>CM023859.1:30323713-33118713 GCA_013389735.1 Phaseolus lunatus
TGGCGCTACTGCAGTTGAAGACAAACTACAAGACGGGGTATGCTCTAAATACTGTTACTTTATGAAAGTAGAGGAAAGCAGGTCTCTTTTAATGCTGGAGTGTTCAACTGGCCACAATTTTTTGTTCACATATAATTGAAATTACTTAAATAATCGGCAGAGCCAGTACCTTTTGACATTTTTTAATTCATCATTTTTTGAAAACTTCCTTGTCTTATTCTATTATCACAATACGTTTATTATAATAGTTCTATATATTGTGTTCTTATGAATCGGTTCATGTTGCACAGGTTCCTGAATGCATTGACAAGCTAGCACAGGCTGGAATTAAGCTATGGGTTTTGACTGGTGATAAAATGGAGACAGCAATTAATATAGGGTAAGTGCAAAAAATTATCAATAAATTTTGGAATTGTGTGCACAAGCAATATGACGTCACTGATTTGGAAATTTGTGGTTGCAGATTTTCTTGTAGTTTACTCAGACAAGGAATGAAACAAATTATAATTAGCTCAGATACTCCAGAAAACAAAGCATTGGAGAAAATGGAGGACAAGTCTGCTGCTGATGTGGTAAACAACTCTGATCCTTAACTTCTTTCAACAGATACTGATTGCCATTTATCATGTCATGAGATGATTGCATGCTCTTTAGCTTGTTATGTTACTTAAGTTCAACAGGGAGATCCCATGTATAACATGTATGAATTAGAATGTGCTACAAAGGGACTTGCAAAACTGAATATTATAACTAGATGTACAAAATTTATCAGTTGGATTGCATGCCAGGTTATTGGGAGGAGGAGGGTGGATTTTTCTTGTTTTTATAGTTCAGTATGTATTGATGGGCTCATGGAATCTTATTGATTTTTCAGGCAATTAAGTCAAGTGTTATTCGTCAATTAAGGGAGGCAAGTGCATTACTTTCTTCATCAGATGAAAATTATGAGGCCTTAGCCCTGATCATTGATGGGAAGTCTCTTACATATGCACTAGAAGATGATGTAAGTGATTTGTTCCTCGAACTTGCCATTGGCTGTGCATCTGTTATCTGCTGTCGTTCCTCTCCCAAGCAGAAAGCACTTGTAAGTTCGTTTTTCCAAAAAAACTCCAGCTATGTATTATTTATCTTCGTATATAGAAGTTCAGGTTGCACAAGTTTGTCTTCTAGTTGTTGTGTTATAGTTAGGCTTGAATTTGATGTTTTACTTGAAATAAATCTCTTGAAGTTTATGATGATCAACAAGGCAAAGATATTTTTACCGCAAAGCTATATATATTTAAGTGCAAAACATAGTCTCATCCTTTGGTGGTTTTCCATGCACAGTCTCTAAAATATGTTCTAAATAATAATGCAGGTTACAAGACTGGTGAAGATGAGAACTGGCAGTACAACACTAGCTATTGGAGATGGGGCAAATGATGTTGGAATGCTCCAAGAAGCAGACATTGGAATTGGTATCAGTGGTGTGGAAGGCATGCAGGTAAATGTCTAATATCTTGCATATTTTTTTTCTTTATCTTTTTCCCATACCTTTCATTAACCCCGACCCTGAATTTGTATTGTTTTTAATTTTTTGTCTCTTAAGTTTTTACTTCTCTGTTTCATTAAAACTTCCAGGCAGTTATGTCAAGTGATATTGCAATAGCCCAATTTCGGTTTCTTGAGCGGTTACTTCTTGTGCACGGACATTGGTGTTACAGAAGGATATCATCAATGGTAACAATCTTGTCTTGTCTTCACATATGTTTCATAATATTATAAGATTCTTAATTTGACATGTAATTCCACTGATGACACCATATTGCAAAGTCTCTGTTCAACTAAGATTACCATAATTATTTTGGTTTGTGACAAACTTGACATTTTGTTTGGCAGATCTGCTACTTCTTTTACAAGAATATTGCCTTCGGCTTCACTCTGTTCTTCTTTGAGATATATGCCTCATTCTCCGGGCAAGCTGCATACAATGATTGGTTCATGTCCCTATATAATGTATTCTTCACTTCACTTCCTGTAATTGCATTGGGAGTCTTTGATCAGGATGTCTCTTCCAAATTATGTCTCAAGGTAGGCCTCCGAACCCAGTAGCTTCACGATGTCAACTCCGTTAAAACTCAGTTTCCTCAGCGATATAGTTCAAAAATACATGATTGTAGCCTTCTCATGAAACCTTTGTTTTGCTTTCATTTTACAGTTTCCGTTATTATACCAAGAAGGCATCCAAAACATTCTATTTAGCTGGAAACGGATCATCGGTTGGGCAGTTAATGGAGTTGTGACTTCTGCCATCATATTCTTCTTTTGCATCCATGCCATGGAACAGCAGGCATTCCGCAAAGGAGGTGAAGTTGTGGAGCTGGAAGTTCTTGGTGCCACCATGTACACCTGTGTTGTGTGGGTGGTGAATTGCCAAATGGCATTATCTATCACATACTTCACTTATGTACAACATATATTCATCTGGGGAAGCATTATATTCTGGTATATATTCCTCTTGGCATATGGAGCCATAGACCCTTCCTTCTCCACCACTGCCTATAAGGTCTTCATTGAAGCTCTTGCACCAGCACCATATTTCTGGATTATCACTTTGCTCATTCTCATTGCCTCCCTCCTTCCATATTTCGTCTATGCGTCCATCCAAATGCGTTTCTTCCCCATGTATCATCAAATGATTCAATGGATAAGGAAAGACGGCCAAACAAGTGATCCAGAATACTGCAATATGGTAAGGCAGCGATCAATAAGACACACAACAGTTGGATTCACAGCTCGTTTGGAAGCATCCAAACGTTTTAATGCATCCAGAAGAGTTGAATCATCATCAAGACCTGACACAGCATCCTCAATACTTGAATCATCCAACCGTTCTGAAGGGCAGTCTGAGGACCGATAACCAGAATTTTGTTGTTGTTGTCGTCATCATCTCCGTTGGATTCATTGGTAAAAAGAAAAAAAAAAAAGAACAAGGGTGTAAATTTTTCCATAGGTTACAAACCTTGTACATATTTAAGGTAAAGGAGCGTTTTCCTTATGCTGCATGACATGAATCCTTAAACAAAGCACAATAAAGCAGTCAGTTCGTTGGTATTTTTTGTTGAGAAGATTATGATAAAATCTGGCTGCTTCGAGATTAGAAAGAGGGCTATGGTCAACAACAACGTATGATGTATTTTATCCTAGGATAGAAGAATATATTGATTCATTCTTTCATGGTACACATTCTGTATCTTTGTCCTGCGATCATTGGGCGAATAGAATTTCAGAATTTTTTTTGACTTTTTAAAACGCACAACAGAATTTCATGGTTACAGAAACACCTTGATTGTTTCTGGGTGTCAAATTCACGCATCAAGTATTCTATAAAGAAATTTCTTTAACGAAAATGTAATGATAACAATAACAATGTTCAAAGTGAAAAATCGCGTTCCTAAACAAATCACGCAGAATCAGTTAGTCCTTTCGCCTGATAAACCCTGATTGAGATCAAATAACACTAACATAGATGGACTATTCTGTACGATAGAGTTCATATCATGAATGTCAAAAAGTTGTATGCAAAACTAACCATGTACTAAGATGACCACAGTCCAGTACAGTTTTTTTTTTTTCTCTATAAAATATATTAATTAATGTTTTTAGTTTTTCATGAAATGTTTTTTTAAATTTTAATTAAAACCAGTGTATTTATTGAGAAAGTAAAAATATTATGATAAGATTATTTCAATAAGTGACATGTTTATTATTGTTCCTATCAAGAAAATCTTAAACTATAATCATAAATAGAAATGTTTCTCTGTAAACAATTTTGGTCGAATATTATCAAATGCATAGTACATGTTTAAGACTTTAACTTGTAACTATGTGATAGGTTGGAAGTATGTAAAATATAGTATGTAATAAGATTCTTATGTTTGAATATGGCTATGATATAAACTAAATAATGAATGATAGGACTATGTAGACGATAACAACAATATTTGTTAAACACTACCAGAGATTATAATAATATGGCAAACAAAATTAGAATGGTATGATCTGAGAAAATTAAGTTATAGCATTTAATTTATTATCTCAATTTTCACTTATAAGTATTCATTATAAAATTTATCACTATTGACTTTGACAACTTCGTATTTTAATATTTTAGACTATCTCGACTTGGAAAAAAGTTAAACTTTTGACTAAGGGAAAAGAGAGATAGAGAAAAAGGTAAAAAAGAAAGAATAAATAAATATAAAATAATAAAATTTTCTAAATTCTTAAACAAAATTCCTTTGAAACAAAACTTCATATAAATTACTTGAAAAAGTATCCGTTACAAGAAAATATATTAGAAATTAAGATAAAAATAATGCTCAAAATTGACAGAAATTATGGGTAATTAGTATTAACATTCATTTATAAAACAGTAATTAATTTCCATATGTCGGGGGAAAGTGTAACATAATTCATAAAAGTAGAAAATGCTGCAAATTTTTAATATTTCATAAAATATTAAATAAAAACAAACATATTTGGTGTCTTATATTTACTGATTATCTAAATATATTGGAGGATTCCTAAGAGTAAAATTATTCTAATAATAATATAATATAGTGTTAATTCTTCATATTTTGCTTCAGTTCAAAGTTCCAAAAATAATTTCTGACAGAAAAAACATGAGTAGTGGTGAAGCATTGAGTTCAGTAGAAACCAAGAACCCTTATTTGCTTGAATCATTCAAAAGAAGCTACAAAATCAATGAAAAGGAAAATCTATGAAATGAATATACAGGTCAGCGGAAGGAGAGGCCAAGAAAATCAGAAGCAGAGCGAGCCATGATGGAGGCAAACTCAGTGAAGCTAATAACGCCATCGCCATCAGTGTCAGCCTCTCTGATCATCTCTGTGAGCTCTCGGTACGTGAGAGGTTGCCCCATTTTGGCCATGGCCCCAGCCAACTCCGCCGCCGTTATGAAACCATTGCCGTCGCGATCGAAGTACTTGAACACCCCTAGGAGCTGTTCCTGGTTCACCAAAACCTGTTCGTTTATGTCAGCCAAAATGGCCCTCACCAACTCCTCAAACTCCACTTTCCCATTGCCGTTTGAGTCCATGTTGGCCAACAGTGCTTGGACTTGGTCCCCCGAAGGCTTCAGCCCCAGTGCCCTCAGAAGCGCTGCAAGCTCCAACATCGTTAAACTCCCATCTGAGTCCATGTCAAATCTACCAAATATCTCTCTCAGTTGGTTCAGTTGGTGCACTTGAAGCTTTGACATGGTAAGTAGTGATGAATATGCAGAATTTGCAATGCGAAGAAGGAACGAGAAACAGAGGGAAAGGGAGAAGGAGACGTGGATGTGTGAGGTGGAGCGTGGGAACAGAAACCGCGTCGGTGGTTATATAAGATTAACTACTGTGCCCTCAAGAACTTTCCTATCTACGGTGTTTGATTCTGAGTACTACTAGTTTAATCACGATGATGATTTTGTACGTCATAACTAAATTAATTATTATCGTTTTGAAACTTGGAGCTTCATAACAATTTAATATAAGATATATGGGTAGATTAAGGAAAGAAAATGTAAATTATCTTTGACTTCGAGTGTGATTATTGTGTGTACCAGCAAATAGTATATACTGAATGAAAGTGAGGGTTCATGAGTAAGCATATCCTGAACCATCATCCATGTGAATGTGATGCTCCCTCTCTTCCAGCTGAAGTCTACAGCTATGTTGAGGTGGCTTTATCTTCATACTCTTTTTTAATTAGAATGTTGTCATTTTCGATTCATTGAAAGAGAAAGAAAAACAGTTGGATTTGTCTCCATACGTTCATTATTGTTGGAACGTACACAATGTACAATTCCACACTTGATGTTAGCATTAATTAATATCCCATACCACATGCATGTTACCATTAATGTTCTTTTGCAATTCACCACCACATGTCCATGGTTCAACAAATCGCCATTATTAATTTCATCTCCTTTTCTTATTTATTGCTAGAGAGACATGATCAAGTCTTGTTCTCGGACACTATATGAAAAAGAAAGTCATTAATTATTGGAGTATTTATTGGAAGCATTTATATAGACATTAATTATTGTTTTTAGGTAAATGAATGAGACTTTCTTGTACTCCTATCATATGCTAGCTACTTTACCATAATTATTTTAGGTTTTTATCAAAATTAAAAAATCATTTAGTTTTATTATATATTATTATTTCTCTTTCAATTTTAGTATAGTATGAGTCATCATCCAAGCTAAATACTCCATAGACCAAGTTTTTCAAACTAAAAAAAAAAAAAAAACTTGATTGATTTAAACTAACATCTTGAAATATACATTATATAATAATTACTATGACAGAGATGTGATTGATAATGTTGAAATCTAACTAACTTGGGTCGTGTTTGGGTGAGAAACTTCACCATCTGTGACCTTACAATCATCAATTTCCTGATGCATGACCTTGGCCCCAACACCCCCAACTTCGATATCATTTCCAATACGTTCCCTACACACGCGCTTTAGCCACCCAGAAAACCCTCTCCCTGTGATACTCTCCAAGGGGGTTTTCGGCCCTCGACTCCACTTGCGACCCAAATAGCAAGAAAGAACAGCTAGAATTACAAGCACAGACATCACAGCAAAAAATGGACCAACAGATCCTGAAGACTTCCATGTGCTAGAACCAGTAGTGCTTGGAACTGCTTCTGGCTCACCTTGTTGCTGCTCTGGCTGTACTATTGAAGCCAGTGCTGGTGTTGCCATGGTTGATTAGCATTCATATAATGGAAGGGTTTGAGTAATCTTAATCTAGCTGTTGCTCAGCATCAATGTAAGAGGTAAGAATATATATATATATACATAAAGGGAAGTGATGGTTTGGTTTTTGTTGGCTAATATAAGAAAGATGTTTAGGTTTCTTAGCGTGGTGTGGAAACTTGAAATGAGTGGAAAACAAACGTGGAAAAGGGATAAAGGAAGGAGAAACTCCTTTTGAATTTTTTATCTGGTTTACTTTCCACTTTTGCAGATGGTTTTTACATGCATGCATGTCTTCCTTCATTGCGAATTCTGCAGTGTGAAAAGTAGGGCTTTCGTTTTATCATAAAGGGCTTCGATATTTCAGTTAAAAGTTCCAAGTGAGACACACCCACATCAATTACATGTGAATATGAGGTGTGATCTTTTTTCTTTATCCTTTTATATATATATATATATATATATATATATATATATATATATATATATATATATATATATATATATATATATATATATATATATATATATATATATATATATATATATATATATATATATATATATCTTTCCAAACATAGATGTTGACTGCGTCTGCATGCAGTACTTTGAACTTTGTCGTGTTCTTTGCTTGTGTTGTCGCCTTTTAAGCCTCTCACATACTAGGATGATGACTCTGCATGCTTCAATTATAATCAATTTTTATCTCATTAATTACTTCAATCCTAAATTAGGTTTAAATGCCTCCATTGATCTAACATAATCCAATTAACTTGTATAATTTGGTTTTTATTAATATTTAAAAAAAAGTACACGATAATAAGGGAAAACAACATTTAACCCCTAAAACTTCACTCCTCTTACAGATAAAAATCCCAAATTTTAATTTTATCTTAATTGATCCTATATTTTTTCATCTATAATTAATTGAACTTTAATTTTGTTCCAGTAGATCCTTACTCTTTTTTTTTTTATATATAAATAGACATATAAAACTTTAATTTTATTATAATCACTTCTTAAATATTATTATTTTTCATAAATAATTTTTTTAACAGTTTTGAGTTGAATAATTTTTTTTAATTATTATTATGATTGTTATTACTACCACTACTGATATTTTTATTATTTAACTCAAAGTAAGAAAAAATATTTGTAAAAAATTAATAAGTTTTAAGAAATAATTATAATAACATTATTTTTTTGGTATTTATTTATAAAAAAATAAATTACTGTTACTGTTATTATTTAACTCAAAGACGCAAGAAAAAAATATTTGTAAGAAAATAAGAAGTTTTAAAAAATAGTTATAAGAACATTATTCTTTTGGTATTTATTTATAAAAAAATAAAGACTAAATATCAATTTGAATAAAATTAAGGTGCAAGGTATGATAAAGTTTGGAGACTAATTAAAACAAAGTTAAAGCTTGAGAATTCTATTTGTATATAAAATAAAGTTTTGAAAGATAAATGTACCTTTTTCCCTAATGATTATAATACAATATTAATTTAATGTATCAATAATATAGATAAACTCTCATATCGTTTAAGTCTAGTAACTCTTTCTCTTTTAACACGTTTAAATGCTTTTGTTCACTACACTTACTTATTCTTATTTCTTAAAAACAATACAAAATAAATCTCACAAATAACCATTCACTCTTACATTTAATCAAATCTTTATTTAATTTAAATTATTTGTTACATAAACATTATTTATCATTAAAGATGATTTGTTGGACCCATTCAAAGTGTTAACATTGTACTTAAAAATAAGCACCTAAACATTGCATCCAACCATGTTCGTAAATAAAAGCACTTATTATATTAAGAAGATGGGATATGGAAAATTTCAATATTTTTAATTAAGTTTTTATTAAAAACTTTATTTTATTAAGCATCCAAATTTTTTTATATTTTTAATTAAGTTATTAATTTTGGGTTATGTGATTGTTATTTTATATTATCATTATTTATGTATAATGATAATATTTTATACGTATTTTTACATAAAAAAATAAAAAATGACTTAGTTACATTTTCAGTCCCTCATAAATTTAAACATTTTCAATTAAATTTATATTAAAATATGTTATTTTGATCGAATTTATATTCAAATATATTATTATATTAAGTATTTAAAATTTTTAAATTTTTTAATTGAGTCCTTAATTTTGAACAGTCAACATAACAAACATATTTTTAATAGACACGAATTGAAAATAATCAAACTTATCATAAATATTTTTATATTTAAAAATAAATAAACAATAACAATGTAAAATAATCGTCACATTATTCCAATTATTTGTAAAATAAATATACAAAATTTTTTAATATACAAATTTGTTATAAAAAATCAATTAAAAAATTCAAATTTATATATAATAAATTTAAAATTAAATTAAATTTATTCTCAATAAATACACTACGAGAAAATAATTAAATAAAAACCAATTTTAGAGACAAAAAATAATTAGTTACTATATTAACAAAATGAGATACTATTTTAAAGACTAAAAAAGTTATTGATATCTAAATTATTTTGTATTATCAATAAATAGTTTCTAAATTAATATATGATTAGATACCAAGGTGATGATAAGAAAAAAAATACCAAAATTTTAGATACCAACTTTAAAATTTAAATAATTGATAGCTAAAACATAAGTAGCTAATTAGATACTAATATATATCTAATGCAATTAAATACCTTGAGTTGAATCTATTAAAGACTCCCAATCTTGCACCTGATATATTTCAAGATATTATTTATGAAGTGTACACAATGATGACAAAAAAAATGATTAAGGTATAATTATATAAGCTTAAATAATATAATAAATTTTTAAAAACCAAATTTCATTACCAATTTTTCATATTTTAAAATATGTGGTGACTTCTTTTATAATAGTAAAACCACACTTGTGATAATGTTGGAAAATAACAAACATTAAGTACATTGGATAATAGTTATTATAATTATAAAAAATTACCTATTCATGAATACATGATATTAAATATATTTGTTTTTATGATATCCAAGTTCAACAAATATTTTGTTTGGTTCTAATTAGGTACTTAACCAACAAAATAAAGTATAAATTATAGAAGTGTTTATGCCTTCTTTTAGCATCAGATTATGATAGATACAAATGTATCATATGGTGATCAAACACAAACAATACATGTGTTATCTTTGTTTTTTTTTTATAAACGAAAGCATTAATCAAACTATATGAACACAATTTTTAAACTAATGTCCTTCATGAAATATTATCTATACTTATTTTGAAGTCAACTCTAAAAAGGCTATCTATCTTGTAGAGTCTCATGCTTTGTCTAGTTTTGAGAAAACTCTCTAACTAATGTTTGTTTAACCTTGTTATCTCTTGAAATGTTGCTTGAAGTGGATAACCACATTTAAAAATGCACATCTTGTTTTTAATGTTTCTCCAAGCTTAAACATTCTAGACATTAAAAGAAGAAAACTATTCTAAAGACCCTCACAACAACTACAAAAGATGTGCAATGACTACTTTGATTACAAACAATATATATAGAAGATCTCTTTCAAGAAGGAAGGTTGGCGACGACGAAAGGCTTGGTACAAGAACATGCACTAGATCTTAAGCTTTCAAGCCTTGTAGTTGTCATAGACAGAACATTGTTCGTGTTCGTCAACGATCTATAAGAGTGTTTAAACTTTGTATATGTCATAAGGTGATATCATTCTTTCTAGTGAACGATGTGATATTTTATGTCACATTCTTTGTAAACTCTATGCTTAGTCAGGAGTGACTGAGTTCCAAAAAAAATACTCAGTGTTTTAGTTATGAGTAATTGCTTTTCAAATAATATTATGTGTTTAGCCATGAATGTTTGAGTTCCAAATAATACTCTATGTTTAGCCAAAAGTGATTGCGATCCAAATTATATTCAATTTTAACCAAGAGTATTTGAGGTCCAAATAATGCTTATTTGTATCTTGTAACAGTAGTACACAATGAAACTCAATCAATTGATTGAGAATTTCACGTTATTTTTTGTTAACAAACGAATTTGTATAAAAATCACAACATAAATATTTTTCTCATTTATCTTTGTTCATTGTATATTATCATACTGCACTAACTAAAATAAGGAAAACTTTAATTATGATCCAAATCTTTAGAAAATAATTTTGACAGATCATTTGTCTAATAAAATTATTGTCTAATTGTGTATCATTAGGTGATATTTTGTAAGCAATTTAAAACATAAATAAACTCTCTATTCATTGGTTTTGACTAAGTTATTGTTCAATAGATTAACAAGATGATATGGTCGATGAATCTATACATGTCACCCCTTATCAATGTATAATTCAAATATATACCTAAAATATAATTATTTGAAACATAATTAATTATTTAATTAACAAAACAAAATAAATAATAATTAAAGAAACTTACATAATTCATAATTAAAAAAAAAGAGAAACTTACATAATTCATAATCAAATTATTGATATATTAAATTATTTGATTGCATATTTTTAATCTCTAACATATTAAATTAAAATTATATTGTCATCTTCATTAGTTTTCTTTTTTTAAGAAAAAAAAACTAATAATTATCTTTATATCTATTTTTTTAAACTTAATAAATTTGTAATTTATGTTTAACTTAATCTTACCAAATTGATTTATAAATAAAAATGACATCTATCTATTTATATATTATAATATAACTTTATTTTTAATAGGTGTGAGATTATACGTGTGAGATTTCCAACCATTTTACGAGACTAACTATGGTAATATAATTGATCTAAATTTTAAAAACCGTCACTCTGTACTCGTTTTAACTCTTGTGGAGAGTAATAATGAGAGGGTTTTTTTACCCTAGTGTGGGTACACTTTAGGTATGTTAACTAGAAATAATTTTGTAGGCCTAGGAATGGTTAAATTTATGGTAGCATGCGCGTTTTGTAAGTTTGTGGAATTGAGTTTGAGATTTTTAAAGAAAAGGAAGATAATATCTATAGAGATTTAGGCTTTATCAATAAAGACAAATTAATCCTTAAATAAATAGTCCATTATTGGATGAAAGAGATGAAGCATTGCATGCATTAGTTTTCTGAATCTCCAACTGTTCCTCCTTTGTCTATATTCACCACTCACATGGAAGAGTGTCTTCCAAATTAATGCACTTTTAACCAACCACATTCCACACTATTTTTATATTTTATTTTTACCAAAATTTATATTTAAAACACAATATAAAAAATAAATAATCAAACAAATAAAAAAATGTATTGTAATAATTAAGCGTTTTAATAAAATTGGAATAAATAATAAGAACTAAAAACAAATTAAGTATGATACAAAATATATTAAAATATAAAGATATAAATAAATAAATAAACTAACTGGAGTAACTTACAAATTATAATTAATAACATCAAATGGTTAAATTTATAATTAAATATTTTTAATTAGAAGTACATAATAATTAATTAGTTTTACAAAATTAAAATAAATAATAATATGTGAAGAGTTATAGATAATAAAAAAATTAAATTAAATTAAAGCTTTTCAAAATTTAATAATACTTCTACCAAATAAAACTATCAAATAAAATATAATTAATCATGGAAGTTAACGTAGTAGGAAAGCATCCTATGCTCGTCATATTCGTGGAATCAATTTATGTAACAATAAATTCATATTTGATTCTCGTTAACCGTGGAACCAGTAGAAAACAATTGTTTAATTTTTAAAAATGTTTTCAATGGAGAGATTTCTTAAAAAAATTATTTTATTAATAAAAATTATTATTTTAACGTGGTCTCACATGTTTTAAATTTGAAAAAAATGTTTATATATTTAAAATAATTTCTTTCTCAATTTACAAATAATTTTTGAAATTTTAAACTATTTATGTATATGATAAGACTTATATTAAAACAATATTTGATTTATAATTTTTTAAAATAACTCTAATTAAAGATGATATAATAAAGTTAGAAAAGGCACGGTAAAAAAAATTGATTACATAAAAGTTGAGTAATTACCGAAAGTAGGGCAGAATTTGAGTTTGGAAAAGAGGGATGGAATAGTAATTATGATGCCACGATAAAAGAACAAAAAATGGAGAATGATTGGCCTTTGAAAAGTCACTGTGGATCTGTGACTCAAAACAAGAAGAAGAAGAGAGAGAGAGAAAACGATACACACCCTTGCGGCAATGGTGCAATGGTCACTCTACAGATTCCTGGTTCATATCACATATATTCATCTTTCTCTCTCTTCTCTCTGCATCCTATTGTTTTCTTTTCTTTTCTTTAATACTATTTATTGCTTAGTTTCGTATATTTCATATTTTTCGCCGGTGTATGTGAGTGGATTGTGATGGAAGGGAAATTGCCTCTTCCTTTCTCTTTATGTTCAGATCTATGTTTTATACATCACGGATCGTATTTGCTGTTTTTAGCTACCGTCTTTGTGCGTTCAATTTCTCAACCGAATACGCGAAAAAAGGAAAAAAAATGCAAAAGAAAAACTACGAAGTCGTGTTTGTTTGTTGTTTTGAATTTTTTTGGCGGATATTATTTATTTCGATGTGTATGGAGATGAGGTGAAGTCACTGGAGGCAGCGGTTCATCGATCTCTTCCTGAATTTGGCTGTGGAAGAACACAAAACAAGAATCGGTCGATAAACCTCTGCATCCAGCGCTCACTTTGCCTCTCTTTACCAACAATTTCATTTTCTCTCTCTTCTTTTCAATATAATAATAATACTCTTCATATGCTTCCTCCTTTTTCATGCCGCGAGATTACTTATCTACATAGCCTTGACGAATTCTCTGTATCAACATTTCTTTCAAAGTGTTTTTGTTTCTTCCAAGAGAGTAATTAAATCTAGATGCTCCTGGTGTGATTTGAAATAATTTTGTATTGCTTCATTTCGTGTTTTTCCTTGAGAATGCCTATAGTGTTGTTGCAGCTGTCGGCCAATGTTCTGATTTGTGATTTTGCTATGAATGGAGAGAAAAATAAATCTGATTTATTGGCCGTACAAAACAGAATGCATTATTGTTTGCTGCTGCTTACTTCTATAGAATACACTGCTAATTTTTCCTTTTCATTGTTCTATCCTTGTGCGTTGATTGACTAGTCTAAAGTAGTTCTTGTAGTGTTTGATTGAGTTTATTTTGAACTAATAATCTCGTATTTTCCAACTTTTTTAGAAAATTTTAAAATAACGAGTATGTTTTTTAGAAATCTTCTGTTTCCAAACAAAACCGAAGATACGGTATGATAACTTTTTCTGTAAACATTTCTAGATTTTTTTTTCAATAATTAAAATTAGTTTACGAATTGATTAATTTTGAACTTTTTTAGAAGTTAAACTTGTTAAAAAGCTTATTTTTTAATTTGCATATAAACTAATCTTAGTTTTTGAAAAAGATTATTTCATTTTTCTCTTCGTTTTTTTCGTCAGTGTATCTAAGAAGCTTATGAGATAGATTCTTATTGACATTGTAGTATCCTTGCAACCGCATGTTATTCCTTTTTATAGTTGTGTTCCTTTTTTCCTTTCTCTGTACCAACCCAATTACCCCTAATAGAATTCTTTCCAACCTTTAATTCTTCAGCTCTGTGTTTAAGTGATGATATTCTTGCACGTTGGTAAGGAATTCCTTTTCACAAGGCATGTTATATCTCATGTTTTTCATTTTGTCTTCTTCGTGAAGAAGTAATTTGATTTTCCCTTGTGTTTATGTATAATTTCACTCGCATTACAAATTGAATGGTGAATTTTAATGTACTCGTGAAACTTCGGTCCTTAGTGTCCATAGCATAGTTTATGGTGATGATCTATGACCCTAGTTTGTTCTCGGTCATTTAATTGACATGACTGCACTGTTCACTCTTGAAAGAACTTCTGTCTTGATTGGTTGGAGTGTTTGAATCTGATACGTAAAACGGATGTGCACTTTTCTTCCAGGTTTATTCCGATGCTCCAAATACTGGTTTTTTCATGGAATGGACTTCTATAAAAGGGGTGCATTTTAGAGAATGATGGGCAATAATGACAGTTAATTTGAAAATAATCGATGTCATTTTATCAACATAACCTATTTTACATGGGCATGTATTTTATCAGTCAGCAGTGTTGATTTTGAGATCAGTGGCCATTTGTCTTCTAACTTATCTCTCCACACATCAGATCAGAAGCGACAAATCTCTTGATTCACATGTTTATTATGTAACAAACCGGAAGAAGTATCTGCGTTCATATTTGAAATTTGTTAGTATTTTTATTACTTGGAGCTTTCTGAAGAAGCTCAAGGGAGTGCCTTACACTAAACATGTCATTTTCTTCACCATGTGGTCTAAAGGTCTCTGCTTGTTTCTTTCCTGAAAAGGTATATTTGGAATGTAGGTTTCCAAGTGGTAGGCATCACACTGCACTTCACCTAGTTGTACTGTATGTAGGTCTTTGCTGCGTGAAAGTCAAAAAAGGGTACTCTTGAAGGGAGTCCAAGTTGCACGAGAATCATTTAGTTGGTTTTTAAGGGAATCTGGTATCAATTTTCCTCTATATATGTTGAATGAAATCGAAGTAAAGCAGAATCGGATAAGGCTATTTGGGTATTATGCGCAGCACAAATTTTGATTCTAAGAACTGTGTGTACATAATGAGTAGGGTAATAATGTAGGGAAGCGTCATCAATCCAAGGATATTCTGACATTTCATCACTTGTTCGTATTCCATGATTCACAATTTTATCATGCACTACTATTTAACAATTTACATTCTATATTTATTTTCACTTCTCTCTAGCCACCTCACTCTGTTCGCCTATGTTTAATAGTGGAGTAATGTTCCGTTTCATTCATATAAAAGTAGTGCCAGAGTAAAAAAAGAAATTACTATGAGTCCTATACAGTTTGGGCTATTCTGAATAAGTCTTTTATAAATACTTGTAAGAAAATAAAATAAAATAAAATAATATTTTAGTTAAATTTTATTTATATATAACCAATTTGTTAATGTAATTTTACATATTGTTTTTCTAAAAGCTTATTTTAATGTATGCATATTAGTCCGTTTTTTTAGAATGTGGAAATAATAATATTTTGATAAGGAAACATATGTTAGTTTTAGTTTAATGAAAGGTTTATTTAATTTTTCTTTTATATTTTTTTCTCATAATTTTTTATGATTTTCTTTCATCCAAATAGGACCTTAGTTAATAATTGTAATAAACTTGTTTTGAAAAAAAAAAGGTTGGTTATTTATTATTTTTCGTTTAAGTATAATAATAACATGAGTATAAGTGCTTCTTAAGATAGTATTGTTTCAGTTCAACTACTTTCACTGAAAAGAAATTGGACTAGTAATGGAAATATCTATTGGTCAGATTGGATAATATTAAAGGCTATTTATGAATATTAAAAGTACCTTTGTGCGTTGCTTATATTCCTCCTGATTTTAGCTAGAAAAGAGTCAATCACTCGCGTATCGACACTTAAATGTGATTTTTTTTTTTCATATAATGTTAACTACTAAAATCCCTGTTAGCCAGCCTGTATACTACTGAGTAGCTTCATAGGCTTTTGTTTTAAGTGCCTATTTTATTGAAAAGATAGTGATGGCTGAGGGCATGTATATAAATATATATGCGCTGCTAATCGTGTCTATATGTTGGGGCAATAAATCGAAGCTGGTGATGATTGTGAGGGTGAAAATAAGAAGGATAGTTTTTAAGAAGAGGGTTTGCGGTTGCAGTGGCTGCTATGGGTGTATGGTGGCTACCAAAGAAAATGACCCATACAAGATGCCAAATTCCATGACAATGGCCTTTTGTCGTTTATAAAATGGTGATAATGACGAAAACTGGTAGCTTATGCACAGTATCAAAAGAAAGCTTTTTAATAGATTCACAATGTGAATAAGTGTTACAAGCAACTTCTCTATTTATGTCCTTTGTGTGAAGTTTAGTGGGAATCGAGACAAAGCATGCATGAAAAGGAAAAATGAATGTCATTTGGACCGAAATGCATTCGGCTAATTTATGCCCATCTTCTCCACCAACCCAAAAAGAAAGTATCAAAATCTTCAAATAAGTTATTATTGAAGAGTGTGATGATGGTAAGTTTATGAAGTATTATTCTAGTATATCTTAATCATCATGAAACAAATTATGATGGTACGAGTAATTTGGTTCGTGGAACATGTGTTATCAGCATAACTATTTACTTTAATAAAATTAAAGGGTAACCAATCAAATAGTTCGGGTTAATTAATTAAAATAATAGTAAATCCACTAAATTATAAACCAGATTTCGATCGGTGCCTTAAGGTGGGGGTGCCTTAACCTTCATAATGAAATATTTATATCATTTTTTTAATTTAATAAGTGATTTTGAATCCAAATTTAGGTCACAGGCGTATTAAATATATTTTTTTAAAGAATTTTGCTATCTTTAATAATATTAGTCAGCTTGAATAGAACCATTTCTTAGGAAAGATACACGTTATTTGTAAAAAAAGGAATATAAAGTTTTCACCATTTTTAATCGGTTCGTGATAGTATGATTTTTTTTTCCCCAGAAGTTTGAAAATTCAATGTGGGAGATAACATTTTTGCTACCATGTTATACAGTATTTGCTAAGAAATTATTTTCATTGTGTATTCAATATATTTCTCTTCTGTTTGTACCATACCACACCAAACAATTGTTTCTTGATATGTTTATAAATGAAATAACTCATTCCAATCAAATTGCTACAAACTTTTTTAACACGAGAAAAATGTTGAATTTCTAAACACATAATTCTAATTTTTTAAATAAAATTTATGTTAAACAACCTGTGTCATCACATGAAAACTAACATAAAACTAAAAACACATTGGGACTAGACAAAATTAATGTAAAAATAAAATAAAAAAAACTAAACTTTTAAGAGTAGTTTAAATAACTACATTGGATTTAAACCAAATAAATAAATAAAGACAAAAAGACAAATAAAAAACTTTCGCAGCGAAGAGAGACAATTGAATCCCACAAATCTAATCAGATGGATCCTCCTTTATATTGAATAGCACTCACAAAAAATATATTGTTCCACATCACTACCATTACTTTTTTTTTGGTTGACCTATTTTGGAAGCCATCTTATTAGCTTTCACTCCACCTTTAGGAGGATGTCTCAGTCTTCTGGAGATTTGAACGAATTCATCATCTTCACTTGATGATTCCTCATTTTTCAACCTTTTCAGCTCAAAACTTAGAGATTAAATTAACTTCCTCTAAGAAAATACCATCCGGGGTAGATTCAACTGTGTCTCATGTCAATATGGTTGGACATGACTTTTGAGCCTCTTGTTCATCACCTAAAAAGAGATTCAAAACAATTTTGCAAGACTAAATCTTGAGAAACAAATTTAGAAGTAACATGTTTGGCAACAACTAATTTAGGACTTGTTGCATTAGTTACAAATTCGAGATGAGAGAATCCTTCTAAACGATCGAATTTTTCAAGAGGCAAGAAGGTCTTTTTTGTAGCAAATCATTTGATTCATGGATATCTTTTAAAGAGAACATATTAGCAAAATATCATCCTAAGTTCTTGAACCAGTCCTTATATCTTCAACCTATTTTTTAAACTTTTGACCAACAAAAGATCCACTTTCCATCTGTCCAACAACAACTTCGGGTATCAAGATAAATAGCAACTCCCTCAACTCTCACCACCCCTACATTAGAACCGCAAAAATCTATTTTACTTTCACTGAGACACCAATCACTTTCTTGTTAGGGACATCATTAGTTTTTTTGGTCACAGGTTTTTATACTGTGAGGTTTGGACAAAATAGTAGGCGGTTTGGTTGTGTTATTGAGATTATCAAGATGATGTCTGCGTTTAAAAATATCATGTCCTATCATTTTGCATAAAGAGTAACATGAAGACAACTTCTCAAATTCAAAATCTACAATAAAAGCAAAACATGGTCTTTCCACCAAAATTTGATTAGGAAAAACATATAGCATATTAATATGAATCAACACTCTAGCAACAAAACCTCTAGATTTATTCATGTTGTACTATTGTTCCATAAAGCTGATTTTTAGAATCTTTAAGACCTGCGAGATATACATCTTCATCAATATAAACAAATATCAAATCTCCCTTGATGCAAGGAGAAATGTAGCTATAAAAGAGAGATATCACATGCATTATTTAAAACTTGTGCAAAAGTCATAAGCGTATAATTAAATTGACCATTTTGCTTTTCCTTTTTTGCACAAGTGAAATTGCCATGTTTTTCAAATATGTAGAATACTAATATGGGATACGTGTCTATATTTTTCAATATATTGTTGATCTAAATATCTTTGAAAGGATTCCAATAAAAACAACATCACAACATTAATTTTAGTGGAAGTGTATTGCTTACAAGTTTTGTAAATGCCTAAGTGAATTCAGCTGTTTGTTTGCTTCGTAACGGTCATTAATTTTAGTTGAAGTGTATTGCTTACAAGTTTTGTAAACGCCCAAGTGAATTCAGCCGTTTGCTTGCTTCGTAACGATCATTAATTTTAATTGAAGTGTATTGCTTACAAATTTTGTAAACACCCAAGTGAATTCAGCCGTTTGCTTGCTTTGTAACGGTTAATATGATTTTTTTTTACAAGATAATATGACTTTTTTTAATGCATATTGAAGTGAACTAGACAAGAAAGTTTAACGCTGTGTGAAGATATTTGATTACCAAGAAATGAACAAATTCTAAAGATGTTATGCAAACATATTAAGAAATTATAAGAAGATGAAAATATTTCTCTCTTTTAATGAGGTTAAATAGTCCTTCATAGAATTTATGATTACAAAGAATTATGCTTTTAATCGCAAGTTAGACATATTGTCAGACATGAAAAATATTTTTTAAGAGGAAGCAGATTTCATAACAATTGAAAAGAATTTATTAAATTAAATCTCGATATTGATAAATAAACGAAAATAATAACGACACAGATTTCAGAAATTATATATTATAAATAGATCATTCAGAAATTATACCAAATAGTGCTAGTCTACCTTTAAATCAATAAACACAGACAAAAGAGTCTAATTTGGTATGAAATATGTTATTATATTTTTTATCAATAAAAAATTAATTAAATTAAATGAAACATTTAAAAGATGTTCTAATCTTATAAAAAAAGTTCCTAATATAACCTACTTTCCAAATCGACAACCCATCTTTCCAAATTTATAACCCATCAAAAAAGTATGTTATTATATGAAGAATGTTTATTTATAGAGTTAAATATTGTAGCAAGCCTAACGCCATTATGAAAAAGAGTTAGATCTGCCTTTTTATTTATAAACTATTTTTTTTTCTCTTGCATATACAATATTCATAAGAAAATTCATTCATAACTCTTAACAAATGAATTTTTAAATCTAGTTCAACTTTATAAAATAGACTTATAAGATAAGGTTGCACTCACTTATATATTTTAAATTAATCTTATGTTTAGTTGATCTAGAATCTCCAACACACCTCTTCTTTCTAAGGTTGTAAACTTATGTGTGATACTAGATATTTATGGATGGTCAGATAGTGATCCAATAGCAGACAATACGATAGTTTCAACAAACTCTTGCTATGATAGACTTTATATGATTCTGATATCATCTTAAAAATAAACTTTAAAACTAATTTAACCTTAAAAAACCGACTTAATTTGCATCCACTATAAATTGACCTTATATCTAATCCATACATAATCTCCAACTATAACAAATTCAACTGCACCATGATTTATCTCTCTAGACTTCGTCATAAGTATGCAAAGGTGAGAGTGGTGGAGAATGTTTACAAGAAACAACTTTTGTAATTGGCAAAAATCCTTTTGTTTATATTGGATTTTGTATATAAGATAACTAAAAGTTTGTGACCTAATACCTGTGTAATTATAATCTTATTTTTCCATCCTATTTTTTATTCTTCCAGAAATGTTTATCAATGATATACCCAAACATGTTCATAATCAAGAAATTAAAAGAAGAGTTCCATGAAAACAAAAAGATAATACTGCATCTATTCCTGAAGTGAGTGTGAAATATGACCAATTATGATACATTCAGGGCATTACATCAAGAAATGAAAGTAGAAATGTTTAGCCCGCCCATATAAGTAATAAAAAGATCACATGGGGACTGTATCATCATCATCTGGTGATAGCATGCATGTAAGATATCATGTAGTGAAGATAACTAGAGTTTGATATCTTTTTGTGAAGTAAAATAGGGTTCAAGCAAGACATAACAAGCAATAATAAGACATGCTATCTTAGGGTGTTTCATCAAGAGAAGAAGCACTGAAAGAAGGAGCAACAACAACAGAAGAATAAACCTTAGAACTTCCAAATGAAATTCCACAACAGCCAGAGCCTTGTTCAGGAATGGAACAAACTATAGTTTCCTCAACAAGGGTGTCATGTTCATCTCTCATCATGATCTGGTTTTTCCAAGGCATGAATGTGGAATAAAGAGATGTTGAAAGTGCGTGGTTCTTCACAATTGCATGCTTAAGAAGTTGGTAAGACCTTGGATTCTTGCCCAGAATGCTGTATTCTTCTTCACGAGTGTTCATGGTTCCAGGGTTTGGAAAGTTTGTTTTGGCATTTCTCCCTCTAAGAAGCCTTGCAGCACAGTCATAAGCCAAGGCAGCTTCTTCTGCTTTGTCAAAAGTTCCTAACCAAAGCCTTAGTTTCTGTGAGGATTCCTTGATCTCAGCAATCCATCTTCCTGAAGGCCTTTGCCTAACCCCAAGAAACTTTTTCTCAATCTTCTTTCCTACTTTTGGAATCTTCATGACTCTCTTCTCATAGGACTTGTCTATTTAAATTGGCATCAAAGGAAGATTCTTGTTTTGGTTATGAGATTGGTGTGAAAGTTTTGAGGTGTCTATGTTTCCATGAGAGTAGGAGGGAAAAAGGGTCGGGTTGATTTTTAGCATACATATGAGAAGAGGGTGCCCACTGGTCACTGATAAAGCCTTTGATGTAACAATGAGGTCGATGATGAGGTAGTATCATGCTATTCAGAGGTTATTATACCGAAATAATTAAAGACCAATAAAAGAGAAGAATTATGGAATCTTATCAGAAAGAAATACTTTTTAAAACACATCTGTGTCAGATTGGAATCATGTAATCGTGTGAAGGAGGTTGATAAACACTACTCTAACTACTCCTTCAAATTTTGATGAACACATCTAAATGTGGCATAGTTTTGAAGCATAGTTGAATTTAAAGTTGAGTATCAGTTAATGAGAGGAATATACTAACAAAATCTTTTTAATTCCGCATGAGTCATGCACTAGTTGCCGAATGGCTGACATCTCCCAACACACTTAAATTCAAACAACATCCTAAAACGTCATTTAATCCATAATAAGCTAGTTTATTTGTAAAACAAGATTAATGCGCAATTTAACCCCTCTTTTGCAGGTCAATGACAGCAAGGATTCAACTAAAAATTATAAATAACAGAGACAATCAAGTAACATATAACTTTTCTACTCTCATACCTGAAAATTCTAGTTAGACTAATTTGAACGTTGGAATATCTTTACAAATTCTCCCATCATCGATAGAAGCAAAATGATTGAAAGGCTAAACTTGGAGGCCAAGAAGACTGGAAGCTAAAAAAAAAAGTCACTCTAAGATGAAATTGACCGACCTTGTAAAAACAAGTCAAATTTTGATAATTTATCTATACAGATTTTGGTACATTCTGTAAAATTTGTTTCGAGAACAATTCTGTAAAATTTGCTATTTTTCTTATCGAACTTTAAGGTCAAGTTTGATACATTTCTATCGTATTGAGATTAGTGTGGCATTAAAAGGTTATTACAGTATTATAATTATAACTTGTGTTTGTTCTTGATGAAGAAACTATTACATTCCATAGGAGGGTATTTTACAATTTTAAGAAGATATGAAAAGCGGGTTGGTGAAGAAAAATCCAAGGTAATGAGCTGATATAAGTTGCTTTTGTTCTGATTTTAATATAATTGAAAATGAAGTGTTTGTTTAACAAGTACCCTTGAGGCAAGACTCCAACAGCCTAAAAACAAACATCACACCTCAAAAGTCCGAAAACAAACAGAACCCACGTGTTAGTTTTCACTTTCGCACTCCAATTAAGAATTAGTATGGAACATTTGTCGCATAATGGATGTCTTTGTTGTCATTGTTAGTTCCTCCAAGTATGCTTTTATTCTCAATAATAAAATAGCCACTCAATTCTGCTGCACTGCAAATTATGAGATGAATCAGTGGGTAGTTTTCTTGTTGGATTATCTGAAGTTCTGTTTCTGTATATTCTTTTAAAACCCTTAGGCAAGTGCCAATCCTGTTTTATAGGTAAAAATTAATAGTAAATTTGTGTTTAGAGTCTTTTGAATCACCAATTGTAACTACTTAGATATCCTTAGTATGTCACTATATTTTGTGGAATAGTGCATAAAACAAGGCTAATGACCAAATCTGATATAGTGCAGACGCAAGAAAGGATGCAATTGGGACAGAAATCATATGGGTTGACGCCATGCTTTCTGCTCTTGTAAGTAAAGTTGGTTTGTCTTGTTTCCTTAAGGCAGTGATGTGTGCTGGGGTTGTGACTTATAATTGGTATAAAAAAGAACAGATCATGAATTGTTTTATTACACAAACCATAACTCCAAATAAAAATGCATGTTTTTTTTTTCATTTCTAAATTGTATAATATGTAGAACTTCTTTTCTAGAATATAATTTTGTTTTTCGAATTCTAGAATTTAGAATGTATTTTTGAACTAAAAAAATATCTATCGATATCTGAAATTTGGAATAAAAATTGTATTCTAAATTTTAAAGTTTGGAATTTTAGAATCTAAAAGAAGGGAAAAAAGAAGTATCAATGAAGAAGATGAAGAAAATAGCAAAGTTTTCATTTCACATCTTCTACATAGATAAAGGAAGAGAGTGTGGAAAAGGTGCAGGAAGAAATGGTCCTCGAATGTTGGAATTAAATTCAATTTGTTGGACCACTCATACAATTATTAAAATGTGTGGCAAATTCTCCCTCCACCTTTATACTATCTCCTTCACCTTCATATTAATTGTGAAAAGTCGATTTTCATTTTTTTAAATAATTTTGAATGAATCATAAGCTTACCTTTTTAAATAACTTCATTTGCACCCCATACTGATACCTCCCTTATTACTGTAACACTTCTATTCTTCTCCATTTGTAGTTTTTGAGAGAGTAATTTCATCATTTTATATGTTTAAATTTACTTTATAATATAAATTCATAGTTACTTAAGGGTTTGGGTTTCTTGTAGCTAAAAGTTTTTTCTGAAAGTACAAATTCTATCAAGAAAATAATTATTATTACACAACCAATGATTTCATGAAGTGGACTATCATTGTAATCTGAAGCAAATTATGAACTCCTAGAATCAAAAGTTTCTTCTACAGTGTGAAGATAAATTTTTTTTTTAGTTTTGTACTCCATTTTTACATCTGCATAGTTTTTTTTCCAAGTTTTGTGATTTTTGGATTACACAAAAACTCAACCACCACCAATTGAAAATGAATAAGAAGATACCACACTCTCCACGATACTCAAAAGAATATTGTTGAAAATTTAAAAATATATGAAGTGAAAAAAAGGTATGAAAATACAGTTAACTATCTACTTTAACATAAGTGACTAGTAGTTTCAACTTTTAATAATGCCAAAAGGATTTGATTCTTAGTTATGTGTAAAACATATATTCAATCAAAATAAGTTATGACGAAAATTATGCCAAAAAGATTTGATTCTTAGTTATGTGTAAAACATATATTCAATCAAAATAAGTTATGATGAAAATTATATAAGAGATGTTTATTTTCAAACTTTCAAACAATAAAAAATTCAGCTTTTTAAAATATCTTTACATAAAGATAAAAAATAATTATATTTTATTACATATTATATATATTCACAATATATTTTTCAAACCCAAAATTTCAACAAATAAGATGTTGAAAGAAACAAATGTTATTAACTTTACTTTCAAATAAATATTCGATGACATTTACCAAGAATTAACGTTGAGATGAAGACACTCAAACTTGGATAAAGTCAATGGCATCTTAACGAAATATTTTGCAAGTGCCAAAATAGATGTACAAAATTTTTTAGAGTGTTAGATATATAAAATATATTATTTTTTTTTTAATTTTTATATATGCAAAAATAATTTTACTTTGCAACGACACCACGACTAAAATTGAATTGAAAAAGAAAAAATACAAAACGACGTTGCATAGAGCTAAGAAGATTCTCTCTATCAAGTAAGTTTTTAACCAACTAGTTTTTTTTGCAGTGCTCACATGTAGAACACTAATGGTGGACCACTACACATTCACCCAAACACTATATAATAGCACTCGTCACTCTTCACTCTTCATTCATCTTAACACTACATTAATCACCATGTTCTTCTTCCATTAATCATCTGCACTTAATTTTTGGTTGGAAACAGATGCAAGTGAGAGGAGAAAATCTTTTAATAGTTTTTTTGAAGAATGAGAAGATCCAAATTTTTTTTTTTCTCCTCTGTATAGATAAACCTCGATATAAAACTTTGTTTATAATTTTTGAATCATACTAATTAATTTATCTTAAAACCTAGGTTAACTCTCATATTTCAATATTTATAAGAATTAAGCATAGGTTTTTTAGAACTTTCTTTGGGTAAAACACTCAGCCTTAATTTCATTGAAACTTCAAAAATATTAAAAAGAGAACTGTCATTCATAAACTCTGTATTTTGATACATATTAAACAGTTTTTATTAAGATTTTAGTTTTAACAGATTACTGATACAGTTTTTAAAGTAATTTTAATATAATCATTACAAAAGTACTAAATTTAACTATATAGATTATGTTTTAGATTTATAACAAATAATTTATATCATGTAATGAGATTATTTTAAATGAAAATAGATCTGTAATACATGTATTGATAATCTTAAAGCCAATATTTATTTATATTTTTGAAAATTATGCTTTTCTTTTGGTGAATCCAAAGTGCTCTGGTGAGAAACCAAGAATAAATATCTTAGTTAGATCCATTTGTGAGTCTAGATTATCCTTGCAAATATATTTTCATATAAATGGACTAGAAAATTGTTGATATGACTATCAGAAAAAAAAAATTGTAAAAATTTACAAACTATCATAAATGATTTTGATTATTATAGTAATATAAAACTTTTATACTTAAGTAGTTGTATTTCTTGTTTTAAAAATATTACTTAATATAGACTCTCTCATATGAATGGTTGAATTAATGAATTCAACGGTAGAAAATTAATGTATTAAGTGGGGTGAATTAAATACGATTAATCCTGAAAATGTAAACTCTTAACCTCTACACTCTTTGGGGGGTGGAATTATTGAGTTCTGATCACGTTCTGGATCGTGTTTTCACCACATCGCTCATGCAAAATGGTTGGGAATTTCTTCCTTAACCCCCTAAATTTGGACCTACACCGCCACAGCCTCCGAAAAAACTATTTTACCCTTCTTTATTAAAGTGACTCTGGACTATCTCTTATGGAAATTTTTCGAGAAAAAACTTTTCAGAATTTATAAAATATATTCTAGAAAAGATTTTCTAGAATAATTTTTCTGAAATGTATATAATATCTTTTAGAGTGCATTTTTTGGAAAGATTTTTCCGTAATTTATTTATTTAATGTGTTCTGGAAATAGTAGCAGTGGTAGGCAATTTGGTCATTTCATCCAATTGTGCCGTGCAGATTCAAAAAATTGGGGTGCAGGAAGTAATTAGCAAAATGGTTTCATAGCAATATTGGGCTTAAAATCGTTAGGAAGCCCAATATGAAGTAATGGACATTTGGTAGTACTCAACACAAAAGTTTAGGACTTCTTTTTCTTGCATCCCTACGTTTTTCTTCCTGCACCCCCACAATTTTGTAAATCCTAAAACTGACCTTCACCTTTTATTTGAAAAAACTAGAGTTTTTTAGGTTACCGGATTTTGGGATCCGAAAGTGTGCTATCGATTCATCAATCCGGAAGTGAATGTTTTGAAGGCAAATTGTTGATTTCTGGATTGCTGAATCCAGAAGTCTAATTTTTGTTACGGATTGATGGATCCGGAAGATTACCGGATTCACCAATCCGGAAGATTACCGGATTCACCAATCTGGAAGATTACCGGATTCATCAATCCAGAAGATTTACTGATTCCCCAATCCGGAATGCAAAAAAATAAATACGGATTTCTCATTCCATAAAACTATCGAATTGCATTGTCCGGAAGAAGAAAGAGTAGTGTGGATCTTATGTGCATTTTGAGGTTTTTAAAAAATAATAGGGATATTTTTGTCTTTACATTACATTGTGGGAGTTCAGGAAGAAAAACGTAGGGGTGCAGGAATAAACTGCCAAAGTTTAGCTTCGCTTTTGATATTGACTTTAACATCATAAACTAGGCTTCTTCTTCCTACATCCCTACGTTTTTCTTCCTGCACCCCATAATTTTGTAAATTCCAAAACTGGCCTTCACCTTTTATTTGAAAAAACTAGAGTTTTTTAGGTTACCGGATTTTAGGATCTGGGAGTGTGCTACGGATTCATCAATCCGAAAGTGAATGTTTCGAAGGCAAATTGTTGACTTCCAGATTGCTGAATCTGGAAGTCTAATATCTATTACGGATTGATGGATCCGGAAGATTACCGGATTCACCAATCCAGAAGATTTATAGATTCCCCAATCCGGATTGAGGGATATTTTTGTCTTTCCATTACATTGTGGGGGTGCAGGAAGAAAAATGTAGGGGTTCAGGAAGAAACTGCCCATAAACTATTATCACACCTTCCTTTTTTCCTAATTTTGCGCTTACATTTTCTTAGTTATTTTGAGAAAATTATGCCCAGCAGGAACATGTTTGTATTATGTATTATTCATCACAGAAATGTGCCTCTGTTGTGTTCTGTATGAATGTGTATTAATAGCGATAATAAGTCATGAAATAACACATAATACACGTCTAGATCAATGATAAACCTTATGAATCTGAGGAGAATAGAAATGGTGATTAGAGTGGAGTGCGTGTAAGAAAAATAAAAAAGAAAAGAAGTGAGCAACTGAGATGAATTATCGTTCTCCACGAAAGTGCATGCCACGTGGAGCAGTGATAGTTTTGCAGCCTCAAACATAGGTGGTGCATAGGTGGACATAAAGGGAATTGAATTAAACTCTGGCATGGCTTCACTATGGATTTTGGCCACACATCTCTCATCACTCTAGCCCACTTTCTTCAACCAATCACTCAGAGGAAAGAATCTTTGAGTAAGGGAGTGAGCCCTGAGAGAGAGAGAGAAAGAGTAGCAAGTTAGCAACTACCAATGGAGATTACCGCCATGGCTTCTTCAGTCACTCCAAGACCTTCTCTTCCAACTCCTTCTCCACAAACAGTAGTCACCACTTTTAGCAAACCTCAACTCAGACGCACCCACATAGCACTGCCAACATCATCCACCATTTCAATCCTCGCTCTCTTAGCCCCTCCTAACGAAGCCAAAGCCGCTGTCTCCATCGCCAAGGACCAGATTGTTTCATCTCTTACCCAAGTAAATTCTTTCCATTTCCTCGCCTACCCATTATCTGGAATAGCTCATACCATTTCTTTATCCTTTAAAAAATCTAACTTTTTTTTTATAGGTGGAGAAAACGATTGATCAGGTTCAGGAAGTGGGTTCGAGTGTTCTGGACACGGCACAGCGTGTTGCTGAGGTAATTGGGAATGCTTTGAAGCCTGGCATCGAAACGGCGTTACCAATAGTGCAGCAAGCTGGGGAAGAGGCCTTGAAAATTGCTTCCCCTGCCTTTTCTGAAGCTTCCAAGAAAGCCCAGGAAGCGCTCCAAAGCTCTGGTGTTGATACCCAACCTGTTATCACTGCTGCTAAGGTTTATTTCCTCAATTCCAACTTTCTTCTTTCTTTAGGCTTTGTTTCAAGGGGTATTTGTTGTTTCCGTACTCACTGAACTAACTACAATGCTGGTTAGTCATTTGGTAGGATGAATATATTGCAGTGTTGTGTGCTAAATAAATTTTTGGGATGCAAAACCGTTCCCTTTTAATGCCTCTACTGGTTGGAAGCCAGTCATGGTGGGTTGAGGTCCTTTTTACTACTTTCACTTGCCCCAGTTGCAGCCTATAGTGTCTTTAGATTAAGATATGCGATTTAAAATGGTAAAGTACATGCTATATGGATAAAGTATACGCACAAACACAATGATAATTTTTGTTCTCACAATGGAATATCATGTTAAGAAAGACCAGTCCTTTAAATGGAATTTAGTATCTTTAGAAACTACTCTTTGGTTCTCAATGAAATTGTGTTCACCTTAAACTAGAACATGTTAAGAATTCAATAAATTTATAATTGGTTATATGCATGCATTTTATTATTTCGTTAACAGTTGATTTAATCAATGATTATAACTAGATTTTACCCCGTAAGATGCCATTGTATTACCTTGGACTGCAAAGCCTTTGAAAGCATTTGATGTGATATATTTTCCTTTGAATTGGACAAGTTATCTTTTTCTCAATTTCCTTTTCAAAGATTCAGTCTGATGCTGCTATGTTGTTCCATTATGGGGATTCAGAAGTTTTGTAGAACGTATTGAGCTGGCTTAGGCTAAGTTCTCAACCTAAATTAAAAATTCCCGTTTCAGCAATCAAGAAGTTGTCATCATTTTGCTAATTTGCTGCTTGACATTTGAAAAGCCAAATTTATGACCCGGATCATGATACTCTCTTTGATTTCAGACAGTGGTAG
Organism: Phaseolus lunatus; assembly: GCA_013389735.1. NCBI lineage: Eukaryota > Viridiplantae > Streptophyta > Magnoliopsida > Fabales > Fabaceae > Phaseolus > Phaseolus lunatus. The sequence goes on from CM023859.1 coordinate 30,353,403, forward strand.
ATGCTGCACAACAAACGACCAAGGTGATTGATGTTGCCAAGCCAATAGCTTCCTCAACCGTTGAAACCATATCCTCTTCAGACCCTACTGTGATTGCTGGAGCTGCTGGAGCACTATTTGTTGCCTACCTCCTGATTCCTCCTGTCTGGTCTGTCATCTCCTCTAATCTTCGTGGTTACAAAGGTACAATAAAGACTTGTTTTGATGCAAATTACCTTGTTTTTGTATGCATGCACTAAGCCACTGCATTGATGAATTTTTAAGCTCCACGACCTCATTGTGGAGCCTTAATTACTTCTGCTTCCATGATTTGTAGGAGACCTTACTCCTGCTCAAGCCCTTGATTTGATATCTGCACAAAACTACGTTTTGATTGATATCAGATCCGAGAAAGATAAGGACAAGACTGGTATCCCTCGCCTTCCCTCTAGTGCTAAAAACAGGATGGTTGCCATTCCGTAAGTGTTACTCACACTCGTTTAGTTTCTCTAAAAGTTGGTTTACCTCAAGACAGAAACTGTTTTAATTTTATCTTTTTGCTTTTTCTACAAATACTAGAGAAAAAATTTATTCAATCTACCTGCTGAAACTTTGGCGTTTGAGATTTGTAAAGTTATTGCTTTACTGGGAGAAATAAAAACATCAAAACTCTACCATGATGCACCTATACTATCACTTGTGGTGTTTCAGTTTGGAAGAACTGCCAAGTAAGCTCAGAGGGCAGGTGAAGAATGTGAAGAAATTGGAAGCTGAAATAGTCGCTTTAAAGGTTTCTTATCTCAAGAAAATCAACAAAAGCACCAACATTGTGATTCTGGACTCGTGAGTTTCCTTCCATGTCTACACTTTGATGGATTGTATTCCATTGTTCTTCATATTAACTTCAGCATTTGTTGTAATGTTAGGTACTCGGACGTAGCAAAAACAGTGGGAAGAACAGTGACCAGCCTTGGTTTTAAGAACACATGGATTGTTGCTGATGGATTCTCTGGGAACAAAGGGTGGTTGCAGAGTAGATTAGGATCAGATTCTTATAACTTTTCGTTCGCAGAGGTGCTGTCACCATCCAGGATCATCCCTGCAGCTGTGAGAGGCTTTGGCACAACCAGCCAATCTAGCACTAAGCTTCTTCCCGGGGCTGACTAACTTTTTTGTGCACTAAACTCTCGTGCAAATAGAAATCACTCTTGTGCATGCTTCGCTCATCCAATATATATATTTAATTATTTCATCAATTTTGTCAAAGTCTTTTATTTCAACCTTCTACCTTTGTGCATGTTTTGAGTGGCTGCATTGCATCCCCTTAGTTGCAGTTGTTAGATACTTTGACCGAGGATGTTTTCATCCTCCAAGAAGCATACAAGTTCACATCACCTTTCAACTCAATGATCTCAGGAGACATAATGGGTCTTTGATTATATACAGTTTTCTCCTTTAATTTACTGAAAATTTTGGTTTCATTAATTTTTGGTTAAATCTTTGAAAGTTGATTTAGACCTTTCCAATATCTAGCGGGACTCAACAACTTAGAATTATTGCACTCGATACAGTGTCTCTTGTCTCAGTAATGCGATGTCTCCTATCTACGTGACGGTGTTTCTTAACTATCCTTAAAATTTTTAATTTATTTGGTATTCAATTTTAAGAATCTTATTTATTAAGTAATCAGAGATAAAACTCAAAATGCATGGGAGGTTTAAAACTTATTTAAACCTATTTTTTAATAGTATAAAATATGTGAATTTATTAAATAAATAATATATTTTTAAATACTACAAACTTAAAAAACTAACCCGGGTTGTTTTTCATTTACATGTTAATAGGAGCACTGATAATTTGACACCCCATGCTCCAAATTATATCTCTTTCAAGTGACAAAAATACCCTTTTACATTTCATAACCTATATCATGTGAAAGTTGTAATTTGGAGCAATGCAAAAAGTGGTTGTCAAATAATATTTTTCCTAATAATATAATATAAAAGTTATCATTTTAGATATATGAAACACCAAATGAATAAAATATCTATTTCTTTCTTAATAACTTAGCATGTCAATTACAATAATAATGTTTATTTTATATAATTAAAATTACATTTATATAGTACATGAATATATTTAATACAAAGAATATATTTTAAATATGTAATGAACAATTTAATTAATGATGTAAAGTATTTTTAACTATTTATATAAAAAAATATTGTAAGATGAGTGATAGAGAATATTTAAACTAATACTTGCACGAAACGTTGTAATTTTTTTCTTTGTATTTTATAATATAGGATGATAAAAGTTGATGTATAGTAGTTTGCGCAAGGTGCGTACCCTAGCAGGGAGTGGCTTACAATAGAAGACAGAAGTAATCTGTTATCTTCTTCTTCTTCTTCTTCCTTTTCTCAGTGCCAGAACCCTAAAGAAGAACACGTTTCTTTTCCGCTCTGTTTTTCCAATTTCAACCTACCCTACCTACCATGCTATTCCATTAGGTTTAGAACGTAGGGCGTTCTTCTTGTTTTCGCTCTGTTGATTACAACGAAGGCCAACATGGTTGTGCTTTCGCTCTCAGCTCCCAACCTCTCCACCGCTTTTCTCGCTAAGAAACTGTACCTCTCTCCCTCTCTCTCTGTTTTCCCTTTGCGTTTTGATTGATTGCCTTTAGTTTTCAGATTAATCAGCGTTTTATTTTGATGGTTTTGGATTCGTCAATCATTTTTCGTGCATAAATTGTGAATTTGGGTTTCTTCAGGTATATCCAAGAACACGCGAAGAAGCTTACGGCCTTTCGCACTAGATGCGCGGTGGACACGCCCTACGGAGGTATCACCCAAAGCCTTTCAAATTTATTGATTTAATTACACAAGAAATCTTCCAACCCTATCGATTATTATATACAAAAATGTCGTCAAAATGTTTTATTACCAAGATAGTCATGAGGCGGTGAAGTTGCTTTATTGTTAAGGTTTCGCTACTGTGTATAGTAATGTGTACTTGTTTATTTATTGGCTTGTTTGGGCTTCAATTCAGTTGTCCTACCTTGATTTTTAGGCCTTGCTCAGGCTTCTGATTTTTTTTTTGGCCCCCTTTTGTGTATTAGTAGAAGGAAAATCCAAGGTGGGCTTTGTTTTGCTTTGGTTGGAACATGGGAATTTAGATATGTATTCCTATTTAAAGGACCTCCAATAATAAGTCACCTTTTTCTGCCCTCCCCCTACCTTCTCTCTCAGTGTCCAGTGAGACTTCGTAGATTGGCAGCATTATATTCCTGTCTTGAGAGATATCTTTTCTACCTAGTAACAGACTTTTGGATCTCATATAACTAATGTTATTGCTTATTCTCGTAGCTAGTTGAATGATTTCAAAAAGCCTGTCAACTTTTAGAACATTGGCTATTGCCTGACAGCTGAAGTTTAACTGACTTGGATCATGATTCATATTAATTTGTAAAGTCTGCATTTATGCTCTTAATTGCATTTCTCTGTCTATTATTTTCCACTTTATGGATTAACTATTGATATATGTATTTATATGTAATTCTTATATGCAGGTAATGTCCAAAAATTCCCTCGAATCAGTGTTTGGGATCCTTACCGTCGTCTTGGTATTAGCCCTGATGCTTCTGAAGAAGAAATTTGGGGATCAAGAAATTTTCTATTGCAACAATATGCTGGGCATGAGAGGAGTGAAGAATCAATTGAAGCGGCTTTTGAAAAGTTATTGATGTCAAGTTTCATACAGAGGAGGAAAACAAAAATTAATTTGAAAAGCAAGTTAAAAAAGAAAGTAGAAGAGTCTCCACCATGGGTGAAGAACTTGCTAAACTTTGTTGAACTTCCACCGCCTGAAATCATCCTCAGAAGATTGTTTCTGTTTGGTTTCATGGGTGGCTGGAGTATTATGAATTCTGCTGAAACTGGACCTGCTTTTCAGGTTTGCATTGAATTTCTCTTTTTCTCTTTCGACTTCTTTTTGGTGTATACTTAAATGCATATATTTTTTAGAATAAAACTATTTTTTTCAGAAAGAAAAAAAAAACTTTGTAGATGTCATTTTCTGTAAATATTTGGGGTGTGAGGCCTATAAATTTTAAAAAAGAAAACCAAATTATATATTCATCTAGTCCTTCCTTACCCTCTTAAGCCATATAGCATATGTGTATCAGAGTTGTTATCCATACTGCATGCAGTGAAGTCAACTACCAGCCAGCAGATTGTAGCCTAGCTTCAAAGGATATACTTACTTGAGTTGTGCCTGACTATTACTTAAGGTTCCATAGAAATTTTCCATCGTTGTGACTATCGGATTTTCAGGTTACTGCGTTTAGTACTATTCCCATTTTTAAGGTTTTCAGTATTTTCAATAAAATGTCAATATTGTCTTTTCTTTTCCAAGAGAATTTCCAATATAAGGGTCTACTTGGAAACTTTCACTGGGAGTATGCTGATGTTACATGGTCAGACTCTTAAGATTAAGACCTGAGTCTTGTAAAATAAGACCTTGAGTCTTAAGAATAAAAAATAACTTTTCAATATCAACATGTTTTTAGAACACCAACATTATTAAGCAGGAATCCTCTCCTATCCTCTCTGTGTGCATACATACCCACCCGTAAAGGACTTGAACTTGAGATTTTACGTAAGGGGAACCTGGTTCCTTTTTACTTGGACCAATTGACTTTGGTAATATTACCCTTGTCAGTGCATGCCTATTTATCCTCTCAAATGTATGAAGACTTATTCAGGTGATTGTGTGTTCTAGAAGCTATATTTGATCTGAATTTCATTCAATATTGGAGTTACATGTCACCATCAGGGAACATTATTAAAGAATTTGAAGTAGATATCATTGTTCCGTCTGTCGTCTCCTCTTCCTGCTTTCTTGTGGCATGAATACTTGCTTGTTGACAAAACTATTGTATTGCTACAGGTGGCGATCTCTTTGGCTGCTTGCATATATTTTCTTAACGAAAAGACAAAGAGCTTGGGTAGAGCATTCATTATTGGGTAAGTGACTAGATCATCCAACTTATGTTTTTTCCTCCGATTTTTTCCTATTCGCCATCACCGTATATATATATATATATATATATATATTTTATTTTTTTATTTTTTATTTTTTTATTTTTTTATTTTTTATTTTTTATTTTTTTTTTGCACTATGATAGGTTTGGAGCTCTAGTGGCTGGATGGGTCTCTGGTTCAGTGGTGGTACCCAATATTCCATCTATGTTGCTGCGCCCAACTTGGACACTTGAACTCCTAACGTCATTGGTAGTTTATACATTCTTGTTCATTGCTTGTACTTTTCTCAAGTGAAGTAGCATCAATTCTTTCAGCGTTTTATTAGGAGATGATGAGTTTATAGGCTATCAAGCTGAACTTTTGTTTAGTGTCTTATTCTTTATGAAAACAACTGTCAGAGATGGGAATGGTCAGCGTAATTATTGCTATGCCCAAAATATCTGTTGGTTACGGGGCAAGTTCTTCCACTGTGCTTTATTCAGCTTAACAATGGATTCCTAACCTCACCAATAACTCGATATTCCTTTCCCTGCCCACGACTTGGTTAAATTTGTTTTCGAAATAACGTAAGTACTATTGGAATTTGTAAGTTTGCACACCCTATATTTTAAATACAGTGTATTATCGAAGGAAGTCATTGCAGTTACCATGATTATTAACTAGGTCTATTAGGCAACGGTAATCGTATTAAAAGATTAATTTGGTGTTTCAAATGTTTTAGGAGAGTATTTTGTTTTTCAGTATAAATTGTTAAGCATTACAGTTCTTTCACCGCAATATATTTTACGTTATTCTTTTAATGTATGGTACCATGTTAGGAAAAAGCAAAGTAGAATTAGAGTTATAGTTAAGCGGTGGTGAGATTTATCTTATTTTTTCTGCTATATATAAAAATTATAATGTTATTAATTGACATGAATTTATATATAATGATTGAATAATAATCCGTTTTCAGTTGCAACTTTATGGACAATGCCGTACGAATCGATGTTAGTGGGACGAGTCATGAATCAGTCAAATTATTTAATCTAACATGATATAAGTTTTTAATTAATAAAAAATAATATTTAAATATATTTGTGGGTTTTTTTTAAATTGAGTAGAATTGTTTATATAAATAACTTATTTTATTTTAAATAACTTATATTAAAATATCTTTAATTAAAAAACTCGCCGTGCAACTCTATTAGAGATGTTGCTGGTTGAATTGTAAGAATCAAATTTTTATATTTAAAATATATATCATACATATTTCACTTTTACTAATAATGCCTGTTGACAATTGAACTAAACAATTAATTACTAAAAAAAAAATTAGTTGTCACTGTTTGTACAATTATTAATTGTCAATAAATTTACTACACATAAAATATGTAGTTGAAAGCACAAAAATATTTATGCTCTCAATTTATCAATAGTTAGATTAAAGGTATTGCCAGTAGTACACCTCTTTACGTCTAGATAAAAACATATGTATTTACACTTTTTTTTTCAAAAAAAAAATGTTTTAACAGTTGGAGAGCAACTGATAAACAACCATCACAAACGAGGCTTTTTGCTTCGTGATAAATTTGCTTCTGCACCAAACAAAATTGAAATTTTAGAATAATTCTTTTTGCATTTCAAAATGAAATTCCAGAGTAATTGCCGCCAATAGTCCACAATCGATTACTGAAAAGAAGGAGCTTCCATTTTTCTTTGAGATTTTGTGGGCTTACAACAATTACTAACTCTATGCATCGATCTTTTCCCCACAGTCTCAATGGGCTGTGGATTTTACTTTCGAATTTTAAAAAATTAGTATATAAAAATAAAGAAATTACACTTGCGTATTTAAAATAAAAACTAATTCCACTTACCTTTTTAATAAAATAACATTCACTCCTTATAGTTTTTAAAATAAATATTCTTTTCTCTTTTATTTTTAGATAAAAAAAATTCGTATTCTTTGTGTTTTTAAATAAAGTGATATTCATCTCTTTTATTTTGTTATAAAAATTATTACTTTTAATTTCATAGTTTTGTTTTAAGTTTTAGTTAATGTAATATCTTTAAATAAAATAAGAAAATCAAGTGTTGTTTTATTAAAAATAGAAAAAAGTAAATATATCATCTTATTACAATCATAAAAATTTGATGCTGGCATAAATGACTAATTCAATAAGAAACTGGAAATCAGTTTTCATCGAATGATGAACATGAGTTTACTTAGAAAATATATGATATATATGAAGCTAACAAGTGTTGATTTTGGAACCTGAACAAGTAGTTCAAGAAATTAACACAATACAAATTTAACAGATCTAAACGATAAATGCCACGAATAACAAAGGGATTAAAGAAATTTAATACCAGTATCCAACATTACAAAAGCACAAAAACCATGCACATATACATACACAGATACTGAAGTTTAAACATGACTAACTATACTTGAAACGTAATAGCTAAGTAAATGATTAACCTAGATATTGAGGACAGAAAGTGGTTCTCAAGGGAATAGTTTCTTGAGGTGATTGCAGCCTGAATCAGATCTGTTGTTCTTGATGGCGTAGCAGCCCAAGATATATATGGCAGTGACGAGCACAAGCACGCATGCGTTGAAAACAGTGAGACGTCTCCATTGGTTCCTTATGTTAGCCAAAACTCCTGCTTTGCATGAATTGCAATAGTAGCACAGTTTGTCTTCCCTATTGTTCCATGTGGTGCAGTCAGAATTATTCACTGCTGGACCCTTCTTTGGCACTTCCCAGAATGTACCATTCTTCATTATGAACCCACAATATGCTGGTGGTTTACAACAACCAGACTTACAAAACAAAATCAAATAAGTTAAGTAATTGCTACACACACAACATAAATGCATGCAACTCTATCCTCTTCCATGATAGCATAATTTAATCACCACCCAATATTCTAACACTGTTTTCAAGATAACAAGTGAATAATAAACTTACCATGCATTATTTACTCATAATTAACGAAGTTAACTAGAGATTTGAAGAAGAAAGAAGAGATATAAAACCTGCGTGGTAGATAGGTGTTTGAAAATGATGGAGTCGTTGTTGCGGCCACCGTTGAGGGCGAGGTTCTGGCACACGTGCGCGTCCATCAAGCAACTCTTCACCTCGTCCCAGTTCTTGTTGTTGACGACGTAGCGTTGCAGCCAGTGCGAGAAATCGGCCACCCTGTACTCGCCGTAGCCCTTGCCGGAAACATGCTGTCCCATCTTCCTGTTCGTGACGAATAGCGTGAAGACGGTGAAGAAGGCGAGGCCCACGATGAGCGCGAACGTGAAGAAGAGGTAAGCGTAGAGCGCCATGTTGACGCGGTACAGCGACCCCACGATTCCCAAAGCGGAAACAAGCACCACGAAGACGCCGCCGACGAGCAGCGGCACCTGCAGGACCTTCTGGCAGTCGGAGCCGCCTTGGATGTGGATGTAGGCGGAGGAGGCCACGGCAGCGACGCCCAAGAGCAAGGAAAGGATGTTAAGGGCGCCGACAACGGTGTTACTTATGCGGAACATGTTAGCGAATGCAATGTACGAGGATGTTGCTGGTTGAAGAGAGAAAGGTTGAAGAATGAAGGTGTCTGAAGGAAGAGGAATTTGTGGATAGAATATTAACTGTTTTACGAGTGGAAACAAAACAGTTATGTGGGTTGCTGTCGTGTTCCACTTGGCGGACTCTGGATATGCCACGTCATTCATTATCAGTTATAGTTTGTGACGGTTACTCTAATATAAAATCCTTCAGTTATATAGAATTTTAATAAGAATAAATTTGAAATTAAATTATAAAAAAATATTAAAATAATAGTATTGTTGTACAAAACTCCTTTTCTATGTCACATTGTATTATACCTGTCAAAAAATACAATGGCATGTTAATGATGTGAGAAAATGAAATAGGAAAATAAGTAAAGTTTGTTTGACAGTTTAATTCTAAAAAAAATAATTATTCTACAACCGTTTTTTTCTTCTAATTATAATAAAATAATAATGTGTCAAGTAAATGGAATTATTGTTTAAATCCTAAATCCTAATCTAATGTATACAATTGAAAAATATATTGACATGTTTACACCTTTTCGTAATGACAGCACACACAACTGCGTGATAATTTTTTTTTCTCTTTTATACGTATTTAATCTACATTTCATCTTCTTTCTTGTTCATACTCAAATTTTAGATTACACTTCAAATATATTTATTACAATATATAAGAGAAATACTGTTATTATTATCATATATATACACCATTAACAAATTTTTTAAACTTCAATATTTTGAACTCAAATATTGTTCTATTATATATAAAAATAATAATAAATTAGATATCCATTTGAAATAACCTTATACATCATTACTCCACCGTATAATTACATTTTTCCCTTTTCATACAAATCTACATTATCTAATAATAATATGTGCATATATACATTTTAAATAAATATATAAAATTAAAATTAATATGAATATTAAATTTAACCTATTAAAATAAGATGTATAACAAAAAAATACACTCAAATAGTATAATAAAATTATCAGCAGCAGCACTGATAAAAAGATTAAATTACAAATATGATAAAGTTAATAGCAAGATTTATTTTTCATTTTCAAATGTTAGTAAGATAATATTAATAAAATATTAAATTGGTAACTTAGATAAAAATAGATTCATGATTATTTAATCATGTTCCTGGTTAATAAACTAAAATTGGTTAAAAATTAAATGTTTAAATGTAATAAATATCCATTTATCATAATCAGACTGGGTCAAATATATAAATAAAATAAAATAGTTATTGAGATGTATTCAAATCCAATCAAATATGATAGGTCAAAAGAATTATACCTGTAAATATAATAAAATGTCTATCTATCGAATTTGAAGTCTGAAAAAATAATATTTATAAAATATTAAACTACTAAAAAAGTAATTTGCTAAGTAAAATTAAATATATAGAAATATTTAATTAGTCTATCCAGAATTGATGAGATTAGTGTATAAGATAAATAAGATAAAATAGAATTATAATCTTGTTCAAAGTCAAAGAAATAGATTTGGAAAAGATTAAATTAGTTAAAAAGATTTTATTGATATAAAAAAAAAAATAAGTCTTTTAAAATATAATAAGGGCTCTTCTATATAATACACACACTAAATCATTCAATCACATGTAAATTTTTATTTTGAGGGTTCAAATTTGAATCTCAAAATCACATAAAACATGAAAACACAGTGCACCAAGAGACAACGCGATGAAAGTCATGAGTCTGCTTCTTCGATTTTAGTGGAGTCACTTCCAAGAGACAATAAGAGGTAATGCACTAACACTAATAAGTCTTCTCAAATTCCAATAAAATTAATTCCCGAAGACTTGTTGGTCAATGTCATTGCAAGGGTAAGCTCTGAATCTTACATTGATCATCATAACATGAAAGTGAGTTGCATAGATTTTTTTCATGCTTCAAAAGACAATTACATGTGGCAACAAGTTTCTTTGGAAAAGTTTCCATTAATTCCATGGTCACATAAAGAAGCTTTTGATTATTTTATGCAAAGTTGTAAGGAAGGTGAAAATATTGAAGCTTTGTTTAGAGTGGGATTGCAAGAATTGAAGAGTTCTGTTGGAAATATAGAGAAGGGCATGAAAGACTTGAAGATGGCTGCTGAAAAGTGTCACCTGGAAGCAAAATACACATATGCTTTAATTTTATTATGCTCCTACGATGATGATTTGAGAAAAGAAGGACTTAAGTATATGCAATTTTTGAGAAATGCAAAGTGTGTTGTAAGTTGCAGAAATAAGATAAGAACATTATTGGAAGGACCATGGAAAAGACCTTATGGAACAATAGTGCGCAATTCAACCCCTCTATGTTGCAAGAAGTCATGTAAAGGTTGGAGTCTAAAGAAAGGGACTTGGCAACTGATAGATAATGAAGATGATGATAATAATATTCAAAATTCATGTGAAAATTGTAGATGGGATGTTGAGCTAAATTTTTTTTATGATCTTTTATTTCATCCTTTTTAGTTTTACCAATCTTCAAATAAATGATAGAATTTCTTAGTTTAGTTTAGCGTATTTGTCTGAATATGTTTTACATTTCATAAATCCTTCTTTGAAATATAAACTTAGAATGAAAATATTAAAAATTAGCTTATAAAATTGGTATTGTTAAATCATTTTATGACAATAAATACAAAGCACAAGGAAAAAAAAAGGTTGAGTAGTACTTCTTTGATGGTTAGAAACTATGTTTTTAAAAAGAAAAAAGAGTGATGAAAGGATAATTGTTTTTATTTTACATCTAAACTTGATCAATCTCCTATATTTATCTTTTTTTTCTCATTCAATCAAAAATACTCTAGAAGTAAAAGATAATCAGTAACACATCACATTACGTTAAATTTAAGAGGGAGAAAATATTGTTCTAATTAATTTTTTTTTTAATTAACTAATTAATATATAAATTTAATTATTTTTTGTGTCAAGGCTATTAATTTTTACCAACTAAAATTTGCAATTATTGTTCGTTACTAATTAATAACAAGTAAATAAATATAAAATTGTATAATGTAATATTTACCGTTAATATCAAAATTGTTTGAGTTATCAAAATAATTATAAAAAGGAACATAATTTTATTTTCTTGTGAATCACATTTCATATTTATTTATAATAATTATAGAGCAGTATTTTTTATGTATTAAAATAGTATAATTATATATAAATATATATTTAAGTAAACAATTTTTTAATCTATTAGTTACCGCTTGTTATAAGGATGAAAAATAAAAATAAATAAAATAATTAATGCATCATATAGTACAGGCTCCTTTAAAAAAAACGCTGTTCACCCTTATTTGTAAATAAATTTGAAACAGTAACTTGTCAGTAATTCTTTTCTTTTCTGTTTCTTACAAAAGCAGAATATTTGTTTTCAAAATATTCTCTACCTAATTATGTACCGTTATTATAAAAAAAATCATTTGGTTTCATGATAATTTGAGGTATGAAAAAAAAAAATTATAAAAAACTCTTTTTTATACCACATTGTATTATATTTTATTTCTACTTATATTATCCTCGCTAATGTGTCCATACTCGTTAAAAATACATTGGCATATTTATAATGTGAGAAAATGAAATAGAAAAATGAATAAAGTTTATTTAAAATTTTAATAATAAAAAATAATTACTTTATAATATTTTTTAAAATAAAATATCATATTATAATAAAATAATAATTTATTTAAGTATGAGTGAATGAAATTGGGGTTAAGATATTTTACATGTTTATATATCTATTCCTAATCACTACACAAACCGCCAGTGCCTGATAATTTCCCTTTTTTTTCTCTTTCATACATATCAAATATACATTTCATCTTCTTTTTTGTTTTTACTCAAATCTTAGATTACACATCAAATATATTTATTACAATATATTAAGAGGAGTAATGTTATTATAAACATATATATACAACATTAAATACATTTCTAAATTTCAATATTTTGGCTTCAATTATTGTTCTATTACATATAAAAATAATAATAAACTAGATATCCATTTGAAATAACCTTATACATCATTACTCCACAGTATAATACATTTTTTCCCTTTTCCTACAAATCTACATTATATTGTTTCTTTAACATTTTTTCATTCCAATTCTAGATTATACATAACATATAAATAATAATATATGTATATATACATTTTAAATAAATATATAAAATTAATATGAATATTAAATTTAACAAACTATTAAAATAAGATGTATAACAAAAAATACACGCTCAAATAGTATAATAAAATTATCATCAGCAGCACTGATAAAAGATTATATTACAAATATGATAAAGTTAATAGTAATATTTATTTTTAATTTTCAAATGTTAGTAAGATAATATTGATAAAATATTAAATTGGTAACTTAGATAAAATAGATTTCAAGATCTATTAATCATGTTCATGGTTAATAAAATAAAATAGGTTAAAAATAAACGTTTAAATGTAATAAATATCCATTTATTATAATCAGACTCCATCAAATGCATAAACAAAATAAAAAATATCGAAAAAATCATTTATCTGACAAAAGATTAAACGGGAAAATAAGATAACAAAAAGATGACAAATCTATCAAAGTTCATATTCAATAAAATAAAATTGGTAAAAATATTAAATTGGCCAATAAGATAAAGTATCTTTTCATCATATTCAGACTAAATAAAATATTATTAAAATTAAATTGGTAAATAGTATAAAATACCTAAGAATATTTTATTTCTTTTTTCCGAATCAGTGAGACAATATTATAGATGAAATTATATTGACAAATAAGATAATATAGATAGAGACATATGTTAATTACATTCAGATACAATAAAACAAAAGTAAAATATGTATTTATCATATTTAGAATTAACAAAATATTAATTTGGTAAAGGGAAAAAAATACACACAAAGATTTATTTATCATACTCACAATCACCAAGACAATATCCATAAAGATGAAATTGGTAAATAAGTTAAAATATATAACGCGATTTATTTATTATTTCCAGAAACAATAAGATGATATCATTAAAAACTATTTTGATAAATAGATTAAATAGATAGAAAGATCTATTATTCATATTCAGATAAACTGTCTAGTTATCATGGTGTCAATGTAAGATAGCATTACTAAAAGATTAAATTAATAAATAATATAAAAATATATAGAAATATTTATTTATTATTTTCCGAATCAATTGAACAATATTAATATAATTAAATTGGTATTTATAAGAATATATAATGAGAATTATCCCATTGATCTACTCAATTTTTTTTTTATTTTGTACTTGATAGTACTTTAAAGTCAAAATAAAAAATAAAAATAAAATGAAAGATACCCATTTAAAAAAGGAAGTATAATATAGTGGAATAAAAAAAAGAAAAAAATTTAAAAAGTGGCAATAAAATAATTTATTTGGGAGATGGAAAAAACAAGCAACCATCCCGATTAGGCTATAAATGTATAGGGTGATTGATTCGGTATAATTCAAACTTTTTTATTATAGAATAAGTTTATTAACACGTATAATAAATAAGCATTTAATAATTTTATTTTTATATTATATATATAATAAATGTTATATATATATGTGTGTGTTTTTTTTTATTTAAAAGAAGTATAAAATTAAAATTAAAAATGGGATAAAACATCACTTTTATTTTTACCAGTATAATATAAAATAGGTAGTGAGATATATTCAAATCCAATAAAATATGATAGGTGAAAAGAATTATACCGATAAATGTAATAAAATATCTATCAATCGAATTTGAAGTCTAAAAGAATAATATTTATAAAATATTAAATTACTAAAAAATAATCTAGTAAATAAAATTAAATATAGAGAAAGATTTAATTAATATATTTAGAATTGATGAGATTAGTGCATAAGAAAAATAAGATAAAATATAATCACAATCTTGTTCAAAGTAAAAAAAAAAAAAAAATTGAAAAAAGATTAATTGGTTAAAAATATTATATTCATATAAAAAAAATATATAAGTTTTCTAAATATGAGATAGGCTCTTTTATATAATATACACTATATCATTCAATCCTTTAATCACACGCAAATTTTTATTTTGAGGGTTCAAATTTGAATCTCAATATCACACAAACATGACTACATCAAAATTGGTGAAGAAGACACACTGCAACAAGAGGCAACATGATGTAACTAATGAGTCTCCTTCTTCGATTCCAATGGAATCACTTCCAAGAGACAACAAGAGGTAATGTACTGACACTAATCAATCTTCTTTTATACCAATAAAATCAAATTCCCAAGACTTGTTGGTTAATGTGGTTGCAAGGGTAAGTTCTGAATCTTACATTGATCATTACAACATGAAAGTATGTTGCAAAGATTTTTTTCATGCTTCAAAAAGAAAACTACATGTGGCAACAAGTTTCTTTGGAAAAGTTTCCATTAATTACATGGTCACATAAAGAAGCTTTTGATTCTTTTATGCAAAGTTGTAAGGAAGGTGAAAATATTGAAGCTTTGTTTAGAATGGGATTGCAAGAATTGAAGAGTTTTTTTGGAAATATAGAGAAGGGCATGAAAGACTTGAAGATGGCTGCTGAAAAGGGTTACTTAGAAGCAAAAAAAAAATATATATATATATATATATATATATATATATATATATATATATATATATATGCGTTGATTTTATTATGCTACCACGATAATGATTTGAGAAAAGAAGGAGTTCAGCATTTGCAATTTATAAGGAATGCAAAGTCTGTTGTAAATTGCATAAATAAGATAATGACATTATTGGAAGGACTATGGAGAAGATCTTATGAAACAGTAGTGTGCAATCCAACCCCTTTATATTGCAAGAAGCCATGCAAAGGTTGGAGTATAAGGAAAGGGACTTGGCAATTGATAGACAATGAAGATGATGATGATGATAGTATTCAAAATTCATGTGAAAATTGTAGGTGGGATGTTGAGCTAGATTTTTTTTATGACGTTTTGTTTTATCCTTCTTAGTTTTACCAATTTTCAAATGATAGAATTTCTCATATTAGGAGTTTAGTTCAAGATATTTATTTGAGTTTGTTTTACATTTTATATATCTTTCTTTAGAATATAAACTTTGAATGAAAAATGTAAAAATTTAACTTATGAAATTAATATTGTTAAATCATTATGTAATGTTTTAAGACTGAGTAAGGTACATTATGAGTAAGATACATTATATTATGTAATGTTTTGTTATGATGATTGAAAACTATGTTTTTAAAGAGAAAAAAAAAGTGATTAAAAGATTATTTGCTTTATTTTTACTTATAAATCTGGTGAGTCTCTTATATTTATCTTTATTTTTTATTGATTTTCTTTTTTTTTTCTCATTCATCCAAAAATAATATACAAGTAAAAGATGATTAGTAACAAAATGTAAGAAGAAAAAATTATTAATCTAATTAAATTTATTATTTTTCTTGAATAAACTAATCAATCTATAAATTTAATTATATTTTGTGCGAAGGCTATTAATTTTTACCAACTAAAATTTGTAATTTTTATTCGTGGTAATAAAAAATTATAAAATTTTTTATTGTAATATTTACGGTTAATATCAAAATTGATTAAATGGTGAATCTTTATTTTCTTTTCTTATGAATCACATTTTATATGTATTTATAATAATGACAGAGCATGTTCATTTAGATGAAGAATAAGAAAACGTTGTTCACCAAATTTTGTAAATAAATTTGAAAGAGTAACTTTACAATAGTTTTTTTCTTTCCTATTTCTTACAAAAGCACAATATTTGTTTTCAAAATATTCTCTATCAAATTATGTACCATTATTAAAAAAAAAATCAATTGGTTTGATGATAATTTGAGGTTTGAAATTGAAAAATATATTGATCATTGTTGATTAACTTTTTAAAAGAGTAACATTGAAGGTACTTGATCGAATTTGAATTTTTAAGTTTATTGGAGAAAATCTGAAATCGGAAAATGAAGCAAGATTTTTAAGGAATGATTTTTATTCAAATCTATAAAAAAAAAAAAAAAAACAATTTCATTAATGCGGTGAAAACTGTTTTTTTTTTTTTTTCTGAAAGGAAATAGATACTGTATTTATTAGAGTGTGGTAATGACTTAAATATTTTGATAAAAAATAATAAACTATCTTTAGATTTCCAGTTTACATATGTAAATATTCTGAATAAGAATCATTACTAACAAGATAAGATTTGCAATTTATTATCATTAAAAAAATATTAAACTAATTATATTTCTTTAAAAATAAAAAATGAATTTTGGAATAAAAGTGGATTTATAAATGTCATGAGGGAAGAATTGGGAGTTTTGAAAGGCAAAACGGGAATTTGGCGGGAATGGAAAAGAGTGAGAGTGAGGCGGTGTTAGATGCTCTTAATCTGAACCCACAACTCTTCTGTAACGAAGTTCTCAACAACGTCGACGATGTGCTCGATGAAGCTTTCCGTTTCTTCTACCAGTAACACCCTCTTTCCTTTCTTCTATTACTTTTTTCAAACTTGGTTCTGAAAATTACGAGGATATATGAACTTCAATTGCAGGGACTTATCTACAAAGTTGAACATCCAAGGCACCCAGAGGTCCCAATATCTGAAAAAGGTCTCTCTATGTCTCTCTTATTGTGTTCGATACAAAAATTAGGACAATTGATCTTAATTATGAATAAATTTTAACAGTTTGATGTTACTCGTGTGTTGTGAAAGGGTGTTGATTGCATTCTTCAGAAGGTTCAATCTGTTTTGGACAAACAGCTTGGTGCTTAGGAGAATTACATCCTCCGCCACTGTTTTTCTCTTCCCCGAGGTTTTCGTTTGCCAAACACTGTATGTTCTTGTTCTGCTGCAGTTGCGTCTTAAATTTTCCCTTTTCCGTTATCTGTTACTGTTTTTAAGCATTATTTATTAACTAAACTTCAGTTGTAATTGAATTTTTGATTGTGCATGTTGACCTTTATAGCATTTGTCAGTTTTGGATGCAAGAACAGTGTATTGCGTTAATTCTCGTCGTGAATATAGAGAGCTAGGACACAGGATTTCTTTCATTGTGTTGTTAGTATTTCGTTTTTAATGTTATCTAGGATCGTATATGTCTTTTTTGACACTGATGAATGAAATATTCGCCATAGAAGATGCTGAGAAGTGTACATATGATGCATTGAGTATGGTGGATGTCTTCTTTGAAGTGCATACCAGAAAACCAGACATCTAAATCCTATACATAGAAAATATATGCAATTTAAAATGACAAATATATGTGCTGCTTGAGAAATATTGCTTCCTTAGTATAGATTTTCATTCTTGGTTGATTGTCTGACCATGGATGAATGTGTACTTCCAGGATGAATCAACTGAGAGTGGCCCTTATCCAGGTATTCCTTTTGATCCAGATATAGACACTCAGTTAGATTCATTGAGAGAAAAATTGAGATAATATAAAGTGAATAAATTTATCCTTATATATATATAAAAAAAATTATTAATTTTGTATATGTTTTAGTTAATTAAAATAATTTAAAGTTTTATTTATAAATAAAAATATATATATAAAATTTAAAGAAATAATTAAATATAATTTTAAATGTGAGTATAATTTTTTATTTTTCATTTTATTAATTTAAATTAATTTTTTTACTTAAGTTAATTTATTTAAATAATTTTAATATTATTTATGATTCTTTAAATTATGTTATGTTATATATATATATATATATATAATTATTATTATATAATAATTTTCATTATTATTATTATTGTATGAGAAAGTAAAAGTACCATAGTTTTTGTCTATATTTTAGATGATTTTTATCTTAGTCCACTCTCATTTCTTTTCAATTATGATAGCATCCTTAATATCTTCATCTTTCCATTCATCCTTCCCCTCTCACAAAAGCAAACGGGAATAACACTCATTCACCCCACCATAAACCTCCACCACCCTGAGAAGCAAACACACAAAGAATGTCTAGTATCAATGCTCAATATATCAATGAAGCAGTACAATTATATGAGCAAAACTCTATGCATGAGTTGTTTCAGGGTAGTTAAAGAGCTCCTCTTCTTTTTGTTCATATCTTGACCTTCAGCATTTACAATTCTTTCAGGGTATTTTCTGGTTGAATTATTGTCAAATATGTTGATATCATATTAAGTGTATGAGTTGACAGATATTTATATAAACCATTGATTGTTAGAGATTGTGGCCACTGCCGCCTCAGAACTTGAAATGAAGATGGGAAAGCTAAACTCCAGCATGATTGAAGAGACTGACCAAATGAAAACAAAAAGGATCTATAGCACAGAAATGGATCTGTCTGCTGTACATTCTGCTAAAGTTAACCAAAAATTCATTCATTGTAGTGCAACTTACATAAACTTTTGCTAGTTAAACTCATTAATTCTGATTCTTAATTGATGATTCCTGTTTTGCAGGCTTCTCAAATGAGAAGTTAGACGACATTGAAGAATTTGTAGGTATCATGAAGAGTATGTGAACTTGTCATTTTCATCAATCTAGTTGGACGACAATATCATCAATGAGTATGAGTATGTGATTTAATATTATACATTTTTATTGGTTTTCATTTATCCAATTAGTTTAAATAAAGAATTTATTATATTAAAAAAGATAACTGTTTTAATCTTTAAGGGACACTAAATTTCAGCACGTCAAAATAGATAGATCAAACATAATTCAATAGTCTAAAAACCAAGAAAAACATTCGCAGCCCAAGCAGCTGCTTTTGTATTGACAAATTTTTTGAAGGAATCAATATCCTTGCAGTCTTGATTTTAAGACAATAATCAACCGTTTTCAAAAATAACTAATTACGGTAGAGATTCCTATTAACAAATTGCTAGCTTCAGATATTCTAAACATGTGATAACAAAGAAAGTTGGCAAAAAAAGATACATCTATATAATGAACAAAACACTAAGTTACATTCTTCCCAGCAAGCGTAGTTCTAAATTCCAGACATTTATGGAGCAGATAAGCATCGTGATTCCCAGTTTGATGAATATGTATATATTCAAAAGAGTGAGTGAATGGGACCTGCATAAAAATCAATATCAGCCAAGCCAAAATTACCTAAGGAAGGAGATGGTGTAGCAGTTCAGGGAAGAGGTGAATAATACAAACTGACAACAGGAAATAGTTTGGGATGGATACACTTACTTGATACAAATAATCTTCATAGGAAACTTTCGATATTAAGTTCAACAAAAGAGCAGGGATCAGGAATGTCGAAGTTGTTTAGTACCTGAAAGTATATAACAACCAGAATTAATAGTTGTATTATATATGTTCCAAAAACATTGTCTGGTGAACAGATACATTTATTGCCAGTAAGAAGCAATCAATCGACAAAAAATTTACGGAATGCTTAATTTCCATAAAATATCCTATTCTGTAATCTTTTACGCATCCAAAAAGTACCCCCATATTATATACCTTAACTACCTAAAAAAATATTATCAAAATAAAATAATAGGAATTGCCAGATTATATACTAACAATTAGACATATTAAAACAAGATAATTTTAGCAATCGCAAGTACCTCGGGATGAACAATGCCAAAAGTGCCAGCATGCTTTCCCTTGTAAATAATTCTAGCTTGTCTACCAGCAAGAAACTCAGGTTCCTTGAATGGGCAAATGAGTAATACATATATGATCATAAGCAGAGTAAATATCGCAAAAAAGGACAATAAAAAAGACAACTCCTATGCAGTGCTATGCACTTACATCTGACTGCTCAATGTAATAGCCTGACTTATCACCAGCTAGAACAAAGGAAACACCGTTCTTTTCCATTACTCTGTCGACCAAGCCGTGAATTATCTGCATATCATTGGAAAAATATTGAAATACAATCACCCAATTTATTTTTACCATGTCTAGAAATAATAGATTGTAACTAGAGTAGTGATTTATTTTAGATATCATTTTTTATTGAAAATATAGCTAATTTAAATAAATTCTAAGCTCTGATCAATCAAGTAATAATAGGGGTAAATACTGCACATGTAATAACTTGTGTTGAAAGAGTAAACAACCAAATGAAGTGCCATATACCTCAAATCCAGCATTAGCACCACAGTACAGGGCAGCAAGTTGGCGAAGATTTTTTGCACCAACATCTCTATTATCATCCAAAAGTGATATATCACCCACTTCAAAAATCTGAACAAAAATTTAAGAAAGAAACGTATTCTTACAAACTTGCAACATAAAAAATAACAAAAATAGAAACTTATGCTTCAGAGGAAGAGTTAACAAATAGTTTTGAAAGTTTGAATCCTCAGAAGACGCTAGGCATTGAAATATTTTTGAATGACAATCACGAAAAGTTGCATAAGCTGATTAATTATTAACTCAACAATCTGGTGCCTAAAAGGAAGTCTTTAACTAAAGGGAATGCATGTTATAACATGATGGCAGGGTAGAGTACAAACAACAATTTTACAGTTTTTGCAGGAGGAAATCACAGTCAAATGACTTAATAACGGCCCTATTACTCAATAATGCCAAAGAACGACATACCGAGTAGGAAAAGGCTCATAAATTCAAGGGATGAGACTGTTTAAGTGCTTACTGGTTACACAGTAATTTCTGCAGCTTCACATTCACACAAAGGCTTTATAAGGCACCAAACATGTTTCCCAACACAGGAAAACCATCTTTGTTCCAAGTTCCAATTGTTTTTTACCTTTACTTTTCCTTTCATTTACAGCTTTTATTTACATTACAAGCCAGTTTAAAGCTTTCTTTTCTATTTTCCAATTATTTACATGCCATTTATTGTTGTTTTCTTTGAATTGATATCACAAATATAATAGATTAACAAATATAATAGATTAATTTCTCTAAATACATTCACATTAACAGGGAATGCTCAATGTTATCAATGATTTGGACAATTTACAATACACAATAAAATGTAAGATTGAAAAATATAATACCTTTATCATAAAAAAGCAAAATGTGGTTCTTGTAAAGATTTATGATAAAAACATGAATCACCAAAAGGAAGAACTGAAAATAATACCTTTATTGGCTTTGGATGATCCTTGTTGTGAGCAACAGTTTTCAAAATGCCAGGCATAAGACTAGTTCGCACTGCCTGAATACAGGTAAGAGTTAAAAATTACACTACATGACTTCAAGCAAAAAATAAAACAAACAAAAAAAGAACAAAGAGGTAAATATCAATACTGATGTTTCCAATTCAATATAGGGTATACAAAAAAGGGAAATAAAACAGTGATGTATTGAGAAAAGATAATCAGTAAGCTTTGCAAATTGATTTCTAAATGGCCAGCAGGATGCATCTGCACTGCTGTCCTCTAGTATGCTTTTATTTTTCTAATTTCATTTTTTTAAAATTACATGATTAGTGTATCTATCTATCTATAGTTTCCTCTTCCGATTAAAAAAAAATAAGCATGTATAAACAACAGTAACAAGATCATAAAATAAAGAATGAATCAATAATATAACCACATAAGTAAAGGCTATAAGATCTCAGAACTATTTGCTGACAGGAAACGATTAAAAACCACTAACAAGAACTATACAAAACAATTAAAGAAAGAAACAATGTGAAGAGGCTCGTTTTAAGAGATCCTATTTTTTCATTGCAATTAAATAAATTGTTATATAAACCTTAGCATTGCCATAGAAAAAGAAGATAAATGTGTAAACCTCAAAGTCTGAAGATCTGGGGTTTCCAATGATAACTGCCTTAGATTTATCATCTTTGCGGTTAAGCATGGCAAAGTTTTCCTTTTTAGAGCAGAGTATAAATGTCAAGACCTCTGTAAACCCAATCAATGCAACCTGAAAAGAAGTTAGTAGATTCAGATAATTAGGGACCTTAAATAAACTGTAACCTTCATAAATATGTTAGGCTATAGTAATTAATTCTATAGCATCAGCTTAATCAAAGATAACAAAATGATCAATACATTTTATTGAAATTTACGCATGAAACATTAACCTTCTCCAATCACAAAAATGATGTTCTGCTATTTTGTTTAATACCTCTTTTCGGATAAGATCACTTATCTCGTTCAGTGGAAGTAGAGTCAGGGAAGCAGCCAACCTCTTCGAACCCTTATTATCTGCTACAGCCTTATCTTTAATAGTATTGAATCCATAAGCAATTGCTACATCCTATAGATAGAAAAAACGAAAAAAAAAAGGATGACTTGTCATTAAAACATACAGACACATTAAATCCAATATGCATTCAAGAATGACAAAGCCTGTCCTTATCAATACCTCCATAACATCACATGGGTGAAGAACGTCACTTCTCGTAGGAGGTACAGATACTATTAAGTTACACTGCTTTTTAGTAGATGTAGACTGCTTAGCACGCAATTGCATCCGATTTAAGAACTTAGTGACCTGAAGGAAGATGGGAAGATTATGAATCAGTGATTACAAGTTCAACAATATTTGTTTCACTTGATATTGTTAATATGTGCGAGCACTGAATCTTGCACTAGAGACAAGTACGAGCAACATAGAGACTAACAAAATAAAAATTAAGGAAATTTAACATGGAACATACGAATAACTAAAAACTATTATGTAAAAAATGTTTCCATAAACATGTACAGAAATTAAATCCTTGAGATATATTAATATGGGCAAATTTCTAATCACAAAATTAAAAACGAGAAAAAAACAGGGCCAACAAGCTGTCTTGCTTGAATTTTTTTTTATTTAAATGTGACATGAAACAGAAAAAAGATTAAGCTATCATTTTAGAACATAAAAAATAAAATATGAAAACAAAATTACCTATAAAAGAAATTTATGATGTCAAAACCCAATGGAAGCTTCACCTTTGATTATACCTTATTTTTAACAAATTATTTAATTACTCATCTCATCTTCTATTTCAAAGCACAAATTTACCAAATTTCACACCGAGATCAGGAATCAACCCAAATTGACAAAGATCAACAACTAGAAGCATCCCAAATAATTTTACATCATATAGTAAATATGTTAATAGCAAGTGCAGGAACATGTCACTCAATATGAAGCAACAAAATAATTACCTCTTCTGCCTCCAATGATACCCCAATCAATCCAGTAATATAAGATAGAGAAACCTCCATATTGTAGACAGATAAATCAGGGTATATGTTGGACTTGCCATCAGAAGAAATCACTTCAACTGGTTCAATGACAAATTTGTTTGCACAATATTCTGAGAAGGCTGTTACCTAAGAAAATACGAAATAGTCTATCATCATCTAAAACAATTGTATTGCTTACAAAAACAAATAGAAAAACATACAACAAAACTCACTACTCTACCATTGTATTTAAAACAATCTTCGCCTTTGTCAGATCAGTAGCAGTACATTCAATAAATACATTCTTTGTCTCCAGAGTGATGGCTGAGTGAGCACCATTAATAATTGGGGGTAAAGATAACACAGTTCTGTCAAAACATTTCAGCATATTAATATAGTTTAAGTCAACAACTGCAATTAAGTAGAATATTAGAGCAAATTGAAGATCAAGAGACAGTAGTTAGTTGTTCAGAAAATGCATAAACACAGAAATTTCACAAGGATTAATAATTAAAAGAATTCCAGCAAGTTAACCTGATCAAATTTTAGTGGGAAACTCGAAATGCACCTCATTGAAGAAACATGAACGTTCATTATGCATCCATATAATGGTAAATATGCATCTATGTGTTTACATTGCACACAATATATGCATATTTTATGCTCAAAAACCTCAGTTAAATTTTTATAAACTAGAATTTAAACCAATAAGATATTTAAATATAACTTTGAGCCAGCTGTAAGTCACTCAAATAAAAATTTAGTTTTTTCTCCTATCATGCCATAATTTTTTATAGTTATCCTTAACATTCTCTAACTGAACTTTTTCCCACACATTTTTAACTTCTAGCCGAATTTATCCTCAGATTGAGGGTGAGCATTGGCAGTAGGCAAAACAGTATAGTTACTACTTACCACCCCCAGAAAAAACTATTTGGGGGTAACTACATACATCTACACTCTCCAAACTGCTTACATGGTGAGAGCCTCAGTGGTTTGCCGTTCCCATCAAAAGGTGATGCGAAACAGAAATATAATATGTATATGATTTTATTTATTTTAATTATAATTGTTAAGTTTAAATTTTAATAACTACCTAAAATACTCTGAGCAAGATATATACTATCTATAGAGTTCTACAAAACTGTTACAGACAGCATAGTGCAATGCAAATGAGAGATAAAAGATTTCAATTTTTTAAATACTCATTTAGTCCCTATAGTGGTCAAACTATCCATTGGTCCTTATATTTAAAAATTATCTATTTTAGTCTCAACAAAAATACCATTTTAATCCCTTTTAGTCCCGAATATGCATGCCACTTTTAATCTCTTTTAGCTCCTACCGTCTAGAGACATAGAGACTAAAAAATATTAAAAAAGATATGTTTAAGAACTAAATTGGATAATTTTTAGGTGTAGGGACTAAAAGGTAAAGTTTGTTGAGAGTATAGGGAGCAAAACAGTAATTTTACCGATATTTAAATACCAAGATAAATGAAACTAGCATCTTGGATGGCTCTTTTTCGTAGCCTAACACAGATGAGAGCCAAGATTTCAGATCTTTGAAAATCTAAATATAAGGATACTAAAAAAATTTTATACCTCTTACTGTCATATAATACAGGGAAAACAGGGGAATCCTCAATTATATGCAAGAATTTCTTCAGTTTCAAATCTGACTGTCAAACAAAACAACATGTATTTAGACATGTAATAACTTGTAAGCCTTCTTCTACTAGGTTCCTAATAAATGTTTATATAAACAAGGAAAATAACACAAAAACTCACTTTGTAGAACTCCATTAACTCATCAGCCCTGAAGTTCCTTTCCTATCATACCAAAAGCAAAAGGGAAAAGGGAAAAGAAGACAAAAGATAAGATGGGCAATTCACATAAAAAATTTGAAGTCCACATCATATGATGTTATCTGTAGTGTAAAAAATGTTACCTGCTTTAGTGGTGTAAAAGTTATACTTGAAGGTGGCAAAGCCTGGAAATTACATGAGTAAAGTCACAGTTACTGATGATGTACATACTTAGATATAATATAATTAAATTACACAAGAAAATGGTCATTAACTATTAACGTTTCTCTTGTTAGTTGGTTTTAGAAAAATTCAGATACAGTTTGGATCATAAACAGCAGTAAAACACATCAAGATTCAGTGTGCTTCCTTTGATACCAATAAGTTCTGAGTCAGAGCACAATAATATGTCAGAGATGTAATCAATCAAAGTGGCCAGGCAGCAACTTCCTCTTCTAGTGAGAACTAGGCTGTAAGATTCCTGCTTCTATAAACATAGTACCCAGATGTCTATCTCAATCCTAATTTTGTAAGTTATATCTATCTATCCAAAGTTCACATTATTATAATTTTCATGATCTACAATTTGATAAAAGAAATTAACCTCATATGTGAAAGGACCCTCCAATTTGTCCAGATCATGGGTTCCTATGGCAACAAGTGTTCTTCGCCTGAAAAAATAGAAAAGAATGAAATTACTTGACTGAAAACTCATTCAGAAAATTTAAGTATTTCGTGACAAGAGATGACCAAAAGCAACATAAAGATAAGCTCCTGGAGAAAAAATAATCATAATTTAGAAAGAACAACATAGCGTGGAAACAAAAGTAAAGAAATACCTACCAGCACAAGGGATTTTTTCCCTATTTTTCTATGAAAATAGCAAAGTAAAAAATTCAAAATAAAATTTACAATATCATTAACTAAACTCGTCCAATAAGATGACTTTTCTTTATATCCTAAAATCTATGGAAGCAGTTAATCATAAACTTGGCAACAAGAAACACATTACTTGGACTGCATTCAAATTTGAAAGCCTGTTCTAGTTGAAACTCAGCGACAAGTAGTATTCATCTCAAAATGAATAAAGAAGAAATCAAAACACATTACCGACATATGTTTTGGTGAAGCTTGTCTTGGAGATCGATAAAGCTGTTGTATCTTGCTTTATCAAAAGTTACACCTCTTAATACAGCACACACAACAAATGGACGAACCACAGAAGTCTTCGATGATTCAAGAGAAAAGAAACATGTCAATTTTCAATTTAGGAAAGACCAATAATAACAAAAGAACAAGCATGACATGACTACCTCGGGCTTCACATGCATTTTCAGCATTGCATTCTTACTAATGTCAGACAATCTATATGTGGGGATCTCCTGGATCTCACAAAAAACTCGGAGAGCTTGAGCAAGCCCTTCAAGGCACAGGAGGTCATATCTATGCAACAATAAAGGAAATTAGAACTATTTTTGCACGAGGGAAATATATCTGACAAAACAGACTATGAAAGGTGACAAGCTGTAATACCATGCTTTGAATAGTTATACGCTTAGGAACAAGCATATTATAAAATTCAGTGATTTGAGAATTGCAATGAGACAATGGTGAGCCAAATCACTCATTCTGACTTGTGTAACTTTTTTTATACAACATACAATCCTGTTAGCATTAATTCCTACTGAAAAATCAACATGCTTGAATTTCCCTGTCAATCTCCCAATAAAGTATAAAAATCCAATTTCACAATGCAATAGAGTGTGAATCCCGAATACAAGAAGATTATCAAGAAAATTCGATAAATGTATTAAATCACCAACACTGAACGCACAGTAAACAAAACCATACGAGTCACAGAACCGACAAAGTAAAACAAATGGATTGAAAACATAAAGTGTTAACAGAATTAAACATTTTCTTAAATCCCATATGCAGCAAAAAAAAGCGAAGACATCACAATGGTACCTATTGGCGGGAACTTCAATCTTGTAGATAACTTCTTCGTCCTCATCAGCTTCTTCTTCATCCAGATGTTTCTCTTTCCTTACAATTGCCTTCTCCGTCGTCTGATATAATCACACTGAATTCATCAGATGATGCTGATAACAATTACTATTACTACTAATTTAAAAATGCAGTGATTGAAGCTCCGTGTTTAGACGATAACAATGACGGTGAAGGGCTTACGACGTCGTCGAGCTCGATCCCGAAACTGAAGCACAAGTCCTCGAATTCCTCTTGCGCTGAAGAATAAAACAACAGCAAAAAGGTCGATTCAGTAAGGTCGAAGTGAAAATTTGTAAAAATGTTAAGATAGCGATTGAGGAATGGAAGCTCACTGTAAGTTCTTCCTACAGCCGCAAAAAGGCGATCCCGCCCCACGCTGACGGTAGGCATGGCGCCGTTTTGATATCGGAGTGACTGAGTGCAACCACGACGGAGAAAGGGATGTTCGGAATCCCAAAACCTTTTCTTAGGTATTTATATGGGCCGTTGCTTCTTTTCGGGTCCATTACACAGGGCCGATGAAGGATGGGTATGCCTAACTTTGGGCTTCTTGTTCACAGCAATTTATTGAGTTCACACCCGGTTTTTTTAATGATAAAAATACTTTTAAGAAAATATATTTTTCAAAGTCTTTTCACGGTTTTTTTCTGAAACCAGTGCAATTTGATATCGAATTTTCGCAGTGAGCAGATTATTTTTTTTATTTTTGGATTTTTACAAATCGTATATAGAGACTAGAAATTAATTAATTACAAAGAAATTGTGATGATTTACATTCACGATTTTTGAAAATTTTTAAAAAATTATATCTTACAAATACAAGTTTTGTGTAAATCATCTATGTGCACATTATCTCTAAAGAAATCGTATGTGATAAATACAATGTTAAATAATACATAATTATCTTGAAATCATACGTATGAAAAATTATTTTCACAAAAATATTACATGATTAAATTTATTATGTAGAATTTCAGTTATATCAAATTATACTAAATTCATATTTACCATGTGTTCAACGATATTTTTTTTAAAAAAAACTTATTTTTTTTAAATGATGAAACAATTCAAGATATTTAATTGTCTTATTTTGATTGAAAAAAAGTGTATGAAAAATATCACATAAATCAGTAAAGGGTAAATTACTAAAATGAATTATTAAAATTCATAAATTCTAAATTTATGCTACTTAACACCAAAACACATCACATGCATTCACATCACATATAACATATGGATTATTCATTAGGAAATTTAATATCTAGTATATTTTAACACCTTGAGTATATACGTCTCAATTCTATGATTACGTTGGATTTAGAGTATATCCTTGCATAAACTCCAACATATATTCTTATTCATTCTTTCAAACTTTAACCGGTGGTTTGATAGTACAATAAACTTTCATTTAACTTTTCATTATTTTATGTCTTAATCGATATCTTAGTCTAAATGACTTACACCAACAATTAAGCTAAAAAAATATTTATTACAATATTGATTTTTACTTAATACCCAAAATCATACATGATTTATATATCATCCCATATTTGTGACCGCAAAATAATACATTATACACAACTATGTTATGCACATTTTCATTCCACACACACTTAAATGTAAATATCTCTGTATGTTTCCCAAAATATATTTATATCTTAAGTTATGAGAATTTTAATTTCAAAACTAAAAATGACCTTACATAAATTTTAATATGGAATATGAATTGGAAACTCATATTTAAAGAAAAAAAAAAGTTTCATATGCAAAAACGAGATTTCAAACTTAACATGGTTGTGAGGAATGATAGGTGCACACATAATTGACATTACTAATGTTAGGTGCACACATAATTATTAAATATATTTTGATGTAATGAGATTAAAAATAAAATACTAAGTTGAGTTGAAATTCAGAAGCTTGTGAGGGTCTGGGTATACCTCAAAGTTTATAGAGGTACATCATTTATCGGTAAAATTTCCACATTAACAATAAGAAAAATTAATAATAAAAGGATTTGAAAAAAAAAAAAACAAGAGTTATAGTTTGTATAAAAAATTAATTGATTGTCTTTTACAAATAACTATTGATGCTAAGATTAAATAAGTAGTGAAGTGCTGAAATTAATTTGATTAATTAAGTTAATGTTAAATTATATTTGGGTTAGAGGTTGTAATTTCCTTTCGGTGTTTCTTTTTGCGTGTCCAACAAATTTCTTCCCGCACGTAATTATTTTTGGAAAATATTGTTTTAACCATTTTAAAAATACTTTTTAGAACACATTGTGAATTCTAAATTTATTATTTTAGAAGTCAAAAAAATATGTTTTGAAAAAAATATTTCAGAATGATTTTTGTCTTTCAAATTTTCTATGAAACGACTTATTTCAGAATCATCCATAACTCTTAAGAATAATTTGAATGTTTTAAATAATATAGTGGTGTATGAAGAAAAATTTAGGAATACAAAAAGAAACACCCTTTCATTTTTCATAGCCTAAAATAGATGCGGATTGTTCCTTTTTTTATTTGTTATTGGCAATTTCTCCCTGCACCATATCATGTTGGATGTGTACCCAACACAACTTTTAAAACCCCATGTTGTCTTTGTCTTCTTTATTTTGAAAAAAGGTGCAGAGGAGCTTGATTTCTGTTTAAGGTGCACAGGATGTGTTGTTGGTGTAGTGTTGGTATGGTGGTGGAGGAAACGTTTTACTTTTAGCTTTGTTTCACATTGCTTTGAGGTAAGACAACATATTTATCTTCGTTTTTGTGTATTTTGAGCCGAGATGTTCTTGGTTAAAGATATCTAGAAGTATGGATGTAGGCTTACAGATGCATGCGTTCGGGATGCATTGTCAGTGACTTCAGATATACAGATCCGTAGGTAAATTTGATTTAAAGTTTAAGGTTCTGAATGCACATATCCATAAGTAAAATTTGAGTTCCAGATACCTATATTTGAAAGGAGCATTTGAGTTTCCGATACGAATATTCATAATGGTTTTTTGGAGTCCAAATTTGTATATTCAAAAGAGTTTTCTGGCTTATGGATATTAATATCTGAAAGGTAATTAATAAGTTATTTTTTCAGCATTGACAATGGATACAACAGACTCATACATGAGAATTTTATGGGAGATTGATGTATGAGATGGATTAGATGATGTTGATTTGGAGCAGTCAATGACTTATAACGTGTTAGATAACGAACACAAGGCAAGTGAGTGTAGTGAGACATTTACTACATCAATGGTGTCAACCACTAACACCCTTTCATTTGTACTTTGCATTTCTTGATTTAACTTTTCGCCATTTGTACTTGCAGGAAGAAAGGGATAAGTAGATGACAATTCCGGACATAGGACACGTTATTGCTAATCGATATAATGTCATTTTTTATTTCATTGTCCATGACACAATCATTGACTATTTTTCCTTTAAGAACCTAAGCACCAAGTAACTTGTCATCACCGAATAATTGCAATTGGACACGTGCATGGAAATCATTTTTTCTAGGTATACTTAAACCAAACAAAAAGTAAGTCATAGTGCTAACTTAAAAGTTATGTAACTTATATTTATAACTTTTATAGGTGAAGCTGAAAGATGATTGTCCAATTTCACCTACAAATATATTATGGGTATCATATTGTTATCCTACGATCCAATCTTAGTCAACATACTACACTAGCTGAATACAAATTTATACACAAATAATGTCCATTAGATGACATTTTTAATTTTAACATTTATAATAGATATTTAATTATTTTAAGGTGTTGATTGTACTTAAATATAACATACTTTCCACTATCGTCATTTCACACAGACATGTTGGGTGCCCTAAGTGATATGGTGTACGGAGAATCTGCCTTTGTTATTCTCTCCTTCCACGGGCCGAGTGTGGTTTGGAGCCCATTCATCCTCTCCTTTGTCACTGGGCTAGAGGCCCACATATCCAGCATCTGTAAAATGTTTGGAGAAATCGTAAGGCTGAGAAGGGTGGGCGAATTTTGAGCCGTTAGATCACATTGAGTGGAAAAAATATCTGACTCCTCTTCTTCCTCGTCAGTCTGAAGGAAGAAAGAGTCCACTGTGTCAAAATTCTTCTTCGTCTCTTTGCATATTTTCTCCTCCCAAAACCACTTTTTCTCTTCACATCTCAAATTTTCCTTCTCTACTTTTTTTTTTCATCTGCTAGTTACTGTGGCTCTGTTCGAAGCCTGCGAAGAGGAACGTGTTACATTTCAATTCCTGAAAATTCAAGGTACGGAAGAATTCATTAACGCCTCGTTAATTTGATGAACTTGTGCTGGTAATAACATGCTGGATTGTTCTATTTTCGTTCTAATTGTTCGACTTGTTTGATTCTCTCCTCTCTGATTTTGTGAGTTTAGTTACTTCCTTACTCTTTCTTGTTTATAGTTTGTGATAATCAAATTAAATTACAATTAGTGGAAGAAAAGTTTATTACGAGGGAAATAAACACTGCAACGGTGAGTGTTGAATTTGTTGGAGCAGATATTATTCTTAGTTCAATTGTGTGAAACGTGTTGAATTCGTTGGAGCAGGTGTTTTTCTAAGTTGAATTGTGTGAAACGTTAATGATACGTAAACTTCTGGTGTGATGCTGGGGAATAACGTACAAGATTTGAGCAACGCGGTAGAACCGTAAAATGGGGCTGCAGATTCGGAAGAGTATGGGATGAGAGTGTTGAGCTGTTTAAGTTTAGTCCACTTATGCAGTTTGGAAGGAAAAAAAAAACCGTGCCTTCTCCATCACCTGGGCAATGCGAACTAATTGTTTTTTTTTTTTTAACATGGGATTTCAATTTAACTAATATTAAAAAGAGATGATAATTTGACAAGCACAAGTAAAATATATATACTATACAATATAGAATATTTATTATTATATTAGTAAAATAGTTGTCAAAAAGGATATGTTTTTTTACGAGTTTCAAAGTATAATTTTTCTATTAAAAGAAACTATACTTACACTGAGTAATTCAGGGAATCTTGATAATCTTGTCAAACCCAAAGGAACATGACATATTTAAATCACTCTTCCTATAGAAGTTAACACATAATAATAATAATAATGTATTTTTAAATATATTTATAATCGTAACAAAATATTTATATGCTATTATATATATATACACCAAACTGTAATTATTCAGTAATCAATTATATATATATATATATTATTTTAATTATCTTTTAAAATTTTTTAATCTAAGTACAAAAGTTTATAAATGTGTATTGATCTTATAAGAAATAACGACTCAATTATATCACTTAGTCAATACTCATATTTTATATTTTTTATAATATTGTACAACTAGATATCTCCTTGTTCTTTCATCAAAAGGTTATTTACTGTATCAGAAGAAGCAACTCTGACTTAAAAAAAAACTATATTCTTTCCACTTGGAAAGGAAGATTTGGTAAAAAAATAATAATAATGATGATGGAATGTACAGTCATGTTTAAGATGATTAATTAATTTCTTATATTGTTCTGTACATTTGTTTAATTAAGCCATAAGTATTGCTAGTAATAGCAAATATATAAAAGAATTGTGATAAGAAGGAGATTAGTAGTAAAGATTGATAATAACCTAACTAGGATTATTATCCTTAAAAAAATGAGAGGGAGAGATATGGAAGAAAGAAGGAAAAAGAAGAAAGAGATTTAGAAGTGTAACGGACCTGACACGTTGACTACCTTCAAGAAAAGTAGAACCCAAACTGTCTAAGCCCCTCGACCGACTAACTAACGACTGGTGAGATAAAGCAGCTGAACCTATGTGTAAAAAAACTTGTTTTTTGGGCAAGACAAGAAAATGAAGGATTTTTAATAATTGAAGTTGCTATTAACTGGGTTATTTTTTTTCCTCTTGATATAAATTAATTAGGGGTATTAAAACCCTATTTTTTAATAGTTTGGGTGATAAAAACCCAGATTTGTGGGATTGAATATAGCTTTACTTATTATTTATTTTAATCAAACAATTAATTTACCCTTATCCTTAACTGTTATATATTTCACTAGCGACTGCCCAGTCATCACTTTCATTAAAAAAATACTTTTTAAAAAGAAAACAAAAAGTTTCGACTATATCATTGTTGGTATGGTATGCGCAAAGGACAGGCACTATGGCTGTTGTTAGCATCCGCTGGTACAGTTAAATTATATTTTTAATTTTATAACATCAGAAGGATTTTCCTGGTAAGTTAATTAGTTTTGAATATTGCAAGTTATTTTATTTCTATGAAATTTCCTTCTCGTAAATTACATTTTATTAACATGATTTCATTGGCATCAAACAAATGCAAGAAGTTTGTGAAAAAAATGCAAAAAAGAAAGTCCTTTAATTCTTATTTAAAAGTCTTCAAAAAAAGGAAGCCGGAAACTTGAATCTAAAAAGGTAACTGTTGAAATAATTTTTCTACATATGATAAACAAATTTAGTTGGCACTTGAATCCATAGGGTTAAAAAAACACTTTATGTTAACAAAGTTTGTAAATTCCTTCACTTTTCAAGAGGTTTGATTTCGCTGTTTCACTTTATCTACCGGTAGCTTCTTTTACAGGTGTTTGTCCTTAAATTTGTTCACCGTTTTGCTTCATCGTATTTATTTCAATTTTAAGGTCCTATATAATACACTTTTTGGTTGAATATTTGAAGTCAATTCCTGTAATGTTTTTCAGTTTTTTTTAAATCCATAGCAACAAAAATTGTTCCATTTTTTTTTTATGATTTTTAAACCTTCTTAGACACTAAAGTTTGGGCCAAGAAAAAAAGTTTAGGATCTTCTATCAGTATTCTTTTCTCATGCATTTTGTAGCTGAGTTAGTAAAAATATGCATTTCCCCCCCTGTTTGTTTGTAACGGGTAAAAACGTGTTATCAGAATGACAAATTGTTTTTATTTTATGTGTTTTGAAATGTCAAATTCCATCTTTTGATTCCATTTGCAATTTATGCAGTTCTTCTGAGTTATTATTTGTCCCTGTTTGGTTTGTATTTTTCCGTGCAACTTTCATTGCCATTTTCGTTTTTTGCAGCATATGTCTTAAACATCTTTGGTTTCTGCAATGGCACAAGATACTGTTTTTGGTGCTGACTCACCTCGACGACGTCTATTGCGAGATCAGGTTCAAGTGGTTAAAAGAAAGGATTCTGATCGCTATGAAATTGTTCCTATCCAAGATTCCCTGTCATTTGAGAAAGGATTTTTCATATTTATTCGTGCGTGCCAATTGCTGGCTCAAAAGAATGATGGAATCATATTAGTCGGAGTTGCAGGTCCATCTGGAGCAGGGAAAACTGTTTTCACTGAGAAGATCCTCAATTTTATGCCAAGCATAGCTGTCATAACAATGGACAATTATAATGATTCTAGTAGAGTTATTGATGGAAACTTTGATGGTAAGTTTTCTCTTCATTTGTTTACTTTTAAGTTAATGACTGTGTATATCTATATATCTTGTTTCACTTACGATTTTGCAGAGTTTTCTTATTTTACCAGAGTGTTACTCCCTTTTACTCGTGAGTATGACTGAGAACTTTTATTAGCAAAGTTACTTCTGCTGCTGCACAATTGCTATGCAGTTAAGAAGAACATATAAAATAACATAAGAAATATAGGGAAAAATTAGGGTTCAGAGTAGAAAACGAAGTCATATGTGCTTATTTCTCTTTATGTTCTTTGTATGACTATTATGTGCATTAACTTATACTTTCAGATTCATTAGATGTATTGTATTTTTTTAAAGCAACGTTGGATTATATATGTTTTTTTTTTTTTATCTTCTCCAAGTCCACAAATGATTTTATGCACATTTTGTTCATTTTGCCAAGGCCAATCTCAAGCCAGTTTTTGTTCGGTGAGAACTAATAATAGCAAATTTTAAATATACAGCTTAGTATTCAGGTTCTCTATGGACGGTGATAGAAATTGTGTCAAGATTCTCTTTTTGCGGGTTAGGGGGCAACGGGTTTGAATTGATGAAATTTTGCTGAGAAGATGCGGTGACAGTCCCTTGCTACTTTCTTCGCACACAGTAGATTGCACAGCCTCCGTTCTATTACATGTTCAATGTATATTTGAGTTAGAAGTTAACTAGCTATATGAACAAAGAAACAGCAACACAATAAAACATCGTTAGACACGCTATATATTAGCAAATTTTTAAGTTGAACCAAATAATGAAGTGGATTATTGCTGAAAGCACCGACAAATCACCTCTACTGTCTATGGCTATCTCTATTATATTGCCTGGCTTATCATTCTAAAATAATTTTACCCCAGTTACAGCGTTCTTTGAAACACATTCAACACCTTAAAATCACATTCATGATGTCAAAAGCCCAAAAGCTAGTGCTAGTAGCATTCACTTTGATGTGAAAAATCATTCATGATCAATCTCTAAACTCATACTAAGACAAAAACAACTTTTTAATCTTGAAATTTATTGACAGCTGTGCACTCCAAATACATTGTCATAATTTTCAAGTCTCCTTTGCAAGCCTAATAGTAAATATTAGAATAAATTACACTAACAACCCTTGAGGTTTACTCAAATTACATTGACACTCCAGTTCTTTTAAAATTCTACACAAACCTCCTCATTGTTTTAAAAGACATTACATTGCCCCCCTTTCACATTAAACACTTACCCTTTTACGTTCTAAAAACATTACACATGTCTCTCCTTGTTACATTTTACAGTCTCTCCCTTTTACATTACACATGTACCCTTTTAAGAGAAGTCATTGTAATGATAAAAAAAGCAGATAGTGTAAGTGTAATTTGAGAAAACTTCATGGAATCTCAATGGAATTTACTCTAAATATTATTTAATTACTCATTCTTTTGCATCCTTTACCCACACACACACAAACACACACATAGACACACACATAGACAGACTTATCATTTATTATTGGCAATAGGAACAAGTTTTCCGTAGCATCTAATCTAATTTATTATTTTAACTTCCAAACAAGTTTTAGTTGTTAATCATATCAGTCAATATTCAAGAAATAGGAAGGGATGTTATTCAACACTACATTCTAATGTCATTGTTATTTGAAACAGACCCTCGGTTGACGGATTATGATACCTTGCTTGAAAATATACAGGGTCTTAAAGCAGGGAAGCCTGTTCAAGTTCCAGTATATGATTTCAAGTCTAGTTCTCGCATAGGTTACAGGTTGTGTACCCTTTTAATTTTATCATTTTAATAATGTGCAATAGCCTATTTTCTAGTTGTGCTATCTAGGTTTAGAACTATCAAAAGGGTATATAAAACTATTTGTATATTAGCATGTAACTTGTTCTTTAATGGAGGCGATTGGGGAGGTGGGGGGTGACTTTGGTAAGTATGTTTAAGAGATACAGTACGATGAAAGATATACTAAAAATATAGTTTTTTTATAAAGGGTGTTTTTTCAGTATAAACGAGATCCCTTAAAACTAAACATGTTATAATCTATCAAAATCAACTTACATAAAAAAATGATTCTTATTGGAAACATTACCAAACACCATCATTCAAACAATATATTGTAGTTTGCTGACTCCTAAGCACCTCATTCTTTTCTCACCATTGTCTTTCACTTAGCATGTGTAAATGCACACCTATGTGTGCATCCACCTTTAGAAATCCACAGACATGCAAAGCACATATAAGCACATGAATGTCTATTGTGTACATAAAAGAGCAAGAGGTGCAGGACAAAATATGTAAATGTGGAGACACATAAGCCCTAGAATTAACATCATAATATTCCAACCCAAGATGTTGTTACATTTATGTTTATTTTGTTGTTTACTTTTCTACTATTTTCCTTACAGGACTGTTGAAGTCCCAAGCTCTCGTATTGTAATCATAGAAGGCATCTACGCCTTAAGTGAAAGGTTAAGGCCTTTGCTTGATCTTCGTGTTTCTGTTACTGGTGGAGTACATTTTGACCTTGTTAAGCGTGTATTACGGGACATTCACCGTGCTGGTCAAGAGCCTGAAGAAATAATTCATCAAATCTCTGAAACGGTTTTCACTGATCCCATGTTAGATTTTTTAGGAGTGTTGAAAACTTGCATAATGTAAGACCAAGTGGCACATGCAATAATTCTTACCTATTATTTTGTTTCCATTTGTAGGTATATCCTATGTATAAAGCTTTCATTGAGCCAGATCTCCAAACAGCACATATAAAAATCATTAACAAGTTTAATCCATTCTCTGGATTTCAGAATCCGACATACATATTGAAGGTGACCCTGTCCTATGCTATCTTAGTAAGGTTCTTTATATTTTTAAGTGTATTCTAGATGATACATTCTGTTGGTTGTTTTAGTCAGCCAGAACTGTGACAGTTGAGCAAATCAAGGAAATTATTGCTGCCCAGCATACTGAAACCAAAGAGGAAACGTATGACATATTTCTTCTACCGCCTGGTGAAGACCCTGAAGCCTGTCAATCATATTTGAGAATGAGAAACCGCGATGGAAAGTACAATCTCATGTTTGAGGTTACGTGATGGAAAACTATTCAGTTGTTATAGTTATATTAATTTTTAAGAGAATGTCTAGCAGACAAGGCATAATTTTGAGGGGGGAGTAAGAACTTATACAAAACTTAATTGACCTTGTGAAAGATGCTTATGATCCCTTCAGGGAAAAGATGATCAAAATACGTTCTGAGCTTAATTTAGTAAATTTCATACTGAAAGCTTATGAATAAGTTCTTTTT
The DNA here is from genome assembly GCA_013389735.1 of Phaseolus lunatus. NCBI lineage: Eukaryota > Viridiplantae > Streptophyta > Magnoliopsida > Fabales > Fabaceae > Phaseolus > Phaseolus lunatus. Next base: position 30,391,710 of record CM023859.1, read on the forward strand.
AAATATTTACCTATGTTTTTTAACCAAATGTGTACTTTGGACATTTATTTTATGCCAATGTTTCACTAATAATATTGTTTACTTAGTTACAAGTTTTTTAAAAACCTATTATAATGGAGAGAAGCCTATTTAGCCTCTTGTATAGTTATAGACTACAACCACTTCATGGTATTGTGACACTTAATGAAATAAGATCTGAAGAAGAAAAAGAAAACCTTAGAAAAAATTTCAAAAGCTGAAACTTTCAAACTTTTTTTGGTGTACATACCTTCAACAGATTCCTTGCAAATTGAGTTCTTGAAATTAATGAAACACATACTCCCACTTAGTTTTCTTCTTTTACTGTCGTCAGTATGTTGTTTGTCTCAAACCTGTTCTTTGATTGATGCCTTTTCCAGTGTTTTGTGGAGTTATTTTCTTTTCTTTGTCTCGTTTTTGTTTTAGCTATGGTTTTTTGTGACACTATGCGAATGCATATGTGCTTCTAAAAAAAATGGATAAAAGGAGTATGATGTTTGCTTCAAGAAGTTTGAAAAATACTTGAAAAACTTGTGGTTCACAATGGATGATGGTATTGACATTGAGGTTTTCAAACTCGGGGCTTTGAAGATCTTATCTTTCAACACCCTCCTTCCTTTTGAGCTTGAGAATTGCTGACAATTTTGCACTTATAAGCAAAAATACTGAAAAACCTCTATAATGGTAATGCATTCTTGTTTCAGGAATGGGTGACTGATAGTCCATTCATAATATCTCCTAGAATTACTTTCGAGGTCAGTGTGCGCCTTCTTGGAGGGCTGATGGCCTTAGGATACACAATTGCATCTATCCTGAAAAGAAGCAGCCATATCTTTCATGATGATAAAGTGACCATAAAAACTGATTGGTTAGAACAACTTAATCGCACATATGTTCAGGTATGACGACATATTGTTTGTAGCATTCCTTACTTACTTTTTATGCTTGTTGATTATTATGTGATAAGTAGTTTTAACTTTTGATTTTTTCTTACTCTTGTAAAAGGTAAGGGAAGAGATTAAAAATAGAGAAGCAATTGTTATTGTTATTCAAATTCTTAATGTAAACGGTATGATAGGATTTATTATGTAAAACTCTACTACCCTACAAATAAATACTATAATGAAGAATAACTCATTGTATCCCTACAATGTCTCAATAGTCACAATAACTAATAGTATCTCCTTGTAATTCAACACTCCTCCTCAAGTTGGTGAATGAATATCTGGAATTCATAGGTTGAGTATAAGATCTTGGAACCGCTTTGTGGAATGTTCCTTTGTAAACAAACATCTTAGCTAAAATTCGCATGGGGTGTAGGAAATAATAATAAGACTATTATCCAATTTGTCTTTGATGAAGTGCTAGTCTATCCTAATGTGTTTGGTTCTATCATGTTGGATTGGATTGTGAACAATACTAATAGTCAATTAATTATCACAAAAGAGTCATAGATTCTTCTCATTTCACTTTAAGATCATTCAAAGTAATTTTCAACCATAACAATTCATGCACCTTAGTGTTAGAGCTCGAAATTTTGCCTTCGCATTGGACCTTGCAACCAAATTTTGCTTTATATTTCTCCATGATTGTAAGATGGATCTCCTATCATTAACTAACCCAACATAGTTTGTAACAATATACGTCTTTATATTTAATTTTCCATCCTTATTGAACAAAATCCCTTTCCTAGAGTTGTCTTCAAATATTGAAGAATTTGATTCACAACCTATAAATGTCGCTCCTTTGGATCGTGCATGAATTGACTAACCACACTCACAACATAAGTTATGTTTGGTTTGATGTGGGCTATAAGTAAATGGGTTTCCCTACAAGCAATGTTATCAAACTCGAGGATTTGTAAGAAGATCGGAAGGAAGATAAATGATGGTAACTTGAGAATATATGAAAAACCATATTTATAGACATATGTATGCTTAAAAATTAATATACTCAAGAGACATAACTCATAAAAAATAGTCAATATTGAGATCGAATACATAACACAAACGGAAATAAAAGGTTCACATGTCATAATTACAATAACCAATAAATTTGTAATTGCTTAATACAAACAAATCATCCAAGGAGATAATTTATATTAAAATCAAAAAGAGCTTTTTGTTTTTTAACTTTTTATAATTGGGTCACAACAACTATCTTCGTCATAGAACTATCTTCATCACTCCTAAATTTAATTTTCCTACAAGTCTTTGATTTGGCATTTATCTATCTACAACAAAACTATCTTCATCAATCCTAATTTTATGGTTCTTTTCTATAGGTTTAGTGGTTCTTCTATCAATTTCACTTGTTTCTCTGAGAATATCTAAAACATACTTCCTTTTGAAATAAATATACCCCTTCTCGAGTAGGGAACTTTTATCTCAAAGAAGTACTTCATTTTTCCTAGTTTCTGTTTTAGGGAATGTTTGATAAACAAGATAAGGTTACATTGACTCTACTAGTACCAACGAAATCATAGTCTAAGTAAGTCTCCCAAACCAAACACAGGGCGATTGCTTAAGTCTATGTAGGGCTCTCTTCAACCTGTACACCTTATTCCTTTTTTCTATAGATCCATAGCCTAGCGGGCTCCATGTAGACTTCTTCTAGTTGCCCATGCAAAAAAAACATTTTTTACATCCAAACTATTATTGCTTCCATACAAAATGTATTGCCAATGAGAGGATGATCTTGATTGTATTTATCTTTGTCATGGGAGCAAATGTCTCCTCATAATCAATGTCATAGGTCTAAGTATAACCTTTTGCAACTAACCACGCTTTGTACTAATCTAGTGTCATCAGACTAATAATTCATTGTGTAGATCCACTTTCATTTTGCAACCTTTTTATCTTGTGGCCAATCAACAATCTTCGAAGTTTGATTATTTTCTAAGATACTCATCTCTTCATTTATGACTTGAACCTAATTTTTATCTTTGAATGCCTCTTGAACTGATATGGGGATTCTAATTCTGTCAATGATAGAGAGAAAACTTTGTGTTGTACCGAAAGGTGTTTGGTGGACATAAATTGAGAAATAGGATATTTAGTACAAAACCCTTTTCCTTTTCTCAAGGCAATATGTAGTAGGTATTTAAGGTTAGGCTCACAGTTATTACTCAAGAAACACAACCTGGAACTTGTGTTATGTTTGTGCTTGAGTATATTTTTGAAAATAGTCATATAGTCACTCCCAAGAGAGGATTGAAGACAATAGAGATTATTACAGCCATGACAAAAACATTTGATCTTATTCCTAAGAAATGTATGCAAAATTGAGAATTCCAGCATCTCTGTTTTCCGGAGTAACTAAATGAAGAGGAATATTTAGAGCAATAACAAAATGATGAAGATGACGTGCTTTGATTAGAGGTTCAACACGTTTATACCAAAGGAGAGAGTTTTTCTCATCAACTTTTCTAGGTGGGAATTGAATGTGAGAAGGTTACTAAGGAGAAGCAGCCATTGGCACATGCATTGAAGAAGATTTGTTCATCTAGGGATCGCAAACTGTTGATATCATCATAGTTGCAAAGAATGCAGAAAGAAAGTAAAATAGAACAACTTTTTTATTTGAATGAATGAAAAAACGAATCACTTACATTTGAGCAGTTCCAGAATTTTTTTTTATACATGCTAACAAACTGGTGACAGCTGTCAACAGACAGCTTCTCAATAACTAACTCCAATAGATGAGTGACACTTGTTTGTAGACACCTGGTACATTTACTAACTCTTAACTAACTAAAGACAATTATTTTACAATAGAGAGTAATATACTCCTCTATGACCTATTTTGTTAGTAAAATTTGGGCTTGTTAGAATGAATCAATGATCTTTTAAGAGTAGAGTAGACAATGCTATCAGAATTGGGCCGGTCACTAATTGAACTGCATGAACCAATTTATATTAAGTACTAAATTCTTATATATTAAAGGTATTTAGTGGTTGTTCTTATGATTTAGTGGTTGTTCTTCGCCTAAATGTCCTGGCTTCCTGGTAAACTATCCTTACCACACCATAGATTTTTAAAATTCCTCATTTCTCTACAAAGCCCTTGAACATCATGACGTCTTGTGGCTGCAGAGGACAAGCCATTTCGTGGGGTGTGCAAAGCAGTAAATGAATGCAAGTACAAAAATCTAGTATTTAAAGAAGAACTGGATCAATGGTTCATCAGGGCTGAGTCCGATTTTGAAGCAGTTCAATGATGCCAGCATGGGTTGAATGCATAAGCGATCTTATACATGAACCAGACTAGTTATCACTCTGGACCGAACTGGTCCAAGTCTGCTAGCAATTAGAAAAGGTAGATTTTTGGCTGCAAATCAGTTAATATACTTACAAATGTAACTGCATCAAATTGTCCATCCTAATCATAGCAGGACAGAAAACTGTTTTTCCAAGGGAAATTAGTTGTAGAATTTTTCAAATAAGTTGCCATACTGTCAGGTGACAGATCAGACTAACACATCAAAATTGTTCCCATTTAAGTGTAATATTTATTACATTGGAATAATAGTTTACTGATATCTGTGAGTTTTTTTTTTTCCCTTCGATGGTAAACCTTATCAAAAGGTACTTCAGCAATCCAGTTCAATCGATCAGAGACCATAATAATTCCATTTACCATTTTCCCCCTCACCTATTTCTTATGTAAATGCAAATGCATAAAATGTTTTAGAGTCAGTATCATTTCAATACAAAATGTTATCTTTGCAATAAGATTAATCATAACAAATGTATCTATCAAAATGAGCGACTTGTTTGTTTACCGTTGCCATTGTTATTGTGTGTTTTATTATAAATATCCTTCATGTGTCCTTATTAATTTATTTTCTAGTGTTTGTTTTGCTCCCATGTGTCCTTGGTAGATGATATTAGAGTGGTTCTGGACTAGGTTTAAATATAACATTAACACAGTAACATATACAGTCCTCGGGCACTTATTTAAACCTAAGCACTTGAATGTTTTTGGCTACGCCTGGGTGGTGCATGGAGCTCGGGGACATGCCCTTGCCTATTGCATGTTTATGTTTGTTTCTTTTGTTGTCAGTCGCTAAATACTTATTTATGCTGTTTTCAAGGTGCAAGGGAAGGACAGGAACTATTGCAAGTTTGTAGCAGGGAAACTGGGGTTGGATGGTTCCTATGTTCCTCGCACTTATATTGAACAAATTCAGCTAGAAAAGCTTGTGAATGATGTGATGGTATTATGAGCCATCATTTAACCTTTTACCTGTGGTTTAAATGTTTATACACTAAATCACTAATCTGATCAAACTACAGGCATTGCCAGACGATCTTAAGTCAAAACTCAGCTTAGATGATGACTTAGTTTCAAGCCCCAAAGAAGCCCTTTCCAGAGCTTCTGCAGATAGGAGAATGAAGTATCTTAGTCGGTAATTATTAACTTCCATTACCTATGTGTCCTCTGTTAAAAAGAACAATGGTATTACTTCTACTTGTTTTTAATATTTGGAATAAGAATTTCTGAATCTGGTTAAAAGTTTGTTAAAGGTTTTTTGTCACGTTCTTCTCATTTTGTTTTCTGTAGTGGTATTTCACACTCATATTCGACTCAAAGGGACAAGATTCTACCTAAGCTGACTAAACTTGCTATAAATAACAGAAGATTCGATGGAAGAGCTCTTGAATCACCTGCATCAATTGCTAACCATGTAATATATATATTTTCCTTAAGAAATCATTTAATTGCAATCATTTTGGCCTCTTCATTTATCAATGTATCATCTGTTGTGTCCATAGACACATATTTTGAAAGATAATGATATACAATTGTACTGCATATTGGCAAGAAACTTCAAAGAAGATGTATATTAAAATTTTATGGAAATTATATGCTCATAGTGTTTTGGCATAAAGGTGTTACAAGTAATAAATGTTTGCCTCAGTGCCTAAGAAGTTTAATTTTCTACCCATCTAAATGATTGATCTACTGATATTTCCTTTTGAGTTGTCCAGGGGGTCATCACTCAACTTTCTGATCAAATTTCCACATTAAATGAAAGAATGGATGAATTCACCTCCCGTATTGAAGAATTGAATTCAAAGTTTACTAGCAAAACAGTTTCTGCCAGTCAACAAAACTTGGCTTCACAGGCTGAGGCCAGTAATGGCTCAGGCCCCACTTCCTTGTTTGCAACTGGATTAGGCAATGGTTCATTGACTGGATCATTGCTGCCTAATTCTTCATCATCTTCTCAATTGGCGAAAGAATCTCCCCTGATGGACGAGGTTGGTCCCCTGATTTTTTAATTCACCGTGACAATAATAGTATATTGGTTTAGGAAAGAAAGAGAAAGGAAAGGGAAAGAGTAGAAAATGAGATTATCTTGTAGATTTTTTTGGTAGGAAAGAACATGGAAGGGAAGAAAAAAGTTAAATAATAAAATGAAACAAATGGCCCTAATAATAATGATTGAGAACCTAAAGATAAGAAAAATTAGTCTTTAATTACAAAAGTTTCTTTTTCTCCAATTAGAAGGATGGACAATATAGATGGGTCAATTCTTTTCCTTCCTTTCTTTTTTAAGTGCTAATAAACAATGGAAGGAGAGAAAATTTTGGTTTTTTCCTTCTCTCTCTCTTTTCATTCCTTCCAATTTCATACCTTCCAAACACACCATGATAGTGCTATAGGCTACACATATGCATACTGTGCATGTGTCTACTGAGTGTAAAGATGCATACTATGTCTCGCCTGATATAGAACATGATATGAAGGAACATCGTACGGATGGGAAAAGATAAAGATAAATTTGTATAAGGTTTTGTTGCCCATGCTTAGGAATAAATTTAGATACTTTTAAATGAAAAAGACCACAATTTATAGTCTTAAAATCCAAAAGTCATAAAATATTATTTGAAGTAAATAAGAATAATTCAATGAAAATTAATAATGCCACTACCCATTTTGCATATTCTGTTGAAACACTATATATGGCTCCTTATAAAATTATGTAAAATGCGGAGTAATTGTTTATAAACTATAGTTGGATATATTTTGTTTAGATTTTAAGTGACCTTGTCAAACATTTTCATTCAGTACCTCCCATCTCCCTTCATTTCAGACAACATCGAGGACAATTTTCTACTTTGAATTCTGCATGGAGCAATAAAACATTGGCTATTTTATTTTAATTATTATTTTTTAAAATAGGTGTTAGTTATTGCACGGGGACAACGTCAAATCATGCATCAAGTAGACACTCTGAGCAATCTTTTGCATGAATACTTTGGAGAACGGTCACGCCTTGGAAGACCAAATCAAACAGGTAGAATGCGTGAACCTGAATCTGTTGCCATCCCTATGGTTCTGACTCTGGTCATTGGTGTGGTTGGTGTGTTGTTGTTCAAGGGTGTGACATCCCAAAAGTAGGGTATAGTAATGTTTATGTATTTTTTTCTCTCTTGATTATCCTTACTATTTATGAGAGAAACCTCTTAAATATTACTAAAGCTTAAAGGGTTTCTGAAAACAATTACATCTGCGAGGGACTGCTTCACATGAAGTACTAGTACTAGTAGTTTTTCGCACAGTCGAGTTAACATTACTCAATCTAGAGTTAACATTACTCAATCTAGAAGCTTCTCTATATATTTTTCTGGTTAAATAATTCCTCCATTTAGTTGAATACTGAACTTGCATATTTGTTCTTTTTTTTGTTAGTTTTTACCGTTTGATATTTCAGTTTATGCCTTCCCTGAGACTACGATAGATCTTAACCGCTGTTTTAACTATGATGCATGTAATTAAGTATTATGTAACTGTTATGTAATTGAATTATAAAATTTTGAAAATTATAATTAATATTTACACGACATTCTTTTGGTTAATTCTAATCAAAATCATAATTATTTCTTAATTGTTAAAAAATAAAAGTACAAGTGTTCTCAATTTCATATTAAGTGGTGGTGTGGTTACTTTGCGCTGTTCATTACTATATTTGTCTTAATTTCAGCTAGATAAAATGTGATGTTTGTCATATTTGTCTTAATTTCAATTTCAATTTGTGAAAAATAAAACGTGCACAGAAAGTGAAAGAGAAGGACGGATGTATTACAAATTAAAGATAATGATAGAATGGGAAGGAAATGCACTTTAATGTTCATGCTCACATGAACACTTCCTACATGAAAATGAAAATTGTGATGTGACGTGTTTGTTTTTGTTTATTTGGAACAATTTGTGACGATAAATTTGAGAGAGTATCCTTCTTTTGTCCAACTATAATTGTGAGATGAAATGATAGGAAAGTTAATTGGAGTGTATTTCTATTCCAACGTGCACTGCAATATCTTGTGATATTATTTCTTTTTATATTATTTCTTTTTAGTACGTGAAGAAAACCTTGTTGACGAATGATTATTGCACAGCATCGTTTGACCTTATTGAACTCAAACCAAGAGAGCCATTGGAGATTATTATTAAAAATATATGAACAATTGTTATTCCTTCTTGGAGATCCCATGTAATTAAATATAAGCTCAATTAATAATATACGAGTGAAAGTAAATTTTATTTTAAAATTATTTTTTAAAAATGATATTCAAGTTAAATTCTCTAAATTTAATTTAAACTTAAAAATTCATTTTTTAACATTTTATATTTATATTTGTCGTGTTTCTTTCTTCTTCACTTTGAGTTTGCTTCCTATCCTTCTTACTCTGAGATCCCTGTTTCTTTGTTGTAAGTTTCCTTTGCTTCCTTTTTAATGGATGGGTGTTCCAGTTTTCATTGGATTAAGAATGTGTTTGTTTCTTTTGAAGAAATCAGTTTTATCAGCAAACTAATAAGCTCGTATGTATAATGTGTGCATGGCTGAAACGTGTTATTGCTTGATTACTGCATGGCTGAAATGTGTTATAGGGTGTCAGATTGAAGTAATGATTATGTGTAGACAATAATTGATTATGTATTTTTTTCTAAACCCATGCCAATAATTAATTATGGCTATGTTATTTTATAATGCATCACTAAAATGTGCTTCTATTTAATAGTTACATGGTTGAAAAGTGTTGCAAGTATCTGGATTTAAATCATAATTAAATGTGGTCATGAGTATAATCCATTATGCTTAAAAAAATAGATAATAGATTGTGTGAGTTTTTTTTAAGCATAATATATGTTGAGATCAATACTCATTAGAGACTTTTATTTTGTTATTGTTGTCTGTAATTGATTATTATGATGCATGATGAATGAGAATTAATTGAAAATTGTAGAAATTGTGTAGATATAATATTTTATTTGTTATTTAAATTATATATAGTTGATATTCAAGTTAATGCCGATATCATTTTATAAATTAATTTTATTTTTATAAGTTAATTTTATAAAATTAAATTAAATTTAAATTTCACTTCTCAATATATAAAATTAAAATTTAAATACATTTTAAAATCATTATAAGTAATCACGATAAATAAAAATTATATGTAAATGACTGTCTATAAAGTGTTGAATAAAACTACCTTTAGTGTAAAATTACCATCGTTAAATTTTAGTTAAATTCTTTTAGGAATATATTTAAAATTTTAAAGAGGCACAAAACACATCTTATTCTTAAAAATATATTTTAAAGAGAAATAAAAACTGTACAATAACAAAAAGTAAATGTAAATGACATAAGTTCTTAATTAAGAAATAATTATATAACATGTGTTTTCTTTAGCTTTGTTGATTTTGAATTGACTAATGGAGGTAATTTGTAGATTAAATGGATGAAGATTTAAATTTAGAGATGATGAATTCCCATGGAAATAGAAGGTGTGAAGTCAAGTTTTAAAAGATTCTAAGCTAGAAGATATTTACAAAAGTGTTAACGAGAGGAAAGAAACAAATGCAGCTGAATTTGGACATCTTTTTGTTATCAAATTCAAACTAATTTATAAGAGTATTAACACTATTGATGTTAATAATTTAGAATTAGTTTTCCACTCGTTAAGAGTAACAACTTCTAACCTTAGATGATATAGAGTTTCATCGAACCTTCTAACTCTAGACGGTCCAAGTTGCATCCAAGTTAAAAAGACTAAATTGTAATAAAAGTACACTTTCTAATTTTCTTTTATTTTACTCTACTAGGCTGAAGAAAAATAAACATATACTATTTACTCTATATAAATTTACAAAACTAAAAAATAGAAAAAATTGCAAAAAATTAATTCTTTATAAAAGAAAAACATTCTAAATTTCTTCTTCTTTCAACCTTCTAGCCGTAGCCATGATTCTGGTTAAAGTTTCAATATCTATCCTTCCATACGTCTGTCAGTGGATTATTCGAACTAAACCGGTTACGTTGGTGCTCAATTATATAACCCGTGATGTAATGTAATCCATCGTTAGTAATAAGTTACAATTAAACCCAAGTGATTTGTCTGTCCAATTTTCCGTGTTTCACTTTTCAAAACCCCATTGTTGCGGTTAGGGTTGGCCTTCGTGCGGTGGGTTGCGGTTAGGGTTGTACCTCGCGAAGGATCTTCGTCTTTGTTTTGATTATTGTAAGTATTTATTCCAACCCTTCAAGTCATTTCATCATTTCGTTAGCAGCCTTGCATGTCATCAAGCATCCGCGACCTTGTTCAAAGCCCCACCCTGTAAACAATGTCAAATTCGCGACCTTGTTCAAACCCCACTTGTAAACAATGTCAAATTCGCGACCTTGGTTAGCCAGTTTTGTTGGTTTTGGGTTTAGGGTTCCTTTGTTCCTTTGTTCCTTTAAGTATCATAGGCTCTTTTGATCAGTAAAAACTGTGAATTTCCTTCCCAAGAGATACGAATAACCAATTTCATTAATTCTTTCTCATAAACAGATTTGGTAAGGCTTGAGTCTGCTAGGCCCTTGCCGAAAAAAGTGATGGGTTGCTTGTCTTGCGTTAACACTGCCCCAATTTCTTTTCCGGATTCAAACGCTTCCAAAAAGTTAGGCATTGCCAAAAAGGGGCTGTGGTGACCACTTTTTTTGTAGTTTTTTGAATGTTGTAGTGTCTATTGCAGTCCAATTAAATTTCCCTTTTTTTTAACAGCTCGGTCAATGGCCTAGCAATCTTACCATAGTCACAAATGAAGCGTCAGCCGTAGCCCGTAAGGCATTTGAGAACTTTTGAAATTTGTTGGGTTGGGAGTGGCCAAGTACACCACCTCCATGTTTGTCCAAAGCTACATTTTTTCAATTAGCAAACAAACATTGTCCTTGAAACCTATAAACAAAACAGCCCTCAAGTGTAGTAAATGTGATTCCCAAGTACTACTGTAAATCAAAATGTCATAAAAAAACTAGAACAAACTTGCGAAGAAAGGACTTCTGCGTGGAGTTCAGCACACAGGAATTTAGCTGCTGCATTTGTTAAGCCAAAAGGCATTATAAAAGATTCATAGTGTCTTTTGTGAGTTCTGATGGTTGACTTTGGTGACGGTAAGATGTGGGGTAGTGTCATGATTTTTCTCCCTATCCAGATCATGGTCATGGACTCATGCATTTGTGGTCCAGTTTTATGATTGAGCAATGCATGATGACAATGGAGAAAACAGTCGGTGATCAAACTAGCAGAACTGCAGAAATATGTTGCTTACATCGAAGAAAACATGCTGGATCTGCCTCAAATCCGTGGATTGATTATAGAGTACCTCACCAAGAAGACTCCAATTCTTAGGATTTCTGTGGTGAACAAAAGGCTTTGTTAGTCCCTGGTTCTTATTGTGTTCCGAAAAAAAACAAGCACACAAAGGATATTCCTCCTTTCACACTGGAATCTGTCCAGTTTGTAACTAACAAAAAGAAAAACTCCCATCTTTAATAACAGAGGTCCTACTTAAAGGGGTTGGGGAACCAACTTTTCTTATAAGGTAACATCTCCATAACCCCTGAAACAGTAACTAACAGGCTAAAAAGATAGAATAGGTTTAAATCCTTTTTTCCCCCTTTTCCTATAATACATTTTTCAAAGGTTTAATCGTATTCAGTGATTCCTGATATCTAACACAAAGTGTGATCTGTTTGATAATTTAGGAATACCAAAGGTAAACTATGGACAAAAATACCAACATTCTTATTTTTGAGAACAATTTAAAAAAAATAGAATAGTCATTAAAAAATATAGCATCATACGCCAAGCATTGAGAATCCATTAACTATAATTATGAATAAATTTTCATACAAGGTCAATCGCTAGCCATTACCCAACCAAACTTGAGTCTGTCATGTTCTGGTAAACAGGCTTGAACAGTTGTGCTTCACTGTCTAAGTTTTTTGTTCTCTGAATTATCACAGAGCAAACAGAAGCTAGAATTTCGTGATGCAGCTCCAAGGAACACCATCTGCTCTTGGATTCCACATGCCTGCAGAGTGGGAAACCCACACTCAGTGTTGGATGGGTTGGCCTGTGAGCTCACTGCATCCAAACTCTAATATTACTTTAATTCCATTATTACTATTATCATTTGATTTTTACTACAAGCTTGATGAGTGTAACAGGAACGCCCCGATAACTGGCGAGAGGGCGCTGCACCTGCCCAACGTGTGTTTGCGAGGGTGGCATCTGCCATCTCAAAATTTGAGTCTATTACTGTTTGTGCTAGTTCTGCGCAGGTAAGTTAATGGTGTTAGATGTTAGTTTTGATTAATGGACATTGTTGTTGTTGTTTTCTTTGATGTTGCTTGAATTGTTTAATAGTGGGAAAATGCACGAAGTCAGTTCCCTGAACATATCAGGGTGGTTGAGATGAGTATGAACGATTCTTGGTTTCGTGATTCTGGACCCACTGTGAGTTTCTCTTATTGTACAAATCAACCTTGTCTGCGTGGATGTATAAGCATGTTGTGTGGTTTGTTTTGTTTGTTAGTTTGTTGTGAGAAGAAGCACGACGACACAATCTGGTGGTGCAGTTGACAGAATTGCAGGGATTGACTGGCAATTTAATAGTTGGGGGGGTAAGCACTAGGACTATTGATATTCAGATCTTCTTATTCTGAAGGGTTTGTTATGATGGCTGATTTGAAGAATGGTTAGAGGATATAAATATGATTTTATTGTTATGAACTGTTTAGGTTTAGAAGATGGATGCTATAGTGATTGGAGTCTTGATTTGCTTGTGGCCAAGAAGGTTTGGAATGCTCCATTTTTCACTTATTTATATATTTATTATTTTTTTGGCCATGTGAACTTCTTTACTGATTTTGTTTTCACTGTATGTTTGCTAGATTTTGGGAATTGAGAAGATTCCTAGATTTTCACATTCAATGGTGCTTGAAGGTGGAAGCATCCATGTGGATGGAGAAGGTAAGAGTTATATAATGATTATTTGCCATGTTGAAGGTTCATTTTTTCCATATAGATGTCTGAGCAAGTAAATCTATCATTACATAGCCTTGTATGGTGAAGTAGAGATACTTGTTTTTATTAATTTCCTCAATGGACAACCTGCTGTTGCTGTTACTTTTTAGTCAATTATCCATGCTGCTCTACAGAAAATAATAATAATTAGATGGAGAAAAGTCTATATGATATGGTCAATGGAGGTCTTGTGAAATGATTAAACGAGGTGATCCTATTTATTTGACATTGTATGTTCTTGTCCTATGTTTTGATAAATTTATTTTGATAATGTACCTAACCAGTGATTTATGTTTTGAGCCTTCCCTTGATTATTATCACTTATATTTGTTGTGTACTCCTATTATGCTTTTTAGTATCTCTTTGGTGTTTCTTCCTGAATAGCTACTAAAACATTGGTTGGTTTTTGTTTTCATCTAAAATTATAAGTCTATGTTTTTTTTTTTTTGATCAGCATATAAGTCTATGTAGCATATGAAATTCCTTGGATGTTGTTGATTTCTAATCAGAACTGGAGTGACTCCTGTAATCTGCATAAAAAGACTTGCATTAAAGACCAGTTCAAATTACCAAGGTGGAAATCCAATTTTGATTGGAGAACAGAACCTCAGCAGCACCCGAAGAACTGCGTACATATAAAAAGTAGAATTTGACTGGATACTACATGCCTGTTATCTGGCACATAATCATCTCTAAATAAATGTAGTGTTACTGCTGATTTATTCAAGAACGAGGATAACCGGAAGCTGTGCAAGACAACATTTCATTCTTGCTGTATTAATGAATGTGGTTTTGTTAATTTCACATCTTTCATTTTAATTTTGTCAATCAGATCGTATGTACTTAGATTTACTGCTCTATACCTGGATGCCTCCAATGAATTGGTTGTAAATTGTTCTAGTTTTTTCAGTTTACTTCAGCATTTTTTCCTTGCTTCAGGAACTTGTCTTACAACAGAAGAGTGCCTCTTGAACAAGAACAGGAACCCTCACTTGAGTAAGGACCAAATAGAGGATGAACTTAAGGCATATCTTGGAGTCAGGAAGGTTATATGGTTGCCTCGTGGATTATATGGTATGTAAACTTCATATTGCTATTGTAGATTAAGAATCTTTCTATAATATAAGGTAGTTAAAAAATTCCCCTGCACCGTTAATCATGTGTTGTTTCACAAGGTTTGATACAGAATTGCAGATTTGTTTGTCAGCATGAATAATTTGGTTCCGTATATGGTAAAACCTTGACTTTGTGTAAAACTAATAGAACAATGGATCTATACATGGTTCTACTTAGAATCCACAATAGCTAGATAATTGGTTGTATAACCATATAATGATACTTTCAATGATAAATGAAATATAGCTGTTCTCTTGTGGTGAAATGTGCTTTGTGGCAGGAAATTAACTTCTCTGAATTTGACTAGCTTTCACCATTACATAAAAGGCTCCAGACTTTCACTATTACTCAATTAGTGTATATTAATTATACACCTAAGTATTTTTCTTTATTACAAAATGAGTCTTAAATTAAGGTAAAATTGACAAATTTTTATTCGTCTATTTTTCAGTGAAAGCTAATACAACATATTGGGAGTACCCACCTGGGCACTAGTAATGAGAAATTTGGAATTTTTGCCTTAATCATGGCAGTTAATATTCTATAGAAAGGAAATAGCAATCTGGTAGATATTTTATTTTGTTACGGTGTTCTTGTAACTGTCCTTGGGGATCCCTGTGTTGTTGCTAACTTCATTAATTATTTTTCTTTTTGCACTTGAACTCCTTTTGAGGTTGCAAATTTTAAGAGCACATGTCTGTCCCTCCGTAGAGATGACCTTGAAGTATTAGAGTACATATCTTAGGTTCAAAGTGGTTGGTAGATGTTATCTATTCCCCAAATTATAATATACTGCTTTTATGCAGGGGATGATGATACAAATGGTCACGTTGATAACATGTGCTGTTTTGTGAGGCCCGGTGTGGTTATTCTGTCTTGGGTTGATGATGAAACTGATCCTCAGTATGAAAGATCTATAGAAGCTTACTCTTTGCTTTCAAGTGAAACAGATGCTAATGGTAGAAAGTTTGAAATCATTAAGATCCATGTTCCCGGTCCACTCTATATGACAGAGAGCGAGTCTGCTGGGATTTCCCAGGTAAACATTTTTTTCCTTTTCATTTAGTTTTTCTGTCTTGGTTGAAAATGATAATAATAAGAAACAAAATACCTTTTTATCATTATTATTTCATTTCATTAAAAAATTAAGGAATAATTATCATATCACCCCATCATCATCGAAGTATATCTTTAAATTTTACACTGCATAGTTTGTTGCTGTATGTTCATCAGTTATAGAATTTTATGATGTCATTGCAGCTCATTCCTTTTTTGTTTGTGTCTCTATGGTTTGCCTTTTAATCATGTTGTTGCCCCTATTTTTTTCATATTAATTGTTAAACTATAGGAAAAAAGATACATTGAGCTTAAACCATATGTTTCTAAGACAACAAAATGCTTTATTAATTAGGAAAAAAATAATCAATACAATAAATTTGACTTAGTTGTACCATATCCTTCTTATCGTAGCCTATGTTAACAATGTCGTCCACGTATACAATGAGACAAACACACCCTTGGGAAGAATGACGATTAAACAGAGAATGATGAGGTTCACTTTGTATCATTTCAAACTGATGGATGATAGTCTTAAGAAGCCAAAACCATGCACGAGGTAATTGCTAAAGGCCATATAGACTTTGAACCTTCATAGACTACATACCATATCAAGTGACTCCTCCTTAGTGTCAGATCTAGGAAGTTGCTCTGTATAGACTTCTTCATCAAGATCACCATGTAGAAATGCATTTTTTTAGCTCAAGCTGCAACATAGTACAATGGTGAATAGTTGTAATGGAAAAGAGAAGTTGAATAAATTTCATTTTGGCAACAAAAGAAACTGTTAGTATAATCTTGGCCATAGATTTTTGTGCATCCTTTGACAACCAGTTGAGCTTTATAGCGATAAACGTTACCATCAAGTCCTATTTGATGACATTTTTTTCTTGAAATCCAAAAAGAAAAATATTAAAATAACCTAAGGAGATGGAAAAGAATATCAAATCACCAAACAAACTTTGACGAAGTTGCCACCACAGGGGTGGGAGTGCATGGAAGAGGTGACCTGGGTGAAGGTTGGTCGTTGGCCACCAAGTGTCGATGCACACACCAATTTGAGTTGTGTCGGAGCAGGAGAGAAGTCGCATGTTATGGTGGTCTGCATTGGAGTTCGGCTGGTTGGATAGATCAATGTCACAAGATCCCAACCTGTGTTTGCCGGAGAAAATGGTTGTAATTGGAAACTTTGCTTCAAAACTTGTCGGAGGAGATGTCGAAGCATTGAACTGAACCTAGGAGAAAGGTTCGCCAAAAAGATCCTCAAGAGACATTGGGTTTATTGGGCCAACATAGTTTTGAAAGACTCTAAATATAATGTTAAAGTACTGGAAGGAGAGAGACATTGAGCTGGAATCGTGTGTTTTTTTAGATAACATGGATGTTTTATTTTATATTGAGAAAAAATGAATCAATACAAGAAATAGAGGAAATTTGATATTCTCTAATAATAAAGGTATGATATGAGAATAAATAAAAGTTTTCTTAATAATACATATATAATCTAGAGATTCTTTATTATATTGGATCTGCTCTTTATTTTTATAATTATAATAATAATAAGTTTAAATGCTGGTTAAAGATGCTGTGAATAATTTTTCATTGGATTTGGTACCACATGGAAAACTATATAAGGAAGCCTGTGATTATTTTTTATTCAACTTGAGGACTTGTTAGGATTTGTACGATGAGTCAATGAACATCGGTTTTTGGTTGACTTGTTGTATGATTGTATCTCTTGAATATTTGGTACAGTATTCCTTTAATGGAATTTGTCTGTGTAAGTTTATTGCCTTAGTGACAACCTTATCATCACCTTTCTAACGTAAATCCCTAATTTGTGTATTAGGTCAACATGAATTCATTTGCATTAAGAAATGAATGATCAATTTTTGTTTTTAATGAATGTAATATCAGGAAGAGTAAAATACTAGAAACTGCTCAACTGCCTACACTACTCTGCGATGCATCTTCTCATTGTTTCACGCACCTAATCTAAATTCTAACTCTGTAAAATAAAATCAGGTGATTTATGATGCTGGGTACAACAATCTTAAGCAATTAGCAACCAGTCTGCTAACCAAATCATACTTTTAACTGAAGATTTTCAGTTTCAATTTATTATAATAATTATACTTTCAAATAAGCAAATTGAGGTGCCATAAACTAGGCAAATATTTCAAGCAACTTTTAGTAACAGTGGTTTGTAATAGTCGGTTGTATGCTTAATTGTGATATTCTAATAATGGCTATGGCGCTATGCTGCAACTTATCATGTGAAGATGAAGATACAGAGCTGCAACTTATCATGTGAAGATATTGATACCTGATGATATGGTTAAAGTTTGTAGTGGTTCTGTTTATTGCAATTGTGAGTGAGTGATGAATTGTGAACTAGATAGATTCAACTTCCATTTAATGATTGTTACGTTATAATTTTATATTTTCTAGGACGGTGAGGCTAAGCCAAGACCTCCTGGTACTAGACTTGCTGCTTCCTATGTAAACTTCTACATTGCAAATAAAGGTATCATTGCACCACAATTTGGAGATAAAAAGAGGGATGACGAAGCTATCCGAGTCCTATCGAATGCCTTCCCTCATCATGAAGTAAGTAAAACTGTTTGTTAACATGATCTTTTTTTGGTTAAAGAATCTCTTAGAGCCACATATAGTTGCAATAATTGATGCTGTTAGTGTTAATCAAGCAATATTTATGAATGGTTTATAGGAATTTAGGGTATATTTTATCCTGAACATCTTGAAGAATATCCATTAAAGATGAATAACAGACAACAGTCAAAATTAGAAGTGGGAACAACGTGCTGTGAGGGATTCGAGATAGAAAACATTCCAAATGATAAGATACAAGGTTTTTTTTAGCTCCAACTGCAACCGTTCAGAAATAGTGCTATCTCTTATACTCCAGGAAAGAGAGAGATTGAGCTGAAATTGTTTTTGAAACCACATGTATCCTTTCTTTATATCGAGAAAACAGAATCAATGCAATGAATAGAGCTGAAATTGTGTTTGGTAGTATAGATCCTTATTTATATTGGGAAAATGGTGTCAGTGAAATGAATTGAGGAGATTTGATATCCTCCAATGATTAAAATATGATACAAAAATTAATAATTACGGTTCTTAGTGATACATATATAATTTAGATATGTTTTATTATATAGGATTTGCTTTTTGTTTTTATAATTATAACACTGATTAAAAAATATGGATTTTTGCATTGACTATTCAAAATTTGAGTTGTGTATAGCCATCATTTGGCCGAGCTAGTAGTAGCAGCAGCATAATATTAACTTACTTTTATATTGTACTCTTGTATTTATAAATTATATTTGCATGTTCTGATTACTGAATCACATTCTAATATGTTTGTTGGTTATTAGGTTGTGGGGGTTGAAGGTTGCAGGGAGATTGTTTTGGGCGGTGGAAATATACACTGCATTACTCAGCAACAACCGACACTTTAATTGGGGGCAATCTCAGTATTCCTTGATAGGTGGTGTTGTAGTTGTGTTAGTGACTTTAGGTTTACAGAACGATTGTTTACTCCAAATAAGGAAACATGTATCTTATAATTTCCAAATCCAATAGCTGCAGAATGCTATTTAGATGGATTGTTTACTCCAAATAAGGAAACATGTATCTTATAATTTCCAAATCCAATAGCTGCAGAATGCTATTTAGATGGAAAACCGTGGAAAATAAAACCTTCATTTGTTTTTATTTTAAATAAGGATACACAGATTATTGTGTAGTTTTAAAAATGAAATAATTTTGAAACTCCATATTTTAGTGTTAAACTAGCACCTATTGGAAGATATCCAGAAATGCCTCAATCAATCACTGTGTTTGTCTTTGGTAGTGAGTGTTTGTAGTAGTTAATGTGTGAAGAAAAAATGATTATGGATTTGATTTATATCTTTACCTTTTTCTTGCCCTATCGAAATTTTCTTACAAATTCATATTTCATTAACCTAAGCCAGTAGATATTATGTTAAAAAATGCATGTTGTGTGGCTGCCAAATAATGACATAACCTGTAGATATTATATGTTGAAGATGACATGAATTACATGTTATACACTAATTAAACACATAATTGATAAATTACAGTTGTAAGTGCATACCCATTGAAATCCGCATTGTTTATTTATATAACAAGAATACAATCGATTATATTTATATTATATAATAAATTAATAATAATAAAATTATAGTTTAATATTTAATTAAAATTAATTTATTATAAACAAGAATAATTTAATCATTTCATAAATATATTATTTTGTAATTTTTAAAAATTTATTAAGTTAATTAAATTAAATATATTTTTTGTTCATGTCCATTTACCTGAAATTGATCTTCATTTCTAGTTTAAACTTTAAGTATTTGTATTAAGAAAATTATTAAAATGAGTCTTTGACAGTATTTTTACGTGTCAAATAGATTTTTAATAAGTTTTTCTATGTGTCAAATAGATTCTCAATATAAAATAAAATATTCCATGTTTATTAATTATTTAGGTGAATATTATAATATTATAATACAATTTATACTGAAAATTGATTTGTTATGTAAAAAAAAGAAAAAAACACAAGGTAAGGACAATTTAGTATACATAAAAAAAACATATTTAACTCTTAATTAAATTATTCATTATTCATTATTTTTTTTTTATCTTTCTTAATTTGAAAAACTTTACTTTTTTTATTTTCAGTTATTTTTTACTCTTTCAAATCCCCACCATCCAAACAATCTGGCTAAGTTTAAATTGGGTGAGTGCCATTAAAATAGATACACAACATATCAAAACTGGGATCTTAAATTAAACCCTGACTAAAGGGTTTAAAACTTCTTTCTTCATTCTCCAATTGAGAGAGCAGGGAAAGAGAGATATGGGTAGCAATGACAAATGTCACATTTATGCATCCATTTGCATTCTAAATGAATGCTTCTTTTTATTCATGCTCGTTTGCTTTGCTTTGTGTTATATATTCTTTATCTTACGTCATCTGATTAAACATCTCCAATTGAAATCTATATTTATGGGTGACGAACCTACTAAATTTGCAAATTTTGCTTGAATAAACTCAAATACAATGTTAACTTGTGTTCATGAAACTCCAATTTCTAACCAGGTTCATTTAACTTTTGTTATGTATATAGTTTTTCATGAACTTGCTGTGTTTTGGTATACAGTGGAAGCTTGCAAAGGGTGAAATAGATGAAGGAGAAAAAGAGAAAAGTGTGATGATTTTTTTCTTTTATCAATGATTAAAAAATAAGTAAATATGAATCACTTTAAGATCAGTATAATTTGTATACATTTTAAACTGAAAGTCTATAATAATTCAAACAATAATAACAATTTTTATCATAAAAAAAAAAATTTCAACTCAATCTATCATTAATCACTTATTTTTAATTGAACAAGAGTAATGATAATGCAGTTGTATATGAAATTATTGAGTTTACGGCTTCACTTTTTCTAAATTAGCACACATATATCTCTATTGTTTCTTCCAGCTCAATTAACATAGGCTGCAATCGTATTTGTAATTTTTATTCAAAGAGCAAGTGAAAATCTTTATATAATATGCTATTTTTAGTATTATTATTATTTTTTTATTAACTGTACTTTTTTTACTAATATAAGTATGAACATTAATATTTAAAGGTGAAATTTATTGTATATAATATTAAATTAGGATTTATTGAATAAAATCTCTATGATTATATTTATGTTTGATTTTAGCAAATTATTTATAATTTTTTAGTGATTATAGTATTTTTCTTTCATTATTAAAATTTATATAATAGAGGAAAATTTAAATAAGAGTAAAAACCATGTTGGTATTTGGTTGAAATCCTTGAAATCTCTCCTTTTGTAGGATATAATAAACTTGAATTATCATACTGTAAAATATTTAATATAATATAATAAATTTGAATTAGTTCATTCCCACATTTTATATTTACTAGTTATTTTATACATACTTTCGTATTAGTTTTTATATTAATATTCATGTTTTGTAATACATCTACTTGGGACAAGTGATATTGACTTTCATTTGCATAAATGTTAGGGTTTAATGTAAAATGTTCTGATATATTAATGAGCTTCTTCTTTTTCCTCATTCATTAATGTTTTATTCGACATTTTTTAATATTTAAGAAAATATCTTAATCTTTAAATGATAAATGAAAAAGAAGTAAGATCAATTTAAGACTATAACCGTTTTAACTTCAATTAAGTATACATTTATTTATTTTTTTCGTAAAATTGATTGGAGAATGATTTATGCACTAAAAAAATTTATATTAAAACTAAATTTGTGTTTGGACATAAAATTAATTTTCATAAAATTTAAATACGTTGAATTTGATTTATTTTTATTTTAAATTATTCAACGTTTAAATATTTTATTTGCATACAGTATTCAAATTTATTGAATTTAAGTTTTTTAGATAAATTCTTTTGATTTCAATTAGATGTAAAAATGCGTATTAAATATATAAATTATTATCAAATGATATCAATTAAGTCAATAAAAAAAATTATTGTCGAAAAATAATTACTACAAACTTCATTTAATAAAATTTGGTTATTATTTACTAAAAATAGCAACGGTTAAAGAAATAGTTCTCTGAAAAGTAATTTTACCAATGATGATTGAAAAATAATTTTAACTTAAGTTCTCATTGATATTGCTGAAAAATAACCTTAAATGATATTAATTGAAAATTATTTCAATCCTTATCAACTCAAGAAATGATGTTTGATAACATTAATAGAAAAACACTATTCATGTTCACAAATACAACATTAACTAATGTTAATTATAATTTTTTTTAATGGTCAAAAAAACAATTACAATCATAATTAATTTTAACTTAAAAGAAGTTACCATTGATATTAGTTTAAAAAACGATATATAAAATTGACGATTTTCTATTCTTATTAAATTAACAACATTTCTCACCTTTAATCGAGTCAACGATATTTTAATTAAAGTTGATCCAACAATATTTTAGCAAAGTTTGAGTATAAAAATTATTTTCAACTAATGTTTTGACCAATTACTTTCATAAAAAATTTAAAATTTCTATCAAAATAACATATTTTATTATAAAATATTTTAAATTTTTTATACAAATAAATTGCTATCTAAATATTCTTCATTTTGTCATAGTAAAAGTTTTTATTAGGATTTATTTAAATATATCGTTACAGAAATTATAAATATTATATTAGTAAGTATATTATAAATAGTATTTTTAGTGTATATATATATATATATATATATATATATAGAGAGAGAGAGAGAGAGAGAGAGAGAGAGAGAGAGAGAGAGAGAGAGAGAGAGAGAGAGAGAGAGAGAGATGTATTAAAATGTGCTTTAATACAATTTACAATTTTTTTGATTGAGATAAGTAATAGTGATACGTGTTTTTTAACCAAGTGGATAAAGGTTTGAATTTTTTTTATGATGTTACTTCATGTGTTGAATAAAATAGTTTCGTATTTATTATAGATTTTTTAACAATATTATATTCATTATATTTTCTTAAACATATATTACATACATACTTAATTAATTAATTATATTTAAAATATCATTTAATAAATAAAATGCTGATGAAATTAAACCATATGATTAAATTATATATTTATGACATATAATTATTTATTGCACATGAAAAATAGTTAGAAAAATGAGACCGGTAGGAAAAAAAATAGTGAGAACATTAAAAGTAAATTTAAAATTAAAGTCTCTTTCTCTGTATAAAGAGAAATCAAGTTAAACTTTAAGATATTTGTTTCTAATTAAAATATTTGTTTCTAATTTTGATAAACCAATTCAGTGTTAACTTTAGGATATGAGTAGAGGACGTGAGCATTTAGTGATATTAATTAAGAATGAATAAACATTATTAAGGTGTATGGAAAATGAAGTAAAATTGTAATTAGAAGAAAAATGAATGGATGAAAAGAGAAGGGAAGGAGTGCCTGAAATAAAGGAGACAGGCGTTGGGCTGAGAATGGAGCGATCCAAGAGAGGTGTTGGATGGTAAGAAAATCTGAAACCCGGAATAATTTATAGGAGGGGAGAGTTGACGCTTGCAAATTACGAATCTCATTGCTCCCAACTCAAATAACGTGAAATCAGGTATTCGAAAATCAAATTTTGGACACCTGATTTCAGTTCTTTTCTTAATAATTATTTCTGTTCTACACAACACACAACAACGCAAAGCAAAACAACACACAACAACGCAAAGCAAAACAACACACCCACACGCTCCCAGAGCGAGCAAGAGGGAAACCAAATGGGGTGCTCATTCTCCGGTTTAAACGCGCTCTACGACTCCGTTAACAACGGAGGCGATGCGTGGATCAATGAGAATCGTTTCCGCATCGTGCGCCAGCTCGGAGAAGGTGGCTTCGCCTACGTCTACCTCGTCAAGGAGCTTATCAACGACTCTGCCGCCAGTGGCCTTGCCAACAAGCTCAAAGACTCCTCTCATGTCTCCGGTTCGCTTCATTCCTTGACGTCTCTCCGTCTTTCGTTTTTTTTTTTCTTCCTGAATTTAGCCTTCTCGTATCCTGATCTGTGTGATCTGTGTTTTTTTTTTTGTATTCTTACATGCGTTTTTCTTGATCAGTGATGCCATTTCCTCGGCCAAACGATGTACTCGTTTATTCGTGGAGATTTAATTTCGGATCTGTTTGAGTTTGTTTCTCATTCGAGCTTATTGTTTAGGGTTGTTTATCGAATCCTGGCGTTGGATGCCGTGGCTTGTTCGTGGATATTGTTATGCAATTCTGTTGATGTGTGGCGTTTGCTTAGTCTTGTTTTGTGGATATTGAGAATGTGATTTTAGTTTATGAATCGAGCTTGTTGTTTTTTAGTACTTATTGAATCCAGGGGTTGGAGCCTATGACTTATTCGTAGAGATTTTTTAACGCGATTTTTTTTTTGAAGCGGCTGTGAATGTGATTTTGTTCTTTAGATAAGATGTGTTCGACGTCCTATTTCTCGTTGTGGTGGTAATTGATTAGGCGTTTAATTTAATCGCTCCTTTCAACAATTGAAAATAGGAGATTCTGGGTTATTATTCAATGATGGTGGTGAGTTCAATTTCGATTATCAGTGGCAGAAGAAAGTGGAGCGTTATTGTACAAACTAAAATAATTCGGTGGTCTTTTTAGAGTAAAATATAAATAGGTGGCAGCGTAAGGTTATGTGGTTGAAATTAATTCATTGACTATACCATCTCTTTTCTGCAGAGGATGGGACTTATGCTATGAAAAAGGTCCTCATTCAGAACAATGAACAGCTGGAGTTGGTCAGGGAGGAGATCCGTGTTTCATCACTGTTCAGTCATCCCAATTTGCTCCCACTTCTTGATCATGCAATCATTTCTGTCAAGGTAAGTAGTTTTTGTTGCCAACACTTATTCCTCTTTTTGTTACATCACAGATCAGATTTTTTTCCTGGGAAAAGAAGTTTGTTAACTAAGAGTGTTACTGGTTCAGCTAGGACACATGCCGTTTGTGTCAGGATTTTCACTAAAAAAATTGTTCCTGGACTACAACTGTGTAATTTGCCGTATTGTATCTTATCTCAAAATTGCCATGCTTGCATACACTTGGAGGTTTCT
Source organism: Phaseolus lunatus (assembly GCA_013389735.1). Taxonomy (NCBI): domain Eukaryota; kingdom Viridiplantae; phylum Streptophyta; class Magnoliopsida; order Fabales; family Fabaceae; genus Phaseolus; species Phaseolus lunatus. Next base: position 30,416,953 of record CM023859.1, read on the forward strand.
AAATCTTGTTTTGAAAACTTAGAACTTGTTTTAGATGGTTTCTGAAAATTGAACAAAGAAAAAAATTTCAACAACAGTTTTTCTATCTGCCTTGCACACCAACCTCCGGCTTCTACCACCAATCTCTCCCACAACCACCGCTCTTCTTCCTCTAATTGTTCCCACTATCTTGTCCAACCACTTCGTTATGAAGGCCACCATTCCAACTGGCACACCTCCATCTGATCTCTCTACTTCCCCTACTGTTGCTCCCTCCCCTCTGCCCCCACCGCTACGATCAAGGAACGTGATGCGGAGGCTGTGAAGTCCAGGCACCACCTTCTGAAAAACCTGGATCCTTGGGGTTCGTCCTTCTTTGAACATTGTTCATCCTGCTCCATGGTCTCAGACCACATACACGTACTCTTGGCCCCTGAAACCCACATGACAACCCTCACAAACAGCCTCTGGAATGGTGACTGAGTCAAGCGCGAGTGCATGAACCATGATGATGATGGGTGTGTGCATCAGTGTAGGGTTGTGATTTGAACTTGGAAAAGAGAAGCTTATGATCTTCAAGGGTGCAAATAAGCATAGAAACATAACACATCCTCAAGAAACTTCTTCAATTTTTTTTTCTGTTTTTCTTTTCTTGTTTTCAAAAGCATGTTTTCAGAACTTAAAATAAAAACGACTGGCATTAGACAGGTTTTTTGTTTTTCTGTTTTTAAAGCCAGAAAATTGTTTTTACAAGTTGTATTCAAACCTGGCCTTTGTTTCTTAAAATAAGTTCCTGAATTCTAGGCTCTACTACATTTGCTTCTAGGATTTTGTAATGTTGAGGGGAATAGTACTTTACTATCTTAAATTTTATGTTAATGATATCAGTTGTTTGTTTGTGGTTGAACATTTGAGCTTTATTAAAACACTGAAATTTCTAGCCAATAGAAGATGAGTACACATTAATTTCTGATATTCTCTTTGAATGCAAAATGTTATATCCATTGTATCTTGATTGGACTGAACAGCCTTCTGGCCAAAATGGTTTTTCTTTCTCAGTTTTAATTGTATTGGTTGGCTACAATGATCTCATAATTTTCTTGAAGAGATTCAATGATAATATGTTATTGAGATACGTGGCTGTGAAGAGATTATAATGAGGCACCATTACGACTTATATGGTAGGTACAGGGTGAATTTTTTCGGGTCATGGCCAAGTTTGTCCCAGTTTATTATCTACAAATTTTAATTTGATAAAGTCTGTAAGAGTAGTCACTGTGAATCTATTTGAATAGGAACTGGAACGATAAAGTCTTACATACATGCTGTCAATTTTAAAGTTTCTGTTGATATGCTAGGTTTCTTATGTGTCCAGTAATGGTACAATACAATGGTACTGTTTTACCCGACTTGCATCCGATATTACCGCACAAAATCTAGGTTTTCTTAACATGATTGTGAATTGTGGATGTTGTGTGATGTGGCATTGATTATGTAGTTTCTTAAGGGTTCCAACATGTTAAAAGTTATTAATCGGTTGCAGTGGGAATAAAACTATTCTCAGTGAACGAATGTGTAGCTTTTCTCATTTCCCTGGGAAGGATTTAGCTTAATACTATTCCTTCAGCTGTCATTTCTTGGGCTTCTATATTAAGATTGAAGATGTACTTTATTCTAGCAGCCTACACAAGAAACGTCTTGGAACCATGAAGCATACTTGCTATTTCCAGTTCATATGGATGGAACATTGCTAGACAATGCCAAAGTAATGAAAACCAAGAAGGAATTCTATTCCACCGCAGATGTTCTTCAAATCTTTCATCAGGTATGAACCATCACTCTTGAAGCTCAAGATTTTTAGCACTAGATCTCTTTTTTTACTAATATTATAGTCTATCTTGGACTCATATATACTTACACATAACTTATTTTCGTATTAAGCTAGCAATTCTTGTGACATGGGGCTATCTGTTGTAAAACTTATATTGTAGAAGAAGAAACCAGAATTTGTTTTTTTCTGACACTCACTCTTTTAAACCTGTGAAATCAATAGCTTTGTGCAGGACTCAAGCACATGCACAGCTTTGATCCTCCTTATGCACATAATGATGTCAAACCTGGTAATGTTCTCATAACACACAGAAAAGGACAACCACCACTTGCCATACTGATGGATTTTGGCAGTGCTCGTCCTGCAAGGAAGCGAATTACCAACAGATCAGAGGCACTCCAGTTACAGGTGCTTCTTTCTTTCTTCCCCTGCTTTTTTATAAATTGTTTCATAGATAAATTCAAAGAGGAAAAAGTCAAACTGTAAATGAAGTTTTTCATTTCATTTAACCCACCAAAAACAGAATACAGAGGGAACATTTATTGAAGTGTCCCTTAGGGTACAGTTGCACAAAGCTGATAACAGAATGACAAACTGTTACAGCTGGATCAACAAATATTCTAGAATGAAAAAGTAATAGTTTCCATATATCATGTATTATACTCTAATAACACCCCCAAAACTGAGGTTTGTCTGAGAAACCCTTTAGTTTGCCTTCAAGAAAGTCTAATCTGGCTGGAGAGAGGGGGTTGTGGAGCACATCTGCCTGTTGATCCAAGGCTGGAATGTGGTAGATCAAAATCTGCTTGTATAGAACATGCTCTCAGACAAAGAAGACATCAATTTCAGTATGTTTAGGCCGACTGTGAAAGACAGGATTGTGGGCAATAGCTACTGCACTCTGTACTGTGATATTCAGCTTATGTGTTTGATCTGGTTGTAACCTGCTGTTTTCTTGACCACCAAGAAATGAAGTTATGGCCGTAGAAAGATAGCAGAACCAGAGAGGTGATTCTTCTCTCATCAATATCAGAAGCCCGATCCCATCAACAAGGAAAATACCTTTTTAGATTAGTTTCCTGCATCAGTCACTTTCCACTCTACACTTTTCAGGTCTTCTAAGAGTAGCATACTGCAAGGCACCAACTACAAATCTGTAAAGATTTGGACCTTGAAATAAATCACCACTCGTTTAAGACAACTTGCATGTTGAGGTCATAGGAGACGAAATAGAATCAGTATCAGCCCTTTTAGTACTGTGTTGGCGATCTCTATGTACCTGCTTTGAGTCATAAGAAGGGATTTGTCAAGTAGGTGCTTGATCTCAATACCCAAAATATAGTCCAAATGACCCAGCTGTTTCATAGAAAATGTGGAGCTCAGATGTTTAGTAATCTGCTGAATGAGTTGGGGATGACTCAGCTGTTTCATTTTAATGTCTTGGCAGTCCCACTTCTTGCAATCCTGATAATTTCTTTAGCACAGTTCTGAATATGCTGTGCTTTAAAAATATATCTTATTTTAGAATTTTTTAAATATTTTTGCTACACTGTACATTAACTGGTTCTACGTTTCATTTAAAAAAATTCAATTGCTTAGCTTATGTTTCCATTTTGGCAATATTAAGTTCTTTTAGTAGTGTTTATGTTTTGAATAAGTTTTACAAATTTAAAGGATCATAGTTTTGTATCGGTCACCTGGCTAGGATTTTTCTAACCTGCTAATTGCTCTTATCTTTCTATGTAGGAGTGGGCATCTGAGCACTGCTCTGCACCTTTCAGAGCTCCTGAGCTGTGGGATTGTCCAAGCCAAGCTGATATAGATGAGAGGACTGACATTTGGTCACTAGGATGCACATTATATGCAATAATGTGAGTACTAACTAATCCTTCTTTTACGTGATTGTGCTAACTTTTATGGTTAGAACTTTTGCTAATCATGCCTTTATGCAGCATAAGGTAACTCTTCGTGTTTTCTTTAAATTCTTTTTCCCCTCAAATTCATGTTTCATATGTGCAATGCATCATTTGATTTGGAACCCTTGATGCGCATACAGATACTACAAATTAACGTATTGATTAGAATTTTTTAAATAGCGTGAGGAAGGGTGTGTATTTTATGTGGTTTTCTTAGTTATTCTATTACCATCCCCGACCAATATAATGTTTAATGGAATTGCAATATGCTGTTTTACAGTGAAAAAACAACATATGCTGGATTCATATTTCTTTGTTGCTTGAGTATAACCTATAAAGTAAGAGAAAAGAAGGGAGAGTGGGAAAATAACTTTTTTTATTTGCTATGCCCTGGCCAATCCTTGTCGTAATAGATGTGTAACTAAGAGCATTATGCTCGAAAGTCAACTGCTGTTTGGTTGATCGGCAAATCATACTTATGAGCCAGAGCTATGGCTTCAAAATTGTGGTGTATTTTGTGTAAAAGAAAGTCACAAATATCACATAATAATATTCTGCATAGACTATTGATTTGGAGCAATGCTCTCATCAAATACAACGTGTGTTTGCTTTATGTTGCACGAATGCCAAGGCAGTTGAACGGAGAACATGTGAGAGCATGGATTGAAATGAACGCTCGTTTGAGTTATTGAAAAGGAAATTCGAGCACACTCTACTTCTGCAAGTCTGAGATGAAATGAAATCTTTTAGCTATGCACACTAGTTTGGCATTATTCATTGATTTGGCTCAACGAACTACATCCCTAAGCTCTATCATGATGATTTTTATCTGTAAATGTCTTAGTTTTTTCCTCGTGGTCGGTGTTGTGTTAGAATTATATCGTGGCAAATCAGCTCATGTTTAATTGTTTATTGTATCTCATGGTTGAAATTTTCAGGTATGGGGTATCTCCATTTGAATATGCCCTTGGAGAGTCTGGTGGAAGCCTGCAATTGGCTATTGTAAATTGTCAGATCAAATGGCCAGCTGGGCCTAAGCCTCCATATCCAGAAGCTTTTCACCAGTTTGTGTCATGGATGCTTCAGCCCCAGGCTGCTATGAGGCCCAGGATAGATGATATCATTATCCATGTGGATAAGTTGATTGCAAAGTTCTCGCAATGAGTGATGATAGAGAAGGGCTAAGTGGGGCATGAGATTATATATTGCAGTGATTTAAAGATTTCGTGTGCGTTTACTGTCCGGTTATATGTTAAATGGATAGAAAAGCAACGGCAGTTCCTCGCCTGACGGAGTTAACCTTATATGTATCTTCGTTTTTGGTGGTAGTCTAGGTAGTCAGTCAGTCCGGCGTTGCCAAACTCTTGTTTCCGTCATTTCTACATAATTTTGTTTTCTGTAATTTACCAAATGTCCAATCTACCTCTGTCTTCACAACTTATCAATAAATATTATGTATCATTTATTTATTCACTTTCTTTCTTTATATATTTTTTCATATTCAAAATATATATTAGATGTTGTCTTCTTTAGCATAGTATTTTTTTTTATTGGATAAGGCTTTTTCGAAACTCAAAATCTTCTTTTCATATAAATTATATTTATAAAAAAATTATCTTAATATAAAATCATTCCATATCTTATTTATACGAATCAAGATTGATGAAATATATATTTCTTAAAATATACTTAATTATGACTTATTTTATTTGTTTAATTTTAATAAAATTTAATATGAATGATTATTAATAATATAAAATTATAATATAATAGCTGAATTCATAATATGTATATTTTCACGTGTTCATTGAGCAAAGTATTGGACTAGTTTTAACGTCACCTTTCTTTCTCAAATATAAAGTTCATTCAGAAAATGAAAAGTAGGTGGACAATAAAATTAGTGGGTAAAAGAAGTTTAAGTCTCTGGTGATTTATTCGATAATTTCACAAAATTTGGACATCTCAGAATTGACTGAAAAGATTTTAAATTGGCTTTTTTGTTCGATCTAATTTAAAAAATAATTAATGATATAAATTTAAATATTTAAAGATAAATAAAAGTTTAATTTAAATATAACGAGAATATATAATCCTTTTACAGTTATTAAGTAAAAGAATTAAATTTTTTTAGCTTTATAGTAACTAATTTATAAATAATATTTACGAGGACTTGTAGTTCATTCACCATGTAAAAAACCTCTTGGAAAGTCTTACTCTCTTTCAAATAAGCATCAATATTTGCACCCTTAAATTTAGTATTTTATGGAAACTTGGATGCTGAGATGATGCCTTACTACCTGAGGATGTGATTGCAGTGATTCTTCGTTTGGCTAAATGAGAATCCGTCTACAGCTCAAGAGAGTAAAAGCAATTATTTTTATAACTATTTCTTTTTATATTTACTAACTTTATTCATGATTATGTAATTAATCATATCTTCAGTAACATCTTTTTCATCCAAATCACGTTTGAGATGATATTGTGTTGAGACCCAGTATTCATTGATCATGTAACCAACATTCTTTATTTTCTCTCTCAGACTTAATTTCACTACAAATCAAATAGGATAGGAACGTAGTTTTTTAAAAAAATAACATCATTTTTATGTAATAAAACAACGTCTTTCTCATTTTCTTACGTGATATACGCGGATATATATATTAAGATATAAGATTCACAGATAATAAAATTTATTAAATAATAATAATAGGTAGATGATAAAATATATAATTATCCTTACCACAAAACCAGATTTTTCAAAGCTTATTTGTATCCAATCCAATGTTCAAATCAACGTCTCTTGGATTCATGGTGAGGCAAACACCAAGTGGTGGTCATCATCATCCAAATTACAAATACAATGAAAAGTATCCATATTTAATCCCTACACCAATTTATTTTATTTTCTTAACCTTTATTACCCCCTAAAGTCGTGCCAGAATTTTGCCAAACCAAAATTATAAATAAAATATATGAAGATTCTATTCCATGCATTTAAATAATAATCCAAACATAGTCTTTGAAGAATCTAATAATAATGTTCCAAGTTCGAACTCATTTGAAATTAAATAATTGTTCTGCATAACCACCTATAGGAAAAACCCATCAATTACTAGTAGAGCAATAACAAGAAAAAGTTAAAGATAGAGCTTAGCAGGCTGGTTGAGTTGTAGAAAAAACAGAGTTTGGATCTGTATTTGTGTGTGAAAAGATGTTTGAGAAGAGGGATAGTTACATCGGAAGGATAATAAATTGAGTAATAAAATGAATGAGACGATGGTTAACAATGGGACGGGGAGGTTCAAGTGGAGCTGGAACTCCTCTGCATCGTTTCTGTACGGAGGGCTTGCGCCGATTTTTGGATTGATTTGTTTGGCGTTGGTTGTGGTGGCGTGTTCACGGTGTCGAAGATCCGAGTCTCGAAGGGAGAGGGAGGGTGAGATGAACGTGAGGAGATCGGCAACACAAGTTGATGAAGAGCCCAACATTTTGGTAATCGTTGCTGGAGAACAACACCCAACTCATTTGGCCAAGGCTCTTTCTTCCTCTCACAATCAATGACTTCTTCATTTATACTGAGTAAAACCATCACCTTACAATCTTTTAAAATTTCTTCATCTTCTTACATGAGTCTATATTTTAGTAAAAGATTATTTTCTCTTCCATTTTTAACAGTCATAATATGAAACAATTCATTCTTTGATTGTGAACATATCATGACTTTTTCTATAAAATATTTCATTTTTCTATCTGGTTTGATACCATTTTAGTTTCATTATTATAATAATTTTTTTTAACTTTTTAATATTATTTTTTAGGGTTTTAGTTTTATTTTTCTTAAAGACCACTTAAGTAATATTTTCTATCAAATTTATATTACTGTGTAATTAATGACATAAGATATTTATTGTTTGTGTTATATATCAATCTCATCACTTGTTATTGGTCTTTTCTATTATATATTATTGTTGAAATGTCATTATCTTTATTTAATAGAAATAATTATATTAACTCTTTTTTAAAAAAAATCGAAATTCAACATTAAAAAATATGAAATCATAATTAAGGAATAAAATTCTCCAAGTTGGGAAGTAAGTTTTTCATATTTAGTTTAGTTTCTAATGTGGTAAGAAGTGGAAAATTGAATGAAAATACTGCATTATCTCTTAGTTTAACCAAACAAAATTTGATTATTCTGATGAATTATAGTTGTTGAGTATATGGAATTTTTCTTTCTATACCAAACGTCTTCGTAAAGAGAAAATTTATTGATGAGATAAGAAAAAAGAAATAAAAAAAAAGAGTATCTAATACATGTTTGTTAAAAAAACAAAAAAGATTTATATTATCAGTTTTTCTACTTATATATATAGCTATTTATATTGTAATTAATTGATGTCTTAATGTCTTTCTTTTATTTGTTTGTTTTTACTTTAATTTACATGAAAGAGCTTTAAAAACGGAAATATTTAAGTCTCATGTGAATTAAAAATAATAATAAAATATAGTGTATAAATGACAGACAATTTTTATCTTTTTTGAGATTGAATTATTTTTTAGATCACACATTTTATTCTGTTATATAAAGTGGCCATTGAGATGCCTTTAATTAACTCAATGAAAATGGAGAGAAATTAGCCTTGAAAATCACTATAATTATGGGTATCCTCAACCCAGAAAATATCCCTAAAAAGTTTCTAAAAAAAATGTCAAATGTTTTTGCTATGAAATTGAACAGAACTGTTTCTCTAATTGAAATCCTTACAAATTCTAGGCTTAAAGCTGACGAATCTTTCTAACTCTTAAACAATCATTAAATTATTAATGACAACAATTAAATTTACTTGTGTTGCAGAATTATAGTTGCAATTAAAATGTATAATATTATATTATATTTTTTTTATTGTAATCTTAATCATGAAAACAACATTCTCTGATTTTTTTTACAATGAAATATTTCATGTTTTTTCTATCTTCAAAATGTTCATGTTTTCTTTTTTTTATATATATAATTTTGTTCACTTCAATTAAAATTTTATAAAACTATCATTCATATATATATATATATATATATATATATATATAAAATTATCATTCCAATGCAAGATGAGATGTGGCTCTTGGTGAATTGAAAGTTTTCCACATATAACCAAAATGTTTAATAATGTTTTTTTAAATAATGATAATGTTTGATTTTTATCAATAACTGTAGATTAATTGGGCAATCTAACTATCTAACTATTTTATTACAGATTTAATTATAGAAATTATTGTTTTAAAACTTCTTCAAATTTATAAGAACTACTTTTATATATATATATATATATATATATATATATATATATATATATATATATGAAAATTCACTTAAAAAAACTAATTTTAGAGAAAAAATAATAATTAATTACTATATTAATTAAATTAGATAATATTTTAAAAATTAACTAAATTAGATAATATTTTAAAAACAAAAAAATTATAGACATCTAAATTAGTTTTTAAAATTATAAATTAATTTTTAAATTAATATTTAATGAACTAATTAGACAAGATTTTAACTATTAAAATATTAGTAACTAATTAGATACTATCTTGTAAGTTAGTTTATAAGTTTAAAAATTATTTTAGATATTAATAATTTTTTTAATTTTTAAAATAATATTTAATTTAATAAATATGATGACTAATTATTTTTTATCTCTGAAATTTTTTATTTAATAATGTTTTTCTAGTGATATAAGATAATATTTTGGTCTGTGTGCATTGTACAGAAAAAACTATGTTTACATTTATCTCGTTCTCCTTCAATTTCCACAATAGAAAGTGTTTTTAGTCTTTCACCAAGGGTTGAAATATGTTTTGGAAAATTTGCCTACTTTTGCATATTAGGAAGAATTTCACCTTGAAAGAAATGACGAAAAAATTGAGTTAGTCACATTTATCTGTATAGGGAAAACAACAACTCAACAACAAAATATATCTAAGTATGCAAGAGAAAAAAATTTCTCAACTTGCAAAAATATACAAGAAACATCAATCACTAATGTGGATAAACTCGTTCAATGTAAGTAAAAATCCATGAGTATAAGCTAGTAAATCAAGCTTCATTATTAAATATACATACAAGATAATTAGATTAAATGCACAAATAAATGTGAAACTGGTCTCTTCAACCTAAAACATTTAAATTGGAAGAACAAAGAAATAAAAACCTAAAACAAAGCAATTGTATAATTTGATTTCTAATCCACGATCCTAATGGTCAAAACAAATAACAATATGTCTCAAACTTTTTGTCCAATTTTCAACTTAATCCAATAGTGAACGAAGTAGGAATTGCAATTTTACTGAAATTCTTCGGTGAATATGCGAACCAGATTTCTGTTCTCTTTCACTCTTCTTTCTCTCTTAATGCAAAAATTAACCTCTTCTTGACCTAGAAGAACCCTCTCCAGTTGGCTCAACTGAGACATTGGGCTTGACAAGTTTGGTTTTATTTTAGACACATAGTGGGAGCTCAAACCAATACATCTCTCCCCTCACAATTATGTGGAAGTGACTACCAATTTGAGGATCTCACAACAATCTTTAAGCTTTTGCCTTGGTACATTGTCCTCAATATGATCTTTATCCAATTCCAACAATTCAACATCCAAAACAGTATGATCTTTATCCAACTCCAACAATTCAACATCCAAAGCATCACATATCTAATGATATCTCACGTGAAAAATTTGACATTACCAACATGGATACCACTTCGATTATCCATAAAGAATGGATAGTTGTTATGAACAAAACCTCTTACAAGAGTTTTTTCAACCATAACTCTTTGCATTTTTCTGTAATGGAAAATGAACTCTTCCTTTTAGTGGACATTATTATGCACCTTAACAACTCCTTTTGCAAACTTAATTAAATAACTCAAAGGAACTTTATGGAATCAATATATCCAACCAAGTGAGTCTAAGTAACCTATCAAAGTAGGCTTATAACATCCAAACGAAAGCCTCAAATCACCAATACTATAAAGATGTGTCACCATTCCAATGTTTTCTACATAGATTTAGCAAAAATCAACTAAATGTACCAACAACATGTGCAAAAATCTTGTACATACCATTAAAATCTTGTACATTCCATTGCCTACATCAAACTCCCAACATAACAAATTCCACTCATATTTATCTTCTCAACTTCATTTGAAGGATTTTATTTAACACTCAATTTAAAATGACTCACAAAAGGAGTATTCATTGCTTTAGCATTTTCCATCAATAATCTCTGCAGCATCCTTCATATAATGCAATGCTCCTCTAATAGCCAAATCTTCTTTTTCTTTTATATCATGCAAGATACTTATGCCAAGAATCTTTTTAGCCACTCTCATGACAAATGATTCCCTTAATTTAGTATAAAAAAATCATTAAATAGAAACTAATTTTAGAGATAAAAGATTATTAGTTTCTATAGTAACAAAATTAGATATTACTTTAAAAACTAAAAAAATTATTAATATCTAAATTAGTTTCTATTATTGATAAATAATTTCTAAATTAATATTATCTAATTAGATATCAATTTAAAAATTATTTATCAATAATAAAAACTAATTTAGATATTAATAATTTTTTTAGTCTTTAAAATAGTATCCAATTTTGTCACTATAAAAAATAATAATTTTTTATCTCTAAAATTAGTTTCTATTTAATTATTTTCTAATAATGATATAATAATATTATTTATATAATTAATATTATTAACACTATAAATAATATTAATATTATTAATAATATTTATAATCTTAATAATATTAACAATCTTAATAATATCAATAATATAAATAAGGTCATATTAACAATACTAATAATATTAATAACATTATTTATATTAATAGTAATATTAAAATATGAATAATATTAGTAACATTAATAAAGTTATAATAATATTAATAATATGAATAATATTAACAATATTAATAATAACTATTAATATTATTAATAATACTATTATTAATACTAATTATATTATTAATATTAATATTAGTTGACAATTACTTATTTTCATTCATTAGTATATCTACGTAGTAGAACTCAGTATGTTGAATAATTATTGAATATGATGTGTGGCAACATATAAATCAATATGAACTATTTTATGTATTTCCTCTGATGCGAACCGTCCACCTATTGCATCTTACTGTTAGTCATACTAACTTTAGAAGGAAAGCTACGTTGAAAACAAGTTTCTCAAGTTGCGTCTCTTACGTTTCATCAAACAGAATGTGTTCTAAAAGTTATCATGAAAGACACAGATTCTGAACTAATCAACTCTGTTAAGCTTTAAAGTTGCTTCTAACTGGATTCATCAAACACAACTCCCACAAATTAATAGCTTATTCAAATCAAAGCTATCATTTGAACATTCAGAGACACCATGTTTACAGAATATAATTTATTTGTTTTTCTTCTTGTGTTTTTCTAACTTCATAGAATAAATAAATAAAAACATGTCACAATTCGAATTCAAACCCATAGTCATCAGCTACAACTATAATAGTCAACACCTTCAAAAGATTAACTTCGCATGATCCAAATCAAAGTTCCTGAACATTCATCATTAGGATTTTTGGGTTTTACCAGATCACATGGGACCAACATTCAAAAATGAACAATAACTCCAACAATTGTAATGTTAAGTTCTTAGGATCCAAATAAACATTGAACATTCATCATTATGATTTTTGGGTTTTACCAGATCACATGGGACCAACATTCAAAAATGAACAATAACTCCAACATTTGTAATGTTAAGTTCTTAGGATCCAAATAAACATTGAACATTCATCATTAGGATTTTTGGGTTTTACCAGATCACATGGGACCAACATTCAAAAATGAACAATAACTCCAGCATTTTAATGTTAAGTTCTTAGAATCCAAATAAACATTGAAGAACTAAAATGCAAATGAATTTCTTAGGCACCATTGTTTCACTTCTTAAAATAAAGAATATTAAATTATCTTTATTGTATGTAATATTAAGTTTCATAACACATAGATCGATTGTTCAAGAACCATCCAATAAATGACTGTATACATATGAGGCTTGAGGATCGTATCAAGACAAACCACACCAACAATCTCAATTTACAAGTAACAAACAAAGAATCCATATAAATAACACAGGCACAATTGTAAGAATCAAAACTAGTTTATTTGAACAGAACCTCTAAAGCCATGGATTATTTGGAACTTCATAATTATCGCAAACAAAGAAATTGCATCAAAGCATTAGTTGGGATTTTCAAGTTCTATGAAGGCAAGTTCACAATAGTACCCACTGCTAGCCATCTTTCCAAATAATCAATAATGCATTCATTTCGTTAGTCAATTGAAATGATTACCTGTAAAACTTTTAATTAAAGCAATCGTAAAATTAACAGATGAGAAATTAATGCCCAGTGAACCTTCTGAAACTAGTATTACCCTTGTCCTGAAACACAAGTTCAATGACTGAAAGGAATAAAAGAAAACTGTAAACAAATGGTTTGGGGAAATCAGAAAAACTTACAACTAATAGATGGAAATCTCTGCCATGGTTATCCATATGTTTACGAATTTAGGTCCTCAAATTCAGACAATTTCCTATAAAAGTCATATGAGTACGACAATATAGATGAGCATAAGAGCAAACTGACTCAGACAAGCTTTGAAAACCATAGAGAAGGATAAATTAATGCTTCAAAAACATAAAAGTAAAAAGAGTAATGTTATATACATAGTTTAAAATAATAAAATTTAAAATTGATGATATTAAATAAAATGGCTAAAATACAACTTAACACATGTATATAGGTGTGTGTGTGTGTGTGTGTGTATATATATATATATATATATATATATATATATGAAAAAATTTAGAATGATATAGTTTAGCAAATAATAATTTACCAAAGGCAATAAAATGTGCAAAACCAATGTTTAAAGGTTACTAAATAGTAACTTTCTGAAAAATAACATCATTTTTCTCGAAATGTTTAAATAAGTAAAAACAATTTACAAAAGAAACGAAAAGTGGAGAAAGATAAATGTTTAAAAAAACAAATTAATGTTGGTCAAATCAAAGTACAATTTTTTTAATGAATAAAAATTAATCTATAAATGTAATGTTTTAAATATTTAAGAAAATTGAGAATAATATGTAGAAAAGTAAAAAATAAAATAAAAATAGCTATAAAAATATAATAGTAAAATTATAAACATTATGATGTGCAATAAAAGTTCGCCCAAGGTCCAATACAGATAGATTCAATGATAAATCATAAGTTGATTTTAAAAGAGATTAAAAAAACTAAAAAAAAATACACTATAAACACCTTCACTCGAAGTAATGCACAGAAATAAAGTTCGAGGTTCAGAGGAGAATCTCAGAGATAGCACCACAAGCACCCTATCATTGCAGAATGTAGATGACAAAGATAATTCATGATTTCTGAACATCCTTCACAGTGGCTTCTTACGAAAATAAAAACATTGTTTACATAGTAAACCTATTTAATGGGATGGTATCATTTAAAAAAATATATTAAAAGAAAAAAGTACTCAAATCAAAACCAGGTTTTAGCATCTAAAAAGATAGCCTGGATTTCTTTAAATTTTTTAAAGATAAAAGCCAAAGTGATCTATGGCATTAAAATCCCATGAAAAATTCCAATGCACTGAAGTGAGAAACAGATATTTTTGTCATGGCACCTATATAATAATAATCACATAACATCAAAAGCATCAAATGTTTTAAGTGGAAGTCAATGGCTAATGTAATGTCACTACTCTCATAATGAAAATTACATGAAAAGCATTCGTTTTCAAATTACTGTACCACGGCACAAGCTCTAGGATGAATAGTTGGATCATTTATGTAAAACAATAATGAAGAAGACATCACGATTAACCACAACTAAGTAACTAAATCAATCAATATACTATGTAACTAGTTATACTCGTTTTGTAGCTGGCCATAATGGCAAAGTACACAAATTCTGTAAAATCAACCACAACTAAGTAACTAAATCAATCAATATACTATGTAACTAGTTATACTCATTTTGTAGCTTGGCATAATGGCAAAGTGCACAAATTATTCTGTAAAATCAAGTAAATAAGTATAGCTTAAATAGTTAAAATTTTCAGTCCCTAGAAGTTCTTAGAAATAAATCATGCAAACATCAGACTCCTTCATTTCTCATACCTGTACAAAGAAAAACACATTATTAAGATCATTATGTTTCTTAAAATGACAAAAATTATGTTTATATTCTCCAAATGATAAATGATAAAAACAATTTCAATGTCAACACAATATATAAGTTAATTAAAAAGTTTACCTATAAAAGCTTTAAATAAAGGAATCACAAAAATAACATATAAGAAATCAATGCCGAGGAATAGAAGTAGAAAGCCCCCACAAACTAGAAGGAGATGGTGAGTTATATATGTTCAGATGTGCAACTCTTCTGAAATTGGTATTACTCCTGTTTTGACACATAAGTTCTATGACTGAAAGGGATAAAAGAAAACAGTAAACAAAAGGTTTGGGGAACTAAGAAAAGCTTACAACTAATAACCCATAGATGGACATCCCTATCTTGATTATCCATGTGTTCGCTAAGATCCAAATATCCATTTTAACCCAACTACAAATACAGTGATCAAATTCAAACAATTACTTGAAAAAATTGTATGCTTTACAGATGAAGATAATTGCATACTGTCCCAACCAACCTTGAAAAATAGACTAAATAGTTAGGAAACAACACATGAAACCATCCATAGATTTCTACAAAAAAACTAATTAACTTGTTTCAGAAATATACAAAGATATGCAAGCAATTTGGTTTTTACCCAATAGATATATGTTATACGACTGAATTTGTCTATTTCAATACAACTGAACATCAAAATAAACGATGCTAAAACTTGGAGAAATTTATAAAAAATTACATAAGTACTCAAACTATAAATACAATTCTACTGTAGCGAACTTGTTAAATTCCCTAAGCCTTAAATGTAATATTAAGAAATATAAATAAAAATATAAATAAAAAACTACAGAGGAGTTAATGCTATAAAAATGTCATTTAAGTAGAAAATAATAAAATTTTAAAATGAAGATATTTGAGAAAAAAATTTTAAAATATAAAAGCAATTTTAAAAATATCTAAGACAAAGGTGAGAAGTATAAAAATGTCAATACTAATGATGTTTATAATAAAATGTAACATCAAAAAGCAAGGTGTAAAAAAGATGTTAAAAAAATTTGAAAAAAAGTAAGAAAATACAGAAAGAGCATTAAAATATTTTAAAAAATAAAACATTTAAAATAATAATAAGTGAATGTTTATAAATAGATGAAATATCTTGTGTGGGATACGTTAATAAAAATAACAATCACTTTTACAGTAAAATAGAATTTTAAAAAGAATATAATAAGGTTTAAATTCAAAGTTGAAAAAAATATATAAAAGTGTAGAATGTATTGTTTGGAAAAGTAAAACTATCATTATAAACAATAACAAATTATAATATTCCTATAAAATCATTTAAATATGTAAAAATAATGTTTAAAAATAAAATGATGAGAACTATAAATAAATGCTTCAAAACCAGAAGTAAAAAGAGTAATGCTATGAATACATGATGAAATTTTAAATTATGATATTGAATAAAATATGTAAAATGCATGCAAGAAAGTTAAATGTTTAAAAAATTGAAAATAATGTAAACGTATATAGTGTAAAAAAATTGAAAATAAGAATAGGTATTGTTTTTAAAATAAAGTAAAATTGAAAAAAAGAATAAAATTTTCAAAAAACTCTATTTATATAAAAACATTTTAAAAGGTAAAAATAGTAACAAACAGGTAAAAGCTTGAGATGGATAAGTCCATACTAAAAAAATAAAAATGTGGATAAGAGACAATTTTTTTTTCTCATAAGAATGTGGACAAGAGAGTAGATTTTACTCACTTTTTTATACGATCGAGATAGACCCAATCATTCAAAATTCAAAAACCAACCTCCCAATTTCAAGCAACAATCATCCCATCGCAAACATAATAATTTGATTTCACTAAAAAGAACAACAAATATCAAAAAATTTATTGCGGTCTCACATCCTAAAATAGTCTCGGCAATCCCACAATCCAATATTGCACATTTTGGGTTATCAAATAATATTTCCCCAAAAAATAGAGAAAACATTCTACTTCAATTGTACTAGCCCTCAATAAGTTCAAACAATCCCCGAGTCTAACCCTTTTACAAGAATCAATAATATCTGTATTTCAATTTAAACCAAGGGATCCAAATCTCAAATATACTAATTTGACACCTTCAAATTAAGAAATAAAATTCCAATTATTTTGGTCACGCATAATTCCAGGACAATTTATATATACCTTCCTCTTTTAATCTTCCAATATGTCTTTCAAGAACAAACCGTAACAAAACTCTTATTTTCAAAAAGAACCATACTTATGTGGGATAATTAACTCTAGCGATGTTTATCGTAACAAACTTGAGGTCGAAAAACAATGTGGGACGTTCATGCCTTATCAGGCAAGTCCACAATTTCCAAAATAATCCATAATGAATCCATTTAAAGTGCATTTGCATTATTAAGTTTGCAAATGCACTCATGGGATTTTAGGGTCTTACCAAGGCAAACACACAGCATGAGCCTATATTTCTAAGTGAGGGACAAGGAAACCATGTAAAAGAATCTTCCCAATTACATCCAATGTCCAAATCTATATTCACGGGTCAATAATCCACAATGAATCCATCTAAAGTGCATTTGCAATATTAAGTTTGCAAATACGTTCATGGGATTTTAGGGTCTTATCAAGACAAAACCACAACATAAATCTCTATTTCTATGTGAGGGACAAGGAAACCAAGTAAAAGAACCTTCCCAATTACATCCAGGGTCCAAATCTATATTCACGGGTCAATAATCCATAATGAATCCATCCAAAGTGCATTTGCAGTATTAAGTTTGCAAATGCATTCATGGGATTTTAGGGTCTTATCAAGACAAAACCACAACAGATATCTCTATTTCTATGTGACACGGACAAGGAAACCATGTAAAAGAAACTTCCCAATTACATCCAGGGTCCAAATCTATATTCACGGGTCAATAATCCATAATGAATCCATCTAAAGTGCTTTTGCAGTATTAAGTTTGCAAATGCATTCATGGCATTTTAGGGTCTTATCAAGACAACAGCACAACATAAATCTGTATTTCTATGTGAGGGACAAGGAAACCAAGTAAAAGAACCTTCCCAATTACATCCAGGGTCCAAATCTATATTCACGGGTCAATAATCCATAATGAATCCATCCAAAGTGCATTTGCAGTATTAAGTTTGCAAATGCATTCATGGGATTTTAGGGTCTTATCAAGGCAAAACCACAACAGAGATCTCTGTTTCTATGTGACAGACAAGTAAACCATGTAAAAGAACCTTCCCAATTACATCCAGGGTCCAAATCTATATTCACGGGTCAATAATCCATATTGAATCCATCCAAAGTGCATTTGCAGTATTAAGTTTGCAAATGCATTCACGGGATTTTAGGGTCTTATCAAGGCAAAACCACAACAGAGATCTCTATTTCTATGTGACTCGGACAAGGAAACCATGTAAAAGAACCTTCCCAATTACATCCAGGGTCCAAATCTATATTCACGGGTCAATAATCCATAATGAATCCATCTAAAGTTCATTTGCAGTATTAAGTTTGCAAATGCATTCATGGGATTTTAGGGTCTTATCAAGACAAAAAACCACAACATAAATCTCTATTTCTATGTGAGGGACAAGAGGGACAAGGAAACCAAGTAAAAGAACCTTCCCAATTACATCCAGGGTCCAAATCTATATTCACGGGTCAATAATCCATAATGAATCCATCTAAAGTGCATTTGCACTATTAAGTTTGCAAATGCATTCATGGCATTTTAGGGTCTTATCAAGGCAAAACCACAACAGAGATCTCTGTTTCTATGTGACGGACAAGGAAACCATGTAAAAGAACCTTCCCAATTACATCCAGGGTCCAAATCTATAATCACGGGTCAATAATCCATAATGAATCCATCCAAAGTGCATTTGCAGTATTAAGTTTGCAAATGCATTCATGGCATTTTAGGGTCTTATCAAGGCAAAACCACAACAGAGATCTCTGTTTCTATGTGACGGACAAGGAAACCATGTAAAAGAACCTTCCCAATTACATCCAGGGTCCAAATCTATATTCACGGTCAATAATCCATAATGAATCCATCCAAAGTGCATTTGCAGTATTAAGTTTGCAAATGCATTCATGGGATTTTAGGGTCTTATCAAGGCAAAACCACAACAGATATCTCTGTTTCTATGTGATGGATAAGGAAACCATGTAAAAGAACCTTCCTAATTACATCCAGGGTCCAAATCTATATTCACGGGTTTGTACCATGTCAAATGTTTATCGATATTTCAGAATGAGACAATAGTTATTGTAACCCAAAAACGTGCCCGAGAAGATAACTACAAACGATTTCACGGGCAGAACCTCCAAAGACATGGATTAGTATAATGATAAATAGTATACTAATAACATCTAATATTTGATACTAAGAAGAGAATCCAAAGTGGAAATTTAAAGGAATCCAATTTAGAAAACGTTTTTCAGCGATGTAATAAAAGATAAGATCTTGGAGGAATTTAGGGTTTACATCATCCGTATACATTGTAACATAATACATATGCCGGTGCTCAAACATTTCACTAATTCAACACAAGATTTTATAAAGCACAAATCCCAAACCTCGCTCTTCAACAAGAAACCCCAAAACACAGTCTTTAAAACACTAAAACTATACTTTAACCTCACGAATCCAGAAAATGAATAATTATATAACCAATTAATTTGTAAAGTATGTCTTACAAATAGTGAAACCGTTGTACTCTCCTCTCCTTCGTTGGCCTCTCACTCGCCGGCGTACAGGGTTCCTTCTTCTCTGACGCAACTTTCTTCTCACTCTTCTTCGTTTATCTCTTCTTTCTTTTACTCCATGTTTGCCCGCCCCGATGATGGTGGCGTGCGTGAGTGCGTGAAGATGAGACGAGACGAGACGGCGAAATGAAGATGAGAAAATCGCAAGGGTTTCCAAATGGAGGAGCCGAGGCTTAGGAACTTAGGGTTCTGTGATTTCCAGAGAAATACAAATTCGAAATGGAGGTCTTGAATGATAACGGTGCCGATTTGGGGAAATAGTGGGAGGGAAATTGGACTAGAGGTAGGATAGGATTTCTTTTCTTTTCTTTTCTTTTTAATTTATAAAACTTTGAAGAAGTTAATACTGGAAATAAAGAAAATAATTAATAAGCATAATTTTTTAATTAGTTTTTCGATTGAAATATTAAATTTATGATAAATTAATAAAATTATGAATAATCATGAAATTAAAACAATTTTAAAAAATAATGTGATAACTATTTGTATCAGAATTAAAGTATATCTACAATAATTGATTATCTAATATTTAATTTTAATTTTTAATTTAAAAATTATATAATAAATCAATGTTATTATGTAATATTAAAATCATCAAAAATTATGAGTAATTGTTAAGATTATATATGTACTAAATTTAGTAATTTAATTCTAATTAAGTATTATTAGAAACATCTGTTCATAATTAAAGAAGTATACAAATATAATTGTGCCTAAACATATACAGATAACTCTAATAAATTTATCATGTTTTATTTCAATTATAGTTCTTTTACAATGAACAATGAAGATTATGTATAGAAATCTTGATTTGATAATTTAAAAAATATATATAATAAAGAATAAATTTATAATTAAATTATATAAAAATTATTAAAATAGTATTATTATTAATTATCAAGTGGTGTAGAAAAATAGTTGGATGATAAAAAGCAATTAATTATGAGAAGAGTTTGGATTCGATGATTAACCGAAACTATGTTATGTTAATAAATATAAGATCAAAATATTTAAAAAATGAAATGAGGTTCAAAAAATAAATTATCGTTTCTTTAGTTTTAAAATGAAATTTGTTTCAATATTCGTATGTAACTCACGAGTCGAGTCCAGATCAAGAATAGAAAAAATATTTTTTTTTTTATATTTATCGAGTAAGTGATGTTTTAAAACATGATTTTATAAAATAAAATAAAAAGTGTTTTAAAAAATATGACATTATTTTATTTTATTGGCTTAAAAAAATTGTAATAAACCACTTTATTATTGTTATTTTAACATCAAAATTGTTTTGGTGCACTAATACTTTAGTGTTAATTAATTTTTTATATAAAAAATTATAGAAGTCGTGATTTTTCTCCACTTAAGTTTATATATTTTTTTAATTGGAGTAATAACTTGGATTTCCTTTTTTAAAATAGTCAAAGAAGTCGTATTTTTATGTCATATTTGTTTTTCTAATCAGTGAAATTGTTGTCATATAACAAACTACTTCTATGATTTCTTAAAAATATATATTTCTTAAGTGGAATTTATGATAGGATTTAATCATGATAAAAAAGTTATCAAATATTTAGATAATTCATGGTTTAAATAATATTTAATAAAATAATTATTATAAAATAAATTTAAAAACTTAAGTTGTATTCATGGACATTTAACTTCACTAATTCACTAACCCGTCTAAGTTCATCCTATATAACCACAACCTGCATAGATTGATTCGTCTTGTAATATGTATTAATCTTTTTAATTTTTTTAGTTGTTGTGTAATATGATTTATGGATTGAATATAATTAAATATTTTCATTTATTAATTTAACAATATAATATATTTATAATTTATAATCTAAATTTAATTTTATTTCTTAATCTATTTTTATGTTTCTTTTATAGTACATTATTTCCTTTGTAGTAAACAATATAACATTAGTTTTTAAGTTTTTCTTTATAATTATTATATTGGTGATCAAACTTTATTTTTATGACATACTTAAATTTATAATTAAAAGTCATATATGAATTTTAGATTTTTCACAAATGTTGTGTAAATTCGTTGCAATCTATTTTTTGCTGGTAAAATATGGAAGGGGCTAAAATAGTATAAATAGACTTACATTGCCACCCTTACAATAAAACAAACTTATAACTCTTAAAATGTTATCAAACATAACACTAGTTCTTAATTTAATTAAAATAAAACACAAAATTGTGAGGAAAAAACTTACGTCTGTAAATTAAATAGAAAAAAACGAAAGTCGCAATTTAAAATACAACTTTTTGTTTATGTTTATACAATTTTTTTTATATTAAATTTACCTATTTGATGTAAAAAATTAGAAATTGTCCTATAATTTTAGATAAAAAAAATCCTATTTGTATATACCTGTTCCATATGTATTATGCGAATTCGTCCTAATTTTGCTCGATAATCATATGATAATACTTATATAATCATTTATTCCCATCTTCTTATATATCCTAATATTTATTCTCGTATATATATTCATTCTATTTTAAATTATTAAAATATCTTTAATTTATTAATTTATTAAATTACTAAAAAAATATATTAATATCTTCTTGTCTTTTATTTCATAACTTATTTCTAATTCATAATATTTTTTTTTATAATTTTATAATTTTTATCTATTTTTATTTAATATTTTTATTTGATATTTATATAATTAGAATTTTCTTATATTATAATATCTGACATTGAAAAAAAATTGTATATTTTTTATATAAATACTTATAATATCATATTTTCTTTATTACAATTAAAATTATTTAATTAATATTTAAAACAGTGAAAAATATATATAAATAACAGGTATAATTTGTTTCGAGGATGAGAAAAAAAAAACTCATATCTGATTATAAAATTTGAAAAAAATTTTGACTTAAAGAATAAAGCGCTAAAACCCGTCTCTCTCGTCCGGTGCGAAATTGGTCCATGTATAAAAAATTCATATATCATAGTATTCTATATTGCAGAAGTCATATTTATTCCAGAATATGTGCAACTGAGTAAAGTTTACAATAAATTACAAGTTTCAGAATACAGTAAGATATATACAAAATATGAAAAGAAAAACTTAATTATACATGCACGTAAATTGTATCAAGATTGAAACCCTATAATATTAATACACGCACAAACATATACTTTTATTCAAAAACATAATATATGCACACTACTATATATGTTTTTAGCAAACTTACATTAAACCACCTCTCAGAAGCAAATATCCAAACAACAGTAGCAACAAATTCCAGCACAACTGCAAACAAATTAAATTAAATAAATATATATATAGTTACACAATTTTTTTAACACATAATTAAAGTCAATAAATATAACCAATGTATATTCAAATGAAATAATTAAATTTATGACAAAATTGCATTCATCATGTTACACCTCTACGGTTTCAAACTATACACTCTTTTTTTTGTATTTTTTATAAAATAACACTCACATATTTTATATTACAAAATAGTTATCGTAAGGTTATTATCTGACCAAAAGTAGTTGACTAGATTAATTTTGTGATATCTAATTTATAGCTCTATGATATAGTTGAAATATACAATACTGCAACTGTTTAACTTTGTTCAAGAAGTTACTAATAGTGTATATCATTAATATAACATCTAAAATAAATACAGTTATATAGTTTGTGTAAAAATTGTCACTGAATTATTTAGTCAAAATATCACTGTTAAATTCTCAAACAGGTAACTACAGGTTGTAAAAGAAATTAAGAATATAGAAATGATCGATATTACCATCCTCTCCAGAAGCCATCACCCTTGAATTTAGTTTCTTCAACCGTGTTCTCGATAGTTATTACAGGTGGAGGTGGCGGAACTTGATATGGACCTGGTGCAGTGTCCTTTGATTCATCTGCCACACCAGAATTCCAAACTAAACCAAAGTTTGTACACAACTGTATTAGAAAACAGTGCACAAGTTCAAACTAGCTGATCCCAAGAGAAATGTCATGTTGGCTATAACACATACCTTGAGGCTGGTTTTGACCGTGACTCATTTTCAGTTTGAAAAATGTTGTTTTCTTTGGCTTACTTTGGTTCTTTTAGGGTTGTTATATTCTTCTGCAGTAAGTAACAAGGATTGTGCCTTCTCCAGTAGACTCTGTATTCGTAGCAGAAAAGCTAGAGAAAGAGAAGACAAAAGGTTTTATTATATGAACATCCTCTATAGGTTGAAATGGTTAACTTAGAGTAAAGGAATATTATCTTATTACTTGTGTGGAGTAGTTGAATTTGTTGATAAGATCGATCCACTTTTTAAACTACTATGTATTCAATCAAAGTAGCTTACACATAAGTGGTCATTTTTTAATATAGTTTTATTAAACATTTTGTAATTTTCAATACAATTTTCTTAATTTCACCCAATATATGAGATTTCAATATAAATATAAAGTAAAACTATAATATAAAAATAAGTCAATTTAAATTTATTCCAACAAAGTTTATTGAGTTTATTATACCATTTAATTCTATAAATATCTAATTTCACATCATATAATACAAATAAAAATAATTAATACAAATAAAAGATAAGATCAAATTATAATATTATAAGTGAATAATTTAAATCTTATATAATGAAAAGAAATTATACTTTAATATATAGTATGTATTTATTTATGAAAGATCAACAAAATAACATATAATAATATCAATAGAATAATCTCATTTAATTAATTAAAACATATTACACCAATATTTATTATAAGAAAATAATTAAATAAATTTTATCTTAAAATAAAAAAATAATTAGTTACTATATTAATTAAATAAAATATTATTTAATAAATTAAAAAATTATTAATATCTAAAATAATTTTTATTATTAATAAATTTATAAATTAATATTTAGTTAGGTATCAAGATTTTAGCTATCAATTTTAAAATTTAAAATAATTAATAATTAAAATATTGATAACTAATTTAAAAATTAATTTATAATTTTTATTTAGAATAAAAATTAATTTAAATATCAATAAGAGAAATTATATGAATCTCATTTTTTAAGAGAAATAAATATAGTTTGATCTACATGCATTGTGTGTTCTTTAATATCTTTACTTTGAAAAAAGAGAGAGCTGAGATAGTTTTATGTAGTTAATTTGGTGTATTTGGTGCATGCATGCATCAAATGATGGACGTTTGACGCAAAGAGAATAAATAGTATGTCTTTTTAAGGGCAGAAAATCACTGCAAATATCTAACCACTCTTTAGTAGCCGCACTTTTGGACTTCTCATAAATTTATTAGATTTATGCTTTTACCTGAATTTTTTTTTCATTGCTTATGATACAGTAAAAAGTTAAATATATTTATGAAGTCTTCTCTATTCCAAAGTCATGACTAAAAGACATAAAAATTGGATTCATTGTATCAGCTCTAAACATGGTTCATCACGTTTTGATCTGCTCGCACGTGAGCATAATTGTTTTTTTCATGTGATTCGTTCGTTAAATGTTTTTATCTATATAAATCATTACTGCTATCTTGTTATCCTGTTTTAAGTTGAATACTGTAAAGACAACTTTATTTATTTATATATCTATAATCTATAATAACATATATATATGGGGAATTTTTTTATATACATATTTTGTATTTTTTTAATTATATTTAAAAATAAATAAAGAATGTTGATTTTTACATATGGAATACTGTTGATAAATTATCGTAAAGTATATTTACGTGTAAATCCTAAATTAATTTATTGAAGTTATATTGTGAGAGTTGATTGTGAAATAAGGAATTTCATTTGGAGTATGGAATTTAAAAACAGGTGATTGTAATTGTAAGTAAATTGTTGGAGAGCTTTACACCATAAAATGGTCACAAATCAGAATTTATTACACAAAAACATTCAAATCTAAGGATTAAATTGCGTCAGGTGTGATAAGGAATTTGAAAATACAAATCACTTATTTTTACATGTACAAAAGTTGTGAAAATTTGGAACATGATTGTTAAGTGATTAGGTTTTATTTCAGTTTATCATTGTATATTTATTAAACATTTTGTTGACTTTATTTTTGTAGGTCTAAATAATGAGAGAAATAAAATTTTAAATATTATATGAAGTGCAATGATATGGAATATATTGGCTCACATTAACAATATCATTTTTAATAATTAACTATAATCTAACAAACTTTTATGATAACTCAGATAAAAACTTTGATATGGATAAAATCCAAATTTTTAAATAGGCTCTTTCTCTTATTCTAATTGAATTTTATGTCATATTATTTGCATTTAACTATTAAGATAACTCGTGTCAAGTCATGTTATTTGAATTACTTTTTTCTTGTAGTTGTTTTGTGTGTTGATATATTTCAAAAAGAACGACTTTGTGGTTAAAAATTAGACTACTTCAATGTTTGATACATGTTTCCTTGTTCTTTTCAAGAGTTTGAAACAATCTAGCTTAGGCTTATTGACATTTTTTTTATATGATTTTTTGAGTTCTAGTTGTTTATTCTTTGCTTTATGGGAAAATGCAATTTTGAATGGTATTTTGAGGGGAGGGGACTTTAACCGATGATGTTATGTTTTGTTCGTTTTTTTTTTTTTTCATCCTCTGTATCATTTCTTCTTTGTGTGGGTTGAAACAAAGATAGTATTTTCTTATTTATAAAATTTGTTGTTATTAATAAAAAAATACTTACAAATAAATAAGCTTTTTAAAACCCTTAGTTATTGAAGTTGTTGTGATTGTTTATTGTGGTTCAGTAATTGAAAAACTGGTTGTTAAAAGAATTAAAATTATAGTATTGTGGCTTGTGGTTGAGAAACCATTTGTTTTTTTCTTTTAGTTTCGCTGAGCAACGACTTATGATTAAACAATTATTTGTCTGTTTTAAAATATTTTTATTTAGCTATTGATAATCCATAATTGGTTTCGTTGAAACTGACTATGAAGGAGAAAAATAAAAGTGGTGGTTATGAGTTACCACAACTCATCCATCAACACACAACTAATGAAATTTTTTTTTTAAGATATATTTTTTTCACCTATTAACTTCTCATAAGTATTTTCTATGTTATATTTTCAAGTATGATGTTTGATTAAAGATGATATAAAAGTTATATTAGTCTAATAAATATATATATGTATATTCTTTAAGTGTTGTATGGGATTTTTGATTAATGATATTGTACTGCTAGGGGTCGACGAGACATTCCAGAATCCAAAACCAACTAACTAACCACCATAAGAAAAATGCATTAAAGGTCAAATATATTAACATAAGTTAATTTGTACAAAAAAATATGAAATACACCCTTAATAATGGTATAAATATTAATCTTGATCTAAGAGTAAAATGGTCTATCAAGACCATATAAATAGGCACAACAACCAAAACAAATATACATTATTATTACAATATTTATTGTATCAGTATATCGAGCACTTACTTAACTATCAGAAAATTGAGACTTGAATACTAAGAGATGAATCTGAAGAAGGAAATAAAATAATGACTGAGGAGATAACTTATTTAACTTGTGAAAATGACTGTCTCAACCCCTTATAAAAATTAAATATTTTTAAGTAATAAGCAAAGTGGTATTATTGCATAAAGATTATTCTTTAAAAAAAAAACAAGTTATTATGTATCTAAGCTACATAAAATGTGTGGTTTGTAATAGTCTTGACGTGAAATTAAATATATATTATTTATAATTATATGTTCAAAGAATGGTTAATTCATTATTCTATTGTAAATTTGTTTCTAGATGTTTATATATAATAATGTGATTTTCTTTAGGTGGAATGCATTATATATTAACTAATAGAAATGTAGAGTGAATATGAATGAGAGGAGTTGCATGTAAACTATGTGTTCTATTAATAGACTTAAAACTCCATGTTTGGCGTGATAGAGTTACACCGTATTCAACTTTGTTTTGCCTACCAACCCCTAATAAATTTGCAGGCTTTCAATACAACTGTCTAATGGTGAAGGGTTCAATTTAATGAAGGGGTGTCTTAATGGCTATTATCCTCGTGAACCAAGTGTAAGACCGTGAATCATTATGCATCATTGTTCCCAGTGGACTAAACTAATAATATTTTGGTTACATATATATATATATATAAAATTATAATATTAAATATTATTATACAACTTGATATTTGAATATCTCAAATAACAACAATCTTTTAAAAAATATTATTAAAAAGATAAAAAAAATGAAAAAAATATAAAAATACGAGAGATTATACCAAAACTCATATATTAACAAAAACAATATATAAGTAGACTATACCTATTTAAAAATAATTATAAGAACAAATTAGATAAAAGTTTATTATATTAATAAAATGATTTTATATAAATAAATCATAAATTATGTAATTTAATATTTTATTTATATTTTTGATGATGCATGTTTAATATTTTGTAAACTTTTGACCACATTTTTATACACAGTGATAAATTTTTGGCCAACCATAGTCGTGATTTGTGTTTAGGATGCTTTACGCAAGTTTTTCAATAAACTATTCAATACAGACGTGACAAACTAACTTTTCCAGTTTTTAAGTAACCGTACTACCATAATTTTATTACACCATTTAATGTGACAAAAAAATAAAATTTATTAAAAATATTTACTAAAAAATTACAAAAACGTTTTCACGAACAGAATTTAAATATTTCTAACATATTTATACTTGAGCAGGAAATATTTTTTCTTTCTATTCAACACCTTAATATCGTAATAATGGATGCCAAATATTATAATAAATATTTCAAAATGAATTGTGAGATTTTGCAAATTTAGTTGAATTGTTGTTTTAGATCAACTTGATTCATAACAAGCCGAAGATTTTGTGACTAATTTACTTGTTAATTTTATAATTTAACCTCGTTATGAATTGTTGTTTCAAAGTTTAAATGTAATATATTATTCATAAACTTAATCTTCTTTGTTTTCCAGACTGTCCCATTTTTTTTTTCCAAAAAAAAATATATTAACAAGGTCCTCGCGTTTCAATTTACCCTTCATGTATTTGAAAATAAAATATAGTTGAAAATGTTTTATATATATATATATATATATATATATATATATATATATATATATTGTAAATATCTACCTTGCTTTGTAGTTCAGAGTTACAACCTTGTTTTTAAAATGTGTTTCAGAACAAGTTTCCATTTCAGGGTTAGGATAAGGAAATGATTGCTATTATTATAATTAATTATTATATTTATTTTATTTTTTAAAGAGTATTAGGAGGTTAATGGAAAAATATGTATTAAATTTTTAATCGATGTAAAACTTTTAATCAGAAACAGGCATAATGGAGATAAAATTTTAATTTTAATTAAAATTAGTAAAAAAATACAAATTGTGTCTATTATTACTTTTTGTCTTGTTTTTTACTGAAAACCCATACCCAATAAGTCAATGACACATATTCTTGATGGTTCTAAATTGTAATTAATGCATGGGATTGATTAAGGAGATTTTAGAGCTGGATGCCACACATTCATAAAAGCAAATGTCTTAAAAGGGTACAACTGTACTTTGATAGTAGTGTCACTACTAATGCCTTACAGAGATATACGTCAAGGTTTTGACTTTTGAGTTTGTCGATTATGACCTGTGTTCTATCATTTTAATATCAACTTTTTTTGTTCTTCATGCTTTTCACCAGTTCAACACAACCACTTCATTCAATAAAATCATTACTCCCTAATACTCGTATATAATCTAGATAAGTTCGTAATTAATTAGATAATAATTTTAAAATTATTTTTTAATAATAAAAATTAATTTAGATATTAATAATTTTTTAATTTTTAAAATAATATATAATTTAGTCAATATAATAATAAAATATTTTTTTAAAAAAAATTAATTTTTATTTAATAATTTTTGTTCTTGCCGGTTGACTTGCTGTTGGTCAAACTCTACGATCGCTAGCACCTTCTTCCTCCTCCTTCACTGTAAAATAGCTTGCCTGCAAAAGAAAGAAAGAGAGGCGCCCTCGCGGCCGTGTGCACTCCGACGCTCAAGTCAAAACTAGGGCAATAAACACCAAGTGTATAGTAAAAGAGTGTTAGCCTCAAAAACTGCATACCTTCCCCTGGAGCCTTAAGCCCCTTTTATAGGGAGTCATTAGGTTATCTCTTGTAACCAACTTTCCCTGCATGGAACTTTATCTTTAGCAGGAAAATATTTAGTGAGTGAGAGAATGCTGTTATACGTGCGTAATCTTTAACAGCGTATCTTTGTATATTTGGAGTGCTACTGCCGCCACCTGCATATCAATGAAATATTACTAGGAACAATATCTTTTATCTCTTAATCCTCTGGCGTGTATGGCGGTAACCTTCTATCTTTAAGCAATTATCTTTATGAGCGAATATCACAACATATTGTTAACCCTCACGTTGCAGGGTCTATCCTTATGATTTAAACTAATCTCCCATGGGCCCTTAAACCCTTCACGTGCCATTACATGCAACTCTAAGGATAAATCTCTTATGTCAAAGCTTAGCGTTTGCCGATGACTGATCACCCTTCTCTGAGGAGACACACCGATCACCCTTCTCCGAGGGAACACACCGATGACTGATCACCCTTCCTTGAGGGAACACACTGATGACTGATCACCCTTCTCTGAGGGGAAACTCTGATGACCGATCACCCTTCTCTGAGGGAACACTGATCACCCCTCTCTGAGGGGACACACTGATGACCGATCACCTGCTAATCTAAGCTGCCTGCGAGGTCCACTCCACGTGACTTTGGCCCATGCTGTGGGACCCAGCTGAAGTGGTTCACCCTTTACTATCTGTTCTCGACGACCGAGGTCTGGCCACTACAATTTTATAGTAGAAAATTTTTATTTTGAAGCAATTAGTGTTTATCCTAATTCAACTTCTAGCTTATGTAAAATATTTTTAAAAAATATATACAGATAACTAAATATAGTAAAAATAGTTAATATCAAGTTCTTGGAATGTGAATGAATCACGATTTAATTCATATAAACAAAATTAAGATTACTTTTAACTTAAAATTATACGAAAATACATTTGTAATATATTATTTTTTTCACTCAGTGTGAAATTATCGACTTTGTTATTGAATTTCTCATAGTTAAATTATTTTAAACAAGAAATAAAAAGACTCCCTTATGAAAATGTGTACGAGGCTGATACTGTAAGTCAACGAATTGAGTTTAAACAACTAATAAAATGATTTAATGTTTGAATTTCTATTGTTAAACAACATTCTTTAATCAACGGCTGACAATGTCTGCTTAACGTGTTTAATTTATTATTTTGAAAAGTATTTATTTTTAGAAATAAATTTTACCCGTCTACCAAAAAGAAATAATTTTCACGAATAATTTATTTTATGAAATTATATATGATCATGTGAAAAGTTAAACTTTCATGAATTGAAAAAAAAGTCTTACTACAGTAAACATATTGTATCATTCTTATTTATTTAACACAATGAAAACCAAAATTTATAGAAAAGTTTTATTAATATATATACATCTGGCTTAGACATTCCAAAACCTAATACCAAAATATCAATATTTCAGACACCAATATGAAAACTAAACCTACAAAAAGACAAGATCAACAAAAATATATAAAAATTAACTTACAATGTTGTAACAGAAGCAAGTGGAGGAGACGTGGCATTTTGCAAGAGGATAGAAGATGGAACAATATAAGGAGAAATTGAGAGAATATTAGTAAAAATTTATGAGTTAAAAGACTCACATTGAATTAAATCAAATAAGATAATAAATATGTTAGAGAAAAAAAACTCATTATCTTAAAGATTTAAAGTTAAAAAATGATATCTTAATTTATTACATGCTTGCGTTTTATTTATATAAAATATTTTCAATGTTTTTCGCAGAAAAACTCAATGAAGAAAGGTTAGGTCACCTAAACGAAAAAATACTATAATAATTAATTATAATTACCATTTAAACACGTTGTCGATGGCCATTTTTTGCATTGGTGGAACTAATTTTTTTTCCATATAATTTATTAATTTTGTTTTACACTCTCTTTTAACTCAATTAAATATTTGTTATATTTTTAATCAATCCAAATAATATATACGTTTGTTTCATTGGTTATATTTCTCATTTCTTTCAACAAAGCGAAAGATTAAGTTTTAATTAACAATACTTAATCCCACAAAACGTGGGAATCAATTACTGTAGTTTATTTTTTTAAATAAAAGTTACGATTTCATATTTAGAGTGTCAGGAGTGTAACAGATTTAATTATTTTGAGGAAGAATTGTGTAGCAATTGATCACACATTTATGGTGTTTCTTAAAAATATTGTAATTAAGAAAATATTATTTTGCTTTATTTTATTTTTAAATATTGGAAATAATAAAAACATAATTGTTGTTCTCTAATTAATGTCTTTTAAAACTATGAACATATATTTTTTAGAACTATCACCAAAAAAACAACTTAAAGAAAAAGAATAATGATACGTTAACAATTCCATATCGCATTATAATTAAAAAGATAAATAATTTTTTGTTAAAATATAAATCTACATGAAAAGAAAAGATGGAGTAATTTTCACAGTTATAAATTGGTAGTTTTTACTATGTTGTTGTTAAAGTAATATATATATATATATATATATATATATATTATTTTTAATTCTAAATTTGAAAAAAAAAAAAAAAACATTAGGTAGGTAAGAGATAAAGAAGTTCAAAAGATTGTGAAGATTGAAAAGAAGCAGATGTGAAGGTATCTAGAAGAGAAAGAGATGGAATAAAAAGTGGGGCAATTAAGTTTAGGCATTGAAGCATAAGAATTGCATATTTAAGGTGGGGAAGGCCTTAAGAGTATCCTAAAGTGGTAGTGGTCCAACCCTACCACTTCCTTTCAAACTTATTAAAACATTTACCAACCAACAAGGGTTCCAAAACATGAATATGCATGCATACCTAATTTTTTTCACATCAATTTCAACTCAAATTAATTTTCTCTGAATGGAAGATAAAATGAGAGTTAATAAAATTATTTTAATATTCCAGTATACAGTAACTTTTTAATGCAAATCATTTTTTTTTAAATTCTCCTCTTATTTTTAATTACTTATTATTTTTAAAACAGTCAGTGTTGCTGGATCAAATTAACTCACTATACTTATTTAAGAGAATTTTCGATCTTCATAGCATCTTTCGTTATTGCATCCTAGTATATGTACTTTTATATACTTTTGAGTAGATTCCTTTTTATTGAGCAGTGGCATAATTTTATGTTCCTGAGGAGAAAATAAAGTAAAGATTTTTTTTCTTAAACCAGGGCATTATTTTACGGCGAGAAATGAGAATAATAAATATGTACATCTTTTAATTTTATTTAAATGATTGAAAATGAAAAAAATGTACAATTTTATAGAAAATAAGTATGCAACCGTTAAATAGTTTTTAACTTTGATTATATATTACAATAATATAACTTAATTTTAAGTGTTAGGAAGTATTTTTGACAACTTGACCAGATATACATTTTATATCTTCTTCTTCCCATTATTACGATGATTTTTTCTGAAGTGTTAGGAGTGATTAATTTTTCTGAAATTGTTTCCTTTGTGTAATTAAAGATATAGTATTTGGTTACATCTATGATTTGTATATTTTTTAATTAAGTAATTGGGAGATTTCAAGTTTTTCTATTTAAATAGGTTGGATTTGTGATGTTAGTTTGTTTTTATATTTTTGTTAGTTTTGTAGACTTGTTGACAAGTTCCAAGGAGAAAAGTGAGGAGTTTGTTGTTTTATAAATCTTTATTTATTTGTTGATTAAAAAAAAAAAATTTAATTATTCTTTTAATATTTAATAAATTTATTGTAACATATCTGGTTAATTATTTAATGTGTAATTCATGTATTGTTTTTAAAACGGTCAAAATGCTATATATGTTTCTAGTTAGTGAAGATACTTTCCTGTTCAACACATAGCACTATCGTTGTATTAAGAACAAATGTTTCAAAACTAGAAGGAAAAACACCAGGACTAAAATAATGGCAGAAAATTATTTCTTTACTTCCACACTGTATGGATAATTAAGTGCTGTTTTTCAAATAAAAAAAATGCTTTTTTTATTAGACTTCTCAACATAGAATTTAGATGCGTTGATAGACAGTTTATATTTTTGTCATTAGAAGATGCTTTTCTGGACAAAGTTCTCATGTTTTTTTTTTTAATAAAAATAATCTCACGTGATGGTTATTTTCATTTGATATGTCTTTGTATAGTTCTATGTTGAGATTGAAATGCGTGAATGGAAAATGGAAAATACACCTGTGCCCGTAACGAGAAAATTATTATTTTATTTTCCGTTCTGGTAGGTTTGGAGATATGATTAAGGTGTGGGTGCGGGACAGTGTTTGCAGAAGAAGGAAAAACGTGGAGCATGTGGTTTCTTGTAACAGCAACTGGGATTGACCATCTCAATCAACCCATGCAATCCTCAATACCTATACCCAACATAACAATCTAGTCATGACAAAGTTGTCGCATGATAAAAACAATTTCCTTGATAGATATTATCATAAAAGCTCACATAAATTTTCAAAATTGGAATCCTTAATTGTACCCATCATGCGTTTTCTCTACAAACAAAACAATGGATGATAATAATAAGTTGACCACTCCCCGACAGGCGAAAGAAGCAGAAGAATTCTGAAGCAGAGAGGTTGTGTGGAACTGAAGTTGAATTTTGCCATTTTTTGTGGAAGTGAAAAAGTGGCGCTTGTTTATGAGGAGAGGACAAGGGAATAAAAGGTTGGGAAGCTGAATCAGGTAATGAAGAAGGCCTCTTGTGTGGTACCTAAACAAAGGGGTCTTATATTCTCTCCAGTTTTGTAGCCTGTACCACCTATTATGCATTTAAACCCATCTTTCATATTTAATGACCTATGCAGAGAAATAATGATGATTGCATCTTCTCTTATGGAACCCAATGACTGAGTGAACAACCCCTATGTCCTTTCAAATTCAAGAAAACTCTGGTATTTATGCTCTCTCAAGGCCAATTTCACTTTCATTGACAGCTTCTACCTGTCTGGTGCTGGGTAAGTCAGAGAATTAATGGGTCTTTAGATGCACTTCCAGGTGGTGTTGTGTGGTGAAGACATATCCCTATGGTCATTTAAGAGATTCTGAACATTTGCTTTCAGACCTTTATACATACATAACACATCATCACATACCATGTCTCTTCTCAATAACTCAACTGCTGCTGTTTTCAGGTGTCCATAAACGGATACTACTTCTTTCTAATCTCCTATTTAAGTGAGATACAAATATACCCTTTATTTGCTTTACCATTCCCATTCTTCTTCTCTTCTTCTTCTTCTTCAACCTCTTCACACCCTCAGGATGGAGCCATTCGGTGGAGAGGAATGTCACAGCAGTGAATCTGGATGGACCATGTATATTGGGTCCCCTATGGATGATGGTGGACATAGCGATGATGGCGACAACGACGGGGAAGGTATTCAAACTAATCCACTGAATGATGATGACGATGATGATCAAAGTGATGATTCTATGGCTTCTGATGCTTCTTCTGGGCCAAGTCATCTTGGGATTAATCATGGCTTTGCGGATTTCCATCGAGATGCTGAAGAGGAATACGATGCAGACAAGTATTGCTTAGAAAAGAAAGCAAATAAAACCCAAGCCAAGCAAATGGAAGGGAAAAAGGTGGAAAAGAAAGGGATGTTATTCGTTGATAGCAAAGATAAGTCTCCAGTTCAGGGCTGTGGCAAGGTGAGAAACTTTGTTGGGAAAAGGAAATAGGCCTCTTTTCCTGCTCCACACCTTGTTTATTTGTTGCTTAGGTTTTCTTTTGAACTAAATAATTTATATTACTGATTTCATTAGTGATGGCCATATCGCTGCATTAACTACAGCATGCAAGGATTTAAGGGTAATGATGCATATATCTTCTTATTTTCTAAAATATTGTTCAGATATGTACTAGCTACTATGATCCTGTTTGTATGCTATGAGGCATTCTTCATGTTTAGACTTTTGATATTCGCAAAAACAACACATGGGTAGAGCATCTCCATCCAATTGCATGAGATTCCACCTAGTTGCAGTGAATTCAATAGTTTTTATCGCTTTTGGTTGGTTGATTTAGTCAAGAAAGGAGCTTGAAGGGAAATGTTTTCTCAAGAAACAAGAAATCTTCATCTATTCATCTTCAAAGGACCATGATTCTCTCTAACAAAATGCTGTCTCACAAGATACAAAATAAATTTTGATTTGTTTAGTATTGTCCCTAGTGTATAGCATGAGAAGTCTTCTATCCACGGTTATGGCTATTTATTAATTCATGTCATTGCTCAGCAACAGTCTACAGTTATTCATCCATACCAATCTTAAAAAAAAGAGTTTATAGTTATGAAAGTGTGAACTAATGGATACACAACCTCAGATAGCTTTAAGTGAAATTTTCTGTTTATATTAATAGTACCATTTTAACTGAATTTATTTAATTAACGTGCATTTTCAAAGTAAATAAGTTTCACTTTGAAATTTATTAATATATTGACAAATATATCATCATTTTTTAGATTTAATGCTGCGTGTCTCACTTTATTTTCTTAATTTCATAAATTTAATCTTCCGTATTTTAATTTTTCAAATGGAGACGACCGTAAATAAAAATTGAGTAGAGATTTTTTTTTAATCTGTGAAAATTGAATGTTTAGACTTTCTCCTATCTTAATCATAGGAATTAAATATGTTATATACAACGAGTTTAACCTAACAAAGTACATTAAATTTATTATTCACGTGTAACCTCTTATGCTAGGACCATCTTCTTTGCTATCACGACTAGAGCTTTTCCCATGAAACAATAACCACAATCCTTGAACTTAGTACTACCACTCACCAATTGTGTAATTATTGATCAAACCAAGCTTAACTTATCAACCCTAAAAAAACCTTAACTAACTTTGATCATGAACCATATGTATGTCGTCCCTCTCTTGGCATGTTGTGAAACACGATTTGTCATCAAGTATAATTATGGTACAAGGTTTTGTTTGAATTTTAAGGACTTGGACAAAGGTACAAAACGTTTTTATAGTTATATATAGATTTAATTATTTTTTTATCTCTTCAATATAATGATTTTAAAAAAAATCAATTTGGTCTCCAGATTTGTTAAAAAGGTTCAATTTAATATTTTTTTTAAAGTTTTTACTAACGATAGATGATGATATGGCACACATGTTACACATAAAAAATGTCTCTCTTATTTTTTTTTTACTTTTTTCTCTCTTATCAATTAAAAATATTAATGTTTTTGTCTTTGCGTACTAATTTGGATAGATAAATCTTTTAATTTTTTTTTTCATTTAAAATTAACCAAAAAAAACTAAGAAAAAAATATAAATTAGAAAAAATAATAATTTAGTAAAATAAAAAACTTAATAACAATGTAGAAATATAAAAATGTTTTTAAATTAAAAACGAGAAACTTAATTATATTGGATGAAAATATTTTATGGACGTAATAAATTAAAGAATAGTAATTTCTAAAAGCAAATCTAGAAAGAAAAATAATATAGAAATAAGGTAAAAATAATAATTATTGTTTAGCAATTTTAAATTTGATTTACGGTGCAGTTTTGAATTTGATTGAATGGAAATATTATTTTTCTTTTGTGTAGGATTAAGTGAAGGTACCAATTATACCTTGAATTGGAAATTTCTGAATCATTTTCTCTTTTGTTGATGCATGTGTGTACTGTTTTGGTTATTCTAATTGCTATTTTTTTCATCTCTTTCTCTGCGTTTCTTTATAATATACCCAAATTGTTTTCCCTCATTCTTTTGAATCCCAATTTCCTAAACTTTTATTTTTTTTAATATTGAATACGTTTATTTTTCTACTGATATTCTTTTAGATAATACTAGTTATTGTTCTTGGAGTTTCTTTCTAACAATCAACTTTTTACATATTCCCACATTGTTTTCCATTTCTTCTATGTGATTTTTCTCAACTCCAATTTCCTAAAGATTTTTTTCTAATATTGAATGCATTTTGATTTTCGAATTTTATTCATGAGTGTAAAAATAATAAAAAAATATGAACTTTTCTTTAATTTGAATTTTTTTTTTTGCTAATGTCGTTTTCCTTACTCTTTTAATTGAATTTTAAAAGAATTATTTTCCATTATTTGTGTATTTTTCTTAATAGGGTTACTACTGTGAATTTAAATAAGGGTATATTGTGTTTTATTTAAGAAATCTGAAAGATTTAATTTGAATGTTATAAGAAAAGTTTATTTAAAAACTATAATGGTTTAAGATACTCCTAATATTTTTTTATTTATATCATTTATTGCTGATAAAAAATTAAAAATTATAATACATTTTAAAGTGAATATTTAATTATGATTGCACAGCAATAGAAAGTAAAATATTTAAAATTGAATTATTTAAAAAAAAAATTATTTTAAAATCATTGAAATACTCGTAAATCAATTAAAATTGAATTTTTGATGAATTTTGTATTTTATTCGTTTCTTAATTAATTAGTTTTGTTCAAATTCTATATTGAATTTTTCTGAACCAAACCAAATTAAACTATTTATTACATACATTTAGAGTTAGTTAACAACTAAAAAATATATTTATTAGAAGGTAAAATTGTTTACTTAAAAATAAATATATTCACGACAAATACGAATACATATACTTTATTATTAAATTAATTAAAGTGATAGTAATATTTATGTTTATACTAAATAATCTAATAAACTTATGTCATTTTTTACCGTTTAAAGCATATATTTTTAATTAGAATACACATTGTTGGCAAAATGATTATAAATTTATAATGACAATTAATGTATAAAAACAAGTATGGTTCATACTTTGCAACGAAAGATGATGAATTTGAGTGGTATAAAACACATATTAATTTGATAAATAATAAATGAATATGAAAATTTATACTTTTTCTTAGTTTTTTCTCTCTTTTGTTAATTTTAAATGAAAAAAAAAGAATATTAAAAGATTTATCTCTCCAAACTACTACACAACGATAAAAAACATTAATATTATTCATTGATGAGAGAGAGAAAAACAAAAATAAATAAATAAATAAAAATTGAGAGAGATATTTTATGTATATAATGTGTGCACTACGTCATCAATTGTTAACGTCGTTGATGAAAACTTAACAGAATAGATCAAATTGAACATTTTTAAAAAATCTTAAAATCAATTTAATTTTTTTGAAAATCACTATATTGAATTAAATATTGACCCCAAAAGCATGGGAAAAAAAGTAATTAAATTTTATATATATTCTCACATCTCGTATATGTATGAATCTATGATATCTTAGTGAACTTGTATAAGAAAGTATAATAATAATAGAATTTTGTTAATTATTATAGATAATTTTTGTGATGTAACTATTATTATGGATTTCTATACCATACCCCGTTTAGTAAGTATTATTTGTTTTGTTTGGTATGAATTATAAATGTTGCAAATTAGTTGTAAGTATACTAGTGTGAAGTTTTTTTCATTTCATAGTTGTTTGAAAATAAAATTTTGAATAAAGAAAGATTAGGAATGTTGAAAGGAAATGCATGTAGTAGTAGGATGGTAATAGTCCCGTTTTGGCTTGTCCCATGTTAAAAAAAAAATAAATGTGAAGCTAGACACTTTTATTTTATTTTATAATTCTTTATAATTATTTTATAATTATAATATAATATATGATTATCAACATATAAACACTTTTACGTGGTTCAATTTTGTATAATTGTAAATTGGTCCATTGATTTGAGATTTAATTTTGTTTTTATATAACTAGTAAAATAATAGTAATAATTAAATAACCGGTTCCGTTTTGTATAATTGTAAATTGGTGGACTGGTCCGAAATTTTTTAAATTTTTATATAACTAATGAAATAATAATAATCAAATAACACGATCTAATAAAAAAACAAGTAATGATATTTAGTAGAAGAAATTTTGATAGCCTTTTAGGATTCTGCTAAAGAATTAAAATTTCAGTAAAAATCAGCATTTTAAAAAAAGAGTTCTGAAATGAATCCAAGATTTGTGTAGTTGTGTGAGAAGGACATATGTTTCCTTTATTTATTGTATCAGAAGCCTCATAAACAGAGAAATGCTTGGAGTAAATAGAATGCTACTTTGACATGGTGAATGGTAGCAGTATGTTATGGTATGCAGAAGATGATGACATGTGACTAAAGTGCTATGTAGGAGCTACCTACTGGGTTCCACCATTAATATTTGCGACTGTGTCATTCTAAAGGAGAAGGTTAACGCAAATCATACACATGCTTTCAAGACAAAGTCGCTTTCCGTTTGGATATGAAAAAAACATATCCCCAAAGTAAAAATGCATTTAAGAGCGTTAGGATTGCCCAGAAACCAAAACTTTGTTTACACTTACCAATGTTAAAAATGAAGTTATGGATTACTAAAAGTTTTACTTATTATGTAATACCAAAAATATTTGTAAATAAAACTTAATAAATATTTCTTAATTATGTACATTGAAATAATTTTATAATTCCTTTTTAATGAATTAAACTATAATAAAAATAATAATAAAATAATGATTTCCTTTTTTTTTTTTTGTCGTAAAATTTCTGGAGTCTCCTTTAGCATTACTTTCCTAGACAAACAGGCAAATTTTCTGGCTTCCTTTTTCCCTCACACTTTTTGCCGCAGTGAAGCGGCAAAGTCACGGAAATGTCACGTGGTCGCATTGCCGTCTACCGCTTGCGCTATACCTACGCCGCATCATCGTCAATCACCTCATCCTCATCTGCAGTTACACGCTTTCAGTTCCAATGTCCCCAACAATATCTCACGCGCGCATCCCTCCCCTTCCACTTCCACTCTCGTTATT
Source organism: Phaseolus lunatus (assembly GCA_013389735.1). NCBI lineage: Eukaryota > Viridiplantae > Streptophyta > Magnoliopsida > Fabales > Fabaceae > Phaseolus > Phaseolus lunatus. The sequence continues at coordinate 30,457,754 of CM023859.1, forward strand.
CTTCGTCTGTCCCCAAACAAACCTTACACGGTGGCGTCGAGAATTATCCGAGTGGAGACTTTGATTTCAAGCCCCTCACTGGCTGGAAAAACTTCATCGTCAAGCTCAAGATGCTAACGGCCTTACCCTGGCACCGGCTCGGATATGACACCGTTTTGACAATCAAGTTGCGCGGCCAGGTTTCACTCTCTCACCCTCGCTTTTCGCTTATTACTTCTCACTCACGCTATTGTTATGTAGTAACTACTTTTTCTGTTCGCGTGGTTCTTCACTTTAGATATCGGATCAGCTCAAGAGTAGGTTCTCTCGGGGATTATCTCTGCCTCAAATCTGTGATAACTTCTTGAAGGCAGCTTATGATCCTCGAATTTCCGGTATCTATCTCCACATTGATACTTTAAATTGCGGCTGGGCGAAGGTTGAAGAAATTCGAAGGCATATCTTCAATTTCAGAAAATCAGGTGTGTGACATTACTGTTCTGGTGGAAAAAAAATGTAGGAACACGTATGATTTACGTATACCTATTTTTGTAGTGCTACTTACTGTTTTACAATCTTATTTTATATGCCAGGGTCAAGTGAATAGGTTATGATGATATACTGATTGCCAGTTTATGTGGCTTTTAATCAACTATTTTATTTGCTTAATGTGATTTTTTTTTTTTCAGTAAGTTGTTAAAGTGGCAACTAGTTAGCGTTTTTCTGTTGCCTGGCTCAGTATGTTTTCTCTACTACAATAGAATACTGATGTGTTTGGTTTTCTGAAGCTATGCAACTGAAGTTTATGCACCTCGAGTTAGGATGTATTTGAGTAATAAGTATACCTAAGTGCTTATTCAGTAAACTTTTATTATGTGAGGGCTTAATTGCGTGTTTGTTAAACTAGCTGAAGCTTATAAACTGTGACTTAGGAGCTGAAAAGCTGAAAGTTAGGGCTTAATTGAATTGAAAGTGTTTGGTAAAAAATGACATAAAAGGACATATTTAGTTATTTGAGGTAAAAAGAGATTTCAAATAAATTATTGTGAATAAAATTTTTAAAAAAAGGTTAGTAGCTTATAAGCTAGCTAAATTTTCACGAGCTGCTTGAAGTAGCTTGTGTAATCTAGAAATTACTAAAATAAAGTCATGTACAAGCAAAATTTGAATTGAAGTAGCTTATAATCTAGTCAAAGCAGCTTATAAGCTAGTTAAAGCAATTTATAAGTTATTAGAGTGACTTACCAAACACATCTATTATAAATTTTGACCATGAGACTCATTGGAATAAGCTGAAAAGAGCTTATCTGATAAACTACACATGAAGCTTACTGAACTATTTTCTTAAGCACAAATGTACTCCCTATAAAATCTCTTCCAGATGCTTTGTAAATATGGTAATTGGTGATACTAAATATGTACAGTGTTATGAATCATCTAATATTTTGGTCTATAAGCTCTGATCTTTGCTAGTTATGAGCAGCTTTGATAGTTCATGTTGCTTGTAGGAAAATTAATTGTGGCTTATGTCCCTTCATGTCGAGAAAAAGAATATTATATTGCAAGTGCGTGTGAAGAAATATATGCCCCTCCAAGTGCTTATTTTTCTTTGTTTGGACTGACTGTTCAAGCTCCATTCTTCAGAGGTAAGCTGATTCTGCTTTTCCCTGCATTGATTTTTTGAGCTAATGTTCTCCTTTTAGCTCTTGGTGCACTCTAATAAATTAATTAATGAAAGTGTTAAAACTTTTGGCATGTTAATTATTCAGATGTATGTTTTTCTGACTTCAGCTCATGCTAAATATTCAGATGTATGCACATTTCTCAAATCAAATAGATATAGACCCTTAAGTTCTTTGATGACTATAGTTGGCCTAAAACTAATTATTTATGTTAGTTATTAATTCTCTTAGGTGTTTTGGAGAATCTTGGAATTGAACCAGAAGTGGAAAGGATTGGCAAGTACAAAAGTGTAGGAGATCAACTTACCCGTAGAACCATGTCTGAAGATCATCATGAGATGCTTACTGCATTGCTTGACAATATCTATACACATTGGCTGGACAATGTCTCTGCTGCTAGAGGTGCAAGTGTATTTAAAGACCTAATTGAAACGTGAATAAATAAATTAACTTTTCAGTTTCTGCATATTCTATACAGGAAAGAAAAGAGAAGATATTGAGAACTTCATAAATAAAGGTGTTTATCAAGTAGAGACACTTAAAGAAGAGGGCTTCATATCAGACATAATCTATGATGACGAGGTATGATGTACTTCGGTGTTGTATGACTGATTACTTACATCTGTCATGATTAATATAATCATATTGAGAGAGTATGACAGAATCTCATTTAATGGAAACCTTAGAAAAGGGGTTTTGTCCAGCTCCTTTAGAGTCTGTTGGTTTTATTTGCTTCTTCATTCAATTAAGTTGTGAAGCCTACTTCAGTCAATTAAGTTGTGAACCTACTTCAGTCGATTAAGTTGTGAAGCATACTTCATTCATATGTATTGTATTGATAATTAACATTGGTTAACAAAATGTTTTGAAGTATACTATCAAAGTGGACTAAAACTTAAAAGGATAATAAACAATAATTTTTTTGCAGGTTATCACTAGGTTGAAGGAGAGACTTCAAGTAAAAACAAAGAAAAATCTGCCTATGGTTGATTACAGGTATTTTTTCTTCTTCTAGGACCTCAAAAATCTAATATGGTTTACAGTAAGTATTACATTTATTCAGAATAAAGTTTTGTACAAATCCTTAGTCTGGTAAAATTCTTTGTCTGACAATTAAAATTTTTGTTCCTGGTCTAATTTTATTTTCGTTTTCAGGAATGTATATTGTTTGAAGGCTGTAATTACTTCCATAATCAAATAATGTTGCCTTAATTTTTGAAAACATGGTTGTTTCTTTATTGTTTCCCTCTTATTGGGGATTAACGTAGAACTGTGCATTCCCCTCCTCCTCTACATCAGGGGAAAGGTTTTATTTGATCTTAAGGTTTTGACTATGAGGAGTCATAATCTGATTCCATTGATTTGAGTAAATTGCCAGGATCCAATTGCAAGGTATTTGACTTTGGCTCTTCAACTAAGGTAGCTAGCTTTTATGATGTGGTTCTCTTAAAGGTTCGTATCAATTGGTATTAGAGTCTTCCACCATGTATTGGTTGCAAATGAGCAGCCCAAGTGGTGATACTTACATTGCAATATAAGACTTACTATATTGCTTCTTGTTTCCCAACAGATTAATAATCTGAATAGATTTTTTTTATAAATTAAAATATACCTTAAGACTCACATTAACCATATGTTGATATTTTCTTTCCTCAAATGCAGAAAATACTCTGGAGTTAGGAAATCAACTCTTGGGCTATCAGATGGTAAAGACTTAATAGCCGTCATCCGAGCTTCAGGGAGTATTCGTCGTATTGATAGTCCACTAGGTGCCCGTAGCTCAGGTATCATTGGAGAGAAGTTAATTGAGAAGATACGCAGTATACGAGGTACACTTAATCTTATAAAGTTACCTTCATTAATTTGATAATTAGTGGAATTTTACAAGGCTATTTTCACGGAGTATGGTATTTTTCATTAGTTCTACATCATAGCTATTTTGGTTTGATTAGTCACATTATTAACAGTTGTCATGTCACTTTAACAAACTGCAACAACTATAGCCTCATCCCACCCGATGAGGTTAGTTGCATGAAATCAAATGTTGTCATTCAACTTGATTAAAAACCAAATTCTCAGTGATATTATTCTCTTTGATCTAACGATTTCTTTCAACGTCTTCCTTTTCCCTTATCCCTTGTCCATACTGCTAAAATCCATGTGATCTATTCTTATCATTGAACCATCTTAACTGGTTTCCTGTCATTTTTCTTTAATAGGTGGCATACTATTTTTTTTATGTACAATCATTTTTGTATCTTCTGTTTTCTTATATGCATCTTAAGATTTTTACTTTTTGGTACTTCCAATGTATCTTTTTGTTGTGTCCCTTTAAATTTCAATTTAATAAAGTATAATTGATCGGATCATGTAACAATGAAAATTTCCCTTGAGCTTGGTAGACACATTGTGGTCACAAATAATCACTGGTATCTTTCATCAGTTTAATCTCCCAGCTTGTATATTGTGTGGCATTATTAATTCTCCATTCATTTTGTAATACTGATATCTGATTCTTAAACATAGAAACTTGCGGTACAACTTCTCGATATTTTACTTCCCAATAATTTATCTCTCTCTTTTACTTAGACTGGAATGCATATATACTCTATCTTGCTCCTAATCAAACGAAAACCCTTTCATTTTTATGCTTTTTTCTACAAATCTAAGTTTAGAGTTAACCTCTTTCCTTAATTCTTTAATTCCTTAATCCAAACTATATCATCCAAAAAATATCTTATAGTTAGGGATAATATTTTGAATGTTCCTAACAAGCCAATCCAAGACTTTATGAATCGAGTAAAGTCTTGATGTAAATCAATCTTTATAGAATGGCCTTAGTCTTGCTTCTAGGAGCTCTCATACTAGTAGTTACTTAATTATGTGTAATGTGTAGCTTGGATGTTAGCCACGCAAACACTTTTCTTTTCTGAAACCCTCCACAACACTCATTTGACTCCTGATCATATGCATTTTACTAGTCAATCAAAGCCATATGTAAGCATCTTTTTTTGTTTTTGTACTTTTCTATCAACACGGTTGAAGATGAATAACTTTTGTTGTAGATCTTCTTGGCATGAATCTAAATTGGTTCCTTGCAATCTTAATCTCTTCTTAGTCTATGCTCACCCACATTTTCTCATAATTTCATAGTGTGACTCTTAAGTTTTATCTCTTTTGTAATTTACAAATTCTGAACAACTTTCTTGTTCCTATTCATAAGGACCTAAGTGCTCTTCTTTTACTTATTTCACATTTTCATAGATCTTAAAATCTCATTAATTAACTTAGTAAGTCAAATGATACCCTATTTTCCTACGCATTTGCAAACTTAATGGGAACACCATTAGGATCAACAACCTCCCTATTTATCCATCTTCTTTAAAGGCTTCTTTTACCTCTCCAACTTGAATTTATCAGTAGTAAACCAAAATTTGTTCTTCGTTTTGGATCAGTTATTCTTGCATATTACAAGTCAATCCTTATTTATTATTGAAAAACTGATAAAAATAGTTTTTCAATCTTGATATTACATATATATATATATATTATATTTTTCATTTTTCATTCTTTAACCCTAAATCTCGTAAAACTCTTCAAAAGCTTTGGAGTTTGCCTCAGTCACAGTTTTCCTTGTCTCATTTCTGTCTTTCTAATATCTTACCTAATTTCAGCATTATTACATACATGTATGGCTTTAAAACATTCATTTTTGTTTCTTACCTTTTTCTTAAGTACTTACATTCCATCACCAAGATTGCTTATCTTGGTTCGAGACCTGGTCTAGCATTCCTTCCTAACTTTTGATTCATCCCAATTGAGGTTAGCACTACCTTATGATTCCCAATTACCTTCCTCCAATAATTCATTCTTAAAAGAAAATGTGGTCCTTTAGAAATATGGTTGTCCCCAAACATTGACAAATGATTGTACAAAAGAAACTGCAAGAACAAGCTCAGGGACTACACTTTTAAGTTTTTCAACTAAATGGGCTTAAGTAATAGGGTTTCTGTCTCTAGACTTTGAAAAATGGTTGTAAAAAGAAGCTGTGAGAACAATCTTAGGGAATACACTTCTTTTAAGTTTTCACAACCAAAAATGAGGCTTTAGAAGTATGGTTTCCTTCCTAAGTCTGATGTATTAATTTGACAGAAACCTGTTTGCTGGAGAAATAGTAGATAACAAATAAGATCTTCATCCTTAAGTGGCAAGGTGCAACTGCTCTATTTGCTTGTAGGACCAAAATTCAGGGATAACATTGGCTTTCATTTTTCATATATGATGCTGTTTGCCAAACATGAAACATGTGGATGATGATATTGATCTTTATTCTTTTTGGTTATATATCTTTCATAGTTTGAGGTCTCACTGTGCCTTTTTTTTTTTGCTCAGAGTCAAATAAATACAAGGCTGCAATTATCCGAATTGACAGTCCAGGAGGGGATGCCCTTGCTTCTGATTTGTAAGTGCTGGTAGATTCCCCACTGTTCAAAATTCACTCTCTGTTAAAGTGACATACAGTAAGGTTGGTTGGATACATTTAAGAAAGATTTATATAACATCAGTAATACTTTTTAGAGAACCTGTACTATAATTTTTTCCTTCAGAATTTCTTTCAGATGATACTTTTAGTTTCTAGAGTAATTAAGATAGCTTTAATGATATTGTGAAAATGGAAATACGTGTGATCTTTGTCATGAAATTATGATGCTAAATGCTAGTATTTCGGTTTGATTGCTTGTTTACTAATAAATCTTTGATGTCGTGATCTGCAGGATGTGGAGAGAAATCAGGCTTCTGGCTGCCTCAAAACCAGTCATTGCTTCAATGTCTGATGTTGCAGCAAGTGGAGGGTACTACATGGCAATGGGAGCAGGAGTTATTGTTGCAGAAAATCTTACCTTAACTGGTTCAATTGGAGTGGTCACAGGTGAACCTGGGTGTTTCAGTACTTGAAACAGGGGATGTATGGATGATAAATTTAACTGAAACTATTAATATAAATTTTAAGAATTATTATGAACCAACATATACATGCTGGAATGTTTGACACTGCTGATCTCTTTGTTAAAAACTTAATTGGTATTCCTTAAATTTAGGAAACTAGTAATCTAGACACATAATCTATCTCTAGATGGCTATACTGATTATTGCTATTTTTCCCCTTTAGTCAAATCTACTCAACTCTTGAAAATCAACTTCGAAGATTATATATGCATCAATTTCTGTTAACTCCATACACAGGAATATAATATAGCATATTATGAGTTGTCTATATGATATAGCATTTTATGAAGAAAAATATAGCAGTTTGTAGTATTATTTGAATGGTAACTAATTTCAACCAAAGGAAATTTGAGCTGAAGCAAAAGTATTTCTTTGAGCTCTGAAGGGAAACATTGTAATTTTATGAACAATCAGCTCTCGAAACATTGTAATCTAGCAATTTGATTGAGAACAAATATTTTTGTAGGAAAGCTTAACCTTGGGAAACTCTATGAGAAGATTGGCTTCAACAAAGAAATTATATCAAGGGGTAGATATGCTGAGCTGCGGGCAGCTGAACAGCGTTCGTTTAGGTAATGGAATTTGTTCGTGTTCTATTATTAAGATTCTAGAGCTGTGGAGAGTGTTAACCAGTGCACTGTGCCATCAGATATTTAACTGTAAGGCACTGTCTGTTTGAGAATGGAAGACATAATGTATCTGTTTTGAATAGTCTCCAGTGTAGTTCTAATAAGCCGATAATGAAATTCCATATTTGTGGCAGTATTTGAATCCAGCAAAAATCCTTTCATTCAGCCCAGTTTTGGGTTCAATGTACCCATTCTTTTAATTCAGTGATTAGGAAAGTTCCTTAATCAATTATAGAGTGTGATGAACTATGTATAAAATCTGTCTTAGGATTCCACATGTATCAGTTGATACCGGTATCAATGACTTTAGTTGCACAAATAGTTTAAATGTATGATGGAAACATGTAGAATTCTTTTTCAAGGACATGTAGTTGCCCTCGTTGTCATCAATGCAGTTGTGCCCCTAGTGTAAGGTTTTTTTATTAGAGCAAGCGGATTATGGCAAAAGAAGATAAATACACAGAACATTCATGCTGCTTCTATTCTCTAGGCACTACAGGTGGTGCTGGAATATAATTTTACTAATAAAGATTTGAACGTAGGTTTTCGTTTTATATAGCCTGTTTGTCGTCATTAGTGCCTTGCTTTTTAGCTGCCACTTATGATGCTTAATCACTTACTTTTGGTTGATTTGAGGGTTGTACTCATGATCATTCTCTCTCTCTTTCTCTGCTACATACAGACCAGATGAAGCAGAGCTATTTTCCCAGTCTGCGCAGCATGCTTATAAACAATTTCGAGATAAAGCCGCCTTTTCTCGATCTATGACTGTATGCTTTAAATTAAATAAGCTACTTTGCTGGCTTTCTGTTCATCTTTTTAAATCCAAGTTACCATAACTACTCTGTTACTAGGTAGACAAGATGGAAGAGGTTGCGCAGGGGAGGGTTTGGACTGGCAAGGATGCAGCTTCTCATGGTTTGATTGATGCTATTGGTGGACTTTCTCGAGCTGTTGCCATAGCAAAATTGAAGGCCGGTATACCTCAAGATAGACAGGTTGGTTTTGATAATGTCTTCGTTTTTAGATGGGGCATGCTTTACACTTCATTTCAAGACAATTTGATTTTTGTGCTTGATCTATGTTAGGTTACTGTTGTGGAGCTTTCAAGACCCAGCCCTTCTCTACCCGAGATTTTGAGTGGTCTAGGTAATTCTCTCGTTGGAGTAGACCGAACTTTAAACGAATTACTAGAGGACTTGACATTTTCTCATGGAGTCCAAGCACGGATGGACGGAATCATGTTTGAGAAATTGGAAGGATATCCATACGCCAACCCTATTTTGGCATTGATAAAAGATTATCTTAGTTCCCTTTAGTTGTTACGTATAAGTAATACTACTGTTTGTGTTTTTCATTGTATGCATGGACTTCTCATGTTATTTACAAGAGAGATAGAAAGAAATGTCGGTATGATACGTAATATGATGTAATAAAAAGAGAAAATAGAGAGAATAAGTGTGAAATAAGCGTTTGACGTGTGTTTTATATATAATCTGTGAGAAGAAAACCTCATTCCGATGATTCATGTACCATGAAAATTTGATTCCAAAAACAAATTACAAATGATGCCAATTTACTCGAGTTAAACTTCAGACGCTGAATTTTATGGAGACATTAGGGCTTGATAAGGAAAAGAAAAGATGATAAAGAAAATAAGATAATTCCTTAACCCAAGAAGTTATTTTTAATTACGATATAAAGTAGGGTAATTGTAGATTCAACTTTTGGTAGTAACAGAGCTATTAGATCTAAAAAGTTATTTCCTAAGTTTATTGAAACATTAGAATGATAGTTCTATAATTTGAGTTTAGTACAATTAGAACTTATTTTGATTGGATTTAGCACAATTTGGTTTTGGAGTCAACTTAATTTGATATTGATTGACTTGAGTTGATCACTCGATTAAGTTTCACTTGAATTTAATTCAATTTGATTTATATTGATTTAACTAAGTTCGACCTAGTATAACATGATTTGTTTGATCTTCACTTGACTAAATCTCATCTTGATTTGGATTAAACTCAGTCCATTTTAATTTGACTTGGACTCAACCAACTCATTCAAATTTAGGTCAAATCAAACCAGTTTGGACTTAACTCGAGTTAGGTTAACTTAGGGATAACTCAGGCCAAACCTGACGTGACCTTTCTTGATTGAGTCTTGACTTAATTTGGACTTTGCACTTTGACTTGAGTTTGAGCTAACTTGGCCTAAATTTATTTCAAGTTGACCTAGGTCGAGTTTATCTCAGTTTAACCTGATATGGGTTGATTTTGACCCAGGTCGACATAGGTCTAACTCAACTTAACATAACGTGAGTCGGTGACAACTCGACTTGACCTAGACCTAGACTAGCTTGACATGGTCTTGACTTGGTCTACGCTTTGTCCACACTGACCTGGACCTGAATCGACCTAAACTAAGCTTGACTCAACTCAACTTGACTTGAGCCTAACCTATGTTAGGTTAGTCTCAACTTAACCTAACTTAGACTTAGGTTGGCCTTGGTCTGACTTGATCCAACTCAGGCTTGGCTCGAGACGACTTAGGTCATCTCAATTGAACTTTACTTAGATCTAATTCAATTAAGCTTGGTTGACTAATTTTGACCAACTTGACATGGTCTCAACACTATTTGATATGACTCAAACTTATCTTGAACAAACTTGACATAGTTTTTGTTTCTGTTTGGCCTAACTTGACTGAGCTCGACTTGATCTCGTCCATACTTAAATGTGTTTGAATTTGGATTAAGAAAATGATTTTCATGTGTGTAAATATTTTTTAATAAATATCTTTCATTTTTTTTAAATAAGTTTTTTTACTTAGACCTATGAAATTTTTGTAGGAATGTTTTATCTTATAAACTTTTATTTGTTAATTTTTTATTCTGTAAAATTTTTTGTGTTGACTTTTTATTCTGAAAACTTTTGTTCCCACACCAAGCAGCCGACTCAAATTGACATGGAGAAGTATATTTATATCTTATACTTTGATACATTATTTATTTTTATAATCATTAATACAACATCGTTTATGTAATTAATTTTTTGTCAGTAGATATGACAGTAGAATTTTATAAGCATAGAATGATACTTAGTTTTATGTTAGAGTATTTGATCGTGTCATATTATAAGAATTACATTTGTTGTGTTCAACAACAGCATATGGTCTGTGAACCTAATGGCATAATGATTCTCAATATGAAGAGTTATATAAACGACAAATGAAACAAAACAAAAACAGAAAAAGTACGTGTAACGAAGCCACAAAAGTTGAATGACGAAAACATTTGAAAATCACCACAACTTAAACCGAGAAAAATTATAATAAGAGCGACTATAGGTTGAACCAAATTTAGAAGATGATGAGTCTGGTGCGTTCTACAATTTATGGGAAAAAAAATTGAAAGAATAAAAGCTCGAATTCAATTTCTAAATTTGATAAAATAAATAATCGTCCTTGAATTTAATAATCTATTATTTAAATGAGTCTATTATTATCTTTGAATAAATTTTCCCCCACAAAAACATAGGAAAAAAAAACTGAGTTATTCATAAATTAAAATTATTCCATGCATAAGTTAATAGAAATATGATATAATATTTTAAATTTTTTGTCTTTTTAACTTAATACTAATTTTTACTTTTTAAATATTTTCTATTATAGAAATTCTTATAGAGAAATTTTTTCAAATATAACTTAAGTTTTCTATGCTAATTTTAATATTGTATATTTTGACATATGAAATATTCACGAGATTTGTGTATACGGGTAGGAATATGTTCACGCCCATTTAAATAAATAAAAAAATCACTTTTCACAACTTAAAATAATAATATTTTAACTAAATTTATTTTATATTTTGAATTGAAATTCTAATTTATACTATTATATTATTAAAATAATTATAAGATTGGTGTATTTTTTTAGGATGTAAAAGCATATTATTTTTCTGGTACATATTAATTCTAGAAAATTAGATAACTTCATAAATTTTCACATCAACTATATATAAAAATATTTTATTATATATAAATGAATATGAATTTTATAAGATTTTGTAAGATTAAGTTTATTTTTTTTAATAAGTTTATTTTTTCTAATAAGTTTGACCAATTTTTTTTTTATAAAAAAAATCCTTAAATAGCATGTCAAAGTCTCATTTTTTTTTATAATAAAAGCTTTCATGCTAGACATCACTATGTAACTTGACATCTCAGCTAGGTTGACATGTCAAATAACAACAATAATTTGTCATCACATGAAAAAAGTACTATTAAAAGAAGAAAAAAATAAAGAAAATACAAAAATAGGGGGATTAGACCAAAACACATATATTAACAAAAACGATATATAGGTAGACTATACCTATTCATAAAGAATTATAAGAACATACTAGATGGAAGTCTATTATACCAATGATATGATTCTCAATGAATAAATCATAAATTAGCCAACTTATCAGCACATCTATTCCTTTCACGAAAAATATGATTCTCTATGAATAAATATTAAATTAGCCAACTTATCAACACATTCATTCCCTTCACGAAAAATTTGAGAAACCGTAAACCTGATTTTTCCACATCAATTAAGACAATTATTCCATCAATTACGAAGCATCCAAGGAACAATTGTCCTAACAGTAAACACAACACAAACCAAGACAGAATCACATTCTAGCCAAACATTAGTAAATCCCATCTTTTGAGTTTCCTCTAAAGCATATATAACTCCATAAAATTCAGTAACCAAAACATTCTTAATGTTAAGAAACGCTGATAAAGCTCCGATAAACTCTTCCAATTTCCTCCATCAAGCATGTATGTGGTGGCTGCTCCTCATTCTACTATCAAGTATGGACATATTTTTTGTTGCTTCCATCAAACATAAACAACATTTTTCCTTTTTTCACGTGGTCATCTCTCAACTATTCATACAAATTTGACACTACAAACATGATTTTGATTGTAGTTTTATTTTTGTCAATTATCACTACTTTGACGAGTTTTTGCACATGTAAAAGCTGAATGCATATTTTTTATGATTTATCCTCCAATATATCATTCGGATGTCTAACCACTACATCAATCTAATGTATTCATTCATAGGGTCATTCATATTTAATGTGAATTTGATGAGATCCTTATTATTATAAACAAATCTGTTCTCGCCGGTTGACTCGTCTGTCAGTTGACTCCACGACACTCACACGTCTCCTTCCTCACGTTGATACGTGCTTGGTTCTTGCGAAACAATCTGCACCTGCAAAAGAGAAAGGGGGCGCCCTAGAGGCCGTTTGCACTCCGACGCTCAAGTCAATAGTGGGCAAGTAACACCAATGTATTGAGTTTCTCTGTGTTTAGGTCTAGAAACTGCGTACCTTTGTGAAGTATTTTACTGTCCCTTATATAGTCTAGGGTTACTGCGCCGCTAGCCCTAATTAGGGTTTACTGCGCTGCTAACCATATTTAGGGTTTACTGGAATACCCTTGCGCCGCTATCACCCAATCTTAGGGTAATCTAGCACATAAGGTTTCCTTTTCTGGAGTGCAAACTCTAACTGGGTGACCACCTGGGTGCCTCCTTGTGCACCTAGTCTCTGGGGCCACCTGCTCTGGGAGTGTCTTCACTGTTCACGTGCCATGCATGTAGCCTTTACTGGGAAACCCTAGTTCTGATGAGTACTCGACCCCTCAGGACTCTGCACCTAACTGTGCTTTCCCTGCTACCTACATGAGCTCTTCGTGATTCAGGCCTCTCCTTACCTCTGGGCATGTTTACTGATAACTGGTCTTCCCCCAAGGCCAATGTCACCTCGTCTTCACCTAAGGCCGATGTCACCTCGTCATACTCTGTTGCCGAGGACTCCTCGACCTGCTGAGTGACGATGACACCTCAGCCCATCCTGGTGGTCTGACGACTACTCACCCTTCCCTGCGGGAACATGCCGATGACTGATCACCCTACTCTGAGGGGAATGACTGATCACCCTTCTCTAAGGGAACACACCGATGACTGATCACCCTACTATGAGGGAACACCCTGATGACTGATACCCAACTCTGAGGAAACACACCGATGACTGATCACCCTTCTCTGAGGGGAATGACTGATCACCCTTCTCTGATTGGACACACCGATGACTGATCACCCTCTAATCCAAGCTGCCTGCGGGGTCCACTCCACGTGGCCTTGGTCCATGCTGTGGGACCCAGCTGACGTGGTTCGCCCTTTACTACTTGTTCTCGGTGTCCGAGGACTGGTCGGTACACATCTGACGACTACTCACCCTTCCCTGCGGGAACATGCCGATGACTGATCACCCTACTCTGAGGGGAATGACTGATCACCCTTCTCTAAGGGAACACACTGATGACTGATCACCCAACCCTGAGGGAACACCCCGATGACTGATCACCCTTCTCTGAGGGGAATGACTGATCACCCTTCTCTGATTGGACACACCGATGACTGATCACCCTCTAATCCAAGCTGCCTGCGGGGTCCACTCCACGTGGCCCTGGTCCATGCTGTGGGACCCAACTGACGTGGTTCGCCCTTTACTACCTGTTCTCGGTGTCCGAGGACTGGTCGGTACACAAGCCCCCCAGTCTCAAGCTGTTAATTTGTTTCAGCGAAGAGACTAAGTCATTGGCCCGGGGACCTACGTGGCTCTGCGCGTAAGGACATGAGTAGCGCGCTGAAGGGACATCTCACCACCTTGTCATCGCCCCCATCTCTTACCCTCTGAGGACTTCATTGGTGAGCTCTCTGCTCGAATTGAGGACTTCTTTCTCGACAAAGAGGTGTTAATCACCCTTCTTCCCGATGACCTTGCACCGATGACTGATCAGTGTTTCATTACTTATCGCGCTCTGCTGTCAGGCGCTCATCTAGGCACTGATCTGCTGGTGGTGGTCACTTTAGCAACTGACCACCGATCACCGTTCTGAGTGATCTCCCCTCTGATTCACCTGCTATCTTCTACCACGTGTCACCCTGTGAATAGTCCACGCGGTCATCTGCTGCTGATGTCATCGACTACCGGTGACCGACCGGATCAAAATTCAAACACAATAATAGGCTTTAACTTTGTAAAAAAAATCATAATGATAAATTGTTTTTTACTTTTATATTTTTATAAATAATTTTATATTGAATTATTTTAATAAAAAAAGTTGAGAACTCCTACTGAAATTGCATGCATATTCAACAATTTGTAAGACTAATCCAATGATTTCTGAAGAAATCATTTCAATTCAATCGAGAACTTGACAAATTGTTCATAAAAAAATAAAGAATTTAAATGCTAAAAGAAAAGTAGTTATAAAATATCGAAAAACTGAAAGAGAAAAAGAAAGAAAAAAGGGCTTTCTAGACATTTATCTAATGGACAAGTACGTGAATACTCCTAATTTTAGGACAGGAAAATTGTGACTTTTCAGTTATTTCTCACACTCATTTTTTAGTAAGAGCTCTCGTGTAGTGCATTAAATAGCAAATGCTAGTACCAAATTAGAGTATCTTCTATGAATTTGTATTCCCTTGATTTGATGTTTAAAAATAATAAAGAATTTCAAATAAGATGAGTTTCACATTCATCAAACATAAACATAAAGTTTAGTGAAAACTTTTATAATAAAAATAAAAGTATAGGAAAAGAACTATTGGAATAGATCTTAAAAGTTTAGATAATATCCAAGAGATATTGAGTCATACAACGGTTCTCATTAGATTGTCTAGTAAGTTTTGTAGACTATACAACAAATTTAATGAGACTTTAGTCACTGTTTAGTAAATCTGTTGAGACTAGACAATTATCGTTTAATGATCCTAGTGATGTTAGATGGTCTTATAACAAGACCATCTAGTGGTCTTATAACTAAATGCCGGTGTACATGATTATCCCCTTGGCAGGTTCTTTCAAATAAAAATCTTATCTAAAGACTGACTAAATCTTTATATTGCCTAAACCAGGCTAGTAGACAATGGTTTTCTAAATCATCTCTTTCCCTAATTTCAATTGGTTTTATTCAGTCTAAATTTGATTACTCCTTATTCATTAAGAAAATTAGGAATGCTTTCACTGCTTTTCTTATGTATGTAGATGACATAATACTTGTAGGAGATTCTCTTGCTGAAATTACCAATATAAAGAACTTTCTCAACAAAACCTTCATAGTCAAGGATCTTGACTAACTCAAGTATTTTCTTGGTCTTGAAGTGACTTGGTCCATAAAAGATATACATCTTTGCTAAAGGAAAGACACTTTGGACATCCTTGATGATGCTCAAATGTTGGCTAGCAAGTCCTGTTCTACACCTATGCATGATCTATTTGTTCAAATACAACCTTTCTCTTCAAAATCCCAATTCCTTTTGCATACTCATTGACATACTATTATATCTCACCAAAACTCGTCCCGATATCAGTTATGTTGTCCACTTCTTGGGTCAATTCGTTCAACAATCCATCATTAAACATCATCAAGCCACTCAACATATTCTCAGATACATCAAGGCTAATCCTACTCAAGGTTTATTATTTTCTTTAGACTCTGGCATACAATTGAAAGGTTTCAGCGATTCAGATTACGTCTCATGTCCTACAACCAGATGGTCTACCACAGGTTTTTGCATCTTTCTTGGTTTTTCTCTCATCTCATGGAAGTTAAATAAACAAATCAATGTATCTCATTCTTCTTCTGAAGCCAAATATCACGTTGTGGCTCCACCATACGTGAAATACAGTGGATAAGCTACTTACTCCATGATTTGCACATCAATTTCAATAATGTTGTTGTTCTTTATTGTGACAATCAAGTCGCTCGTCATATTGTTTCTTATCCTACTTTTCATAAGCACACCAAACACATTGACATAGATTGTCACGTGGTTCAAGAAAAAATACAGTCTAATATGATTCGTACAATTTGCTCAAATGAACAACTTTGATGATGTTTGTACTAAATCCTTGAACCATGTTGTCTTTAAGACCATCATTATCTAAACTTGAGATAATGAACATTCATTATATTATCTAAACTTGAGATAATGAACATTCATTATCTAGTTTGAGGAGGGGATATCAAATTATATAGCAGTTTTGGCCAGACCGTCTAGCGGTTCTAATGAGACTAGACGGTTACTGTCTAGTGATTTTGTTGAGACTAAACGATCCTATAAGACCGTTTAGTGGTTCTTATGAGACTAGACGGTCATCGTATAATGGTTCTGTCTAACAAGACTGTCGACTGTCTAGTGGTCTTGTAACTAGATGGTGTAGTGGGTTAGGCTTTGTCGTTTCGTTCTCTTTACAAGTGTTGCAGTTGTAACCTTGAAAACGTGTGTGCATCACACTCTGTTTTTCAGAAATAAATGTTCCTTCTTTTGTTTTTTGCTTTTATGAGTTGCACTTTGGTTTTCTTCTTTCTTCTTCGTTTTCGTCTTTTCATTAAATACCATTTCCTAATGTTTGGTCCTCATGCCCAGTGGGTACTATAATTTCATCTATTTCTTTCTTTTGGTAAAAGAGAAGCAAAGTGAATCGGGATCATTAATTCAACAGATATTCAGTATATTATATTTGTTGATCCCATGGTAGAGTATCAAATCACCATTTTATTCAAGGACATACATAGCATTGAATCACAAATATTTTAAAATTTAAACAATATTTACCTCTTTTAAACTCCACAAGTCAAACTTCGGATGCTGCATTACCCAGCTGGGAAGGAGTAACAAACTATATTTTATAATATTTACCTGTGAGTTAGATTTCTATATAACTGTATCTCTGAAACCAACCAGAACATCAGGCCAAAAAGTCTGCATCAGATTCACACTCAAATGCTTATAATTGTCCTAACAGCGCATATGACTATGCTCTGGAACTTGCATTTGCTCTAGTTGAAGGCTCGACTAGGAAGCCATTAGGGATGTGGTGTGGTTGCTCGGCACCTCCTGCAGGAACCAACAACTCAGAGAGTGCTACCTGAAGAGAAGAAACTTTCTCTTTTAGCTGAGCATTCTGTTGGTGGATTTGTTGGTTACATTCCAGCAAGTAAATGATCTTTTCGGACAGTTGATGGTTTAGTGTCTGCAGATGATCCACATGATACTGCAGGAGTTCAATCTGTTGCTTCTTTCGCATGCGAGACCTGCGAGCAGATTCTCTGTTGGAGAACATCCTCTTCTTCTTTCTGTCATCAAGGAGAGCCTTTGCTTCATCAGAATTGTTATTGTTGTTACTATTTGATGATGTGTTGGGAGAGGATTTATGGAGTGGGACTTGAATTGGGTTGTGGCTGTTGCTTGGAAAGTGCAATTGGGAGCAGAAAAAAGGAATATGGTGTGAACTATGAGGTTGATCCAGATGGGTCAAAGTATGGCCTTCACCAGTTTCCATTGTTGAGGTCAGGATAGCTTTCTGGGTTGGAGAAAGATAGCGAAAGCACTGTGTTAAGGAAGCATAAGGGGCTACATGGAGTTCATCATCTTCATTGCATTCCATGTCTCAAATTTTCATTTGAGTATGAGAGACGGAACTAACTGATATACAAGTTTTATAGATTAGAATTGGATAGTTAATGCAAATAGAACACAAGTAGGTATGGGAATTTCTTGACATTTAAGTTGGCAGGTGTATTTATAGAGTGTTAAGTTCCGTAGATAATATTGATTCTACATATTAGGAAAGTTAAGATTACATATTTGATGAAGATTAATAACAAATAATGGAGATAAGTTTTGTTCAGCAAAATGGTGGGATATAATTGACCTAGACACAAGGAGATTTGAGAGGTAAAGTGGTTTAATGGCTGGGAAGGCAATGCCATTGACTTTTTGATTATAAGTATGCCTAAAAAACTATACAAAAGCAACAAATTCAGTGATTCTGCAACCTAGATGAGAGCCAGAGGATTAAATTATGCCATATAAGCTCATAACTTTATACCCCATTCAGTAAAATGCTGGCTAAGAACTCTATCTGCAGTTCTTTTTCCTATTTTTGGTCTTGGTTATATACCCTACCCAAGAAAAAATGGCAATGCGCGTTAAATTTTAACCTAAAATTAGGACACGATAAATTGAATTAAAGTAGAAAAATTCACTCGATCCAATAAATATATTATAACTTTTTATACTGAAGGAGATCTCCAAAATTGAAGGGTGTTTACAGTAGTATTTTAAGCTTTGGATTAAATAAAAAGCCATATGTTATATGAAAAGCAAACGAAATAATTGACGTATTTGGCGTCTCCATGGAATCTTGCATCATAAACTATCACTTTTACCTAGTGGGCAATGGCAATGAGACATTGCTTACACGGATGACATTTATATGTCAAGGTTAACACATATAAAAAGTATTATGCTTGCACTTGCAAAGGTATTCTCTATTCATTGCTTATATTGCGCAGATGCTAATTAAAAGTCTAATATATTGCCTATAATAGGTATTCTCATGCATAGTAAATCACCAGCTTTTGATCCCTTTGTCACGTCGAGTTTCAAATCACTAACTTCCAAGCATCATATGTGGATCTCTAACCTGCAAGCCTGTTTTCTAATAACATCCATTTTACAAGTTTTTGTCTGAGTGAAATTAATTTGATAGACATTTTAATAAACTATATAAATTCATTCTTTGATCTAGAGGCGAAAGTGTTTGTGCTAACCAACAGCTGACAGAAAAGAATAGGTTTGTTATTGTTCAATTTAATGGAATAAAAACCTATTACTAATATTTTACAGATGCAGAAAAAAGGATAGTTTATAGGAGATATTGAATGTGAATTGTCACTCTTCATTGTCTATTGCTATTATAATATCGAGTTTTCACGTGACAAATTATCTTAAAATTTAATTTACATAGGCGTGCCGTGCGTGGCAATAATCAACCACACTAAAGTGAGAATGACTAACAAACGAAATCTTCAGCAAGCAACTCAACAAGAACACCCCAAAAAAAAGAATGAATACTACATTTCTACAACCAAAATAATATTTTCCATAACAAATATCATATACTCACACGAGAATGCAACTTCGTATTCCTCATTATTCCATTTTCAGGCAACTGCACCAAATTTGAGTACGTCCTTAACTGTAATTTCAATCAAGAAAGTCACAAAGAAAGTACTAATCATAAAGTGGCCGATGAATAGTGTAGAAATCTCACCCCGTATTGTCCTTAACAATAAAAGGATGGCATAAACCAGAACTCTAGTGTTCTAACCTCAGTACTGATACGAAATCCCAGAAAACACACTCCAATAAAAATAAAAAGAAATTTCTTCCTCTAAGACAAAGAAAGCTAGCAAGACTTTAGCTACATGAAGAAGGGATAACACACCGGATCAGGAAGCCAACGGTCAAAATTGGTCATTGCCTCTATTAATATATGAAACTAATTGCTAACAGTCAAGGGAAGATTTTCAACCCTCTGGCGTTTAAGTTTCATGAAATGACTACGTAGCAGAAAAAATAATAGTTTTAATAAATAAAAAATTATATGAATATTACTTAAAATTTAATTTGTATAGAAAAATTATATTATAACAAATTTGAAACATAATAAAAATATAATTTTTAATTATTAAAAAGATATATTAAGATTTAATTCAATAATTAATGTATACTTATTTTGAAATTGTACAACTTCAACGATAAACTAGTTTACTAAGCATTTTAATCTAACTTTTTCAGAATCTAAAATTAAACACATGAACTCCCTAACTTCCCGTGCCAAATAATCTGACTTTTGCATATGCAAAGAAGTTTTTCCCAATTTGAACATCACCAACCAATCAACAAGTTATGACACGAGTCGCAGTTAAAGATATGATATTTGAATGTAATTTCAGATATTTGAATGTGAATGCAAACAGCAGTAAGAATATGAGAGGATAAAATCCGTCAAAAGGGTCTGCTTACACTTCCAGAGTTCCTCCAATCTGCCGGAAACTTCCTCCAA
Source organism: Phaseolus lunatus (assembly GCA_013389735.1). Taxonomy (NCBI): domain Eukaryota; kingdom Viridiplantae; phylum Streptophyta; class Magnoliopsida; order Fabales; family Fabaceae; genus Phaseolus; species Phaseolus lunatus. The sequence continues at coordinate 30,478,039 of CM023859.1, forward strand.
TATGCAGGTGACTCAGAACGGCACTGAATCATCAAGAATAAGAACATAAAGAAATCACAACAACCACAAATTCCAGGCAAAAATGATTCGTTTCTGTGATGTATGCAAAGTACAATTCGAAGAGAAAATCCCTAAACTCAAATCTTCAAAATCAACAAGAACATCACAAGCATTTTTATCAGGAGCAAAAAATCTATACTTGATCAAATACCCTAAAAGTGAAAATTCATCAAGTAAACATATAATATGATCACATAACAGATCTATGTGCCTTCCTCCGCTCATAATCAGCATCATCAGTGGGAAACTCAAAGCGACAAACAGGACACGTGTTCCTTATCCCCAACCATGGCACAATGCAGTCCCCATGGTAACGATGCGAACACGGTAACTGCTTCACCCCTTCCCCAACGCCAAACTCCTCCTTACAGACCGCGCAAACCGCGTTTTCCTTAGCCACGTCAGCAGCGCTCACGACCGCCGCCGGAAGGCTCCTCACGGCGGAGACGGAAGCCGGAGGCTTCCCAACGAATGACTCCTCGTTGAATTGGCCGAACATTTCGTACTCCGCGGCGTATACGAAATCCTCGTTGTCCCCGAAATAAGGCTCGGAATTCGTTCCCTCCACATTGGCGTTCAACAGAACCTGCCACCCCAAATTGTTGGCCTCCAATTCAAATTCTACTTCCTCCTCCCTTTCCTCTTCGATTCCCACAGAGACGGAAACGGAGGTGTCGTCGAGCATGCTCAGAACTTCTCTCTCGTCGACCACTTCCTCCCACTCGAAATCCTCATAACTGTCTCTGCTGTCTTCCAATTGAAGCGCGTCCAAGCAGAGAGGGATGCTCGAAACGTCGTCGTTCACGTTGTACTCTTCCTCCGAGTGCGTGCACATCCCAAACACGCTGCCGACGTTTCCGGAGTGGAAGAGCGATTCGTCGGAGTCAGATCCGACGGAGAGCCGGCGTCCGACGAATAAATCGTCGGCGGCGGGGAAGCCAAGGTCGACGGCATCGAGGGCGTCGATGACACCGAAAAAGGCGTCATTAGAGAGGGGATCGGTGAGTTGCGACTGTTCGACGCGCTGGTGAAAGAGATCCATTACGAAATTGACCTGATTCTCGCGGTCAGCGAGGGAGAAAGGGTTAGGATGGAATTCGGGGTCGAAATCGAAGTCTAAGTCCCAATAAGGGAAAGGAATCAGGTTTTGGTCATCGTCTGGGTGGAGGTGGTGGCGGGGGTAGGTGGTTACGTCTGCCATTGTTGTTTGTGGGAGGAAGAAAGTGTGGTGTGAATGGAAAGTGTGGGGAGTTTTTGGGCCTATAACGGGTTGGATTGTGAAATGACGAAAAGCCCCTTACTATTGCATTTCATTGTCCGTGTCTTCTCGCCTCCTGAATACGGGGAAGCACACCGTCTTCCGCTCTCTTTGCGCACACGTTCTGAATGTGTCTCCCTTCCTTTTCTTATGCCACACAATAAATTAATTCTCCACTTTTTCTTCTGTTTTTTTATTTATTTATTTATTTATTGGACAGTATTTAAATGCTGAATCTACTCCAACATGTTTTAAATGATATAGTAATTGATACTTTTTTTTGTAAGAATTGTAATTTTTTTTAAAGTAAATAAATAGACTTTTTCTGTTTTTAATTTAACCTTAGTTTTGTACTTCCTTCCTAAAGAGACGGAACAATTACCGACAAGTTATAAGTACTTAGTATATGGTATAATTCATACAAAAACAAAACAGAATATGCATTAGGACAAAATATTAAAGAAAAGTAGTAGCAACAACACTCTTTAATACATATTACTCTTCTATTAATTAAAATTATTAAAAAAACATAAAACTATAAAAGAGAAACACGATTAGCATCCATAAATATTGTGATTTTTAATAAATTTTAACCAAGTAAAAAGAAGTGGGTGAGAAAATACCTTCCCAATATTTCTTTAACTTTTACTCCTATCTAGTTTTTCGAGTGCACCAAATAATGCTAAGATGTGGTTTTTATCTTGTATTTATATTAAATGGGTATATTTTTTTCACTCTGTGGTGGGTAATGATGGGTGTATTTATATTCTTCTATTTATTGTTTTAAATATTAATTAAATATTTTTTTTACTAAAAAATGAAAAACATAGAAAAAATTAAGTATGTTATTATCAAGATTTCAAAATCGGAATGGTACACATGTTTTTTCAGTCTCAAATATAAAAATATATAATTATATAAATATAAAATAAGAGTACCAAAGATTAACATTTTAAATTATTTGATACATGCTTTAATTTAATTTAATATATATATATATAAAGATAGAATTAATATAAATTAAAAAACTTAAACTAAAATGTTTAAGTAATTAGATATTTAATTTTTAAAATATTGAATATTAAAAGAATTGTCCATTGACAAAATCTTATTAAAATTTAAAGTCTGAATTTTATAAAATTTTCTTTTATACAGGTATCAATTTTAATTACTTTAAAAAAAAAGAATTTCCCTTTTAAAATGTCCCTTCTACACAAATTTTCGTATTGAGTGGAATCTGAGTGGTACGTATTGGTCACGGCTAACTAGTTAAGTGAATGTGAAATTTTTTCCTCCACTTCCTTTTTTTTTTTTCTATCAGCAATAAAAAATAAAATAAATAGAACCACTTCAGGGGTGATTCAACCCTTATACAAACTATAAAATAAAAGTACATATCCTCAAACACTTCTTACCAACAGAGGAAAATTAACCAGCTCCTAACAAAAGGGACTAAGGTACAGTAAAACTAAAGCACCAAACCAGACTGACACAACAATGTCCAACAAAACTACATTATAAAACACCAAGTCGCAGCCACCATAGCAACAAACCATACCCTCCTAAACCAACAACCAACATACCATCCTCAAAACCAACAACCAACATACCATCCTCAAAACCAACAACCATCCACCAAGCAAAGCCTGCCAAACTAGTCCAGAAGTAGGCAACTTATAAAGAGTTCAAACAAGATAACGGGGCAAGACACCAGTCAGAGAAAGAGAAGCAGGCAGAAGGAATTTTGGAAGTTACCCAGGACCAAGCTTTCAATTGAGCCAAAGTAAAAATCTCAGAATGATCCACCACACCACCTTTGAAAATGACCTTATTTCTATGTCGCCAAACCTCACTAACCACCGAGATCCACACGCTTCCCAAGACAGGAATGATAGACTTAGGTGCATCACAAAACTGAATGAAATGTGCGAGAGGTTCAATAGGAGTAGTCGAAGACACTCCTAGCCACGAGAAACACTGAGTCCACACTAACCAAGCAATTCTACAGTAAAAAAATAAATGATTAGTAGACTCCTCTTTTGAACCACACAAACAACACATAATATTATCAACCACCACCCCGCGTCGAGCCAAGTTAACTTTAGTAGCAATCTTATTTTCCAACACCCTCCACGCCAATATCTGTGCCGCAAGCAAAGCCTTAATGTTCCAAAAAAGATTGTAAAAACTCGACAAAGCCCCATCGCTTTCTCCCCTTAACACACCATAAGCGGATTTAACCGAGAATTCAGCAGAACTACCACCTTTCCAACACCAAGTATCGTGAAAATCCACAACAAGACTTAACCCTTGAATATCCTAAAAAAGAAGGCAAACTTGAGATTTCTCCCATTCAAACAGATTTCTACGCCGCTCCATCTTCCAACTCCACACTCCATCTTCCCAAGCCCCATAGCGCTCCAACGAAAAATCTTTATCCCTAGACAGGGAAAACAATCTCGGGAATTTATTTTTCAAGGCAATGTTACCCGCCCATTTGTCATCCCAAAACTTAATATCCTTCCCATTACCAACTTCCCATTTAAAATAGTCTTCAAATTTTTCATCCCACTCCTTCATCGACCAAATCACCTTTAATTCCCTCCACCAGAGAGACTCGTTCTTGTTTGAACTAGGTACTTTCAAATTCCTCCAACCCCCATACTTGGACTCTAAAACCTCCTTCCACAGACCGCCTTTCGAGTCGCCCATCCTCCATATCCATTTTCCCAATAAGGCAATGTTGAAAAGTTTAATATTAATAACCCCAAGACCACCAGCTTCACGTGGCTCACAAACCTTTTCCCACGAAGCCCATGCAATCTTTCGCCCATCATACCCCCAACCCCAAAGGAAGTTCCTCTAAATTTTCACAATCTTCTTTACAACGACAGCAGGTATTTTGAACATAGACATATAAAACAACGGAATCGCCGAAAGGACAGACTTAATCAAACAAATCCTCCCGGCCATCGAAATAAGTCTACCTTTCCACCTTCCTAATCTCGTCTTTAACCTCTCAACCACCGCATCCCAAAACACTTCCTTCTTGTGACACCCCCCGACAGGCATCCCAAGATATTTGAATGGAGCTTTCATCACATCACAATTAAGGATTTTTGCAAAACACCTAAGCATAGGAACATCAACCCCCACCCCTCCAATACTACTCTTCAAGAAGTTCACCTTTAAACCTGAAGCCAACTCAAAACAATTTAGGATAGCTTTTAAGCTGAAGACACTTTTGGGGGATGCTTTGCAGAAGAATAAAGTATCGTCTGCATACTGAAGCATGTTAATCTTAACCTTATTCACCCCAATCTCCAGACTCTCCACCAAATCGGACACAACAACATTCCTTACCACTCCTGCAAGACCTTCGGCGATAATAATGAACAAAAACGGGGCAAGGGGATCTCCCTGTCTCAATCCCTTATAAGGAACAAATTCCTTAGTCGGACTACCATTTACCAACACGGACACAGTCGCTGACTCCAAGCAAGATTTAATCCAAGCAATCCATTGGTCACAAAAACCTAATCTCCCCAACATATAATTGATGAACTCCCACCTTACCGAATCATAAGCCTTCTCATAGTCTACTTTGAAAAAAATACAACTTTTCTTCTTCCTTTTTGCCTCCTCTAACACCTCATTGGCCACAAGCACACTATCCAAGATTCCCCTACCAACGAGAAACGCGGACTGTCTTGAATCAATAATTTTACTCATCACCTTTTTAAGTCTCTCGGAAAGTAACTTCAAAATGATTTTATACAAACATCCAACCAAAGAAATAGGTCTGAATTCGCAAAGATATTGTGGATTCTCAGACTTAGGAACCAAGCACACAAACGAGGCATTCGTCCCCCTAGGCCATTTTTCAAAGCTAGCAAAATCATTTAGAGCCAAGAGAATATCATCCTTAAGAAAATCCCAATAGAACTTAATGAACCCAAAGTTGAAACCATCCGGCCCAGGACTTTTTGAGCTATCACAATTCCAAACAGCAGCCTTGACTTCCTCTTCAGAAAAAGAACTAACCAGCATCTCGTTGTCAGCAGCAGAAACAGAGTTAAAATACACATTATCCAACTTGACTTGAGGCCCAACAAAACCTTCAAACCTAACCTTAAAAAAATCTCTGACCTTTTCTTTAACCACCTCCTTATCTTCACACCACCGACCATCAACAAACAATCCATTAACCCCATTTCTCGCCCTCCTCCATTTGAGGACCGAATGAAAATACTTTGAATTGAGGTCACCATTTTTTAATCACTTAAGACGAGTTTTCTGATGAATAATCGCTTCTTGTTTAAACAAATTTTAATTTTGTTCTGCCAACAAGGACCTCCTCTCCTGTCTTCCTTCGTCATCTAAGTCTCCTCCACTCCCGTGCTCCCATAAGTGTTCTAACTCCAAAAATGTTATCTTTATTCAAACTTTATAATTTGAAATTTACTTTTTGAATTCATAAATGATTTATAAATTAGAAAATTTGGAAACCAACTTTAGATTCTGAATCTTATATTTCGGAAATATTTTTTGTATTCAGAGATTATTTATAAAATTGGAAATATAGAATTGATTTTTAAATTTTACAATTTAAAATGACTTCCTTTCAAATTCGATTTTGAATTGTATAATTTTAAAGCCAAATTTTATATTTTAAATTCTAAATTTTTCAACAACTTCTTTCCAGATTTTAGATTTCGAAATGAAAAAACTTATGAAAAAATAAATAAAGATTTGTAAGAAGGTAATGGAAAGTATCTGATTTGAATTTATTCATTTGTAAAAAATATATTAATATAAAAAATTAAGTGTATATAAAATATTAATTTAGAGAAATAAATATTTAAAGATACACGTACTCTAAGAAAATAAAAATGATCATGATGAGTCACTTAAAAATTATTAAATAAAAATTAATTTTATATTATATAAATTATTTATTAATATAAAAATTATTTATCAATAATATAAATTAATTTAAATATAATTTATTTTACTACTTTCTAAAATAGTATATAATTTAGTCAATATAATAATTAATTATTTTTTATCTTTAAAATTAATTTTTGTTTAATAATTTTTTATAATGTATAATAAAAAAGAGAATGATTACTATTTTACATATAAAAAAAATCCAAACATAATGATAGTATAACATAGGGATTTTTTCTAATATAGCACTATTTACATTTTTATTTTCCCATCTAGCACCCTTTTGTTTTTATTTTCCTATCTAGCACCCTTTTGTTTTTATTTCCCTATCTAACACTCTTTTATTTTTTATTTCCCTATCTAACACCATTTCAAAAATAAATAAAAAATATTAATAAATTAAAAAAATTGATAATTTTAATTTTGAATGCATTAAAAAATGAATATTTTTAATATTTAAAATATTAAAAAATATAATCAATGAATAAAGAAATGAGTTTTTACAAAATAAAAATAAAAAAGTAATAAATTAAAAATGTTTAATTTAAAATTATTTTTTTAAGAATGAAGAAAATTTATTAAACCCTATAACAACATAAAAGTTGAATCTATAAACATAAATCAGTATTTATTTTTATTTTTATTATTATTGATGATGTAATCATGTTAATTTCAAGTAAAAAATACATGACATAATTATAAAAAAACTAAAGTCAATTAGTATTAATTAATAGTGGACACACAAATAATATTGAAATGTCTACCCTAAATGTAAAATCCTAAAAAAAAAAAACGAATGCAAATGTTACACTTAATGCTTAAAAATGATAAGAAAAAAAATGTAAAAATAAATAAATATAGAAAATAAAAACAGCAACATTGCAACAGGCCTTTCATGTTACGAAAGACTATTTGATGGAACTCATAAACAAAAAGTATTGGCCTGCATACACTGGTCAAATACCATGCCTAAGTCCCGACATGAAAAGAACCTCAAAGGGGAGACCTAAGTCAAGTCAAATAAGGACTGATATGAACATAAGATAATAACATGATCGAATAAAAAAATGTTCATATTGTCAAACACCAACCAGTACACACAAAAAGAAAATGTCATAATATTACTAGATTGTGCACTTTTCGTCATTAATTATGTTTCATTTCGCATCAACTATTTAATGTACCATTAAAGAAAATATTAAATGAATGATCTTCTTTCATTTATTTTCCTTTTTATGATCAACATGTACTTATTTAGTATCAACTTATATCTCTTATCTTTATATTGTTTTGATTTTTATATCTTTTATCTTTATCTTATTTTGTTTTGTCTTTATTTTATATCTTTTATGTTTTTAGTTATTATTATTTTTCTGTCATTCTTTATTTATTTATGTTTTTTGTTTTTATTTTAGTGTTGTTGTTTTTATTTTCTATACTTTTTTATTTTTTTATTCTCATTTTTAAGCATTACGTGTATCATTTGCATTAGTTTTTTTTTTTTTTGGATTTTTGCATTTAGGGTAGACACTTCAATATTATTTGTGTGTCCACTATTAATTAATACTAATTGACTTTAGTTTTTTTATAATTATGTCATGTAGTTTTTACTTGAAATTAACATGATTACATCATCAATAATAATAAAAATAAATACTAATTTATGTTTATAGATTCAACTTTTATGTTGTTATAGGGTTTAATTTTTTATTTGCTTCATTCTTAAAAAAATAATTTTAAACTAAACATTTTTAATTTATTACTTTTTTATTTTTATTTTGTAAAAGTTCATTTCTTTATTCATTAATTATATTTCTAACTATTTTAAACATTAAAAATATTTATTTTTAATGCATTCAAAATTAAAATTATCAATTTTTATTAATTTATTAATATTTTTTATTTATTTTTAAAATAATGTTAGATAGGAAAATAAAAAATAAAAATGTACTAAATAGGAAAATAAAAACAAAAACGTTCTAGATGAATAAATAAAAATATAAATAGTATTAGATAGGAAATTCAATCATAACATAACATCAGAAGACAACAAAGTCACAAAAATCAAATATAACGGTTTATTTTGAGTGGTTAATAAAAAAATTATACATGATTTAATAAAAAATTAAATCTAACACTAATGTTACACAACATTGAATTCTTGAACTAAACCAAAGATTTATGTGAAAAATCCTAATAAATTAATTTAGAAGATAATATTATTTTTAATAAAAAATTAAAAGAAACAGAAATGTTTTAATCCTTATAAAAAAAATCTACAAAAATTCTTGAGCATTATACATTAAAATTCTGCATAAAAACAGAAACCAGAACATTACATTTTGGTTATTTGGCACCCTTGCTAGCAGAATTTTGATTTGCCTAATTCCAAGAAAAATCTGCATCAAAAAAATGCATTATAATTCTGCAGAAAACCAAAACCGTGCATTTTGGTTATTTGGCATCGTTGCTTACAAAATTTTCGTTGCCTAATTCCAACTTCACATATTGTTATGCCTCATTCCACTTCAGCATAATAGAAGATAATACTTATTAAATATAATTATATTTCTCAATTTAATATTTTAAATTTCTACACTTTATTCCAACCCCCCCTCAAAATAAACCATTAATATTTTAATTTTCCTACTTTTTCCCATTCCATTGTTTTTTCAAACAAAAAGAAAAAATACAAAAACTAGTTCGAAATTCGATTTAGCGGAAACCGAATTTCGGTTGGTATTCCAGCAATCATACACTCAATCAAAGGTCAGACTTCGACACCATTCAGACCGAATTTTGACCTGAAAAAAAATGCTATATTTGCAAACATTTGCTCCAGTGTGTTATTTGGGGGAAAAAAAAAACAACCATGCTATTTGGGTGAAAAGTTCGTCTAGTGGAAGATATAACATGATATCACATGGAACATTATTAATGAAAGTTTTGTAGACATGGAATGAACATCAGAGGATTTAGGTTAGTATCCTCCATTGGGAGTTTAATCTGTCCAAATTTAACAATTCCAACCATTGTTAGAAATTTTGATGATTGGTGTGTGATTACATTAATTTTTTAATAAAAAAATATTTACATATCGAAATGTTGGAGTTATACTTTGAAATAATTTGGAAAAAATCTTTAAGTTTTCTCATTATGTATTAAGCATTAATTAATAGTATTAGAAAGTCACTTAAGTCTGATTGAAACTCATTTAATAATATTATGAAAATTTTATTGTATCATACATGGTCCGTGGCACTTTGACAATCACGATCAAAATTTTAATAACAAATTAATTAAGTATATTTTTGGAAGATTTTTTAATACGGGTTGGATACCCTGAAATATTCATTTTTATTCATTTTATTATTTGTTGATAAAATAAATAAATTTTGAAAGATCAAATTAAATTATTACTTAAACTAGCTTATTAAGCGGGTCAATGAATTAGAATAGAGATTCTGTTCTCCTTTGTCATCCTTATTGGTGGGTATCCACAACAAAAATAAAAAAATTAATGATAAATTTACATTATTTTGATGATTTTTGGCCATTACTCCATCACTAATTAAAGAAGTTCTTACCATGTCCACTTTTTATAGGTTTTCACTTTATTGTCCGGAGTAGTGCTTAGGATAAACATCAAGTAGTCATCACAGTGCAAAATGAAGAAAAGAATACTTTTTATTTAGTGCAACTTTGCCTTCATACGCATTCGTAAAAAACATGGTGACATTTTTTAAATTAATTTGATTTACAACTGTGACTATATGTATAGCCGCACTTGTAAATCAAAGCGCTTAATTTACAAATGCGGCTATTTGTATAGCCGCATTTGTAAATCAAAGCGTTTTGATTTACAAATGCAGTTATTTAAATAGCTGCATTTGTAAATCAGGCGCTTTAATTTACTAATGCGGTTTTATATTTAGCCGCATTTGTAAATCATTTTTCATCTTAAATTTTGAAGCGCGTCACACACTTTCAAATTTTCTTTCTCCTCTTCGTTTCTGTCACACTCTTTCATATTTTTTTTCTCCTCTTTGTTTCACGTTCGCACTGTTATTGCTCGCGTTTGCGCTTCGTGTTCATCTCTTCTGCAACTTCATTCATTTTGTTTTTGTGCCTTTGTAAGTTTTTTTGAGCTCTCTTTCTTCTTCACCCATAGATGTATAAATCTTTTTCATTTTTCTTATATTGTTTGGTTTCTTGCATTGCTCAGTATTGTTTCATTACCTTCGTGGTTTCATGTGGTTTTTTAGTTTGCTCCGTCACTGCTTCCCTGTCCGCTGTCGCCGTCGTTGCTGGCGCTCCCATGCCACTTTTCATCAACGTTGCCTTCACATAAGGTTGGTGGTGTTTTAAACTACTTGTTTTTTTTTAAAAGTTTTGAAGCATATATAAGTGTGACTACGAGAAATAGCCGCATTTATAAATGGTTTTTACAAGTGCAGCTATATAGCAGCACTCTTATCTTTTCGATTTACAAGTGCGTGCTGATCAAATACAGCTATATAGCCGCTCTTATAAATTTAAAATAGCCACACTCGTTTTGTCTTTTTGCACCAGTATTTTAATTTTTTTTTTAGTATTTTTTATGATATGGTTGCCCCAACCTATCCATTTGATTTCTGCTTTCACTTTCTTTTTCATAGGAATTGAATGAATAATTCAATTCCATTGAAGCCTGATAAGCGTCTAATTTATGTAATATTTCATATTAAAATATAGGCACTTATGAGTATTAATAGATAATTTACATATAAAATAATCCCTAATTTATGAATTTATACTTTTTTACATTTTTTTTATGATCTTTAATTGAATAAGAGCATTTTATTCCTAAATTTGGTGTTAATTGCATGTTTTTGTAGAAGAATGGAGATTTGGACTAAAGAAGAATGATATATGTTAAAAGGAGAAAGCTGGAAGGCCCAAAACATGCAAAAGAGAGAGAAAAGTCCAACTTAACAACAAGAATGTGTCAGATTAATTGGGCTATTTTTATGTTTTTATTATTAAGCCCATAAGTGTGACCCAAGAAGTCACTCAACCCTAGCAAATTAGGTTAAATAGGGGACTAGAGGCACAACCCGTGCCAGATTGAGAGGAAAAAAACCATAGAGTGAATTGTAACCAAATTGGGAGAATGGAAGGTGCTAGAAGTATGCGTGGCTAATTCTACCCTTTGGGATTGTGAGTAATTTGCTCGAACTCTTATGTATTGAGGTGATATCTTATATTAAAATATTCAGTTCTTGATTGATTATTGGTATTGTTGTTTTACTTTTAATTTTTCATGACAAATTGAGAATCTTAAATCTGACTGGAAAATATTTTTAGGATTCTAACCTAAATAACAATACTTAACATATTTGAGTGCTAGGAATAGACTTGAAATGTTAATTGCTATTAACGTCTGAGCTTCGTTCTAAGTTGTTCTTATAATTATGCGAGAGATCGATAGTTAGGGAACATTCTTAAGGATTTTATATGCGAGGACAATTCTTATCAAAGAACTTAATATTGACATGTTTATCAAAATACATGAGAGTGAGAGAGATGAAACCTAATCCCTATTTTTCCAACTTGAAACAACCAATTCTTTGTTTGTTTTCTTATTGATCATCGCCAACACAATCACTTTCAACGCACTTTTAATTGTTTTGTTCTATATTTAGTGATTATTGTACTTGATAATTCATTGTTCCTTGTGGGATCGATATCCGTCCTTAGGGACAATTATTACTTCTGACAACGCTGTGCACTTGCTGTAAAAAGTCATTAAAGCCTGGACCAAATCCCGAGTTTCACTCCGAATTTCAATGAGGCCAAATTCATCTTTCTTCTTTATCTTTCCTATTACAATTCAAATAAAAAAGAAGAGTAGGTTAATTACACATATTTCATATTTCATTGGACCTATAATCTTCTTCACCCCTTCCTGGGTCAATAACTAAAATGAAAAAAAGGGGAATATAAGTGCATCTGGAAAAACACGATTGATCTCTATCAATAGACCCGCCAAAACTCCGAACCATAAAGTACTTATTACTGGTGCCACGGAAAGATATATTTTTATATCTTGCATTTCAAATCCTACTTTCTTTTGATTTATTATTTAAGTCTTTTTTTCTCTGTTGATAGATATCAACAAAGAAAAATGTGGAAAGCAATATAAAGATTCTTTACAATAACATTAGAAACAAATGGAAAAGGGATGTAGCGCAACTTGGTAACGCGTTTGTGTGCATACAGGCTCATTATTTTACAGATTGAGATCAGTGTTGCATGAAATTTGTTTAATGTATTTCTCTTCCATTAACTTGTGTGAGCTCTCCTCCCTACTTATCATTAAATTTAAATAATATGTACAAAATAAGGAGGGCCAAGTAAAAGATTAGGATGAAATCTTAATCATTCTCATTTTTACCTTGCTAAATAAATATAAATTGGCTTTAGAAATTTAGAAAGAAGAAAAAGCAACATTTCTTCGTTCTTTTTTATCATAAGCTGAACTGCCAATACAAAGGTCAAGAAAAACATTTTTTGTTTTATTAAAATAAATGTAAAAAATGTTATATAAATCAAATTGAGCAGAAGAGCTTCAACCCTTATACACAATTAATAATATTATATTTTAGTCAGATTTTTCCTATCTAGTCTCACCTGATCCTATTTTAGTGATAATTAATATTCATTTCACCAAGCCTCCTTATTTAATCACTTTAATCAGTAATGACATTTTCATGAATGAATTAAATATTCTTAATTATAACATTGTGGCTCGCCAGTGGTAATGGTCAAATCAAAACACTTCTTTCAAAGCACCCTACAATCTTGGTCAAAATGAGAACAGGCTTAAAGCTATATGTATTGGTTGCTTCCTACTTAAAACCCCAAGAAGGAGATACAACTGTAAGTCTACACACCAACTACCTTTTATTTTATTATATTTAATAATACACATTCTACACAGTTTACCACAAAGCGTGCCCTAATTTATTTCTCCCATCCCCACTCACTTTTAGGTAATTGTATCAAGCTCAAGCTATGAACATCACTGTTTAATAATTGTATATTCATATGAACAAACAAACCTTACATATTGGACTCAAGGGTTGTCTCTAAAAACGGAATCTGAGACCAATCTTTTATAAACATAGGTTCTAATTAAGAAACAACTCTAGTTCCACATAGTCTGAAATGGAACACTTATTATATACATAGCCACTAATATCTTGTCTCACTTGTATACACTTTGTGAGGAGAATCGAAAAAGGTGTATATATGAAGTTGCATAGGAAATGGAGCGTGGAGTTATGGAAGAAGGACCGAACAAGTTCTCCTCGTTGCATGCATGACGGCCGACAAGAGCTGAACAACTCGTATCTTCCATTTCACGCGATCATACACCTTTTTCTTCACTTTGACTTCAACCCTAATTTCACTCCCACAAACAAAACAAAGCCCTTTTTCAACATTGTTCTAATTCCTTTTCCAAAGTAACCACTATGGAGATTAGTATACTACTTTTTAAAATTATAATGTTAATAATAAATAAATCTTTTTTCTTGAAATTGTTCACAAAGATCCAAGAGAAGCTAGCTAGCTTTGACATGCATGTGACCCTATAAGGAAAGACCCCCTTCTCTTACGCAGGATTCCTCTCCTCTTTTTGTTCAACGACATACCCCTTACCACTCTGTTATTCCATTCGCAATAATGGTGCCTGCAAACTTAAGGTCCACTACCTTTCTCCTAGTATTCATTTTGCTTCCTCTAAGATTCTCCAGCGCACACACCCAACACCAAGGTTCACTAACTTTTAACTTTCCCCATATCTCTCTTTCTCTTTTTCTGTTGTTGTCATAATGCTGTGTTGAATCAGTTTTTGCCTTAACTTTCATTGTTCAGGTAAGAAGACCCTGGTGGTTTTTACCAATATTGAAACAACAAGAAGTCCAGTAAACTTAGAGGTAAGAATATGCGTTAATTACTTATGTTTGATATATACTGTATGCTATGAAGTGATTCAAAGCGTGACTGAATTAATGTGGCAACATTTTTTCCACAACAGATTTATCATGGTGTTGCAGCAGTTGCTGAGACAGATCAAGGAACGAGTTTTCCTTCTGGGAGAAAGATGATGTCAAGAGGAGTACTCTCGAAGTTGAAGGTGGAAGAGGCTGAGAAAGCGCTTTGTGTGGTTGGAAACTGCAACCATGGAGAAGTTTTGAATGTGAACCAGCATAAAGTTGGTAAAAGGAGACATTCTACGAAAGTCAATATGTCTGGTTTGGTGCCTCTGAATGCTGATTATTATGTTCCAAGACCTCACCCGCCCAAGAACAACTGAATCACAAAGTTTGAAGCATATACACACGGAATTTTAACATATATATGTAATGTTTTTTTAGTTTGGTTAGTTTTTACTTACTTCTAACCACATTTGATTTGCCTTTGCTCTCAGTTTTGTAATGTTACTGTTTAGGGTAGTCATAACTAAACTATAGGTGATTATATTCTTGTATGTAAATTGAGGCTTTAAAAATGTGAACTCTGCTAGTGTTTCAGAAGGAGTTTTTCTACTAATTATATTAAGATTTCGTATAAATATATTAGTATTCTTTGTTTGAATCCGATATTTAGCAAATCCATTACTGAGCTCATTTAAAAGCACAAAATTCTCCCAACACATCTAACTTGTATCCAAGACTTTATATAAGGAAAACTAAGCTTCTTACCACTTGGAGCATTTGCTTCATTAATTTTGATTCTTTAACACATGTCTTTTACATCCGAGGGATTACAGATATATTATAATTCTAACGTTATTAAATAATTTTTAAATGAATTATTAGAATAAAAGTTTAATACTGATTCAAAGTAATTTAACAACATTGAGTAGATATACTTAGTTTTTCAAAAAGAAAATTGTCTGCTGACTACAAGTTGTTGGACATAAACTAATCTACTCTAATTTTACCCTTTTTTTTCATCAAATAATTTAAGTATATTTTATTTTTAAAAGTATTTTTTCTAAGAAGTTTAGGGGAAGACATTTGGACTAAGCAACTCTATTAGTTATTTATTTATTTATTTATTTTACAAATAAAAAAATTGAATGATAAAAACAAACCATTGAGATAATATATATATATATATATATATATATATATATATATATATATTTTAACTCGAAACAAATACTATCATATAGTAACATTAAAAAAAGTTACTAAATAAGAAAAATGTTATTAATACAATTTAATAATAATTTTTTATCAAATATTAGGTATATTTTATGCTATTAAAAAAGTTAATTAGAAAAAAATAAATTATTAGATAGTGACTAAACTTGATAAAAAAAATTTGTTTAGTTAAAAATGTGATTTTAAAATTTACTTTTAAAATTCAACAAAAGAATTTTGTAGATAGAGATATAAAAATGAAGATTGTATAGATTCAAATAGCATGTTTTCAAATTTAATTATAAAATTTAATAAGAAACTTTTGAATTTTTTACTTTTCATTCATATATCTTCTTGTATATGAGACAGAGGCGTTAAAGATTATCGGTTGCACAATTGATTTTTTTTTTTTTAAATTTCGTCTCTTGATAGATAGTGTACTTTTTTTTTTTTTTAAATTTCCTCTCTATCAAGATAGTGTATTTATAAAATATATTTCAACGCTCAATTAAGTATTTTATATTTGAGGGTGTAATGAGTGTTATATTAATGACGTAAATTTACTCTGTCTTATGTGTTTATTTTTACATTTTGTAATGATTATAATTCTTGATGTGCTGAATAATATGTATAATCATAAAAATGAAATTACCTCATTTATCGCATATTTCTTTTTACCTTAAGGTTTTTACTTCGAAGTGTTGACCTTAGCCGGTTGGTTGACCTCTAATACCAACTGAGTGTTACCAGATCGCCTGACCTCAACCAGTATAATATAATTTTTTATAGATATTTTTAATAAAAAAAATTATGAAAAAACAGAAAATTAGTATTTTTCTAGTAATCTATTTATTTTATTTTGAATGATTTTAAGTAATAGATGTGATAAAAATATTATTTTAAGAAAACATTAAAATGTGATTAATAGAAAATTAATATATTTTTAAAAAAAATTACCTTTTAGTGACATCTAAAAATTTATATATTAAATTAATTTTATTTATAGTAACATTTATCTAAAAAGTGTTACAATATTATGTTTTTAATGTTACTATGTTTATATTATTTATAGTGTAAAAAGTATGACGTGAAATTCATGTATTATAACATTTTAAATAAATATAACTACGATAACGTTATTAAAGATAGTAAATGGTAGTGCAACTAGGTATGTTTTTAAAATATATAAAAAAATTATTTAACTAAAAATTTATTAATACTATGTAATAAATATTTATAATCGATCAATTGAATTAACAAAAATAATATATCATCTTTGTTTTTTTTTTCAAGAGAATTTACTTTTCGGGCAAGTTCAAACCGGCAACCTCTCATGCATACGGGAAATTGGGCCTTTGGCCCAATCTAAAGAGTGTTGACAAGACAAAGATAAGGCAGTTTCTTCCTGCACCTCTATGTTTTTCTTCCTGCACTTCCACAATGTAATGTAAAGACAAAAATATCTCTATTATTTTTTAAAAACCCCAAAATGCACATAAGATCCACACTATTCTTTCTTCTTCCGGATAATGCAATTCGGTAGTTTTATGGAATCTGAAATCCGTATTTATTTTTTTGCATTCCTGATTGGGAAATCCGTAAATCTTCCAGATTGGAGAATCCGTAAATCTTCTAGATTAGTGAATCCAGTAATCTTCTGAATTGATGAATCCGATAATCTTCCAGAGCTATCAATCCGTAACAAAAATTAGACTTTCAGATTCAGCAATCCGAAAATCAACAATTTACCTTCAAAACATTCACTTCTGGATTGATGAATCCATAGCACACTTCCGAATCCCAAAATCCGGTAACCTAAAAAACTAGTTTTTTCAAATAAAAGGTGAAGGTCAGTTTTGGGATTTACAAAATTTTGGGGGTGCAGGAAGAAAAAGGTAGGGGTGCTGGAAGAAGAAGCCCAAAGATAAGTTGGACCAGAGCGACAAAGTTTTGGTGCGGTGGAGCTTGTCATCTTCTTCATCGTATGGTTCTGAACAGTGTGTGATTCGGAATCGGAAGGGGAAGAGAGATCCGGCGAGGATGGGATCGTCGTCGGCGTCGTTGAGTTCTCCAATGAAGAGAGTGAGATCCCAAGAAGAGGAGGATGAGGACGAGGAAGAGAGCGTTTGTTGCGGGATTTGCTACGCGGGGCGAGGGGTTTCCATCGCAGGGGAAATCGATTGCTGCAGCCACTACTTTTGCTTCGTATGTATCATGGAATGGTCCAAGCACGAGTCTCGATGCCCAATTTGTCGCCAGAGATTTTCCAACGTTCGCAGGCTCCCTATGCACGGCGTCTTTTCTTCCTCTCGGGACGTGAAGGTCCCTCATCGTGACCAGGTTCTTTTCATCTACCTTTCTTATATATGATTATTATTTAATTGATCATACCAAGCTTTCGCATTTACTTATTTATCGTCTTCTTAAAAGTGCATATCTTGTAGGGATTAGGGAAATTTAAGGCTGATATAACAAGATTGTAGAGATTGATTAATTAATTCTAAAACACACATATGGACACATAATCCCATAAAAAAGGTAGTGTGGTGAATCCGGGTTAATCAGATGAGCCGATCTCTTCAATGAAGGATTGTCGAGCTTTGATGATGATAGTCCGAGTGTAAGTCCACCTGCAAGACGCTAAAGTCAGTAAGAATTATAAGATCTTTAAATAGAAGTGAGGAAAAGATGTTAAGTGGGTCAAGAACACTTGCTGAGATGATATTTATAGGCTTATGAGTACGAAGTAACCGATTCGGTTATTAAGAGTGGTGCCGATTTTCAAGGACACGTAGAGGTATTTAGTTTCTAGTATATGGTAAATGCAGGTGCTTGGGTGCCAGTAGTGAATGGATATAATCTGTGATTCTAAATATCGGGCAGTATAGTGTGAATATGTTATAACACATCATGGCAAATGTTTTCTTACTTCTGGTTTTGGCTGTGAATTTCCTTTGATGCAATCAACACAAGTATTGAAATCAGATAACTAAAGATGATGAAGAATACCTTCCCTAATGGGTTTCTTAATTTAGGGAATAGGGATATGCCTTTAACCCATATTCAGTGGCATAGAGTATGTCTCATCAATCTTATTGCTTTTACTCCCAACAGCAGAACTACCTAAGAGTAAAATATTTATAGTAAAGAAAGTCTTAGATTGATGAAAATAAACACGGTAGTTAGTATAGCATGCATCGATGCTATTGATACGATTCAGAAGCCTGATGATGCAATTTGCGATCTCCAAGTAAATCCCACGATTTTGGCACAACAGCGCTATCATGCAATTGCCTTGCCGGTTTCAACATAAATGCAAGTGCAATGTGATTATGTTGTGAAGTCCGCAACAAAGGCAATTGTAGTTGCCTTATGCATCACAGGTTTCAACTGTGTCCTAGGCGATGCATCCATGTCAAGGGCATTCTGATGAGATGCAGAGGTTGAATCCAGCGAGTCTGTCGGTGATAGAAGGTAATGTTTAGGAAGAAAGGAAAGAAAACTAGTTCAATTGTGGGCATTGGGTATGGGCCTTGCTGCCTTCAAAATTTATGTTTTTTTAAAGAACTCAAGGTAGAAAGTTAAATCTGTCAAATGAGTTTTTAAAATTTCTGTTTGTTATATTTTATTTTGTTTATTTTAAATAGCTAATTGGGGGACAATTTTAAACTTAAAAGCCCATCAGATAGCTTAGACTTGTTTTATTTACAGATGACCTTTGAAATTATGTTAATATATAATTGTTTTTATATCTCATATGTTTCTTTATATTAAAATGATCCTAGAGATATGTTCTTAGTTATTTTCATATATATGCCATGTTTTATTATTGATAACGAATCTTACAATTCATGCTAGGATTTGATTTTGCAGTTCCAAAAATAGGGTTTCTGATTCATACTTTCTATGCAAATCATCTACCTTGAAAAAAATATCATCCAGTGTATAAAAATCTAGAAAACCCACCAAAATAACAAGGTTATTAAGTAAATATTTTTAAAAAATTATATAAATTTGCCTTGTAGATGGGTCAACACACCTAATTGTGTGCTAGCGTGTGAGTCGGCATCACTTGAACTCTTTAGAATTGGATCTACATGGATTTGATACCACTTGAAGAATTTAATGCAAATTTAGAATGTCCAAATTACTTATGGACACAACTCATAACATATGAAGCATCATTATGTTATGATGAAGGTATATCAAGAACACGTATCTGAATTTATTCAAAATCCATGATAATTGAAGAGAAATTACTGTGTTGATCAGTTTGTGAGAGGCAATTATAGTCAGCCTAGCAAGTGCAGGTGTGTGTTACGAGGGTGAGAATATGGACCTATTACCAGGCTACTACTAAATCTGAAGGACCCAATTCATCATGGGTCACAAAGTTCAATTACACCATTTATAGAAATTGATTAAGTGCATTAATAAAAATTATGGTTCCATAATTGACACATAAATAATTTAAATAATATTTTAATTATTGATTAATGCTAATTCATTTTAATTAAATTCAACATGATTTGGAGGGTTCTTGATGTTAGAAGGAGTGGAGATGAAAGAATGGACACATATGTGTTGCCTCTTTCGATAAGTGTATCGAGTCAGATGCAATATTTTGTCTCAAGAGATGGATGTCAAACTCGCATGGAACAATTTCTCTTAAAATTTTACTCCGTAACACTCACTAAATATCGAAATATGTACAATAATTTGATTCAAGGTATATGTGATTTTTGCATGTATATTTAAATAAAAACAAAGTAAATGGTTAGAAAAGTTCAGTTAATGAGATTGGGATTGAAGTTAATCTTTCTTACTCATTTGTTTTTTGGATAAATAAAAACATATAGTGCTCTGAACTACTTGATATTAATTAATGTAACAATTAAAGTCATTCACATTGATTCCTCAAGTATGAAATTCTTAAGAACGTCTCCTAAACATTGATTCCTCAGCTATTTAGTAGATTTCTTAGCATGAAGAGAAGATGTTATAAAGCATTTGATATATTAAAACATATTTCTAGCATCAAAATATATCAAGTATTTTCATTTAGGTAAGGTTTTCAAAAATGTTTTCCAGTTAAATCCAAGAATCAAAATCAATGGTCTATTGATCAGATAGAATCAGCTTTAATCATGAAATGAAAATACCAATATCAAGTAGAAACAGAATATCATATATAAATATCACCAAGAAATACATAAGAGTTTGAAAAGATTACATTCAATCCCAAAGAAAGGAGGTTAGCTACTCATGGTAGCCATTACAAGCATCAAAAGTTTATGGAAAGCAAGAAAAGAGAGTTGAGAGTTTTGGTTCTTCACTTCTAGCTTCAAGGGTTTCTCCAAGACCTTTTTTCCCTCTCTTCTTCGTTTATAACTCTTTTCGTTCTTTGGGTTAGTGACATCTCCCTCAAGCTCGCCAATGTCGCTTAGGCGAGACCCTTGATTCAGAACACCCCTTCTTTGGAACAGTTTTGCCTGGGTGAAGTAGTGAATTTGCATAGAAAATTGGTGGTTTGAATTGGATGATTTGAGGAGAAATTAAAAGAAAGTATGTGGGACAACTTTGGTTGTATGTCCCATGCTCAAACCATAAGAAATGCAAGGAAAGTCAACGAGGCACT
Organism: Phaseolus lunatus; assembly: GCA_013389735.1. Lineage (NCBI taxonomy): Eukaryota > Viridiplantae > Streptophyta > Magnoliopsida > Fabales > Fabaceae > Phaseolus > Phaseolus lunatus. The sequence goes on from CM023859.1 coordinate 30,499,142, forward strand.
TTCATTTGGTACAATCATGTGTCATTACACTCTCAGTTACCACATGCCAACACTCCACACACTGCCATTATTCTAAACTTAGCTACCACATATTGGCATCCTCCTATGAACTTAGCACCCTGTGAGTGTTGTGGTTTGTGATTTGTGAACTTTGAAGCTCATTTGAGTAGGATGAAGACGCTGTGAAGGCGCAAGTGGTTTAGTCCTTTGTCATTATTCAAAGGACAACCAATAACCATATCTTCACTTACATGGTCGCAAAATCGATTTTTTACGATGCTCAATCAATTATGCCCCAATCATAATCGATTATGTATGGTGAAAAATCGATTATGCACGTCCTAGATCACTTCATAGTTGCACCAAAAACCTACATAGTTGATTATGTTTGCGCCATAATCGATTATGTAGGGTAAAACTCATTAGAGGGCCTATGTTTTCAAGGACATAATCGATTATGCCTAATCATAATTGATTATGCCTAATCATAATTGATTATGTCTATGTTTGTGCCAAAGTAACAATGTTTGGACCACACCAATGTGCTCTCATGTTTAACCCTTTTTCATTGTCATAGCAAGGGCACTCTGATATTTGTTTACATTAAGAAATCACCAAATATTTTTATATCTTTCAAATCCATCATAATCACTTACAAACTTTCCACTCTCACTTTCCATCACTTAATCCAAGCAAAATGTAAATTTGGAATTGCTATTGCCGCACTGTCTTATACATCATTCGGCCCCATTGTACGGGTTTATTTGTAGCCATTCATTGTCCCACCAAAAGTTGGGTGTTTATATGTAATTTTTCATCATCTAATGTGCTGTCATATCATTTAGTAAGTTTGACATCTCGTATCGTCAAACTCATTAAATGATATCACAAGTGAATGGCAAAATTAGATGTTAGTGTAAAACTTATTTCAACCACACAAGGTATCACAAAGTTCAAAGAAATCATAATTCTTTTTTTTATTTTCTGAACCAAAAGAAAACATAATCTCCTAATTTATAAATTAATTCTAGCTGGTGATTCAATAGTAGATGCACTAATGTTAATATGCAAATGATCGCTTATGTTTTGTAGGCCTATCATCCTTATGGAAATGTGGCAATTGGTCCTGTCAATTCCTATGCTGAAACCAAATGTGGTGTTTGTCTTGCTGGGACAGATGAACATCTTCTGCTACTTTGTGATCTTTGTGATACTGCTTCACACACATACTGTGTTGGCCAGGGATATACTGTTCCTGAAGGTGATTGGTTTTGTCACGATTGTGCTATTTCCCGGGAGACCAATGCCAATGAAGAATCAGAACTACAAAATGTTGTGCCAGAGGCTGAACCAAGTGAAACCGTTGATATCTTTGATATTGTGAGGGAAACAGGCAGTCGGGTAGTTAAAAGACCAAGGACATCTCCTTTACAGCAGAACGTGTTATCTCCTTCTGCTATTCCTTTATCAGACAGGTTAAGCAGATTCAAAGGAAAAATTCCTGCCACAGGTCTCCATAGTATGCAGCTTAATATACAGGCATTTCGTGACAACTGGAATGCTTTGAGGAGTGGTTCATTACAGTTCCATTGTAATACGGATCAACCTAGCAGTAAAGTTAGTCAAAAGCAAGATTCTAGATCCTTATCACATGGCAAATTATATGATTCACATTCTAGGGCTTCCACAAGCGTGCAACAATCCACTGTCCAAGGTGGTCCTACTAACAAAACGTTGAATGAGAGAGTGTAAGAACCTAGAAGTTTATATTGGAATAAAAGTGTTATATTATAAATAAATTCGAAGCACGTGTTTATTTAAATATAAAGGAAGGAATGTATAGCTGAGAAAACTACGAGATCGCCGTTATTAAGCGGGTAGGCGATCTCCAACTTCTCTGGTACCTGAACGCCTATCGCCTAGCTTATGCTTGAACGCCTATCGCCTGTGTGTACCTGAACGCCTATCGCCTAGCTTATGCTTGAACGCCTATCGCCTGTGTGTACCTAGTAGCCTGTCGCCTAGAGTACACCTAATCGCCGAAACTACACTTAGTGTGTAGCCAAAATGTTGGATCAACCCTGGTACGTCCCAAAGGCCACGCGTATCAAGGTGTAGGTTAAACCTTGGATACGCTGGGCAGGCGAAGCTCTATACTTGAGCATAAGAGAATCATCCTTAACGTTACACGCTTGGGCGCACGAGGACTTGTGCTAATCAACTCTTGGAAGTGTGAAGCTACCGACGTCACCAAGCCTTGTGGAGAGAATACCTTGGATGTAACATAGTGGAATGAAGAACCTCCAGGAAGGCGTGGCGATGTGTCACCGAGCATCGCCAGGGCGCAAGGCATGCAGGATCGCCTGGGCGCGAGGGGCATGCGGGCATCATCAGGGGGAGAGGTCATCGGTTGTTAGCCTTCGCGCGAGAGGTCATCGGTTGCTAGCCCTCGCGCGAGAGGTCATCGGTTGTTAGCCTTCGCGCGAGAGGTCATCGGTTGTTAGCCTTCGCGCGAGAGGTCATCGGTTGTTAGCCTTCGCGCGAGAGGTCATCGGTTGTTAGCCTTCGCGCGAGAGGTCATCGGTTGTTAGTCTTCGCGCCTGTGGTCATCGGTGAAAAGGTCATCGCGCTACGTTAAGTTATACACAGAGAACGTGGGACCCAGACATCCAGCATGAGACGTTCTGCACGCGCGCCACGTAGACGAAAAGGGTGGTTCAGAATAGTGACATCAGAATGTTGGCATGCGCGGGAGACACTCGCAGTCGTACTGTTCAGAGCAGTGGCTGGCATGCACAAGCGACAACAGTAGCAGTACTGTTCAGAGCAGTGGTTGGCATGCACCAGAGGCAACAGTGGTCGTGCTGTTCAGGGAAGCGTGCACGCAAACTTCCCTGCAGAGTAGGTGGTGGCAGCTGCTTTTGGAGGGATAAGTTGGTTTAAGTCACTGAAATCCACTACTGAAGGGGAAGAAACGTTGCAGCCTTCGAAGAGAGAAAGAGTGAGTTACCTCCCTTCTCCTCCAGATATATCCTTCGCGCTGCGATTCTAACACCTTCACACGAGAGTACGACGAGCGACAGTCACCATTAGAGCACCTGGGCAGTCCTCTGCAAGTCCTTCAACCAGACGCAAAAACAGAGCCAAGGCGTTCTTCAAGCTTCGTTGGATTTCGGAGCCCCTGGTATTTGCGCAAAATCCAGGTAAGGGAAGCTAGCCTTCATCTTTAATACGAACCATCGTTTAGCCTTTTCTGAAGGGTGGGCGACGTGGTCGCCGTTTTCGCTTTCGTCTTCATGAAATGCTTTGTGTTATGTGTTTGGGCGACGTGGTCGCCGGTTTTAAACATAGCCTTTGAAATACCATGTTTTTGAACTAGATCGCCGGTTTTGGCGCTGTTTTGCGAAATCTCTGTTTTTGATGTTGTTTTGAAACTACTTGAGATTTACATGAGATATTCGAAGATCTGAAGCTTTGAAATGTTTGTTGATGTGATTTGAATCATTTACTTGAATGGTATGATGTGTTTGGATGTGGGATCGAGGCATAGTATTTTCAGGAAAGGAAATACCGTGTTGAGATTGGTTAGGAAGTGCATTGATCAGTGAGTAACCTGTTAATGAGACGATCCTGACTCTGCTGAGATAATGGAATCACGTAGATGAAGTTATTCAGTTGGTGAGAGTCGAAGGAGGTTCATACGTATGGGCGAGTTGTTCAAATGGGAACGAGCTCGAGCTGTTGTATGGATTAACCTTGTCATACCAGGAGAATGGTAACATTGAGATTGTATATGCGCATGCTGTGTGGATTCACAGTGGTATGGTATGACAAGTGCATGTCTCTGGATACTAAGTTCAACGCACGAGTCAATCCGGAAGTAGTGTCAAGTGTCTTGTGTTGTGAGTCAGTGGAAAGTCTGACATGTGAAATGAGAAACTTGAATATTGATAGACACTTGATGCAGTTTGTGAAATAGATTGATTCTGAGAAATGCTGTGAAATGTTTGGATTTTTGGGCGATCAGGTGAAGGGATGAGCAGCTCTACGTTTTACATGGATAATCTTGAAACTTGTTTTACTTTAATTTTAATGTTCCTATTTAAACTCTCTTTAAAATGTCTAGCTTACCCTGTGGTGTTTTCTTTGGTGTTGTGCTTGGTTCTCTTTAAAAAACTGTGATGATCGTGTAATTGTTACACGGGAGCAGATGATCTTCCAGGAAGAAGAGCTCCCTAGTGAGTGATCGCCGGGGAAAGAGATCGCCTATTTCCACCTCTCGGGGGTGATCGCCGGATTTGTGTCCTGATAGCAGATCGCCTGTTTTGAGGTCTTCTGTTTTGGGATCGCCGGTTTGTGTTGGAGGTCGCCGTTTTTATGTATGGAGACCGCCGGTCTTGCTGTATTTGTTTTCTTTCTTTAAATTTTGAAAACATTTGAAGGATTATGTACTAATCTCCCTAAGAGAAGCAACTCCATTACTTATATATATATATTACCTTGTATTCTTCAATATTATTTGGTTACACTTAATTTCATTATACATGTATGTATGTATTATTTTGGCGGGATGTTACATTAATGGTATCAGAGCAGTTCGTCCTTAGGATGATCTGAGGGCTGTGGATCCATTGTGTTTCTTCTGCTCATGAAAGTTATTTGAGTTTAAAATAATAACTATAGTGAAAGGTTTTCAAACGTTTTTGTATTGAATTTTGTGTGTGCTTGGGTGAATATATGTTCTAATTGAAAATCTTAGTATTAAGAATGAGAAGGTCTTGATAAAGTAGTGAGGGTGCACACTCATAACTGGATCGAGATGAGTCTCAATCTTAATTCCAAAGGTTTGATGTTTAGCATATATTGAATTCTGGTGTGAGCTATCTCATTCTCTTGAGTGTCTTTGTAATTGATTGGAAATGGCTGATTGGACTGGTGACTGCATACCAGTAGTTGTGCTGGTGTTATGCTTGATGTTATAAGCATTATGACTCTGTTGTTGAGCTCAAATTCTTAATGATTTTGAGATGCTAACCTTTGTAAGGTCTAGCTGTTACCCCCCTTGAATGAATTGATTTCTTATCGATCTCATTCTTGTAGTTGTAGGGAATATAGGAATATTATAGTTTCAAAATCTGAAAACGAAGAGAGATGGCACGTAGACCTTCTACCCCTCCCCAATCTTCTTCGGAGATGAGCCAGATCGCTAAGGCTATCGAGATGATGGCAACTGCCATCCAACAGCAGAATACGGTAATGGCCCAGATTCATCAGGCTGTAATGAATCATTTGGAAACTGCTGGATCGGCTGCAACAGCTTCCCAGGTCAATCAGCCTCGGGAGCAGGTAGGGATGACCGAGTTCATGAGGCACAACCCACCCAAGCTCAGTGGGAGTGCTACCCCTGATCAAGCAGATCCGTGGACCAGGGAGTTACATACCCTAGTAAGGAAGGCAAGGGTAGTGGAGACCCTGGAGAGGAGTGGTTCCAGAGTAATCAGATCACAACCAGGGGGTCCCTCCAGTGGGAAGGCCAAGGTGCAGCACCCACAAAGCAAGCCTTATTCGAGACCCTCTCAGCATAGGGCAGAAGCAGCACCGCCCCAGCTTCAGCAGCAACAACCCTGGAAACTTAAATGTTTCCACTGTGGTGGACCACACACAGCCAATGTGTGCCCCAAAAGAGATTCAGAGAGAAGATGTTTTGCCTGTCAAAGGACGGGACACGTTGCTAGAGATTGTCCTACCCAGAATAGGATGACTCAACCCAGTGGATCCCAACAGTTGAGGAATGGAGGCAGTCGACCTCAGGCAGCAGGGAGAGTGTTTGCCATGGCTGGAGCGGAGGCATCCCAGTCAGGTAACTTAATACAGAATGTTGCTCTATAGCTGGTAGATGCGTTAGAATTTTGTTTGATTTTGGAGCGACACACTCCTTTGTGTCAAGCCTGTGTGTAGCCGAGTTGGGCCTTCTAGTGAAGGAGTTGCCGTTTGAAACTGTTGGTCTATACACCTGCATCAGGACAGGTGTTGACCTCTACGGTTTGCCCCGAATGTCCAGTGATAGTAGAGGGACGCAGATTCAAGGTGAACTTGATCTGCCTACCTCTTCAGGATCTGAATGTTATCCTGGGAATGGATTGACTAGCTGCCAATCACGTTCTCGTAGTCTGTGGTAGTCAGAAGATAGCGTTTCCAGACCTCCAAGAGGCAGACGTGTTATCAGCTCAGCATGGGTAGTCGGAGTTGGGAGAAAGAAGCGAGGTGCTTCGTGAATCCTAGCTCAGTTGGGAGTGAAGAATAAAGAGGACGTAAGTTGGATACCTGTGGTGAAAGATTTCATGGATGTAATTTCAGAAGAAATATCCGGATTACCTCCTAAGAGAGAAGTGGAGTTCTCTATTGATTTTGGTACCTGGGGCTGGACCAGTGTCAATGGCACCTTACAGGAGGGCCCCAGCCGAGTTAGAAGAGTTTACCTATAATAACGGCGATCATGCTGGCATTGGGATGGCAACGTATGAAGCTTTGTATGGAAGGAAATGCAGAACTCCTTTGTACTGGTACCAGGAAGCAGTATTGGTTGAACCAGAGTTGATTCAGCAGACGACCGAGAAGGTGCAGATCAGAGATGACTTGTCCTTTGAAGCAAAACCAGTTAGAATTGATGACCGGCAGGGTAAACAACTCAGAGGCAAGACCATCAACATGGTGAAAGTGGTGTGGGATGAGAAATCGGGTGATTCAACGTGGGAGTTAGAAGAACCCATGAGGGAAGCCTACCCATACCTCTTTTCCTTGTAATTCATTTTCGGGGACGAAAATTTTTCTTGTTGGGGAGATTGTAAGAACCTAGAAGTTTATATTGGAATAAAAGTGTTATATTATAAATAAATTCGAAGCACGTGTTTATTTAAATATAAAGGAAGGAATGTATAGCTGAGAAAACTACGAGATCGCCGTTATTAAGCGGGTAGGCGATCTCCAACTTCTCTGGTACCTGAACGCCTATCGCCTAGCTTATGCTTGAACGCCTATCGCCTGTGTGTACCTGAACGCCTATCGCCTAGCTTATGCTTGAACGCCTATCGCCTGTGTGTACCTAGTAGCCTGTCGCCTAGAGTACACCTAATCGCCGAAACTACACTTAGTGTGTAGCCAAAATGTTGGATCAACCCTGGTACGTCCCAAAGGCCACGCGTATCAAGGTGTAGGTTAAACCTTGGATACGCTGGGCAGGCGAAGCTCTATACTTGAGCATAAGAGAATCATCCTTAACGTTACACGCTTGGGCGCACGAGGACTTGTGCTAATCAACTCTTGGAAGTGTGAAGCTACCGACGTCACCAAGCCTTGTGGAGAGAATACCTTGGATGTAACATAGTGGAATGAAGAACCTCCAGGAAGGCGTGGCGATGTGTCACCGAGCATCGCCAGGGCGCAAGGCATGCAGGATCGCCTGGGCGCGAGGGGCATGCGGGCATCATCAGGGGGAGAGGTCATCGGTTGTTAGCCTTCGCGCGAGAGGTCATCGGTTGCTAGCCCTCGCGCGAGAGGTCATCGGTTGTTAGCCTTCGCGCGAGAGGTCATCGGTTGTTAGCCTTCGCGCGAGAGGTCATCGGTTGTTAGCCTTCGCGCGAGAGGTCATCGGTTGTTAGCCTTCGCGCGAGAGGTCATCGGTTGTTAGTCTTCGCGCCTGTGGTCATCGGTGAAAAGGTCATCGCGCTACGTTAAGTTATACACAGAGAACGTGGGACCCAGACATCCAGCATGAGACGTTCTGCACGCGCGCCACGTAGACGAAAAGGGTGGTTCAGAATAGTGACATCAGAATGTTGGCATGCGCGGGAGACACTCGCAGTCGTACTGTTCAGAGCAGTGGCTGGCATGCACAAGCGACAACAGTAGCAGTACTGTTCAGAGCAGTGGTTGGCATGCACCAGAGGCAACAGTGGTCGTGCTGTTCAGGGAAGCGTGCACGCAAACTTCCCTGCAGAGTAGGTGGTGGCAGCTGCTTTTGGAGGGATAAGTTGGTTTAAGTCACTGAAATCCACTACTGAAGGGGAAGAAACGTTGCAGCCTTCGAAGAGAGAAAGAGTGAGTTACCTCCCTTCTCCTCCAGATATATCCTTCGCGCTGCGATTCTAACACCTTCACACGAGAGTACGACGAGCGACAGCCACCATTAGAGCACCTGGGCAGTCCTCTGCAAGTCCTTCAACCAGACGCAAAAACAGAGCCAAGGCGTTCTTCAAGCTTCGTTGGATTTCGGAGCCCCTGGTATTTGCGCAAAATCCAGGTAAGGGAAGCTAGCCTTCATCTTTAATACGAACCATCGTTTAGCCTTTTCTGAAGGGTGGGCGACGTGGTCGCCGTTTTCGCTTTCGTCTTCATGAAATGCTTTGTGTTATGTGTTTGGGCGACGTGGTCGCCGGTTTTAAACATAGCCTTTGAAATACCATGTTTTTGAACTAGATCGCCGGTTTTGGCGCTGTTTTGCGAAATCTCTGTTTTTGATGTTGTTTTGAAACTACTTGAGATTTACATGAGATATTCGAAGATCTGAAGCTTTGAAATGTTTGTTGATGTGATTTGAATCATTTACTTGAATGGTATGATGTGTTTGGATGTGGGATCGAGGCATAGTATTTTCAGGAAAGGAAATACCGTGTTGAGATTGGTTAGGAAGTGCATTGATCAGTGAGTAACCTGTTAATGAGACGATCCTGACTCTGCTGAGATAATGGAATCACGTAGATGAAGTTATTCAGTTGGTGAGAGTCGAAGGAGGTTCATACGTATGGGCGAGTTGTTCAAATGGGAACGAGCTCGAGCTGTTGTATGGATTAACCTTGTCATACCAGGAGAATGGTAACATTGAGATTGTATATGCGCATGCTGTGTGGATTCACAGTGGTATGGTATGACAAGTGCATGTCTCTGGATACTAAGTTCAACGCACGAGTCAATCCGGAAGTAGTGTCAAGTGTCTTGTGTTGTGAGTCAGTGGAAAGTCTGACATGTGAAATGAGAAACTTGAATATTGATAGACACTTGATGCAGTTTGTGAAATAGATTGATTCTGAGAAATGCTGTGAAATGTTTGGATTTTTGGGCGATCAGGTGAAGGGATGAGCAGCTCTACGTTTTACATGGATAATCTTGAAACTTGTTTTACTTTAATTTTAATGTTCCTATTTAAACTCTCTTTAAAATGTCTAGCTTACCCTGTGGTGTTTTCTTTGGTGTTGTGCTTGGTTCTCTTTAAAAAACTGTGATGATCGTGTAATTGTTACACGGGAGCAGATGATCTTCCAGGAAGAAGAGCTCCCTAGTGAGTGATCGCCGGGGAAAGAGATCGCCTATTTCCACCTCTCGGGGGTGATCGCCGGATTTGTGTCCTGATAGCAGATCGCCTGTTTTGAGGTCTTCTGTTTTGGGATCGCCGGTTTGTGTTGGAGGTCGCCGTTTTTATGTATGGAGACCGCCGGTCTTGCTGTATTTGTTTTTCTTTCTTTAAATTTTGAAAACATTTGAAGGATTATGTACTAATCTCCCTAAGAGAAGCAACTCCATTACTTATATATATATATTACCTTGTATTCTTCAATATTATTTGGTTACACTTAATTTCATTATACATGTATGTATGTATTATTTTGGCGGGATGTTACAGAGAGTCTATAAAGATGATGCTGACAAGGCTTGGAAAATGGTGGACAGGGCAAAGAGGATGCTACTGACTCGTCAAAGAACTAGCAGCAATCGGCAGGGAGTAGATAGACCCTCATGCAGTGGAGGAGCTTGTAAAACATCAGTTGAACATTGTAATTTCCCAGAACTAAAAGATCAACATTTGAAAGCATTAGACTTAAGGAACACTAAGAAAGAGAAGGAGTGTGACTATTCTAGACGTGTCCAGAATTTCAAAAATTGCTCGACCCTAAAGTTGGAAGAGAAAATGAAAAGTAGGGTTAGATGTGAGGAGATGATACACAGTGTGAGGGACCATACTACTCATTCAGAAGGATATTGTGAAAGTTCATTGTCCAGAAAGGTACCTACTAATATCCAGGGTGGTGTTCCTTGTGCTGAAGAAGAGAGAAATGCTTGCCAGGTAACTTCGGCAGATTTAGCTTCCTCGAGTGGCAAGTTTGTTAGTGTGCTCTCCTCTTGTAGGGACGTGGATCTTGTCAATGGAGAAAAGATATTAGCTAGAAGTTGCGAGGATGGAAGCACAAGAAAAACTGACGATGCAAAAACTGAGATCCAGTCTCTTGTTAAATTGAATCTGAAGCTCTTGACCAGAGATAAAAAATTAGGTAAGTGGTTATCGAAATTCAGATTTTTACCCTAGATTTACATTATCGTTATTGGCTGAAATATTTATAGGTGCTTAGCGTACACTTTTCACAATCCATATCTGATTTTTAATTAGGTAACGTGTGTGCGTAGTTCAGCTTGTTTTGGATAAATGATCACTTATGTGGCCGAATCCACTTCTATGCCAAACATAAATTCCATCCCTCATCTTGGTTTCTCAAATTTTCTCAAGCAAAACAAAAATTGTTTATGAGAAACTTCTTATTTTGCTGTGGTTTTCTCGAATGCATGTTGTAAAGCTGTTAAATAGGCTTTATGCAAATGATAATTGTTACTTGAAATGAAAGCATATCACTTGAAGCTGTTCGTGATGTAGGTTTTGATACCTTCAAGGTAGTTGCAAGGCAGGCCACCCATACCATCTTGGCTGCTTGCAGTTCTGAGCAGCAAAAGTGCAGCACATCCTCCTCTTGCTCAGTTTGCTGTCATTCCGACAATACCCCCCAGTTTCAGAAATCTACTTTAATGCCTAACTGTTGCAGGCAATGCTTTTACGCCTTTGTAAACAATGTTGTCAGCTCCACCATGATGGAGAAAGGTTGCGCTTGATCTGCATTATTTTTTTTTCCTCTTTGGGGAATGCACGATGTGCTTCTATCTATTGGTGTGATTATTGTTCTCCATTGCAAAATTGAAGTCGGAGGTAGGGGATAGCAGTTTAATCTAGTTACTTTCCACCTGGATGGAATAGGAGTTGATTTTTAGATTGAAAACTGGAGAATTCGTCTACCAATTCTTCAAGTATGCACAATAAACATGAAAGCAGCATAGTTTTTTGCACTATGAAAGTGTATCACTTATTGGGTACAGTCGTACAGAGAAAAAGCAAAATGGACAGTTGCCTCCAATGAGTGTGTGAACTCCAGTCACATTGCGTCACGAATCACGAAAGCACTAAAACATCAGGAGGGTGAACTCTGCCTCCACCAAAGCAGCTACTGTTTGCAGCCCCTTCAATGGCATTTTTATGGCTAATTACTGGATCAGTAAATTTTAATAAATATTTTTTAAAATAAGCAGAGACTATTTCGTCACTAATTTTGAACTTTCTAGTACGATAACGAGGTACAAAGTTACTCGTTTTATATATATGTAAACATTTAAACGTGTTTAAAACAAATATTCAATACACATAAAAACCTATGTTGAACGCCAATGACAAAAATTCATTCTCATGGTGATGCATGTAATGTGTGAATGTTCTCGAATCAGATTTTCAAACTTGCTCTTTGGTGGATCTCTGGAGTGTTGGATTATTTTCAAGCTCTAGAGTGCCAGCTCAACAGTAGCATTGATTCAGAAATCATGGCCCAGTCCATACAAATTTGAGCATCAGAATTGGCAAAGAGGTTGGAAGAGAAAATGAAGCTGATGCAGGTGCGGGTTTAATTTCTAGAGTAAAGTATTCTAACTATTTATGAGATTGGATGAAATTACATAAATCATCTCTATTTTTTCTACTCTCACATTAATTTCTCTTAATGGTATGAAAAATATTACGTTGCAATCATTTATATATTTATTAACTAGTTTAAAAATACTGTACCAAAATTTTCCATATAAAAAATATTGCTTTTAATCGGTTGATCCATTCTTAATCGCTTTCAAATAGCAATCAATATGAATAAGATGTAAATGGTATTATGTTCATTTGTAATTGGATATTCTGTGTTAAAAATATAGATATAAAAAAAGTTAGTCACAGTATAATTGCACAATTCTAGGCGTACAGTTTTCCCGTGACAGCATTGTTTATGTAATGAAAAATGAAATGGGTGGTGTTACATTTTTATTGGTAGTAGTGTAAGTAAATATATTTGTAAATAATGAAAAAAAAAAGTGTAATGTATTTATTTGATTAGGATAAGAAAAAATATAATTTAAATATTTGGATAGTATTTGATTTTTGGTATAGAAAAAATGAGAATAGAAAGAATTGTTGTATTAAAAGATGAAAAGTGGAAGGAATAGGAATAGGAATAGGAAAGTAATGGAATGTGGGACAGAGTGGGGTGGATGGAGACACTTGTCCTACCGGAAGTGGGTCCTTGGATGGCATGCATGAGGCGTAGGTAAACGACAAAGAAAGAGAAGCACGTGAGGGAGGCACGTGAGTGAGGCACGTCATGTGAAAGAAGTGTCTCTCTTATTGGATCGCTTTCAGATTTGAATCAGCCATAAACGACAGGTCAGTTGAGAAAGGAAAGCACATGCCCCCACTCTCCCCCTTTTCCTACTTTTCCATCCCTCCCTCTGTGGGTCCCTCTCCCACCCCCACGTGACACCCACTCCCACACACATCTTCTTCATCATCATCACCATCCATACATGCACCATCCATACATCCACCATTGGTCCCCACCGCACGCGGGGTAGAGCAACGGCAGGGTATGATCGCACGTGACTTAGTGGTTCTTCACGTGCTCTGTCAACCGTGCTCCCCTATTTCTAACAACAAACTACCCTCCCTTTCCTTCCCTTCCCTTTGCATTTCATACTCTTCACGCATTCCCATTTATCTTTCTTCTCTCTGTTTTCTTAATTTCACTATCTCTTTCTTTAACAAACCTACTCGATCATCACGTACGCTTCCATCACAAAAGCTAAAGTAGAAAGTAGTTGAAGAGTCACTTTATATATGTATCACATACTTTGCAACATCATGCCACTACTACGGAACTCAACATTTCAACTCCTTTCTCATGCTTCACCAACACAAATACACAATATAATTACCATTTTTTTCCTCAAATGCACCCACTCCCTGTCAATTCCATTTAATACATTTCTTCCACCAGGACAAAACCATTTTCAACAAATTCAAACACAACTAATTATCACAATTATGCAATTTTATCTCTTTATTTACTCCTCCTACATTCTTATTCTTCATTCTAACTAATCAAAATAATAAATTATCAATTACTTCACATTGTTTATATACATATTTGTTCTTTAATCTACAAAATCTATTTTTAAAACAAAAATGTGATGTAACTTCAAGCGAATAATAATTCATAGATAATAATTAACACTAAAAATATTGTAGTGTCCTGATAATAGAGTAAAAGCATACTAGATACCGATATCTGAAAATAATAAAAAAGATATTATTTACTCCTCATAAAGAAGAAAAACCTTAATTAAGGTGATTAATTGAATATGCAAGATTGTAATTAATTTGGAAATATATCTCAAAATAAATCCAGATACAAAGAGAAGGATAAAGAATACTATCCTATATAAGTAAAGGAAAACAACTCACAAAACACACAACACATATATTTTACACTATACTCACTATATTGTATGCTCTTACTAACTTGAGCGTCGGAGTATCTCATACAGGTGGACCCCCTCATTTCCTTAGAGTTAATTCATGAAGTTTACAATAATACGATCCGATGACCATCTTGGAGTTTAACCAACCTCAACTAAATGTTCTAATTGAGAGACATCCCCTTATCTTAATCAAATATTATCTCAAATTTTAGAATTAGAAGAATTTTGATATTTTATGTTGTTATCATATAAAAAAAGCTTAAATAACTTTTTAAGTATTTTTAGAGTTTTATAATATATGTTATTATTATAATTTAAATCCCAGTTTTAAAGATTCAAATGGGAAGTTTAATTTTAGGAACTTAAAAAACAAACTATAAAAAAGTAAAAAATTGTTTAATTTTTGTTGTTAACTTTAAAAATGAATGTGGAAGTTCAGTATAGTTTTTTTTTTTTTTTTTAACTAAATTGACCTTTCATTATCACAGGAAAACAAAATATTTTGATTGGAGAAGCTTTTGAAGTAGAAATGTGACTAGTATCTAATTATAATAGACACAAACCACAGCCACTTTTAAATATTTAAAACTTCATGTGACCCGTATGCTCTTTTTCATTTAAATTTAACAGACGAACCATACATACATACATACGCATAAGGATTAAGTTTATAAATTAATTAATTAACGTAAATATGGTGGAGCCAGCAACGATGATGGATGAGTTGGCCACGTGAAGAGAGAAAGTATCTATACATTTTAATCACGTGATGGGGTGCGGGTCTTCCGGAGAATTCGACACGTGTCCATTCAATTAAGACGTGCAGGAACCCGATATGGTATTCTATTCCCTATCGGTTGGCTTAACTTAAGGCATAACTCATAGTCACAGCTAATTACAACTTTTTTATTAATTAAATATTCATTTCACTTCTCGTTCAAAACACACACACAACATAAATTAAAACAAAAAACCCTTTAGAACTCTGCTTCGACTCTGTAATTAGATTATTAACAAGAATGTCTCTATTAGGATCATGACTTGTCTCAAGAGTGGAGGGGGTGAGTTCGTATTAATTAAATCACCTAAATTAAAATGGATTTGTTAACTGATCCCTAAACTGATTCCTTAACAGAGGAATGTCACCACCTTCTCAGCCACCACATGGCATAATTATAAAATTATTTTTTCACCAAAATTAACCAATATAACCTTTATATTTGCTTCAAACATTCAAAATTATTATTTACCTTCCCTTCTCATATACTTTTTAAGTTTATATGTTTCAATTCCAAACTGTTTAAAGGTAATATAATTTGTTTTCAATAATCAAACCAATCTGTTATCTTTTTTTCTGGTATACGTTTTGCAGTGTTCATCTATCTTCAGTGTTGTGTGTTTCCGACTCCACTTAAATATGAAAAACATAACTAATGATTGAGATGGAAATATTATAGAAAAAGTAAATGAATTAGTACTTGAAAAAGTGCACTGCACTACAGAATTAGAGTGTCACGTTCTTGGTTGTATATTTTATTTCTGCTTTCTGTTTTTTTAAGTACGATTGTGCAATTCATTCTCTAAAAAACATATTATATTGGAAGCATAGTGAGATGGTGGTACCTTTGTTATTGTGTATGAAAAAGTTGTGGTTAATTATTGAATAGGCCTCAATCGATATTTTTTACATTTTGTTTTCAATTCTTCATGAGTTTAATAGAATAACACTGAAACAATTATTGTAACCAAACAGAGTCGATGCCGATAAGGAGCTTTAAGCAATATTTTAATGATACTCTCTTTCAAAGTTTTATTTTATGTTGAGGAAGCACAGGGTTGCGACTCCGTGCATGAACCTTGTACGCTGTCTTTACGCATCAGAATCTTTTTATTTTTAACACTCCGTTTCCTCATACTATACGTAATAAATAAAGGTAACAACTCAGAAATTTTTGAAATAGAAAATTGAAATTAAGATAATATCTGGAGTTATTTTGGTAACCGTAGAGAAGTGAGGAGTGATAAAGTGGGGGACCCCATTACGCAGAGTACAGTTCTTCTCTGTGTGATCTTCTGCAATTTGATTTATGGGAGGTAATACAAGTTGAGTTAGGTTATGTAAGCTTCTGCTGTGTTTTGCATACTCCTTTTTGTTTTTATGCACGTGAGTTTGGATCAACTCACGTGGCCTCCATCTCTAACCCCACCCACCAAACCATGCCTTACCCACCGCTCATCACTTTTTCAACCATTTTTTTATATATCATTTTCACATTTTTTAAATCTATTAATTATTTCTTCTGTAAATTTCACTATATAAGATTATATAACTAATATCTGACAATAAAATAATAAATATACTATTATTAACATGGATAGGATATGATGTTTAAGTCAATAACAGTGTACAGTAGTAACTGATGAAATGTAAGTAAAAATATATAGTATATTTTTTGGAAAGTTTGTATTCATAAGTTCTTGGATTAGTAACTACAGTTAAATTGATTTTAAGATAGTCGTCAATATAATCATTATAATTTATAAGTAGTCACTTAACTATTATAATTATAAAATAGACTATTTGTTCTCATAATGTATCATCATTAGTTAATTATGACATTAAAAACTCATTTTCGAATGTTAATCATTTTATAAAACTATAAATATGTCTGGTTAGAGTAGGTACATATACTATTAACACTTTCAAATTGTTTTTCAAAATTATATATCTTTGTCATGTATAAATTATCAGAATAACAATAGCCATTTAAATATATCCTAATAATTTATAATTTTTATTTTTATTTTTCGTGAGATCGAGTTCTCACTGCTGCCTAATATATCCAAAACATATTATAGGGAGAGAGAGTAAAAATAGAATAAAAATTTCAGCAAATTTTGTGAGATTATACAAAAGTCGTTGTTCTATGATTTATTGTCTTTTTTTTTTATAGATAAATATGATTTACTATAACGCAATTTTCACTAATATTTATGAGTGAACGACTAAGAAAATTGGTTAAATTTCACAATTTCAGTTGAGCAGATTAAACTTATGAGATAATATTTTTAAATAATATTTCACGCTAGCATGATAAAATACAGTCTTGAATCACATTAACTTTATAAAACAAAAAAAGAAAAGATTTATATTTCAACTAAATTTCACAAATGTTTTAGAAAGATCATGCATAATCTTATCGTACATTCAAAGTGGTGTAAGAGAAGAGTTTAAAACAAGTATTAGAAACAAATCAA
Source organism: Phaseolus lunatus (assembly GCA_013389735.1). Classification (NCBI taxonomy): domain Eukaryota; kingdom Viridiplantae; phylum Streptophyta; class Magnoliopsida; order Fabales; family Fabaceae; genus Phaseolus; species Phaseolus lunatus. The sequence continues at coordinate 30,516,065 of CM023859.1, forward strand.
ATAGTACACATTTTGCATCGAATATTTAATAACCAAGAATCATTAAAATGTTGATGTAACCTTTTAGAGTAATCTATTAGAGTGGAAAATGTTTTAAAGCTAAGAATATACGCATCATCAAGAACACCTAGTGTGTATTTTCTTTTGGAAAATACTAACAGCAATAGTACCACCAACAACTTCAAATCTAAGAAAGAATGAGGTTGTTAAGATCAATGATCTTAAAGGTAACATTTTGATTTCAAGAAGATAATTTTCAAAGAGTATTGTGTCATTACCATAACATCATTTAAAATATTTATAGAAGAATCAATTAAGCAAAAGAAGTTTAATTAGAAAGACCAACACTTTATTTTCCTTTCAAGTTACTTAAACAAAGAAGTTAATTTTAAATTTGAGGAAAAGAATTAACTACACATTTAAAACACTAAAAACATATTTTTTAAAAACACCATATAACATGCTAATGGCTATAAATTTGTGTTAGAAATTTAGGATGAGTGAAAGTCTCATATCAAATAAAAACCATAAAGATGAATAAAATATAGATAAAAAGATTCATAATCTATTACCTTAATATTTGAATTAAATATGTTATTTTAATTTCTCGTATAAATTTGTTTATAACGCATTGATTTTGGATTGAATATGACATCCTATTTTTATATAAATTTGTTCATAACTCATTAGATTAAAATTTGAGTGGTGTTTATCTTCCTAAGAAAGAATCTAAGAATTTGCGGATGCATGTTGAGTAGGTTGTTTGCCAACTAGTATGCATTCTAAAGTTTGAACTCTTAATAAACCATCACCACTATTTATGATGAATAAAAGGCGTGCAGTTTTATATTTGACGGCAGAAAGCAGTGCCACGTGTCCGAAAATTGAGTGTGTGTAGTTTGTAGGAATGGATTAATCAGTGTACTCCGAAGCAAAGATAAGTTGTGTGTGTATTTATATATCCGAAAAGAGAAAGAAGAAAGGTAAAGATGCATGGAAATCGTAACTCCAAGCTGTACCATTGTATCTTTGCATCACAGTGTAAATGCTCGCCATGATTGTCGGAGGGCTAAAGAATCGTTTCATTAATCAATTCATATTCCTCTCTTTCTTTAATTAAAATTCATATAAACAAACAATTATTGTAAAACACTATTAAACAAAACAAAACACAAACACAAACACAAAGAAGGTAGAGCGAAGCTGCACCCCGCGGAAAGAGAAAGCCCACGACAAACCTTCAAAACTCACATGTCTCTGCATAATCAACTCGGTAACGTCCCAATTTTCTAAATTTTATGTTAATTGCAAATTATATCTAAATGCATAAAACAACATGTATGGAATTTAAATTATAAAATGCAGGAATCAACATAAAGCGTGGATAGGCAGACGATTAAGTTGGTAATTAATTGCCATGATTCGGTGTCAGTTTGCGCTTTTAATTATTTTACTTGTTAATGCGCATCACTGAATAATATTTGCAGTTTAGGGTTTCAATGGATAAACTGTTTAAGATTAATATATCGATTTCTGTAGCTAGTAAGAAAGTTACATGAGTTTTAAAACATTAAAAATTAAAGAAAAACGTTAGGCTAAAAATATGATACTAGTTTCTAACTAAAATTTGAAAAAATATTTTATATTATATATAAATAAAGTAATTGGTGGGAGTAGAAGGAGTGTAGATATGTGGGGTGGGTGAGAGAGAGAGAGAGAGAATGTTGAGGGACATGCACATGGAGGCATAGGAGATGGCATGATATGATGGAAAGCAGAGAGGGGTAGATTTAATAGTAAAACAAAAAAATAAAAAATGGCGCGTTTGACGGCACAGCCAAAAAGATCCATCATACATCAGGGGATATGAAGAGTGGAGGTGAGGTGGTGCGGCACGTGACTTTTCCTCCCTCACCACCAACATCTTCTGTTCCTTTTCTCTGTCTTCATTCTTTTTTTTTCATCTTTTTTGGATAAAAACCAAACAGGGGAAATGTAAAACCATTTCGAGTTACTTAAAAAATGGAGGAGTTTAATTAGGAACTGAGGCAGATAATATTGCTAGGGATCTGTGCGCTAATCATCAGCTCAGGCCTGTATTTAAGCTTTCTTAATTTCATTTAAGCACGTCAACTACCTCCTGTTCCCGTGTCAACGCTCTCGTTACCCTTCTCTCTCTCTCTTCTCTCTCACCTCAACGCTTTGACACACAACTCAAAAAGGGTTCTCCTTCTGCTATTTAATCACGGGTCACATTTTTTTTTTTTTTTTATATGGAACTATCTACAAAAACATTTCAACTCTTTAATATTAATTTATAATAAATCACTTTTCATAATATCCTAATTTTCTCTACGGTACTTGCTTTGCTTTCGCCCATACAATTATATATCCAGCCAGCTATTGTAGAGAAGAAGTGAGGTGTCCTTCAAAAGTTAGGCTTCCCTCTCCAACAATTCCTTTTATTTTGCTCTCACCCAGATTAACCTATATGTTCGTGATGAATCTCAAGATCGCATTTTTTCTGCATGTAAAAAGTTAATTTTGAACATTTATATCCTGACAGAATAGATGTTGGTTGAAAGGCATTTTAAAAGTAAATAGCGAAGTTGTTTTATAGAAAATAGTAAAGAATGAAGTTTAAAATTGAAGGAGAGTGAAAGAGTTTAATAAATCCAAACATTCCTGAGAGTCGTAGCAGGGTTTTTAACGATAGACGAAAGCATCTATAATGTGAAGATTGGAGTGAATAAGTGATAAATAAAGCATGTTTGTTGGTACAGGATGAAAAGTTGGAGGGAGTGAGTGGAGGCGGTGGCCGGGGTTATGAAACGAAGGTAGGTGTTTGTTGTTGTGTTACACGTGTGAGTTTTGATGCGTTGTAATTAACGGAGTGGTGGTGTGTAATGCTTACGTATTGGGTAGATGTCTATGTAAGTATTTCTCTCCCTTCTTTCTCTCCCCAACCCAACCCAACCCAACCCAAACAACACTCACACTCCACGATACATACCCTTCCCTCCCTCTCTCTCATCTCTTCTCTTCTCTTCTCTTCCCCGTCCACCCACACTGCATGTGCTTGCTTCTCTTTCTCTTCTCTTCTCCCTCCACCTTTCTCTACTCCTTCCCCTCACTTTCCCCTTTCCTTTCTCCTCTCACCTCCTCGCTTCTCCTCCACCAATTCAGATCCGTTCACGCCCAACCACCACCGCCGTCGATCTAGATCTCCTTCCGCCACACGCTGCCGATTTTTCCAGATTTCCTCCCCGCCACCACCGTCATGACTGCCAACGGAGGTTGCGCCATTAATTACTTCTTTCTCTATTTTTAAGTACTTAATTCATTGGACCAACTGTTGTGCACTTTTTCTTTTATATTTCTTTCCTTTCATTTCCAGTTTTGATCTGTATAATCCCTAATTTCATCACAATTTTGTATCATTTAAGTGAGACATTAAAACTCAATTTTATTGTTAAGAAAGAACGGGAGTTCTGTTGCGTTCTGATCCTGTGTGAGAGCGGTTTATAATAAGTTTAGTGTGCTGAGAGGTTGCGAGGAACGAATGAATTAGGTTTGTGTTCCGTTGACTTGCATCGATCTTATTGGCGTTTTTGACCTGTGAACATACAGGGAGTTGTCTGAAGACTCATGATTTCCTGCAGCCACTGGAACGGCTAGAGACGAAGGGGAGTGCGAAGGAAGAAGCGACAGATGAAATATCGTGGGTAGTTGAGAAGGCAGGACCTTCAGTTGAGCATCTCTTACCTGGAGGAATTGGGACTTACAGCATTAACCACATTTCATATGTTAGTAATAACAATAACAATAATAATCAAAGGCTTCCGAAAGCAGAGACGTCCCTTTTCGTGCGTCCAGCAACTAGTACGGACAGGAACGATGAGAACTCCAACTGCAGTTCATATACTACTTCCAGCGGTTTCACTTTGTGGGAAGACTCATCGGCGGGGAAGAGGGACAAAACAGGAAAGGAGAATAATTCGGGCGACAAACCCTCTCTTGGAGGTAAACCATAAATTTTCTCTATCTCTCTCTCTCCTCTCTCTCTCTAAAAAAAACTTCACCCGATTGTTTTAATTTATAAAATAATAATAATTAACATTTATAATTCTTTTTTAAGTTATCATTATTGATTATTACTAATTTTTTGCTTTGTTAAAATAAATAATTTTCATCTTATCTCCATAAATTTCATAGATAGAATTCATATCATCATAATTTATTGAATATTTTTTCCCACTAGATTTCTGGTGGAGTTTCCTTAACCTTATAAACTTAAATTAAAACAAGGTCAAGCAATCACACTTCTTTCCCTATTTCCGCACAACGAAATAGAATTTACATACATTTTATAGGACTTAACTATGTTTTTTTGCATGAGAAAAATTACTGAATTTTATTTTTTATCCTTAAACTTTTTATAATTATTTTATTCCTAATACTTTTTTTTTAATTTTATTTTGGTGTCGAAAACCTTATCTAAATTATTTCATTTCATTAATTAAAACATTATCTAAACATATTTAGAGGAAATAAAATAAAATACTAGAAACAATAAAGTTACAAAATGTTGTCAAAAACCCAAAATAAATTTCGTAATTTTTCATGAATAAAAATCATTTTAATTACTTTCAACTTGACAAGCTTGTTGTGTATTTTTTTTTTTTTTTGCAAAAATAATACATTATTCTTAAATTTTGTTGAAATACTATACTCTACCCACTTGCTTAAAATTCCAGTGTTAAGTTTACTTGTTAAAATCTATCATTCCACGTAAATCAGAACCCTCATTTTATAAGTATTTTAAAAAATGATTTTCATCATTGTTAAGTCACGTCACTTTTTCTTTAAATAATTATTCTTGCTTTAAATTTTTTTATTCGTTCAAATGTCATTTCTTAATTTTAATTTGATTTCATTTTAGAAGTTGATACATTGTATCGAGTTAAGTATAATTTTCCTTTTTGGACAAATATATCTTAATGAATCTAAAATTGAATTGAATTTTTAAAGTTTTAAAGCTGGAGATATTCTCTATAAATAAATTGACGAGCGTTGATTTTAGTAATTTCTGTTTTAATTAAGTAAATGACCTGGTCCCAAAATGTGGGAGACACTATTGATTTTATTATTGAGAAAAGGAATTATTTGTTTTAATTAAATTTCCTGAAATTATGTCCGATTGTTAAGTTTTATAGGACTATTTTACTATTAAAATATGTTGTTATTAAATAATTTAACAGTAAGTCATATAGTATTTCATCATTAAGCTATAATATTATTGATAAGTTTTATAGGATTATTTTGCTATTAAAATATGTTGTATTGACTAATTTGACAATATATTAGAGATATTATTTTGTTTTAAAGCTATAATGTTATGAACCAGTTTGAATTTTTTACACACATAAATTAAATTATATTTTCATTTTTAAGATCTATATAAACTATCCTTACAGATTTAAGGGGGAATTCGGTTATTTATCTTCTTTTTTTTTAATTTTAAACATGTTATATACCTAATTTCATTCTAGTTAATATAATGGAATACTAAACTATTATTATAATAATATATATTAAATTTTTTATTTTTTATTTTTTTATAAAATTTGTACGTAACCAATGCATTTTAATTTTTTAAAAATATAATTAAAAAAATCGAGTGTGTGTGTTTATATTCTCTCTCGTCATTGTTGAGTCACCTACAGAAGAAATATCTGATTATGTCTAGTTAATATTATTGTCAATTTTAGTTGTTCGTTCATATTGTGAATTTCTTACTTTTGTGTTTACAACGAAGGCAATAAAAAAATCTTAATATAGATGCTGAGAAATTTAACCAGTAGATGGATAAAGTCATATATCTTCAATAGGAAAATTATTTGTAATATTTAACAGATTATATGAAAAATATTTGTTCAATATTTTTTATAAGATTATCAAGGTGAAAAAAAAATCAACTTTTAAATAGTGTGTCTGTTGATTCATTTAACAATTTTTTAAGGTCTAATAACATGAACTTACATGTGTCGCTTGATTCATTTAAAATTTACATGCAATGTCATAGATAGACCGCAGTAGCGAGCTGAACTTTTTAGCCAGATCAAATTCAGTGCTTGTTTATCGGTATTAGGCCATAAAAAAACAGTAGAAAGATTGACAGTATTAAATATGAATTTCATAGTATATACATATATCTAGTCTGTCTATTACTAGTATGTCTAACGGTTTTATTCGGTGACAGAGTGTGCGGCGACAAAACTAGGACAGTGGACATCAACGGAGCGGACCTCACAGTCGTTTTGTACCAATCATCACGATAGCTTCAGCTCTCGCTCTTCGTCTCAGTTAGTCTCTCTCTCTGCCTCCACTTCCATAATTATACGCCTTTTTTTGTCTTCTTAATTTTATTAATGTTTATGTTGTATTTGTGGAATTGAATCAACAGGACAACTGGGCAGAAGAGCCAGAGTTTTATTGAAATGATGAAGTCCGCAAGGGACAGTGCCCAGGATGAAGCCCTGGAGAACGAAGAAACATTTTTTCTCAAGAAAGAACCTTCCAATAACCAAAGAGGTAATTTTTAATATTCCATTCTTGAGAAAGATGCACCATACCCATTGCCCGTACCTCTTTAATGCAATATGCTCTGCTGGCTCAATAATTTTCATGTTAAATTTCTCTTTTTAGCTGTACAGTTGTAACTAGATATTGGGTTTTCCACACAATATCGGGCATTTTCTCAAATTTCAGGAATTAATAAGTTTTAAATTTATTACTATGAATAGATCAGTAGCTAAACAAACAGTTTTCATTATTCTCTAATTTTAAAAACATTATTTATTCATCATTTTTATGATATTTTTTAATATTATATTTTATTTTGTCCCATTGTATATATACATATATATATATATATAATTTTATCTCACATTTTTTTTCTTCTTTACCTCTCTCTATGTTGTATGAAAATATGAGAAAAACAAAAAATTTGTGTGATCTCGTTCTTTATTTAAAGAGTCTTCACTTATAATTTTTATAGTTTTTAATAAATTTTAACTAATAATAGAAAATGTGTTAGAAGAAGTTTATTATAAATAAAAATATTGTACAATTACATTTCTCTTTGTTCAAGTAGAATTTGGGAGACTTTAGAGAGGAGTCTCAAGCTAAAACAAGTCAAATTTGTGATGCATTCCGGTGATACTTAGCATCAACTATATCTTGTATTTAATAATTATTCTTCTTGTTTCATCGCTTTTGTGTTTTAATTTTAATATAAAGAGGGAGTAAGGAGAAATTTTTTAGTACAGCAACCACTTTTTTTTTTTTTTGTAATTACATCGTTTGGCCGGGCCGAGAAGGAAATTGACGCAGGTTATTGATTATTTGTTCTAAAAGTCATTTGTTTAAAATTTTCTGACCAAGTTAATTTATGTGATTATTTTGGACAGAACTGACGGTGAAAGTGGATGGTAAGAGTACCGATCAAAAGCCAAACACACCAAGATCAAAACACTCTGCAACAGAACAGCGGAGAAGGAGCAAAATTAATGACAGGCATGTGTTACCTGCCAATGCAGGCTTAAAGGGACTTTCCTTTTTACTTTATTATTTATGAACTGAATGTAAACTAACATAGTTAAAAGTCAAATTTCCTTACAGTGTTCATAGTCTTCTGACAGAACATTTGAATTAATCATGCAGATTCCAAATGCTAAGAGAGCTTATTCCACACAGTGACCAAAAGAGGGACAAAGCATCTTTTTTATTAGAGGTACATTCATGTCAGATGACATAGTTTTTATGTTATAAGATTGCAATATTTCTGATTAGTGCTCAATCTGAAATATTTCTAGGTCATTGAGTATATTCATTTTTTACAAGAGAAGGTGCACAAGTATGAAGGTTCATTTCAAGGGTGGAGTAACGAGCAAGAAAAATTGATGCCATGGGTAAATACCAAATATACCTATCATAAGCTGCGCAGGATTTAAAGGAATAAAACATTATCTTCCTTGAGATATTTACTATTTCCTATCATTTAAACGAATTTGAATTTAGAAATATAATAACAATTTTCGTACCATCCAAAGAACTTATTTTGCAATATTTTATTTTATAGCAGAGAAATAATGACAAGCCAGCAGAAAACTTTCAACATCGTGGCACTGATAATGGGTCAAGTCCATCTCCAACACTGCTTTTTGCTTCAAAGAATGAGGAGAAAAATATTAGCATCTCCCCAACAATTCCTGGGAGTACCCAGAATGTAGAATCTGGCTTGAGTACACCAACTACCTCCAAGACAATGGACCATCAGGCTGGAATAATGAACAAGGCTTTTCCAATTCCTATTTCTTCACAGCCAAATTTCTTCTCTCCAGCACAAATGGGCGGTCCAGGTGGCTTAGTGTCTCAGCTCCCACATAGACCGGGTTCTGATGCCGAGAACAAATATCAACCTTCAGTGGAGTGTCAGACCATGGCGGCTACCAGTGAAAAGCTGAAAGAGAAAGAGCTCGCTATTGAAGGTGGTGCAATTAGCATATCAAGTGTGTACTCAAAAGGGTGAGGATTTATATTATGTTTATTTGTTTTGTGTATAATAAGAAAGCATTTTCGAAATCGCCATACCATTTTGAACTTATGTTGGTCTGTTGGGAATAAAAATGGATCTATTCTCTAGTAATCATTCATTTAAAGGGAACGGAGATGTGGCAGGTGTTATGGAGACATGCTCTTTAATAACCTTTTATTGTTTCATCGTACTTATCTTGACCCTAACATGATGCCGATCGAAGAGTCACTGGATTATGCTATGCAACCTTAATTTAGACTAAATTCACTTCTTTCTCTGATTAGGATTTGCAATTCATGATGCTGTGTAATTGTGGAAGAAGTCCATGATTTCAGTTGATACTTTAAAAATTATCCTTGTTATCTCTTTATATTAGATCAGTTGTCTCATGCAATGATGGTATATAGTGCTGCTCTGTTCCATTGAAACAATTAATTATGCAATATTAGAAACTAGTCCAAATATTTTCTCAACATTTTTGTGGACGAGGTCGGTCTTAGCAAAGCAACACTGATTTGTAGGAGCATTTTGGTTATAATATACTAAGATAAATGTATTATACTTGGACAGGTTGCTGCATACGCTTACACATGCACTGCAAAGTTCAGGGGTGGATTTGTCACAGGCTAGCATCTCAGTGCAAATTGAACTTGGTAAACAGGCAAACATCAGACCAACTATACCAGTGTCAGTGTGTGGTGCTAAGGTATATTGACACTCTAATTACCCATTTGCCGGGTCTTTGTTTCGAATATAAGCTAGATTCTACATTATCTAATTTGTGGACGATGTTCCCCTAGGATGGTGAAGTACCTTCTAACAACCAAAAGATGATGCGCTCTAGAGTTGCTAGCTCTGGGAAGTCTGACCAAGCAATTAAGAAGCTAAAGATCTGCAGAAATTAATTGGACCATTATATTCATTCTTTCCTTATTATAATTTTCATTAATTATTAATTATTTGGGGTAACTTTTTAAAATTAATTTTTGGAAGGGGTATTTATGTCTTCTGCTGGCCTGCTATCCTGCGAGGGTGAGATCGACTGTACATTCAGTGTCTTCTTAGTTTGTTGGGATCGTTAGGCTCACCCCAACAGAATAATATGAATCATTTTAGTTTCTAAATCATATAAATATAAAAGGCTTCCATACTAATTGAGAAGCTATTTTTTAACCACAGCTTCTATTCATGTAAAGTTTGTAAACTCTCAGTCCTTTATTTGCTGAATATTGTTGGACATTTCGTTTTGGTGGTATTGTGTAACATTGGTTTTGGCGCTCTAGTGAATTGTTATGAAATGGTGTAAACTACAACGAAACCTATTTTATATATATATATATATATATATATATATATATATATATATATATATATATATATATATATATATATATATATATATATTTAGAATGTTTGGATAGTATAATAGCCAAGAAGAGTTGAGCTGAGTAGAATGACGAACTCGTTAAAGGTATCAAAGTTAGACAACTAAAAGAACGCAACTATTGAAACGATTTGAATCACGATTGTGTTTGAAGGATTGGTTTACACACATGTAGGAATATTCTGGTTAAGATTGACAAAAAATTATAGGATAAATTTTATATCTTATTTTTTTATGTTTGGTGTGATCTTTTATATTTTTAAAGTGATTTACTGTAGTTCTTCCCATCACATGCCTTACCTTCAACGTAAAGAAAATTAAGTTGACAAGTTGATATTTTGTTGGTGGTTTAAAATTGTCAACAATTGTTTTTAGTCTTGAATAAGTAGAAATAAATTTTGGACGGTTTAAAAGAGTAAAAGATTCTTTCTGTGTACGGCTAGCTTCCTCAACGTGGTCTCTTGTTTATCCTAACCCACCAAAATATGGTATGCAACTTTCTCTCATCAACCCCTGTTCCCCCTTGCTTATGGCCCTTTATTACTGTTTTACTAGCTTTCACATCCTATTTTCAAATTTTATTAAAGGGTTATTAATTTATCGTACATACAACTATTTTTCGGTCACGTTATTTTTTCTGTTTATCATTTTTCTCTATCTTTTCTTTTCCTCCCAACCCCTCTATTCTCCCATTATTGTTATCTCTATCATTCATTTGGGAAGATATTACTTTAACTTTGTTTTTGAAACCCAATTTTAAACTAGTTTTCCTTTAAATTGTTTTTATCAAGGCCATGCTTGAACATAGAGATTTATTTTCCTCCTTTTGTTGGGAATGAATTAATTATTGCCCTCATTTGTGTTTACAATGTCATGAATAAAGAAAAAAATTGTCGTCCAATAGGTTAGGTCTTTAGTATTTCCATAGCTTCTCAAAATAACTTTTTGCCCTATAATTAACAAAATAAACAGAGCTGGATGTAACAGCAAATTTTTTCTACACTTTCAATGTAAGCAAATAATGTGAAAATAATAGCTTATAAATCCTAATTATTTATTTCTTACTTTATACAAATTAATTTGTGTTTTTAAAAACTCATTTCGTGTCATCATATGAACAATAGTATAAAATTAAAAAAAAAAAGAAAACGAACATGAGAGAACTAGATCAAAATCATGTAAAAAAAAAAAAAAACAAACAAACAAATTCAAGAATAACCTAAACATATTCTTTTTTTATATTAAAAGTTATTCTTAAATATTTGCCAATGGATAATTATTCTTTTGAAATAAAATGTGTCTGACCACAATTTTTTTAAAAAAAACACATGATATAGTTGTAAATTAAAATATTTAATTAAAACATAAGTTAAATTATTTAATAAATATAGTTGTAAGATGGTTTTATATATAAAAAAATATAGTTGTGACTTTTCTTTGCACTGTATGAGGAGAGCATGGCCCTTTAGATTTTTTTTTAAGAAATTTAGAAATATAATACGTTTTCTTAATTTTAATAAAATATCTATAAGATTTCCTATTTTATCTTTTCCATTTTTATATCACAAGAAATACATTTATACAAAGTGATTAAAAAATAAATTAAGGATAAAAGTATGAATAATAAATTTAAGCAAAAAGTGCATGGATTATTAGAGTAACATGCACTCAGAATTGAGTGCGGATTTAAATTTTTTTGGAAATTTTAATGTCGGTTTTTTTATACTGAAGTTTTTCTCATAGACTTCCCTGAGTATCCACACATGTTCATTTCAATTTAAATTCAAAATTTAATTTTTTATATATTATTTAATGAATTTAAAAGATCGTTCTTATGTAAATTGAATCTAAAAAAATCTGAATGTATATTTGTAAAGGTAATTTAAGCTTTTGAGTCTTGCATGACGCGGTTTGTCAAAATAAAAGTCCGTTTAAAGTGTATGTTATACAAACAACTCTTTTTTTTTTAGTTTAAGCAATGCAACCAAAGTTTAACTAAAATAAAATAAAAATAATTGAATTATTAATAGTGTAAAATTTAAGAGAAAAAGTTAAGGTGAGTATATGTTGCATTACATTGTATATTAGGATTTGGGCTCATTTAAAAGTCAACAATTAGTCGCTTTATGTTAAAGCTTTTGAAAATAGGCCTCGGTTTAATTAATTAGTCAATTATTATTATTTACTTGATAATGACTGATGTTAACGGTTGTGAATTGAGACAAACGTTGAAGATGAAAGCAACATGCATTAATATAAGCATGTGTTATGAAAGGCGAATAAATAATTTGCTACTTATGAAAATCCCTGGGTTTTAGTGTTACCATTAGCAGCATTAGTGACATTATCTTTAGGTGTTTAGATAATTTATAGAATTGAAAACTTTCCCAGTTGGTGTTTCTTGGATCGTTCAAGCTATATCAAATTATAATAACAGGATAGTTGGTGAGTGATAGTACAAGAATTTAGCTTTAATTGCCATCTATTCAAACTCTGTTTGATTTTGACAAAAACAATCCTTCAAAGCACTAAAAGAAGATACTCCATCATCTGTTGTCTGCATTTTTTTTAAAAACTTGAATACAAATCCTAATTTGGCCGTGACGGAGGATTATGGTTTGAGAAAAAGGTGGTTTGAAATTGTGTGTTTGCCACTTTGATGCAGTGAACAAATTAGGAGTTGACTATGATGAATGGTGAAGTGTTTAACAGTTGAATACAACGCACTACTATTCTGCAATTTGCATATTGCCGACACCTTACACGAAGAAACTCACCTCAATTGGTGCCTTTCAATTCTTAATTTCATTATGTTTCGTGATTTGAATTATTATGAAAATCTACAAAACTATATAAATTGATCTACTATATCTCCCTTTAAGTTGATGTCATTAAATAATACTGAATAGATTATTGTGCTTTGAAGTGTTCAAGTGAAGTGAAGAAATCACATTCCAACAGACATTTTTTATTGGAGCAAGATATGAAATAGAAGAAGAAGAGACATAAAAGGAGTTTTAGGAAAATGTTGAATATATTTTTTTTATATTGAAAAGAGTTGCTCTTGTCAACAACAATGACTGCATTGTACTATTTAGGTAATTCTTCGATAAATCATTGTGAAGTACAGCACTTGGTTGAACACGACTTCCATTGAAGGCAAAATGTTAAATTTTAGGAGCAGGGATTGCATGTGCAGTGAGTGCATGGCTTGTCTTCTTCCTTGCATCACTTCAATTAATCTTCAACTCAGAATCGTTTGTAGTTATTGGTTGCATTGAAACATTGTGTGTTGCTGTGGACACCTACCTTATCGTCTTCCTGTGCCCAGCTATGGTCGTAAAAACAATGCACACTATCAATCAGATGCACTTCATTCAATTTCTTTTTCTTTAACAAGTTTCTTTCTTCAAATTCTTTATTTTAGTCCGCACCAATAAAAAACTTAATACAAATTTTCTCAAAAAAACTACAGATTAAACTTATTTTAAAATTAATAAAAACTGATTTAACTGAAAAAACAAAAAACGCTTTAAAGTTATATTATAAGATTGTGACTATGGTGATGTGTGATTGGGAGTGGTAACTGTTTCTGACTATAATTTGGTGCTTTACATATGTATTATTTATTGGGAAATGTGCATATCATTGTCAACTCAGACTGTGCATTAGATTGTTTATGTTGGGACAAAGATGTTGACTTTGTTGTATTTAGGTTGACTATTTGGGACATAAAATGGACCCAATATCTTATAAGATGTTGTGTTGTGGTGTTATGTGTTTGTCTTTTACATAAAACGTAGAATGTAAAAACTAAAAAAGTGATTTTAGATAACTCATTTTGAAAGAAGGGAGGTTAAAAAACTTTATGTTTGTTTGGTTGAACATTGGCATTGCAGTTTAAGAAGTGTTTTTTTGCGTTTGAAGGCTACCTTTTTAAAAGAGGCTTAATAAATTTACTGTTTCTTCTTCTCTTCACTTCTCCACTATTCCTGCTTTTATTTCTGAAATTCCTACTACTTTCTCATGCTTTTCATGACATTTCTTTCTCTCTCTCTCTTTTTTTTTAATTCTTAGTTTAATGAAAAAAAAAATAGTCTTTCATTCCTAAAAATATTAATACACTGCAAGAAAATTATTGATTAGAAACAAATTTTAGAGACAAAAAATAATTAGTTATTGTAGTGACTAAATTAGAGACCATTTTGAAAAAAAAAATTGATTTCTAAATTAGTTTCTATTATTGTTAAATAGTTTCTAAATTGGTATCTAATTTAGCTACCAAATTTAGAATCTAAATAATTGGTAGTTAAAATCTTGATTGCTAATTAGATACCAATTCATAAACCATTTAACATTAATGAAAACTAATTTATAAATCAAAATATTTTTTAATTTAAAAAATGTCTCTAATTTAGTCACTATAGTAATTTATTATTTTCTGATAAATTATAATAGTGTATTTTTTATGCAACAAATCATTAAAGGTATATTTCCATTCTATTTCTCTTCTATTTTTTTCTTCGACTCAACAATATTTAGCTTTTTACTCTATTGCTCACAACATATTTATCTTCCTTTTTTTTCTTCACTACCTTTATTTTTCTCCAAAGGTTTGGGTTGTTTATTAACTTACTTAATAAGTGAAAAATGAAACTATAATATTGAAAACTTAATAATTAAAATTTATCATGAACAGAAAGTTATTTTTTAAGTAAACTCGTTTTTAAATTTTAAATCATAATTTCTAATTTTAATGATAGATTTCTCTTAATTCTCTTTTTGTTGAAGCGATTCAAACTATGAAAATTTTATCCAAGAGGACAAAAAATAATATTAATATATAAAATGAAAAAAACATAATGACGTAAACAATTTTCTAACGAAATTAAGGTCACTTCTATAGATATACATTAAATAAATTTGTAAATATAAAAACACTAAAATATTTATAATTAATAGTTAAAAAACGTGATATTGAAAAGCTAATAATTAGCATTTATCATTGACAACGAATAAAAAAGGTAAAATTTTAAATTGAACTTATTTTAAATTTTAAAAATCATGGACTTAATTTTAATTGATAGATTTTTTTAGTTTTTCTTTTATTTAACTCATTTAAATATAAAATTTAGTATATAGTAACAAAAAATAAAAAATAATATATGAAGACTTTTGCTGCAAGTAACGCATTAGAACGAAACTTTATTTATAAAAGGAAATTTGGAGTAAAAAAAAATTCCCTAAAAAATTATTACTTAGGTAAGTTTGCATTATACAAATTAATTAATTAATAAATAAACAAAAAAACTAAGCAATAATAAAATATTGAAAATTAATTAATAATTCAAAAGTCGAAAGATAACATCTTATCTTAATTTATTTTAAATTTAAACAGATATAAAATTATTTCAAATATTTATATCAATTAACTCCTTATGTGAGTCCTGTCATACTGAATTTGAATATGAAGAGGGTCTCATCTATATAAACTTTTGCTTTTTATTACGATTGACTGCATAAAAGTTATCAAACTATGTAAGAACGCTGTTTCAGTGTTTAATTTACCCTTCTTTTGGAAACGTGTCGTTGTTTTAATATCGTTTCTTAGACTCTGAATATTCCATATATAAACTAAAAGTTAATCTCTTCTGAAATTACTTAACTTTTTAAAAAATAATATCTTTTTTTGTTAACAACTTCTAATGTTGTGTTTTATTCATGGGACTCTAATTTTATATTATGACGACAACTTGAATAGGAAAGTAGAAACGTTTCTAAAATATAGAAATTCCTTGTATATGTTTGAGGAATATTCTTTTATGTTTTAGAAGTGGTTAAATGTATAGATAGATTCATACAACTATATAAGTGGTCATGCAAATTTATGTATCTAATTATTTCATTAATGAGGATATTGCAATTTTTCTCTTTATGATTGTTAGATAAATTAGGTTATTATGCGTTATTCTTCTTTGATTTTCCTTCTTTAATAATTATTTAGAAACTTCTTAGACACTTTCCTCATCTTACAAATAAAGGATCTTTCATTTTTACAAATCACATTTGAAATAGATAAAAATTACAGTTTTTGTTAAATTTGTAAAGAGAGTTTGATACTCTTAACTTGTGTTTTTATCTCAGAGTTTCTTCAAATGACGAGTTAACTTTTTATATTTATGTTTCATGAGTAGCATGTTCTTCCATTTTTCTTATCCAATTACTCTAATAGTTAAACAAAAAATTAGTAGTTGTATTTTTCAAAGTCATTACAATAGTTTAACATTATTGACCAAAACAACCTCTTGACTCTCCATGCAATAAGTATGACTTTTCCTTTTCCTTTTCCTTTCAGCACATTTAGTGTGTACTTTTACATGCACAGAAAAAAAAAAGCATTTAAAGAATAACAAAGGTGGACAACAGATAATTGTAAATTTTATGATCACAGACCCAACCTTCATCTCCCTCACTCAAATAAAGGGGTAGGAAAGGGTTGAAAGATTAAAGGTAGGCATCACAGAACTGATCAGCCACCATGTGTCGCCATGTCAGTCAATAATTTCAACCAACATCTATGATTTTCCTTTCTCATCATCCTGAACATTCAAGTAAGTTCTAGTTTAAATTTTAATTTAACACCCAAAATATTTCAAATTCTAGTTTTTTTTTTTTTTTTGTGAAGCCTAGACAAGCATTTTCTAGGATAATATAGAAAAGGTTTTCTTTTTTAAGTTTATGTTATACATATCCTTTTTACTCGAGGAATAAAGAAGACATATACACAGAAGTCTAAATAAGCAACCGTTTTTAGAAACTTTTTAACAAATATAACATTATAGTTTGCTAAGTAATCCTGAATGGCGAGTGTGTGTATGCACTTGCACATCCATTCTATAACCAGTACAGATTATATCATGCTTACCGAATTATCCATCAGTTTGTCCAAATCATCATCGTATCTTCCATCGCCATCATCTGAAAGACCAGAGAGATTGTTGGCAAATATAAAGTCACCAAAGTTTAAATTCACCCAGAGCACATATTATTCTATACTCTAACTTAAATACCCAAAAGAATAATCTAATACTATGTTAGGTCTGGGATCCTAACATACTATCATTGGATATAACTCCAACTCCGGAGAACATAGTGGTATAGGCTAACAAATAGGAAAACATGACGAAAGTTCAAGTGACTTTAGTTCTGTCTGCATTGATTAAGAGATTACTTGCTTGATGAGGAGTGGAAAGAGAAGACATGGAAAGGAAATAATGCCCTCAAGCTCTCACTTTTGTTCCCCTTCAAACTAGGCTATAATGAGGGGTGAGGAGCTTTGTTTTTATCTTAAAAACTTGCGATTTACTATTTGACCTACAAATTTAGTTGTTTGTATTAAAAATGTGTTGTTATATTGAAATTTTTTAAAGTTAATATTTAGAAAAAAATTTCCTTGCCCTTTCTTCTCTCATTAATCATCCAAACACGAGGAATGCAAAACTACACGATTTTGTCCTTTCCCTTCCTGTCCATCCCATTCTCTCTAAAACTTCCAAGCATAGTCCGAAGAACTCAATAATCCAAAAAATAAATTGTTTGGCTTGACATAACTATATCCATTTTCCTATATGGTTAATATCCTTTAAATTACTCTGGGACATTAAATGTGTTTATATCATTTATAAATGGAGATGTACCAAACTCATATACACAATTTTTCAGAAAAAAAATAACAATTTTTAATAGATTAAATTAATAAGGTGTACCGGGCTCGTCATCACTGTTTCCTTCTCCCAGAAGAAATTCATCCAAGTCTTGCCCAGTTGATGAATTTGATAATTTGGCCTTTTTTTGCACTTCCTGCGCCTCTTGATTACAGATCAATTCAGGATTTAATGGTTGCATCGTGACTATGTGATCTTTTACTTGTTCACAAGATTTTAGTTTTTCATCTTCCATGTACTGATTCTCATAGCTGCCAGAAATCACAAGTCAGAAGTTTACTAAATGTGACAAAAACAGCATAACTATAACAATATAACCCAAGTTATGATCAGCTGAATGAGTTAATTGCTAGATGCACATATAACACATGGACTAGTATAACTAGCATGAAAATTTTCCACAATATTGATTTTTTAGGTGTACAATAATCTGCTAAATTATTGTTATTAATAATTTATGCGCATCCCACTAAATTTTGTTATTATACTGTACCAATACTTGTTATTTTAAATATATTCAACCACAACTGCTGCCTGTATGAACTCTCCTTTAAACATCTAAATTACATTTCTGGAAACTTCACATGTTCATTTTGTCATAGCAGAAGTTCCTTCTATTTCTTTTTGTGCGTATTTTATTTTTATACCTCCAGGATGAGAGTATTTAGTACTTTCGGAACCATGGGAATATTTATACTTCCTATGTTCTAAATTAGAAGCAGTCATTGCTTAAGGCCTAGAATATGATATTTAGTTATTTACGATTAAAAACAGCATATTATATATATATATATATATATATATATATATATATATATATATATATATATATATATATATATATATATATATATCTTCAATTCTCACTTGGTGAGTATAAAAAAAACCTGCATAGAATACATGATCCTTTAGTATTTTAAGACTACAAACATCAAACAATCCTTTGTTAAATTGAGCCGTGTCAGATGAAACTCAAACAATATTTAATGTGAAACCAAAATAATCAAGCAACAAGAAAAAATACATAAAAAATACATACGGTGCAGTATGATTATTCACAAGTATAAAATATATTCTCCAAAACTTCCTCTCTTTCATGACTCGTGGACACAGTTCATACCTCAATCGAGAAATCTCCTGTAACAAAGAATAAACTGAATAGTGGGAGTGCATTATGTTTCAAATATGTGATTGCAAGAAAAATGTAATTGACAAAGAATATAATAGAACCTGTGTACACAAGCCAGCCCACACACCAAGGTGAAAGATTTTACTTCATTCATGCGAGATTAACATAAAAACATGCAATGTCTTTGACACAATGATTTGCTTCAACAAACTTGGAAATAAAAATACCAAGCATCTTATGATTTACCATGCAGCACATCACCAACCATCGTGAGTGGATCTGACAAGGTCAGAGTTGCAGGTGCATGAAAAAGGACAACAATAACTCACCATGCTGCAATTCAGGGTTTTTAACTCTTACACCATTGCTCTATCCCCGCCACTCCTCTCTTTCTCACATACACAAACAAAAGTGGAACTCTAATTCAGACACACAAATTACTCACAGTATTTGAATCTCACACACACTCTATAAGTTATTGTATTTATGTATTTCAGATTCGGTCATTACTCCATGATACTATTTTACCTAAAACATCAATTCAATTTACAAAGTATCCTGGTTGAGTAATTTTCTGTGCACGTTGATAAATATTTCCCATTCACTTGAAAAATAAAGAATCATTTCATTGATATCAATCATACAAATTTTATTCTTATCATCTCTATTTTTAATAACCAAAACCTTTAAAAAAAGGAAATAAAAATATGATAAAATAAATAAGAAGATTCTAAAAATATTTTTTCCTAATTACTATGAAGATATTGAAAATTGTTTTTATCCTAATAATCTGTTATTTACAACACATTCCAATGGCTAAGGATACATAATTGTTTATCCGTCACCAATAACTAACGGTAGCTAAGCAAATAAATTTAAAGCAGAAAAGAAGAAATTATATAGAAATTCCCGTGAAGGATTTAGATGCAAAATATTACTTATCCAATATCTATCGGGACCATCATACTCAACTTATCTAATTTCTCTTCTGAGATGTGGTGTACCCACTTATATACTATAATACTATATCTCAAGTTGATGTGGAGTCTCCCAAAACTTCCTCATGCTAAGAATTATACATCTTATGCGTGAGAATAAATACTTATGAGTGATCCAATAGCAAAACATAATAGGTTAAACTCAATCCTACAAAACCAACTTGCAAAATGAGATTTACACCAACTTATATACTATAATTTAATCATTCTTTAGTCAATGTAGGATATCCAACACAACCCCTCGCATTGAGGATTGGACATTTGATAACTTCTTAAAAGTAGATTTAGATCTAACTTAACCCTACAAAACCGACTTGTGAGGTGAAATTCGCATCCACTTATACATTATAATTTTATCATATTTCTAATCGACGAGGGATCTCTAATAATTTTCATTGTTGATTGTTCTCCTTTGAAATTTCTTTTCAGCCTCTTAATGAATAATGATTGCAAATCACAATTTAAATCACCTTACAAATCCCCATTACGATAACAGAAATGAAAATCCTGCTTTGGTATCGGTTAATGGTCGAGATCTATGCAAACATTCTCAAATCACACAGTCAACTGCAATTTGTTAATGGAAGTTTTCCTGCTCCGCTTATTGGAAATCCTATGTTCGAAACATGGCATGTTATGATCAAATGGTGGTTTCTTGGCTCTGTAGTACAATGACAATTCCTACACCAAACATATTCTCTAGATGGATTTGGCGGTTGATGCATGGAATGATGTTCGTAATAGATTTTCACAATGAGATAATTTCCTAAGTGCAACTTTGCAAGAAGAGATCTATGATTGAAAGCAAGGAGATATGACTTGTTGGAGACATGACTTGTTGGAAATCTCACATCACATCAACTAGAGATGAGACCAATTTACAGCATATAACTGGGGGCAATCCTCACCTTACAAGCCGGTTTTTTAAGAATAAATTAGGTTTAAACTCACTTCTTAATATGATATTAAAGTCTATCCTAGCAAGGTTTGATAGTCCTATCATGTCACCCGCTATCGGATCACCCACGAATATCTAAACCCACACAAGAGATAAGCATGCCTTGACGTGAGGAGGTGAGTTGGAGATCCCACATTGATTAGAGGGCCAATTTACAGTATATAAGTGGGAGCAATTCTCGCCTTACAAGCTAGAGCAATTCTTGCCTTACAAGCTAGTTTTGTGAGGATGAGTTAGACTTAAACTCACTTCTTAATATGACTAATAAAGGAATATTACATTAGACTAAAACGCCTTAGGAGGAATTGGAGATATTTGAATCATTACCTCAAGTTACATGATAAGATTCTTGTGTGGTCTCAATGAACAATGTAGTCAAGTGTGATCTCAAATTATGTTGATGGATCAAATTCCATCAATCACACAAGTATCATTGGTTGTTCAACAAGAACGAGGGTTTGGACCACCGCTTCTTACTAATAAGAGTGATAACAACAATATGTTAATGAATGTTATGAATAATCAACACAATGAATGTAGCAACTCTTCAAATGATCAGTGAAGCTTCAAAGGAAGAAAAGGAACAGGAAAAGACCATGGTTACACAGGAATAACTTGAAGAGGTAATGGTTCATGAATCTACACATTTTGTGGTAGAGATAACCATATAGTGGATACATGTTATAAAAAATATGGTTTTCCAAGCAGGGAACAATAAAGTCTACTAATATGGCTGAAATTGTGAATACTCAAGAGGATGTTGTTCCTTATGAGGTTAATTCATCAAATTATTATAAGTTTCAAATTACCAAAGAGTGATATATCAACTTAATGGCTCTAATTCAACAATAATCTATTTCTCAGACTCATGCTTCAAACCCTATTAGTACTTCTCAGATCAATTAAGCCAATTCAAGCATGACTTGCGACCACTTGGTACTAGACACATGTGCTACAGTCAAACATGTTATAATAAAAATCTTTTTCACTCAACTATTTATCAAAGGATCTTCTTATTCGAATTGGGGTACTTGCATTGACTCCAGAAGGTTAGTCACTGATTATTGTGTATTCATGGGTCAACTACAATGTCTAGGTCTTCTTTAGAGACCAAGTATATAGCTCTCGAATTGCTTGTTTGTGAGCTCTTAGTCTAAAAATGCTTCTGCTCGAGGGGGCGTGTCCAATGTAAAGGGACTCACACTAGAGAGGGAGATAGTTAGGAAATCCAAGTTAAGTCTAAGTCACACATAGAGTAGAAATAAGAAAATTGAGTAACATATGAGGAAGAAGACTCACACATTCATTGTCTTAAGGTTTTTGGTTGAAGGTAGTATCAATTCCTCATATTTGGGTTTGACTCATGTCTTATTGTTATTGAATCTTCCTATGAATCCTCCCAAAAGACCCAATAAATATTTGTGTAATGATTTCTACATAGGGATTTATACTCCTATCATATAGGAATAGAAATTTTATTCATTTATTCAGAAAAAACTTCAAGAAGGTCTTATTCATTTTCTACTCATTCCTTACTGTTGACAAAACCACTACATTTATGTTTCTTTCATGAGAACTTGTCCAAGTCAAACTTTTCTCATATACATGTTCCGGCTTTTGGGGCCTTATTAGACAATAAGGATGAAATTCTCACTGATCCCACATGTACAAATAACTAATTCGTTAGTGGACTTCAAGATTGGCTTGTTATGTTGTAACTAATATTTCTTTCTTTCTGATGTATTTTAATAGCATAGCATGTACATATTCTAATCAACTGAGATAATTCCATTCTGTTAATGAGATCCATTTTTCTCTCCAGTCTCTTTTCCCATCTTATATTCTCTTTCTCCTCTTCTTCTGTGAGGTGCTGTGAGGTGGTGTAGAATACTAATAATATCCAAGACATGTCATGTTTTCAAGTTAATATGATTGTTGGAAGAAAAAAAAATGTATAAGAGTCTACAACTAAACTCGTGAATAAAAGGCAATCGGTACTTCTAAGCCAGACATTATTTGCATGCTAGTAAAAAATTGATAATCGATGCCTCTTAAATTTAATGAAAGCACTGAGAAAACACGCGGTGCATTAACATTGATAAAAGTAGCCATGCCCTGCACAGCTTTGATAACATTCTGATTCAACGAAACACATAAGATGCTACCTTGACGGTAGAAAGAACAAGACTGGCATGTTTTTCCTGCCAATCAGTTAGATCCTGCCTGACATTTGAAACCGCAGGAACATCAGAAAATTCCGTATCATCTGAAAAAGGATGAGAACCAAAACTGCGATAAGATCCTCCCGTGCAACAAAGGAAAGTAGCGGCCGAATGATACACAATTCAAACTTGGTAGGTAGCATTTGAAATGAACTATTAGTGTTTGATAATGACGGAAATGTTGGAATAAAAAATCATTGAAATAGGTTTTAAATAACAAAAAGAAATGGTAGAGAATGAAATGCTCCATTTTCACTTTAGAATATGACACAACTTTGGTTGCAAATTACATTCACTCCATAGTCTAATTTCCATTTCTCACTCGACGAAGAAAATCGTAATCCAGAGATACAATAAAAGGAAAAGAAATTACCTTGAAGGGGGAAATCTTCAAAGGTAGTGATGGTGATCCCTTTGACGAACTCTCTCAACTCTTCGGTGATGCCAAAACGGTGGAGATCGACGTCGTTTATGAGAAAAGGTTGGGGCAGGTGCTTGGAAGCTTGCGCCGCTATCTCTTTGGTGGTCTCTGTAATGATGTCGCTCAATTTGGAAGCTCCCAAGGACAGATCATTAGATCGTTTGGATGCTTCTTCCGCAAAGCTTCGGGCTCTGTTCCACAGCTCCATCTTTCTCTTTCTCTTTATCTTCTCTTCTGATTGATTACACGTTTTTTCCTAGCAATTTCGGAGAAAGAATTATCGCAGATTAAGGATGAGAATTTCGATTGGGAATGGAAGAGAAGAACAAGTGCAGGTTGCCACGTACTGTGCTTCGTCACTCTCTATGCCTTTTTCATTTTTCCTTATTTTCAGACCCTCAAGGTCACAACTTCTTTCTAAGAAAATATCTAACAAAATTGTGGCCATCCAAACACAATGGACTCTAATTTCATAAACAAAAACATGGTGGGGGAATTCACTATAAACAACGAAAATGTATTTTAATTTGACATATTAATAAACACAAATGCATTTTTGGGTTAGGTATTTTTGTAAACAAATTAACAATATAAGAAAAAGTTAATCAACATTTTGGATATGAGTTTTTGGGCTTAATTCATATAATTCTACATTTATTCTTCTCAAATAATTTACTTTCTTAAAATCAACATTTTCTATACCGTCTCATACCTAATTTTGACTTTGTGCAAGTGCAGGGTTCCTTATGTATGATATTATTCATCCATTAAAATGGCAACTTAAACTACTTTAACTCTGAAAGGTGGAAAGAAATAGATGCGGATTGCTCAATAAGCAAAGTTAAGTTACATAAGTGTTGTTGGAGATGCTGGTAAGGGATCACGAGACAGCAATAAACAGTGACAGGTCCACTAATTTATAATATTTTCTGTATACAAAATACATAAATAATATTATGGATTTTGTAAGTAGACTTATAATTTGTCTGAATACGGTAAAAAGTCAGAAACTAGTTTTTTTTGTGTTTTAGAGAGAGAGAGAGAGAGAGAGAGATGCAGTGTGGTGTGCGGGAGGGAGAGGGAGAGAGTGGGGCCTCGGAGGAAGGGGTGCCCTGGCTCCAACCGACTGGGCCTGAGGCAATGGGGGGAAGCCCATAGTTGGTGGGTCGTGACAGTGACACCCATTAAACGAAGAAGCATGAAATAGCGTATCTTGGAGGATCTGATGGATCGTGAAAGCTCCAGGCATGTTTTCGAAAAAGTCCATATGAAGCAGGCCCCCCTCACCCCCAATTCCCAATTCTCAATTCCCAATTTAACCTAAACCCTCTTGTGTTTGCATTATTACTATACATGAACAGAAACACATATACACGTAAGCAAAGAAAGAAAGAAGGTACCTAGACTTTAATTTTCATTTTTCATAGATGTGGACAAGTACCGGTAGACCTAAATGGGAGCCCCCCACCGTCCCATGTGCATGTGAACATGTTCCCATCATATTACCTGTTCACTCAACCAATCTATTCTCATTATTACTTTAATTACCTTACCACTCTCACACCAATTATTTCATTTCACTACTCCCTCTCCATTACTATCATTCATTTCCTTTCCTTCCATTGCCATTGCTGCTTCCTAATTATGCCTAATTAATCCAACTCTTCTCTTCATCCCTTCCCTGTTGCACCCCACTACATTCTCTTCCTACTCCATCAATAATAATAATTAATCATACCACACTACCACATAACACACAGCGCAACACACGCTACTCATACCTAATCTCCTAGTTGTAGTAGGGCCTGCTGCAGCGTTACTGGATCCAAGCTTCAATCACACGCTGTTGTTGATGCTGTTCCTGTTG
The DNA here is from genome assembly GCA_013389735.1 of Phaseolus lunatus. Lineage (NCBI taxonomy): Eukaryota > Viridiplantae > Streptophyta > Magnoliopsida > Fabales > Fabaceae > Phaseolus > Phaseolus lunatus. Next base: position 30,541,367 of record CM023859.1, read on the forward strand.
CTGTTGCTGTGATGTGACCATGATTCACGAAGAACAACAATTAAGTCTTGAATAAATAGCAGGCATATCTTGCTGACCGTCTGATAGGGATTTATTTGGTTGGGTTGTATTATACGAGTGATGTGCAGTGCAGTGCAGTGGGTAGTGGAGAAAAATGAATAACATGGGTCCATTAATCAAATTTAGTCGAAATTAGTTGGAACAATGTGTGTGTTAATTAAACGGTTGAAGTGTGCCTGACTATTCTTCGCCCGGCACACTATGCAATAGTATTGCCAATCACATAATCCTAATCATAACAACAATAATAATAACACGAGAACATCAAACTAGCGTTTTTAATCTACACACTCTACTGTGCTTGATGCTGCTTGTCTTTGGTGCGTGTCAATTTCATTTGTCCAATCGCTTTTCGTTACGGTAATTTCACTTCAACGTAACCAATTGTGTTTGGATATGGTGGTCCTCACTGCCTACGATCATCCTTTCAATCTCCTGCAGCACCATTCCAGTTTTCAATTATATATATATATCTTCAAATTAACACCTACTCCACCTTCTACTCCTACTATCTTTAACATCTGATTCACACACATCTATATTCTTCTATCCCTTATTTTAATATCAACCACAACTTAATTATCAATTTTCTCAAGTACCATTGTTTTCGATAACTCTTCTTTTTCATCCTACTCCCCAAACTCTATTTCATCAAAACCACAACAACTTTTATATCTATTATCGCACCATTAACCCAATATAGATTTAACATTCACCACATTTCTCATTCATTCACTCGGATATTCATCAAACACTCACTCCCTCAAACCATTTAACCCCTTCTCCTAACCTTCCATACACCACACAGATTACTATTTCTTTTTCAACCAAAACACCAAATACTCATCTTAATTATTAACAATTTAACTCTAGCTCAATATCATATAAAATCGACTTAAAAACTAAAGTTTATATTTTTTTTTATACTAAATTTTAATCTTATCTTTCTTATCATAATGTAAAAGTATACTAAATATTTTGTGAATATTCTAAAAATAATGTAATGAATCTAATAAATCTAGTTAAGATATATTTTAATATTAAGAAATAAATTTTAAATATAATAAAATTGATTTATAAGATATATAATCTTACATATATTAACTAATTTATTTTGGGTACCATCTATTAATGAGTATATTTGATTGACACGATTAATTATTAATTTTCAAAATGAGTATGTTTAATTGACACGATTAATTATTACTTTTCAAATATTAAGTTGCTTTATAAGAATTTTGTGTTTTAGCGTCAACTTGTGTTAGCTACAATAATGGCCAAATTTAATGAATTGCATTGAAAAAATTGCCGACAACTTAGAGTCAGGCTTAAAAAAATGGATAGAGGAAACACATAGCATAATTAAGACAAAGTGGAGGTTATAGAAGGACACTGGTCTGTCTATCATTAACTAATGCAAAATAATGTTAGCTTTAGGCTGCTAACACATATTAACATTGATTATAAGTCCACATTACTTTATTTAATAACTTAAATCACCACCAAAATTTAAATTATCTTTACAATTTCGTTTTTTTTATTTCCTTTCGAAATCATCATTTTCTAAAAGTACATCGGAAGGAGATTAATGTGTTGGGGGTTCTAAGAAAAAGAAGAATTAACAGCATAATCAATCTTTTGTGGCAGTGTTGTTTTGATGGTTAATAAACTTAACTCAAAATCTTATAAATATTTCCTAACAATCAACAATTTAATCTCTCTAATTGGATGTATTATTACAAAGAGAAAATTAATCTGTACGATGACTTTGGGTGGTCTGAGAGGAAATTAAACCTGTTATCGGCAATTACACAAACGCAGTTTATTTTACATGGCATGTCAACCCTTACGAAATGTTTTATACATAAATTAATGACCGCCCTTTTAGTTAAATAGTTGTAACAACAATCAAAATAACTCTATTAGTTTCTGTTTAGCACTTTTTTATAATCCAAATACTATGTTTCAATTTAGTATTATATCCGTTTTTTCACAAAGCAGTGTTTTTTTTTTTTTCAAAAATTATGATTTTGGTAAAAAAAAATTATAAAAATAACTAAGTCGTATTTTTATTTCTAAAAATTACAATTTTAGAGTGGAAGTAGTAGATAGAACTTTAGAACAATTTTCACTTTATAGTTGTATCCATGAAATACGACTTATTCATTTTTATTAAAAAAAATTATCTAAAATCATAATTTCTGGAAAACAAAATAAACTGTAGTGGAAAACCGTGTTATACCAATACAAAAATATTTCACAATTTGCTTGTTCACATTCTCATGGACCCAATCCTATACTTAATCCAACGGACCTTTTAAATACCTCATAAACTTCAATAACTCTTTGTTGGGTTTAAAGTCAACGGCTAACGAATTTTATGACTCAACTTACTATCCCCAAAAATCCAAGTTCAACCAAATTTGAAAAATGTTAATACTGTTCACATATTTAAGATTTCTTCAAATTTGATTATAGCAACTACCATTTGAGTGACAAAATTTGCTACTAGTGTTATAGTTTAAATCTCGGTTATAATAAAATTGTTATTTAGGTATATTCAATCAACTAGAACGACAGTAGAGGAATTGTGAAATGTTCTTTTAATTGTAATGGTAAACTAATGCTTATTATTGGGAAAAAAATACAACAAAAATTTATTGTAGTTATTTGAATTAACTAACCAAAAAGGCAAACCATAATCTATGAATATTCATGGGATTGATGGGCCATCTCAAGTAATACCACATTGGTGTCAACGAGGTTTTCAAGCTTTTTCCCTTTTACACTACACAAAACCATTTTGAGAATAAACTTTCTCTATTACAGTAACATAAACCCTAAGTGATTAAAATAAGTCCTTCAGTCGATGTTTTATAAGATGTTTTGTAGGGTTTGGAGTTGAGTTTATTAAATAAAAGTACAAAATTGCCACAATGTTTAATTACTTTTTTTTTTCCTTTTAAAAGTAACGATTCTGTAATGATAAAACCATGAGAGATTTAAGTTGCGGACAAGCAGGGTTGTGACGATAATTTCATAAGTAATAGAAATATTTATTAAGAAATAAACTTTAAGTCTAACTCAGCCTTATAAAATTGGTTTAAAATTTACTTTTTTAATATGATATCAAAGTCAGTTTGAGTTTATCCTAGTGAGAGTTTGTTGGGCTTATCAAACCATCCGCTATCGAGTTACTATCGGATCACTCATAAATATATAATCTCACGTACGAATTGACAGTCTCAGTGTGAGAAAGAGGTGTAACTATTGGAGGAAGAAGTTGCAAAATTACCAAGGGAGGTAACTATTGGCAAACGAAATAGTCCAACCAAAGAGAGCTTAAATTAGGAAGAAATGAACATTACTAAATTTTTACTTACAAATGTAAACAATTTGTATTTTAAAGTGAGATAGTGAGTATTTTAAAGTGATATAGTGAGTTGTATAGTTTATTAAATGCGATGTTGAGGAGGATAATTGAGGATAAAGAAGTTTATGTTCTTAGAAAGATTAAGGTGAGTAAAAATATTAACTTATCGTTTATGGTTACTCTAATAATTATTTGTGTTTTTCTCTCATTCTTTTCTTGTGAGTCTCATCTTCTAGGTCACATTATTGGACAAGGTGAGGGAGGGATACCTACAAGGGCATTATGATGTTCAAGATAATCTAGTGTACTAATGAGTTATAAATGTTATTGAATTAAATATTTATATGTCCCCTTTTACGGTATTTATACTATTTCAAATTGGGTCGTTCATGGTTAGAGCCAAATCTTTCTATTAATTCGTATTTACGGTGATGTTTTAGTCAAGAATGATGAATCTTAATTAGAACATTCAATTTAAGTCAGAAACATTTGAAATTATCTAATTTAGTCAGTATAACAACTAATTTTTTTTCTTTAAAATTGATTTTTATTGAATAATTTTCTAGTAATAGTGATAAATATGAATAGATGAATTTTGATATAGAATTAAATTAGGAACGAATAACCATTGTTAAAATTATCTTGTATTTACACTCAAACTTTTATTCAAGTAAGAACCTCCTAAAGTGGAGGCTTAAATGGGGGAGAGGAAAAAGTGAAGGCCATTCACTCAACAATTTTCCCTAAGCAATAGGTGTAACTAATAAATTTTAATAAAAATAAGAATTCAAGGAAAATAGTTAAATGTGATTTTTTAAAACTATGCTTGAATGTTTGTTTTATTTGATTGAGATAATTCAAATAAATTTAAGAAGAAAACTCGACAATGTTTAAGAAATAAGATAGAACAAAATTCTGGTATAAACTTTTATTATCAATTTCTATTCAGAAAAATATCAAAGTGAACTAAGAATAGAGAGCAAAAATCATCAAAAGTACAACATAAAAATTACTAAGAATAATATCAAACGAAAAGTTATTATTTAGTGAAGGAGAGGGAAAATCATTCATGGCGATGGTGAGGAACACACAACACACAGGGTGGGATGAAGCATGCAGAGACACTGAAAGAGGAAGAAGTAGGAGAGAAGAGTGAGAAATGAGAAAGACAATATTTTTTTATTCAGTTTTTTTTTTTTCTTATTAAGAAGACATAGTACATGTTGTGCCATTTAATTAGAATATATTTTATTAATTTAAAAATATTTTTTATAAGTTTTAATTACCTAAAATATATTTTACATTGTGCTCGAACTAAAATAATATTTATAAAACAAGAGAAACTACTCACTAATTTTAGAATATAGTTGGTAAGATTATATGTCTTAGTCTTAACAATAAGGATGAATATTTTATTTTTTAAGTTTTGAATTGAATATATAACAAAACATATTTTTTTACTAGTTATGTACCCATTCATAGTTTTTATCACACTTGATAAAAATATATAAAATACAGATAGATACACATTTAATATATCAATGCTTTAAACTAACAAGTGAAGTTTTCCCTATATCAACATTTATCTTAAATAGACGAAAGTATATATTATATAGTCACATTGCATGAATATTTAATTAGGTTATATTTTAATTCAATATTTAAATCAAATGAATAGTTGATAATGAATGTTGAGAAGACAGTTATTCTAAAATTCTTCGTATACGTCAATGGTGAATTCAACTTATACTTTTATAATCCACTCATAATTGAATTTTGGTGAAATTGCTTGTTTAAGATTTAATGATCAAATGAATGATTTTTTAATTAATTATATTAAATGATATTATTTTATTTTTTCAACATAGTATTAAACAAATTAAATAAAAGTAGTATAATATTTATAACTTTATAAAATTAAAATTAAAATGTACTTATAAATGTCACCATTAAATCACGGATGTGACATGCTTATAATTAAAATAAAATGAAATTAAATATGTCATTATATTTGAGGTGAATAAAAATAATAATATTTATTAGGAATTACAATTATAAACTAAATAAATATAATTGAAAAAGTATCTACCATCATAATATTTGACTAAAATTACACAAATGTGGTTTTAATTAAAAAAATCGTAAACTAGTTTGTAAGTGTTTGATTATTTTATTTTTTTTGGTAATAGATCAACTAGAGATTAGTCATAACTGTGAATATAAAATATAATTAGATAGATGATAGATTAAAGATGATATTCCACACTAAGATATAGAATTTCAGCATTGTCAAGATATTTAAATATATGAAATTTGAATTAATATTCTTAAAAAAAAGTATTTTTAAATATTTTATTTGATAAGTAATTTAAATTTATTTATTTTTATTTGAATAAAATATTTTAATTATAACCAAATATAAAAAAAATTTAAAGATTAAATATTTATTAATAATTCATATATATTAATATTAATGAATTTTGTAGTTAATCTTTGATGTTATTTTTTTATAAAGTTACTAATAGAGATTTTTCAATGTGGATTATCATTATTTAGACTAACATCAATCAAGTTTAGTTTTTCCGACTTTGTTAAATAAGATTTTTTTGTCCAATTTTTATTAATAAAGGTTGAAATTTTTTGGTTTGATCTAGATTTTTCTTAATTAATAATCATTAAATATCGACAAAAAAAAAAACACGGCATAGTTATTTCTATAAATCTAGTTCACATATGCTAAAAAAATGACATATCTAATATTGAAAGAAAAAAAAAAACCTATTTAATATGAATGAAGAACAGGAGTCTTATGCAATAACTACAAAACAAACATAACAATGTAAATAAATAAATAAACAATTCATATAAACATCGATAAAAAAAATTAGTCGACTCAACCAAAAACTAATTATCCCAGTATTTCCCATAAATATGCTAAGCAACGTTGATTAAAAAATAATCATGACTTAATTGTTCATCAGAAAATAATTCAAAAATAACTCTAATTGATATTAGTTGAAAAATAACTCTGAAAGACATTAACTAAATATAATTTTCTTTGACATAAATTGAGAAAAAAAAAATGTGTTTGACATGACCAAAAAATACTTTTATTATTGACGAGCCAAACTCTTATTAACACTATTAAAAAATAATTGTAGCTTATATTAACAATAAAATAACTTTCTGTCAAAAAATAAATACGATTATCAACATTCATTAATAAATCATGTTTAAATTATGATACTCAAATCTCGGTTAAAATCTAAAAAGTCTTAAACTTAGTAAAGTCAAGGACATTTCCACCAAAATCAACAAATTTAGTATAAATTTTAGAATTCCAATTTTTTTTTAAAATATACTAAAAACTATTTCATTATAAAACATTTCAAATTCTCAATAAAAAAGTAATTACCTTTTAAAACGTTCAATTTAAACATAGATGAAATCTCATGAATAATGTGAGAGAAAGAAAAACATTGATTGTGGTAATAGTAAATCAGGGTTTTGTCTAGACAGTGTTATATACAAGACACAAAATGAAATGCACTATAAATTTTTTTAATAAGTTAATTACCTTATTTATATGGGTAAAAATGTTAATGAAATAGAATGATTTTGAGTAAATAGCTTTCTGTTTTAAATTTTGTTTAAATTTGATCTGACTACTTTAAATGTTCACAATTATTTAATTTCATTTGTTTTTAAAATAAGTAAATATAGTTTTTTTGTTAAATAAATAATAACGAAGTGAAATTAGAGTAAAGAATCAGTATATGGATGCGAAAGAAGAATGATGCTTGGTTAGGAGTTGAGCGTGTATGATACAAGTGATTAGTATGATTAAATTAATTTGTATAATAAAAAGGAGTTTTATGTTATGTTATGGATGGATATGATGTGCACACGTACATAGGAGTGAGAAAGAGAGGAGGGGTGGCCGACAAAACTGGTTTTCTCGATTACACATTCCAACTACCCCTCACTTCGCTCCACGTCCCCACCCTACCCTCCATCCCTCTCCTTTTCAACTCTTCATCTCATTTTTTTTTTCTTTTCTTTTTTACCACTCTCATCCTCTCACCTTATTCATAACACACACAAAACATTCAAAATCTAAAATAACCATTCGTCATTTCTTTCCTCTTTTTTTTTCTAAAATCACGACCACCACCTATTTTTTTTTTCCCACAAATAAAGTTTTCAAGATTATTTCAAATTATTTGGAAACCTATTTTAACTATGAAAATTATGCTTCTGTACTTACAATTTTACTTAAAATAGTGCACATTTATATACTTCTAAAAATTGGATACAAGGAATATATATATATATATATATATATATATATATATATATATATTATTGTTCCTATACTACTTGATGTTAGAACATTAGCCCTCCACTCAAGGTTTAAGGGAAGTAAATTTCTCTTAGTTGAAATATTCATTTTAAGTTTGAGAGATGATATTATTGATCAATTAATATTATCTATTTTTAAGGTTAGTGTTCTATCACGGTTTTGTTTTTAAAATACATTTTTAGTGGCTTGAAGGGTGAAGGAGTATATAAATTATCATTAACATCGACTCTTAAGTGATGTAAAACTATATTAACAGTACCGGAATATATATATATATATAAAATATCTAAAAATTTAATTCTTAAATGCCTATATGTAATATTATATGTTGATTGTTGGTAAGATTGCAATAATTCATACATATAAATAAGGATAAACTGGTTATATTTTAAATCATCACACAAATGATATATATATATATATATATATAAATTTAATTCTTAAATGCCTATATGTAATATTATATGTTCATTGTTGGTAAGATTGCAATAATTCATACATATAAATAAGGATAAACTGGTTATATTTTAAATCATCACACAAATGATATATATATATATATATATATATATATATATATATATATATATATATATATATATATATATATAACATAAATATATGAATCAAATCATATTCTTACAATTGGGTCATAGAAATCTTTAAATGCATCAAATAATGTGTTTTGAGACATTTAATGTTGGTCAAAATCCTAGTATTAAACATGTTTACTTTTAAATGAATTGTATTACACATGTCTCATCAAAGACTAATTCATGATTTATCTTAAACATATTGCAAATACATCTTCAACTTCCTATGTTGAGGTAGTTCATTCTCCTACACAAAATTTATACAACTTTTCATCATTTTTATATCTTAATTTACATGTTTAGATCATCCATTGATATAAGATACTTCATTTCCTTAATAACTTATTACTACGATCTTTGGACCATAATACCATCCTAAACATCTCTCAAAACACAACACACATCAATAATAAACAAAGTGTTAATATTTCAAGACAAAAATAAAGATAAACTACTCACCTGCATAACTTTTTTTTAATTATTTTAACTTAATCTTTCATCTTGATATATTCTCATAGTTATATTCTACCAATATAATAGTATTTTTGTTATTCTTTAATTTTAGAGAGGATGTAATAAAAAAGAGTTTTAAAAAAAATTAATAAAACAAAAAATAGTAACATTTAACCTATTTATATCCATTAATATTTATCTCTTCTCAAATTTGACAACTTACATCCATATTGTTACACTTGCGCATCTTTATACTAAACTCAATCTCCTCTCATCTTCTTCCATTTATTATTACTATATATATATATATATATATATATTAATTTTAAAAAATAAAACAATATAAAGCAGCATCATAAAGTCTTCTTACAATAATTACATTATAAATCATATTAACATAATTATTGATAAATTAACTGTATGTGATTGTTAAACTTTAAGAGAATAACCATTATGTCAATACAAAATCCAAGTAAATCTTATCTGATTATATATTATTCAATAAAATATTTTTAATTATTGTTTATTTAATTGAGTTTTGATTTTTTTTTAACGTTTTGTTTATTTTGATGTGTTTCAAGAATGATAATTGTTGAGTAAAATTATTTAAATTAAATGATTTTAACTATGACTTAATGTTTTTTCAGAGAATGAAAAAAGGTGTATATATGTAGAGAGAATGGGAGGGGGAAGAAGAGAAAAGCTCCTGTAGTATATTTGGTTATCACATAAAATAGAAATTATAAATTTGATTTATACAATTCCACATAAATGTTTAAAACTAAAAAGAAAATGTACATTACTTTCTTATATGGTAATGTTACCACTAACTTATAACATTTATCATTTAGAAATAACTATACAATTTAGATTATAATTCTTATTCATCACAATAATTAGTTTTTTTTTTCAAATTTCGCACCTTATACATTATTTGTATTTAATAATTCGTTGTTGATTTGATTGTTTTTTCCTATAGTTTATCTAAAATAGGTTAATTTTGTTTTAATTACTCATAAAATTCTTGCGATTTTAAAATTTTGCTTAACAATTAATTTACTTGGAGTTTCAATTTTCAACGAAGTTCGAAAATTATGTTTGTAAATTGAGAAAATATGTTCAATATAAAATTTATCCACCCCCTTAGGTTTTATAAGACTACGGAAACATAAAAGCAAACCACTCACTTTGATTAACTATTGTAACATGAGTTTTTTCAGGAAAATATAAATAAAAAATATTTTATTTATTTATTTAAAATTTCATCTTTCTAGTACTCTATTTTAAAACTCTTTAAATTTAGAGAAAATTCTGGCTAATTATGCTAGATTATATCTTTAGATAGGTTAGCTAGAAGAGGATATAGTAAGCCAAATGATACTTTTTTTTGTAAGTTAATCAATTCTTATTAAGTATTCTTTTTCTTCTTATTTTGAATATTTAGTACATGAGTTTTTCTTCTTCATTTTAAGTATTTAGTCTATGAGAAAGGTTAGTGGTGTTGAAAATGATAATAGTTTTTGGAATGAGATGAAGAATAAATAAAACCACAAATTCATATGGAGTTATTATCAATATTTTATTGATGAGTTGGATGATTTCGAAGTGATTTTAATTTAATTTTAATTTTATTTTTTAAATGTGAATATGAATATTTTTAAGTTTAATTTTGTTCAAGTGGTCACTCAGTGCTCAAGTAATAGAGAGGTTAACTCTAATAACGGAGAGAATAATTCAAATAAGAGTTTGTACGAAAGAGAGATTGAGACAACCCTTTCTTCTTTAAAAGGATATCGCTGAAGCGACACACTAATCGCTAAAGCAAGGTTATGATAATAGTGTATGAATTTCGGAATTTATGTATTGTGAAGATACTAAGGTGATGGTGGGTCATTGAAGTACAAATTAAATTATGGTTAAAACTTTAGAACTTGGTTGAAGAAATTAAACACGTATGTATTGATAAAGCGTTATGAGGTCACTCAAGTCTGCAAATTAATATTTAAGCAAGGAAAAAACAAATTCAAGTATACTCTCAATAGGTATCTTGCTTCAGGTGAAACTTATTTTTAATTGAAAAAAGTGTGGTCACCATAATAATTAACTTATTATGATTACTCAAACGACAATATAATACTATGGTGATAAATGTGAAACCGTTGTTGAAATATATGTGCGAATTATCAAATGCTAATTTATAATAGAACATGTATTTGAGTATTTTTAAAGTACATTGCCTAGTAATTATACTCTGGATTAAAGAGATGACGGAAGATTTTAGCATCATATTAAAATGTTTTAATTGATAATATTTATTTAGAATATTGTTGAGAGATTTTTTCTTTTATTTATGATGTAATATTATAATCCAAAATTATGCTGAAAATGTTAAAATAAATGTGATATAAATTAGCTCACTAGCTTACCCTTATATTATTTTAGAATGTATGCACCAGAATAAACAGTAGCAACATAATCAGGTTGCTAAAAGATAATTCAAACATACTTACATATCCTGCATATACTCTTTTGAAATACTTGACTTCTTATAATTATGTGATGTATAAAATACATATACTTATGTATTTTATTTCATTATCAACTAGTTATGTTTAATAAAACGAGATATAAAAAAACACAATTAAGCTTGTGCTATAAGATAAATTAAACATTTTCTATTAATACAAATTCTAATGATATTTTATCACTATAAAATCAAACAAAAAAATATGTAACATAATTATTTAATTAAAACTAAAATGTATTATTCAATTTTATTGAAAAATCATTGAGTTTGATATTAAGACAGATCGATATTAAATATATTTTTACTACAATAGAAGACTGTTTTTATCAATAACTCAACAGTACAATGTTATCATCAATGCTCTTCTTAATGTAAATTAAATTATTAATTTCAACATCACGTGCCTGTTCCCAAGAAAATACGAATAATTTAAGTTATAGTGTAAAATTTATGCCAATAAAAATATTAGTATAATTTATGAATAATTAAATTTCTAGCGTACGTCTATGTCATATCTTATAAACATTAAATTAAAAAGTAAGTGTATACTAACAAACGCTTTTAAATTTCATTAATGCATGTACTTGTTATTATATTGGAGTATGTCAGTCATTTAAATTAAAAAAAAAAATATAGAAATACATTCACCTTATAGTTCAAATAGAGTTGAACAAGATTTACTTACTAATTGTCTTGGTTAAAAATAACCATATTTTTATGGAGAAAATTTACTTTACCAATAGTACAGTAATTAACATTAACTATTTAACAAAACTTTAATTTTTCAATAAAGAAAGAGATAGAAACTTCGGATTTAAATAGAAAACAGTACGTTCTTGATTTTTGTTAAAATAAAGCATTTGAAACAATTATTAACTACATCTTTTGTAAAAGTACAATGATAATCACTAACTTCGATGAGTTGATTTATATAAAATATTGAGATAATACTTACCACATATTTTCACGAAATAAATAATTGTAAAATAAGAAAAATACAATTATCCATTTCAATTTAATCCCCGATTTATGCGGCAAATAAAAAAAATAATTCTTAAGGAATATACTTTTAAACTTTTATACACTGATATGTGGTTTTACTATAAACTTATCCGCTTATTATTATTTTTAAATAATTAAATAAATTAAACATGTACTATTATATATTAGGTGTAGAAAACAATAAAAAAATTTAACATTAATTTTATACATATATTTTTTCACATCAAAGCATATTTCTTTTCTTCATATCACCAGAACGTAATCCTCAAAATAATAAATTAAATGTTCTTTTATCAAAATCAAATCCTTATATTATTATTAATAAAATATGTCTTTTATTACTCAAAATATCTCACGCACTTCAGTTTCAGTCCATAAAAAAAAATAAATTGAATTCTTACACGTAATTATACTTGTGTTAAAACGCAACTATATTAAAATTGGGAGGTTTTAAGTTTTGTAAATCTCTTTAAGTTTGTGATTTGAGTTATTTTTTTATTAAAATAATTATGAACGATTATAAAATAGAATTATGGTGTAATTTATTTTATAATTGAGAGTTATATAGAATAAATATGAATTTATGCAATATCTTAGAAAGTGCGTGGGTTGGGCTGCGAAAGTAGTTACGGGTATGGTATAGGGGTTGTTGGGTCAATTCAGCTTCATTCCCAAATCCCGAAACATAGCATAACATAAACATTACAACTCAGAGGACAGGCACATAGATAGATGTAAGTAAGTAATATAGAGAGGGAAGAAGTACGTTGTTGCAGCCTCCACGCATATTTGTCACTCTCTCAAACCCATTCTCATTCCGCATCCCAATTCTCTTATCTCTCTCCCTCAGCTTTTTCTTCTCCGTACTCTCTCTACACATACACACACATGTGTGTGTTTACTCAATAACACCAACACCAACACACTCACTGACATAAACACTAGTTTCAGGTGCATCTCATCAAAACTACTCCCTCCCAATTAACTCCAACAAATGCAGCAAATACACTCCATGGCACCGGGAACAGGAGGAGGAGGAGGACCCAGGTTTTTCTCCGCCACCGCCACCGCCGACAGGAGGCTCCGACCCCACCACCAGAACCAACAGGCCCTCAAGTGCCCCCGCTGTGACTCTCTCAACACCAAGTTCTGTTACTACAACAACTACAACCTCTCCCAGCCCCGCCACTTCTGCAAAAACTGCCGCCGCTACTGGACCAAAGGGGGCGTCCTCCGCAACGTCCCGGTCGGCGGTGGCTGCCGCAAATCCAAACGCTCCAACAAACCCGTCAAAACCTCCGACACCGCCCCCCCTCCCCCGCTGCCCGACCCCGACCATTCAAGCAGCGAGAGCTCGAGCCTTACCGCCGCTGCCGCGGAGCCAGTATCAGCGCCGATAAACTCCGATTCCACGAACGTGCAAGAGTCGAAGTTGTTGGTCCCCGTGGATCCTGTTTTGGAAACGAATCCTCTGGAGCAAGGAGCAGGGGACTGCGGTGGTATCTTCTCTGAGATTGGACCTTTCACCAGCCTGATCGCTACTTCAACTAACGAGCCATTGGCTTTCGGTTTCGGCAACGCTCTGCCCGATGCGTCGTCGTTTCAGTGGCAGCACTCGAAGGTGACCAGCAACCAGGAATTGAAGTTGCCCGAAAGCTCCTTCCTCGATCACACCGTTGATTTGTCGACTCTGCATGGTAAAACCAGCCACGGAACATTCGGATCGTTGGATTGGCAGGGCGGTGCGGATCAAGGTTTGTTTGATCTTCCTAACACCGTTGATCACGCTTACTGGAGTCACACTCACTGGTCTGACCACGACAATTCTTCTCTCTTTCATCTCCCCTGAAAACGGCTCCACTCCTTCACAAATCTCATCTCACCTTTTTTTATTATTTCTTATATAATTTAACTTGAAAGGAGAGCAAAGGATATTTGAAACCAAACTCAAAGTAAAAAAAAAAAAAATCGAAAGCGAAGGTGGAAGGACTTGATATAATTAATGACGAGGTGTATATTTTTTTTTTTTAATTTATAGATTTGGGGGGTGATTGAGCTTGATTCTAATTAGTGACGTGCATGCACAACTAATTCCATGTTAGTTTACATCTGATTTTTCTTTTTCCTTTGTTTTATGAGATCACGTTTTAATATATGTATGTGGAATTTGATTGATTAACAGAAATTATAGCAGGGTGTTTTAATATAGACCGTAATTGTTTATTGAGTTGGTTGTTTAGGTTTGGCCCTTTTGGTTTATTTTTGTGACGCTGGTCCTTCCGTACGATGATTATGGCGTCTCTCTTATTTTTTTTATTATTATACTACTAACAATGAATTAAGAAACAAAAGGTGGAGGGAGGGAGAAGAGAGGATTGGTTGAATGTTAGTTAAATTGTATTGGGAGGTTGATGCGAGATGGGGATTTGATTATTGAGATTAGATGCGGGAAATGAATGAAAGAAATTGGGGATTGGGTGGGATAGGGTAGGTTGGGGCGTGGGGTAGTGATGAGTTGCATGCGCGATCATGTTGATGAGTCCGCGTGCGGGAGAGGAATGCAAAAAAGTGGGGACACGTGGGTTTGAGTTTGGGTGGGAAGAGAAGAATGTGATGTGTTGTGGTGGATCACAAGGGGAAGAGCAATTAATCTGGATGGAGGAGTGGTGGAGAAGTTATATCTAAAGTAGTGCATTCATAGTGGAGTATCAACTCAACCACTGTTGTTTGTGGGGATATGCATGGAAAGAGGGTCATCATAGCGCGGACAGCGTCTCTCTTCACCAGAAATCAACAACAGTTGAAGCTGACGGTGATTATTTATTCATGACGCGGATGGGTCCATGCTGCCAGTGCCAGAGTGACGCGGATGCCTCTGTTCCAACACGGCAAACCAACAACCACTCCATCCTCATACCACCCTCGCACTTTCACTTCCAACTCCAAACACTACTTTCTTTACAATATTCAAATAGGATCACATTTCTTTATCATTCAAGATATACTACTGCTTATTTAACCAAGTTCCAAAATATTACCACTGTTTTCCCCCCATCTCAAGACTTACCGTATTTGTCGTCTATAGTATTTACTGCACTCTCCAAATACAGTCACAAACCTAAACTCACAAAATGTATGTATATTCAAATTAATCTAGGTAGGACTAGAGGGAGTCCTTGTCATGATGAGCTAGGTGTGGTGGCTTCATAGTATTTTTTTTACATACACAATGCAAGTTGCAATCTGATCCTCAAACGATAGCAGTTTGAAGTTAATTATTGTTGTCCGAAAGTCTCTGATATGATGCAAGAATTGATCGGTACAATCAATAGCGAAACGACCGACCAATTTCCCTGTATATATCTATTTATATAATAACATTCAACGTCAATGTTTTGTTGTCCATGTGTTAGTTAATATTAGTAAATAAAGGAGGGTAATAAACTAAACTAACACGTACGTAAGAGGGGAATTGCGAGGGAAGTGGTTCAAAGGGATAGGGGAAATGCATGAACATAAGGCAAGCAATTGTTACGGTGTGTGCAGAGTTAGCCCATATTGTTTGCCAAAATGGGTGATGGAAGGATGGACTAAGACTAGAGACAACTGGTCCATGGCGTGGCCTTTTAATGTGACAGAGCAGCGTGGATTGCGACTGCACCCATGTTAGGGCCTCAGAACTAGGCACATGGTTTTCGTGGTCCTTCTTTCCACTCACTATTGTGTTGTCATACATAGCTGCCCCTATTCAAACCTTGGCGTCTGAACTTGTGCATTCAACCATTATTGCTTAGCTCCTTTCCCTACACCCTCTATTCAGACTTCAACTAATACTATTATCATTATTGTATTGGTCTGTGGAAAAGAGTCAGAGTGTAGACCATATGTCTGGTGATGAATGATGTTAATGTTAGGAATGTATTCCTTTGATGTTAAGGTTAGGAATGTATTCCTTTCCTTGCTATTCTGCCAACAGATTTCCCACGATCTTTGCCCTTTATATTAATTACGTAACGTACAAGTGCTGCTACTTATTTTATCTATATGTACTTTTGCTCTCCGTAATAATCCAATGAATCACTTTACCCAACCCAACCGGTGTGGGCTCATTTGGACGAGGTTCTGTACTTTCTGGCTCAACTGCAAATCCATGTTTGGCAGAGATGGCATCAAAGTCTAGTATTATTAATGCTATGTTCGATTCTGTTGAGCATGCCTGTGCTGTCGCTACTTTCATGGACTCTTCAACCATTGTAATACCTCACGCTCTTACATAACTTATTAAGTGGCATTGAATTCGAAGCAAGTAAGGACCTATGAAGACATTGTTATCTAAAGTGTGAAGAGATTCAGAATTTGTAAGCATGTTTTACTTCTGGCTGGCCAATTTCAAATATAGCTGTTTGTTTTTCCATTCAAAGGATGGTTCAACGCCAATCCAACGTTTCAGGGTGTCTTTGAAAACAGTTTAAAGCTTTGTAACTGGAAAATCTCACTTTTCAAAACTTTACTTAGATCCAAATTCACACTTACTTCTCACGGTCAACTGCACAGAAAGATGATCGAAGATTATACCTTCTTTTCAACTTCACACTTAAAAAAAATTCTACCTTTTTTTCACCCTTTATCTTTAAATTTCTATGGCTAAACATGCATAAACACTTCGTGCAGACACAGAAAAACGACTTCTCCATCTAAAATAATTGAATGTGGGGCTAGCATTGGCTCCCTTTTTCAAAGTAGGAAATATCTTAAAATCCTTATCTTATTTTGGGGAGAAAATATCTTTTCAATTGGTTATTATGCATTAATGGGTGGGAAAAAAAAAGTTCATGACAGACTTCCAACCTCATGCATAAAACGACATATATCTAGTCATAAATATGGCAACGCCAAGAGAATTTACATGATCACCACTAGCACCCTATGACACCATGAAAGTGAAACATGGAACCGCAAAGTTTTCTGCATGTCTCACACTACACAAAAGCTAAATGTCCCGGGCAAAAGGATTTGAAAATGAAACACTACTCCCTCTGGCTCTGTGTTGATTAGAATAATCAAATATCAATTTTGGTGTAAATAACCAAGCTCAAAATGTAAAAGTTTAGCACTGAGAATTTGCAGCAGGGTAAATATGTCTTCCACCATTGATACTCTCATTATTGTCCTTCCACCATTCTCACCGGCCTTTCCTTTGAGAGGGTATCTGTTCGTGCACTTCGAGGAGCTATAAAGCACTTATATTTAATTTGTCTCAGCTATTCATATCCCATAAGTACCATTAAAAGGACAAAAAAGTTATTGTAATTATGGTTTTTTATGTAGTAAAAATAAAATAAAATAGAGAGCGAAAAAGATTTAAGAAATAAAGAACTACAAGTGTTTGGTAGATTTAAAACTAAAGATGAGAAATAAAAAAGTTAAATACATAAGTTTTATTAACTCTTTTTTTACAAATTTATTTGTTTCCTTTTTATTTTTCTTAACCCAAACACATTTTTTTATTCATTTGTACCAAACAGACTCTACATATTGATATAAAAACCTAGCAGCATTGCTTCTTGAGGAACTAAAAATGGAACTTTTTAGGCTGTTCCTGTATAGACTATAGACTATATCCAAAGCATTCAAAAAGAAAACAAGTGTATCGGCTTCTATCTTTTTCCTCCCTTGTCTTATGTTGTCCACGTTGGTTAACCTTCCTTTTTTCTCTTTCAGTTGTGGTCCTAGCTGTTTTCCCTATCATTCTTGAGTCCTTTTTTTATTTCTATAGATATGTATAACATATATATAACTGTATGATGCATATAACATACTGTATCCAATAGATATATGTATGGTATTGACAACACGTATCATTAATATGTGCTTCATAATTCACTAGTTGAGGATGTACTGCATGATTTGCTGTCGTTGAATTTATGACGCACGTTCAGATTTTGTTACATAAACAACGTACGATGTTAGGCGAGATAGAGGATCTATCCCTCCCAGATCAATCTGCATGTCGACCAAACATGTTGATTTGTGCGTTCCACGTTTCACCTGAATGTCATCTTCTTTGTGGCGGCGGTAATTTGTTCTTAATTTCTTGAATCAAGCTCCACTTTTCCTTCCATAGTCAACTTTTGAAACCGTGCATTCTTTTTCATCAAATCCTTACTATACAAGGATTTCAAGAGGCCCATTCTGACCCGTTTGAATTAGAGACGGCATCTCCATAGCTTTACCAACATTTGAACTTTGTTGCTTTAGTGTTTTCGTGCGGAGGCAGGACCAGATATTCTATATCATGCAGCTTATGAATTCTGACTGAGGGGTGTGTAACTGTGTAAGCAAAAACACATACTATAACGTCTTAACAAACTAGAACACCAAATTAATAAGAAATGTCATTCTTTGATCTCAAAAGCTTGCGAGTGTCGTGTTAAGAATTAGGGCTTTCTTTCTCAGAAAAATTTAACATTCTTTTATAATTTCTGCGAGAAAATACCAAAAGGACAAATTTTAAATTTTTTAGAAAAGAGCTAAGTCATGCTTGTAAAACATAAGCATAAGAAGTTTTAGATATCTAATCATAAATAGACTATATATAATTTATGGAGTTATCCAATAAATCCATGGAAAGGCCGTTAGTCATTTTTATAAAGAGTAAAATGAATTTTGAGATATATTAAATGTGAAAATTGTTGGATATATGCATGTAGTGAAATATAGAAACACATTTGAATAATCATTTAATCTCGATTACTATGTCATGAATTTTAAAGACATAATCTATTGTTACACTAAAAGCATAATACTCACATAATATTTTGTTACAAAAAGTTTACAATTTAAAATCTTGTTTTTTATACTATATATGCATGTTGGATTTTATAAGATACAGGACTCACAGTTAAAAATGTAGAAATTAATTATTGTAGCACCAACATAAGTGACAATATTTTTTACGAAATTGTTGAAAATCAAATTATTTTACATATTGATTTTTTAAAATAATGCAAACTTGACTCAGCGAGGCAACTAAAAATTAAATCAAGCCATTCTGCTATTTCTTTTAAGTTTTTAAATTATATTATCGTCTCCAAAAAGTCAAGAATTATTATAGCAGCTTAGAGTCTAAAGTTTTATGGTTTCAAAACCTAAATAAAATAAATTAGTTATAGTATAAGACATGCCAATTTGTTTCATGATCCACTAATCAACCTCAATCCATTATTGAAATAATCTCCATTTGATTGACGCACACAAATGAAGAAGTTAAGTCGCAAAATTTAGTGAATTCAAATTTTAATGATAATATTAAAATAACATTGATGTAAAAAAATTAAGAAATAAAAAAAAAAGTATAACAGAAACACAATTTTCAAAGTCTTATTTTCAAAATACAATTTATTTATTTATAGATTTTTTTCTTTAAATTTACTTGAGTTCTTACAAGGTCAAAGTGAACTTGAGTGCACCACTGCTCACACACACATACGTTGTCTCAGTTTCTATCGGTTTAGAAGGTGGAAAGAGTACTACACCCATGTTAGTTTAGTGTATATAAATTATAAATGCTATTGAATATGATATTTACTTAACACATAATCACCAATTTATACTATCTTATGATTTACTTTTACTGTGAACGTCTTGATATTGAGTTAAAGAGTGATTGACCTCAATCATGTGTATTATATTTTATAAATGTGTATTATATTTTATAATGCATTATATTTAAAATATAATGTATTATATTTTAATTTTTTAATTATTGCTTTAATTTTTATATATTAAACGTTTTAGTATTGAATTTAAAGTTTAGGGTCTAGTACTTAGTATGTAATTCTGAAACACATTTTTAGAATATTTTATTTAGATTTTGTTACATATGACATCGATTTTTACAACGAGTGTTATATGTAATTGACATTTTACATCATTGAGATCTATATTGATGATGTAACTAGTGTTATATGTCTCTTAGGACCGGTATTATATGGGTTTTCTGTACTCGTGTAAGTTCTTTATATTTACCTAAAAAAACATAAAAAAATCCTTTGTAGTTGTAAATATTCACTTTTATAATTATAAAAATATGAAAATAACAATTAATATTTGAATTTATAGTTTTTTTTGTGTGTTTGGAGTGAAAAAAAAATTTACTTCTTTATTATTTTGATACTTCTAACAAAGTTAGTTGAATTATAGTATTATTATAATAATTTAGATTATATTATGTTATGAGTACTCTAATTTCAGAGTAAATTATTTTTCATATATATATATATGTGTGTTTTTTCAAACAAATGTGTCCTAAAACTAGTCCATGAATTAATCCTTAATTTTTTGTATAAAATTTTTGTCCTATAAACCTCTTTATCCTTATTGGGTGGATTAAAAATTCAATACACTGATGATGTCTATAATTTCTCCTTCTCTTTTATCTCTTTCAACAATAAATAAAGAAAGAAATAAAGAAATAAAGAATGAAGTGTACAGTTATAAATAGCCATAATTTTGCATATAATGTAAGTCTTGGCTATGCGCAATGTGATATTTTCATCCTCAAATGTACGGTCTTCTTTAATATGGTACTATAGGTAAATTTGATTTTATTCAGCAAAATTAAAATGAGAGTATAAAAAAAAAAGAAATTCGAAATATGCAGTAAGATTCATATAGTCATCAATACTTTCTCTCTGTCAAATTTTAATCCCTATCAAATAATTTCGAATTTAAAATAATATTCTCAAATAAGAGATTAATTTTGAGTCAAGGTATTTTGTTGGAAGATTATATCCACTTAATGTAAAAATATAAGGTTAATTTAGTAATAAAAGTAAATGGAAATGTCAAAGTAAATAAACTAAAAGGCTTATTACCCCTAAGTGCAGTTGAAATGTCACAAAAATAAAAAATAAAACACGTTTTTATTCAAATTAAAAACTAAAAAATTATCCCAAATTAAGTTTTCATTTAACTATGTTTATAATTTTAGAAATTTGAAATGAATTTATTTTTACCCTCTAGTCTAAAAAAGTTCACTACAGTTTCTCAAATTTTAAATGCTGAATTTGAGAATTTAAAATTATTAAAAAAAATACATTTTTAGCATCTAAAATTTAATATTTTGAGATAAAAACTATATTTTTTTGAACATTAGAACATTTTTTTAATTCAAGAGATTAGAATTGAATACGATTAAAAGTTAGCAGGCGTTTGTAAGAGGAAGGTGAAGGGGCATATCCGTCATTTAAAGATGAATATCCGTTGTTTTGTTTTATCTGTCCAGAGAGAGGAGTGAGGCATTTTCAAAGTGCAGTCAGCTCAGTGTCTTTCTCTCTCTAACTTTCTATCTCCTCTCCACTGCGGCGAGAAGGGAAGAAGAGAATGCAGCATTACGTGGATTTGCAGGAGAATTCGGAGTTGGCTGAGACCAATTCATGGCTTTCATCCAAAGAGCACACGTTAGCGTCCGGTGCGGCGCCCAATACCAATTTGGATCGCGTCCTTTTCAACGATCTCGTCGATATTGTCCCTCTCGTTCAGTCACTTATCGTGAGCCCTCTAACCCTTGAACCCTTTTCGTTCTCGTTTCTTCTGAATTCAGGGTAACGCAAAAAAGAGGAAGATTTTGATTTTGTTTATGTGCAAGAGGAAAAGGAAACAATAACAACAAATTTGGAAATTATGTAACTTCCACTCTATTGTATTTGCTTGAGAGCATCTTGAAAGCTAGTGACTTGTGTTTTTTTTCACTTTTTTATTTTATTTTATGGCGATCTTTTGACAATTGGTGTTCTTGAATTTATATTTAATTATCTTAAGTACTGTGTTGCTTAATTATGATTAGGATCGTAAAGCGAGCCGTTCGTTCACGCGGCGTGGTTCCATGATCTACACCAAGACACCTACAAGAGAATCGTTATCTAAAAGAGTAAGACCGGGTCACTTTTTCCCTCTTTGGTTCTTTTAATTTTTTTCAATTCTTCTTCGAAATTTCCCTTTCTATTGGGTTTATTGTAATCTTACATAAATCTTGCTCTACATGTTCAATCATGGAAGCAATTAGGGATTTCCTTCCGTTTTGGCATTCTCTATCATGGCACTTGCAATTAAGGCTGTTTTACTTATGGAACCTCCGTAGACTGATAGGTGCAACTCGTTAACTAATTTATAAAAAAATATGAAAAATTTATAGATGCCATATATGCATAAAATAATACTTTAAATATATAAATAATTCAACATCTCAACTTCATAATAAAGAAAAGTAGCATATCATTATGATAAAGTATGACAGTACTTCAGTGCTAAATAAAGATTAAACTACATAAATAACCAAATCAAATCATTTAAGGCCTAATAAATTATTGTAGGGTCAATGAAGGGCAAAGTATACATTTGATTTCGAACTTCTTGACTTGCTTCAAGAGTTTATGCGAATTTACATAAGTTAAAGAGTTTATCCAAGTTTACTTATAGAAGAGTTTGATAGTTAGTTAACTTGTTTTCTCTACGCATGGTAGTAAACGCCTAATAATTAAGAGTTAACTCAAGAATTTGACAACCTTGCAATGATACATACAGACTTAGTTTTTGTTGTTTCCCCCTCCTTCTGTTTAAACTCCCACTTGAATCTGTCACACTTCACTTGCAGTTATCAATATTGGCTGAAGCTGTACCTAATTTTGAATCTCTGGTATTAATACAAGTATCCTTGTGTTGCATGATTTTGCCTATTCTGACTGCGTTAAGATTTATGAGTGGTTTCATGATGGAGGTTCTATATGAAAAATTGTGGAACTAACCTATTTCCTCCTCAAGCACAGATACCATAAAAGCTCTGTATATTTCCAACTTACCACATTGGATACATTTTACTGCTCCTTAAATGCATGTTGTACATGTGTCCATAATCATAAGTTAATGTCTACCCACATTTACTTCTGGGAAACGTTTGTGGATGGGTTTGAATATGATAGTTATTCATGTAAATGGCGACATATTTTAAGTGACATAACAAATCTGTATTATTTTTGTCTCTTCAATCTTCTTAGTACTAGTGATACTTGGACAATTGAATATGAAATTTAATAATTTTCAATCCTTTGTATGTTATGAAAAATATTCGTGCATTGCTGACTGTCCTTTTTTTTCATATTATATTTAGAATATGTGCTTGTGTATAGGACCTTTTACATACTTCACCACTTAATTGAATCACTTTGTTTGAATAGTTAACTTCCCCTTTTTGCCCTTTTGTTGAACCCATGAGTATCCCTATTGGTTTGGGCCCTTTGAATTGCTTGGGAGACTAATCCCTATTTGACCATGTTAGCACATGGGTTAACGGCCACTTTACTGCAGCTGCTTCCTTAGAAGTTGAGATTCAGACCAGGTGCTTGACACTACTACCACCATGACTCACTCAGTGAAAATTGAACCATTGAACAAAAAATTTCCATTAATTTAGACTGGAAAACCTTCGATAAGATGGTGAGCAGAAAGCTCTTTATGTTTATAATGTGATATAATAATTTTGGATAACACAAGGGAAGGATTGCTAGGCCCATTGGTATGACTTTGGGATGTAGGATTTTGTTATTCGAATCTGGAGGCTTTTCTGACTGACCATATATTGTCTGGTATTATGTCGTTCAAGTAACCTTTAGTCCTACTTCCAAATGTTGAAGGTCAATTTATATAAATATCTGTATCAATTTCTTACTATAGATTGAACTTGCTTATTGCCATTATTTTAGTTTTTTCCCCGTCTTGTTCATATGGCAGTCTGTAACTATTCTTTTGAAAGAAAAATTTCTCACATAAATGTTAAATTTTCTGCTCATAATGCATTATGACCGAGTGACTGACATTTCTTTACTGTGATTGTTGTACTGAATCATTTACATCCTCTGATAGGTAACAGATTCTAAAAGTAGGAATGTTGCGCAATCTATTCCTGCCAAAAAGAAAAGGGATCATGGAGAAAAAGAACAAGGGAAAAATGTTGGCAATGATGCTGATGGTTATTCCATGTTTTCTTCAAGAGAAGGTGAAGAGTTGGGTGTGTTGAAGGAGCAGGTAGAGGAACTTCAGAAGAAATTGTTGGAGAAAGATGAACTTTTAAAGTCAGCAGAAAACACAAGAGGCCAGTTGAATGCTTTTAACTTAAAACTTGATGAGCTGAAACACCAGGCTTCAGAAAAGGACACTTTACTGAAGTTTACTCAACAGCAGCTCTCTGATGCTAAAGTAATGATCCGCTTCTTAATTTTTTTCCCATTAGTAATTTGGCACAAGGTCTTTCTATATCATTTATGTTAGGCTAGTTTAACTCTTAGACTTAATGATACCTATTGACTTAATACACACGCTTCATACATATATATCTGGAACATGATGCTGGCTTTTGAGTTTTATGTTTAAAGAGGTGATTCTATAATTCTGGTGTATTTTAGTAGGCAAATGCTTAAAGAATGTTGGAAGGCTTAACAATTGAACGAGTTTAACTTTTGACAGTGTTGATTTTGTTTTTGATTCTACATAAGTTTTTGGTACGGTTAAAAGTTTGACCTGTGTTGCCCCACAGAAATTGTTACTGTAGGTTTATTTGGACTTTTTTTTTATGAAACCTCAATCATAGAATGCATTGAAATAAAATGCTATGTTCAGATCTTATACTGCCTTATCCAATCTTAGTTTCTGATAGATAATTTATAGGGGGAAGGAACGGTCATTTCCTTGGGGATGGGGAGGTTTTAAAGGTGTTTTATTTTATTATTGCAAAATGTTAGTTGTTAAATGTTAATTTTTGTTAGCCTGGATTTAAACGCATTAACTTTCTATTCCTCCCTCCCTTCCACTTTTACTGCCAAGCCAACCTTATATCCCCTAGGGATAAAGTATTTCTTTCACTTATTAACAGGTCTCCTTTTCCACAGATTAAGCTTGCAGACAAGCAAGCTGCTCTTGAAAAGATACAATGGGAAGCGATGACATCCACCAAGAAAGTAGAGAAACTTCAAGACGAGCTAGGTTCCATGCAAGCAGATATTTCATCATTCACGTTATTACTGGAAGGATTATCAAAAACTGACACTGCAAAATACACTGACGATTATGATGCGAAGCCTTATGATTTCAGTCATCTGCCTAGTATTGTGAGTTTATGAATGTTTTTCAAATGTGCACAGTATTTTTCTACATGTTGCTATATATGTGGTAACAATTTCAACACAGCACTATGATTTGGATTGCCTTACTGGTTCAAGATACGTGAATAACTTGTTTATCAACGCCCGTGGCTTCCAATTGTGCATGCTTACAAATTCAGTGATTCTATTAATTCTTTTCTCTAGTAAAGGGGTATTTGGTAAGAACTGCATCATCAAGTGGTACGAGACTATACATTTATACCTTGTTTGGTAGAATGAAAATAGGAGGGAGAGAGTGAAAACAATACTGGTTGTTTGGTTTATTTCTCGTCTGTTTTATGTGCCTTTTCTGTTTCATCCATTCTACCTTTTTCTGTTTCGTCCATTCTACTTCTTTCTTATCTACCAAATGGACTCTTAGTGTATATCTTTGTTTTCTATAACAGAATTGTGTTAGTATGTAGAAATATCTAATCATTGGATGTTGACCTTTTCAAGTAAACGTTTAACAGGATGATTTGGACGAGATGGACTTACAGGAAATGGAAGAAGCAAGAAAAGCTTATATGGCTGCTGTTGCTATTACCAAGGAAAAACGAGACGAGGAATCTATTGCGGCTGCTGCTAATGCTAGGTTACATCTTCAGTCACTTGTTTTCAAATCCAAAGATTTTAACCTGTAAGGTCTCTGGTTTTTGTTTGATGTGTCTACACGTTAGATCCCTTTAGTCAAAATGGTAAGGCATGTGTTAGAGAGATTGATTTGTTTACAAGCCTGTTTCTGAACAAATATGTAAAGTTGTGCCGTTTATGTGATAGTACTAAACGAGCATGTTCAATGAAGTGAAAATGTGTTCTCGCGGGTCTAACTGTATACATAATTGCACCACATCTTTGGATCGGATTTTTCAAACGCAGAGTTAATCATGACCTTATTTGTTTTAGTTTCTCTTTGAAGTGGCATTCTTCAAGTTTTCTTCTAGCAGCTGATTCCTATTGACAGTGGTTATATATACGCAAATAGATATAGATACTTAGATAGATACATAATATATATACATGTATTGATTTGTGGACCGTCTCTTCTTCACACCTGCGAGCCGCTACTGTTACGGCTGGCAATGCCAAAGTGTGTGTAAAATTTGACTTTTTGTTCTAAAGTTGTTTTCTGGTTAATTCCTTGTATAGTCCATACTCCATTCAATATACAAACAGGTGGAAATTTGAAAACCTATTCTTTATTTGATAATACTATTTTTCTTGAATGAAAGAAAGTAATGGATCCTAAAATTATCCTCGGTGATGACTGAGATTACTAGGCATTATACGTCTTTTACCTCTCTGCGTCTACCCATTTGATGATTATCTATTTTCTCTTGTTTTTATCTATCGACTCCTGTATAACTCGATGAATGACTAATTTGGTGGTGAAGTTATTATATAATAATTTAATATTTAGTATCTCATTAATTGATATAATTTATAAAAACTAATGTGTGTGTGCATATATATGAAAATTAAAATATTTAATTATCTATTTATTATTATATATAATTTCTTTTACAATATTTAACATATAATTTAAACAACATATAATTATAGTTCAATACTAGCAGTGAATTATTAGAGTAGAGATGCTCATACTTTGTATGTTACATAAAAGAAATGAAACAAACACAACAAGAAACACTGTACGCTCTGGGAATTGAGCCGTTTTATTCATGCACCTCTATACTTGTTACAAAAAGTCTGTTTATTTGTTTTTATTTACTGAGTTGGAAAGATATTTTCAATATATTTTGAATTATACAGGTAAAAAATCAAATTCAATATTTTTTTGTTGAAGGGTAGTTTTGGAATTAAGAATATTATGGAGATGTAAGAAGAAAACGTGGGCATTGAATACCCATTGATTCATCTAACAACAACAGGATATATGTTCATAGGCAAATTCTTCCTACACCCAACCATACCCAACCATTCTCAACCTCCACCCTGCATAATTTTAAATTTTCGAAAACATCCTTTATTTTGAAAATGAAAATCCAAAATTAGAAATAATATATTCTAAAAAATAATTTCCAGAAAAGATTATTGTATTTTAGAAATAAAAATTTGGAATAAAATTTCAAAATCAAAATTTCATTTTTGAAAAAAAAAATCCACAAACACAAAAAATTCGTTCCAAAAAAAATCAAGAAATATATTTTAGAAAAAAAAATCCGAAATGTATTTTTATTTGTACTCTCATTTTGTTTAAGGGTATTTTCTTCTTTTCACGCTAAAATTGAGTGCAAGAAATAATTGCCATGTTCATATGCATTGATATCAAGGATTGGGCAATTACTTCTTGCACCCAAAATTTGAAACTTGTATCCAATTCTCATGTGATATCATAAAAATATCCTTAAATAAAAGGAGACATGTAGGAAGAATTTGCCCTAGGATTGTACCTATTTTCCTTAGTTTTAGTATTTTGCGTAGTATTTTAGATTAGAAAAGGAGAACACTTTACTAGAAATAGTTTAGTTCAAGTGTGTTTGTACAAACGTTTTGGTTTTCATCAAGTTTATTTTACACATTTTAGACATCAAACGTTATTATAAAAATTTAAAGCTTTTACACTATAAGAAGTTATTATATGTGTTTAATACATTCTTAATTGTTGCATTTGATTTTTTCTATTCACATCGAAAAACGTATTTATAGGTAAAGAGCACTAATACCCTATACAACGGTGAAAAATTATCTTTCATTCCTTATAAACCTTTGAAAAAGGTAATGGTTAATTGATATTTAAGTGCAATTGCACTAAATGCTTCATAACTACCGAATTAATTCCTTCTATAACACATAAGATTATAAATGCAATGCATAAATCATGAAGCAAAATTGTAGAAAAGCATTTTTCAAGCACTTAATATATACAAATTAACGCAAGGCATAACAAAACATACACAGATTCTTAGAGATACCTGATTTAAATGTTCCAAAATATATATTCGAGAGATTAGATGCAATCCAGGGAAATATACCCAATGCATAAATGATTGACATCTAAGAATCAATTGTGAAGTTACATGACCAACACACATTTTATATGCGCCAAAATTTCATCATAGATAAAGATTTTACCCTTAAAAAACAATCTGATTTCTAGCCTTCCAAATGTTCTATATGATACCTAATCAAAGGATTTTCTACTCCGATTTCCTAAAGATGAACCCTCCAAATTTGTGTTGTTAGTAATACTTTTATTATGGCTTAATAGGTAAGACTCTTTTCACATTAACCTAACGATAACACTCATCTCATTGGGAGGTTGAAAATTTACAGTTGTTCTGAAGACTACTCACATAGTAGACAAAAACAGAAAGTCCAATGCATCATTACCGTAGATAGTTCAACTCAAACCCAATTTGAATCAATTAAGGTAAGGTTTAGGTAAGATCGAGTCTAATTCGACTGAGTGTAGGTTGAATTGATTTGAGTCAAATATAGGTCTAGGCGAGTTTAGGTGAGACCAAAATGGATTGTGTTAGGTCAAATCAAGTCGAGTTAGATCTATTTTTTACCGAGACATCGGGCCCATATCAAGTTGTGGTCATGTCAAGCTAAGTTGAGTCGATCCATGTCAAGTCAAACTGAGTTGACCTATTCCCAAGTCGAGTTGAGTCGGTCTGGCCCCACATTCAATCAAGTTGTGTTGGGCCTAGTTTGGATCGAATTCGATCGAGATTAAGTTAGGTTGGGCCAAGATTGAGTTGAGTTCAACTGGATTTATGTCGAGTAGGACTTAGGTCGGGTCTAGTCACATTGGGACTGTGTCCTACCGTTACACACATCAGATTGATTAGGTCAATCACACATCAAATTTAATCTAATTGACAAAGTGAATTTAATCTAGATTTAATCCAATTTAAATTGAATTGAAAAAATTTAAATCAATTTGATCCAATTAAACTGGATCTGAATTTTAGATCCAATCTAATTTACTGGATTTGGATTGAATATAAACTAGATTTTGAAAATTCCAATCCGTCCATGAACACCCGCATAATTTTATTTGATATCATAAATTGATATACTAACTATGGTTTATTTTAGTGATTTTTATGGTGTTCATTGTTAATTTGTTATTTTTCTTATTTTATTATTCACTTTAATTGAGATTCGAAACTTAAAATAAGACATTCTTAATTAATGTCCTTGGAAAGTTAAGAGAGAAATCTACAACTTTTTATTTTAATAGAAAAAACCACACATTTAAAGGCCTAAATATGTCACAAAGTTACAAAGTTATGACCTTATGCATTCATTTTATTTTAAGATACTATTAGTATTGTTATTATTGATCCCCATATAACTCTTATTGAATTGATTAATAATATAATTTATAGTTGAATTCATTGAATTAATCAATTGATCATCTCACATTTTCTTGCAAGATTTATTTAAAGAGGAACTCCCGACCAACTAATTCAAGTATCTTTTTTATATAATCATTTTTCCTATATGTGTTTGTTTTTAGGTATGAAGAAGGAGGAAGGAGTGAGTATTTTTGTGTGTGTTTGTTTCAATGATTTTGAAAGTGGGGGAAGGATGGAGACATTTTTTCATTCTTCACACAGATGAGGAGATTTATGCTGATTTCATATAAGATTCTTGCATTTTATCCAAATATTCTTGTGTATGCATTTTATTACAATATACAATATACAAAATTAAATATTATATAATTTATTTAACAATTTTAAAAATATTTAATTATACTATTAATAACAACACATAATTATAAATAATGAAAATAATAAAATAAAATTATAATATAAACAAAACATATATAATTATATAAATAAAAATGTATATAATAATAAATATTATTTTCATAAATTTTAATAAATTTATTTCAATTTAACACAAAAATGTTTTCTATTATATTTTTTAACTATTTATTAAAAATATAAGTAATTATGAATATTATATATTAAAAAAAATAATTAATTCAAACCTATAAAAAAAATATATATCATGATTCATTATTTAAATATTTTTCAATAACAAGGATAAATTTGTAAACTTACATTTTATATCTTTAAAATAATTTTTAAATTTTCTCCCAACTATCATCATTCATAAATTTCAATAAGTCTCTTTAAAAATTCACTCTATCATCTCTCAATCAAAACAACATCAAATATCTTTAGACATCCTCTCTAATTCTCACAAATTTACTTTCTCTCCACAAATTCACTCATCAATCCAAACACAGCAAATGTATTAGTACTAATTCTATTTTAACCTATTCTTTTGACGGGGTATACAAATAGTGATAAATAAAATGTCTACGAGAAAAATTCATTCCTCTAAAATTTAAAATTAATTTTACATTTTATAAATAAATAAGATTTCATATGTTCACATTGTAAATAGATTTTACTTAAAATTCTTACCGTTTATGCATCAGTATTAATTGAATAAATAATGATGAATTTTAATTTTAGAATAATTAAAAATCTACAAAGATTAAAGTCATAATTTTTTGAACAATATTACATATTTGATAATAAAATTATAAATGGGACAATTAGTGTAATGAAAAAGACAAAAGATAAGAAAATGTAAAAGTAAAAATAGTTATTATTAGTGTTGTTTTTTGAGAATATAATAATCAATTTGGTAAAGAAAAGAAAATATTATGGATGGAAATAAAAGAGAAGAACGAAAACATGGGCAAATGAAACAGAGTAAAATGAAGATGAAATGGGAAGAAGTTGTGGTGATTTACTATGAACAGGAGTACAATATGGTAGCTGACTACAATCTGGACAAAAGAATTCATTGTTGAGGAAATACAAAATAATAAAATAAAAGAATGTGCAGAGGCATCAGAATCTACAACACTGAAATGTCACAGCTCTGAACTTGTGCTTCCTTAGGTGCAAACCTTCTGATTTCGGCATTTGTACAGGGCTTCCAATCCATTCCCAAGCTAGCCTGTTTTATACCAAAACATCATGTTAATTACTAGGATGAATCTAATCTACCTAAGATTATTATTATAAATACAACATTTGATGAAAATTCCAACAAAATTTAACTTACACAGGGAAGGCAAAAGAACTTCTACTGCCTTCAGTTTGGTCAGAGTTTCTTGATTCTGCTGCAGACCCTTCAGTTCCTTCAACGCGGGACGCCCTTCTTATGATGTTCCTTTGTTTCTGTGTGCCCATGTCTACCATCACTTGTTCCTTTTCATGCAATGATAGTTGAGGGTGGTGGCAGTGAACTACAGAAGCTCCATCACGTTCATTATTACAATGCTGGCTAAAGTTTGATCTTTTGTCATGAATGTTGCAGACACTGCCTTGTTCTTCATCCGCACCATATTTCAGCTGCTAAATCCACACACACCAAGTAAGGGAAATCAAAGTTTATCTAACAGCCAATCAGGGTAACAATATTTTTTGATGTGCAATGAGTACTGCATGCATACCTTACTCTTCACTGGCCTTGGATGTTGGTGCATTCCATTGAAACATTTCACAAGAGCCTCAGAATTGACACCTTTGTTCTTTTGTGCCACATCATTTCCAAAGCAAAACACTATGTAATCTTCATCCCCGGAGAGTGACCAACTTGAATGATGGAACTCATTTCCAATGGGAACCCCACCAACATCTTTGTCCTTTATTATTGGTTTGTTTGCTAGTTTTTTGGTGTTGCATTTGTTGCTCGACCGTGACAAATTGTTGTCGCAGATGCTATTAAAGTTTTTTTCCTCGCTTTTGTTAAATGCCATGCTTTTCACTGCCGCACGAGCGGGTGAAGTCAGTTGGTGATCATCTGCCAGAAGTTCAGAAAATTGTGAGAGAATATGAAAAATAAAAATAAAAATATTGTCATTTTTTTAATCTTATTTGAACTGTATAACAACAAAATATTAACCAAGGAAATTAGCTTTCTCACTTTACCTAAGGGCATCCAGCAAACAGAGAAACATGATCTGAGTAGGCATGTCATTGTGGTCATCTTTGTCAGGATATACTGTGAGAAAGGAAATATGAGTCACTGGAGACAGATTAAAAATTAGAGAATTTGCTTTAGCATCTGAATTTGGACAAACT
Source organism: Phaseolus lunatus (assembly GCA_013389735.1). NCBI lineage: Eukaryota > Viridiplantae > Streptophyta > Magnoliopsida > Fabales > Fabaceae > Phaseolus > Phaseolus lunatus. The sequence continues at coordinate 30,574,019 of CM023859.1, forward strand.
CCTTAAGACCTAAGGGAGTTACAATATTGAATTCACAAGGACCAATGGGGAGAGGAGGGAGGAATTTGACACAAAAACCAATTGTCACACACAATTTCATTTGCCAATTGAAACTGACCAGAAATTAAAATGAAAATAAAGCTGAAGAAAGGTCATTACATGTCATCTTTTTAATTGCTACAATAAACTCAAATAAATTAGGAGTAAACGTACCTTAATTTGTGCCTTAAATTCCTGATCTGAATGTTTCATTTGATGTAATAAATAATGGACTGTTACAGACAAATAAATAATGAGAGTATTTAAATAATGAGTTGATGGGTTAGTTTGAATTGGATTTGGTTAAACCCGCTCTCAAATCCACTTAAAGAATATCAGATTGGGTTGACTTTCAACACTTTAGGCAATTGTTTCCTCTATCTCCGTAATTTCTACCTACTCTCCTATTTCCAAAATTATTATTCGGCAGTGTTGGATTATTTTTTCATTTTTAAATTATTATTTTTTTACTCACTTCAATAATTGTTGAGATATGTTTTTTTTATCTGCAATAAAAATAATAAATATAAACTATTTACGGATGATTCACCCAATCTGAAAAAGAAAAATACATATAGAATGTGACTTAGACGTAATCTATTTTAGTATTTAAATTTAAATAAATAAATAAATATTTTTTAAATATTTTTTTATTAATTATCTTTTTATAATATTTAATTATTTTATTATATTATATTTTTTAATTATTATTATTATTACTTTTAAGTGTTTTGATTTTATTGAAAATTGAAATTTTGTTAAATAGTATTATATGATAATTTATTAAGTTAAAAAAGGTTAAATTTGTTTATTTTCTTTTAATAATTAATATATGTTTCAATATTTGAATTTAAGAAATAATAATTTTTAAATATTTTATATTAATTATTTTTTATAATATTTAATTGTTTTATTGTATATATTTTTTAGTTATTATTGTTATTACTTATTTACGAATGAATGATGTGTTTGATTTTATTAAAAAGTAAAAATTTTCGTATAATATTAAATGATGAAATACTAAATTACTAAAAGATCAAATATATTTATTTATTTTTAATTGTTGGAATCATTTCTAATAATAAGATCATATGATATATGATATAATTTTATAAATATGACATAATAATTTTAATAATTTCAAACACAAGATAATAATAGTGTTCATATCAAAGTTATAAAACTGTGAAGTTATGTTAATGTATTTCTATTTTTAATTTTTAATTATGAGTTCTAAAAAATTAATTCAACATGAGGAACATATTGAATAATGAATACATATTTTTCAAACAATAAAATTATAATACATGTTACTTTATTTGAAAAGAATTATTATAATTATTATTTCAAAGTTATATATTAATAAATTTTCATATACTATATATATTATTTGTTATTATTTTAAATTATTCTATTTTTGTGAAATCAACATTTATATCATAAATATATAATATTTTTAAATTTTTAAATTTAATGTCGAGTGATGATACTTGTACCACTAAAAAACAAATTACATTTATTTGATATTATTACAAGATAAAATATTTATTTATTTTTTAATATAAAATTATATATATATATATATTATTAATGTTGGTTGTTTGGTGGGATTATTTTTTTAAAGGAGTGTAAAAGTAATTTTTTGTTAAATGCCTTGCGTTTCACGGGTCAAAGTAAGAGTCGTATAATATTGAGAAATGTTTTGTTTACACTATAAAAAGTAAATAACATACATTTTGGTCAGTGCGCCGTGGTGTGGGAAGTTAAGAGGGAGTCATTTTCACAACAGACTACACCAACATACAAGAACATATGGGTTGGACCATAGCTCTACACGGCGGCGCCGGCGACATACCTCTTTCACTACCACCGGAGCGCCGCCAGCCGCGAGAGGAAGCCCTTCGCCACTGCCTCCAAATCGGCGTCGAAGCTCTCAAAGCCAAACTGCCTCCTCTCGACGTGGTTGAGCGCGTCGTATGTATCACATCAATCAACATGACAAGTACGTGTTATGTATGTATGGTGATTGATTGATTCGTTTTGTGTTTTGGAGTGTGTTTAGGTTCGGGAGTTGGAGAACATTCCGCAGTTCAACGCGGGGAAGGGATCTGTGCTCACTTCTAACGGCACCGTCGAAATGGAAGCTTCAATAATGGACGGCACCACTATGGATTGCGGAGCCGTTTCCGGCCTCACTACGGTCGTCAACGCCGTCTCTCTCGCTCGATTGGTCATGGAGAAAACGCCTCACATTTATCTCGCTTTCGATGGAGCAGAGGAATTTGCAAGACAACAAGTTACTCTCCTTTCCCTTTATTTTCATCGTCATTTATTACTACTATAACTTCAAAAACACTCTTCTTTCTCCATCATTATTCATCCTTTCTCTTCAGGGCGTTGAGACTCTGGATTCAAGCCATTTTATCACTGCAGAAAATATTGAAAGGCTAAAGCAGGCAAAAGAAGCCAATAGGGTCCAGGTACCTTATTTTGAAAACAAACATGCATTTACTCTGCTAATATTTTATTCATTTCGTACTATTTTCTAATCAAAACTCAAATTTCTTTTCGTTTTTTTTATTAAACTTTGATGCAAATGTAGCTTTATTCTCATTCTCTAGTCGAAATTGAAATTTCATTTTTAATCATTTTTGTAATATAGGTTTGCATTAAGTAGTAATATAGTTGCTGAAGTGAAACTCTAATTTTAATTAGACAATATTACTAAAACTTACTTAAGAAAGTCCATATAAGTTGTTTCCTTACATTAATCGCCTGAAAGTCCCCTTTTTATTCTTCCAACGATGTTGATTCACACATGTGTAGATTGACTATACCCAACCTATCCAAAACGATACTAAGAAAGAAACAGCAATTGATAATGGTGATAGTCAAATTGGAACTGTTGGGTGTGTGGCTGTTGATGGTAATGGAAATTTAGCTTCTGCAACATCTACCGGTGGGTTAGTGAACAAAATGGTTGGCCGAATTGGTGACACACCGCTCATAGGTTCTGGGACCTATGCTGATGCACGTTGTGCGGTTTCGGCAACAGGCAAAGGTGAAGCAATAATACGAGGAACTGTGGCAAGAGATGTCGCTGCTCTGATGGAGTTTAAGGGTCTTTCTCTCGAGGAAGCTGCGACTTGTGTTATACATGAGCGCACGCCAAAAGGCACTGTTGGTTTGATTGCTGTGTCAGCCAAAGGAGAAGTTGCAATGCCTTTTAATACGACAGGCATGTTCAGAGCATGTGCTACTGAAGATGGGTATTCTCAGGTTGCAATTTGGCCTTCTGCCAAAATTGAGTGATCTTAAGGCTTTTCTGATTCCCAAGCTTAATGTACTCTGACATTTGATGATGCTTTATGCGCTTATGTCAAAGGAAAATCTATATATTTTTCAAGGTACAGATTGCCATTATCGATGACTTCTGTGCTTTTTTATGTAGTTTGTGCTACATGGTGAACGTGATCACCTTATTATCATCAGGGGTTTTATAACCATCATCTTCTAAAACAACTATCCATTTCATGGAAGGAAGTACAATACAAAGCAATTCAGTTGCAGATTACTATAACCTATGCTCTTGACCTCTGATAGACTATAGCTGTTAATTACAGCGTAACTTTTATTAGTGAACCAGATTAAACTTCAAATTTTAATCTCACATGAGATTCCACGTGGACTTTGTCCAAGGCAAGACGTTAACCAACACTTCCTATTTGTTGGAGTGGAAGAGAACTTTGAATTTTTCTGGCAAGGGAAGGTTAAAGACTTCAATAGTTAATTTATGACAAATTAAATGATTAGCATATAGACTTCATTATTTTTTTCTTATGCACTGCTCTTACAGAATTACAGTACTTTAAATTTTTTTGTTAGTTCCCCTATAATATCTGTCAGTGTTTCCTTTATTATGCACTGTCCTCACAGAATGCTTATTTTTGTTTTCCTTTTCTTTTTTCTGTTTTGAGCCAAGGGGAAGGATGACATTCTTTCTTTGTAACTTCAAAGTTCTTTGTGTCAGGTGTCACTATTATTTTGTCCATTCTGTGATGAAACTAGGCTACATTTTAAGTTTAGCAGTGAGTGCCAAGTTCAGTTTAAAAACAGAAGTAGCTGAAAAGTTTCGCTAACGTGATAAAATGATAGCTTTGGTGGGGTAAGATAGAGGGTTAAAACTATCTGCCATGGTTTATTTCTCCAACCACTGGTTATTTTCGGAATGAGGATTCATATTAATTTGAATGTATCACTGATTGATAGTTGATAGGGAAAGTTGTAAAAAATCTCCTTTGTCTAAACTATGCAAACTTCTACCAATGCGTGACAGAACTACTACCTTCCGTGGAAGAGATTACCCTATTTGAGAAAAAGAACAATATATAAAGATCTACCTTAAACAGAAGGACCTCTATTAATTTATCTGATTAACTATGTACCACAGTAACTAGAACAAAAATTGCCACTAAAATGTGACATTTGGAGTTAGGTTGAAGATGAAAGACTAGAATGAAATTAAGACTAAACTTTCAATTTAATCTCATGAAAAGAGAGGGAATATTCATTCATTAAAGAAAGGGAATATGAAATACAGCAATTATTTTTCTTTTTGAGTAAAAAACTATCAGAATACAAGTATATAAATACATATGGAAGAAGATAAATAGTCCAAGAGATTCTTTACAAAAACTGGACAACTGATATATCAAGGTTTTAGAAAAATAAACATACCACTTTCTCCAACCATGTAAATTCAGGAAGAATTTAATTGGTCAAATAACCACTTTCGTGCATTTTACAAATATTTTCCTACCAAACAGCAGTACTAGTTCATAAAGATGTGCGATTCATCACATTTTATATTACCATCACTATTTCGTTTTAAGGTGAATTTGTTTGATAATATAATATATTTGATGTGCCATATTATAGTTATTTAGTGAAAGTCCAAACACATGTAATAACGATAACCTTTAAAAAAGAATTCTGATTTTTGCATTCTTAGTTTGCATCTCTCCTGTGTCTCTGTTTTTTTCTTCATTAGGCATCCCACCATGGACTTTGTCTACCATTAGGTGGTAATAGGCATTAATAGGGCTGATGAAAAATAATTCTTTAATCTATTTGTTTGATTGCATATGTACTGAAAGTTTAACTTATAAGCATGTCAAAAGTGGTTAAACTTGTGCCTTAATTAATTTAACCTGTGATTGAGTTAGTTGATTTAATATATTAACATGCATGACCCTTTCAATCGAACAACGGATTAAGAAGCATGATTAGGATTGTTAAAAAGAATTAACCTAGCTCACACGAGTTGGTTCGTGTTTCAATTTAACTCGTTTGATAAACTAGAGACTTGTAGCTCAGTTCAACTTATCACAGGTTAGCTAGGTTTGTTCACTTAAGTATATTTTGTATACCTATTTTTAAATGTAAAGTTAAAATGTTCGCTTATTTCATTAAACATCGGATCATACTTACAAAATTATATATTATAAGGATAGCATGTGAAAATTAAAGTGTGTTGGTCAAATAAATAAATTAAATATTAAATGAGTTGAGTTCAATTTAATTCATATTTAAAAAAACTATATATATTTTATTTCAAACCAATTTCAACACTTGATGAGTTGGAATGATTTACTAATTCAAAGTCATTTTGACATCTAAATTGAGATTTTAATGTAAAATATTTTGATGAATTGTGTTTTTAAATATTATTTTGTGAAACATATTTTTTTTTGTAAACTATTCTGAATTTAATCACATTTTATTTTTTTGCACTATATTTATTCGAGTCTTGATGATAGTTTGTGAAGAACATTTATGCGAAGATAATTTAGTAGGATGATAAATGTGATTGTAACATTATGTTTATATTTAGATTATTTACATTAATTTATTGTATTACATTATTCACCTGGTGGTTTAATTTATGAATTACTCATTTTTCATAAATTTTTTTCTTTTTAACCAAACCCAAGCATTTTTGTTGTTCAAGTTGAGGACAAGTTGAATTAGATTAACTCATTTTAACGTACTTATTTATTAAAATTGTCAAAATTGGTTCAACCCAATTACTTAACCAGCCAGGTTAGGAAAATCCAATTTATACAGGGTCAATTTAACATGATTCAAATGGTGCAATAATTTTTTTACAATATTTAAATAAAATTAAATAAATACACAAGTCAATTTGGTAATGTAGGCCATTAGAGATTCGATCCAACCGTTTGACTACTATATTGTTTATTTATGATATTTTAAAGTAAATTCATTCCATGTTTCATTAAGTACTTTTTATGGGTGGATGTAATATTTTAGCGGTACATCCATTTGGACGTATGTAATAATTTAAAAAACTATTTTCAATAATTATAATGTTATTATCGGTGAATCAAAGTTAAAAAATCAATTTGAAAAAAAGATATTACATAGTGAGAGAAAACTAAACTACAATTAAACCAATATTTAGCTGACAACAAAATACAAAGTAGTTAAGACAGTGGCTGTCGGCTATTTGTTTTGATGTGGTTGTATTGTAACTTCTACATCATTTGAGTGGTTTTGCCAAGACGTTGTTTGAAGCATGCTATCAATCTACCCTGTTATGTTATTATGTAAGTTAAAACTGAGGAATTGAAATGGTAACCTGTGCTGTCATTGTCCTACTATTATAGTAATTTACTTCCAGTTTGTTCCTCAATCCTTGTCTTTGTTCCACCGGTTGCCTTTTCCTTTACAATTGATACGTAGTTCTAAACGGATCACAATACCCAACAATACGCAAATAAAGTTGCGTTCACCTGGCAAAAGGTAACTGTAAGATTTCTGTAACCCATAACACGACGGAAAAGGAAAAAAATGTTTTCATTCGATTACATTGCTATTTGAAAGAGCTGATAAATTATTACAAGAATTACTAAAGAACAATCATTCTACCACTTGCATAAAGGGAAAAGATAGCCTTCCCGGCCAAAAATGGATTTCTCCCATATCTCTTCACCTAACGCATATAAACTTTGCAGTGTATAAGAAATCATTCTGTTTTCTTTCAAGATTGATTCAAAAGAAAATTTGGGAATAGATAAGAGAAGGGATGAAAAATAATTCCTAGCAAAGTAAAAAAATTCTACTTCTGACTCTACATTTGGGCAACCAAAGATCAAGAGTATAAAATAATCTGAGTTTGCATAATCCATCAGCAATTCGAGAAGTAGTGCATTTCAACTTGTGACACAATCTTGAAAATGAGGGTGACTTTGATTTATGTACTTGTCCCATAGTGGCTTGTATCTGCCTATGGCTAACTTCAACCACGGCTTCATGTTCCCGTTGAAGTGAATGACTGCCGCACTTTCAATGAGGCGATTGTCAATATTTAGGTCATAACCCAATCCTAAAACATGCCATCTTCTGTCAAGTGGCTCTGTCAAACCATAAAAACACAGAAGAGCGGGAGGAAGTGTCCCCAGCTTCCAGAGGGTCCCGTCAGCATTTTGCTCTTGCCAATAGTGATATTTTGTGGTCACATTTGCCTTCCTCCATGCAACCAAGTCAAAAATGTTCATACCAAATGCCCATGCACATGCCTGTGGATCGAATCTCGTGCTAATAACCGAATTTGAGAAGTTGAGATACTTGTAGTATCGATGAAAGGCTTCGAGACAAGTTTCAACAGCACCATTAACATTCCCATGCAAATCCAGGGAGAAAAGAGGGGTCAGATCCTTCTGGACAACAAGGTCATCATCCAGGAAGACAACCTTCTCTAGTTGCGGATAAATCTCAGGGATGTAAAACCGAAGATGATTCAATAAAGACAGATACTTGGCATTCCGCATTTTGGGTTCAACATTTAAATCTTGATATGCTCCGAAATAGAAGGTTCTTGAATCAGGATTGAGAAGCTGCTTGACAAGAGGAGAATAAGATGCATTCAACCAATGAAACTCCTCAATGTTCTGTATCTCTATGGTGGCTCCTTTAAAGTCATTACGTAGGAACCATGCTAGCATTACCCCATAACTGACTCCATTAGTGACAATGTGAAAGACCAATTGCTTTGGATGGTCAGCATTGGAGACAGTTGAGTTTACAACTACAGATGTTGCCAGTACATTATCTGAAAATATGCAGAAATGATATAGATTGTTGTCCACAAGCCGTGGGGAGTTTTTCCTCTCATCTGAGAGTTCCTGGAGAGATGGTATCTTTAGCCAATCAGACATGAGTTTCACATTTAGGCAATGAAGACTCTTAGATACTGCTTCAGCTGCTATTTGACCAAACACGGTGCTTTGAACTATTGCTGCATTGACTCGCTCTTCTAGAGCTTGAATATGTGATTTCATGGTTACTATTGTGGTTGAAATGTCATAATGGATATCTTGTGCCTTAAACATTAGAAGAGAAAGGCTTTTAATAATTGGCTCTGCTTCCTCCAACGTGATGGGCTCACCAGTGATGGCCGCTTTTGAAAGCAAAAGCTGGCAATTTCTGATCTTTGAGCTAAGCTGCCAGGCAAGGTGAAGATTGTTATGTTCTTTGGCAATAACCACATAAGCTTTGGCCAGAATCATTTGTTCTGCTAACTGTCGTGAAAATGATTTTACACTTAAAATCTCTTGAGTAAAATTCAAACTCTCCTTGGCAAAATGTTCAACTCTTGCATTTCTCTCCTGCAAAGCAAATTCACCTGCTCCATTAGTATCCAAAAGGGACAGATAAGGGAATACTTATAAGTTGTAACAACAGAAAGTGATATTAACTAAAAGGTAACAACAGTAACTACGATATATGGAGCTATAATATATCTCTTCTAGTGGTTTATTTATAGAAATGGATAAGTTCTCTGGGACTCTAAGTTAAGGTCTCTGGTCTTTCACTTCTATAGCCTATTTTACATGCATCAGTAGTCTTCGAGACCCACTCTTTTACACTATCAAAAAAATTCAATACTGTTTACTATTTCATATTGATGAGAAATCACTCAACTTATGTGTTTGATATCATAGAGAAAATGTGTTTGATATCATAGAGAAAATTGAGTATGAAATTAATTCATGCATACAGAAGCAAATGTGTACAATTAGTATCGTGACCGGATTTAGATAAACTTCTTCATACGTAATTATAGAAGAAATATGAAGGTAAAATAATCAAATTTCTCTCATAAGTTTAAAGCAAGTTATACACCTCAACTTTTGGAGAAATTAGATAAAAGTTCAGAAAAGGTGAGGTACGTATGTTGATTTTAGTTTGTCTAGAGAAGTTTGATTTATTTTACCTTTGCATTTCCTTCTCCTGTCAGTGTTTATCAATAAGTTTATCCAAACTAAACTCATATTCATGAAAACATTTCCTGAGAACCATGTCATGGTTTTATATATTTTCCTGATTGTTGGATGACTTGAAAGAGCTTTAGATAATAACCATAGCAAAGGATGCCAATATAATAGAATGATGAAAAGTTTATCATCATTCTGACAAACTACGTATCTGGAAAAAAGGTCAATTGAACAGGAGGTGGATACTAAACAAGACGCGGAAGGGGGAGTCAAATGAATAATAGATTGTTGTTGAAAAGTAGAATGGCTATCGAAACAAGTCACGGGTTTTGGTTGAATTAGAAACTATGGCATAAAAATTTCTGAAGATTGGGTGGCATGTGAGTGAACAGTTGTAAGGGGAATGATGCGCAAGTAAATACAGAACAGTTCCCAAACCTAGTAATAAATGTCTGTTTCCCATTTTAGTAGTTAATCACTAAACAATTTCCACCTGTAGTACCAGTTCTCTAATCTCTTACCTTTCAAAAGGGTAAAAGGTAATTAAAAAAATCTTGGTTTATTCAACAATAACCAATGTCGTTTACTTCGTATTTTCAATAGGATTCAAACACAGATTTCAGTATACCCAAAGTACAAATGAAAAAAAAAATGATTTAACATGCTAACCAAAAGCCACTGGTAACAAAAGTAAACAGATTCAAACCATATGAATAGAGTCCTGGAGGCTCCTCTCCCTCCAAAAACCCATCCAACCATAAACGTTACTATTGATACTTGTACAGATAAACTCCTTCCAGAGGAGCAAATAAAGTTGAATCCACCCAAGATTTGATATAAAGCGCATAATGAACTTATCCAACTAAAATTAAAAAACACAACCACTCTTATTGGCTCACTGTAGAGAAACCTCATCTATCACCAAATTTACGGACACTGGATTACCACAAGGAACGACGCTAATGGCGTGAAGCTAGTGAATAAGAGTGAATAGCCGAAAAGACACGATTTCAATTAGGATCTAATCAGTGACATCATAATCTTATCGGCTAAGTAAATGCAAGGTGTACGTGAGTATGGTATGAATTAGTCGCGATTGGGAATGAAAAGAGAAGAGAGAAGTTAAGAGTTACCGGCAAAGGATAATGATGCGGATCTTGGTGGTGGTGGTTGTGTTGGAGAAGGAAGAGAAGAAGAGCTAGGACAGAGGAGAAGGCGAGGAGAAGCCAGATCCAATATGAAAACCTCCGTCGTACCGGGCGCCGATAATCGGCAGCCCGTCGTCGCATCTTTCACAGATTCACCACCCAATCCAGAGCCGGCGGCAGCCCAACAGCATAAATTAAAATTCAATTGTCGATTCCAATTCCAATTCCAATCTGAATCGCACGGCACTCCCTATTGGAAGGAAGCATGCAATTGCAAAGCCTTCTTCACTCACTGTGGATTCATTTACTCCCTCAATCAATCAGAGACAAAAATAAAGAATGATGCCATCAAATGAAACCTACACATAGAGGTTGAAACTTAGTCACTTCTCACCTGTTAGTTAGCCTCCTACACTTTGCCAACTCTTATATCATTTCTTTTCTTACTGTTAAAAACACTCATCTCACTCTCAAAACTCAAATTTTATTTATTGCTACCTCACCTATTTTTATACAAATAAAATCATGTTTTAATATAACTCCATTTTAACTATTTTTTCATTTTATTATATACATTTATTTAATGTCTAATATACTACCATAATTTTTTTTAATTTTACGATAATATATTTTAGAAAAAGTATTAAAATATAGAAAATTTTAGTGTATTAAACGTTATATAAAGTTTTTTATCCAAGAAATGAAAATGGAAGTATTTTTTTTATTATTTAAATTTGTGAGTGTTCAATTTAAAAAAAAAAATTGAAAGGGTAATTTATTTATCACTTTAGTTTTCTAATTAGAAAATGTCTTTTATCACACCTTTACTATCACCTTGTTTTCTGAATTTTATTTCTTATTATTATTTTAATCCTTAAACGTAATTACTCAATTTAAAGTGATTAAATTTGAATATACTAAATTGATTTTTTAAAGTAATGGAGTTCGGGAATTAATATGAAATGTTTAATAACTAAGTTTAAAAACTATAATTTAAATTCATGATGAAAATGACAATCGAAATGCAAATGTTTTTTTACGTTTTAAAAGCATTCTCTCAATAATATTATCTCTTAAAGTATATAGTCTCACAACTCAAATCGCGTATATTATTATTACAAATATTATATTATTAGTTAAATCTTAATTTTTTTAATATATTATATTCTATTACACTTTTTTTAAATTTAAAAAATGTTTGAATGATATGAGCAGAGAGAGAGAGAGATAGAATATTAATAAAATATTAAACAATTTTATATTATTATAAGGATTCATAAATACAATTTATACTATTTAAACAATAAATTTTGAAATAAAATAATCTAATAAAATTAAATAATATAATGGTGAAAGTATGTTACTATCAAATATTGTCCGAATTTTTTTCATTAAACTAAAACAACCTCTTACTTATTATGTTACTTTCATAAAAATTGGAAACGTAATTTAATTAATTAGATGTAGTTTGTGCATGAAGCTTTGTGATTTTTGTCCCTGCGCACTGTGAACATGTCTTCACATGACGCCATGAATTGTTATCAGTTTTTCTTCCTCATCTTTTATCTTAACATGACATTGACAAAATACTCGACAAAGAGGAAAACATGTAAAAGTGAAAAATAAAATTAAAAAGATTTTGAAATTAAAAATCTTTAATGAAAAGAAAAGAAGCCAGCAAAAAAGAAAGAAAAGGAAAATAATAATTTGTGTGTCTCGTGGACATGGAAATTTGTATATAAAAACTTTGGAAAAGATATTTTATATAAATTATTTTATGTATTTGGTTCTTTTTATTGTCTAGCTAAGTAAATATATATCTTTTTTATTTATTCCACCTTCTTGGCAAAGGGAAAGCTTATTTTTTTAGACTCCAAGAGAATTTATGGTGTATCCGTGAAAGTTTTGACTGAGTTAGGTTTCGTAGCTTTATTTACTATTTTTTCTGTTATTAGTGTTTGTTTGTTGTTTAATATTTTTCCATAATCTGCTATTATTTATACATGAGAGATTTGATATGGGTATTAATTTCAAATATTATTTTGTCATCCTCACTACCAATGTTATCAAAGTTCTAGTTATGAGCTTTGATTTGTTCTCGAAAGATAGGAGATGATGATGGTGTTAGAATCGTAAATAAATTGGATTATACCAATTATTCAATGCGAAAATTCTGAATGGAAGATTTGTTACTTTGCAAATACCTATATGATCATATTGAGGAAAAAAATATTAAAACAAGAGATAAACCTTGGGGAGATTGGAAGAAGTTAAATAAATAAATAAAATTATTTGCATGATTAGAAAATGCATAGATCAATTTGTCTATCATCATATGTATAATGAGACTATATCTTACAACTTATGGAAGAGATGAAGTGATTTTGTGTGAATGTAAAAATTTCTTAAATATAGATAAGAATGATAAAGATATGATGATAAAAACAAGATCTGTTATCGTTAAGGAGAAAGAGTTTGGTTGACTATGACCATAATTAATTGGTATGAGGAAGATTTGTGAAGTGACTAACTAAGTTGTTGGGCTCATGTTGCTTAATTAGAGAAAACAAAAAATATATATTATTTAGGGTTTAGACTTCCATTATGCCTATTAAAGAATACATCTTTTTGCATCAAGTTTTTTAAGGGGAAATAGAAAGATAATAATTGAATTTCTCTAATGAGAAAAGAAAAGAAGCCACCAGGAGAGAGATAAAAAATTCTTATATTGTTATTCACCTTGTTAAAGAAAAGAGATATTTTTTTTTTGTTGATCCTTGGAGGCTTCAAGAGATTTTGTTGTGTACCAATTAATTATTGTTATTGGAAGTTTTAATTGGACTAGGCATCGTGGTTTTTTCTTCACTTTCAGAGTTACCATGTTAAAAGTCTTAGTGTTTGATGCTTTCCTTTTTCTATTTGGTGCATTCCATTGTTTTGTTTGATCTTCCCAATAACACATTTGGAATGATGAATCTTCAACAAAGATTTTACATGTAAGATCTATTACTTACAAGATCTTGCATTATAAGGAGAGATAAAATCTTCACCATGAGGAGCGAGTTCTTTTACAAACCTAAAACAATAAAAAAATCATATTTAAAATTTTTTTCTATGACGAAACAAAATTGTGAGATTAAAAAAAATATATATTAAGATCTTAAAGTGAAATTAACTATTAGAGTCAAAGTTAATCAATAGTATAAGATCTTAAAATAAGATTTTACACTAAAGATGCTAAATCTTGTGTGTAGGTATAATAATCTAAACTTTTAATATTTTTAGGAAACTTGATTATTTTATAATTTATAATTACATACTCATTTGGTCAAGTTATCTGATAACCCTAACTCGATCTAATCCAACTCAAATAGATTGTGATAAGATTAATTTATGATTGGGTCAAATTCGATGTAATCCAAACTAACTCACTTTTATACATGTTAGGTGATAGGTTTAATACAAGTGATCCAAGACTTAACCTAAGATTCATTCTTATACTTATGTTATGAACAAATTGTGTTATATTTTTCTTTTCATGTCTTGAATTATATTGGATAAACTTGTTATGACTTGACTATTGACTTGAAATTTTGAATTAACTTTTGGACGAATTTTTTTTTAATTAGATTGATACTTGAAAATTATAACTTTAAAAAAAAAAAAAAGTTTTTCAAAATATTGACTTAACTACCCCAACCCAATCAAACCTATTCAATAGTATGTTGGGTTGGATTGTGTTTAACATAAAAAAAAAAAAATTGTAGAAATCCAACCCAATATTTCCTTAGTAGTTTGAATAATGGGTTTGTTAAAATTCTATCAAACCCAACCCGCTAACACTTCTTATTTATAATAAGACAAATCTTTACTCTATATTTTTTAAATGAGATAATCTAAGAGAGTAATTTATTTATTTACTGAATTAGAATTCATTAGAATAAAACAAATTATTTGGGTAAGGAAATTAAAAAGAAATTAAAATTTAAGAATTTTTTAGATCAACTCAAATAACTAAGATAATAGAAGTTCAAATTCATTTTTAAAATAAGGAATTTCAAATTTCAGTCCCACCTCTCTGTGCTCTCACTCTTTTCACATGCCCTCTTTCCTTTTTGAAGCACTTTTTCTTTATTCTCCTTTTCCTTTGCTTGAAAAATGTGGAAGTGTTAAGACATCAAAGAAATTTGGACAATAAGAGAGCCCAAACTTGGAAAATGGTAGCATATATCATGTTATCCACCAACTTCAAATTCCAAGTCACCTGGAGGAATGCTAACAATCTAAATCAAAACTTTGGAGATCATGATATGGAGTTATTAGTGACATCCTTGACTGTAGTGAATTAAATTAGGATGAAACTAAATACATAATTAAAAATATTGATTGAAATATATGAAATAAGTATGTTAATACAAGTGTTATTATTTAAAGCAAATTTATAATTATTCATATTATTTATCTATTTTTCTTTCAAATCTCAAAAAACACTAGGCATTTTCGATTTAAGACAATTTCAAACTAGAATGATATATCCCCTGCGTGGGGGTGGAACAGCAGTGTGAAGATTGTTCAGTATTTCCGAAAATGCTCTGCAAAACAAGTAGCTTATGCTTCATAGTAGTATTGCACATCATGCATTTATGTGGCATATTTAGCTAACTTGTGTCTTGTTAATCTCACTTGCAACTTTAAAAGTGCACAAGTAAATCTGTATTTATAATTTAATTTGAAGTACAGTAAAAGTTCCAGCAACCAATTTGAACAAGGACGAAATTTAGAGACAAAAGTCCCTCCTTAACACCTCATCACATTTCACAAATGGTGATAACACTAAGCCAAAAGCCAAAACTTTTTGTGGCGTTTGGTAGTAATCAAGTAGCCCCCATGTTTCTTATTCTTCCTCCTGATTGCAATTGTCATGCAGGGTGAGTTCTGTATACAATACTCCACGAAGCCTGGTCCTTTTCCCTTCCTTACCCATGTTCGCAGGATGCACCATAAGAATGATCGCTTTCTTTGTCCCACAACCAACAATGACACCCTCTGTTGCTTTGCCTCTTCCACTATGGCAACACCCTTTTCCTCTCCTTCCAACATCACTACATTCACCACCACCTGAAACCCATCAACAACAACACTTTAGTCAGTTACGTCTTCTCCTACACTCGTTCTTCCATGTCCATTTCATAAGAAAACAGTCACATTTCTCTAAACAAACTTACCCCGGGTCTCTTCCTTTCGCACACACTTTTCATATCAAGGAGAAGTTGATAAGCCTTCACATTAAACTTCCCACCAGATTCCTTACCTGTGAATGCAAACACACAGCTCTGTCAAAACTTGTACAGAATTAATTCACTTGGGTTTAGCCTCTCTTTCTAGTTTAATCAAACTTACCTTATCAGTACTAGATTCAAGGCTTAAATACATTTTGTTCAATCATCTTGATTTGTTTTTTCCAGCTTGGTCAGATAAATTTAAAAAACTTCTACTTTAATCATTTAGAGTGTCTCTGTTAGATCAAATGGGTAATTCTGTAAAATTTTGTACTATCATTCAACTCTAGCTTATGTGATAAATTGACGAAATGATCAATTTGATTTAACAAAGATTTTAAAAAACTACAGTACGAGATTTTAATAATGAAAAACTAAGCTAAGAACTGCATTCTAACTTAGCCAATATCTAAGCGCATGCTAATTAGAATAAGGTAAAAACAGAAAGTAACAAAATTACTTCTCACCTTCCGTGTTGGGTCTGGTGACATGAACAAGAACAAGACTGTCTTGGCTTTGAACAGTGTGAGAAAGAGCCCAATCAAGAGCCCCTTTTGCTTCAAAGCTTGAATCCACAACCACCATTATCTTATTGCCTCCTTCAGCCCCGTTAGAGTGGCGGCCTGCATTACCTGAAAACTCAGTTCTGTTTGCATATTTGATAGAAGCCGAGGAGGGGGACTTGGAGCGAAAAGTAGATGCAGAACAGGCTCGAACACGAGGCGTGGCGTGACCAAAGCAGAGCCTGATACGTGGTCTTCCCATGTCGGGTTAGTCCCAAAGGACTCAAACTGTGTCTTTCTATACACACACAATAATAGGAACAAAATTAATGAAGCCGAGCTTCTTTGTTATACTCACACTCACCCTTGACTTTGAATCTCTTCGTTCTCTTCTGCTGCCTCTCTTTTAAATGCCAATTAATGGTTTCTTCGTCTGTTTCCGTGTTATGTCTTCGATGTGGGGCTAATATCGAACGTGCCAACCATCAAGAGGAGTTTGCATGATGAACCAGAGTTGACAATGTTGACATTAATTCTTTAATCCTTAATGGTTTCCACACACGTGGAAGAATAATTCTCGAGACAACACCTTCCAATACAAAATTATTAATATTATAATTACGCGCACTAATCATTAAGTTAAGGAGTTTATATATATGACAAATTATTTATATCAATTTGAGGAGTCATGGAGATCACGTTGATTTAGAATTTTAAGCGATTCAAACATGGAGCCACATAATGTCAAGCAGTTACAAAAGTCACAAAACATCCTTCCATTGTTGGATGTCAAGATCTTCTATGTAAGGAAACGATAATAATTAAGCTCCCAAAAATTGGTAGCCAGATTTTTTTATAAATGTCTTTCTTGGAAGATAATTTTACTTGGATAAAATAGAATGAAATAAAATAATAGCATTAATTACCATTGTTTGAATTATATAAAAATAATAATATAAAACTAAGGTAAAATGAAGTAAAATTAATTTATCGTTAATTTTTTATTTATAAAAATGCTGAAATTAAAAATTAAACCCTACTAAAAGAATAAAATAACAATTTTATTTGATTTCATCTATTTTTTTCCAATATTGTTGGGTCTATACTGATAGAAGGGTGTTTCTTCCTATATCTTATCAAAATTCTTTTTGTACCCCCATCAAGTTTTAAAAAAATTGTTTTACCTTTTTTTCAAAAATAGTTTCTGTATTATAATTTTTTAAAGTTTTCTGGAACATAATTTTTAGAATTCAACAAATATATTTTTTGGAAACATTTTTAAAAAAAAAATTGAAATAAACTTTTTGTGAACTATAATTTCTGAAATAACTTTTTTAAATGTGTTATAGAAAGAACTTTCGAATATAAAAGCAAATTAAATAAAGTATTTAATAATTTCATTTATTTGATGAGTTCCAAGAAGCTGCTTGATTCGGATGGACTCTCGAGTTTTATAAGCCGAAAAGGAAGGGTTATGGAGTTCAAAAACATAAATAAAAAAAAATAGTATTAAATAATTTTATATACAATACATATAAACTTAAAGGATTACTATTATTACATTTGAAGTACCATCGTTCCTCTATAATGTTATTTACATGTAAAACAAAAACTTGTTGTACGATAAATGTAAGTCATGTCATATATCTTTCATTGCCACACATCCTTTTCTTAGTTGTTATTTTTTATTATATTCATCATATAACTTGCAGCATAATACTTCTAAATTTTGTTTAAACACCTTTTTGTAATATTAATAGTAAATTCTACGCAAAAATATAATTTCTAATTAAAAATTATAGATAAAAATGATAAAAAATAAAATAAAACTATAACATTTGAATTATAGTATATTTGTATTTGAACATAATTCACGTATATTTGAATTTAATATTAAATATTAAGCGAGGTTATGATTAGTGGACTTTAATAGATTTAATTGTTGATCTTAATTGATTTTTAGAATTGTATTCGTTTTGATGCATTGGTATTATTTAAATTATAATTAGAATTAAAGATATTCGATTTGGACGTTTCAAGTGTTTTTGTCTCTCGTGATCTCAACTAATAATTGAATTTGCAAGTTCTGCATTTGTTTAACATTTTGGATTATAACTCATTCAAATTAGCTCCAAACTATGATTATAATACCTTTAAAAAAAAGTTAATTGGATCAGTTTTATTTAATAACACTCACAGCTCATAGATTAACTCAAATACCTCTGTTAAAATACTCTTTTTGTTCTTCCATTTATTGTTGTTTTTGTAACATTTAGAATTTTGTTTTTTCACAATCTCCTATTGTCTTATCATTCTTCTTTGCTCTTAAGCGTCTAAAACATTTACCAATTCTTCTAAAGTGATAGTTGAGCAGTATTTCGCCTCCTCCAAAACAGAGATTTTTTACCAATATTATCGTGGTACAATAACTATAATTTTTTGAATAATTTTTTCATCAAGAAAGGGTCTCCTAAGAAGTTACACTTTATTGTTATACTCAGCCAATCAACACAAATTTCAATCACTTATGTCTCATTCATGTTCTATATCTCAAATTTTCTAATCAAGTTGAACACTTGCATGCCTTTGATTCTTTTAGAACCACCAAAATATTCTTTTTTGAGATATTCCCAAATCTCTTGACAAATTTGAAATTCATAAATCTTGTAAATATAATTTTTGACACACAAAAAAAAAGACAATTTTTTTGTCTTTATCTTTCTTTTTTTCCTTTTCAATGATATTTTATTTGAGCTATTATTGGATTTTCGCATATTTTAAAAACATTATAATTTTCTTCTAGTGTCTCTCAAAATTCAATGTTTCAAGATGACTGATAATCCTTGCAGCCTATAACTCGTGCTCCTTACCATAAAGAATTGTTGGTAAACTCACTATTTATGTATCTCTCTCCATTGATATTTTTTTCAACTGAATGATCCTTAAAGACACAAACTCTGATACCAATTTATTGTTATTAAAAGAAGATGTAAAATATAATTGGACAAAATGATTAGTGCTTTATTATTAATTTTGCTATTTAATAGATATGGATAATATTCCATATTTATATACATAAATATTGGTAAATTGTGATCATATCTTTAATATAAATAAACCGAAACAACCGAATATAAAAATAAATTAAATAAAAAATATTTATATTACATTTATTCTAGTTACAATTTCAACATGTTATTTAATATTTGTTGACAATAATAAATATAACATAGTCGTCATCATGATTTTGTTGGTTCTTTTGTTATCATGAATTTTATATTGGTTATGTGTCAAACTAGAACCCTTTGTTGAAACTCAATTTTATTAGTATCATATATAAACAACCTTTAATGAACTTAGCAACATTAAAATGCAGTTACACATCTCACATACAAATTACAATCCAAGTGGGTATACTCACCACCAAATGTCTGCAATGATGTGTACTTATGTACAAGCGGTATCATCCTAACACGCTTCCTCTATTCATCTGTAGGACGAGTTATCATCCAAGGAGGAAATATGGTTTTAGGTTGAGTTGACGTTGGAGTTCCTTCACTACATTTGGCTTCTGGGGAGCCTCTACATTAAGTCCCCCAAGTGACTCAATTAGTATTAATAGTTACAAATCCAAATTCAACTAATAATGCACACACTCATTTGAGCTTAACATTTCATGCATAACTTTGCAGGGGGGTTGAACAGTAAATTGAAGTGTGGAGAATATAAGAGTGAAGAATTCAGCATTCATCCAACATGAGGTGGTATGTTCAGAAGGTAGCACAAGATGGAACTCAAAAGTGAATTCATATGCATATACTCAAAC
Organism: Phaseolus lunatus; assembly: GCA_013389735.1. Taxonomy (NCBI): domain Eukaryota; kingdom Viridiplantae; phylum Streptophyta; class Magnoliopsida; order Fabales; family Fabaceae; genus Phaseolus; species Phaseolus lunatus. Next base: position 30,594,113 of record CM023859.1, read on the forward strand.
GCACACATGATAAGAATAGATTCAGAGCAAAGATACTAACCCAATATTCAGGGACTGCAATGGCTTAGTTACAATGACAGAAGTCACATCCCTGATGTTTTGCAACCTCTCCTGCTCTTCAGGGCCCAGTGCCTTCTCTTTTTCTTTAATCTGTTGTTCACTCAAACCATGTACGCGTAAGATGTGTGCACTGCTTTTAAGTAAATATTTCAATCTTTTTTAAGGGAAAGAGAAAAAAAAACAAAACTGTTCACTATTGTTTTAATGGACAAACTCACCTTTTTCTGAAGCGCTGAAATAGATTCATGCATGGTTTGGTTCTGCACATTAACACACAGATAATGATGATCACAGTGACATTCCATTCCAACTACAAATTACATTAGAAGAATATCAAGTGCAATCATGTAGTTATGTATTTTTGGATATTTAGTCACAAGCAAGACGTATTAAGAGATATATCACCCAATTAATTAGGACTTTGTTTTTTTTAAATTTTAGAAGTTTTTTTTTATTGTGAGTATATATTCTATACACACCTTCATTATGAAACTTATTTTTGTTCGAATTGGAAATTATAAGTGTATGAGAAATTGATAGACTACAAGGAGGATATTTTGCGGTGATGTTATTCATAGGCACAAATAAAACTTAGAGATTTTTTTATCCTCTCTTAATAATATATTTTGGAAATCATATATTAAGAATCCAACTGTGCTTTTCACTTTCACATTGAATAAAAATTTAAAAAAAAACAATATATAAGAAATAAGACTAACATTAATTATTTTGACTAAAAAGTAACGTAAAGTGTTTATAGAAACTTGTTTAGAGGTCATTGATATATTATTTCTCCAACATATACAACCTAAAAATCATTTTTAGATATACAAGATTCAAATTATGAATCCAAAATTCCTAATCTCTTAAATATACTTTTATAAAGTTACTCCAAAAGTACAATTATTGACATTTTCTCTAATTGTTTTAGGTATCGTCTCACGAGAAACATAGAAGGTTCTTGAAGTGCAGTTGAACTGGAAATACAGCAAATAAGTGACACAATTTTCACGTTTAAGTTTGAGAAGGAGAAAGTAGGAGGTGGAAGAATCTTGGTCTCTTCTTCGTTCTCGATTTCTTCTTTTATTGGATCTTTTGAAGAAAATTCCTTTACTATATATGGAAATGGTCCAATTCTCTATAATATTTAGGTTTTATGGATTGAATCTGGTTTCACTCATAATGCAGCAAAGTGAAAATAAAAAATAAATAAAATAATTATTATTATTATAAAATAAGTTAAAAAATTATATTTTGATATTTGTAGTTTTGATTAAGGGGTATAATGGAATTAAAACCAAAATAATGAGTTATTTAAATGAATATGTATAGTTTTATTTGACCTTTCGTGATCTAATGTGCTTGAGGGCAGAATGAAGTTGTTGTTCTAAACGCTGAAGTTCTCTAAGATTTAAGCTATCAAGCTCTTCTCCCATAAAATTCCTGAAAGGAAACACTAAATCTGTCATTGCATATTTAATAGAAAACAAACACAAGAACCTCTTCTTCATCAAATTTCAATACCTTTGACGTCGCTGCAGTACCTCCACCCTATCCTTCAGTCTTTCTTGTTCTATAACCCAGTTTTCCTACCAATGCAACCAGATAATTATATCACTATTCCAATACTTCTAATTTATTCTAACACTAACAACTATTTCTTCAAGATCCCTGTCATTTACAAATATGATTAAATGTTTAACATGTATAAGTGTTCCAAGCTTTCTTTTACATAGAGTGACTTTTGTTTTCAATTAAATTTAAAATTTACTTTTTAATACAATTACATGTTTAGGATGTTATGTGTAAATATAGTTAAACATAGATTCTTGTTCAAATATTTTTTATTTTTTCCTTCGTATTAGTTTTGCTAAAAAATATTGGCATTAAATTAACATTTCCAAGTCTTTATCACATTAACTCCTCAAATATTTGGTTTGCTACTAAATTAGTTAAGCAAAAGTTTGAAATCTATAACGGGAAATTAATTTGTTAGGTTTTTTCAAACAATAACGTTTGTTTATGAATTGTTTAGAAGGAAAGAAGGGGAAATGCGGTTTCTTGCCTCCACCACCCATAAAATAAAATAAGGAAAAATGTGATAAAATGAGTTTAATTACATATTTGTCTTCTAATTATAACTCAGAAGAGTGGTACAAGATGAATGAATTGACGTTGGTATTATGTTTATTATTATAGTGAAGTGAAATCAAGCCACTGTTACTGCAACTCAATCTAAGCCTAAAATAATATTTTTATTTTTCATTTATCATAAATTGTAATTCTTTTTATTAATAATTAAAAAATTATGGCAAAAAACTTAATTACACAATAATTTGTCTTAAATTATTCAAAAGAAACAAGAAAAAAACATTGTATGAAAAAAATTGATTTTGTTTGGAATTAAATTTTATCCTAGTTAAAACTATAAAGAAATTAATTAAGAATAATTATTTAACATTTTAAAGTTGATAGTTAAAATCTTAATAATTAAATATTAATTTAAAAATTAATTTATGATATTTTACAATAATAGAAATTATTTTTTAATTTATAAAATAATATCTAATTTAATTAATATAATAATTAATTATTTTTTGTTTTTAAAATTAGCTTTTATTTAATAGTTTTCTAGTAGTAGGGTATATGTTTCAAAGTTTGTTGATTTCAGGTCATATATAACTAATTCTTGATTATATATAAAATCAGTATTGTTGCTTTAAGATTTCAAAGTCTTTTAACATTGTTTTTAACATCAGGTTACAGATCATGAATACAATTTTAACTATGATGAAACTCGATAAATGATGAAATAGGTTTATTTGTTTTCCAGTCCAAATTCTTCTTATAGCTGAAAATTTATTTATCATTCCGATATATTTAACAATTTTTTTTATCAAACTATATTAAAAATGATACTAATAACAATCTTTAATTAGTTGACAGCTAAAAGTTTAGACTAACAATGCATATTCTTACTAAAGTAATATCAAAATAACAGTTAAAGGTTGATTAAGAGGAAATTGAAGGCTTACATTTGGTGCTTGATCACCTGCACCGTTTTGCCTCTCTGCATACGAATGCCTCTCATACCGTTCAAGAATTCTTTCCACACTGTTAACTCAGAAAATTAAAAGTTGCAGTGAGCAAAGATTTTATATGCTCATTGCATCACCTTAAAGCCTACAAACAAACACAACAACTACATTGAAATAATATCAACATTCTGTTTGGTAAACATAATTTTATAAGACATTAGCCAAAAGAAGTTTTTTAAAGAATTTTTCTCACAATTAATTGAAAAAGCAGAGAAAGGAACTCGTGATTTCTTCCTCTCCCTGTAAAAAAAATGTTATAAAGGAATAAAAGAATGACTTGGCACACCGTCATATCCCTGAATTTGATTGGTAAGTCTGATTGTCTGTGTATCAATTCTTTTTATACCTAACTTTTTTCATTTTTCTCTATGATTTTTATAAGCACCAAAGAATTTGATCCTTAAAACTGGGTGATAAAAGAAGAAAATCAAACGCGCAGGCACAGTCAACATCTTAAACTAATCGAAGAGAGATTTAGATACTTCACAATACCAAAACTTCTGTAAGTAAACGTTTTCCAGACACCAACCACCAACCATCCATTGATGAACATTCGAAGACTTGAAACTCGTACTTAAAAGACAACGGTTAAAGAAATAGAATCAAACATTTAAATATTCCATATTATTGAACGGGGCTAGACATTCCTTGTGTCTCTATCACTTTTTTTATAACATCATCACATACCTAGATTCATCTTTCCTACAGTGATACTATTTTGAAATATCCGAATATATTTTTCCTTTCAGTTTTCAGTAATTGGTCCCTTTTCTAAAAGTTAGGTGTGGCTATGTATAGTTTACATTTGAATATGGCCCCAAAATAGCAAATCACGTACATACATTTTACTACTGTATGCTTGGTCACATTCAACTTCTCCAGTATACATAACAAAACTATTACCTGTCTTTAATTATTTAAATGTTTTCAAACAAGTTGCTAGAGTTCAATTAGTGGGAATCGGATTCTTCTTTTAAGAGCATGGTGAGGGACTTTATCATGAACACCCTCAAACGGTTAAAATTCTCAGGTTCATCAGACATAATGCTAATTTTTGTATAAACTTTACCTTATAAAAATGATTAGACAAAACTAGACAAGTATAAGATAACTTCATTAATTTTATTTTAGTTATTTTAATCAGTTATATAAAATTAGTATATATATACAATCTTTTTATTAATAATCTTGTCTTTGTTTTTTTTTATAAAAAAATATAATGTAATTTACATTACTATTTACGTTTTATAAAAAGAGAAGAAACTAGTAATAAGTAGGTTATTTATTATGAATAAGATTAATAATGTTGAAAGTATTTAAACCTAAATAAAGTCGGTTGACCTTTTAATTTGGTGATGAAAAATGATCACAACCTATCTAATCTCCATAGTGGCAAATTAAAATCAGTGAGAACGACATACATATAATTTGACGAAGAAGAAATTTTTAATAATTTCTTTGTTTAGTTTCTTTTCTTTTTATTAAGAACTGAATTTTAAACCTAATTCAATTTTATAAAATTAATTTATAAAATTAGGTTATATATATATATATTATCAAATATCCTAATTTTTAATTGATGTGAGATTTCCACACAGTCATTCATTCTGAAACTACCAATTCATTCATGAGACTATATATTATGGTTGATTCGTTATAACAAGTAACCTGATTGTATTAGAGATGGTTAGCGATTAACCTGATAAGTCAAACAAATTTTGGATCAGATAAATTTTAAGTAAGTCTAAATAGTTCTAATATAATATTAAGAAGTAGCCCTTAAATTCATTTTTTAATCCTTCTTCTTTTACTTTCAAAAATCAAGTCTAACTAAACAAGAAATCTAAACTGCGTGCTAATAATCTTGTAAGAAATAAGAGAAGGAAATATATGAAGAAAGAAACATGAAACGGTGACACTAAGTAGTAAAGCAGAAGAAAAGACATGTGAGGCATAGATATAAAGAAAGGAGGAATAAGGGTGCACTGGTAGAAAGAGTAGAAGAGACAGAGGCATGCATAGAGAAAGAGTGTGTAGCAGAAAAAAGAAGAGAAGAGAGGTTACGTACGAAGGTTGGTTGGAGAAGTCTAAAAGTTTGCCTTTAGGGGAGAAGACGAGGAGAGCGACATCAGCATCGCAAAGCACAGAGATCTCGCGGGCTTTCTTGAGCAAACCAGACCTTCTCTTTGAGAACGAGACTTGCCTATTGATCTTGTTCTCGATCCTCTTCAACTCCACTCTTCCCCTCCCCATTAACCAAACTTAGATTCTCTCTCCTTCTTCAACCTCCTTCTCAGTTACCTCACTGCTACCAATTTCAATCGGATGAGGAAGAAGCGAGGCAGAGCAAATAGGTACATATATAAATTCCACAACTTCTCCATTCTTTATTGGAAGACGCAAATATCTTTGGTGGGTATTTGGTATTTACAATTTTAGTGTATAATAAATGAATAACTATTGGGGAATGAGAAAAAAAAGAGAAGCCGGTAATCGGATCTACAACGTGGTTTTCCAAAACCTGAGTGGTTTCGCCAAATACGTTGTCTACTTACGATTGGTCGGGGACACTGTCCTGTCCCTGTAGTCTGGCTGGTCCCCACCCTTTCTTCACACTTCTTAAATTCCACTGCTTCATTCTTCTATCCCCAAAAGTATTTCATTTTTTTAATTTTGATATGATTTTAACTAAATTATTTACTATACTTTTTCAGTTTTCTATTTTAAAAATCTTTTTTAGATGTGTAAGTGTATAATTAAAAAATATTATTTAAAAATTTTAACAAATGGCAGATATAAAACATCAAAAGTAACTATCATAAAATTAAAAAAAAACTGAGAATGTAGCATCACCAAGTAAAATTAATATAGACCAAGTGATTTTAGCATTCTTAAATTAAAATTGAGTTTTATCATTTGATAAGAAAATAATTTAACAACATGAAATTCAATTTGTGCTTAGTAGTTAGGAAAATCTAGACTTAGTAGTGCGAAAATATAAGTCATGTTTATGCATTTACATTATGAGTTGTGGTTGGTTCATTCAGCTTTTTCTTAAAAGTGAATGTGAGTTTCAAGAGAAGTGTCTCTGTAGTCTTCTACTTTGCCATGGATTTTTGTTATAGTAGAAAATCTCTTGTTTACAAGAAAAGTGAGAGTCACCAGGACATGTTATATTATCTTAATTAGCCTCTAATTGAATTTATAGTGAATTGTGATAACGTTGTTTTGACAAGATAAAAATTTATGTATTTTCATACTATTTCATGTATATGAGTTCTTTATATAATTAGTAACCACATTAGTTTAATATTATAAGATATTTTTTTTATCAATAATAAATAAATTAAATTAAATTAAATTAATTATATAAATATGAAATTAAATAATAAATATTTTCGTAAACATAAGGAAAATATTATATATCTCCAAAACAAAACCCAAAATAAATCACCAGCAACACAAAAACTTATAATAATAATAAAATTAGTCTAAAGTTCACAAAACAGTAAAATAAATTTTAAAATAATTTTATTTTTTCAATATTGTATTTTTTTTTCTTGGATGTACCCATTAAAGATATGTCATAGCTAGCGATCCCAAAAATTAAAACAAAGGACCCAATTTAAAAAAAAAAGTGTTTAGTATTACAAAAGAAAAAATTAAATAATTAAAAACAGTAATATATCTCATTTATAATATTTATTATAAAATTAAAATATGTTAAGTATACTTTTACAAATTGATTTTCTAACATTCTAAAAATAGTAATATTTTTAATTAGAATAAAAATTGCACATTAAAATTGATTTATTATGTATTTTTAAATAAATATATAATATATCGTTAACAATATAAGACTAAAATATTTGGTTAAATTAATTTTGTTTATTTTTTTAAGAGTAAAATCATTTCCTCAAAATGCCACCTGCAGTAGCATTATTATTAGAGCTCAAACCTGTGTTCCTAATTGACAATTAGTCAGACACTTATTAGGCCTTTTTAATCAATAACAAATGGCTTAAATTGAGATTATTCATAATTTCATGAGTTCTTTCCTCATTTTTTTAATTTCAGAGTCCACTTTAGTTTATCATTATAATCTTAAAGAATAAATTGGTTTTTTAATCTAGTTAATTGTAAAAATAAACTAAATTGTAAAAATATATGTTTACCTTTAAAATACTTAAAACCGATTTAGTTGATGAAAAATCAATTTAATATCAATTAATGAATCTTAGTGTGTATAGTGTTAATTAGAGAAACTAAGAAAATAAAAACTACATTAAATTAAAAAATTAATTAAATATAAATATTGATTTAATTTTTCATTGGAGTTTAAAAAATGTGTAAAATTAGAAAAAATACATGATAAAAATAATCATTTACTGTAAAGATTAAGAAATAATTTTTAGTTGCATTTCAGTTTTAAAATGCACTTTTTCGCATTGCGTTGAGAATAATAATTTTTTTTACAAACTTAAAAAAATGAGTAATTTTTAGTAAGACTTCCCCAAGCAAGCAACTAATATTTCTATAATTATTCAAAGACACTAAAAAGCAGGTTTGGAAAAGAAGCAGCGCTCAATCACCAACGATCAATGTGTTCTCATTTAGAAAATGTTAAAGTGAAAAAGAACAATCGCAGTATATAATTTCCAATATTCTCTTCGTCTTAAGCTGGTAATAGCAAAGAGAGGGTGCCAGTAGCACGTCCCTTACAGTAACTCCAATAAAAATGGGGTCCGTGGGCAGAATTCAAAGGTCAGCCCAACTACAAAGATGGTGAGGGTTTTGCATTCTGCACTCCCATAAAATTCAACTACACCCTCACATAATTTGAAAATTATTTTTACTTTTTTAAAATTGAACTTTAATATGTATAGTCCGGATATAAAATATGTATTTTGGAAGGTACAACGTAGAATAGTGTATTTTGGATTCTACATTCCATAAAGAAAATGTATTTTAGATTAAACATTTTAGAATACATTATTTTTTGTTTTTTTAAGATAAATTTATATTTTATTTTAAATTAATTTCAAACACAATTAATTTATTTTAAAGATTATTTTTTAATATTAAAATAAATAATTTATTTAATAGAAAAATATTTTTTTTTATAGGAACAATATTCACCAAAAGTAAATATTCTAAATTGATTAACATCTCATATATTAATAATTAATTTTTTTTTATAGTTTCATTATCTAGTATAAATGGTTCATTCATTCGTAAAGTCTCAAGCTAAAGGCAATACACTTTTGTCTAACGTTGGAGTACCTTCTACCATATGTCCACAATCGATCACGCATTCCATGTATTCATGGAACTAATGCATTAGTCGCTTGAAAAATAAAACAAGTAATCATGGTAACATAATAATGGAAATAACTCACCAAACAAGAATGCTCGTATTGTGATAAAAATCATGTTTGATCATCATCTGGACTATGTGGTTGACAATGCGATAGTAGATGATTGATCTTCATTCGCCCAAGGAAGTATGAATGTGTGTGACATTAATTTGAACCACTGTATGTATTCGATTACACACGTTGAGCGATATGAAGCCAATATCCACCGGTAACAAGATGGATGGTAAAGTACAACCATTAGTCATTAATAACAACAAATACATCCTCAAAATACCGAATAGTGACAAATACGACACACTAATTGATGTCGAACTTTTATTAGCGAAAATTATGCATGTTACTCAATACAATAAATAAGCTAAAGTTGTAAAGTCACATTTGTGGTGTACGATGCACTTCTTATACACCTTGCACAATCAACTTAGTTGGACGTGAGCACCATGACACTAACGCAACTCTGTTGTGGCATCACCAAAATCTATCCCAAGTAGCTTGACCAACAATGATGACGCTGATGTCAAATTCAACGTCACATGCTTGCAGAACTACCCCCACAATGTGGAGATGGAGCAATACAGACATATAATCCAAAGTGATAGTCATCTCACCAACAGGGAGGTGGAAATCATTGGTGTTGTGGTGTCACCTCTCAATAAAGGCTCATATGAGACATTTATCAGTAGTCTCATAACTAATGTTACACATGGGCAACAATCTAGTGGTAAGCATCGTAACCTCAATTTGGGAATGAGGGATCCCAAACTTAATTAGCTTGCTTCTGTTAGAGAGCAACTTCAGTTCCCCTTAATCTTCATCCTTCCATAATCTACACGTCACGTGGTTGGCATAACTCTGCAACAACGTATCAGTAGGTATCCCCAAAAATCCTACTCCAATTTTCTCATACTCTCCTATAGTATATAATGACAACACACCACCATTAATGGCAATAGTGACAACTTGTTGCATATCCCTTCTACATATTATGAGTCTTTTGTCTAGCTTGCGCTTAGGATGATGATTCACTTTTGACTCTAGTTATATCTTTGACAATAATAATAACAATCAATTATATTTTTAAAATTAATATATACATTTAGATTTATGGAATTCAAAATATATTTATGAATTCATATATGTATTTAGAATTATGAAATTCAAAATATATTTATAAATTTATAATGTATATATATGTTCTGAATTTTACAATTCATAATAAATTTCATAATAAATTTTAGATTGTGTATTTTGAAATGTATTTCTAGATAAAAAGTAAATATGACACATAACACACTCTGAGAACAAAAATATACGGTAAATTCTTACCTCCTTAATGTTAATGGCGATACAAGGAGAGTGATTAATATACTTCCAGCAGCTTTTCCCACTCACAAATTGAGGAAGAAAATTGGAAGGGGGTACAGGCAGGGATAGAAGAAAAGGTAGGGGAGAATAAAAAAGAAGGTAGGTTAAATATAAAAAAAAGAAGAAGGGTAGTTTGATTTTTTCACAAGGAGTATGGGCTGCAGTTGAAATTTATGGAGGTGCAGAATGCAAAGCACTGATGGGGAATATTCATTGTCTTGTCCATAATTCAATGAGATCATTATACATCCAGTTATGTTCTTTCTTTTTATCGTTGGCTTTTTACTAATCCCGAATATGAGTCACTAATATTTTGGTTTAAAACTAAAAATATTATTGACTATAGGGATTTTTAAATCACATTAAGTGTCCAACTTAATGGTAAAATTATTCTCCTAGCAACTTTTATTACAATCGAATTTCATCCATATCCATGTCATGATGTCTTCACAAGTTTTGGTAAACCTTAAAACCTCATGCAACCCAAACATACTCCATTCAGAATTTTGGTATTATTTGTACAAACTCGATGAATATTGATTCGAGTAGCAATTCTTTTTATCAGACAGACCATGCTTTTATCAGTAATAAATTTGAAAAAAAAATAATAATAATTTATCTTAAATAATATGAAAAACCAATCATGGATACGGAGCTAATTATATAAAGGGGTGTACACTGGTACTAAGGCATAAATAAACGCTTAAAGTTTAAACTTGAATGCAAATATACAGCGTTTTAGGTTCATAAAATGTGTACGACAATACTACTCGCAACCTTTTTTATTCATTTAAACATTGACAAATAATGCATAAAAAAAGGAAATGAGAACATATATATAATTATGGGTGCGTTCTACACATCCATGACGAGTTTTCTTTTTATATGTAGATTCATTATCATCAAAGCATCCACCCAGAGGCGAATCCATGCATACTCAAGGATGAAGCTCCAACGTTTGCATCATCAGGACCAATCTGGTTGAATCTGTAATCAACAAAACACACACTTTGAAGATATAGAGCGATCAATAAATAATTCATAGGTTTATTGCGTAGAAAAATGTGTTTGAGAATTTTTGTGTAATGGGTTTACCCAATTTGCAAGTTGGGATTCACTCCCACTGGTTGGAAGAACCCCTCTGATTGAGGAGGAAAGTTTGTGTAATGGATGTTAGACCCTCCAGCTTCCAAAGCTAGACTCACTGGAGCTTGTGAGTTATTAGTTTCTTCCAACTGTTTCAATTTCAATACAGATCATTTTCAACCAAAAACCCTTAGGTAATATTAGTATATATGGATAAAAATCTGCCCATTTCCTCATATTAAAGACTATTGCTTCAGCAAATATAAACTTCAAATACAAAAAATAGCATTTGAATTGGAAATAGCTGTTACCTTACTCCTTAACACATTATTAGTTTCAACAAGTAACGTTTCCTGCATTGAGTTTTGTAAAAGCCAAGGTTACAGCAAAGAATATAAGACAGTGTCAAATCTACTAAGATGAAAAAACACGCGCATACCCGGTGGTGAAGATCAGCAAGCTGGTCAAGCATGAATTGAGTCTGAAAAAAATTGTGAAATATTGTTAAAATATCCAAGAAATCGAAAGATATAACAAAAAGATGTGAAAGCATTTGCGAAGAAAAAGAGCACTGATCCCGCTAGCTAGTCAAGTTGAGAATACTTAAAAGTGAAATTGAAGTAGTCCAATGTTATTACCTTTGTTGACCTAATGTTCTTCAGTGCTGTCTCTAGTTGATTCTCTAGCTGCTCAAGATCATTTGTATTCATTTGGGCAAGATCTTCCCCAAGTAGGTTCCTGCACCATTTAGAATCAATGACAAAAACATATTCATATGAAGTACAAGCTTTAAGACTAAAAACACAATGTCAAGGACTCTCTTCTCAAGTTAATTACCTTTGTGAACGTTGCAAGATTTCTACCCTTGCTTTTAATCTCAAATATTCCTGGTAGTTCTGTCAAATCACATATTTGTTATCAGATATTTCATTTATGTATCACGAAATAGCCATTTTCATTTTGTTTACAAAATTAGTAATTCATCCAAAGCAAGGCAACAAGTGCAATCTTAAGGAGACTAACAGCAAGCAAAGGTCAACCTAAAGAAGTTACTAGACAAATTTGAATCACTAGTGCTCAAACTTTGAATCCATTTTTTCGGCAAAAGACTATTTCATATAGCACTAGAATGTATAAAAAAACTAGGTCATTGGAGGTGATATAGTAAGAAAAAATTATTTAAAGTCTACGAAACCATTGTTTAAAGCAAGAAAATTATTTCTCGTAATTAATACATGAAGACTTACCTGAATGTCGTTAATTGGTCGGGCGGTCTCCAGTGCACTGTAGCTGTACTTCTGGTACTTCTCCAGTGTTTTCACCATACTGTGTTACAAAGAAATAATTACTCAATCAAAAATATGGGATCATTCATTTGTAAAAAGGAGGAAAATTTTGAACAAAAAAATGCAAAATAATTAAGATTATGAAAACTGCAAATTTTAGTGAGAAAAGTGTACACCCAAACCCTAAAAAAGAAAAAGGGCACGCTTATACGTGTCTATGCATGTTCTGCAACATTGTTAAGGGGTAGCAGCTCAGCAAGTTTATGTATGTTCATAATTGGGCAATATGAATGCTTTGGAAATTAATCATCAGAAAATCACTTAATTTCTGTGTTAAGTGCCCAAAAATTGCACCATTGTAATGGTCTTCACAGAAGGGCACAACATGGTAAGCACGATTATAGATGTTAAACCATAACAGCAAACCATCTATATAATTCCTGCATAACTTTTCATACATTAGTACGAGTAATTAACGAAACGTTTATGGCTGTGACTTTAGCCAGTGTTAGAATATCTTACCGTTTAAACTTTTGTATTCCCTTAATTAGATTTATATGGAAGATTCATTATTTGAAAAGATAAGTTTTGTGTCGCTTTTAGGAGTTAAAACATCACTATTGATGCATTTCCTATTCTTTATATTTTAGTCTGTGATAGGATTTTTTTAACATTATTAATGCATGTTGGCCGGGAGATAGGGAATCGTTTTAGCCGACATTTTTATATTATTTATACAAATGCATTTAGTTAAGTTGAATTATTGATCACATTACAAACTTCTATGCTTCTGATATTTTCATTTTTTTCTACTTGAACATCTAAAATGCATAAAGTGTTAAAATCCAAAGCATTCACCCTGCGGGTAAATTATAAAATGGGTTTTGTTTTATCTTTAGTTATTAAAAAAAATACTTTTACCCAATCCTAAGCTATTAATTGCATCATTAAGTTTGATATCAAACACTTAGTATTATATTATTCTCACAGTGTGATAATTTGATTATAATATAAAAAAATATCAACAGTGAAAAATTAAATTAGCCAAACAGAAGTAATAACTCATTTAACCCAAATGAAACAAACAAAGAAAAGAAAAGCAAAACCTTTTCCCAAGTAGATTTAAAGCAAAAATATTTTTAACTGGGCATTATAACCACATGCAGAACAGTTAATTAATGGGACATTTTTTGATTTATAACCAGCAGGTAACCCGACAAATATTAGGTTTTTTTTGAGTGACATACAATGATCCAATGGTCATAGAAGAATGACAATAACCATTATACACTAACGTTTGGAGGCGTTATATTATTAGTATAATGAAAAAGTTGAAAACAATGACGCATCGATGGAACACCGACAACAGCATTCATATATTTCCAAAGTCGTGAAGCCTAAGACAAAGCTTTCCAACAATCAAGCAAAACTTACTACAATAACAGCACCAAACACTTTCCAGTGCACAAGAGAAACTTCTATTAGAAGAAAAGAAGACGAAAGTTCAAGATACAATGTCATTGATTGAAGAGAAGAAAGTGAAAAGAAGAAAATATATAGATTAATGGACAACTCGAAGGGATCAAGACAGTTAAAGAGTTTTTGTTAGATTACTGCTCATTTGCTCCGATTCTGATCTCCATTCTTTCATTTCGATTTGTGAAAAAGGAAAATAATTGGTCTCTGTAATTGTTTCTGCAAGCAGTGAGAAAAGTGTTTTTGTCTTTTAGTCTCCGTAGATCAAACAAGCTATTCCACAACGGTTTTGAGGATAGACGTAAATTCACAGCCTTAGAAGCTAAAGGACACCCTTTTCCTGTCTCTCTCCCTCTCTGAGTCTGCGCAATCCTTAAATTGTAATGCAAAGTAATACAGGTTTTCGCATCAAACATCCCATCTCTGACACCAAATCATAACAGTAAAACCCTGGCCTGAACTGTTAAGGCTCTATCTCTAATCAGAAATATTTCAAAAAAATCAAAATGGTTATTATTAGGGCCAGTTCCTGGTTTATATTCATGATCACCCAAGTTAAAAAAAAATTAACTTTGGCCAAAGATTAAGAGGACTGTTAGAAGCCAAAATTATACTTTTATAAGTTCTTTTACCAAAATAAAACAAAAAATTAACGACTTCTACACTCGTCTGTTCTAGAAATAAGCTTGCCCTAGTTCAAGAGGATATGTGTATCCCAGATGAAATTGAAGCAGCAAAGTTTTTCCAAAGAACATCTGAAAGACACCAAAATGAAAATTTTCCAACCTTATATAGAGGGGGTTAAAAGATAGAATTTCAGATCTTCACATTTAAAAGTATAGGAATTAAATAAAACAACTTTGTTTGTTGCATATAAAATTACGGAAAGCAAACAGAGAGGAAAGATCGGAACTTTACACTTCCCACAAGTTAGGAAAAAGAAAAAAAGAAAGGAAGATGTGAGGCAAAAAGGGCCTTTGATTTTGGGTGTGAGCTGCTGAAAACTTAATTATAAGTTGTTTGAATGAATCAGGAAGTAGTTAGTTAGGCTGAGGAGAAGCAGCAGTGAGGCACAGATCTTGCACAAAAAGTGCTCCAAATTATCAGGAACACTATTGGTGCACAAAAGAGAAGTCATTGCTGACATGTTTGCACTTGTGCACTCATTCAAACAATTAAACATGAGAGAGACATAAGCATTAAGAGTTTATTTATGTATACCTTGAGGTGCTGCTGAACTCATAGAGCTTGCCACGGTTGGAGAAGATGATGAGGGCAACCTCAGCATCACAAAGGACTGAGAGCTCATAGGCCTTCTTGAGCAAGCCATTTCTTCTCTTGGCAAATGTGACTTGCCTGTTGATTTTGTTCTCTATCCTCTTGAGTTCAACCCTCCCTCTTCCCATCTCTCTTTTCTCTCTCTACTTCTCTTAAAAACACACACACACTCTCTCTCTCGCTCTGGAAACTCCCTTTCCTGTATTGGTTAAGAGATGAGAGTGCTTTCTTAAATCGACTCTTTGCTTGGGGTACCAAAAGGGATAAAACAATAGTGCAGGAGAGGAAATAAAAGAGGAAACCTGAAAAAGGTTCCCTTATGTTTGGTTTTCATCTCTCTGCCTTATACCCTCTATAATATGTTTAATCAGCTAAACACTAGAATGACAAACTTTTATGCTTGCATACTAATTTGACATACTTTCTCATATATCTTATTTGTACCTTATCTTAGTACCCCAAAAGTTGAACTTAATCCTTGTTTGTCTATTGTTAGGCCACTAACTATATAGTGTCGCCTAGGTAGCCAAAAAAATCTCTAGCTCACTAACTTACCACAATTCCACACCCCAAAATCACATTTACTATTTCATTCAACTTTGGTTATGCTTGAATTGGAAATCTATATATTGAGTTACAATGCTATGTTCACTTTCATTACCAACCAGTTTTAATATTGCCACACATGCGATAAAAGGTGTCAGGTTAAGAACATCATTCTTCTTTTTTTATTGCAAAGGGAACATTCTTATTTATTAGGCGCAGAACAGAAAGAAGTTTAGAGTATAAAGACTTATTTGAGCTAATTCATTAGATTAAACCTATATTTGGATATATGTAATCAATTTGAAGCATTCAAACATACCTGCATTTTACGAACAAAAATTATGTTTGGTTGATTCAAACTAAATTAGTTAACTTTGCTCCTCAAAAGCAAGGCCAATGGCATGTTTGGGAAAGTAATATTATGAACGCTGGACCCCTTAACTTTCAGGTCAAAATATTAAAATATGTTGCTCTTTAAAACTCAGTCAAGCTGACTTAAAATCAATTCCAAACAGTATCAAAATCAATTCTGATTTCTAAAATCACATTTTAAAAAAGAAAGAAAAAGAGTGAAAACAGCTATATATTATCTGATCCAAACATGCAATTAAGTATATAATTGAGATTATTCAAAATTACGTTGAAATTTTAACTATTATGGTCCTACATATCTAAAGTAAGAGATACATTTTAAATTAGAGAATGATATACATTTACCTTTTTTTTAATAGGAAACCAAAATTAAAAATTATAGCTGTTAAATATATTTTAAAATTTAAAAGTTAATTATAATTTCAATAGCGAATATTTTAAGTAACGAATATTATTATATTTCTTTAAAGTACATTTTCCTTTCCTCCCGTTTAGAAGAATCAAATAAATATTATTATGGGTGTTCACAAATTTGACCTTACATTGAGGAATGAGTATAGGTTCAAAATTCTTTTTGAGTTGAAGCAAACTTCTGTATTAAATGAATAGTTTTTTCATAATGAATTCATAATACTAATTTACTTCTAACATAAAATATATTTTATAAAATAGCATATTTAATTCTATTAAGAGTTTTTTTTTTTTAAATTCTGATTTGTTAGTCCAAATTTTTTTTTATAAAAACCAATTTTAGAAACTAAAATAATTAGTTATTGTATTGAATAACTTAGATATTTTTTTATAAAATAAAAATTCATTAGTATTTGAAATAATTTTTATTATTAATAAAAAATTATAAACTAATTTTTAAATTGATATATAATATTAGCTACCAACTACTTTAGATTCTAAGTTAGTCTTTATAGTCATTGTAAAGACTAATTTAAAATAGTTAGTAGATAAAACTTAATAGTTAATGTTAGATACCAATTTAGAAACTAGTTTATAAACTTTTATTAACAATAGAAACTATTTTACGTACCAATAATTTCTTAGTTTATAAAATAGTATTTAATTTAGTCATTAGTAACTAATTATTTTTTGTCTCTAAAATTAGTTTCTATTTAATTATTTTCGTGTAGTTATTTAAAAAAAACATAAATAGATAAAAATATTTTTTATTTTAATTTCCTTTTCAAGTATTCTACCACAATCTTTGCTTTGTTCACAATATTAAGATGTGGACATAGTAAATTTTAAGTCTAACTCCATCTCATAAAACATATTTAAAATGTGATATTTGAATTCATCTATATGATGTAACTTAGTTTTACCTTTAGTCAATATGAAACCTCCAACACAATCACACACATCAAGAACTGAATATTTTGAGTGAAATTGTATATTTATGGAGGGTCTGATAGTAATCTAATAAAGCGTGATATTATAAGTTCAACAGTTTTTGTTAGAAGAAATTCTAATATCATGTTAAGAAGCAAATTTTAAATATAATTGAATGTTGTAAAATTAATTTATATGGTGATTTTTGTAGTATAAAATCTGTTAACAAAGAAAATTTCAATAAAAAGTTTCTAAAATCACTACAAACATTTATTCATAACTAGTCTTCAATCAATATTCAAATTATATAAAACCAAATTCAGTGATTTTTTTTGAAAAGTTATATGGGAATTTGAGTTTATTGGATATATATTGATAGTGTAAAATTGTTGACATTGATAATCAATTGAATTTCTCTATTTTTTCACACCATATAATATTATTTTAATTAAGTTGAAAATAAAAATCTAAAAAAAATAGGATTGAATTTTGCGATTAGGAAGTGGTATAGGAGGTTGGTGACCAAAAGTAGAAGGTTTTTATTTTGAGATGAAGGAATAGGATGGAGAAAACGTGACCCAAATTTTATTTTATTTTTGAAAGGTTGATATTTTGAGATGGGAGAATAAGATGAGTAAGATTCAAAACAAATTTTGGGATAATTTTCTACTTTTAAATGTTGGAATTTCTTGTTTTTTTTTTAATTTTTCTATCAATAAAAATAATAATAATATTAGGAGTATTAAGGTACTTCAATCCTTTTTAAAAAAATAATTAATAGTGTCTTAAAATAGGATGACCATATCCACCCAAGTCAAACCATAAAAAAACTATCTGTGTAAACTTTAAAAAAAAAAAAGATATACATTGAAGCTTTGCCCCTTACAAAAAACGTCCTACCGAGGCATTAGGCTAATTAGCATTGGTCTTAACATAAAATGTTAACTTGTGGCCACATTATATGGTGTTTTGGGTTTATAAAAACTAATTAGAAATAATATTTGTTGGTGAGCCTTAGAGTTGCACTTAAGTTGAGAGTAGGGTAGAGAATGGTGATTGACTAATAGAGTTTTGGAATGGGAGAGTGGGAAAGAGAAGAGTGATAGAAAAAATGGAAGTTGAGATGAAAATGGGAACCAAACATAACAATAAAAAAATAAATGGAAGAGGTTGGTTTTTGAGATGGGATGGAGAAGGATGAAAATGGGATTGAAAGGGTCATCATTGAGTGGTTGTGAACATTTTGTCACTAATAATAGAGATAAAAAAATTAAATTTTTAAGGAATGATTTTTTTATATATAAATATTAAAATTAAAATCCACCAATTTTATGAAACTAAAATCATAATTAAGTCTAAAATGAATCATAAAAGAGATAAATAAATTAAAACTTTTTTAAGAAAAGGAAAACATCTTATCTATACCTATATATAAAAATATTTCTCTTTATAACCGTTTATTATTATTAATGGACAACTTTTATATACAAACTAACTCTTCCACTCTTCTCTTAATTTCTTATTTTAAGACAATTTCATAAAGAAAGAGCATATTTTCATCCTCATTAGTTTCTCACATCAAATAAAATAACCTTAATTCTGAATTACTCTCTCCGTCCATTTCAAGCAATCCTATTCTTTAGTAAAACCATTATTTTTTTGTATCTACCATCAAGTCAATCATAAACTTAATTAATGTGAACATCATCATACTCTTTGATCTCAAAACTACTAATGGAAGAAAAAAAACTTAAAGAAGAAGAAAAAATCAAAATAGAGAAGAAAAAAAAAGATTCAATTCATCATTTTTCTTTTACATGTTATTTTTTGTTTATCAATTTCTACTCACCCAAAATTATTTTTGTATATATGTTAAATTTTTATAAAATAAAAATTGAGTAGAAGAGAAAAATATAAATATTTTATTGCGCTTGTGTTTCCACTAATATTAATAAAACAAATCATGTTTGATTATCGTTCTCTTTTATCTATTAACTTCTACAAAACACTATAAGATTAATAAAAACAAGTTTTATCTACAAAAATATGGTTGTGAAGTTTATAATTAAATTGTCTTAATTTAAGGCAACCTCATAAAGAAAGAGAACATACTCTCACCTTTATTAATTTCCCACACCAAATCTCACATCAAATAAAATAACTTTTATTTCGAATTACTCTCTCCATCCATTTCAAGTAACCCTATTCTTTTGGTAAAACCATTAATTATTCTTTTGTATCTACCATCAAGTCAATCATAACCTTAATTAACGTGAAGAAAAAACTATAATCCTATTCCAAAATCAGCAATGGAAGAAGAGAAAAAACTTAAAGAAGAAGAGAAATTTAAAACAGAGAAGAAGAAAAATATTTAATTCATCATTTTTCTTTTACATGTTATTTTTTGTTTTTTAATTTCGACTCATCCTAAATTATTTATATATGTATGTTAAATTTTTATCATAATAAAAATTGAATAAAAGAGAAAAAAATATATATATTATTGCACTTGTGTTTCCACTAGTATTAATAAAACAAATTATGTTTGATTAGTGTTTCCTTTTGTATATTAAATTCTACAAAACACTCATAAGATTAATAAAAATAAAAGTTTTATCTAAAAAATTTAGTTGTGAAATTTATAATTAAATTGTTCCTTTCAACTATAACTTGTTTCAAAGTATATCAAATTGTCTGACCTTATATATATATATATATATATATATATATATATATTTTGTTTAAATTGATCCAAATCCTCTTTATAAATTTTATTATTATTAAATGAAAGTTTAAGATAAATAATTACCATACCTTCACAGTTACTATCTCAATTTTTTTATTTGATGAACATGATAAATGTATTATGATAAAAGCGTGCAAATGATCATTTATTCTACATGAGTGTTAGTTTTTGAATAGTAATAATACATTCTAAACTTGTGATTAATGAGTTAAAATATTAATTTATTAAAAAATAATATATATTTGTATGTTCTTGCTTCAAAAACTAAACATTGTGAATAAGATTAAAAATAGATAATAAAAAAAAATGGGTCCAATTAGATAGGATCTTAAAACTGTCATAGCAAAAGTGACAGTGGATGCGACGTGTCGACTGTGGAGTGGGCAGTCTCCAATAAGTTGAAGTCACACAGAGTAAGCAAGGATTACCGTACGTTATAAACGGCTCTTGAGACAAGACAGACACAAGTACAGGGTCATGGACACGTGTCAATAACGAGGCGCATTATAAACCGAAGGTTCACACAACCTTTTTAAGGAACACAACATTGTATTGTTCTCCGAGGAAACATCTTTCTCCATCATCCAACTCCATTATTTACTTTTCACAACCTCTAAATGCATTTTTTCCTTTTTCCTTTTTTGTCCATCACTTTTCGTCGCTTTGATTTAGCTTTTTGCTATTCCAAATATGCTTTTCTTTTTATTACAAGAAGAAAAATTATATTTGATTATTTAGTACAAAATTATTAATTACTAATTTTCAAATTTTTTTTATGCGAATGAATTGATTATAAATAAGTATTTTTTTAGCATATAACTCGTTTATTAAAGTAATGTGTTGTTTTAGTTTCTAAAAATTTTTGTTTAAAAATTTAACTATTTGAAAATTGAAATTACTCATAAATTGATTACTTAGTAAGGTACTCATGCTGGCAAAATTTGCAAGTTAAACATTCGGGAGTCCATATATATATATATATATATATATATATATATATATATATATATATATATATATATATATAAAGTTATGCACTTTCAAGTACTAAAATACAATTCTATAAATATACACTTTCAAATCTTTCAATAAATAAAGGAGTCAATACAGAAAAAAAAAAGTGCATGAGTTGAGATAATTGTGACCTAAAATAAATTCGGATGTAATTAGTGGTTACCCAGTATAATTCAGATGTCCACTGTTTAACAAAATTATATTAGTACGGAATAGAAGAGTTATTTAAAAAAAATAGTTGAGATTAGTTATTGATAACTCAAAGTTACTTCTAATCATTCTTTTCTTTTTGTTTATTTGAGTTTATTAGCCACAAATATCTTAAGAATGAAGTATAATTCAAATTGGTACACAATGCAAAAGATTAAAGTATAAAGTCTAGGCAGTTAGGTTAATGTAGAACAACAAATAACACTTGTTATTCAAATCATTGTGTTTTATAATTGTATTTTATAGATAATTAAGTTTGATACAAATTTTATATCTTTTTTCAGAATTTCACTCTTTATATTCGAAACCTTCAAATTTAAGAAGATCAAAGTATTTTTTTTGTTTGGATTTTTTTTATATGTGTAATAAGGTTGAAGTATACTTAAAACTCACATTTATTGTATTTTTTTAGTACTGATAAAAAAATTAACGAAACTGAAACTAGCATATAATTTTTAAGAATTATTTGAAAATGATCACCTCCATATATTTGTTTGAAAATATTATTATTTATACCTTCAAGATGAATATACCTTTTGGGAGAAAAAGAAAATTTTCATAAAAAATAAAAAGAAAATTAAAAGACTTACTAAGTTTGTGTTAAAATGAGATGTAAAAGAGTAGTATTTGCTTGCTAACCTTCTTATCATTCTTGATCTCGGGGAAAAAGGAATAGCATTGAACAAACATTTATCAAAAGGTACGATCAACGATGAAAGATAATTTTAGTATCATTGCCACTTTGCTTCTAAAAGTAAGTGTAGAATGAAACAGTAGACGAATTCTTCTTCTATGCTTTAATACAAAGTTAAAAAATAATGTGTAATTATGTCAACTAACATATTTAAGTTTCTTAAAAGTAAATAAATATAATTAGGACAATATTTTTTTTATTAAGCAACAACATAATATATATTAATAATATTTTACAATACAACAAAATGTTTCTTAAATAGCAATGGTAATTAAAATCTTAGTAGTTAACTAGATACCAATTTAGAAGTTATTTATTAATAATAGAAACTAATTTATAAATCAATAATTTTTTTAGTCTATAAAATAATATCTCATTTAGTTAATATAAAAATTAATTATTTTTTGTTTTTAAAATTAGTTTCTATTTAATGATTCTTTAGTAGTGAATTGAATTTATCCTCTATTTAATATCATTCTCAAAAACAAAATTTATTTAGTTAATGACATTTTTTACACATTTTCTTTTATTTCAGGACACACTTATTCCTTTATTCCACACACACCATGTCACCAATGTTGATAGCATTTTTACCAAAAAAATAAAATAAATATGAAATACTTGAAGAATGCTTCAATACTATTACATGAAAGAAGTTACAATTTCTATATAATTTCTAAAAAATAATTTTAACAAGGACCATAAAATCGATTAAGAAAACCATCCTATTAATGTTTTACTGATAAAAAAAAGACACATAATAGCATAATCCAAACATCATTTTTCAAACCAAGAATCAACAAACATGTGTTCCAATAATGTGTTATTACATCTTCATGAAGCACTGTTTTAATATCAGTACAAAGATAATATACCTTCCAAATACCAAAGGCTCTCCACCAAGAAAAAATAACGTTCCATTGATTCTTATGGTTTTTCATAAAGGACATAAAACTTTCTAAGTCACACCACATAATATTTCTCATTTCAATTTCGGACCAGCCTCCATTTATAAAATTTGACGTTATGAGGTAATTTCTCATTCATTTTATAATTGAGACAATGTTATTTATCATTTAATAGAATTTCTTCCAATACTACATATTTATAAATGACTTTTATACATGCATTAGAATTAAAAATTACATTAAAACTTTCAAAAATAATACACAAAGTAGAATTATGTTATTATTAACAAGCCCCAAATTTGATCTTTAAAACTTTATTTACTTATAGTGTGGTACTATATAATAAGAGATTATTAACTAGAAAGGATTTTGGGATGGTGTGAAGGTATTTGTATAAAAAATATAAAGAAAAATAAGAAAGTTCACAGGAATGAATGGCAAATAAAATTTGTATAATAATATTATATGATTTATTAAATAAATAAATGCAGTATTTAGTAGTACTAAGAAAATTACAGGAATGAATGGCAAATGAACGTACAAATTTTATTACTTCAATAATGGATTAAGGAAAAGGAAGGTGAGAATTGACTAAGGCCGTTTTATTAGTTGGGTTCCTATTACCTAACATTTCCTGAAATAAAATTCATTAAAAAACTTATTTCTTTAAAAGCTGCTATGTTGAAAACCATCATTATTTTAATCATATAATATATTTGGGCTGAAACAGTGCTACCCCTAATATTAGAATAGTTACTTTGAAATATAAAATTATTTTGAACATAAATCGTAACATATCGTTATACATAAATAAATAAAACATTTTATTATTTAATATCAATATATATACCTCAACTTATAAAAATTTTAAATAAGACAGTTTTTTGAAAAAAAAAGTAAGTAAATTGATTTTATCTTGTTAACAAAATTAATTTAATTAACCATTTTTTTTATTTTATTTTGAATCCTAAAAATTAATTGCTGTCATTAAATTTTACACAGATAAGTTATTCTTTTCATTTTTTTTTCTCAATAATTTTTTATTTTAAATTTCGTTAAAGTAGCAGTTAATTTTTTCACTTGAAAAGAAAACATGAATTGTTTACCATTTATGTTTGAACCACAAGAGATATAGTTAATGGTCTAAAATCATATAATTAATTCAATATTCCCCAAACTGATATTGAGATTTTCATTATGACTGTTTGAACAGTTAAATTCATTTAGAATTAAGAGTCTGGTTTTTTTTATTGGCGTGCATGTTCTCTTTGTATCCATTTTCTTCCTTTCTCATCTCTGCCGTTCCAAACTCCATGGTTACATAGCCACACTTAATTAATTTGGAATAATTTAAAGAATCATTTTATTTTAAATAAAACTATATCTTTAAATTAACTATTACAAAATCATTTCAAATATTAAACTATTTATTATAACAACAGTAAGTAAAAAAATGTATAAATAAAAATGGAGTATAAGACATCTCAAGTTTTAAAAAGAATTTTCTTATTAAGAAAATGTTTACGCACCTCAATGGCCACAGATGAAAGACTTTATTTGTAAAAGTTTGCATCCATACATTATATTGTAATAGTAATGGGGGCTGTGATGAATTTACTTTAAACTTATGATGAGAAGGGTAAAAATTTATCTATAAGATAGTATCAGAGAGTGTCTAATAATGTTGAAATTACTTACATAGTTTATCGTGCATCACAAATATTTAATTATGTTTTTTCTTAATTATTTTTGCAATAGTTTTTTTGTGTGTGTTTGTTTTATAAATAAAGAACCTGTATAACTCTTAGCACTGGACAAGATGTGATATTATTAAAGTATTAATTAAACCAATTTTAACGTAATATAAAATGTTTCTAATTTTTTAATAATACGTAGAATTGTTATAAATTTTAATGTCATGTTATAAAAAATTTGTATACAAACTAAGTGAAAGTCGACATATAAAAATTATTTTTAAAAAAAGTATTATTACCTGTGATCCTTATGTCTAATAATATTAAATATACTTTACTATTTTTTTTTTATAAAATTTTTTATGGTAAACATTACTATGCAACTTGACATTTCAGCTAGGCTGACACTTCAAGTAACAACAATCATCTGCCATTACATGAAAAAAGTATTATTAAAAAAATAAAAAAATAAAAAAATATGGAGGGATTAGACCAAAACCTATATGTTAACAAAAACGATATATAAGTAGACTATACCTATTTATAGAATTCTAAGAATATACTTTACTAATTAACATCAATAGATATTTTGATATTATTATTTAATTTAATTTAATTAAAAAATGTCTTTTAAATGTATAGTAACAAAATTGTAATATTATATTATTATTTTAAATTTTTGTAAAAAAGAAGTTGTGTTAGAGGTGGACACTAATATATTTTGACTTCTTAAAAATTAATAAAATTATTTATGATAATTGATTAATATGTTAGGAATATAATTATATGTGTTATTTTATATTATTTTTAGTTTAAATACTTAAATTTAAAGACAATAAATATCTTTATTTATAATTTTTATTTCTCATTAATTATATAAATTTTTTCACACTCATCTTCTTTATTTATATGCATTTATTTTCTTTATTTACACTTGTATTTTTCATCCATATTCATTTCTTTTGCTTAAGATAATCATCATTTACATGCATTTTTTTCGTCTACACTCATTTTCTTTATTTACAATAATTATATATATATATATATATATTATTAAAAATAAAGATATTGTACAAGATATTTTTTAAATTATTGTTATTAGTATCGATTAAATTAACACAAACTAATTAATATTAAAAATATATTTTATAGTTGACCTATTTATTAATAAATAGTTAAATTTTATATTTCATATTAATAAATAGTTAAATTTTATAACTTTTTGAATGAGTTAGTCAAATTCATGCTACATTTCCATAATTTATTAGTTTTAACATATAGTTTAACTTAGTTTGAATTTGTACAAGGCATTACTTTCACTAATGGAGAATCACATTTTTTTTACTGCAAAATGAACACTAATACAGGTTTGGGTCGGCTATTTCTTATTTGCTCGTATTTTTATCAACACTAAATCTAAATTTTCTTTGAAGTATTTTATATTATTGTTAAACTAACGCAACAAAAATGAAGGAAATTATTGTTTTTTGATGGTCACTTTGTAGGAAATTAAATATGTTCGTCACTATGGTTAAATTTGTTTATTCAGAGTGAGAACTGAATACCAATTTTTCGTTATGTGCTTAATTTGTAATTGAAGACGCTTAACTACTATGTCGGTTTCTGATGATAATTAATTAAATTCAAATTCAATTATTGATTTTCTTAATGTGTTTAGTGCAATATTAGGCGTGCGTGACTGAACCAGGAAAAAGTATTGGAGCAAAGTAGTTCGATGACCTGGTCCACGTGATTGCAAAGCAAAATTCACGTTTACACTTTTGACATTTTCATGTCACATATTTCATACAAGACCAAGAAATTCAACCACATAAAGGAAATATGAACTTTTGACATTTTTTTCATCATACTTTTTTTATCACTAATAAAAAATAAATAAATATGAATCACTTTAAGGGTAGTTCAATCCTTATACATGAAAACTTTTACTCTCTCCACTTTGACTGAATCCAAAATGAATCACCTAAGACAATTACTCATACACCTAAAATGTATATCATGAAATCATCCCCATGCAAATCAAAGGATCAAGACACCAATAAAAAAAGGAGAAATACGCAGAAAGTGACTTGGATGTAATCAAAGACCAAACATTAAGTTGAATCAAAGCAAACACTTCTAATACATCTATTACACCTTTTTTAAAGATTACATTGTTTCTATATTTCCAAATCTCATTGACAACTCAATCTAAATTACTCCCTAAATCTCATCTACCGAAACAGGCCCATTACACATTCTAAACTGGGAGAAATTTAACAATGGATCGTTATGAGACACATTTTGCACACCCAATCATACACAAGCAATGATTCCACAATACCTAAACAAAATATGCATTTAAAGAATGGATGGATACTAGTCTCCTCTTCCACCCCACAAAAACTACCCATAAAATTTTCAACAGTAGTCCTGCGCATTTCCATAAAACATAAAGTTTTTTTACCTTATGGATGGTGGGCTATTACAAATTAACTGGCCCATAAAGCAAACTTTTTACACTTAAATAAATATTTTTTATATATATCTTGATAAATTCAATTATTAAATACAAATAATAACAAGTACCCAGTGCATATATAGTGCCTATAACATCTGCATTAAAATGAACCGAATATGTCGCAACTATATTCATATATTAATGAGAGATTTGGGATTAAATAACTATATATTTAGTTTTAAAAATGATTGATTTTGGTGTTGAGATCGAAAAAAAAAAACTTTATCTGACATGTTGAGGAAATGCTATATTAAGTTAGGATAGAATTCTCTTTCATTCATAATTAGTTAAAATAGTGTAATACAAAGCATCAATTATTGCATATTAGAAATGTGAAGTTGGGTTTTTCTAGTTAGAATGATTAATGCGTTAGAATAGATTTTTAAGGTTGAAACAGTTTTTATTTATTTATTTACTACTACTATATTTCTACTTAGATTGACAATTGTTGTGATTGGACAAAGAAGTAGTATTTTGACTTCAAATGATGCCGGAAACTAATACGTGTTAAGTTGTTGGTGATGTTTACTCGAATCCTTGAGTTAGAATTTGACTCTTTTTTATTCATGGTGAGATGTAAAAAAATCGTCTTTACTCTCTTTTCAACTTTTCTTTTCTCTCTTAATTTTCTCATCAAATTCTTATCTATTTAAGAATTTGATGGTACCATATTGTAGTTGAGAAGTTAAAGAACATTTCTATCCAATCAAATTTTCGAATAGAGTAAGTTCATTTTTACTTTAAAGACCATTTATTTTCTGTTTTTTCTTACAATTTAGTAATTAATCTTGGTAGGATTAGTTGAGAAAATTATTCCTCTCAACTTATTTTACTATATACTGAATTTCTATTATGTTTGGATAACTTGCATTAGGCCCTTATATTTTGAAGCTTATCCAGATTGAGAGACTAAAGTTCTAGAAGTTACATAGAAAACAAGCAATTAAGGTAAGTGATGTTGTTTGTTTATGTATTGTTTAAATTTGTAGAAATATTAGATTTTGATAGTTTAGTAATTAAGTGTTGTTCTTTTTTTTATGTTAAATAGGACTTCTAATGTTGTGGATTGCGTTTTGAATGATATTGTATGATGAAAGTTCTATGGAACTGAAATCATACATTTGGGATAATGTATGGACGGATGTTTGTTTATGTATTAAGTATTGATGTCTATGTGGTAACAGAGATCTCTGAGCTTTAGTGATGATTTAAGTCACATAAACTAAGATATCAGGTAGTGAGAAACTGATAGGGGAGTTCATGCACACAGTGATATATGAGATGCACGACTTGGGTTATTCTTTCTTTTGGATTTGCTGGTAATATAAGTCTTGGGTATTGGATCAGGTGTTAGTCTTTGGTAAGACTTACTTAGTACGGATCTTCCAGAAGGCGTCAATTGTTATTTTGTTTGTTGAATATCCTGAATGTGTAGATTCATGTGAGATCTATGTGATTGTTTTTATGTTGGGATTTGAAGAAGATTAAATAATTGAGAAATTGATATGTAATTTGGTTTTCTCTTTTGATTTAATTATATATATTATAAAATTTTATTTTCACTCTTACTTTTAGAATATTGTTTTGAATCTTATATTGTTAATATTTATATTTTTATAAGTCATAATTTTGTAATATGAATATTTTAAAAAAAATTAAATTTATATAAAAATTGATAAAACTTGTATTGTTATAATTAAATGTATTTTTTTAGGGTTAGATTAAGTATGTTCATGATGCAGATCAAATAACAGCTCAAGATTGATCGATTTCCACAAATATTATATTAGGGAAACTAAAACCAATCTTCATAAAATCCAATAAATAAAATATCTTGATAAAACAATGAATGATGTGGAATTTCAGATACGAGATCAAGTTTCGCTGAAATAGTAGCATGTAGTATTTTGTGGCTTTAAAAAAATAAAAGGTCAAGCTTGATATACTTTGTTCCTTTTTCCATCATACAGACAATTGACAAGTTAATACATGTTGAAGATAATAAAGTTTTTTAACCACCACAAATATGAAACTTTTATTAGAAAAGCATGACAGAATAAAAGATGAAATAAATTAGTAATTTCAAAATTGTCATTCCATACACCCGAATTTACAGGAGAAAAAATATAATTAAAAAAATAGAATGGAATACATTTGCACTAGTGCAAAATGATGAAAGGAATACTCCTTTCTAAGTGCGGTTTCGCGCTAAAACGCCTTTGTTAAAAACGCGGTGGCATTTTTGAAATTAGTTTGTTTTACAAATGCGGTTGTTAGTTAAAACCGCATTTGTAAATGAAAAACTTTCATTTACAAATGCGGTTATACACGTGACCGCATTTGTAAATGAAAAACTTTCATTTACAAATGCGGTTTTAACTAATAACCGCATTTGTAAAATGTTTTTAACCTAAAATTTGAAGCGCGCCACTGCACTTTCACTCTTTCTGCTCTGCTCTTCCTTGTCGCTGTTGCTGCGCTGCGCTGTATTCCTTGCTTCTGTGCATCTTCATTGTTATTGCTTCCATTGTGAGTTTCGTATCCCATTTCATTCTCTTCAGTTCGCTTTAGGAATGTTGTTCTTATATATGATTTTTTCCTTGCGCAGTGCTTGAAGTTACTGTTGCATTGCTCCGCCGCTGTCGCGCCAGTCTTCCGCTTCCACCTCTGGTTTTCTATCAGTTGAATCATCATTTTCGCACACAAGGTTAGTTGATTTTTAGATTTTTTGAATTTTTGACTTTATTTATTATAATTTGTATATTATTTAATATAAATTTATATTATATAATTTTTAATTTTTAAAATTTATATTATTTAGTTAGTAGTTTTTATGTTAGTTTTGTTAATTTTTTTTTGCTGTACTTTGAATATTTTTTTTTATGTATTATAATTTGTATATTATTTAATATAAATTTGTATTAATTTATATAATTTGTATTATATAATTTCTATTTTCTAAAATTTAAATTATTTAGTAATTATTTGTTAGTTTATAGTAGAATTTATGTTATGTTAGTTGTTACATTAGAATAGAATATCGTGTTTGTATTTGGACCTCCGACAATAATACGTGCTGGTATTGAGTCCGGGGGTGTTCGACCCTCGGCAAATGCATGAGATAGAACACTTATTAGAAAATCCTTGGTATCTATATTGCAGAATATATAATGGATCGAAGTTGGATTCATTGTGCTCGTATAAGTGATGAGTACAAAAGAGGAGTAGAAGAATTTATACAATTTGCGCAGCGTAACGCGATTAATAGTGGTCGTGATGGAGGAAAGATTAGGTGTCCGTGCGTTAACTGTTTGAATGGAAGGATACTGGATGTGAATATCATGAGGGAACACCTGCTATGTGATGGGTTTCTTCGATCTTATACAACTTGGACATGGCATGGTGAATTATTAAATTTACCACGTGTTTCCGTAACTGAAGAATATGTGGGATCCACCACGGATGAAGCAGAACACGATGATGTAGTTGATGATCGATTGGAGGACATGATTCGTGATGTGGGAGCTGAGTCTTTTGCAAAAGCGCATGGATATGGAAGTATGTCAAGCGATGCAGAGACTCCATTGTATCCTGGATCAACTAATAACTTCACACGGTTGTCGGCGGTGTTAAGATTGATGAATTTGAAGGCACTAAATGGATGGACCGATAAAGTTTCACGGAATTGCTCCAGCTGTTGAAGGATATGCTTCCAGAGGAAAATACTCTACCTAATCGTAATTACGAGGCCAAAAAGATTCTTTGTCCAATGGGTATGGAGTATAAAAAGATACATGCATGTCCTAATGATTGTATATTATACCGGAAAGATTTTGAATTGTTGAAAAGTTGTCCGAGGTGTGGGTTATCACGTTATAAATTGAAACAAACAGATGATGATACTATTGAAGAGATGGAAAAGCATGGACCCCCAATGAAGGTTATGTGGTATCTTCCCATCATTCCAAGGATGAAGCGTTTGTTTGCAAATCCAGACGATGCTAAGAATCTTAGATGGCATGCAGATGAGAGGAAATGTGATGGCATGTACCGACATCCAGCTGATTCTGTTCAGTGGAAGAAATTTGATGATGAGTTTCCAGAGTTTGGTAAAGAATCAAGAAATATCCGACTTGGTCTAGCTACAGATGGAATGAATCCGTTTGGTAATATGAGTACAAATCACAGTTCATGGCCTGTTTTACTAGTTATTTACAACTTACCTCCTGGATTGTGCATGAAGCGAAAGTACATGATGTTGTCTATGATGATATCTGGTCCGAAACAGCCAGGGAATGACATAGATGTTTATCTAAGTCCCTTAATCGAAGATTTGAAGTTAATGTGGGATGAGGGTGTTCAAGTATTTGACGGATTTGCTAATGAAACTTTCAAGCTTCATGCCATGTTATTTTGCACCATCAATGACTTTCCGGCATATAGTAACTTATCAGGTTATAGTGTTAAGGGTCATAAAGCATGTCCAATATGTGAAGAAGACACTGCTTCTCAACAATTGAAACATGGAAGGAAGACAGTATATCTTCGCCATCGGAGGTTTCTTAGAAGTCATCATCCTTACCAGAGGTTGAAAAAAGCCTTTAATGGACACCAAGAGACTAGTGGTCCACCAACTCCACTAACTGCTGCTGAGGTTTACGAAAAGGTAAATAACATAGACCACACCTTCGGTAAGTCAAAAAAAAAGTCAGTTGTGACTAACATTTGGAAGAAAAAATCAATCTTCTTTAATCTTCCGTACTGGTCGAGGTTAGAAATTAGACATTGTATAGATGTAATGCATGTTGAGAAGAATGTGTGTGATAGCTTAATTGGTACACTTCTTAACATTAACGGGAAGACGAAGGATGGTCTAAATGCTCGTTTAGATTTGGTTGAGATGAACATACGAGGGGAGTTGGCACCGATAGAAATGGGTAAGCGTACATATTTGCCCCCAGCCTGTTATACCATGTCAAAAAATGAAAAAGTAAGTTTCTGTCAATGTCTAAAGGGTGTAAAAGTGCCACAAGGACATTCCTCAAATGTGAAGAGCCTAGTGGCAATGCAAGATTTGAAGCTAATTGGGTTGAAGTCTCATGATTGCCACATCTTGATGCAACAGCTTCTGCCTGTAGCTATTCGTGGGATCTTACCAAAAAATGTTAGACATACCATAACCCGTTTGTGCTCATTCTTCTCTTCCATCTGTTGTAAAGTCATTGATCCATTAAAACTAGATGAACTTCAAGATGAAATTATTGTTATCTTATGTGAATTGGAGATGTTTTTTCCTCCATCTTTTTTTGACATCATGGTTCATCTACTTGTGCATCTGGTTAGAGAGGTTAGATTGTGTGGACCAGTGTACTTAAGATGGATGTATCCTGTTGAGCGGTATATGAAAATTTTGAAAGGTTATGTGAAAAATCATTATCGTCCAGAAGCTTCAATGATTGAAAGGTACATAGCTGAAGAAAGTATTGAATTTTGTTCAGATTACATGTCAAAAGCAAATCCAATAGGTCTTCCAGCTAATTCATGGCACCATAGGCGTTCTACAAGTAAATGTTTACGCGGTGTGAATATTGTAAGCAAATCTCGGTCAGAAGTCTTGCAAGCACATTTGTATATATTGAATAATACAGATGAAGTTATACCTTACATAGAAGCTCATAAAGCCATTGTGAAGGCAAATAATCCAAGACAAGCAGACAAATGGGTCTTGATGGAACATAATAGAACATTCATGCCTTGGTTTAAAGAGGAGGTGTTAAAGGATTCAACGGCATCGGAGACCTTGACCTGGTTGGCTGCTGGATTGAAGTTTGATGTCATTTCTTGTAAAGCGTACGAAGTGAATAATTGTATATTTTACACTAAGTCTATGGATGAAAAGAGTACAGTTCAAAATTCTGGTGTTACTCTTGAAGCCGAGTCAATGCAGTTTTCCACCTCGAAAGATACAAATCCTGTAATTGGATCAATGGCATATTATGGATTTATAGAAGAGATATGAGAGCTTGACTATACTAAGTTTTCAGTTCCAGTTTTCAAGTGTATATGGGTTGACAATAAAAGTGGGGTTAAAATTGATGAATCAGGATACACACTAGTGGACTTTCGAAAGATAGGGTATCGAGATGAGCCATTTATAATGGTTCAACAAGCATCTCAAGTTTTCTACGTGAAAGATCCTACGTCAGAACATTGGTATGTTGTTTTACACGGGAAAAAACAAGGGGAGGCCATAGATGATATTGAAAATGGTGAACCCCATTCATTCACACCAATGATAACTAATAAAGATGACGATGTACTTGATCATGTACATGCAACCCGTAAAGACCACAGTGAAGGAATTTACATATGAACTTGTAACCCATTATGGTAATAAATTTAGAAATATTTTTTTATAATATGCATTTACTATATTATGTTTTTGTTTGATATGATTTTCTTTCCATGCAGATGAACTAATGTTTGTTAAATAATTTTTTTAACAGAGATATGGGTGACGATCAAACTCCAATTAGACCCCGATCCGGACGAGGCAACAGAGGACCTACTAGGATGAAGCGTCTGGAAAAGAAACGTGCCGCTGGTGAGAAGACAGCTGTTGACATTGACGTCAACACTGGAATGGCATCAGGTCCTAATGCAGATGAGTTTAATAGCTATCTTGGAGTTCTTTCTCGTGAGAGAGTCTCCGTTTTGATTAATTCATGGGACGAGGTGTCAGAGGTCGACCGAAACATGCTGTGGGAGGATGTTCTGGTAAGCTTTACATAATTATTGTTATCATATAAAGCTATTTAATATTCATTGACTAACTTTACTTTGGTGATGTTATTTTCCAGGCAAATTTTGAAATTCCTAATGTGGAACCGCTTCGATCAAGGATTCTATCCAATATCGGACTAAAGTTTCGCGCCTTTAAGTCAAGACTCACGACGAGATACATTTTTGGTGAGCTTAAGGATGAAAGTCCTTGTGAAAGATACAATTTTATTGATGAAGAGACATGGCTTGCTTTTAAAGAAAGCCGTCTAACTGACGAATGGACTGTAAGGGAAGCTACTTAACTATTTTGACTTATATAACATTAATGAGTTAATATTATTGAATTCACTTTGTTTATTTCAATTATGACAGCATCGGCGGAAGAAAGCTCAAGAAATAGCTTTAAAGAATCTTACCCCGCACGTAATGTCTCGTGCGGGGTATCGAAAGCTTGAGCAAGCACTGATGGTTGAAAAGGAGCAATCCAGACAGGGGAGTGCATCTCAGGATGTGGAAACAGGGGTCACTTATCCTCCATCACCACCTACGCGCCATGACAAATGGAAGAGGGCCCGAATTAAGAAGTCGGGTGCACCAAGTTCAGAGCAATCAGGGCTTATCATTGAAAAAATTGTAAGTTATTTAAGCCTTTTTTCATCTATTATGATGCATTACTTATAATAAAACCTCATGATTTTTGTCTCTTGCAGGATGCCTTGGACTCCCAAGGTAATTTTCTTGCTGATGGTCGTCGCGATATCCTTGTTGAAGCAATTGGACAACCTGAGCACTCTGGTCGTGTTCGTGCAGCTGGACAAGGAGTTGGGATTAGACTTTATTTTGGAGCTGCACCACGACACTCATCCTCCTCCTCCAAAGAGAGCAAAAAAGAAATGGAGCAAAGGCTACGTCAGGAACTAATGGATGAGATGAGAAGGGAGACGGAAAAGATGAGGCTAGAGTTGCGACAAGAGATATCGCAACAACTTTGTGCTGAGCAGCCGATTCAGACGCTTCTTAGTCCCGCTCCCAAGAGCACAAAGGGGAGTTGTGCAGCTCCTACAACATCAGGGGATGATATAATTGGCCAGACGAGGCAATGTGAGCTACTGGTAGAAGGTGGCATAATTCCTCAGGTGGTGGCCATTGGAAAAGTCTATGAAGACGCCACCACCTTACATAACGTTCCTCTCTTCCCTGATGCAGCAAAGGTCACGGTTGAAAGAGTACGAGTACCTGATGCTCGTCTTCCACTACCTTCAGAAGAGGTAACAACTGTGGCCGAAGCATTTCAGTCCTTTGTAGCCTGGCCCAGACACCTGATTCGATATATGCCACAACCACTGGTAATAATTTCATTTCATGTGCTAATTTATATTTATATATTACATGTAATTTATAACAAATCTTTTTTCTTTTTGTAGAAACCTCGTCGGAAATCAAGTCCGAAAAAGAAACAAGAGGTTCTGCTTGACGATCCTATAGCTTCCTTAGCTATAGTTGCTAGACAACTTGGACGAGATCCTCTGGAAGTTCCATGGGATGATACCTTTTTGAAACAAACCCTGAGCTACCATTGTACATATACATGTCAGATCTGCTAGAATTTGTAGCTGGGGATCAGGAGCTGAATATAAATATCATTCAATTTTTTATGATGTAAGTATCGTTACCTACATTTCATTTTCATTTATGTTAAATTAGCATTCATTATGATTTAACTAATTACTTGTAGGTTTTTGAATGGTGTCTCTGTCACTGAGGGGAAGGAAAATGTGTATGGATTCTTAGATCCTGCATATACTAATCCCACTGGAGCAAAGACAAATGAGACCCAATCATACATCACTAACACCCTGGAAAAAGAGGGAAAAGAGGTTTATTTGTGCCCTTATATTAACGAGTAAGTTTAAATATATATATGTTAAAAGTTTATTATATTCATGTTTTATAAATTTACTCAACTATTTTCATGAATGATATAGGGGTCATTGGCAATTACTTGTCTTATCACTGAAGGATAGGACGGCTTTGTGGTTCTGTTCCCTACACAAGAAGATATCCACAAGTTTTAAGAATATCATTGATAAGTAAGTACACTATAAACTTAACTATGGTTGATACTATAAGTAATCCACTAACAAGGTTTTTTGTCTCAACCAGTTCATGGCGTGGATATAACATTCTAAAAGGGAGATCGAATTCAAATTTTCAAAATTTGAACTGGATAAGATTAAAGGTATGTAAGATTTTTCTTTTTTTTTTCATTGTTTAATTATACTAACTTTTACAATTTATTGAATTATAGTGTAATAAACAACCAGGAAGCTATGAGTGTGGCTATTACGTCATGCAATGGATGAGTACCATTATAAGACTAGGTCTTACAAGTAATTGGCAAGAGGTAAGATTTCTTAAATTATTTTTATAACTTCAAACTAATTTATCTATCTTAAAACTAATTTATGTGTCAATCATTTTGAAATGCAGTTCTTCACGGATGAGGAACCCATGAGTTCGGAAGCCATGACATATGTGAGACAATCTTGGTCCACATATTTTCTAAACTTTTATAACTCTACGATTTGATCAATAGTGTAAGAATAGATAGAGATTATTACTATTTTTGTATACATTTTGATCAATTACTATAAATTGACTTTGTTTCTCTGAATCTGTTTATTTGTCTGCCTGGCTGGGATGGGTATAATGAAACTGCATAAGGTAATTCGTATGGGAAAACAACTAACCAAATAATTCTAAAAAAAAAAAACCTAATTTACAAATGCGGTTGTTTACCTTAACCGCATTTGTAAATCAAGGGAATGATTTACAAATGCGGTTGCTTACTACAACCGCATCTGTAAATGTGATTTACAGAGGCGGTTGTTTACTACAACCGCATCTGTAAATGTGATTTACAGAGGCGGTTGTTTACTACAACCGCATTTGTAAATCATTCCCTTGATTTACAAATGCGGTTAAGGTAAACAACCGCATCTGTAAATCATTGCCTTGATTTACAAATGCGGTTAAGGTAAACAACCGCATTTGTAAATCATTGCCATTCATGAAACCTAGCACACCTCTGGAGTATTTACAGATGCGGTTACGGGAAACAACCGCATTTGTAAATAGT
Organism: Phaseolus lunatus; assembly: GCA_013389735.1. NCBI lineage: Eukaryota > Viridiplantae > Streptophyta > Magnoliopsida > Fabales > Fabaceae > Phaseolus > Phaseolus lunatus. The sequence continues at coordinate 30,631,108 of CM023859.1, forward strand.
ATTTACAGATGTGGTTGTTTAACCGCATTTGTAAATCTCTTATTTACAAATGCGTGTTGATCAAATGCGGTTGTTTAGCCGCATTTGTAAAATGAAAATAACCGCATTTGTTTTACGTTTCTGCACCAGTGTTGGTTTAATTATCTGATATAAAAAAGTAATAAAATTTATACCTTATTACACGTTACAAGAAAATTGCATATTAAGAAAAAATCAGTTCTTTACAAATCCATTACTCAATGGTAGCAAGCAAATTAAATATTTTTTTTTAATCAAGAAAATAGTTTTTCAAATAGATGAAAAAAAAGTGTACTGGTCGGTTGGACCAAAATAGATGAAATTGATCCGTTTTGTTATTTCTAATTTTTTATTATGAATATAAAATTAAATTCAGAATTAAATATATAGTTTGGTATATAATAATTTTTTAAAATTTTACAATTTTAAAAAGTAATTGGCCAAATACTCTGTTCAGAAACAATATCTAATACTTTTAGCAAGAAAAAAAAAATCGACATGCTTTAAGTAAAAAATTAAAATCCTAATAGGGACCATTAATTCTCCAACTTCTAACATAAATTTAGGGACTATTCTCTCACAAAATCCAAGATGCTAATTGGCAACAAATTATAAACCCATTTTTTCTTTCCTTGTCAATCAAGGTCTTGAAGATTATTATTTATTACTTTGTCGCCATTTTGTTCCAAAATATTCTTTAATTGGTTTCTTATTATCTCTTTGCTTCCAAAGTCTTCAACTATAATGTGTTAACAATCCCCTTATTCATTATGGTAAATCCTTGTTAATCTCTCAAATCTTCTCATGAAATCTCTTGCAAATTCATTACACACTTTCTCTATTCCTTGTGAATCCTTCACATCATACACCGATTTATCGCCAATTTATTTGCTGCATTCCTTTACTAAAATTAAGAACATACACTAAGATTATTATTAAACATTCATATATCACTAAATAGAACTAAATTTATTCAACTAATTAAAAGTGTGAATCTAGTAGAACTACAATGAACATTTCATTAGTATTTGGCGTGGTGGAGTGAAACCAAAAAAAATACATGCATTACCTTTGTCACAGGGAGAGGATGAACATGTTTGAACATAGAAGAAGAAGAACATGTTTGTTAGAGAAAAAATATGGCAAGAATGGAGGGAGAGGGAGAATAAAAAGAATGCATACTTATCAATGAAGACTTCTTTTAGGGAATCTATAATGGTATGACAAAGGGAGGATGATGTTGGCACAAGTAGTATTGTGGTTTGAGGAGTTTTAGAGGAACACATTTGAAGAAGTAATTTTGATAGACCAGAGAGAAGATTTTAAAAATCTTTCTATATAGATTGTGAATGAATATAAGTAAATATAAAAATTGGTATTTTACATTGATTATATGCGTGATGAGTGAGTCTAATAGATGTATCATTCACTTCATAGTCTCATTCCTGGGTAGACCTCATATTTGAACAGTATAATTGAGAAGGAAGAAGATTTAGTTGTACCAAGATGGAGATTTTGTAGCCTTAGCTCTTGGACATGCTCATCTAATCTGGACTCTAGTTTACCATTTTGGATGGGAATTGACTTCAGCAAAGCAACTCCCCAAGAAAAGTGTGAATGTTGTGTTTAAGGTTTTGGAACGCACTAACTAAAGTGTACCCATGTGAAGTGAGGTTCAGAGCATCTTGATAGTGATATTCAAGCTCTATAACACAATTGAAAGAAAGAAAAAAATGTGTAAAAGGTAGTCTGACACTTAAGTGCAGAGTAATTTTGCAAATTGCAATGCTTCTAACCTCTTACTGAGCTAATCTATAGCCTTTGCTGACCTTGGTTGACACTTTAGAATTATGTGCAGCTTAGAACAAAAAGCCCAATATATTTACATTGAAGCAGTGAGGCAAAATGGTTATTCATCCTTAATTTGTTATAACTTGAAACAATATTCGGTCTGAGTCAGGACGTGCTTACAAAGAAGGGTCCTAGATGGATGTCCCTATATGGAATAGACCTTTCATCTACGACCTTCAGAACTGGGGTCCCCTACAGCTAATGCCACAGGATCTCTCTTTCTCTCTTTCTCTCTCACTCCAATAAGAGGAAAAATAATTGTTGCGACTTTTATCAGTTGCAGTAGTACTGGAGAAAGGGATATCTGGGGCTACACTTATTGTCAGTGTCGCACTATGGGTCGGCCATGTGAGGTTTTCCAATTCGATGTCCTCGCTCTTCTTATGCATGCTTTTGAACAGCTTCAAATGAATCAATCCTTCTCTCATTTCAATAATTAACACAACGTGTTCTCAATTCTTCCACATATAACTCTTCGCTAGTTGCCAAGGCCATAGGTTTTTCCAAATACCACACACTATCTATTTATTTCACAAGCAAAATACTTCATCTATATGCTTAATATAAGACAAAATCCACAACTAAGGCATGCGTTATTCAACACACATTTTCTCTCTCGCTTTTAACCAATCTTCTCTTCCTTTCCTTTTCTTCACTACAACAACACTTTATCCAAACTCTTTCTATATTAATGTACCACCAATGCAGTAAGATAGCATTGGTTCTGCATGTTATATAAACCAGGAAACATAGTATTCACCACAACAGTGTTTTCGTTTTGCTTTCAAACTTAACTTGTTACTCTCCTATAAAGTTTCAAAATCTCAAAAAATTAGTCCCTAGAACTCCCAATTTACAAAAATTCATTGTAAAATTACTTTAGTTTCGAATATGTTCCACATTAAGATAACATTTGTGATACATATAAATTAAAAGACGTGAAAACAATTCTACTCATAGCTCCACCTAACAAACGTTTGATTGAAAATTTTGAATTTATACAATACTTAAAATTTAAATTAAAAAATGAATCGAAAAGGAGAATGCCTTACTTCCTACTTCCTTGTGTATTAGAGTGTATTTTGAAAATTTGTTAGATAATATGGTTAACACTAATATATGGTGCGAGTGATATTTGTACAGAACTTGTCTTCGAAAACAAAAACACTATAATAAAACACAACATATTATACATTTATAGTATTTATGCTCACAAGATAAGATGATTCCCCATGTCTTTCACATTTTCCTTCATCCACACATGCTTCTATTTTCCTATTTAATATTTATTTAATCAGTTAAGTTGCTTCATCACTCATTCATTTATACCCCAAAATAGTGGTACGATAAATTATTCTTTCTTCTTCGACAACCACTACCCTTCAATATGCACAATTCTTCAACTTGCAAACAAACTTTATCATAATCTATCTAATCACTACAAAAACAAATGTGTATATATCTGTCACTTACCGCACTTGATATACTTTTAGTATAATTTTTAAAATAATTATTTTACGTTGCGATATTTAAATAAATGAAAATGTAAAAATGAAACAGAATTAATAGTAATACATCTTTTAATGATTTTTTTTAACTCCTATTCTTGGATAAGATTTATTAGAAACTATGAGATCATCAAAAAAGGTATTAAATCGAATTTATGAATTTTAGATAACTTCTACTGATAAGAGAAAACGCAAAAATTATATTTCTAACATTTTCTTAATCAAATACATGATTTTTTTCTTAACCAAATGATAAAGTTTTCGGTCCATGATAATCAATGTTTTCTCAACTATTGTCATTAAGATTTTTTTTTTAATATCATTTAATATTTTTTCTTGAAATACTACAAATTATTGTTTTTTTTTGTTTAATTAAATTTTAAATATTTCATAAATTTTGATATTTTAATTGAGTTTCTACTAAAAAAAAAATTATATTCTCGAGTATTCAAAATATTTTTTATTTTTACCTAAGTATTGTGTTCTTTAATTTTATTGTAAGCTAGATGCATCTTCTTGTTAGTCATATGGCGTGATTGTTACTTCTATCTTCTTATATCCAATTCGTTAATAAACTTGTTTTTTTTTTCTCTTTATCACCTTCTAACTTGTCAATTTATTTGCTGTTGGAGAAGGGAAGAGTAACTAACAACTTAAAGATGATTAGAGAAAGAATGAATGAATTCATTGGTTATTTGGAGACATTAAGACGAAACTAATAATCACTTTGTTTTCTTATTTGTTTTCTTAATGACAAAAAATAAAATACAAGTTACTTAAACAAAAATTTAAAAATACTTTTGACACTCAATAGAAAGATTTTTTTTTAATATGAAATTAATTCAAAAATAGTTAAATTTACCATATAATTAGAACTTATGTTTACCGTGCTTACTTATGATCTATATATCAGCAAAAAAAATTTATCCTTAGAGACAAATTGATAAAAAAAATCTGCAAAAAAAAAATAATTTTCTGCAATAAAGTTAAAAAAATGCCTTTGATTGATCTAAGATGAAATAGTTATAATCAGCTAAAATAATTTTACTAATGATAATGAAGAAAAACTTTGTAAAAATGTTAACTAAACAAATTCTTAAGGAGACTAGGAATAATCTCGTCATTAAATGTTATTGTTCAATTACTAAACATTATTTAATATTAATCATTTTGATATTTTAAATTACTAAATATTATTTAAGAATAATAATTAAAATAATTTACTTAAATAAATAAAATAAAATTTAAATTATGAAAATTAAAATTCAATAAATTGAAATTATATTATCTCAACAAAACGTTAAATTAAAAATAAATTTGATTTAATGCATTTAAATTTTGTTTCCACTGTTAAATTTCCTCCATTCATACAAAAAATAACTATCATATAAAAATTTAAGTTATATTAATAATATACTTTTTAGACAACAATAAAAAATTATATATTTAAATCTGTACCGATAGGTACCGAACGACATCCTGTTGCTTACGTAGCCGACCGAGGATACGGTCATACATATTAATAAAGAGGAGTGTTGCATTTAGAATTGAAAGATTCAAAACCACTATAAAGAATCCGGGAAATGTATCTAAACGTCCCCCTGATATTTTGGGATTTTGTGCATATCTCAATAACTGATCCTAGGCCCATAAGATCAAAGTCTATGAGGTAACCCTTTGAATACAGTGCTCAAGCCAGAATGAAGGTACCTTTTTCCAATTACAAAACACTTCACCCAAATCATCCTCTTATTTGAGCATCAGAGTGCCTTTTGCAGGTATCTTTTCCCACTCAACAGAGGATAGAGAAGACTTCAGTGAGTAACTAGACGAGGAGACCGACACGTCAGCAATTATACGCACATCATCAAGTAGTATCTGACCCCCTTTTCTCATACAGGTACAAAATCAAACTTACATATTAAAATATAACGTAAAAAATACATGTTAGTTACTAACCTATTAGAATTATATGTCAGAATAAATTCGAATGGAAGAAACTTGAGATTAAAAAAAGGAATATAAATAATTATTAAAAAAATAGAAATGTATAAAAAAATAGAAAATAATAGAAACGAAAGAGTGACTATAGGTGCAAAAACTTTAACTTCTTGGAGTGGCACACAGAAAGTAAAAACGTAAAGTGTTGGACAAAAGACACATAAAGCAGAGTTTAAGTAATATGTGAAAATACTAATTATGTTGAGTTTAAAGGAAAATTATGGTCGATTACGTATCCTCAAAATATAAAATATTGATAGACGAATAAGACCAGCATAATAGTGCATTACAGGGATGATTCTTTAGAATTCTAGACGTGAAAAATGAATAGAATAAATTGGATTATAATTATCAGAATAGGCTAAGAACAACGACACATAGCTAGGAAATCATATCCATGCTATTTAGATACCCAAATCTTAGTCTCTACTTCATTAATGAGATAAGATCAGCAACAAAACACTTTTCCGGGCAAATATAATATTTTAGGATTTTAAGGGTCGTAATTGTAATCACAACTATATGTGCATTAGCATGGTTAGTTACCATTAATGATAAGATAAAGATAAAGATAATGATAAAAGTAATAAGAATATATTAAAATAAAAGTATTAGATGTATTCTAACTTATTTTATAATTATAAATATTGTACAAGAGCAGTTTGTAAAAATTGCATGAATTCAATAATATATTCTCATGATAATAACAATTTAAAAATAATCTGACGAAGAGAAAAACATAATAATATGTACCTCCTTTTATCCTATTAAAACAGAGTTTTTGTTTATAAAATAAAACAAAAAGAACGCTAGTACATTAGAGAAAATAAAATTCTCCATTTATTGTTCTCTAATGTTCCAACTTATCTTCTTCTCATGTGTGAAGTTCCCAATAATACATTGTTTTTTCGTGTTATCCCTGGTAATTTGGGTCATGTCCACTTGGATAACACAAAGAAACAAAATAGTTATTATTAGAAAATTATTAAATAAAAACCATTTTTAAAAATTAAAAATAATTATTTATTATATTGACTAAATTAGATATTAGTTTAGAGACTTAAAAAAATGGTTGGTTTTTAAATTAGTTTCTACATTAGTATCTAATTAGCTATTAAGATTTTAACTACCAATTATTTAGACTCTAAATTTGATAAAAAAAACTTTGATAATTAATTAGATATCAATTTAGAAACTATTTATTAATAATAAAAATTAATTTAAAAATTAATAATTTTTTTAGTTTCTAAAGTTGGTTTCTATTTAATAATTTTTCTTGTTATAGTAAGTTAACATTAACTAAGAATATATACATTAGATATAAGTTGTTCAGAATTCATACACAGAAATATTCTAATACAATGTGATTTAGCTTATGCTTTAGTCACTTAGCAGTTATCATATATGTAACAAATCAAAATATGTCAAGTGTAGCATTAATTCAGTACCATTATTTCTTCATCAGAAACAACAAAAGATTTACAATACCAGAACAGTGTATTCTCACATATTGAAAGACTTAAACTAACATTGTTAAGCTCATATAAGTAAAAATTGATTTAGAAACATGAACTTGCTGTAGTGTAGGATATTTATTTTTGTATGCTTATGATGCACGTCATTGGATACAAGCACCAATTAGAATAGGAAAATCTTTCTTTTTTAGAATTGTTTCTAACCCATGTTTTTGCTTAGTTGTGCATTTTCAAATATTTCCTCCCCTCCACAATTGTATTCCTTAACATCAAATTATTTTTATTTTTATGCTCTCATATTGTTCTCATAGTTGACATCCAAATAGTTTTTCAAATAATAACTTTTTTCTTGTTCAAACCTAGCATGTAAAATGGTAGAAGTGATATGTAATATTACATTGAACTATCGTAAATCATATCCACTTATTGAGTAAACTACAAACCAAACTAGACATCTTACACTTCAAAAATAAGTGTTGGATAATTCTTCATTTTCTTTATATTGCACACGTTGCCTACATTGAACTATTACTCCCCTATGTGCAAGATTATTTCTAGTTGCAATTATTGGTATCCTAGTAAAAAAAACCTAGGTACTAATACAAATTATTTATCAATAATAAAAACTAATTTTGATATTAATAAATTTTTTAGTCTCTAAAATAATATATAATTTTTTATAGCAACTAATTATTTTTTGTCTTTAAAATTAGTTTTTATTTAATGATTTTGTTGTAGTGGAGTTATTACTTGCTTAAGCGAGTTTAAGGAAAAAAACTCAACTTTATTGAAGTGAACTTGCTTAGGCAAGCCTTGGGTGAGTCTTGGATGAATTCCTCTTGAGTGATCTTGCTTAAACAAGTTTGGACGAGTTTTGGATTTCAAACTTTGTCTTTTCATTTTGTCCATTCTCATTTATTATTTTATCTTCATTTTTTCTTAAAATTCTGAAATTAACACAAATTTGAGAATGAATCATTCATATTCATCTTATAATCCAAAAATATGTAAAGAGATTCAAATTCCTAAATTAGGAATTGAATTATAACTATATTATCAATTAAAATCATAAATATCTATCTTTTTATATGTAATATTACTAAATTAGGACACTTATGATCCTATTCCACATATTTTCCTTGAATCCTTCCTCCACGCAAATTGATTTTTTGAGTGAATAAACTGATTTAGCTCTCTCCAATCCCCATATTTAGATTATAAAAATATTTCTCCACAGACCTCTGTTTTCCGTTGTTTACTCCATTTTCATTTTGCAAGTGATACCTCATTGAAACTCTTTTATATCTAAGCCTCCTAACTCTTTGAGTTTGCATATCCCTGACTAGTTCAAGCATGTTATTTTCTAATTTTCTTTAATATCAGTCTTAGAACTTAGTGAATAGTAACCATGGTAATAGTAACAACTACCGCTCTCATGACAATGGTGTTTGTTGTGGTGACAATAATGTTGTATTAACCATGATGGTAGTAGTGGAATCAATATGATAGTTATAATAAGAACTCTGACGATAAGACCATGACAATAGTAATGGAGGTGACGACAATGAAAAGAATAATATTGGTAGTGGTGATCATTTAATCTCATACAATAATTACTTTTAATTACAATGGATAAACCTTATTTTAGCTAACATAATATTGTTATTTTGCTCAAATTAACTGAAAACTTATATGCTTTAGCTATTATAATAGACTTTTTTTGTTTGTTGAACAAATAATACAAGCACTTTTGCCATTTTGATGGTTTAAGGTATTAAAAACAAAAAAACTTATCATCTCATACTTTAAGCTTTAATTCTCCATCAACAACATCAATTATATGCAATCTTCTAAGAAAGATCGTCCTAAAATAACCAATCATATTATTAAATTTTCAAATATTCTTTTTAACAAGTCTGTCTAGACTCATATCAATAATATTTAGATTATTTATTTGTAGAAACAAGCGCAATATTACTTTGTGTTAAACCAACTATGACTTGGAAAAATATTTCAACGAATTCATTGAGTCAGTGAAACTTGATTGTTGCTAATCATTATATATATTCTAAGTAATAGAAATGAATCAATATAAATACAATTTACATTCTTGTTGGTTTTCTTTCCTTTATTTTAACGCATTTTTAAGATGAATAATTTCCAGAAGAAAAACCTTAATTTCATTTGTGTTTTAAAGAAATTTATAAAACACAATTCATCTTTCTTTCCTTTATTTTTACTCTTTATGACATTGGAGAAAATTATAATATTTATATTTATAGTACAACATTTTGGGCTAACACTAAATAGCATCAACTAAGATGCATAAACTAGAAGCTTTAACAAATTTAATTGGTTGTTACTAACCTTTTGCATCTAAAGAAAAATATATGTCATTGAACTTGAAAGATAATTAACGTTATACAGAAGATAATCCTCTCTGTAGATAAAGAGATCTTGAGAAATTAAAGGTTAAGACTCTTCCATGGAATATAAAATTTAAAATGCAAATTGCGGAGAGATCACCTCTGGGTTGCAATATAAATGTTGTTTTTCATCAATTTGACAGCTTAAGAAGATAACGCACTTGACTGATATATCTCTAAAATTGGGATAGTAGTGTTGTATCAAAGATCATATTTACTTTAGAAATATAAGTCTAAATGTGACTTTTTAGGTGTTGAGTAAGTCTACCATACCAAGTACTCTTATGAAAATCCCAACATCTCTAAATTCTTCATGAAACTTGTAGGAAATATTGCACAACACAGAAACGCATAGTAATTTTTGTTGGAAAATTTCACGCTGTCTGACTTTGTAACGCCGGAAATATTCTGTTGGACAAGTTTTTTTACAATTTTAACTTTTAAGTGCATGAGTGCATTTATTCCTTTTATAACATGAGACTATGTCTCTGACAAAATCTAATATGTGAGTGTTTCTGGTATGCTTTGAAATTTCTTGAAACTTATATCTTGTTTGTTAAAGCAAAAATAATTAAGGTTGTAGAAAATTTGTGGTGTGAAGATGAGAGTATGTAATGGGCTTGGCCATAGAGTGACCGTCTAGGACTGTAATGCGGACGCATAACATGAATGGGGTGTTGGACAGACAATAAATTAACACACGATTTTGACAATGTAAAGGAAATCGCATTCACGATTTTGACAATTAATTAACACTCGGTTGGGCTATGATGGAAGTCCAAAGTGTTAAAAGAGACGTGTTTTAAGTATTTACGCAACACTCATGCCAACCAGATCAACAAAGATAGCTCAACCGCATTTACATTTAATGCAACTATGTAGCATTCACAAACTACTATACTCAAATCAACACTCCTACCTTTGTTGAATTCTTCATTCCCTGATAGAAACTGTTTGGAAGATTCTCACTATGTAATGTCACCATCACGTATATATTAAACCTTTATTTCCACTGTGTTGTTTCATGTGTGTCACACCATCTATCCAGTTAGTCCACATTTCCTCTGAATTTGTGAACTGATAGGTGTGGCTCCAGTACAGGAACTTTGTATGCATTTTTTCTATACACTAGGAACTTTGTATGTAATCAATGCTTATCCATGACAGAGACGAATTGAGATGTGCATGATGGAAGAATATTAGCAAACGCATCTCTTTTGTAAGATTTGGAAGTCCTTGAGATGTACTCTCCAGGCTCAATCACGTCAATGTTATTGCATATCTTGTATTGTTTGAACACAAGATCACGGGCTACTCATCTATCCAATATTGTTTAAGGTGGTGATATGGCAGAATCTGCTATCATTAAGATATATTATATGATATTAATTGAAGTTGTGCAGTAAATATATATGTAAGATTTATGTAATATTTTTCAACAAGTGTATATGAAGAAGCCCTAACCAACGTGTACTCTTATCCAATGTTCCTATTGGCATGCACTGTTAGAAAAGGTATTTGTGCTTGGATTTTATGAAGTGTATGCATGAAATTTTAGTTTGGTTTGAAGTGTGTCTTTGACATTCTATTCTTGAAATCACATGGGTGGTGCAGGACAGGTGACAAAGATGTTGGAAGTGTGTGGTGATTTAGCCACTACTCAGTGAATCTAGCCACTACTGACTAGTCTATAGATGCAAAGGCCAACTTTAAAATCCAATATTCACCTTCACCACCACCATTTTTTCATAACCATAAACTTATGTAAAACAAAAATAACAAGGTTGGCCTAGGGGAATATAATCAACAGCTACAATATATCTCTTTCATTTCCCTTTTAAAACCCGAATGGGAGTGCTCTTGTCAGTTCAAAATCCTAGTTGAAGATGTGGGTTAAAGGTTCAATATATGATTAATTATAATAATGTTATATATTTTTTATTATATTTCTACTATTTAATATATTTTAAAACCTTTAGTTATAAATTAAGATTTATTATAGGGGCTATAATAAAAAAATAAAGTCTTTTATAATTTTAATCTAATTTTTATTATAAATAAAATAATAATAATTGGTAATTAAAACATAGGTAGCTAATTGGATACCAATTTATAAACTATTTAACAATAATATAAACTAATTTAGAAACTAAAACTTTTTTTAGTCTCTAAAATGATATCTAATTTAGTCACTATAACAACTAATTATTTTTGTCTCTAGATTTCTATTCAATGGTTTTATAGTAGTGATATATATATATATATATATATATATATATATATATATATATATATATATAATATTTATTAGGGGATATTAATAGATATAATTTATTTAGATATATAGATGATAGAATTAATTACTTTTTTAATTCTTAAATTATGGACCAAAAGTAAATTCAATTCTGAAATATTTAAAAAGTGATTTTGTCCCTGCATGTTGAATTATTTGTATCGTTATCACATTAAATCGTTAAAAAAAAATTAAAACAATCACATTGAGTTGTTTTAAAAAATTCAAACCATTGAACTCTTTAATTTAAAAGTTAGGACCAAATTAGATTTTTTTTTAAAAATAGTCTAACATTAAATTTTTTAAAATTTAAAAAATAAAATTAATTTTTGACTCTTAATATAGAGATAAAAAGGATAATTAAACCTAAATGACATGTATATGTATATGAATAGTATTGTTTAAATTACTCAAATTAGATTTTCTAATGATTAATATTATTTTACAACAACATTTGAAAATTTTAAAAAATAAAATAAATATTTTCTTTTACATGATATTATCTAACAAGTTACTTAATATATTAATTTTAGTTTCAAATACCTGATATATTACCTAGGTAATGATTTTAAACTTTATAATAATATAAAACATTGACTAAAGGTGAATTCAATGAAGGAAGAAAATATTTTTCTTAATTAACTCATAATAAATTAAAGTTAACTTATAGAATTTTCACATTTATATTATAATTGTAAAATTAGTGTTCTAAAGATGAAAAAGGCATATAGTATTATTTTTTAATCGTAAAATAATATTATTTCATTCAAATGTTTTTTTTTTTTTTATTAGTAAAAAAAATTAATAAATAGAACCACTTCCGGCGTGATCCAACCTTTATACAAATCATCTTATTTTGATTAATAAATATCAAATATTGAAAAATATTATTAGATTTTATTTTGATTAACACATTATCGACTTGACTTTCAATCAATCTCAAACACAAATGAATATTCTAATTTTTAAAAATATTTCATTATTAAGTTGGATAATTTAATGTAATCAAATAAGTGATTATTTTTAAATACAATATTATTATTATTATATTATTTACTATTACTTAAAATATAAATATAAATAATATAAAGATGAAAAAAATAGAAAATATTTTGGTTGAGAGTTGTTTCAATTTTAAATATGTTATATGATATCTGCATAAAGTAATATCTTTTTATACATAAAGTAATTACAAAAATATATTGTAACTTGTATTATAAAAAAAAAAAATTCTTAATATGTTATAAATATGGATTAAGAGTTACATATTTAAAAAATCAATTTCTCCTTCATTGCAATACCAAAATATTTTAAGATATAATACGTATCGTTCCACGCATCAAAATCAAAATAGTCTATTATAAATATTAGTTTAAGTATAGACAAGTAAATTCTTCATATTATTAAAGGTTTTTTATATTTTAGAAGTTTATCAACAACTATTATCTTTTATCATTTTATATATATAATTTACATGTATGTCCATCTTTAGAAGTTTGAAATTTATATCGAATTACATTTAAGAGAAGGCTGGTTGTTGATTCAAGGAAATTTTTATTTGATGGTTTAAAGTAAGTGATAATTAGTAAGTTGAATTTTAATTTTTAAAATTAATTTTGTTTAGTATGATAATAAAAACTAATTATAGTATTTAACTGATTTTAATTTTAATTTATTTATTTTTTGTTTTAAGTTTTAAAGATGATGTACGTCCATATATAATTTGGTTAAGATATCTCGACCATAAATTTTTTTTATTAAATAAAAATCATTTTAGGATGGTCCAATCCTTATACAGATTTTGACAATCCTTACAAAACCAACTTTAGTATCAATCGACTAAGTTATATCACTTGACCAACCACATTCAAACCAAAGGATCTAAACACCAGTCAGATTAAGAGAAAAAACCAGAATATGATTTGGAGGTAACCCACGACCAAACCTTGAATTGAATCATAACAAACAATTTTAAACAGTAAACCACTCCCCTTTGAAAACTGACATTATTCATATGCTTTCAAATCTCACTAATTACTGCAATTCAAATTACTCCCTAAACATCATTAAGAGAATCAGGGACGTTACACAATCTAAACTGAAAAAATGTTTAACAGTAGATCATTGTGACTCACCAACATCACACCAAGCAAAGCAAAGCAAAGATTCCATACAAACCAAATTATTATCCATTCAAAGAACAAATGACTATATATCTCTTCCGCTAACCCACAAAGACTATACATAACACAATTTTATTGTTGTCGGTTGAGTTGGACCTCTAAATTAGTATAGCTTTGTTAGAATCATATTGAATCATCTAAAACTACATTACCTAACATTATTTATAAAACGTTCACCACCATTATCAAATTAAACCGAAAATTCTAAAACTATAATTAATCACTAGTCAATAGTCTTTACATTATTAATCCATTTAATTACTAAAATTGATTTTACTATTGATATATTATTAATTTAATCTCCAACAAAACTCATTAATTTAGTTTTTAATTTGGATTATTATTATCAATTGAATATGGAGTCGTAATTGAAAATACTATTTCATCCAAAAAAAATAACTCGATGAGAGATAACTATACCCTTAATAATTCTACAACAAAATTGGTATTTGAATTTGAAAATAATGAAATAAATTAATGCTTTTAGAGATCATAATGACTAGCATATACCAACGACACGAAATAAAATTGTTATAATAGACAAAAACGAGAGATTAAATTAAAAAACTATTCACATAGATAATAAAACTTTAAAGACTAATTTAATACTTTGATGAATTGCAATGCCTCATTGTGTGTTTGATATTTTTTTCATAACCACATGCAATATTAATCAAATTATTTTGTTTGAGTTGTTATATGAATAAAAATGATCGGTAGTCAGTTACCAAGTGGCCACTACCCACAGATCAGCCCCTAGATAAGCGCCTGGATGTAGAGCGCGATCAGCCATCAGTGCATGCAGACCGCGATCAGCCGTCGGTGCGTGTAGAGAGTGAGTGCTCGGTCGGTGCATGGTCATCGGGGTCTTGCTAACACGTGTTAAGCTGGAACCCAAGTTCCCAACGAGAGCGTTAAGCATGCACCTCGCATGATTCCAGAAGAAGAGCTCCTCGCCGGTGGGGACGCGCATGCACTCACACAGAGAACGCGCGATGAGATCATGCAGGCAGGGTGCGCCTGGTGAGTGCGCTTAGACAGCCACGCCTGGCGCTCCCCTGGGAGCGTGCACCCACGAGAAAGTCCTCCCTCGACTTTGTACAGTGAGGTGCAGGCGAGAGAAAGTCCTCTTCCTCTGCTTTATACAGCAAGGTTGGGGCAAGAGAAGAAAGTCCTCTTCCTCTGCTTTATACAGCAAGGTTGGGGCAAGAGTGAAAGTCCTCTTCCTCTGCTTTATACAGCAAGGTTGGGGCAAGAGAAGAAAGTCCTCCCTCGACTTTGTACAACGAGGTGCAGGCGAGAGAAAGTCCTCTTCCTCTGCTTTATCCAGCAAGGTTGGGGCAAGAGAGAAAGTCCTCTTCCTCTGCTTTATACAACAAGGTTGGGGCAAGAGCGAAAGTCCTCTTCCTTTGCTTTTTACAGCAAGGTTGAGGCAACAGAGGAAGTCCTCCTTGCCTTTGAGCAAGTGCAGGCGAGAAAGAGGAAGACCTCCTTGCCTTTGAGCAAGTGTAGGCAACAGAGGAAGTCCTCCTTGCCTTTGAGCAAGTGCAGGCAACAGAGGAAGTCCTCCTTGTCTTTTAGCAAGTGCAGGCGAGAAAGAGGAAGACCTCCTTGCCTTTGAGCAAGTGCAGGCAACATAGGAAGTCCTCCTTGCCTTTGAGCAAGTGCAGGCGAGAAAGAGGAAGTCCTCCTTGCCTTTGAGCAAGTGTAGGCAACAGAGGAAGACCTCCTTGCCTTTGAGCGAGTACAGGCGAGAAAGAAGAAAGTCCTCCCTCGACTTTGTACAGCGAGGTGTAGGCGAGTGAAAGTCTTCACCTCGACTTTGTACAACGAGACTGAGGCAAGAGAGAAAGTCCTCTTCCTCTGCTTTTTACAGCAAGGTTGAGGCAAGAAGAAAAGTCCTTCTCCTCTGCTTTTCACAGCAAGGTTGAGGCGAGAGAAAAGTCTTCTTCCTCTGCTTCTTACAGCAAGGTTGAGGCAAGAGAACCAAGTCCTCTTCCTCTGCTTTTCACAGCAAGGTTGAGGCGAGAGAAAATTCCTCTTCCTCTGCTTCTTACAGCAAGGTTGAGGCAAGAGAACCAAGTCCCTTCCCTCTGTTTTTTACAACGAGGCTGAGGTGAGAGAAGCAAGACCTCACCCACGAGTTCTTACAGCGAGGTTGAGACAATAGGGGTCACCGAGAAGCATTTCTCTTCCCCAAAACACAGGCGTCATAGTTGGTGTTCAGGCCCTCTATGCACTCAGCGCCGGTGTGGCAGAGAAGTGTAGCGAAGCCAGAAGCGCGATGACTGATCGGTTGTGCACTAACATGCTAGTCGGTGGTCGGTGGTAGAAGCAAGTTCTGCTACGTGAAGCCGAAGCGTTTAGGCCCCTTTAAGTCAGTCATCCAGCACGAAGTTATGTTGAAGGCAATGCTAAGGTAACAGTTAGCCGCGATCAAGTCAGAAGCCAAGTTTGAGGGGTTGCAATGAGATCGCGCTAAAGCCTAAGCTAGTTAACAGTTAGTCACATGCAGAGAGTTAAAGAGGAGAAACGCAGCTAACCCTAGCGCGTTTGAGAAGAAGAAAACAGAGAAGGTGAATCTCTAGATGATCCAGAGGGATGCGCACGCTTCTGTTGAATGAAGGAAACGGTAGCGACACTCAATGGGGGCCATTAATGCGTCCATGTGTCGAGAGATAAAGTATGGAAGCCGTGACGCCGAGGAACAGATAGTAAAAGGTGAACCACGTCAGCTGGGTCCCACAGCATGGACCAGAGCCACGTGGAGTGGACCTCCCAGGCAGCTTGGATTAGCGAGTGATCGGTCATCGGTGTGCCTCCTTGGGGAGGGGTGATCAGTCATCAGTAGAAGAGGTAAAAAGGTTACCTTTGGATGATCAGAGAAGCGTCACAAAGGTTGGAGATTGAAGAAGTTGAAGGGTCTCACAGAGAAATGCTTTGAATGTTTTAAGGCGAAGAAGAAGGAATGAAACAGTGTTAGTACCAGAGTGTGCACTCCTGTAGACCGCCAGAAGACGATTTCTTAGTCTCTTCGCTGAGAACAAGTTCATAGCTCGAGACTGGGGGGCTTGTGATCCGGTCGGTCATCGGTAGTCGATGACATCAGCAGCAATTGATCACTTGGACCATTCACAGGGTAACACGTGGTAGAGGATAGCAGGTGAATCAAGGAGGCAATCACTCAGAATGGTAATCGCCTATCGCCTTGAGGATGAGTAATCGCCTATCGCCTTGAGGATGAGTAATTGCCTATCGCCTTGAGGATGAGTAATCGCTCATCGCGGGTATGGATCAGTAATCGCCTAGATTGCACATGATCGCCGTGTGTTAAGGTTAGGAGATCAGGTGGTCAGCAAGTCGCCGAAAGAGCACATTGCCGGGTGTTTGAGAAGACTTGGCAATCACTTGTTGTATGGTCTAAGTACAGAGGATAAGTGGCATATCTGCCACCATGTGTAGTGTGAGCTGTGATACCTAGTGTTAACCAGCTCGCCATGTTAAGGTTGCGCCCAAAGTAGCCTGTGTACTTCTCCTTGTGTGGATAACTTAGTCGCAAGAGCACAGTGGAAGTAACGTTTCAGCTGCAGGTACTCCAGATGGTGACACGTGTATGACCAGATGTTATCCACGTGTCAAGAGGAATAACCGTCAGGAGAGAGAAAGACTCAGGTATATATACGAAACTCTTAACGAAATTAAGGGAGGAGTTTTTACGGATTCTTACAGCTTACACATTTGAGAGTTTACAGTTACACACGAGTCTCACAAAGAGATTCAGTGATAGTTTTGGTGTTCCTGTTGCCTGACTTGAGCGTCGGAGCTATAACTGCCGCCAGAGGCGCCGTCTGTGTGTTTTGCAGGCAGCGTTTGAAGTTCCGGTGGTGGTTCTTGGAGCGTTCCTGCAGAACAGAAGGCTAGACGAAGGAGTGACGAGGCAATCCTCCACGTTCGAGTCAAGCGGCAAGATCAAACACATTCATGTACAAGAGCAAATTTCACTTTTCTTTAAATATGAAATTTATTGTAACGCAATTAAGAGAGAGTTTGCAGATTTCTATTTCTACCCACCTTATACACTTGAAAGATTTTGAAAAATCAGACGAAATTTCTATAAAATATGTAGATAAAGTTGAAAGTGTTAAATCAAATGACGTGGGTGAAAACAATCCGATAGATGTAAACTGAAAGATTTTTTTTTTTTTTTCAATTCTGACATTTAATGATGTGTTACCATTTCAAATGGTTTATAAATAAAGCTTCTATCTCAATGCTTTTATACAATAAATATAATCACAAAAACTTATGATATCCTTTTTATTTTATGTACTTGTTGTTATAAAAAATGTTTAAAATATCAAAACAATCAAAGTGGTTATCAATAATTTTATAATAAGAATAAACTAATATTTCCATTCTATTGGACTAACCGTCCCATAAAATATCTAGTTAACAGAGATTCCAAATAACCTGGGACGATAACCGTATATTGAAGATTCTTCATAAATTTCCTCAAAATTTACCCAAAAAAAATTGTCGGTGTTTATTTATCTGTCTGCGCTGTCATTTCTATTCCGACATTTTTCTTAATTTTGTCTCTAACTTCTGATGTAGCCGAAAATCCTGAACATAAAAATGTATGATTTAGCATATGATAATGCAAATGAAGTTAGGTTGTCTTCATTGGAGAAAGTATAAGTGTATATAATCGTCTGCAATGATAAAATGCAGCAACAACAGCTCTACTTGGCTTCAACAAATTCATATACATTGCCAGCAAAACTCTCTAACATGACGCACTATAATGTATTTGTTATGCGTCACCTGCACTCTGTATAACACAGTTGAACCATACCAATTCATCAGTATTCTCAAGGTATATATTGGACCACTGACAGCACGGTGAAGGGTCCGGGGACAACCCTTTCTTACAAAGTTCAATAAATATCATGTCCACAGTTTTTGGAGTATGCTAGTGCCACATACTATGCTGCTCCAGTTGCCAGAAATTAATCTATGTCGTTATTTAATCAAACATTTTTATGAATCTCTACAATTATATAAACACGGAACTAGGATAATATCAAGTCAGACAAAATTTTATAGATTGTATTGTTGTTGCATAATATTTTCCCAGAAACGTATTTTTAAACATTATAGATCAAATTACCATATTCAAAAAATGAATTAAAATTTGTAATTAAAAAGTGATGAAATATTCCTTCCAGGCAAAGGGGGTTGGTGGAATGAGAGAGCAGGCACCTACCAGTTACAATGTACACAAGTTCAACATTAAAAATTTGAAGTTCGTAATAATGTTCCAACCGGTTCACCAAACCGATGGGCTCAACATTAATTAAAACCTTGTCGTGTGTTTTTATGTGTGTGCAAATGCTTGGGCCAAACAACTACCCCTCCTTCCTTTGCTTCGGAGATGTTGTTGTGTTCTTCACAAATATTCAATTTCTTTGCTCATCTTGCTTTCTAAAGGGTCCGGGTTTCCTTTTTCATGTCAGAGACTCGGGTTACTGATTTGTTAATTACAACGTAACATTCTTTAGTTTATTTTTTTCTAATATTACAGAGATCCACTTAAAATTCACTTTTTAATTTAATATCAAAATTTAATATTTTATTTGATTATATTTTTGGAAAGCTACAAAAAATAAAAAATAGTTAAAATAATAATAAAAAAAATAAATGAACGTTTTCTTATAATCAAAGCTAATTATTTTGAAGGAGTATACTCTTTATGCATATACGACGAGATTTATTGCAAAGGGAAGGTAAATCAAAACAAAATGAAAACCGGGTAAACGTTGGAAAAAAATAAGAAATTAAACGTCAGAAGATATAGGGATAGCTAAAGAGAGATGAAGATATGAAATGTAAGGTAACAGTGTTTGATGGTATTATTAGAAAAATAATGAGATAATAATTTAATTAGTTAAGCAATAAATTTGAAAAGTAAGAGAATATATGTGACTTGTCATTGATTAGGTCAACTTTTATCTATGAAGAATATGGTGTAGATATAAACTACCCTTGTTTATGTAATATGATTGATAAATGATTATCTTTTTAAACGTCTAATCATAGCATTAATCCAAGGTATGCAAGTATGAGAGAATTTCTATTCTGGCCATACATTGTAATCAATTTCAATATTTTAATAATAAATTTGAATATAAGAAATTTCGTAATTTTAAGGAATTAAAAGTATATTTTATTATTTTATTTTTAAATTTTTGTTTAAATAAAGCGATTTTAGTTTTGGAATTTTAATTTTCTTGTTCAAACATAACATTTCAATTATTATAAATATAAAAAATTATATTAGCATAAATAATATATAATAATTTAAAAATACTAGTTTGCTGATTCTTTTCATTGATGTTAATCAATATTATTTTTGAAGAAAGGAGAATGAGATTTTTCAACTAATGTTAAAATGAGGTTTTCTCGATTAATATTAATCTAAGGTTATCTAATGTTAATATCAATAATATCTATTAATATGAATTTAATAATTAGGAAAAATATTGGTGATGTCAATAAAAAATTAACAATGTCCGGAGTTTAAAGAAATATTTGATAATATTAATTAAAAATGATTTTGAGTTAAGAATGTTCTAATTTCCATAAAGTAAAATGATGTTTCTATCGAGGTCGAATGAACAATGTGACGATTTTGATGAAGTCAACGTCATCAAAATCAAAGTTGAAGTTCCATTTACCATAAATTAAACATTCTTTATTCCCATGGAGGAGTATACAAATTCATAAAAGAAACCTATACTTGTATCTTCTTCTTGAAAGAAACCATGCTTCTATCATTAAAATAAATAAATAAATAACTAAAATAGTTTTGAGATTAGAACTACTAAGTTAAAACTAACAAAGATAAAAGGCCAAAGTGAAATTGTTTAATGGTTAAGGGTTGAATGAGCAGTTTAGTTGAGAACTTGATGTGGTATAATAGCTTTCCTGAATAAAAAAAAAAAAAAACAGGCAGCAATGAAGAGGTAATGAGTATAATAAAATGATTGGAAAGTAAAGAAAAAGTGGTAGGTTGAAGAGTAAGAAAGGAAGATGCCTTATTTGTGGTGTGCTTTGTGTTTCTAACAAAGTCAAATAATGATGCTAGAACTTTATGGAGAGTAAGAAATGGAGGTGGTGGATTTTGTGGATGGAATTCCAAGTTTTAAAGTCAAGTACTTAACACTTAAGGAGGAAAACACCCATAACAAATTGAAATGAAATAATGTAAGAATTTAGTTTTGACAGAGAAACTTAGTTGTTAAACGTGATTTGGGTAGGTGAATACAGAAGTAGAAAGAAAGAAAGAATATGATATCCTGTAAATAGAGCAGATGGTATATTTTAGAGAAAAGTAAGAGTTGATGAAGTGAGTAAGGGGTTAATTTGGGTTGGTGGGTGTTTGACCAATTTAACGCAGAAAAAGGAAGAAGGAAATAAAAATGACAGTTGTGTGTGAAATGAAATGGTAGAAAAGAAAAGAAAAGAAAAGAAAAGACAGGGACCACATATATATAGGTGAGTGGTAGGATAGAGAAGAAGTTTGTAGGCAGAAAGGCATGGAATTGGGATGGGCATGAATTTAGGGTTATGACATAGCTTTGATGGTGTGATGATGATGAAGGTGGATTAATTCCAGAGTTGGTGCAGTAGGTTCCCTCACCAAGCCCCCACCATAGTACTGTTAGATATTAGAGCACGTAGAAACTTGGGCATATTTATATATGATAATGTTCCACATGTCAGCAAAAAGTATGGTGTTTGGGTGCCAAGTTTAGGTTTCATTTTCCCCCCACAATCAACTTTGTCTTTTGCTTTCCCATGCTATGCCATGCCATGCCATGCCATGCCATGCCATGGATTTGAATTGTTTGTTGGCTACCTAGACAGTGTCCCCAACATGCCAACTAGCTACTTGATAGAGATGTCGATCGTCTCAAACATTTATGCATTTTCATCTAACCCCTCAACTCAACTCAACCACTTCGCATATTTATTATCACTCCATAATAATACTTCTACCAACACCTTCTTTCTAATCAAATCCTCCTCTATTTAATCTCTTCCTTCAAAACTGAATTCACTCATATATCTTTTCTTTTCTCTACCTTCTTCTTTCCTATCACTACCTCAACCCTCAACATTATATAACAACTAAATGATTCTGTTTTTTTATCAGAAATAAATGGCGTGTGTAACAATGCTGTCATTTGTTTCTTACAAAAAAAATACTAGCATTTGTATCATGTAAAACGAAAATAGAACAGAACAAAGCCCTTGTTTTGCAGCTACTGTCGGAGTCTAGTGTATGTATGTATTCACACACACACAAAGTGTACTCTTTCTTTCTTTTTTTTCTTTTTTTCTTTTATCAGCAATAACACAATCTATCTACTTGATATTGACATATTTTTAAATAAGCCCTAACATGACTTACAAATATAAAACTCTAATGATAGTAAATTTAGAAACCTATTTATAATAAAATTTAAATAAGTTTTAAGAAAATTTCTAACTACTTAAATATATTATCTTAAGTACAAATGACACTAATAATAATAACTACTTTTGAATGAATGGATTAGAAGTTTTGTGAAATTAATATGGTAAAGAAGGGTAAAATAATGAAAGAATATTAAATTATATAAGAGCTTACGAAATTAAGAAATAACTATGAAAAGAGAAAGAAATAAAATAATTAATTGAAAAGCCAAATTTTATATATAACAATAAACATATTAGTTGAATATAAAAGAAAATAAAACAACTTATCTGTAATATCTAGAAACTAATTATATATAACATCACAAAGAAAAAACACAAAGATTGGTTGTTGATTTTCTGGTATCTAAATAGTTGTCCCAATAATCATCAACATATGCTCAAAGATAAAATTTGTTGTTGGTCGCAAAAAAGAGATCTTGACGTAGAGTAGACTTCAAATACTATAACAAGGGATGGATAACAACTCTTTGATAGTTGTCATTTTGTTGTTGTCAAATTACGATGATTTTAGCGTAAACTTGTCTAATGCTAAAGAGATGATATTATAGAAGTGGTCAAATAACCACAAGTCATCTCTCAACGAATCTAATAGTGAAATTAGTAAATCAGTGTTTAGGATCTATCTACAAACAATAAAAGTTAGTAATAACAATAAAGATAAAAAGGTGTTAAGATAGTTGTGCAGAAAATATAAAAGAGATTAAAACAACAAATAAAAAGTGGTTGATCTCTAAGTTCTTCTGCAATTGAATTCTTCACAAGTTTTCTAAAGATTAATCATTTCTCAATCCTCCAACAGAGCTAAACCAGATTGATCATGCATCAATCTTATTCAACTGAAACTCACCAATAAAGCATATGTCTACTAGTTTAATCAATATCCACTTTGTTTCATGCGTATACTCCATGGAAATGTTTATCTCTTCTCTCTTGAATCATGCGCTTAAGAAATTAATTAGAACAATGCGAACTAACCAAGAAACCAAAGTTTAAGATAAGGAAGACTCTCAATCATGCGTTCAAGTACAACCCCTCACAAAAACCTCATAACTCAATGGGAAATTACAAAAGAATCAACTAAAAAGGTTTAGCCTTCCATGCGGAGGCAAAACAAAAGAATTACAAAGAATAAAAGAAACTAAGAAAACCCTATGAAGTTCTCCCCTTTCTCCTTTAGGCTTGTGTCTTTTTATAGACTTTTCAGGTCCAAGGATCTTGGGAAAATATTGTAGTTTAGATTTTGTTAACAGTTTCCAGATTTCTTATATTTTGCAGAATATTTGCTTCCAATTCTATTTCTGAGATATTGTATATTTTTTTTTTTTTTCTTTTTTCTCCTTAGAATTGGTTTTCTGTTTTGATTCAAGAAGCAACTTGGACTATTGCATATTTAGTCAATTCACAAAAGTAGACACTTCCTTCAAACCGTTTACTCTAAATATTCAAAATTAACAAAATAATAGTTAAGACCCAAATAAACTCAATTATATGAGTATTAATTAAAACAATTGATTTATTTATTATTATAGTCCAATAATTTATTATTAAAACTATTGACTGTGAATAAATATATGTTCATCACTCTTCATCTAGTGACTAAGCTTATGAATTGTAAACTAATGTCTAGTCTAGACATGGTCAAGTACATAAGACATACTCCAATTAATCTCATATACAAAGGGATCTTCTATAGGGTCACCATATTGAGGCTATGTTTTAAATTAGGATCCATAGGTAATGCAGTTGGTGTGCTACCTAAAAAATCAGTGCCATCAAGTAAAGATATATTTTCTCTTATTCAAAGAGACACCCTTGTTGGATTTTGCGACTTCCAAGTGTAAGAAGTATTGGAGAGAACCAAAAACCTTTAGTTTGAACAAAGAACATAGGGACAGTTGTACCTTGTCAACACAAGAAGAATCAGGATATGCTAAGATGATGTCATCCTCATAGACCAACAAAATGACCAATGAACAACTGAAACCATGAGTAAATAGAGAGTAATTATTTTTAGACAGTGAAGAAACAGAACCATGTGACTCATAGAATTATCTGAAGACAAATTATCAAGAATGGGCAAAAGAATTACCATATCATCTCTTGAATTATCAATGAACGAGGAAGAATCTCTAAAAGAGGTTATTTCCTTGAAAGAATAATTTGTTTCATGAAAGAGAACATTCCTTAAAATAAAGAATTGTGTGGTCTTTAGGTTGTACAATTTGTATCACTTGTAGTCTCTAGGATAACCAACAAAATGGATGGAATGGTGTAAGGAGTAGATTTATTTTCGGAGGAAGAAAAAGTTGTTACATAAGCCAAACATCCAAAAGCTTTTAATAATTGATAATCAGGTTTGGATCCATATAGAATTTGGTAAGGTGATTTCTATTGTAACACCGAAGAGGGAACCATGTTAGTTAGAAAGACAATAGCAGAAACACTCTCTCCCCATAATCAAAATTGAATTAACAATTTGGATTGAAAAAATAAAGTTTGAGCCACATTCAATAGTTGTTGATGTTTTTCTCTCCACTATTGAATTTTTTTGAGGTCTCTCCACACAAGAAAATTGATGTAGAGTGCCTTGTTCTGCTAGAAAATCAGAAAGAACACTCTCTTGTACTTTATTAGACCTTAAATACTTAACCTTGGTCCCAAACTGAGTTTTAACCATTTGAAAAATATTTTATAACATAACAACTTTAGATTTGCGTGTGAGGCAAAAATTAATAAAACGACTACAATCACCTACCAAGGCTAGGAAAAACATATGTCATCATAAATAGACTTATCATAAGGTCCTTAAATGTTACAATGTAATATATCAAATACTGATTAACTCGAGTGAAGTGAAGGATAATATTCTAAACTTAGAAAAAAAAACAAATTTGACAATTGGAAGTAGAAATATTATGTGGAATATCAAAAGGAATGTCATTACTCAAAAGTTAAAAGAGTTTATCATATACATGTCCAAATTTAAAATGCCAAACATAAGCATTCTTCCAAGAATTGGTATCATTATTCTGAAAAATAATATTTGTACTATTATATTACAATTATTTTGTGAAAATAAATTGAATAAGATAACACATACAATCCTTCAATAATTATCGTCAACAATCTTCCTAAAGTGAAACATGTCTTGGATAAAAAAATAATTTTTAAGGAAGGTGATGACAAATCGTTGTAGGTATAAAAAAATCAAAACTAAATTGAATTACATAAAAAAAACATTATAAAGCACCAATGTAGAAGAAAGTTGATCAACGTCAATAACTACTACATGAATAATAGATCGATTGTGTAACACACGGGTCTTATCATTGACATATCTGTAAGATTGAAAGCATGACAAACTAAATCAATAATTCATCTACCTTTAAACAAAGCATTGATATAAATAACAAAAAAAAAAAACTAAATCATATAAAGAATGACTAGCATTTAGAGTTGACATAATCATACCACTAAGAGCAATCGATTATGAGACATTAGAGTTTTCATTCATGACATCCATGGGAGAAAAAAAATATTGGAATGCAAAAAAAACTACTTCTTATACTATATTAATAGTGAAAGTGTAACTCAACATCTATAAAAATAACTCAATAAGATGTGATTTGTTCCCAAATATATACTATAATTTGACTTTATCTTTAGTGTATTAAGATGTTCAATATATTCCTTCACATTGAGAACATTGTAAGTTCATGTTGAAGATATCCAACGTCAAAATTGAGAAAGATCAATAATAGATAGCACGGTATGTCAAAATTCTGAGTAGGATTAACTTTTATCGACTTTAATACATATTAAGAAATAAAAAAAATGACACTTGATTTATGTATAATTTAAAAAATAAATAAAGTATATATAACAATAGTTGTATTAACAAGCTAAACTTGAAAAAAATAATTTAACTTATTATATATTATATTATATTATAATATTTAGAAATTAAATGTCAAATTATATATAATATCTAATTATATTTTATTTTAATAAAATATTTGAGCAAACGAGAAAACAATGCGACATGGATATCCAAATAATGATTACATATGTTTTTACTCAAAATTAATTTTCCACATATAAACTTGAACTTATATTTTACGCATAATTGGGTTATAATTTTTATATTATCAACTAATTCAAAATCATGATTAATGCGACTTTTAAAGATGTTGTCATAAAAGTTAATAAATCTATATATAACAAAATTGTGATTAAAATATAGTATAAAAACTATTTGCACTGTAATTTTTACGTATGAACTTTTTTTTTTCACGCATCCTAATCACGTGAATGATTTAAAAATATTTTCATTAAAAAATTTCCAATTTAAAAATAATAATAATAATAATAATAATAATAATACCACAAGACAATTTCTCTTAGGTTATATTTGGATTCAGAAGGAGATACGCGAGGATTTGAAAAAGTTGATATATGAAGATTTGAAAGAAAAGTGTAAAGAAAGTGAGTGTGTTTGAATTCTGATATATTAATGTGATTTGTGAGGAAAATTGATTGAAGTGTGTGAGTAATGTGATGGCTGAGAGATTTTTTAATTTTTTTAAAAGATATAAAATGTAAGTTTACAAATTTGTCTTTGTATTTAAAAATATTTAAATAATAAAATATGATGTATTTTTGTATAAATTTGAGTTAATTAAAATATTGTAAATTATTTTCGATATTATTAAATTATTATTTTTGAAAAAAATGAGTTACTTAATATGTTAAGAAGTGGGCTTTAAGCCTAACTCAACCTCATAAAACCGGCTTATAAGGTGAGGTTTGCACCTACTTATATACAATGGAATGCAATAGCCAGATACTGATTTCTGAGTTGTCTGACAATCCCCCCAGTCTGAGTCGCAATAAGCTGTCAATGTCAAATTGCTCTCAGATGGCAATAACAATCCTTGTCCTGGTGATCCTTTGATGTACTTTATAACTCGAATTGCAGCATCCCAATGAGGTTTCCGTGGAGCCTGTATATATTGACTTAGGGTCCGAACTGAAAATGTTATGTCAGGCCGAGTAACTGTGAGGTATATCAGTCGTCCCACAAGTCGCCTGTATTTGACTGGATCCTTTAATAACTCTCCATCGTCTGGTGTGAGTTTTAGGTATTGCTCCATTGGAAACTTTTCTGGACGAGCACCTGTGAGTCCTGTATCCTGTAAAATATCAAGTGCATATTTTCTTTGTGACATGTAAATACCAGCTTTGGAACGGGAAAATTCAATCCCTAGAAAATATTTTAAGTCTCCAAGATCTTTAATGCGAAATTGTTGTAATAGATAGTCTTTAACATGCTGAATTTCTGTCAAATCATTTTCTGTCAAAAGAATATCGTCCACATAAATCAAAAGGGCAGTAAATGATGAGTTATTCTGTCTTGTGAATAGAGAGTAGTCTGTCTTGGATTGTTGAAATCCTACAGATTTAATCACATGAGAAAATGTTGAAAACCATGTTCGGGATGCCTGTTTGAGACCATAAAGGGATTTGTTGAGTCGACATACAATGTTCTCCCCCTGTCGATGATGCCCCGGTGGCAAGTCCATGTAAATAATTTCATGCAATGTGCCATGTAAGAAGGCATTTTGCACATCTAGCTGGTGAGTAAACCAATTTCTGGCTGCTGCAATAGTGAGGAGACACCTCAAAGTTGTTAATTTTGCGGTTGGTGAAAAATTTTCAGAATAGTCGACACCTTCAATCTGAGTGTACCCCTTTGCGACAAGGTGCGCCTTATATCTGTTGACGCTGCCATCTGAGTTGTACTTTATTTTATAGACCCATTTGCATCCGATTGGTTTCTGCCCAACGGGTAACGGTGTCAAGGTCCACGTTTGATTTAGCTGCAAGGCAGAAAGCTCTTCGTCCATTGCTTTTTGCCAATTTGGATCAAGGATAGCTTGAGCATAAGTGTGAGGTTCTTTGGTGGCTGTGATGTTAGCAAGATATGCACTATGTATAAAAGAAAATCGTGAATTAGAAAGAAAATGATGCACAGGATACCTGGTTCCATTCGGCCGGTCTTGGGCAGTGGTTGAATGATTGACTTGGGATCCCGTTACGTAGTCTTGTAGCCAAGAAGGTGGGTTTGATATGCGACTGGATCGTCGAACAGGAAGGTCAGTTGGAGAAGGTTCGGTAATGGGTGCTAGACTTCTTAGCGTGGGAGAAGAAGGTTGGTCTACTAGAGGTTCAGGTGCATTATGATGAGTAGGAGAAGAAGGTTGGTTTGGTGGAGGTTGTAACATCCCGCAAAATAAAACCATACATACATGTATAATGAAAATAAAGGTAAACAAATAATATTGAAGAGTACATGATATTATATATATAAGGAATGAAGTTGCTCCTCTTAGGGAGTTAAATACATAACCAGGTCAAATGTTTTCAAAATTTAAAACGAAATTCAACCAAATACAACACGACCGGCGATCTCCATTCATGAACCGGCGATCTGTAACAGAAGGCCCAAAACAGCCGATCTGCTATCAGGACAGAAAAACAGGCGATCACCCGATGGAGGCATAAACAGGCGATCACCCGATAGAGACGGAAACAGGCGATCTCCTTCCGGCGACCACTCACTGAGGAGCTCTACTCCCTGGAAGATCATCTACTCCCGTGTAAAATACACGATCATCACAGTTTTTAAGAGAAAACAGCCACAGAGCAATACGAAAATAAAGGGTAAGCTAGATATTTTTAAAGAGAATTTAGATATGAAACTTTAAAATCAAGATAAAACAAATTTCAGATACCCACGTAAAACTATCAATTTCTCATTCATATCACACAGCCATCAAGAAATCACATATTTCCCAATTTCCTCAAGAGTCGTTCAGTTCACATAATTCCATCAAGTGTCTATCAATTTTCAATGTTTCTCATTTCTCACGTCAGACTTCCACTGACTCATCATACAAGACACTTGACACTACTTCCGGAAGACTCATGCATTGAACTTAGAATCCAGAGACCTGCACCTGTCATACTTCATTGCTGTAAAGTTCCCACAGCTGTGCACATAACCATAATCTCAATATCATCACTTTCACAGTATGACAGGGTTAATCCATATAACAGGCTGAGCTCGTTCTTTTTCACACGACTCACCCATTCATATGAACCTCCTTCGACTCTCACCAACTGAATAACTTCCTCTATATGATTCCATTATCTCAGCAGAGTCAGGATCGCCTCATTCACAGGATACTCACAGATCAATACACTTCATAACCAAATCTCAACACGGTATTTCCTTTCCTGAAAATACTATGTCTTGATCCCACATTCACTACATTCAAAACATCATACCACTCAAATGAATGATTCAAATCACAGCAACAATCATCTCAAAGGTTCAAACTTTCGAATATCACATTTAAATCTCAAGCAGTCTCAAAACAACACCAAAAACAGGGGAGTTCGCAAAACAACGCCAAAACCGGCGATCTGATTCAAAAGCAGGGGATTTCGAAATCTGTATTTAAAACCGGCGACTACGTCGCCCAAACACATAGAAACAGAACATCATGAAAAGGGGTTTAAAACCGGCGACCACGTCGCCCAACCACATAGATCAGAGCATTGCGAAAAGAAACATGAAACCGGCGACCACACTTCAGAAACAGCTAATCTATGGCTTGTATTGAAAATGAAGGCTAGCTTCCCTTACCTGGACTAGCGCAAAACTCCAAGAGCTCCGAAACCCAACGAAGCTTAAAGATGCTTTCACTCTGTTTTAGTGTCCCGGTCTGGAGGAACTTGCAGAGAACCTCCCAAGTGCTCTAAGGGTAGTCGTTGCTCGTCGTACTGGTGCTTGGGGAATGCCTGAATCGCAGCGTGAAGGAGAGGAAGGAGAAGGAGCCAACTCTAATTCTCTAAATCACTTCCTAACCACCAACGTCTCTTACCTCCCAGGAGTGAGTTTAAATCTAAGCCAACTTGCCCAGGAATGCCGCTGCCTCCACCCACTCTGCAGGAAAGGTTGCATGTACGCTTTCCTGAACAGTACGACTACGCATGCCTCTGCGCAGGCTAACACTCTGAGGTCACTATTCTAAACCACCCTTTTTTGTCTATGTGTCGCGCGTGCAGTACGTCTGATGCTGAGAGCTTGGGTCCCACTTTACTCTGTGTGAAACTCGACGTCGCGCGATAACTTTCCACCGCTGACTCATCCTGGCGAACGACCGATGTCTCCCTCGCCCTGAAAGACGACCGATGTCTCCCTCGCCCTGGAAGACGACCGATGACTCTCTTGGGAGACGACCGATGTCTATCCCTAGCGACGCCCTCATGCCTCGCGCCCTGGCGATGCCCGCATGCCTTTCGCGCCCTGGCAACGCCCGCATGCCTCGCGCCCTGGCGATGCCCGCATGCCTCTCGCGCCCTGGCCACGTCCACATGCCTCGCGCCCTGGCGATGCCCGCATGCCTCTCGCGCCCTGGCAACGCCCGCATGCCTCGCGCCCTGGCCACGTCCACATGCCTCGCGCCCTGGCGATGCCCGCATGCCTCTCGCCCTGGCGCTCATGTGTAGCAGGCGACCGGCGATCATGTACTACTAATCTACACTTTTCTTCCTTTACTCTTCTTGATCCACACGTCATCCGACCGACCTCTACCAGCTGACCCCAGATCTTGGGCGACGTCCGAGGTCCGACTACTACGAAATTTCATTTACCAGCTCTTTGTATTTTAAATAATAACATCTTCTGGAATTATTTAAATATACCACTTTCATTCCAATTCAATTTTACAGGTCCTTACAGAGGTTCAGGTGCATTGTGATTAGTAGGAGAAAAAGGTTGGTTTGATGGAGGTTCAGGTGTATCATGACAAGTAGGAGAAGAAGGTTGGTTGAGTGAATGTTGGACAGGAGTGGGTAAGTCAATGTCAATAGTAGGCAAAATACCTTGTAATGGAGGTGAGGATTGCGTCTGGGACTGTTGGCAGAATGGGAAAACACTTTCATGGAAGATGATATCCCGACTTGTAAAAAAAGTGCCTGTATCTATATCAAATAATTTGTATGCTTTTTGATTGAGAGGATAACCAATGAAGATGCATTGTCGAGCGCGCAGATCAAATTTTTGCTTAGGTGAAACAACAGTTGCATAACAGAGACAACCAAAAGTTTTTAAGTGAGAAAGTGAAGGTGGACGATTATATAGCATCTCAAAAGGTGATTTATTTTTGAGTAAAGGTGTTGGCAAGCGATTAATGATATATGTGGCGGTTAAAACGCATTCCCCCCAAAATTCTAATGGTAAATGAGACTGAAATAGGAGGGCTCGTGCTGTGTTTAAAATGTGTCTATGTTTGCGTTCTACTACTCCATTTTGTTGAGGAGTGTAGACACAAGTGCGTTGACATTCAATACCTTTTTTGAGAAAAAAATTATTCATAGAAATAAATTCCAATCCGTTGTCAACGCGGATGGTTTTAATAGATGCCTGAAATTGATTTTGTGCAAAAGTAATGAATGATTCTAAGAGATGTTGGGTTTCAGACTTATGATTCATAAGAAATAACCAAGTACATCTAGTATAGTCATCGACTATAGTGAGAAAAAAACGTTTTCCAAAATGAGTTTGGGTTTTATGAGGACCCCAAATGTCACAATGCAATAGATTAAATGGAGAATGAGATTTTATTGTACTTAAAGGAAAGGGTAGCCTTTTCTGTTTAGCTTTGGGACAAATACTACAATTATTATGAATGGGAATGAGATTTTTACTGATAGGTAGTAAGGAAGATGCAAGTTGTAGATACGCTGGAGAGGGATGTCCGAGGCGCTTGTGCCATAAATCAGGGTCGGTCGAAATTTGAGATGCGTGGACTTGGTTTGGAAGAGGGGACATGTAGTATAAGCCTGCGTGTTGTTTACCCGAGCCAATCATCCTCCCCGTAGCCAAGTCCTGCAAAACGCAACCATGTGGAGTAAAAGCGACACAACAATTTAGTGAACTGGTTATCTTACTAACGGACATGAGATTTAAATTAAAAGAAGGAACGCAAAGCACATCTTTGAGAGTGATATTGTCATTGAATTTAATTGTGCCCGTAGATGAGATGGGCACAGTTGAGCCTGTAGGCAGATTAACATTTGGAATAAATGATGATGAATTGTGTGTGAAAAATTGTGAATCAGATGCAATGTGATCGGTTGCTCCGCTATCCAAAATCCATGGTTTTGTAGAAGCAGAATTAATAGACGAGTTATGGGCAAGCAAACCTGCAGAGCTAACAAACGTGTCACTTTTACCGTTATTGTTGAGCGAGTAAATAGCCTTTGCCAATTGTTGAATTTGCTCAGCAGTGAAGCCTTGTATGAGGTTTCTATCGGACTTGTTATTGGTGCCTTCTTTGCAAGACATGATTTCTTATTTAGCAGATAAAAATGGAGAGGCTGTCAGAGCACCAAGATCGGTGCTCTGATACCATATAAGAAAATTGTATGTAAGAAGATGGTAAGGAGAAAGAAATGTTTTTATTTAATATTGTCAAAATATAAAAAAAAATCATAAAAATAATATTATTTAAGCATGTACAAATTTATCGTTATATATATTTATACATTTTGAAAGTTTTTTCTATTCATTGAATTAAATTGTATGTAAATACATGACCGTATAAATATTTTTTAAAATATTTTATAATGAAAAATATTATATGTAAAGTTAACTGCACTACAAATTTATTTTAAAGAAGATAAAATATATAAAACAAAGTATGAAATATTATACAATAAAATAAAAAATAATAATAAAAATAAAAAATATTATTTATTCTCTTAATAAAATAAAAAAATTAGGAAAACACAACTTTTCTCTTCAATCTTTACATATAAAGTGTGAGAGAGAAATCACTCTTCACATGAATTCACTCTCCATCTTCCATAAACATTTCTTGATCTAAATCATAAATATATCAATAAATATATCGTTTCATGCTTCGTTTAAAAAATGGAATCATTAAATAGACGTAACAGAATAGAGTGATAAAGTTTCTAAATTTTACTTATTAATATTTCAATGAATAATTTAGTAATGTAAGAGATATAAATATTTGTAGAAAAGAAATGGTACAGTTAAGTTATAGGGTGCTTAAAAATAAAAGGAATATCATCACCGACAACTTATTCAATCAGAAACTAAAAAAAGAAGAAAATGAAAACAATTCATTGCTTACGCACTTCCTGGATCATCAGTGACTACAGAGATGATATATTACACCCTAAAATTTAGCAGAAATAAGTGTGGTTTTTAATGTAAGGATGTGTTGTAGATGTTTGTGATGAGTTGATTTATGTTTTCCTTATATGGTGGGTGATTAAGAGGTGTGAAAGAAAATTAGTGGAAGATAATGCAAAGAAAATTATATGAACAGTGAATGTGTTATTTTTGAAGAGAAATTTGAGTTTTGATAAAGACATGTAATTTTCCTTTTGAGGAGAGGGAACGGGAGTGGTTGTGGGAGAGGAAGTGTTGCGTTCCCATTCCGTGGTGGAGCCTGCTTCGTATGTCACTCTCATCCCCAGAGCGTGCTGCCACGCGCACATGAAGTTAAAGATAATGAATGAAAGAAACACGTGTCAGAAAAGGGGTAAATCAGAAAAATGGGTCCTGTCTAATAGATCCCAACATATTAACTCCATGCTGAGTTCCCATTCACTCTCCATCAACACCTTCATTTTCTTCTATTTTATTTTTTTCTTTTATTACTCCTATTGGTATTAAACTTTTAAAATTCATATTTAACTTCTTTTAATATGTATGTATATCTACCTTCAAATACAAATTTTAATGATACATTTTGTTTATAAAGTTACAAAGTCAGTAATAAATAAACTGTAAATTGGTCAAGCATTGCATGTATTTAGTGGTACCAAATAAAGGAGGGCTGGATATAGAAGTGATTCAAAACTGGTGAATAATTCTGGAGAAACAGTTTAGAGAGTTGTTGTTTCTTATTTTTTAACATTTTAAAAGTTTTTGGTACTATTTTGTAATTTGAAAGAGATGTGATATAAATTTTTTGCTAATTTTATTTAACTAATTTTCCGATTCAATTCGCAGTAAAACATTTCTAACCCTTAACTCACAAAAAATAACTGAAAAAGAGTAATAGTTGTAATTAGCTTCATGGGACTGTGTTTGGATCCAAAGTGATTTGTGAGCAGAGAAACTTGGTTCACTCTTTATGTTTTGTTTGGAGGAACTTATTTGTATGGAGTTGTACGGAAAGAAAGCTGAGAGGAGGGGAAGGGAAGGTGTGTCCCCCTCACATGCAAATGCAAAGAAAAAAGAAAAATTTTATTTTTTACTTCTTCATGAAAGTTGATTAACTTTAAGTATGGGAAATATTTGTTTGAGATTTGTATCTGAAAACAGTGATAGATACGTGGTGCACGGGTTGAAGAAGGTTAAAAAAATTGGTTGAATAATTTAGTGATTTAGTTTGTAATTTAAAAAATTGGGTTTGTGTGTTACCAGAGACATGATATTCATAAGGAATGAATATAATCGATTATATTTAAGAAATATAAAATATGACTTCTTATATAATTAATAGTGGTGACAATAATCGTGAAAAGACATAATTAATTATATCCTCACACATAATGAATGATAATATCTTTTATATATATATATATATATATATATATATATATATATGTTGTGTGACGTTTTTATTAAACTTTCAAAATTTTAATTTGATGGAACTCTTGATATGAGAAATGTGGTTCAATGTGTAAACATACATAAATATCAAAAAAAAAAATCAATTTATTTACCCCAACTTAAAAAGAAATTTTAAAATATTATAAATTGTCATCCATTTTTTTTTAAAATTAATTCTACAAATTTTCCATTTATGCTGAACAATATATTTAAAAATACATAAATATATATAGGCATAAAATATTTTCAAATGAACATTATAATTATGTTAAAAAACTAAAGAATATTAAATTTATTTCTATATTTAAAATATATATTTTTTTAGTTTATTTTAAAGTTTAAATATAAAATGTATTCACCATTCAAATACAATTTACACACATAATAAAAAAATCTCAAAGACATATTAATCATCTCTATTATATTTAAATTTTTACATTTTTTTTTTCACGTCAATCCTATCTACTAAAACTTTCATACATACTCAAGTTCACTCTACTTGATTCAAACAATTTTATTTTTCACTCAATTTCTTCTTCTTCTTTTGTCTTCTTTCTAGGTTGGGATAAAAAAAATTTAACAATGGATTGAAGAATAAAAATGAATTGACTTAATTGTAGAAATGATTGAATTTGCTTTGCATTTGTTTGAATAGAAATAGAAGAAATTTAAAAGTGAGGAAAAATGTAATATGTTTAAATAAAAGGTGAAGAGGAGAAGAATGTCTCTCTTTCACTGAACTTAGGTATGTGTGAATGGCTGCTAGCTAGCATGGTGGAAAGCTGTCCACTCTCATTGTCTTTCTCTAAAAATAGCAACTCACAATTCCAATCTCTTCAATTTTCCATTCCAGTTGAGTAAATCCTCTTTCACCTTCACTTCACTTCCATCTTCCACTCTTTGCAAACTCTCTCTCAGACACTACCTTTCCTTTTCTTGCTCCCTCTTTCTCTTTCAGTATACTTTTCCCGATTCTCTATTTTTCCCCCTTCAACTCTGCTTCAGCACCCTCACACTCTCTTTGTCTTCTCCATATTCACCTATTTGTTTTCTTCTACGTTTCTTTCCCCCTTCTTCACGTGCTCTTCTCACACCTTGTCCCTTTCTAGTTCTTCTCTCACGGCTTCTTCTTTCCTCCTTTAATCCGTTTGGTTTCTCCAAAATCGAAGACCTTCATGGCTTTAGGAGAGTAAATTCA
Source organism: Phaseolus lunatus (assembly GCA_013389735.1). Classification (NCBI taxonomy): domain Eukaryota; kingdom Viridiplantae; phylum Streptophyta; class Magnoliopsida; order Fabales; family Fabaceae; genus Phaseolus; species Phaseolus lunatus. The sequence goes on from CM023859.1 coordinate 30,667,329, forward strand.
TGTCTTTCTTTGTTGGGTAATGTAAAACAATGCTTTTTCAGTGGTTACCTTTCTGCTCAACTCAGCCAACATGACCCCAAATTCCAGCTCTACCTGACCATAGCGAATTAGGAACACTGTCCGGATACTATTCAAGAGTCAATTGTTGTTTGGTCCTGTCTAATTGTCTTGCACCTACCCTGGTTCTTTTGCATGTGATGGAATCTTGGAGCTTTGTCCCTGAAGAAAAGGAGTGTGTCTCCAATGAGGCACTATCCCCTCCCAACACTCTCGGGAGGACCATGAATTCTTTCTTGGGCTGGGAACTCAAAACCCCATGTGGTTTCTCCAACGAGATGTTGGGTTTGGGTCAGCACACCATTGAGAATCAAGGTTTTGAGGAATTGGGTTTTCCAGAAATGTTGGGGAAACACTTGTCCGATGATCTAATTGCCAGTGTTTCAAGCAGAAAGGTGGATGCTGGAAGACAAAACCAACACCAACACAGTGACAGAATCACTGGAACTGTTGTGGATGCCCCAAGTGGCTTTTCTCAAAGAGAGGACTCAAATTCCAAGCTTTCAAACTCAAATTCCCTCATTGATTTGAAGCTGGGTCGGTTTGCTGACCATGGAGATGCCATTGATCCGGGGTTTTCCAAAGTTTTGTCTTCTTCTGAGTCATCAACGCCTCCTAAGAGAGCGAGAGTTTCGGGGGTTCACTCTCAGACTGCATATTGCCAAGTCTATGGCTGTAATAAGGATCTCAGCTCCTGTAAAGATTACCACAAGAGGCACAAGGTGTGTGAGGTTCACTCCAAGACTGCCACCGTTATAGTCAATGGTATTGAGCAAAGGTTTTGCCAGCAATGTAGTAGGTTGGTCAAGTTTTCAACCGTTCATTTTACAATTCCAAGCTGCTAAATATGTATTACTATTGCTTGTCTCTTTTTGGTGCCTATTTGAATACTCAACATGACTCTTTACCTACTCAATTGTATGTCATATTGGTTTTAAAGGCTTTATCTGCTTTGGCTTGCATACTTTTCCTTTCCCCTTTATATATGGTTAAGGTTACTAGTTTTGCTACTTCATAATGGACAAGTTTGAAATGAGAAGCTGTGTTGTTGAGATATATAGTTTTGTTGTAATGTTTATTATATGATCCAGGTTTCATTTGCTAGCTGAATTTGATGATGGTAAGCGAAGCTGCCGTAAACGCCTTGCAGGTCATAATGAGCGTAGAAGAAAGCCACAAATGGGGATTCACCCCGGAAAGTCTGGGAGGTTGCTTCAGCCATGTGGGGGTAATAATATATTCTTAAAATAGTTCATGATATAGCTCTCCTCTCTCCTACACTTCCCTTTTCCCTTAAATTCCCATCTTACTTTTGGACACATGCACATTCAACCTCGCATTCTTCATTGATTAAATTTCATGTGATTGGCTGCTTAATTATAACTCTGTTGGCACTAAAAAGTATAGAAGCACGCCTTTGAAAAGGTGGTTTCTTTTCCCTGTCCATTTCTACCTTTTCCAAGGCTTCATGTAATCCTCCATACAGCCTCAGAAATGATTCAAAGTTTTTGTTCGCCTTTCTGTTTAACTTCTCACTTTGATTCCCGTCCATACTGTGGTACATTTGTCATACAGATTTCTGTCAGGTTTCATTCTGATGTCAGTGTCAATATTAACTCTTTGTGTTCAAACAGCCACACTTCAAAACATGTAATGTGGTCCAACTTATATTATATTCTAGAGGTAATCTACTAATTGGTATCCTGCTTTGTCACCCACCCAACAGAATAAATGTGAATTTTCAAATGTTGATTTACCTGATGAATATATATCTATAAGATATGCTGTGTCACCTCATAGCCACATTTGTTTCAAAATGTTTATTCTTCATTTATTTTCTGTTTTGACCTTGTGTAAAGTAACTTCTTTTATTTTTGGGCTACATTGTCTAACTAGTTTTAATTTGGACTCTTTTGCTAGCAAATGTTTAGTGACTTGTTCAACAAAAGATTGGTTATCTCTTAGGGGAACTGTCCTTCAACTAGGTGAGGTTGACATGGACCACGCAATGTCTTTAGACTTTAAAACCAAAATTTCGTAGAGGTAGATGTTATTACCATGAGGTCTCTGTTGACAAATTCTCCAATGTCCTTCTTGGTCCACCTCTCCTCCTTCACATGACTAAAACCATGCAATCTAAACTTCTCACACCACAGGTGCCACACATCCATCTCTCTTTTGATTAATCATAACATCAACACGAAGCCCAATCAGCTGGAAATAACTTACGAGTTTTTATACCATATACTAACCTTAATATTCTATGATATAGCTCAACTGTTGCCACTCATTTTCTGTTTCTAATTAACAAGGGTGAAAAAAGAGATGAAGCAGTGAGAGTAGTACGTTGCTGTTTTAACTTTTTTTTAAATTGTTTCATGGAATGAAATAAACTTCTTTATTGGTACAAAATTGTGATAAAACATCAAAAGTGTGTTAAAAAAATTTCAAGTTGTTTTAATATTCAGAAACTCTTGAATTGATCTTTAAACTGTATGGGACGTGCCTAAATTCTAAAGCTTTGTTCCTTAATCATATTTTGAACCGTTTCATTTACACAGTTAATTTTAGATGGTTTCACGACTCTTATAAGAACTGATTCCCCAACGCCAGGTTTCTCTACTTTTATAGTCATCTGATATTCGTAAAGTTGTTTGAATTTGATAAGGATCATGTGGTTGCAGATAGCAGATTCCAGGGAACTCTGCTAACATCATCCTTTATCCGCCCAGAGATGCTTCCTAGTGGGGTCATGTGTTCTGAGAAATATGGTATGAGTGGCTTCTGGCGACATATCAAAGCAGAACACGGAGCTGGTTTTAGGCATCTTTCTTCTATGCCTGTATCCAATGGACATCCTCAGTCAAGGTCGTTATTTCCATCATATAACGGAAAACAATTTCCTTTTCTTCAAGAAAATTGTGCAACATCCACCACAGGAAGCATCTTCTGTGAGAGCAATAGCCACTATCCACCTACCCTCAGGGCACAAGATTCTGGGTTAAGGCCACTATTCCAGGACACCTTAGGAAATGAGGACTTCAATGTTTTTGATACAGCATCAACTGTTCAAGGATTATCGGAGATTTCAGACTCTTGTTGTGCTCTCTCTCTTCTGTCATCTCAATCCCAGAACTCTTCTAGCCAATCATCAGGAATTCCCTTGGTTCACTCCTTGGTTATTCCAAGCAGTCATGGCCATCACTATAGCATGAGTCAGGTCTCTGAAAAGATAGGAATAAGCTCACAGACTTCTTCAAGCCGAGTGTCAGATAGTTTTCCTTCAGAACTAAATCATGCAGACGGAAGTCATCTCAGTCCTGTGTTAATATCAGACCATAATGATATTGTAAACTTTGATATGGCAGATGGTATCTTTCATGGTTCAGAATTCATGAATGTGAAGGATAGACTTTCCTGCGAAGATGGTGCAACCATCGACTTGCTACAATTGTCATCACAGCTTCAGCGAGTTGAGCATGAGAGGCAATCCTTGCAGGTGAAGCAGGAGAATGATTCTTCTTGCACTCTGCGGATTACATAAAATGCTTTGGAAGAGGTACGTTTTCCTGTTTTGTGAAAATTTGGTGACCTAATTTCTCTATGCAGACTACGTTGGCACTTTGCTTCAGGTAAACTTGTGGTTAGCACTCTGCACTATGCACTAGCTCTATATCATGCTTCCTCCATTCCTCTGCTTTCAAGGAAAATGAAAAATGATATATTAAATTATGTGAACTAACACCATCAGTGAAAGAGACGTTTTCTTATTCATTAATGAGTTTGACATTAATAACATCTTGCATTGTCAAACTCATTAATTACTGTTACATTAGCAATATATTATTGAATGAAAGTATAGAACATTTTTACTAATAATGCATAAAATAAAATTCATCTCTTTTGGGTCTCTAGCCAAACAAACAAGTCATCATCCCCTTGAGCAATTAAGGGAAACGGTGTCTCACTTGCATGATATGTATTTAAGTTTTTCAATTACCAAAAAAATTATTAATATTTAATTCTGTTGTGTAATGATTAATTAGGTATCAAATGATTCAACATATTGCTTTCCCTCTGTGAAGTACATTTACATAAACGGAATTTAGAGGATGAAAATTTCATTTTTGTATTTGTTGCAGGAAACAGGTTGTGTAACATGTGACAGACACACCTAGGCCAGTCATCTTAGACGACGTAGGCCACAGTGAAATTGAATCTTCAAATGGTGCTATTTTCATCTGTTGCTAACTATTTAATGTAGTTTGCTTGTGCTGATTCGGTTCAAGAACTTGTCTGCAGAATAACTGATCTACCAAACACGTCAGGGGCTATATCTGATATTAGTTCGGACGCAATTGTCCCAAGTGTAATGTATCCATCTGGATGTAATAAACAAATGCCTTGGATGTATGAAAATATGCTTGTCATGGCATAAACCTTTCAAACCAGGACATTGTTTACTAGAATTGACGTTCGATTTCGTGCCAACTTTGGTGATGACATTTTTTTGTCGTACTGAAATATTAATCCTGCACTGGTATTGTAATAATAAAGACAAGCTTTAGGTGTAACAGTTTACGTGTCTTGCTATTATTCAATTAAAATTAGAGTTTGATCAAAATATAAAGTTCTGAGTAACAACATTAGAAGCACAGTTGGATGAGTGATACTGTGGAAACCAGCCTGTTCTTGTTGGAATGTGGAAATATACTTATATACATATTTTCTGAAAAAGTAACCTTACATCACTTTGATGGGACAAGCAAATTCATAATCATGAATGAGAGAAGTAGAATAGGGACTTGTCGGATCAACTCACTAATCTCGTTGAGAAGCGCGTCACTAAATTCAACACTTGAAGCACGTACCATTGTCACGAGTCTTGGAGCCACTCTGTATTCATGGCATTAACCATTTTCATGCACAGAAACCTTCGAATACTCGTCGTCTTCTACAACGACCTACACTACAAAAAAATGACTACCAATTACCAGCCAGTGCTTTTGAAACCGAACCTATAGTTCAATTATATTTAAATTAAATTCCAACATATGTTAATAAAATTATTTGTTTACGAAAACAAAAGAGATGACGAGTATTAACGAGCGTGAACTGTTATAAGCTAGCAATATCAAATAATGGCGATGCACGTACAAATGATAAAACAATGATGCCAGAATGAGCACAGATAATTAATACATAAAAATATAAAAAGGAAAAACAGTCCAGAAAAGTGTAGGGGGCACTAACTAAATTTTATGCTTGAATTCATCAAAATGCAAGGAACTCAGTAGTCTACTCTAGAGAGCAAAAAAGAACAAAAGAAAAACTAACGATTAGATAATTTTACAACGCAAAAGCTACAAAAATACACCACGTGGGAGTAAAAATCCACCCTTCTTGGTAAATAACAGGACAGACTTCTTGTGGCAAGCATGTATGCCACGGTGTTCCATGCATATTTTGAACCGTGTGAATGACTTTCAGTTTCAGCAATCTTGTGCAGATAACTTGGGTAACTTCAAAAGAGAAGATGACGCCCTTATGTTCCACGTACATAGATTCTCCAACATGATTAAGTCAATAACATTACCACACAAGCTAAAGTGCCAAAAACTGTGCTTAGTAAAGAGAAAACTAGTTTTGAATTTGCATTCGGCAGCCATGGATAGGCGTCAGGAGGTGGCATTACACAGTTGTCTCCATTGAAATAAATTCTTCGAGGGAAAGCCCATCCCTTATCAAATGTGAAGGTTGATTTATCCTTTCGGAATAAGAGCTCAGACTGCACATTCCCGAAGGGTCCTGCTGAAGTAAGTAAATCATTGTAGAACTTGACTCCCCACAGCATACCAGTATCATCTGCAAAACCAGATCCCAAAACAATCATACAAGCATTGGAATATTTTGCTCACAAGTTTATCTAAGACTATATGATAGCGCAAGATAGAACTTACTTAAGCCCACATAAGGCGTTAGCGGCTTGTAGTTAAAGCTGAAAACCTGCGTTACATTGTCAAAGTTTGGATGCTGCACAACAAGGTTCCATTGTGAATAGTTCACTACGTAATTGAAATTTGTGATTGTGATTTTGATCCTCCAGTACTCTTTATATTGAAGTTTCACGTGCCAATGCACTCTAATAGGACACATGTGATTGGTGCACCGGACCAGAGGTGTATTTATAGATTTTCCTGGTGGCGATACTACTGAAGCTAGATGTGGGGAATTGGGACTGTAAGAAAAGTTCAGAAAATTATATCAGAGGGCAGTTTCGTACATACACTAGAATGATAAATTAATGACTTACTCTACACAGCTGCTAGGTTCTGTTTTGTTTTGGCAACCACAGGTGCAGGTAGGGCAGTTTACTATTGTACTGTTGTAGAAGGATGAAAGAGAAACACAGCACGTTGGGGTCTTCTGAGCTAGGAATTGAGAATACGTGCACGTAACATTCCAGGTCACTGCCAGAAAAATATTCACATTAGGTTTAAGCCAAATCTGAGAAACTAAAACTTGCTTTTCATAATTTTTCTGGTCAATGTATAATGCACAAGTAATTATGTCTAGTTACCTCACTACTTATTATTTGTTTGACTAAAACCTAATAATCTCATCTCATCAATGAGGACAAGTATTGCTGCTATGAAGGAAAATTGAGTTCTCTTGTTGGTAATTCAATAATAGTAGCCTATTCAGTATCTGTTTCTGTAAGATAGGTGCAGTCCTATACCTACAAATTTAATCAGATACAAAAGTCACTTCAGTTTTGTAAGAGAGAAAATTGATAGAATAAAGTCTAATGCATACATACATCTTTTACATCTAGAACTACAGTTTTGTTTTTCAGATAAGTTCAGAAAGAAACAAGTATATATATGTAAAGTTAGAAGTCAATGCATTTTGCAAGTAACTTACTCAATGCTTGAGTGCTTCTCCTCTTGTCTTTGGTAATAAATCTAGTTGGTTTTACAATCTTTGCAGGGCCACAAGTATAACCAGGCCCTGGTGCTTTCAGGGTAAAATTTCTTGGCAGTTTGACCGTTTTGTTGGTTGTTCCTGCAGAACCAACAATGAGTTGAAATGAGCTTATTGCATGTTCAGGGTCCTGGGCCCATGAGGTTAGGACTCCCCCAGTGCAACAATTCGCAATCTGCTGGTTGTAAGGACTTCCAGGCAGTAAATCCACGACGGTGGGATCCTTCTTACAACAATGAGGGATGTTCCCTTTGAACCTTGAACAGTCCCCTTGCTCTGTGGTTTGGCCTCCCATTACATTCCAAATTACCTCCTTTTTTGCCCATGTCCACCCTAGTATCCATCCAGGGGCCTCAATATGCCGATACTGTTGAAAGTTGTACATTGTGACAACAGCCTGTAAAACCAAGAAGGATTTAGTATGTTAAAGAAACAGACAATGCAGGACCTAATATTGATTTCTATATAAATTTGAAGGTGATAAAAAATTGGTACAACCTATACACATTTACTGTCTGGTTCTAAATAATTATAACTTACAATATGTCCAAAAATAGTAACCAATTAATCATAGGAGAAAACTTAGATGCACTTCCTTAAGTGCTATTTGTCTTGTTTTTTATCAAATAGAAGTTTCACCCTGGATACATGTACCGCTTGCTAAAACAAGGAGTTCTAGCCATTGTGTAAGAATTGAAGTTTTACATTATCCATATTAAAGTTCAATCAAGCAGACACCCTAGAGGTCCAGATGAAACATGGCTTGTACAACTGAGAAGATCCACCAAGCCTAATACGAATCTAGTCCTGTACAGTGTACAGCTCTAATTTCTTACTTCAAAATAATTTTCAGGTTAAATACCAAAACTCACAATATGATGTTTTCCCAAGTATTTTCTGACGTTATGAAACTAGTGATGATCACTTACCATATAGCCGTCTGGTGTCCAGCTTATGACATCCCATTTGATTGTAATGTTTCCAGTTGGATCAAGTGCATCATAGGCTTCTGTATATGATTGAACAACCGTGAAAAGTTGAAGACTTTAAATTCTGGGTAAGATTACTTAAAGCAAATAATCTTATACATCAAAGTTCCATATATCTCACAGCATTTCTCCTCAAGTCTAGATTAGAGAAGCCTCCAAAAAAGTAGTTTGTATCCTGTCTATGGCAACATCACACTTTCTTCAAGCTAGAAAATAAACAGAAAGCTTTTCCCATTTTCCCTCTTCATTTACAAGATGTTGAAAAGATACTTATGTCACATCCGCATAAAATCACCAAATGAACGTTAATTTAAGAAGAGTGTAACTGGGTTTGTCTATAGTACTATAAAGAGAGCCAGAAGACAACAATACCCGACATGGTAGCCATTTCGTCGTTAAAAACAAAAGCAAACGGCAAATATATGCCTCAGCAGTTGATAAGAGCACAGTACAAATGCCTAGGAAACTTGAAAGAAAGACTAAATAAAAAACACTAAAAACAGTTGAGAGAATCTCAGAAGTCCCAAAAAAGCATTTATTGTTTCTGCATTTTTTGTTTTAGTGAAAATGGGAATGCTCTTGAATCTACATGACAACTCTATTGTAAGAAAGTGTGAAGTATGATAATATTCCCAAGCAAAGTTAATATCAGTGAGGATGAAAGTTAAGCAGTACCGGTAGACGAGAATGTAGTGCACAAGAGCAGTGACAGCAGTAAGAGGGCCAAGAAGCCACGACGGGGGACAGCAGATCGAGTGGTTGACAACCACACAGACTCCATTTCTTCCAGCGCAGAGTTTCTTTCACAATGGAAATGTAGCTAGAACTCACCCTTTACAAGGTTAAGGCTTTTCAGTTTGAGTTCAACTTGAAAAACTCTCTTCTATCTGAAACACAGTTTGAGTTGCCAAATATCAATGACACCCTTGCGAGTGACATTATCATGCTCTCTCTCTGTCTTTTCAAAAATAAAATTACCAAAGTGTTCAGCTTTTCTTAGTGCTGTCATTATTATTATTATATACTCTTTCTCACCCTTCATTTTCATTTCTAAGTACTAGTATTCCTGAAAATGTGATTTTTCATTTCAATATTTCTTTTTTTGAGTTTTTAAATTGAATAAACATCAATCTGTTTTAGTTTCTCGATAAAAACCAAAAGTACTCAATCTTCAGAATTAAAAATATAGTTTTTTCATTCTCAGTATCAATGTTGAGGACAGAGGAATGTAAGGGAAGTAATAACAGTATTATTTAATTCAATAAAAAGTAATGCAGTGAATGAAGAAAGAAGAACTATGGTGCGAAAAGGAAGACAACACCGAAGAGTAAAGACACGACACTTTCCCCTCCATCTAACCATGTTTGCCGCGTCTATCCATTTTTTGTCCCAATAGATTTTCATTTGATATAATTTACTATTTTAAATTATTATTTTTATTATTACTATGTTAAAAGAAACTTATAACTTTAGAACAATCGAGTGAATCATCTGGGACTCTGACATAATTTATTAATATTAACTCAATCGGTTGAATATGGTTTGTGAATTAATATAAACGTTGAATTCATGTTTAAAAAAACATTGGTCACCTGGTGGAACTTTGCTGCAGAGTTAAGACATAAGAATCACTTTGCGGCAGATAAGGTAATTAATTATTATGGACTTTAATTCACTACCACGCAAAACTGTGTGTGGATGACATACACCCATGAAGAAGAAAAGTGTCTGGATGACATAACCAAATAATTAATATTTGGTATTTAATAATGTTATCAAATAGATAACATTATCAAAATCACTGCATTTAATTTATAGATTATAATTTTAATTATTTTTACCTCTACAATTTTTTTTTATCGAATTCCGTCGTTGGTAGAACCTACTCTCACCCCTCCCAATAGTTAGAAGAATTTGTGAACATGAAAAGTAGTATATATTAGTGCTGTGTTCATTTCAATGAATTTTGATCCCATTTTTTGAAGTTACAACACATGCTCACTTTGGCAAACATTAATGGGCCTTTTGTGCCAAATTATATGCAATAATTGAAGGGCTGAGCCCAATACAGAATTCGACACTAAACATCACTATCTACACCCTACCCTTTTACTCTTCACGTCACCTATTCTCTTAAACTCTTTTCAAATACCAAAACTATCTCCTTTCCTTCTAAAATCTGAAGACATATAAAATGAAGTCTAAAATCTGCTTATTCAACGTGCCCATAACTAAAACATATGAGGCTTTTTAAATGTATCATCTTTAAAAGAAATTCACTTAGATTTTCTTTTTTTTTAACCATCTTTCACTTCTTTCTCATACAACTCTTACAAGTTAAGAATTTATATTCTTATTTTTCAATTACACGCATGATTGAATGCTTAAATGAAGTTAATTGTGGGGATTAAAGATCATAAGTATGCTCAAGGGTGCTTGTTTCTAATGCTAAAATAAGTAAGCTTACTTCAAAAACAAACAAAAAAGATAAGGAAAGATATAGATGTTTAACTATATGTTATACCACACAAATGTCCTAGGAATGATTCTTTTAAATGTAAATATCTCTTCTAAACTATAATTTATGTATTTTATTTCTATATTTTGTATTTCTTTTTAGTTTTACGAGTATTTTCAGTCCATTAGCCTACAAGTTACACTTTGCAAACAACCTGATAAGAAAAAGTTTGCCCATTTACTGTGTGGGCTTATTATATAAGTTGACGATTTAGGGATTATCTTCTGCACCCCAGTTTTTAAATCTGCACTTCCATGTTTTTAAATTTGCAGCTTCTTATTTTTAAATCTGCACCCCCATAAAGGAGTGAAATGACACTTATTTTTTTTAAAATATTTTAAACTGTATATTTCAATATGTATTTTTTATCCAGAAAATAATTTCTGAAATATACATTTTTAGATCGTATAATCCAATAACATATTCTACATATATCTTTAGATTCATTATGAAAAATTCTAAAAATTCATTCTAAAATCTACATTCTAAAAATAGATTTCAAAATATATAATATAAATGTAATACATTTTGGATCTACATTTACTTTAGAAAATACATTTAAAAAATACATATTTTTGAAGTGTGAAATTAAAAACTCAAATTTTATGGGTTGCTTATCAATACATCGGGGTGCATAATGCATTGCTCGAGCATTTATCGTAATAATAGCTTAAATCAATGTTTGCACAAACATCTCCATAAATATTTTCATCAGGAAAAATAAGAAAATTTTATTTTATATTTAATGAATTTTAATCTATAAATAAGTTCATTTCATTTTTTTCTGGGAATAATAGTTATAGATTGAATAAATCATACTATATGTCTCTACAAATATTTAAAATTCTCATTTATCTGAAGTAAATTTATTATACTGGATTGGATTCTTTTCTTAAAAATAATAAACTAAAAAATCGAGGGGTTGAAAACAATTATAACATTTTTTATTATAAAATGTATTAAACATCAAATACTGGTTTGTAAGCCACAAGAAAACAGAGTTGCTAAGGATTGACTTCGTATACAAAAAAATATGTTTTTTTTTAATAAAAGCTTTATATTAGATATAATTATGAAATTTGATATCTCAATTAAACTGACATTTTAACAACAATTATTTCTCATCATATTATATGAAAAAATATTATTTAAAAAAATTTAAAAAAATATGCCACAAATATGTTTGTTCAGAATGTCTTTAAGCTTTGAAACATGTTCTATTCATAAGTGTTTGGGACTCACTACACTAAGCTTTTGTGTAATAAAAAAATAAATAATATATTAAAAAAATTCAAAACTACAAGTCTAGTGTACGATCAAAATAAAATCCATCTTGAAAATAATATTAAATTAAATAATTGAAAAGGTAGTAAAAGGTGTAACACGTATTATAAATTCCACACATATATACTAAACTTGTATTATTTAGCCATCAAGAATTTACTAATATAATTTCAGAATGAAGTTTAACTCTAGGCTTACATTCCTATATATTTATGAATCAATACAATCAGAGCAGTTTTCAGATACAACAAAAGTATAAAATACTAAATTAAAGAAAAATATTGATAATCAATCCAATGAAACAATAAAAGGATAATTAACTATTAAATCCAAAAAAAATATTGATAATCAGTTTCATTAAGCAAGTAATATGGACACGATTAAAATGAAAAAAAAATCATTACTTTATGTATATATTAACACACAAATCACATAAGTACCAAATTAAAAACTTATAGAAGTCTTATATTTATTAACTACCATATGTTAGCTAATTACTTACTAATTAGAAACTATTTAATAATAATATAAACTAATTTATAAATTTTTTTTTAATTTTTAACATAATTTTTAATTTAATTAATATAATAATTAATTATTTTTTGTTTTAAAATTATTTTTTATTTAATAATTTTTTTTTATAAAAATATCCACATTGTAAGTTAGAATGATTGTAAAAGCATCTAATATTGAATACATATAAGTGTTTTATGAATACATTTAAGATTTTTTTTTTAAATGACATTCTTTAAATTGAATATATTTAAATTTTAAAAATATTATAATTATTAATTTTACTATAATAGTATTGAGTAAACGGATTAATAAAATAGTATTTTTTTTAAAAAAATGGTATATTAAAATTTTTATATTATATTACATTTATTAACATTACAATAAAATATATTTAGGATAAATTTAGAACTGTATTAAATTTTATTGTAAATTTCATATACGTGTCCAATTTCTACTAATAAAACAAAGTTGTGATCATATTAGAAATTCAATTTTATAAACGTTTTTAATTTGAGTAATAGGAATTTAGTTCTAGATTTTTTTAATAATATTGATGTGTTTAATTTAATTATATTTTACGTTTTCTAATACAATAAATTAATTATATAAAATAAAATTATTAAAATGGAAAGATAATACAATTTAACAAATTAATAATATTTACATAAAATATAAAATATACAGATATATCCACCCCATCCATATATACATATCTATCTATCTTTTATATATTTTATATAGATTGAGGGAGGATGAATTAAATTTCTAGTATTATTTTAACAATTAATATCCATTTAACTCTAAAATTAAAAAAATAAAGATAATATTAAAAATTATTTTTTAGAGATAGTTTTAGAATACAATAAATTATATATCAATTTAGAAATTATTTAACAATAATAAAAACTAATTTAAAAAAAATAGTCTATAAAATATCTATAATTTAATCAATATATTAATTAATTATTTTTTATCTTTAAATTTGATTTTTATTTAATGATTTTCTTTTAGTAGTATTGTTCCTAAAATATGCTGAAATGCTCGAAATTATTGTTATTTTTAATTTTAAAATTAACATTTTATGTTAAATTTTAGTTGGTATTAACTATTTTAAATGATGAATTGAATGAATTTATGATTTTATATATTGACAATGAAATGTTAAAAAGGTAATTATAAATTTTTTATCGATAATTTTATAGTTGGTAAGAAACTAAATAAAATTAAAAATTATATTAAACTAAAATTTGAATATAAATTTGTCTAACGTGTCCAATTTTTTGGCCCCAGCTTTGCACTCAAGTGCCATTAGTAGATATTCGTAAGTATTTAAGCAACATGCGAATAGAGATTAAAATTGGTATTCCAACAAACATAAAATTGAATACGGTTATTTTATAACATAAAATTTAAATTAATAATATAATATAATATTTTATTTAGACTATAAATCAACAGTGATTATAAGTTTATTTTTCATAATATTTATTTTAACCAATCAAGCTCGTTTATTTATCTAAGTAACAAAGAATTGAATAAAGTGTAATAGTTAACAATGATTTATGCATAATACAATCAATAACTAACTTAATTTTCAAGCATTTAATACATCCATCTATTTGATATTTAACATTGTTTTCTTATAAACTAAAAGAATATAATAATATAAGAAAGAAAGAGGATTGAACAAATAAAATAAAAAATTTAAATATAATTTATTAATTCTATAAAATCGATTTATAAAATAAAATTTGGATGAAATATTATATGGAATATGAAATCCAACGTTAGCCTGTGAAACAGGTGATATGCGTAATGAAGCTTTGCATGTCACGATCATTGTAGTTGCAGATTCCACTTGCACTTGGCACAAATCTTAGAGAAGTAGCCTCTCATGTTGTGTAGAAAAGAAGGTTTGTATTAACTAATTAAGTATATGAAGCTTTAAGACAGTGAAAAGAACTAAAATAATGGGTTTAGGCATTAAATAGTGAGTGAATTTGCAGCTTTTGCCCTACCCGAGATCCCAACAGTTGTCCCCATTCATACCATTCTTGGTTAGCCAAATTCTTGATGTCATAACAGGATCATTTTCATTATATTCAAAACCAAACCAATTATTTGTGTGGTCCATAAATTGAGGAGAGCACATTATAAAGAAACTACTTTTGCTCTCCACTGTTTCTTTAACATGTTAAAGCATATGTTGGAGAAGCATCCAACAGGCCAGTATGATGGTTACACATTCATTAATTAAATCATCGACATGTATATATATATGCATGCAATGCGATGGGAATTCAGAATTAGGTTCTTTGTAATCTCTTGCGTGATATAAATAACATAGAATTTATCCATTGGTGTTGTTTTTTATTGTTATGTAGGTTCGATGGGTGGTGGAGGATGATGATTCGTTCATATGCTTGAGCCAGGCTTTTAAAACCTTAGGTTTTTCGTAGTTGAGGAGGCGGCGCAGGATTTTTAATTCATCTTCTTTTATTTTCTTTATCTCTTTTCTAGATTTCAACTTTTGCTTTTCGATTGATTGGAATCACATAGCAATTACTTACCAATCTGGTTCCAGGATTAAGCTTTAATTTTCTACTTAAAGCAGCTAGAGGCTTACTAGATTTAGATCATCTTCTAATATAATCTTCATTCTAACTCGGTTCACTCAATCTTTCTTTAACAATTTTATGCCACTGGCAGATCGCGATCTTCCTTTTCGCGGCATCTTCAAGTAAAAGGATTAACAACGCACCAGTTAAGAAGCTTGCTTTGTTTAGTTCATAATTATGATTCGTTTGTGAAGATTTTTTTTGGACTCACTGGGGATATAGATCATGCTTTCAAAGCTTTCATTTTAAACATCTTGGTGTGTGACTTCATTCTTTGTTGGCTAAATATCTACAGATTGAAGGTAATACAAAACAACATAAAATTAAGAATAATAACAAGAGTGTCATAATTATCTTCCAATTAATTTAGGTTTCAATTGATAGAAATTGATTTGAATTCTATGAAAATGTGATGCCTCTAAAGGTAATTTATCTTATCTTGGCACATTCTAGCCTGATAGATTGCTTACTCAAGCAAAATTATTACAGAAGCACATAATTATAGATTTGTGTAATGATCTTTGTGTTATGCTCTCCAATATCAGAAACAACCAACATGTCAATGACGGGTGGATTTATATGTCAGCAATAGAAACATCAGTCACTCAATTACTACTGATGAAATATTAGTCACTAAACTACTTAGCAACTAAGCATATAATAATTGGATTGTTACTGTCCCAAATTTGACTCTTTAATTAAGGTAATTAGCATCTGAATTGCTTTCTTTTACAGCAAAAACGTTGGTTAGTTCCTATGGTAAACACTCTTGTTGTAGTTCTATCTACTCTCGTGTGTATTTCAATACCTTATTGGTTACACATCTCAAACATCCCATTGGGACATTGTTTTGAAGAGGAAAAAACATCCTATATGTACCAGTTAACATCTTTCAAGAACTTGTTATTTTACTGTCATGTGTAGTCTGAGAAAAACATAAAACAAAAACAAGAAAAATCGTAACTAAAAACACAAAAGTTCTAACAATATATAAAATTAAATGACATAATGTAGTTAATCCATGTTTTGGGGCATTTCATGTCACTTTGTATGGTCCCAAAATATGCGTGTCTAATCCTTGTGAACTAACTAGAAGGATAGAATCTATAAATAACTGTCTTTTACATCTTAGTATACGTCCATTGTTGACACCTATAACTTGCAGTATTTGTATGATCATAAAAAGTTTTACAGAAATTTCAGCTCTTACCAACCTTGACATGTGATCTGTTGTACGGTTTTTGCTTGCTCTTTCCTCTTAGATTTCATTAAAAAAAATCACCAATTAAAGTCAAAACATCAGCATCGACCACGACACTTAGTGCTAGGTGTACGCAATGTTCTAAAAGGCTTAGTGAATTGTAAGTTACTTTGTCACTGGACTTCGATGTGACCATCACTCATCAGTTTGAGTAATTTTCTTAAATCCTACAAGACTTAAGAAAAAAAAAAGTGTTATTGTTATTTTATCTTGATTTCCTATAATATTTCTAGTATTTACTAAAATCTAATAATCATAAGCTAGTTTATGTAATTTCTAGTGCATAATTAATTGGTTAGCTAATTTTTATTAACTTATTTGTTGCCTCCTTGTTGTGAGGTATAGGATTCTCAGACGACAACTAATATTTTTTTCTTCTAAAATTCACCATAATATACTCTTTTTTTACCATACATGACTTTAAAACAACACAAGCTAGCTTAACTTTAAAGGTGTCTCTCTCTCTCTATATATATATATAGTGCATAACGAAGGATTCTAAAATAACAAAAAGAAAAAGGAAGGACTAAAGCACTTGCATTTGATGTATATAAAGAGAGAGAGATATTAATTTCTTTGGATATTCAAACCTATTTGCATCTTTTCTTTATGGGGGGGAAAAAGGAGCAAAACTTTTACAGGCATAGTTAATCTATATATTCTGGGGAGGGTTTTTGGATCCTGCAAAAGATATAGGTTCATAAATAATTGTTAGGTTCTTAAATTATTTTAAAGCTTCTGCGTGTTGACGATGAACTAAGGAGAAAAGGTGAAATTCTTGTTGTAGCCATGGTAGTTCATAGCCTACACAAAGCAATAGATCTTTCACTTCCACCACCATTTCCTCCACCCACAAAAGATATGATACTCCATACACAAATTTTAACACCAATAAATCTTTTTGACATTCAAAAAGAAATAAAGGGAAAAAAATAATTCTCTCTTCCTTATTTACAATATCATTTTCATAAAACTGTTTGTCTTTTTACGAAGACTTGATAGTTTGCTTTTTCCTCTCTAAAATATCCTTAATATAAAAAATTGTCAATCTTAATTTAATTCGACAATATAAAAACATATAGATATTCAATAAAGTTTTTGAACTATTTTAAATTTAAATATACGCATAAGCATAAATTTTAAAAAGTGATATAAATTACTAAATAATTATTAATTTTAATTAAATTTTAAAAAAATATAAATTAATTGAGAAAATATTTATTAGAAGAAAAATAGAGAATATAAATAAAATAAATAAATGTTATCCCCACAATTGACGACACTTGAAAAAGTGATTTGCCCTTGGAGGAAAAAAATGATGCAGGCATAATGATAATATACGGAATTCAGTGATTTGATAGCTTAATTATATAACCTTCATCACGCATGCTATAGATTGCTGACCAACTCTCTCTCTCTCTCTCTTCTATTCATAATTAACTTTTAGAAATGACCAACTCCATCTTATAATTTTCCTTTCTACTTCTTTAATTTATAATTCTTATCACATAAACTAAGGGATAAGGACACCTCTTCCTTATATATCTTCATGAAAATAGTAGATGATATATTTTTTTTTTTACATTCATATTATAATTCTTAATACTATTATTTTAATCATTTTTCATATCATTTAATTATAATTTTTTTTTATTAAAATTATCACATCAAAAGTTTTTTCTAAATTTTCAAAGTATATTTTTCTTTATTTTTAATGTTCAATATTATGTTTCATAACCATTTTACATCTCATTTTTCTATTCTTTTACGTCGATATTTCTTGTCCTCTACAAATAATAATCTTTTACAATCTTAAAGGGTTAAAGTTGTAAAACTATTAAAATTGTAGATACTATTTAAAGAAAGTGTCTTCATTATAAATGTTTTCGGTGTATAATATATAATTAACTACAAGAGATCTAAAAAATTTATAGGTAACTAGGATGGTATTTTGTAGGGTGGATATAGATTTGATTATTACTATCATTTATATTTGAAGTAAAAATTCATTTATATATCTTTATTTTCATTAGGTATAAAAAAAAATTTCTTATCCACATTTCCATCACCATGCGAATTATATTTGTATTCGTGCTCCTATCTTATCTCCATCATTTTAAATATTAAATATTTTTCTTACAAAGAATAAAGAAACATACTATCATTAAGTATTCAAAATTAAAATGATACAATTGTTTATTCTTCGTATCATATATATTAAATAATAAATAATGATAACATAAATATCAAAATAAAGTATAAAAGAGGTTATAGATTGAACATCTTAAATTGATAATAAGATATTTTTGTGTAAATAAATAAATAATAATTAAAAATAATCAAATGTGTTTCTATAAAATATTTGATTCAATGATATTGAGGTTTGTATTTGGACGAAATCATATAAATTGAAAAAAATGTGTAATTAAGATTGTGATAAAATAAAAAATGCTTTAAGAATTTGGGTTAACTTGAATAGATATTGAACAAGTCCCACAATAGAAAGAATTAAAAGTTGTGTAACAATGAAAGAAGAATTTTTCAAATGAAACTAAATTATAGATTAAAGAGAATAAGTTTTTTTTATGTTACTTAATATACTATAAGGATTTTCATAATTTAGAATAAAAACGATGACAAAGCAAATTACATACTCATCCTCCTCTCCTTATTCAATATAAAAAATTGAGTACTCATAATTATATCCCATCAATATTAGAATTTTATGTCAAAATCAAGATTGGTTCAAATAATTATACTAACTGAAGGAGTTTAATTATCATTACTAAAGGCTAGTTAAAAACTGGGTAAATAATGTAATCCTTTTAACTTTTTCTCTTTTATGTTTTTCAAAATTATTTACGAGAGAAAAAAAGTATACACACAATAAAATAATTTACAATTTTTTATTTTAATCATTTTTTCTCTATATCCACACAATAAATACATATATAAATTAATTAAAGATTCACTAGTTCAAAAGAAGTTTTTTAGGTTGGATATTTAGGCTAATTACATCAAGTAAGAATGTTCGCTAAAACCCTAGTGACATTAAGCGACACAACCTTCCCTTTGACAAAGAGGAGGAAGTTGGAGACTCCGTTAACCTTCTGGTAAAAGATCCACAACAGCATTTGTTCCAGCCCGCAAAACGAATTTCAAAAAAATAAAATAGTCAAAAAAGGAAAAAATAGAAATTTCAACTTCATAAGAGAATAATTATGATGACGATGATGATGGTAGTGGTAACAAGAAGGTTCATGATGGGTCAGGGGACCTTGAGTGAGAGGTGGGAGGAGTAACTGAAGTTTCATTCGCGAAACTAAGGGAAAATGGGTTGAGAAATTGATATAGGGGTTTGTCACAATTAGAGGGGTGGCGAAAAGGGAGTGGAAATGGCAAAGAACATGTCGAGGAACTAGGGTTGATTTGTGACTAGCAAGTGAATGGGTTGGTGACATTGTCGCACCATTGGAGGACGAAAACGAGACTAAGCAAAGAGAATGAGGAGAAAGAGCATATGTGAGTGAGAGGACGAAAACCTTAAGTTATAAAATTATAAATGTCCAAATAAAAACTTTGTTATGTTGAACTATTTGGGGTCTAATGTAAAATTCTATATTTACACCAAAATGTGTATAAATTCAAAGTTATTGAATTTTAGATCGAACCCTTTACAAAAATCTCACCCTGTATTTTTTTTATTATTTTTTTTTATTTGATGTAAAAGAGCTAACATAATATATGCCAACTTTGCACTAGTGATTAAAAAATTGATGAAGATATAATTAATAAAAAGAGATAATTAATGTGATCTTTAGTTTATGAATGAAAAAATAATATAAGAAAAAAAATCAATAATTATAACACTTAAAAGAAAAACAAAACTTACAAATGATGTCATAGGTACTTACTAGTATTGTTTCCATCATATTTAGAGTTTCATCTTTAATGATATACACACATTTAATAATAACAACATTGGTACATGTGTATAAAGAACTGTTGCAATTACATTGGTACATGGAAGAAAATAAATTAAATCACACTAACACAAGGTTAAAAGTACTTCAAGCTCAAGATGATTTACACTCTTGTATCATGACACCTTCAATTTCCCATGTATAAACAAAACATTAACAACTTTTCAACTAATACAATGAAAAAAAAAACATAAATGCACTAGATTTATACATAAAAGAGTGCATGTTTTAAATTAAAAATTTATTAGGGTAAATGATATTTTAAACTATTTACATTTTTTATTAAAATTAATTATTAAATAGTGTAGTTTAATATAATTTTTATTATATATATATATATATATATATATACATATATAAATTAGGAAACTGACATGGTTAAAAGTTGTGAAGTGAGATGATGGTTCCTTGATATTTTTGATGGATGAAAGTGAGTAATTATATGGGAAAGGGAGTGCTAATTATTAATGGGAGTAAAACTGTGGGATACTCCAACCCTTTAGGTTACAAAAGAAACCTCATAGTTTGATTGATTGATCAAGGGAAATAATGGGATACAGAAGGCATGAAAGGAGAAGGCCTTGTAACAACCTTGGTGATGAGAGAGCATTTCATTTTCATAGAGAGTTCCAGGCATTCAGACAGGTCCACCCCGCAATTAGAAGGCATCCATTTCAGGTGCTGTAGGAACATAGCAAGCCAAAGCTCAACAGTTGCCAGACCCATGGCTTTCCCAGGGCACACCCTTCTCCCAGACCCGAAAGGTGCCAACCTCAGATCAGACCCCATTATTTGCACCTCCTCCTTCACAAAACGCTCTGGTTTGAACTCTTCTGGATCAGACCACACTTCTTTGTCATGAGTGATGGCCCACATGTTAACCATAGCGGTGGTGCCAGCTGGAACAAAGTGATTGCCAATTTGTGTGTCATGAATGGAAAGCCTGGCCCATGACAGAAGAGGACCCGGTGGGTGCATCCTCAAAGTTTCCTTCACTATGCCCCTCACATAAGGAAGGTTGAGAAGATCATTATCACTCACACTGCGCCCACACCCAACAACAGAGTCTATTTCAGATTGAGCCTTGGCTTGGATTTCAGGATGTAAAACCATCCTTGCAAGAATCCATTCTAGGAGTATTGCCACTGTATCAGTCCCCCTAAATATCATTTCCTGAAATGTATATGCTTGGCCATTTCAAATTAAGAACTATGTATATGTATCATTGAAAGAACATGAGAATGATTTAAATGAGAGAAACTTACCCACAAAACAGCAACCATGTCAGAGTGTTGAAGTTTGTTCTCTTTCTCCAAATCTAAAAGCACGTCAACAAAGTCACCAGAACTCTCACTATCCTTGGTCTTATCCTCACCGACAGCTGCTCTCTTTTCCCTGTGCTCCACTATGATTTTTCCCACAAAAAAGTTCACTCTATCCACCAAACTCCTACACTTCCTTCTCACACCTTGCAAATCCAACCTACCCAAAAGTGGAAAGTGGTCACTCCAGTTAAACACCCCAAGCAATTCATACCCTTCACTCACCAACTCCTCAAGCTCACACCCATCACCACTCTCACCAAACACATAACTCTTCCCAAACACACTCATCATAACACTATTCAAGGACCCAAAATGCAACACCTTCCTCACCTCTACCTCACCATCTCTCCTCATCAGGTCCATGATGTCTTTCACCATCTGAGCTCCAACTTCAGTCCGGAACTTGCCGGAGGCCGCAATTCTCTTTGGAGAGAACATGTGAGTGGCGGAAATTCTCCTCAGGCTCCTCCAGTACTCACCGTATGGGGCAAACCCCATTGCACGATGGAAGAGGAGCTCGTAAGCAGATTCCTTGATAGGACGATCAGCGAAAGCTGAACTGCTCAACATCTCTTTGGCAGTGTCTGGGTGAGAAGAGATGATGAAAGGAGTAAACCCCAAGGAGAATGCCATCAAAGGCTTGGCATCAAAGATATGAGCAAGCTTAGCAAGGACTCTATGAGTAAGAGGTCCTGTGAAAGCAGAAACAAGACCCACCACCGGAAAACCAGAAGGTCCGGGAATGGCAGGTTTGTTGGCGAGAGATTTTCCCTGTCTAAACTTAGACAGAGCCCAAGCAAGACCACCAGGAACCAGCCAATAGCCAAAAATGGCTACGAGGGACATAACACCGAGCAAAACATCAAAAGTGAGTATAGTTGAGCAAGCAGGTAGCGGTAAAAAGAGAGAGCAGATTTCCAATGACATCTTACTTCTCAAGAATTTGTTGTGAATGGGTGAGAAAGAGAAAGGCAAAGTATGAGGCTCTTAAGAAGGACCTTGAAGTTGAGTTGTGCGAATGACAAGAGTGTGAATCAACTTAAATAGATATATCATCCACACCACTAACATGCAAACCTTTCTATCAAACACTTCTTATAACTCATTCAAAATCAATAGTAGACCACCCTTTATAAATTATAAAAATATTGTTAATTGGTTGTAACATTATTTTTTATAATTTTTATTCAAATTTAGTATAATTTTTATTCAAATTTAGTATAATTTTATATAAAATATAATTGTTGTTGTTGTGAGTTATAGTATTATGATACCCAATATAATCATACTTAATAATTATATTATGATCATATTAATGGAGAAATCCTTAAAATTTCCTGTATGAGTAAAAAATAGGATGTTTGCAGTGTTTTTCGGTTTGATTTTTTATTAAAAATATATATAAATTTAAACATAAAAATTAGATATCATTAGTTTTGGTTTGATTTAAACATTAAAAAAAAATCAATTTTTACGATTTGATTTGAATGGATTGTTCAATTTTATTGTATAATTTGTATTAATATATATATATATATATATATATATATATATATTTAGTTTTATTCTTTAAATATTTAATTATATATAAGTAATTTATTTCTTTTTATTCACAAAATACTAAAATAAGAGATAAATGCACAAAGAGTGTTTGTACAGTTTTACAACAAAGGAAAAGGAAGAAAAAAAATAAAGAAGAGAGGTGTGTATGTCATTTATTTATACATTTTAATATGAATAATAAAATAACTTCTATGATATTCTTTTCATAAACCTAACAAACTGTGTGAACACTTGTACGTAAACCTAACAAACTTCTTGCCCACACTTCCACGTGTATATTATAAGATATTTAAAACATAATATCAATCACTCATTTATTATTGTTTCTTTTAAGTCATTTTTATTTTATTCTACTTACACATTTCTCTATAAACTAACATATATTAAGTATGTTGTGTTACTTTTCTCTTCTTTCACAAATTTATAAACACAAACTAAGTTAAACACATGGCACTCATAAATGTCTGTTATGTGGTTGAATAATAAGTATATAGTATTTGAATAATTAATTTCAATTTGGTTCCATTCAATTTTTAAAAAAAAATCAAATAGATCCAAACAAGTTTAATTTTAATTTATTATCAATTTTATGAATTAGTTTTCAGATCTTTAACTGCTTTGAACACCTATACTAAATATGTCTTCTAGTATAATACAGTTTTATTTTTTTTTAATTTATGTCACCTCAATGTGATTTTAATAGAATTTTTTTATAAGATTCAAATTTTTATAATACAATTATAACAACTGTAACATTTCTACTCGATCAGATTTTTAAATTGAGTAACTTTTTTTTTTTTTAAATCTTTTATTATCTATTTTTTTTAGGATTTAGTCATTAATCTTAGTGGAGTAAGTTGAGAAGGGTAATCCTCTCAACTTATTCTATTATATACTGAATTTATGCTCTGTTTGAATAACTTGCATTAGGCCTTTAAATCTTGAAGCTTATGGAGGATGAAATTCTAGAGTTTGTTTGTAAAGCAAACAATTAAGGTAAGGGAAGTTAACTTTAATTTTTTTAATAGTGCACTAGACTATAAGATCTGAATGTGGAGGGGACGTAGTCCCAATATTCAATTTATTTTGCAGGAATGTTGTTTGTTTATATATTATGTTATTTGTTTACACTATAAGAAAATCATTAAATAGAAATTAATTTTACAGATAAAAAAATAATTAGTTGCTATAGTGACCAAATTAGAGACCATTTTGGAGACTAAAAAAAAAATAGTTTCTAAATTAGTTTCTATTATTGTTAAATAGTTTCTAAATTGATATCTAATTAACTACTAAGGTTTTAACTACCAAATATTTAGATTCTAAATTTGGTAGCAAAAACCTTGGTAGTTAATCAGATACCAATTTAGAAACCATTTAACAATAATAGAAACTAATTTAGAAACCAACAATTTTTTTAAGTCTCCAAAATGGTCTCTAATTTGGTCACTATAACAACTAATTATTTTTTGTCTCTAAAATTGGTTTCTAATCAATGATTGGTTTCTAATTAATAATTTTCTTGTAGTGTTATATATTGTTTAAACTTGTAGAAATATTAGATTTTTATAATTTAATATTTAAGTTTTTTTTATGTTAAATAGGACTATTAATGTTGTGGATTGCATCTTGAATGATATTGTATGATGAAAATTGTGTGAAATGGAAGTCATACATTTGGGATAATGTATAGATTGATGTTTGTTTGCGTATTAAGTATTGATGTCTATGTGGTAACAAAGATCTCCGAGCTTCACTGATTATCTAAGTCACATAGACTAGGATATCAAGTGGTGAGAAGCTGATGGGGGAGTTCATGCATGTACACCGTGACATATGAGATGCACAACTTGAGTTGTATTGAACTTACTCTAATCTTTTCTCTTGGATTAGCTGGTAATCTAAGTCTTGGGTATTGGATCAGGTGTTAGTCTCTAGTAGGACTTACTTAATAGGGCCTTCTGGAAGGCGTTAGTTATTATTCTATTTGTTAAATATCCTGAATGTGTAAATCCATGTGAAATCTATGTAATTGTTTTATGTTGGGATTTGAAGAAGATTGAATAATTGAGAAATTGATATATAATTTGATTTTCTTTTTTGATTTAATTGTGTATATTATAAAATTTTATTTTCATTAGCTTACCCTTACTTTTTCTTTATGTGTTATGAACTGCGATAACCATACACGAGTAGATGATTATACATGTATCGGAGGTTCTAGAAGACTTTAGGATGTTGTTTTAAATCTTATAATGTAAATATTTATATTTTTATAAGACATAATCTTGTGATAGAAATATTTTTAAAAACTTCAAGCTTATATAGAAACTAGTAGAATTTGTATTATAATAGTTAAATATATTTTTTGAGGTGTGACAACAATCACTTAATTTCTTCTCAAAACATTATTTTTCTATAAAAACTTTATCAAATATGATAACTTATATGTTTTTGCTGACTTTTAGATTAGTATGATAAGTTATAATCTTTTGTATTAAAATTATTTCTATTGAACTTAGGAATTCAATATGACATTTTGAAAATGGAAACAGAGCTTTCCCATAAATAGCATATTATATTTTATGGAAGTTCCTAGGAAGACCTTCCCTTCCACCGATGAAAGTTATTGCATTACCCTCTGTTTGATGGATAGAAAAGAGGAGGGAAGAGAGAAAGAAGTTGCAAATTATATTGAAGAGGAAGAAAGAGTTTTGAATTTCTTTCCTGAAGGTCAAATTTTCTTTTTTTCCCTTTAATTCTACTCAACCAAATAAAAGCAAATGTGTTATTATTTGAATTTCTTTCTTCTATTGCTCCTGAGTTAGCATTCAGTCTAAAGACTAAACTTGTCCTTCGATTACCCATTATGTTTTGCAGCATTTTAAAAGGTGTAACACCCCGAGCTCTGGGACAGAAAGTAATTTAATGCATAAGTAATTATCATAAACCATTCCTATTATGTTTTCAAACTATGTTGACACATGACACTGACATGAAATAACAATCATTTTAAAAGAGCAATTTCAGAGCTTAATTTTCGTGTGAGTATAAATATGTAGTATCAATGATTATATATATAATATAATAATGTATTTTATACAGTTAAATTCCAACTCCACTAATTTATGAGTGTCTGTATATATAATTATGTATTTTATGAAAAAATTAACTTCATTTTGAAATTAACAGTCAATTAAAAAATAAATTAACAATTCTTTTCCTAACAACATTTATATTTTAACAAAATTTAAATTGTTACTGTTACACGTATGTATATATAATAAACTAGTTTTATTCCAAAAAAACACTATATAGGTTTTCAAAACTTTTATATGTTGCACATTATATTTCAATAAATATATGAAAACAGGTGATATTTGGGCAAAACTTCTATTTCATTTATTTATAGAGTAACAGTTCAGATAAGGAGAGGTATATATTTTTTGTTTTCAAAAACTATCCATATTTTTTAAGACTATTCCTTACAAGTTAATGTTATAAGTGTAAAATAAATTTAATTTTAATATACAAAATTTTCATATATCAGGACATATGATATCTATGCAACTTCATTTTCAAATTAACTGACCGTTAGAAAAAATAATAACATATTTATTTATTTATTCAAAAACACTTTATTCATTGTTGACAACTTTTATAGTTACGGTTTGTCCGGAAATCAACACATAAAAAACGTGATGATACTTTTTTTTTTCAAAAATACTTCATTCTTCTTAAATTGTTTAAGTACTTTAACATTAATATTTTTTATTTTAAATATCTCAGGACATATGACAATACTCATGTTTTTACCTCACAGTTTTTAAAAAAAATGACATGTTTAATTAAAAAAAAAACACTTTATATATATATATATATATATATATATATATATATATATATATATAATTCGGAAGCTTATACTTAACAATGTTAAAATAGTTTTTACTCCTTCAAATTAATTCAAAGTTCAGAAAAAAAAGTAATGGCATATTTAATATTTTTAAATAAAATTTTTTATACTTGTTTAAAATTTTTCAAATAGTTACAAACAATTGAAATACATATCACAGGACATATGGTATTTGTGCAAAAAAATTTAAAACACCTTTTATTTATATATATATATATATATATATATATATATATATATATTTTTAAACTTTTTGTGAATAGTTAAAGTTGCAAATATGAATAAAATTAATATGAAAATATAATATGTTATTTATGGGAAAGCTCTGTTATCATTTTCAAAATGTCATTTGAATTCCTAAATTCAATAGAAATAATTTTAATACAAAAGATTATAACTTATCATAGTAATCTAAAAGTAAGCAGAAACATATAAATTATTATATTTGATTAAGTTTTTATAGAAAAATAGTTTTTAGAAGAAATTAAGTAATTGTATTATAAAAATTTGGATCTTATAAAAAAATTCTATTAAAATCACATTGAGGTGACATAAATTTTATTCACTGTACACTTGTAATTGTCACTATTTTAAAAATAAAATAAAAAATATGAAGTGTTTTTTTTTTTTAATTAAACATGTCATTCTCTTTTTTTTGAACTGTGAGTCATATGTCCTGAGATATTTAAAATATTTTATACTGAAATTAAATTTATTTTATTTGTTAAGTTTGAAATAATTAATTATAAAAAAATATTATTCTTATTTGAAGTTAAAGTATTTAAACAATTTAAGAAGAACGAAGTCTATTTGAAAAAATAAATAAAAATATCATTCACGTTTTTTTGTATGTGTTGATTTCAGGATAAACTGTAACGATAAGAGCTGTAAACAATGTATAAAGTGTTTTTTAATAAATAAATAAATATGTCATTATTTTTTCTAACTGTCATTAAATTTGAAAATGTAGTTGCATAGATATCATATGTCCTGAGATATGAAAATATTTTACATTAAAATTAAATTTATTTTACACTTTGTAACATTAACTTGGAAGGAATAGTCTTAAAAAATATGAATAGTTTTTGAAAAAAATATATACCTCTCCTTATCTGAACTATTACTTTGAAAATGAAATGGAAGTTTTGCCCAGATATCACCTGTTCTCATAAA
Organism: Phaseolus lunatus; assembly: GCA_013389735.1. Classification (NCBI taxonomy): domain Eukaryota; kingdom Viridiplantae; phylum Streptophyta; class Magnoliopsida; order Fabales; family Fabaceae; genus Phaseolus; species Phaseolus lunatus. The sequence continues at coordinate 30,695,516 of CM023859.1, forward strand.
TATATATATATATATATATATATATTATTTTTATTTTTTTGAAATATAATGTGTAACAACATTTGTAAAAGTTTTGAAAACTTATATGGTGTTTTTGGAATAAAATTAGTTTATTATATATACATATATGTGTAACAGTAACTATTTAAAATTTGTTAAAATATAAATGTTGTCAGGAAAATAATTGTTAATTTATTTTTTAATTGACTGTTAATTTCAAAATGAAGTTAAATTTTTTAATAAATATGTATGTTCTGGTACGTTTAAAGTTAATTATATTGAAAATATTAATTTATTGTGTGTTTCTGAAAATTATATGACTCCAAGTTAATTTCAATATAAAGTAGCAACTTCTTGTCCATAAATATATGTTATAAACATCGTACATAGAATTTCTAAATACGAGGATCATCCAAATTACTTTTCTGAATTGATATTTATGAGTAGTATATGCATGTTAAACGATTTTTATTTTATCAATTGAAAATAAAAATATACAATAAATTATATATATATATATATATATATTAAATATGTACTTTATTTAGTATGATTATTGTTACAGCTGAAATTGTTTTTGTTATGTGAGTGTATTCTTTTTTTATAGAAAAAAGCAGAAATAGAACGAAAACATAATTTAAATTCTGAGAAAGAGAATACCTAGGCCATATGCAAAAATAAGAGAATAAGTACTTGTGAGATTGTCATTCTTAATAAAGAATAGTAGAAGAGTGGAAATGGCTTTGTGTTGGATTTTGTCCATTGTCCTTTATCTTCCTTCACCATCTTCATCATTTTTCCTAAATTTTGTTAAAACGAGAAATTAGTCTTCATACTTATTTTGGTTCCAATTTATCCCTCATGAACTCGTTTCAAATGAATTGAAAGAAAATGAAGTTTAAAAGATTCATAAACAAAATAACACATATTTTTAAATATACAATTCTATTACATATTTAAAGAATCTCAACAACAAACATATAAGTATAAAAATGAGTGTTGAGATAGACCGAGATGATAAACTAATAATAGTAATAAAAGAATAAAATAAAGAAACAAAGAGTTAATGATGTTCATCCAATATGTATATTATTGTATCAAAAAATTATCTTAGATGACTATTTGTTGTTATCCACCAATATGATTATTTGTTGTTATTCATCTCCCATGGTAAGACTATGGAAACATAAAATAAATAAATAATTGAGATTAATTACTTACCTAAATAGATATTCGAGATGTGAAATAGGAGAAGGTAGGAGAAGAAGAATGATGATGTGATAATTACTTGAATCTCATATGGATACTAGATACGAAAACTAAAAACGAGCAGTTGAGACAATGTTTTAGGGTTTAAGATTAAATAATGAGTAAGACGATATGGATATAGAATACGAAAATTAGAGAAGAACAGTCGAGATAGAGTTTAAGATTAAATAAAGAGTAAGACGATAATTACACTACACATCTTCAATTCCGAACTCAAATTTTTATTAAATAAAATACAAACTCAATAACCGTCAAATTTAGAGTGGTTACAAGTATATCACATAGATTTAGCTTCAATTGTCATCCCTTAAAAAAAATATATCTTTACATACTTTTTAAATGATATTATGTTCTTTTTAATTATATTGAAATTCATATTTTTTATATATAGGTATATTGTCAAATTTTTATTTTTAAATTTTAGGCAAACAAGAAATTATAAAAATATAAATATAAGTAAATATTAAATGAAATAAAAATTAATTAGTAATAAGATTAAACTTCACCTATTCAAACTTTTTTTATTATCTTAATCACTTTTATATTAATTTTCTTCTATATTAATGATATCAACTATTGAATGTTCAATAATTAACTTCTGAGTTTTCTATGTAAATGTGCTTAACAAAAAGAACTTGTATTTTATAGATTCAATTTTGATCACTAAATCCAATTTGTTGGTAATTTTTCTTCAAAAAAAATTCTTTGTTCCCTACTAATTTAGCTCAGCAAATTTTCAAAAGTGTTGACTTGTTCTTTTAGTTTATTTTCTATTCAAATCTGTTTACCAAAGTAGGAAAATTCTGTAGAAAACATTATTAGTTTAATATTTGATCTTTTTATTTATATATTTCTTTAACATTCCAAATTTATAATAGGATGTTTTTCAAATATACAATGTTTTAAATCACAATATTATTAGATAATTTTAATATTTTATTATTAATATATCATTTTAGAACTCCTAAAAACTTTAAAAAATTAAGAGATAAAAATCTTATCTCTTCATCTTGACTAAAGATAGACAAAAAGAAAAGAAAGTTACTTGTCTACAAAAAGATAAAGTATGAAAGAGCAATGATGAAAAAGTAAAGGAGAGGAATAGATAGTGTACATGAGAGAAAGAGAAATGATATCAACGTTAATTCTAGTGTATTATTACAATTTTGAATTCTAGTGAATTATACCATTAGTAAGGTAACACTAAAATATCCATCATCTTATTTATTTATCTTATAATTATTGTTTATAATATTTTTAATTTCATTTTATTTAATTATCACATGTTATTTAAGTAATAATGGGATAACTATTTAATTTCTATTAAGCAATTTAATTTTAAAATATATAAACTAAATATATTTTTACAAAAGTTATGATTATTAATTATAAATTTCATGAGAAATAATCATAATTTATGATGGTTGTAAACACCATTATATTTACCACATATAAAATTTAAGATGCATAAAATGTTAAATAAATATTTATATGTATACACATATTAGTCATACCATATTTAAAAATATACATTTTTTCATAGAAATTTTAATATACACACATATCAAACCAAAATACTTAATAAAACTAAATATTTCATCAGCTCAATGGTGAATTCTCTCATTTGTAACATCATATTCTCTTATGGAAAAATATAAAATAAACAACAGGATACACTAGTTATTTTAAAATTTTTAAACACAAATATAACTTAAATTAACAAACATAATTGCATCAATTCTCCTATGTTTTTCATAAAGAAATCAAGTGTATAAAAATTCATAATTCATCTTTCTCATATTAGACTTCTACTAATTCACAACACATAGACACTTAACTCTACTTCCAGAATACCAGTGTTTTAAAGTTAGCATTCAAAGATCTGCATCTATCATACTATCCACAGTGAATCCACACAATTATACACATAAAAATATCTTGACCTTCAACCTCCTCGCATGACAAGGTTAATTCACACAACCTGAAAGATCATGTTTTTTTTTCACACCCCATAATGAATCATATGAACCTCTTCGACACTCACGACATGGTATTTTTCACCTACATGATTCTAATATAGCAGTAGAGTTAGGATAATCATTTTTCAGAGTACATAACAAATAAATGCATTATCCTAACAATCTCAATACAATATTTTATTTCCTAAAAATAATGTCTCAATCATATTTTCACATCATTGTATACTTATTTAACGCATCAATGCACCATTAAATCACATCAAAGTTTAAATTTTTAAAAAATTCAATATATATCACAAATTTCACTTAAATGCATAAATAATAGGCAAAAATAAAAATTCAAGGTTTTTTTTTTTTCAGCTTGAGGGAAAACGGATCCAAGAGGACCCAAAATTCATCTCATTCTCGCTTGAGCGAGATTTTTCTCCCTTTAGTGAAAATAGGTTTGGAACTTAATGTCCTAAGCTAGCTTAAGCAAAAATAATTTAGATGAAAGGGAGAAAAATGGAGAAAATAAATCAACAACATGATATTTTCATAAATAGTTTATAGTCTATTTTATATCATTTTAAAAAAAAATTATTATAAAATGTCTTGAAATGGATATTTGAAAATGTTAAAAATCAATTTTGGATTACATTTTAAACATATATTTGATCACAATATCCTTAGAATATGTAACCCAAAAATTTTAATGCATTCTTAATTATATTTTTAAAAGTATAAATATTTTAAAAGGTCTTTTTATGTTTATAACGAAGAGGTAGAAAAAGAAATGATAGAGGTGCCCCAGGGTAAAAGTCAGTTTTTCATGGTTGGGCCCTTGGCATTCCGCCTTGGCCCATTTGAGCTTTGAATTACCAACAATCAAAATTTTCAAAAATGGTAGCATTATAATGATTATATAGTTATTATCTTGTCACTAACTTCTTAATTATTTGTCACCAGAATACTGTCTCAGAGAAATATATTTAAGTATTATTATTATTCTTTCATATTGAGTAAATATATTTTAGTCTTTATTAATAATTACTAAAAAATATTTGTTTAAAAATTGTGTTAAAACAAGTTAAAATAGCAGAAAAAATTAAATAACGTTATTGTCCTAAAAAATAAATAAACTGAAACATCTATTGATTTTGTCAAATAATTGTTATAGTGTGAATATTTAAACATATTTGTTTGGTTTATCCACATCAACACGTGCTTTGAATAAACAAAAGAAAACCACGTATTTCCTCCCTGGAGTGTGGGGCCACATTCACGGACTGAACTAGTGGGATATTCTTTTCCTTCTTCACTCCTCCATTTATAATTTTTTTAAAGCAAAAAATGTAATTAATGAAGAAAAAACAAACAAAAAAACCACCTACATTATCGCCATGTACATCACTACCTACGTCATCATGGAAAAAGACTAAAATTTTTATACATATATATATATATATAAAATATAAAAAGACAAATACTTTTTTGGATACTGGAATAGGCTACTATATTATATACTCATATGGTTATAATAAATAAAATAAATAATTTTTTTAACATATTTCGCCCCTCTTAGGTATTTCAGACCCGTGGAGTAACGTAACTGGATATTCTTAAAAATAATATTCCTTTTCTTGCTAACATCACAATTGAACTTTCTCGAGTAAAGTCGTCTCTATTGGTATTTTCATTTAATATAAATTATATTAAACAAATTATGAAAAGAAGACCTTAATTTAAATTAGAAAATAACCAAATTTTTTTTATTTTTTATTAAAGCATCTAGATTACATGACTATTTTTCATAACTTTATTTGAGTTATAAATTTGAATGTAAGGATGTGAAATTGAAATAAATGGAGACACACACGCTCTTTGCATGCCTAACGCTAGCTCATACCCTTGGGCATTGAGGGAAAAATAGTTTCCCAAAAGAAAATATGTGAAAAATAATTTTCTAAAGATAGAGTGCATGTTGACTAACTCCCAACTAACACAATTTTGTTTTTTATTTTATTTTTTTTATGGACGGAAGGAACCGAACGTAACGTTTGGGTGTTGGCGGTGTGGTTAGTATCTATATAGAGAGAGTGGAAGTGAGAGAAGCATTGGTTGAGAGATTGAAAATGAATGGATTAAGAGGTGAACGAGCCCCTCTCCTGGAATCGGCGCGTGGCGTAAGTCAATTCCTCTCCCTCTCCACTATTTTTCTTCGCTATTCTTCGATTGCTCCTTCTTCTCTATTGCAACACTGCCATTCATTGCTACTTCTGTCATCAATTCAAAAACACACGCTTCTTCACTGTGATAATAATAATAAAAATAATACTTTTTTGTTTTTTCAGATTTTTTGAGTAGTTATATACCACTTTCTGTTAAGTTGTGTTATGGAAACTCTGTTCAGTTGAAACCAGAGTTAAGTCTTTACTCTTTTTGTCATTTTTCGGATTTTTTTTTTTTTTTTTTCATTTTGTGGCATGAATGAGATTAAAATTTACGTGAGAGATTATGGCTTTTTGACGGTTTCAAACTTGGAGGAACTCGTGCATGGTTTGTTGGTTAAGGTTTTTACCCAGTGACGATTGCTACCTGGAACTATTAATTAAGTTCCCGATTCTTGGTACGGTCATGCATTTTTCTTTGGTGAATTGTATGGTTATGGATTGGGTACAGTCAATGTAAAAATCTTGGAAAGGTCGTGGGCAATTGGACATATTTCTGCGACTGCATTTATCGATGTGGTACTCCATTAATTTTTGAAGCTATACAGGAAAGAGGAAAGAGGGATGGTGGCTCTGAAGGTCAAGTCTCAGACCTTGAACATGGTGATGCAGTGCCGGTAATTACTGTCCACGCATCATTTAATTCTCTTTGTAACATCTCATAGCATTAGCATCATGTTAATATTTGCATTTGCTAACTTAATGCGTGGACATTACAGGCGGCAAATGTGGGATTCTGTCGAGTGTTTTCACTCGTAAGTGGCCATTGTTTCTTTCGATGAATTGGTGCCGTGTTATTGTGATCATTAAAGCTGCTTCTTTTGTTCGTTTGAAATTGATTGCAGGCAAAACCTGAGGCCGGAAAGTTGATGATCGGTACTGTGGCTCTTTTGATTGCAGCCACATCAAGCATCTTAGTTGTATGCTTTTTTTATTACCTTCCTCTTCCGGTCCCTCTTACACAGATACTAAATATTCTGTCAGCATGTATTTACGTTCTTTGTTGTCACCATTGCTGGATGTAAGGCTCTACCTGCTTTCTAATGAACATGGAAATATTCTTGCTGCAGCAAAAATTTGGTGGGAAGATAATTGACATTGTCTCTAGGGATATCCGGACTCCAGAGGAGAAAGATGAAGCTTTGGATGCTGTTAAGAGCACCATACTACAAATCTTTCTGATCGTTGTCTTTGGGTATGATCCTTGCTTGAGTACTTTCCAATTTATCATAGACGTAGTTTTTACTCTGAACTCATGACTTCAGATCTATCGCATGAATTTTATGGGATCCAAAGTGGTTCACTGAGTTTTCATGGTTTTCTAGATCAATTTGCACTGCACTTCGAGCTTGGCTTTTTTATACTGCCAGTGAAAGGGTTGTTGCACGGCTAAGAAAGAATTTGTTCAGTCACCTTGTAAACCAGGTAAAGCAATAATGGCTCTTGTTTTGCATCTCTTTTAGGTGTGTTACTTTCTCTGACAGACTTGTTTATAATGGATGATGAGTTTTCAGGAGATAGCTTTCTTTGATGTTACTAGAACCGGGGAACTTTTAAGCAGGCTATCTGAAGATACACAGATCATAAAGAATGCTGCAACTACCAATCTTTCTGAGGCCCTGAGAAACTTTTCAACTGCATTTATTGGTCTTAGTTTCATGTTTGCAACATCATGGAAGTTAACGTGTGAGTAATTCAACATTGAAGAAATGCAAATACACAATTATGTTTATCTTTTTAAAAAAATTAAACCGGTCATTGAACTAGTGGCAGCTTGGTTCACTTATGATTCAACTTTAGTCAAACCAGTGATAGTTAATTAAATTTTTAAATATCGCGCAGTATATTTAGCAATGAATTAACATAAAATGAAAAGAAATCAAATCAGATAAATTATAACATTAGCATAAAAGGACTATATTGTAAATCCTGCGTAGACAGAAAAATAATAAATGATAGCAAGCCACATTTGCGCCAGTGGACCTTATACATGTATTGTTATGCCTCAGAAACATATTGTTGGTTGAACAAAGGATAAAAAAGTAAATAAATAAAAAACTTGTCCAAACTGGTTTTTTGCCACTGGTTTGAGTGGTTCTCTAAATGACTGATCTTTCAATTTTTCTAGATTGAAAACTGAACCACTTCATTGGTTTTCTGGCCAATCTGGTTCACCCAGGTGTTCTTATCCATTATCCTAACTTCTCTCTTTCTCATCAACCCTTGTAGTGTTGGCTTTGGCTGTTGTACCTGTTCTTTCTGTTGCTGTTCGCAAGTTTGGCCGTTACCTGCGTGAACTTTCTCATAAAACTCAAGCTGCTGCTGCATTAGCTTCATCAATTGCAGAGGTATGCCTTATTCACCAAACAGATATCATAGGAAAAGATAGTTTAACTTATATTAATTTCATCTGTGTTGCACAGGAATCCTTTGGTGCAATAAGAACAGTAAGATCATTTGCCCAAGAAGATTTTGAAATAACACGCTACTCGGAGAAAGTTGATGAAACACTTAATCTTGGACTCAAACAAGCTGTGAGTTAGCCAGTTATATTTGATACATGTTTCTGTGTAACTTTATTTGTTTACCTTTATAACTCTTAATCTTAGATATATCACTTTGGCAATGCAGAAAGTTGTTGGACTCTTTTCTGGAGGCCTTAATGCTGCATCTACACTTTCAGTTATTGTAGTTGTTATATATGGAGCTAATTTGACAATCAAGGGTTCCATGTCCTCTGGTGATCTTACATCTTTCATTCTTTATAGTCTCTCAGGTAAGTTCTTGTTTCTATTTTTCCCATTTACATTAGAATGAAATCTGGAAAACATTCGCAATTGAAAGTATGTATGATCCATGGATATTTGCTATTAGTTGGTTAAGATTCTTGTCGTTATATTCTCTTGGTTTATTTCAGTGATAGTTTAACTGTTGTATTTGAACTACCTGTGTTGTATTGATATTGACTCAGCTCGTTACCTTCTTGTAGTGGGTTCTTCTATATCTGGTCTGTCAGGATTGTATACAGTAGTTATGAAAGCTGCAGGTGCTAGCAGAAGGGTATTTCAACTTTTGGATCGTACCTCATCCATGCCCAAGTCAGGAAGTAAATGTCCACTGGGGTGAGTTTCATATAATTCCTAAAATATAACTTTGAGAAATTATAGCAACAGAAGACAACACACGTTGTACAGTAGGGTGAAATTAATACCCACTAAATAGGTGGCAAGACCCGTCATTGAGTGGAGTCACTCGCGAATTTCACTAAATAGTGAAGAGCGTATATGGTTTTATATCTATTATGCTATTCATTTAGGATTTGTCTCTCATTTTACCAATTATGTATTTTACTATCCTTGAACTTGGTCTAGGATGTGCAGATGATGGAGCTTGCCTTTTGGAATCTTTTACTAAATGATTTTACAGTGTCCTGACTATACATTCACATCTTGTATTTCCTACGAAAAAGTGTTTAAACTCGTTATAACAATAGACCTTGCAATATTTAGACACTTATGCCTTGTTTGTTATTGTTTTTAAAAACAGTTTTCTGTAAAATTTGTTTGTCTCCTAAGCACATTTGAAAACGCTCGTCTCCTGAACACATTTATTTCTTTTGAAAGTTTTTCTCTTCAGCGCTTAACCAAAAGAAAAGAGGATGGGAAAACATCTCCATGCTGTTTATGTTTTTTGGTTTTTAAAACGCTTATTTTTGGAGACCATTTTCAATTGTTAATAAATTTTGGATGATAAATTGATAGTACTGTTGTAAAGATGTTTTAGAAAATAGTTTTAAAATAAAAAGGTATGAAGAGAATCAAACATGTCTTTTTAGATGTCGCCGCTGTTTTTTTAAGTGCTACAGAGAGGGGAAACTTTATAATATAGAGAATGAATGTACAAGATAGGGTGAGAATCCAAGATTCATACACATATTTTTCACCCTTTCTATTACATAATGCAAATTTCAGAACCATTTCATGAATTAAATATATCCTTTTTCTGAAATTTTTATTCCTTTGAATGAGAAGTGGCACTAAATGCCTTTTATTGTAGTGATCAAGATGGGGAAGTAGAACTAGATGATGTGTGGTTTGCCTATCCATCACGCCCTAGTCATCCAGTGCTCAAGGTAATAACTTCCTTTTAGTTTTATGTTCAAGCATTACAAATGTTCAGGCATCCGATAAATAATTAAGCAAATTATCCTGCACTGTTCATCTTTAGGGCATTACATTGAAACTGAATCCAGGATCAAAGGTTGCTCTTGTTGGTCCAAGTGGTGGTGGAAAGGTATAGTACACCTTTATTTTCCCTTTCTTGCTGTTTTTCTTTTGGAGTTTGTCGTTCCACAAGGTTCTTATTTAATGAGCTTGGGTTGAAGAGGCATAGAAAGGTAAGCAAGGTGGAGTGAAAGAGAAAACACCATGCGCATTAACTTGTTTCTTATTTTGTGCAGAGTACAATTGCGAACTTAATTGAAAGATTTTACGACCCAACCCAGGGAAAGATTCTACTGAATGGGGTTCCTTTGGTAGAAATATCACACGAACATTTACACAGAAAGGTATGTTAACCGTAGTCTTTTTTTTTTTTTTTAATATTTAATTTTATTTATTTATTTATCGATAGAATCAAGTGTTTGAATTTAAATAATGCAATTTTCTTTTGTTATTTCTATTTCCTGTCAAACACAGGGACCATGGATTTTTAGTTTAGCACTGCAGCAGCTGTTTCAGCGTAGGACACAATGAATTTTAACATTTTAGCAAGTGAATATCAAAAGTACATTTTACAGAACACAACAAATTTATAACATTTTAGCAAATGAATATCACGAGTACATTTCAGTACAGATTAACTTTATATAAGACATTTATACACTACTGAAAATGATTTACCAATTTAGTGTTGTAGACTCGTAGTCTTGTTTTTAAATTTTAGGAACGTAAATGTCTTGCAGTATTATGAATTGATGAGTATAGGATAAAATCGGGATATATTAACTTAATAAGAAGTCAAGATGGAAAGCTATTTATTAATTCATGCCTTTTGCCTATCATGTTGTCATTTTTATTTTTTTTTTTATCAGCAAAGAATCATGTTGTCACTTATTATTACTACTACATTTCTTACTGTGCTGTCTGATTGCCTTGTAATTAAGCTTGATAATGAGAATGTAAAATTTGGTGCTTGAGAAATTAGATTGGTGTATTACAGGTTTAATGTGATATGCCCATGGTAACAAGAAATTGGACTCCTCAAAATCTACATTTCTTTTTTGTGATTTAGATAACTTAAATTAACGCAGTTTGCTCGTGTATTTGCAGATCAGTATAGTGAGTCAGGAGCCTACACTCTTCAACTGTTCCATAGAGGAGAACATAGCTTATGGATTTGATGGCAAAGTGGACGCTGTTGATTTAGAAAATGCTTCTGTAATATTTTCTAAATCTTCATTCTGCAATAAGACACTTCTCTCCCTAGTCTCATTTGCTCATTATTGGTATGAATTTGAATGCAGAAAATGGCCAATGCACATGAATTTATATCAAAATTCCCAGAAAAATACCAGACCTTTGTTGGAGAGCGTGGGGTAAGGCTTTCAGGAGGACAGAAACAGAGAATAGCAATTGCTAGAGCCCTGCTTATGAACCCAAAAATTCTCCTCTTGGATGAAGCTACCAGTGCCCTAGATGCTGAAAGTGAATACCTAGTGCAGGTGAGTTAACATACTATTTTGGTTGCCATTCTTTTTCCAGTTTCATGCTCATATAAACTTGCTTTTGCTCTTGCACAATATGCTAATGGTGATGGATATGGAGCAGGATGCCATGGAGTCTCTCATGAAAGGAAGAACAGTTCTAGTCATTGCTCATAGGTTATCAACTGTTAAAACTGCTAACACCGTTGCAGTTATATCTGATGGCCAAATAGTTGAGAGTGGCACCCATGATGAGCTTCTTAGCAAGAACGGCGTCTATACTGGATTAGTCAAGAGACAACTACAAACAACAACAAAAGTTGAAATCTAGTCTCGTCCCTGCAAATTATGAATAACCAAACCTACCACCTTGTTCGTTAGACACTAGTCTTCCCGCAAGAGGAGGGGCATATAATACTCGGGCTCCAGTTCCTAGGAAGACCTTCACTTCCACGGATGAAAGTTATGGCATTACTCTCTGTTTGATTGAGAGAAAAGACGAGGGAAGACAGAGGAAGAAAGAGTTTTGAATTTCTTTCCTAAAGGTCAAATTTTCTTTTTTCCCTTTAATTTTACTCAACCAAATAAAAGAAAATGTGTTATTATTTGAATTTCTTTCTTCTACTTGCTAGTTAGTTAGCATCCAGTCTAAAGACAAAACTTGTCCTTCGATTACCTATTATGTTTTGCAGCATTTTAAACAGTGTAACACCTAAGCTCTGGAACAGAAAGTAATTGGTTTGATCTACAGTATTAACGTATGCATTCATCTTCCTAAAACACTCCCATTAGCTATTTAATGCATAAGTAATTATCATAAATCATTCCTATTATGTTTTCAAACTATGTTGACACATGACACTAACATGAAATTATAATCATTTTAAAAGAGCAATTCCAGAGCTTAATTTTCGTGTTATTATAAATATGTAGTATCAATGATTGTCTATATATGTATATATATAATAATAATAATAATGTATTTTATACAGTTAAATTTATATAATTATTTTTACTGTATAAAATAAATAAACAAAAATATGTAAAATAATTAAAAGTTCAATAGTTGAACTAAAGAGCTAATTCTCGCTCAACTAATACTTGCTAAGTCGACTTTACTAAATTTTCTGTTCTATTTATAAGTTTTGACCATTTATGGGACTAGCAGAAGGACTAATTATGAATTCTTCACCTTAACTTTTTAATCTAAAAAATCTTCTCATTCTAATTTTAATAAAGAGAAATTTGAGCTAAATGAAAAATTGAAATTTTATCTTACATAAAATAATATAAAATTTAATGACTATATTAATGTAAGAACTTGTATATTAAAGCAACTTTACCCCTGCAAACATTATTTATATTGTTATTTGCGATTAAGTTATAGGATTGAATTGGATAAAATTACTAGTCAAACTTGAACGGCCTCACGCTAACTGATTTATCGCACTTAGTACTGATCTATATTGTTATTTAATCCAACAACGATTAACAAAACATCTATGAAATTAACCGTGTTAAACGTGACAAATAATAGCTATTAGCATTTATAGAGATTTTTTTTAAAAAAAATTGGGATAGTTTTCCAATGATTTTTGTACTGACCAATCCTCGGACGTCAGCTGGGTCTCACAGCATGGGCCAAAGCCACGTGGAGTGGACCCCACAGGGGTATTGAACAGAAAGGGATGATTAGTCATCAGCCTACAGAGAAGGGCGATGAGTCATCAGCCTACAGAAATGGGTGATTAGTCCTCAGCCTACAGAGAAGGGTGATGAGTCATCAGCATGTTCCCACAAAGAAGGGTGAGTAGTCATCAGCGTGATGGTCACTAGAAAGGGCTGATGTGTCCTCGTCACTTCGCAGGGTGATCAGTCCTCGGCAACAGAGTGTGGCGAGGTGACATCGGTCCTGGGTGATTTGAACAACGTAACCAGAACAATTAAGATTGGTTCCCAGTGTGGGCCAATGACCAGTTAAATACCCAGAGGTAGGGAGAGGCCTGGATCACGAAGTGCCCATGCGGGTAGCAGGGAGAGCACAGTTAGGTGCAGAGTCCTGAGGGGTCGAGTACTCATCAGAACTAGGGTTTCCCAGTGAAGCTACATGCATGACACGTGAACAGTGAAGGCACTCCCAGAACAGGTGGCCCCAGAGACTAGGTGCACAAGGAGGCATCCAGGTGGTCACCCTGTTAAAGTTTGCACTCCAGAGAAGGAAACCTTATGTGCTAGATTACCCTAAGATTGGGTGATAGCGGCGCAAGGGTATTCCAGTAAACCCTGAATATGGCTAGCAGCGCAGCGAACCCTAATTAGGGCTAGCGGCGCAGTAAATCCTAGACTATATAAGGGACAGTAAAATACTTCACAAAGGTACGCAGTTTCTAGACCTAAACACAGAGAAACTCAATACACTTGGTGTTCCTTGCCTTACACTGACTTGAGCGTCGGAGTGCAAACGGCCTCTAGGGCGCCCCCTTTCTCTTTTGCAGGTGCAGATTGCTTCTAAAGAACCAAGCACGTATCAACGTGAGGAAGGAGGCGTGTGAGTGTCGTGGAGTCAACCGACAGGCGAGTCAACCGGCAAGAACATTTGGCGCCCACCGTGGGGCCGGAATAAAACAAGGTCCCATACACGAGAGTGAGAGAAAAAAACCACAGAAGATGAGGAATACAAGACACGGGTCCGTTCCACCAAATGGAGGCGACAACGTTACCATGCAACAGCTTATGGAAACGATGCACGCCCTCCAGGAGACGGTGGCGGAGTCCAGAGCGCACCAGGCGCGTATGCAGGAAGACCTGGCCGCCTCACAGGCCTGGAATGAAGAGTTGCACCGAGCGAATGAGGAGCTACGCTTGAATTTGCAACACATACAACAAGCTGGAGATCGTGGGGAAGATGATCGAGCCCCACCAGTGCCCCCAAGGGCATTTCCCATGCCTTTCTCCCAGTCGATTATGAACACGGTGGTCCTAGCCACCTTTGTAGGGCCTAAGACCGTGTTCACCGGGAAAGAGGATCCTGAAACGCATCTCACTGCTTTCCATACTCAGATGATGTTGTAAGGAGGGTCCGACGCAGTGCACTGTAAGCTCTTTATGGCTACACTGACAGGAACTGCGCTAGAATGGTTCGTGAGTTTGCCTGAAGGACATATCACGTCTTTCGCGTAATTCTCCGCACTGTTCAGGGAGCAATATCTTGTCAACAGGGTCCCTCCACCAGTGTCTTACCATCTTTTCGATGTAAGGCAGCACCAGAGGGAGTCCCTTAAAGATTACCTCAATAGGTTTGGGGCGATGGTGGTAAGGTTGCACACCAAGGATGAAGACATGGTGGTGCACGCCTTCAGGAAGGGCGTATTGCCAGGGCCTTTCAGCGAATCTCTGATACGCAGCCGCCCGAAGACTTTCGGCGACATAAAACGACGTGCTGTAGCCTACATTGTCGCCAAAGGAGAGCTCAGCGAGAAGCGAGAAAGCGCAGTCTCGTTAAGGTCCCGAGCGTCTAGTCGGCCTCAACCGCTGCGGGTGCACGAGGCAACCACAAAGAAGAAGGCTCAAGGGAAACAGAAGTCCTATGAGCCCCGAAAACTAAAACCTAGGGCGCGAGGCAAGGATGACATGCCCCCTAGGCATGAATTTGTGGTGGAGTTGAAGGAACTGATTGCCATTCCTAATGTGGCAGAAAGGTTGAAGATGCCCCCAAAGAGTGACAAGAGGTTGGGGCCCAACAAAAACGCATGGTGCGAATTCCATCAGGCCTTTGGTCACCCCATTCGAAATTGCCTGGCCCTGGGCCACCAATTGGACGAGTTGGTGAAGAGTGGGTTCTTGAATGACTACCTAAAGGAGGCATCAGAGGGTGAGACGGTCGTTGCACCAAGGACAGACCAGGGGCATGAAGTGCCCATACATGGTGAGATCCACACTATATCAGGTAGGTTCTCAGGAGGAGGGTACACTTCTTCGCAACGTAAGAAGTATGCACGTTCGGTGATGGCTGTGGAGACCTGCGAGGAAGATCACTTCCCGGACATCGACCTCGTCTTCACAAAGGCTGATCGCCAAGATGTTATCCCCCATGATAACGATCCGGTGGTCATTTCAGTTGTCACTGCCGCACGCAAGGTGCACCGGGTATTGGTAGATCAGGGAAGCTCGGCCGATATGATGTTCTGGTCGACTTTCAACAAGTTACAGTTGTCTCCTGATCAGCTGCGACCCTACGTCGGCTGTTTGTATGGGTTCGCAGGAGACCAAGTAGAAGTGCGGGGTACATAGAGTTGAGGACCACATTCACTGATGGAGTAGCATCCCGCACAGAGAACATCAGGTACCTTGTAGTGAACGCTCCCTCTGCCTACAACATACTACTGGGCAGACCAGCCCTAAACAGGCTAGGGGCTGTGGTGTTCACGAGGCACATGAAGATGAAGTTGCCATCTATGGAGGGGATGGTGGTAACCATCAAGTCAGATCAAAAAGAGACTAAAAGGTGCTATGAGAATAGCCTCAAGACAAAGAGGGGAGTCTGCATGGTGACCACCTCACCACCGGGAGGAGGTGTCAATGAAGCAGATATACCCCGAGGTGACGTCGGGGTCACCCGAGCAGAGGTCACCCGGGCAAGGCGACCCGAACCGGCAGAGGAGGTCGTGGAGAAGGAGATCGGGGGGAAGATTTTCAAGCTGGGTAAATCTCTGTCTCAGGAGACCCAAGACCAGGTGGCGGGAGTTATAGGAAAGCATTTGGACGCTTTCGCTTGGTCCCCCTCAGACATGCCAGGTTTTGACCCTGATTTTCTATGTCATCGCTTGGCACTGAATCCCCAAGTCAGACCAGTCCGTCAAAGGAGAAGGAAGTTCAATGATGAACAAAGGCAGATAATCAGGGAGGAAACACAGAAGTTGCTGAAAGCAGGCCACATACGGGAAATACAATACCCTGAGTGGCTTGCGAATGTTGTCCTGGTAAAAAAGGCCAATGGGAAGTGGAGGATGTGTGTGGACTTCAGTGATCTCAACAAGGCCTGTCCAAAAGATTCCTACCCTCTGCCCAACATAGATGCGCTAGTAGACAGTGCCTCGGGCTGCAAGTTACTCAGCTTCTTGGACGCTTTCTCTGGGTACAATCAGATCAAGATGCACCCGATGGATGAGAACAAGACTGTGTTCATGACAGAGCTGTCTTGTTACTGTTACACAGTCATGCCGTTTGGGCTGAAGAATGCGGGTGCCACATATCAGAGGCTGATGGACAAGGTCCTCGCCCCCATGCTGGGCCGTAATGTGCAGGCTTATGTAGATGACATGGTGGTAACGTCCCAGGCACGAGATCAGCATGTTCACGACTTGGAGGAGCTGTTTAATATAATAACGAGGTACAGACTGAAGTTGAATCCAGAAAAGTGCGTCTTTGGGGTGGAAGCAGGCAAGTTCCTTGGGTTTTTACTCACGGAGAGAGGGATTGAGGCCAACCCAGACAAGTGTGCAGCGATCATAGCCATGAGGAGCCCGACATCGGTCAAAGAAGTGCAACAATTGACGGGTCGGATAGCTGCACTCTCCAGGTTCGTGTCAGCCGGAGGGGACAAGGGCCACCCTTATTTCCAATGCCTAAGGAGGAATAGCATATTCACCTAGACTGCAGAATGTGAGCAGGCCTTCCTTAAGCTCAAAGAGTATCTGGCCAGCCCGCCAGTCTTGTGCAAGCCTCAGCTCGGTACACCCCTGCGTCTGTACTTTGCAGTTACAGATAGAGCGGTGAGTTCTGTCTTGGTTCAAGAACAGCAATAGAGCCATAAGCCCATTTATTTTGTCAGCAAAGTGTTGCAGGGGCCTGAGACGAGATACCAAGGCCTTAGAAAAGGCAGCATTAGCAGTGGTGTTTTCAGCCAGGAGACTTCGCCACTATTTCCAGAGCTTCACAGTGGTGGTGATGACAGATTTACCAATATGCAAGGTCCTGCAGAAGCCTGATGTGGCGGGAAGAATGGTGCGTTGGGCAGTCGAGCTGTCAGAATTAGACATCCAGTATGAACCCAGAGGCCCGATCAAAGGACAGGTCTACGCTGACTTTGTGGCCGAGATGTCCTCAACCGAGGCCCAGCAGGAGGAACCCAACTTCAAGTGGGTATTGTCAGTAGACGGGTCCTCGAATCAGCAAGGCAGCGGAGCGGGGGAGATCTTGGAAGGACCCAAGAGGTTGTTGATAGAGCAGGCCCTGCGGTTCGCTTTCAAAGCCAGCAATAACCAGGCCGAGTATGAGGCTTTGATCGCTGGGATGTTGTTGGCAAAGGAGATGAGAGCGCAGAGCCTTATGGCCAAGAGTGACTCACTGTTGGTCACCGGTCAAGTGGCGGGAGAGTACCAGGCTAAAGACCCTCAGATGGCCTCTTACTTGGAGTATGTCCAGAGATTGAAGAGTTCATTTGAAATATTTGAACTAGCACACGTGTCCAGGGAGCAGAATGCCAGAGCTGACTTGTTGGCCAAACTCGCCAGCTCAGGCAAGGGGGACAAACAGAGGACAGTCATCCAGGAAACTCTGAGGGCGCCTCGTACTTATACAGCTGATAACTTGGTGGGAGTCCATCAGATCAGCTAGTCAGATGGTGAGAAGATGAGTCATCGCTCGTTGACTCAAGAAACTTTGAAGAAGCCACGAGTCAACGCATACATGCTAATGGAGGTAGATGCGTCGCAGGTCTGCCTGCTACAGAGTGGAGAGACATGGATGACGTCCTATAAGCGTTACATAGCAGATGAAATGCTCCCAGTAGAGCCGACAGAGGCAAAGAGGATAAAGAAGAACTCGTCCAAGTACACGCTCATTGAAGGTGAGTTGTACTGACATGGGTTCACCCACCCCATCTTAGTCTGCGTGCATGGTGAGCAGTGTGTGAGGATAATGGCAAAGCTCCATGAAGGCATCTGTGGTAGCCATATCGGAGGTCGAGCTCTGGCTTCTAAGGCCATTCGAGCAGGGTACTACTGGCCAACGATGAGGGAAGATTGCACTAGGTATGCGCAGCAGTGCAAGCAATGCCAGTTGCATGCTCATTGGCCTAAGGCGCCACCAGAAGAGCTCAGGTCGATATACAGCCCTTGGCCGTTTCACACATGGGGAATAGACATCTTGGGGCCCTTCCCTTTGGCGATACGACAGATGAAGTACCTCGTGGTCGCCATAGAATATTTCACGAAGTGGATTGAGGCTGAGCCAGTAGCACAGATTACAGCACAAAAGATCCAACACTTCGTGTGGAAGAATATAATCTGCCGCTTCGGGATACCCAAACGCTTGGTGTCTGACAATGGCACGCAGTTTGCAAGCCAGCAGTTGGGGAAGCTATGTACAGAGCTGGGGATCAAGCAAGTGTTTGCATCAGTCGAGCACCCACAGACCAATGGGCAGGTCGAGTCGGCCAACCGAGTCCTCCTCAGAGGACTGAAGAGAAGGCTGGAGAAAGCAAAGGGAAGGTGGGCTGAGGAGGTTCCCAGAATAGTATGGGCCTACCATACTACTCCCCAGTCCACTACTAAGGAGACTCCCTTCAGTTTGGTGTATGGTTCAGATGCCATGATTCCCGTGGAGATCCAGGAGAACTCGCCACGTTTCCAGAACTTTGTGGCTGAGGAATCCAATGAAGAAAGGAAGGTGAATCTCGATCTTTTGGATGAAGCCAGGGAAGAAGCAGGAATCAAAGCTGAGGCGCTGAAGAGGAGAGTTGAGCTCAAACACAGTTCTAAGCTGAGAGCTCGGCAGTTCCAGGTGGCAGACCTCGTCATGCGCAAGGCGTCTCCATACCAGATAGAGAACAAGCTATCCCCTAAGTGGACTGGTCCTTTCAGAGTGACAGAGGCCCTAGGAAATGGAGCATATAGGCTTGAGACTTTAGAAGGAGGTCTGATTCCTCGAACATGGAATGCGACCTACCTGAAGTATTATTTCAGTTAAAGCCATGTAATCTTGTACACTACACAATACAGGGGACACTCTTTTTTCCCTTTCTAAGGGTTTTTAATGAGGTCACCCAATAAAATTCAGTTAAAGTTATATATTTTTAATGTGTTTGTACAATGTTATTAGAATCTGTCACTTGGAGTTAGAGGTCTCGTAAGTGGAGAGATAGGTTCGTAGAGAACACCTCCACTTCGAGTGAGAACTTCCAATGTGAAAGAAGGGTTCGCCCAGAGAAATCCTCCTCGCCTGTGAGCGATGTGAGGTCGGTTAGAATCCGTCACTTGGAGTTAGAGGTCTCGTAAGTGGAGAGGTAGGTTCATAGAGAACACCTCCACTTCGAGTGAGAACTTCCAATGTGAAAGGGTTCGCCCGGTTAAATCCTCCCTCGCCCATGGGCGATAAGAGGTCAATCAGAACCTATTAGTTGGGGTTAGAGGTCTCGTGAGTAGAAAGGGGAGTTCGCAAGGAACACCTTCCCCCTCCGAGTGAGAACTCCCAGATTAAAATAAAGGTTCACTAGTGAAATTAGCAGAAAAACGTGCTACTTAAGATTCATTTTTACAGGTGCATTATTTGTGATCGTGAATCCACCAAATATAAAGCACGTCAAACAGATGAACAAGCAGCAGAAATTCAAAGGCAAGTAAAGTGCTGCACAAAACAAAGTATTTATATTACAAAGGAGGGTGATTACAAGATGTTCAGCTACTAAATACAATCACTTAGAAGACCTATCTGGGCACTATTTGTCCGTCGACCACCTGCATGGTTGCAAAGTATGGTGAGAGGTCCATCTCAGGATGCACGCAGGCAACCTGAGCAAGGGCATCACCAAAGCCTTCCCCATAGGCGTCGGAGGCGTCGTTAATAAGCTCAGTTTCAGTCTTCTTCAACAATTCAATTTGTTGGGCAAGTTCCTCCTCAACCTTGCCCAGCTGAACTTCTCGGTCGGTAGCCCTCTCCTCCAGCTTGGTCATTTTGGCTTGAGCCCCCTCCGCTTGCTCTTCCAGTTCGATGATCTTGTTGCGGAGGGGAAGTATTTTAGCTTCAAGCTGGAGGGCCTCCTGCCCCTTGGAGAAGAGAAGCTTCTTGGTCTCCTTCTCAGATTGACGGAGACTACCCAGTTCTTGATTAAGGGCAGTCTCCACTTAGCCGCTTGGCGGAGTTGGAGATCCTTCTGCTCCAGCTCTTTCTCCAATTGGGCGATCTTCTCAAGCAGCTCCGCCTCAACGTTGCCCTTGACCAGCAAAGAGTTTGAAGCGGCCAGGAACTCCCCGAGACCATGACTGAGGAGGTTCTTGAGGGAATTCCTGTCCATGGCCTCCAAAGCAGCTCGGCCAGGCATCTGCGCAAGGGACCTTTGGAGCAGAGAAGGCAGTTCTGGGGCAGAAGGCATCTGGCCAGAAGGAGGAGCACTCTCCCCACCCCCCTCAAGCGTTAAGATTGGCTCAGGAGGGGATGAAGCGCTGGGAGGGTGCTCCCTAAAGGATGAAGGGTGCCCTTCTGTGGCCGAAGAGACCTCCGCGGCTGTCCCCACCCTTTTCCTTTTGAAGACAAGGCCGGAACAGGTGTCCTCGTCATCGGAAACCTCCACAGGGGCTGCCCTCTTGGACTTTTCAGCAATGGGTTCCAGGGCAGCACCCGCGGGTGATGAAGGACCTGCAGGAGCTGAACCGCTAGCATTGCGGCGATTCAGCACATCCGCCAGCCTTTTCTTCTTGTCAGCGCTGAGCACCATGCCTGTAGTGAACAATAAGAAAGGATGAGAAAGACAAGGCATTAGGTATGTGAACAGTTAAATGCAAGATGAAGTTGATGTACCAATGTATACGCTGAGAGTCTCAGCGTCGTATTCATGCCTAATCAGTTGGGTGGAGTCAAACACCACACCCCAGCTGGAAATGGTCTGGCAGAGTTCTTGGTCAGGGACAGTCAACTCCTCGAGCCTGCGTGGTTTCTTGAACTTCAATTCCCTCACCCAATATAATGGGAACCCATCGAGCATGGTGGGGTCGTAGGAGCTGCAGCAGACTCGAAAGAACCTTCCCTTGAAGTTTTTGTACGACTGCGAGAAGAGAGTGAATAGGACTCTCCCTGTCACCCCGTTCAGGCTCACCCAAAGCCTCTTGCCGGGGCTCTTCGCCTCGAAGAAGTAAAGAAAGACGTCGATAGAGGGGGTGAACCCTAGATTATTGCAAAGGACGGAGAACACCCTGATAAAGGCCCAACTGTTGGGGTGCAGTTGGGCAGGCGCCACATTTAATTCTGTGAGCAAAGCCCTCTCGAACCCGGTGAAATGAAGGCGGACTTTGACTCGTTTGAAGATGGTGGCGTAGAAGAAGAAGAACGGTTCCCCGTTGTTGTAGCGATCATCGGCGCACACGGGTTCGTTTTCGGTACATGGTCGCACAGAGACGTACGCGTCAGTCTCCCTGCCAAAGACGCGTCCTTTGATCTCATTTTCATCATCCCTGTGCTTGCGAAGATCCTCGCAGGATGTGAGTTTGGAGGTCTCAGCAAGGAGATCCTCAAAAGCCCATGGGTAGAGGGCCCTGTAATCGACCGCTACAGTTGGAGGAGGGTTGGAGGTAGTTTTGGTTCTGGCCATCTCGAATCTAAACAAATGAGAGGCAGGAAAAGAAAAAGGCTCAGAAGAAAACAATGGTGGACGAAGACTCGAAGGTAGAACGAACCCAGAAAAGAAGAACAAAAACCCTAGAATGCATAAACCACACACAGGCCCAGAACAGCAGTATGCAATATGGAGAACAGAGATTATGCCATGAAGGTGGAGAAGACATAAAAATCATACCTTTGGTTGAGCGAGGGCGGAGAAGTTTGAAAAGCTTGGTGAGAGGAGGAGAGCGTCGCTGGAAGATACAGTTTACAGAAAGTGGGAATGCAAAGTGATGAAACAGTGAAGTGGCGTGGGGTTTTGAAGAGGTTTAACGTAGCCCTAGGGAGCGTAAACGTTATGAATATCGGACCGTTGATGCAGCCACGTGTTAGCGGATGAAAGGGGGGTTGGTGAAGTGTCCTTTCAGTGCACTGTTCACGTACTTATGCGCAGAGCCACGTAGGTTGCCCGAGTCAATGACTTAGTCTCTTCGCTGAAACAAGTTAACAGCTCGAGACTAGGGGGCTTGTGTACCGACCAGTCCTCGCCCATCACTTAGTCTCTTCGCTGAAACAAGTTAACAGCTTGAGACTGGGGGGCTTGTGTACTGACCAATCCTCGGACGTCAGCTGGGTCCCACAGCATGGGCCAAAGCCACGTGGAGTGGACCCCACAGGGGGTATTGAACAGAAAGGGGTGATTAGTCATCAGCCTACAGAGAAGGGCGATGAGTCATCAGCCTACAGAGAAGGGCGATGAGTCATCAGCCTACAGAAATGGGTGATTAGTCCTCAGCCTACAGAGAAGGGTGATGAGTCATCAGCATGTTCCCACAAAGAAGGGTGAGTAGTCATCAGCGTGATGGTCACTAGAAAGGGCTGATGTGTCCTCGTCACTTCGCAGGGTGATCAGTCCTCGGCAACAGAGTGTGGCGAGGTGACATCGGTCCTGGGTGATTTGAACAACGTAACCAGAACAGTTAAGATTGGTTTCCAGTGTGGGCCAATGACCAATTAAATACCCAGAGGTAGGGAGAGGCCTGGATCACGAAGTGCCCATGCGGGTAGCAGGGAGAGCACAGTTAGGTGCAGAGTCCTGAGGGGTCGAGTACTCATCAGAACTAGGGTTTCCCAGTGAAGCTACATGCATGGCACGTGAACAGTGAAGGCACTCCCAGAACAGGTGGCCCCAGAGACTAGGTGCACAAGGAGGCATCCAGGTGGTCACCCTGTTAAAGTTTGCACTCCAGAGAAGGAAACCTTATGTGCTAGATTACCCTAAGATTGGGTGATAGCGGCGCAAGGGTATTCCAGTAAACCCTGAATATGGCTAGCAGCGCAGCGAACCCTAATTAGGGCTAGCGGCGCAGTAAACCCTAGACTATATAAGGGACAGTAAAATACTTCACAAAGGTACGCAGTTTCTAAACCTAAACACAGAGAAACTCAATACACTTGGTGTTCCTTGCCTTACACTAACTTGAGCGTCGGAGTGCAAACGGCCTCTGGGGCGCCCCTTTTCTCTTTTGCAGTTGCAGATTGCTTCTAAAGAACCAAGCACGTATCAATGTGAGGAAGGAGGCGTGTGAGTGTCGTGGAGTCAACCGACAGGCGAGTCAACCGGCAAGAACAATTTTATGAGAGTGGGTAAAAGAAATAATTTTTTTTTATTGAGTTTCGTGTTAAATATTTGTTAAAGAAATTATGTTTGCATCACCACTTCTATTTTTCTAATATAAGTTCACGCATAACTTCTACTTTTTATTTTTGTTGTTTATTCTGATTTAAAGGTGATTTTCGTTCATGTAGATGGTTTAAGTTTTTAAGTTTTTGTGATTCAAATGAGGAACTTCCGACTCAAATAATTGTCTTATCAAAGTGGACTCAATTGTTCAATTTTTATGAGTAAACAACTTCTATTCTAGTTTTTGAGGAAAAGTTTTGCATCTCACTCAAATCCTACAAAGCACACTCCCGAAGGAGGAAAGGAAGTTATCAGCATCAATGTTACTACATTATGTTTCATCAATCTATATGCTATAAAAAATCGATCGGTTGAATTAATTGCATGAGGAGTTTTTCCTAATTAGCTAGTTTCGTTGGATTGACTTCAAGTTATAAAGTAAGGGTTATGACTACTTTCACTCACTTACTAGAGTGCAATACCCATCATTTTTTCTTTTTTCTTCAAGTAGGTTTATAATGAAATTTGCAATGAGATGAAACTCCTAAGAAAAATTTTCTGACGAAAACAGAGAGAGATCATTTTGGGGTCCTGTAGATGCATCAGACATCAAACTACCAGATAAAGTAGGGGAAAGAACACAAGTACTATCCATCAACAACGGGGAACCTTAGGTCCAACTATTCATTGACATAATATAAGGAATATTCGTAGGAATATTTGTATCCATCAACATTGGGAGCCTGGGATCAAGTCTCCTTCCTTACATATAAATAGGGCGACATCTCCACAATGCAATCAATAGTATGCTTGTACTTGAGTAGGTTTTTAACATAGTGGTGGAACATGTATACAACCATATGCAAGTACATGAATTTGTATTTGCATAATATGAACATTTACGTTCATTGTCATTGTGATTATGTTAATTTTCGTTGTCCTCCTTCTCATTTGAAGTGTCACACCTTTGCAAAGACAATGTGATGAATGATAATGGATTGCATGTTGAGGATGGTGTCATTGTAGAAGTAACAAATGTGTTAGATTGGTTAGAAAAAAATTGAGTGGTATGGAAAAATATTATAAATGTAAGGATCTTGTTGAATTGATGATTATACATATATGTTACGAAAATGATTCGTGTCTTATAACATTAGAAATGATTAAAGACTAAATTGACAAATATATATTGTTGTTGATTTGATGTATATTTGAGAATATCTAATATGTTGGTATTGAGGTTGTTGAGTCTCTCGTAAGACAGAGTAGTTCATCATCTTATTATACATGTCTTAGCTTTTGTTTGTAGACATTATAGAAATAACCGTTGTGACTTGTGTCTTGTGGTTTGTCATAGTATCATCAATTTTTCAGAATATATTTGATTTTGTGTTGACAACTCTAACTAACTCTTAAGGATGACTTTTATCTTTACAACCATTAGTGAACTCTTGAGAAACACCAAAACAAGCATACAAATTCTAACACCAAAATGAACATACAAACTTTGAAATTAGGTGTGCAAACGTTAGAATAATCTTGAAAAAGAGCAAATCAACTTAAAGATTAAATGTTCATACATTTTGTCAAATGCATATAGAAATGTCTATCTGTTTAAGTCATATAATGATTTTAAATACATATCTTTGTAGTTTGTATCCAGTGATGATTTAGATCTATTTCTTCTTTCTTATCTTGTGTCCAAAGCTTTTGTAATATAACTTACATATATCATTTTTATATTCTAACAATTTTGTAAATTTTGTCTATATTATTTATATATCGTTTTGCAATGCCTAGATATAGTCTTATATATAATAGATTTTTTTTCAAATTACAAGAGTTTTTATTTAAATCATACATGTGATTATACTCTTTTATATATATATATATATATATATATATATATATATATATATATATATATATATATATAAAACAAGCAATTGCACATCAAATAATTTGGTTAAATAACTAAAATATGATATTATTTATTATCATATGAAAAATTGTGTTAAAAATCATATACCATAGTATTTGTATCCTTCACTATATATTTCTTTTAGTTGTTACTAATATATTTTTCTCCATTTTTTTATTTTAAAAAATCATTAAATTCTTAAAAAATATATTTAAAAAATAAAATAAAATAAATCATCATGTAAGAAAACAAAATCATTCTGAAAATAAAAAACATTATATAAAAATTAAAAAAGAACTTTGTACCATCAAAATAAATAACATCATATAAAATAAAAACAGCAAACAATAACACAAACAAAAATGAAAAACAATACAGTGAATATTTTAAAAAAAAATCAATCCAATATAATAAGTATTAATATATTTTATTTTTAGTACAACAAAAATTCAATATAATAAATATTAACATATTTTATTTTTAGTACAATAAAAAAAAAATAATAATACATATTTATTTTAATTCCATTATTTTTTTTTAAACTTAATTAATAATTATGATAATTAAACAAGTGTTTGGTCTTCAAGCAATTAATTACCATACGTGTTTGTAAATACATCTAATAATTATTAAAAATTAAATATGTGTTTAATTACATTAATTATTAATTGAGTTCAAATAAAATTAACGAAATTAAAAATTTTATTCTAAAAAGGTTACTTTTTTTATTGTATTAAAAACAAAATGTACAAATACTTGTTATGCTTAAACCGAGTGTTTATTTAGAAAGAATAGAATAATGCATCAAGTCCCATTTAAAAAATAACTAAAAGGTATATTCTATAAATAAAAATGAAAAGGTTAAAAAATTAAAAGTCATACAAAAGTCCATTACAAAAATTAAAAACTGTATATCACTTGTAAAAGAAAATTTTCAACTTATTCCTATAAATAAATTTTTAAAATTTTAAGCCTTTTTCCATTTAAGGCCTGTTACACTGCATACACATGTAATGGTTGTGTAGACGTAACAGTTTTGAAAATGCAGAGTTTAGTTCGCAAACTGGTGGAACAACACCACTCCCATCGTCAACCCAAATCTCACAGTATCTTCTACACCTTCTCCTCTGTTCTCAAACCTTCACAACCCCAACTGCATCAACGCAACCACATTCCCTCTTCCTTCCTCACTCACCAACCTCCTCACTTTCACTCATGCCGCTCCTTTACCACCAAACTCTCCGCCTTTCTCTCCCGACCAACGATCTCACGCCGCTTCGCCTTCAACTCTCTCCTCGGAGTCCGCGCTAGAAGCATCTCTCTAGATCACCGGCAAATCCTTCGTTATTTTCGTCGACACAACTTCAATTTTAACTACAATCATGAATTCTCCCGGCGTTCCTGGTAATTTCCCTAACATTATGCATCGAATTATCTCTTCGTATTTCCTTGTTCCAATGCCGCCTGGGTTTAATTAGGGTTTTTTCTTGTCGTTTTTTTTTTCTTTTTCTTTTCTGAGACAAAGTATATATTCCTTGCCTGATTGTAGCGCGAGGTTGAATGCTCATTTAGGTCACCCTACTGAGTTATTCTTTGAATAAGTAAATGGTAAAATGATGAATTGAGCATCTCACTCTAGTTAAAATTAACTCTTATACTTTAGCTTCTAAAAGTTAAGTTCAACCATCTTTCTAAGTGGTTGGTTAACGAGTTACTTGACTTTGACGTGAAGAAACCAAATAGTGAAGAAATTTTATCATTGGAGAGATTCTACATGACATAATCTTAACTTAAAGGAAAGTTTCTTTGACTAAAAGTTTTTTATATAAGAAACTGTTCTTTCCCAAACTAAACAATTCCCAAGCAGAATATATTTGAAATATAATTAAGTGAAGATAAAAAATACATAAAATTGTGAGTTTGCTAAAGTTTTTTGAAATCTCTTACTGCTGGAGCAAGACTAATCATGAATTTCTTAAAATAATGTGGTACTATAAGAACCCCAAAAAGTACTGCCGACCACAAACAGTGGTTTAAAAAATTATCGTAAGAAGTCTCTATTCGAGATACACCGTTGAATTTAGCCGATGCAATAAACTTAATTCATTTTACCATTTTATTATTTTCTTCTCTATAAGTACTTGGGGCCCAAAACTACTTAATTTTTTAAATTTGATTTCTTTTCGATAACACGACATTTTTAGCATATAATTTAGAAAGGTCAGAGTTTCTAAACTGTAGTACACTTGTTTAATCTGTTTACAATTTTACATATAATATGGTAATTTCAGTAATATATTTGAACCTGTTTGCAGGAGATCATGGCTCCGTGGGCTAACATCTGATGGCGTGGTTTTGGGCTTGATTATAGCTAATGTTGCTATTTTTTTATTGTGGAGGATAGCAAATGAAAAGTTTATGATAAAAAATTTTACCGTGAGTTTCTTGATTTAGAAATTTTATAGAATTTGATTTTGCCACACTGGTAGTAATTATTTCCAGACATTTGCTTTGTCTCAGATGTGTTGTGGGTCAATCAATTGTTTCTTTGTCAACCTTCATCATAAGACGGTGTTATAATTTTTTTTTTATCAAGGATAGACAGGGAAAATCCTAGATTTTTTAAGCTTTAATTAATTCCAGACTACCATGACATCCTCATTTTGAAGTCGAAGTTTATCTTTTAGAGATATTGTGGGATGCTTGAAGCAAATTCATACCTGATGCATATAGATTAGTATGTGTAAAGATTGATTCAATAAAATCTTAGATCCTCTAACTGCACAGGACCGTCTAGTAGAAGATATGCAACTTCTAGCATATTTGGTGGATAGTCTCACTAGAACATTTAGTCTCTTAGCTTTTACTGAGAGTAGTACTGTTTGGAGAAGCTGCCTAAATTGACATTTCAATTTAGTAGGAGGAAGCACAGTTCACGTGTCTTCTCTCGTTAGTTTACACGTTTCACAAAAGCTAGTTATGTTTGTTATGTTATAAATAGGAATCTATATCATTAGTTTTTGTTACTGAGTTGTTGTTCAACTGTATTAATAGAAAATTGTGAGAGTTGAACTAGAGTTTGACTGAGAGAGAAACTTAGAGTTGTAATCTCTGTTCATAGTGGATTCTGTCATTGATGCACATCGAAATTTGTTAACACTTTAATTGAACCATGTTATTTCTGTGTATGGTTCTTTCTTGTTCTTCCTTAGTTTACCTTCTATTGTTTGCAAGGTAGACGCTTCTGCTGTGAGTTTGGTTTGAGCTATTCCACAACAATATGACTTTTGTTAGCACATGTAAAGTATCTCACCATATCTTAGATTATCCTCTATGTAGGATTAGTTTCCTTATTAGCTCTTTGAATTAGCTATCATATTTCATCTTATCATAAATTCTATCTCTAATTAGTTAGGATTTTGATTAATATATACTATAAATAAATGTTAGTGTAGTAGGTTTTACAATATAAATCACACTAGTATGATCATATGTTGTAATACGTCTAAATTAATATCAATAAGTGTTTCATTCTCATTTATCTTTCTCCATCTCTCTATACCTAAACCTTGGATAATTTCAAATGATATAATCAAACATCAAAGGTTTAAAATTGTTGGTGTTGTAGTTTACCCGTTGTTGAATGATGAAATTAAGAAATGTGTTGTTTCAACCTTCAATGTTTTTATCTATATGGACTTAACACCATCTAGACTTCTCATTCAATTACTTGTTGTGAACAGATCTCTTTGGACAATATTAAGAGTGGACGTTTGCACACTTTGATTACCAATGCATTTAGTCACGTAGATACCTGGCATTTAGTTTCTAATATGATTGGACTCTACTTCTTTGGAATGAATGTAAGTTGCCATTTTTGTATCATATTATCATTACTTTTCACTAGTTTTTGTCTTCATTTAATGCTCCTTTTTTAATTTTTTTTATCTTACTAATAGGTGTACCTCTCCCTTTTAATTGCCACCATGTGTTAGGAGTTAAAGTACTACTATATGTTTGAACTAGGAGTTAAGACCTTTAGAGCAATAATATTTGAAGCCATGATTTAAAAAAAGAAGGATATTATTCTCATTAACATACACGCTAAATTGATTTAGTTATTATTGTCAGAAGTACTTTAATATATCGGCCTAGGCCCATTTATATTTATATAATGTACATTTTATATACTAGTGGAAACAATAGCGCAATAATGTCTTTGCCCACATAATATAGAAATAGAAAAACAATTATTTGTAAAAGTAGTTTCCAAAACAATAAAGGTAAATTGTACAACAAAAAGTGTATATCGAAAGTAGTTACGAGAATTGGTATCCTCTTTATCTATTAGCATAGATAATAAGTTCCTTTGTTGTTCTTAAGACACATAAGGGTTCCATCATATGACTTTCTATCATTTATTCCTACATGATACCTTGAGCCTTGTCGAATCTGTGCCTTTTCGGTAGACCAATTGCTCATCGATGTCATATTTTTTTTTTCAAATATTATGTTTCTTTCCAATTTCTAGCATCCTCTCACTGTAGAACCTTCTTTTTTCTTCCATTTTCGCTACATCTATTTGTCATCACCAACTTTTTAACCAATGACACCACCATTAGAGTTGCCCTTCCCAAGCGATTGCACTGCCAAAATTGGTGCCATTGGAGATGCCATATAGCCTCACACTCGTCTAGAAGCAAGCACATTTTTTTCTTTGCCGCTCACCGAAAGCCACTCATAATAGGGCATCTGGCATCATTTCGGCTAATCTCACCCGCGCTGGACTCATCTTGATGTTCTCTCTAATGTGGTCTCAACTTCATGATTGAATCTTGTTTTACTTATCCCCTCTCTTTTGGAGACATTTCTTTCTTCTCTCTCATGATGTTGTTTTCTTTCTCTTCCATGTGCTCATGGCTTCTTCGATGGTGCCAGGGCTGAATCCTCCATCTTTACTAACTATGTATGTCCATGTCCGATTCTCTATTGACAAGTTAAATGGCACTAATTATGACACTTGAGTCTGTGGTGGTATCAAGATTTGACTAAAGGACAAGATTATGTTGTTCGCATTACCTAGACAACGACCTCCATTGATGAAAAATATCGCCCTTGTTGGTCAAAAGTTGATGTCCAAATCTATAGTGTTCTTGTCGACTATCCATCCTTCCTTGAAGTAAATCTTATGTGCCCATAATACATGTGTTGGGGGTTTAGGAATAAGCTCAATTGTTGTGCATCAATGATATTCAACGTCTTTATAGTGTTTGCCAAAATCTTGAGTATCATTGCCCTAGACGCTTGGATAGCTCCATGGCTGAATACTTCGACAAACTTCATGGTCTTTCTCATGACTTCAATGAACTATTTTCGCCTGCTACTACTTTTGCTCATAAACTTTATGGTGATGGAGTTGTACGGGCTTCTTGATGAGTATTCTTCAGTTTTTGATCAAATTTCGGGTCTCCGATTGATCGCACATTGAAATATGTTTGGTCCACCCTGTTGTGTATTTTGCAAGTTATCACTTGACATACCTTCTTTTGTCCCCCTTGGTGATTCTTGCATAGGTATCTCACTGTGATGACTATAGTTGCTCTCGCAAACTAGGTAGAGGTTATCTCATACGTGATCATTGTCACAAACTCGGTCACACCATTGACCAATGTTATGCCTTACTTGGTTGCCATCCTTAATCAGTTGGTAATGCTACCCAAGTTGTCTGCCCCTATTCCTTTTGATTTTAGTGTCACTCTCTCTTATAGTTCTAGACCTCCGACTCTCTTCGATGACTTCCTCAAACAATATGAGAAACGTCAGGCTTCCAATTCCACTGCTTCCATTGCTCACACAAACATTTCCTTTGTTGGTCTCACTCACTCTACCTCTCTTGGCTCTTGGGTTCTCGACTCTAGTGTCTTTGACCATATATATAGAAATAGGTCTCTTTTCTCATCCCTTTCCACTTATGGTTTTTTACATTTTGTCATATCCCAGAAAGGCAAGAAGGTGAATGTAGTGGCAAGATGTAGTGTAGAAGCAAAATATAGAGGTATGACTTTTGCAAGTAGTGAACTTATTTGGCCGAAACAATTACTCAAATAAAGATGACTCTCATTTGTGATAACCAAGTTGTTCTTAATATTGCCTCAAATCTAGTATTCCTTGGGAGAACCAAATATATTGAAATAGATTTCACTTCATTCACGAAAAGATTGTATTTGGAGACATTGCTACTTAGTTTGTTAACTCCAATTATTAGTATCACCAAATCCCTATGGAGTCCTAGAATTGATTATATTTGTAACAAGTTTGGTGCATATGCTAGCTTGAGGGGAGTGTTAGATGTATTTTACCATATGGCCTAGGCTCATCTTTATGTAATACAATGAACATTTTATATATAATCGGCTCCTTTGTTGTGCTTGAGACACATAAGGATTCCATCATGTAGCTCTATCAATTATTCCTACAATTATTCTTATAGCATCTAGCTTGGCTAGTTGGCTTGTTAAAAAAATCAGTTTAATTTAGATACCATCACTTGGATGATAAACTTTTATCCTGCTTTTCTTCAATAAATACTTTGTTTTGAGCATCTATTACTCTTTAACTATTCTCATTGGGTTTTGGGCAGGTTGGAAGAAATTTTGGACCTGAATTTCTGCTGAAGTTGTATCTTGCAGGGGCAGTTGTTGGCTCTGTTTTTTACTTAATGCATCAAACCTATAAAGCGCAAACATCAAAGGTCCCATGATTAGAATTTGAATGCAATGCCTTGAGCAATTCTATAATTCTTTCTTGCATTTTTTCTGAGCAAAGAAAATTAACAAAAAATTGATTTCTGCCTACATCATAAACTAGAAAAAAATATTAGTTAATGTCACTTCTTCAAATCACAAGCTTGTCAGATTTAATTTCTATATTTTACTTTCATTTTTATTTACCTACATGTAAGGTTGTAACTTTTGAAACTCATAAAGTTAAAACTTTTCTTGAAATATTTTGTACACTTGATTTAGAACAAGTATCTATAAATGAATTTTCCAAAAAAGATAGACAAGAGGTTGTTTTACTATAGTATACAATGGTAAATTGATATTTATAATTATGCCTAGGTCCAGGTGATTACTGGCTAGCAATAAATTTCATCGACATATGAGCAAAAGTGAATACTTATCTCTTGTTGTTTGGAACATGACAAATTTGATTGGAATACTTTACAAACATGTAAAAGTTTATGTCCAAGACCCCCCACCCCTCCCACAAACCCAAAAAAGGGTCTCCCGCAACTATTCTTTATTGAATTTCAATGTTTCTCTGCATTCTGTTTGCAACAGGACTGGAGAGCTATGATTGTGTCAAAGGAATTAGCATTGGTAAGCTTTTAGAAACTACTATAGAATGGGCTCCTCTTGTTTAAGGATTATAGGATGTGTTCTGTGCTAACAGACGATTTTAGTTTGACTTACCAGCTATGTATTCAGGGAATTATTTTTTGCCTTTTACTTGTAAACTATGTTGATTTCTTGAAATAATTTCTATTCAGAATCAAATAAAGAGGATATTGCTACATAAATTTAATCTTTCATGGGTGCTAAGCAGGACAGGACAGAAAAATTCTATCTGGTTACATTCAATGTAGTTAATGATTTCTTTCCATTTTGAGTTCTTCACATTTTTTACTACATTATGGCACTGAGCAATATGTCCAGATGAGTTCTCATTGCCTACCAGCATTGATCTACTTTGTGCTGTCCATTGCACTCCATTACCTTCTCCTAGTTGATGGAAATGTCTTTTTTTAATGTTCTCTTAAATGTTAAATTGTTCCTATCATTATAGCTAGAATATCAAGTTATTTTAGTATAGACATTTAAAATTACTGTTTTTGTATAACTTAAGACATTAGTTAAAATCACTGCCTGTAATTAATTGAACTAGAACTTGGCAATCTTTAGGGGGCAAGTGGAGCGGTGAATGCTATTATGCTACTTGATATATTTCTCTTTCCAAAAGCAACCCTTTACCTTGACTTTTTTATACCAGTTCCCGCGGTCTTGCTGGTATGTTCTTCTCAACCTTTTATTATGTTAAGCCAAAATTGTGAAGTTTGTGATGCAGATACTCACATATCCTTTTCTTGTCTTATGATTTCTTGTTAATTAAGGGTATCTTTATTATTGGGAAAGATATGCTCAGGATACTAGAGGTATGGTGAACTCCAAGGCTTACTTGTTTCCTATTGTTCATAATATTTTCCATCTTGAGTAACTTTGTTGTAAAGATGATCAAATGCTAGAGTTGTAACTAGTTCAATGACATCAACATAATTTTGGCAGATAATCCACTAGGATTTGTTTGGTGCCTTAGTTGTGATACGAGATCCATGGTTCCAAACTTAGTCACTATTGTACCAAAAAGTACAAATATGCTTCAAGATTTAATAGGTCTTATCGTGTCTATGCTAATTTATTTATAAATAAGTCTTTTTGTTACAATCTTGATGCCTTAACATGATGGTTATCAAATTGCTATGTCAATCACAAATAGCCTTATCATACCCGTGAAAAAATTTCATAAATATATTTGATTGAGATTTAGAAACAATGAAAAAATAGCCTTATTCACAAATAGCCTTATCATACACGTTATGCTTAACGTGATGGTTTTAAAACTAGGAATTCACAAAACAACTTAATCATTAGTCACCTGATGGTCATTGGATTGATAAAAAACCTAATTCTTAGGAGTATTTACAATGAGATCCCATGTGATGTACTCTCCTCACTGGTTTTCTTTGAACACGTCCAAACCATTTTAATGAATTTTCTTTCATCGTTTCCTAAGCAGATGCCATGTTAATATCATTTTACAATTTTTCCTTTCTTGTATAATCTCAAGTTTTGAAGAAAATAATTTCTCTCTTATTCTGTTTCATTACTTACATCTTATATAAATACATATATTGATTGGATAAATTTGGAAACAAGCATTGCCTATTCTAGGAAACAAATCCCTGAGATTGTGGGATTGATATGCTAGTAATAAAAACAAGATACAACGAATATACAAAATTAAAAAACAATAAGAATCAAATCTGAAACTTTCTAAAATATCTTGACACTCCCCCTCAAGTTGGTGAATAAGTGTTCTCCATTTCCAGCTTGAGTATAATTCTTTTCAAGTTAAGTTACTATTGTTCAGCCCCTTGGTAAGTATGTCTGCAAGCTGTCCTTGAGTAGACTCATATGGAGTACAAATCATGCCACTATCAAGCTTTTATTTGATAAAATGTTTGTCCAATTCAGTATGTTTAGTTCTATCATGTTGCACTAGGTTGTGAGTTATGCTGATTGCAGATTTATTGTCACAATATAACCTCATTGGTTCATCCCACTTTATCTTTTAGTCCTCCAGTATAATCTTCAGTTAACAGTTCACATATATCTTGAGTCATTGCCCGAAATTCTACTTCAGCACTAGATCTAACTACCACACTTTGTTTTTTACTCTTCCAAGTTACTAGGTTTCTACCAAGGAAGGTACAATATCCAGTGGTTGAGCTCCTGTCCACAACTGAACTTGCATAATCAACATATGTCTCTAAACTAGTACTCTTGTTTCTTTTTAATTAAGTTCCTCTTCCTGGTGTTCCTTTCAAATACTGGACAATTCTAAGAGCAACTTTTAAATTTGCTTCCTTTGGTTGATGCATAAATTGGTTGACTAGACTCACAACAAAGGCAATATTTGGTCTAGTGTGAGATAGATAAATAAGTCTTCCTACAAGTCTATGGTACATTTCTTTATCTACAACAACATCATCCTTTGCACTTCCCAACTTTGAATTTGGATCAACAGGTGTAGTTGCTAGCTTGCAGACTGTTTTATCTGTTTCTTGTAATAGATCTGTAATGTATTTTTGCTGAGATATGAAGATCCCTTTCTTGAAATGGGCTACTTCAATTCCCAAAAAATATTACAAAAGTATTGATTTCAAATTCTTTGCAAGACATTGACTCAACCTTTTGTTGCTCCTTTTCATCATTTCCAGTAACAATGATATCTTTCACATAGACCAACAGAAATGTTACTCCCCCTAAACCAGAATGCTTGATAAATGAATCTGGACACAGAATGAATCTGGACACAAAATGAATCTTACAGCAATGAAGGCTGTAAGTAAATTGCATGATTCTTCCAAGGATAAGGAGCTCTGATATTATCTCAAGTTTAGAAGAAAATAATTTCTCTCTTGTTCAGTCTCATTACTTACATCGATATACATTGATTGGATAAATTTGGAAACAAGCACAACCTATACTAGGAAACAAATCCCTGAGATTGTGGGATTGATATGCCAGTAACAAGAACAAGATACAACCAATATACAGATTTAGGAATCAAATGTGAATCTCGACATGCAACCACACATATTTTAACATTATCCAATTTACGTAAAGGCTGATACTTTAAAAACCCATTGCACATAAGTAACCACGTGAACTCATGTCACAAGTCATAATTTGTTATATACTAAAGTTTTGGGATTTGATGAATATTATTGTTGGGTGGTTAAGATTTAATTGGTAGATATTGGGATTTAATTAGTTAGGATTTAATTAGTTAGGATTTAATTAGTTGGGATTTAATTAGTTGGGATTTAATTAGTTGAGATTTAGTTAGTTGGGATTTAGTTAGTAGTTTCTATCATATATCTCTTTAGTAGGGATTTAGTTAGCAGTTTCTATCATATATCTCTATCATTTGTAATCTTTAGTACTCTATAAATAGAGTATTAAACTATTATCTGGAATATGAATAATATATGCACTTTGTTTCCTTCTCTCAATTCTCTATCATTGTTTCTTGTTCTTGATATAATCGGAAGCCACCTAGGGTTCCCTTTATCTAAAGCCTAATCGTTCTTCAAAATCTCTTAGAGAGGACCTAGACGCTGCTTATACACACGATCGTTCATATCAATTGGTATCAGCTTGGACCTTCCTGGACTTTCAATGGCTGACTCAACACGCTCCGATCAAGCTGCTAAGGAGATGGAAGATCGAATCTCCCAAAGGATGGATAATAGGTTGATGGAACTCGCAACTACATTGCAGGAAACCTTGACTCGTTCTATGAAAGACACCATACAGGAATTACTTACTCAATCTTAAGGAGAAGGCACCCATGGCCTCTCACATGACAACATGTCGCGTGGATCTTGAACAGGGTCTTCTTATGTGTGTGGCACACGGTTGGCTCGCATTGACTTCCCTAGATTCAATGGAGAAAATGTTAACCAGTGGATTCATCAATGTGAAAATTATTTTCTCATTGACAACACCCTAGACGAATTCAAGGTGAAGTTGGCAATTGTGCATTTAGAAGGCAAGGCCTTGCAATGGCATACTACACTTATGAAATCAGGTTTAGATATGGGTACACCTTCATGGACAACATTCACGAAAAGTCTAATTGATCGGTTTGGTGCAATTGGCGATGATCCCATGGTTGAGTTGATGCGTTTACGACAAAAGACTTCAGTTGATGCCTATCATGAAGAGTTCGATTCAATCATTACAAGATTGAAGTTATCTAATGATCATATTCTAAGTTGCTTCCTTGGTGGATTAAAAAAAGAAATCCAACTGATGGTAAGCATGTTCCAACCTACGTCTCTACAACATGTGTTTACTTTGGCCAGGACGTATGAAGCAGCCCATTCAAGCACTTTGATGGCCAACTTCGACAGGGGAGCCCTAGGTCCAGCACCAGTGCCTATATCATCGTCTGCTCCAATCATTGCGGCCCCAGACCCAACCCAACACGCCACTTAACATCGGAGTTCATAGCAGAACGCAGAGCCAAAGGCCTTTGTTATTTTTGTGATGAACCCTACTCAATGGAGCACAGTAGGGTACACAAGGAATTACAGTTTCACGTCATGGAGATGGAGGAAGAAGATGACTCACATGATCGTCCTCCCAGTGACGCGACTAAATTATTGCAAAGGAAGGCGCCACAAATCTTAGTCTACGCATTAACCGAAGTGGCTGGGTTCAAAACTATGAGAATAACTGGATATCATAAAAAAAGACCTTTACATATTCTCATTGATAGTGGTAGCACTCATAATTTCTTTGATGGCCAAATGGCTCAACAATATGGGTGCATAATTGATACGATTGCCTCTTTGAATGTCGTGGTAGCAGATGGGTCAAAGATAAAGATATCTTCTGTGGTCAAAAATTTTAGTTGGACAATTCAGCATACACTTTTACTTCTGATATACTCCTCCTTCCTTTGGGGTGTTGCGATTTAGTGTAGGGAATTGAGTGGCTCATAACATTGGACGATATTTTATGGAATCTCGACAAACTCACTATGGAGTTCAATGTACAAGGAAGGCGACATGTTCTACGTGGCTCTATGGCCAGATCAAACCTACACCCAAGCAACAGTTGAGTAACGCTTTTCTTGAAGGTGTGCATTTATCTATGATTCACATTGGTGCAAAGGAGATGTTGTTGCATTCCTTGACTACACATGCCGCACAAAAGGAGATTCCAACTGAGATCGCGAGTTTGGTCCAAGAATTTGCAAATGTTTTTCAAGAACCACAACAATTACCACCTTTTCGACTAGGCCATGATCATCATATTCCCTTGATTCAGGGAGTTAATCCTGTCAACAAAAGGCCTGTAAAGTACCCATTGTTCCATTCTTGAGGGCAAGAATGTTGTTATGGGGAGGGCATTGTTATATACTAAAGTTTTGGGATTTGATTAATATTATTGTTGGGTGGTTAAGATTTAATTGGTAGATATTGGGATTTAATTAGTTAGGATTTAATTAGTTGGGATTTAATTAGTTGGGATTTAATTAGTTGGGATTTAATTAGTTAGGATTTAATTAGTTGGGATTTAATTAGTTGGGATTTAGTTAGCAGTTTCTATCATATATCTCTATCATTTGTAATCTTTAGTTCTCTATAAATAGATTATTAAACTATTATCTGGAATATGAATAATATATGCACTTTGTTTCCTTCTCTCAATTCTCTATCATTGTTACTTGTTCTTGATATAATCGAAAGCCACCTAGAGTTCCCTTTATCTAAAGCCTAATTGTTCTTCAAAATCTCTTACGAGAGGACCTAGACGCTTATACACATGATCGTTCATGTCATAATTTTGTCTTCTTTCTAATTGTAGTTCATATTAAGTGCACTTTCCCACATTGTGAAGTGTACACAATGGACTGTAATTACATTAAACATCTAACAAAGTCAAGAAAAGTACAATTTTCTCAGTTAATGTTCTTCTTTCTTCTCTGTCTAATAAACAGTTACCACATAAGTGACTACACATAAAGCTTATGTTTCATGTTAACAAAAATGGAACAAGCCAACGATACAGCCAAATTAGGTGCATACCGAGTGACTGACCGTTGAAGCCATTCTTTAAGAAAAGAATTAAAACAGTGGAATGGAATAGTCATATAGTCTGTGTGTGACCTGTTTCAGAAAAAATATGAAAACTACGCAAGTGGAATCATCAAATAGAATGAGTTAAGTTGTGCACCTGCAGTTCCTTTTTCATCAAAGTTTGTATAACGTATCAATTTTTTTAATGAGAATTGATGAAAGAAAACATAAACAAAAATTGAATAGTTGAATCATGTGATCGTAATTGATGGTCTGCACGGCAACCTTTCTCTTCTGCATGATACCTGCATGTCATTTGAACTACACTTCTCGTCATTCATTCTGTGGCAGAATTCTAAAGAGTATTGTTGATTGTCAAATTGCAGGGAGACAGTCAAATATCAGGATCTGTTCATTTGGGGGGTGCTGTTGTTGCAGCCGTGGCTTGGGCAGGTGTTCGGAAAGGAAGATTCTAAATCCCTTTTCAAACTTGGAAAACTGTGTGTATCCTGTTCAATGGTTTTCCTTTCAGGTTTAACAGCCAAGCATACAAAAATTTTCTGTTTTTCTTCAGGTTTTAACGATATATTGTTAATGTTAAACACTTTAGTCTTCCAAAATGAAAAAGAGAATATTATACCCTTTCTCATCCAAAGAAATATGCCCCCTCAATACTTTAGCTTACATTAGACATTTGAATTTACATTCTTGAACCAAAGTAGTTTTTAGGGGTTATTTTTTTCTTATTATTCACGTAGTTGTTTCTCTTGTATCAAGTATTTAAGTTAATTTTTATGTATATTTTTTATTTCTTTTAAATAATATTCCTTACTTTTAATTTCAATTTGATTTAAAAGTAAATTTTCATATTATCAAATTGAAGATATTTTTTTTCATTTTACATTAGCTAAATCATTATCTTAACTAATATTAATTATAAA
Organism: Phaseolus lunatus; assembly: GCA_013389735.1. Taxonomy (NCBI): domain Eukaryota; kingdom Viridiplantae; phylum Streptophyta; class Magnoliopsida; order Fabales; family Fabaceae; genus Phaseolus; species Phaseolus lunatus. Next base: position 30,735,249 of record CM023859.1, read on the forward strand.
CCAATTAATTTTGATATTATATTATTAACAAAAGTGTCAAATAAATTGATTTTCAATTTTGATTTTATTTTTTTTCTCTTTAAACATACTTAATTTAATATTGTAAAACAATTATTATTCATTATTAAACAATAATTTTTTATTAATTGCAATACTTTATAAATTTTAGTTAAAAATTTCAAAATTATCAAAGGTGACCCAAAATTGTCAGTGAGTTTTTTTTTTTTTTTTTTAAATTATTGCTAGGATAGAATTTTATGCAGCAACAAAATGTGCCTTTTAGAGTTTGCAACTCCAGATCATGTGTTTCTCAAGGTTTTGCCAACAACAAAGCAGGGATAGTCATTATGTTGAAAAAGGTTACTCCAGAGTTTATAGTGCCATATAATATTCTCAAACATATTGGTCTATTAACTTATTAGTTTTACTTGCACCTTTAACTAATTTGCATGGTGTGTTTTCAATTAAGAAAGTATTTAAAGTCACATCATAGAGCTTGATGTTAATCTAGATAAGAGATGAATTATCTTTTTAAGTCCAACCAATATGATTGAAGATAGGAAAATTAAATGATTGAAGGAGAAGGAAATTAATTTAGTAAAAATTATCTAGGGTGCTACATCTTATGATCCCACATGAAAGTGCTAAGAAAGGATGCTAGAGGACCATCCATATCATTTTTTTTTATAATTTTTCTACTAAGTGAATTTATTAGAATAAAACAAATTTTATTGACAAAATTGTAAGGATTGCATTTTTTTTGGAGGTATTTTATTTGCATATGTGGAATTTTATAATTATAAATTATATTATATTTTATCATATGAAACTACTTTTTTTTTCTATTTATCTCTATCTTAATTATGAAAAAGTTATTTCTTTCATATATTACCAGTAAAATTATATATGCTTTGTCCATTTTCTCTCTCATGGTAATACAAAATACAGAAAATAATTATTAAAATAAAAAAGTATTACTAAAACTATAAAAAAAAAACTCTATAAAAACAGTTATAAAAATAAATTATTTTTTATACTTTCATTATGGGTAATTTCTCTCATAGATACTAAAATTAATAATAAAAACACTTACAAAACATAGAAAGTAAAATAGTAAGGAATTCTATATACAAGTTACAAAGATAATCCCATTGTTAATAATATAGATATAGATATTGTATATCCAGTTCTTATAAAAAATTTAAATAATTTACATATATTTATTATATTAGATAAAAATGTAATTATTTTATTAAAATTAAGAAAATTTATTATATTTATTGATTCCTATAGATATATAAAAATAACCAATTGAGTATTTTTTTTATATATTTTTATATATACATATACTTAGTCTTCTTAACGACTTATATACACTTGATACTTAAAACTAACCTAACCTTATCTTACAGATTAAATGATTTATCATAAATTATGATAAGATCTAAGTATAATATAACTTATGCATTAATTTTTTAGTTACAGCTTACACATTTTAATTATATAGAATAAACATTTTTCTTCTTCATTCCATTAGTCTAAAATAATATTCTATCGAAAATACTTGTGTGAAAAGAAAATTAAGAAATCAAGGTAATAAAAAAAAAACAATAATATATATATATATATATATATATATATATATATATATATATATATATATTATTGGGCAAGCCTAAACCTTATCCCACCAAAACCCCTATTTTCCTCTGCACCAAGCAATTATCTTTCATCTGCGAACTTCAAATTCACTCTTGGCTCTTCACCTGCACCAATCACACCCACTCTCAGAGCTTCGACATGTTCACTTCGTCAACCCCCACTTCACTCCGCACCCCAATCCTTCACCACCCTCTTCCCTCCTCATCCTTCCGCACCAACCTCTCCCCTCTCACCCTCCCACCCTTCCACCGCACCCTCTCCTTCCTCCCCCCTCCACCGCTCCTCCCGGCGGTTCCCACCCTCTCGACCGCTGTGAAGGCGGACAAGTCCGGCGAGCAGAAGTGGGTCCACGAGGGCCTTATCATGGAGTCCCTCCCCAACGGCATGTTCCGCGTGCGCCTCGACAACGAGGACCTCATTCTCGGCTACATCTCCGGCAAAATCCGAAAAAACTACGTTCGGATCCTCCCGGGCGACAGGGTTAAGGTCGAGGTCAGCCGCTACGACTCCTCCAAAGGACGCATCGTTTATAGGCTCCGCTCCAACACCCCCTCCTAACACCCACAACCTGTTTGTTAAATTCACCAACACAACGTATGCATAGTCGTTGCTGTATAAAAAGTTGCAAAACAAGAAAGTAATGATAATGCTTCTGTGATTTGCTGCTATTAATTTCGTTTTAGTTTCTTCTTTTGAGTCACTTTTGTCTTATTGGTTGTTGTTAGAGTGGGCAGTATTCTTTATTCCCAATCCTTGATGCTGCGGGAAATAACAGAAAATTACTGACAAATGCGATAACATTGTGGAGACCCCGAAAACACTGTCTTTGCGAAAAGATGTTGCGGTTCCAGACCGGTGCTTTTTTACATCCAGTGATGTGTTTGTGGTGAAATTGGGTTTCTTTTGCATAAACTGAAGCTTCTGTTCTAGTGTTTGAGATTGTGAAGGTTAATCAATTTAGTCTATGTAATGGTTTTAGTTTCTGACTTTGCCGAGGGTCATTCGTTGTTGCAATAAGATTTTCTGATAGGTGGGAAGATGCAAAACTTTTAGTTTGTTAGCTACTTTTAGTTGTGTTATCTGATTATGCTTAACTTCAATTCAAATATTTATTAGGTGAATTAGTGAGAACAGAAATTTAAGAGGTAAAAGTTTATTAACCTTTCAAATTCAGAGCTTTCCTAGACAACTACTAACCTTATGCATACTGATATTACCCAAACTGCACGTAGATACAAGCAAAGTGAACATAAAAGAATCCTCATTGAGTGCATAGTTCAGAGCATCCCTCACAATCATCTGCTTGTTTTCCGTTTCAAAATTTAAAGGCGAGAATTAGAGAAAGGGTGAGTTTGATAAGAATATGCAGCAGCTAAATGTTCATATAAAGGTGCTAATTTTGTTGGTTCATGAAAATTGGTTCCGTAGGTTTGTCTTCCTGTAGAGTTGAAGTGAAGCTCAAGTCAAAATCAGTAAGTACTTATACAAAACACACTTCACTTCTGTAGCACAAATTGCTATGTACTCAAGAATGATAATAACCTTTTATTCCAACACTTAAAATCTTATAAATTTAAAATTAATCATGCTATGAACCTCACATTTCTATATCTTTCACTGCTCCTGAGAAGCAAAATAGTCTTTTAATGTTAACAACTTCTATGGTGAAAATCCACCAGAAAATTAACAACTCACTTTGGGAGACAACCTCATTAGGGGCGAGTGACTTTTGTGGTTGTCATTCCAGACATGTCTAAGTATATACTAAAAATTTGTTATTTTTAATTTTATTTTGAAAAAATTAGTTTATATATATTTTAAAATAAAATGTTAGATATAATTTAATATAAGAGATACTAATTGAATTTCTGTCTAAAAGTGATTTTAAATAAAATATAATTATTTAATTTAAAATTAATTTGTTTCAAAAATATTCTTTTGTAATTATTATATTTCATAATACATATTTTAGAGGAACAAAATTTAAATTAATATAATTTTAAAATTATTCAAACTTTTTTGGGTGCATGTAGGTTTTTTGCTACATAAACTATTTGAAATTTGATTACATTATTGAAAATTTCATTTCTCGTTGTTTATTTATTCGATGAATTTAATTTTAATAGAATAAATTCTCTTTACTTATATTAATTAAGTGAAAAATCTCAAATCATGTATATTATAAGAAAAAACACGGAGAATCATGAATCACAGATTATTGTATGTAATAATGATTTTTTTTAAAGTTTTACAAAACTTGTTATTTTGTCCCCCATTTTATTATTTTTTATTATATATCCCACTTAGTTAAATATTTAGTGAGCTAGTAAAAATGTGTGAAAAGTGAAAATTATGATTGCAAAATGCGTGAAAATTTTTGAATGGTAAAAATAGTGACATATATTATAATTTAGACAAAAAAATGTTCCACTGATCCTAATTAATTTATATCACATTAAAATTTTTATTCAATTTTAAAAAAATTAATGTGGTATAAACTTTCAAAATTTTAACAATAGATGATAGATGGAAAATATAAAAGAAAAGAATAACAAAATGTCCACTCTATTAATATAAATTTGGGTAAAAAAATATATATTACTAACGTGACTTTGTAATTATAATTAGAAAATACGAATTAACCGAATATAAGAAAATAGACAGAAGGAAAAATCTTCAATTACATAATAAGTGGACATAAATGATTGCTCATGGATAAAACACAGAAAAAAAAAGAATAAAAAAGTTGAAATATTTTTTAAAAATAATAATAATATACTTCCACAGCAAGAATAAGAATGAGGAGTCGTCATCCTTAATGTAATTTCAAATTATTATAAAAATTAATACATTTATTATAAATAATTATTTGTAGTTAAATAATAATTCATGTATTGTCTTACTTTATTTTTTATATTTGGCCAAATAAAAAATAAATGAATTAACTAAAATGTGTATAACTTTTGAAATAGCAATTATAAAAGGCTAACAAATTTCTAATAATAAAGCACATATATATTTTTGTATTGATAATGTAAAATATTTGATAAAAAGGTAAAACTATAAACAATCTCAAAATCTATAATAATAATAATAATAATTGTATTATTATTATTAAGCGTATCAAAGCTTATATTGTTAAATTATATTATCAAATCAAATATAAATATTCAGTTCTTATCCATGATTCTGAACTTGAGGAGAATGTCTAGATCTCACAGAATTTAACCCTTTGGATTTTCTTAAACATAAACTTTTTTTTATAAACCTAACCTGAAACCTACATTCTAGAACTCTTTAACTGCATTTTCTATTTAATGATTATTATTATATATTAAAGAAAATTAAGGATGTAAAATGGACGGCTAATTTACTTGCCATGTTTCAAAGAGGAGATTCATCAAACGAGCCAAAATAGTCCACGTGTTATACAAATACCTATCTATCCCTCTTCAGATTCACTCCATCTCTCTGGTTAATTTTTTTTACTGGGCTCGGCTTTATCGGCTTAAAAACCAGTTTCATTCTGATTCCTTTGATTTGACGCTTTTTTTTTTTCAAAATTTTCCCCATTCGCATGTATGTCGTCTTCCTCTGTTTTGATTTCACCCTCGCCCCTTTTCTTCTTCCGCATATTGTCGAATTAAAAAAATTGGAAAAATCTCGTTTTTAAAATTATATTTTATTGGGGTGGTGAGAAAAAATTGATTCCTTTGTATTGTCGAAAATGAGGTGGGAAAAGGTTGAGGTGAAGGCGATAGGCACAGAGGGTGGTGGAGGTGGAAATGAGGTGTATGGGCCAGGGAAGAGGTGGGGTCACACCTGCAACGCCGTCAAAGGTGGCAGACTTGTCTATGTCTTCGGTGGATACGGCAAAGATAACTGTCAGACCAACCAAGTTCATGTCTTTGACACTGGTAACTGCCTCCACTATTTTTTTTTAATTATTTTTCTTGATGTCCTGATGTCACGATGAGTTTCTGGTTGGAAAATGTTATTTGGTTTTCATTTGATAGGTTATGTGCAGCTGAAAAATGGATACTTGTTTTGTATTCGATGTTTGTATAGAGTGTATTATTTTATGTTACACTTTTCAGTTTTTTATGCCTTTGTTGTTGTTCCAGGGCTCTCTCTGGCCGGCAAGATAATGTGAAAATCGTATTGTATTGTTTATTTTCTGATTCCTCATTTGTGATTTGCAGTGAAGCAGACTTGGAGCCAACCTACTTTAAAAGGCTCCCCACCTACTCCTAGGGACAGCCACACTTGCACAGCCATTGGTGATAATCTGTTTGTGTTTGGGGGTACAGATGGGATGAACCCTCTCAAGGATTTGCACATTTTAGACACTTGTGAGTCTTCTTTCTCATATCTAAATTATTCACCCATTTTTTCATCCAAAAGCCATAATGTATGTTCTTTAGCTCAAGTTGAATCAATGGTCTATGTGTAAGCCGGGACAGATGTGGTCCCGGACCTTTGGTGGACACTGATATTGAAATCTACTGCTTAAGTTAAGATCTGAGAATGTTATGCAGTTATGTCTAATTGATTGTTATTTATCTATTTACTATTTGACTCACTGATGTTAAATCATGTTAGCGTTGCATACATGGGTTTCTCCCACCATAAGAGGAGAAGGGCCACCAGCACGTGAGGGTCATAGTGCAGCAGTTGTTGGAAAACGCCTATTCATATTTGGTGGTTGTGGAAAATCTGCAGATAGTAATAATGAGGTCTACTACAACGATCTTTACATATTAAATACAGGTGATTTTCTCATATCATAATGCCCGTTATGGATAAGTTAGTTCCCTGCATGATTTATTCCCCTTGATATTTAAATGAGACCTCGTATAGGTGATGGTGGCAAAATTGACTAGTGTTTCCAAGTTTGTTGGTTATTTTTGAGAGAACACATCTGAACTTGGCATAATCGTATATTTTCTGGCTTGCTTGTAGAGGCTTATTATGATTTCAGTTGTGAATTATGAGACGGCACTTGTTTGATAACTCATGGAGACGTAGGGGTGTCGAGCTTTTTAGCATTTTAGATCTTTTCTCATTTATTTTGCTTTCACATTTGCGTTTGTATTGAAAATTTGTCTGTTTCTTTGGATTAATGATTGCATATAAGTTATGCTGATAATTCCTTTGTAGAGACATTTGTCTGGAAGTGTGCTACAACATCAGGCTCTCCACCGTCTCCTCGTGATAGCCACTCTTGTTCATCTTGGAAAAATAAAATTATTGTAATAGGAGGTGAAGATGGACATGATTATTATTTGTCTGATGTCCATATCCTTGATACTGGTATCTGTTCCATCTTTTTCTCTTAATTTTACTGAATTGTAATATCTGTATTACAAATATAAAATGTACAATAATAGTGCAAAATAAAGGATCTTTATTCAGAATATCATGATGTTCTTTGAAATGTCTGTAATTATTAGATACTTTAATCTGGAGGGAGCTGAGTGTATCAGGCCAATTGTTGCCTCCTCGAGCTGGTCATTCGACTGTTTCTTTTGGCAAGAACTTGTTCGTTTTTGGGGGATTTACAGATGCCCAAAATCTCTATAATGACCTTTATATGCTTGATATTGGTATGTTCTTTATAGCTTATACGAATATTTTTTCACTTTTGAGTTTTTGTCTGTGTTGTACTTTGGTTTAACTGTTTAATTTAAATACAACCTTACTGTGAAGGCCATTGCTGTGGCTTTTATAACTTTTACTTTTTAAGTTGAGAATTTAGTCCTCGTGGAGCAGCACTGCAAGTGACAGGTTGTATGCAAACTTATTTCTGCACATTTCATTGGTGCCAAATGCTTTTGACATTTCTTCAGAAGATATTCAATCATTTAGATGATGAGAGTTCACGTTTGTCATTTTAGCTTATAAATTAATGTAGGGTCTTGCTCCAACTTTCTCAAAATTACTGTTTCAGTGACTATTGTTATATATATGGTAATTGATTCCTCATATAATCTTTCATTTCTTACTAACTGTAGACACTGGTGTTTGGACAAATGTTACATCTGCAACCAATGGTCCTTCTGCTAGATTTTCTGTGGCTGGTGACTGTTTAGACCCTTTCAAGGGGGGTGTTCTTGTATTCATAGGTGGTTGTAATAAAAGTCTTGAGGCCCTGGATGATATGTATTACCTATATACAGGTTCAGCAAAGTGACATTTATTTGCTATTATTAAATTTTATAACATAACCTTTGGTTCTGGTATTTCTCTAGTATCTCTTATCAATTGTGATATATATCTGCCTTTTAGGGATTGCTCGGGAAAGTGAACAGAGACCAGAGAAGTTATCTTTAAGGAAGCAATTGAAACTGAAGTGCCAAGAACAAAATCCCAATCCTAGCCAAAATCAAGTTCTAGTAAGATATGGTGTGGGTTCTGATATGGGCCAGATCATGTCAGTGTTGAATTATAGCCAGCCAAGTATGAATTTGTTGTCTCTATACATACAGTTTGTGATTCATTGATAGTAAAGTTTAATTTTTCTCTTAGAGTCCATTTGGTAGAGAGAAAAGAAAAAGAGTGGATGGAAATGAAATAAAGTGAATGCAAATATGCTAGAATTAAAGTGAAAATTAAAGGTGTTTGATAAAGTGGTGAAAAAAAGCAAAAAGATAGGAAGATGAATGAAAATTGGTGAGAAATAAATGGGAAATGTATCAGTGCGTTCCACTATATTTCCGTTCAACCAAACAACAAACATTTTTTTTACTCTTTCCACCTATTTCCATTCTACCAAACTGGGTAATGAAACCCTATGGTTTTTAAACTACAATATATGGATAGATAGATCCATATTGTGCGTTTATAAAATGCTGATATGTATATTAGATGGTTGGTTGCCTTTGCCTGACTACGATATATGGATAAATATATTTGTTTTATTTTGTACATATTATCATACCCATTTTTGTAAATTTTTAAAAATGTATCATATTGTACCCTAGTCTCTACCTGTATCTGCCAACATAAGTTCTAAACTTTTAGCCTATCAATAATCTTGGTATGTTGGATTCAAAAAGTTTTTCAAGGTTCTGTTGGGGCACACTTTTAAAGATTTGTGTAGTTTGGCTAATTAAGTTTAAGGCAGCAAGAACTGGTGTTCCTTGTTGGACTCTCCATGAGATTCAATTAGTCAAGTTTGTGTTTGTGAAGATATAGTGCTTGCAACGACTATGTATTAATCTTAGATATGGATTGTAGTTATGGCAGTTGGCGAGTCAGTGATGAATAAAATAATGATTCCTCTAATAGTTTTGATTTCCATTGTTTATGAGCCAGGAGCACAAACAAAATTAAAATTATAAATGACTATTTAAGTTTTAGTGCCACTTATTGACTGATAAATATCCACTATCATAAATGCAGGTAGGCTAAATATCCCAGTAAATCAATCCCTACCTCCTGGAAAGAAAATGTTTGAAGCCAAGGTAACCGAGAACATCTCAGAAGGATATAGTATTGAAACTGTTATTGATGGAAAGCCTCTTCGTGGAATACTGTTTTTAAACAAGCCAAACTCTCTGTACTCAGCTGCTCAGACTCCCAGTAGGTATGTCTTCCTGAGTCCTTCCCCCAACATGTTGTTAAATTAAGTTCCTTTTTTATATAAGTTTGTTTCAACTTATGCTTAAATCACAAAGCAGAAAAAGGACTCTTGGTGAAATTGACGGTGTTGTCTCCAATGGTATACACTCTAACCAATTAAAGACTCCTAAATTACCTAAGCAAAATCAAATGGAAAACCAAGAAGCATTTTGTGGAGATAGTTCAGAATCTCATGAACACCGCACTGAACCCATTCCAGTGGTAATGTCAAGTAACCCAATGACTGCCGATGCTTCTGATACCCATAAGGTGAAGTTTTTTTTTCTCTATTTCTGTTTAGAATTATAGAGAAAGGCATGAGTAATGATTTCTTTATCTTTTCTCTAATTACACCAGTCAGATTGGGTTAATAGAGCTACTCAGAAAAAAACTGATTGAGTGATTCTGTTGAGCTTTGTTACTGAATGGAAGTTGATCTTAACTTTATAATTCGTATTATCTTGTTTTTTTTTTTGTCTTAAAATTTGCTAGAACTGCTGCAACCTGGAGTATATACTGCATGAAATACTGATTTTTAAATTTTTGTTTTCTTAAGGATGTTCCTTGCAAATGTTGCTTTAATGAAGATGCATTTCTGTGACTTCGTGTTGAGTTTTTTCTTTCTGATTTTTGAGGATCCCTGTGAACTGTAGCTGATGCAATTCATTTGATATATTTCTGGGACATCCGTACAATTATAATGTTTTTCCTCACTTGCCAATTTGCCAGGGTTAAAATATGTCCAATTTTATATATAGTATAACTTTCCAGTGACAAGACATTGTCAGTTTCTAAGTGATAGGTCGTTTGCTTGGATTTAATTGTGTACATGTTTGAAAGATCACCATCTTGTGTTGGGAAATGAGAATATGAATCTCATCAGATTATTCGATGTCAAGTGAATAACTTTGTATCCATGGGAACGTTGGGGTGGTCTTTTTTTTAAGTTTTATTTTATATATCCGTGACTATCCTGCAGGTTTCTGCCAACCCAGAACCAGAAGCTGCTGCTTTGAATCGGAATGATGAAAAACATGAAACACCCATATCCTTAAGTGGAAACTTGAAAAAGGCAAATGATGTGACAAGTTCCAAAGATGAGGTGCAAACAAATGTGCTAATTTCCAACTTCGAAGTTAGAAGACATGATACTAAATTTGATGCTCCAAATTACAACACTGAATTTCAGAAACCTGCTGCATCTGAGAGTGCTTTGTGCCTGTCAAATCAAGGTATGAAGTAGTTGGTCCACTTAGTCTTTTTCATGTGTTTTCATCAAATCACTTTGTTTTGGGGGGTTCAATCATGAAGCTACAATTCCAAAAATTTAAACTGTTAGATCTAACATACCATCTCATGCTAGATGCCTATTTGGGCCCAATTGTATTGGACGGATGGGAGGACAAGGATTGAACACTAGATTGCATAGTCAAAGGCTTTAAACTCTAGTACCTACTCATGAATCAACTATCACTAAATCTTTTGTTACGTGAAGGCATATTTTCAGAGGTGAGACCCCTGAAGGTCTGTTTGTTTTAACAGATTTACTTTGGCAAAGAAAGGTGTGGATTTGTGCTCATGGTGAGCATTTGGAACTGGTGATTTGCAGTGATTTCCTAAGAAAGTTTAGTGGCCTCCACGGTGTAAATCATCTTATTGTGGTGAGAAATGAGAAGAAACCGCATTGACTTGTGGAGAAGTGTGGAGGATGCGACACATTTTTGAAGAGTTATTTGTATACATAATCGATTATGGGATTACGGGCCATCATAATCGACTGAGTGTTTTTTTCTAACAATAATAATAATTTTCTAAAATAATATTATAAATAATAAATGAAATTATTAATAACAGATAAAATCATCTTACTTTCCATTCATTTTCACTTTCTTGCAATTCGGCCTAACAATCTTCCTTTTCACTCTATTTCTCTTTCTTTCTCTCCACTCCCTCACTTCCCATGACCCTTTTGCATAAGGAGATATTATTTTCATGGTGGATGCATTTCTCTTTTTTGTTCACATGTGTTTTTGTATTGCCGAGAACCTGGAAAGCTGGATTAAGTTTTCCATTGTTGTACGGAACATGCCCATTTCCCTGAAAAAAATGCTCTTTTGTGTAGACTAGATAGATGTTGATCGTGCATTTAAGGTATGTGTTATATTGATATGCAGCACAGTGTTATTTTTTTGGAGTTAAGATTTCAAAGTAATTAATGTTAAAAGGGGGTATTATGTTAAGAAGGGAAGTATTATTTAAGAATATGGTATAAAAGAATAGATTTCTGTTACAAAGCATTTTCTATTTTATTTTGACGTTATTTATTTTTTCTTGTCAATGTTTTTGCACCCTAATTTTTCAATGAGATTAATTTTTCATGAATGGTAGGTGCAGTGGCGGATTCCACAACTCCAACAATAGAATGCAGCGAAGCAGGAAAATTAATTTGAACACAGAAGATAATGGCTGGTGATAACGTTGTCTGCTAGGCATTTGTACATTCCTCTTCTCAAGGTGATCATAGAGGTCAATATAACTGACTGGTGATATAGGCTAACATGTTCCACTGGTGGGATATACAATTATATGCTCACTGACACCCTTTCGTCTGAATTTTTAATTGAACAAAACCTTTATTACTTTTAGGTTTAGGTAGTGATAGAAGCAGTTCTATTTTACTGAGTTATCTATTTACGTTCATGCCTGTCTTCATTTATTGCATGGAAAGAAAATTTTGTTTTATTGGTGCCTGGGCATCAATATTATTTCCAAATGCAGATTTACCTATTAAATTGCAAAGCTCAAGAGTTTCTCTGTTGTTCTTTTTTCATCTGTGAGGTGTAATAACGTTAAGGTTAGCACCGTTATTTGTCGGCGTTAATCTGGCGCCCTGTCCTTGAGCACCAAGTTTACTGCACTGAAGCATAAAGAATCCGTATTCCAATTTATCTGTTAGATTGTTTTGACAGGATTTGAGTTCATTTCTTCTTTAGCCATACGAGTACTTGAAAAGTTCATTTATCGTATACTTTTTTCATGAAAAGCATAAAGCAAAGTATGGGCAATGGCACCTTTCAGAAGTTTAAGCTTCTTGATCATACGGTGATAGAAGCTCAACTTTATGTGCGTTTGCCTTTTGCATTCAAGCACTTTTTTATTTTGGTTTTCTCATCACTGTTGCTGTCATCTTTATGAGGGTAGTTGCAATGACAACTAAGATTTCTCTACTTCATTTCTATTCCTCTCTTCCTATAATATTTTATACAATTTATGATGCCTATTTTTTTATTTTACTTTCAAGGTGTCTATTATAATTGGAGTGTTTGACTCATGGCGTCTACCATTCAAATTTCTATTTAAATATGCTTGCAAGAATTTCAAAGCACTAGCCAGTGCTTATACTCATTATTTCGCAAAGCATGCCTTTCCTGGGTCTACAAACTTGATCTGTTTTCATTCTTCAAGCAGCAACATGACGGTAACAATACATGTTTCATTCCCAACTGGTAAATAAAAATCACCAGAAATCCAAGTTAGAAGTGATTCCGTACAGGCTCTTTTGGCGTCTTCTAATCCAATTCATTAATTAAAAAACATAGTATTAGTCGGTGATTTTCTGTCTAATTTCTTGAACATGACATGTGCTCCAAATTCAGCACTAATTTACACACTTGACAGTTCAATAACCATATTGGGGTTCATCTAAATTTTATTGACTAGCCTTTTTGGAAGTTTACTTAATAATCTAACGTTTGTCACTAAATATTTCATTGAAAAGCAGTGCCAAATTATGTTAACGGTATCGTCTTATTATTGTTGTGTAGTGATTTATACGAGGAATTATCTTTTTCAGTATTAATTGCGTTGTGAAGAACATAAAATGCCAGATAGAGAGGAAGAGAAGGGTCCCAAAACAATAGACTGCCACCGGGTACCATGTTGTCTTTTATTGGCCCCACTGTCAATCCGTGACGTCGTTGTGTATCTTCTACACAATCCCAAACAGTGTGACAAATCAAGCTGAATATAAAATTTCCATTAAAACAAACTTGACATTCTTCTTTCACTGGGAGAAGTACCTATTTGCTGCATCTAATAGGAGTGTAAGTTTCTAAGTTGTGTTGCAAATTATAATAAAGGCTAAATATATGATCTGGCTAGACAACTAAAACAGACGAAGTCGAATTATATTTTGCACACTTGCTCCTGTATATATTTCAGAGAAGATTGTAACACAGAAATTATATTTAATGTTCACAAGCCAAATTACTCTGACTTACTGCATAATTCTTGTGGTAGGAAAAAAAACTTGACCCAAAAGGAAAATATCCAAAATTTTGTTTTACTTGACACCCTTGTGAGAGGAAAAGAAAATAATGTTGGATTTCCCTCGTGACAAGGCAAGCATGGGTATTGGATTGGAATAGTTAATATTGGTAGTTAGTTGTGGACAAAGTAATGCAGCTTTGGCTATAATTGTTTGTCTGATTGAAGTGGGTGAAGGGTGTAGAGTGTATAGTGTAGAGATGAGTATTATTGATGGAGCAGGGTCTTACAAGAAAGGTAATAAATGTTTGGTGGAAGATGGGGTAGAGATGATTATGATAGGTTTGTTGGTGTTTATGGACGTGGGGTTGGATTCATCTGCTCAATCTTTATTTTTCTGTCACCATATTTACGATCACCGTCACTTTCAATTCCTCCACCCTACTCAATCAATGCAAACTCTTTCATGCCCTGCATGCACATACCATTAACTAATTCAATGTCTTTCCAAAGGCGCAGGTTCAGGTGGGAGACCTTCACAACTCTCCTACCAAAGATAAATTTAGTTATATTTTCAAATGGTACTAAAAAGTAGACTTTAAAGCGTAAGTTAAATTTATTATAAGATGAAGTTTACATAGTTTATATAATACAAAATGTTTTTATTTTTAATTGACATGAGATCTCCAATCAATAATATAAAAATTTGAAGTTAAAGATTTCAATTTTTTTTAACATTTTTTCTTGTTATTTTTTTCTCTCACTTTATTTGATTATATCATATAGTAAATGAAGTTCCTTTACCACATTCTGCATCCATTACAAGAAAACTATTTAGGATTAAATATGTTTTTTATTCTCGATTTTCACGTGAAATTTGTTTTTGTCTTTTTAATCTAATTGATAAACATTCCAATATTATAATAAAGAAATTAATGAAACAGTTTAAAGTTTTGTAAGAAATATTTTAATAGTTTTTTTACTATAAATATCTATAAAATTTAAATTTTAAACTGTAGATAAAAATTAATTTTAAATTAAATAGGAGGACGAAAAATATATTTAACTATTTATTTATGATTAGTGTTAGACAAAAGTGCGTATAAATTAATGGAGAGTCAAAGGCTACTTAATATTGTGTGAACAAGCAACAATGAAGTTAAATGTAAAACCGTAGACATTAATTATGTGTTAAAAATGTATTAGAGTTGGTCAAACCCGGCATGCTCCACTCTCGTTTTTCTTCTTACTTTCTACCATTAAAGCTTCCTAGCCACTGCATAAGTCATCACATCTATTTGATTGCAACTACAGTAACAAACAACCTCCATCATTTGTATTCCTACTTCACTAAGCTATTGTGCCAACAGTGATGTTGAAAGTTACCTCTAAACAATACTGACCTCCACCATGTTCTTCACTACAGAAAGCTTCATCCACCACCAACATACATGTCAAAAATATTATAGAAAGGAAAAGGAGAGCACTCAAACAAGGAGAGTGAAATTTAATGAATTGCTAAAAATATACAGAGGAGAGGAAGAAATTGAAATTTATAAAGAGGATTTGAAATAAAAAAGAATGGAGAAGAAAGCATGAGTTATTTTTCTCCAAACTCAATCTGATACTTGGTGCTGGTTAGAATAAAGTTTGTTCAACACTCTAATAAAAATATTATATTATATTATAATTTATTTAAGTGTCAAATAAATATAATTAATGTCAACATTATAACAGTTTTAATATTAAAATAACAATGATATCTTGACACCTTACATTTATTTTGCATTTAAATAAATTATTATTTTATTATAATATAATATTTTATTTCAAAAAATAGTTATAAAATAATTATTTTCAATATTTGTGATATTAAACAAACTTTATTCTACTAAAATATATTAAAATTATAAAAAGTGAAAAAGAAAGAAAAAAAAACGAAATAATATTAAATTTTTGCAAATATGAAATTAGCTTTGAGTTGACTTATTATGGTCATGAAATATATTTAACTATTTTGTTTTAAAAATTTATAGTGAAAACTGATGGTGGGTGAAAATTTAAAAGTTCTAATAAAAATAGCATGCAATGTGACCAAAAAAGAGATCCAAACAAAAGATATGGTTACCCACGTGCCGCACTTTCACTGTTGCTCAGTGCAACCTCGGAGAAAAGGGTGTTTAATTTTTTATTCATCATTAGAAAACTAAATTTTTGTCGTTTCAAAGGATCACCACTTACCATTAAATAAATAAGAAGCTCAAAAAATAATGCATTTAAACAGAATTTTAATATAATTAAAAATTCAAATAAAAATGAAATCCTACTTGAAATCATAACTTCTTCCTCAAGAATTCGTCATAATATTTTCTTTTAAATTTCTCCTAATTTTCAAATCAAATCACACAAATTATACTTTCACCTCGTAACGTGATTGCAGACTTGTTGTGATTCTTTTATACAAGTTGTATTCGATTATAAAATTAAATAAATAAAAAAATTAACTTTTGTTAATTAAATAAATGGATTATGGGCGAGTGAAAAAACACACCGCACTTAAAAAATTTAGTTATACTATAAAATTTTATATTTTTTAATTAAATTATTACTCATTATTTTTTAACTTATTATCTAGTTATTATTTTGTTTCGTCATCTTGTTTAAGTAATTAAGTCATATTAAATTAAATTTATTTTTTGAAAAAAAATAAAAATATAAGATCTTGTGATTAATATAAAACAATAATTTAAAATAATAAGTGATATATATATTGTGTTTAATTAAAAATTGTTGGACAATCAAGAATTGTCATGGTTACTTACATAAATGGCCTTTTAGTCGCAGTAAACGCAGTAAATGTTGACGTATAAATTAATCAGATAATCATATTATTATACACATTTTTAATAAAAATAATAAAAGTTATTTGTAATTTTACGTTAATAATAATATTATTTTATATTAATATACAAAGTTAAATAAGAACAAACAATGAAAAAAGATAACAATTATGTTACCTTATTAATAAAAATATTAAATAACAGATACTCAAATAAAAAATATAATTTTTGAATACTCAACTTGAAAAATAATTAAAAATACCTAATTTATGAGGGAACTTAATTCTTAATTAAATTTGTTATTAATTATAATAAAATAAGATACCAATAAATTGCATTTAATGGTTTGGACAGTTTTTCTTTAAGCAATTGACAAAAAAGTTGACCATCGATTGTTACAATTTAGGTTTTATCTATTTTTGAACAACTTCAGTTACAAGCTTTCAAATGAAAAGGTTTTTTTAAAGGAACAGGCCTTGTGGTAGGACAATACTAGAATAGAATGGATACAGTTAATAAAAATAATGTTAAAATGTAATTTATACGAGAGAAAGATAGACAAATAAATTCACGAATTTTACATAAATAATAACAATAACAATTTTAACCTGTTCTAACTAAATAAATGTAGAACCACAATTATCTCATTAATTCAAGTAGATTATGTTATTCTAATTTGATTAATCTAAATTGAAAAAATGTTGGCCACTTTTAGTGATTTACCCTTCTCTCCTAATTACATATATCCCATTCAAAAGGCTCAATCAAACTAATGATTGTTGATATTTCCAAACACTATTTGGTTGAATAAAAGATAAAAGTTTTAAGAGTATTATTTATAAGAGTGATGAGAACATTTTTAAGAAAATATCTTTATTGGTATCTTAATTTAACTTTAAGATATAACATTAATTTTTTCCATTGAAATATTTTTACATGTCATCAAATGTTTCTTAAAATATACTTTATATCTTTTCACTAACAAATAAAATCACCAATATTGATTTATGCAAGTGGTAGGCTTATGTATTCTAAAGTGTAATAATAGAGAACCCCTATTTAATAAACATATTTGATCAACAACTAACACAATATCACAAAGTTTAATTTTTACATAGTTGAACTAGAAAAATAAATTTATTTAAATAATGTGTGTAGTTTTTAAAATAAAAGTTATCAAATCAAGTAATTTAAGAGAATTTTTTTATTGATAAGATTTTATCTCTTACCTATCAAAATAATAAAATTTTTAAAAATTATTGAAATAGATAATTATGTTAAGATAACATGACTTTAATGTATTTAAATTAAAAAATAATATAATTTTAATGTAATTAAATTTTAATTAAAATTGTATTAAAATAATACGACTTATCTATTTTAATAATTTTTAAAATTTTCACTCATTTCAATAATCAAAATATAAGTAAAGTTAAAATATACAATTTGTTAAAAGATATTTATTATGAGACTAAAATCGTTTTATATTTTTAAAAAATGTATTTAATTTAAATTCTATCAAAAATATGTTTTTTTAAGCAAATGTTACCATAACCTAGTTTGTGGGGGAAGAGAAATAAAAAGGCTAGTCGTATCTCAGTGTGGAGAACAACAGAACTGACCCACTAAACTTTTCTCAAATTTGTTGTCTTTCTTACAATGAAAATACTATATAACCAAAACAAAAGACATGGACTTTCTGACCCAGCTCTGACCAGATTGGGTGCCCATTTTCACGATTCTCCATTTGCTCTCAGAGGAGAAACATTAAGACAATTCTTCCTGGATCTGCAGAAATTCATTTGCTCTATATATTGGAACTAGTTCATTTAGGTGGTTCAAGCTATTGTGTATGAATTTTTTCCACTGCATTTTTTGTCTGCAAATTTTAAGGAGCATTGGCTCTTTTTTTATTTACTTGTTTCCTTTTTTTGGTAAAACCAATACCCAAATGATAATAAGTCCTACTTGAAAATTTTAGGAAAGGCAGTACTGTCGCCAAAGTTTCCTCTCTTTCATATTTTGTAAGGAACCAACTCTATATTATTTGATGAAATCAACTAGAGAATATTTTGCATGAAATATTTAGTGCAGACCTGTAATTTAGCAATTGCATTGTTTATGTGTAGCTAGGATGGAAATCAACCTCTTTGTGGATGCTGCATATGGGAGAGCAAAACATGGACAAGGAGACTTGCTCCATTGACTTCTAGTTGTCTTATGAACTGTGCCTGGACTAAACTTTAGAGAGCAAAGGAGGCTCAATTATATCTTTAAGCCTAATGGATTATTTTTTGGATGGTAAGGACTAAGGAACCTTTGAGCTGTCTGAATTACTGGATTCTGTGTTGTACTAATTGTTGCTTAATTGAATCTGCAAGCTTGGTTTGCAACTTCGCATTGTTGTCTAGTGTTAGTAGATTTGGAGTACAAATGATGAAGCTTTTATGAAGAGGGAGTAATTGTAATTGATTGTGGTAGTTGAGAAGTTGAGTTTAATTCAAGAAGAAGAGGTAGATATGGCAGCAAAGTTCTTGCATTCTTTAGCAGATGACAGCCTAGATTTAAAAAAGCAGATAGGATGCATGACTGGGATTTTCCAACTCTTTGATCGCCACCACATTATTTCTTCTCCCCGCATTACCCAGAAGAGGCTTCCTCCAGGTAATCCTTTGGTAGTTGTTGGTCACGTGTTCAATAAATTTAGTTTCTCAGCGTGGCTTTCATAAGTTGATCTTTTTTCATTTTTTCTTTCTATGTTCCTTTCATCAATCTCATATGTTTTTATCACTAGTGCTGTTTCTTAATGGTTGATTTGTCACAACTTGTCTTAGTCTTAGGTTTCAACTCCTTTTGTTTGCATTATTCCCTTTGAATTTCATTCGATACTTTGTATATAGTAGTTGATTCGGTCTCCACAAAATAATTAGCTCATGACCTTTGCACCACTCAGTGTTGGTTCTTGGTCTTGTGTATCTATTTCATTTGAGTATACAAATCTAACGTTTCTGTTTTTGTCAAAGGTAATTCTCACTTCAATTATGATAGCCTGGAAAGAGGTTCTAATAGAATACTCCAGCAGCAATCAACAGCAGTAAGAACCCTCCTTTACTTGTTTCACAAATTATCTACTGTTTTACGCTTCAAAATTTCTTGAATAATATTTCAATTTGAGGAATGGAAGTTCTATTACCAGATCAAAATTTGGGTCGAGTAAATTTGTACTATATACTGGTGTCAGATGTAAAAAGGCCGAGAATTGGTTATTTGTTATCTTCCTCAAAATCGTTTCAGGATTTTCCGATTTTGTTTGTTTCTTCCTAATATAGTGGCTTAAATTCTGTTTTTACCCTGTGTCTGCAATGTGCTGAAACTACCATCTTGTCTGAAGTGCGCGTAATTGAATGGAACTAAACATGTGCAATTTGGTGAGTTTGTTGCAGGATATGAGGGGTATGACTGATAAGCACAAAATTTCAGCTGAATCATCAAGAACCTCGTTCTCTTCTTCTTGTTCATCATCAATGTCCTCTTTGGACTATAAAGCTGAAGCAGATGCTCCATTTGACAGGGTTGGTTTTCCTGAAACTCCTATTAGGGACCCAGTTATGAACCAAGCAAGTACCTCTCCCCATTTAGGATGTACATCTCTTGACCTGAGGGATGTGGTGAAGGAGTCTATATATGGGGAAGCCAGAGGAGGGTCCATAGAAGGGGATTCCCCGAGACAATTTCAGCTGTCTAAATCTGTTGATAGAAAACAGACTCCTATTGATCTAAAGGAGTCCTTGCGAGTCCTTGCTAAACTTAGAGAAACACCTCGACTTTATGTTGAATCTAAAGAACTTCCTAAGGATGCTCCTCGGTTTTCTTATGATGGAAGAGCAACAAGTGAGATATCTTTTCACTCGCATGACACTTTGAAATGTCCACAAAAGTTAAAAGAGCTTCCTAGACTTTCACTGGACAGTAGGGAAAGTTCATGGCGCGCAAACAGCTCTGATTCAAAACCCAGTAACCTCTCAAAAGATTTCAATGCAGGTGGTGCCTCCACCTCAGTTGACAACATTTCTAGTCTACGACAGCCTTCAGCATCCCAGAGACGGTCACCTAGTATTGTAGCAAAATTAATGGGTTTGGAAACATTGCCAGAATCCTGTGTGGCTAGTGATACCAACTCAAATTTGAGTGAAAATGACTCAACTCAAGGTAATGGTCAGTTTTGGAAAAATGGATTCGTTAGACCACTTCGAGTTTCTAATTTCCCTGAAGTCCCATTGAAAGAGAAAGAGATGACTTCCCCACAATGCAAGAATCTTGATTTGGTTGTGAAACCAATCTTGAGTACAAGGTTTCCCATTGAACCTGCACCATGGAAGCAGCAGGATGGAAACCAAAGCTCTGAGAAACTAACTTCCAGGGCCATAAAACCTATAGCAAGAACTCCAGATTCATTTCCTTCAGTTAATAGCGAGATTGAGAATAGATTGAAGGATCTTGAATTTAAACAATCTGGAAGGGATCTCAGAGCACTCAAACGGATATTGGAAACAATGCAAGTAAAGGGTCTGTTAGAGACCAGAAAAGAAGAACAAGCTTCAGATGTTGTTCGAAATAAAAGAGACTATGAACTAAATCCGACCTCAATTCACCATTCTATGAGGCAGGAAACAGCCTGGGAATCTGATTATGCAATTGCAGTAGAGTCACCTATAGTGATCATGAAACCAGCAAAAATTGTTGAGAAAACTGGAATTTTTGCTTCTTCGGTCTTTCCAATTGATGAACTTTCTTATTCCCACAAACTTCATAGTGATGGTGTACATGTACATAATAAAAAAGGGACAGTTTCCAGTCAAATAGCAAAAGATCAGTCTCCTAGAAACAGTCCCAAGGATGCTTCTACCAGTTTTAGTGAAAATAAAGCAAATAGTATGAAGACTATAAAATCAACACAATCCCAACCAAGGTCTACACAATTTCCAAAAGAAAATGGCTCAAACTCAGTAAAGAATTCAGGATCTGCTAGCCCAAGAATGCAACAGAAGAAGTTAGAATCGGAGAAGCAATCTTGTCTTCTTACCCCATCATCAGATTCAAATAATCCCAGAAGGCAGTCCTGTAAGCAGACAACATACCCAGATTCTCCCAGTCAAAAACTGAGACCTAAAATCCATAATTCACAGAGCAGTGATGACCGACTCAGTGAGACTAGCAACGAACTGAGAAGTTTAAGTAGCCAGTGGGATGAAGTATCTCTGCAATCAGACAGTATCACTTTCGACTCAAAGGTGGATATTGAAGTTACCAGCAGTTTACAATCTTCTGAAATTATTGATAGCCAATTCCCATCTAGGAAGGTTACTGAGCATTTGGTTTCAGGATCCATGCATAAGGTTAGAACTACGATGATCTCTTTGCATTCAATCTTTCTGATTAAAAGTATGAGAAAATTAAAACTTTTGGCAATAGTATATTCCAATTATCAGTTGATATGTAAATTTTACTTAATTTTTGCAGAAATCAACTCTGAGGTGGGATGAGGATGAGTCAATTGCAGAACTTGCAACACATGCCTCAGTATACAAATTCGGTATGCCATCCCCAGTAAAGAGTATATCCAATTCTTGTAAAGGTGATATTTCTTTCTTCCACATGTAATTAATTAGTCAGATTAAAAAAGACAAATTCTTGGTTTTGACAGTCAGTACATCCTCAAGATTGATTGCAACTTTATGTTTAAAAGAAGTTTTAGTCGTTTTCTATCTGAAATGCTACCTCATGTAAGAGATTGAAAATCCTTTTCTTATGATGGATTGACCACAACTAGAGTTGACCATGCTTATATCGTACAAAGACGTCAAAGCAATTTGTCACATAGATATGATGATGATGCATAACTGTAATCCTTTGAGCCACTGATTTTTCTGGTTTCCAGCCATCCTTATTAATTCACGTTCAAAATGGCTTACATATCAAATTTTCTCAAAGGCAACTATGATGAGCATCATATTCAAGGTGCCTTAGGCTTTATGTTTTCTTCCTGCCATAATCTTATTTTCTGAAAAAATAGAAGCGAGTATTCACTAGAGAAAGAAATTTTAATTTGTAATATTTTGTTCGTTCCTATAGACTATTTACCTATAAGTTCAAATTCTGCAGTTGACAGCGCTCAAGAATCTAAAGAAAATTATCATACAGATCAGTGGAGCCCTGCAGATGGCCTCTTCGTTAACAACAGAAGATATAGAGAGATCAACCACAAGAAATTGCAAAGCATAGGTCGCCTTATTCAAAAGCTTAGACAGCTAAACTCGAGTCATGATGAAACTAGAATCGATTACATAGCTTCCCTTTGTGAAAATACAAACTCAGACCACAGATATATTGCTGAAATACTGTTGGCTTCAGGTCTTCTACTGAAAGCTTTGAGTTCTGAGTTGTTGACATTTCAACATCACTCATCAGGTCATCCCATTAACCCTGAGTTATTCCTTGTGTTGGAGCAGACCAAGTTAAGTAGTTTGCTTTCAGAAGAAGGGGGCACCGCTGGAAAAATTGCTTATAGGAAGCTAAATACAGAGAAGTGGCACAGGAAGCTCATCTTTGATACTGTGAATGAGATTCTTGGTACAAAGCTAGGCTCTTCTCGTGAGCCATGGTTGAAGCCTAATGCACTTGCAACGAAATTCGTCACTGCACAAAAGCTTCTTAAAGAACTTTGCTTTGAGATACAAAAACTTAATTATGTAAAGCCAGATTGCAGTTTAAAAGATGAAGGGGATGGTCTGAAAAGTATGCTAGGCGAAGATGTGATGCATCCCTCAGAAAACTGGACATGTTTCCCTGGTGAATTACCCGGGGTTGTGTTGGATGTTGAGAGGCAGTTATTTAAGGACTTAGTTGATGAGTTTGTGATTGATGAAAGTTTGCGATTGAAGGTACAGTAGGCACAGCAAGCTATTTGGAAAGTAGTTCATTCTAATCCATCATTTTCTTCGTTTACAATTACAAATGATTTTTTTTGTATCAAGCCATGAAAGTTTAAGGATTAAGAGCTTTGATTGTTTTTGCACTTGTCACATTCAATAGTTCGTAGTCATCAATCCAAAAACATATAAGCAAAATGTAGGCATAGAATCAACTTCACTGAATTTTGTACTTACTGGGTAGAGAAACTCAAAATAACTAATGCTGCTGTATGCTTTTTTTGGAGTTGAACGGTTAAAGAAATGATAAAAATTAATTAATGAAAAAATAGGTAGTGGAGAAATAGAAGATAATTGCTAGACTGAGAAAGACATAAATAAACCAATGTGCCTATGTTTTATTAAATAAATATTAAATTAAAATATTAGAGTTGGTTTAGAACTAGGAGGTTTGAATATATTGCATAACTCTTAAATTTAGACATGTTGCTGTTGTTCACAAAATAATAAAAAATAAAAAAACCAGAAGTATGGTGTAAATTTGGGCTAATTTTGTTTTACATTTAGTTTCCGGAAAATTTAAAAATAAATATTTTATAGAACTATTTTGACTTAACAAGCCTTCGTAGCATAGTGGTAGTGCGTTCGCTTCGTAAGCGAAAGGTCGCGAGTTCGATCCTCGCCGAAGGCTTTTTTCTAAAATTTTGAACTTGTTTATGCACTTTCTTTTTTCAATTTTTAATCAAACCAAACACCACTTGTTGGTGGGTCCAGTCCAAGCCCTATGCATAAAAAAATGTTTTCTTAAAAATCTCCAAATTAGTCCTGCGTCCTCGTTCATTTTGAAATTATTTTTACATTTTCAAATTCCTACATAAAAAATACATTCCAAAAAAAATTTCAAATGACTACTTGGCAATGTTTTGAAAATGGGATGTATCAATGAGTTCATTAATCCAGAAACAAATTATATTATTCTAGAATATTGAAAAATTAAATTTTGAATTTTGTAACCAATAAATAAATAAAATACAGAAATGAAGTATTTAAAATTTCACTCATTACATAAAATGTATAAAGAAAACCATGGGAAACTGAACAGGATGGTTAATGGATTGGGCTCCTTGTATTGTTGACCAAAAAGTTCTTGTCAATTACTTCCTACAGCCAATGATTTTAGAAAGACATTTTAATTATTTTGTTTGACTGATTGGATGCATGTCTAAATTTGTTAGGTGCAAGAAGCAATTAGTAAAGTTATTTGAGGTTTTATGTTTGTCTTTATGAGTAAGAAAAAAAAAATGTATATGTGTCTCTCTTCCCTCTCTTCCCAATCCCAATTCGAGGAAGAAAAGAAAGAATTGGAAGTAGCATGAGTGGTCCCTTATCAAATAAAGAATTGATTGGAGTAGAGGAAATAGTACTCTTCTCATCTGCACGCCGACAAAGTGCATATGCATATGTTTTTTCTTCTTTTATAACTCTATATGGAATATGCTCAATTTCTAAGTACTTCAACTCCTTAGCCACACAAAATAATAGTAAGAATAAATAGGACCACTATGTTTATATTATATGCTTTAAGTACTACAGAATCACATTATTTCTGTCATAATATTATACAATTTTTATCATTGTTAGTATAATCATAACAATAACAGTAGATCTGATGTTCTAGAAAGGACACTACAACCTGGTAATTGCCGATAAAAAAAATTACAACCTCATAATACAACAATCCTTTTAAGTATAAATTTCTAACGTCAAACATCTGGGATGAAAATGAAGCATGTTTGGTAATCTCTTGATGCTAATTATATATATACATATTTAAATCAACATTGTCAACGTAAAGTTACGCGTATATTGTTCACATTCAATTATTGTAATAATAAAGTATAAGTAAATCAAACGAACGTTACAAAGAAAGTTGCGCATGATATTGTTCACATAGAATTGTAAAATTGCACGTCACATTGTTCATAATCTCGTTCAACATGACCGTATGAAGTATGTGAGATTGATAGTTTTTTTATTAGGAAAAAACTTTAAAATATTTTGAAATTGTTAAATATTTAATCTGAAAATAGTTTTACCAAAATACAAGTCTTTTTTTAGAAGATTATTAAACAAATTGAGAATGTATGATGTTCATTTATCAATTTGAGGTGCAGTGTTGAGATGAATATATTTGATTAGCTAAATTATAGATTTATATAATTATAATAAATATTGTATAATTAGAAATTTATTAATATTTAATTTAGTTCTAATTTATAAGCTTCTATATTTAACTCCTTATTTATAAGAGTAAAATCTTATAATGAAATAAATTTTATCTTTCAATTTGGTATATAAATATCAATAATAATAATAAATAATAATGACAAGATTACATATGCATTATTATTGTGTAAAAGAGCATATTTGGTATATATACATTGCAATAATAATGACAAGTTTGTATTTCTTATATATGCATTATTAAGTAAATTTTCCATCCACCTTTATATTTTGAAAAGTCAATTTTAATCTTTTTTAAAAAATTTAAATAATTATAAAAAAAATATAATTTCATATTTTTTAAATAACCTCAGCTGCATCTCATATCCATTTCAGCCGAAATACTTCTATTCTTCTCTAGCCATAGCATTTGAGGAAGCAATTTCATCATCTGAACGGATGTGAAAGAGTTGGTAAGAAGATTTGTTATGTTTAACGTTTTTTAGTAAGAAGATAATTATTCTTTTGAGTTTTGTACTCCATTTTTACACTTTTCTGATTTTTTTTCTTGGTTTTGTGACTTCTAAAAAAATAAGTGAACAAAAACACAATCATTATCGATAGAAACACTACAAAACTTATTTTAACCACCAATCACCACCACAAGTAACCAACACTACTTGAAAATGAAAAATAAAACATCACACTTTCCACTATACTCATAAAGATATTGTTGAGATTAAAAAAATATATAAAGATCACTAGTACAAAAACATACATTGACGACACCATACAAAGACGGTTTAAAAATAATCATCGTTATAAAATGTGCGGTGGCAATTTTGTAATTAAGAGACACATATAACGACGGTTCTCTAAGGAACCGTCTTTATAAGTCATTCAGAGTGACATATAAAGACGGTTTCTTTTTTAACCATCTTTATAAGTCATTTATAGTGACGTATAAAGACGGTTCCTTTTTTAACCGTCTTTGTTTCCTTTAAATTTTAAAAATCCCGCTACATAAACCACACTTTTTCCATTCACGCTTATCATTCTGTCAAAACCCTACTCCTCCACCATTCTTTCTCTTCTCCCATTCTCGCCTCTTCCATGCACTTTGCTTCTCCTGTTCTGTCATCTCCTCGTGCTGTCCTCCAGTTTCGCCGCTCCGCGCCTCCAACTCCAGCCCCAGTCAAGCGGCTTCGCTCCTCTGCATGCCAACCCTCTTCACCACCGCAACACCTTCCGCACCGCACCACCGCAACACCTTCCACACCGCACCACCTTCACACCTTCCGCACAGCACCGAGCCAACCCTCTTCAACACCTTCTATCCACCACACGCTGTCATACCACGAACTTGGCTCCACCAAAAGGTTAGTATTTTTAGGGTTTAGAGAAGGTGTGTGTTGATATTGAGGAGAAGAGATTTAGGTTTTAGGGTTATATGCAAAAAATAACATGAAAAAACTTCAAACGGCCATAACTTTTGATAGAGAAGTCGGATGGAGACGCGGAAAAAATGAAAGTTGTCCCAAAATCCATCATTTACTATCATTTTTTAATTTTTTAGTATTATTTAGGTATATTTTAGGATATTTTAAGGTTTTAGTTTTCATACTTGCACTTATAAGAAAACTCTGGAAATTTGATATGTTCTGAATGCTGAGAATTTGATATTTTATGTAGGGATTAGAGGTAAAATTTTAAAAATTATTTAAAAAAAAAATCACTTACAACGACGGTTTCCCACTGGAACCGTCTTTGAAAGCACTCTAGAGGCACTTATAACGACAGTTTCCCACTGGAACCGTCGTTATAAGTGATTTTTTTTTAATTTTTAATTTATTTTATACGTTTATGTTGATTTATAACTACGATTGTAGAACCGTCGTTATAAATGGTTAATTTATAACGACACCCGCAATAACGACAGTTCTAGAACTGTCTTTATATGATTTTTTTAACTGTCGTTAATAAGTGATTTTGTAGTAGTGGATGTAAAAAAAAAAAAAATACAAAAGTGCATAAATAAATAATTTCATGTATCATTATTGTATAAAAATATCCCATTACCTTAAATTTTTGGAATCGGACTAACCAAATGCATGAAAACAATTTTAGTAGAGTTAGAATAACACAGTAAAAAAAAGTATTTATTTTATATTTAAATTATATAAATACTCTGGCTAAGACATTTTAATTGTTTACATTCTTTTTATCAACTCTTAAGTATAATAAAAACAATCTTTTACAGTATGAAGATTTTATGTGGATCTACATTGAAACAGACCATTATTATTGTCAACTATTTTGATATGTGATAATTAGAGATAAATACTCAGTATAATAGGAGAGAAGAGAAGGATACGGACAATTGTTAAACAAATATCAGTGACTTTTTTTATAAATTGGTATCTATGGATAAATAATATTAATTAAAATTTTGATGACTAATTAGATGTAAATTTTAAAATTATTTATAATAATAAAAATTAATTATTTTTTAATTTTTAAAATAATATTTAATTTAACTAATTTAATAATTAATTATTTTTAATCTTTAAAATTGATTTTTATTTAATAATTTTTTTTAAGTAATACAAGAAACCAGCTTTCTTTCTAATCAAAAGTGGAACTTTGACCAAGTCCAAAGATTTCCTCACAACTAAAGTGTTTTTTTTTTATTTTTCACCTTCATATTATAAGGTAGATACCGAATACTTTTCAGTGTTAATATAATATAGTATTTTCTTCCATTTTTAACAACTCTGAATTTACTTTAAAGTATTATGTAAAATATCAAATAGTAATTAATTTAACTCATCATGAATCATTTAAGAAAAATATTTTTCTTTTCTCATTCAAATTATGATGGTCTAGTTTTAATTTTATAGTAAAATTCAAACGTAGAGTTGATAAATTCCTTCACAAATAATTATTAATTTCACAGATATTTAATCATATATAATATCCATTCAGTGCTATAGAGGTGTCTCAAATTAATATATCTATATATAAATATAACAAATAAATTTTAATTAACATGATAATTTAATATCAAAGAAAATATTTATTATCTTTTTAAGAATTTCCTATTATAATATTAATTATTAAAAAAATTAATTTGATTTTATTTATTGAAATTATTAATATCATGTTTATAATAATCTTATAATGAACAATAATATAGATCAATAATAATTTAAATTTAAATTATAAAAAAACGTAAATCTCATTATCATAACCTTCATTATAATAATTTTTTTTATCAAAACAACTATATGTTAAACCATATAATATAATACAATTATTTTCTTATAACACTAAAGTTAATTAATTACATAATAATTGAATCTTGGACATAAGTATTTGTTCCCGATCCCAAGAAAGAGTGATCGTTTTGTCTCAAAAACACAAATAAGGAGACAAGTCATACTCACTGAAACTCAACCCATAAACCGTTCAACACAACTAGAAGATGCGACATTTCTTAGAATCAAAATATATATTACTATCATAATATAAGTTTTGTATTGAACAGTTTAGTTAATATAATTTAGTTGTTTACATTTTTAGTTTTGTTGAAGCTTGATGAGGGTGCAGTAATTAACTGTAAAGGTGAGCTAAGCTAATATAAAAATGAAGTGGAGGGTAATGTGGCACACCAAACATCACATGGCAGTGTTAACTGTTGTAAGAAAATAAAATAGCATGTCCATAATTGTAACTGCTTCGTCTTTATTGCTTCCCATTTTCTTTGTTACTTTTGAAAACCTTAGAATTGGGACCACCATCTAAAATTTTTGGCTTTTTTCTTTGATGATACCTTTAAAGGACCCTTTAAAAACCCAACTCGCTGCAACTACCGAGTCTCTTTAATTGATCTTGGATCTTGTGATATATTATTGTCTACAGGCAGGAGAGACTGCTTTCAAAATCAGTACTACTCTGCTTGAGATTTCATGTTGCTTCCTTTTCATTATCAGAAGAACTGCAGATTCCAAAACATTTTCTCACTTTTTCACTTTGTGTTAGAAGGATGCTTCTATCAGTTTCCTGCTTTCATCAATATACTGTTAAAGAGGGTACAAAGATGAAGCAAGATAGGATTTCCTATTTCCCCCCACTATATATGTACACAAACACAGACATCAAAAACTCACACAGATCTTTGCCCTCTAATACCATCTTTATCTTTCTCTTAACTTTCTAAATTATCCTGCCAGAAACTCAAAATAACAAATCTTTTTATGAATTCATCGTAGATCTTAATTTCTTTTGTATAAACCTTAATTCGTTGCCTTTTTGTCTCTATCAAGTCTGGGGCGCAACATGCATGGCGAGTTGCATGTATCAGAAATTAAATTATCCAGGAGTGAACTGATTGGACCAGGCTTCCAAGAGTTGTTTACAGTCTCAGTTTTTTAGTATTTTAAAGTTCAAAGTTAAAAATTAGCATATTAATTTCAAGATAAAGTTGTGTAATAGTTTTCAGAAACACTCATTTTCCATCATATCATCTCTAACGATCCTCCTAACTTCTCTCTTCTACCATAGACATATTGCTCTCCGACATAAGCTCAATGGTCGTCGACGGCAGTCTTAGCAGAAATCACAATTCAGCCACACTTATATCTATTATATATAAGGAGAAGAAACACTAAATAAGACACTATCTTCTTCTTACTCCAATATTGCTTCTTCCATCACCTTATTGCCCAAACTTGAGTCACAAGTCACTGCTACCTAGCTTGACAACAACTGATGTTTATCACTGCTTTATATATCTTAAATAATTGTATTATCTGTCAGATGTGGGCTTTAAAGCTATGTATGTTATTGACTAAAGATTGCAAGAACATATTGAGAGGAGAAATTAAATTTATTACTTCATACTTTCACATTAAATTAATTATTAGATGCATTTTAAAATAAAGGTCTTAATTTAAAATATTTTAAAACTATGATAATTAAATATTAACAATTATAACTAAAACTAAAATTACACATAAAATATACGTACATCAAAAACTAAAATAAAATAAGTCAATTTTTTTTTAAGTATGAGCTTGTAACAAAAAAAACTATGAATTATATAAACCAACTACCAACAATCATAAAAAAATATGCAAATATTTTTGAAATACTTATTATCCAAGGTTATTTTGTTGAGTTTTTAAAATAAATTTTTGAAACTTTAGAAAACTTGTTTGTAGTGTAAAGTTACACTTTCAAAATTCTAGAGAATTTAGTTATAAAATATATTAAATATATTAAAACTATGTAGTTTTTAATTATTTATTCATAAATAGATTTAATTATATTTATTTATTGAAATTTGAAAAATTTGAAGTGTTTTATTGAGGTTCTATAATAAATCTTTGGAGTTTAACAAAGGTTAAAAAAATCTCCATTATTTTGTTGAGATTTTAGAATTTTGAAACTTCACAAAGGGTAAAAAGATTTCCGTTAATTTCCTGAGGTTGTAGAATAAACCTTTAAAATTTAATGAAACTTAAAAAAACCTTCGTTATTTTGTTGAGGATTTAAAATAAACATTTGAAATTTAACGAAAGTTAAAAAAACCTATGTTATTTTACTAAGATTTTAAAATAAACTTTTGAAATTTAAAATAAACCTTTGAAATTTAACGAAAGTTAAAAATATTTCCATTATTTTGCTAAAATTATAGAATAACTTTTTGAACTTAACGAAGGTTAAAAAAACCTTCATTAATTAAATCAATTCTTAAGTTATATTAACCTCCGTTAAAACCTTTTTCTCTTGTAGTGTCTCATCGTTATTTACTATATTACACTTATAAAATTTTATGTTTATTTATTTGAAATTTAAAAGTATATTTAGAAATAGTTAAATGAAACCAAAGACCTTTTTAAATGTACTAAAAAATTATTAATTATAATATTTTTAGGAATATATAATTTTCAGAAATAAATATGATTGCATAAAACAAATATCCCTTAGTTCAATTAATTACGACAATAAAACTCTTTATTACAATTTTTCACATAAAACATTCATGTCCACAATACGATTAGTAGGTGATTTAATTTAAAACCTTGTTAAAATGTGGGATTTTAGAAATGTAAATTAAATACATATCATTTTGTGGTTTTGAGTGGACTTTAAGAAAGCCTTAGCCTCCTTTTATTTTCAAAAAGAAAAAGACGTTTGGCTTGCAAGTTACAACTATCCCCCCGCGAGCACATTTACCATAACTCCAAATAAGGCACAGACTATTTAGCTTTTTGGTTTGTTCCATTTAGATAGTAAACCAACCATACCACACGCTTTGAAGACAAAAACATATATATATATATATATATATATATATATATATATATATATATATATATATATATATATATATATATATATATATATATATATATATATATATATATATATATATATATATATATATATATATATAACAATGTGGGAAATTATGCTTGTCATTCTTGATCTGCAGAATTTTTTCAAAGGTATAATTACCTTCAGAATATATACAAAACCTGACTTGATTTCACGTATTTTAATAGCGTCAGAAGTCGCGTACAGTTCCTCTAAAAAACCAGAGTTTGGATTTTAATAATAGCCTACCCAACCATATCACTAGATGAAGAAAAATGTGAAAGCATATATTTGTTGGTAAATTCCGTTATAAAAAATAATATTGGTACTTGTGCATAATAGGTATGAAGAAATTTATTATCCATTTAGGAATGAATATCCACTATTATGAAATGAAAAGTGTATCCTCCCTCCCCTTTTCATATATTTTCCCTTTCTAATTAAGTAAAATTAATTCTTTGTGAAAGATGTGTTTAGAGGTTTTTTTGTTTCTTATTTGCTCATCTCTGGCCTCGTGAGAAGAGACTTTACTACTGATAGATTCATAAGAATCTTGGCTCTATAAGTTGTTTATGATTGTGCTTCTACGATTTTGCTTTTTCTTTGCTCATCTTACCTTAGTTCTGTCGCCACCACCTCTATGAGTTTTTTGTGAGTGGCCATGCCTCTTTGTGTGCTTTTGGTGAGTGATCATGCCTCTTCAAATGCACGAGCTTAAGAAATCAGAAATTTTTCAAGGACAGTTTCTTTGCCTATAAAATTTGTTTGAAGGGGGGATATTTTTTTTATTCTTTAAGCAATATGCACTATAGTGTAATTATGATGATTCTTTGATTCTGCATGATCCCTCAAATACACAAAATATTTTTTTAAAAAGTATTCATAAATATTTATGAAGAGTAACAAATATAAGATTCTTTACAGATATTTTTTAAGCAATACTATAAATAATGAAACAAAAAAACATAACAACTTTTTACGAGGTAATAGTTATAGGTATTAGGCCGAATCGTTGTCATCCTACGCATCATACACATACACATGTCTTGGTTTCACTCAGCTTAAATCTGACATTCTGAAAATAGCAATTATGCAAAAGCTTAAATATGAGTGCATGGATGTGTACTAGTGAGAGAAGCTTTCTTGGGATTGCTTTCCCCGAGTCATTGATTAACACTTCCCTTGGTCAAATCGTGTGCAAAAAAGTTCAAAAGCAACGTTAAATAGCAACTAAATAAGATATTGCTCAACAAGAATTGGAGTCATTTCGAAAGCTGCCAACTCCATATGAAGTGAGAGGACATCATGCAAGTGTGTGAGAGAGACTACGTGAAGTTCAAACAGCAACAACTGTGCAAATGTATATATGTTCATCAAGTTTCATCAATTATCTTTGCATCTGTGTTGGACTTAGTTTATAATTAATTAATTCTACTCTTTTCAAACAAAAATTACCATACCCGCAGTACACAGTGATCTCAATGATCGACTGCTGCAAAATAGTACCAGTTTAAGCTTCCTAAATTTGTACTCAAATGGGATTCCTAGCATTTTGAATAAAGCATATATTAATGAAATATAGAGTACAAGGGTTACTTTCTACATAATCATCAATTAGTACTCATATCATGAAAGAGAATTCAATCTAGAAAATTAAATCTTGGGTAAAAAGAAAGTATCATAACACAATATCATGTCGAACTTTCTATTTTACACATGATAACAAGCTGGGTTGGGTTTTGAATTAGCTTGTTTTGATAAAGTATTTAGTTTTTATTTTACATTATGATTTATTGTCCAATATTAAACCATTTAATATATACATGACTCATGGTTGCGTATATAGTGTCATGAACCAAAAATAATTCAAGTTTAAACGAAAACACATGAATATTTTTATAATTTTTGGCTTTAGGAGGGAGAGACTAGAACCATTTGGACTTGAAGTCTAGATAATAAAAGATGAAAATGAACGAACTTGTCCCAATCAGTTATTTAAGAGTTTAAACTATAGATTAAAGCATGCCAACAAATTCCTATTAAAGCTCTAACATATAAGCACATGAGCACTATTTCAGAATGTTTTATTATACCTCGTATTCATAATGATTAATCAACAAGGTATGTAAAAGTTGCAACCAAAAAGTTTACTTCAAATATAAATATTGTGTATGTATAGCTAGCATTGCCATACTTACAAAATTAATATTCACGGGTGAGTGCGAAAATTTAATTCATGTGCTTTAGCCCGTTGAATATTGATATGAAGAATGTCCTTGAACGAGTACTACCCTTCATGTTGGCATTGTTCACATCGTTTGCGTCATCAGAAAGGGACCATGGTGAGGAGATTCAAGAACAAGTACCACCCTTACCTTGTTGGCTACGATCATTATTATCTGAATCAAAAAGCTTGGAGCTTAATGATGTTGGAAGGCGTCTAAGAGGTGAACTGGTGGAATGAATAGATTGGATGAGAGGATGAGGCATCATGACTTGGGAACTTGAGCTAAAGATCTGAACATTGTTGGATTGTCTTGGATCAGTTTCCACCGAGTAAAAAGCAGATGGTGTAGCAGAAGGTGGACAAAAAAGTAATTGGGGACCAGATGCTCCATAGAAATTAGAAGATGAAAATTGCACACCACTGCCACTGCTTGAATGGGACGGAAATAATCCATGGCTTCCAAGGTGGGATAAAGATAGACTTGAAGGCTCAGAATGGTGGTAGGAGTTATGTGTCATGGCATTGTTTGACAAACCAGGTAAATAAGAGCTATTAGTTCCAAGGGGGAAGAGCTTACAATGAGCTGAAGATTCTTCTCTATTACGAGTACTACCACCAATTCCATTTTGATGATTTTCTAGTTCATTTGGTTTGGTCCAGAACTTGCCCTTCTGGGAGGTTGAGACACTTTCAGCTAACTCCGTACGGTTTTGTGAATCTATATCCCAATACCTTGTTGACCTTACCATGAGGTTTTTATTTCCCCCATCCTTTATAAAGGTGGAATTAACACCATCATACAAGCTTCCAAGAGAGAACTGAGAGGTACCTGACAGTGGAGTTTGTTGGTGAAACTGGGTAAAACAGTGAGGAAATTGAAGTGGTGGGAGTTTATCAATATCAGATTTGGTGACTTCAAGCAACCAATCTACTACCTTGCTAGGTTGGTTGAGTCCAAGCTTTTCTTGAAGATCATATAACTGAATTGCTGTGGGTACAGACAGTCTAATCCTTCGGTCCCTCAGTCCCCTAATGGTGCAAACCTTGCTGTGCCTATCTTTTCCTCCCAAAGAACGTGACACTCGTACAATTCTTGGGTTTCTGAATGTTGACCATGATCTTGAGGTGGAGGGTGCCTTTGAGAATTTCTCAGTTTTAATGTTCTCACCCTCTTGTTGATTGGCTAGCTGAACTTTACTTGAACTTTCATTCATCATGCCACTTATAATCTCATCATTTTCCTCTTGATAATATCATAAAATAAAATCAACCTTTTCGATCTCATGCACTGCAAGTAACGAACCCGATCTGATAAACAATGGAGAAAGGAAGAAGTTATAATATCAGAAAACTGTCTTTTTCTTACTCTACAGTTTTTGTTTAAATGTTTACAGCAAACTATATATGCTAAAATTGTTCCTCACTTGACTGGAAAACACCCCACAATATAGATTCAAAAATTAGAGAGCCAAAATCATGGGTCAGAAAGAAACAAGATAGTGTAAAGTTGAACACTGAAATCAGCTTTACCAATTCTACAAGACCATTGAAGTTATGGTGGTTCAAATTAGGGCAAAGACAACTCTACTCACTCAATTGATAGTGTTATGAAACTGAATCGAAGCCAGAAACATGAGTTTGGTGGAAAAATTGAGACATGCATGGTTAGGTTTTCAGTGAAAACATTAGAAGTATGAGCTCAAAGTTGATGTGAGTGATGAGATAACAAGATGAACTTACGTGAGAGAGGAAAGTGTGGATGCTATGTCTTAAGCTTTTCAGCGAAGAAGAAATGGAGGAGACTGCAGAAGTAGAAACTTCGTACAAGTCTTCAATGTTAACTAGTGGAGCAGATGACCTCAAGTTTCGACTTCAAACTTTTTCCTGCAAAGGAAT
Organism: Phaseolus lunatus; assembly: GCA_013389735.1. Classification (NCBI taxonomy): domain Eukaryota; kingdom Viridiplantae; phylum Streptophyta; class Magnoliopsida; order Fabales; family Fabaceae; genus Phaseolus; species Phaseolus lunatus. The sequence goes on from CM023859.1 coordinate 30,771,296, forward strand.
AATAATGTTGCATCGAATTGAGTATTTTTGTAAGAAAGGTTAGCATTTTACAGCATATAATATGGGTGTAAATGTCAAAAATAATAATAATAATTAATTCACCTTGACCATGTGGCATCCTTGTCAAGTGCCACGTCAACCCTTGCTTGTCTTCACTCTCTCAATCTGTTTACACCACATGCTCATCATTAATTAATATTAGTCACTGCCTTAATAATCACTATTAATCAAAACTAAACTCTTAAGTTACTCAGCAAAATTTATCCTCTCTGTGTTAATAATATTCTTTTTGAAGATGAATATGGTAAGTTTATATTTTTTTTAAACTAACTTGATCACTAAAATCGTCAAAGAATTAATTAGTGGCCAAATAAGAATTTCCATTTAACATCAGAATATTTTTCAAATAACTAATATAATAGAACACTAAGTTTTAAAACTCTGAATGGTTTTTTTTAGTTATAAATTATAGAAAGCTTCATGTCGGACTAATTTAGGCTTGCCTGTGCCAGCTAGCCCAACAGGAGTGAAAAATGAAAAAGTTAGGAAAAATAATATTATACCTTTAATCCATTTACGATTTTGAGTTTTATTTTAATAAAAATAAAGCATCAGAATACATTTGAACCAAAAAATTCTCAAAATTCATTGATTTTTATCCTTTAAAGACAAATTTTACTTAAGGTGTATATATATTAGACACTAAACTTAATTTGTATGGTCAATTTTAAATGCAATTTACATTTTTGTTAGGGATTTGTCATATGTGTTTAATTTTTTATGTGTTTAACTTTTATAGATGAGACAAAAATTTAACTATAATAACTTAAACTCCTCTTTTCTAAATTAGAACCTTTCTTTTTAGAACCTTTCTTTTTATTTCAAATCTTGACTACCCATAATTTAAAATTAATTTTTGGAAACGTGTTTAAAAATTTCCCCTTTCCTAAATTTAAATTACATTTTTTTTTTCAGAATTGAAGTTACCTATAAAAAGTTCCCTAAGCTTAAATTTCTTATATTTTCTTTTAAAATTTATATAAATACTTGCAAGTTAAATAAAAGTAAAGCAGGGAAAAAACTGAATGTTATATTATATAGGGATAGTTGTTAGTTTTTATTTATATGCCATGTTAATTAGGACGGGAAAGAGACCGTCAAGGGGAACATATGTTTTGAATCTATATTGTAATTACTTTGTTCCTATTTTTAGTCTTTTTCATGACGAGTTAACATATACTCTTTTAGTAGTTAAGTTATTTACTTTCTTCACATGTCCTTTTTTAGTTGAAGAAAATGAATTTGGACAAAGAATAAAAAGGGATTATTTGAAAGGAGAAATATACACACATGGCATACATTATAAGAGTGACAATGTGGGTAGCCACTTATAACAAGATAGGTGTGTTTGCCCTTCATAAGGACTGGTCCACAGGTCTCATGGACCAGTTTGCATTAGAAAAAATATTTAGAAAAAATATTTAAAATATATATATATATATATATATATATATCTTATTTTAATATTTCATATCTTTGTTGTATTTCATTAATCTACTTTAGAAAAGAAATTTAAATAAGTTAAATCAACGTTAACATTTACATCAAATAAATACATCAAATTTACATCTTTCATAAACAAGAAAATATAAAAATAAAATATTATTTAAACTATTAAAAACTATAATAATACAACCTTAAGTTGAAGAAATAAAATATTATGGAGACTAACTACTCTATCTCATAATTGGTCCGCGCTATGTGGGTTATACAGAAGAATCCTAAGTGAATTAGTAGATTAATAATTAGTCTGCCTCCATTTTTTATTCTTCATACATATATTTATATATTAACATAACTTAAAGAAATTTATCTAGAGTTATAATGTCATGATTTATTTGCATTTTTTTATGAGCTACAAATCTTTATACATCAATATTATTCGTTTTTATCTCTTTACACCACTTTTCATATTTTATATTTTTCTCTTTTTTGATGTAAAAAATTGTACAGATATATAATTTACTTTAGGTTTTTAGTTTGGAAAGAGATTTTTGGGTTTTAAGAAAATGAATTCTGAAAAGTAAGAGACAAAATAAATGGTGCAATTACTAATAGAAGTATATGAAGAAAGTAAAAATAAAAAAAAGAAACCCTCACTGGTAAACTTTCAAAAGTTATGATGTATGCTGTTGGAGTCTGATCTGTTGTATTAGATGATATAGATCCATAGCTGTGCTATAGACGAGGGACCAACTTAGCCTCATAAAAGCATCCACTCAACTTATAGCTGGAAAAAAAGAGAGGGACCACAAGCATATGGCAGTGAGATTTGCACACACCACGATTACAAGTCTCTATATGTGTTTCTGTGTGTATGAATCACATTGTAATAATTACTTTGATTTATTCTCTAATTATGCTACTTAGTTTCACAGTATTAAGATTAATTACTTTCTTCTACCTAAATATACTAATCCTAGTTTCCCTTTTACTGTGTCATATGAACTTGCGCTGGCCTTCAACTCAGAATTAGTGTATCCCAGATCAACCAAAACATAGAAGTATATATATGGTCCAGTAAAATCAAATAATCTTGCCTATTATATAGTATCTAATCCTAATTAGGTTTTTGTCTTGTGCATGTTGTTGTATGCAGATATATATATATATATATATATATATATATATATATATATATATATATATATATATATATAAGAGTATTTCCTGGCAAACAAGGAAAAGAAAAGAAAAAACTAACATGGAACTAATTGGTGTGGCTTACTTAGCCTTAGAGAGATATTTTCCTTTCAAAATGATACTCACTCGTATATTTGTAGAGAACATTTATATATGTAGTAAAATGACAGAAGAAGAACCCTAGCTAGCTAACTCTCCATGTTGTATGTCCAAAGTTGAAAAGAGAAAAAACATAATGAATCTTCTTTCTAATGTTGTGTGCTGGAGTTAGAGACAAGGAGTAAGAGCCTTCAGCTTTTCCCTTCAAAATATCCACAAAATAGGAATCTTGGCCTAAATTATTGAGGCGTTCCTCATCAGGACACACTGCAACTGCCGTTGTTGGGTACTGGTCAAAAGCTGAACCAATACTTTTAAACTCAAAACCCTAAGTGGGGTTAAGACCTTGTGAACCACATATATATGAACCTTGCAGTAATAAGTAAGATGAAAATTTAATATTTCTGCACCCACCTCTTACTGGATATATTAGTTTCAAATGAGATTTGAAAAAAATAAGAAATACAAAAAATGGTATTACTTGCGGTAGGAATTTCAATTCAGTGAGAACATTATCATTTGAGTTATAAAGATGGCCCATTCGAAGTATTCAGTTTTTGTTTGCAGAAAACAGAAAATGATGATTTCGACGTATTGTTGTCAATTTGTTTATCTTTTCAAGGGTTTTTTAGTTTTATGTGCCCAGCGTTATCCTTATGTCTGCAACGTATTGCAGAAAAAGTAATGAATTTCACAATAACAGGAGTTTCTAAATACTCCTGTCTGATCATATAATTATTTACTCCAACTTCTCCTAAATCTCGTATAATCTTGGAATAACCAAGTCAATTCACTTCAAATTTTATACTCAACCATACCTCTGCAAGGGTTTTACATTTTTTTATCAGCAGTCTCAGGTTTAGTATATATAAAGAATACCAAACTCATATACACAAAATCAAAAAGAATAAAACATGCAAAGATAAAAGTGAAAAAGATTGAGCAAACTAATAATAGACTTAAACCCCTTCCCATTTTTTTGGTCAGCACCTTCTCATAGAATAATGACTTTTTAAATATATTTCCTTTTTTATCTTTTTCTTTCAACCAAGCTATATATATATTTTGTATAAATTTCTTACTGAGTGTGTTAAGTGGTATGTTGAGATTTCTGACAATTATTTTCGAATTATAAGTGGGAGGCGATAAAATAGTATTTGAAATGGAATCTTATATTGATTGTGTTAATAAAAATTTAAAAAAAAAACTGTATTTCTTTAAATTTTATTTACTTACTCATAGAAATCCTTTTTTTTACCAAATCATAATTTATTTTAGGAGTCAACTAGTAATTAACTTTGAAATAAATATTTGAAAAATACTCCGATGTTACATAGGATAATAACTCCTTATAAAAAAAAGTTATTATAAGATCTCTTGTTATCGGTACGTAAGTTATATTGATTTCCAATAATTTGAATCGAAACTCAGGTTAGTGAACCAGTTTAATATTCAAGACACCTTTATAATCAAATTTTTATTACTTTAGATGAAATACACACGAAACTAGTAGACAAAATTGCATTTTGGACCTTTATAACCAAATACCAGAGTTACCATGTAAGATGTAAGACAGAAGAAAGGTTGAGTCTGCAATTAATTTTGTCTAAACTCTTTAAAAAGGTTAAGGTTTGTTTGGCATTTGCTTGGTGTGATGTATATATTGAAATATTTTGGTATTTTGATAACTAATCTATTTATTATAAATATATATTATACAACTAATTGACATTTTAGATAATACTTTTTATTCATTTACGAGTTAATATACTTAAGTATAATATTTTATTATTAAAAATAAATTAATAAAAAAAAATTTACGAAAACTTGCTTGTGAAAAGATAATCTTCCTTTGAAATTCTTAAAGCTTTTATAGGAAGAAAGTTTCAAAAGTAGTTAGGAGAGAAAGGAAAAAGTTTGCCTCCACAAATCGAAAATACTATATATATATATATATATATATATATATATATAAAGTTTCTTATTCCTAACCTATATCTTGGAGAAATTGAAGTTCAGGAAACTGGGTGCACATTAATCAAAAGATAGACATGTAAAGTAATGTTTTACTTGAAATGTTTTAGAAAGATAAGTATGTATGTTTCTTTCTTTGGCACTACAGCTGAAAACACTGTTGCATCAACATCAACACTGTCCACTGAGTAGTAGTGAGTAACTCTCTAATGAATGAATATATATACTATCACTATCAAGGACTGTGAGATCTCTGCTATCTAGCTTCAAGATATGACTCAGTTAATAAATGTGAGCTCAGAAATCAATAGATAACTCAGGAGGATTTGCATGAATGACAAGTTTCCCATTGTGGATTGGGAATACAGGAATCTATGCTTAATTATCTATACATACTAAAAAAATGTGTGCATGTATAGTCACAGAAATCAATTTAGGTCTTAAATTTTGCATAACTACAAAATTTTCTTGGTTTCTTGCACCTGCCTAGTAGTTATTGTGCTGTACAGAAAATCTGCAAAAGCTAGTGACAAGAGCAAAGATATTTGATGTGAAGATAAAAAGAAAAGTAATAAAGGTAAATGCACATTAAGGTAGCTGAATTGTTTAGAAGGAAGAGAAAGGGTGTTATCGATCACCTCCAAATGTTGATAGAAAGTGGAGGAGAATGACAGGTTCTTCTCCTTGTAACCATTACTGGCTATTAAGGTTAGCAGTGACAGCGCGAATTGCCAACCTCAATGCGTGTGTCCATGTGAATGAAAGTGACTGAGAAGGAGGAATCGTTTGGGTCATTGGTGTGGCCTATGATCTTGCTTCTGCTTCTGCTTCATGTTTATTATCATATATAAAGGTCAACAGAGGAGCTCAATTTTTCATGCTAGCTAGCTGCACCATTTCTTTAACTTCTTTCAAATAAAGAGGCTAATATTAATGTCGTCAATTCAATGTACCTCGATATATGTCTTTTAAAAACTAAAAAAAAAAAAATTATTAATTTTTTTCAATTTTTATTCTATATTAATTTTTTTCTTTATTTTTATAATAATTGTATTAATTAGTTAAGAAGTAGCAGACAATAAGGACATAGTTAATGTTATCTAAACATTTCAAAATACCAGAAGTAGAATCAAGGGTTTTTTTTTTTTAAAAATGACACTTAAAAGAATAAGAATACAGTATTTTTTTTTTTAATTTATAACATTAAAAATTATAGAAGTAACAAAAATTATTAACTATATGCACTTAGATATTAAGAAGTGTGAAACATGACCTAGAGATTTTAAATCAAATAATTAAAGAATTATTGGTAGCATTAAAGAGTAGAGATTAGTTTATAAGAGAGTGAAAATATAAAACAATATTTACAAAAAATGGTGACACTAAAACAAAAAAAAATTTTGCACACAAAAGACATATTGGCACTAAAAATATATTATGTTATCTTCCAACTTTATATATTCCTTTCATAATTGATTAATTGAATTTTTTATCTCCTCACTTCAATTGCATAATCATTAAAATAAGTATATAATAGATTAGTTTGTTATTATAAAGAAAATTACTTTGGGGGGATAAAAACAAGTATAGTGAAACACACACCCACCTCATCATTTATCCCTTTTCTTGTTTGCCATTTATAAATTTTCTTATTGGTTATGTATACAGAAAAATTATAATACGTTATTTGTAAAATGTCTAATTAAATTCCTCATTTTCTAAAACAATAAAAAAAATAATTTACCATCAATTAAATTATGGAAACTCACTACATAAGATTCGTTTTTTAAGCTCACCGGTAAATAAGTTTAATTCGATTGATCCACCAAGTAATCAACCCATGATAAGTTGGATAACTCATTTTGACGACTCTGACTTTTATACACAAATTTAGAATAGTAAAACTTTTATATTTAAAATAATGATGTATTCAAACTAACATAAAAATAGTAAGGATTCAAACATAAGTTGTTACGTAACAATCAAACTTAATAAAATGTTTCAATCTAATTTAGTTTTTACATATTTTTAAATATAATTTTAGAAAAAATTATATATTAATAATAAAAAATTGTTTAATACATAACATTATTTTAAAATATATCTTAATCTAAGTTTTATATATTTTTATTTACAATTTAATCGTTCATAATAGTGAGATGTATATATTATGTTAAAATTTGGTTCACTCGATTTAATCACATGTATTTGAATCTTGACGTGATTGAATTGGAATTTAAAAAAAAAAAAACAATTTCTCCATCAAAATTTTAAATTACATAAAAATAAATTTATTTGGATTCGTTACTTGCTCGTTCCTACATAGAGCAAGTGATCAATTAGGTGGCTTCTTACTCTGTCAATCAACGAATACGAGTTCATGAACATAAAAATTGTTGAATATCATATAAAACATGTGAAAGTGGAAGCACTTGCATGGTCATACTGTAACTATACTAATAATTGGTGGAAATTGAGGTTAGAAATATCAGTTAGGATTCAATTATTTATGTACATTCTGCACTCTTCAGTAACATTTTCATTAGATTATATCTTGGCGCATCAAATATTATTAGTATAATACATTTTTTTTAAAGTGACAATTTAAAAAAATGGTAGAAATCATCATTCTTAAATATCTCAAAGTTGTTATGCACGTGAGAGAATATCCCATAATTTAACTGTTCGCTAATCAAGTTAATACCTTGTTCAGTACAATAATCAGTTCAATTTTTAAAACATTTATCATTTGACCACGCATCAACTGACTTACAATACCCATACATGTAACTTAGTATAAATTTTATTTAACTAAGCTTAATTGTTGACGTAAAAATATTATAAATCTATATTAAAGTATAATACTGCTAGTGTTGATTTCATTTATATACACGTAGACAAATCTATGATTCCAAAATCTATGTAGCCCAAAAAATCAAAAACACTTCAATACCCATTCAAAGTTTACTTGCGCATTCTTATGAAAAGCTACTAAAAGATGAGTAGTTGATTCATTTGTCAAGCAAGACAATTTCACTGCATAAAAATGAGGCACACAATATGGAATTATGGATGCGGTCCAAACAAGGGCACGCGCAGTTGCAAAAGGAGCAACCAAAGCTTATATTTATTCACTTCAGTATGGAACAAGTTAGGGGACCACTACATAACAGCTGAGTCGTTTCTATACATTATATGCAATTACATTCATATGTAGGTGTTCTACATGAACAATTACGGTAGGATAGAGACAAGAAATTTCCAATTATCATATGCATCCAAGAAATGTGTGATTAACAGTTAAGCTGATAAATGGCAATCCTTTTACTGTGCGTGCCTATCTTTCTTCATGTTAGTCATGACCGAGGAAAAAAATTTCATGAGTTTCTTTACTTACTTGAGCATGACAGGACCATGTATGCAAGATTATATCTTTATTATGGTATCTATATTTAGGGATCAAGCTGAGGTAGTTTGTAAAGGGGGTATAGAGAGTAGATGTTCAACTAGTTGAATGTCCACTAAAAAGGTTATGGAGTTGTTCAAAAGTTTGGGTTCAACACGAGGCATCTAAATTATTTTTCATCCTGTCACCAGCATCACTTCGTGGGTAAAGATCATGATGTTTACTGTTCATTTATATATACATGATATCAACAAACTCTTCCAAAAGAATAAGCTCTTTGTCGAAGACACATGGATAGTTTTATGCCTAAACCTACATACACAAGAGCCCTGAGTCATGAACATTGCATAGGCCCAAATCTATCCCTCTCTTGTTAAATTAACTTATATTTAGAAGAATGGCGGCAACAGATACTTGGATACCATTTTAGAAACCAAATTTGCCAATAACTAATAAAGGTCTAAGGTGAAGGCACGATTTTATAGCTACAAGTTACGACAAGAATAAAGCTTTAAACAAAATATGGATTTCATTTCCAATATATGTGTTGCATATTCCATCTAGTTGCTCTGAAGAAATTTTGAAATGATATTGAAAATCTTCTCTCGTAATCAAAATAAAATAGGAAATTTGGGGGGCAAGTATTCAATTTACCCATTATCAAGTCATTGAATCAATTTACTTTTTTATCCCACATTCACAAAAAGTATACAAATAGTTAAACTTAACCCCAGCCAGCTACACTTTATTGATATCAAATGTTTACACACCTCTTTAAAATGGACGGACATTAGAGGTCTGTGCTAAAAGACTATTCGGACCTTTTTTCCATTGACAAAAAACAGAAAGCTGACTGGGCCAATAATGTCCTCATCGAGAGCACAAACCTGGTCACAAAAACAGAAAAGCAGTTAAACAGAGTTATGACAGCTGGTGTATACTACTAATAATGCATCATAGTTATACGACTGAGTAGCAGAATCCAACCACAGCAAGAATGATTTCTTTTTCTTTCTTTCCACATTAAGAGAATGACATTACACTACAGCAGAAACGCCACGAGTACCACAGAGTCAGGGTATTTTTCTTTCATACATAATACCAGGTGCATCGTAGTTTTTTTTTCTTTCTTTCTTTTGTGTATGTTTAGACCGTTTATTAACCTGGATAGCAGAGCAGAGCTACCAACCCAAAAACACTCCAGTGGGATAGCAGATAGTAAGATAACCACTACACTGAGAAAAATGAGCGGAAAGGTAATTTATACCATACATACGAAACGCAGAGAAATAAACTAAAGACATCATCATTATTATTATTATTAATCAGAAGTATCGTAGACATATTTAACAAGTCAATAACAAGAGACTAAACAGAGGATCAGGTGCTCCGCTGAGCAGCTGGGCAGGATGTAATTGAGATTATGCCTTGGCTACGCCAAAGAGGATAAACAGAGGTTGTCTCACAGTATAAAAAAGGAGAAAATTATGAAATCTCATAAACCACCTTAATCTGAGTGAGCAGTAGTTGAACAAAAGGAGCACAAAGCAGGAATTCAGTGAAATCAGAAACATAGTAGCTGTCATACAGGCTGCTATCACCACTCCACAGAAACATAATCAAACACCTCCCTTCCATTGTGGTCAGACTGCACTAAGGACTTTCTCAATCAGTTGTCTACACCATGTACCCCTCATATCCCCTCCTAAAAAATATTTTCCTATGGGATTTCACGGACTAACCCTTCTAATCTTTCCAAAATCAAATTGTTGTTGCTCCTCTAGCCCTATTTGGGGACCAATACACTTTCAGGAAAATATTTGTTTATTTCTGACAAATTTTAGGATGTTGTCATATCTCTCTTTTCTAACTCTATCTTCACCAGTGAGCCAAAGTTAAAAATTCTAGTGCGTCTAATCCCTTAATTTTTCACCAACCCCCTCGGTTTCTTGAAGGCAAATAGATCATTCTTTCCTCCTAATAATGGCATCAACTACGTCCATAGATCATCCTTTCTTGAAGTATCTATTATTCCCAACTCTCTCTCTCTACACTTTCTTTACTTCTCAATATTTTTGTTCTTGGTACCTAACAGATTATAGCTTCTGGGAACATCATTCATTAACTGTACCCAGAGCTTCAGTATATTGACCTAACAGATAGTAACTGCAATTTGAATGCTATCAACCTATTGGCCACCAGGGTGAGCTAGAATGCAGAGTTTCTTTGGCAGTGGATGTCTAAATGGATAGCATGCGCTTTAGTCCCACGTTTGAAGCATGCCAAAGACCAAGTGGACCAAGAGTAGAGTGTGGTGGACTACCCTGAAGCCTTCCTCATTGTTTCAGAAATTAGGTTCAAGACCACAAATAAAAACAAAAATAATAGCAATACCGAATTGGGTCTGACCGAGAATGCTGAGGGAGAATTCCTTTTAGGGACATCAATAGCAGGCAATCCAACTCAATGAACATCTACATGATTAAGTGAACCTAATATATCATCAAATATAGGGTGTGACCTGCAGGATGGTGCCGACTATTAGCCAATGAATCAGGTACACCTCCTTTCAATGGGATCATTACTTTTCTTCAGTGGTTTAGGTTGGTCCATTAGATCAAAAGGTAAGACAATTTCTGTAATTTCAATCATGCACATCTTTCCTTCCTCTGATTCATACAAACTCCTCACTGATTCTTCACATGGCTGCAGCCAATATTTACCTTCTTTTAAAAAGTCCAAGCTCAAGCCCAAGTAATGGTGGTGGGCTGGCTAGGACTTCCTGAAATTCTATCCCCAGCGTGGTTCCACCAATACTCAAACTTTTTCAAGGTCCTATCTAGCCACAACAAATCACACGATCTACTTTCTGCTTGTTGTGGAACAACATTTTGTATCTTTCAGGAGTTCTGCATCCCAAAAACAGGGGCTATTGCATAATACAGGAGAGGTTTCCACTTCTATCCTCATCCTCTCCCTTGGGTCAAACTTACTTCCTTCACCTGAATAATTGTAATTTTTTTGGGTATAGGTTTCTCACGTTCAAGCTGCTGCTTCTTTGCTCAAGTCCTCAGCTCCAATGGTTCTTGCTCTAATTCACTTCTTGCTTGGCTGCTTCATTTGAAACAGACAGCAATATATTATCAGGATACTGAGGTCAAAGTCACTAGAAAACTGCCTTCACAAAGGTTTGCCAGTTTTCTGGTTACACCTTTCTCACCAAAGCCACCAACAAAGAGAAACAGCTCTCAAAGCCCTCACAGTATGTTCTGATGGCATCAAAACACAGCTCAATGATAATTACCACCAAAAAGCCTCCTTTCCAACAATTGGGATTATCCTAGACATTCAGTAGCTTTGACTCCCAGACCAGGTAATAATGCTTCATAATGCAGAGATTAACCAAAAGAGAATTTTATTCAACGTCCTCCTCCCACTCTGAATCAATGGAATTCAAAGTGAAAAGGAACAATGGCTAACAACAGAAGTCTCCAAGAAATCAAAAGCCTGGTCTCCCCTGTTGGGAAGTCCCACATCGCCTGTCTAAATTCTTGGAGTGTGGCTTATATATTTGTTGAACAACTCCACTTAATGTCAATTGGTTTTAAATTAAAATCTAAGATGGTGTTATAAAAGCCTATAGCTCATCTTAGTAATTGTTTATTCTAGTTGGCTCATCTGGTTTGGCAAACATATGTGGAAGGGGGTGTTGGGAAGTCCCACATCGTCAATTCCTGAAGCGTGACAATTTCACTTAATGCCAATTGGTTTTAAGTTGAAATCTGATATTTCACTAATTAGCTAACTAACTGAATACACATACATTCACTTCCTCTGTCTATCCTGCCACTGCTACTACAGTTAAAGAGCTAACTAACCCTAATACCTTTAACTAACAAGAGCTGACCAAGAGAGGCTTGCCTATTTGGCTCTTTAGTGATTCTCCGTCTACCTGAGCAAGGAATGAAATAATGAGCTTGAAGATAGCACCTACTTCCTCATCGGCATAGGCAGAATCAGGCAATCCAATGATTTAGCCCTTTAAAGATTCTCATAGAAGATCATTGATTGGTTTTCTACTGCTTCACCTGCATACCTGACGAAGTAATGAAGAATAGAAGAATTGGAAGACTTTGTCCGAGCATTAAAAGGAAAGTGAGGAAGAATGTGCCTTCCATCGTCAATGGTGTCTCCTTCATCAAAGTTAACGGCATTTGGGGTATATACCATCTCTGAGCCTAACAGAGATGACTCGGGCCTTCCTGCTCCAGCCCCAGCCCCCAAGGAATAGTACCAGCAGTAAGCAAAGACAGCAAAATAAAACGGACAAAAGGAGATGGATTGACAGAGATCTTGCTGCAAAACGCGTAGCAGACATTTCTTCATGAATTCCATGTATCATCTATACTTTACTAACTGGGGTATGTCGCTAAAAATACATATCATTTAAGTGTAGAGGACTAGCATTAGCAAAATCATATTTTCAATTCATGTCATAAGATTCAATAGAGTTTTACACAGATTCCCAACCTAATTTAACCTCTTATTTCATTTGTACTTAATTTGGCTACATAAAGTTTAGGTAAAAAGCACAACGAAACAAACATAACCAGCTGGCTAGACCTTCTAAAAAAATAAATTGCAACATAAGAAGGAACAAAAAGGTTGAAAATTGAAACTAAGTTAAATAACTCCATAATCCAAACACCAAAGAGACCGTAAAAACAACAAAACCTCCCTGGTTTTTTTACTAAAAGCATACAGCTTGCCGAAGATTTGGAAGTTGATGAAGAGAATATTAGTTTCAGAGGTTAATCTCGCTAATCCAAACACAATAACACGCAAACCCCTAATTAACAGAAACGGGGAAATGTGACCTGGGAGTCAGCTCTGGTATCCGCCGCCGCGAGCATTGATGTCCTCCTCGACGGTGGAGGTTAGGTAAACGGGGGGAAAGTCAGAGACGGCGAAGGTCTGCTCCTTGGCGAGTTTCTCGACATCGGCCTTCTTCAAAACGGTGCGGCGGATGGGAGGGCGGTTGCGGCGCTGATCACGCGAGAAGTATTTGATGTCGAATACGGTCTCGGGGAGGGAGTTGGGGATGCAGGGATTCTCCTTGGTGGTGGCGGGGCACTGCAGGCGGTATTCGGTGGCCAAGAGCATAGAGGATTTGTATTCGGGGTCGGCGCAGGGACCCGTGATCTCCCATGGCTTCTTTATGAAGCGCTTCAGAGTCTGCACCAGTGAATTCGACGCCGATTTCGCCATTATATGAACCAAACTACGAAGAGAAGAAAACTGGGTTTCTCAATCACCAGATCAAATCCCACTCAATTTTCCCTTCATTTCCCATCCTTTCAATCCCAAACAGACCCAGACCCGGATCCGGATCCGGATCCTTAGTTATTAGGCAAATTCTTCCTCCACCTTGTGGTTTCATGCTGCACCCCCATGAAGTATGAAACTACCATTTTATCCTTAATAAAAATAAATAAATAAAGCTTATCTTTACCAAGCTATGGAAGTCACCATTGAGTGCAGGTCCTACAAGGCATACACGCTGAAGCAAAGAATTAACTTTTTAAACAATATACCATATGCTATTTCAACACCTTGAAAAGCAACAATGGGACAAGATCCCAATTTTGAGAAAAATAAATTTCTATTTGTAGTAAATGGTGTCTCTCACTTTGCTCATATTAAATGGTTATTTCTTCCTACACTTTCATATCTTCTGACAAACAATTCAAATTTATCTAAGATACTAAAAAATATCTTATTTTACTGATATTTTTCGTTTTGAAATTGATAATTTAGAAAAACTATAAATTGTAAAATATATTATTTTAAAAAAACATATTTGGGATTATAGAATCAATAAGTTATTTCTTGATTACTAAATTCAAAAATAATTTCGAATTCGGAAATATCTTTAAATATAATATTATTTTAGAATTGAAAAAACGCCAAAAAAATATATATAATTTTGATATTTTCTAAAATATAAGGTTGCAGGCATAAAACATGGGGTGCTAGTTAGTTATTACTGCAGGTGAAAAAAATGGACAATGAAGGGTTTATTTTGTTGGTACGTGTAGAAACTTCGTTTAAGAACTTATTTTTATAGTAAGTAATATATTTTTTTAAATAAATGAAAAAGGCTATTTCTAATGATTATGTTGACTAGTATTTTGATTTTAGCTTCTATAATGTACAGAAAAAATGTCTATTTTTATATATTAGAATTTTGAAATAAATCATTTACATATTAAATTATATTTTGTTATGGAATTTTAAAAAATTGTTAAATAAAAGTATTATTTTAAAAATGCAAGTATTTAAAAAATTAAGAACAGAATAATGATAAAAATACTGGGAGTCAAATAAAATTAGACTAAAATTAAAATTTTAGTGAGAAAAAATTAAATGCTCAATGTGTATTAAAAAAAATATAATACATGTGTGATAGTAATAAGAAACACTATAATTCAAAAATAAGTTTCAAAAAAAAATCACAAAAACTTACATTCTCGTAATGATGAAGATTTAGACTTATATAAAAGGGTTGTGTTTGAAATTATTTACCATCACATTAAGTTAATCACTCGTTCTGAACTTAAATCATTAGTTGTAGAATTGAACAAAATCTTGGCCGTAGAAGATATTAAGAAAATCAGACATTGTCTTCTATCTCTAACTTTCACTCTCATCACAACTTCCAATCATCTTCTTTTTATATAAATTGGGTTTTCTATATTTGTGTCTGGTTATTTCGATTTTTACCTTCATCATTTCCTCCTACATCTTCCAAACTTCTTTAAAAGAAAATACGTTTAGATGGTGAGATTTGTTTTTGAATTACATGATTTTTTTAGGAAAATGCATTAACAAGTAATTTTGTGGAATATATCAAATGAATCTATGCACTAATACCAGTGTTAAAACCTTCGATGAAGTATTCATAAAAAAAGTTTTGCATCAATAAACCATCAACAAATTATATAAAACATAAAAACATTATCTTCAAGTCTTAAAACAAAAATTTGTTAATTTTTTTTTATTATTTGTTTTATTTGTTTCTATTTAATATGAAATTCAAACTCATACTTAAAATCTTAATATATAATAATTAAAATCAATAATACTATAATTTATTTAAATAAAGTGTACCTTTATTCTAATTTATAAGAAAATGACTTCACATATCCTAATAAGATTGTTTAAATACATTAAATTCTACTAATCTCTTGTATATTTTTTCTAAACATCTTCTTCATAAATTAAAAATATATATATATATATATATAATACCAGTGTAACTAAAAGTTGGCACGTTTTTTTCAAGAAAAATATCATTAAATAAAATAAAAACAATCAAAATTCACTTATATATTTGACAAAAATATTTTTATTATAAACAACGGAAGAAGTACAGTTAGATAAAAGATAAAAGGAATCAAGGTATGTAAGTTATAAATATAAAAATAAAAAAAAGCTTTTAAAATTTCTGACAGCTAAAGAAAAGTATGTAGGAATATCTTTTCCTCAGAATTATAATTTTTTTTCTAATAACTAAGTAACCACATACCCTACTAATCATTGAGCTAAAATTACAGTTTTAATATAAAGAAAAGAATATCGAAAGAATTAAAACTTAACTTTTATAAATTTAAGTTGATTTATTATTAAAAAATGTTAAAGCTGATTAACTCGATCTTTCCTTTTTCAAGAAAAACCTGACTCACAGGCTAAACAATATGAAAAAGAGAAAGTGCAAGATGATAAAAGAAATAACTATATATTATCAAATATACTTAAAATTAAATTAAAAATATAATTTTTTGAAATTTGTGATATTTTAAGAAAGTTTTGAAACTCATAATATTTTACGGAGATTTTGAAATCCATGATATTATACAAAAATTATTAAATTCATGATATTTAACTATGGGTTCCAAAAGTTTTTCCTATGGTTTAAATAAATTTAAAAATTATATTTCTCAAAAATAGTTTAGTGTGGGAGAAATTATAGTTCTAGATAAATAATTTAATAAAAATTTTAATCCTAAATAATGTAAAAATAAATTTTGATTAAAACATTTTTTTTAGTGACTATATTATCAAATCTACTTAAAATTAAATTAAAAATATATAGTTTTTGTAAATTAAATTTATGAGAGTTTGGGTGCGAAGAGATTTATTGTTTATGATTATTGGTTATGATGGCGTGTTTATTGGTAGAGAAAGGTGAAAATGTAAGCATGTTGAGATGATGATGTGTGGCTTAAATAGGCAGGCCCAGTGGAATACCCCTTTTGGAAAGTTGATACATTTAGCTTGATTGTGTTTTATGATGACGACGACACTAATTCATGCTCAAGACACACCACCATTCTTTATTATACAATTAATACTATTCCTTAGGACCACACTAACAACAGAACCCAAGCCACCTAAATTTCTTCCTAATTTCCATTACCAACTCTGCAAAAATCAAACTTACACACTGCTTAATACGCGTCAACAGCTCCCTTCAAACAAAATGTAACGAGAGTGACACCAAATCAAAAAAACCATCAAGTCAAAATTCATCAACATCACAATATATCTTGCAACCCAACAAATAAGTATACAACATTACCTGCCAAAGTTTGTTTTCATATTACTGGTAAGAGTCAAATTATGATGAGATATGAATATGAATTTTATTTAAATGTATGGAGAGTATACTTTTTATACTATGGTAGTATTTTTATCTTATACCAAACAAAAATAAAAATATTTCATAATAAAATGTATAAAATTTTTTTATGAGTCGACTTTATAAAATTTAATTAAACTTAAAAATTAAATCATATTATATTATTATAGTTAATTAGTTTATCTTATCAAATTACTTATTTTATTTTATTAGTCGATTTTATAAAATTAAATTATATTTAAAATTTATTTTTTAAAATGTTATTAGAATTAATCTGTTCAACTTATCAAATTATTTACTATCCGTTACTTTTATCTTTTATAATATTTATTTTTAAAATTTCATTTAGCATACTTTTTATTAGTTAATATATTTCTTATATTAATTATTTATATATTAAACTAAAGATATTAGATTTCGAATTCAAAATTAATTTGGTCCATAGTTCTTTATATTACAATCATTATAAAACGAATACCACCAGACAATACTGCTATTGTCAGATCACCTTATTTTATTACATGTAACGATCCTTAATTGATTTTGTGTATAACATTAGGGAGTGAACTATTTTGTATAAATCAATTTTTTTATGGGAGTAATTATTATTATTATTATTATTATTGACGTGGTTAAACAGTAAAAAGATAGACACCATCATATTTATTTATTCATATATTTTATTATTTAGAAAAAAAATCATAAAAATGGATCCTTTTAATAGTTTTTTATGTTTAACGAAAAACAAATGTATACTTATTTAGGATATATTTGTTTAGATAGTGTATCATTATTAGTATTTTTTTTTTCTCTCTCTGTTTTTTTTTTAGTGATGTCTTCAAAAGATTCTCTCTCCTATATTGAAGAAAGACCAACATGTGTATCCAAATAAAGGACATGCAACATGAAATAGAAAAACACAAGAAGATGATTCAAGAACTATAAGATAGAGATATTAGAAGAGAAAAATTATGACATAATAGAAAGAGAAAATGGAAGTGAAAGAGAAGAAATGAGAGAAAGAACATAAAAAAATCATTTATATGAAAATGAAAGATACATGAATTGGTTAAAAGAAAGGCACAAATAGTATGAAACTTGTGAGAAAAAAATATTAAGAAAAATAACATAAAAAAGTTGAAACTAATTTAAATGTTTTAAATATGAAAGATACATACATACTTCAAGCAAGTGTCTAAATTTAAAGAAAAACTTAAAGATTATTTACAAGAAAACATATTTTTTGTGATTTAAGAAATTAAGAGAAACTAGTATAAAATGATTTGTAATTTTTTTTAGAAAACGAGGATGGATATTTTAGAAAATGTTTTAGAAGTTGATCGGATGGTACAAAGTAAGAACGAAGTGATTAAATGCACTTAAGTAGGTAACTATGTGGTAACACAAGCTCAGGAATCTAACAATCTCCATACCAAAAAAATTAGTAACTTCCCATTGTTAATGATAAATTTGTAATTTCTCCCACTTTTATAATTATAAAATTTAGTTTTGCATTAACTTCTTTAAGTTTTTTTTATGTTTCATGAAAGTTTTCTCTACTTATAAATAATTGGTCACCCTTCATGTACTATTCACACTTAAATATTGAATAAAATTAGAGTTTTTTTTTTTTTTAGAATTTGAGTAGCTTAAGAGTATAACATTAGCATTTTATCTCTGAGAATTTTTGTGGTGAATCATCCTTGCATTTATCCTTATGTGAGAATATGAGTAATATGCTAGTATAAAAATTACATTAGATGTTAATGAATGTATATAAAAATTAAACTAAATAAATTATAAGAATTGAGAAAAAAAGGAGTTTAACTTACTATTAATAATAAATAAGGTAAATATTGGTGTACATAATTTGAATAACTTTATTCTTTAGTTAATGTTAAAAGCCACCCTCACAGTCATAATAATTAGTAAAAAAGAAAATCCACAGCAGTTATTTACATCTAAATCTAATTAAAAAAATTATAGATTTCCATAGTATTATTATCATTTTTATTCTACCAAACTTTGAATCATATGATAAACAAAATATTTGAAAACTATTTATACCCATTATCCGTAAGACGCACTAGTAGATTAGAATAAATTATTGTTATTGATTATAGATAATAAACGTGGGAAAGGCATATTAGAAAAAAAGGAAAAAGCAACAGCAGGAGTCATCGTCTCTTGTGATCTCCGAACACAACACAAACACAAACTAAGCTTCGGAATCTTTACTCTCTCTCTTCCCACGCCCTTCAAGGACTCTGTCTTGTTCGATCTCTCTCTCTCTTTCTTTCGTAACTCGTGTCTTCAACCAACCAGGTATGCACGTGCGTCTCATAAACTCGTTTTTCCTAATAATAGTTGTCGGATACGCTGGTTTTCGGTTATTCTTTTCTTTACTACCTTCCTTCATACCTGATCTGTCAATACCGCGTCGTTTAGGACCAGTTGCTCTCGCTTTCATGATGTACGCTGTTTTTCGTTTCTGACTTTTCCCAGTTTTTCAAAATTCTTTAACTGTTTTTTTTACTCTCCACGAATTCCAATGGTTCCGATGTAGACTTTGATTGTTTAGGGTTTTTACTAGGATTTTTTAGTTCTCGTGATTTCTGGCTTTCCACTCCTAAATTGTGTAAAAATGCTTAGCCGTTCCTATGTTCACGTTTCTAAATTAGGATAATGAATGTACTGCTCTCTAGTGGCTTGATTAGGGTCTTGTATTGCGTTAACACTTATATACTGTTACAAATTTACTGTAGTCCTCGCCCTTGACCTTGAACCAGAACGTTGGTTTTGGCATTCTGATCTCTGTTCCAGGGAACCTATTTTTGTACTTTTTCGAACACCTATTGGCAGCGTTTCACCCTCTCGCGTGTGATTCATAACATTCAGCTTCATCATTTGCTTTAGGGATGATTAGATGAAACAACATGTGGTGACACTGGCTAGCGGTCTCGTGAGTTTCTTGTTTAAGGGATTCGTGCGTTTGATAGTTAGTGAATGTGAAGTTTTATTCTAGTTTATCTCTTCACCCTGCATTTGTGTTTTTCCCTCTATTTGTAGGTTCTGATATGACGCTTTACAACTCTTTTCACCTGAATTTTGATTTGAAGACGCTGAGTGTGTTTTCGGATTAGTTTTTGTGCTTTTTTGCGGATTTTTAAGAGTGTTTTTTGTAAAAAAAAAACTATTATTTTTTAAAAGGATTTGTTTTTGTCCTTTTTATGACATATGGGTTATGCAAATTCTTTTTGTTAATTTGGAATGGGGTGGGGCCTAGCTGGGTGGCAAGCTGAAATATGTCTCTTACTTTCCATAACCCAGATTTATTCATAATTAATTATTTTTTCTGCTTTACATTAATGTAAAATTTATTGCAGATGGCAATGCCGGAAACCATCCCTCTGACTACTCCCAGTGCTCAAGTTGTTGGCAATGCCTTTGTGGAGCAATATTATCACATTCTGCACCAATCCCCAAACTTGGTGCACAGGTTTTATCAGGATTCGAGTTTCTTGACCAGATCAGACAACAATGGTGTGATGACAACTGTGACAAGTGTTCAAGTAAGTATATAATCTACCAGGTGCATTTGTAGTTCACTTCTTTGATGATAAAACCATATATTGTTTACATCCAACGACATCTAGAATATTATCAAAATAAATATTTTTAAAATTGTGAAAGATATAAAGAGACACAATGCAGTGAAATTGTTATTAACTCTTTGGAATTTATGACCATTTTGAATTTTTTTTTTTTTTACATGAGACATATTTCATATTATGCATTTTATCTTAGCAGTGTTTATAAGGATTATTGATCTGATGTTTCTTTTTTTAATTTTGAATTAAAACTTGTAATCGAGTTTTTGTTTAAGGAATCTAGTTTATGAATCCTGAGGGTTGTTTCTTGCAGTAGTTTTTAAGAATAAGAGATGAATTTTCTGGGATTTATGTAGAATTATTATTATAATATACTTAATAAGGAGAAATAATTGGTTGTTAGGTTTGTTCTGAAATAAATCTCTGACCTTAATTATGCTTCAGATGTCATCCAGAAGTTTTGCTTAAAGTTAAGATAAAGCGCCCATTTCAAACAAGATGAAACTAAGCATTGGTTGGTTCAAAGGAGGGGAAGTGAAGGGAGGACTGGACACCTTTAC
The DNA here is from genome assembly GCA_013389735.1 of Phaseolus lunatus. Classification (NCBI taxonomy): domain Eukaryota; kingdom Viridiplantae; phylum Streptophyta; class Magnoliopsida; order Fabales; family Fabaceae; genus Phaseolus; species Phaseolus lunatus. The sequence goes on from CM023859.1 coordinate 30,792,350, forward strand.
TTGGTTTGTGAGTGGAGGGGAACAAAAACAAAATATTTTACCTTTATACTTTATTCCTTTACAATTGATAGTAAAACGATCAAACTTAGGTATTCAAAATAAGGATTTTTAGTCAGCACAGTTCAGAGAGTTTAGGCGTCCCCGGTCTCCAAATACCCCTGATATTGGAGGGGGGCTAAAAATGGGAAGGGAAGGATTTTAATTCCCTATTTACCCTCCCTTTCATCCCTTGCCAACCAAATATTATGCAAGAAATCTGACATGATAAGTCACAATAGAGGTATGTTTGGAACAAAACTATAACAAGGCTAAAGAATGCTAGTCAGTCACCGATGACACTTTTTTTTTTGTCACAAAATTTGTGGCCTTGAAGCACAGGTTAACTTTGGGCCGATTGATATCTGGACCTTGACACCTTAGCAATATATACTGTCGATAAAAGCAGAAATGATTATATTTAGTATGAAACTTAAACCAGAACAGTGTTCTGTATGCACAACAGTTAGTTTTATCATTATTTTATAATGTACTATGATACTAATGATGACTGTCTGCCCTTATACTAGAATGGCCAACTTAAATCATCATTTTTCTTTCTGCCTTAGTATCACAATGTTTAGGCAATATGGATACTTTACATTTGTCTATGCTAGATGATAACTATCAGCCCATCTTGTGTCGAGTCTCTATCTGTTTCCATGATGTTTGTTTCATCTATAATTTCTCTATCTCCCTCTACCACTATTGATAGAACTACCATCCATCTAATATACTCTATTAATCTGGGGCGTGTACCACTTTCTTCAAACGTGCTCAAACAGCCTAAGGCAATATTCATGCTTTTTGGTATACTTAGCTAAGTACTATTGTAATGTGATAGCATGCTTACTCCCTTACTAAATACATTTGTCACCTAGTTTGTGTTTGTGTAATGTTTATACACCCTAGGAAGCTGCCTACTAGTGGTTTGGTTTCTGAAGAATTTCCTTGCCTAACTGTTGGATCAGGAAATCCATGAGAAGATTATTTCCCTGAAGTATGAAGATTATACAGCAGAAATAAAAACTGCAGATGCTCAGGAGTCACATAAGGGAGGTGTGATAGTGTTAGTAACTGGATGCTTAACTGGGAAGGATAATGTGAAAAGGAAGTTCTCACAGACATTCTTTCTGGCTCCACAAGAAAAAGGATATTTTGTTTTAAATGATGTCTTTAGGTACATTGAGGTGAATGATGCACCGCAGTTAAATTCTGCCTCAGTAAATGTCATCACTGAAAATGCTGAGACAGTGCATGAGCCAGAATCAGGTTTGCATGATTTTTCTCAACACACCCACCCACATGTATGTATATATTCAACTGTTATTTGTTTTATTTAACTCTCCATTCATAATTTCGTCTTCTATATTTCTAGAGGAGACACATTCTCCCAAACATCTTGTGGAAGACACTTCAACTTTGGTAGAGGATGAAAACCATAGTAATGGCGGTGACGTTTATCATCCTCAGGATGAGGAAGAGGGATCAGTTATTGATGAAGAGGTCGCTGAACCCCCTACTGACTTAAGTCAGAATGATATTGTTACGGTGCATGATTCAACTTCTGCTGCTCAGGATGATGCACCAAGGAGATCATATGCATTCATTGTGAGTTTGTCCTTATATTTTCTTGCCCTACACTACTCTCCTGCTCGTTTATATTTGATTAGATTAATGATGTTCATTTACGTGAAGGTAATGAAAAGTAATGTCGCATCTGGCCATGTCTACGTTCCCAGACTAGCTGCAAGAGTGGCATCTGCTAAATCCAGTGAACAATGGCCTACTACTGCCAAATCAACCCCTGTGCCTGAGTCATTTGCTCCTATTAGTGATAGTGCACCTGGGAGTAGTGACCTCCATGAAGAAGGTATACATTGGTGCTTATTGACATGGTTGACAGTCGTTTTATTTTTCAGATCAGTCAACTGTGATCTAGACACATCTTCCTCCTTGGCTTACTTGTTTCATCTAAAAATAACTTGTGAGCAGAAGAGATCAAAAAACAAATACATGAAAGAAAAGGAGGCAAAATAATTGAAGTCTATAACTCCATATATACTGTTGCATTAAATTCTAGTTTGAAAATCAATTGATCTGTTTTGTATTTTTAACAGCTGAAGGTCACTCCATATATATACGGAACTTGCCATTTAGCGCAACAGTTGAGCAACTTGAAGAGGTTTTTAAGAAATTTGGTCCTATTAAGCACGATGGTATCCAAGTTAGAAGTAGCAAGGTCTGTGGATATCACTCTCTGCATTAACTTAGCATTTTTTGAGGCAAGCTTATGAGCTATACTATATTTTTGGTTTCTTGCAGCACGGTTTCTGTTTTGGCTTTGTTGAATTTGAGGAATTGAGTTCCATGCAAAGTGCACTTGAGGTACATATTGTTTATTTTGAACTGTTGGTTTGTAGCCCTGCGCTGTTGTCTGTTTATTTGCTCACGGAAAGAGTGGATGTCCATAAGATTATACGTTTTAAGATCTTTTAGTTTATTGATTGTGGTACAAATTAGCATTAGCGTGTATCAATGTTGCCTGTAATTCCCAAGCTTTAGCTTGAATCGAGTATTTTCTACATCTTTTGCTCATAATATAAACATGCTTCTAAACTGGAAGGTCTTGGTAGAAATCAGATTAAAGCGATATGTGAATAGCGTTTGGAAATGGGATTATTTTTTCTGTGTTTAGCGTATAGGTGGTCTTGTTAGATGTTTATTGAGCATGTTTGTGTTGTAGTGTTGTGAAAGACGTCAATGGATCTTATGATTTAGAAGTATTAGGGATAACTCAAGTTACACATTAACTAGAGATGGAATCTGAGAAGAATATACCAGTAGGAGACAATCATAACCTCACCAACCAGTTTTGTCGGTCAAAATCCAAGTTATAAAATAATATCATAGTCTATACGAATTCTATTAAAAAGGTTACCTACCATATTATTTATGCATCAAGTCAAGTAAAGGGATGTATTGGAAAAAAAAAATTCAAGTCTCAATTTAACAAGAGATAAGGCTAAAGTGTAAGTAGGGCAACACTCACTTCACAAGCTAGTCTTGTGTGGGATTGAACCCAAATTATAAGGCGGTGGCAGAGCACATTTTAAATTCATTAAAAGGATCACTGCATATTCTTTATGCACCATGTCCAATACTAAGTGTGCGAGACTATATTGAGAAAATCCCTAGTCCACATTGCCTAGAGATAGAGTATTACTGGATGGGGTTGCCTTGCCTATATGGTTTTAATGGACGACATTGGGCTCTGCAAATAAAAAAACTCAGTATTTTTTCTTTTACCCTTTTCATTGGATACTGTCTCGTTTAATCCAGTTTTCTTACTAAATCCTATATTAATTAGTCTTCTTCTCACATTATTGAATTACCATATGTGAGAGTTTCAGTCATGTTCTCCTTACTTAGTAAGCGCCATTTAAACTCTCTCTCTCTCACTGATAATTTTGATCCTGAACGAATCTTCTCTTCTCTGTTGTGTCTTCTCACCCACCTTAGCATTCCCATCACCCCTACACTTTTCTGTGCCATTGTTGATCCTTCATTGTCAATCTTCACCACCATAGGAAAAACTAGTCTTGTATAACATGCATAACAATTTCTGTTGACATTGTTTAGAAGAATCAGAGAGTGGGGAACAAGTAAACTTAATCAATTTTCTCATTTTTTTGGTAAAGTGATGCAGATAATTTGCCATAATTAGAAAATTATGTACAATGCAGTCGTTGTCGCAGTACATAAAATATAAGTTCACTTTTAATGTTGTGGGCCCTGTGAAGTTTTGGTGATAGGTCCAGATGACTTTAACCTTGGCAAAATGTGGTACGAAGCCATAGATTCCTTTGGCTAACTGTTTGAGGAAGTAGCTTGGTACTGTGCGGTGGTTTGACTGTCTGTAGTCTATTTATATAGATGAGGCCAAGTGGGATATGTGATGTGAATTTGTATTTTTGCTGTTAGATTAAATCTGTTGTACGTCAAACTTGCTGGTACATGGCATCTCTTAATCGTTTTGCTTCTTGCCTCACATTTGATTGTTAAAAAAATTGTTCTTTTATTTGCGTATTGGTGTCCGTGTCAATAAGGCAATAATCTCACCCGCAATCACATGATTTCTATTTTACATTTACTTTTCACGCCGGTGTCTATGCTAAGTATCATTTTTTACTTTTCACTTTTCTCATTAAAGTATTAGGTATATTTGCGCTTTATATTTAATTTTTTTCTGGTTTTTTTACCGACATGATGCTGATCTAGCACCTTGCTAAATACTAATTTCAGGCTTCACCTATCACTGTTGGTGAGCGACAAGCTGTTGTTGAGGAAAAGAGAACTACTACAAGAGGTACATTGATATATTTTCATCTATACTTTTATCGCTAGTTAAACATGATCCATATTTAGATGTTGATTTTGCTCCTTTTCTTCTTATTCTAGTCAGCGGTAGTGGGAGAGGGAGGTATCCTCCAGGAAGAGGTGGTTTCCGAAGCGAGAGTTTCAGAGCACGTGGGAAATTTGGCGGTGGACGAGGTTATGGCAGAAATGAATTCAGAAACCAAGGAGAATTCTCAGGGCAACCTAGGAGTTCTCAACGGCCAAATCAAAATGGAGGTGGGCGTGGTGGTGGACGTCAAGGTGTGGGGAACCGTAATTCTACACCGTCATCTTCAGCAGCATGATCATATTGGCTAATTAAATAAGAAAAAGACAAACAAAAACAATACAAAAGAATCTGGTGGGTTGATTATTTTTTATAGGAAAAGGAAGCCAAACACCTTTTTCTTTTCCCCTTATTTAGGCACGAGTTCAGGTTTCTGACTATCATCAGTGCAATCATTCAATGGAAGATTAGTGAGTTCATTAGTACTTGCAGTTGCAGAGGTGTTTTGGATAGGTCATGTATTTTTTCAGTACCAATGCACTTTTCTTCCTTCTTCCATTTTGCCAAGTTATTGAGCAAGATGTGTTCCTGCGATTGAGTTGTTACACGAATCTCTGTTGTGGAGGGTTTATATGTAAATTGGTACTATGTGTATTCTTTTCCTTTTTTTCATAAACTTAATGAAAACTGTCTCTACGATTTTAACCTTAGCAAGGCCGAGTGTAAGACTACGATGTGCATCTTCTCTTCATCGGTTAAGGTTCACATTTTTGTTGCGTGATATTTGTTCGAGTGTTCTCAGACAAATTATTTTATCTGTATAGCAAATGGGGTTGCAATATTGAAGAAACCTACGACAGATGGCGCTGTAACTCACAAACATTCAAGATATAAATCTCATGGCTGTCAGCTGCGGAATATATTCTTGCTGAAACTTAATATTTAGTTAGATATTTTAAAGTGTTTTTTTTTTTCATGAAATGAAAGGGTTTTAATAGATTTTTTGCAATACTTTCAAGCCATCCCTTAGGAATTTTTGATGATGATGAGAATAAAAGTAGAACATAGAAGGATAAGATAAGAATGTCAGATACATACTTATACTTATGTATCTTTAGTGCGCATCTTAATAAAAATAAGACAATGATAAATGGTGATGATTGGGAAAAAGATCATAATAATTATTCAAATATTAATTACAATCGTAATGGTTATGACAAAAAAATTAAGTGTTACATAAATTAAGATAGTATCAAAATGGATAATATAAGTAGAAGAAATTCTCATTTTATAAACTTATATATAACAGAGTTATACTTAAACTTATTTTTTTAAGATAATATGAGAATCTACAATGAATGTGAAGTAGAGTTGTACTTAAACTTTTTTCTTAAAGATAATATGAGAATCTATCTCATCAAATACAATAACAATGAAAGTGAAGAAGTGCATTAGAAACCATTCAAATTTTATATTAAGTAAAAATAATGCCTAACTTTTTATCTAACAAAGTGAAATTAAACTTAAATTTATTTATTTTAAAAGTAACAATATTAATAATAATGGTGTAAATAATGATAAGATATATGGATAGTGATGGTGAAAAATAATAATAATAATAAAAATTATAAATTTAATAGTAATAGTGACATTAAGTTAGCGATTAAGATGATCTATTATATAGTTATCTCTTCAACCATTAGAATAAAATTGTAATTTGTAATAATACTAAAAGTTAAGGGGTGATAACACGGGTTAGCCTAATCCATTTTAGTCCATCACTAATCTGAAAAAAGCAGGATGGATAAGACGGATGACCTACTAAAATTATAGAAACTGAAATTGTAACCTGTTTCGTCATAGGATGAGTTGACGAGTTGACTTGTACTTTTCAATTTTTTTCTTTTTTGTATTTTTTTTTTGTTTTAAATATATTTATTTGATTGTAGTCATTCATATTACTTTTTAAACAATAAAAAAAATATATAAAAAATTGAATCAAATTTTAATATTATAATAAAAGAAAATTTAATATATAATAATATAAAGCAAATATTAATAATATTTCAATGAATTATTTACTATATTTATGTTAGATATTATATTAGTATAAAATACATCTGCCATTTATGTTAGATATTAGTATAAAATACATTTCATTTAGTTTGAGACTCCAATTATCAAGAATCGTCCGCATATATAAATCATCTGTATTTCAAGAACAATAAATGTACATTTTTATCCTGCAAGTTATTGATTTAGTGCTTCATCATTGGCACAAATATTTTAAAACTTCATAAAATTTCTAGAACAAGTTGAATTTATGCATTATTTATTTAAAACAAGTTGAAGTGACAAAATAAATATTATATAAGATCTTAAAATAAAATAAATAAATATATTCATATTTATAACATTATTTTTATATTTTAATAATATTTTAAGTTACAAAATATTTAATGCAAATAAAAAATTGTAAAAATTTTATAAAACTTCAGTGCCAATCTAAATTTCATAAAAATAAAATCACATAATAAAATTCATTTAAAATAAAATAAGATGTTATATGAATTTATAAATTCCTTGTAATAAATTAAGTATCAATATTTATATTTTCCCCAGGGAAGAAAGTATAGAAAATAGAAAATAAAAAACAGAAGAAGCTAAAAAAGATAAAAGACTTGAGAGCGCAAAACGCAAAACCCAGAACCCTAACACTTGACCCTAATACCAATCTCTCATTTGTGGTGCTTTGCTCTCGCCTTTCCTTTCACATCAATGGCCGACTCTGTAGTTTCGATCCAGTACTTCAAAGATTTCTTCAATTCTCAAATCTACGACGATGAGAAATGGGCCTTCAATGTGGTAGTATCTCTCTCTGACGCATTCTTGTATTCGTTTCGCACCCGTTTCTTTCATTCTTTTTTTCCTCCCGTTCCTATTTATTTTAAAATGTTACTGCTTCCAATATAGATTGGTTTCATTGCTATGTCATCAAATCAAATTCTTATGGTCGGTGCCTTGTTTTTTCTGCGAGATAGGAGAGTGAGATCAAGCAATGGCCCCAGAGTATTTTGAAATTTTACAGTTTTTATCCATGAAATGAGACCCTTTTTGATCTTGAGCTATTCTGTGTGTTTTGTGCTAAGGTGCTAAGGAAGAAACTGTATTTTTTATTTATTGTGTGCCTTTAACTTGCAAAATGAATGTGTTGTCATTACCCCGCCTCCCATTTTACTCATCGTTGCAAAATAACATCTCTGTGACGAACCCGTGATTTTATGCCTTGTGGTGTCGAATCCGTGCCACTGTCAATTGGTGTTAATGCTTATATGGAGGTGGTTCAATTCTTGATTGAACTCGAAGATCCCTTGCGAATTTATTGGTTCTTGTGGTTTATGAGACAACTGTTGATTGCATTTGCATCTTTTCCAATTACATACCTGAATTTTTCAAGTCGTTGTGTTGATGATCCTCTGGCTTTTGGATATTTATTCCTGTGGTAGCTGTTACCGTTGTTTGTTATATTATATTACTTTCAAGTTTTGAAAATGTTGGTTCTCTTCTCATTGCCTGCACCTTAATGACAATGGCATTGCCTTTACCCTTTGTTCGTTTGAGAGAGAAAATGAAGGGAGAAAGGACATTTTGAAATTTGGAACTGAAAAGAAAACGAAAGGAAAGAATAATTTGAACTTTTTGTTTCTAACAGTCAACTTTTATCATTTTTTTCCTTCCTATATTTACTCTTAAACTAAACATAAGAAATACATCATTGTCCGGTTTTCCCCTCCTTTCTATTTCTTTTTCCTCTCACCCAAAGAGAGCATTGGTTTCGTAGTAATTTAGGCGCACTCTGCTGCGAAACATTATGATCAGTTTTGCCAATAAGCTTTTAAGACATGATGCACGATGTGATTATTGTAGAAAATATAGTATGGGCAATTGAACCGTATAAATTTATTATCCTGGGAGTAATGGATAGCTGCTGTAACTTCTCACCTAGACTAAGCAACCACCGCACTTTCTGGTTAATTAGGATACTCATGAGTTTGGTTTTAGAGGAAATGCTGGTTGTAGAACATGAATAAGATTGTTGCACTGGCTATTAAGTGATCAGTGCCGTTTAGTTTTTACTTAATTATAGAGGTATTTCTTCCTGTTTATATCTTGAAGCTTGATTTAGTTTAGAACGAATGTTGATTCTCTTGTTTATTTGGCATGTAGAAATTGCTGCGTGCTGCGGGACTTTTTGCAGGATCAATAGTACTCATGCGAAATTATGGTGACCTTATGGCAATCTGAAAGTAGAACAAGTGACAAGTTCTCTGCCATGAGTTGCTATTATCTACTTAAACAGTATTGTGATGTCTAGGTTTTTTGTTTTTGCTTTATTTTTCAGTAATTTGAACATGAAGTGAGCTTCATTGGCATGAAGCTTTTGATGAGCGATGACAATGTTTTTCCAATTGGTTATGTTATAATACATTCACATTTCCTTTGGCAAAATAAGTTTTGGATATGAAATAACTATTTTGGATGTTCTTAGATTTAACTCAATTTAGTGTATATAAAATACTAATAGTATAGTAAGAACCAATAATTATAATTATTATATATATATATATATATATATATATATATATATATATATATTTGCAGCGGGCTGGAATAGTTAGATCAAATCTTATCTGTACAAGAAAAAACTCTTATATTTAGTAGGAAGTTGTTATTATTGTTGCTTCTGCAAATCAAAGCTGTTATCTCGGCATGAAGAAAATCCTGCTACTTAGGTGAATGAAGATAAAAGTTTTAAAGTAGTGCTTCCATCTTTAATTTGTTAGTTGAAATTTGTGGAATTGTTTTTTCTTATTTAAAGTGCCTTTGGTAAGGTTCATTTGCCTAAATTATAAGTAGTTAATCCACACAAAAGTGGTTGATTGGTTTTATTTAGAAGCGTTTAGTTTATTTACTATTTCTTATATTGTAGCATATCTTTCTATTACTCTTAATTTCTTTGATCTATTATTACATGTTTTTAATTTTGTAGATATAATTAATTATTAGACTGTTTTTAGTATTTGTTGGTTACTTTTTAATTTGTTATGTAGTGTAAATTAAAATAAATTTAACATTATAAATTGAAGAAAGTAATATTTCATTATATAATGTTATTTAAAAATTACATAATGCAATGGTAAAGAACAAATTTAAAAATTAAATTTTTGAAAACAAATAAAAATTAAATTTGATTAGTAGATCAACTCATTTAAGTAAAAATATTTGGTTAAATGAAAAAGCTTATACAATTATTAAAAGATAAAAAAAAACTATAAATTTAATTATTTATAAAAGTTAAATTAAAACCATATAGTAATATATTTGTCTGAAGGGTATAATAAAATTTATGTAGTTATATTTTTTTATCAGTTAATTTGGTCTAATCTTTCTAATCAATAATTAGTAAGTTAGAGTATTAAAAGGTTTTACATGTTTGCTTTGAAACAAAATTAAATAAGACAATAAAATACAAAAGGTGTCTATTAAAATTATGTAAGACTTGTCTATCCTTATCCATATAATCCAATAGAAATTAACTTTTTTTGGTCCCCAGAAAACCTTTGCTAGTGAGACTTGTGTAGTTGCGTATTTGTAAAGCTTTGCTTTATTCTTGGTTTATAAGGCTATTCAACATCAATCCAACCTTTTTTCTCAATCATGTTCAATTCTCCTCATTGTTAGATAAATTTAAAACAAAATACCCAAATATCTGTGAAAAAAAAGTGCCACACTACTAAAACAAGTCTCTCACACTTTTGTATCGAAATAATGTTAAAAAACTAATTAAAAAAATCGTAGTTTGAATATAAAAAACAAGTGGCACGCTGATATCATTGCTATGTGTATTTTTAATAATATGGTATTGAATATAAATGAAAAAGTTATCAATATAAAAAAAAATATCTACAAATTTATTATTTTAAGGTTTTTGATTTAAAAGTAATATTTAATATTTTATATAGTTAATCGTTATTTATTTAGACAAGATGTTTGATTGTCATAACAATAAAAAGACATCGCTGTAATTGTTGTCAATTGTCAATCAAATCATATAATCGATTACGGCACTCAACATAGAAGATTGATTTTTTTATTTTATTTTATGCACTTCTTCCTTCAAATTTTAAGATTTTTTTTTTCAATCGACTGTGTAATATATATATTTTTTAGCATAATTTTTCATTCAACATAAATATATAAACTTTCATCTCAAATTCAAATTCAAATTCGGGGTGCCAAAGTTATTTATTACCCACCCTCTCCCTTTCCTCAAATTAGCTCAAATCAGTAAATCCAAATAACCCCATTCCCGTTTCAATATCCATTTTAACAACACTAAACACTTCAATCCAAACACAAGCTTAAAATTTTTATAACAAAATGTTAATTTGTAGATAAGATAATACTTTAAAAATGAAGAGATATTTTTATTATTTTTTAAATAAATATATGAAATATAAAATTGATGGCATGTCATATTTAAAGAGAAAGAAAGAAATAATAGATATACAAAAGAAAAAGAATGTTTCAAATATTATTATTCACTCACATATTGTAGCCTTAATTATAACAAACTAACTGAGAAGACAATAAAACTGAACAATACAACTCTCATACCATGTAAAATTTATGAAATACCATATTCAAAGACTATAAAAAAACAAATGATATAAAAAAATATTTTAAATATTATTATTCACATATATCAAACATTAGTTAGAAGTTATACATAGGATTCAATTATAAATTACTTACTCATGCATAATAAGAGATTTATTTTAACTAAAGTAGAGATAAAACTAATACTAATTAAATATAAGAATAATATCATATTCAAAATTTATTTTATTTTATTTAGATTGTGTAGAAACCTACCAACAAAGTTTTTATGAAAAAAATAAATAAATGACATGTCCATTTGTCAAAACTTTGGAAAGAAAATTGGTACTCTTTAATAGTGCTCTTGTTCAACACCACGTTTATCATTTCATTCCCACGCAGGAAAGTTGGAATAATTCATTCCCACCTCTCACCCTTTTTCTAACCACAATCTTATCTTTACAAGATAAACAACATAATATTGTTTTTTACGGCTAGTGTAATTTTTTTTTTTAAATTACGAAGATCAACCTAGGAATAAAAGAAAGGGTACAGTGTAACATTGTATAATTAAAAAAGTGCTAAACGCACTTTGTTTTAAAAAATATAATCATTAATTAAAACCAAGACTTATATTAAAGTATAACTTTTTTCAAATAAATCTATTTTTCTAAAAAGTACTTAAATAAATAGGTGAATAGTGAAACGTAAATATATTAATTTGAAAAATGAAACGTAATTAAAAACGTGGGTGTAAATTTCAAATTGACATTGACTCTTGATTATTCTTAACAAGAAACAAGTTGGGACTTTTCCACACTAAGAAGTTCGTGCTTCTTGAATTTAACTTGACCTTCATACCCCTACCATGTTTTCAGAATTACATGGGAACCCCGTACGAGGCTGAAGTACAAGTGTTGAAGTGTCGTATTGTAAGCAATGACAGTGACAGTGACACAGGATTTTGATTCAGAAGCTGCTTGTGTGACAAGATACGTGAACCTTTATCTCCATTGATTAACATGTGCAAAATTTGAAAAGCGTTCTCAACCTTTTAAGCAGCTTAAAAACATTGCATGAACTCACACAACTTTCTCTGGACTTTTTACTTCTCACTTCTCACCTCAGGTCCACACTTCTTTATGCCAAACCAAACTGTGTAAGCTTTCCTTAGCTGGCTTCCTTGTTTTTGTTAATTCTTCCTCAAATTAGCATCTACCCAAGTGAACATAATTTTCAAATTCAGCTACTTCTTACTTTAACTTTTATGATCATATTAAAGTTTATATTAGTAATTGTTGCTGTATTTATTGGATCGGTCATCACAGTTTCATATTTGAATCTCACATTTAATGATATAAATTAAACACAGTGTGCGTTGTTTCCTTTTTGCTGTGTCTACGTCACTTGTGAGTACACTGCTGACATTGTGTAATCCGTGAGCCACCCTCATCCTCGTGTTTTTAACTCTTTTGTTCCCACAGTACCCACTTGTTTTTGTGAATGTGACATTCAGTCCCTAAAATTAAATTCAGAGCTTGCGTTTAGATTTTGACTTTCCTGTTTTTACTTCATTTGCATTCTTATCTTTTGTGTCACATGTAGTATATAATCCTTGCAACACTTTTTCCCAGTGTGGAGGAAGTGGATACCCTTTCATTCCTCCAAATTTTATGTCTGAAACTTGTTTCCTTTTTCATTCAGAGGGAACAAGCCTTCTTCAAAGGAGTAGTTCTGTTCTATGACTTCACCTTTTTCTTGGATTTCAATGGAGGTGACAATAAACCAGAAAAAAAATATATAAAGCTGATTAAATTGATTTATTCATTCATACTAGAAAGTTACTGTTTTTTTTTCTTTAGCAGGGAATTTATTCTGAGGAATCATACACTAACTCTGAGCAGATAGACCTTACTCTCAAGCTTTCTCCCTGCGGTCAAAATGTAGAAGAAAAGATGGTTCTAACAAGTTCACCATCAACAATAATTGGGAAGAAAGCCCAGATCAGAATAATGGAAAATGGGGTTCAAGAGAATCCCTTTGTTCTATGTCTAGCAGAGGGTGAGAAGGGTCTGGTGAGGTTTGGGGATTTGCAGGCAATGAGAAGAGTGAGGACTGGAAAGAGATTATTGATGAAGAAGATGCAGATGGCTGCGGCTGCAGAGGCAGAGAAGTCTTCTCCGGTGTCTCTTGCTGGTGCTCAGCCACTACCTCCCTCAATGGATGATAATTTCAAGATTTTTGCACATCCTTCTTGGGATCCATGGCATGAAGGTAACCTTTTGTTTCTCTTTGGTTTGTTGACCATGTCATGAGTATACACTTTTTTAACATAATTCATGTATTTTGTGAGTGTTAAATTGAATTTAACGCTGAGATGTAGTTGAAAAAAAAATCTACCATGATTGCTTATTTACAATCTGATAGACCTCCTATTACACAGTTTTATGAGTACAGATTGGAATAAAGGAGCTGGTGTATCCCACGTGGGTGAGAAGGATAATAAGTAGGGGAATTATGAGGAACAAAACATGCAGTGACAGGAAAACAACAGAATTGATGATGTCAAATTATTGTATTTTCTGACTAATATGTGTCCTTAGTTCCATCAATCTTCACTGTACAATAGATCTCATTCTTGAAAATTGAAAAAATATTATCAAACTTCACTGCGTAATAGACCATACAATAATTTCTGGCACTCGAGATATATAGTGTGATAATTGAGACTAGAGGAAGCATTTGATTTTGAACTGGGAGTGAGTAATGTTCTTCTGCATGACAAATCAAGTCCATTAATTTTTCCATTATATGAAAGCAAAATATTATGATACTGAAATTAACACTCATTACCATAATCTAAATTATTTTTATCTAGATCAGCAATATGACTAATATTTCCAAGTTCCACAAATTTTCCCTCCTAAATCTGTCTCAGTGATATTCCCATTTAGCTTAAAACATTCATAGTTTTGGAATCAAGGTGGTTGTTCTGCACATGACTTCCCATAGTATTATCCACAAGAAATTTTTCCACCGAAACCGAAATCTTTTTGTAAATTTTCATAATGAAACAAGAATTTCTCATGTTCACAACTGTTTTATGCATAGAAAACTAGTTTATGGGAAACATTTTGTAAGGCTTTTTTCTCTAGACAACATTACTAGTGAAAATCTAGTGACTTGATAACTATATATGCATAAATTACTTGTATTTGGAATTTTACCAGAAGTTTCTCACAGAACATTATAATAACTTGCACATTTATTACATATAAACACTTATTTGTCTTCTTATCTTGCTTATACTGAAGGAGGAGTTAGTTCCAATTTCCAAACATCACCAAAGCTGGAACATTATCCCATGCTTTCCCCAAAAGCAATGCAGGAAATGATACTGTGGCCATCTGAGATTATGATTGAGAAGCCAGCCAAAAAGCATAAACATGTGAGCTCCTATGATGAAAGTGAGGCAATGGACATTGTAAGAAAAATGCCTTGCGTGATCACTACTGGAGATGATGACACTACTGGGAAGAGAATAGAAGGGCTTCTGTACAAGTATAAGAGAGGCCAAGTTTGTATTTATGCATCTGCCATGGCAGCTTTGTCTCCCCCAGAATTTGTGATGCATGCTGGTGGCAAGGAAGTTGCAGATCCCATTAAACACATTACTGTTTGTTCTGATTCATTTGATATCAATGGAGATGATCCCTTTCAGAATGCGTAGAAGCAGCTAACACCCCTTTTAAAATGTGTAGAAGCAGTTAAGAATCCTCAGTTTTCTATAATTATCTTATCCATGGTTCTTATTATGACAGTGTAAGGGGAAGTTTTCATCAAAGACAAAGATGGATTTCCCCATTTGCTAACCTTCACATTGGTGTTGAAAACAAAAACAAATGAAAAAAAATATGGACAGGAACTTGTATAATTAAGAATACAAAATACTTTCTCAACAAAAATAAATAAATTATATTTTTATTTCATTTATTAAAAATTACTAAAACATGTGGGTGTTGTTTGGAATAAAGAAGTTGTTTTAAAGTTGCTCATAGTTTTAAAACATGAAAATCTTGAATTTATTTATTTATAAAGATCCATTATTAGATTTTTTTTTATATAATTGCCACATGGAGGGTTTTAATTTTAAATTTTAAATTCATCAATAATATTTTTTTTAATTTAGATTAAAAATATCATTAACAATTCATCACTAATAGCATAGAAAAGATAAAATAAAAAGGAAAGGTTATTTTTCTCTTATTAATTTATAAAGAACCAAGAAAATATATTTATATACAAAGCATTGAATGATAACACAAAAATGGATCATATATTAATTATTAATATATTTTTTATGAGACTACGTGAGATTAGCCTTGGTTAATATTACTTTTATGTAAATGTTTAGTTTGGAAAAATTGTTTTAAATGTTTAAGGAAGAAGAAGTTTACTGTTTAAGTCTAGGACGACTTGACTTGACTGAAAGAGGAAAATAGGTATCAAGTGAATGAAACTATTTTGAATGTTATTAAATGACAATTAATTTAATATACTTTGTATACTTGTTAAATAAATAATTTCACCATTGAAATTATCTGATGAGTGAGGTTAATGTTTTATATTCATATATATAAAAGGATTTAGAGATAATATTTTTCTTGTTGGATTTCCAAGAAATCAAAGCATTCCCAAATGAAATACAATATCATGTGCTATAAAGTACACTATCAAGACAATAGACCTAATCAGAATTTGAAAAAACATGGATGCTAACATTATTTTATAAAGGAAAAAATAGGTCTATATGGAGATACCTTCAAATATTTGAGAACATGATGTGTAGTTTGTATGTGAGGTTGGATTGACTCAAATGTTGACAACGAAACAAATGTTTAGACAAGTATTAGTTAAATTAAAAAAATTCCAATAATTTCCCTTCGTCAATTTGCAACAAGCAAGATGGATCCATAGGAGATGATGCTGACTTGAAAACTAACATGTCACAGTCAGAGAGTAGGTCAAGACAATACATTCTTTTGTTAAGTAGCATACCATTAGTAGAAGGATAGAACTTCAATCTTAAGAAAAAGCAAAGAGGATCAAGGTCCTTGATCTTAGAACTAGTATGAAGATTATTCTTGATAACATTCAATTCTACTACATTGTTTTCGATGATAATCATATTATCAATGTTCACAAAGAATGACAAGTAAAGAGGAACTTGTACTCTTAACAAACAAGGAGTAATCAGAAGTAATTTGGACAAAAGCCAAAAATATAAGAGTGGAAGTAAGTTTGGAATTCCATTTTCTTCTAACATGTTTCAAACCATAAAGAGACTTTCGCAATTTGTAAACTTTTTGTGAATGGTTAAGATGTAAATCTAGTTGTTGAATTATATACACCTTTTCTTACAAATCACCATAAAGAAAAACATTATTGACATCAAATTGCTCTAAAACCAATCATTCTATTGTTGAAACTAACAAAATAAACTAAACAGTATTAAATTTTGTCAAAAGAAGAGGTTTCAAAATAATTTAAACCGTATGTTTGTATATACCCCTTAGCAACCAAGTGTGCTTTAAATCTTTCAATTGTACCACCAGACTTATGCTTGATCTTGTAAACTCATCTACATCCAATAAGGTGTTTTATTGGGAAAAGATTTACGAGGGATCAAGTTTGATTTTTCTAAGAGCAAGAGTAACTTCATACTTATGACTTCTTTCCAACAATCATATTTAGATGTCTAACTAAAAAATGTGAACTCATTTTGAGAAAAACTATTAGAACAAAAACTAAAATATGTTAGAACAAAAATTTCAACATGTTAAAACAAAAACTCATATGTTATTAGAAATAATTTTGAATAAAATATTTAATACCTAAATATTAGTGAAATTATCATATGAGGTGGTGACATGGTTAGAAGTATATTAAGAAATTGAGAGGAATCAATTTGTAATTGTTGAAGAGAGCTACAAGTTGTTAATATTGTTGATGAGCTAATTCTTCCTTAATATATACTATCTTCTTTCCAAAAAATTTGCTCACCTTCTTGAGATTTCTTTGAAAGTATAATAGATTGAAAAACAAAAACCACAATATGCATTAATGGAATCATTCAAATACTCGATTTGAGTGACTAGTGTCACATAGTATCACACATCATAATAATAATTAAAGAAACATGTATGAACTAGAGCTTTATTTACCATATATTAACAATTCATCACCTATAAATAATAAAAAAGAAAAGATAGAAGAAAAATAAATAATAGAATGTATTTACATTTTATATGCAAGTAATTAAATGTTAAAAAAACAAAAACATAAATTTAACTGTTGAGATTTTTGTGATTACATATATACACCGTTAAAATATGTAGTTGATGATTGAAAAATTATAACTAATATTAATTTTAAGTTTATTGAACTAAAAGATATTAAAAAATAAATATTAATTCTTATAAGTATATAATATTTTAAATAGAGATTATATAAATTGAAATTTATTTTTAAAAGAATTTATTTCTTCAACGGGAGATAATAATAAAACTTTATTAAATTAACTAGGTTATGATGAATGGATTAACAGTTTAATTTTTAATCAATTTCGTTAGTAATTATTTAACTGGTCATTCTATATATAAATATATACTTTCTATAGTTAGTTAAAATATATTAAATTATATTGCAATATTTAGTAAGAAAATTATGTGAAGTACTTTGTAGAATTCTACAACTTAGGCTATATCAGGCTAACCATTTATTACATTACAAGAAAATTATTAAATAAAAACTAATTTTAAAGACAAAAAATAATTATTTGTTATATTAACTAAATTAAAGACCATTTTAAAGACTAAAAAAAATTTTGGTTTCTAAATTAGTTTCTATTATTGTTAAATAATTTTTAAATTGGTATCTAATTAGCTATCAAAGTTTTAACTACCAATTATTTAGATTCTAAATTTGGTAGCAAAAATCTTAGTAGCTAATTAGATACTAATTTAGAAACTATTTAACAATAATAGATACCAATTTAAAAACTATTTAACAATAATAGAAACTAATTTATAAACTAAAAATTTTTTTAGTCTGTAAAATGATTTCTAATTTAGTCAATACAATAGCTAATTATTTATTGTCTCTAAAATTGATTTCTATTTGATAATTTTCTTGTAGTGTTAATAAGCTAAGTTAAAACAAAAGGCTATGACTACTACTAGAAATTCATTAAATAGAAACCAATGTTAGAGACTAAAAATAATTAGTTGCTATATTGACTAAATTAGATACTATTTTAGAGACTAAAAAAATTATTGATTTCTATATTATTTTTTATTATTGATAAATAGTTTCTAAATTGATATCTAATTAATTACCAAGATTTTAACTACCAATTATTTAGATTCTAAATTTGGTAGAAAAACTTTGATACCATATATTGAATTAAAAATAATAATAATAATAATATAATTTATTCAAACAGTTATTAAAACTAACATTGCTAACTTATTTAAGTAAATAAATAATATATAATATCATTGTATATTTATTATTATTAACAATAACAAAGCACAATTGCTAGAGAGAGAGAAAGTCCGAAAATTTTGACATAACATAACTTTAAATTGAAATCTATAAAAATTGTTATAAGTGTGCATATAATAATACTTAAGAATTTGCATACTAAATAGGATCATTCCCTCACATGATAGCAACTTCTTAACAAACATCTAAGTCAATGCTTGTCCAATATCAAATCTTTAAGAAAATGTTGAGAATCTTGAGGACTTAATATAAAAAAACAAAAAATAGTTAAAAAAAAAATCAACTATTGAAGTTCCAATATTGCATTGAAATAAGGAAACAATATTGATATAAAGTACAAGATAAGAACTTCAATATGACCACCAACATGAGAAAGGGTTGGAATAAGATTAACTCAATGCTTAGGTTAAAGTAGTATGTGAAACTTAATGTTGATGTTGAAACTACTTGAAAGCAAGTGTCACAAATTGATTATAAGAAATTGAACTTGCATTAGAGAAGAAGTTGTAATAATGTTAGATTAATTTCTCCCAAAAATAAAATTAAAGTTATATTAATAGGTTTATTAAGAGAGTCATAGAAGATTATAACAAGATTATGATCTAAGAGAGAAAAAGTTGATCGATTATGTGCACGAGTGTAAGATATATCTTGTTAAGATATCTTTGACTAACAATTAAATAGGAAACTCTTATCAAAAGTATCTACAACAATGGTAAGTATTTTCAAAATAGTAAAGAATCATACTATGTATCATATAACCTCTTATTCAAACCTTTATATATTTTCTTTGCCTTTGCATTCTCTTTCTTCATCCTCTTCTTGCGTCATGTTATGCCTCAGTGGTGATTGTACTCCGATTGCATAATCTCTTAGGTAAGATCTCCCACTCTTTTACTAAATGTTTGTTGTCATGCCACTTATTTTTTTTTTTTATTTTGCTTTCATTGTTGTCATGCCACTAAGTTATACTATTTGTCTTTGATTTTGTTTTCATTTCATATACAATAATAAAAAAATGGATGTAATAAAAGATTTTTTTCATATAATATGTAATTGTTCCATTGAAAGGTGTCAAGTGAATGCAAGTTGGATAATTTTTTTAGTGAAAACTAAGGGAATGGTTTTAAAGGAAATTACATTTGTTGTTTGGAAAAATTATTTCATGATATATTTTGGTTATGTTATAGGATTTCCAAATTGAACAAAACACTTACAATATTTTTATTCCTCATAGTCGTCAAGATATACTTGTTATAGTCCTCATAAAATCCAAACATCCTGGTTGTGTTTGAATTTTTGGATGTAGTGTGAGAATTCAATCATACTTTGTAGCTTCATCACACAAATCCTATAACTTTATGACTCATAGTGAGGAGCTCATCCAACGACTAAGCACCAGATCAAGAAGGAGGTCACATAGGAGCTGATACAAAACTGTGAGAGTTAGATAAGAGGTTGAAAACCTCAAGACTCTCACAATAAACACATGTTGGTGTGCCTCTTGTTATTAGAGTCAATACTAAAGAGAGCTGCATTATTTTTTATCCTTTAGAGAATGACATTGGCTACACAAGCTAATATGAGTTGTATGTTGATGACAATTATTCTCCCTGATTGGTGGTCCTTAGGAAGGTCTTTGAAGGGACCATCACTCTACATAATGTGTCTCTTCACTCTCATATGGTAAAAATTATGGGGGAAAAAGTTCATCATAGTGATGCTACAATTCTCTTATGTCGATACCTGAGGTTGCTACCGTGACAGAGACTCAAGACCTCAATCACTTGGTCTATAGATCTTATTAAGCTAATGTTTGATATTTCAATTTAAGTCAACACATGTTACTACACTTTGAAACATACTCTATATTCTCATTAAATACTTTTTCCAATATAAAAACAAAAGAACAATTATCTAACGACCATCATATGATTGCATTGGTAGAGAATATTATAGTCATATCTATAAACCAAATGGAGGTGTCACGGGATACCATTGATTTTGTCATAAATAATAGTGTCCTATATTGTATATACACATTTTGTTGTATTGGAGATTCCATGGAACAAGTAGAAGCTAACATATTCATTATACAATTATGTGTGTTTGTGTGTGCTTGTTTTAAATAATTGATCATGCTCTAAATAATTTAGGTATAAACTTGTATTATGTGTGAATGAAGATAAACATAGCATAACATGAATAAATTTCTGAATCTTTTACTTAAACAATAAAAAAAAAATTACAACACCAATAGCTTTGTTAAATAAAAGAAAATA
This sequence comes from Phaseolus lunatus, assembly GCA_013389735.1. Lineage (NCBI taxonomy): Eukaryota > Viridiplantae > Streptophyta > Magnoliopsida > Fabales > Fabaceae > Phaseolus > Phaseolus lunatus. The sequence goes on from CM023859.1 coordinate 30,813,299, forward strand.
TTAAAAAAAATAATGATATGATAAAAAAGAAAAGAGCTAGAAGATTATAAAACATTTTTTTTCTACCTTGAAATATGAAGAAAAGTGTGCAAACTTTGTTTACTTTATAATATAATTGATAATGTATTATGCCTATAAATGTATTTATGTTTTGTTGTGTAGTGTTCTGTTTCAATGTCCATTTCAATGTAAATAATAATAACAATAAAAAAATAAATATAATAATTAAAATAATATTATTTTAGTAAAATAATAGTTTAAAGTTTCAATGGCATGAAATTAGAGTTTCAAGTTTTTTTTTCGTTGATAATGAGAGTTGTAATTATTTGTATGTTATATTCTCAATTTGAACTAATATCATTTTTAAATTTTATAATTTTTTCATCTCATCTCAATTAGTATATATCTTATTGATTATTATTTTCTATAGTTTTATTGAATATTTAATAATTAATAAGTTTTATACCTTACTTTAGATAAGTGACATTCTCTAGAAAAACATACCAACTTCCGGCTTAAAGTCCACTTCTTAATATGAGTTCACTTCTTAATATGGTATCAGAGTCATTATCGAGTTTATCCTAGTGAGAATTTATTGGGTTTATCAAGTCATCCACTATTGAGCTGTTATCGGATCACCCATAATATGTTATATCGTGCACGAACTGTCACTCTCGGCATGAGGGGGTGTGTTGGAGATCACACATCGACTAGAGATGAAGACATTTCATTATATATAAGTGAGTGTAAATCTCACCTTATAAGTCGATTTTATGAAATTAAGTTAGATTAAAGTCTACTTCTTAATATAAATTTTTAAAATTAAATAATTTTACGGGTTAAATTTATATTTTATTTATCTTTTACATATTTTATATTAAACAATCTTTATTTTTATTTAATTTTTCCTATTAAATCATTTATAATTTTATTCATTTTTTTATTTTTTAATAAGACAAAAAAAATCTATTATATTTCTTTACTTATTTTTATTCCTTTCTTTTTCATTGCTTTTTTTTTTCTTTCTCTACTAAACACAAAATTACTCATGTATTTCTTCTTATCCAAACCCAATGACATGTTGTGCTCACTAACTATATGAAGAAAGGTTGGACACTTTATTGTTTATCAAGTTATGAGCATGATAAATGGGTGTTTTAGTTTTTTTTTTTTTTTCTTCTTTGCTCGTATAACCAACAAAATAGTTGCATGATAAAATACACTTTTAGTGTTTCGATTATAATAATAACTTAATTTTGAAAACATTCACTTTTATTTCTGAAAAAATCTATCTTAAATTAAATTACCTTTCTATAATATTTTTATACTAACAATATTAATTTTGTATTTACATCATGATGAATAGTTGAATCTCACAACTTGAACAAAATTTAAGAGATAGAAAAAAAATTGTAAACTTAGCAGCACCCAACTAAAATAAAATAAAAATTAAGATACTTTTTAGTCAATAAATCAGGTTAAAAGGAAAATATTGAGAGTTTATGTGGTGGAGGGTGGTGGTTATAATATCATTTTATCAAAAATAAAAAAAGATTAGAAGAGGAAAAATTATAGTTAGGATAAGATACAAATTCTGTGACTGAAAGATGCTACAGATTGGCCTACCCAATCTGTATTTAGGTTGTCATGTTTGGAAGGAATCTGAAAAGGCGGAGAATATTTGGGGAGTCAAGATGAGATTGTTCTCACTGTTACTATAATTTAACAGTTCAAACCATATTAGGCTTCAAAATGATGCAGTGAGGAACACAACATACCACACTTATCTCCATGGCGTCCTTACCCAGTAAGGCTTTTTCATTATTCAGGATCCCTTCACCTTTATTTTTTCAAATTCTTTCTTTTTGATTTTTTTTATCCCTTTATTTGTTCCTGTTGATCTGAGCGAGATGGAAATCTGGGTGCATGTGATCTGTAACAGTTGTTGTTCTTGATTAATCCACTACCCTTTCGCATTTACTTTCTGAATGGTTTTTGTACCGTGGTAGGTTTGAGGTCATTGAATATCGTGCCACAGTTTTATGACTGGTTTGAGTCAACGTTCAAATTCACCATAATATCCACACCATTGTGTTCGTTTTATTTTCTTCACTTGATAATGATTTTTTCCCCCGACAGTGTTTCCATCAAAATATCTCTTAGCTTAGTGTAATGAATCTGAACTTAAAACAGGTTTTGCTCCTTTTGTGTTTCTTCTGCTTGTTATTGGGTGCACTGCGAGGCCTTTTTATCCTCTTCCCAGCAAAGGGGATGGGGGAAGTAGGAAGCCCCTACAAACTCTTCGCCCATACAATATTGCACATCGCGGTTCAAATGGAGAGCTTCCTGAAGCAACTCATCCTGCATATACGGTGAAGACTATTTTTGTGCAAAACTACTTTCCTTTTTTCGTTATTCTGTTTCTGATTTGGAAATTGACTATAATTACTGTTTCAGTAAATTCAATTATGCACAAATATGATTAGGTAAACTGTATATGATATAGTAAAACATTATTTCTATCTTTGGCTTATGGTTCCCCAAAAACGAATGTTTCTTGCAGAGAGCTATTGAAGAAGGGGCAGACTTCATTGAAACTGATATCTTATCATCCAAAGATGGTGTTCTTATATGTTTCCATGATGTTACCCTTGATAATACTACTGACATTGGAAATTACAGAGAGTTTGCTAATCGTAAAAGAACGTATGAAGTCCAAGGGGAAAACATGACTGGGTTCTTTACTGGTAGAGTAGCTAAACTTGCTATCCTTAGTTCAGCTTCGTTGCAAATTTCCTTAATAAAATAATTATGGGGTTAATATGATTGCTACTGTCTGTGACATACATGCATAAGCTTGAAATTGCTCTCTGTTTTCATTGTTTTTAGTAACGTGTATCCTAGAAGGTTTGCGTATGTTTCAAGTTCTCTAGTTTTGTTGAAAATCCTATTTACCATCTAAACAATTTTTCTTCATGCTGTAATAATCTGATTTTCCAAAATAAGTTTACTTGTTTGTATATTTGCAGTTGATTTCACATTAAAGGAGTTAAAGTCATTGAGGGTGAGACAGAGGTATACATACAGGGATCAACAGTTTAATGGTTAGTCCCTCCTTCCACAGAGTAGTCTCTCTCATTTTTTTCCTCTTCAATGCCTTGCTGCTAACTGTGCATTCTGTTGCATTATTCGCCTATTCACTGAAGAGTGGAACTAATTTTCGTTCTCATTTTTAGGGAAGCTTACAGCTGATGACTCTTTTTTTTCTTGTGATTACTACATGAAACTAATATTGCTTTTGCACACATAAAAAGTGGCCCTTAGTCTATAACTACCGAGAATCTATTTCAGGAAAATTTCAAATCATCACTTTTGAAGAGTTCATTACCATAGCACTGGAGGCACCCAGAGTTGTTGGAATATATCCAGAGATAAAAAATCCAGTATATATTAATCAACATGTGAGTATTTCTTTTTAGAATCCAACAACTGCCTAAATGAAAGGCAGAGCTATTGATATATAATTCATCTAACTGAAGAATATAATAGAATCCACCAATTTTCAAATTAAAGCTAATAATGAGTATTACTAGAGGTGAGATTATATTGTTGGGAGTTTCTAAATGCAAATTGCATTAAGAATTCTTATGCCTGTTAGAATGTTTTACGAAAAATCTTACAATGTCATGCTTGCTAATTTCGTCTTAATAATATTATGTTTTAGCCAAATTCTTTAGAGGTTTTGTCTTCTTTCCGTTCATCAAGTTGAGATGATACAATCAACAGGTTAAATGGTCAGATGGAAAAAGATTTGAGGACAAGTTTGTGGAGACACTTCAGAAGTATGGGTTCAAGGGTTCCTACCTATCAAAAAATTGGCTGAGACAACCTATATTCATTCAGTCATTTGCTCCAACTTCACTCGTGTATATCGCAAATAAAACGGACTTGCCCAAAATTTTGTTAATTGACGATGTTGATATTCCGACCCAAGACACCAATCAGGTGTGTAATACATATTACCTCATGTGCAACCTGCTGTAGGATTATTGAACTTCTGTTCTGCTACAAGTTTTCAGAACAAAATGTTTTGTTAATGGAGTTTGTTATACTTGTAAAGTTCATAATTTATATCATAGTGATACATCTTCAGACCTTAGCAGCATTTATTAATTTCTGTCTTAGCATCATTGTGATACTTGTTTTGTCTCCATTTTATGTTACAGTCTTGTTTTGATTGTCTATTCCAAAGACTAACAAAATAGTACTGTGATGATTATGTGCAGTCATACTGGAAGATTACATCTGATGAATACCTAAACTACATAAAGCAATATGTTGTAGGAATTGGACCTTGGAAAGACACGTTGGTACCTGTAGCAAAAAATTATCTGCTAACTCCTACTGATCTTGTTTCCAGGGCACATGCTCATAATCTGCAGGTACAGTTCTTTAAAGCTTATTTTCTTTCGTATGATTCATAGATTTGATACTTTTTAGAAGATTGAGTGGATAAATTTCTCATTTTCTTGCATTATCTGTTTTGACATATCTCCTCTTTAATTTGTAATCTTTGTATTGTCTTCCCATGAATGAATGGTCTGGAGCCAAACACATAACAATATGAATTGCTAATATCCGTGCAGGTACATCCGTATACTTACCTAAATGAGAACTCCTTTTTGCACTTCAACTTTAGTCAAGATCCGTATATGGAGTATGATTACTGGATCAACAAGATAGGTATTGATGGTCTGTTTACAGACTTCACTGGTAGTCTTCATCGTTTTCAGGAATGGACCTCTAAACATCAAGATGATGATAGTGACAACGATGATAACACTGCATCCAAACTGTTGCATAAAATTGCAATGTTGCTTGCCTCTTATAAATGATCTCGAGAATTCAAATATTGTATTATGTGTTTGGATTAATTTATTGTGTTCAAAAAATCTTATAATAATAATTACAAGTGAGCTTTTTATTAAAAAGTTATCTGAGAATTAAGCAAAATCAACCATCACTAATCACAATATAAATCTCCATATAAACTTTTGGAATTTGTCTAATAAGATAATTAGTGTCTAACATACTTTTACTTCATTTTTTTATAGTTGGTTAAAATTGATTAGATATATAAAAGAAATTTTTTAAATAAAAAGTAAAACTCGCAATTTTATATGATTTTTAATCAATTTCAACGAATAAATACTAGGATGCCTGTGTTTAAAAGTGCGTGGAGATATTCTTTCAAATGCCAAATAGTTTCCATTAATTGTAAAATTTAAGAAGTTCACGTTTATTCAATTACTTAGATAAGATGATGCTAAGAAAACAAGAAACTTGATCTAAAAGTCCTTAACTTCAAATATTTAGTTTCAATTAACTTAATATTCTTTCAAGTGAAAAGAAACTTCGAAATAGTTCTCATTCATATTGTGTAATATCGCTTCCAGTTTTCCAGAAACAAAGTTATAAAAAAAGATTATTTTTAGCAAGTCATTTATATTTTAAAACAAGTATGATGGATAATTAAATCAAAACATTATGACTAAATAAACCGTTAGTTTCTAATCATAATCTATAACTTCACATAATCGGGAAATTGTTTTTATCTATTTTTAAATTATATTAAAAGATTACGCCCTAAAATACATGTTTTTAAAGAGTAAGATTAGTAAAAGAAGTACTGTATTATGACACTGAATGAAAAATCTAAAAGAGTGCAAACTATTCATTCTTCTACCTAATTGGGGAAGAATATTTGAGGAATCACTAATGTCATGATGGAAAATCATGAACATGTGGATGACAAAATTTAGCGCATATTTCCAGAAGTCTGAAAAATGTATGATAAACCACATAGGGAATTAATAATTACAACCAGTAACATCACTCAAAAAGAGTTAAAAAAGATATAGAAACTATAAATCTACATATCCATCTCTTATGCTCTCATCTTTGATATTTCTTCCAGCATAATCCTTGACTCTGCAGCGAAGTCAACAGGAACAACTGCCCGAGCTGTTATCCTTTGCCGCTTCTCGTTATTATACTCGTTCTGGCTAACACTCACGCGGAAAAGATGTGGAACCCAAGTTGCTTGCTTCAATTTCAGATTATAAGGATTATCTTCTCCTTCCTGACATTAACATGACATGTAACGTTAAATAAAGCATTCTATCATCCTCTTTCAACAATTAACGGGTAACTGATCTTACTTGTGATTTAAGGTCATCTAAATCATCAGCAGAGCATCCAACAATCTTCTCAGCTTCCTCGTTAAAAACGGAGATGAAAGCCTCACCACTTGTATCGCAAACTCTAGCAACCATAATATATCTGAAAAGGACAATGAAAAAGTTAAATGCATGTATAAGATAGAAAACATAACACTAAAGGTGATCAACGTAATACCTTAAACTGCACTGTTCATCGCTTTTCTGGCATCCTTCGCACCAATATCCAGAACCAATGCTTTCAGTAACTTTCTTATTGCATGTCTTACAGGCACGATACCACATTGCCTGGTCAGGCTTTATGAAGCTTATATATCCTTTAAGGCTGAAAAATGCAGGCTGCTCAAAGCAACATGAGAGACTACAAGTCAGGTTAGTGATTCACATAACAATCCTTTCAAACTTGCAAGAGTTCTAATACTATGTTGTCCGAATGTTCATATCAAACAACCAGATGGAACCATCTTGACAATGTCCAACATTCAATAAAATTAGCTACCAAATACCTTCGTATCCCCCAATGATTGGTTTGAGGTTATGTGAGAAAGTGGAACACGATCAGTGTACACTGATCTAATTCCATTATTAGATGTCGGACTTGAACCAGAACCTAGAGCGTCCATTGCAGCATCTTTTCCTTCAAATTCATACCTGCGGACCATACAAGCACAAAAGTATGACTATCATATAAATACCGTAACAAGGAAAGAGTAGCGTAGCGTAGCGGATATTGGTATACCAGCTTCTGAGTTTCTTAGCTTCGGGTACGTCTGGATTTACCAGAACTACACTTCTGCTTATAGTTGACAAAGAAACACCTGATACAGATATTCAAGAACGCTGAACATATGAACCTCTGGCACCAGTGTCAAATAGCACTTATCTAAGTAAAGCTTAGCATACCTTGGAAGTCCCCAACCCTGAGAGACTTGATTGCAACAACTGGAGATTTATCAACAATGTCCAGTAGCTCTTGTCCTGTGTTAGTAGCAAGATCATTCCACAACGACACAACCACTGTCTTCCTCCTGAAATGTCAGGCACACATTTAAAGCTACACAATTCAACAAAGCTGTATCCTACAAGGTAAGAACTAAAATGAACTGCACTACATAAATCACAATCATTCAACGCGATATAAGGACCTCGTTCAAAAAAACATTGATTATCATAAGAACACTCTTAAATTCACCCTGTACATAAAGTTTCACAATAATAATACTCTAATGGTTGAAAAGCCAAACATTCCAGGTGATAAGTAGTAAATACTTACGTTTCATCAGCAATAGTAATGTCGCGCTTTGGAATGCTCTCGTTGTCACTCTTCCTACGAATGCTCATTGTTGAAGACACATTCTTAACAACTCCAATGACATCTGAGATTACATCAGATACAATCAATAATGGAATGGGGAAAGATTAAACCACAAAAATAAGCGCGCCTTCTAAACAACACTCACCCACAAGTTCAGACTTGTTGACATAAGGACCTAACTGATCAATCTGGACAAAGGTAAATTTTGTTTCTGGGACAAAACTTGCTTCGTCCGCCACCTCTTCCACCTCAGAATTCTCATTGAGCGTCATTTCATAATCATTTTGCACAGTTTTGAACTGTTTGTTAGCAACTTTCAAAGTCCCCTTCGAAATATAGTAAACCTTTCCCAGAACAAACCTGTCATAAAATTTCCTCGCGGAATCGTTAAACATGGTTGCCTGGATTTGAGTACCCTGAAATTAGAGAGAGAAAAAAAATATCAACGACTACACCTTACAAAAACAACAACACCTTACAAAAACAACAACATCCAATTCCCAAACAAAGAAAGAACAAAACTTACTTCTTCGTCAGTCAATTCAACATTGAATACACAACCTTCACCCCTAGCATTCTTGTAGGTACGCATGTTCCCTTTGCTCGTAACGCTAACCTTTATCGTCCAATTACCCTGATAAGGGTTTAACGAAACAAGAGGACGTACCCTACGTGTCATTGCCAAGCGTGCAGCAGGAGCGGAACTAAAATAAAATAAGAGATAAATTTAAAAAAATGTTGAAGAATACACTAACCGAAAAAACCCCTAAATATCAGAAGGCATTGAAAGGAAACAAGAACACAGAAATACCGCTCACTTTCTATGTTGTTCATTTAGAATCTGCGCAGCAGATTTTGTCACCACTTCCTGCTTTTGCTTCAAAAGAATCCCAGCAGCACCTTCACTCTTCACACCAACCTCTTCCTTGGGTTTCAAAAGAATCACAGGCTCATCGCTCTTAATCTCCTTTTCAAGAGCGGGAGATACCGGCTCACATTTCGTGACAATAAGGTACCTGCAACAAAGCATACACATGCCAAAAATCAGATACCTCGAATCATCTACGAAAGCTACTGTACGGAACGGTAACTGCAACGAAATAACGTCTTACTTTTCAGATTTGTTAGGGATGTCGTTGAGAGTGTAATCAAGAATGCGAACAAGACCTAGGTTTTGAATGTTCCCGGAAAGAACCTCAGAATACATATTCGAAGGAAGAATCGCCCTCAGTTTCTTTTTTCCATCACTGGCAGAGAACCTAAATAAACCACATAAAATGCATACAATGAAAAAAAATTATAGGAAATTACAGATCCGGAACAAAAAAAGGGGGACGAGTAACGAAATGAGTAGATTAGAGAATACAAACATGTATCTATTGCCGCTAGGCTTGAGATCAACTACTTGAACAACGATGTCGGGAAGATCCGACGAAGAATCGGGGGAAGGGTTGGCGAGGAGCGTCGAAACGGCATCGGGTGTGATTGATTTTGCGGCCATTGGAGGCAAGTTTTGGAGAAGAGAAAGGAATAAAGATAGAAGAATAAGAGTGAGCTTAAGAGTAAGGTTGAGAGCGCGAGAGAGTGGTTTTGTACAGTGGGAGTGTGGCGGGAAACGGCAATTTTGTGAGCGGTGTTTTCAATTCGAGGACTTTTCGCGCTTCGTTTTCCTAAGCCTCTCGCGCCATTAGTTTTTTCTTCTTTTTTTATATTCATCGATGGTAAATAATATTTTCTTTGTTTTAAGTTATGATATTAATAATTCAGAAACTAATTATTTTCTATTATTTTAATTGGAATATTACTTTAGATATATCTAAAAGTTACGTTTGGTTAAATTTTTTAATTTTAATAATTTTTACACAAACAAATTAAAGTTTTAATAAAGTTAGAAAAATACACTCTTTTAACAGAAGAAAAAAATTAGGAGTCAATTATAATTGATAATATCTTCTGAAAATATTCTAAAACAGAAATAAATATTTTCTATTTTCTATTTCTAAAAATGAAAAAGAAAATCCGCAAAAATATATGCCTCTGTTGTTTCCATCTGTTTCCCCCCTAAATTGTGCCCGAAAATATTAAAAAAATTTAAAATGGTGTCGTTATATATTTATGAAATATAATGCTTTATTAAATTTGATTATAAATTGTAAGGATATTCAAATGATGGATCAATATTTTGTGATTAGTTTAGATTGGATGTCGAATTTAATTTTTTGAAAATAAATCAAATTGAATTATACATATTTTTATTTGTAAATTTATGATATTCTTCTTGTTTGTATTTTTATTAAGTTTATTAGATAACTTATGCTTATTTATAAAAAAAATGATCAGATATATTTTTAAAATTATTTAGAAAATGTATGTAAATAAAATAATTAAGTTGTATAATTTTCTTAATAATATATATGTTTTGAGAATTACGCTGCAGTTAGCTGTGTAATAATTATTATGCCTTATAAATAATATCTATTTGATAATTCAAATAACTTTTAATTATCCTTACTGTATATATATTATCATTTCTTAAATATTTTCTATAATAAAATAAAAGTAAGACATAAAATCGAAAATCAATGCAATCCAAATCATTTTAGCTTTGAATGGATTAAATTCGAATTTTAAACTAAAATAATTAAATAATAAATTAAGAAAAATAAAATAACTAATTATTAGCTTGTTTCAATGGAGTGAGATACATATATAAACATAAGTAATTGGAACCAGACATGTTGGTTTTCTTCTATGGAATAGTGCAATCCAAAACCACTTTATATACTAAATTAGATTTAGTTAAATTTAATTTTTTAACTCAAACTAATTGGATGATTAACATTTATTCAAAAACGATATAATTTGAACATTAGTAAAATATATTTTTGTATGGATTGTTCCCACAAGTTACCCTTTTTAAAAAAGGACATACAAATTTACTAAATTGTAAAGTATTTATACTAAACTATTGCTTTAAATTTTTCATAAAATCCCTTAAAAGAATTATTATGATATGTCATGTTTATGTTTCATGGAAGTGTTGTATATGTGGTAGTTTTGTTAATTTGTCTCATTATTTTTCATTCAACATTTAGTATTCCTTTGTTTTTGTTTTTACTATATTTAAGAAAAGTTGTCTTAGGTGAAAATTTTGAGTTGAGTGAATGAGTCTATTTATTTGAACAATGACTGTCAAATTTTTATAGTAAAATTGAGTGAAAATTAATACGTAGAAGACTCTAAGTGTATAAATATAGGTTCCTAGTTGAGGACCATATGAATGAAAACAAAAAGTGTCATGAAATTATCTAAGAGCTTTTCTTCATAAATTGATTTCTTTGTTGCTTCTCTCAAAGATAATCCTTACATAACTTTGATTTCAAAAATGGTTGGTCATCCAGCATTTGTTTCAATTGCAATGTTCACAAGCCTTTAAATCTTAACTGCCCAAACTTACAATGCCAAAGTTATGGTGCATATTTTGTGATTACATTGAAACATAGGACATGACATGTAAAATAAACATTTGATTGACAAATATATGTGCTTTCATGATGAAGTTTTTCTTCTTTCTCGTGATTATATACTTTATATTATTTGTGTTAAAACATAATAGTAACAGTCAACTCCTTTCTCTTGTAATTGTCTAAGATTAAACAGATTGTTCTGTAATTGCGGGACATAAAACAATATTGTAATTATTAAATCCATTGATTTACAGTCTAATATTTCATTTCCCATTCACCACCATGTTGGGTTTGTTGTCCAACTTCACTAAATATGTGACTTCACTTGTCATCAAAGTTTGAAAAATATTTCCTTTTGCCACACATACAATGGTTGTACCCTGAATCAAGAAATCATATATATGTTTTATGAATATTCTTTACTTCAACATATGCCATTAACAACATTTGTTCTTGACTTTTCACATAGTTAGTCTCTCCTTTTTGTTTAGTTGGACATTCTCACTGAAAATAGCAAAACTTGTGGCAAGAATAACATTTTATCATTGCTCTGTCAAAGGTTTGTTTACCTCTTCCATAACCTCTACCTAAACTCAAGCATTCTTATCCTTGTCCTACAAACTAGTCTCCATGAGTCACCTTCAATGCATGTTCTTTGTCAAAGTTGTAACTCACGTGTTGTTCATGCAAAGTAGATTACTCTACAACTTATTAGTTGATGATGTACTTGTATTATTGGATTCCTCTATGGAGCACACAACCTAATTGAACTTGAGAATCATTAACATCATAACCTTTTCCACAACAATGTCTCCTTTATCTCCACCATTAGCTTTCATCTTGTTAATAATAACATAAGCATGAGCAAAGTATCATTAACAAATTCCCATTCTTTCATGTGGAGAACTTCAAACTCCTTTCATAATATATGCAAATAAGTTCGTTTGTCACATGTTGTGTCTTGATATTTCTATTTCACAAAGTTCTAAATGTTCTTTAATGTATACTTATCCATTAATGTCTTTAGAATTGAACTATCAAATGTTTGAAATAAATAATTTTTGACTCTTGATCTTCATGATTTTTTCTACACGTCAAATACGTGTAACTTTTGGTGTTACAAAACTTTAATTTCCTACCACATCCCAATATTACCATCAAATTTCACCACTATTGGTTGAACAAATTAACTCTTCCTTAAAATACAACTATTTTTAACAAGCCTCACAAAAAGGTTCTCATACCAAATGTTATCATTAAAGGAGCAAACTTAATGGAAAGTGATTTAGGAGGAAAAATGTATATATTTGAATTGGAATTATATAAGCTATATATAGCTTTACAAAGAAAAAACTGAACACCAACAAATAAACTACTTACTACTAAAGATAAAAATTACAATATAAGAACGAACGAATTAACAATCTAGAAAAAATAGGGTTTATTTAACGAACTGAAGCAAATTTGAATTAATCCTAACATATTTACCATTCATACTTCTATGTAAATTAAAAAAATATAAATGTACACTCAATTACTTGTTCCACAACTAAAAGAAGAAGAAGATATGACATGCAATACAAAAAGGAAAAAAAAAAAAGAGAATAATTATTGAAAATGTGTAGAGAGGATGAGAGTTCGAACAACCATAACTCATTCCAAAGATCACTCATAGGTTGAGAACATCAAAATAAACCAAAAAGTATCTAACAACTCATTATACTAATATTAAAATAATACACACATATTAATGTTAATATATATAGTATTATATTATTAAAGTACAATTATATGGGTGTCTATTGGATTGATGGTATAAAAAATATGATTTTCTTATTTTAAATTTTGAATTATAATAATTTTGTTGACCATTAAAATAAAGAAAAACATATATTTTGGTAATTATTCAATTACTTGATAACTTATTTTTAAGGATAATGAAATTATTAAAGTAAGAAAAACAATAATTTATTTGGAATCCATGATATGATCAACTAAAGTAAATAAGAGCCATTTCAAATGACAAACTTGCAACGGAATGCCAGGAGAATTGTCTCTGTTATTCCTTTGTCAACTAAATTGTCATACAGAGTCAAATAGAAGTTTTGTCTCTGATTTCCCTACTAAGATGTACAAAATAAACATGACAAATAAAATTAGAATTAAAGCTAACTAGCTAGATCTATTCTGCTATTCAGATAAGACGAAAAAAAATAGTAAATGGTTATGTAAGAGTACAAAAAACTCTTATGTGATGATCCCCCACTAACAACATGGAAAGCAACCCAGCCAGTTGCTTGGTTCCTTTGTGGTTGATTTTAGGGCTTCACTAGCTGTATTTGACGACTCCTTTTCTTTTTCTTTCGCTCCAGCACTCAGGGACGAAACACTTCTATCTGGACTTTTCGAACACCTTCACATCAATGAAAGAGAAACAAAAGGTGATTAAAAGAATGACTCATGAATTCATCCCTTTACTCGTACATTTATAACAAGCATGCACTGTACCAATGTTATTGTATACTCTTGATCATTATGAACGTGTGATAGTTGTTCAATATTTGAATTTAAAACAATTTAGCATTACACATAACATATCAGTTAGTGACCAAAGCTTACGGTTGAAACGCATAGGAATTGCTGCTGCCATTTGAATGGCGTCGAGAATGTCCTTTACCGACATTCTCTGTGCCACTACTTTCCATTATGACCTCCCTCATTCTCTCAGCAGCTTTTGCTTCAGCTGTTTTGGAACTATGTGCGTGCAGTAGTTCATGAGTTCTTTGGCTCATAGCATTGAATTTATTTGTTGGAGTAGCTAGATAGTGAGTTGGTGAAGCATTAGGCTGATCTTGCACGCATACATCATCAGGCCTATCAAACTCCCGGGATTTAAAACAACCCAATTCATTTGAGAAGCTCGTGTTTCCCATGTGGATGCTAAACAATGATTCATTAGAAGCAGTGCTCCATCCCACTTGGGAGTTTCCATTGCTCTTGGAGAAGACATGAGATGGAAAGGTGTAATCAGGAGAGGTGTCTGATTCACCTGGACGCTCCATCACCTGAATTGGAGGGGTTTGTATTTCCAATCCTTGGTTTACCCCATCTGCCACATCACCATGTTCATGTTTTGGCACAGAGTTTATTTGAACACAATCTTCATTACATTTTGGTGGAGTGTGTGATTCAACATTTGTGGGAACCGTCTCACTCGCGGAAGGTTGGTTTTGTGATGATTCCATTGTATCACAAGGGATTTTGTTGTCTGACTTTGTTGGTTCATCGGATGAATTTCCTGGTGATGATTCATTTGCAGATGTTATGAGAGATAAATGGGAGCCTAACTTGAATTACTTGAAGAATGATGTGTTTAGTTAGCCAGTAGGATTCGTGCTTAAGGCACCATTAATATGCACTCATTAATTACCTGTGTTGTTGGTTTCATCACCAGGCATTATGGAGGAGTTCTGGGATGATGATGATGATGACTGCGATGAAAGCTGAGCTTCCTTATGAGTATTGTTTGTGCTTCCATTTCCTTGTTCCGTTGATTGAGATGTCTGATGCAAATTAAGATCACCTATATTTTTGTTATCTCCTCCAGTTTCCATCGGCCAACGAGGTCCAGGTTTTCCTAATGGAAAGTTTTGTAAGCTGTAAAACCAAAATAACAAATGAAAATTCACATCTTAAAATATCATAATCAAAATGTGTTTTTGTGTGAAAAACATAAAGAAACAATATTTGCTTCAAATTAACAAACTTAATGAACTGTTTTTAGTTTTGCACTTAAATACTAATTTAACTAAGAGGAAAACAAGTTTTGGCAGTCAATTGAAGGTGAAAAAACATATAATTGGCTTAACAGAGCCAAAGGAGATAAGCAACAGGAAGAGAAAGAAGACCAAATTTTAATCAGTCAAGAAACACATTAGAGCTGTGGAGAATTACTCCCGCACGTGATACATTCATAAAGACGTGCACAAAATTTCAGTTTCAATGTCAAAGCAAATAGTAAATTAGTAATTCCCACCTCTTCAAGTTGTGCACTTTGGCTATTAATTTCTCATCACCTTTTCTTTAAGACATTAAAACAATTCAACGTGACATTTTGTGTGTAAATCATCCAAATGGAAAGAGAACATAAATATTTGCCTCATCATCAGAGAAACCAATACTACACCATTGAAATTCAATCGACATGACGGCGAAGCAAACAAACCCTATCTTCATGCAGAAAGTAAATTTACAAAAGAAAATACATTCCAAAAAATTCTCAAATCAAGAAGTGTTGAAAGAATGAGAACATTACATGAAAAGACAACGTGTTCGAAAGATCCAAAGAGACTGCCGATCAGGCCCCTGCTGATATCAGGCCCCTGCTGAAATCAAGCCCCTGCTGAAATCAAGCAAGATATGGCCAAGAAATCAGCAGTCCCAATATTTCCTTTAAGGAGTAACAGAGAGACAAATTATGAAGAAAATGGGAAGAATATATTGAAGAAGATGACAGATGGAGAGAGAAATTGATGAAATGGAAAGAGAAAAAGTTGGTGAAATAAAAAGTATGGTGTTGCACAAGTTTAGGAGGTTATATTCTCTCATGTTTTTGTAGTAACAACTAACGAACTTTATCTGCCGTGAACTCCAACATGCCAACTGTAATATTGGTCATGTTACCATTTACCATGCATGTGAGGTGGCTTATTCCTTATATCATCCTATGAAGGCTCAAAATAAGAGTAAAGTCTAGTTGGCAGTTACTTAGGTTTCAAAATGTAAATTTAACTAACTTCTCTTTTTTAAGAAAAAATTATATTTTGATATTCAATAAATTTTTACGTTCACTTTATATATATATATATATATATATATATATATATATATATATATATATATATATATATTATAAATATAAAAGTTTATTTTTTTAATAATTATGTTATCTTTTGAAAATGGGTTTTCAACTGATCGATAAAGTGTTCCACCGTCGTTTATCTAAACAAAACAAAGGCGGCAAACACTACTACCAGTTTTCATTTTCCGGTTAAGAGGTTTTTAACTTCTAAGCAAAGTTTTTACTTTTACAAAGCTCAAAATTTCTTTCTTAATTAATGACTTTAGTGGAAAAAAACACATACCTGACAAAAATTATATATAACACGAAAAATATAATATGGTAGAAAGAGGCAGCATGTGATTAAATTTAACATCTAATTAATAATATTTTTTTATACGAATAATTGTAACAAGCTAATGTTAAAAAAGCTTTTGATAGTGTATATTAAATTTGTTACCTTAAAAATCCCCACTTATATACTTAATATTTAATAAGTATGTTAATTTAATTTTGATAAATACTTTTTGTTTTACTCCGTATCTTAACACCAACAAAATATAAATTTTCCATGTAATATAAATTTAAAAATATAAATTTGCAATTTATATTTTCATTTATTAGAAAATATAATATTCAAATTTCTCTTAAGAGATATTTTCAGTCATTAGATTATTTGTAAGAAAAATAAAAATAGGATAAAGTGTTGGATCTCTTGAAAGTGGCACTGTAAAAGATTTTCTTACGGTAATATTTATTTTAATGGAAAACTAACAGAAATTTTATGAAAGAAATTATGCACTTAAATTTGTTAAATTTAGTATAAGAGACGAAAGCAATAAAATACTCGCTAAACAAATATATATTTTTTACTTTATTACATTTTAAAGTTATTGCCGAAAGTGTTTTTTTGAATACCAAACCGATTTATTATTTTTTGTAGAAAATACTTGGATATTGGATGAAGAAATTATAAATAAAAGTTTGCCATGCTTCACAATCTTTTTCTCCTACTTCCCATTTATTCTAAAATAAACTTTCAATAATATAAACAATGTATTCTAAAAGAACTCATTTAAGAAAAATGGAAGGTGTGGGATAAGAAATTTGTGAGGTGTTGAGAGAAACAAGCCATGATAAAGTAATATATTACTAGATCTCCTAATGTTCTTATAATTTTTTTTTCATTTATTTTTCTTGGCTGATTTACGTAATAAAACAAATGAAAATAATATTATTTATTTATTTTCCGTTTCAGTAATCGAAATAATATAAAATTCCATCAAAAAATCACTTCAATTAAAATTCTTTCTATTTATTTTTATTTGTTTACTATCAGTTTCACAAAGGAAGTGAAAATACTCTACATATGCATGACTTCTTTTAATCGATAGATTTTAGTGGGAGTACATTGTGTGAGACATTTTATATGAATGAATTTCATAGTGTAAGTAAGATAGTAAATAAAATTATTAACATTTTACAAACTTGACTTTAATGTCAGTTAATTTAAATTCGATGTATTTTATTAATTTTTTTAAAATTGTAGGATTCCCAATCTAAACACATGATAATAATGTGGTTAAATGATAAATTTTGGATGAGAAAGATATTTTTATAGAAAAATCAAAATGTGATATGAGAAAATATATTGTTTGGGAAGAGAGTTTTAAAATAAATTTAAATTATAAAATTTATGAGTGATTTTATTACTTAAAATGAGACAATTTCAAGTTTCACCTTAAAATTCTTCATACTCTTTATTATCTCGCATTCATGTATTTTATCTCCATACTCTTTTCTTGACTTTGCTGATCTGTCACAACTCTACATCACTGAATCAATTGAAATTAAATTGTTATTAACTTGATTGAGATTGGAGCCTCATCAATTTATTGATGTTAACAAATTTTCTTTTATAATTTATTTTCTTAACCAACATTGCAGTAATTATTAATCTATTAATATTGGTTACTTTTTTATTGGGATTGTCAATATCATCCAAAATCATTTTTAAATAAGACAGAACAAGTTCATTTATTAATTAACGTTAGTTAAGGTTTTTTTATAACTAAATAACAATAGAAGAGTTATTTCCCGATTGATGATAGCTAATTTTTTTTATTAATAATTAATTTTTGATAAATATTAATTATTTTTTCTTTTAAGATGACATTAACATTTGTCATGATTTATTTTTTATTGATATTTGAAATAATTGTTTTCCGACTAATGCCACCAATTTTCAATTTTTGTTAGGAATGACAATGCGGGCTGATCCGTTCCGCATAGGCCCACTCTGCACTTGGTCCACAAAATGCAAGTCGGGTTGGCCTATCCCATATAGAATTTGCGTGCTGATTTTTCTAACCTGACCCGCACATGGATTGGTTTGCGGGCTTGCGAGCCAATCCATATAAGAAAAATTTATTTAAAAAAATATTCTTTTAAATAAAAATTTAGAATTTTTTTGTATTTAGATGCATTAGGTAAATGGTCTTATAATATTATTTTCACCAGACATACGTAATAAGTTGTTATTAAAAATTTCAGAATGTAAAATATGAGGTTACATAAAGAAAATACGGGGGTGTAGAAAAAAATTATACATTTTAAAGTTATGTGGGTTAAGTGATTCAATCTGCTTGCCCCGTACTTGACTCGCGCGGATTGCGGGACGGACTTGAGCAAGCCAACGATTAAAATAAGTAATCCATCTTGCGTTTTTTTTAGTAAGCCACAAGTGAGTTCGTGTGGCCCGTTCCACTTTTCCACCTCTAATTTTTTTTTTCCCATAATTGTTAAGGTTTTTTCTATGGAGAAACTATCAACCAAACAATCTATGACTGTTTCAAAATCAATTTAGTCCGCTTCGATTCACAAGTCCACCATAAAAACATTAATTAATGTTGGTAAAAAATACAATCTTAATTGATGTTAAAGAAAATAATTATAGTTGACATAAAGTAAAAATAAAAGAAAATATTTTAAGAAAATAGTACAATTTTTAACCAAAAAATTAACATTTTTGAATTTAAGATAACATGAATTAAATACTATTATCAATTTGTGTTTTTGAATTATTAAATATCATTTAATATTAAAATAGATTTATATTCAACAGCAATTAGAATATTTCATTACAAAAATAAAATTTAATATTTTAAAATTTTTTTATCCAAAAAAATCATTTAAAAAATAAACAATTCAAAACAAAAGAAATTCAAATTTAATGTAAATTCATTCCTTACAAATTGTAAAATTGACTAACTAAATACCTAGTAACTCTTCCCCCTCTTTTTTTTTGCCAATACAGCTAATGGCCATAAAGGTTAAGTAACTGTTGCACTGAAATTTTTGTGACACATGTTAAATCAGCACCCTTTCGACTTTCCAAGCCTCAACCTGTAACCCAACCTTACTCCATTCTCTTCAAATCTAAATCATGAAGTACTTCCCTAGTCCTCCAAATCATAAATCATTCTTCAGTCATCCACCTCCTTCAGAGAGGACTGAAGTGTATTACAAATGAAAGAAAAGGATAACCAGGACCTCACTCTTCAGTCCTCCACATCCTTCAAAATAATCAATGAATGAGGAAATACACTTAAACTCTAGAAGAACCTGTTAATAATGAGTATCGACTGATACAATCTGTATCAGAGGTTCTGCAGAAAACAAGGAAATAACAAATAAAGAAGAAGAATAGGTAATCTGCCATAGAATGAGAGCAATGCTCCCCCAAGTGAGAGAAAAGTTCCCTTGACTCCAATTTCTGTACCAAATCTGACATAATCCCCCACAAATGATTTACCAATCCCAATATTACAGAACCACACAACACTTCTCTCTGCTCCAGCTAACTCCCTTACAGAAAATATTAGGCCCCATACTGAGGGCCATCGATGATATATGTCTTAAAAGCCCTATCCCACTTAGAAGGTAGATTCCTATCAAGACCACATAACATCCAAGTTTCTAATCCTCAATGTTCTAGTTGTATCATTCTAAGTCCTCTATTTGCTGGATCACATATAAGTTCCTTTATGTTAAACTTTCAAAACTAGGTTCAATTAACCAAACCTGCTACTCAAGTTGATAAAACCAAATATTAAGAAGTATAAAAGGGTTTCCTACCTCCTCTTTATTTGGCTCTGACTGACATGTAAAATTTCTTGTTTTCTAAATTAGTTGCAATTCAATCACTCTATTTGGCTCAGTACTTTCCATTGATTTTATTTTAGTTTTTTGAAAGTGAATTCCTATCATATCATCTGCAAACATATAGTTATTTATAGTTTTAAAGAAAAAACTTGGATTTTAAGTGTTTCAATAGAGTGATTGAATGTTTTGTTTCACAATTAGCAGGACAAGCAATGACATGCTTTTGGACTTCTTCTACATTGAATTGAATTCAATAGCTAAAGCATATTAAGATCTTTTAGCACCTCTTCTACTTTCGATATCAGGAATGGAATGTTTGCAGTGACAGATCCTAAAGCTGCAGTAAGCTAAGCGTTTTCTAAGCACCAATCAGAAAATAAAAGAATTATAGAACAAAATCAACATACAGTGTAAAAAAAAAGGCATCAAAAGTCAACGCTATAAGCTCCACTGATATCTCTCACCAGGCCTCTGAGTGGCACAATGGTAATGGTGGGGAGGGAGGGGGTTAGATTCCCACATCTCCATTTTCCCTTCGCCATAAGGCACACAGAACATCCTTAGAACTAAATAAGGAGGCATCAAAGATTTGCTAAATAAATATACATTTCCTGAAAACCTTACAACTAAAGATGGGGCATAAAGCCAAGATTTTAACAAACAATATTCGTGGTCATGTCATAAGTTCGGTACACAAGTACCAAACCCAAACAATACAATTTCTAACCTTAGAACAACAGGAGATTTAAAGAACATTGTACTACAAATACTTCAAGTAAGAGCCTGGTCAAGAAATAAAACAACACACCCAGTGCTACTGACACAGGAAGAGCAGGCAAAGCTTTCTGATATAAAGCCAAAAGGATCAGAGTTATGCCAAGACCCGCAATGATAGCAAGGTAACATGCATACACCGTCATAAAATCATACATTGCCGCCCTGCCAACCAAAACACTGTAGAAGATAAAATCACCCAGCCCTAACTTGATTGAACCAGAAGAACCCAATCCAATTCCTTCTAGCATCAAATTCTCACTTGGCACAGCATCTTCCCCCCTACCGTGCTGGACATTCATTCCACGATCAATCAAGGGTGCAGAAAGGTCTGAATCAGTCTCATGAACTCGCGCCGGTTCCTCTTCTGCAGTAACCAAATTTCCGTAACCATAAGAAGCACCAGAACTATTAGCTCTCAGATTTGCATTTCTAGAGGCAATTCCCCTAACCATGTTTGCGTTATTGCTGGGACTTGCATCAGAATCGGAGGGGAATTCAACCCTGGGGCCATGACCCAACGCTGAGTTGGAATCAGTTTGGAGATTTGAATTCTCAACCCTCCTTTCCCTCCACAACCGCCGCCTCTGCACAAGATCCCTAGGATTCAAATTACCACGGTTCACTGGCCTAGCCTCATAAACCAATGCGGGAATTTCCTCATCCCTTGATATTGCAAGCTCCACCAAAAGCCTTAGTGGCCCAATTGGTAACAAAACTGCAGCCACATCATACAGCGCCATAGCAACAAGCAAGGCCCAGGTGGTCCACTCAGGCAACATAGTAAACGAATAAGCAATCAATATTCCAATAACAACCAAATACCCCTGCGTCACAAAAATCGCCATTTTTGACATAAACACGGTCAAAACACCCACAACGGCGAAATTACACAGCAAGAGGAAAAACGTAATGCAATCAACGGGAGTGTTAAACTGTTGGATCAAGAACAGAGAGACTTCACCGCCGAGTAACCCCAGCACGATGAAAGTGGAGAAAGCCATGTAGAGTTTTAAGAATCTGGTGCATCGGAAGTAGAAGAGGAGGACCAGGATGAAGGTTGCGAAGGTGACGAGGACGACGAAAGCCAAGGAGTTCAAAAGGGCACCAAGGAATTTGTCCCAGGTGGAGTCTGAGGTTGTCTCGGTGTAGGCCATGGTGACCATGCTCATCGATGCGTCGAAGAGAGAAGAATCCGTGTTCAGAATTGAGACCAATATTACGACCAAGAACATGCATATTGAAACGGGTGCGATGATTCTCACGATTTCTTCCCCCAGGGAATCGAGGATGCTTGAAACGGGTCTCCGGGTTTGTGTTTGTGCCATTGCAAGATTGAAAGAAAGAAAAAAAAAGCAAGAGCACACTGACTCAGATCGAAACTGGTGACTGGGAAGTACTGTGGTTGGCTGGCTGGCTGGCTTCACTTCTCTCATGGGCCGGGCCCAAACATCACCAAAAATGGGCTTAGGCCCGTTTACTTAAAAAGCCAGGAGAAAAATAGAGTCTTACGTCTTCAATAAACTCTACTTAAACCCATTTCCCTTCCTCAAATATATCTATTGATACCTTGCTAGGGTTTTAGAGAAAGAGTCTCAGAACTGAACACAGGTAGTATACGATTATGCAATCTTCTTCTTTAAGCCTGGTTCTCTTCGTTTTTTTTTTTCCTTTCATTTCGCTGGTTCTCTTTTATTCCTTTAGAATCAATTTATCTGTTTAATAATTTTTAGTGTAAATCAATATATTGCTTGGGAGTATGATACGTGTTTTTCTTTTCCGTTTTCGATCGGCGAACATGCTTTCATCGGTGATCGTTTGATCTACTCTTTGGATCAGAGAGTTTTATGGCTGTACTTGTTTTGGAATTAGTTCTGTTGGCTGCCTTTTCGGATTTATCTTCTTCTTTGTTTCTGAAACAAAGAAATGATTTAAGTTTTCGTGTAGTTCATTTCTTTTTGGCTGCCTTTTTGGATTTTTTGATGTTTGAGTTGTTGAATAGTTTTTTACTTTGTGTTTTTGAGTTATACGCTGTACTGAGTTGTTGACTTTTATTGCTTCCTCTTCAGCAATGGCTTTCTTTGGTAGAATTGGGAATTTGTTAAGACAGACAGCTAGCAGACAGGTTAGTTCAGAGTTGCGTTCGTCCCCTTCCTTTTTCCAGGCTATACGCTGTCTGTCTTCTGCTCCAAGCTCCAAGCTGTTTATAGGAGGTGCGTTTGAACTTCCTTTTGAGTTAATGCCTTTTATGCTTCTTCTTCTGTGTTTGGTTAATAGTGATGATTTATGTATAAGCATCCATCGCTTGTCTCTGTCTGTTTCAGGTGTTTCGTTTTCCACTGATGAACAAAGCTTGAGGGAAGCTTTTTCAAAATATGGTGAAGTTGTTGATGGTAAATAGTTGGGTTCTCTGTTTTTTTAGGTTTTATTTTTTCTGTAATAATTATTCTGTTTGGTAGAGTTGATGAAATTCTGTTGACAGCTTTAATGTAAATCACTTTTCTACTCAGTAAAAGTTTCTCTTGAATGTCATACTCATTGTAGCAAGGATAATTATGGATCGTGAAACTGGTAGATCCAGGGGGTTTGGATTTGTTACATACACGTCTGTTGAGGAGGCATCGAGTGCCATTCAGGCCTTGGATGGTCAGGTAACACAGCCTACTTGTTCATGCTTTTATGCTATTGTGAGTAGCGTGGTTTGTAATGGTTGGTTGCAAAAATGATCACGAGCTGAAGCTGCATATGTAACCCATCCAGTTTGTGGGAGTGTGCATGTTGTGTGTGAAAACCTGGTTTGGTTTACTCAGATTTTCTTTGTGGTTGGAAAGTTTTTGAATTGTGATCACCATGATGTGGGCTGATGATGGGGCCTTCTGTTGGGGACATGAGGTTGTCACAGCCACATTAGGTGATGCGGTCCCATATTCAAATCGTTGCTTTATTAAATGTTATTTTAAACCAAGATAAAGACCCTATTTAACATACATTGCCTGTCACTGATGCGATCTGGGATCATTTCACTGCACCCTCACTAGTTTACTCTTCATTGTTATTAAAAGTGAGCATAGCTGTCAATAATAGCACACCAGTGGCTATTGTGGCTGTGATGGTGGACATCTGACTTTAGTGGTGCACAATTAGAGTGAGTTGGGAGAAAACTTATTTTGACCATGTGACTGTTGTTTAGGCGGTTCAATTTTGGATTTTCCCCCACCTTTAATTCAGAACTTAAGTCCCATTTTCGTGTCCCTTGAAGACACTCTGTTTTGAAGTAGCCGCCACTCCTTTCCTTTCTGACAAATGCCCACCATCGCTGACGTTGTTTTCGGCATTTTTTGGCCAACTCTGACAGGTTTCAGCCATTTCTAACACATGCAACCATTTTCTGGTGAACCTGTCACTATTTGCCGCTGACTGTGACCTTTGCTTCCTTGCTGTATTCTTTTTTTTAATATCTCTAAAGCATATATACCATCTTGCTGTGTTGTTGTTTTCTCTTCTATGTTTTATCCTTTATTCTTTTGTCTATTTTCTGGATTCACTGCCGTGTTCCTCAATTTGAGATTGATAATTATGCTTACTATGTTCACCATTGTTATGGTTCCTTTGTTATTTTTGAATGACAGGAAGATATTTTGGTTAATCATTAGAAGACCTTTAGAATGCGAAGTTGTTATCTTGTCTGTCAGTAGTTTTCCTTTTGCTTGATAGGCTTGTGCAATTCCAATATTTATTGGGTATCCATTTAAGTTTCAGGCACTTAGAACGAGTTTACCTAGTTGTATTATTAGGTTGAGTTTTCAATAACTTATCTGTAATGTATGTGTATGTGAATGTGAATGTGAATGTGAATGTAATAATTTCCTGGTGATGCTTATCAGCTTGTGGTTTTATATTTTTGTACTTCTTTCATTAACGTTTTTTGTCTATTCAACTATGCAACAAGATATCGTTTCTTACCTAATTCTACATTGTCCGAGTAACATTTTCAGGACCTTCATGGTCGCCCTATTAGGGTAAATTATGCTAATGAAAGAACTCGTGGATATGGCGGTGGCGGTGGCTATGGAGGTGGCGGTGGCTATGGAGGTGCATATGGTGGTGGTGGCTATGGTGGTGGCGGCGGTGGCTACGGTGGTGGTGGTGGTGGCTACGGTGGAAATGCTGGAGGTGGTTATGGTGGTGGTGGCTATGGTGGAAATGCTGGAGGTGGTTATGGTGGTGGTAGCTATGGTGGAAATGCTGGTGGTGGTTATGGTGGTGGTGGCGGCTATGGTGCAGGTGGCAATTTGGGGGACAGTGGCTCTGGCAATAACTATCCTGCTGCTGACAGTTTTGGAGCTAGTGGTGGCAGCTACAGTGGTAATTTTGGTGATGCTGGTGGAGTAGGCAATCATGAAAGTTCTACTGGTTTGGGCAGTAGTGGATATGATGGAAGTGCTGTGGATGGTAATGCTGCAGGTACTGGCACCAGCTTTGGTGGTGGAAGTGGTCAATTTGATAGCAAAGCAAGCAGCAACGGGGATGAGGATTACAGGGATGACAATGACGATGCTGATAATTTTGCCAAAAGGGCTTGATGGAATTTTATGGTTAGTAGTTTTCTAGTGCTGGTATTCTGTACCCTACCTCTTCCTAAATCTCTTTGGACTTTCAACCTGATGTGCATTTAAGGCATGTTATATGGCACAGCTGGACATTGCTGGGAAGAAAGTAATGTAGGATCATTTTAAGCGTTTTTCTTCCCTTATTTCCGTAAAGATTCAGCTATCTCATTTTTGTTGCTTACATTGAGGTGATTTTATTATTAACCAAAACGATATATCCTCATACAACATGTAAATCTATGAATTGTCGCAAGTTGCAACAATAATCAAAAACTTGTGTGAGAATTTTATGATCGCTTTATTCATTTCCTGTGATGTACAAAGTATTATTTTTTACTGTCCCTTCAATTCTTGTGCGCCCCTAAGCTACTTTGGCAGCGCAGGGTAACTTTTTCCTAAAACGCAATAGATTTTAATTATCCTCAGTTGTTATTTAAAGTTGATTTGTTTTCTTTTTATATTAAAGATCTCCTGGGACGGAGGGTGTTGTCTGCTTTTTCAAATAATGTAACATGAGCGGTTGACATTGTTTTAAAATATTGGTAACTTTGATATAATCCGATTTCATATTTTCCATTTTTGATTGAATTAGTTATTTTATATCTCTAGATTATGATCTACTATTTTGCAAATATGCAATTTCAGTATACCGCTTTTTAATCTTTGTTTTGTGTTGTATTTTAAATTTTGAATTTTAGTACTTTAAAAAAATTTATGAATAATTAAAATAACTTTGTTATATAAACTTATAATATAACCTATATATTGAAAAATATTGATTATAGGTTTAATTTGATATAAAATTCATGAAATGTGTAAACGTAAATTTCAATTAAATTAAACTGATAAAAAATTTTCGGTGACTTTGTTCTAATTGATAAAACTATCTCAACTTAATAGTTTTGCTAGTATTTTTGCAAAATGTCGTTTTGTTTGGATATGAATATTGAATGAGAATTGGAAATTGAATAGAATATAAAAAGAAAGATATTCATTTTGGTTGATCGCTTTTACCGTTTTTAATATTTAAGATAAAGTGTTGTGATTCTTCAAAACGTATTTAAACAAATACATTACTTTTCAAGGTTAATTACAAAGAAATGCATATTATTTGCTTTTGATTCATTTCGAAAGATACTTGCACATAAAATAAATTATATTCAACATGATGTGTTAGGAATTGACTCTTAAAACGTATTTAAATAAAGACATTATTTTTCATGGTTAATTACAAAGAAATACATATTATTGTTGGCAAAAATGATAAATTATTTACAAGTTGGGAGTTAGCTTTTAATTCATTTCGAAAGATACTTATTTACGCATAAAATCAATTATATTCAACATGATGGATTAATAAATTAAGTTAATATCGATTAAAATGTTTCTATTGTATTTAAAAAAAATAATATAAAACAAAATAATTAGTTAACTCTAAACATAATCAATTGAGTTTTTTTTTTTTTTAAATGTTATAAGCTTTTTTTTGAATAATTACTAATAATATTGATTTCATATAACGACGTTCCAAAATTCTAAACAAAGTTATTGATCTAAATCCTAAATCCAAAGCTTTTCAAAAAAATTAAACAAATCAAGGGTATCAAAAATAAGGATTGGTAATGAGATCTTATCATTCTTGAAAGGAAACAAAACTTTAACTATTAAAAGTTGCAGAAGTACAAAATTAATTTACGATGTTTTGTATATACTTGAGATTGATCAAAACATGTTAAATCTGGTTCAATTGGTTTAGAATAATTTAAGACCATATTTGAAAATAACCACCATTTGATTAAAGATGCCAATGGAAAAGAAATATTTACTATTAAAATGAGAGGAAAAAGATTTTCATTTGATCTAATGAAGGAGGACCAAGTTGCTTATTTAGCTACCGTAAAGAGTAAAAGGGTTTGAGATAAAAGATTGAGTCATTTTTATCATGTAGTTGTGTTGAGTATGCAATGTAAAGAGGTAGTTGATAATTTGCATAATTTGGACTCTAAATTACCAAGTTGTGAGACTTGTAAATACAAGAAGCAAGCAAGATTATCATTCAAACAAGCAGTCTGAAAAGTAACAAAAAAGTTAGTTAAATAACACATATTTAGTTTGGTCTCAAAGGATTACTTCACTAAAAAAATACATCATATTTATAGATGAATTTACTAGAATATGTTGGATTTACTTTGTCAAGTCTAAGTTAGATGTTATATGTGTTATTTGGAGATTTCAATAATGGATTGAAAAGCAAAGTGATACATGATTCAAGCTTTGAGGTCTCATGATGGGAAGGAATACACTTCAAAACAATCCACCATGTTTTATGAGGAAGTGGACATTGATCATTAATTACTACTTACCAAAGGATTATATTTTGCTATATAGACTTCCCACCAAAGTTGTGAACATGAACACTCCTTTCTAGGCTTACTCAATATCTAAGGTTTATAAAGTTTTCCAAACTCACAAGGAAAATTCTTATAATTAGGAATGTGTACTTCATGGAGAATGAGTAATAGAGTTGGAATGATGCAGAAAAGATGTTGTTGACCTTTTTCAAAATCAAGATGCAATGTAGTAGTTTTAGAACCCACAAGATATTAGCAATGGAGGACCTCAAATGGAGGGTTGCAACACAAAAGGAGCTTGTTATGTTTAATAGAAACTAGAGTTGGAAACTTGTTGAAAGGCCTGATAACAAAATAGTTTTAGGTATGAAATATGTGTTTTAAACAATGTTGAATGTTGATGCTTCAATCAACAAGCACAATACAAAATTTGTAGTAAAAGGATGTGCGTAAATTTTTGGAGAATAACTCTTTGATACTTTTGCTCCAATTGCAAAGTAGAATACCATTATGATGTTATTAGTTATTGCAACAAGAATGAAAATCTACCAACTTGATGTCAAGTCTACTTTCTTAAATGGATTTGTGGAAGAAGTGGAAGAAGGCATCTTTGTTGATTAACTTCAAAGTTTCTTTATCAAAGGACATTAAGTGAATGGGTTGGAACATGTCTCAAGCTTTTATCAAAATTATATTTTGTTAAAAGTCTTTATGAATTCATTTTATACATCAAAAGTGATTAAACTAATTTTTTTGTGATAATTTTATATGTTGATGATCTCCTAGTTACTAGCAGTAATGTTGAACTTATTTAGTAATTCTCCATTAGTAGTGAGTTGCAATGATAGGGTGCAGGAAGCAAAAACTTTAGATTTTAGAGAACAATGCTAAGATCGGGTCCTGTAGACACTGAACTCCAAATCAAGCAAAGAGTGGTAGGCTTAGCATCAAACTAAATAGGAACAAGGAAGCAATGCCGTGTTCTTAGAGCTATCATCTGCAGAAAAAGGGAGAGAAATTACTACCCTCTTTTACATCTACTCAACTAAAACATATTTTATACTACTGTTCATCTTTATCCATAGAATACAATATCCTTCTAGCATTGTGGAAGACAGAAGAACCTTTCTTGGTTCGTTCAACAATTTGTCTTATTAATTGCCTTTCCACCTCATAATCAGACTCACAAGTTTCATCTCCAGTAACATCATTTGATCCATAATTGCTAGAGCTTAGACCTTCCAATTCCAACATTGTGACCTCACCAGAAGAGAGTTCCCTTGACGGTCTCTCTTCATTAGCCGTGGGAAAAGTAAGGAGATCATTTGCTGCTTCGCATTCAGTAATATGGATGCTTGAAGGAGAATTTTCTTCAAAGTCATCTATCTTTATAATTTCTTCATAATAGGTATCATTGTAAACACCTGGAGGGTCATCAGATAAATTCATAACTAAGGGTTCTGTCATAGGCTCACAGTCATTACAAGCCAACAGATTTCCTTCTCTTGGGAAACACTTCTGGGAATCATTCTCGTGCTCAGATTCCATAAACCATAATTTTCTGTCACTATTTTCAAGGGCAATCTCAAGCTCCTGTACACGTCCTTCAAGTCTGGATTGGTTAACTTCGTGCAAGCGCAGTGTTAGTTCATGAGGGGAAACGGCATAATTTACAGGAACCAAAGTGTCACTGTCATCTTCATTTAGTTCTGAATGGAAAAAACCTTTCTCACCGATCACGTCAGTTTGCAATTCACCTTGAGCAAAATCTGCTACAAAGTCAGGGTCAAGCTGCAAGAATTTTAGCGACATTAGCACACCATGGACCATTAAGTACTGTTTGCTTTAATTAAAAAAAAATGGAATGGAGGCAAACAAAAGAGGTAAACTTTTGGGGACATAATGAATAAAACAGGAGTGGAAAGTGAACTACACAGGCAAATTAAAAGGATTCAATGAGGTTACCTACTAATTGAGAAAATATTTTCTGTAGTAAGGTTTATACTTTGTTCCAATTTTTTTTTCAACCCTTGATGCAAATTACAGCAGGCTTTAAATTTATTGCAAAACTCATAACACCAAAATTATCATAAAGGTAAGAAAACAATCAAACTTTCCTATAGATGACACCCTTTCTACAGCTACTCCAAGAAGTTTTAGAATGAGGTGAAAGAGAGATTAAAAAAAAGGGGAAATGACAACTTGCATGACTTTGAAAATATGATATACAAATTGGTAAAGAGAAAATATGGAATAAAGAATGGGA
The DNA here is from genome assembly GCA_013389735.1 of Phaseolus lunatus. Classification (NCBI taxonomy): domain Eukaryota; kingdom Viridiplantae; phylum Streptophyta; class Magnoliopsida; order Fabales; family Fabaceae; genus Phaseolus; species Phaseolus lunatus. The sequence goes on from CM023859.1 coordinate 30,843,325, forward strand.
TAAAGTAAAAAAAAATTCCTACAGCATTGCCATATATTTATTAGTTTACACCAATGCAAATTTAGTGTTAGTAATCCAATTTTAAATACAATAAAACCAATCATATAAAATAGAAACCCGTGCTGCAGCTTAAAACTAATGAAGCAGATCTTGAAGTAACAATAACATGCATTCAGCTACCTTAAGTTCTACATATAGAGAACCTTAACATAGATAACTTGTCACTTGTATTTATATTTGTTTTACATACTATAATGTATATCCTAATAGATCTCTGTATAATTTTGCTCCATAAAAAAATATGGAAGTTAATTGTCATATGATAAACACTCAGTTTGAAATATGTCAGAAGACTATGTTATTCTTACTTAAAGTTCCAGTCAAAACAGCATAATATTATTCTACCCCTTTTCCTATTTATTTGTTTACAATACAAACACGTCATGTTTACAACAACTTTGAGCTATGGGGGAAAAAGGCAAAAGCCAACACAAAGGGCCTGCTGAATTTCTTGGTGCTGAGATATCATATCAATTATAGATATAGTCAAAGTAGAGCTTATAAAAGACAGACAATCCCTACCTCATAAGTTAGATTTTGGAGTTGAACTAGAACTAGTCAAAATTCAATATGGTTTCAGAGTCTATCATAAAATTATTATTGGGTCGCCTCCAACTACTGCTCACACAGCTTACCCGGTGCAATATAGAAACAAATCAATTCTATAACATCCACCCTCTAGATGTCCAACTTTGGGAATGAGGGAGTGTGTTGAGATCTCACATCAACAATGTAGAGCTTATAAAGGCATAGGCAATCCTTATTTCACGAGTTAGCTTTTAGAGTTGTGTTAGACACAACATAAATTCAAGATTTGTATAATAGGAATACATTACCACTTTAGTTTTCTTGGTTTATTTAATTTATTTATTGGTGAGAATGAGAAATATAAACATCGTAGAATCAGACCCATAAAATCCTTCAAGAAAGTGAGATTATATTTGACAATATGCATTCATCCATAGTTTGCAGCTCAACATACATCCGAGATATTTCCACATAGGCAAAGCTATTTTAAATTATAAAAGTTAACAGTGTGGCGATATGCTGTACTATGGTAACTAAACCAAACATATAAGAAATGATCGATAAAAAGAGCCATAAAACAAATCATACAGAGGACACAATATCACAAGGCATTTGTCTTACACGAAACAGGTTTGGGTCATACTTTGTAGAGGTGAAAAGAGGGAGGAACCTAGTAATATTAATATAATATCTCTTGGAGCGTAATCAGAAAGCACTACTTTTCTTAATTCTTTGTTGCTTTCAACTCTACCATGCATGTGGCTAGGATTTCCATAGATGAGAAGCTAAATAATAAAGCATATTTCAACAGAAATATTCCAAGAAAATGAAATATGCCTATAGGATATCATTACTAATACTAGGAAATGCAGAAGATAAACAATTTTGCTTACCTCTACAAGCTCAGACTGCGGTCTTTCTTGGTCAGGTTCATTCATGTTTAATCCCAATCTCTCAAGTTCAGCTTCAAGCTCAGCTTCAATTTTGCTCATAGATTCTGAACTTTGTTCTTCCTTCTGACCATATGATTTTTTGCAGTCAGTTATTGGAAAATTATCCATGTGCTTTTCAGGTGAAAATCCATTTAGCTCCTTATCACACAAGGAATGATCATAAGTACCCTGTGAACCATAATTTTGATTATGTAACTCCTTCACTCTCATTGAATCTTTCATTTCAAGTCCCTTTTGTAGATCTTCAACCAAGTTTTCTGTCTCCTTTAACAACTCTCTTAAGTTGTCCATTTCTCTTTTATTTGCCAATAAGGAGGTTATTATCCCAAAAGAAATCCCGAGACTGAAGAGAAATGATGCATCTGATGATTATGTACGTGTCAACAAGAATAGTTAAAACAAAACACACCACACAATAAGCACCAGAGACTTGATATCGACTCATGAAATAACTAGAAACCTACTTCATCAACAGGTGAATAACTTACACACGTGACCTGCTTGAGTTAGCAGTGATAAACATGTTAAGCCCAGATAATAAAACCATTTTTTAGTCAGTTTTGGTAAAGCCATTTTAGGGCATGAAGCAATTTCCCCCCTCCAGATCGAAACAACACCCACTTGCATAGGAATAGTGACATTGGCCTTCTCGGGAAAAATTGGTCTGTGAATAGAAAAACCAAGATTCTATAACATCCTTCCAATATATTTGTAGGGAGTTTATACCTGTTCATAACCCATTTGATTTTCAAAAACTCATTATATACGAGTCTCATTCGGTGAAACTATTGAAATGCATGTATATATACACCCGAATGACCTGAGTGTGTAAATGAAACAAGATTCCTTTACAAGAAATTGTAAGTTTGTAACTAACCAGAGAAAGCAGAAGAATCTGAAAAAAATGATATTAACAAGTGAAATACCCTCATGACAAAACAAAACAAAAATCTAAAGGTTGGCCCGAAAAGAAAGTACGCAATTTTATTTTTTTTGCAACACAATAGAGACTGTAAAGGTATTCGCAAGTTAAGATTCAAGAACCATACCATGTTGAGTATGGATGTGCTTTCCACTGAACACATTACTAGTAGGGCTCAGTCTTTTACTTCGTCTATTGCCTGCATTAAGCTTCATCTTTTTGGCATCATTAGAAGATCCAATCTTGGACAAGGAAGGAACTCCGAACAATACACTTTTATCCTTCACCTTATTGGCTTCTCTATTCAACCTATATTCTTCACTTCCAGTTAATCCACTGAAAGAATCATCATCATTTGCTCTGCACATCACTTGGTTTCCATCACCAACAAGAAATGACCTTGTTGCCATGGATGGCGAAAAGACAGATTCTTCCAATTTGACTTGCTCTTCGCATAGCTGAGCCATTAGGCAACTTTCTAAGGAGTTTGAAGGTCTACTAATATGCCCATACAGATGGCTAGTCCTGTGAGAGGTTCTATTTCCATGAGGATTATGGCCCAATTTTCCTGATGGTAGGAAACCACATTTGCCAACAACATTGGAGGCTTGCTCATTTCCATAATCATTAAAGTTAGACACAGAAAGGACATCGCTCTCACTGCAATTCCTGAAGAGCCTTACTTTTTCACTTTCAAGCCCTTCGTCAGAAGCCAAAAGACACTCCTCTGAATTCACATCTGAGGCCCTTCTGTATAAAGAATCTCTCCCTGCTTGTGTGCAGAAGGGTTGGAATGGGGACACATCATTCTCAGAGTAGGAATCCTCTAATGACAAATGAGATGAACCATCGACATTCTTTGAAAGCTTGTTCAAATATCTAGCCAAACACCCAGCTCCAGCAACGGCTGCAACAACCCACAAATCCATTTTACCTCTTCAACACACACACACATGATCACTACCCAAACCCCACAAAACATACAATCCTCTTTCTTTATATCATCAGAAACAAACAGGAAAGGAATGAACTTTCCATAAATTTACAGAAATTGGGAGACACCACTTCCAGGAATATAAAACAAATATCCCTGATTCACTGACCAAACACATTCTTCTCCCAACTCTTATTATCAACTAAGAAACCTATCATTCACTGTTCCCCAAGTTGGTGGATGGAGAATTCAACAAGAAAAAATAATAAACATGAAGAATAAAAAAAGGAGAATGAAAATATTCACGGGGTTTTGAGAACATGGAAAACATCCAATTCCAATGGCAGAGATGAAGAGAAAAAACAATAAAAGAGACCCGTTTATGAGGAAACAGACATGAAGGGAAATTTGGGATAACAGTAAGAAATTAGAATTGTTGAGGGCAAAATAAAAATTTGGAAGTGATTAAGGCATCCTGACGGTTGGGTGTTGATACCAAAATGTATGAATGTCTATGATTACGACACACAACCAAACCAAACCAAAACCAAACCAAAAACCCTCAACTTTTGGAGCTTTGATTTCAAACAAACAACGACACGCGCTACCAATATTTAATAATAATATCAACTTTACATAATAAGTTTTTAATTTGTAAATATCACCTTTTAAAAGTTTGTATGGGAAATTCTTAGAAGTTGATATAGTAATAAAAGGAAAATATTTTTAGATTTTCTTATCCTTTAGCACTCTTAATGTAACTAACATTTTTGACGTTTTTCATTTACAATTAGTCAAACTTGAACTGAAATAATTATATTAATAAATGTTTTATTTGTAATTGAATTTTCATTAAAAAATGGAAAGAAGAAGAAAGAAAAGTTTCTTTAGATTGTGTTTGGATTGAGGAGTTGTGTTTGGATTGAGAAGTGAGAGTGTGAGGATTCTAGGGTCATAAATTAGAATTGAGATAAAAGTGTTAAGAAAGTTAATGTATTTGGAGTAAGAGTATTTTTTTTAAAATGTATAAAATGTAAGATTACAAATTTATCATTATTTAAAAAAAATAGAATAATTAAATATTATATATTTTTAATAGGCTTTCATCTAGTATATTCTTGTAATTATTTATGAATAGGTATAGTTTACATATGTATCGTTTTTGTTAACATATAGGTTTTGGTATAGTCCTTCCATATTTTTGTATTTTCTTTTTTTTTTCTTTTTTTTTAATACTTTTTTCATGTAATGACAGATGATTGTTGTTACATGGGGTGTCAGCCTAGCTGAGATGTCAAGTTGCATAATGATGTCTATCATAAAAACTTTTAATAAAAAAAGATTATATATTTTTATGTAAATTTAGATGAATTAAAATTATTAGTAATATAATCTGATATGGTTCAATAATTAATTTATAAAAAAATTACTAGTCACCTGACAAAAATAATAATTTACATGTAAAATTTTGAATATACGAAAAAATTATCAATTTTTATATAGAAATAAATAATTTAAATATTCATAAATTTAAAAATTGTAATTAGAAAATCCTTTTGTATTAAATGTAAATAATATTATTATATAGTTTATTTATTATAAATAAATATATATTTTTTGTATTAAATTTTTATTTTATTATTAATTATTATTTCATTTTATTTAAATATTTGTGTTAGTTAAATTTATTTAATAAGGGTAAATTTGAAAATAATTCCATGTTGAAGTGATTTTTTCTTTGTTTCTCTTCATTTTAAAGGAATAAGATATTTACTATTCTCACTTATATCCTCTCTTTCTCTTTACCACAAAACCCTGAATCTAAATCCAAATGACTAATATCCTCCTATATATTTGTTTGTGAATAGTATATCTACAGAAGCAAACAAACCTTTAAGCAACTAATGATGATGGAGTGTCTACTTCTTTTCTATAATCGATTGTTTACAAAATACAATGTATATGTATTTTAGTTTTTTAATATATGATTGTTGTAATATTTTTTAATTTTATCACTTTTATAAATAATATCTATGACAAATCAAAAGTTAATCACAAATAATATATAAATAATAACAAAATTTATATTTATTATTTATTTTTTTTCAAAAAAACTTACATTCTTTCCCACGTGAAATATAAGAACACTGGTGGCATGGGAGTGGTGTTGATGGTTAACGGTGGTGGCATAACGAAGCAACACTATGAAGTAGGGGTAACTGTTTTGACTCAATTTCAAGGTTATAAGGGTTGAAATTGATAACATGTATCGTTATATAATGGATTGAAGAACTATAGAATGGATTGAAGAACTAATCCGTCATTTTTTAATTTTTTTTAATTTTTTTTTTAATTATTTGATTGTAGTCATTGATATGTTATTTTTTCCTATACCTCCATAATGTCTCTTGCCACCCCATATGTAAGGCAAAAGACTACTTTGTCCTTACATAAATACATTATGAAATCTATAATCTAAAAATATTTATTTTTTTTGTTTACACTTCCCCTTCTAGATTGTATAACCTGGAAGATACTTCTAGATCCAAAAATACCTTTTGAATTATATAAATCTAAAATATATTTTTCATTAAAAAAGTACATTCTGGATTATAGAATTCGATATTCCCAAATCTTGAAATACTTTCCAAATTTTGTAATCTGAAAATACCTTTCGGATTCTATAATCTGGAATGTATTTTTTTTTTAAAGAAACCCACCAAAAATACTTTATGGATTTTATAATCTAGATTTTTTATGGATCACTAAAAAATATCAATAGAATAAAAGATATTTTTGATATTTAAAAAAGTATGGGGTGTTACAAGAAGTTATAGAAGTGTAGAAAGACACAATCTCATTGATATTATTTTTTGGACAATAAAAATATAAGGAAGAACAATAAAATTGAATTAAACCATAATATTCTAATCAAATAAGGTTTAATGTCTTACAAAATAAATTAAATATCAATAATACTTCAATAAATTAAATAATATATAAATAAAATTAATAATTAATATAAATAAAATTTTATATATATTTTAATTTTAAAAGTATAAAATTTTTATTTAAAAAAAAAATGAAGTGAAGAACTAGCCTCTCCCGACAATGATCCACTGAGTTAAATCAATACACGTTTATGGGTTTAAAAATTTGACACGCTCTTAAGTGATGGGCGGGTTGAGAGGCCAACCACACGGGACCAACCCAGTTTTCCATCCGTATTGTGAAGAGGGAAAAAATAAAGCGGAGAATGACACACTTGCGAAATGATAGAAAATGTGAACAAAGTTGAAAAAAGTTGTTCGTTAATTGAGATGGTTATTAAAGAGGAGTTTTTAAAAAGGAATAGACTTAATTGTTTTTTATTTTGTTGAATTTTATTTGTTATGAATAAAAGTTTCTATTAAAATTTTCAATTTTAACAATATAAGAATATAATATTTTAACTTCTGTCAATTATTAAACTTTCTGGAAAAAAAAATGTACAATTTATATCAGTTGACACCATCACTTCATAATCACTGTAAATGTGAGTTTAATTCATATAAATTTTCACACAATTTCTCAATTAAGTAAAATACAATTTGTTAGACAGATTTAATAAAAGATCAACTCATTAAAAGAATTTTTTAAATCCATTAGATAAAATACTATTTACTAAGCAAAGTATAATTGAAAATGACCGTTTACTACTATTTGGATGATATTTGTTGGGTGAATTATATAAAATCACAATTTCTAACAAATTCCACGAAAATTATATATTCAAAATATTAAAAGAAAGAAATCCAAATATTTAAGTAAAAATGTTTACTACAAATATTTTTTTTAGTTTACATTATTCTATGTTTCTTCGACTTCGAATGGGTAGAGGTGTAATCTAATTGTGAAAAGGAGATGAAAATTTATTTTATAAAATTAAGGAAAAAAGTAGCAAAAAAAGATAAAAATAAACCACATGTAGAAAAATGAAAGTTGTTTCATTTCTCTTTTAAAAAGACTACTGTTGTTATGCAGTTTGCATCTAATTGATTAGTAATTTGTTTTTGAAATCTACTAATAATTACGATGTTAATATATATCACATCCCCCTTAATAGAAATTTGTTAAAATGTTATTTTTTAATTATAACTTGAATTTGCATACTATTTATTATTTGCATTTTTTCCGTTGTTTTTGAAAAGTAATGATATTTTTTCAATAATTCCATAGTATTTTATTATACATATTAGTTTGATTTTGTATTTATACCATGCTTAGTACAAAAATATCTACTATAAAATCAGATAAATAAAGAGATAAAAAAAGTGAATTACAAACTTTAATTTCATCTAAATATAATGTGAGAACAAAATTTAATGAAGAAAAGACGCTTAAGTGAAGATATTTTTATACCTTTTACCCTTACAATTTTGTTTTTGGTGTGGTGACTTATTATAAATTACAATTTTATAAATTAATTAAATTATAATTTTATTATTTAATAGACAGTCGCATGGATAAAGATTATCATAATTTTGCAATAATACATGTCTGTATATTATAATACAAGTTTGTATAGAGAGAGATATATGTAGTGATAGAACCGTATTTCTTAAGATTGTATAATTGAAGTTTGACTTTTTTTTACCTTCACGAATTTGTGTGACATAATATATTTATAACTTATCAATATTTGAGAAGCAAATTCAAGACTCACCATCTTGGTGAGCATTAGTATCGTTATAAAAGTGAGAAGCCAAACAACATGAAGTTGATCTTGTTGTTGATAGAAATAAACTTAACACTGACATTATTGTTGATAGCGTCTTTAAGGGTGGGAAATTTAAGAGGTATAACAGATTCGTTTAAAAAAACACAAATTTTAGATGATGAACAATGACAATAACTTTTCGTTGTCATCATCTAATTTTAAAAAAACGAGAATATTAAAAGTATAAGAAATGTGAAAAAAAAACAACAAAAAATAGTGTAAAACAACATGTTTTCAACATGATAAAAAAAACTCTTTATATCTGTTCTCGCCGGTTGACTCGCCTGTCGGTTGACTTCACGACACTCACGTGCCTCCTTCTTCATGTTGATGTTGATATGTGCTTGGTTCTTTCAAAACAATTTGCACCTGCAAAAGAGAAAGAGGGCGCCCTAGAGGCCGTTTGCACTCCGAGGCTCAAGTCAAAATTAGGCAAGCAACACCAAGTGTTTGAGTAACTGTGTTTTAGGTTTGAAACTGCGTACCTTTGTAAAGTATTTCACTGTCCCTTATATAGTCAAGGGTTTACTGCGCCGCTAGCCCTAATTAGGGTTCACTGCGCTGCTAGTTATATTTAGGGTTTACTGAAATACCCTTGCGCCGCTATCACCCAACCTTAGGGTAATCTAGCACATAAGGTTTCCTTCTCTGGAGTGCAAACTCTAACAGGGTGACCACCTGGGTGCCTCCTTGTGCACCTAGTCTATGGGGCCACCTGTTCTGGGAGTGCCTTCACTGTTCACGTGCCATGCATATAGCTTCACTGGGAAACTCTAGTTCTGATGAGTACTTGACCCCTCAGGACTCTGCACCTAACTGTGCTTTCCCTGCCACACGCATCCCTACCTCTGGGTATTTAACTGGTAACTGGTCTCCTCCCTGGATTCACACTAAATATTCCAGCATTGTTGTTCAAACACCCAAGACCGATGTCACCTCGCCGCACTCTATGGCCGAGGACTCATCACCCACTAAGTGGCGATGACATATCAGTCCATTCTGGTGATCATCACGCTGATGACTAATCACCCTTTTCTGTGGGGACACGCTGATGACTAATCGCCCTACTAGTCCTTACCACTTGTGGGGTCCATTCCATGTGGCTTTGGCCCACACTGTGGGACCCAACTGACGTGGCTCACCCTTTACTAGCTGTTCTTGGTGTCTGATGACTGGTCGGTACAATATCATGCAATGATATCACAAAAGATAATGATTTTGCATGTATTTAAAAAACATTACATACTCAAATATGCAAAATGTAAATAAATCAAGAAACGTAAAACACCCCATACATGCATTCAAAATAATGCATCACATAACACTCTTTATAGATAAATACGCTAAAAATAATAATTAATATTATCTTAAAATTTTTTAAATAATAAATAAATGTGGTGCTTTTAAAATGGAAGAAAAAAATGATATATTAGAGTAAAACTAATAACGCATTTTTCTTATGATTTTTATTATCACTGCACAAGTCCCCTAGTTTAAATTTAATTTCCTTTTCTTCCAAAATCACATCTCTAAATATGTCATAAAATTTATAATAATTAATGCAATTACTAAACGGATAATTTAAAATATAAACATAATTCACCTTAAATTGTCAAGAAAGTAACTAAATCACGAGCTCTTTTTTTATAGTGTTTTTTTATTCTCTATAATATTTATGTATAATCTATATTATATATAATTTTTTTTAAATAATTTTTTTATATATCTATTTTTTTTAATTTTATCTTTATATTAAAGCAGTTATCAGTATATTTTAATTATTTTATAAATATTAAAACAATTATTAGAAATAGTTTGAAATGCAAAAGCAGTTTTAAATGCAAAAGCAGTTTTGAATTTAAAATATATCTCTTATATTTCCAGATTTTACAAACAATTACTTAATTATTATTATTTTTTAAATATTTTTATTCTTAATATTACATCTTTAACCGCATTATAATATTTACTTTATTAAACTTTATTACGTTATTTTATCATTATAAATTTATAATTAATTTTAATAAATATAGATATCTATATAATAATTATAAAAATAAAAAAATCTGTTTCTCGCTAGTATTCATAATTTTTTTTACTATTAATGTCTATTGCTGATAAAAAAATCTTTTAAAAGGATTTGACTAATTTTTTTAGCATATACTAATAACATTTTTCAGTTCACGCTATTTGAATTTGAGGTTATTTTATAGAATATTTAAGCTAAATTTCATGAAGATGATCTGGAAGTTGGTGAAGTAGCATTATATAATTTAATTATTTTATGATTATTAATTTGAAAACTTAAAAAAATGATATAGGCAGAAGTTGTAGCATGGTTAATGTTTATGACAACTAAATCTCAAACCTAATCTGGGTACTCATTCATCACGCTTGTTTGTATTCTAGTCTTTCTTTTTCTCTTCAAAAGAATAATTATGAGATAAGTTGTCGAAAACGGTGTCAAGATGCATACAAAGTCAAAGAACGCCGTTCATATTTTATTTTTATGATACTCATAATGCCTTATTTTACAGGTATATTTTTTTATTTAAGCCACCAAAATTATATTATTAACGCAGAATTAGGATAATTTATATAAGATGTTAAGATTAACAATGCATCATAGCAAACTAATAAAAGAAAAAAAAATGATCGCTTTAGAATGCCTTTTGGCAAATGATTGTGTATATCTTTGTTTGAAAAGATGTGTTGAAGCACATGTGGTGTGGAGAGTTAGGAAACATGCTTGCTTAAGAAATAAGTTTTTGCGGTTAAATGGTCATTGGATTAGGAGAGCTTCCAATTTTCATCTTCCAAATTACCACTTAAACCGTCCTAATTATCATTAATTTATTTGTTTTATTAAAACTATAAACGAATTACGGCAAGTTGTTCACCCGAATCGATTGTAAACATTTACGGAGGTACTTATGTATCATCAAACTTTCTAAACATTTACGAACAAAGTTGTCACATCAATAATAAATATTATGATCTTGTCTTGAAATATGTGCTTGTCTTTAGTAATTGGACTGGCTTTTATAAAAGAAAAAATATTAATGATTTCATACTTTAAAATGTCTTAAACATATATTCAAACAATAGAAAATTGTATTTCAAATAATATTAAAGAACTAATTTATTTGCTCTATGATATGTTTTCATGAATATAGTCTAATCCTTCCATCAAAATTGACTGAATTTCATTCATAGCTTGTTTCATTAATTATCAAATTTTTTGAAATAACTTATATTTAATCGAAACATCAATTGTCTATAAAAAAAATTAATTTTAAAAATAAATACACTTTTTTTTAATCCTCGACGGTTTATTTTGATACGACTTATTTCAATATGTCATATTGTTTAAAAATCGAGATTGAAAACATTTGAAATATATATTCTTTTTCAGTTTAATTATTTAAAAACTTAAATCCGATTTGATAATATACCATATCTGATAAATGATAGGACTTAATTTTAAGAAAATAATAATTTTAACATATAAAATCACTATTTATTACATATAAATTTAACTAAGCGAATATTTTAGAATTGTTTTGATTGATACTAAAGAAAATACCGGCATTATATTATCTTGCGTATTTCTATTTTTTATAACACTGTTTTTTTCAATAAATTAAAATTTAATATTTATAATAGTTTTAATTTTAGGTATATTAAATAGAATGCGTGTTGTCATTTTCTATTTTATATAACTTTGTATATTATATATGTAATAATATATAACCTATATCGATGTATAATTTAATATATACGAGATACCTTATTCGATATACTGTTTCAATCTATATTTAGGATATTCTTATTTAGTGTTATTTGCAATGCTAAAATATATATCAATTTTTTATTAGAGTGATTTTTTAATATTTTTTCTCTTATATATTTCATTGTGATTTATGTATTATAATTTTAAAACATTATTAAAAAATAAAAAATAAACTAAAAAATATCTTTATACATCATTATATATTATAGATAGCGATAAACATTGAGAAACTATATATAATTGAAGATGTATCATACACTCTAGACAAAAATTTCTCACCAATCCCATTAATTTGAATATACCTATACAATTCAATATTTAGAAAAAATGGAATAACTTATTAAAAGTGGTTTAGATTAATTAAACGGGAAGTACTAAGGGTATACTTGGAAAAACTGCTAGAGTTTTTTAATTTTTTTAAACAGGTAAGAGTTCAGAATGTGATTTATTAAAAGGAATAGTTAGAACATTTATTTACCTCAATAGAATATTGTCAAAAATTTATTAAAATAATAAATTATGTCAAATAATTACTTTAATAATACAGCTTACTATAATAGTTTAGAGTTGGGTTTTATTATGAACTTGATTTTATTTTTTTTATCTAAAAGTAAAGGAAAAATAATTTTAAAATAAATAAATATTATCTTAAAATAAATATATTTAAAAAATAAATATTTTTGAATAAAATTGAAGAAAATTATATATTTTAAAAAATGCAAGTTTAGAAAATAATAATATTGAGAAATGATATTTTAGAAAAATAAAATATTAAAAATAATAATTTATACAAATAATTATATTAATAAATAATTATTTAAAATATTATAATTTAAAAAAATTATTTATACAAGTAATTATTTAAATAACTAATTAATTGAAAAATAAAAAATTAGACATTTAGATAAGTGATTATTTAGTTTTGTATTGAATTAAAAAATATATTGATAGTTATTTATTTATAAATAAAATAGATATTAAGTAGACGCAAATGTAAAAATGTAAAAAAATCCTATAATAATGATATGGATAAAAATTAGGGAATAGTGTTCTCTATAAAAATATTTATATAAATTATTACTTTTCTTCAAATCATTATTACATTTATAAATATTTTAATTATTATATTTATGATTCACAAATCAATAATTTAAATTATATAAAACAGTTTTCATTATTTTTTAAAATATTTTTTCTATAAAATTTTCAAATCAAAATTTCAAAAACTAAATTATTTCAAAATTTATGAATGTTAATTTTGTTAACAAAGTTTTCTTATTTACATATTTTTAAATAATTAATGCTTAAAAGTATATGTTTTTATAAATAAATAATTTTTAAAATTATTAGATTCTATATAATTATTTTTATAAATAATTTTTTACAAATTAATTTTTCAAACCAGTTTTCTTAAATAATTATTTTTTAAAAATTTAAAATTACCAATTCTCTTTTTAAAAAAATAAAGTTTAAAATGAAACCAAATTTTAAACTGTTACAATAAATCATGCTATTTGAGTAATTATATATATATATATATTATTTAAGTAAATATTTAATACAATGTATCAGGATTTTTAGTGGAAATATTTTAATTTTTAATGTATTATTTTTTGTTCTATTTTAATAGTCTGACGTGTGAAACTAAACTACTTTTTTTTCTTTTTTTTTTCTGTGCGGGCGCTTCTTTGCAATTGAGTGGATTAACACACTACTATTCTATTTCGTTTAATAAGATTGTAAGAAGATATTCCAAAAGAAATTATAATTATTCTCATGCATGTCTTGTATGTTCTTGTTCTTTATTTAGGAATGTTGTATTCTTCTCCTAACCTATCTAAAATATGAGCATTTATGCCACTTTTATTTTATAAAAAAAACAGCGTTTAGTTCATTGACTATTTCAAAATGCATACAAACGTATAGAAAGGATAAACAAGTTTTTCTAACTAATAACAAGTTGTGAGATAACTTTTAATGTATCCTCTTATTTTGAATATATATATATATATATATATATATATATATATATATATATATATATATATATATAAAGAATGAAATAAAATCCTCAAACAAACAATATAAAAATAAATTAAATCATATAGAAACCTTTCACAATGGACATTTGATTTTTTCTTATCATATATATCTTCATTTATTTATAACTTAATTGGATTTGAGAAGTTTTTCACATGAGTTACAGAAGTAATTTGCAACTTCATATTTTTTTTAATACATTTGAAACAATTGTATAAAAATAAATAAATTCTGATTTAGTAAGAAGGCCTAGGTGGCTCCGTAGTAGCATGGGTGTAAAGAAAATCACATCCAAAAATAATAATACAAAAAGTACCAAAGACACGTCACTCCTTTCGCAATTAATCATTGTTCTATTATTTTCTATTGCTTGCTTACGTTGTAATACTATGAGCTGTTCTTGGTGCATATATTACCTAGAAATGAAACATGTTCTTTTTTCCCTCCCATTTCAACCAACACACAAACACACACACACAAAGGCACCAATATCTCACACCCTTTCCATTGCGTGGATTTGTTTTCAATCTTCACCTGCTCTTACTTAATCTCCATTTTCTCCCAATCTGGCAAATTTCCAACAAAACCTCATTTGCTAACTTCAATTTATCTAACGTAGTCCTCACACTCCTACCAAACCATACGCATGATCCTTTATTCCTTTCAATAACTTGTCTTTTTTTCATTTCCCTCACTCAACCACTCTATTCCAAAGAAAATTCCACACTCGCTCGTACATGAAAAGAGAGAGAGAGGAAAGAAAATGGCCACTTTCTTCTACATCTGTCTGTAAAACAACATAAACAAATCCATATACATCAGCTATTGCTACCTGCTTTCTAGCTCTTTCTTTGGTCAAACTTTATCAATCCAATTATTATTCAGTGCTCCTCAAGAAAACCACTCACCATCTTTCCCTGAAAGATTTTTTATTAATTCCACTATTCTGCATTACATTCTCAATTCAAATTTTCTTTACAATATGATGGAAACAAAACCTTCACTTTCCATGACAAACTAATCAAACCTTCAATTCTCTTCACAACCCATCAATGGATGGGCTTGTAAAGTCCAAAATTCCTCACGAACGATCCCTCATCGCTCTCTTCAAATCATCACCTTCTTCTTCTTCCTTGTCTTCCTCCACCACCTCCGCCTCCTCTACTTCTTGGACCCAAGTCCTTCATTCCTTGTCTTCGGTTCCGACCGGCTCAAAGGTTCGGCATGAAGGTGATCCTAATACAACAAACTTGAGCTCAGAACAAACCTGTTCTCAGATAATAGAAAATGAAGCAACTCAAGGAGTTGGATTCATCAATGGCTTTGTTGGTCAAAGTGGAGTGGAGTGGAAGGATGTGGAGAAGCGGTTCGACCAAGTGGCCCGAACCGGAAGGAGCACCGAACCGGTTGTGAGATGGTCCGAATTTGGTTTCTGCATTGGTGAGAATAGGAAACTCAACAGTTCATCATGTAACATGATATCACTTGGTTTCACGACCACAAATACAATAATTCATGATGCATTAATGCGTGATGCTCGTTATGACATTGATAAGTCCTTTTTGTGTTTCTTCTGTTTATCATCTGGCACTGGCAATTAACACAAGAGAATCATAGTGAGGAAAGCAGTTAGCCACCTTAGCCATGTTCTTAGGATATGCTGTAGTGCCGGAATATAAGACAACTTGTTTCATTTTAATTATTGTTTTTCCTACTTAGTTTATCTCAATGATCAATGTTCAACACTTTATTTCTCTTTTTTTTAAGTCTCCTTTAGCTTAATACCTTTTTAATAATAATAAAAAACCAGATGCCTTATCTATACCTACCAGTTCTTACTTAATTCTGATTTTATTCTTCCAATTATTGTGTTAATTTTCCACTTTCAATTATTTCCTATTTTATAGGGATGCAGTCATCACCAGAGTTTGCCAACGAATTACTGTGTGCACTGAGAGGCGGCGATAATTGGAAATACAAAATCACCAAAGCTGATTTGTACAATCTTTGGTTTCGGATGAAGGATAATTCTTTTAATTCAAGATTGAGAATCTTCTTTGACATGTAATAAAAAAATAAACTTTGCTAAACTCTCTCAAGCACAATTCTGAAATCAACTAGTAATTTTTCCTTTGCTTTAATTTAGGTGCAACAGAAACAAGGATGGAAGAATTACCGAGACAGATATAAAGCAGGTTATTATTTATTTAATGACTTAATTCACAATTAACTGTACCAGGTGTGAGGCTGCTTAAATTTGCATGTGTTAATTGTCTTGTTCCGCATGTTGGGGTTGATTTTGACCCTTCCGCAGACAAGCTCTATGATGGGTTTCTATAATTAATTATAGATGCTGTGCATACAAACCGTCAATTATAATTGGCATATTTCTGTATATAAGTGTTTGTTGTGATTATGATCAATTTGTACCTTATACAGACGATTTTATTAACTGCTTCTACAAACAAGTTATCAGTGACACATGATGAAGCAGAGAACTATGCTTCTTTGATCATGGAATCTCTCGACAAAAAAAACAAAGGCTACATTGAGGTACCAATCAAGCCTCAACCCCCCATTACCAACTGACCCTATTCCATATTTTATTTATCTGAATACAAAGACTCGTCATCATTTGTAGATATCCCAAATGGGGTCTCTATTCAAGGCATTTCTGTCAAAGGCATACTCTCCAATGAAACAAGTATCAGCAGCAACAGGCAGCACACAAAATTTTCATACTAGCAGTGGTGACTTTTGTGAAGAGCAAGAGCCAATGTCAAGGACAGAAGTTCTGATCAGAACTTATTGGAGACGTGCTTGGGTTGTTCTACTTTGGTTCCTTGCATGTTTGGGGTTATTTGTGTGGAAATTTGTTCAGTACCGCCATAGATCAGGTTTTGAAGTCATGGGTTATTGCCTTCCCACGGCTAAAGGAGCAGCTGAGACCTTAAAACTCAACATGGCTCTTGTTCTTCTCCCTGTTTGTAGAAACACCATCACATGGCTCCGCAAGCACCGTCCCATTAACTCTGTCATTCCGTTTAACGACAACATCAACTTCCACAAGGTACACTCAGGTTCTCTAATTTCCCCCTCATTTCATTCAAGTTGTTTATACTTCTTAAGGCATAATTCTAAAATTTATTCATATTAAACTTTGATTATTTAATATCGATAAACAAAACAACATTGAATATTGTATGCATAGTTAGATAAGATGTCATATTCACTGAAATGATTCGACAATATATAGTTGTTAGATGCATGTATACGACCACCAACGCCTTCTGATTTTTGGTAAACAAGTTCACTAAATGATAGGAGAATATATTATAGTTAGATGCATGTATGACCACTGATCCTTTTGATTTTTGGTAAAAAAAAATTGGTTCCAGAGACCAAAAAGATGGATGTGTATGACATTTTTGTATTTATCTAAATTAAGGTCTTAAACAATTGAACTTAAGTCTACTAAAATATGAAAGATTGATTCCAGAGACCCCATTTGGGATATCTACAAATGATGACGAGTCTTTGTATTGAATTACTTGCAGATATTCAATCTTTTCATACTCTAGATTAACGTGTGAGGAAATATGTATATAGAGAGGGGACTTTTGAGATTGAATTCCTACCAAAATTCTAAGAAAAACAAGCAAAAGCATCTTGTGCCATTGACAATAACAATGATATGAAAAAACGAAGTTTTTGGGTTACTTATGCAGGTTATAGCAGGTGGAATAGTGGTGGGTGTGATATTGCACGGAGGAACGCACCTTGCGTGTGATTTCCCAAGAATTAGTGAGTCAGACAGATCAATATTCCGGCAAACAATTGCCGCAGGATTTGGGTACCATCGACCAACGTACGCAGAAATTTTGGCCACAACGGAGGTGGCAAGTGGGATATCCATGGTGGTGTTAATGGGCGTTGCATTTTCACTAGCCACCAAGTGGCCAAGGCGTCGCTCACCTGTGTTACCAGTGTCCCTCCGTCGTGTCACTGGCTACAACACCTTTTGGTATTCCCACCATTTGTTTGTCCTTGTCTACGCCCTCCTCATTATTCACTCTATGTTCCTGTTCCTGACCGACAAGTTGATGGAGAAAACGGTACCCCTTTTTTCATGTCTTTTTCCATCCTTATTCTACCTGTTACTATTTACTTTCTCGTGATTCTAGCCTTGACTTTGGTGATTTACCTTTGTAATAGCGTTTCTCTGTGAAACTATAACATCTGCTTTTACATAATGAAATTTTTTTTAATCTAAAACCAGTACATGCAACGGTAAAAAAACTAAATCATTCCTCTTTCTACTTTTTAACATAGATTACATGCATGTAACCTTTTTCTCTCTTGTTTAACAGGAAAATATATATATAAAAATGTAACATTGATAATGCGGCCAATGTGCATGTTGAACTATTAGCTCTTATGAATTATTTAAACTCCTTGCGACGACTAGTTTATGCCAGTTGCTTATCATTTTGATTAAGACAGTAGCAAAAGTTGCTATAAAGCTCTTCAATTTATTAGCTCTTTCTATTTTCTAAGGTGCATTATTTTGGAACATAATTTTTATCGAAAAAAGTATACAAAAGCGTGTGAATTATAAGCTCTTCTGAATTATTTGAACTCCTCGTTACTAGTTTATTCCTAGTTGCACACATTGTGATTTACAGGATTGCAACAGTTCCTATAAAGCTCTTTAATTTAAAAAATTACAGAACAAATTCTGGTATAGAAATTCAATTTCCATCAATCTTTCCATGTGCAGACATGGATGTACATTGCTTTTCCAGTTTTATTGTACACTGGAGAGAGGATCTTCAGAGCCTGTAGATCTGGATCTTACGAAGTAGATATTTTGAAGGTATTTGATCAGCCTTTTCTATTTTCAACTATTTTTGTAAAATCAGTGGGCTTAAAGTTCTGTCAATAAATTTTATGGTACAGACCAAAATGTGAAAATTTTCAATTTCTTTTATTGTTTTTGTCAATGATAAGAATTATGTTATCCTCTTCTTTTTGTCCATGTAGGCTAGCCTCTACCCAGGAAAAGTTCTGTACCTCAAAATGCAAAAACCAGAAGGTTTCAAGTTCCATAGTGGCATGTATATATTCCTTCAGTGCCCTCAAATTTCGCCTTTTGAATGGTACTTTTATTTCCTTCAAGTGACCATTTCATTCAAGATATCGTGCCATTTTTATTTAATTGTTTGAACAAATTTTACCTTAAACACTTTTAAAAAATTTTAAAAAAAATAAAATTTGGAAGTTAAAATTAACTTGCAGACTAAGTAATTTGTAGAAATTTTTTAATATAACTTCTCTAAATTATTATTTTTAGTTTATAACAAAATTATTTATTTATTTTTATTTTGTCCAACCTAAAAGTGTTTATTGATAAATTTGTTCAAACATATCCTATTTCAATGCATTCTTTCGGTTTTGTGATGTCAAGTAGGTCAATGAATATTGATGTTCTATTTGAGTTTCTTTTGTCTAAATTTTCAGGCATCCATTTTCCTTGACTTCAGGGCCACAAGATGACTACCTCAGTGTGCACATTAGAACACTCGGAGACTGGAGCTACCAAATATATGATCTATTCCAGGAGGTGAAGATAGCAAATTTTAAGTGCAAAAGTATGCTTCTTATATTCTTTGGACTCAAAAATTGCTCCACAATCTGCAGGCAGTGCTATCACGATCACAGGGATGTCCAAAACTGTACATAGATGGCCCTTATGGCTGTGCTGCTCAAGACCATGTAAAATATGACATTCTGGTACTGATTGGTCTTGGAATAGGAGCCACACCGTTCATTAGCATCCTAAAAGATGTAGTTAAAGGAGTCCAGACAACAGAAGTTGATCATGTAAGTTTTTTTATTTGTTTATTCATGTAAGCATTTTCTTACTGTGATGATCATGTCTTCACCAAAATTCAATTGCTCTGCTTCTGTTTCTTTGAACAAATGCCACACTTGGGCATTTGAAATAGAGTGGTCTCAGAAAATGCAGCTTAACAAAGGGTCCATTAAAAGCATATCTTTATTGGGTTACAAGAGAGCCAAACTCTTTTGACTGGTTTAGAGATGTCATGAAGGAAATCTCAAATTCAACCAAAAAGCAGGTATGCCTAACTGCAATTTTGTTTTGACCATGGCATCGTAAAAACTATATCCTTAATGCAATTTAAGATCTTCGAGCATTTTCTTACCAATCTATTTTTCTATAACCTTGAAGTCCGTTGTGGAGATGCACAATTTCCTGACCAGTGTACATCCAGAAGGAGATATTCGTTCAGCTTTGCTAAGTGTCATTCAGGCCTTGCATTTTGCCAAGAATGGCACCGACACAGTTTCCAGGACTCCTGTAAGTGCACTTCTCCTTAGTTTTGGCCAATATATGTAGCCAAACTATAAATTACAAGCAAATTTTAAACTTACTGGAGTGGCGTTAAAGAAAAACACACGAGATACTTTAGGTTTGATGCTGTCTGGTTGAAGCTAGAAGATGTTATTTGTCTTTTCGCATATGTTAACTTTTGCATATCAAGACAACATTCTTCAATTTGTCATTAACTACTGTAACTTAAAGTCGTTTGGAAGAATCTTGATATCAACTACCTAAAAGTGAATAATTTGTGTCACATTCAGGCATGTTTTGCTATTGCTTGATTAAAAAACCATTTCTCTATGGAAATTTTCAGATACACACACATTTTGCTCGACCAAATTGGTTCAACATATTTTCTAGATTGGCTCGCAAGCATGGAGGAGCCAAGATTGGTGAGAAAAATATCCTTCATCAAGATTACTTAATTTTTTTCTGAAACTCCTTAGTTGGTATACATTCCCAACTCCCTGTCTTGTTTAATTATTGAAACAGAAATTTAATTTAGAGGCTAAAGTTTTACACAACTCTGTTCCAAAGAGGTTAGATCATTTTCCTAACTAAGAATGTTGGTTTTCTTGCACAGGGGTTTTCTACTGTGGACCATCTAAATTAGCAAGAGAATTGACGAAGTTGTGCACCAAATTTTCCACCAAAACCACAACTAGATTTGTTTTCCACAAGGAAAATTATTAAACTTGTTTCTGAAGGAATGACACCTGTTGTAGCCATGCCTTGATTAGGTAAGCAGGGTTACCTTCAGAATCCGGGCAGCACCCTTTATTTTGCCAGAGAATCTGTAAATATATTTGCTGCTCTGGTGCCTCCTACATACCAACTTGAAGGAGTAGTTCAGCAATTGAAGAATGAAAGAAAATACGTTAGTCCTCATTCATCGTTGTAAGTTGAGTATCTATCCATTACATTTCGGTTTTTCCTATAGACCTCAAGTAGCAAACCATACGTATAGGAGAAGTATAAATGATGAATAAATTTTACAAAAAGTATTACAACCATACTCTGTAATTATCTGGTCTTTTACTTTTGACATTAATCTATATCCCTTTTTTAATACAATCTCTAATATTTTTAAGGTAGCAAACTTTATACACAGAGCTAAAGTAACGAGTAACTAGTGATAATACCGCCAACCATCAAACATACTCTTTCTCAATAAATTGGAATTTGTACATATTCTCTGGATTCATCCCTCATTAGGATGAGAACAAAGACATCAAATCGACCAAAAAAAACCACATTTTTTGTTTTTTGTTTCCTGCTATACCTATTTCTTACTATGTTTCTTTTTCTATAACTCAATTGCTCCTCCAACCCTGACACAATTATTTATGGGGCTGTTTAAATCTTGTACACCATTTTGCCATCAGTTCTTCAACACTAGCATCCATGCGGGTACCAACACCACCCCACACAAGCATGTGCCCAACATCTCCAAGGGATGACCCCGTAACCTCGTACACGGCTTTAAACCCAAGTCTACTGTAGAAGCGAACCAACTGTCAAAACAACATCAAATTCAACCCCTCATGTCCATAACCATACATATCTAAATAAGATCATTAATAAGTAAGGCACATGTTCTCCGATAAAGGAAGAGAAAAAAAGTCTATGAATCGACAATGTAAAGATTTCTTACAGCGACATTTAAAATAAATGTAGTGACTCTTATATTACAAAAAAGTTAAAATCATACCAATTTAATAAGAGTGTTAAAAAAGTACAAAATATCATTAAACTGGTGAATAAATGAGTAAAAGGTGTGACATTTTGGATAAGGTTGGTGAGAAGAGAACCTTGGAATGGTAAAGATCGGAGTCGTTGATGGCCAATAGCTGCGCTATTTTGCAGCCAGAATCATAACCGTGTCGAATTGCAACGGCTCCAATGAACAAGCCAAGGCCAAAGATTGATTTCTCCATGCCCAGTGTGTCTCTTCGTAGTTTAATCGAGTCCAAGTGAAGAATTTTGCCATCTACCCAGAATCTTATGAACCCCTCGGCCCTTCCGAGCTCTGCGTCGGTTACCAAGCTCCTTGCTGTGATTCTGAAAAAGGGTCCCAGAGTTTTGAGGTGAAGGTCGAGTTTCTGCGCTCGCGATGCTTCCAGAATTTGGGACATGGTTGGCAGAGGTGGTTCGTTGGTAGCATTTGCGGTGGCGCATGAGAACTTGGGTTTTGGAAGGGAATTAAAGTTGAAGAGGGGTGAGATTGAAGAGAGAGGAAGTTGAGCCGTGGTTTGAAACGGTGGGTTGAAGTGGGAAAATGCGTTTTGGCATAAATTCATAGTCATGTAGCCAGCCACTGAAGCCGATTCTGCTCCAACTTTTGCCAAATCCCACAGTTTTTATTTATAGTTCTTTTGTAGTGTTGTTTTTACAAGAAGCGATGGATGGGAATGCTCTTGCAAAGATTATTTGCGAACAGTTCCGCCTGTTCTTTGGTGTGTAATGCATTTTGCTAGTATCTTCCTCCCACTGTCAAGTTTTATTTTATAACTAATAAAAAATATATTTTTAAGAGAGATTGTATCAGGCATAATATTATTTTTAATCATTAATAAAATTTTAAAACATTAAAAATCAAATTAAAAATTCATTTAAACATGTACCTAACACTATAATGTCTCGGAAAAATATTATTCAACACTGGGAATACAGGTGTTTCATGACTGTGCATCCGCATTTTTTATTTTTTATTTTTATTAATACTATTAGTATATGTATATATGTTTCAAGGAGATTTGAGGAAAAAAAAGAGAGAAAGTAAGAAAGAGCAAAGAGAGAAAAAAGAGTGATAAAATTTTAAAAATTCAAATTGAAAAACAACATTTGTATGAAAATTAAAGAAATGGAGATATATTTCAGAAAATTAAATTAAAAAAAAATTACACTACATTCAAAACTATTTATAATAACAGTTTTAGAAAAAATAGGAAATGACGTAATGACCATAATACAATAATAAAATTAAATATTAATATAAGGATAAAATATGAAAAAATTGAGAGCAATTAAATAAGGGAATCCCTTTATATATAGGTATAAATATACATATATATTGAATGAGCTTCAATTGTTTTTAGCAATTTCTCACACTTCATATATATATATATATATATATATATATATATATATATATATATATTTTAAAGACGATTAAACCTTGATTCATTCTAAACATGTTGAAAAATCATTATTATTTTCATGTTAGGGTCATTCGTTGAACTTATTTTATAACTGGTGCACAAACATATTTTAGTTGTTTACTATATGAAGATTTCGTTGTCAACATGATCTAGATTATAAATGAAGTTAGGATATACCCTTTTTATAATGAGTTCCTCTACCTGAAATTATTATCTTTGGAGTTGGAATATCATCTCATATATCCCTCACCACACACTCCTAAGAGGGTCACAACACCATAGTAAGTATCAACATATACAACCACACTAAACTATAATATCATACAAATATTCATATATAACATATACCACTATGTATATCATATAATCACATATATGACATGTGTCTCATCATCCTCATACACATACATATAGACACATATTCATATATACATCCCAACACAACATATTTACCATTAGATGCATGTCACTTTTGCCAACTTATCTCGCTTTAATGACCTTACATTGTATAAACGACACCAATTCTATAGGAGAAAATATTGATTTGGTTTCTCTCTCTCTCTCTCTTCTTCGTTTTGTATCACTCAAATGTTATATTAGTGTGTGCGTGATGAGTGCATATAATTCACTTTGAATGCAAATTTTTAAATTATTTAAATTTTAAAATTTAAATCTATATCTAGATCAATGATTTAAATTGGATCATGATTTTCATGCCTAAGCTACATTTTTTTGGTAACTGTTTGCGTTATTAATTGTATGTTAGATTTGTAATCGCCAAAGTTATCAAATCTTTATGTTTTATTTAATTCTAAATAAATGATAAATTTTATTTCAATTACTTATAGAATGGATGCTAAATTATGAATGATTGATTTATAGGTAAATTGAAATTCATTATTATAAGACGTTTATAGATTATCCAAAGGTTGATTAGTTGTTCTTATAATTAATGGATATGATTGTTGGTAATAAGTATGCGTTATTAGTTTTATTTATATATCCAAAAGATAATAAATACTTCTAATTAATGCATATGTATTATATGTTTTGTGTATTAATGTATCATCCAAAGGAGAACATTAGTATGCATAAAATGTTCGTTATCTGAATTTGTATTGTATGTTAAGTTTATAACTCGAAGTATTAATGTTAAGTATGTGTTAATTGCAATATCTATTCATGTATCTTTGCATTCGCATGCTACGTTTATTCCAGTCTTTAATGGTTTTAAATTTTGTTGATTGGAGTGAACAAGTCCAATTTCACTTAGGTGTATTGGATCTTGATTTGGCTTTTCAAATTGAGAAATTTGCTGCTGTTATTGATGCTAGTAGCAATGAAGAGAAAACTCATTACAGAACTTGGGAAAAGTCAAACAGACGTAGCCTGATGTTTATGCGAATGAGCATAGCAAGTAATATTAAGTCTGTTCTTCCCAAATCTAATAATGCAAAATAATTTATGAAATTTATGGAAGAGCACTCCCACCCAAACTACTGATAAGTCTCTTGTTGGGACATTAATGAGTACCTTAACCACCATGAAATTTGATGGTTCTCGTACTATGCATGAACATGTCATTGAAATGATATATATTGCAGTAAGACTTAGTCACTTGGAATGACAGTGGATGAGAATTTTCTTGTGCATTTCATCTTGAACTCATTACCGTCTGAGTATGGTCCCTTTCCAAATGAACTATAATACCATGAAAGACAAATGGAATGTACATGAATTGCACAATATGTTAGTTCAGGAAGAGACCAAACTTAAGAATCAAGGAAACCACTTCATTAATTATGTGAACAATCAGGGAGTTGGAAAGAAAATTTACAAGAAACATGAAAAGGCTAAAGGACCATTAAAGATAAATGAGTCATCTACTAAAATCCATAAGAAAAATGACAAATGTCATTTCTGTGGGAAATCTGACCATTTCTAAAAGTATTGTCTGAAACGTAAGGCTTGGTTCGAAAAGAAAGGCAAGCATGATGCTTATTATGTATGTTTTGAATCAAACTTAATTGAAGTTCCACATAATTCTTGGTGGATTGATTCTGGATGCACAACTCATGTTTCTAATATGATGCAGGGATTCCTTTTAACCCGAACCATAAAACCAAATGAAAAGTTTGTCTTTATGGGAAATAGAGTGAAGGTTCCAATGGAAGCCGTCGAGACTAATCGTTTAATCCTTGACACTGGATTTTATTTAGAATTGATGGATACTTTTTTATGTACTTAGTATCGCTAGGAATTTAGTTTCTTTATCTAAACTTAATGTTGTTGTATACTCTTTTAAATTTGGGAATGGTTGTTTCAGTTTAAATTTGGGAATGCTAAACATATGGAATTGAAATACTTTGCCGTTAAAAAGGAAGTTCAGAAACATAAAGTGTCAATAGAACATATTAGCACTGATCTTATGATTGCTGACCCTTTAACAAAAGGGTTACCGCCCAAAACATTTATTGGTCATGTTGAGAATATGGACATTATGTCTACTATAGTGAATGATGAATGTTGTTATTAATGTTTAGTTGACACTTTGAGCTCATTGATACATAAAAGTTTGTAAAATCTATGCTTTCTATTTTATGTATATGCATGCAAATTATGGTATGACAAAAAAATCATGTTATTGTTGATGAAAATGACATTGTGTTTAAACCCATTATGGACTTCTCATTATATAGTCATATTAAGGAGAAAGGATAATATAGTAGTACATGGAAGGAAATGTGTTGATTAAATAACATGTAACCGCCATGACTCTTATTATTTCTATAGCCTTGATTTTGATTGATGATAGAATTAATTTACGTAAGGCTTTTCAATGCGCATTATGATTTATGCAATTATTAAATCATGAAAGTATGATAACTCATATGAGTCAAGTGGAAGAATGTTAGAAAATTATGTGAATTAATTTTATAATATGACTCATATGAAATAGATTTTTGACTTTGGTCCTGAATATGATTTAAAAAAATAAAAGGCCCATTGGTTAATGTGAGAAGTTATATATATATATATATATATATATATATATATATATATATATATTATGATACCTAATGAAAACCTAATTTGTCTATGCAAAGGAAGTTGTTCACGGTTAACCATCAAGAAAGAACGTGTAAAGAAAGGAATTGCAAGAGATAGATTGAGAAAAGGAGATTAAAGAAACTGCTCATTGATAAAGGTAAGTGCCTATCTCTATTATAATTGAATATGATGTGTGAGAATCATAATTGAAAAATCCTTATGATGTGCATAATTGTATGCATTATGTATGTGTTATTTTACATGTCTTCTGGAGTTTAGTAGATGACTCATTTATCTTTAATGGTCCTTTGGCCTTTCCATGTTTCTGGTAAATTTTCTTTCCAACTCCCTGATTGTTCAGATAATTAATGGAGTGGTTTCCTTGATTCTTACATCTGGTCTCTTTCTGAACTAACATATTATGCAATTCATGCACATTCTATTTGTCTTTCATGCTATTATAGTTCATTTGGAAAGAACCATACTCAAATAGTAACGAGTTCAAGATGAACTGCACAAGAAAATTGTCATCCATTGTCTTTCCAAGTGACTTAAGTTTTGCTGCAATATTAGTCATTTCAATGACATGTTCATGCATAGTACGAGAACCATCAAATTTCATGGTGGTTAAGGTACTCATTAATGTCCCAGCAAGAGACTTATCAGCAGTTTGGGAGCGCTCTTCCATAAATTTCATAAATTCTTTTGCATTATCTGTTTTGGGAAGAACGGACTTAATATTACTTGCTATGCTCATTTGCATAAACATCAGGCTAAGTCTGTTTGACTTTTCCCAAGCTCTGTAATGAACTTTCTCTTCATTGTTACTAGCATCGGTAATAAGAACAAGTTTCTTAATTTGAAAAGTCAAATCAAGATTCAATACACTTAAGTGAAATTGGACTTATTCACTCCAATAAGAAAAACTTAAAACCATTAAAGACTGGAACAAACGTAACATGCCAATGCAAAGATATAGTAATAAATACTGCATTAACACATAACATTAATACTTTGTCATAAACTTAACATACAGTTAATTCCAAAATTAATATTGCAAACAGTTATTAAAAAAAATCATTCCAACAACATCTCAAATTATTTGAATAAATTCCGAAATCACAATTCTACTTTCCAATCTTAAAACAACTTTGATGTGAACATCAAAATCCTTACTTGCCCCAATTAAAATAATAATAATAAAATAATATGCATTGTAACTTCATTCGGCAGTGCAATGTGAAGAGAAAAATATATATTTTATTTAATTAATTCTTCATAATTATGAAATCATAATTTTAAAATTAGGATTCTTAATATTGGGGAAATTTTTAAAAGTAGGGTTCATAAGATTGGAAAAAAAACTTTGATGGAGAATCATAAATTTGAGAACCTTATTGTGATACCAAATTGTAAAATAACACATATGAAATACATACAATTATGCACATTATAAGGATCTTTCAATTATGATAGATATAGACACTTACCTTAGTCAATGAGCATCCGTATGTGAACCCGTGTGTGAACAATTTCTTTAATCTCTTCTTTTCAATCTATTTCTTGCAATTCCTTTCTTTCCACATTCTTTCTTGATGGTTAACCAATTTACTTTTCAGAGACAGAACCCATTTCTATTCCTTTTCAATCTTTATCATATTATATTTTTATTATATAAATATATATATATATATATAACTTTTCATATTAACCAATAGACATTTTATTTTATTAAATCATGGACCTTTTATTTTATTAAATCATATTCAAATCCAAAATCCAAAATCTATTTCATTTACATTATAAAATTAATTTACATAATTTTATAACTACTCCTCCAACATTTATACACAATTATATATTTTATCATAACACCATTTTAACGATCATACAATTCACACATCTAAGATAAAATCGAATTGATCATATATTATAATTAATTTATCTTATTCGGAGTTAACCTGATTTATAATCTAAATAACCCTATATTCCATTAATTCACCACTAGTTAGATAAAAATCCACACTATATAAAAACAAATTTTCTCCTTGTCAAATCAACATTACTTTCAAATTTTCAATACCATGAAAAAGAAGAAAATAAATGAAACTAATTGTAAGAATACCAAATCTTACAGCGATTAAGATTTTAACTGTTTTATCTTGATAACTTTTAGTACCTCTCAAATATATAATATAATATAAAAATAACAATTTGAAAACTATAAAAGAATAAAGAATAAAAGTTTAATAGTCTTTTTATAACTTTTTTTATTCTTTATTCTTTATTCTTTATCTATAAAAATATATAATATAAGAGATTATCATATTGTTAAAAAGTCATTGTCTCCTTCTAATCCTTCTTATATCATATGTTAATAAGAGGTATATAAAAAAAATTATTACGGAGATAAAAAAATTCAAAAATATACGGATAACATAAAATAATTATAAAACGAGTAAATAAAAAAGTAATAAATAAGATATAAATTATATTTTCAGATTTTCATTTTAAATTATTTCATTTGATTACTTTTATCATATTCAATTTGATACTATAAAATTTTAAAACAATATATTTGATGTGACCTTTCCTCCAATACCAACACTAATGGAAAATATTGGATATTTTTAAAAAATAGGATATCAAATTCAATATTTTTATAACAGATAGATTAAATTTTATTTAGATAATATAGAAGATTAAAAGTGTAAATTAAATTTATATATATATATATAAATGAATAGTTTTGTGGATAATAATATTTTGTTATTTTCTAATAAAAATGTTTTAAACATTTTTCTTAATTATTTTTTTATGTTTTTCCTATCTATCATTTTCCATAATTTACAAAATAATTTTTTAATACACTACACTTTACTAAGACTGCCGAAATATTTACACTTCTTCATATGTGTATTTACAATTTTAATTTTTTTTAAATTTTTTTTTTATAGTTTTATTATTTTTATAAACAATTAAGTGAAAAATAAATTTTAAAAATATACAATTTTGTAAAACATTAAAATAAATTATTTAATCATTTATTTTATTAAATAAATAAATAATTGTTTTTATTTATTAAAGAATAAAATTTTCTAATGAAAAAACAACACCCAAAAAACATTAAATGATATATCTTTCGTAAATGGTATAAATATATACAATTTTGTAACTTTTACAATGTTATAATTTTATTATTTTCATAGTTTTATTATTTTTATGAATAATTAGTTAAAAAATAATATAATTTTTTAAAATAAAATTAAAAATACATAATCCCTATTTTCAAAAGATAAATTATTTACTTATTTTAAAATAAAAAATATTTAACTATTTATATTATTAAATAAATATATTAAAGGATAACATTTTTCAAATAAAAATATTAAAAATTATTAAAAAGAATTCTTTATTAAAAGATAAAATTCTCTAATTAAAATATTGAGTCAAAGGAAGGTTTTATAAGGATCTTATAAATTACTAGGGGAAACATAGACATTCTTATGTATGTATATCTATATTTTTTACTTTTTTTTTATTAGTATTAGCGAGAACACAAACGCTCTCTTGTGCCTATGTATATGGTCAATTTACAAATATCTTTAATTTTAAAAATAGAGAAAAAAATCAATTTAAAACAAAAGAGTAGTTTCCGGCCAAAACTCAAAATCAAACTGTTACGTTTTGAATCAGATTGAAAATTAAAAAAAATAATAAGAAGCATTATGCCATAATCAATAAGATTGAAAACCATCAACGTAAAAGCAATCACAAATTTCATAAATTTAGAACTTTATAGCGATCATATGTTTCAATCACAATTTCATAAGAAAAATATCAAATTAGTGTTTCACAAATTGAAATGCACATAAAGAGAATTACCTATTGTTGTGATGGTGCATGCAACTCCTTTTGTTAAGTCCTTCTCCTCCATCTAGTCACAAACTTCAATTACAATTTCATAAGACAAATGTCAAATTAGGGTTTGTAAGGACCTGTAAAATTAAATTGGAATAAAAGGGTATATTTTAAATGAATCCTAAGTATGTTTTCATTTGAAATAAAAAGGAAGGAAAGTGTAGCTTAGAAGACTATAAGATCGCCTGGTTAGAACATAATCGTCGGTCGCCTACTACACATGATCGCCAGGGCGCGAGGCATGCGGACATCGCGAGGGCGTGAGGCATGCGGGCATCGCCAGGACGCGAGAGACATGCGGGCGTCGCCGGGGCGCGAGAGGCATGCGGTCGTCGCCAGGGATAGACATCGGTCGTCTCCCAGGGAGAGACATCGGTCGTCTTCCAGGACGAGACATCGGTCGTTCGCCAGGATGAGTCAGCGGTGGAAAGCTGTCGCGCGATGTCGAGCTTCACACGAATAAAGTGGGACCCAGACTCCCAGCATGACACGTCCTGCACGCGCGCCATGTGGACAAAAAAAAAAGGGTGGTTCAGAATAGTGACATCAGAAAGTTGGCATGTGCAAGAGACACTCGCGGTCGTACTGTTCAGGGAAGTGGTTGGCATGCACAAGAAGACAACCGTGGCCGTACTGTTCAGTGAAACGTACACTCTGGCTTTCTTGCAGAGGGGGTGGTGGCAGCAGCATGCGTGGACAAGTAGGCTTGGATTCAAAAACCCACTGCGAGGAAGCAAAGAACGTTGCAGTGACTCAAGAGTGAAAGAGTGAGTGCATCTTCATCCCTCTCTTTTCTCTCCTTCGCGCTGCGTTTCAGGCAACCTCAAGCACCAGTACGACGAGCGACGACTGCCCTTGGACACCTGGGAGGTTCTCTGCAAGTTCTCCAGACCGGGACACTAAAACAGAGTGAAAGCATCTTAAAGCTTCGTTGGATTTCGGAGCTCTTAGAGTTTTGCGCTAGTCCAGGTAAGGGAAGCTAGCTTTATTTCAATAAAAGCCGTAGAATTGCTGTTTTCTGAAGTGAGGGCGACGTGGTCGCCGGTTTCATATTCTGTTTCGTGATGCTCTGTTCTATGTGTTTGGGCGACGTGGTCGCCGGTTTTAAACCCCTTTTTCAAGATGTTCTGTCCTTATGTGTTTGGGCGACGTGATCGCCGGTTTTAAATACAGATTTCGAACTCCCCTGTTTAGTGTCGCTTTGAACTTGTCGAGATTGAAATGAAAAATGTATATGCTATTCGAAAACCTGATCGGTGGTATGTTTGTTACTGTGATTGGGATTGTTTGAGAAAAGATTCAAAATGTTATATGATGGTATGGTGCTTTTACGTGTTGAATGATGCATTGGATGAATGTGAAAGAGTGATCAAAGCATAGTATTTTCAGGAAAGAAAATACCGTGTGGAGATTTATGAGGGTGTGTTGATCTGTGAGTATCCTGTGAATGAGGCGATCCTGACTCTACTGAGATAATGGAATCACATAGAGGAAGTTATTCAGTTGGTGAGAGTCGAAGGAGGTTCATATGAATGGGTGAGTCGTGTGAAAAAGAACGAGCTCGGCCTGTTATATGAATTAACCCTGTCATACTAGGAGAGTGAAGATATTGAGATTCATCTATACGCTTGTGAATGTGTGTGATTTCACGGCGACCCTGTGAATGTGTGTGATTTCACAGTGGGGCAGTATGACAGGTGCATGTCTCTGGATGTTAAGTTCAACGCACGAGTCTTCCGGAAGTAGTGTCAAGTGTCTTGTACGATGAGTCAGTGAAGTCTGACGTGAGAAATGAGAAACTTTGAATTGATAGACACTTGATGCATTATGTGAAATAGAACGACTCTTGATAATATTGTGAAATGTGTGATTACTTGATGGTCATGTGAAGAGAATGGGAAAGTTGATGGTTTTTACGCGGGTGTCTTAAAATTTGTTTATCTTGATTTTAAAGTTCATATCTAAACTCTCTTTCAAATATCTAGCTTACCCTGTGATGTTTGGTGTTGTGTTTGGCTTTTTCTTAAACCTGTGATGATCGTGTATAATTTACACGGGAGCAGATGATGTTGCAGGAAGTAGAGCTCCTCAGTGAGTGGTCGCCGGAAGGAGATCGCCTGTTCCTATTTCTGTTAGGCGATCACCCTTTTTCTGTTTTCTGATAGGAGATCGCCCTCCTCTGATAGGAGATCGCCTTTTTGCTATTAGGAGATCGCCTGTATTCATATTTTACTGTATTTTGTTTACGTTTTCTGGAAAAGTGACCGAATTTGTATTAAACTCCCTGTGAGGAGAAACTTCATTACATATATATAATTTTATTCACTTCAATATATTTGTTACCTTTATTTTCATTATATAAATATGAATAGTATTTTGGCGGGATGTTACAGGGTTCCACAAAGATTAATCAAAACATATAAAGAGAAAGAGAAGTGAGAATGAAAGTATACTTTTACATGAAAGAGGAAAGGAAAGAGAAAAGAGAGTGGGAAGTAGGGTACAGAAAAGAAAGTGTAGAGATATCCAAATTCAACTGGAACCAAGTAAAGAGGAATTAAAAACGGCTTCTTAAATCAATTTAAAAACGGTTCTTTATGAAATTACGAAATGCTTAGGATAATTTAATAGAATGAAAGGTTGTTATAAGAGTAAAATGAAAAAAATAAAATAAGCGGTTATAAAGAGGAATTCTCTTTATTTATAGGTATAAATTATATCTATATTATTATATGTGTATTTGTATCTTTTAAATATCAACATCACTAAGAAAAAAATAAGATAGAAACATTTTCTCTTATCAGCTATGACTTCCAACATACAATTTTAATAACTAAGTTCCAGTAAAAAAATATATTAATATATTACAAAAATTCAAATTTATAGCACAATAAACAGAATTATATTAAAGCAATTACGTCATCTGTTTCATATTATCAAGGCTTGTAAATCACTAATTTTGATTTGTTACTAATATAAAACTAAAAAAGAGAAATATAATAACAAAAAAAAATATCTATTTTCTAATCCCTTTCCTCTCCTCCGCAACACATCCATCATCCTTGTTCACACCTACATCAATAATGACACTAAGATAACTCTGTGTAAAAATCTGAATGCTCTGTATTCAAGTAACAGTTTGGAATATTCTACTTCTCTATCTTCTACCTCTTCCGCCTCCACTTGCTGTACGAAAATGAAAAACAGAGTAAAAGAAATAAAATTGATGAGCATTAACAATTAAACAATCAGAATTTATACAACCTGTATTATTGATCAGAACAAAGTAAACGATGCAATTCAATAAGAAATACCTTTAGATTGGCGAGAATGAAGAAAAAAAACTAAATTGTTGTGGTTTACATTCATTTTTTGATGTTTCTTTTACTTTTTGTTCTTTTTGCCGTTTCGTTTTTTTTTCACACTTCTCTCAAAGTTTTCTTTTGTACTGTGTATTTTTGCCGAGAGAGTTAAATAATTGTCCATCGAACCAAGTTTTAATTCAAAATTTTATTTGACTCATTTATTTTAAATAAATGTAGTGCAAGTCTCTCAAACAATATCTTTTAAATTTAATATTAAGGTCCAAAATCCAAAATCTATTTCATTCACATTATAAAATTAGTTTACATAATTTTATAACAAATCATCTACATTTATACACAATTATATATTTTTATCATAACACCATTTTAATAATCATACAATTAACACATCTAAAATAATATCGAATGGAACATGTATTATAATAAACTAGCGGAACACATGTGTATCCTCATTTTTTATTTCTATTATTACAACATATGTGACACCATTAAGTAATAAACCAAAAAATCATCCTCAATTCTTCAATCAACATTAATCATAAAAAATATTATATACAAAAGAAAAAAATATAATAAAATATGTTTATCTTTTCTTTGCCTTAGACCCACATAGAAACTTAGTCAAATTACTCTTATTCTTTACCACCATCGTCAACCACTTCCCCTTCATATCCTCCATCACCACCACCCCCTTATACTTAACTCTTCATATCCACTTGTTTGTTCTTTCCTCACCCGATCTATTTTCTTACTCATTTTGCTCATAGACTAACGCGCCTCCCCTTTTCTCCATAATCTCCCATTTTCTCACTCCTTTCGCTCATAAACTAACGCGCCTCCCCTTTTCTCCCTAAGCCCTCTCTTTCTCATAGACTAACTCCTCTCACTTCCATCGGTGCACTTTTATCTAGTACATTTTTTCTCTATTATTCTTTTTTTTTTCTTTAATAGTTTTGTTATAAGTTTGATTAAATTGTTGTCTTCATGTATTTTATGGTGTTATTTGTGTCAGCACAATAATAACAATATCGCCATCATACAATGTCAAAGACATGCATAAATGAATAAAAAAGAAAAGTAAATTCAGACATTACATTTTCATCTTCTACTTTATAATTGAAAAACAACACTTACTGGTTGGTTTCATGGTTCTAAAAGGAAACTACGACTTCTCGTATTTTGAATTTTACATATGAAAATAGAAAACAAAAAAGGTGTTTGATGGGATAAAAGTGAAGATACACGGAAGAAAAAAATGCAATTGTGCAATGCTCTTCAGCAAGCCTCACTTTGCAATGTTTAGTTTTAAATTTAAAACTTTTTGAATTTCAGATTTGTTTGAATTTTAAAATTTTTTAAATTTAAAAATTTTGAATTTAAATAATTTTGAATTTAAATTTTTTTGAATTTAAAAATAGTTATCTTTTTGAGATATAAAATTAAAACTTCTCACAAAATGACAAATATTTCATTTCATATATTTTTTAAATAATAAAATAAAATATAAATATAAGAATAAAATTTTATATGGTAGTTAAATAGGGAAATCCCTTTATATATAGGTATAGATTATTGGTGCTTCCTGTATTCTTAGAAAGTATTTTCACCATTTCTCACTAATCCTCATCTTTTTTATTGTTTATCTTCGTGGTTGAACACAAATAGATGTTGTCAAATCAACAACACATATTCTTAGATCTTAAGTGCAGAAATTAGATTTTTTTTCAGCAGATGAATATGTTTCGACGGTTGATTATTCACCATAGATATCACGTATATTCATATTTATTAAAACGTACTATAAATTTATTTATATTGTTAATATAAGTGTACAAATAATAATATCATTTATTCAAATTTTAATATTAAACATTATTTTTATTCAAATTTTAATATAAAAAATATATATAAAACATTGTTAATAAAAATAAAAAAATAGGGAGTTTAAAACAAAATAAATATTAATATAAAAATAATAATTAAAGAGAAAAATTCTCTTTATATAAAGTTAACTTGATTTATAATTTAAATAACCTATATTCCATTAATTCACTACTAGTTAGATAAAAATCCACACTATATAAAAACAAATTTTCTCCTTGTCAAATCAACATTATTTTCAAATTTTCAATACCATGAAAAAGAAAAAAATAAATGAAACTAATTGTAAGAATACCAAATCTTACAGCAATTAAGATTTTATTTTTTTTGTCTTGATAACTTTTAGTACCTCTCAAATATATAATATAATATAAAAATAATAATTTGAAAACTATAAAAAAATAAAGAAAATATTTTGAGAAATATAAAATTCTTAGAATGTAAAGAATAAAAGTCTAATAGTTTTTTTATTCTTTATTCTTTATCTATGAAAATATATAATATAAGAGATTATCATATAGTTAAAAAGTCATTGTCTCCTTCTAATCCTTCTTATATCATATGTTAATAAGAGTATATAAAAAAAATATTACGAAGAAAAAAAAATTAAAAAATATGCGGATAACATAAAAAATTATAAAACGAGTTAAATAAAAAAATAATAAATAAGATATCAAATTATATTTTCAGATTTTCATTTAAAATTATTTCATTTGATTACTTTTATAATATTCAATTTGATACTATAAAATTTTAAAACAATATATTTGATGTGACCTTTCCTCCAATACTACCAACACTAATGGAAAATATTGGATATTTAAAAAAAAAATAGGATATCAAATTCAATATTTTTATAACAGATAGATTACATTTTAATTTAGATAATATAGAAGATTAAAAGTGTAAATAATATATATATATATATATATATATATATATATATATATATATATATATATATGTATGAATAGTTTTGTGGATAAGAATATTTTGTTATTTTCTAATAAAAATGTTTTAAACATTTTCCTTAGTTTTTTATTTTTTCCTATCTATCATTTTCCTTTTTTTACAAAATAAATTTTAATACACTTAGTAACTGGCGAAAATATTTACGGTCTTTCATATGTGTATTTATTATAAATATCTGTTCTTATTTTAATTTTATATTAATATTTTATTTTGATTATTTCATGATTTTATAATAATATTAAAAAAATTCACTACAAATTATCATAATATAACTTGTATATTTAAATTTATTTATTTATTATAAATTTTATAATGTAAAACAAACCAACAAATAAATAATAGAATGGAGAAGAAAGAAAATAGTATGATAAGATAAGATGTAAAATTTAAACCAAAATGAAATCCATGTAGTGTGTATATAGATATAGTTTTTCCATCTTAATGAGGATTTGGTGTGTCGTAATAGTTTTACCTGAATACACCCAACCGGAACCCTAACAAGCCTCAATGGCGTCTTCGTCGTCCTTGGCAAAGCGATGCCATTACGAAGTACTCGATCTACCCCAAGACTGCGCCCCCGAAGAGATCCGCTCCGCCTACCGCCGTCTCGCTCTTCAGCGCCACCCGGACAAGCTCATAAAATCGGGTCTCTCCCAAGAGGAAGCTACCGCGCAGTTCCAGGAACTCCAACACGCATACGAAGTTCTCTCCGACCCCAAGGAACGCGCTTGGTACGATTCTCACCGTTCCCAAATCCTCTTTTCCGACCCCAATTCCCTCTCCAAATCACTCGTCCCCGACCTCTTCTCTTTCTTCTCAAACACCGTCTATTCCGGCTACTCCGACACCGGAAAGGGCTTCTATAAAGTTTATTCTGATGTTTTCGATAAAATCCTCGCTAACGAGATCAATTTCGCTCGGAAAATGGGGCTCGGAGTTGATGCGATTCGACAGGCTCCTGTGATGGGGAACTTGGATAGCCCCTACGCGCAGGTCACTGCGTTTTATGGATATTGGTTAGGGTTTTGTACTGTGATGGATTTTTGTTGGGTGGATGAGTATGATGTTATGGCAGGGCCGAACCGGAAGTCGAGGCGGCTTATGGAGGAGGAGAATAATAAGGTGAGGAGGAAGGCGAGAAGAGAGTATAACGATACTGTGAGGAGGTTGGGGGATTTTGTGAAGAAGAGGGATAAGAGGGTGATTGACATGAAGGTGAAGAGGAACGCGGAGATGGAGAGGAAGAAGGAGGAGGAGAGGGAGAGGAAGAAAAGGTTGGAGCAGGAGAGGAAGGAGAGGGCCATGGCGTATGAGGAGCCTGATTGGGCTAAGGTGGAGGTGGAGGAGGTAGTGGAGGAATGGGTTGAAGAGGGGGATGAGGAGAAGAAGAATGATAAGGAGTTTTATTGTGTGCTGTGTGGGAAGAAGTTTAAGAGTGAGAAGCAGTGGAAGAACCATGAGCAGTCCAAGAAGCATAAGGAGAGGGTTGCGGAGTTCAGGGATTCCATTGGTGATGAGGAGGATTTGGAAGAAGGAAAGGAGGGATTGGGAAGTGAGGAAGATGGGGTTGTGGTGAATGGTGATGGTGGTTATGGGGTTGGGGTGAATGGTGATGGTGGTAATGGGGTTGGAGTGAATGGTGTTGGTGGTTATGGGGTTGGTGATTTGGAGACGAGGATTCGGGATGGTCTTAATGTTGAAGAGGGGGTAATTAGAAACGGGGTTGAACTGGGTGATGAAGATGGCGGCGCTGGTGGTGATGATGCTGACGACGACGACGAGTTTTCCGAAGCTTCGCATGTGAAAGAGGGGCAAGATGCCAATGGGTCGGTTAATTTTGATGATAATGGCAATCAAGATGATGATAACGATGAAAATGGTGTTCTTGAAGCAATGGTGGCTGGCCACAAGAACAGAAAGCCACGAGCTTCAACGCACAAATCCAAGGCTTCAATAGTTCCATCTCAAATTGAAACTGAGAATGAAGTTGGCCCTATGGAATATAACAACCGGAAGAGCACAAGAAAGAAACGTGGAGCTAAGAAAGAGAAGGGTAGGAAAAATTGGGAAGAATCTCAGGAGACTGCTGCCAGTTGCAATGATGAGAATATAAACGGTAATGGAAATGACAATTCTCATGCAGAGGAGTCTTGTTCCCAACATTTTGTGGAAAATGAGGATAATAGTATTGGTAACGAGCAGCAGGTTAGTAGAGGTAATAAAATTTCAAACCAACCCGCTGATAAAAAGGGTGCTGGCAAGGACACAAAAATCAAAGCCAAAATTTCATCCAAAGGAAGAAAAGCAAAGGTAAGAACTTCTGATTATACCTTCTCTGTTCTCCATGACTCATAAGACATGTTGCCGCAACTGCTGTCACTCTAACTTTTGTTTTAGTAGTTTCCAGAACTTGAAACCTGCATTTGTACTCCGATAGCTTTTGCGTTTTAAAGGAAGCATTTTATAGATAGGTAAAATTGGGACCAAGGTTGTAAAAGCCGGTTCATGATAATAAGTTTTGGTGCAATGTCAAGGTTTTTAGGGTGTCCACAACCACAATTATAGCCGCATTTGTCCAAAGTTCCTTGCAAGATTAAGAAACTCGACAACAACAACTGCACCTGCAATTTGAAACCTTGAATCAGACAAAAACATAACATATGAGTTCTGCTTTATGTTTAGGGTATTTTAAAAGTTGAATAAACCAGAATTTAAATTGTGGTTATGTGGTATATAAATATAGTAGTTGTTGTCAGTTACCCTAATATATTAGAATGTTGGGAAATGGAGTAGCGGGGGCCAAATTCCCTCCTCGTTCAACTTTGGCTTCTCCCAAAGTCGAGTGGATTTGACTGTGAGAGTGAGTTTTACATTGATTAGACTAAATCATCTTAAATTTAATAGTTTTATTTGACTATTATGAGCTC
The DNA here is from genome assembly GCA_013389735.1 of Phaseolus lunatus. Taxonomy (NCBI): domain Eukaryota; kingdom Viridiplantae; phylum Streptophyta; class Magnoliopsida; order Fabales; family Fabaceae; genus Phaseolus; species Phaseolus lunatus. The sequence continues at coordinate 30,882,959 of CM023859.1, forward strand.
TAACTGTATAATAAGGAATTTGTTTATCTCCGCTTCTCTTCATTCACCTCCACCACTACATAGTGCTCCGGTCCCCCCTTTTCTTTGAACCAAACAGTGCTTTTAAAAGGACCAGACACGCTTAACCACTTTGTTCCTACCCATTAGCGAGCAATAGCTGGAAGTAATTTGTTGACAAAATCCTTGGTTGTTCAGTTTTCCAATTTTTTTCATGTTTATTCTCTGTTATAGTTTTTCAGTAGCCATGATAGAATTTGTAATGTTTTCTGGCTTTGCCTTACAATCAAGCTGCTTTTTGTGCTCCATAAACTGATTATGATTTTGTTTTTTGAATAAGGTGACATCAAAAAACATTGGTAATACTTGTGATGCGTGTGGAGAGGAGTTTGAATCAAGGTAATTTTATGCCTCTCTTATTTATGAAAAATCAAATTTCATATTGTTCTAATAATAAATCTTGCAATATCAAGACTAAACTGTTGCATAACTTAATTTGATTTGCTACGCAGAAATAAATTACATATACATCTAGGCGATTCTGGGCATGCGACAATACTAAGAGGTCGATAAAGGAAACTACAGTTGGAATTATTCAGTTCAATCGCTTCCCCGAGTATTATTCCAGTTCGAGAGATATTGACCAACAAAAAAAATTGGTCCATTCTTTAATTCTTAATATAGTGCTAAAATCATTTTTGAGTAATCCTTCGGCATTCTGCTATTTATGCCATAGTTGAGAGAGACGTGGACATAGGTCTTTGCACTAATTTGACTTGATCCCTTTGTATGTCGTCAATTTTTTAGTTTCAACGAAAGAAATTATTGAATGATTATAGATGATCTTTTCAATCTTTTAAGATACACCTACAGTTTAGAAGTCTCAATGGATCTTGAATCCACCTAACAATCTCTTGTAAACACTTTTTATCAGGTTGATCTAATTATGCATTTAAGAGATAAAGCAATCTAAGTGATAAAATTAGTGGTTATCGCTAATAAGTTTATAAGCACTCAAGAATATTTCACCTATGAGACCAAAACAGGACAGTTGATGGATAATACCCCTTACAGTAATTAGTTAACCATCTTGGAACTTTTCTCACGGTCAAGTATCTTTTCTTCATCCTAAAATATAGTTACTTTGCTTAGTCGTTACCAAAGTGGGAGTATGTTAGAGAAATCCCCCAATTGATCAAAGCCTTGCCAAGCTTATCACTATCGGTTACTCTCATTCCTGTGTAACGTGCGCTTTCTGCTTGAATATGGAATCTAGAGGTACAAGTGCCTTCTTTTTCTTTTTTATTTACATACAAGTGTCTTCCACTTCAGTATTCCTGCCTCTCGGGGTTACGGTTACGCAATGGGCACATAAAACGTTGATATTAGTGATAAAATAGGGGAAAAGTTTGAATATGAATTTATTAAGTGAATTATTAGTGACAAACAAATTGTAACTATAAATTAGTTGAAAATTAAAAATAAATTACCAAAATATAACTATTTTTTCTAGACAGAGTTGTATGATGTCGTCCAGCCTTGGGTTAACCGTAACTAAGGCATCAAAGATGAAGATAAAGAGATAGAAGAGACAACTTGATTGATTTTTTTCCTGTTCGCGAATTTAAAATTCGATATTCAAAGTAAAAAAAGGATTGGATAAATAACAACCAAATAATTACCAAAATTAAACTATGATGACTGAGATGAGTTAAGAATTAGCAGCATAATTCACACGTGCTCACACATCACCTACTTGACAATAAAAATGCTCGCAAAGGAACTACCCTGTCACCAAGTAATAATCACTCAAATCTACCCGCAATGTTCAAGACCTCTTTCAAAATGTACGTTTTAGAATCGGGTATTGTATTCTGCAACCCATACTTTCAAGTTCACACATAGTTTTAAGTTGCACCCTCAAAATTTTGAAATTATAAGTTTATCCTTTTGAAAATAAATTATTAGTGGATTTTTGTTCTTGTAGTTTCAGTTATGGATCATACAATGAGGTGATCTTCTAGATTTTACATTCTAAAACATTAAAAATAATATATTTTTTATTTTAAATTATACATTATAAAATACATACACATAATATATCATAATAAAATATATTCTGTATAAACTAAATACATAAGGATGTAGGGATGACAAATAAACTAAATACATAAGGATGTAGGGATGACAAAGGAGAACAAACCGTGCAAGTTGACCAACAACCTTATAAGAAAAAACAAGGTATGGACTGCCTATTTTGACTTGGTAACCCGCTTAGGCCCATCCCGCATACTCCGCAACCTATATAAACCAAGTATGAAAAGGGGCAGACCGACTCATGTATCTTTAAAATTTGGAAATTTCTTTTTGTACTTCCATAATTTCTTCTGACATCCTTATATTAAAAAATTTCAAAATTATCCATTCCAAATTGTATTATATAAAATACAAATTCGTATTCTATATTGTATATTGTATTATTCAAAATACAAAATTTATATTTTAGATTGTGCAATCCATAATACTTTGTATTTCATTTCATATTGTACAATCTGAAACAAAAATTTTAACTTTTGAATTCTATAACCCAGGTGTACTGGCCAGGCCTCGGCTCCAGTGGACGTCAGCACCAGTGATTTGGCCGGCATGATGGGCCACATAAGTGGGGCCTTAGAGAACATATGTATCAAATCCTATGTGAATAAAGGCCTATTTTGCAGAGAGTCCATGCGTGTGGATAATGGCGGAGCTCCATGAAGGAATATGCGGAAGCCATATTGGTGGTTGTACTCTGCCATCCAAGGCCATTCGCGCAGGGTACTATTGGCCAACCATGAGGGAAGACTGCACAAAGTACGCACAGCAGTGTCAACTACACGCTGACTGGCATAAGGCGCCGCCAGAAGAACTCAGGTCAATATACAGCCCTTGGCCATTCCACACCTGGGGAATCAACATTCTGGGACCTTTCCCTTTGGCTGTGCAACTGATGAAGTACCTCATGGTTGCCATAAAATATTTCACGAAATGGATAGAGACTGAACTAGTAGCACAAATCACAGCCCATAAGGTCCAACACTTCGTGTGGAAGAACATGGTATGTCATTTTGGTGTACCCAAGCGTTTGGTGTCTGATAATAACACTCAGTTTGCAAGCCAACAATTGAGAAAGCTATGTACGAAGTTGATAATCAAGCAAGCGTTTGCGTCAATCGAGCACCCTCAGACTAATGGGCAGGTCGAGTTAGCCAACCGAGTCTTGTTCAGAGGGCTGAAGAGAAGGCTGAAGAAAGCCAAAAGAACTTAGGCAGAGGAGGTTTTCAGAATTGTGCAGGATTACCACACTACTCCTCAGTCCACCACCAAAGAGATACCCTTCAGCTTGATATATGGTTCAGATGCTATGATCCCTATAGAGATCCAAAAGAGCTCGCCACGCTTTCAGAATTTTGTGGCTGAAGAGTCCAATGAATTGCAAAAGGTGAACCTAGACCTCCTAAGTGAAGTAAGAGAAGAAGCGGAAATCAAAGCTGAAGCATTAAAGAGAAGGGTGGAACTCAAGCACAATTCCAAGTTGAGAGCTCGACAGTTCCAGGTCGTCGATTTGGTGATGCAGAAGGCTCATCCCTACCAAATGGAGAACAAGTTGTCCCCCAAGTGGACTGATCCTTTCAGAGTGACAGAGGACCTTAGAAATGGGGCGTACAGGCTCAAAACTTTAGAGGGTGGGCCGATTCCTCGTACATCGAATGCGACCCACCTTAAGTTTTATTTCAGTTAAGTTGTAACGTTGTACACAGTTTAGGGGACACTCTTTTTTTCCTTATAAGGGTTTTTTAATTAGGACACCCAATAAAATTTTCAATTAAAGTATATTCTTGAATATTTTGTACAATGCAGTTAAGAACCTATCACTTGGGGTTAGAGGTCTCGAAAGTGGGAAGGCAGGTTCGCATAGAACACCTCCCCTTCGAGTAAGAACACCCAAGTTGAACAGCAGGGTTCGATCAGTTAAATCCTCCCTTGTCTGCGGGCGAGGAGAGGTAAATTAAGAGTCGTCAACTTGGGTTAGAAGTCTCGAAAGCGAGAAAGGAAGGTTCACAAAGAACGCCTCCCCTTTCGAGTGAAAACGCTAAGGACGATTTATGGAAGTCTCGAGGTTGAAGAGAAGGGTTCGCAAAGAACACCTCTCATTCAAGTGAGAACACCAAGGTTGAACGATCTGGTTCATCAGTTAAATCCTCTCTTACATGGTGCAAGGAGAGGTTAGTGAAAAGTTGTCCAATTGGATTAGAGGTCTCGAGGTTGGAAAGGGAGTCCACCATTACAATTCTCTACGAGAAAGGTTCACCTACAGAGGGTTCTCTAACCCTCAATGGTGATAATTGGTGAAGCACTTCTCTACGAGAAGGGTTCACCTACAAGGGGTTCTCTTACTCTCGAGTGGTGATTACACCTATCAGTCAGAGTTGAACGTGCTACCTATGGAGTGATTCTATGTCGAAGAGGTTGTTAAACCAAGTATGCTAAGGTAGCCAAACGACAATCGAATACTGAAGATTTAAGTCACGCAAAGAAAACATGAAATACTCAATGTAAGTAAATTGCTCGCAAGACAGTTATATGCATAAGGTCAAGTATTATAAATTAGAATTGTGATTACAAGAAGTTCAACTATTTGTTACAACTGCTCAAGAGATCTACTTGGGGACGATTTGTCCGTCAACAACCTGCATTAATACAGAGAAAGGTGATAGATCCATCTCAGGATGCACGCAGGCAACCTGAGCAAGGGCATCGCTAAACCCCTCCCCATAGGCATCGGCGGCATCTTCAGTTAGCTCCGCCTCTATCTTCTTGAATAGTTCAATTTGTTGGGCAAGCTCCTCCTCCACTCTACCCAGCTGAACCTCTTGATTAGTGGCCCTCTCCTCTAGCTTGGTCACTTTCACTTGGACCTCCTCCAACTGTTCTTCCAAATCGATGACCTTGTTGCGGAGGGGAAGGATCTTGGCCTCAAGCTGGAGGGCCTTCTGCCCCTTGTCAAAGAGAAGTTTTTTGGCCTCCTTCCCAGATTGGCGGAGACTACTCAACTCTTGATTCATGGTAGTCTCGCACTTGGTAGCTATTTGGACTTGGAAGGGCAACTCTTTCTTCAAGTGGGCCACTTCCTCCCTCAGTCCCGCCTCTGCCTCTGCCTGGTTCAGTAGAACGTTGGAGGTAGCAAAGAATTCACCAAGACTTTGACTCATTTGATCCCTTAGTGAACCCCCGTCCAAGGCCTCCAGCGCTTCTTTAGCAGGAAGGCGTTTGAGGGCATATTGGAGGATTGTGGGAAGCTCGAAAGCAGGAGGCGCCTGATCATCTCTGGGAGCATTCTCTCCCCCACCTTTGATTATTAGGAGTTGCTCAGGAAGAGAGGAGGCGCTTGGGGGGTGCTCCTTAAAGGATAGGGGTTGCACCTCGGTAGCAAAAGAGGTCACTCCAGTAACCCCCACCCTTGCCCTCTTGAACACGAGGCCTGAATCGATATCCTCGCCTTCCGAAACAACTACTGTCACTGCCCTTTTTTGTTTGTCATTAGAGATGGGACCTGGGGCAGCAGCAGGGGAAGAAGGACCAGCGAGGCCTGAGCCACCTGCCATGCGACGACTTAACATATCAGCCAACCTCTTCTTCTTCTCAGCATTAAGTATCATATCTGCGACAAACAACAAGTATGAGTTACAGTGCAACACACAGCATTACTCGGCAAGGTAAAGATAGTTAAAGAATAGAAAGTGAGTACCAATATAGATGTTGAGGGTTTCGACCTCGTACTCATGCCTAATCAACTGGGCAGTGTTAAACATTACTCTCCAGCTGGAAAATAGATGGCACAAGTCACAGTCGCAAGGGGCCAACTCCTCAAGACCCCGAGGTTTCTTAAACTTCAGTTTTTTAACCCAATACAAGAGAAACCCGTCGAGATGAGTGAGATCGTAGGAACTGCAGCAAACCCTAAAGAACTTCCCTTTTAAGCCTTTGTAGGATTGTTGGAAGAGAGTCAAGAGGACTCTCCTCGCCACCCCGTTGAGGCTTACCCAAAGCCTCTTCTCGGGGCTCTTCGCTTCGAAGAAGTGGAGGAAGACATCCACAGAAGGAGGGCACCTCAGGTGGTTGCACAATATGGAAAAGGCTCTCACGAAGGCCCAACTGTTGGGGTGCATCTGGGCAAGCGCCACGTTAAGCTTTGTGAGGAGGATCCTCTCAAACCGAGTGAAGGACAAGCGAACCTTGACCCGCTTGAAGATGGTGGCGTAGAGGAAGAAGGACTCTCCGTCGTTGGAGCAATCATCAACGCATACTAGTTCACCCTCTATGCAAGGTCAAACCGAGAGATATGCGTCGCATTGCCTGCCAAAGACGCGCCCCTTGACCTCGTTCTCGTCATCCCTGTGTTTCCTCAAGTCTTCACAGGTGGTGAGTTTTGAGGTCTTAGCAAGGACTCAGGGGCCTAGGGGTAGAGGGCACTATAGTCGACTGAGGGAGGAGGGTTGGAAGTAGTTTTTGTTCTTGTCATCTCGAATCTAAAACAAAATGAGAGGCAAGAGGAAAAAAAACAAGAGTTTAAAAGAAAGCAATGGTGTGTTTCAATTGGTGTTCAAAGACTCAAAGATGAAGAACGCAAATAGAGCAGAAGAATAGAAACCCTAAAGTGTAGAAATCATAAACAGTCCCAGAGCAGTTATAGCATGTAATGGGTAGCAGAATCATGAAATGAAGGCAGGTCAAGGGGTAAAAATCATACCTTTAAGCAAATGAAGACGAATGGTTGCAAGAGTTGAAGTGGGAGTGATAACGTTCGAAAGAAGACGATGATCGCAAGAGAGTTTGAGTGAAAGTGATGGAACAATGCTAAAGCGCAGGTTTTTTAAGGGGTTTAACGTAGGCAAGGGAGCGCAAACATTAAGAAGCCTTAGTCGTTGATCTAACCACATGTACGCAAATTAAGGAAGTATGGTGAGGTCCCTTCAGCGCACTGTTCATGTCCTTTCACTCAGAACCACGTAGGTCGCCCGAGCCGATGACTTAGTCTCTTCGCTGAACAAATTAACAACTTGAGACTAGAGGGCTTGTGTACCTACCAATCCTCGGACACCGAGAACAGCTAGTAATAGTGAGCCACGTGAGCAAGGTCCCACAGCATGGGCCAAAGCCACGTGGGCTAAGTCCCACAAGTAGCATGGACCAGTGGGCTGATTAGTCATCAGTATGTCAATCACTAGAGTAGAACGATGTATCCTCGTCACGCAACAAGGTGATTAGTCCTCAACAACAAAATGGGACAATGTGACATCGGTATTGGGTGTTTTGAACAGTTGAATTAGATCATGGAAGATGGGTCCCGATAACAAGACCAGTTATCAGTAAGATGCCTAGAGGTATGGAGAAGCCTAGGTCACGAAACATCCATGCGTGTGGCATGGAAAGTATAGTTAGGTGCAGAGTCTTGAAGGGCTTGAGTGCCCATCAGGATTAGGGTTTCCAAGTGAAGTTACATGCATGGCACGTGAACAGTAAAGGCACTCCCAGGACAGATGGCCCCAGAGATTAGGTGCATGAGGAGGTACCCAGGTAGTCATCATGTTAGAATTTGCACTCCAGTTAAGGGAAACCTTACGCACTAGATTATCCTAAAACTGGGTAATAGCGGCGCAACGGTATTTCCTGTAAAAACCCTAAATATGAGTAATGGCACAGAGGAAACCCTAAACTATATAAAAAGTAGTAAAACACTTCACAAAGATACATAATTTTTAAACTAAAACTAATATACTATACACTTGGTGTGCTTGCCCTAGTATTAACTTCAGCGTCAGAATGCAAACAACCTCTAAGCACCCCTTCTGTCTTTACAAGTGCAAGTTGTTTCAATCCAATGAAGCATTACCCAGAAAGAAGGAAGGAGGCGCGAGATTGTCATAGAGTCGGCTGACAGGAGAGTCAACCAGCAAGAACATCCTCAAAGGCCCAGGGTTAGAGGGCTCTATAATCAACGTTGGGGGGAGGGTTGGAGGTGGTTTTGATTCTGACCATCTTGAAGAAAACTAAATAGAGAGACAAAAAGGAAGAAAGACAAGGGTTAAGAAGAAGCAACGATGTGACTCAACGAACCAGAGAAATGGAAGCAAAGAACACAACAATGAAAAATGCAGAAAAACCTAAAGTGCATAAATCTTAAACAAGCCCAGAGCAGTTATAGCATGTTATGAGCAGCGAAATCACAAAACAAGAGTAAGTTATGAGGTAAAAATCATACCTTCAAAGCAATCGAAGGTTGAGATTAATAAGAAAGAAGTGAGAGCGCTCGAGAGAAGTAGAATGATCGAAGAGAGTTTGTAGAAGTGATGGAACAGTGAGGAAGCGCAAGGTTCTGAAAGAGTTAACGTAAACAAGGGAGCGTAAACGACAATGAGTCCTAGCCGTTGATTAAGCCACATGTGCGCAGATTAAAACGAGTACAAAGAGATGTCATTTCGACGCCTTATTCGTGTCCTTTCACCCAGTGCCACGTAGGTCACCAAGGGCAATGACTTAATCTCTTCACTGAACAGGTTAACAGCTTGAGACTAAAGGGCTTGTGTACCGACCAGTCCTCGAACATCGACAACCACTAGCAGTGGTGGGCCACGTAAGTTAGGTCCCACAAGCGACGTGAGACAATGTCCCTCAAGCGACATAAGTCAATGTGCCGATTAGTGGTCAGAGATCAATCACTAGGATATGTCAACATGTACTCGACAACAGAGTGAAGTCGATGTGACATTGAGCATCAGTGGTTCAAACAGCTAAAACTGTGCTACAAAAGGTGCACCCCAAGAAACACACTAGTTATCAGTGAAACGCCCAGAGTTAAAGGAAAGTTTGAGTCACAAGGTGCTCGTGCGTGTGGTGTAAATAGTCCATTTGGGCACAGCACAAGCAAAGGGCCTTAGAAGCACTAAGGCCTATTAGGGTTAGGGTTTCCCAAAGATAGAATGCATGCATGGCACGTAAATAGTTAAGGCATCCCTAAAACGGATGGCCCTGGAAACTAGGTGCACAAGTGGTTACCCAAGTGATTATGCCGAGAGAGGTTGCATTCCAGCAAGGGAAGCCCTACGCGCTAGATTACACTAAGACTGGATAATAGCAGCACAAGGACATTCCTCCAGAAACTCTAAATGCGGGTAACAAAAACAAAGTAAACCCTAGACTATATAAACAACAGTAAGAAACCCTAAAGAGGTACGCAACTTCTGAAACTAGAACTATTACACTCACTTATTGTCTCTTGCCCTAAGATTGACTTGAGGATCAGAGTGCAAATGACTTCTAGGACACCCCTTTCTCTTTGCAGGTACAGGAGTTTCGATCCAAGGAAAGCACAAATCCAAGCAAGAAGAAGGCGTGTAACATCGTTAGAGTCAACCAACAAGAACATATATATATATATAAGAATAATAACTCCTACATAAGACCGTATATATGGAGTAGAAAAAATTGGTAATTCTTACTAAGTGTAAGTAAAGACTACAGGGAGTTCTAGATTAATAGATAGGTCTCGGATAAAAAAAAAACTATTGAATCTATATGCTCTAGCTAGAGTCCTGAGATTTAATCCGTAGCCTTTGGCTAGATAAAAAAAAAAGCACTATATAATAACAAATACACATACAATGCAGGCACCAACATTGTTTCAAATAAAAGGGTACTGCACGAACGAAAATACGATAAAATTCAGAATCTTTAAGCACTACTATGTGGGGGTTGAATTATCTAATGTCTACAAGGGAATACTTTTTCTCTACAAGCCTACTAGCATATTTTTACGCTCAAAGTAAACGACTCGCCTATGCAATAATCACAGATTTAGCAGCACCTTCTATGTAAGCAATGGCTTCCGCCTCCGAAAGTTGTTCTCCCTCTACCAACCCTTTAATTAAGGAGTTGGCATATGCTTTATTAGGAGCACGTAATGGCAGCTTCCCAGATTTGAAACGTTCAATATCAAGAAGCGAAGACCTGGATAAAAGTAAAATAAATGTCATGCTAATACAGACCAGCAATTATGTTACCCAAATGCACAAATAGAAAGTATAATTTGTTACTCACGTCATGGTAATTACAGGAATATCCTGCTCCTTTCCTAGGTAGACAACATTACCATACCAAGCACCCTGCACGACATTAAGAAAAAAGGGTAATGAAGAGACGCTGGAACTAAACAAAATAAAATAAATGCATTAATTACTATCAGAAAAATGGGGGAACAAGGGATACCTTGACAACCTCCTGGAAGCTGAACTCCTTGTCAGAGACAGCATTCAAGGTGGTTATATCAAATAAAGGAGAACCCGCATCAAGGCTTATAATGTTTTCCTGAAATAAAATATCATTGAACTGCTCTAGCCTGTAACAAATGTGGACGAGAATCTAAAGTCAAGGCCTCCATTGGATACATAAGAAAGCCCCCCAAGAAATTATTCAACAATTTCACGCTCCAACAGGAAATGAAAGAGACAGACTATCTGCGCAAATAGAAGCAGATTTGAACTATAGATTTACTTACGAAATTTTGTACATGCACATGTGGGTCTTGCCTTCAAGTTTTTTTTCAGGATTAAGAAATGCAACACCTCCCAGTCCCCACGAATACGATGAATCCCGACCAAAGAATATATCACAAGGGAAAGTCTTCCACATGATCTCCTTTGGCAGAGTTCTGTTCACTGAACCAGAACACTGCTTCACCATACCATCCACCTGAAAGTCATTCATAAATTCTTCAAAAAAATATAAAAGACAACAAAAGAAACAAAACTACAGAAAAAGAAAGAACGGAAACAAAAATAAAAAGGTTTCAAATTCCTTGTGAACTGAACAATCAATACATATATTGATCACCCTAAGCCAGAAAGCACGAGATTTAATATGGTCAGATAAGAGAAGTTCGCTATTTATCACCCTAAACCCTAAATATCATAAATGCTGATGAAAAAATGAAATGAATGAAAAATGAACATCTGATTCGAAATTGTATTATTGCTTATCAGTTTATATATATTCCTAGCATGCTTGTTTTGGTGTTTGACAGCAGCACGATACTTTGGGGGTTTTATAACCGAGTTTCAATTCAATCCCTATATATATATAAAAAAAAAAAAGCAATATAACTTGAATGTTGCGTTACCTGTCCACCTTCTAGGTAGCAATTAAATCTTGCTTTCCACATATTTGATCCATACGAGGCATACCATATATAAACATTTGACAATTCAGATCGCCAAGTACTAGAAACATGAATCTCTTCATCTGCATGAAGCATATAACTTGTCAAGTAATAAATACGTGAAAGAAAGGTCACGTACCATCCTTTTTGCCAATCTATTGCACCAACTCTAGTGGATCCAGACAAAATTTGGAGGACCAAAATCTAGAAGTCTCATGAAACACATCAATGACCAAACTTACGGAGTTAACATTAAATTTCACGAAAAGAAAAATACTAATACTTCTGAGATGTTTTTCCAATTATAAAAAACATCAAGGGATCAAGGTTACCAGCATCAACTTTCAGTTTGGAAAGTGGTTTTATGACATCCTCAAGAAGTTCTCCAACATTTTCTAAACTTGGTGCACCCTTATCATCCTCATCTTCAGAGTCAGAGCTCGAAATTAGAGTATGCTTGCAAAGGGGAACAAAACAGCAAAATATTTAGTAAGTACTTGCCCATATAAAGGAATGAAAACAAGATAGACACAGACAGAAATGAATGCAAGAAAGGCGTACAAAATTGAAGATTTGAAAATAAAACCCAATCTTGATATAATTGTAACATTGCCACCATTTTCCCTTTTATCGAAAACACTGAAAAACACTTTATTTTGTTTTCAATTTTCAGTGGATTTTCTAAGATTTCTTTTTTCTAAAATTTACCTAAACTAATTTTTATCACTGTTTCCTAATTTTTATAAAAACGAAAACAAAAGATGCTCAAAATAAAGGGGTCCAAACCCATTAGTAGAACATCCCTTTTTCAACAGAAATTGTCTGATTATTTTGGGAACCATTGGGAGCAATTAGTTGAGCATTCCGCTCAATTCTCACACGACAACTCCAGGAAAAACAGTTATGGAAACTACATTACCGGAGGGGGTGCTATTTGTGAGACTAACTCTAGTGGTAGTTCAGATGCAAGTGTAGGCCAAAAGGGACTTAACGTCTGGCGAACCTGCAAAATATGCATGCCACTTTAGCACTAAGTTAAAGAATTTCATGCACATCTCAAGTAGCATAAATGTCATGTGTATGGTAGGAAAGAAATAGAGAACCTCACCCCTCCCTTGGCGAAGGAGAGAGAAAAATAAGTTATTTTTATATCCCTAAGAGGGAAAGGACGTACATCAGTACAACAAGTTCTTACCGCTTGAATTACATTCCATGTAGACTGAAATGGATAGGCCTCTAAGGATCTGATAACAGGCTTGTCTTTTAGCAAAACTTCCAAGCAAGCATGCATTGATCTTGCAATGGAATCAAGATTATATCCCCCTTCTAAAATCAATACAATCCTACCTTCAGCAAAATTCATCAACTGAAATAAAGAAAGGAAAAAAATTCTGTTACTGATACAGTGATCAGCATATTGAACTTGTTTCATATTTCCCAGAATTTGAAATTAATGAGAAGTAATATCAAAATATTAAAAACAGGTACCATAATTTAAAATGGTATGCTGATAATGATGTTAAGAAATTAATCAATAGACAAACTTATAAAACTACATATTTAATTGAGTTTTTCTAACAGCTAACTTTTCTTCAAATATAGCAGTTTTGATTTATCAAGTAACATACTAGCATTAGAATAAACAGTCTCAAGGAAGCGGTCACTAAAATTCAATCTTTAAAGTAACCTCTTTCAACAGAACAGAATAACCAAATGGTGTGACACGACATCCTCCCAAAGGGTCACCAACAGCTGTGACAATTAAAGAAGTGAATAATTATTACTTATTGCAGTTAAAAATAATAAATTAACATATAAACTGACCCAAATCCACTTCCTTCTTGCAAAACAAGTAAACTAGGCTTCAAGAACAAATGGTCCAAAACCAGGTGAAGAACAAGTGATACCCCCCTCCCACATAGATAACAGAAAATCCCAAACGTTATGTTGCATAATTAGGGGCTATTTCTTTCAACTCGTAACAATAACAGACCTGCATCAAATCCAGCGGAAACTATAATTATGTCTGGATTAAATTCTTTGGTTACAGGAAGCAAAATGTGGTCCCACACTGCAAAGTAATCTGCATCACCACATCTCCCATTCTCCCAGGGGACATTTATATTATATCCAGCACCTTCTCCTTCTCCCACCTTAGTATAAAATCCATCATCATTAGCAGGATAAAAACTCCCAAATTCATGCCTGTATGAAGAGAAAAGTTTAGTTGATTGAGGATCAACTGATAAACTATGAAATCGGTACAAAGTTTATCTGAAGTCCTTAAAGCGAAAGCCCTTCTCAGAGGTCCAACCCTAAAAACTAGTAAAAGAAGGGAAAATGATCTAGCAGTCAAGCCCATTACAGTACCTAACACAACCATGAGCAACAAATTTTTACCTTCCCGGATGTACTAAGAAACAACTACTAGATCACCAACCAATAAAACTGACCAGAAAATATGTGAAAATAATTAACACACCTGTGAACGGAGAAGAATAAAACTCGAGAGTCATTCCAGAACATTTTTTGAGTACCATTTCCATGATGGACATCCCAATCAACAATTAAAATTTTCTTCACACCTAAATCCGGCTGTCGCAACAGAAAAACCAGAAAAAATAAAGGTGGCAATAAAGTAACAGACTACTAAATGCTAAAAATTCTTAGTAAAATTGGAATTGGTAGTAGGTGTTATATAACTCACTCTTTCGTCTAAGAGATATCTTGCAGCAACTGCCACATTGTTGAAAAGACAAAATCCCATAGCTTCATTCTGCTCTGCATGATGACCTGGAGGCCTAACAATGGCAACAGCCGAATCCAATTCCCCACTTGCCACTTTTTCAACAACCTACTTGTCAAAAATATCTTAAATTAGGTTCTCAAAGTTAGTGTAGGAATAAGATATAAAGCTTAAATTAATCAGATTAAGCGTAAGGCCTGCAGAGGGTTAATGTATTGTTTGCAGCACTGCTGTGCTGTCTCACAAGAAGAAGCCACAACCATAATTTTCACCAAATCAGAGAGAGATAATATAGAGACAGTTGTGAAAATGTAACAATCTAACTGAAGAAATCTTGGCTACCGAGATAAACACAGTCAAGACCAGTCAAGGATATGAAAGTAAGAGGAAAAGCTAACATTTAATGAAAAAACACAAAATCTTTATATAGAGAAAGAATCGTCGAAAACATCACCTGTACTGCAGAGCCAGCAGCAAGGTACGCAGCTTCAGATGAACCTTCATTAAAATATATGGAATTCAATTTGGAGGCAATCTCGGGTCTCCGCGAACTGAACTGCTTGGAGCTAATGTTCTTAATCAGATTTACGTGAATTCTGGAATGCACTAACCGCAGATGTTTGTCTTCAGCTTTCTTGGCCTCCAGAATCAGGCATCTGGAATACGATAAAGAAAATCAGCAAGAATAAAGATAAAGAGAAAAAGATTTAGCGAAACCCTAAAGCAACGTGCATGCGTTACCGTTGAGGAATGCCGGCGCTCTCGAGTTGGTTCCAAATTGACCTAATGCGATTAGGAGTCTCGACGTGGTCCTCGTTGTTCGGCGTGTGGTGCCTGCACATCCTCCTATCGTATAGTAAACCCACACGGGGTTGACCGTTGACACTGCTTTCGCTACTCTTCTTCGCACTCTCGCCCTCCATGGCTACACCAACTTTTCAGTTTATGTCACTCTGCTACTGAACTTCATGCGTAGAAACCGGACAATTAACACTATTTCTAATTCTAACGTTTTATAAAGCGATTCATATACCATCTTTTTTTTATTGTATTATTGTATTGTTTTAAAACCTTTACAGATTTTACTTTCATAAAATAATTTATATTTTTTATATTTTAATTATTATGCTGAAATTGAAAATGCATTTATTCTTAAAACTTAATTTTTAAATTAAGATTTTATTATTACTTTAATAAAAAATTAAGAAACCTATATCTTAAATTTAACATTCTGCTTCTTAAACAATTTTTTAGAATTAATTAATCAATTAACAAATTTTATTTATTATTTAATCGATTTCTCTTTCTCTTTCTCTCCTTTGTTTACATGGGATTTTACCGCGTAAGAAAAATTTGAACAACCTATTCCCACCTTTCGACTTTTCCAATTTCTCCCGCACTTGATATTTTATTCTATTTTAAAAAATGGAATATAAGGAATATGAATTCCTTTTGTTTTGAAGGCATGCGCTTACACGTTCTCTTTGTGAGGGTAAACAGGTGCCATTGGACTAATAAGTAACAATGGTGAAGGTAGAAAAAATTGTACACTTCCAAATTACTGCACGGGTAAATAACAATCTAGATAAAAAAAAACAATACACATTTTTGGATTAACTAATTTTGAACTACTCTAAAATATATTTTAAGATTTAAAAATATTTTTAATTTTTCCATATTTAATAAAGAAATATAATTTATTTTAGATTTTTTAATTAGAAAATATTACAGTTGTTACTACCTGACGGATAATTTTAATTTTTTGACACCCAATAGATATGTAAGAAGAAATTCAGGGCTCTAAGAAGTAAGGTCATTTTTTCCTCTCCCGTCCCATTGGGTGTTTCTTTCTGAATTCCGACAAAGTTCTTTCTACACCCGAATCAAATAAATAAAATAATTAAATGTATTATCTAATTTATCCTTATTTCGGATAATTCATAGAAAAGTTGTTTTGAAAAAAAAAATTCGAAATGTGCTATAATATACTTCCAGAATACATACACATAAAAAGGGAGATTATGAACCAGAGGTTATGGCAAGATTCGGTGTTGGATTTCTTTTTCGTCTTTCCCCCTTCTGTAATTCTCGTCTCACTTTGTAATTAGAGATGCCTGCATTTTCTTAAGGTTCGTGTCTTTGGTACTATGTTGTTGTGTCTTTTTCTTGGCAAGCTACTTCAATCTTGATGTTTTGACATGATTTGATGTGGTCCTCTTGTATTATGAATTCTAAGTTATAAAATACAAAAATTTTCTTAGAATATAATTTCAAATATAAGTTTTTATTCTGAATTGTTTGTTCTGGAACTTAAAAAAGTTTAACATTTCAGATTGTATGATCTGATAGGTGGATTGTATAATTTATAAAACTAAATATATAAAAACAAAAGAGTAAATTTGGAATATTGAAATTTTTGGGGAGTAGTTTGAAATTACGGAGGTGTAAGAAGAAATATCCGAGTATTAATGTTCCAAAAAAACATCTTGCACATATGGGCCTGGGCCTATCAATCACAAAACATATAAAAATATAAGGGCAACTTCTTCCTGCACCTCATCATTTTTCAGAAAAGACGGTTTTGTCCCCTTTAAAAAATGACTTCCGATTGTTTTTTCCAAAATATTTCGGGAACATCTTTTATGTATTTTGGATTTATTAATCCAGAATTAAAAAATATATATTTTAGAAAAACTATTCCATAATGAATTTTTTGTTTTCTGAATTTTCTATTCCGAAAATACTTTTTGCTTACAGAATCATTATTCCGGAAACACCCAAAAATTGTAAAGGATAATTTTAGTATTTTTAAAAATTGTAAGGATGCAGGAAGAAGAATGTAAAGGTGCAGGAAGAAGTTGCGGAGTATAAGTTTGATTGAGTTTTAAATTCTTCGTATTTTCAATTGGCTTATTGTTAAATCTCTTTTGTTTTATTGGTAACTCATAAAAAAAATTATATTTTCTAATTGATATCTTGTTTATCTGTTTTCACACGAATGTTAAGAAATGTGAGATTTTATAATTAATATAAGATTATATTATTATTAATATAAAATAACTAGTGATTTTTATTATTTTAATTAAAAATGTGTGAAATAATGAAGTTTTGACGTTTCTTAATGACTTTCACTTTCTCACCTACAACTATTAAGATTGTTGTCACCCTTATTAATGTTGGTGAGAGCAAGAATTCCTTCTTATTCAGCTTATTTTCAATTTAAGCAATAAAAATCACTTATCAATTTATAATAACCACATAACTTAGTATTTGTTAAAATGTAAAAACAAGTAAGGTTACTAGGAAAAGATAATAACAATGTCACTCCTTAAAAAAATTTAAATGACAAAAACTCAATTGAAAAATATAAAATTTTTGAGTAATTAATAAAAAAATAATAAAAAATCAATTAAAAACAATTAAATTGGTAAATCACTTAAAACTTATTTGAACCAAAAATATATGCCTATTTACTTTCTTGTCACATGAGTAAAAAAAGGTGAAAATGGTTGGATTAAAAGTAAGTTTTTTGTAAAAAAAAGTTAAATACAAATAGAAATTAATTTGCATCCCTTCAGAGCTTAATCATTTGAGTTCATTGGTGTTAAAAAAATAAGATTTTCTTTAACACGTTTAAAGGAGTGTAAAAGAGTTTTTATATGATTATTTAATTACAAATCAATGACTTAAAAAATAATTATATTTAAACATGTTTTAAGTTTATGTAAACACGCATATGATTTTAGTCTCTGTAAGAATATTTCTTAGCTTAAACTTTTTTTTATATTTTTTTAATCTTTATCTTTAACTATAGTTAATTTAAAGTTAAAAATGAAAATTTTAATTAATATAATTATTGAATAAGAAAATGAAAAATAGTGAATTAACAACCCATGTGCCAATAAACAGACATGTGGGGAATACAAGAAAAACAAACAGAAAGGTTGTGATGGACAACAGAACAAGCATCAAACACAACCTTGCATAAAATGGAGAAATAAATAATATATTGGGAAGACAAATCATATTATTTAAGCAATCATGTGTTATTTGGGAACCACCTCACTCCACACTCAGCCTGACAAGAGAATCAGGCATCAGCCCATACGGTGTCTTAAAAAAAATGAATTAAAAATTGGTTTGCATGTGATTTTTCATGCTCAATTCCACAAACACCTCATGCACACTGCTACCATTTTTTGTTGTTCTTTCCCTTTTCTTTCTGCAAATCAACATTTCAACTACAAGGACCACACATCGTTTGACTACAAGACCATAGTCAATCACAAAATTGGTATTTCACATTACTGATATAAGAAGTCCGCAACATAGCATATTTGTTTTTGTTCATTGAAAGAGCACAATTCATGGTTCGAAACTGACTTGATTTTTGTATCAACCGGGATTCAGGTGATCATTCCATTACTAAGAAGTGACTTCCTAAGAAACATTGGTGTTCCACCTCTTACAAAAACCAACATTGGTCATCAAGATAGACAATTGAAAACCCCTTTCATAGATTATATAGAAAGGTCCGATTATGTTTGAAGCATACATATTAGTGTCTCCAGGTGCCACCATCTCATTGACAACGTTGTGTACTTCTTGGGACAGTAGAGTGAAATTGCTGCCAAATTCAATAATTAAATAATCAAAAACCCAATAACTAGTGGAAGGTGGAGAAAGATATTTCAAGAGCCCAAAAACTAACGTCCCCAAGTTCAACACCTAGAAAAATAACATTCACAATAATACAGTGACATTGAGCAGTTTGCACTCATGTTCTCAACCCCAGCAGAAGATCATGAAGGAAGAGAACAGAATGATTAAGAAACTAGACTGCACTAGTCTAAGGCCACCATGACTCTCATCATTCATGCCAGGTCCTGAAGGTCCCATGCCACTGCCAATGCCTCCTAACACTCCAGGTGTTGTGCTGTATGGAGTAGTACCAGTGGTGGTTCCGGTTCCGGTTCCAGTACCGGTTGATGGGGTTCCCGTGGTGGGAGTGGTGCCCATGGTTGGTGTAGTTGTGACAGGAGTTGTACCAGTGCCTGCAGCACTGATAAGACAAAGGAAGGAATCAATGCTCAACTCACATGCTATGTCTCAAAACAACAAAAACAAAAAACACAATAGCTAACTACCAGTTACATATTCACGGTCCTAGCCATGATAAACAATCAAGTTTTACAATCAAAAAAGGGTTAATAGAACCAAATAAAATTATCCGCATTATTACACACAACAGCAAACACACCCAACTAACTATTTTGTTTGGACTCAAAATTCGTACCCTTCTTCACCTGAATAAGCCGGCTTTTAATGGCCATTAAGTTTTAAAAAACTACAACCATGCTCATTCTCAATTCCCAACTACTTTTCCTAAGTTGATAATGACTCCAGCATGAACGAAATTATGGTTTTTTCATAGTAACATGACATTCAAGAATACTCCAGAACACAAAATCTTTCGTGAGATTTGCTTTCCTAAAGAATCGTCCTTCTCCCTTTACTTGACAGACAATAATGGAAGTACCAATAGTGTTAACTGTTAGCCAAATTGACTGAGGTAAATAGAAGTACCAGTAGTATTGTTTAGCGAGAAAAGAAAAAAAAAGCAGCTTTTCACAAATTTGCAGGTTAAAAACAGAAACAGACGAGAAAACTATAGAAAGCGATGGGTGACGAGAAGGGTCATACACCACGATAACAAATATGTGGACTTTTTTAAAAGTTTGATGGCCCAGATTCCGAAGCAAGTGTTGTCCTTTTGGCTTTTGGGCAACATCATCATCCATCACCAAAATTCAAACTTGATCATGAAATGTGGAAACAAAAATACAAACTTCTCAGTGCTCATTGTTAACTTACCCAATCACCCTCCTCCACTTACTTTTTATTAACATACACATAAATGAGGGCATTTATGTCTTGCTACTATTTTGTAATGCCAAAACTGCTAAAGCAGGGAGCTAAGGATAAGATCGTTGAATTGGGACAGACTGGTCATTTCTTAATGATATTGTCCAAATTTTTTTGTTTTAAAAAGATTCAAACTTTAATTCGGCATCGGATCCCAATTATTGAAGCATCTTTAATAACTTAAAAAAGTTGAGTGTCTCGCTGCAACGGCTATAATCACCAATAAATGGGTAATGAGTTGCACACCCAATTGTGAAGTTCCCATATTGTCAAAACCAAATGAAAAAAAAACAGTTCGTCAACGTAGGACAGAACCTCATGTCAAAGCGATATTAATAGAACGGAGAAATTAAAAACGAACGTCTAATAAATTTGTGAATGCTGATGAATATATTTAAATTCAGAATTAAAGATTATAAACCTTATTCTGCTTGTACCCAATAATTTATTTTCTTAGTTCCATCCTTTTGCCTTCACCAAAAAAATATACTCCTAAAAAAGCAACTTGAATAAATATCTGAGTAATGTTTCTTTTATTTCTGTTTCCTTGTACACTACTTTCATATTTTCTTTTATCATGATTAAAAGACAATTTGAATTTTAACTTTTCTCCACTTTCTTTTATGATACAAAAAAGTAAGCACGGCTGCAGTACTTTAGTATCAGGAAAAAAAAAGTGAAAATCAAAGCGGTTGTGAAATTCCCCTTCACAAAAATCTAGTACTTACTTAAGAACAAATGTCACTTTATTTTTTTAAAAAAAAAACCTAATTGGTTTGCTTTGAAACGTTATTTACGACCGAACTACACTAATCAAACTCTCTTCCCATAGCAACACTGCACTGTGTGTAACCTTACGAAACACTGCCACACTACCACCCAGCAAATATGCCTATTGCAAACCAAATAACCCTTTTATAGTTAAAATAATGTACTAATATATGCAAGTGCCCAAACACCGATTATGTTTTATTATGATGAAAAAAAGTAAGTTCAATATCAACGTTAACAACGCCAACCTTCAAAATCAGACAACCACGTTAAAACTTTAAGCAAAAAAGAAAAGAAAACATATTGAACCAAAGGAACAACAAACAGGAAGCTTGAGAATAAAGAAGATAAGAGTGGACGAAATCCATACCTGACACTTGACGGGTAGGAACAACCGCCACTGCCTGTTCACCAAGAAGGAGAGAAAGAGAAACAGGTAAAAGGGTCAGCTACTGTTGTTGTTGGAAGGAATATATGCTAAGAAAAAGAACAGAAAAGAGAGATCGAGGATTTACTGGGGTCAGATGCAGTAACAGTGGCGGTTCCAGCAAACTCACAGGACCCTTGAGCTTGACCCTTCTTTTGGAAATAGCTATTCACGGCATAGTTGCAGTGGGCCCTCACGGTGTTGGGCTGGAAACAAGGCCCGTTTTGATGGAGAGGGTTACAGTCAGCACCAGCTCCACAAGCATAGTCCAATGTTTTCTGCAAGATCGCGTCGCCTCCATCCTTACAAACGCACCAAGTTGCAGCTGTAACGGCTTAAACACATTAGCAAACAAAGACAACGAGTGTAAAAGAAGAAAAGGTTTAGATTATGGAGAGGAAGTGATTTTATGCTTAGTGCTGAAGGTTTGGACGAATAAAGGTATACATGGTAGGACTCTTTTGAAGTGCCAGAACAAAAGAATCTACGCTAGCAAGGTGAGATGTTAGTAGATCATGATGTTAAGAAATGTGGAATGGCACACTCGCATGACTAAATATGTTCCTAGCTAGGATAAAGTTTGCTCTTCGAAGATTTTGTGAAAAAATAGAAAGCAGAGAGACAGATCCAGTGGTTAATATATGGAAAAGACGTCTAAAGTAGAAAAAAGTAAAATTTTGAAGGTCGAGGTTGAGAAGGGAGAGTAGAAGAAAAGGGAAGTTGGAAGCATACTTGAAGTGCCAGTGAGAGCCAAAAGAAGCAGTGCAAGAGCTAGAGCAGCCATGGTAGGAGATGAGGTAGAGCAATGGTGTTATGAGATGGAGAGAATAGGTGGTAGAGCAGAGAGTGGGAGTGAGAGTGAGGAAGGAGAATGGTGGGTGGGTGCGTGACAGAGTGTGAGATGAGATGAGAATATGAGGACAAAATATAACACGGGAAGAGAGGAGATGGTAAAGTTGTGCAATGTGTAAACGGTGGGATGATGGTTGGCCTCCTTTTGTGTCGGCTTGTGAATGCTTTTTGTACTTTTGCAATTTCAGTCTCACCACTACTACAACTACTTAATGTGGTTAAAAATAATGTAAATAATAGTTGTGTGTTTGTTTCTAATCACGCTCCTCTTTTCTTTACCCTATATCAAGGAAGGAAAATAGTTTCATAGGGACTCGTAAAAGGCTAACAGGGTGAGGGAGGAGGTCTAAGCAGTGAGTGAAAACGCACCTTTGGGAGTGTGTCACTGTTTATCTTTGGGAGTGGTATTTTGCTAAGGTCCAGCTAGAGTAGAAAAAACGGGAAGAATTAAATAGTACTAGTCAAAATTGATGAAAATTTGACAGAAAGTTATGAAAGTGTTTAAAGAATTAATTTGCACAGCAGAAGTTTTTTGGGTTCAGCCTCACAGTATAAATATTCGAACTGTGGAAATAAAAGATTTATTGTTGCACGTCTGGTGTTAACGGCTAGAATTGTAAAACCGCACATGTATATGTTCCATGCACCATGGTCCCAGGTAATTCAATGTTATTTCGCTAGTTGTACTTGTGGGTTGCCAGAAGTAATGACACGAGTCTGGTCTCCGAACTATCCCCTGCTTCTCCTCTTAATTGAATATCTCAGCTGCACCAACGGTCCAAGAATTTTCTTCCTTTTAAAATAAAGAGACTAACCAATAAAAATAATTAGTGTGTGAGAAAAAGTTGTTACACAACACAGTGTTTGTGAACTTGATTAGTGATTACATGAGAGATGAAATATCTGCTTACTTTTTTCGCTTTCAGCGTCTCATGCTTTATAGAGAGAGTCTCGGGTCTCGAGGGAGTGTAACATGACTCACTGGGTCATCATCTAATGGATAAGACCACGACCCGAACTAAGGGCATGGGCCGGAACCAAGTTGATTAACACAATATGCGTTTGGGTTAGGTTTAGTGGAAGGGCAAAGAGGTCTACGATTCACAACAAGTACAGAATTGAATTAACTTTGAACCCCGGAAAGCTATTAATTTAGCTTTGAGCCCCCCAAAAGCTATTAATTCAATATCTATGACTTTTGTTTCTTTCACACTACCAACATCTATATGGCACATCTTTTAGCGAATTTATACATGACTTCTCATACTCCCACATGGCAAACTCCCTTTTGATAACTATCAATACAACTATTAATGTGGGGAAAAAAAAGTTTAATGAGTTGTGGGGTTTGAATGATTTTAAAAAATTGAGGGTATTTTGTATAGGAAAATTTGAAATTGGGTTTACTCTAGGTTTGTTTTTTTGGTTTTATCATTGAGGGCTTCTCCAATTGCTTCTCTCATCCAATTTTTCGATTTCGTCTCGACGCTGTTGTTGAAGGCGATTTGTTCTTTGGTGTTGCAAGCACGGTGTTGGATTGTTTACGAAGTTTCAATTTGGTGTGGTGGAGTGTATTGCTTGGTGTGTGGTTGATGTTTGTTTGTGTTGCAATTCTGGTGGTCAGTTTTAGACTATTTGTAGGTGGTAGTCACCGAAACTAGGAAACTATAATAATATAATGAAACTAGTTGGTGACTGACAACTAAAATTAGTATTGTGCAAAACAAAAACTTAAATGATCACATATATCAACCTATGTAACCACGTGTTTGTGTAAAAAAATCACTTATTCATGTCGCAGTCATGGTGGTCGATTTTGGGTTGTTCATTAGGAGAGTGCATAGTAGTTGGAGTCACCAAAATTGGATAATTATGATGATACGATAAAATCAACATGTGATTGATTACAGAAATCAATAATACACAAAACAAAAATTTTAACTGACTATATATGTCAACCTGGGATTACACTTAAGTCCATGTAAAATATAAATACTTTATAATGTAATTTTCCACGTTTTCAAATGATATAACGTTACATTTGTTATGTGAAGGTCAAATTCCTATAAGTGTCAAAATATTTGTTTTTTTTTTTGTATATTTCTTTTTAGTTAGAATAACTTTTTAAATTAGCACTATCTGAAAAGATAATACTTCGAATACTTCTTTATTGATACACACTATTTTAAGATATTTCAAGAATGGAAAGGTTTTTGACTGGAGAGTCTTCTTAAAGTAGTTATTGAATGCATCAGATATAATAAAGACTACAAAAATTAACAACCTAAAGCTAGTAAGTTTGCATTCTTTATGAAAGATTCATTTATTAGGAAAAAATAATCAGTCAATAAATAACTCCCCGACAGTTCCTTACTACACTTGAATGCAAACCAACATTCTCCAAAACCAAAAGCCACGCAATGCAAAATGCTATGCATCGGAAGGTGCATATTATAAAATATAAAATGCAGAGGCCAATATATGTTTAATTCAATATCATGTGGGTCTTTGATATGGAGATGATGCACAAGATTTTACCAAAACTATGAACTTTTAATACGCAGTTAAGAATTGCAAAATGAAGTTGCTGATGACAACCTGAGACACTACCTATTCTTCAGAAATATATTTTAATGCTATGTGGATTCTGGAGCCTATTTTGGTTTTCAAGGACAAGCTCATTTCTTGGTATATTAGTTGATAGAAATATGATGAATATGAAAGCAGTGTTCCTATAAAAGCATTTCACAGGCAGGTAGGATCATACAATCCAACATATATCATCGAGATGTTGACGGAGCAGAGTTCAACTTGAATTTGTTACAAAGTCTAGTATTTACAGTGCACAGACAGTATATGCATGTCGGTTCCATTTATAATTTGTTGAAGAATTATTCCCAGTCAGCGTCAAAGAATCCAGCATCTTTCATCTCGGAATAATATGCAGTGTCCAAAAGGAAATCTTCCTCCTGCAGTACAAAATATGATGTTCATGCATATATTATAGAAACCAAAAAGAAACAGTAAATAACACTGAATGTTTACCCTGAAGAAATCTGCAAGAAAAGTAACGTAAAGAAATGGAAGATACAAAGAGTGATAACAAAGCACAGTGAGATCATACAACCTGCAGCAGATGGGAAGCATTATCTGTTATTCAGAGTTTAAGTTATCGAGATGATAATTAAATACCTCTTCTAAGTCCTAATTGAAAAGAAGATATATAGTGTTACCAATTGCCGAGTCCAATGCCAATTCCTGCGAGTCCACAAGCAAACAGGCTAATCACACTGAGGACAAACATTACAGCAACATAGTTGTAAAAAGCTGGTCTTGCTGCAAAGAAGAAAGAAAATGAATCTTTTGGAATATAACTGGTAACAGAATTAGGGTGTTCGGCAGAAAGTTGTCTCTAACGTATATGTAAACAGATGTTCTGCTCAATGATACACTAATATCACTTCCATGTTTCCTCATTTGGAAAGTGTGAATGTCCATTCTACGTGCATAAAAAAGCTATCCACACACTATCAGAAGTTATACTCACGTGGTAGCTTCTCTCTCCATTTGGAGAAATGTGCAAATAAAATGAAACCATATGCTGCAGCAAGCAGTAACTTATGTACTATCCATAAACTCCACTTGATTGTATGAGTGCTTCCAACATGGTTATTGAACAATGGGACCCCAAATCCAAAAACATATATTGCCTGATAGGAAATGCTTAATTAGCAAAAGACAAATCACGAAATAATGCATAAAAGGGGATGACAGTTAAAAGCAGTTTGAGTAATTAATATCTATAGAACAATGAACACTTGACAGGGCATAAACGATGTGGCACTGTGTCTAATATCATATGCAATGAGAAACAGACATGAATGGAAAACCATTGCAGGTTGAAACCACCGTATTTTTTTGTTTGTTTAGGAAAGAAACTGCAAATTGAAATTCATGTTGAAGAGAATAGGGAAAGTTACAGATCATGGATAAGTGATCCTCAAAGAAATGAGATACAGCATATAATCACAATTGAATAGAACCTAAATCAAATGACAAGTTAAATTCTAAAACAATAAAATAGTGTCCCTAATATAACTGCAACAATTTGTTATTTCCTATTTGATACATCATACATCTAAGGAGGGGTGATGCGAGCAAAATTTCAGCTGTATTTTAACGTATTGAAGGCATTTATATAATTACTAATTTATGGTTACAATCCGAGAATAATATTTCCTCATTTATTAAAATATCATATTTGGATCCTCACTAGGATATCTTTTAGCCTAACAGTCTTGAATTGCGCTAAAACTTTTTCCAAAAGTGTTTTACAGCATGCTATGAATCTTGTGTCGCAATTGTAGCTAATGTCTTGAAGTGATCTAGAAGGAAGCTTCCAATTGAAATTAAAGACTAAAGTCCCCGCAGTTAAAAGAAATTAAAGACTATGAATTGAGATATCATGTGATTAAAGAGAAATATATTACAGTTTAAAAAATATACCATACTACATGCGAGCACTTAATTAAGAGAGAATAAGCTACATCTGTCAGACCAAGACGACACATCTAGGTCCTTTTATGTATTAAACTTGGCAGCTATGCCGTAAGGAAAAATTTAATATGGAAGTGATAAAGCACTACTAATTAGGATATGGGAGTAAAAAATGGTGATGCAACCACATTAATCCATACACAAACTTTCTATTAGAAATTAAGAAAAACTTGTAAGGCACAAGTTTATGGGTTTTCAATTCTGAGAAATTTGAGAGATGCCTAATACTGGCAAGGACGAATACAGTCAAAATTTGGGAGCTTATGAACTTCTTTTAGTAAATAACAACCACCTTTCTCGTTTTGTAAGAATTAAAGAGATTACATAAAATACACATGACGTTTTCCGTAGAATGATGGAGTTGAGTTCAACAATATGACAAAAAGAAAAAGCTCAAACATTTTCGAGTAAACTCTCAAAAAGGAGATGGATAACTCAACTTGACTTTTGGAAATTTGGATCATGAACATTCACTGCAGAAGGAGACTAATTAATAGTTGTTACAGAAAGCAGCCACCCATGAACATAGGAACAGGTACTATAAACGTAGAATCACTGCCAAAACAAGTTCACTTATCATTTCAAAGGCAAAGTTTGTTTAACATTATGTTTCATACTGCAAAACTTTCTTAACAGGTGTGTTTGATGCACCCATTAGTTCTTCAAAGAAGGTTGCACCATTGGTAGCGATCAATGTAGCTGATATTAGTGACTTCTTTCCTGAGCTGTTATATTTACAATTGTGATGTAGAGTGAGACAAAGTTACATTGACAACAAGAAACAAACCAGGGTAGGAAGAAAATCAAATGATATTCATAAAAGGGAAAGTATATGAAACCAAGAAAGAATAAGCAAGTTGAGACATAACTAATGTGAATGAAAATCAAAGTCACCTTAAGAAGGGTATCCACAAAGACAACAATTCCTGATGCAATGAAAGAGTGTGCTAGAGCTTCCATGCCATTCATATAGTTATCCTTCAGTAAGAAAGCTACCAAGCTTATCTCTAGACATAGCATACCAGACGCTGTAAATAATGACAGCAGATTCCATGCAACCTCCTTTCCATGAGAGCACTGCCATGCCTGCTTAAGCAAAAAAGCAAGAACTGAAAGGCTAAAAGAAGGAAAGGTACAAATCCTACTGCCAACTGAATGGGAATAAATTAAAGTGATAATCACAATTTACAATGAAGCACACACAGAAATGGAAAAGCTATGACGTAGATTTTGCACCCATACAGATTACTTTTACCCACTGGACTCCAATGCAAACAGAGCCACGTAGCTGAAAAACTTAAATGCAGATTTTTAAAGTTCATGAAGTGAAACAAGTCTTCACCATTGCCTCGCCGGAACCACCCTTGTGCTTTCATCTTGAACACCTTTCTTTGTTCATTCACAATTATTGCCAGTTTTTTTCTTTCCAATACGTTGGTCAACTTCAAAGATATGATAGATCCAGCTCCCAACACCACTCTTGTTAATTGAACAATTTAAATAAAACTGGTTGTCTCATGCTTCTTCTTTTTTTTTACGTAATATGCTGTTGGACTTCAGAAGTCCTCTTCCCAGCTTTCTTTCAGTCTCTAAAGATTAAAATCATGAGTAGAACGATTTCTTACTTCTTGATAGTGTGAAACATTTTACACCATCAGTCCATAGATTTCTCAAATCAGCATGGAAGCAGGGGAGAAAACAATATATACAGAAAAAATGAAAGATGCGATGTGGTGTACCTGAAGAGAAGACCATGCGAGGTTTAAAAGCGTAACGAGCCAGAGGAGGGCATAATAGGAAACAACAACATAGGAGCCTCGATGACAGAGGCTGTTGAGGTTCTTCTTGGCGTGCAGCGCAAGATACAGAACGAACAAGACGGACGAAACGACAAGGAAGATGCCGTACCCATCGCACTTCAGATCGCTGCCAAGTGGCGACAAAGCCTCATCTTCGATACTCTGTGACATGCTTTCAGGGGCTGAGATCGTTAGGAAGAAAAGGGGTTTGCGGGAACCATAGGACATTGTTTGGCCCCTGCCAATGTGGATTTTTCTTCAACAAGATCGTGAAATTGAGTTGATGATGGAGTTAACTACCCACTTTCCTCTCTTGTGATCTAAGTTTCCGTGTAATGATATCAATCATGATTTACAACTTTTTATTACAGTTTTAACGCCTTTAATATGCTAACAATAATTTTGCACTAGGCGTGTAAATCTACTAATACGGAATCATTACAGCTTAATCATACTCCACTCAAGAAAAATTCTTCAGTCAAAATTCATATATAATAATGTAAAATAACTTTAGATATGAGATTTCTAAAAACATGTGTTTTACAATAAAGATAATAAATAGTTTTCAAGTATAATAAAGGATATGTGTTTATAGAAATAAGTTAATATTTATTTTATTTTATTTTATTTTTTTAATATTTATTATTATTTTTTCTTATTTTAATTTTTATTAACTCTTTATTTTAATTGTTTTCTATAGTTAAATCTAAAATAAGTGTATTGTTTCTATATATTCTAATTCAATGCTTTGATTTAAGTAAGAAAAATTATTTCTTATTACATTCTTTATCTTTATTCTTTTCTTTTTGTTCATCTATTTTTTTATAACACAATGGATATAAAATCTTTATAAAAACGTATTTTGCAGTAAAAATAAGAATTCATTCTCTTTGTATAACTTGGTATAAAGATTAACACCCCCACACACAATAAAATCCATACACTTTTACACCCTAATAAATTATTGTTTTAATTATATTTATTTTATTTTTTAATTTAAAATATTATTATATTATTATAAGTTTCAAAATAAACTTTTCCAAAACATTAACTTTGAGTTACATACTGAAAGAGAATGAGAATGTGAGAAATTATTTAACCCATCATTTATTTATTGCATCCATGTTATTGAAAGAGGAAGGTGAGAAAACATAGGATAGCTTGAAAATCATGGAGATGATGATGAATACAAATGGCGTGAGAGCCTAGGACGAGGGTGGACAGAAAGAGGCACTGCTCTCTGGAGGGTGAGCCCATATGCTTCATCCATATTGAGAGTTTTGGGGTCAAGTCCATTCTCTAACTCCCAATCAAATGCATGGGCTAGGGTAGCAGTGACTAGCTGAACCTCGATTATACCTAAGTTCATACCAGCACATATTCTACGCCCAGCACCAAAGGGTATAACCTCAAAGTTGTTGCCCCTAACGTCAACGCCACCCTTCTCACGGAGGAACCTTTCAGGCTTGAACTCCAATGGGTCTGACCACTCGTTAGGGTCACGTCCTATGCCCCACACATTGACCAAGAGAGTTGCACCTTTGGGAATGTGGTAACCAAATATCTCACAACTCTTTTCAGCAATTCGTGGAATAGAAAGAGCGGTTGGTGGGTGTAAACGAAATGTTTCCTTCACCACAGCCTGTAAGTAAGGAAGTTGGGGCAAGTCAAGTTCTGTAACAAGTCTGTCTTCACCCACAACACTGTCAATTTCTTGTCGCACCTGAACCATGCTTCTTGGGTTCCTAATTAGTTCAGCCATTGCCCATTCAATTGTGCTTGATGGTGTGTCTGTTCCAGCTCCAAACATGTTCTGCAATATCGCTTTACATCAGTTGTGAAAAAAGGTACTGTTATAGTCTGTGGAGAATATACGTACCATAAGTATTGCTTTGATCTCCTCATCAGACAGCTTGATTCCTTCTTGAGGAGTATCTTTCAGTGACAACAGTGTGGTTAAGTATATGTTTTGGTGTTTCTCATTCTTGGAAATCTGATGTTCCTCAATAATACTAGTTAAAAATGCATCAAACCTCTTGCGTAGTTTTTTTGCATTGGCTTTTACTCCATTAAGGTCTAGCCAATCCAAGAATGGAACGAAGTCACCAATATTAAAAACTCCTAACAATTTCATGAGCTCCAACACCATAGATTTAAACTCATCTGCCTTTGGATCCCAGCCACTGCTTCCATAATCGAAAACTCTTCGTCCTATCATTATCCTTGCCAATGTGTTGGTGGCACATACGTTCAACAATTGTCCCAATTTCACAGCTTTTGAGTCTGAACTTGCCAAATTACATGTTAATCTTTCTACCTCTTCCTGTAAATATATTTGTTTAGGTTATATTATTCCCATTAGAAAAATTGAATAGACTTGCAAAAAAAGTCGGGAAAATGTCCAAAATGGTGGTGTAATTTCATAATGAAAATATGAAAATAAGCGAATGTAGGAAAAATTATGTAAATAGACAAGTCTCCATAGTGAGTACAATTTCAAATTTTCAAAACTGCAACGTGTGATTACGAATTATTTGAATTTGAAATAGAAATATGATTTTTATGTAAAATTTGAATTGAAGTTGTCATAGATGCGTACAACTTTAATTAAGCCCACTAAACCGTCTCAATTTTTTTCTAATGAAAGGTTTTAGGGGATGACAATTTTAGTGTAAATAAAATTTAAAAAAATTATATTTTGAGTTGACACTTTAGTGTATTTTATTTTAATTAAAATTTTCATCTTAATTAACGACTTTAATTAAAAAAATATATTTATTAAATAATAATTAATATATTTAGTTAAAATAAAAATATGTATATAATAATTTAAAATTTGTTTAAAAATACATAAACGGACTAACAATCTTGTGTAAAATTTTATTTTAAATATATAATTTCAGAAAATTATTTTTATTTTATTTTAAAAAAATTATAAATAAAGTTGAAGAATTAAAATTAATTTTTTCCTAAAAGAACAAATAATTCAAATATGACATAAAAAGTTGAGATAATCAATTACAACTCATTTGCATAATGAAATAGATTAATCAATTCAAACAAACCAAATAAATATGTTTATTGTTGTAATGAAGTGATCACAATAGAATCAATTATCCATTTAAACAGTAAAATTATCATTTGTGATGTTATTTTCATCAAATATTTGAATATCGTCTTCTTTTAATGATTGATATTCAATAATTTTATATATATTTTAACATAAATAAATGATTGATATTCAATAATTTTATATATATTTTAACATAATACATGTATACTACTTTTTATATATTATTTAATTTATATAATTTATACTTTCATTAATATTCATATTACATAATCTAAATATAAATATACATAAATCATATTTATTTATAATTACATTAATGCTACTTCACATATATAATTTATTTTTTAAAAAATATTTTTTTTTAACTTTAATAATATTTAAAAATATTAAATATTTTTAATTTATCGCACAACATATTTTTAATTCGAATTTACTTAAAATACTTCATATATTTTTAATATACCAAAACTTAATTTAGAGTAAGTTTCTTTGTAAAAAAAATATAGTTTTAAATTTTTAATTTTATTTATGGTTTTTTTTAAATAAAAAAAATTGAAATCATATACTATAAAATAAAAATTTACACATTATTACTCAATTTATGTAATTTTAAATTATTATACACGTATTTTTATTTTTAAAAATATTAATTATTATTTTGACGAGAGAAATAAACTGAAAGTCATTAATGGAGATGACAATTTTCGTTCAAATAAAATATATTATTAATCCAAAATATGAAGTTTTTTTATTTAGTTTACATTATGCTTGTCATCTCAATTAATTCTTTACTGACGAAAAAAATCTCCATCAACTATTTTACATTAAAGTTGTCATTCGAGATAGAAACTAAATAAAGTCATACGTACTATTTCTATTCAAATTTTACAAAATAGTCGTATTTCTTATTGACAATAGAGTATACGACTTTGAAAATATTTACCGTAATTTTTGTGTAGTTATATCAATTTGATATTTTCATTACCAAATCTTGCAAAGTCTCCCCTACTATTCCTGACAGTACTTGTTATGATAAGTGAAGTGAGAAATTTTTATTTTTTAATATAAGTACATTTAGGTGGAAAAACAAGAAAAAAAAATCTCATTAATAAACTAAAATTAGTTTATGCAAAAGGAAAACTTTTTTAAGTTGATAAATAATAAGATAATATTGTTAAATGATTAATGGAAATTGATATGGAAGATGGAAATGATGCTGACCTCACGCACTTCTCTAAAATCATCCAGGGCTTTACCAGAGAACATGTGAGTTGAGCTTATTTTTCTCAGTAACCGCCACCTTGGGCCATAGGGAGCAAACCCAAAGTCTTCTTTGTAATAGCTCATGTACTTGTTCATGAACCTCCGTGGCCGGTTCGAAAACTTCGCATCGTGAACCTTCAAGAACTGCTCTGCCACGGAGGCGGAAGCCGCCACCACAACGTCAACAAAGCCCAACCGGAGGTGAATGAGCGGGCCATACTTATGGGCCAGGGCTGCAAGGGCCTCGTGTGGCGCACGGCCCATGTGAGGCAAATTTCCCACTATGGGCCATGGGCTTGGTCCTGGTGGCAGTGGTACCGAATGCGCGGTTCTGAGCTTGAAAAGACTGTAAATAAGGATAGCTGCTACAATAGTAGTAGTAGCAAAAGCTAAAAGCCAAGGTGACATGGATATGGATTATGTATGTCTGCAAAGTGCTTTCAACAATGGTCTCTCATACAAAAGCAGCACAACCTAGTCTGTTATATAAGGGAAATTTTATGTGTGTTATTCAATGGAAGACTTTTCTTTAGTATTATTAATAATTTCTTTATTTATAATTGAAAGTAATTTATGATGAAATATGAAATTTGCAATATTAGTATGATTATTAATAATGAGCCCCAAAATTACATAATTCAACTAGAACAAAATTTAAGGATTGACATCACAAGCAATAATATTTTATAAATTTTGAAATTTTCCACAAAATTTATAAGATTAAATAGTTTTAAAATAGACTGTAATGACGAAATTTCTTCAAATTTTGAAAAAAGAAAATTGAAATTATTTCTGAGATGACTATTATAAAAGGTCATGTTACATCCTGTAAGAAAAAGATAGTTTTGAAAAGTATTTCCATGGATTTCAATGAAAATAATAGTAAGAACATGTGAGTTGAAAATTGTATACAAAACAGTGACAATATTAATTTTCACAATGGAATATTTGAGTTTCTATATTTTTCTTTGTTCTTCTAGAATATTAATCTCGTGTCTTCAGAGAAATTTAAAAAGTTGCATAGTTAAGTTTTGTATATTCCTTCACTGCTCTGTTTATTTTGTTTAACTAAAATTATTAATTTGGCGTTTTAAACAAAATTGCTTGCTTTGTCATTCTCTTTCTCCAATGCGTGAACAACCACAAAATATAACCACATAACCCTAACAAAGCCGTGAACTTTGAAAACCATTACAGAAAACCAGAATAAGTAACAACCCCCAAACACGGCCCAGTATTTTTGTGAATGTAATGAAACAAAAAGTTAGTATAAAGAAGAAAGAATGTGTAGAATTTGACGAGGGAATGACAAGTGAGAATAACTATGATGGTGTTGTGTTGAGGTATTATAGAAGAGGAGAATAGGAACCATCATAATGATTAAATATTATAAAACCATGATTAAATATTTTAAAATTAATTTATAAGATGAGGTGTATATTCATTATGTCCTTATATCTCTAATCATTTGAGACCTCAAACACATTATTATTACTAAGACCTGTCAATTTGTGCATGTGGCTACATATTTTAATAATTATATATAGCTTGATAACGAGTAATATAATAAGACTAACAAATTGTTTTTAAGATAAGTTATAGATGACTCTAATACTATATTAAGAAGTGAAATTTTAAATTAATTCAATCTTATAAAATCGACTTATAAGATAAAGTTTACACTTACTTATATATTATAAAATTTAATTACGTATAATGTCTAATAATAATATTTGAAAAGGACAAAAACTAGTATTTGAAAAAGAAAAAAATCAACCCAATAGTATTTGAAAAAGACAACAACCAACCCAAAGACTTTTTCACATTTCCCCAAAAGTGTTTGGACTAAGGAAATGATTTTTTAGAGTGAATGTGTGGACTTGTTTGGATTGCATTGATGAATTTTTGAGAATGATCTATTGAAGTTGGTGAGTAATGTGATGGTTGGAAGGAAGTTTATAAATTATCTTAAAAATATAAAATGTAAGTTTATAAATTTATTTTTATTATTAAAAAATATTTGAATAATAAATTATGATATATATTTTTAGAATGACAAGTATATTAATTTTGTATTAAAATTGAAGTAATATTATTAAATATATTAAAATTATTATTATTATATATATTTGTTATTTTGTATAACTATATTTTTTTTAATATTATAATTTTATTTTATTATTTTTATTATTTAGAATTATATATTGTTATTAATAGTATAATTAATTATTTTTACATAAATAATTTATGTAATATTTAATATATTATTATTTTTATATTGCATTATATTAATAATGATGATAGTAATAATAATAATAATAATAAAAGTAATTTATATGTATTTTATATATAGTAATATTAATAATGATAATAATAATAATTATTATTATAAATTTAATATATTTTTTAAAAAATAATTTATAAATATATTTATAAAATAAAATTACTATATTATTTTAATAATCAATATTATTATTACTAGTTGTAATACAGGTGCGGGTGTATCACATTTTTTATTTTTATAATTAAAACACATGTGACACATAAAGCAATAAACCAAAGATTCATCCTCAATTTAATCAAATTAATCATGAAAATATTATATACTAAAGAAAAATATATAATAAAATATGTTTATCTTTTATTTGTCTTAGACCCACAAAAATACTTAGTCAAATTTTTCCTCACGGTCAACCACTTCTCTCCATATCCTCCATCACTACCACCCCTTTATTTTTAACCCTCTCAATCAAATCCCAAAACAAACTAGTTTTTTTATTTTTTATTATTCACAAACAAAACTACGAACATTTAAATCCATAAAATTGTTTCAAGAAAACGTCTTATGATAAAGGACTTTCATCACTTACCCTCTGCCTCCTCTTGTTGAGTCCTTCTTATACCTACAGTCACATGTTTCAATCACAATTTCATAAGAAAAATATCGAATTAGTGTTTCACAAATTGAAATGCACATAAAGAAAATTATCGATTATCATGATGGTGTCCGCAACTCCTTTTGTTAAGTCACTTCCCTCCATCTAGTCACAAACTTCAATTACAATTTCATAAGACAAAGATCAAATTAGATTCTACAAAGATCAATCAATATATAGAAAGAGAAAGATAAGTGAGAATGAAAATATGTTTTTACATGAAGAAAGAAAGGAATGAGAAAAGAAAATGGGAAGTAGCGTACAACGAAAGGGGAAAGTAGATCCAATAGAGATTAAAGACGTTTTTTAAATCAATTTGAAAATTATTTTTACATACATTTTTCATAAAATATTTTAAGTAAATATTTTGTTTCCAATTTTTTACCTAATATATTTACAAAATTTAAAAAATTTAAAAATTTTGAAAATGTAAAAATGTTTATATTATTAAAATGGAGCAGTTCAGTACAAACAAACAACATATAAACAAACAATATCTAAGTAAAATTCCTTCTCTTTTGCCTTTTATTTTATTTCATAAATGTAAGTAATTTTAGTAGTTTCGTAGGTTATTTTCAAGAAGTGTAATCTTTTAAAAAACTTTTAATAAAATAGGTAAACTCTTAAAAAAAAATTTAAAACATAACTTATAGATTAAAATAGAAGCTGATTGCACTACTTTTCATTTTATTTTTCATTCACGATTTTCATTTTTAAAATTATTTTATTTTATTTTGTTTAGAAGTCTTTCTCTTAAGGCATGACTTCTGTTCTTTATATGTTACCCAGTAAAAATCAGAGAGTTTCAGCTGAATGAATTGTGTAAATGCATGCAGAGCGATGAGGTCAGGAGAATATTTAGCAAGAGTATATATTAACACCATACATAATAAAATATATGCATTTCACATACTAATAAATGAATATTTTAATTATATTTTATTTATTTTTTAATGTAAAAATTATTATATTATTACAATGGTTTGTTAATATATATATATATATATATATATATATATATATATATTTTACTTTTTAATGTTGAAGAAATCTTTTCTTATTCCGCAATGGCAGGTCTCTCAATTGAAGCAAGAAGTTGTCAGAGAATGGTGGGTGGGAAAAAAGACATATTTGAAACACCTTTTTTGTTTTCCTACCAATTACCATTTATTTATCTCTTTTTTTTTTTTTTTTTTTATGTAAACCTTTCTTATGTAGTCAATCAAGGAATATTATTTCCTTCTGCATCATGAGACCACCATACAAAATATCAACACTCCCAGTATATTCTCGATAAAAAGAAAAAAAAATGTTGTATTAATGGTACGACTTCTAAAAATAAAAGAATTAAAAATCAAATTCGCATACAATTTTATTAAATAAAAAATTAAAATGGTATAATCAAAATACAACTTCTATTTTAATTTTTTATTTAATAAAATTAAAAAAATATACTAATTTTGTGAAAAAACCATAAATAATAATCTATTTGTATTTAAAGTATATAAAATATATTGAATTAAACATTCTAAAAGTATATTTTTTCATTAACTTGAAATATAATGAAAAAAATATTAGGTAAAGATTGTAGTATGAGTTATAATAACGTCTGTTATTTTTGTGTACATATGCAAAATATTAAGTATATTTATAATAAAAGTAAAAATATTATATATAATTATAATAAAATATAATTATTTACAATTTTACCTATAGAACATTTATAATATAATTAAGAATAATTTTTTTTTTTAAATATGTGTGGTGTAGGTTCTTCGACTTTATTTACGTTATTCTATAGTTAACCCACATTCGTTAAACCAAACACAATACGTCTACACGTATCAGTTTTCGCGAAGAGTAATCAACTCGAAACAATCGTAGCGTTAAATGATGCAAACGGGTTCAAAGGTGCTGAACGCAATAATGAACAGGTGGAGAATTTTGAACTTCCAAAATTCGAGGTTGTGGATAAAGAATTGGATATCAATTGCAAGTACAATTATAAAAAAAAAATTTATAATAAGAAATCTGACATTCATAATTATATTTATGAATACGTGTTGTCAAATGAATTGTCTATTTTTTAACTCAAAACTTAAATAGTATTATTTTAATTTTCATAGTATGAAACTTGTTTAAAAAGATATTTTCCAATTCAAAATTGATTTGATTTTAATTATGGATTGTATAAAATGGGTGATTCGATCTTTTTAGAATATTTATAATAATACTAAATTTAAATTATTATTTTGAATTGTTTAATTTAAAAAAATTCTAAATTGCACGAATTGGAAAATGCTCTGAAAATAAAGTTAAACACCTCCATTTTTATACTTGTTATAACATAGAAGAACAAATCCGTTATTTTAAAAGAAAATGAATATGCAAATAGAAAAAGCCTCGGTGAACTTGGAAGATTTTGTTTTTCTAGTCCATGGTGACTAGGTCCATTTGTTTTATAGATTAGAAAACCTAAAACGCTAAACTAAAGTTTAGTTCACTATATTCTTATTAAATAACGGACTTAATTGAATTTGTGCTTATATATGTAGTTTTAAATAGTCAGTATATTTAAGAGTAATATTTAATTTAATAGTGTAGTTTATTAAAAAAATAATTTGGTATCTATGTTTTCTAAAATGTATCAAAATTTGTCTTTTTTTTAAGTTGCATCTTACGGCGTCAAGTACTACTTACGTGACAGAGAGGGGTAGGATTGAGAGATTTGAGGTGTCAAGTGACGGTGTCCCCTAAGGTCTTAGCCCCCGCATCGCCACTGGTGGCATCTCCTCCCACCCACTGTTGTGGCTCCTGCTCTAGCGATCAAGCCTCCTACAACGTCTCCTCCAACTGCGGCGTCGTTGTGTTGTGTGGCGGCGTGTAGGTTTAGGGTTCTAATATGGAAATGTCACACAAAATCGCACAAGCAAAAGAAGAAGAAGTTTGATGTTCCTTCTTCGGTGGTTTTGGGTTCGCAGTTTCATTTAGAATTGTTCAAATTTAGCGTATGAAATTTTGGTGTTTTTTTTGCGTTGGTGTCATGATCACTGTAATGAACTACAGTGAGTGAATCATAACATCTTGACTTTAATTGCTACAAAAATACATGTTGAAGAGAAAGTCGTTAGAAGAGTCTTCAACTTCATCTTCGCAACCACCCTTCTTCTCTGCCCACTCAAACGCACACAAAACCCTCCAAAAAGCTCCCATTCACTCTCGATCCCTTTCAATCCCAAGCCTTCACTTGCCTTGAAAATGGTGAGTCCGTCATGGTAACCATTGCAGACGGAGGAGACATTGTTGGAGGCGTGGTAGCTGGAGCAGGAGCCACAATGTAGGAGGAGATGTCGTTGACGATGATGCGGGGGTTATGATCTTAGGGGATGCCATCACTTGACACCTGAGATCTCTCAATCTCACCTCTCTCTGTCAAATAAGCATCACTTGACACCATAAGGTGCGACTTAACATAAATAACCAATTTGGATACATTTTAAAAAACATAGGGACCAAATTGATTTTTTTTTAAAATCACGGTACTAAATTGAATATTGACCCTAAGTATATGGACAAATAAGGTAATTATACCTTTTAAATATTAGTTAAATATTTTTTTTATAGTTTTTTTGTATAGAAACATGATATTATTGTTTATGTCATTGAAAACTTGAAATTGAGAATAAAATGTTCTTGTGTAAAAAATAAATAATAATATTAAAAGGAAGTATAAATAATTAAATGTGTGTCTTGAAATGATTTCTTTAATAAAATTAAGGTTTATATTTTCTAAAATGTAATACACCATTTAAACGAAATCGGACAAAGGGAAAAAATGTAAGTACCAAATAGTTTTATGTAATTTTGATTTCCCATGAACGAATAATGTTCACGTTAAACTAAAGTTCAAATATGTAATACTACTTTTTGTCGTTGTCAGTAATGGTTTTTAATTAACAACTTCTGCCATATATATTGATCCGGTCGGTCATCGGTAGTCGATGACATCAGCAGCAGTTGACCACGTGGACCATTCACAGAGTAACACGTGGTAGAGGAAAGCAGGCGAAGCAGAGAGGCGATCACTCAGAATGATAATCGCCTGTCGCCTGTGATGTTGAGTAATCGCCTATCGCCTTGAGGTGAGTAATCGCCTATCGGCTGAGGATGAGTAATCGGTCATCGCCGGTATGGATGAGTAATCGCCCAGATTGCACATGATCGCCATGTGTTGAGGTTAGGAGATCAGGTGGTCAGCAAGTCGCCGAAAGAGCACATCGCCGGGTGTTTGAGAAGACTTGGCAAGCACTTGTTGTATGGTCTAAGTACAGAGGATAAGTGGCATATCTGCCACCATGTGTAGCGCGAGCTGCAATGCCCAGAGTAGCCTGCGTACTAAGCTACTCCCTGTGTGGATAACTTAGTCGCAGGGGCACAGTGGAAGTAACGTTTCAGCTGCAGACACTCCAGATGATGACACGTGTACGACCAGATGTTATCCACGTGTCAGGAGGAATAACCGTCAGGAGAGAGAAAGACTCGGGTATATATACAAACTCTTAACGAAATTAGAGGGGGGTTTTTCAGATTTTCATAGCTCACACATCTGAGAGTTTCAGTCACATACGGGTCTCACAGAGAGATTCAAATATAGTTTTAGTGTTCCTGTTGCCTGACTTGAGCGTCGGAGCTACAACGGCCGCTAGAGGCGCCGTCTGTGTGTTTTGCAGGCAGCGTTTGGAGTTCCGGCGGTGGTTCTTGGAGCGTTCCTGCAGAACAGAGGGCTAGACGAAGGAGTGACGAGGCAGTCCTCCACGTTCGAGTCAAGCGGCAGGATCATATATTTTTACTTCGTTTTCAACATAAGCATGACATGAAGATTTTATGGGAAGACAATAAAAGATTTCTACATTGTTGTAAAAATGTCTTTAGACAATGATTTTTAAAGGCAGTAGGAGACGACTTTAGAGTCGTAGTTTATGAACACGTCGTTTATAGTTTTGAATTATAAACAACGATCCCACAATCGTAGTATATTAGACTACTGCAGGGGACGATTATGTATGAAATCGTTGCCTGTAACGTATGTGACCTTAAAATATTTTCTTCAATCTTGTTCTTATTTTTCTTACTTTGTTATTGTTGATAACCCAACAATTGGTACCGTCTGCGGGGACAAAAAAAGAAAGTTAAGAAGATAAAGAATAACCACCAAGTTTGATGTCGAGAAATTTTCGAGAGATAACCACTCCAAATTGTGAAAACTCAAGATGGTGGACAAATGTTGTAATAGAGCTCAAGAGCTTCAATGGTTACACACAATAACAATGGCAAGGAGAACACAAACAACAATTTCGAACTTGGGAACCTACTCATTCAACATTGGAAATGGAGAAAACTCAAAAGAAAACATAAAAAGTATAAAAGAACAACATAAAAGACAATAAAGGAGACACACTACAAGGAATGAGAGCAATGACTACAAGTAGAGGTCACAAAGAAGACAACAATGAGAGCAACAGTGAAGAAAACACGAAACGAAAAGGCACATAGTAGAAAAAATAAAAAAGCATATAGATGACGGTTATGACCTAATAACCATAGTCTATATGGTAGACACAGGTATAAGTGACGATTGCCTAAAAAACATAGTCTATAGTGGCCATTATAGGTGACGGTTGCCCACCAAACCTAGTCTTTATGCTTTATTTTCAAATGGATGACAGTTATAATTAGAACTGTAATCTATATGTTGATCTTATTTTCAAAATTGTCATTACGTTTTTGTAGGCAACACTCCCCCTTAAATCGGTGTTTATACATGTTGTAAAACTCTCTTTCTGCATTAGTGCTACGGCCTAAACATCATTCAGTATAGGTGTTAAATCATCTGGACATGATTGATGCACGAGTACAAAATTTAATTCATGAAGCTGAATTTCTTCACATTTGAAAGTATTAAAATAAACCATCATTTAATAACAACCCTTGTTGAGAGATGGGGAACTAAAACACATACGTTTCATTTACCCGTCATATAATATTATGTGATTAATATTAACAGATTGTTTGTATAATATTTTTTTAAAATTAAATCATTTTCCTTTTTATTCTTTGTGAACGTGATAAACATTTATACTTACTAAAAAAACACTCTCTAATCTTTTTAATACATTCTCATTATGAAACATTTACTCGTGTTGTGTTTGATTCCACTGATGACATGTGAGGAAGGACTGACAAGTGGATGGAAAAGATGTTTGGTTCTACTGGTTTGGAGGGTTGGCATGGATGGGGGAGAGGGGTACTTCATTTTTGGGTCCTATGTGATACAGAGAGATGGTAGAGGGATTGAAAGAAGCTGTTTGAGAGATGTGCACTACATTTATTTGAAAAAAGAACGAGTCAAATAAAACTTTGAATTGAAACATGGTGTGATTTGATGGACAAAAAGACACAATACAAAAGAAAACTTCGAGAGAAGTACTAGAAAAAGAGATTGAAACGAAAAAAACAACAGAAAGAAAAAGAAACATAAAAAAATGAATGTAGACTATAATTTTGTTTTCATTATCGCTAATCTAAAGGTATCTCTTATTTGACACTGTTTATTTTGTTCTGATTAATCAATACAAGTTGTATAAATTTTAATTGTTTAATTGTTAATGCTCCTCATTTTTATTATTATTTTTACTTTGTTTTTCATTTTTGTACAACAAGTGGAGGTGAAGGAGGAAGAAGATAGAGAAGCAAAATATAAAAAATGTTACTTGAATACAAAACATTCAGATTTTTGTGCATGTACAAAGTTATCTTTATGTCTTTTTTAGTTTTATATCAATAACAAATCAAAATTAGTGATTTACAAGTTTTGAGAATAAAACAGATGACGTAATTTCTT
Source organism: Phaseolus lunatus (assembly GCA_013389735.1). NCBI lineage: Eukaryota > Viridiplantae > Streptophyta > Magnoliopsida > Fabales > Fabaceae > Phaseolus > Phaseolus lunatus. The sequence goes on from CM023859.1 coordinate 30,925,460, forward strand.
TAATATGTTCATTGTGCCATAAATTTGAATTTATTTAATGTATTTTTTTTACTGCAACTTAATTATTAAAATTGTATGTTAAAACTCATAGCTGATGAGATAAAATATTTCTATGTTATTTTTTTAATGATATTTGATATTTTAAAGATACGAATACACATATAATAATAATAATAATAAAAAAATTGAATACACAGACGTAAAAGCTAATTATTAATATAATTATATATATACAATATACAAAATTAATATATCAAATACTATATAAATTTAAGTAACAAAAATATTTAATTATACTATTAACAAAAACACATAATATAATAAAATAAAATGATAATATAAACAAAACATATATAGTTATATAAAATAACAAATATATATAAAATTATTATTATTTTCATAAATTTTAATATATTTAATAAGATTATTTCAATTTAATACAAAATTATTTTGTATTATATTTTTTAAATTTTCATTAGAAAATACTAACAATTATGGATATTATATATTAGAAAACTTAATTAACTCAAAACTAAAAAAAAAATCATAATTTATTATTTAAATATTTTTTATAACAAAAATAAATTTATAAACTTACATTTTATAGTTTTAAAAATATTTATAAATTTTCTCTCAACTATCACATTACTAAAAAACATTAATAAATTATCATCACAAATTTACTATAACATCTCTCAATTCAAACAATCTTAAACATCATATCCAATTCTTAAAAATTCATTCACTCCCCTCTTCACAAATTCTCTTTCCAATCCAAACACAACAACTTGGTAATAAAATTTATTATTGTACGATTTTATTTAATTTATTGACAAAATTTACTATTGTACGATGTTATTTGATCTATTTTGATATCTTCTATTACAATCATTAGTTGCTACAGTGTATAATGATGCATCACCTACTAAATGACAAAATCTCTCCATATAACATCTGAAACTCAACATCTAGGGATCATAGCAGAAGGCTGGTGAAAAAAAAAAAAAACTTTACCACGTGGCTTGGGCAACAAACAATGAATTAATCACATGAAATTTTGTCATTTGTTTCTCTCATACATTCAAACATTTCATTCATGCTTTCATTACTTGTTTAATACTTTATAATACTAACAATTAAAGTACTGTAGAGAACATTTGTTGAAGACATACTTTACATAAAAAATGAAACAAAAACCTACCAAAAGTAAGATGAAGTTGTTACAATGCAAAGGAAAAGATGCAAGAGAATATAATAAAGAGAAAAAAGGTACCCGCTCTCTAAGTTTTCAAAAGTAGGCTTTAATTTACTTTGTAATAAAGGTTAGTTGTGCCGTCAGCTTAGCTTTGTCTCTAATTTTTTTTTTTTTCATTTTTTCTCAAGTAAAAATCTATAAATTTTTCACTGATAAAAAGAACTAGCATTTCAGTTCATGCATTATACACAATAATTAATAAGTATTTTATCACATAAGTTACTTTGTGATTTGTAATAAATAAATATATTATTTATATAATTTGTAGTTAGATTTATAAAAATAATAATTTGAATTCAAACATAAAAATTAAATAAAGTCAACTAGATGATTGAGAGTTAAACTTTTAACTAAGTACAATGAATAAATTATGAGGGTAAGTTGTTTTGTTTTGATAAATATTTATAATGAACCGTTTTCAAAGAAGCAATTATTTTATCACGTTTTTCTGAAACAAAGTGATTGGGCTTTTTCGCCCAGCAGTTTATTCCCTCTCCAAAAAAGGGATTGTGCCGTCACTTTGCCACGTGTCGAATTTCAGTTGGATGTGTCATTTACCTTCAACAACTCTTCACGTGCTATCTTCCCCGCTTGGGCTCACTATAGCTAATACAACCTATCTTCTAAAAAAAGCCTGAAAGAGCCCAGCGTCGGATCCGAAGCAACAAGCTTCGGATCGCCGAGCCTCACGTTGGGGCCGAGCCTGAGTATTGTTGCTGTGTTCGTTGAAAATTTCGCACTATTTCGATCACTTTATCTGTGTGAGCTGAGAGAGTCCTGTTTTCTTCTGCTTCCCACCGCTTCAAACCCTAACGCATGCTTCTTCAACACTCTCGCGGGATCAATTTGGAGCTTCAATGGAGCCTTCTCAATGTCACTGTGAGTTTACGGGCTATCTTTCTATCTCTCAAAACCCTAGTCTTCTTTCTCTACGAACCCTTTCTTTGAGAAAATTAAAGAAATAAAAAGAAAAACCAAATCTGCGCTTGCGTCTCTGGCTTTTCGCGTTGGGCGCCAATTCGCAAGCATGTGCACTCGTTTTGCGTTGTTTCATCAATTTGAATGCTGACTGTGAGCTCGAATTGTGCCGCGCTTCCGATCTTTTGCGTCTGGGTCGTATTTTTGAGATTTTCGAGCGATTTTCTGTTTTGAGACGAACTCAGCTGATGGGAAAGTTGGGGAAGGGGAATAGTAATTGCGTGTTGAGTGCTTAGCTTCCTCCCATTTCTTTAAGAAGTTAGAATGTTTCAGCTCAGGTGAATTGTGCGAATTTGATTGTGGATTTTCGTGCTCGATTGCTTCAGTTACCTTGTTTCTAGTTCTCGGTCTATACGGTATTAGGAAAGAGAGTGTGAATTCTTGGCACACTAATATAACATTATAGTCTGTGGAAAGTGAAGTGGAAGGGTTTCTTCCACTGACAAATTGATTCACCTAAGTGATTTGTGCAAGGAGATTATACTCGGTTAATTTTAGGATAGGTGTTAAAGATTGGTTTCAGATTCTATCCTTGTGGGTGCAATATGAGTCTGGAACTGGCGGCAGAGATGATGGGATTTTGTTCTAAACCACTTTTTAATAGCTGTAGTTGAAGTGTATGTGTACGTGCAGAAGTAAAGGGGAGAGTTTTGAGAGGCTGGATGTTTTTAAGATCTTGGATAAGTTCATCTGTTGGGATGTTTCTGGTTATCATTCTGCAAATAGTTGGAGTTTGCTTTAAATTTTGAGAAATAACTGCCAGTTTCCGTAAATGCAATGCATTTCTCAGATGTCTTGAGGATGATAAGTTAAAAACTAAGGGGTCGAGTATGTGAAAACGCCGGTAGTAATATTGAATTCCATTACTAGAATCACATGCATTTGTAAATAGAAAAGATGAAGCTGCATATGGGGAATACAAAGCAGAAGCTTTGCAGTGGGTTTTTATTCCCATTTTCTGCATGCCTCTGGTTTTGCCAGCTGATTAGTTCGGAGGAAGTATGTTTGAGGTTATGCATTTCACTTTTAAAAGTGTGTTTTTTCTTTCGTTCTCAAGATTCTCACCATGGTTGATTGGGAAGTTGTTGCAGCCTCTATAAATATTCTCCAATTCAATTCCTTTTGTGCACCAATCCTTCAATTAGCCAAAGAGGGTGAAGGCTAAGCATATTTTATATATTTATTTGTTTGTGAGTGGTGATGACACATTTGTCCAGAAAGAAGAAATCCTTTTTATTAGTAGATACTTTTTGAGGAGGATAATTTCTGTTTGAACCTTAGTTTTTCAATACTAAGCTTGTATACTAGTTCCAGTGCAAGCAAGGGAGAAAATCCTGTAGTACAAAAATGTTTAAGAAAAACATGGATTAGGTTAGAGTGCGTAATATACTTAGTGATTTAACCTTGTGACGCTGGAGGTGCTTCCAGTATTATAACTTGGAAGTTGGAACTGCATTCCTTCTTTTCTCATATTTTCTCTTCCCTTTTTGTCATATTTTTCTTCATTTAAGAAGGAACACAGAGAATCTTGATGTTGGAATTGGACTTCTATGCTTTGTCTTACACTTTACCAAAGGATTTGATACGTAACCCACATGCTTTTGTTCAGTTAAGAAGTAGCAGTCCAAAAATTTTACCCACAAACAAATAAAAGTTATAGGGCTTCTTTTTTTATAGGTAATTTCATTGTGCATCACAATGCTTATCACATTAAATATTCATTCCTGGAAGCCTATTCTTGCATGATAATGTTATTTTGTGTGTGAATTTTTTGCATCTCACTATTTTGCACTAATCCTCAGTATTCTGTGCGATACATGGTGCCCTTGATTAATAGTGATCAAGTATTTCATCTTGCATGGGATGTCAGTTGTTATTTTACATTGTGCTTTCACAACATTCTATGCATAAATATATACGAATGGGTTTTTGCTTGCACTCTAATTCTTTTCCTTTAACAATTTCCAGGATTAAATGATTGTCGCTCAAAGGTGTATTTTTGGACAGCATAATTTTTGGAGGAACTTTTTCTTTATCTTCCTTGACTTACTACACTTTCTTATAAATAGTTATTTGCTGAAAATTTGTGGGCTGAGTTATCTATGCCTGGAAACGAAGTAGGAGACAGGGTCCATAATTTTTTTGGTCAAGAGAACTTGTCCCAGGGCCAGTATCATTCACAGGCAGTTGACGGGAACTGGCCAGGGCTAAGCAACAATTTGTGGGCTGGTAGCCAGAGACCAACTGGTGCACCTTTTATTTCCAATTTGAAGAATTTCAACATACAGCAATCAGGTAGAACTAAATGTCAAATTCACCTTTTTTTATAATAGCTTAATTATTTCTTATTGATAGTATATTCACTTGCATTTACTCTTTTTTGATAAATCTCTATTGGTTTAACATACCTTGTAAGTTATAACTTTATTGTCTTCCCCCTCATCACTAATCTTATTACTTGTAACAAGATTTTGAGCAGGGACACCCAAGCACACCACATTTACGACATGGTTTGAACTTGGCACAATCAAATTTGAGGCCTGACTCTGGTAGAAATCAACTCCCAAACCAACAGACAACTGTAAATGGCTATATGCAGGGGCATCAGGTTTTTCAGTCAAGGCAAAATGAAGCAAACATTTTGGGAATGGATACAGAGGCTGATTTGCATGGCATTTCAAATCTTTCAAGAGGAATGACTGTACTAGAGTCACAACAAGGGCCTGGTCTTGAACACTACAAGAAAAACATGACTAGGACTGATGCATCAGAATCTCCTGTTAATTATGATTTTTTTGGAAGTCAACAGCAAATGAGTGGTCGGCATTCAGGCATGCTTCAGTCTTTTCCTAGACAGCAGTCAGGGATGAATGACATGCAGCTTTTACAACAGCAAGCAATGCTCAACCAGATGCAAGAAATTCAAAGGCAGCAACAACTTCATCAACTAGAAGCTAGGCAACAGAGTTCTATGAATCCAGCATCCTCCATTTCAAAACAGACAGTTGCAGGCCATTCTGCATCTCTTATTAATGGCATTCCCATCAATGAGGCATCTAACCTTGTGTGGCAGCAGCCTGAAGTTATGTCTAATGCAAATTGGATCCAGCATGGTGCATCTGCAGTTATGCAAGGGTCCTCTAATGGACTTGTGTTATCTCCTGAACAACTTCGTCTAATGGGTTTGGTTCCTAATCAGGGAGAGCAGTCTCTTTACGGGCTTCCAATTTCTGGCTCAAGACCCAACCTGTATTCTCATGTTCAAGCAGATAAGCCTGCAGCATCTCAGGTTTCTATCCAACATCAACATCAGCAACAACACCAAAATCAGTATTCTCGCATTCAAAGTGACAAACCGGCTTTGCCACACATATCAGCCAGTGGCCATTCATTTCCAGTTCATCAATATGCTTCAATTTCGGATCAAACAAACACAAATGATGGAAATTCAGTTTCAAGACAGGATGGTCAAGGAAAAAGCATGTTTGGTTCTCTGTCTCAAGGTATAAACAGTGGATTAAATATGGATAACTTGCAGCAAGTAAGTTCTGAGCAAAGAGATGTACAAATTGAAGATTTTAATGGGAGGCAAGAACTTGGTGGATCTTCTGACACTTCTCAGGACAAGGTGGCAGTGCAGGTTCCTCCTTCACAAAATGTGGCTACCCTAGATCCAACAGAAGAGAAGATTTTATTTGGTTCAGATGACAGCCTTTGGGATGGAATTGGTTTCAATATGCTGGATGGTACAGATAGTTTAGGTGGAGTTCCATCAGTTCAGAGTGGGAGTTGGAGTGCACTTATGCAGTCTGCTGTAGCTGAAACTTCTGGTAGTGAAATGGGTATACAGGAAGAATGGAGTGGTCTAAGTTTCCGGAATAATGAACGTTCTGGAACTGAGCGGCCTTCAACCATGAATGACAGCAAACAGCAATCAATGTGGGCTGACAATAACTTGCAGTCAGCACCCAATATAAATTCAAGGCCTTTTATGTGGCCAGATGATCTCAGCAACAGGCCCAGTACCGCTGTAAACTATTCTGGTCTTCCTGGATTTCATCAGTCAGGTGCTGATACTGCACAGGATCAGCAAGACAGATTACAGACTGATTCATCTCAAAGATCAATTCCACAGTTTTTAGAAAGAGGCAAATGGCTAGATTGCAGCCCTCAGCAAAAACCAATTGGTGAAGGGAGTCATAGTTATGGAACTGCTGCTAATACCTCAGGCTTGGAAGTAACTGATAAGGTTATTTCAGGTTCTTGGACCCATCATCAGACGCTGTCATCCCCCAATAGCAGGGGTGAGCCATTCAATAGATCCAATGGATGGAATTCTATTAAATCACCCACTCCTAGTAACAATTCTCGTACGAAAATTTGTGAAAATGAAAGTGTTTTGCAGCCTCATCATGACAAAGCTGTGCAAGAGGATATGAGTCAGGTTCCTGCAATTTGGGAGCCTGATTCTGATACTAATTCTTCTGGTGTGTTGGAACATGCAAAGTCTTCAGGTAATATGCAGGTTTGTGGGGAGGATTCTGGTATGAATGGTATTGCTGGCATACCCAATTCAGGTGCCACATGGGTCAGCAGGCAAAGCAACCATCAGCTCCCTAATGTTGATGTATGGAGACAGACAGATTCTGTGGGTAGCTATAGAAGAAATGAAGCTGCAGGAAAGTATAGACATCATTTGGAGAAGAATCCTTTAGTTTTGGAATCATTGAAGAACGAAAAGTCAGAAGGAGAGGCACATGATATGGAAAGCTTTAACAAAAAGGATAAATCTGTGGACGGTCTTGCCTCTAATTCTTCACATCATAGAACTGGTGGTTTGAGAGAAAGTCCCAGTTATGATGGTGATTTGCATAGTCCAAAGTTATCTGGGCAGGGAAATAGAAGACCTCCTGTAACTCGTAAATTTCAGTATCACCCTACGGGGGTTGTCGGCATTGACATAGAACCTTATGGAAACAAGCATGCCATAAATTCACAGCCTACACCACATCAACCCATCGGAGGATTTAAAGGTCAGGACCAAAGCTATCCTGGCCAGTCAAAATACAGTCATTCTGATGGGATTTATAATGAAACAGAGAAGGTAATATTAGGACTTTACCCTTATTATACAAGTGTGACTAGATTGATTGCACACAGTTTTCTCTATTCATTGCAGAATCAAAAAGTTGTTAAATCCTTTGGAATTTGACATAGGAATGCATCTGCTTTTCAGGTTGACTCAAAACCCACAGATGACAATGCTTCAAAAAACATGTTATCTGGTCATATACCCAAAACATTGACTACATATGATAGAAGTGTTGGTAATTATGCCTCGAACAAGACTGCTTCACCCAGGTAGCTGAATATGAAAATTTTGTTTGTTTTGTTGAGCTAAGAAGTTTAGTGTGTCGTCATGTAGTATTTACTTCTAAATTATTGTTTAGTGTTCTCTTATAGGAGGTAACCAAGACTTGTGTTTATTTTACTTTTTCATATGCATACTTCTAGTATAATTTGGCACTAAAACCTGGTTTTACTTGTTTCTCTTTCTTTTGTTTGCCTACAACTCTACTCTTCCATGACGTACATGGTGACCTTAGCTCAACTGTTTGCTTTATTTGTTAAATTATTGTAGTCAAAATATTCTTGAGCTTCTTCATAAAGTGGATCAGTCAAGGGAGCATGGCATTGCAACAAACACAAGCACTTCTAACCGCCCTTTATCTTCCAGGGTGATGGATACAGAATCTTCTGATGGGTCTTCTGTACATCCTCAACGAAATCAAGGTTCTTTGTCACAGGGCTTTGGTTTGCAACTGGCTCCTCCTACTCAAAGGCTTCCTATGACATCTTCTCATTCTACACCACAACATGTTGCATCTGAGACAGCGGATAAGGGTCCTACTTGGTTGTCTGCTACTCATACTTTTCCTTCTCGAGAGTCATCTCATGAGCTTAGAAATAACATAGGTTCCTCGGGACTACTATTTGACAAAGCCTCACAGTACAGTGCACTGGGAAATATTCCGCAGGGTTTCACTTCGGGCTTTCCTTTTCCAAGGATCCATACTCAAAATCAGAATGTAGCGAATCTTGGTGGGCAAGTAGCAAACACCCAATCTGATAATGCAATGTTTTATGATCGGATTGCTTCCAGTAATCAGGTAGATGAGTATGAAAGAGCTCAAACTAGTCAATCTGAATTGCAATCTGCTCAGGACATGTCCCAGATGGATAGTATGAATCAAATCCGTGCTGGAGATCCTATCATGAAATCTTCGGCATTGGAGACTGGCATTGCTCCTCATTCTTCTGTTACATCATCTCCACAGGGTCCCCATTCAAAAGTATTACACAATGTATGGACAAGTGTTTCCAACAAGCAACATCCTAATGCTTTGAAGATTCCATCTCATCCCCAACCAAATAATATTTGTGAAACCACAACAGGACCACAGAAGCCAGGTATTGAAGATTCAGAGAATGATGGTAACCTTTCCGTGCAGCAGGTGTTGTCTGAGAGTGTTGATGCTGTTGAAGAGACTGCAAGTGCTTCACACTTGAAGGAACATGTGAAATATACACCTGATGCACCTCAATCAAGCCCAGCTGCTACCTCTAAAGATATTGAAGATTTTGGCCGATCTTTAAGACCAAATAGTTTCTTGCATCAGAATTTCTCTATGCTAAATCAAGTTCAATCCATGAAAAATATGGAGATTGATCCTAGTAATCGGGATGTCAAGAGATTCAAGGTTTCAGATAATATGATGGAAAAGCAACAGATAGATTCCATTTCCAACCGTGGACAACAATCATATGGATACAATAACGTAGTCAAAGATGTGTCAGATAATAGTTCTTCAGTGCCACCATCAGATGTGAACTTGGTAAACTTTTCAACAAAGGCAGGTGATGCTCGAGATACTAATGCATCTTCTCAGGAGGTGATTGGATACGGTCAGAGAAATGCTCTTAATGCTAATAATAACAAATTAACTTCTGTTAGAAGTGAGCATTCTGTAATAAATCCTCAGATGGCTCCATCGTGGTTTGAGCAGTATGGAACTTTTAAAAATGGTAAGATGTTGCAAATGTACGATGTACGAACAATGACTCAAAAGGTTGTGGAGCAGCCTTTAATCATGAGGAACCAATCTGGTAGCTTGCATCTTGGTAATTCAATGGGGCAAGTTAATAGTCTCAATGATGCTGGGCAAAATCCAATGCTTGCTTCGGTTTCAAGTGAGCATCTGCCTTCTCATTCATTACTTCCTCCTGCAGTTGAACCTGATTTATCATCTAATATGCAAACAAAGAAGCGTAAAAGCTCCACAACTGAATTTATACCATGGCATAAAGAGCTGATTCAGGGTTCTGAAAGGCTTCAAGATATCAGGTGCTTGACAAAATGATGTGATTTATCCCACATTCTTGCCTTAGATTATTTCACATAAAAACAACTTTAGTCCCAAGTTCTCTGAAGATTTTGATTTTAGGTTCTTAACACAAAGTGAGCTAACAAAACGTGGATTTAATGCACTTGTAATTTTCTACTGCTATTTCTGATGACTAGAAGTTAGAAAAGGTCCTTAGTCTTTCACCAGCTGCTATATCTGTTTTCAATTTCTTATAAGTATTTTTTGTGCCTCGTGTTTTTGCTATATAAATATATATCTAATCTTGTTTTATATTTATCAGTGTTTTTTTACCTTCTAATTTCTGAGATTCAGGTTCAATCTTGTTTTATATTCATCAGTTTTTCTTTTGGCTTCTAACTTCTGAGATTGAGGTTCTTTATTACTTGGCAGTGCGGCAGAATTAGACTGGGCCGAAGCTGCAAATAGATTGGTTGAGAAGGTTTGTTCATAATTAAACCAGTCCAAACTAAATATCTTAATTCATTTGCTACTAGAAGTTCATGCTGCTCTATATATGACTTTAGATTGAGGATGAAGCTGAACTAGTTGAGGATTTTCCTATGAAGTCAAGAAGAAGACTTGTGTTAACGACACAGCTTATGCAGCAACTACTTAATCCCCCTCCTGCTGTAGTTCTCTCTGCAGATGTCAAGTTGCATCATGAAAGTTTGGTCTACTCTGTTGCTAGATTAGTGTTAGGAGACGCATGCAGTTCCATCTCTCAAAGAGGAAATGACACAATCATGTCCCCTGGAAGCAAAAGCCTGTAAGATTTTTTTTTTATTTCTTTTTTAAATGGGAAATTTGATCAATGAGTAAACAACTTAGTTTAGCATTTATTTAACAAGGTTATTTCTACAAGCTTCACTACAAAGCATATTGAAATAGGCCAAAAAGACCTTATAGAAGAGTCATTTTTCATAAGCTTAACCAAACACATGCATGAACCATATACTAGGCTGAAATAAGCACCGTACAAGCCCTTAATATTGGCCATACATGCATGATTCCATGTTTGGATTTGTTTATATCACAACAATTAATTTTTTTTATTGATGTGTTCTGTAGCATGCCTGATAAGCTTAAAGCATCTGAGAAATTTGACCAGTACAATTTGAAAGTGGAAGACTTTGATGGTAGAGCGAGAAAACTGGAAAATGATATATTGAGGTACTATCAGTGTTTATTTTTCTTATGCCCTTGGCAAATACTATGGCTGGTTTGTATGAGTAACAGATTTCATACGCAGCGTCATTTGTGTATGAGTGCAGATGAATAGGTGCTTTGATGTTATGTCTTGAATAAATATAGTTATATAACACGTGGCCTTTTAATGTTCTTCAGTAGTAATAAATTCCACGGAACAATTGATTTGACACGATATATGGAATATTTTCAGACCGCTTTACTTTCTTTTTTTATCTGAAGAATGGGTTCAGTTGCTTGTGAAATATACAGTCAAGTCATTTTTCTGGAAAATTTAGGTTGGATATCCTAGTTCACTTGTGTTACTGTAGAAAAAACCAAGTTTGTTAACGATGGTAGAAGTTTTTAGCTTCTGAACTTTCAAACTTGTTTCTCATCTCATGTAAACTGCATGATTAAAAACCATAGAAGAAAATCATGTCAATGAGTTCATGAGAGTAATTTCATACTGATTTGTTGTGAGGAAAGAGGGTATTAACAAGCCTGTCCTGATGGACTGTAAATTTACTAAACTTTTTTAAATAGCAGTATGCACCACCTATTTTTTTGATTTTTCTTTACCGTTTGATTTTGCATGATAATAATCTGCAATATCCCATAGCTCATATACTGGGAGGTGAAACATTGGGCTGCTTTCTCCACTTTCTACTGCTTTTTCTTCAAGTTTAGGTTTTTTTTTTATCTGTTTGTTGCTTTTGTTTTTCTATCCTTTTACGTATTATTTTACCATTTTCATATTTTTCATATTGATGATGCAGATTGGATAGCAGAGCCTCAATTTTGGACTTGAGAGTGGAATGTCAGGATTTAGAAAGATTTTCTGTGATCAATCGATTCGCCAAGTTCCATGGTCGGGGGCAAAATGATGTGGCAGAAACCTCATCTGATTCAACTGCAAATGCTCAAAAATTATGCCCCCAGAAATATGTTACCGCAGTTCCAATGCCTAGAAATCTCCCAGACAGGGTACAATGTCTTTCACTTTGATAATTGATTAATTCATTTTTCCATCTTTCTTGGTCAGTTGTCTCCACAACATCCTGTTTATGGTCCTTTTTCTTTCAACTTATATTATTGCACTTCATCGCCATAGAACCATACAACTGGCAGTGTAGGAGAAGAATGGTACTAGATTGCCTCCTCAACCATGGAGGCTGTTAGATCTTTTCAATCTATATATGAATGTATGTATGTATGTCTAGATCTTCGCAATCTAGTTCTCTTTTACCTTTGGTTTTCAGGTTCCAAGCCTTTTGTATATATTAAGATAAGATATGCAGTTTACTTAGCTTTAATCATACCATTTGGCTCGGTTTTAGCTGATTAGTTTAAGCATGAGCTGTTCAATGTTTATTTGTTTTCTTTATAGAACATAAGATCTTAACTATTTATTTAATTATTTCCATAATTCCAATTCTAAATCATTTTCCTTTATTTTGCTTTATTTTGTATGTACTAATATAATATGTGCAATCTACTGACCTCAGTATTTAGTGAAATATCCAAGTTAAACAATATACCATAAGCTGTTCTGTATTTGCTGAATATTTTCTGTTCTAAATCATTTGTGTTGGTCGTCTGATCCATTGTTCATTATTTACTGAATAATATATGTTATCAATTTCGAATGAATTGATAACATCTCAATGAATTATTTATTGAACATCAAAATCACATTCAGGTGTGCATATAAACTGTGTAGAATTTCATGGGGGGTGTGGGAAGAAACACCCTAGACATGTATATGAGCGCTTTATATATATAAGTTTTCACGGGTTGAGTTTCAGTCTTATTAGCAGTCATAGGTGTGTTTCGCTCTATTTATTTAAGCTTTAACCATTTAAAGTTCACATTGAATTTGAATCTCGGTTGTCCAAAAATTGAGCGTATGTTTGTCGTGTTGAACGTTTTATATTTGTCGGACATGGTGGGAACCGCGGCGGGTGCTGATGCGTGTGTTACTAAAGTCGTCAAAAGTATCGTATCGTGCGTAAAGTTTCCACTAATTGTGGAAAATAATATTGAAAAATTGAATAGGTCGACGTCTTTGGATATATTGACCATTATCCTAATAATAAATGAACTCGTACCTTGACAACGACAATATTCGTCCTTTTACCACGTAAATGATCTTGTACTATGTTTCAACCTTTAGCAATTGCGCACATCCAAGGGATCCATGGGAAGATGCCAAAAGAGAAAACCATATTTATACCTTTTTGTACGACACACTCTGACAGCTATCCCTTGTTTCTTTAGAAAGCAACCATAATACCTGCTTGTCGTCAATTTACATCTATAATATAATAAACAAATATTATTTCAATTTTAAAAAAAATTAAACTGATTGACGTAACCTAACTGAAACATTTTATTCAAATCTATTTCTTTTTATAACAGATTTTAGATCATATCAGTTAATCCAGGCCCGAATCCAAATAGCAAAATCCAATCATTGTTGTTGTAGGCTCATTCCAATTATACAATTATAACATTAAAAATGTATAAAACTTTCCTAAAGGTTTATAAGGGGGAAATAAATTCGCCATAGAAAAATAGTTCAGTACCTCCCACATATTTGCAATATATTGAGCATATTGTCCATGCAGACACCAATTCGGCTAAGTTTGCCTTTGAACAAATTTCATCCGCATAAGATCCTGTCTGTCCACAATTTGTTAGTGTTGTGAAACTAAAACTAGTAATCTATATTACATAATTATCATTTTAAAGTGCCACAGCAAGCAATAAGCCACTCTTACCACTCTTTTCGCATGGCCAACTACGACAACGTCTAGAAGGAATGTTAGAGGTCTATTCATTCATCTTGTCTTCAAACACGATGCCATTCATTGCTAAAGACTCGTTTCTGTTGACGGCAGCTTTAAATAATGCTAACATGCATTTCCTCCCCAACCACTGTAAATATCTCATTCACTCTGATTAAAGAGGGAAAGTAAAGGAAAGGGGTGGGGGGGATTAGATGCCTTTTAGACACTGATAAACATTTGCATGAACTTTATATATGAACTTCGTCGCAATCTTACTTGAGAATGTCTATGTTTGCCTCTGCAAGCCATGTTGTTAAATAAACCTATTATGTACAATATATTTAGATAATATCATCGTAAAAAGGAAACTGTATATTACATATATATATATATAATAGAAAAAAATGTACTGCTCTAACAGGCATGGCATAAGTATTTTGTTCGAAAACATACACAGTGTTCTTACGACTTTTTTTCTAAATTTTAGTAACTACACATTTATTTCCGACCTTATTGTTTCTTCAATCAGAGAGAGAGGGGATATAAGAAACTGCGAATGAACCCTTGCAAAGACTTTATATTGGAATTGACAAAAACCACACTGGACTATTGTGATGTCAGCCCTCTCCCCCAACTGAAAATGTTGAGCTAATTAAAATAGATCTACACTACGGCTAATCTATCATAAGTCTAATTTAGGTTTCCAGATCGTAGTGCAAAATGCTGGTAATATACCTATTTTATATATTTAAACCTCAAATGTAGACATTTTACAATGAACTAAAAAACAGACGTGGTATTAAATACAATACAATACCTGTAAAACCTCAGGATTGGGTTGGTTGTCAAATCTTAAACAGGCAATGTCAGATTTCCCATCCCTGAATCTTGGTGGAACTGGCCCATGAGTCACTTCACAGTACAGATTGCAGTCTCTCAAATCTTTGAATTCATCGTCATAAAGCTGAGTTGACCAGTGCAACTGTTTTACTTCTGAAGTGTCATAACCAATGGACATAAATTCAAGAACAAGTAATCGCTGCCCATTTGAATTAAGTTTCTCAGTAAGACCAAAGTTAGGAATCAAATAATATGAAAATATTTTTGCAGAAAATGCAATTCACCTTCAAACATAGTTCCAGGCTAAACATCTGAACCAATTCCTCCGCAAATTTCTCTGTGATTTCAAAACTTGTAATTTTAGCAGAATTGACATGAATAATTTCAGGTAACGCATCACACTATTGTCTCCCTCACGTTTTTGTTATATATAAAGTTAAAGATATGAATTGATTTCTAGGTGGAAGAAATATAGTTATCATTGAATTATTTTCAGATTTAGAATAACTCCTCTTGAGACAATTTAAAAATTTCTATAATATTTAGGCTAAACTTAAACCCTCAATGATTGACTAACAATGCATAGTACTAACACCTGACAATTCCATCAGAAAGAAACAAGTATGCATTCTGTAAATTTCTATTTCCCTTTATTGGATCACAATACAATCTTTATTCAATTTAAAGGGAAAAATTGTGAAATCCATTCTCGTTGTTGAAACTTCCCCATAAACTTACTCTGTGGTAAGTAACTATATAATGCTGAAAATGAAATCAATATTACCTTCAGAGGATTAAAAGATTCTATGATGAATATCTATTCCTAGCAAGATCTAAATATTAACTTCATTATGTGAAAATATCTGCAGAAAAAAGTGAAGGGAATGGGGAAAATAATTGGCAAATTGTCTGAAGAACTAGGTAACTGTATAAATTATTAATTGCTTATTTAGAAATATTATCATACCATGTGAAGTGATTGAATAAAATGTAAATACTGGAATTCCACCACCATCTCCCCCATCTCCAAAATCACTCTGGTCTGCAGAGTTATAAGAAAACTGTAACAGTGGACTACTGGTTGATCCTTTGGAGAAACACTTCAACGATCTGCTAATATTGATCATGTCACTTACAATGCCCACCTGAAGTTACAAAAATAAAATAAAACATAAAATACAATCAGCATCTTTAAGTAAAACAATTGCCTATTTTAAACCATGCGTATATATTTATTCAGCACAAAGATGTTGAAGAGGCACTAGAATTTTATATGCGTTATGTGTGTGTGAGCAGGTGTGAGTCCTCTTTAGTGAACAAATATTTAGAAGTAAAGCAACTTATGCAATTAATACATGTCATAATATGCCGTTACATTTCTTTGCTAGTACACATATATCAATGGCTTCCAATTGAAATTAAACAATATGGATGTGACGTACCATGTCCTTATAGCACAACAATAATTTGTTCCTTTGCAGTTCCTGAACCAATTACAATAACCACAGCAATAGATATTAGAAAGATGACATATAGTTTAAAGCTTATTGTTTTCAATAAAAGATATTTTTATGGGAGGAGAGAATGAGGTATCTGTCTGAACAGATATAAAAAAAAAAAACTTCGAATTTCTATTATTCTTATCTATTTTTCTGTGAAAGCAGAAAGGACTCCAATTCATCACTCTGTTTTTGTTAGTTTGAGAAAAATTAAACCCACCCTCATAAATAGAAATTATGCAACCACTTATGCTCAAAAACCTACTATAGGAACCTTCAAGTAGACTCAAATAAAATTGTGTCTAAAAGGACTGTATAGTTAAAGAATAAACTTTCAAGAACTTGCATTGCATGAGTACTGATAATCACTAGGTTAATAACATCTAAACCATTACAGTCAAAACCTTACTCCAAATATTATTTTTAAAAGCAAGCTATTCTGGATATCACTCCGACAACAAATAGCATTTCATTATTCACTTTATCGTGTAAAATAAAGCACCGCAAGCCCTAGTGTTTTGGCTAGAGATGTCACAGGTTTAATTCCTGATGATTGAGCACATAAGCCAAAGTAATGTTTTTAGGACACCAGATTTCCAATATCCCACTTGCCTCCTTCTTGAACCTACAGTAAATCCCCCACTACCAAGATGGTCTCCTCTTCCACACCAGACTACAAACCGTATAATCTTAATCATCTTAAAAAAAGAGGTAGAAAATGAAAGTAATGGACATACATGCTTGAATGCAGATAATATAATCACACAGTGAGAGAAAAAAAAAACACCCTTACAACCATCAACACTATGAGACATTTAGAACAAAGGGATCCTAAAGTAAGTGAGGCCACTGCATAATTTTAATTCAGAAAGCATCAAATATTTGAATTCCTGAGGACATTAAGCACATCAATCACTATTGCAAACAAGAGCACAAATATAAATATCGCTGCCCAGATTTCTCTAACCTCAAACCCACAATTATGTTCACGTTCAGAATCACAAAAAAAAAATAAAATAGCAATATAAAAGCAAATACAGATTCACCTTCTAAATCTATAATAAAAGGCCTCCTTCTTACGAGTATCTAAAACAGTCCAGTTCACTAGTCTTAAGTTTTCTGAAAATATAACTATATATTGAAATATTCATAATGGTAGACCAAAAGAGAATTAGTGGTTCCAAGTAGAGCCTGTGTTAAGACGGATAAGTGAAAGAAATTGATCACAAAAGAACATACATCCAAGCTACCTACATGTGATGTCAAAGTTCATATTAAATCAGACAAAATATGGCTTATGTATAAAATCATATAAAGCTCCAATTGAACTAAATCTTGCCAGTCATGCTGTGTACTGAATATCCAAATGGAAGTTACAGAGAAGTAACGCAGATAAACTTTCAGCAATAAAAACCTATATATTTAATTAGTCTTAAAAAACAGAGATTCTATTTTATATAACTAAATAAAAACCTGCCGTTGACAAATTTGCAAAAAGCAGTGGGAATTATTTCTTATAAAACAAGGACAAAATAATTACTAAAATCATGAAAAATAGCATTTTTGCAAAATAATGACAATCTATTGGAAAGAGTTCATCTGCTACCAGCAATAATCTATCAAGCCTACAATTGGCAGTTTCATCAGATGCAACAGACAGAATACATCCAAACTCCTGGCATTCATTATATTGTAAACTCGCAGGCGTGATGGGTGGTAGAGAAATACCCATGTATAATAATATACACAAATTCAATTTACTCTGAATTCCAATACAAAATGGTTCTGTTATTTTTTACTTCATCGGAAACTAAACCCATGACCTTTCTGGCCAAACCAAGACCATGCACAGATTTTTCTTTTCCCCTGATAGTGTGAATTATGAAATACAGTTTAATGTCATAGTATGATATCCAAAATAACTAGCCTAAAGTTATACAAATATTAATGCAAAAAATTCACATTCCACAGAAGTTGAAGAACAAGGACAGTAAAACAAAAATCAACGATACCTGCCGCTTAAATAGCTTCAAACAAGCTCTCTTTCTTATACCAGGCATATCGCTCACAACACCTAATTTCATATCAGGCATGTACCTACATCAATTACAAAACAACAATCACAACAGCATAACCACAAGCACCTTACAGGCCAAACACACACAAAAAAATCTCATTACTTAAAAAAAATAACTCGCTAGAGCAGGAATACTCGAACGGATACACCTCTGCGAAAAACTCCATCGGAATAAAGCATACAAAATTCAATTAAGTTCATACTGTCCCTATGTTTTTGTTTTTGAATGCGAAACGGCCATAAACAATGGAATGAAACTCAGAGTATTGCTAAGACCTTTGGGAGAGATGAGAATTAACGAGAGCAGTTGCATGAGATCTTCCTGCAGAAGAAGCAGAGGACCATCGATTTTTGCACGATGCCAATTGTGACCATTGGTTCCTCAAATTTCTTTGCGCGTGAGGCCTCCACAGTCTGAGCACTGATGGCGGTAATGGAGATGGTGTTTGATGCTTAGAATCAGTGGTTCTCGCAGGAGTTGATGGTGCTGAGTCTAGGGTTTCCATTGCTGAGTACAACAGCGGCTACAAGTGCCCCTGCAGTTATGTAAGTGCATGCACAGAGCAACATCCTTTATAATTCTTCAAAGAAAGCATTTTAAAACTGGTAAAAAAAAATTAAAATTATATCAATATGATAAAAAAAATCATATAAATTAAAGAAATACGATATTTTAAAAAATCACATTTTCTCATACTTTCATTTAACAACTATATATTAAGAAAATGTTGAATTAAATTATTAAATAAAATTGACTGTAATATTATAGTATAACTTTGAAAGGCGTCAACATATTAAAAGACTGTTAAACCATAGTGTCATCGTAAAAGTAGAATAACCCATCAACATGATTATGAATGAGATGTTTAATGTTTTCTTTTGACATGAGTGGTTTGTCTAAGTTAGGAACGACAGTACAGAGCCACATGCCCCATTTGTGATTGGGTTTACCTTTATTATGCTCAATAAAAAAGACAACCTAATTAAAATAAAACAACTTAGATCTTCAACCAAGTCTCAGAAAAAGGTAGTTAAAGTCTCAAATAATGTATCATAATAAGAATCAAGCTCGTGATAAAAATCCTATTACATTAGAATGAAAAATTCAATGCAAATCCATAATTTAAAATCTACAATTCAATTCAACGTATAACATTATATATATCATTATTGGAAGAAAATTTTGAATACGAGATTACATTATATTTATTTTAAAGTATTTTTTCCCCAAGACTTTGATTGCTTCCTTTTATTAATAAAAGAAAAATAATCATTTCACATCCAATTTTTATATGATATATATCTTCTTTTAATAATAATACGTCAAAAAAAAATTCTTGATATTGTAGTAATTTGTGTATTTTGATAGCTTAAATATTTTAAAATTCAATACTTTGTATGTATTTAATTATTAATTATTTATTAAAGTATGAGGAAGAGTGTGAAAAATAACAATAATCAAAATTCAAAATATGGATAATTTATTCATATTATTTAACATATACAATCTTTTTTTTTATTTGCTTATTAATATTTATTTTCATCACCAACCCGAAATTATTCGATTTAAAATAATAATTCTTTCATAATTTAGCTAATTTCTTTGTGGCATGTTTCAAATCCAAATATTTTTTCTTGGAATTGTCATTCACATTTTAGCAAAATCTAAATTCTCTCTCTATATTTACATATGCAACTAAAACATAAACAATTCAAATTAAACCTAAACTAATAAATAATACTTCATATGTAAACTCTCAATTTTAGGACTAATTAGTTTAAAATCAAATATATTAAATTTATTGATATAACTTGAAAACCTAATTTGACTGACTAAATAAATAATGTGTAACATTGACAATTGATTTTAAGTTGAAGTGAAATAGTCAAACCTTCCATTGAAATTGAATCTATAAACAAACTAAACTCAACCATAACTAAATCAACTAAAATAAAAAATGTATACTTTCGTGAGTAATGATATTAATTCATAATATACAACAACTTACGGAGAAGAAGAACATGAAGAACCCCACAATAATAACTCTGAGCATTAGAGAAAAAGGCTCTTTAACTTTCAGTATAATCTTCAATTTAAAAGTCCTGTTTTATCTTTGTTGCCAATATGATTGATTTTTTTTATTCCTTCTTAACTCTCTTCCCTTTTATATAATCAAACAGATTTATGGCTAATGGTCACAAGATATTTATAACTCCTCTAACTGATAGGTTGGTTACTAGGTTAACAAATTAATTCTATACATACACCACATTAGGAAAGAATATAAACAAATTTCCTTGATTATGATTTATATTATTTCCTTGTTAATATTTGCATCACAAATCTTCAACTTATCATAACGAAATAAAAATCTACATATGTACAATAACTGTTAAAAAATCACAAATATTGACTAAAATTACTTAAAATGTAATCCACATAAAAAAAATTGCATGCATAGTTTCTTAAATTCCATGATAATCACTTTATTACATATCAATCAAATTTGGAATTGAGAAATTAAAGATAGCTTTTCTATTAAAGGGAGACTTTAAGGAAATGTAAAAGACATAATTATGGTTCTTTGAAATTGAGAGAGAAAGAAAAGTTGAAAAAGAAAGGATAATGAAGAAATGAAAAAGAGGAAAATAAATAAAGTAGTTTTGGTCTTATGTGAAACTACAATTTTATCATTTTTTTAATCTTCTCTATTGAGTACTTTATCTTTAATTTTCACGGTCGTAACTTTTTACTTCCAGTGCCACCGTTGTAATCATACTTCCAATTATCCCATCATATCACTTCCCACATCCAGCGTTACCACCACAATAGTCCCTTACATTTATTGTCAAAAAAAATAATAGTATTATGAATTCTAAAATTCAAATTATAATATATTATAAATTTTACAATTCAAAATAATGTATTTCGTATTCTAAATTCTAAGTTTAAAAAATAAATTTGTATTTCAAATTATATAATTCATAATGAAAATTTTGCATTTCAAATTTTACAACTCAAAACATAAAATTTTATATTTTTAATTATAAATTTAAAATAGATAACTTCGATATTTTTTAAAGAATGGGAGTGCTTGCAAAAATTATGCAGATATAACACCAACTTTTTTCTTTAGAAGCCCAAAAACAAAGTCCACTCTATAAAATCTATAAATATTCTCAATAATACCCATAATAATACTATTATGATTCCTAACAAAATCTATAATTACGTGCATTACACAATTCTCATACACACTTTAAACATCTAACTAAATTAATTAAGAATTTAACATAATTAATTTAATTATCACTTTAAAATCCATACACTTATTTTATAACATACAAATACAAATCATTACACTAAGAACCCCTCTTCCCTCAGTGTTTCTTAACTAGTTTATGACCATAAAAGGCAGATGTCTCTTATTTGACTAAAATTTGTGAAAAAATATTTTTTATTCTAGTTATGATGTATTTTTTATTTTAAAATGAAATGATCTAAAAAATTTTGAATTACAAAATTTATCAGAAGATATTTTTAGATTAAAAAATATCTTATCAATTTTATAAATCAAAATATGTTTTTTTTCTAAAGAATATATATTTTCAACTATAAAATCCATAAGATATTTTTGGGTACAGAATATCTTTAAAATTTTATAATTTAGAATGCATTTTTAAGAAAAAAATAATTTTAAATTTTATAATCTAAAATATATTTTTTAAGATTTTTTTTTATTGTAAAATTTAAAATGTATTTTTAAATAAAAAAATGCCTTTCAAATTATTTAAATAAAAAAAACACATTTCAAATTACAAAATTAAAAAAAGTATTTTTAAATTCAAAAAATCTTTTAAGTTTTATAATATAATATATTTTTTTAAAAACAAAATAATTTTTCGTCAAACATATCTGGTCATAGAGTTGTTATGGAGGTGCAGGAAGAAACCACCTTTATATTTTGAAAGAGGTTTTTTTTTTTTTGTAGATGTGGAGAAGGAAGTCGCAATAAATGAGGAGCATTCTATAGTTTTGTAGTTGGAGGGTGGAAAGTTTAGCGACGTGTTAGACGCGCGTCTTCCCTTTTCTGAAACGACAACAATGCATAATGTTGCCGACGGAACCGCATTAATTATTTCGTTAACTCTCTTACACGTGTCTTAATCCTGAGATTCTCATATCACCAATTTAATTTATATCAATTCATTAATAAGGAACATACATTTTAATAACTTATTAATCCAAAATAATATTATGTGTTAATACAAATTGAAGAGACACATTTATTTGCAAAAATAAATAAAATTTGATTTTTTTATTATGTCAACTACTGTTTTTATTGCTACGAAAAGTATAAACACACAAAAAAAAAACATTATGGCACATATGTTTTCATTAGTTTTTTTAAACTTCAATTTTTTTATTAAAATTAACTCTTAAAATCGCCATTATTTATTTTGATAATTATCAAAATAAAACAACAGTTAATTTTTTTTACTAGTTATATATACAATAAAAATGAATATTATTATTTTTTATAAGGTTATAATTATGCGATACACATATTTATAATTTTTTATATCAATAAATACAATGAAAGAATACCAAAAAAAAACTTCATATTATTTATTGTTATAAATGTAAAAAAATATGTATATAAAAATTAGTTATAAAAATGCATATTTATATTTATTTTTACAATATTATAATTATACAATAGAAACACTTGCAATTTTTTCGCACATCACAATAACTATAATAATAGCTGTAACTATGCAATAAAAATACTAAAAAATGTGTGCCCGAAATGATTATAAAAAATAATTCACATTATTAATTTTTGTAAATAATGCAATGAAAAAAAAGAGAATAATTTTACACATACAATATATTATGTAGTTGCTTTTGACTGGAATTTCTTTTATAGTCATATGTTTTGCTGAATGATTTTTTTTTTTTAAATTTGTTAAAAACTAACATTTTCTAATTAAAAAAATACACTCAAATATATTGCAAATGCTTTTAACTAGATAAGTTTTTAAAGTTATATATTTTGTTAAATACCTTTTTTAAAATTTATCAAAAATAACATTGTCTAGTTAAAAAAACACAGCCAAATAGTTATAAAAGGTGTATACTCTTATATATTTTTTATGTAGTGATGATATAAATATACTACTATTTTAACGTGTGCATCAAACAAAGAAAAAAATAGATTAGTTGTTGTAAATGAAGCCTGAAACGGGATTTGCGAACAGTGAGAGAAAAAATTAGTTAATTAATAAAAATACAATTGCAATGACTTAATTAAAAAAATTGAAAACCTAAATGAAAATGATAAAAAAAGTTGAATAAGCTACAAGCAATTTAATCTGATTATTACTATTATTATGTGGAAGTATATCTGAAAGAGAATTGTCTAGTGTCGAGGAATACACGTGGCTTGGGAAGAAAACGTAGAATCCAATTCTTATGAAGATTCTTCCATGTCACATCTACAGCACAGAATCTTCCCCAAACAAACAAGTTATTAAATAATTATTAAATATATAAATTTCACTCTTATAAGTTATATGAAGCGCCCCAAAAAGCAAAAGAGAGAATCGGACTTAATTTTCTTCGAGTTTTTCATTTCTATAAATATTTTCTTTTCTTCCTTATTAAGAAAAAAGGAACGCTCTGTTTGGGACTTGCTTGCATAGATTGTATCTTTCTCCATTTTTAATTGATCGCCTCATCTTCGACTATAACTTTCTTTCTATCAACTAGGGTTTGATCCAACCCTTCAGGTTCACCTCGATCTCTCAGACGCATCAGCAACTGTAAGCTACTTTGTGATCAATTGTCAGTAATCGCTTTTTTAAATTTTTAATTCATGCCATAGCTGATTGGATGAGTCTTGTGTCTGTTAGGTTTCTGAGAATTGAGGTTCGCGCATTCGATGCTCTATATAAACTGTGTTTTTTTAAAATGCAGCATTTTAGTTTTAAATGTCATATAGATATATGCTTTTTATTTTATTTTATTATAGTTATAGTATATGATGGAGATCAATTACACAGAGTTGTCACAATATGTTGGAAAATTGGTTTTCTCCCTCTTTTATAATTTTCAAGATTTTTTTGGATGCAGGTATTTTGTATTCTTGTCGTTCATACCCCTACTGGGGCTTGGAAGTTTGGAGTTAACAAGCAGAGATTAGCAGAAGATGCTTTTGAGAAAAAATAGGGATGAAGAATCGGTTTCTTGTTTAATATGCTTCTTGAGAGAAGGAGGATGAGTGTTCATGTATTACACAACGTGGGGATTGCCTATGTATGAATTTTGTTCGAAGAATGAGATTAATGGGTGTGATTTCTGTATGTTGTTTACAAACACCGAGGTTTATGATCTTGAGTAAGAATTTATCATAGTTAACTTGGATTGTCACAACCAAGCAAATTATAGTATTATAATACTGATACAGTTGAATCTTTTAGAATTATATAAAGTCTAGGAATGGATGATGATAGAGATTTTGAGTTGCTGTTTTACAGTTGGAATGCAAGGAATCCAACTGATCGGCTTTTCTTTGTATCTTGTTTCGTTGCTGCTCTTGTTGGAATATTGACCATAGCCTACACGGCCTTTCAATGGAGGAGAAACATCAATCTAAGTTGGATGAAAGCCATAGCTAGATCTAAGAAAAACCCAAAGGCGAGGCACAAAATTCCTGTGGCCCCTCATTCATGGGAGTTAGAATCTGTGTCTCGTGCAAAGAATTTAAACTGCTGTGTATGTTTTAAGTCCATGTCACCCTCTCAAACTCTTGGGCCTATTGTAGCTTCTGAAGGCTTCATCCACCGTTGCTGTATTTGTGGTGCTGTTGCTCATTTAAGCTGTTCCTCTAGTGCCCACAAGGACTGCAAGTGTGTTTCAATGATTGGATATGAGCATGTCACACACCAATGGGCTGTTCGTTGGACTGATGTAGCTGATCAACCTGACGAAACTGCTCTCTGTAGTTACTGTGAAGAGCCATGTGGTGGGACGTTCCTCAGTGGTTCCCCTATATGGTCGTGCTTGTGGTGCCAACGTTTAGTACATGTTGATTGTCATAGTACAATGTCTAATGAAACGGGTGATATTTGTGATTTGGGCCAATTTAGAAGATTGATACTATCACCACTGTACGTGAAGGAATTAAACCGGAACATGCCAGGTGGATTTTTGAGCTCAATTACTCATGGGGCAAATGAGATAGCATCTTCTGTTCGGGCAAGTATTAGGAACCAGAGCAAAAAGTACAAGCATGAAAATGAACCATCAGTCGAATCAGGGAATACTGAGAACATTGGTGAAATGTCCACAGAAAGTACAGGTAATTCTCATCAAATACAGAATGGTCATCATGAAGTGGATGAAAAAAGTAGTTCAAATAAGGAGTTACGGCATCAAGATAGTGAAGTAGATAATAAGATGGATAGAAAACCCAGTCTTGGACGCAGTTCATCAATCAATCAGAGGGATGAATCCCACACATTAGGAGTGAAGCAGAAATATGATTTGGTTGACTTGCCTCCAGATGCAAGACCATTGTTAGTTTTTATAAACAAGAAGAGTGGTGCCCAGCGAGGAGACTCACTCAGGACACGTCTGAACATTCTTTTAAATCCTGTTCAGGTTTGTTACTCTGCTGCTTTTTACAATATCTGGTTATCTTTGACTATAGACTATTGCTTCAAAATAAATTTGTTCCCTGCATTCCTTGCACCCTTTTTCAAGTGTTTTTGCTTTGGGCCAGCTGAGTTAACCAAACTGCTACTATTCATCAAGCACTCATGTCTCTATAAAAAAATGACCAAACACTACAAGATTACTCTCCTATTGGTATACATGAAAGACTCCAACATTGCAAATATAGTGCTCTTGCTTGTTGGAGATATACTCTTTGACTACATGATTACCAAGCCTTTGTTTGTTTTGATTAGGTGTTTGAATTGAGCTCAACACAGGGGCCAGAAATGGGATTGTATTTGTTTAAAAAGGTGTCTCACTTCAGAGTTCTTGTATGTGGGGGAGATGGTACTGTTGGTTGGGTTCTGGATGCGATAGACAAGCAAAATTTTGTTTCCCCTCCCCCAGTTGCTATTCTTCCTGCTGGTACAGGAAATGATCTTGCCAGAGTTCTATCCTGGGGAGGTGGCATGGGTCCAGTGGAGAGGCAAGGGGGCCTTAGTACATTTTTGCAACAAATAGAGCATGCTGCGGTTACTGTTCTTGACAGGTGGAAGGTAACAATTAGTAATCCACAAGGAAAGCAACAGTTGCAACCCACAAAGTTTATGAACAACTATCTTGGTATGTGAACTCACATTTCTCATGGTTACTGTTAATTGCATTAAAATTTGTTGATTGTAGGTTTAAAGCATCTGGAAAGTCAGCTTGTTAATCTTTGATAGGCAGAACTAGTTTCTTCGTGGTAGGGATTGGATGTTGGGTGGGCTATAGATGTAGAGAAAAATGTCTTTAGGATTCTGGAGTTTGACTTAATGATCTTGTATTCTGGTTTGACTTTGCAACTGCTTGAAGCAAATCAATGGGTTGACTGTCTTGATTTTGTTCTGTTAAGTTTCATTATACTCACATTGTATTCGGGAGTTGAAATGAGGTTTGAGATATATGAATTTGGGTATTCAATTCAGGTCCAAATTTGTCCTCGCTAATGGATTTACTTGAATTATAATAAGTTACTATTCTTTGTCTGCTTTTTGCTAACGTTAATTGTATACCACTTGCATTTTGTTAGATTACTCCATTTGCTAATTGTCAAGCTATGATACCATGTGTAGGGATTAGCTTGTTTTAGGAAAATAATCGTTATTTGTTCTGCAATTTGTCGAGGGTTTTTGAGAAAATAAAGTAGAACTTTTCTGTTAATATATGCTTTCCCAAGCATACACATCTCTGTCCATCATTTTGACTAGTTTGGAATCTAACGAGTATTTGGTTTTAGGAATTGGTTGTGATGCAAAGGTTGCTTTGGACATTCATAATCTGCGTGAAGAGAATCCAGATAAGTTTTATAACCAGGTATTTGATGTCTAATTGGAACTGAATTTTGAATTGATTGGCTAATTCTAGTTGTGTATTAATAGGAGGCTAGTTGTGTGGTATAAAATTATTATCCTTATTGTTATTATTATTGTTTTTCTTGGATGATTGTTCCGTATAAGATTGCTTTCATTCAGTTAGTTGGAATTTAGTTACATTAGATTAGTTTTGGCTTAATTTTAAATTCCAGTATTGGGAGACTAAGAAGTTCTGTTCTGTTGTGCTGCTCTGGGGAAGTATTAAGAAATATATGCTGTTAAATATAGAAAAGGAAGCATATATTGATGATATTGTTTTTGAGTATTACTATCTTAGTTATTATTTATCACCAATATTTTAGCTTATATATTGCATATGATAAATGTTTATTTTTATATAATAATTGAAATTTATTGGAAAAAAAAATATTTATATGTAATTAATAATTTAAATAGTGCTCTATTTTTTGAACTATTCACAATTTTTTAAAATATTATTAAAATTCATTTTGGAGATAGAGAAGAAAGAGAGTGGACTGAAATACATAAGTTATTAAGAAGATAAAAATATGGAGATAAAAAATGAAAAGAGGGTGGCTTGTGACAATTTTTTTGGCTGGTTATGGGGGGTAGTGTATGAAATGAACATTCAAAAGAAAGGACAAAGAGAATGCTGAGAATGTCTAATTGAGAGTGCAAAGAGTTATCAAAGTTGTGTACTATAATGTATAATATAAGATTAGATTATTCCCTTCAATAACTTTGAATGAAGTGATTGACACCCTCGTTTGTTTGGTACTGATCAAAATCAGCATAATTATTGTGGTAGTATGACATGTGACACTTGTTTATCTCTTTGTGACTTGGACTTTAAATTTTGAGCCCAAGTTAAACATGGTTCTTTTAGCTTGATCCTATCATGGCCCAATCATGCTTTGGAAAAAACAAACCCACTAAAAGCCTAAAAAACTGCCCTTAGTCTTGTGCTTCATAGTTTACAACTCGCATCAAGTTAACCTGTTTTCCCAACTCTACTCTTTAAGGAACTCTTACAAACTTTACCCATTTGCTATACTGGGTTTAATCTAATGACATTTTGTTGAGCTGTCAAGTAGTGTTTGTTATTAGTTATATACTATTCTGAGACGCAATAGAGAGAATTAATATCTTCTTCTTATTTGTCTTTTAATAATAATAGTTAAATATAGATAATGTCTCATTTACGTAGGTTTTAGAATGGAGTTTGTTAGGAATTTGTTTGAGTGTACGTGTTTGTTATAAATATATTGTATCCCTCTATCCATATCAATGGAGAATCAGAATTGTCAATTTTATCTTTTAGTTGTAGAATTTGAAGTTGTGATATAATAGTTATCCTTCTCATTATCAGTGTTCTTGATCTGTTTGACACCCTTTATATGTGATGAAATGACCTTTCCTTTCAAGTTTCTTGTATTCTCACGAAAAATTATGTGAACTGGTAATCAGTTCACTTTTATCATTTAGAACCTTATAGTAGAAGTTTATATTAGTATTATCCACTGCGTTATTTCAGTTATCTTAACATGCTTACATTGATCTTATGCAATAGAAGTTCTAGATGAAATGCTGAAATTACTCTAACGTGCAGTTTATGAATAAAGTTCTATATGCAAGAGAGGGCGCAAAAAGCATTATGGATAGGACATTTGCAGATTTACCTTGGCAGATTCGTGTTGAGGTGGATGGAGTTGAAATTGAGGTCCCTGAGGTGAGTTTGTTAGGTATAAATAAACTTTATTGGGATCATATCACTCTTTCTGGTTAAATTGCTTGGATTTGATTTTTTTTTGGTTTAATTATTCTGTACATCCTTGAGATATTTGCAAATTTTTAAATAGGTCTCTAAACTAAAGAAGTAGGTTCTTCGGATTACTTTTTGGCAGCAGCTTGAAATAGCCACAAAATGACAATTTGTGGTGGTTATAGAAATCTTAAGAACTCTATTAAAAAAATTGCATGATCAAGGACCAAACGCAGAGAAAAAATACAAAATTTAGGTATCTATTTGAAAACTCACAAATAATTCAGTGAACTAGTGATGAGGTCCTCCTCAGGATATGAATGATTTAACAACTTTCAGAAGGATTAAAACAAGAAAAAAATTGTAAAATGAAAATCAAATGGACAAGGTGAGAAGAATGAAAGAACATGTCACCTTGAGATGCATAAAGGATAAGTGCATTGTTGATTCACCCTTTGAAGAAGCTCTTCTAGATACGAAAGTGAACTAAAATTATCAAACTCTCAAGAGTTAAGATACTTAAAATCTCACAACTCTAATTTTCATTTATCTAAAGTTTGTAGAATACAATGGAGGAACTTTCTATTTAAAGGACAGGATATTTAATAAGTTTTCTAAGGTGTGAAAAGAGAAACAAAACAAACCAACCAAGTTGAACCAACTCTATATGATTGTGGTTGGAATTAGTTTATGAAATTATGACACTTAATCTCCTTGTTCTAGAACATGCTAGAAGTTTCTAGAAAATTCTAGAATCTTCCAGCATATTTCAAAACAAAGGTTCTCATTCTCGTAAGAGAATTTAAAAGCATCATCTATTTTTGTGCAGATTATAAAATTAGTAATTTGTTAAAACCTATCAATCACTATAAAGATAAATTTATGGTCATTCTTTGCTCTTGGGAGACCAAACACAATGCACTGAAATGTCAGGCCAAGGAATCTTTGGAATAGGAAGAGGTGTGTCTAAACCATGAGGCGCTAATTTAGACTTGGGCATTTTACATATGATTTATTTTTCACAAAACATTTGAATATCTCCCTTCAAATGTTGCCAAAAGAAATATTCAGTTAATATTTCTTGAGTTTTTTAAACTCCAAAGTGTCCTATTAGACCTCCCTCTTGCGCCTCTTTGATAAATAACTTCCTTAGGGCTCCTATTGGTACACAAAGTCTTTTTGTCTCTAAGAAGAAATTCTTTGCAAAAAGAAGCCTTTGTGTGATCCATTAGAGCAAAGTTTCATCTTGTGGATACAATGTTTTTATGTGATCAAAACCCAAGAGACTGATTTTCAAAAGAGCAAGCAAGGTGCATCTCCTTGATAAAGCATCCGCTACCACAATAGCCTTTTCTTGCTTGTATTTAATCACATAAGAGAATTTTTCTATTAATTCTACCCATTTGGCATGCTGCTCGTGAAGGGATTCACGATTACTATGAATCACTATGAAGCTTGTCATATGTAGAATAATTGATGTGACTTCCCTTTAATTTTTCCTTGAAGTAAGCTATAAGTTGCCCCTCTTGAAGTGACACTGTCATTATCCCCACTCTCGAAGCATCACACTTTGTTTCAAAAGTTTTAACAAAGTTTGAAAGGGCAAGAATTGGTATGGTGATAAAATATTCCTTTAATTTTCGAAAGACAATTTCTTGATTTTCACTCCTTTGGAAAATAATATTTTTCTTAATAATGTCAAGAGGCTATGGTGTAGCATTTAAAACATTTTATGCTACTTTATTTTTCTTGGGCTTTAGAGATGATGATGGTGTGTGAAGGTTTGATGGTTTAGAAAGTGTTTGAGAATGTTTTTAAGAGGAAGAATACTTGGAAGAAAATACTTCATTTCTTGATCTTTCTATATCTCTCCATGGAGTGCTGTTGAAACTTTGTTTCCCGTAGGAACTTCTTCTTGAGTTTGTTGACCAACTTTGGTAGCTTGGTGGACAAGTTCCTTCAAATATCTATGTTCTTGAAGTTCTACCATGTCTTACATGTCATGATTTAAGCCATTTAGGAACCTTGCCATGGTGGACTTCACGCCTTCTTCCATTCCTTGTTGTATTCTTCCACCCTGCTACCTTAACCTTTGAAGATGAAGTATTAATTCCTTTTTGTAGTAGGATGGTACAGACCTTTCTCTTAAGCATGCTTTTAGGGCAAACCATGTGGCTGCCTACATTCTATTTTCCTTAGCTACATCACTTAGAATTTGGTCCCACCATATCAAAGTAAAACTTTCAAACTTGAGGTGGTAATCTTGACCATGTTCAACTCACTAAGATGATACATATAAAAGACTTGCTCCACTTTTCTTTCTCACTCAATATACAACTCTGGATCTGTATCTCCATTAAACTTTGGGATTTTTACATTATATTTGGGGAATTTTTCTTCTTGCAAGTTTCTTCCACCTATTACTCTCTGTCTTTTGGAGTTCTCTTTCTTCAAATCTTCAAATTCTCTGACACTCGTAGAAGGAAGGAGTTTTTGAAATTCTCGTTCTTCTTTCTTCTTTCTTCTCTCTCTTCTTTCTTCTCTTTCTATTATTTGTCTTCTCACTTTTCTTTCTTTTCTTCCTCTTCTTGCTTCTCTTTGAATTTCTCTTTTTTTCTTTCATCCCTATCCTGCAATTCTTGATTTATCTTCTTGTATTTTTCCATTTCTTGTTGCTTGTCATTTATTTGAATTATTAAGTTGGCCTCTCTTGGTTGAAGAGGAGGAGGGGATCTCTTTGAAGACATTGCTACAAAACAAAAATTATGTTTGGGGTTGGAGTAAAATCCTCATCACTCCTCTTAATTTTTGAAAATCAAATGTTTAGGTTTCCATTCTAATTTTGTTTAAGGGTTATGTTTACTTTTTTCACTCAAAAAAGGTCAAAAAGAAATTGATAAGCTTTTTTCTCGATATCAAATCAAGAAAGCACATCTTCAAATGAAAGAGAAGCAAATCAACACAACATTTATGAAGATTTTTAAAAGATGACAACTTTGAAGACAAAACTTAATGGAGTTTTAAAGACAAACTGAAAAGGCTAAAAGGAAGAAAAAGGTTAAACCAGATAGATTAAGATGTTGGCAAACTAACACAAGGCAAAACTAAACAAGAAAACTCAAAAGGGTATCCTAAACAATTAGAATTACCACAAAAGGCAAGCTAAGACTACTCAAAAAAATTAAAAAAAGTAAGCAAGTTATCAAAAGACAATTCAAATTTTTTAATGACCCAATTCACAAAGTCCAATACTTTCATCTTTGTGTCCAAGGTTTTTATGGGTAAGGGATCTTCGAAACTTTTGTTTCCCAAACATTAAACCACTCTTTGTTTTATTTATTTTTTTTTTTTACCACACAATTTAATTCCTTTTGATCACTTCTGAAATTTTTTGAAAACATTCACTAAACTGAGTTAAATTGAATTTTCAATGTAAGAATTGACTACACTTGAATCTAATGTTTTTAAGTTCCAAATCAATTTCAATAAAAACAGACCTTCGAAAGCTTTCAAAAGAACCTTGTCATGGAAGCATCTTTTTGAGAGAATGATTACTCTATTACTATACAAGATTGTCCAAGCACTTTTAACAAAGAGAATAAAGAAAAATGACGACTCAAAACAAGAAAGGTAGACTCAAACTTATATTAATCGAGCATTCGAACATACCCGTAGAGAATTTATATGGTTCAGCCAAGTTGCATAAGAAATGGGTACACAACTTTATTAATGGATTTTAATGTAAAACAAGACAAAGAACATGCATAAGAACGATAGTACAAGTTTCGGCCTTAAGAAAATTAAAAGAAAACAACATGCATCGGAATTATCATATTTCTAGTAACTAAATCAACTAGCTTTTTTAATTGGTGCAAATCAGTTAAAATAGGGTCGGAGGTCTTAATATCTTTTCTTTTGTCGGCATGGGGTTAAGTTTGGGGACAGGAGGTCAAAGTAATTTACTCAATTTTTTATATTTGAACTTCCCTTTTTAGTTTCTTTTACACAACAACCTATCCCAACCGAAAATAAGAGCAAGGCACCTTCGGTGAATTATAAAAATGTTGGTTTTCAATTGATTCAGGATGCAGAAGGCGTGCTTGTTGCAAATATTGGGAGTTACATGGGAGGTGTAGACTTGTGGCAAAATGAGGATGACAATTATGATAATTTTGATCAACAATCCATGCATGATAAGGTACTTGAAGTTGTAAGCATATCGGGAACATGGCACCTGGGAAAGCTTCAGGTAAAATGCATTCTGGATTCCCATACTAGTGATACATGAATTTAGTATGTACATGATGCTATAGCTAAAGGGTCTACTACTTGAGATTAGACATTAATTTAAAGAATATGCTGGTGACCCTTTTTTCTTAAATTAAATAAAAAACACAAACGGAACTAATAAAATAACTAAAGCATAAAAGTGCTCTCTTTCTTTTTGTTGTTTTTAAATCATGCTTTGCGTGGAGGTGGAACTGCTTCTCATTTGTATCAAGTCTGTGAATGTTACCTTTGCTTAATTCAGTATCATGTTCTATTTTATAGCTCTTTTTGATAATTCATTTGAACCATAGGATTAAGACATGATTTATTTGTCTAAACTCTACGGAGTTATTTGACCTATGAAATCATGAAAGCTCAAATTCTCTGCCAATGACTTTGTCAAAACAGGTAGGGCTTTCTCGAGCTCGAAGACTTGCACAAGGACAGTCAATTAAGATACAATTGTTTGCCATGTTTCCTGTTCAAATTGATGGAGAGCCTTGGTTTCAGCAACCCTGCACAATTACTATAAGCCATCATGGCCAGGTTATCATTCTAAAACTCCTGCACTGTTCATTACAGGCGGCATCAACTCCTTCTTGCAGTGCAGTTTGGTATCCTTGTACTGTTTGTATAATAACTGAATTTCAGCATGTTTTGCAAACCTGTACAAACTGGCAATAATCTGCTTACCCGGTTTTAATAATTTCTGGTAAGAAAATTGCCAATATCACTGAAATTAACAACTTTTCTATATGAAAAATGATTGATACTGCTAAGAAAAAATAATACGACAACATATATTTTTGTCTCATTTAAAGTAGGTTCTGTTTATGATTTTTTTATCCTTTTATATTATTGATTTATGACTCTTCCACCAATCAAATGCGTCAACATCTGTTGGCTTATTCTCCTTTATTGTGGTTGTTCAGGCTTTCATGTTGAAGAGGGTGGCTGAGGAACCTCTTGGCCCTGCATCTGCAATAATTGCTGAAGTACTGGAGAATGCTGAAACACATAATGTAATTAATGCTTCACAAAAGAGAGCTCTTCTTCATGAAATGGCACTGAGGCTGTCCTAGAAATATTTCTCCACCCTGTGAAAGTGATTAGAGATTTTTGTACTTCTTTTGAAATATATTTTACTCACCATGTGTATTACTTTTCCTTTTTTAATCTTTTGTCTAAACTTCCTGCTACTTCTGAAGCAGGCTTGTGTATTATGAATCTTTACACGAAAGAAAGAATGAAATCAGCTATATGCAGTTATATTTACCAATTACCATGCCCCCATACAGCAAGCAGCTTACATTTGGTATGTTCACTACTTTATGTGCTATATACATTGTTAGAGGATGCTATCTTAGATTTTATTCAAGAACATAGTAAATGGTTGCGACTTAGATGGAGTGTTTTAAGCACGTTGCGCCTTATTTAATTGTTCTTCAGACCGTAAATCAAAGACTTAGCTCACCGGAGTTGTTAGTGTTACCTTTGCATAACCAAAACGAATGACTCTTTTCAAAATGCTTTCGAGGGACGGTTTATCCCCTCGACACTTTCGTGCTTCTTTCCAAGTAGCCCTTTAACTTTAAACCACAGGCGTGTTACGAAACCTTTCTCTCTTGCTCCTCGTGTGCATTCTCGCTTGTCTGGTACTTTTGGACTGGAAATTCTTCTTGGTGTTTCTGTGTTTTGTTTGTAGATGCGCTTCAGGTGGCGTCGATAGAAGGGGGAATTTATGTGGAAGACGTATGATGGAGACGAGGCGTTAGAGCCCTGAATGGCCTTGTTTAATTTGTGTGCCATTTCTTGGTATGTTGGTGAAGATGCTTTTGAGGTTTGAATGGCCTTGTTGAGTTGTAAAGTCATCTGTTTGAACTCAAACGAGTCGTATAGGTCACTGCCATTGTACTCGATGTTGAGTCTCCTTGTAGGAGTAGTCTCTGCTTCCTCTTTCTCTAGATTTTCCATGCAAGAGGAACAATGGCTTAAGTAAGTTTACACGGTCACCTACCTCAACCAAAACATTCACACCTAACTGCACTTCCATTTTTCACTGTATTCTTTGATTAAAAACTCAAAATGTTTACTGTTCAAGAAAGTGGAAGTTAGTTGCCTTGCCTTGAAAGTAACGTACTCAAAATACGTTACTAGCAAGGTAATTGCATTGCTTTCTACGTTTTTCTCATGCCCTTGATTTATATCGAAGCAACTAGGTTTATGAAAGTTCAGTGACTTCTCTTATGTAACGATTGACAACAGTTTGAAAGCTCGGAGACATTTCAAGCATTTTTCGCAGGTGACATGGACGTGGGTCTCTACATCTCAGTAAGGCATGTATATTCTTTAGAGAAATTCAGCACATTCTATTGGGTTAATGGCTCTTGTTTTGAAAAAAAAAACGAAAAAGAAAATCAAAATGAGAAAGAACATGATATAGCTACACATAAATTTTCCATCTGTATCGTTTGCTTGTGAAATAACAGTTATAAATGAATATCTTAGGTTTGTGATTATTCATAGTGGATTGCATTGCTGTTGAGGAAAGGAGTAAGAATATTAAGTACTGTCTTAATGATCAACATATAGAATTAGTGTCATAGAGCACAGAGTTTGGACAGTCTTAACGAAGGAAGAGGCGATTTCTTCTTATACCTCCATGATTTTTTCTTACGATCCTATGATTTCTTCCAGCACTCCTATAGTTTCAAAAATTCTGAAAATATTCATTTTGGAATGTAAGTCCAAAATACAAATTTTGTATTATTTATTGTACATTTTTAAAATGTATTCCAGATTGTATCATCTTGAATAAAAAAATCATAAATTTTTATTTTTATTTTATTTTATAATCTGAAAGTCAAACGTTTACTAAAAAATAGGAAAGAGTAATTTGGGTATTTTTTAAAGTATGGAGTGTGGAAGAAAGGCGTGAAGCTGCTGGAAGAAATCACCATATAGAATTGATGTCATAAAGCACAGTTTGGACAGTCTTACGGCCTAATTTTCTGAAGAGAACATCCTAGGGTGTTTCTCCTTGCAACTCCACAGTTTCCTATTCCCATATTCATTTGTCAGGTGAAAAAACTATTTAAAAAAAATCCATTCTTGTTGCATTTAATTTATTAATTTGTTAATATATTTTTGTCTCTTTAGATTCTTATATCTTTGTTAAATTTCAACTTGCAATTATTTTACTTTTTTATTTGTTTAAGTTTTAAATGTTTTTTTTTCTATTTTTATTGTTGGACCACATACCACTTCATTACCTGGTAATATAAGTGAACTTAACACGAATAAGATAAAATTATGGTTCATTTAATAATAAAGTTTATATGGTCCCGTTAATTGCAGTCCAAAATGGATCGATCAGGTTGGTAAAATATATATTATAGAATTTAAAATATGATTTTATAATTAAATATAATATCCTCATCAAAAAATAGCTTTTTATGCATTAAAAAATATTTGAAGGACATATTCATATACAGAGTTTCATATCATTAAATAATAAATATTAAATTATTATAATTTTTTCAAATTATCTAGATAAATATTAAATTTTAAAAATATATATTTTAATTTATAAATAGTAATTCATAATAAACTTAAAGTTTTCTAACTTAATTTAAGTATATATTTAAACATGGAAACAATTATGTCATAATTACATAATTTATTTTCAAAAGAAATAAAAAATAAACACTTACCTGGACAATTTAATTGAAATACATTATTGAAATAAAGTACAAAATTTCTCACTCATGTATAATAAAAGAAAACCTTATGTTCAAAATTATTCCTACCACTACAATATGAAGTATGTTATGAAGTTGATTCTCATATAGAAGATGATTATTGATGTCATCACATGGTTTTCCTGAAAAATTAAGTGTAAGAGTGAGTGCCACCCTCATCACTAAACTAAAACATTAAACCTCATTCATTCAATTTAGAATAAAATATATAATCCTCACCACTAAGCTCAAACATTAAAATAATGATCAAACCTAACATTCAATTTGGAATAAAATATACTATTGAATGAAACAACTTCATACAACTCATGGATCATGTTATAATTTCATATCTAGTGACATACATGCTAAGAAAAAATAATATTGCAAATATCAAACAATAATAATGAAATTCTCTTAATAAAAAAATTTCACAAACTCAGACGTATTCACAATTTTCTACAAATTTTAATTGAATTTATCATTAATTTTTAATCAATTTCACAACTTCTAAAATTTTATACAAGTATGGACAGCCACTCATTAGTCATTGCACACTCTGATACAATATGTGCAAATAACAATCCCTTTGATTAAATTAAAGGCAAAATTAAGAGTTGTATGGAAAATGAATTGTAGATCATGGGATTTTAATTTCGTGACCAGTTGTAACAATTCATTAAGTCCATTCACAATTGTTATTAGAGATGAAAAATCTATAAAATTAGTCCAAAATATACAATTCACCTTAATCATTGTATCTCAAATTTAAGTCATTAAGTTAAGATTTTAAATTCTCATACATTTTTCATTCATGCAATTTATAGTTAAACATAAAATATAGCTTTGCTAAAAATATTCAAATTAAAAATAGAACAATATAAAGAAACATAACAAAACAAGATACTAAAAAAAAGTACTCATAAGAATTTTTTATATTAAAAATTGAAAATTTATTTTATTTATAATTTCTTTTACAAAAATCTATTTTAGGTAATTCTTGAACCTAATCCTAAACTTTCATATCCTAGGAAATCATTTTTGAACCGAAAATTTTCAAATAAATTTACCAGATAAAGAATTTGAGTTGGAGTAAACTCCCCTTGCATCTATGAAGCTTTAACTACTATATATTTAAATAAGAACAAATTGGTTCCATACAGTATTCCATTAAAATTGTCAAATCTATGGATACTAAATGGTATAAACAAATTTCTCCTTCGGCTTGCTTTATGTTCCACTTAAATTCACAAACCTTGGCCTATTTGTTTTTTTACTAATTGTCACATCCATTTAATTTGCCCAAAGAATTTGGTGAATTTATTTTATAATTTATAACAAATTATTTATGTAATATTATTATTTTATTTTAACATAAATTTATTTTAATAAAATATTTAAGAGTTAAATATATATTTTTTCCTATATTATTACGCAAAATTAACTTTCATCTTTAGTTAAAAACTATAAATCTCGTGAGTTTTTATAATATGAAAATTATTGGAATAAATAAGTAAAAACATTACTTTCTTTCATGATTTTTTTGATATAGCAAAAATATTTTTAACATGAATTATATTATAATATTATAATTTTTAAAATAATCTAAAATAATTAAATTTAGAGTTTAAGTGGAAATTGAAGGT
Source organism: Phaseolus lunatus (assembly GCA_013389735.1). NCBI lineage: Eukaryota > Viridiplantae > Streptophyta > Magnoliopsida > Fabales > Fabaceae > Phaseolus > Phaseolus lunatus. The sequence continues at coordinate 30,964,026 of CM023859.1, forward strand.
TTTTGCATCAATACTTTTTTTAATGCAATAAATCAAGCAGGCATAAATAACTGAATGAAACTTTTGATAAATTAAATGTTAATTTTTAGTGCAACTTACTTAGTATAGATTTGTAAGAAGACATAACGTGATTACCAATTTACGCTGATATCATAACATATAATTAAGGAATTCTTATTGTTTTGATACTGAATTAGGTATAATTTGTGTCTATTATGAGATATTTTAAGTTTAGAGTAATGTTGATGTTAGTTTTTTTTCGAATTTGAGAGTGCTTGAATGTGAATCACCATATATATGATATTTATATTTTATATCTTGATTGATACGAGTTATTATAAAAATCACAATACTTTTAAATGTCGAATATTAAACAATAATTAGTATTATTTTATTTTATTGTACATGTTACCAGAAAATTGTAAAATATATAGATTTTGATGATAAAAATATATTAGGAAAAAAAAATTAAAAACTTAAACCAAAATAAATACAAATAAGTATTTCATTTGAAAAATAAAAGAAATATTTACTTTATTATAATTTACAGAAATTTTGTATTAGATGTAAACAAATTAGCATATTAAGATTTATTCATAGAAAACCATTTTATTGGTATAATAGGTTTCCCTCTAGTCTGTTTTTCGAATTTTTTATGAATAAATATAATCTACCTATATATTGTTTTTGTTAATATATGAGTTTTGGTCTAGTGCCCCATTTTTTTGTACTTTTTTTTTAATAATATTTTTTTTATGTAATGTCAGATGATTGAAGTGTCAACTGAGATGTAAGTTACATAATGATGCCTACCATAAAAGCTTTTTCTTTAAAAAAAAAAAATCTTATATAAGACATAAATATATTTTCAAAACATGTAAAATCAAAAAATACTCTCTCATGCAACACAAATGCTAGTTGCTTATTTTTTTATAATCTATATTATTTAATAAATGTTAACAGTTATGTATTTAATAATTTTACATTTAATTAAATTCTATAAACCATCAATCCATGGTTGATTATAGACTAGGTAAAGATTATGGATGTTTATTTATTAGTAAGTGGTTGTTTTAAGTACCGATTAATTCTATTATTCACTCTATTTATAGAACATATTTCTTTTATTAAAAAATGTTACATTCTCTCTTTGCATCTAACTACTACAAGTATGTATTAAAAATATTTATTAAATTATAAAAATGAAAAGCATATGATTAGTAGCCGAAAATTTACAAGTTTTACTCTTTTATAAACAGATATATATTATCTCAGTCAATTCAATATAATGTCTAGGTAAATATATGTATCGCGATAATTTTTTTATCTTAAATAAATTTTTTCTCAAATTTGAGTACTCAATTATTAGGATTTGGATGGTTGGATAATAGCATAAAGAATCGTGATATTTTTGACAACCATACTTTTCTTTACATGTACTCTTACTATTATTATTTTAATAATTTGTATAACATTTAGTCATAAATATACTCTAAAAGTTTTAATAATATTTTGACACCTATACAACTCTTGATTTGATTATTTTAATTATAAAAAATATAATTAAAGGTACATTTGTAATTAAATGTCATAGAAGTTATTAAAATAATAGTAAGTGCTGTGATATGATGTAAAAAGAAAAAAGGAAGAGTGGCGAAACTATCATGGTTCTAAGTTAAATAAGTCAATTTGGTTTTGATGTCTTATTTTTTCCAATTTTGTCTCCTACAAATGTTCAACTTCACATGTAACACTATCCTCAAGTATGATTAAACCTACATTTTGTATCATTATTGTTCCCACATAATAGTAATTCTATTTTGCACACAAATTGTTTTGAACCTTCGGCCAACACAGTACTAACTAATAAATTTAAAATGTTATAAACTAATCCAGGATTCTGCTAAGTAATTAAAGCTTAAAAAAAATATTAAAAGAACTCATGATTTTTTTTTATAATAAAAATTGAATAAATGTAAACCACTTTAAAAATGTTTCAACTCATATACAAAATAATATCTCTAAGTTTCTCCCACTAAAAACACTTCACTGACCACCTAAAAATAAAAACATCCCTAACTAGATAAAAAAAAAACCACCTAAAAAAACAAGCGCCTAAAAAATAGATCAAGAAATCATTGAATATTGTTTTTATTAAAAGAAATATTCTTTTATGAGTTCAATGGATATGCACTGTGAGAATAACTTTTTATACTATCAATTAATAATAAATCATCATTAACCATGTTGTTTGTTAGCGATATAAGTGATTTTGGTAAAGATAAGTAATTTGTGACTTCAATTTGACTAAAGCCATGGTAGATAAATAGATTCAAAAGCAAAAGTTGAAACGTAAGTCAAGTTTCATCATCTTTTCTTTTCTACATAAAGTTATTAACTTTTAATACAACTATTTAAGGAACTTGTCTTCCTGCTACCGAATTGCATTCCCTTCTAACAATACTTCCAGGTTTTAATTTTCATCTTATCATTTCTACACAGCCACTCTTTTTTTATATGATCCCGTTTTCTATGTGAAGTTTGAAGTTTGAACACAAAGATATTTACAAATGTAATACAAGGTATTTCTGTTTTCAATTTCAAATTTTCAACTCTTGTTACTTCCTTCTTTATCCTGCTCATCGATAATATATATATATATATATATATATATATATATATATATATATATATATATATATGTGTGTGTGTGTGTGTGTGTGTGACTCTGAGTTTGCTTATCTATGCCTAAACGGAAGGATATTTAATATTTCTCATGTATAATATATTGATCAATTATATTTCCCATGTCATTAAGTTTTTTAGGAATTGAAAACAAAAGGATACGGTTAATAATTGTTCTGGTCTCTTTTGTGACTAATCTTAAATTTATTATCTGAAACTAGCGTGGTTCAAATTTATTGTTTGTGAAGAAAATAATGAGACTTGCGTACTGAACTGAGTGACTGATCTGGCTCAATTTTTGTTTTCAAATAATATATGGTTGTGACTGTGATGACCTCATGTATGGCTGGGTGGACACGTTTCTTGCTCTAAGGATAACAACTATACTTGCAATTTTGAATATGGCCAATTCTTGGAAAGGACCATTTTATGATTTTCCTGGAAAGGACAGAAGGACTTTGTGCCATTTACAATTACTTTTGTGACTTTTGTTTCATTTTTTATAATATAGCAACAATGAAATTGGAACTTGGTGCAGATTACTTTTACTTTCGCCACTTACAGGCTGATTAGTCTTAACATGTATGCAAAATTTTCTTCTCACACATGCTGCACAGTTGTAATCTGTAAGGAAAGAAAATGGTGAAGATATGTGGAATTGGAGCTGGGTATGTAGGGGGTCCTACAATGGCTGTGATTGCCCTGAAATGTCCCTCAATTGAAGTGGCTGTGGTTGACATCTCTCACTCTCGCATATCAGCTTGGAATAGCAACAAACTCCCTATTTATGAGCCTGGCCTAGAAGAAGTGGTGAATCAGTGCAGAGGAAAGAACCTCCTCTTCAGCACCGATGTGGAAAAGCACGTTTATGAGGCAGACATAATCTTTGTTTCAGTAAACACCCCCACAAAAGTTAGAGGACTTGGAGCTGGCAAGGCTGCAGACTTGACTTATTGGGAAAGTGCAGCTAGGATGATAGCCGATGTTTCCAAGTCAAATAAGATTGTTATTGAGAAATCCACTGTCCCAGTGAGAACAGCTGAGGCAATTGAGAAAATTCTAACTCACAACACCAATAGCAAGGACATCAAGTACCAAATTCTGTCAAATCCCGAGTTTCTCTCAGAGGGAACAGCCATTCAGGACCTTCTAAACCCTGACCGGGTTCTGATTGGAGGGAACCAAGACCCTGAAGGTATAGAAGCAATCAGAAAATTGAAGGCCATATACGCTCATTGGGTGCCTGAAGACAGAATCATAGCAACCAATTTGTGGTCAGCAGAACTCTCCAAGTTAGCTGACAATGCCTTCTTGGCCCAAAGGATTTCATCTATCAATGCTATGTCTGCCTTATGTGAGGCCACTGGGGCTGAAGTTTCACAAGTTTCTCTTGCTCTCGGCAAAAACACCAAAATTGGGCCAAAGTTCCTCAATGCCAGTGTTGGTTTTGGTGGCTCTTGCTTTCAAAAGGACATACTCAATTTGGTGTACATATGTGAGAGCAATGGCCTCACTGAAGTGGCAAATTACTGGAAAGAAGTGATCAAGGTGAATGACTACCAAAAGAGTAGGTTTGTGCACAGGGTTGTGACCTCAATGTTCAACACAGTTTCAGGTAAGAAGATTGCAATTCTGGGGTTTGCCTTCAAGAAGGACACTAGTGACACAAGAAAAACTCCTGCAATTGATGTTTGCAAAGGCCTTTTGGGAGATAACGCGTTCTTGAGTATCTATGATCCACGCGTTACTGAGACGCAGATTCAAAAGGATTTGTCAATGGATGGTGTTGAATGGGACCATCCAATCCACCTGCAGCCAAAGAGTTCTAGTGTTGTGAAACAGGTTAATGTTGTTGGAGATGCTTATGAGGCAACTAGAGATGCTCATGGACTATGCATTCTTACAGAGTGGGATGAGTTCAAGACAATTGACTATGAAAGAGTTTATGACAACATGGAGAAACCAGCATTTGTGTTCGATGGTAGAAACATGTTAAATGTTGACAAGTTGAGGGAAATTGGATTCATTGTTTACTCAATTGGGAGGCCTTTAGACCAATGGCTGAAGAACATGAAGATCGTGAATTGAGCAAGACAATGTTATCCTTTGTGACATTTCACCACTAGCTATATTTCATATGATTTTATGCCTTTATTTTTCTTATATGTAAGATATGAAATGTGCCTTATTCTGTACTGCTCAACATTTCTGGTGCTTCACTCACTAAGCACCCGAAGGGCTTTGGTTGCTACTTGATTACTCCATTGCCACATTAACTAAGCACCCGAAGGGCTTTGGTTGCTACTTGATTACTCCATTGCCACATTAACTATTCAAATAAAAAAGTCTGCCTTGAGGCTCGTATTCGAGATAACTAATATTTTGTTCTCTATAATGTTTTGATTTCTAGTTTTTGTCTAGTTTATTATATTTACTATTATTATTAGGAGATAATATTATTATTAGGAGATAAGTTTAAGTCTAACTTATTTTTACAATATCAACTTGTAAAATGAAGTTTGTTTTTATTTATGTCATATAAATTGTTCTAATTTTTAGTTGTTGTGAGATATTCAAATCTCCACATGAATATTTCAAGGAATGGATTAGATATTTGTGAATATGTTAATAGCGAGTGATACAATAAGTTCAACAAACCTGACTAGTATACGATGAGGTTTATCTTATTTATATAATGTAAATTGATTTAATCTCTAGAGTTTAATCGATGTTTTTAAATTTAACTCGTCCTCACAAAATCATCTTGTAAGAACATTTAGAAACCTAATATTTAATGACTTAATAAATCCAACAAATCTTATTAGGATAGACTCTAATATTTTTTAGAAAGTAAATTTAAATTTAACTGATACTTCTAAAATTGGTTTGTATGATCGTATTTAGCTTATTTATATATATTGTAAATTAATATAATTTCTAGTCGATAATTTCTGATAATTTATTTATTTTCTAATGTTTAGGGTTTATAATTTAGGTTAAATAAAAGATAAAAAAAATACATTATATTCCTAAATAACAAGAATATAAATGGAAAAAAATTATATATATATATATATATCAAAATTTTATAATTTTACAGAAATTAAAGTAGCGAGGTGAATGAATTACATATCAAGGATTGAAATAAAAGAACACGAAGAATTGGGCACACAACTTTCAGGCTAAAATGAAAATATTTATTTAAACATATTTTTATTATCTTTTAACCAGATTGAATGTTTATACTTTTAAGAAAAAATACTATTTAAATACACTAACACTATCATTAAATTATAAACTAAATTTTTTAATTTTTTAATAATTATATTAATGTTGATTAGCAATGTGTAAAAGTGTACTTTTATAATATCTTCCTATTAAACTAGGTTTAAATAAATTTTTGGTCTCATAAATTTATGAATTTTGTTGATGTTAACAAAAAAAACTTATTTTGATCCTTAATAAGAAAAAATTTTCCATTCTTATCTTTGTTGTTTATAACATTCCATAAATGGTAAGTCTTCCTTGACATATTAGTGATTTAATATAACTTATGTGTATTATCATTATTATTGATTTTTACATTTTGTCTCTACTAAATTTTTAGATTATGCTTTTGGTAATAAATAATTTATTTGTTCATTTTACTCTCCTGTAACATTTTATTATGTTTTAATCCATGTAAGTGATAAGTTTCAGAAGAAGAACACAAAGTACACGCAAAAGTATTATATCAAAATGAAAAAAATATATTTATTTACTGAAATTAAAAAATTAAAAAAATATTTATGTTATGTTTCAACGAGATTGAATGTTTATATTGTTTATAAGAATAATACTTTGTAAATACACTAACATTCTCATTAAATTACAAACTAAATTTATTAATTTTATAATAGTTATATTGAGACTAGTTAACAATGTTAAAAAATTATAAGTAATTAGTTTTGACCTAAAAATATGATTTTCTTAAAAAGATCCCCTCTCAATTTTCTCTATAAGAAACTTACTTAAGAATATATATTACCTTCCAATTTTCTAATTAAATAAAAGAGAGTAGTACTCACAGAAAACAATCCTAAAAAATATTAATAAAAAATAATTTCAATAGACATTAAGTAAAAAACAAATGGATGATATCAACAGAAAAATAGTCTCACCAATATTGGTTAAGAACATTTTTACTAATGTCAATCTAGAAACTAAATTAATAGAAAAATAATATGAACAATGTTAATATAGCATAATTTATTAAATCATTACAAGAAAATTATTAAATAGAAATTAATTTTTAAAAAAATAATTAGTTACTATATTAGCTAAATAAGATATCATTTTAGAGACTAAAAAATCTTTTGATTTCTAAATTAATTTATATTATTGTTAAATAGTTTCTAAATTAGTATCTAACTAATTATCAAGGTTTTTGCTACCAAATTTATAATCTAAGTAATTTGGTACTTAAAACTTTAGTAGTTAATTATATACTAATTTAAAAACTATTTAATAATAATATAAACTAATTTAGAAATCAAAATTTTTTTAATTTCTAAAATAATCTCTAATTTAATTAATATAGTAACTAATTATTTTTTGTCTCTAAAATTGATTTTCATGTAGTGAATCTTATCTTACATAAACCAACAAATAGCTTCACTGACATTGTTAAAATAACTCTGATTAAGGTTGAACAAGCAACAAAGTTCAAGTGGATCACACCTAACTTAAGATTAAATTAATAAAAATAAATAAAATAAAAGAAATATGTGAAAAAATTAAACAATGAAAAATTTTAAAAGATTAATTTTTTAAATTAAATTTAAAACTTATTAATTAATCAAATTATTCTAATTAATTTCCATAATTTTAATTTATTTTAAAATTCTCTATTCAAATAATATTTTTTTACCACAAAAACATTTCAATTTTTCTACAAAAATAAATTATTCTCTAATTTCTTATCCAAACACACTATTACTTCTCACATTCTCATCAAATATAATTTCTTTATAAAGTTATCAAATTATAATATAACATTTATACTATTGATTTATTTAATAAAAATATTTAAAATTAAAACATGATTAAAAAGTTAAATCCTATATTTAATAGCAACAACTTACTTGTAATAATTAAAATATTATAAATAATTTCTATAATTATTTACCTATTTGGTTAATTCAACAATTAGTTTCTATAAATATTTTTAACTCATTTAATCAACTTATCAGTAACTTTCAAGCTTTTAATTTTTTTTCTAGCTCTTCAAACTTAAATTCAAGCCTCTCTCAGGTAAACATCTCCAATTAAAGCAATTTACACTAGTTGTTAATTACATTAAAAAAAATCATTTATGTTCCTTGTATTATCATATTTTTGTTGTTAAACAACTTAATCTTAATTTTGTTAAATGAAAGAAATTATGAAAAATTCCAAACAACTCACAAATTTATATATTTTTAATTTAGATTTATTGTTAATTCCAAACAACTCACGGTTTTTAATTATTGTATGTAATAGTATTTATTGTTTGAATGAACAAAATAATGTTTTTTTATTCTTAAAGTTGAATTATTTGGAATTGTTTAGACTGCCAAAATACTTGACCTCTTTAATTGGTTTTTAAGAATCTGAGTGGTTGTTTTGGTGCATTGATAGATAATAGTAAATAATTAGTGTGATGCTTGAAGTGTGAGGCAAGCTTATTCTTTTCCAGGGGGTAATTATGGTAAGCCTCCTTCAAACAAGTGGGATCCAATAACCACATCACTTTCTTTCATCTGCACAGTCTTTTTTTCCTCACCATCCGAACAAAACTTCAGAATCAATCGTGGTTTCAAAATCAAACACTATGCTTCTCAACTCAGTAACCTATCCAACTTTTCAGGCAATGCACCTCACTCAACTCTCTTTTACCACTCTCTGGATCAATATTTTACAATTTTTAAGAAATTTCGATTTATTTTTATGAAATTTGGTATAATTAAAACTCAAACTTTTATTGTTCATATACATCACCTTCAAATCCTCTACTTTTGAGTGTATGTCGAGAAATTGATCTGCTCTCAAAATAACATGTTTAATTCGAATAACATGTTTAATATAATCATTAAATAAAATATTTTTCTAATATTAAGATTAATTCGGTAAATCATATCTAAATAGTAAAGTTTTACGTTGATATTATAAATATACATTAAAAAAAAAATTATGTATACTAATAGCATTTATTACTCCAATCATTAATAATTGAATATTGATTTAAAATATCGGAATATTCTTTGTAAGTACTCTATTCTGACTGAGACTAAAAATCAAAACTTAAGAGAAATCGAATACTAAAATCTTGAAGAGATCGAAAACCAAAACCTAAGAGAGATTGAAGACCGAATTCATATAAAAAACACACATTAGGAAATATCTACACTACAACTAGCAAACCTTCTCTATCCATAAAAAAAAAAAAAAAAATTAAACAAATTTGAGAATTTTTTTCATTTTCACTAACAAGTTAGAGACCTTTCCAGTTTAAATGGATTAGAGATAACATTAATTAATAACAAAAAATCTAATATGGTGTAGGTAAAAGCTGAAGATATTTATTGAATAATTTAATTTAGAGAGAACTATTTTTACTTTTACTTTTACCAAAGATGTTTCCCTAATAGAATAAACGTAAATAGAAAATTCACCCATTTTAAATCTTAACAATTTTAAAGATAGAAATATAGTCAGTTGGATAAATAATTAGTATTAAAAAGAAAACAGTAAAAGAAAAACCAAAATAGTTCGAATAAAGTTCTAACATAGAAGAAGGAAATTGAAATGTAAAATGTGAAACAAGATTAAAATATAACTCGAGAAACTGAAGCTAAATAAGAAACATAGAGAAAAAATAGTAAATAAGAACGTGCATTAGTAATATTAGAAAACACAGACGTAGATTTTTTTTATTTTCCATTTTTCACTTAATAAATTCTTTCTTTATTTTTATATCTAAATCTCATATATAGACCTACATCAATGGTTATTTTATCCTTATAACATTACCTCGATTCCCTTATAGTTTACTTCTTTGATGAGATTTACCATCTATAGTAAAATTACATTCACTTCAAATTGTTTAACTTCTCTAATGGGCTAAGAACACCTTAATAAACATTAATCGAGAAATAGTCTAACCTACATCATATAGGAATAGTCGCAAGAAGAAGAAAAAGTATAACAATGTCAAATAAAATATTTTAACTTGCATTATAGAAAATAATTTCATTGATATCAAAATTGTATATGACATTGGTAAAATATAACTCTACCAATAATTTAGAAAACCTTAATTAACGTTTGTCAAATGATAACTTTGATTTACATACATTTGTAGAAAACAAATATGAATAACACAAGTTGAAAAAAATATCTATTAATGTTAACTGAAAAAAATTGTGCTTGACATTAATTGAAAAACATTTTTTATATTTGTAAACATATTCTAACTAACGTATGTTCAGAAATAACATTAGTTATAAAAAAAAAATAGCTCTAATGATGATAATAATAAAAAATCACAATTAACTTTAACAAAAAGAAATATCAACCAACATCAATAGAAAAATGATGTCGAACCAACGACATCTTGATCTCAGTTGAGCTAATGACGTTCTAACTTTACTCAAGCTAACATTATTCCCACTAAAATCAAATTAAAGGAATAATGTGAGGAGAAGAAACAATAATTTGAGAGAAGAACCACTATGAATAATTTCATTTTAAATAATAACAATCATCTGTCACTACATGAAAACAATAGTATTAAGAAAAATGAAATACAAAAAAATATGGAAGAATTAAACCAAAAATTATATATTAATAAAAACGATATATAGATTATATATACCTATTAATAAAGAACTCTAAGAAAAGACTATATGGATACCTATTATACCAATGAAAATACTCTTTATAAATAACGCCTAAGTTAGCAAGCTTATCAGTACATGCATTTCCTTCATGAAAAATGTGAGAACCCTAAACTTGATTTTCGCACAGTAGTTAAGATAAGTGTTCCACCTATTATAAAGTATCTAAGAAACATTAGTCCTAACAATAAATGCAACACAAACCAAGGCATAATCACATTCAAGCCATAACATCTTTTGAACTTGTTCAATAACATGTATAACTCCATAAAATTTAGCAACCAAAGTTGTCTGAACATCAAGGAAAGTAGAAAAACTACTAATAAATTCTTCCATACTCCAACGGAAAATACCACTACAAGTAGCAAAACTAGGAAAACCTAGCAGCACCATCTAATTTTAAGTAATCAAAATAATCTAAAATTTCTAATTTTTTTAATTTCTTTTAAAAAAATTTATTAAAATATAATTTCTCATGAAACATTTCAAAATTTATATAAAAAATAAATCATTTTCTAAACTCCATCTACATTCAAGTTAGACTCTCATACTAAGAAAATGTTTGTGTTTAGACAGTAGCTCTTTTAGTATTGGTTTAGATTACTAGTTGGTATTTGGTTTACACAAAAGTATTTAATTTAATAAAAATATAGCTTTAAATAAACCTATCAAGTTCATTTTATTTGACTTTAGCCTTGGTGGGTTAAAATCAAAGATTCACGCACAAAAAGTTTCATACAGTCATGTGTACTAGGGTTGGTCATATAAGTCTTAAATATAAAAATTTGATTTTTATAATTGGATAGGTGTTGTTGAATATGCTTAGAGTAAAATCGAACTAAAGATATTTCAATTATGATTAAGCTAAAAATATCCATTGATTTAAAAGTGTTTTAGTTAATATTGAAAAAGTATTTTAATCAATATCAATCTAAAAATGTCTTGATATTGACTAACTTTAAAATGATAGAATTTAAAACAAAGATGAAGATGTTTTTGAGTAAGATTTAGTTGAAGATAATATATATAAAGTTGAGGTGAAATATTTTGATTGAAATTGAACTAAAGTTACTTTAATTAAAGTTGAAATCGAAAATACCTTAACTAAGGTTGAACTATAAATATTTTATGAAAAATTGAGGAAGAATAAAATGGTGCAGAGCTGTTAGATACCACCTCAAGCTTACCTTCATACTCTTCAAAATATCAAGAAAAATAGAAAACACGCTTTAAAAAACAGTAACTTGATGACAACTTTCTGAAGAACAAGAATGAGAACAAGAATGCATGTGATGTAACGTGTTTTGCGGTCTATCAAATATCGCACTCGTTACCTTTCATTACTCTTGTTTTATTTGTAAGATGTTTTAAATCTATGTTCATCATGTTCGTCACTAGTCATATATATAACAATTTCAAAACATGCTGATGCTTTCAAATAAATATGCTATATTCACTAATTCTCCCAATTTCTGAGTTTTTTTACGGAGATGTGTCAAAACAATAAAATAACACTTTCAATATCAGGAGAATAATAAAATAAAATTTCTCTCCCCTTGCAAAAAAATTATGAAGAATATCAACAAGGGAAATGGTCAATAAATAATTAAAAAATATTATTGAAATAAAATTAGAGTTAGATTGAAATTTGAAGGTAAGTGTACTAATGTGACAAATGAATTGAATGTCAAGGATTAGAAAGACGTCTCTCTCCCACTGAAGTTCGAATGAAAGAGTAATCCTGGTCTCTCGATTGATAATTTTATAATGTTTTCTGTAAATTATTTATTTTAATTACAGTAAAATTTATAACATTTTGTTTTTTTCCAAAATTTTTATTTACCATAATTTATCATAAATTGAATAAAGAAAAATGTTGAAAAGAAAAGATGTAGACTCTTGTTGAAAAGAAAACTGATGAAAGAAGGAAGATTAAAGGGAAAAATAGATTTATAGTTAAATGGTGTGTAGCCACAGGAATGAAGATATAAGCGAAGAGAGAAAGAAAAGGATGAGTTAAGAAAAGAAGTGAAGGATTTCATTAAAATTTGATTGTTATGATAAATTGATGATGATGAGGTAATGAGTTGAATGATTAAATAATTAACATATAGGCATTATATTCCACCTGCAAATTTCAAATATGAAAGAGATAAAGTAAATGAAATTGGAGGAATTTAGGTTTGTTGCAGAGTGTGGAACAAAGTGAGAGTGTGATTCATATGTTCCTCTATGTAGAACTTTACACTTCCACATCCTTTTTTTAAGATAAGAATTCGTAGTGGAACAGTTTGGCCCAAATAGGTTAATATTTTCATATATTGTCCAGTTCTAATTAACTTGTCGCAGGACATTTTGCTTTGTTTGCACTTTGAACTTAGTAGTTAAACCAATTGCACCAAAATACAAAGGTAGAAACGTGATAATGGTGGTTTTCTACACCAAACCTCACTTTTCATATAAAGCACAGGTATGGTGGTCCCACATTATCACAAAACTTATGTTATTACTCAGACAAAACTCCCTTTTCTTACATGAAAATTTAATAATTCTTTTTGAGTATCCCCAAAGCATTTCTGGTGATGACTTCCTCCCTAACACATGCACCATTATTGCTTCAATGAAGCAACACATGCACCTTTTAGTTACACGTTCTATATGCGGTCTATGAAAAGGGTGAGGAATAGCAAAAAATGTAGAAAAATGAAGGGTTTTACAAGTCTATTCATCGCCCATTATTGATTTTTTTTATGAGGGAAATACTATTTTTTAGCTGAACTTTTCTGAAAAGAAGTTGAGCTATATAAGGTTCCAACTGGCAGAAAATACAAGCTATTAAAGCCTACCCTGCTTACAACAAATCAGTATCTGCTACTATCTTATCACCCACCAAAGGAAAAGAAACTTCTACTTTCTGATCATTTTATAACATCAATCACTAATGTTTCAGCCACATCTAAACGGACCAATAAAAAAAGCGAAACCTTAACAAAGTGGCTAAGACATCTATTACATCTTCAACTAACCTTTGTCTAATTTTTTACACTTCCCCTTCTGATAATTACGCGAAGAGGGTGTCTGCAAAAAGCAGGTTGAAACCCCTACTAAATCTTAATAATGGGAAAAAAAAAATTAATGGCAAAGAAAGCTTTGAAATCAAGTGCTTGTTAGCAATTATGTGCATTGAATTCACCTACATATGTAGGCCATTGAGAATCATTTGAGCTTTTATTTCGTACATTATCAAACTTCATCAAGAGCAGTATGCGACATGAATGAAGGTAATTTCTCCAAAAGCAACTTTAGGGTGGTTAGGAATTAAGACTAACTTCAAAAGTGAAACTAGATCTATAATAAAATAAAAAAAGAGCTTGTGGAAGGGCTAAGCAAAACTAAGCTCTGTCTAAACACTAAAGCAAGTGTATACCTCACCTCAATCAACTGCCACCGACAGTATTCCAGGACTTGATCACGGATATAGCTACCATTTTGACTGGTTAAACTAGCATAAACCTTAAGAAAGGCATCTCACACCTCATATGCTACATTCTATAGAGTGAAACACAAGTAGTGACTGGTGAACAGCGAGTTTTCAATTTATTTTTCTTCCAATTCTATATTTGTCAATTCTATATCAGAAACAATTGTATCAGAGTAAGACAGGAGTAACATAAGTGGTAAAACACTCTTTCAAGATATTTAACGCATTTACACATTCAGAACATAAACTCGGTACTGCTTTTTAAGGCTGAACATGTTCACTATCCACATGTTTGGTGGTTATATTTGTTAATTCGGTTATGACTTTTGCAAAGCCAAAAATCTTCCCCCACAAGTGAAGTTTTTTTGGGGGGGCACAGAGAGATTGACAGATCCCAGATGCTTTAATGCGGGCCAAAAGAGACAAGTCTGCTCTGTGAATTCTCTGCGTTGTACTCTATTTTATACCAGTTAGTACAGAGAAGTTCAACCACTTCGAAGCAAACTATATGCTCAGCTGTAGTCTCGTTAAATATTTATTTTGGTCCATCTATTTTTCTTGGGTGGACCCAAATATTTTCCATCTGCCTCTGAGTTTGTTAGATTTTTATGCTTGAAATTGCATCTAGTACACCAGCTCATGTACCTCAATATTTAGTACCGTTCAATGCAGCGTTACTTTTAACGACTCGTGCTCTCCAAATTTAAGTTTTCACGTGCGCTACCATCATGATGTAAATCCATTATCCATCTACTTCCATTTTTTAAAGGAAAAAAGTGATGATATGACAACGGAAGTTCCAATTTGTTGGCCTTTTCTCGTCAAATTACTCAATTTTCTCAGAACTCTATAGACAATTTCTTCTTTCAGATTCCTATGTATAAAAGGGCATGCACATAAATAGCATTTTTGATAGAGGCTAAAAAATGTGGGGAGTGTACATCGAGTGAAGGTGTGGTGTGGTAGCTGCTGCTACGCACACCTCATACATTATGTGCATGCACATGTTACCTAAATAGAAAATTAATACGGGGGGATAGAAAGTCCAATCATATAGTATATATATTATTTGAAACATCATATTCTAGTGCTACCCTTTTGCATATGAAGCTTCTTCTCTTTGTGGATCATCCATTATAACAACAAAAGTGATCAATATGGACAAATACAGCGAACCAGAATACTAAGTTGCCGGCAAAAAGAGGCACAAAGTGAAGTAATTGCAGTGAAGTTATAACTGCTAATAAGACATTGATGTTAATGAACGTGGCCGGCTTGAAAAAATGAAAAAAATGCCGGCAATTACTTGGGTCCTGACCCTTTAAAGCTAGCCATGCTGGCCAATGTGTGAGCATATTATAGTCAGAAAATGAGCACGAACTAAGATCCAATTCACCCTTGTCTTAAAATAACAAGGCACTCACAAGTCACGATGCTAGACAGCTTGTACTACTTGTTTATTCAGCCTCTGTCAATGAATTAACCATGTCATGTAATTAATTCAACTCTTGCTAATCACATCTACATCTACTTTTTCTATATAATTAATTAATATTTCAATTTCCCTTCTCTCTATTGGAATGATTATGTCAGATACGGTGTGCATGAAATATGGATCAAACATGCATAATGTAGGACACTACACACTCACTCACACAAATACATCTATAATATAGGTCCTGCTTCTATGGATTTCTATTTTAACCACAACCAACTCATGCAATGCACATTTTAACCATTCTTCCTTTTTACACTAAAATCAGCACAATATATTTTCAGTCAAAAAATGCATTCCACTACATTCCTTTTATTAATTATGAAGATAGTTTAAAACTTATGCATTTTCTTCACATGTAAATTCTTAGAATATAGAATTTAATGATTGTATTGCATGTAAAAAATCATAATGAAATTTTGTATCAGCTATAAAAAAAGCATATATATGTGACTTCCTTATAAAAATTGAGAACCTTAAACTTTTATGTTTATATGTAGGATACAAAACTTTAAAATAAGTTAAGATTAATAAAGCTAGCAAAAAAAAAAAAAAAAATTATAGTCGTACAGAGAGCTTATTTGAATAGTCCTGTTTGAATCCCAACACGACCAAAGTTACCAAAAAAAATTTTCATTGATTGATTTCTCTCAATTTGAATACTTCACCGTATTTTATTTAAATAAGTCTTTACGTATTTAGTTTATTTTTAAAATGATTCATGTATTGTGAAGTCGTAGTTCACTGTAGAAGAATTAATATTAATTGTTTTATTTTGTAAAAGTTCACCACTTAAAATAATATTTTTATCCCTTAAATTTAATTTATAAATTTTTATTTTAGCAAAAAAAAAATGTTCTTAAAATCAATATTATGAAATGAAAGTTTTTATATATAAAAAAATGAAATTTTAAATGCATAAAATTAATGATTTTATGTCTTTTTTAACACTAAAATAAATATATATGTTGACTAAATTAATTTTACATAATATTTTTCTCAACATGCTCTTCAATCGAATGGGACAACTAATTTTAAATAAATTTGTTTCCTCTTTACCAAAAGAAAAATAACTTAAAAAGAATCTTAAAACTAAATTAAATAAAAATGATCAAATCATGAGTATTTCGTTTTTAAAACTCTTATTTTTATTACTTTAATTTAAAAGTATAGGTTTTAAGTGAGAAAATGAATTAGACGAACATGGTCTAAGAACTTCAGTCTTAACTCTTTGTTATTTTTATTTTTAATTTAGTATTTGTTGAGACTAAGTCTTTAATTAAAAAAGTGTGAGCATATATAACATATTAATTTATGCGATGTTTTAATGGCAGTAAATATATTTGAGCTAGCTTTCAGAGTTTTCAGCTGCACCGTGGGTTCTGTGTTGTACTATGACGTGTATGAATAAAAGTTGTGAAGTAAGAGAAAGAAGAATGTGAATATTGCATTTGGTAAATTTGAGTGGTAGCACCAATTTATTACTAACTTGCGACATAATAGAAAAACCAGGCATCACTGGTTTTCAGGGGGTGGAGGTGGGGACATACCACAAATTTTATCCATTCAAACTACTTCAAATGACAACGACCCAAAATTATACGATTTTAATCATTTATGTGTAACGTCAATATTGGAAATTGATCCTTTACCAAATTTTTTTTTTCTCATACTTTTATTAAAGAGTTTGTAGCTGTGATATAAAAGAAAATTCAAAAACAGGGAAACAGCCAGACCCAACATGTTTGCCTTCAACTTAATTACTAGGCCGAATTAGCATTGCTTTACTAATATAAACTCCAAACCATTCAATGCTTTACACTTCTTATCAATATACATCAACTACCCATTACAACCTATAGGAAGACAGGTGTATAACATTAACCTACTTCCCAACAACGTAAAAAGATCAAGATTTACAATTTCTTTTTTATCTTTATAATTTCATAAATGTTTCTTTCATTCTTTCTACACACACATTTTACATGTAAACGATGTCAAAATTAATATTTTAAAACAAAAAATAACCTATGAAAAACAATTTATAGTTAATGAATTTTAAGTTGAAGAGATAAAGAAATTAGTCCAAATTAGAGCGAGGTTGGATTGTTTGTGTGTTGATATGGAAAAAAAAATTAAAATGATAACTAAAAGATGATATTTTCACCATTTAAATACAATTTCATAGAATAATAATTGAAATAGATAAAATTTTAAAAAGTTATTAAAAGGAATAAATTGTTTCAAAATAATAAAATTTTAATTATAATATAATACATTGTGACACTTTCACACGATTTCAGTTTGTGTTGCCAAGATTTTTTCTTACTGAAATTATGTCATGTTAAAATGACTTATCCAAGTTAAAAAAATCCCTAGAAAATATAGTGGTGAATATGAAACACTTTGAGGCTTGATGGTTAGAGCACAAACTCCAACTTCTTACTCTGCATTTCAGAGTCCACCTAACTAATTTAAGCAATTGGTGAGATGCCAAGAGAATTTAGCTGTATCGGTGTTGCCCTTAAAGAAAAGATGACATTTACAATACTATATGATCAACCATTCCAAAAGCATATATTAAAACAGAAGAAGATAGATAAAGAGGCAGATGACAGTAAATGAGCTTGGACTAACTACTAATTTGAATTTCTTATCCTATGGTGAGGTAGTAGCATGAAATAGTTGAATGAAGTAATAGTAGTAGTAGTAGGGGTGAAAGAAAAGAAAAAAAAAATTGTATATTTAAGAGAAGGTGCATGCGAACCGACTAAGAAGAATAAGAAGTTGAAAATAGAAGAAGCTAACAGAAGCAAACCCCACACAATGAGTTGGGGAGGTTTGGTTTTACCAAAGTACCCTGAAAACGTGCCTCCTCAATCACCCAAGGAGAGAATCAGGAAAGAGTGGACCCCACCTGAAAATCTTTTCTAATCCTTGGAATAAAAAGCATTCAGTAATAGAAAGTCCAAAGAATAACGGCCGGAGGGTGGAAGCTTTGAGTTGAAGAGTGTGAGAAAGTGAGTGGTGGAAATAGAAATAGCAATGAGAGTAACAGGGATAATAGGCAATAGCACCATTTCCTTCCTTCATAGCAAGACAAAGGAAGGAATAGTTGGCGTTGGAGTTAGTTTTAGTAGGTTCCTCAGCTGTAGGATGATGACGTGGACACGTGTTTCACCGTTGGATTAGGGGTGGAGTAGTAGTATCCTCAGTTCACTACACGTGCTTCTATCCTCTCTCTTCACCACTCCCTCTTTTTTATCTTTGCTTCCATGCATGGATTTCTCCTCCAAATATAGTCAAGTGGAGAGAACACACTTCATTTCTCTCTCTTCCCTTCTTCATCGCCATCATTACCAACAAAGGTAACACCCCATACCACCACACCTCTTCAAGTTTTCATTTTTTCTTCCAAACTCAACTAACCAAAAACCCCACTTCTACTGCTACTCACTCAACTTTGCTTTCCTTTGCTTCACTTCTCATTCTATATCTCTTCTTTTTCCTCTTTTTCTGCCTTAGATTTCCAAATTTTGTTCAAACTCCAAGAACCTCACTGCAAAAGGGTGCCCTGATGCAGCTTTTCCGCAGTCTCACCTCAACAATCTCGTCTGCCTCTTGTTAGCTCTACTTTTCTTCTTCTCTGATTGCTGTCACGAGATCGATGAATTCAGCATTCCTGGACACTCTCTGATTCACCCTCCAATCAACACCCAACCCTTTTTCTTCACTGATCCGTGACCAAATTCAATGGAAGGAGATCGAATTCAAGAATCGAAACACGCGTGCAAGTTCTGCGGCAAGTGCTTCCCTTGTGGCAGATCCTTGGGGGGTCACATGAGGTCTCATATCACCAACTTGTCGTCGGAGGAAAAAGAAAAGCTTCCCTCGCGGAAGCTTTTTTCATCGTCTCTCAACAATGATGGAGACAAAGATTCTGAAGCTGCTGCAACGAACGCTGCCTATGGCCTCAGAGAGAACCCCAAGAAGACTTGGAGAATCTCAGATCATTCAAGCGAAGACGCTTTGGTGTTTGACAAGTTCTGCAAAGAGTGTGGCAAAGCGTTCCACTCTTGGAAGGCCTTGTTTGGGCACATGAAATGCCACTCCGAGAAAGAGAGAGTTTCCAACAGCTTGGAAGATCAAGATTCGTGGACTAATGCTAAGGTGGTCATGGATAGTCAGTCTGATAACGAAGCAACTGCTCCAAATAAGAGAAGAAGGTCCAAGAGAAGAACAAGGTACACGGTTGCTCCTGCTGCAGCAACTTCTTCGGTTGTGTCTTTTGCCAATCCTTCCTCTTCTCTCTCTGAGGTTGAGCAAGAGCAAGAAGAGGTTGCTATGAGCTTGATGATGCTTAGTAGGGATGTGAGTCCTTGGAGTGGTCCTCATTCCGTTGCCGAGTCCTCTGACAACAATTCTGCTTATTTCGAAGCTCGATCTTCAGTTCGAACTAATCTGGTTGCCAAATTTGATGGCAACAGTAACTTCACGCCTAACATAGCAAGAATGATCAAGCAAAGTGATAGTAAGTGGGAGGTTGGGAATTCGGAAAATCCCAACTCAATCCGAGGAAAGAGTTCACAACGTTTGACTACTACTGCTGCTACTGTGGAGATTGCTGAAAATGGATTTAGAGTGAACAAAAGTGGAGTTTCCAGTATAGGATATGAAAAGGTCAACAAGTCTGAGCTTCAGTATGTGTCTGCATTGGGGGATTCAGAAGGGGAACATGGGAGGAGCAGAGTCAATGGATCAGAATCGATTTTATCAAAGTCCACTACTGGCAACAAGTACTATTCGATCAAGACAAAGTTTCTCGGTTCTGAGTTGAAGTCGAATAAGAACTGGGTGGACAAGGCTTCAGAAGCTGAATCTAGCAAGAACTCTCATAAGAGAGGCAAGTTTGAGTGTACCACTTGCAATAAAACCTTCCACTCATACCAAGCTCTTGGCGGGCATAGAGCAAGCCACAAGAAGATCAAGGGGTGTTTTGCTTCGAGAAATGAGAGCAGCGAGAACAGCATTGAAACTGATCTCCCTCCTGACCCAATAACAACCGAAAACAAGCTCATGTGTAACACTGACCGTGAGTATCTGGGGGAAAATCAACATGGTGCTGGTTTTCATGATGAGGTGGAAACAGTTACTGAGTCCAAGAAGAGCAAGGGGCACGAGTGCCCAATTTGCCTCAAAGTTTTTCCATCAGGGCAAGCCTTGGGTGGCCATAAGAGATCTCATATGACTGGTGGGTCTGAGAGTAGAAACTTTCAAACAGTTGTACTTCAGGAACCAGTGGCAGAAATTAGGGACTTCCTTGATCTTAATCTTCCTGCTGCTACTGAGGAAGAAAGCAATAGTCATGCTGACTCTAACAGACCCTGGTGGGTAGTAGAAGACAATCACAAACAGGAGGCACTTGTAGGCCTGATCTTATAGCCAAAGGTGACATAGTTTATTCCGTCAGTGCTGCTACTTCAGAGTGAAGATTCAAACTGTATAGAAATGTCTCTGCATTCATTTCATTAATTTTTTTACAGGATATGTGTCTTCTTCTTCTTCTTCTTCAGGGTATTTGTGTTTTTGTTCAGATTTTTCAAGTAGTTCATAACATACTGTTCTCTTCCTTTTATGGTTTCTTAATTGTCTTTTCCGGGTGCCGTATGTTATTAATTCGATCGTAGAATAATTTTCATCTCAGAAAAGTTTAAGCTCACTGTTTTGGTTCTTTTTGAAAGTTCAAGAATTCTAACTGATATCTGTGGTACTGTGCTACAGAATGGTATGGTACTTTTTTTTTCACACACTCCCCCCTTGCATTTGAGAGATATATGTACTTAATTATATAATCATAAACTCGAAAGGTGAGAGGTTTGTGGGGTAATTATTTTTGTTTGCATCAAAGAGAAATGAATGAGGTGTTGAAAAATTGGGATAGGTACCCCAAGTGATTACACATGAAGAGATAGAAAGGTAGATTTTATAATACACATAAAGAAGACATGTGAGCACAAGGTGGTTGTTTAGTCACCTACCATAAAACCTGACCACCCATCTATCTGTTGTTTCCTTCTCTTTCTTGGCACACAAGTGGTGTGCTAATAAATCCTTCTCAGTAATCACTATGTACTCTCAGTAGCAAAAATCATAATAATTCATCAAGGGTGTGAGGGGGATGGCTGGACCACTACTATGCAACAAACTGAAATTACAACGCCACAAACTTGACGCAAAGTGCAGCTCTACCTAGCTTACTATAAAATTCAACCAAGTGGTTAAAGGAACACTCTCTCTTTTCTTACACAATGAATCTTACATTTTGGTCTTACAATGTATTAATAAAATGGGAACTTAACCATAATAAATTTTAGATCCTATGCTGGCACCAATCAATATGGATTGCTAGCATGATCTGTATGTGTCACGCGCAACTAACTATTTTGTAAACGGTCTTTGTTGGCAACAACATAGCGTTTGGTCACTTGCACTGTATGCCGGAAATCCTTTGTTTACTCGGTTTCAGTATCTGCCAGATGATTCTGTTTACTCTTTTGTCAACTACTGCTAACAGACTCAAAGGAAACCTCTGCAATCTGAGACACTGCAAATTTGGTTCTTAGGTACACCGACTCTGATCGAGTTCTTTTCTTTAAACTAAAAAAGAACTGTAACCCATTTCTTTCTACAAGAAAAGTTTTACATACAAAATAGAGTTTGTTAGGGTAATATTGAATCATTTATAAATATATTGTACATTCCAAATAAAAATATATAAGTAAATACAAATTTCATTTTATATATAATTTTTGTAAAGTATACTTTCTAATAAAAAAAATATAAATAAAAAATAATATTTAATAATTAAACAAAATTAAATGTGTATAAAAAATATAAAAACGGGACTGTTTAAGGATTATATTATTGGAGTAAAATGTGAGTGGATTGCTCAAATATGTGGCATGGGTGCTCTTGTAAGCGAAATGAAGATGCTGTTATATAGCTATTTTCCCAAAAATAAATGTTATAAGTTTTAAACGATGTTATATAACTAAAGTTATAAAATATGCACACTGCTTTACTCTATAAATGTATGTCTGACATCAAAAGTTTTATATAAATTTACTTATATGAGATTTTAATGCTTACATGTTTATTTTTTTATCTATTAAAATGTTGATTAGGTAGCATTAGCATAGTAGTATATTAAAAAAGTTAGTATGACATTTACTAAATAAAATTTGGTAATGATAGTTGTTGTTTCCTTTTTAAATCAAAGGCTTTAAAAAGTCATTTGGCTTGCTTTTTTGTTTAATTTGACTTCTACGAAATGAGTAAAAATAAAATAAAAAATTTAATTTTTCATCAACTACTTATTTTATAAGAGCTGAATCTCTACTCTTCAGGTTGAAAATAATACGATTTCATTAATCATTATCCTTGCAATAATAGCTAAAAAGTAATCTAAAGAAAATTATGTGCTAGATCGGTATATTTTTATATTTAACATTAAGTGTTATTTTTTAATAATATTTCTAACCAATATATGAATACCTGAAGCTAAGGTTTTACACGAAGGTTAAGAAAGTCAGTAAATATTCTCAATTTTAAAAGAAAACAGGTTATATATAATACTTCTCTCCATTTTATCAATAATATGTCATTTCCACTAAAATGGAAATACTATTCACAGCAATAAAATTGAAAAAATGAACTAATAATTTTTATTTTTAAAAAATAATTAACTAGAGACAAATCAAAACATTTTTAAGAAAATTATTTTAAAAATGAGGTATTGGGAAAGTACAGTTCCAGATATAATGTTTATATTTGGTAGCTCAGCTTTCCAAGTTATAATAGTTTATAGCATAACATACTCTTGCTATGGTTTATGGTATGTGCAATTGGCATAGCTAGGATTAAAGTTTTAACTATGAAAAATCATGTCTGAAAGAAAGTTTGACAAGAAACTTAATGCTGTTATAGTATTAAATTGTTGTTGTACCACGTAGCAGCCTTACATCATACCCAAACTGGCCTAAGAGAAAACTTAAAAGTGATTTTGAAAATAAAAAAGAAAAAAGTAAGTTTTGGATCGAGAATGGGTAAAATACTTGGCAGCTCGTCAACTTATTTTAAAGAGTCAATGGGATTCGTTTGGAAGTTTGATTCCTGCGAATATCATTAGTGGCAATATTCAATAATATCATTAAGATTTAACTAGTGATGAAAATGAAGGTTAAGATCAGATGCAGTCTTGATCATAGTGTGCCCCGTGAGGTATAAATCCAACATGTGGCTATTAGCTTGTGGTAGGTGTCGTGAAAATAAACAACAAATGATTAGTTCAGCTTTTATTGGATCTTGAGTTTTCCATTTCTATTACTTTATTAAAACTCTACAAAATGCCATGTTCATTAAAAATACTTTCTGCACCGTGCTTCTGATTGTATTTGTGTCTGAACAATGTGGTTTTATTATGTTAAAACAATGTCATCATTGGCCAATGAAATTATTGTGCTCCCTCAGTAGTTTATTAGATATCCATAACTCATATGGAGCAATGAAGTACAGAAAATTCACCTCAAAAAACTTGTACAGCAGAAAAACTGATAAGAATTTATCATTTCTTGGGTGCTTAAATCATTAGAGCAGCTTATTTGATTGGTTATTGTAAATTTCTAATGCCATTCCCAACTCATGTTTGACAATGGCTTATTGAAAATGGTGTTGATGAGTGGTGGCTACATTCTGGTCAATGTTAATTTAAATGACATCATACCTACACCTAACAGAGACAACAACAGAACTTCACGTTGTGATTTTCCACTCTCATGAAGTTCTTATAAACTATGGTTTATGTCTAATTTAGTCCATGGAAATGGTAATGGAAACCATGCACAAAAGTCCTTCTATTAATGGACTCACTTTTCAGTTCTTGGTGCAGCAAAGAACATTTCCTCCATTTTGATTGAGTGGATATCACAAATGATTTATAAATATTTAAAAAATTAACTTTTAAATCTAACTCATTTTTATAAGATCAGCATATAAGATGAGATCTGTCACAACTTATATATTATGAAAACTCTTAATTTTTAGTTAACTTTAGTTGATGTATAATTTCCAATACATCTTCTCACGTCAATCAAACAACTTGTGCATGATACTATAAATTATGTATGATCAAATAATGACTGTTATACTCTTGTCTAGCAGGTAAATATGTACTTTCGTGGAAAGACATGAGAGTATAATCACATTGCATTGTCAGAACCCATGTTGTATATTTGAAAAATGTTGACCTCTTTGCTTTTCTCATGTTACAATTTTCTTATCGTCGAACTCCCTTTCTTCTCAATCCACAAAGACAAAATATAAGACTGACACTAACAGTTTATCACAAAAGAAAAAATTAGTTGAGCCAAGATCATTAATTAAAACTAATTAAATACTAATAAAAACTACTAATTAAATAAAAAATAATAAGTTCAACAATTATAATATATTATTCGATATGAGATATTTAATAATGAGGATGTTCTTCAGAGCATAAATATCTATTTTTTAAAATTCAAAGTAGCGTGACACTAGGCTATTATGCCTAATAAAATGGTTGGAAGGTATATGATTAATTCTCCATTGAATTTCAAATGCAATGAATGAATAATTCCAAGTGGGGGAAACTTTTAGTTAAACATAAAAGCAAAATGCTAAAAGCTGAATTAAACCAACTTAGACCTACAACATGCTTAGCTTAGCTTAAACCACATTTAATTATGGACCACTTTCTCTGGATTTTTGTAATTTAAGCCCAATGCTTTAGGGTCTATCTAGGTTGAGGTGGGTTAAGAAAATGGAATCGGGGTGTGAATATTAATTGGGTAGTTGGACATGGGAAGTAGGACCATAAACTTTTACCCAAACATTCCTTTAAGGTTAGGAAAGGTATAATTTAAAAAGAATACTACTTCATTCCCATATTTCCCTTTACATCTCTTTACATGTTTTAACCTCTTTTTTTCAAAATAATTCGTGTTTTAAAAAGTTTAAAAATCTAATTAATATTTTTTTCTCAAATATATTTTATTTAATATTTAATATTCGTTATTAGTTATGTATGCATTAACAACCAAGGAAATAAATAAATATCCTTTTATTAAATATAGTAATTTTTACTTTCATTAAATATTTGTTAATTTATGTTCATTAACCTTAAGCAGCTAAATATGTGAAAAGTGTTGAAGATCCCACATCGACTAGAGATGAAGACTTTTTATTGTATATAAGTGGAGTGCAAATCTTGCCTTATAAGTTGATTTTATGAAGTTGAGTTAGGCTTAAAGTCCATTTCTTAATTTCTTAATATGGTATCAGAGCCATTTAGAGCCTATCTTAGTGAGTGTTACTGGTTTTATCAGACCAACCGTTATTGGACCACCCACCCGTTATCTGTTACCGGATCACCCTGTTATCCCGTGCACATTTTATGAGGTTGAGTTAGACTTAAAGTTCACTTCTTAATAAAAAGGGGTATTATTTTATATATTTTTTATAATTTCTTTCTATTGATTTTATTCAAATAAAAAAATATATTTTAAATTATATTAAACTATTTATTTTTTCACTAAATACTTTAGTAAAATACACTAAAAAAAATCACTAAATGTCAATTAAATTTTTAAAAAAAATAATTATTTATTATATTGACTAAGTTAGATATTATTTTATAAACTAAATAACTATTGATATTTAAAATAGTTTATATTACTAATAAAAATTTATAAATTAATTTCTAAACTGGTATTAACACTAGTTACCAAAGTTTTAGCTACTAACTACTTTATATTCTAAATTAATCTTTTTAGTAACTAGATTAGGTTGAGCATCACATGACACGCGTTGAGTGTTAACTAAAAAGAGAGTTATTCTAGTGGTTGTGCCAGCATGGAATGAATTATGTTGAGTGCCAATTAAGCGAGTAGCTACTTTTGGTGGTTGTGCTAGTGTAGTGTCATGTGTTGAGTATTGCTTTTGCTTACATGACACTTTTAGCTTAGTTCTTCATTCTTCTTTGAAAGAAGGGGAGTTTTTGGGTTTGGAAGAGATAGAAAGTGTGTTTTGGAGGCAGAGAAGTATGATAGGATTTGAGAGTTTTCCTATTCTCTTTTGTTTTCCATCTCCTCCATTGTTTTTTTTTTTGGGTTTTTCGTGACAATGAAAAGTTAAACCCATTTTGTTGAGGTTAGATGTAACCAACTAAACTCTCATGTAATCAATATTGTTTATATTGATATAAGTCTTTCCATTCAATATTAGTATTTTCTTTATGCTTATTGGGATTTGATCATTCATAACTATTTGATTCATTAGGTATTGAAAAATTTACTTTGTAATTTTAATTGAATCAAAATACCTAATGAAACTTGTATATATGAATAAAACTTGACTCATTAGTTGTCTTAAACTTTTGTTGTGAAAACAAGTTTGGTTATTAAGTGCATAAGGGATTGACTCTTAAGGAAACTTAGACTCATTCTACCAAGAAATCAGAATTTCAATATCCTTGTGGATTGATTTTAACATTAAATTAAAAAGAAATTGAGTAATTATATACACGAGAGTAAGATTTGATGAAAAGTCTAATCCTAGTAATAACGTACCATATTATTTATAATATATTTTGAATTTTAATTGTTTGATAAAATTTAAAAAAAAATTGAATGATTTATACGTAGTTTTATTTTCTTTTAAGATTCCGTCATAAAAATTCCGTCATAAAAAGTAAATTCTTGTTAATAAATTTGTTTAATAAATTATAACAACACATGAATAAATTTATATTATCAAAATATAGAACATGATTTATCTTAAATTTTTTTTAATTATTTATAAACACGTCATTTTTAATTTCTTGAATTTTAAAAAAAATACATAAAAAATAATTAATCTAGTATATTTATAACATATTAATAATATATAATCTATAATAATAACATAAATATACATATCAGAAATGGGTGTGTTTTAGCTAGCATTTATAAAAGAGTTATAATATAAAATAACAAGGACATAATGTATTATAAACGTGATGTTACTTCATATATTATTAATAAAATAATAATAATAATTTTAATTTTATATCTACCTTTTAATTCAGACAATATATACATTTAGTATATGCATCATACAAGTGTATTATGCAGTGAGTATAATTTTTAAACATGTAAGAGTTAATATTTCAACTCTTCTATACGTATTAAAATATTTATTTATTTATATATAATGAAGCTTCAGGCGAACAGTGCATTGAAAGTAGGAGAACAACCTTAGTGGTTGCGACGGAAATGCAACTCGGAGGCGCGGCAGTGGGCCCCTTAGCCTGTACCACCGCCGTTGCTGTTCCGATCATTTCTACGTTTTTTATCCTTACTCCAACTTTCTTATAATCACTCCAATTTCGAATTTCCATTTCAGTTACCGTGTTCGATTTCGAATTTCCATTTCATTGTTTTCTTCACTCTTCCATTAATTCCTCTGAAGTCTAACATCGGTTAAACACAGTGTAAGCGCTCTCAGTTTTTTTTTTAATTTTATTATCATTCTAGTTTTTCTTATTCAGTGTTTAGGAAATTTTGGCATGCTTTTGCGAATTGGTTAGGGTTTCTCTATTATTATGGAATTTTGACATGTTTTATCTGTAATAAACTTTTAACAGGTACAGTTCTTCCTATGTGTTTGTGTCGAATTTGTTTGCATAAATGTCTAATAGTTTCAGAAGTGGTAATCGTTTTCCCGTAAATGCGGAGGAACTTAGAAACCAGGTACTCATGCCTTCCTTTTAAGCATAACTACTTCTTGTTGAATTCCTAATTTTATGAATGTATAATATTACGAGGTCTGAGTAGATTGGAGTATTTTTTTTGTATTTCAATGTTGTAACTTTCAAATATTGATTGGTTTTTCCACGCGGTTTGCGATTGAAGTTATGCGTCATCATGTTTTCTTTAACCACTAAATATTTTGTCTATGATTTGCAACATAGAAAAGAGAAGCGCGTTTTACTTAGTTATCAGTCCCAATGCATTCAAGTAATCCAGGTATGTTACGTGGTTGGTAGGTTGTTGTGGCTGGTTCGACAGCGGCGATATGAGGTTGTAATGCCTGTTGATTCTCTATATAGAGCTCCAGTGTCAAATTTTACTGTACACACTCTTCTCGCTGAACTTCAAAGTCAAAATAAAATATGCTTGATTGCTTACATCACCCAAATAGACATTGGTTAAAGGGAGAGGGAAAGAAAACACTTGGTAAAAGAACAATACTGAGTGAAATCAAACCTTGCATAGATCCCATTGAACTTAATTCGTAAAATCTTGCCATTACTTGCAACAGTATACATAAATGAGTAAATGGCTAAAATGGTTTTTGAAGTTGAGTTCTATCAAGGAAACACCTGATGCTGATACAAATTCTGATTTATGATGTAGATGCAGATACTAGAACAACGTGAGAAATCTTTATCAGAAGCCCAGGCAGGAGATAAGAAAGGCATTCAGAGGTTGGAAAAAGAGCTTCTGAACTGTTCTCAAGAAATAGGTAGTTTTTTTTTTTAATTCTTTCAATTTCCGTGGCATACGTTTGAACTTCCATGGGTAAACAACTCTGGCAACAAACTACTTCTTATCGGAAGAGTAGTCCTTCTTTCCCCCTTTCTTACATGTCTCTTTTACATCAAAACTACTTTGTAATAGTTGTTTAATTCCTATGGAATGCATTATTGAATGCTGCAGTAAATTTTTTGAGGATTTTAGTACTCTTTCACCAACCTAATCTGTTTGTAGTTTATACAGATTATCTTCAGGATCTACTTAGTGCTAGGAATGCTGAGGTGAACTATCTGGAAGAGCGTGTTCACAGCCTCGAATTGAAATTAGAGGGGATGGAAGTTTTACAAGAGGAGGTTTTTAGCTTGAGGGAAGAGCTGAAACGATTCAGTTCAAAGCAATTTTCCTTGATCCAGGAACTAGATCATAAAGAAATAGAATTAGAGAAGTCCGCTTTGTCCATGGAGAAACTAGAGGACTCATTTTCGTCCATCGCACTAGAGTCTCAGTTTGAAGTAGAGAGCATGAAGCTTGACATGATGGCCTTGGAACAGAGTCTGTTTGAGGCCAAGAAAATCCAGGAAGAAACTCTAGATGAAAATAATAAAATGAGTAGATCAATTGAGGAGCTCCAGGTTGCATTGCAGGATGCCCAAAAAACAATTCTCTCTCTAAGTGAAGAGAATGGGCAACTTAAAGAGAAGCTTGATACTGCCAACAAAACCTCTAAAATTTATTCTCAAAAGGATGAACAAGGCAACAACTCTACCATAGCGGAGAACACAAGGTACATATTTTGAAGTTATATTTAGATGTTTGACATGGGACCAGTTAAGTATGTTATGTTAGTTGTGTATAGTTGCTGAAGGATGAAGATGTTTTCATTGGGATCTGCTGTTATCTTTCGGGCTTGACCTTCAATTGATAATTTCGTAGTGGGAACTTGTCAATTTAACATTTTAGGGTTTAAGATTTAGGATATCAAGAGGGAGAACCTAGCCACTTAAGTATTTCACTGAGCATTCTATACTATTCAATGTGGAACTTAGGTATCACATATACCCAAGTTCCTATCTCTAAATGGATTGGATTTTTAAAATTGATTCATCTACTTCCACTAAACTTTGATGTAATGCTTTTCTTAATATTTCCACAGCACTTCTGTAGTACATGGTCCTCATGTTGGAAGATCTGTAGTCATCTTAGATCCAGCTGCAGATTTGAAATCGGAGATGGAGATGTCACAACAGATCCAAGAATATGAATGTCTTGTCAAGAAACTTAAGGTATGTCTATCCATCCAAGCGAAACCATTGAAGTGGTCTGTGTGAATTTGTTAATGACACTGTTGCATAACTCCATGCAAATGATTTTTGTAGCTTTGAGATTTATATGGTATTTTGACCTCCTCTGCTAGGAAGAATTAAGAGAGGAAAAGTCGAGGGCTAAAGAAGAAGCAGAGGACTTAGTTCAGGAAATGGCAGAGCTGAGATACCAATTTACTAGTTTGCTAGAGGAAGAATGTAAGCGCCGCGCGTGCTTTGAACATGCATCCTTGCATAGAATTGCCGACTTAGAGGCTCAGGTATGAATTTACAGGTTGAAACTTATTTTTTATCTTTTTTCTCTCTTGCTAATTTATTAGAGTTCATTGAAAGTGTAACTTGCTTACATTTAACTCTTTTGTTTTTGTTTTTATTTCAGCTTCAAAAAAAGCATAAAAACTAAAACCCCATAACTGCTACCTGGCTCCTCCCAGATGTAGGCTGGCACTCTTCTAATTCGTCCAGGTTCAGCAGTTGAGAATGATCTCAAAGGTTTGTATCAATTTGTCTCAACAGTTTCTCTCTGTACATAAAATTAGCTTACTAAACACTTATGTCATTACAGTGGAACTATCGAATTCAAAATGCTGGTTGGATGAAAATTCCAGCACATAATCCTCGTCTCTTGCATCTCTAACCTTTGACCAGACTCTCCCTTGTGTACGTACTGAAGACAGTTTAGTAGTTTTCAGGCATTATAGGTGCATAGTTCACATACTGTGACAATTGAGGAATACTTTTAATGTCTAGTTTAGGGAGGAAATGAAATAATGGAAAATTTTAATGGTGGAACAACAAAATAGAATGAAAATGCAATGATGCTACCTTCCCTTTGTTTGAGTCGTTAAAAGTTGAAGTTTACTTCATTTTTAAATCCTGAAGTATTGAAGTTTGCTTCTTGGCAGTTTCTACAACATTCATGTAGTATCAATCTCCTCTTCCATTTTTTACTCTTTTCAGTGTCTTACAAAATCAAGTCCACTAATTTGATTTGCCATTGTTTCTTAGGGTTTATGGTTGGGGAAGCCGTCCTGGGAAGAAAATTGCTTTATTCTGGACAAAAGCACAGTCCCTCTCCCCTCAACTTGTTAAGTGAGATTTCTGTAAAGACGTCTTATGGTTTCTATTGAATCTGAAAGAATCGAAGTGGATGATAGTATAGAAGAACAGGGAACGACCTGGCAGAAGTAAACTAAGGATGCCTGGAGATATTTACATTTTTCCTTTGTGTGTTTAAGGGGCAGGAAGGGGATAATTTAGTTGTCATACAATTTTTTTAATAATGATTCTTGGCATAATTAATTTAAAATGATAAAAATAGACGATTATTTTTTTAGAAAGCAAAAGCACGTTAAAAAGATTCAGCATGTTCGGCCTATTCTTATCATAATTTTACTTTTTCTCAACTGTCAATGGAGTTTGATCAAAGGGGATTATTTTCTCCCTCAGCCTAACTATGCACATCTCCAGAAAAAGAAGGATAAAATAAAATAAAAAATTGGCGACTCTACGAATCCACGTTGTCATAACAAGTTCGAATATAATTTCGGATTGAGATTCTTAGCTTTGGAATGTAAATCTAAATCAGACGGGACATTGTCCTTATATATACAATTATCGAGACATCTAAAAATTGGTACAGTGCATAAATATTTATATTTTCAAGCTATTAGCATACCAACTACCAAATTTGGATCTCAAATTACATGTTTTTTCTTGAATTCTTAAAATACACTCTTATGTTTCTTGAAATTGATTGCTTTAGTTATGTAATTTAAATATTTATAACAATTGTAGATGATTAATTGAAATAATATAATTTAGTTTAAAATGATTTTATTAGCTTAATTTTAATTATAATATGTACGGGTGATGGTCATAATCAATACAATCATATATTTTTATAAACCAAAAACCAGCAATCCATCAACGAAACATTGACATTCCGCAATTGTATAAAAATCCTAGAGTGGTAGGAAAAGAGTGTAACCGAAGTTTTGAATAGAAAAAGACGTTGTATTTAAATTTAAGAATGGAAGAGAGAGAGAGAGAAGAAAAGAAGCGAAAAGGTTGAGATGCATTAGATTACATTACATTACATTACATGATCAACAAATGATACAGAGTGAGGGCATAAACATCCCAGCCTGGCTTCCTCTATGTAATCTGAGAAGAGAAGAAAGAAAAAAGGAAAGTGAATAAAAATGGGGAAAAAAGGGACAGAGATAGAAATTGTGAGAGTGAGTGAAGAAGGGACCATGAGAAGGGAATGAGTGGGGCTAGACATCCTTGGCAATGAGGTCACCGTTGATGAGCTCTCTGTAGGCAGCAACGGGCCAACTGAACCCCCGGAAGAGCAAACGAGAGGCCAGAGGAACGTCGATGATGATCTCCTTCATGGTGGGCTTTTTCTCATCCCTGATGGCAATAAGGTAACTCCGACCCACCCACCCGATCCACCCGGCGATGTACAGAAAGAGGATCCCAGGAGTGATGAACTCGCCCCAGTGCCTCTGGTCTCCGCTCACGATCAGGTGCGGCAGCCCGTCGGCGCCGCACAGAAGCCCCTGCTTCGCGTAGTTGTCGAACCGCCGCTTCGTCTTCTCCACCGACGCCTTTATCGCCAGGGCGGGGGCGCTGTCCGGCTCGTAAAACTTCAGCGACGACTCCAGCTTCTTTATCGACTGCTTCTCGCGCTTCGCAAACTGCTTCGACTCCTTGCAGGGAGTCAGACCAGCGATGTCCGCGACGGCGGGGAGCGGCGCTGAGAGCAGAATGGAGGAGAGGGCGAGGGCGGCGGAGAAGGCCTTCAGATCGGAAGATGTGGTGGTGTTGTTGTTGTCGGAGTTGTTGGGGGTGGCAGTGCAGACGATGGCGGGGCGCAGTTTGGGGCCTAGTTTTGGGCGGAGGGCGGCGGGCTTGGATAGATTGGTGGGAATTGTGAGCGACATGGTTGGTTGTGTGAGAATGGAAGTGCAGAGTGGGAATAGAAGTAAGAAGGAAAGGTTTTTAGATTCTGATAGAGGGAAATTGGTGGTTGTTAACTAAGGAGAGGTTTGTGGATTGTTGATAAGGTGAGGACAGTCTATAATCTGAGCTGGATTCTCCTTATTGGTTGTGCTTCACTCCCACTTTCTCATCTGTTATCTACTTTGGGTTGGATAAGCCAACGTCATGTGCCTGCCTCATGCCTCATTCTTTAATCTTATATTTTAATACTCCTATAACCAAAATACTCTTTTGCAAAAGTTTCATTAGATGCAGATAGAAATGGTAATATTACAGCCTCAAGTTGAAACTAGTTCAAAACTAAATAACTGGCATTTATTATGGTAGACTTGTACAAACACTCCCTAGAGCTCATTATTCCTTATGAATGCGCGATGAAATATATAAAGAAACGTACATTGAAAATGTGATCATTCCGGTTTAGTCATTAAATAACACGTTAAGTTTTGTTACATTTAACTTGGCTCGATTGCTGAAAGAAAAGCTTCATAATATGCGGATTTTGGTGTGCCTATCCAGCATTATAGAAATAGGCTCAATAGTTCATAGTCCGAATTCTGTGCAAGAACTACGGATTCGGCCAAGTAGAATTGTATCAGTTCAAAACTCCACCAGACCTGCTTTGTCGCATAATGGAACTAGAAATTCCAAATTTGGAACAGAACTAAAAAAGTTCCAAATTTTCTGAATAGCTAAAGTAGGCTGTTACATATTGGCCAAAGGCATAAAATAAATTTCTTAGCCTTTGATCAGTAAACCGTATAATTCAACTCAGAAGAAAAATTAAAACTATTTTGCGTATCCTCCTGTATAATTAAGGCCAAAACAAAACTTACATATAGTTACCGTACTTTGTTCTAAAAAACAAAAGGCCAATAAAAACATTTCCTTCAGCAATATTTTTGGTAAACCTTATGAATAAGAATAACAAAAAAACTCTCTGAGCACATTCTTGCTTGTGTAAAAAGACTCTTCACAGCCATGTAACGTTCAGGAGGCAAAACTTGATAAAGTTGTTCAAAGGCATGTCATAGAACCTTGAAAGCTTTAAAAGTGCGGAACACAGCAGACACCCGAACGAGTGACATGCAGTACTTCTAATTGTTAACTTACCTACATAGATAGATAAGAAAACCAAAGTCAGCAGAAAGAAAAACACATAAGCCACAACATCTGGACATTCGCATTTAAAGTGAGAATTAGCATGCCCTGGCATTCATTGAAATTCAAAGTTTGTAATTATCCCAATCCTACTCAACAATAAAATGTGAGAACTGGGCACACTACAAGTCAATTTACAAGCACAAAAATTAGAATATATTTTTGCTGAACCAATACATGTTAACGAGGTTTGTGAGCCATGACCTGCATACAAAAACTTAAGTTTTCTTTACCACATAGAAACCTATTTTTCTTACCAGGAAGGATACAGCACTCAAACAATAATACATCTTACAAAAAAACATATGTGAAATCATCATATAAGCATAGGATTCAGGCTAATGCAATCCAAATTACAAATTTAAATCATGATGGATAATTTCTATATGCCTGAAACACATTTCAAAATAAAGTGAAAGAATTTGACACAAGTTGAAACGATTCAAGACACTAAAAATGTCTCTAAACTAACTACAAAGCCATCCCTCCATAAAAGTGAAATTTGTTAGACTTTGATAACTTTAAATATTAATATATATATATATATATACAATATTTGTTTATATTTAATCTATACTAGCATAATGTCTTTCTTCTTTAACTCTATAAGTCATATCACTGTACTGTGATATCTACTTCTGCAGTATTGCATAGCATCCAAGCACCTTTGGCCTTGTCTGATGATATTGATCTACTTTCAAACCTTTAACTGAAGGTTTCATAATGTAGGAACCAGTGTATCCAACTTTTGTAGAAAGTCATAAGCCAATTTATAATTTCAAGACTTACAGCAGATGGATGGAAGAAGGACCAGACACAGCAGCAACTCTCTGTGCCCGATGTGCTTCACATCTATAAAGCTCTTTTGTTTCTTTTTTAACGCGACGTGCCTCACGTCGATCCTCCTTCACAGCAGCCTGCAAAACAACACGACCAACCATTCCTGTCAATGTAAGGTAGTAATAATAACAATAGAAATGTATAAAAGGAAAATATAAACACAGGTATCATAGAATCATGTTGATAATAAAGATACCTTCCGTTCTTTCTTCTCCTCCTTTGTCTCAAGCCCATGTTGTTTTCTCTTGTTCTGTTCCATTTTTGGAATGCCCTGGCCTTTAACCTTTTCAGTGGAAGCTTTCCTACCACCAGGAAGGAAGTCTACAGGAAGTTTCTCTTTTCCTCTAAGGGATATTATTTGATTAGAGGAACTCAAGGCTGCAGACACAGTTTGAGCAAGTTTCTTTTTCCTAGACGCTCCGGGTGCTTCTATCTTTCCTGGGTGATTATCTAAATTTGAGTATGTCGAAACAATGGTCTCACAATCCCAAACTTCTGATTCATCACTACTTTCTTGTACAAGTACAACATCTTTGTTCTCATCTTCAACTTCATACCCCTCAGCGTATTCCTTGCAACGACGAATCAGATCAGCAGCAGAATCATCTTGTTCCTCATGTGGGGCCTCTTTATTCTTCAACAAATCTGCAGGAACCTTATATTTGTCATCATCAAGTTCTAGATCATCCATCCGACGGTTGTTAAGAGAGTGTTTGAGCTTCTCAGCAAGGGACTCATCTTCATCGGCTTGATAATTTTCATAATAATCACCATCATCTTCATCATCAGTTCCATACTCTTGGCGTTCAAGCTGTGACAGAAATATACAGAGGATGAGAAACTTAGGTAAAAAGGTTCAGACAGTCAACAAAGACACAATACTTGCAATTATGGAAAGGGACAAAATTTTGCAAAGGCATCCTCCTCAGATACCAGAAACAAAGAGGCTCGACATGCCTCATTAAATACTACAATTCCTAAAGAACAGAGAACCCAAACAAAATATAGATACAGAACAAAATATTATGGATAACATAACTCACCAAATCAAATTGCTCATCCAGCAAACGACGAGCTCTTGGCTTCTCAACAACACAGTCCACCCCTGGTACACCATCTGTTATCCCATGAAAAGGTCCAGAATCATCTGTATCTCTGGAATGGGTAGAAACTTGCAGTACATTTGCAATGTTTGGGTTTCTGTTTACCAGAGATTCCTCACAAAAACTTGTTTCATTACAAATACGACTCTTCTCTCCATCATCTTCAAGGATATTTGCCTGAACAACAAAGTCTTCTTCCAAATCCTCATCATCAGATCCCAACCGTGACACATCGCTGTCATCAAGCAATGCAGCCACTTCAGGATCAACCGCCTTCTGCACCCTTACGCTGGTAGTCTTGGATGCAACACTGCATAGAGAATTCTCTTCAGGCTCTCCATGGGCCTCAGAAATTTGCAATCTTGAAGCATCATAGGCCTAAACTCACCAGCAAAAAAAAAACACAACCAATCAATTTCCACTTAAACAAAAAACCTAGTTATCCATCCCTTCAGTTCAAGCTCATATTAATATCATAGACCTCACAATTTAAATGCTAAACGAAACAAAAATCACTAAGGCCGTGTTTGAGTCTGCAAATGCCAAAGCATCCATAACTTCTTGTGCACAACTACAAATAGAATTATAACTTTGGATGGGAATGTTGGTTTCACGTCATCTTTCTTTATTCCAGGGGATGTGAAGGTGAAAAAATAGTCCTACATTTGTTAGGAAAAAAATAGACCCTCACAATTTGAACCGTTTCTGTCATGAAAAGGGGTGAGTGTAACTTTCTTCTTTACTTTATTTGCGAATTTTTAAATCAAACAAGTTTTAACTTTTTTCTAAAATGATTAAATATGCAAACCTAACTTGTGTGTGTAATATCCCTCTGGGTATAATATTCCTGTGAGCACAAAATCATACCATAAAACAATCTCCTTTTCTTATTTGCCACCTATGTTATGAACGGTAATGAAAATGAAAGACACTGATCAATCTATATGAGAGAGAAAGGCGGGAGCACCTTAACATCACGAGGGAGGTGCTGAAGCTTGAACTTGGGGTTGTGAAAGAAAGCAGCACCAGCGCCAGTATTCTTGATTTCCCTCAAGTGATTCAAGTAGTTATAGCCATCATCCGGAAACCCTAGCTCCAGAATCTCCTTCCTGACGTCCTCAGACAATGGGCCGCCGCTAACCCCGTCGTAATCGTCGTAGTCATCGGCAGCATCGTCAAAACCAGAGTCTTCAGCGACGGGGAAGGAAACGGGGTTGTTGTCGACGCGGACGAAGACGCGGTCGGATTGGGAGAAAGAAGGGTCGGACGTGTCGCGAGCGATGAGTTGGAAAGTGGCAGAGTTCTTCTTGTCGATGAACTTCTTCTTCCTGCCTCCCATCGTGCCTTCCAAGTGTTCGACGAAAGACGAAAGGAGAGACTCTAACAATTACAAAGTGTGTCACTGTTTATGTAACAGTTGGGCGGCAGTGTTTATTGTGTTTCTCACAGTGCTGTTCTCTCTCTACCTTTGAGTGAAGTTTGCGATTCGGAGTATAGGCACTGCAGAAGGAGAACGGAAACCCTAATTTTTAATATATTTTTCAACAAAAATTAATTTTACATGTATATATATATGGAGATACAATCTCCTATATTTGTATCTTTAACATTAAATTGAATTTTACTGATTTTCTTAAGAAATACAGACAGTTAAAGATAACATCATATCATAATTTTTATTGTTTATTTATTATATATTTAAAATATAATTTATTGAGTCTTATATGTTATTTATTATAATTTCAGTTATAATATATTTTAATATTTAAAAGTTATCCTTTATAAACTAAATTAGTTAAATTAATGGAGGATTTGTATCATATAGAGACCTTAGAGAAACCCTAAAATTATCTGTGTCCCATATTTTTTCCTTTTTTATTATTTTAGATTGTAGAATCCTCTTCTTATGCTGCTATTCTTTTTGCACATCCAGTAACACCATTTCCAATATTTATATTTCTAGTATGAAAAAATAAATCAATTAAAATGTTCACATCTTCTGTTATAAAATACTTTAACATCCTTGGAGTGTAGAAAATGAATTATGATAAAATATTAAAAAAATTAAATACTTATTTCTTGTATCAGTTTGAAATGTTTGTCCTTTGAAACTGTATATCCATTTATAAAATAGTTGTCTATTGAGAATCTTTAATATTATAAAATAAAATCATGTAATAAAAGTATTTTTAAAATTTAAATTGAAATTAAAATAAAATTTAAAGTAAACTAAAAAAAAATCATTATAAAGTTAGTCACAACTCACCAAAAATAATTTTTGTGCATTGTATTCAAATATGTAATTTATGGGTCAAGTTTCCATCGTGGTATTGATATATTGAAAAGTGTGATTTTTTAATTGAAAAAAATTATTATGATACTTTCTCATTCTCTTCACTCACAACCCATTTAAAAAATTATCTTTCATTAGTTGCAAGTGGTACTCCAATTAATGTTGTCTGCATTTCAAAACCCTAAACCGTTTATGGTTGCATTGGATCCAAAGATTCAATTGTAACTGTAGCTAGATTTTATAATATTATTTTTCATCCTATTTTAATAGGTCCATTACATGACACAAAAAAGTGTGTCCAAATATAAGTTCAAAATAAAGCCTCTACTATTTTATACAAATTTACAATACTGAGAAGATAAAAAACTCTTGAAATACCTAATCAAAGCTCTATCTTTTTCAATTTTATTAACTCAAAGTTGTGGTGACTCGATGGTCATTCATAAAATATTTTTTTAATTAAAAAAATCGTTATCAAATATATAAATACTACAAACCTTTTTATATAAATTTTTATACTTATTTTAAAACAAAAACTTATACAAATAAGAGTATTTTGATAAATAATTAAATTATACATTTTTTTTTTTACATTTCAATCACATAAATCAAATCATCTATACAATTCCATATCATTTTCACTCACTTTCACTACATTCAAACAATCAAAATTTTCATTCACTTTTCTCCCATTTCCTTCCATTTCCACCCCCATCCCTAACTAAACAAAACTAAAACTCTTATCGGTTTTGTTGACAAATATTGTGTCATAAACTAATTCAACATAAACCCTAATACCAAGTATAATATAAACGAATACACACATATTAAAAAACAAGTTATTTACTGAATATACTAATATTATTACTAATATTATTACGATATAATTTTAAAACATTCCATTAGGATAAAATAAAATAAGAATTTAAAATTCTTTTTAAATAGATACTAATTCCAAATTACATCAACGGAGTATTTGAGTATATAAACTCACCAAATGAAAAGAAGAAGATAAAACTTATAACTGTGGATAATAAAATTATAATTATTGTTTAATTAAATTATAATTATAATAAATAACATAGTTGTTGAGTTTTAGTGACATCTTTGGGGTGCCATTTGTTTTTGGATTACCCAACACAATACTAAGTCAATGGCCGGCAAGAATTTATTACTTGTTCAGTAAAAAAGGGGAAATAAAACCCCCAAAATCAATTAGAAAAAAAAAGCACCGTAAATAAAATAAATAGACCAATAACATAACTATCCATGATTTAAATTCATGTAAGGAGAAGACCTAATAATGAAAAACGTAATTATTGTAAAATCAACCATTTTTCTATTTATAGAATTGTAAAAATGATATTTTAATTTAATTATTTTATATATAATAAATGCATGTATGAGATGAGTTGGACATTTTCATACTTATACTCTTTCTTATTAAATCATGTGAGTAGATATTTCTTTTTTTATCTTGATCCATCTTAAACTATAAT
This sequence comes from Phaseolus lunatus, assembly GCA_013389735.1. Classification (NCBI taxonomy): domain Eukaryota; kingdom Viridiplantae; phylum Streptophyta; class Magnoliopsida; order Fabales; family Fabaceae; genus Phaseolus; species Phaseolus lunatus. The sequence goes on from CM023859.1 coordinate 31,004,440, forward strand.
TTTGAAGATATTTTTTGCGAACACTTGTGAGGTTTGGATATAATTTTCATTCCTATTTTAGAAGTGCATTTCCCACGCAACTAGTTAACTAATAAAAAATATACCCCTTAATTATCTCCAATTAAAAATCCCTTTTATCTTTACCTTTTAAATTTTTTAACCACCCATCTATTTCAATTTAAAAACAAATTTATATTACAATTTAAATTATTAGTATAAATTAAAACATTTTTATCCCTCTTCCTTTCCCTTTCATTGGAATAATTGGTACCCTAAAACCCCAAAAGAAGAGTTTGATTTTCCACGTTTAAAGAAGTTGTCAAAAGTCCTTTTTCATATTTTTTTTGCGTTTGGAATTGCCCCACATAGCACATCTCCTAAGGTCCCCACTTGATCCATTCAACGTCTCAATTCAAACGACGCATAGAATAAACTAAACAAATAAATAATAATATTTTAATTAAATAAACGAACGAAAAGAGCAAGAGCGCATCACCAAAGCCTCCAGAGAAAACTTTCACTCTCGATTTTGCCTTGCGAACTGCGGTTTCTTTGCGTTTTCTACCCACCCTCCAACTCTGACCTTTCTTGACGCGATTTTGGCTTTATCAACTTCTTATAGAAACCTTTCTTCTTCTTCCGTTGTTTAGAGCTCTCAAAATTCGTCCTTCTTTACGAGTCTTTCTCAACATTTCTTTTCTTCTCCCTGGTACCATCTTGCTTTCTCTTGTACAAGTTTTTTATTTTGATGATTCTGTTGCTTGGAGAAGCCTTTTAATCCATTTGGGTATTCTGAGATTTTGCTTTCTTGTGTCTTGCACTATTCTCGGAAATGTCGTGTTTCTTGATCCTTTATACACAGGCTTCTGAAAAAGAAAAGAAGATCCTATTTCATTTTCTGTTGGGTATTTGTGTACTTTTTTTTGCATTCTTTTTAATCCCTTTCCATGTGATTGTCAATGGTTGTTGATTCCGTTTTTCTATACGTTGCTTTACACTTAATCGCTTTGGTCCGTTTTTTTGGCCCTTTTTATTAACATGTAGTTTTAGTCAAGTTACGAATAAGGTTTCTTGATAAAATTAATGCTTTTGTAATAAGTGGATTAAGAATTTGGTTTTGGGTTTCTTTTGCTTGTTGTGGAACATTTACAGTGATTGAGTAGCACTTGCTTGTCTTTGCAGGGAAAAATTAGCTTATCTTTTTAGGTCGAACAGGATTTTGAGAATTTTACTTCTGAATCAATTTTGCAAGAAGAGAGATAATGTCGGGCGTCAAGAAATCTCCTTTGAAGGTTGCTAAACCTAGTTCTGTTGAATCTTGGACTAATCCATTTGATTCTGATGATGAGGAAAAGAATACCAAAAGGTATAGTTCCTCGAGAAAGACTTCTTCGGATCGCGCACTTGTTTCACTGGAAGTTAACACCAACCCCTTTAATGATGACATTGATGCCACTAAGAAATCTTCTTCGGTTTCGTATGCCTTTCAATCGGCCAACCGGAACAGGTACAAGAATGATTTTCGCGATTCAGGCGGATTAGAGAATCAATCGGTTCAAGAACTGGAGAGTTATGCTGTTTACAAGGCTGAAGAGACTACAGATTCAGTCAATAGTTGTTTGAAGATAGCAGCGAATATAAGAGAGGATGCCACCAATACACTAGTCACCCTTCATCAACAGGGTGAGCAAATTACCAGGAGTCACCATGTTGCTGCTGACATTGACCACGATTTAAGCCGGGTATCAATCTTGTTACTTTTTCTGTGTTCCTACATGAGTGGTTTCTTTATGCTGTTTTACCTTGCTGAAAATACTGTGATGTTATGAAACCCTTTTGAATTCAAATAATATTCTGCTCTAAATCTGACTAAATTTTGACTAATTCTGCTTCCAGGGGGAAAAGCTCTTGGGAAGCCTCGGTGGTCTGTTCTCCAAAACTTGGAAACCAAAGAAGACGCGAGCAATAACAGGCCCAGTTATTGTTGGAGGTTAATGTCTTCTCTGCATAGTTTTCTTTCGTAGTTTCAATTTTTTTTTGGGTTGTATCATTGACATAATCTCATGATAGTTAACATATTTTAAACCATTTGGTTTTTAACGAAATCAAATGGCTTATGTTTGTGATCCATGTAAACGGACCTATTAATGGAATAAGCCTTTGTTGATGTTATTATTGTTGTATCATTGGCATAATGTGGTTCGTGATATGCAGATGACCCAGTGAGGAGCAAGGGCAGCCATCTGGAGCAGAGAGAGAAGTTGGGGCTGACTTCTGCCACCAAAGGGCAGTCCAAGCTGCGGACCCTACCTCAGGAACCAACCAATGCACTTGAAAAAGTTGAGGTTTGTATCAACTAGTTGGTGAAGATTAAGTTTTTTAATTAAAGCTTTAATGTGTTGGGTACTGTTATGGTTATTTAGTGGTTGGTGATTACTTACAAATTACAATAGTTTCAGCTCATGACCAGATCACAAGTTTTACAACAAACCAGTTTTATTTACAATCCTTATCAATTTTGCTGACTTTATCTTCATTATTCTGCCACCAACATTAGACTCGGGTCACTGTTGGACGACGTTATATGTATTTTTAGTATTGAACTAAGGTACTAAATAAAATGTCCTGAAACAGGTTGAAAAAAAGAAGCAAGATGATGCACTATCAGATTTAAGTGATCTGTTGGGAGAGCTTAAAGACATGGCTGTTGACATGGGATCCGAGATTGAGAGGTAAGTGAATCAAATTGTCTTGTATGCATTCTCTAGTGATGATATTCATGAACACTAGGTTTTAATATACTTATAAAACAAGGTTATAGTTTACCTAACATTTTGATGAATGGCATTGCACTTGCAGGCATAACAAAGCATTGAATCATCTATACGATGATGTGGATGAGTTGAATTTCCGCATGAAAGGTGCTAATCAACGTGGCCGTCGCTTACTCGGAAAATAAGAATGATTTCCTCTGTTGCTAAATTTTATCACCTGCCCTACCCCCTCATCATTGTTTTTTCTTTGGATCCATCACTTGTTATGATAAAACAATCCATCACCTGTGTTGCATTACATTCAATTTGTTCATTTCTCACCCTGCTTTTATGGGTGGATCCCCAAAGTGCTCTCTAACGACAAATGTAGTAGTAGTATTTCAACTTCGTATCCTTACAAAAGTGTTGAAAGATTAATACCCTGAGTGTAATATTTTTATACTAATAGGGAATGTAAAAATATTATTAGAAATGCCAATAGATTTTCAAACACACCCAATTTTCCCAGCTATTATTTGTGTGTATTGAAGAAAAAACACTTTTAGACGTGTAATTACTAAAGTGTAATGTTAATTTGCAATTCCGATAATTTTTTGTCAAGTTTTCCACAAAAAAGCAACTGTATAGTATTTCCCAAAACCTTGTTTTGCAATGCAGAATTGACCTCGCACAAATTAACCAGTGCCTTAAACATGTTTCGAATGGTTTTTCTGTTTCCAAACAAGTAATCCATTTAAATTAACAAGAAGTGAACTATGCAAAACTTTTTTTGGCAGATGAAGTGAAACTATAATTTCTTATTTGATTGAAATAGTTAATTGAAGCAGGGTTTGTAATAAACAAGCCTATCAACGCAATGATACGCAATGATACATTTTTACAGCATACTCTCTTAATCACATTCTTTTATTATTAGTTGATATTAATGAAGAAAAAAATCATTTTGTTTATGTCAAACTTATAATTTCATAAACTTCAGTCAATAATAAGTACATTGTTTTTATTAATTAAAAAGTGTTAAAAAAATAGATAATATTTAGCTGGAATGTCATTATCCGATAAAAGTCATTTCATTTAGACAATCATTGCTTATTTTAAAAAAAAAAAATAGTAAAAAACCAATAGTTCAAACTTTTTTTATAAAAAAAGATAATTTTAGTGACAACCAACATAATTTTAAGCAAAAGACTTGCTCAATAAATCAAACAACAAACTCAGTCAACCTCTTAATCATAACATATTATTTACAATAAATAGTTTCACTCTAATTTAAATTTTATCTAACAAAATGAAGTGGTAGAATGTTTTCATGGACTAGAGATGGACTTTAAATAATTTGAATGAACAACATATATGCAAGCTAATTAATTATGATCGTAGTAAGTGTGGTTCATATTAAATTATATTGTAAAGGGGATTACAACTTTGACACAAGTATATAGCCTATTAAATACAATTCTAATGAGAGCTTACATTCCTCAGTTCTAATAATTCCTACTCTACAAGATTCATTGAAGGAGGGTTTGGGTTAAAGTTTTCTATGTCCAGCACAAGCTGGAGCATCAAAGTAGGGGAATACAACAAATGCAATGGATAAAGGAGCTAAGAGTATTGGAGACTGTACACTATTGAGTAGTGGATCCAATGTTGGAATTTCTCCATCATTTGTCAACTCTAGGGGAATACCATTGAGAAACATGGTTTGGCTTTTAAGGTAATCATCTTTTGCATTTAAGTGGTACTCCTCCCTGAATGTCACCTCTGATCCTTTGCTTCCAATCCAAGAAAATGCCCTCTTTAGATGACTAAAGAATGAATTTTCTGCATGGATCATCGTAGCATTTTCATTTCCTCCATTACTCAAGGGTACACGATCATGAACCATCAGTCTGAAACGAGTCTGATTGCTCAAATTGATCAGTAGTAATGTTATACCATCCTGTATAATCAAATTCAAAGAAAATTATAGGAATGCAGATAGTCCAATTGAAAGTTAAAAAAATGATACTAATGGATCACGTATTAAACTACCAATATATGGCCCAATAAGTATGGTAGCATAACATTCAATTCATGAATGTTAATAATATAATATCACCTTGGTTCTTCTATGAATCAAGCTAGAATTCAATCTAGCATATAATAATGTATGTTATGTGAACCTAAAACTTAAGAAGTTGGTAACCAAACATGAGATACAGAAGAACGAATATCCTACTGTTGCTTCGCACAACTTATCCTTCTATAAGATGATAGGGCACTTACTCTGCCTTTTGAACAATGTGCATAAGTTCGTAAAGAAGGTGAAAAAACATCACTATTAGCTGCAAGAACAGTCTTCCCCATTAGTTGATGCCACAAAAGTGCACTGCTCAAAACATCATCAGGACATAGATTAGATATGTTATGCACTGTATTTTTACATTATTACAACTCCCCAACAATTTAGAAAAACAAATATATACACACTTGCCTGTAGTAATCAGGATTTGGAACGAAAGTTGTGGTATCGAGAAGACCATAGTTTCCTCCAATTAAAGTTTGTCTGCAGTAAACCTTAGTGTTGTATCTGGATGCTATTCCAAGTTGATCTAAGTACCTGTAAGTTACCCAAATCTTAGAACTTCTTGACTAATTTTAATGATATTTTTTGTAAAGCAAAATATATTAAGTAAAGAGGAATAGAAAATGATGCAAGGAAGAGCCAAGATTACCAAAAGCTATTTACAAATGTGTTAGAAATTTGACGACCACCACTGTTGAATGCCCCACCAGCTTCTCCTACCCATGCAGAAGACCAATGGCCATATTTTTTAATAGTTTCTGAAAGATTGCTAAAAGTTGATTCTACCTTGCTCAATTGTTCGGGATCTAGAATCTTCCTGTCAAGATGCTCGTCACTACCTGAAAAAACAGAAATTTATTTAACACACTAACCAGAAAGGATTAATGATCCCCTGAATTGGTTGTCCCTGATGCCACTTCAAGAGTACTCAAAACAGATTAGAAAAGAAACACAAGAAGGATTAGATTAAAACACAGTCCATATAACTGTTTTTCTTACGCATCCATCATCTAGTTATGTTATGGTGTAAAATATTCTCTAAGGATGACTATAGTAGAAATAATTAGGTAAATGAAAAGCAAACCTGGGCCCAAATTATAGACGTGATGAGTGAGCACATTGACTACGCCTGGACCTGTAACCTGAAGAAGCTTATCATACCAGTCCTTATTATAGAACCCTCCAGGTGCTACAAGTAAAGGTTTGAAATTGGAGTTATTGTATAATGAGTGTAAAACTTCTTTAAGCTTTATCAAGTCTTTCCCGTACTGTACAGCACTCACACTTGCCCCAATGCCCTTCCCACTCAACTCATTACCTATGGCAGCACAGGCAAGAATCAGTTTCAGTGAAACAAAATTGCACATAACAAATAGCTTTGTCTTCTGTCCTACCAAATTCCCATGAGTCAATCTTGTAACCCTTTGAAATAGTGTAATTGATTAAATCATAAGCATTGGAAGAGTCCCAGTCTCCTCCCCAAACAGTATGGCTACTCGGGTGTCTCCCATGGAGGGCATTCAAACCAAATGTCACAAGGACCCTGCAAGTGTCAAACTCAAGCTATGTTACACCACAGATAATCACCTCTTCCTCGCCCTTTTCTTTTTTCCTTCCAGTATAAATGTGCTAATCATTGAAAATGCATGAGAACAAAACTCAGATTCTTGGATGGATACAAAAACTTTGAGGACTTTTATTGTTAGGTGTAACTCTAATTTCAATTGCAGAACACCAAAAACATAAGAGTTTTTTCACATTTTTGCTTTAGCCGGAAGGAAAAAGGGGAGCGAGATGGTGAATAAAACAACAATATCAATGCTAAATTCTCACCCTGTATCATCGAAAAAATGATTCAGCTCATCCCATCTTTTCATTTGCAAACATCCCTTTGAAAATCCAAACAATCCACCTTTCATCTTTTGAAATGGATGACAAGGGGACTTCAAACTTCCTACCTCATACAGCACCTGATCTTGCAAAGAACCTCCAACTCTTATCCTCAAAGGCTTGAGAGCTATCAAGCAACCATTATGGAAAAAATTATATCACGCTTGAAGTAAATATTCCAAACATGATACCATCAATAAAAATATATTTAGCATTAGGAAGTCACAGAACAGTAGAATTCCATCAGAGTGACTGATTTTCTACAATATAAATACCTTGGATTGCCTTCGCAAGGAAAGGATGAGACAAGTCCTGAAAAAACCAATCCACATTGACCAATCACTAAAACATCTTTAAAGCTTTCTAGAGTTTAAATGAGTGGTAGGAAATAGGAAGAATACATATATTCTCCACTTAAGCCATGTTGTATACAAATAAGTTCAAAATGCTCACCAAATTTACAGCAGATGAATCACCCCAGGGGCAATACTTGTAATCACACTTGTCGTGAGGCCACCAATCAATAGTTGCACAGATGAAGTTATCATCAGTCTCGGCAATTGCTTGAATTCCTTCTACTAGAATCAAACCATGTTCAACATCTTGAGATAAAGCCAATCGCAGAGAAGCCAGAAAGAGAAACAAGACGAGGTGCATTCCCATTAGTAGATCAATTACCACAGAATCCAAATTAGCTGCAGTAAAAAACTGAAAAAGAAAAAAGTAAGGTTCTATCTGATTTTTTCCCATTCCAGATCATTTGTTTCCACAAACAATTATAAAAACACCAACTTGTTTCCATTTCATGATTTTGTGAAGGGAATGGTTAAAAAAAGCAACATTTTTTTTATAATTATAAATATATAAGCAGAAAAGGAAAGTAAAAAAAAACCAAACACTCCATAAATTAGAGACAGATCTTTTGAAGCTGCATAATTGATATTTTCTGTGTCGAATAGAGCTGTTTCTAGATAAGCTTTTAATGATTAGCCCGTGGTTAAAAACTTAAGACCACAAAAATAAATAAACAAATACATAAAAGGAGAACGGAATTTTTACAGTCCAATCTTCCATGAAAACAAAACCAGTAATGTGGAATTCGAACTCTAGTCAAGAGTCAATAACTCATTTACTTTGACTATTTCTCCATTACCAATTTTTCAAACAAGGTACCTGACCTTCTACGAACGCCAATCACAATGAACTCTTCATATATACATATTCTATTCAATATGCATATTTTTACAACAAGGGAATCGTTAATCACAATGACAGATCTAAGAACTGGTAAGCATTAGCCTAAAGAACTAAATACAACACCACACCATAACCAACAAGGAGAACTGGTATTTGCACACAACAGGACGAACCCAGAAGAAAAGAATCAAACTTGAAGAACACCCAGATAGATAAACGGTGAAAAACAATAAAACATAAACACAACACCAACCTGAACCTTGTATTGACTTTTTGATCAAGCACAACCTTTAAAACGAAAGTGAGGCTCAAGTGTGAGGCAAGAGGTGTAAAAAAGACAACAACAATACCGATAATAATAATGTTTCACGTAACTGCCAAAGAAGGAGCACTTTCCTTGGGTCGTACTGCCCCAGAGGAAAGAAAAGGTTTAAGGTAACGAAGCAGCATGAAGAAGGACAAGATTGTCGTGATGTAATGTTAGTTTAGTAGTAGTTGGTTGGATAGAACAGGCCTGTCTGAGGAGGGTGGTGGCACAACTCACATGCACTGCTGCTATTCTAGATTAATATTATTTTTTAGCCGAAGGGGTTTTCTCATGAGGTCATTGTTGCCTCCAAACTTAGGTGTCTCTGTGGTAGAGTGGTTGAAGGTATGCATCGTTTTAGGAAAGCATACCAAGTCAGATAACGGGTGCAAGCAAAGCAAGGGTCAATTCTTTCCCTCTTGCTTAATTGGACTAGCAAAAAAACGTACAGTTCTGTTTGTGACAAGGTATCATCATATTTTTCATATCCAATAAATTAATAATAATATGGTCATTAAAAAAATTAATATTTATATTTATAAAAAAAATGAAGGTTAAAATAATGAATGTAAAATAAATAAAAAATTATTGGATGTCCAAATATAATTATCCTTGTGATAAAAACAAATGGAAAACAAAATTTGTAATTTGCTTATGATGCAAGGAGTCAATGTCTTCTCTTGCCTTTGTTGACAAGCTATACCTTCTTCCACAGAACCATATTCCACGAAGGGGAGACTTTTTTTTTTTTTTTTATATATATATATATTTCAAAACACTTATGTCCTTCATTGAGGAAGATGTTGTTTTTTAAATAAATTTAATTAATTTACTGATTTTATATCTGCAGTAAAAAAATCTTTTATTTTAGCTTTTACAGTTTAAAGCATGTGTTTTTTTTTAATATAATGATTAAATGGGTAGTTATTTTGTTTAAATTTTGGAGTTGGGTTTAATATCCTGAAATTGCCCATTGTTTTTTATTTATTTAGAAGTAAACACAAATAAAAATTGAATGCATGTTTTGGTTGAGCTTTGTCCAATAAATGTGTGGCTATCTTACAGTTGTAATTTGGTGCAATTGAATAATATGTGTGTCACATTAAAAAATGTACATTAAAGGTTTAGGTAAACTATTTATCGAAATTAAAATTGCACAAACTTTGACTGTAATATTATAATTGCAATAGATGGTCACGGTGTCTCAATCGTTATATACAGGTTCAGTTTATTTTTAAAAAAAATTATTTGCTTTATTTATTTATATTTAACAATTTGTGATTATTTTCTTTCCAATAATCTCAATTAAGTATATCCTATGACAACACCTGATGAACTAATTGAAATGATATACAAATATATTTTATTTTATATTTATATTTTATACATATGATAAGTTTCCATCTTAGTAAAAGATTAGATTGAATAAAATGGAATAAAATAATTTGCTTTGTCCAATCTTGTTTACAACTATACTAGTTACCTTAAAAATCAAATATCTTCACACTTATTATAATCAACCGACTATTTATTATATTAATATTTAAATACTTTACACTCTCTAATTTTAATGTATACTTATAATATTTTCTTCATGTATTAATATATGTTATATTTTAATAAATTTTAATGTTAATTAATAAGATTTTTTATTATTAATATTAAGATTTTCTAAGTTATCATTTTTCTTTTTAAGTGACAAGAGACTTTTTAAGTAAGTATTAACAAAAGTTTTTGGTTCTCCATTTTTATATATTTATTAATGATATTTAATTTTTTGATTGAGGTTAATTTAGCCAAGTGAAACAATATTTTATAATAATTTTAAAATATTTTTATGGTACAGATATTTTTAATCCTTGTTTTTAGCATATCGAAAGTATTTTTCGAAATTGCGTTATATTTCTTGTGTTATTTTGAAATTTTAGGAAAAGGCAATTTGCTCAAATGTAGATCTGATACTTCAGCACTTCATATTGGTTAGTTTTAAATTTCTGACTTCTTTTAAAAATTTCTTTTCAGTTCTCACTTATAATTATGGTTAATTTAATGATAAAAATAAAAATATTAAATAATATCATAAAAATAACGAAAATTATTTCAAAATTAAGATAATTATATTTTTTTTATAGATAATTTAGTCAAGTAATATATTTCTTATATGATATAAATAATATAATTATATACACTTTTTTACTTTTCAACCATTAACTTATTTTTAATATTTTATTGTTTTAATAAAAATAATCACAATGCACTTAGAAACTTAAAATTTGTTTTCTACATATTAATTATGATATTGTAATTTTATGATTAAAAATTAATTATTTTCTAATGTATTGTGAATAGGGACTTTATCTATAAAAATAGAAAATAAGAAAATATTTTATATTTATAGAATTATTAACTGTAATAGGTTAACATTATATGTAATATTAAAAATATGATTGCTTTCATTTTTTTACTCGTTCCATCTAGAACTAATATGAAACAAGATCTCTCCAAAAAAATAGTATATTCATTTATTAATTATTTATGATATACTTAAAAAAACTATATATAATTTTACATATAATTTTTTTTAGTATATTATGAATTATGAGTGAATAAATATACTAATTATCTATGCACTGAGATGAGCTGGTATTTTGGACAAATGTAAGTCAATAGTAATTAATATATCTACTAAGTTTCATTAATTTATTATTTAAAAATATATATTAAAATGAGTGTATTTTAATTAAATCACAACACTAAGAGATCCTTTAATTATTGTAGGTCCTTCGGGAGTGCCCATTAATATGAGAAAAATGTCTGGTGTGCCCATTTTAAGCCTAACATCTCTTTTCATTCCTAGCATGCACCCCCATAACTACTAAGTGCAGTGTTATATGAAGGATAAAAAGACTAAAATATCCTATATTGTGCCTCATGTCGTTATTGCCCTCTACATCTTCATTTTTCATCGAGCTAAAAGGAAGAAGATGAAACTAGAAAGTTATTTCAGAAAGTTCATTTTTTAAGTTATCATTTATATTTTTGAAAAGTCTTTTTTGTTTATATTTTGAAAAACTTGTTTCTATAAATTATGTTCTGAAAAGTTTTTTTTAATACAATGTGTTATGAGAAACTTGTTGCAAAGAATTCATTTTGAAAGATATTATATATATTTTAGACATTTTATTTAAAAAAAACTCGTTTCAAAATGTTTTTCATGAGTTTTGAAAAATTTGTTAAAAAAAACTTATTTTAGAAATTTTGTTCTATAAATTATAAGTTTGTTCCATAATATTTCCAAAACAAGTAATTCACAAGTCACTTTTAAAAAAAAAAAAATAGTTATTTTGAAAATTATGGAGTTTCAATTAGAATTGCAGGAAGAAAAAGTCATTAAGAACCTATGTAAATAAAATGTTTAAATGTGTATTATTTCCTTTATCTCCATATATTTAGTCCTGCACCTTATTTTTATACTTTAAGATTGTACAATTTGAAAATCATTTTTATTTTTAGATTATAACTTTTAGATTTTACAATAATTTAAAAATATTTTTTTAAAAATACTTATAAATTATATAATTTGAAAAAACTTTAAAAAAAAAACACTATATAATTTCGTAAAATACTTTAATTTATGAAATGCACAATTTTTTTTAAAAAAATAGGAATTTATAATATTTGTGGTGTAGGACGAAAAATATAAAGATGGAAGACAGACTCTTTAAGTATGTGAAAATTTGAATGAATTGGTCAACTTTCATAACTTTGTTTTATTTTAGTCATTAGCATTTTTTTCTTTTAAATTATTTAGTGAAAAGACTAAACACTTAATTTTATACTATTATAAGTTATAAGCTCAACATCAACCTTGGAATTTTAATATAAATATTACGAAAAAATTATTAAATAAAAATTAATTTAAAAAAAAAACAATTAATAGTTATATTAATTAAATTAGATACTATTTTAAAGACTATTTTTTTATTTAAATTAATTTTTATTATTGATAAATAGTTTCTAAATCAGTATTTAATTAAGTACCAATATTTTGGCTATTAATTTTAGAATTTAAATAATTGGTAGCTAAAATCTTATTAATTAATTAGATATCAATTTAGAAACTATTTATTATTAATATAAATTAATTTAGATATTAATAATTTTGTAAGTCTTAAAGATAATATCTAATTTAATCAATATTAAAGTTAATTATTTTTATTCTCTAAAATTAATTTTATTTAATAACTTTTTTTTAGTGTATTTTGTAAAATCCATAATTATTCTAAAAGATCATAGTTTTTAATTTGATATTTCATCCATTTTGTTGCCCTTGGCTTGGTTTAGTCTAATGAAAAAGAATGTTTTAATTAAAAAAAATCAAAATTTTAATATAAAAATTTACATTGTACTTGAATTACCGTTACCAACTCCTATAACACCTTTTTTTTAATATATATTGTGATTATTAATTTAATTATATTTTGGTAAATTAAAAATTATAAATTATAAATATTTTAAATTATTTATAGTCCTGCATAATTATTTTCTACAAGCTACTAACAAAATAAAAAATATAAGATAAAAAATATACATAATTTTTATATTTTGCCTTAATAAATATAAAGATTGAGTCATTTATTTTTTCAGTGTGAACCTAATGACATTCTTAACCATACTAGTTACTCTTAATATTTAAAATAAATAAATAAATACCTGATTCCTTGTGAATAATATCACAATTTTACTTGATATGAATGACATGCAATATCCAACCCCTTGAAGATGATCCTGTTTAAGAACAAAATCTCCAACATTACTTTCTTTACCATGCAAAATACTTAACATATGTAATCCATGGATAACAATTATACACACTTGTAATTATTTTAGAACATATGTTATTAAATGTTTGTCCAAACTTATAACATTATTGTCCATTTCTTTTTCTTTTTCTATTTCCATAATTTTTTTATCTGCCATGCCATAATAACATATTGCATTTATTAGACCGTTGCTTTACTTCAATAAGAACAGCATTTTGTAACGTTACAATGCAAGTATAGATTATTAACTACTTAAATGGAGAAAAGAATGCAACAATTAAGTAAGTATAGTATTCTCCTCACTTACTAATGGGAGCATCCATAACATTTATCAATAATAATCACAATTATTAACTACACATAACACATATAAATCCAGGTATTAAGTTCAATATCAATAACACATACATGTATTAATTCACATTATCTCCTAATTAATCTTGTAAATCACATGTAAACTCATTTAATATTCTATATATATATATATATGGAGAGAGAGAAGAGAGAATTGGTTATGCTAAAAAAAGTCATATAATTAATAATCAAAGACAATAGGATGCTACAAACATAGAGTAGATAAATGACATATGTTCTTCTTATAAAATCTAAGCTTCAAATAAGGTTATTTTTATCTACAATGGAGTTTAAACCCTTCAAACTAAGATTGCAACAACGATGTCATGCATGTTATGAACCTTACCCCACAAATGGTGAATGACAATAGTTTTGGAAAAGATGTAGAAGGCTTCAGAGAAGTCAACAACTACAACTATAATTGATTTCTGGTACTTACCGTGAATACTGAATCTAAATAATTCCTTTTTTCAGCTATAAGTTGAGAAGGAGTAAATAATACGAAGATTTTCATATAGTCTTTAACAAGGAGAATACAATAAAAATTTGAGTCTAAAAAAGAGAACATGGAAAACAAAACAAATAATTTAATCTAGTATTATTCTCAAATATCATATATTGAAAGAATAATATTGATCAATGAATTCCACCATTTTATTCTCTCTTTTTTATTCTGTGCAAACTCATTGAAGCAAACCAACACAATAATCAAATATAAGTTCTCTTCCATCCTCTCTAAAAATGCATGAAGAAAAAGACGGGGAAGAACAATAAATTAGGGATAAGAGTAGGATGGAAAAGTCCAAATTTTTTAATCCTCATTTATTAATCATGTGTTTTCGCCGAAAAATGCAATAACTAGTCCTAATCAATCATCAAGTATGTAATGTAGTTTAAGAAAAACCCAACATACCAAATTCAACCCTATTTACTGATTTGCTTAGAAAGCAGTTTTATCAACATAAAACTTGTTGGGTAATCGTTTATGATAAAAGCTTTTCACATTGGTTATTTTATCATAATTTTTTGTTGTTTTATGTTTTGAATAGATTCTTTACATCGTTAATAAAACCGAAAAAAAAGATGAAATCTGTTTTAAGGTAAAGTATCTGTACTGCACCGACTCAACAAACAAGAAAAAAGAAAAAAAAAAAGGGAAAGAGAAAACGCAATGCTTGTGTTGTGTCTGCAATGCATGCTGTTTCTCAACCCACCTATAAACCTCATTCCCTCCTTTTCAACACTCTCTGTTCATTCCTTTTCCAAATTTTCTTCAAAACCCTAACAAAAACCGCACAATCCCCTTCTTCCACGTTACCCTTCCGATTCCTCTCTCTCTTTTCTTTTCCTTCGTCTTTTCCACTCTCATTTTCAAGAGGAATTGCTTCCCCCGCACTCTTGTTTGATGCAGTATTTCAGTTTAGCTTTGAAATTCCTTCTCAATCGATATTCTCCCCTCCGTGCTTCAATGATTCTCGATTTCGATAGTGTCTCGTTATATCATCCCTATGGGATTTTTTATGAATTGTTGTTAACTTCTTTCACGTAATCACTTATTGCATTGGTCGTTTCCTGATGGAGGATAATGAAGTCGTTGATGATCAGAACTCAGGGTGGTTCCAAGTTAAAAAGGTTTTTTTCCCCCAAATATTTTAACTCGTTTGAGATGTATTTTATTATGACATTTTGATTTGTACTTGACGAGAGATAAAACTGAAGACACGATAAGGAAATGTGTAAACCTGGTAAATTGTTATTTACTAATTCATGCATTCACAGTGGATGGATCAGTCATTTTGTATTCATATATTTGCTCTAACCTTTAATCTCATTTTGCAATTTGATTGCGCTAATTCTTATATATCATCATTAATCTCCTTTGGTTATATCCGAGTCTTGCACTGAAGATTATTTTCTTCCTTTTCTGCGTGGCTTGTTATACAAGTGTTACTTACATGCTCTAATTTTGTCGTTTGTTTCTTATCCAGAAGCACAGAAATACTTCGAAATTCTCTTTGCAGAGCTGGGTGGGAGGATTTTCGGGGAAAAATGCCTCTAACTCTTTGCACACTCAGCATTGCATTGCTAAACCCGATGACAATTCACGTAGCCAGCAGAAAAATAATCTTTCAAGGTCAGGGGAGAATTTTTCACAGAACCCTGCCTCTGGGAGTGCTGCGAGTTCTCTTGGTGAATCAAATGAAAAAGAGAGCACAAACTGTTTTAATACAGGTGTGGTTAGACATAATGCAGAAAGTCAGAACTCAGCTGCATTAATTACTATGGATTCTCAAGGTAAACATGAGGAAGTTAGGAAATTACAGCAAACTGATAAGCCTGACTTAGCCCAGAAAACAAGATGGGGTGATTTAGAGGAGGGGGGATTGGCACTGCCCCTTGAAAACATGATTGGAGTTGGGATCAAGTTTGGTAGTATTGGAGATGATAGTTTGCTTAGCTGTAGAAAGAATGGGAATATTCCTGAACCTTGTGATTCATATCATGCTCAAGAAAAAGACTTAATGGCGACTGCTATCATTGCAGAGGCTGCTTCTGATCAGATCCCTTTGATGAAACATGAAGTCGAAATACTTGGGGAGAATGGTAAAGATGTTAAGAATGTATCTTCGGAACATTTGAACAATCGACAAATGGTTGTGGAAAGAATTGGTCCAGAAGATGACATGTTATATTGCGATAAGAACAATGATGAAGTGAATAAAACAACAACTGATAGTGCCATTAACAATGACATTCTGTCCACCAAAGATTCTGCCGAGGTCACAAATGAAGCACATGCCTCCTCTATCAATTTGGTACGTGATAAAAAAATTTCTGAAGTGCCAGAACAAAATGGCAGCTTAAGTGAAACAGTAACTGCCCAAGGTACTGAGTCACAAGTGCTTGAAATTGTCAATGATTCTGTGGTTTCTACTGAAGTGGTTAGGGTTTCACAGGATGGTAATGTGGAAAATGTTGTTTCAACCTCTCAAAATATGGGATCTCTTGAAGAAGGTGATTCCAATGAAAGCAAAGAAAGGTTTAGGCAGAGGCTTTGGTGCTTTCTGTTTGAGAATCTTAATAGGTCTGTGGATGAACTTTATCTTCTCTGTGAACTAGAATGTGATTTGGAGCAGATGAAAGAGGCAATTCTTGTTCTTGAGGAGTCTGCATCTGATTTTAGAGAGCTAATCACTAGAGTAGAGGAATTTGAAATGGTTAAAAAATCTTCTCAAATAATGGATGGAGTTCCTGTCATCTTGAAGAGTGATCACCGCAGGCCTCATGCTCTCTCATGGGAGGTATGTGTGTTCACATATTGTTGCTACTTATCTTCTTCCTTCCTTGGTTAGGTTGATATTTTGTGGTTCCAAGATGCTAAATCACAAATTGTATATGTTGTTCATGACAACCATGGATCCTCTGTCAAAGAAAATAAAATTTATTCACTAATAATGAATTGAATTCTTTTGAAAAGTAATATTTTATCCGTTGTTAAGCAAATGTATATGTAGCATGTTAGGTCCTTCAATTCTTAGAATGGATGAATACTAAAGATAATTACACTTGCTATCATTGAATGCGTGGGACAAAGTGAGTGTAATTATGTGCATTTATGAAGAGTGGAGAATAATTATTCACTAATGACATTATATACAAACCATCCCTTTTCATTTCCTTCTTATTTTTCTTTTATCAATTGTGATGAGGGCATAATGGAATAAGAAGTCTTGATATGTATCTGTAACTCTGCATAAATATTCATCTGTTTGGGTGATTGTATGCATATTTAAAGTTTCTGCTTTTTCTGATGGGCATGATAGAGATGTTAGGATCAAATGAAATAAGTGTGAACTTACTCATCTAACACTGTCACAAGATCTAACCCACCACTGGATATTATTTCTTTATTGTGCTTTTATGACTTTTGCATGATGAAATTCAAGTCATCCAAGCTGGATTCACTCTACAATTTGTGTTAAAGATTATTGTAGTTTAGACTATCAGTTATTGGTTTATTTGTGTCTTGGACTAAGAAAAAGATATAAATGAAGCATAACATTCTTTTTTATTTAAGCATGAAATCCCTTGTGATCCATACCTGTTTACTTGTTTGATTTCTAGTTTTTGAATATGCTGGTCCATAAACTTCAGAAATAAGACTATGAGTTACCTTTAGAAATCTCTACAATCTGGCTTTCTTATGTTCAAGATGTTTAGATGCTCTTTATTGATTCTAGGTCCGAAGGATGACAACTTCACCACACAGGGCAGATATACTATCTTCATCTCTTGAGGCTTTTAGAAAGATTCAACAAGAGCGTATTATCTTGCAATCAGGTACCACGGAAAGTTCCACGTCTTTGACTTCTGAATCTATTGGCAATACAAACAAGTCTAGGTTCAATGATGGGACAGATGCTGCCAAATATTTGGTGACGAAGTCAAGAAAGCATGTTGGATCTTCAGATGACAGACAAGGGAACCTGAATGAAAAAGAGCATATTATTGAAGGGGAAAAATCCTGTGACTCAATCACAATGCAAAATGGATGTAACCCTCCAGAAAATATTTTAACTTCAGAAGTTAAGTTATCTAAATTATCTCCCTTGGAGAATTCTTCTGCTTCTACCACCACCAAGGGTAAGAGAGATCACCTTGGTTCTGGATCTGACAAGACTATTTATAAGAAAGATAAGGCTACAATAGAAGGTGTTAATGACAAACCCCCAAGATCCACAGATAACATGAGGAGGCAAATGGCAGTACCCGAAAAAGATAAGGAGAAAAGGAGTAGTGCCCCGGGAAAGTCCTTGAATGCTTGGAAGGAGAAGAGGAACTGGGAGGACATACTTTCATCTCCATTTCGTGTCTCTTCCCGCATGCCATATTCACCAAGCCTGGGCCGGAAAAGTGCTGAGCGTGTACGTACTCTGCATGATAAGCTAATGTCTCCTGAAAAAAAGAAGAAAACAACTTCAGACTTAAAAAGAGAAGCAGAAGAAAAGCATGCTCGTGCTATGAGAATCAGAAGTGAGTTAGAGAATGAAAGAGTCCAAAAGCTTCAACGAACATCACAAAAATTAAATCGTGTCAACGAGTGGCATGCTGTTCGCCATATGAAGTTACGAGAGGGCATGTATGCCCGCCATCAGCGCAGTGAATCTCGTCATGAAGCTTTTTTGGCTCAAGTTGTGAAGAGAGCTGGTGATGAAAGTAGCAAGGTAAATGAGGTTCGGTTTATTACTTCCTTAAATGAAGAGAATAAAAAATTGATTCTGCGTCAGAAACTTCATGAATCAGAGTTGAGGAGAGCTGAAAAGCTTCAAGTGCTAAAATCTAAGCAAAAGGAGGATTTGGCAAGAGAAGAAGCTGTTATAGAGCGTCGAAAACTCATTGAGGCTGAGAAGTTACAGCGCCTTGCTGAGATTCAGCGGAGAAAGGAGGAGGCTCAAGTAAGACGGGAAGAGGAAAGAAAAGCGTCAAGTGCAGCTCGGGAAGCAAGAGCTATTGAACAACTTAGGAGAAAGGAAGAAAGAGCCAAAGCTCAACAAGAGGAAGCTGAACTTTTGGCCCAGAAATTGGCAGAGAGACTTAATGAAAGTGAACAACGCCGTAAGATTTATCTGGAGCAAATTCGGGAGAGGGCAAATTTGAGGGATCAATCATCCCCTTTGCTGCGTAGATCATTAAATAAGGAAGGACAAGGTAGATCTACCCCTACGAACAGTGTCGATGATTCTCAAACAAACATTGTTTCTGGCGTTGGTTCTAGTCTTGGAATTGGCAATATCACATTGCAACACTCAATAAAGAGAAGAATTAAGAGAATTCGACAAAGGCTTATGGCTTTAAAGTATGAGTTTCTTGAGCCCCCTCTTGGTGGTGAAAGTGCTAGCCTGGGATATAGAGTAGCAGTAGGTGCTGCTAGAGCAAAAGTTGGTCGGTGGCTTCAAGAACTTCAAAGACTTAGGCAAGCAAGAAAAGAAGGGGCCACAAGTATTGGGCTAATAATTTCTGAAATGATCAAGGTAGTTTTTTTTGTTCACTGGTAACTATATCTCTCCTTATCAACAGATATAAGTTTTTAATATGTTTCAAAGTTAAGAATGTTTCTGTGGGTAAAATTTTGTATTCATTGATGTTTTGTATCTGCACCTTCGTGTTTTGAATCCTGTGCTAATTAATTAAAATAGCACTTTTTGGAGAGCTCTTGTTTTGTCAGTCAGTGAATATATTAGTCTAGAAAAACTAGCGATTCTTGATGCTGTATTTGTTTTAGTTATTGCTTAGCTTTAGTTTGTTGTATTCTGGTTGATGCTTGCACATGGTCTGAACTGTTTGATCAGAAATCAGAAATCACATAACTTGTATGGATAATTGTCCAACCAATCCTTGTTCCTGACTAAATGAACCAAGTTCATTTTCCTTAGGAATATTTACAGTTTAAACGAGTGCATTCCCCCTTTTATATTGTGGAATTTGTGGGTAGTAATTTTAATTTTCAATTCCTATTTTTTAACTTTATGTTAATTTATTTATTGATTATTATTTCTAGTATTTGGAAGGGAAGGATCCTGAGTTACAAGCATCTCGTCAAGCTGGACTACTTGATTTTATTGCTTCTGCCCTGCCTGCATCTCACACCTCAAAACCTGAAGCATGCCAGGTTATGTTGCACTTGTTAAAACTTCTGAGAGTTGTGCTATCTACACCTGCAAATAGGAGTTATTTCCTTGCACAGAATCTTCTGCCTCCAATTATCCCAATGCTTTCGGCAGCTCTCGAGAATTATATAAAGATTGCAGCATCTTTAGGTGTTCCTGGTAACTTCAGTTTGCCATCAAGTAAAGCATCAGTTGAGAACTTTGAATCAATTTCTGAAATATTAAATAATTTTTTGTGGACTGTTACTGCTATTTTTGGTCATATAAGCTCAGAAGAAAGACAACTTCAGATGCGGGATGGCTTACTGGAGTTACTGATTTCCTACCAAGTTATTCACAGGTTAAGAGATCTTTTTGCACTTCATGATAGGCCACAGATGGAAGGGTCAGCATTTCCTGGCCCTATTCTCTTAAGCATACAACTTTTGGTGGTTTTGACCTCCAGATCTAGAAGATTGAGTTATATTGACTGGGAATCTTCCCCTGTGATAATGGAGCAGGAAATTGGTAGTGAAGGGGCTAAGCTTGCAGATTCTGCACATTTTGTCGTGAATAATTCCTGGGGAGATTACACTCCCTTATCAATGATCAATGGCAGCTCAGTTGTGCATTTACCTGATGTTCCTGAGGACAGACCATTGGATGAAATGATTAAGGCGAACAAGAATAATGAATCTATTTCTATTGGGAAGGATTCTGAATTGGAGCATGATAATTCTGTTAAATTGAAAATTGATGATGTAGAAAAGATAGATCTAGATGAATCCAAGAAAAATCAGAGTGGGGATATGACTAATTTGTCTATTCCCCAAAAGGACGAGAAACATACAGTGGTAAATGTTACAGTACAGAAAAACGAAAAAGTATCAAATTTGGGTCAGCCAGTAGTATTTCTTCTTTCAGCAATTTCTGAAACAGGACTTGTCAGTCTCCCTTCTCTTTTGACTGCTGTTCTTCTGCAGGCAAACAATAGATCATCCTCTGAACAGGTAGGTTTTCTACAAGTGGCAAAATTCATTCACAGAAGTTGTATTAATTTATTTTGATGTTTATTGTGAAAAATCAGTAGATTTCTGATATTGGCCTGTTAAACAAAATGTTTTTTTCAGGGATAATTACTCATGTTCACAGTGCAATCAATAATTGTCATTTATCCCCCAAACCCTATCAGTAAACAAATGTTTTCTTTGTTTTTCTGGAGAATTTTGCCATTTGCAATGTGTCACATGTCTAATTATTTCCTTCTATTGAAAGGATTTCTTGTAATTGTGTGTCGTGTATATACAAGTATTCCTATTTATAATGAAAAAGATTTACAGTAATAAAGAAAAAAATGAATAGTTAAAATTATGTAATATTTGTTAAAATATTTCCTTATTTGATGTAATCAAATCATATGTTTAACACCTTCAATTACTCGTCTGTCCATGTAATAAGTAAATAAGTAACTATTACTATTTTTGTTGAGCTATGTCTAAGTTGAATAACTTCATTTTCTTCTAGGCCTCATATATCCTTCCATCTAATTTTGAAGAGGTGGCAGCTGGAGTACTGAAGGTGCTGAACAATGTGGCTCTTTTGGATCTTGTATTTCTGCAGCGAATGCTGGTAAGGTTGCTGATTCTCCTTGTAATAATGATCTATTAAAGCAGCTGTATGTTAAATTAAGAACGCTAATGTGTTTGATTTTCTCTTTTTCCTGGTAGCTATTCTTGCTTATGTATTCCTATTTTCCTTATGCTGGTATACTTCCAGGCTAGGCCTGATTTGAAAATGGAAATTTTCCATTTGATGAGCTTCCTTCTTTCTCATTCTGCCGTCAAGTGGAAATCTCCTACTGATCAGGTGAATTACCAACAACTTGACATTCTTTCATAATTCATAAGTGATAAAATACTTATGTTGCCTTGCTAAACCTAGCTTTCTTACATAATATTCATAATGGGGAAGAACCCCTTGCCTCAAGTCTTCATTTGGATGTACCTTTGCTAGAATGCCACAGTTACTAAAATGCCACAATCTGCATTTTTTTTTCAGGTTGGTTCTCTTGTGCTTGAATCTCTATCTCTTCTTGGTCACTTTGCCTTGTTTCATCCGGGAAATCAGGCTGTCCTTCGATGGGGAAAGAGTCCCACCATCCTCCACAAGGTCTGAAACTCTAAAAATTATTTAATTTTGATTTATTTGTTCTATTTATCAAGTTAATCTAATGTTCATCCATAAGAGGACAGGTTTGCGATCTACCATTCGTTTTCTTCAGTGACCCAGAGTTGATGCCAATCTTGGCTGGAACACTAGTTGCTGCTTGCTATGGGTGTGAGCAGAACAAGTTTGTAGTTCAGCAAGAACTGAGTGTTGACATGCTACTTTCCTTGCTAAGGTCTTGTAGGAATGCTGCACCTGCAACTCAGCTTAATTCAACCTTAGACAATTCCACAACAGATGAATCTAGTGAATATAATCAATTAGCTGCTGAAATTAAAAAACCGCATGTGGAAATTCCTGTAAAATGTGGCCGTTCCAATGGCAAAGGCACTCGGGCTTCCTTCGGAAAGAGCGGTGCTTCGGGAAATAACGTAAAAAATGGTAGAATAAGAAGCCAACGGGACGCCAAAACAACTAAGCATTCTGAAGAACTGGCTCCTAAGCACGGCGAGCCTTCGTATTTAATGTTGCACTGTAGATTTCTTCCCAGATTCATCGATAAAGTAGAGCAGTTCTTTTCATCGGAAATTGCTAACGGGGTTGATGAACTCTGAGGTTAAACACCGTGAACTCATTTTTGTTGGTAATGCACGGATCTTCACGCGTTAACTGAATATGTTCCTTTATACATGTTTCACACTGCTAATACAGCCACACCAACATTCAAAAAGCTGACTTCTCTGAAGATTAACCTGTTCGAGTTATAACCAAAGGCTTAGTCAATGCCAAAAATATTGTACTTTCTGAGAATATATCTTGTAGTATGAGTTGATGAGCATTTTTGTAATATATAAACTATAGAAAAGTGGCGGTTGATAACAGCCACCACTAATTACCACTGCTGTAATTATTTAGCTGATATGGTTCGGGGGTAACAACCTTGGCCATCTATTTGTCTTGTTTACTTCAAAGTTCAAACCTACCTTCTGAGTTATGGATTTTTTATACAGGAATTTTATATGCATTCATGAAAATACTTTCGAGTTTTTCCTAATTCGGCTGCACACAGACGGAAAAATAAATAGTAAAGAAAAGGTAAGCTTGTGAGCTAGCATTTTTGTATTCATGCAACTCGATTTATTTACAAAATAATCCACGTCTCTGCCTGTCCGTAAACGTGCCATTATACCCTTCCTCTTCGAGGAAAAAAAGAGGATAGCTTCAGTTTACGGGCGAAGTTTCTGTTCTGATATCTGATAATCCTCAATGTACCAAATACGTCTTTACAGCTCGAAAGAAACCATGCAACTAAAACTGTTAACAAGTTGATGATAAAGGTTTATGTGCATGTGGGTGTAGTTAAAGGAAACGGAAAAGAGAAAGAGACGATACTTTGCATCATCTAGAGGATGTTTGAAAAGCCTATTTTGCTTTGCTTGTCTGCATGCAGCTTTGGTCTCTGGCTGGAGGCTGCCTTACGTATAAGGCCTGCTGTCAGTTCATCTTCACACAATCAAACAGGTTGAAATTGTAAGTTCTATCCTGAAAAGTCTACACAGATTTCAATTTTAAGGAATGGAAAATAGACTCCACCAAAGAAGGTACTTGGTTTCGTAAGTGCAAGTTGATATCCCATTTGTTGTTTATCTTACTTTGGATTTCTGTATGCTGTAATTTCGTTCTGAACTGTTTCTTATATCACCTTGGTTGTGAGCTGTTTATGTTTTACATACAAAAACTTCATTTTGGTTTCCTGCCAATTATATCACTGAATAGGAACCAAAAATTTCTGGTCTCTATTTTAGAGTGTCATTTTCTGATCCCCATTCTCCAAAACATCATGGGTCAAGTGACAAGACTTTGAACTGGCTCCCAAGGATAACTTCTCATGATGACAATATAAGAGATGATGAGTACGTAACTTCAGTTGCAGCTACGGCATTTGCGATTCATTCTCTAGAAGAAGCAGAGTTACGTGACTTGCAAAAAATGAGAAAGCGCCCCAAATCTTCGGGGCCTCAAACTGTGAGAAGAGAAGAGGATGGCATATCAAAGCGGCCAAGTAATGGTAATTATAACAGTATGCCTAACAATAAATGTATGTGGACTATTGTAAAGTTTCACCACTAGCTGCTATGAAGAATTGCTATATTATGTGTACCAGGGGAAACTTCCATGAAAAGGTCACCTGGACAAGACCCTAGGACCAAAGAAACTGCTTTTCCTGTTAGACGTCCGAGTGGTACATCTCCAACACCTGTATCTCCTGCACTAGGGTATCCGATGCAGCAAGGGATTCCGTTACCACACAAAAATACTAAAACCAAACCAGAAACTTGTGAAAGTGCTCTGAAAAAAATGATTCAAAAGCAGTAATGCTAATTTCTTGAGCAGCTCATTCAATATATTTTTTTTATGAAAAACTGTTGCCTATGATGCAATGTGGTTCTCAAATAGGAATCTGGATTTAGTTTTCTCTCATATTGTAGGTAAAATTTTTCAGGTATGGGATAATGAAGTCCAAAATTCTTTCCTGGGAGTTTGTGAAAACGATTCAGGCCAAAGTCCAGGTGGGAAGGGAAGAAGGTTTTCCTCAATTCTTGGAGATTTATTTTAAATTTGTTAATATAATCTGATTGGTGATGGAACAACAGGGAACAAGGAAAATGCAAAATTACCGGAGTAAGGTAATAAGGGAAGATATGGGAGCTAGAGCAGGGTTAGAAGGCAGAAGAAGAGAAGAGTCCGAGGCAAGAAAGAACTCAATCAAAAATCAAAAAACAAGCAAGGTCCCTGTGAAATGTTTGAGCTTCAATTGTTAAAAGGATATTGTTGTCTGGCATGGAAATAAGAACAGCTATCAGCTAGTAAATGTAATCCGTGCTCAAACTATTTTTATTGATAAATAAAAAGCTTGCAAAATAAGCGAAACGTGCACAAGCTCATCGATTAGAAGTTAGGGTGTTTTTTATTAATTTTGTCTCCACTCCATTGTATAATGGGATCTTAAGTTTCTTTCTATCCGCAAGCACTGGTTTCTTAATGAAACGACCAAACTGGGTGGTTATTACGAAGAGGCTTAAGGGATATTGCACGTATTCACAGATTAATAAAAAACATGCATTATCCTTATAAAACTTGGAAACTTTTTACAAATCAGTATCACGAAATTTATTCTGTTATTCCTTCGTTTAGAGCTTGCTAATTTATACTAGTAACCATACCACCACATTGGAACGTGACACACGAGGAGGAAGAACTAGCAAGAGGTATATACTAATTCAGAAATTGAAACAACATCACGAATAACCCCAAATACCTTCACATATCTAAACAAGCCACCCCTTTTCAGTAGAATGTGAAACAATAAGAACAAGTAGTCCTCTGAACTCTCTACACTTTCTTTCTTCTTATATTTGGATTCCTTTTACGTTGCATTTGAAAACTATTTTAAAAGAAACACGAGTTTTACACAAAATCCTTAACCTTAAACTTCTTTTTCTTTGCGTCTTTTGATATTGGAAGTGTAATAAATCACGGATTCAAAGATAACGTGCGATATCTTCTTTTCACATCTCTCCTCTTCTCTTCAACTTCAGCAGAAATATTTTCTCAAGATCGTAATCCAAGCGAGAGAAGTCCCAAAATCAAGTACAAGAATCATACATAACTTGGCAATGGACGTGCAAAGTTGTGCCACTCAACACAAACCTAATGGAGTTAGCATAAGAGTTATCACGTATCCTGACATCAATTCAGAGCAGGAATGCTATATCATTAACGACCAACAACCCACTCAACACACTCCAGAGAAATAGTCTTCTTCCTCAAATCTTAATGACACCAAAGGAAACAGTAAAACACCATTAACAACATTAGCCAAATAAACCCAAGCGCCAAAGAGTTACCTTTTCACAAAGGTCAAAGCTGAAGACCAAATACACAGTTATACGTATGTTGAAGTTGAATACACAAGAATCCTTAGGTAAGTCAACTTGTGCTTTCTTCCACTGCAGTGACATCTCTAGGAGAATCAAGAGATATCACGGTTTCAAATGCACCAACTAGAGCCTTAACCTTGCTCTTCCTTAGTTCAGCAAGCATACTTGCGGTCTCTTCAATCACATTATTATAC
Source organism: Phaseolus lunatus (assembly GCA_013389735.1). Lineage (NCBI taxonomy): Eukaryota > Viridiplantae > Streptophyta > Magnoliopsida > Fabales > Fabaceae > Phaseolus > Phaseolus lunatus. The sequence continues at coordinate 31,030,798 of CM023859.1, forward strand.
AAACGTGGATTTTGTTTCTTCCATTCCACATCTTGATGCTTCAAAACCACGTCCTCAGATCCTGATTTTGAACCCTCTATCTTGCTCTTATCTCCACCAACCTTCCTCCCAACAATAATTCTCCTTTTACCTCCTTCCACGGTTTTCAGTTTTCCTCTATATTTCTCTGATTTTGTATTTGCAGCATTTACCTCACCACCACCTACTTTATTATCCTCAATGATACTTTTTCTTGCACCATTTATATCTCTTCGCATGTCATCACCAAGAATGCGTGCTGGCCTGAATTTGAGTCTCCTTGGAACGTTGTTGATCTGAGGCTGAAGTTCAATCACTCTTCCTCTCCTAAAAGTCAATTTTCGGGATGCAACACCAGTTTTATTGGCGAGCCCAACTTTTTTGCTCATTTTTGGCCTGATATTGTAACCCATCTTCACATTTTCACCTTGATGATCATGTCCTCTTTTGTTGGACTTAAATGCAGCATTATTTTGCTTCTGAAGGGAAGACTTGGAAGTGAAAACAGATGATGACGACGACGAAGATGATGATGGTGATTGTGAAACACTGCGCGTTTTGTGCTGCATATTTACCTTCCCTTTGTCGGCCACAGATCTAAGGCCCTTCCTTGAAGACGCAGGCGACGCAGGAGACTTGCCATTTTTCTTATTGGTATGCTCCAAGCTTCTGTCCCCTGATGATGAAGATGAGGGTGAAGACAACTTACTTGCATTACAAGCCACATTAGGGTCCTCAAATGAATTTGCAGTGGCAGGTTCGGTGACATAAAGGATTTTTTCTGATATGTTCTCATTGCTGGCTAGTTCAGGTTTGACTTTAACATTCTCAGGACGTTTCAGAGAATACTCTCTTGTCATATTCTTGGGAACTTTGGAATTCATGCTTCGAGATTTCTTGACAATGCGTTTTGAAGACAAAGGAATACTTGGTGGGGTTGATTTTTCCTTGCCTCCAGTTGAAGGTTTCCTAGTCTGTTTGCTTCTGCTTTCAGTTTCCTTTCTGCTGCTTGAACTAGGACTTTTGTTTTTTACCATTTCCCTTTCTGTTTCACTTTTGGAACATTCCTGTACTGGCAGAGATGACTCGGACTGTTCTTGCTTTAGGTCAATGTTGTTATGCTCCAAGGAAACATGTGTTTCTTCAAAAGGTGGTGAGTTTTTGTCTGAGATAACTGTTTTTTCATATGTTACTACTTCCTTAATGTCAACTGGACTATTGGCCTTCTCAATTTTTGGTGTTTGAGAAGGCCTTGAACCGCTTCCTGATTTTTTTGTCTTTGCCAAAGAAGTCACATTCTCTTCTGGAACTTTGGTTTTCCTTTCCTTTTTGGCAACCCTTTTCTGTGTTACTCTCCATGGTTTGGCTTCAACGGCATGTGGGATGCCATATTTGCAAAGATCATGGCAGGAACTTTTTGGACCAGTAAGATAACGCGAAAGAATCTTCGGTGGAACATTTGTGATGGTTAATCTCCTATTAGAATTTGCTTTCACATCAACATCTTCAGGCTCAATTTTCTCAGACTTTAATTGGTTAAGAGTACTTTCCTCTGCCATCACTTTGATCCTGGATGAAGCACCAATTTCAGTGACCCCTGCAACAAATAAGAACCCATTTAGGTCTGTACTGGAAAGGGAAGTATATGCTGGTCAAAATCAAAGCAACATGGAATGTGTATAACTTTTTTTCACCAAACTAGATCATTGGAATGGTGCAAAGGTTCTAGTTTCAGAACTCTGGGGACTACTAGGTAAGGGTGAGTGGGGTGGTGAAGCTAGGTTATCTTGATATATTAGGCTCCGTTATTTTTTTCCAGAAATTACTTATGGATGGAGAAACTCATTAAAAAATACCATAGTATATTACTCGTTCAGTTACCTGAAAACATTTCAAAGAAGAGAATTAAAAGCTTGAATGTGCAAAGAGCATGCCTAGACTCCAACGAGAACTAGATCCACAGAACAAAGCCTTGAATGAAGGGTTACTGACCATAGAATGAATGTACATTTTGCCAAAGAAGTTGTTATTTCACACAAAAAAGAGAGGTATCAATGACTTCCTATGAAGTAGATTTTATATACCAAAATAGGGGCAAAGAAACTCTAGCATGTTACTGAGATAATTACATTGGTTGGTTCATTTTGTCAAGTGCTCGTGAATAGAGTGACTTTATGAAACAAAACAATGAAGTAGGAGGCCGCACACGATATAATATCCATCTCAGTTCAATAATAAATTTTACTCCACAAAAGTGTGAAATGAATTTCACTTTTGATACACTACCAATTATGTTAGGCTACCTCAAAGGGGAGAATATAGTTTGAAGGAAAGTCCACACCAGGAAACAGATTGAAAATTTGGTTTTAAAAGGAAGAAAAATCTAGGTGTGCTACAAAAGCAGGATAATACATCACAAATTGATTCAGATTTCAGACCAAAAGTGAAACAGCATAACAGAACCGCATGGATAGAGAAGACAAGAAGGAAAACAGAAATTAAACTAGAAACTGAACAAGATTAATTATCTCAGCCCCATTAAACCCACGGTAATTATCTCTTAACCATGATGATTGTGATCTGATCAAAGGAGAGAATACAATAATCCCTTGAAACGTTGGATCCTATTACACATTCAAGAAAATCATGATCATCATCACACCACTCATCCTTAATGGGATTGCCCTTGTGATTGATCATCATGGCATCCATTTAACGTGGAAAGGAAAAAGAAAATAAACAAAAGAGACAGCCAGACACGACCATACGAAAATTGTTTGAGAAAACAAGTAGAAAGTAGAGAAGAGATATTAATGCATGGTTGCATACCTTGGTTTAATAATCTGTGTGATTATTAATCTTAATAGAAAAGAATGGAAGAAAGAAGCTATGAAAGGAATGATCTGCAAATGTGAGTTATGAATGATTAGATTCAAACTCAAAAGGGTGGTGCAAGTGGTTGTAATTGATGAGGTGTTTCCTGCAAACCAAAACAATGTGCCTTGTTGAGAAAAAAGTAACCTTAACCAAAAGAGAGAGTCCCACCCTGAGGAATAACACTCTGTCAATCAAACCACCCTAACCATGCAATATCATTGCATGGCCACACTGGACCATCCATGGAAGAAGGCACGTCAACATCCATCACAATTCACCATTTTCTTTCTATTCAAAACATTATCTATATATATCATACGCCTCCAACCATATATATTACTCCATCTACATAAAATAATCGATCACTTTAATTCATCTTTTAATACACTATTTCATATCCATAATTTTTATATATTTTCACATTATATAAATTTAAAATTCACTTCTTAATATTCTTAATATGTTATTAGAGTTATTTAAAGTATATTCCAAAAAAATTTATGTATTATGAGATAAAATTTTTATTCACTTATATATTAGAATAAATATAACAAATGTAATGAGATTTTCGATCTTTACAGAGACTATATATTACTATATTCACTATTAATATAGTCTTTTAATTTATTAAGTAAGCTTTAACTTTCAAGCCTGAAACTATATGTACTACATTACCCATTTTGTAATTATTTTATAATGATAAGGAAGATTAAGTGAATCTTGTCTACAACTCTCTTCTACTCACCAATATGAGTAATTTTCTGTCTATAAGTTCTTCTAGTGTCATTTATAAAAATATTATCATAAAAGTTATAAAAAATAAATAAAACTAAAATTAATCATTGCTAATTTGTTGGTCAGTGTTTACTAATTAATGTCAACCACGTATTTTTCACTTTATGTTTATTATCTTGTTTTATGGTCAATGTTTGCAAGGATTATTATTCAAGCCAAGTCATCAATGCTATCTTTTGAACAATTGGTTAGAATATTTTTCTAATGTTGATTAGAGAAACTTTCGGTAAATATTGATTCTTTTTTTTTTTTTGGCCAATGCTAGATATGAGATTTTTTTTTAACCAATACAATTTGAAAAGTCAGAAAAAAAATTACTCTATCAACAATTGAAATTAACTAATATCAATGATATCAATTCATGTGGATAAAAAAATCAATATGGATTGAATAAAATCCATATTTACATGAACTAAAATTTCTGACAAAATTTGTTAAAAAATTAACATTAATCATTGTTTATTTTGAAAAAAAAAAACTTTTGGATTATTTAATAGTTTTAATATTAAAATCATTTTTATATTTGACAATAATTGAAATAATTTGCAAAATAAAAAATCAATAAATTTAAATAGTTATATCACAACAAAATATTTTTAAAAAAAAAATTGGATAGAAAACTATTCAAATTTGGTATATTCTAATTTCTAAATTACAAAATTAATCAAAACTTAAAGCATCTACTTGATAGAACATAAGGTGATTGACATACTGGTTAAACAAAAAAAGTCATTCAAATATATATATATATAAATTTAAAATCTTAACATTGAAGTTGTTTATATGTTTCATTACGTGTGTCCCACTTTCACTTCAGTTGAGTTTCTGTATTTTTACGTTAAACTTAATTCAGCTCGACTCATTTTATAGTGGTTTTATAGCGGTTAGATTAGGTTCGGTCAATCAAATTTTTTTTTTTAAATTAAAATTTTTAAGTATTAATTTAAGTAAAAATTATCGCAATATTTATAAAAATTGATTCAAAGCTTCAAATAAATAAATAAGTGAAATTATAAGAAATTTGTTCAAAATAATTTGATATGAAAAAAATATATAATATAATTTGTCCATAATACAAAATATATGAACAAGTCTTAATTAGTTCTGGATCACTCATACTAAATTCTTCACTCAACTTCTATAAAAATAAAAATAAGTTAATTTAGATTAAATTAAATTTAACTTAAACTTAATTAGATTGAATTATGATATGAGATCCATCAACACCCATAACGCTCATTATTGTTTATAGAATACGTAATCTTCTCTCCTTGTCATCTCCTTTCTTTTTTCATATTTTTATAATATTTTTTTCTAATCATCACACAAAAGTTAACTCACTCAACTTTTTATATGTAGAGATGGAACACGTTTGACAAGAACGAGACATTCTGGGCTAATTTAATATATATATATATATATATATATATAATTTTTTTTATCTCAAATTTTACGTGCATCTCATTGGAATTAGTTAAAAAATCAAACGGTCTGTTTCCGGCCATAATTTATTGTTGTCATTATCACTTGCTATCATTATCTATGTGTTAGTGTTATAAATAAAAAAAATGTTCCAAATTTTAGAATATATTTTTAAAGTGTAATTTTGAAGTTATTTTCTATATAAAAATACTCTTAGATTGTGTAATTTAAGATAATTTTAGATTACATAATTTGAGAACTTTTTTTAATGAAACAAATGACTTTTAAACTTTGTAATTTGAAAGTTTTTTTTGTGAAAAAATATTTTTGGATCGTAATTCAAAAGTAAAAGAAGTTTATGGATTGTAAAATTTGTAATTAAAAAATAATTATGTATTGTGTAATAAAAAAATTATATAATAAATGACTTTTGAATTGAAGTCATTAGTAAAACATAACTTTTATATTGTAGAATCTAAAAGTCTAAAAAAATTTCGAATTACACTGTCAGAAGCTTTTTTTTTATTATTAAAAGAATAACTTTTAAGACAGTTATTTTTTCATAAATCAAAAGAACTAAGTGAAAATTTTTATATTTACAAGGACACAGAAGAAAATTATGGGATAAAAAATAAATATTATATATATATATATATAAATATACATATATATATATATATTATATATATAGAATATCATGGGTATATGATTAAGAACTTTTTTTAAAAATAATACCGAGGTTATGTTTTAAGCACAATTTCATTCTTCTTGCAAAGAAATTGTGATTTAATATATAACTGATTTCAACTTTTTATTTAAAAAAAAATTGCTTGAAAACGCAAATTTATTTTCCTAAAAAAAGTGAAGTCACGTTTCAAAAGTCGATTTCATTTAAAATAAAATAAAATAAAATATAAAAAAAATAGTAGATTATTTTTTAAAGACAAAAAATATTATTATTATTTAAAAAGTAAAAAATAACTTGTTTTAGAAACATATATTTTATAATTAAAATATAATTGTATTTGGCTAAATTTTTTATAAAATTTAGCCATATTACGAAAAGCCAAGAAAGATGATCCCCGTTATATTAAAAAAAGTTCATTGCACTAACAATATGTACAAATTAGGAGCTAGAAATCAATGCTAAAGTAGACTCTCAATTATTGAGTTATTTAACACTACAGCAATCTAAATGGTTTCTAATAGAAAAACTATACTTTGAAATCCACCCAAAAACACGAGAAATTGAATAACCCAGAGACAAAAGTTTGTTTCTTTTCTAATATTGTAGACCAAAAAGTTTCTACATATATCACACGTGACTCTCCTTGATTTATTGTAGGTGAGAAAATTGAACTATAAATCCCTCATCCCATGTTTCCATATTCACACAATTGCATGTCTTGCTTGAGCCACTCACACAATCGATCCCATTCAGACCATGGTTTTGGAAAGAAAGGAATCGAAGAATGTGTGTGTGATTGGAGCAGGACCATCGGGGATAGCGGTAGCGAGGGAGCTGAGAAGAGAAGGTCATGAGGTGGTGGTGTTGGAGCAGAACCATGACATTGGAGGACAATGGCTATATGACCCAAATGTAGAACAAGAGGAGGACCCTTTGGGAAGAAACCCTTGGCTAAAGGTGCATAGTAGCATCTACCAATCTTTGAGGCTCATGTCCCCAAGAGAGATCATAGGCTTCACTGATTTCCCTTTTCAAGTGAAGAAAGGTAGAGACCCAAGGAGGTTTCCTAGCCATAGAGAGCTCCTTCTCTACCTCAAGGACTTTTGTGAATGGTTTAAGGTGAGAGAGATTATCCAGTTCAATACAAAGGTGCTTTATGTAGGACCATTAAACTATGGTGTCTCTAGTGAGGATTTGAAATGGGTTGTTAGAAGCAAAGAGAAGAAGAGTGATGAGGAAGTTGAACAAGTGTTTGACGCTGTGGTTGTGGCAACTGGCCATTACTCCAGCCCTAGATTGCCCTGCATTCAGGGTAGGTGGATGGAATATTTTTCCTACAATTATGCAATATTTCTCTTAAATTTGTGTCTCACACAAATCCATACATTTCATGCAAATGAAAATGCCATGAAATTAATTATATGTATACATATCTAACTCATGTACACTGTTGATTGATGCTCAGGAATGGACAAATGGAGAAGAAAACAAATGCACAGTCACATTTACAGGTCTCCAGAGCCATTCCGCGGGGAGGTACATGAATAGATACCACCCATTAAACTTATATTTTCTTCGTAGAGAGTGAGATTTTTTATAGAAGATATGGTCCTAGAAGTTTTCTGGAAAGAATGCAAGCATATCTATTTAGCTTTCGTATTTTAAAATGCTCCTTTATGTCTTAAATTATTAACCTAACACTCCTCAAAAGCACTGACATTTTTTTTTACATAGATAGTGGTGGTGGTTGGAAATTCTTTTAGTGGACAAGAAATATCAATGGAACTTGTGAAAGTAGTGAAGGAACTCCACCTCAGTTCGAAATCACTTGACATTTACGAGGGTTTATCTAAAGTCATAGCCAAATACGAGAACTTCCACCTTCGTCCACAGGTATCACTTCCTAATCTTGAAGTTGTAGTTCCATGACATAGATCCACTGCTATTTTTGCTAGCCTCATAAACGTGGTACGTTATATAGATCGACAACCTTCAAGAGGATGGGAGTGTCGTTTTCACGGACGGTTCCAGAATCATCGCAGACACTGTTTTATACTGCACTGGGTAACATCTCATATCACCTCAAAATCAAGCTGCCAAAAAACTGATTAAACACTTACAGGAGAAATTCAATTATTCTAAGTTTTTGTTTAATTCAAAGGTCAACTTAAAAACAATTTGGTTTGTGGATGCTAGTCCTTTGAAAATCAGTTTTTGTAAATCCTCATAAATGATAATCGATGGATTTGAATGGAATATTCTGTGTAGGTACAACTATTCCTTCCCCTTTCTTGACACAAAGGGAATAGTTGTTGTGGATGATAATAGAGTGGGTCCTTTGTATGAACACACTTTCCCTCCATCACTTGCTCCTTCGCTTTCTCTCGTAGGAATCCCCAAAAGGGTAAATTACCTTGAATGAGATCCGTAATGTGAGTATGTATTTATGAATATATATTTGAGAAAGCTCATATTTTGATAAGTAGTGCAGATCCTAGGGCTCCCTTTCTTTGAGTGTCAAGGAAAATGGATAGCTGAACTGCTTTCTGGGAAAAAGGTTTTGCCATCATGTGAGGAAATGATGAAATCAATCGAGGAGTTTTATGATTCCAGAGAAGCTGCTGGCATTCCTAAACGCCACACCCATGAAATTGGAGACTTTGAGGTTAAGTTTATTTGGTTGGTATGGTATCTGCAAGAGCATGCAAATGTTAGTGACATATAATATAACAGTTAAAGTTGTTTTGCAGTATATTGAGAAATATGGAGAACATGCAGGATTTCCAAAGTTGGAAGAATGGAGAAAAGAGCTGTGCGTATCTTCCATAGTGAACTACTTTGTCAACTTGGAGACCTGTCGTGATTCATGGTATGATGATGAGAAGCTTCAAGAAGCTCTTAAAAGTCCTTACTTCACTCAACTTGTTGGAGTTGATCTTGAAGATCCTTCTTTCTAAAACTTCACCTACTTAATAAATGATCTTCTATCTCTAAAACGGCCTAGTTTCGCCAGATGAAATGTCACCATAAGTTCATGTAAGATTTAAATGCAAAAATAAAATCCAGCAAAATTTACTATCTTTAGTAAATATTAATTAATGATAAAGTCATTCGTGCCAAGTTCAAATATATAAATCTTAAAGTAGATAAAAATAATAATTTAATTTTGGAATCAAATTATTCGATCAATTTTGAATGAGACTGATCATTCAATTATAAAATAATACTAAATGTTTTTATGTTTACATCAACATCAAGATGTCAATTTCTATTCTAAGTTTGCATCAAAATTAAAATTTTATTTTTTATGTTAGTCTAAATTATCATTCCATAAGTCGGTATCACTCAAAATAAATTTAACAATATTTATATTTTCTAAAAAAATTACTTTAAGATTAAATTGGTAGAATTAAGTTTTTAAGAGTAAGCTTAAAATAAAATCTATCATAAAATAAAATTATTAAATAGCAATTAATTTTAAAAATAAAAAATATTAATTAAATTAGATATTATTTTATAAATTGAAAAAGTATGGATATTCAAAGTAATTTCTATTATTAATAAAAATTTATAAATTAATTTATAAATTAGTATTTAAAATTGTTAAGGTTTTACCTCTTAATTAATTTATATTTAGAATAATAGAATTTGTAAATTGATCTCATTTAAAATAAAATAAATTATTAAGTGATTTGTATCATTTTTATCCATTTCCCATCAACTGTTAAATAAATTATTATAAATGATTTCTACCTTCCTCTCAACTGTTATGATTTAATTATGATCATTAGTTATTTTATCTTAAATTTAAAAATTTAAATAAATGTTATTAGATATTGGTTGAATGTGTGGTGATTCAAAACTATTTAATAATTTAAATTATTGGATAAGACACAATAAGTTCTTAAAAGCACAAACACAGACAACATTTTCAAGCTTTTTCTTTAATTATTCTCTTCTTTTACATGAAAATAAGTGAAAGTTTTTCAAATAAATTTTGCATACTATTTTTTTATGCAAGGTTAATTGTGCATGGGGTTCGATCTATGGTAATTTTTACTCTAAATTTTAATAATACTTATATTATTAACTAATTGCGGAGAAATCTAACACAATCTTTTAAAAGCTTTTAATAATTACCCTAGTGCCCTACCTACGACTATCCACGTCAAATAGAAAAGGACATTCACTAATACTACAACTACTGTCACTTTATTTTTAAATTCTCTAGTTGTATACAAGAAAATTATTTATGCCAAAAAACATAAGCATGCTTATGAGGCAGAACTTATTCCATATTATTGATTTTTGTTTCAACTATATAAATTTGATAGTTACTAATTTAATAAAAAGAACTTAAAGATTACTGTTTAAACATATTAATTTCTATGAAAAACACATGAAAATATTTTTTTAAAGTATTAGATGTTATCTACTTTTGCTTATCATTTGATCATATATAATTGTTAAAAGAGAAACAAAGATGATTAGCTACTTCAGGTTCTTCAAAGACAATCTCTACTTACATATTTGGTATTTTTTTTTTCAAGATACTAACACTACAAGATAACCATTAAATAGAAACCAATTTTTAGAAACCAAAAAAATTAGTTGCTATAGTGACTAAATTAGAGACCATTTTAGAAATTAAAAAAATATTGGTTTCTAAATTAGTTTCTATTATTGTTAAATAGTTTCTAAATTGGTCTCTAATTAGCTACAAAGGTTTTAGCTACCAATTATTTAGATTCTAAATTTGGTAGCTAAAACCTTGGTAGCTAATTAGATACCAATTTAGAAACCATTTAACAATAATAAAAACTAATTTAGAAACCAAAAAAAATTTTTAGTCTAAAAAATGGTTTCTAATTTGGTCACTATAGCAACTAATTATTTTTTGTCTCTAAAATTAGTTTCTAATCAATGATTTTCTTGTAGTGTAAATCGAAGTTTATACTTTTTAAAACTAAATTAAGTGTTAATAAAAAGTATTTTGATTAAGTTTTGAAAATAATTAAGTATAAAATATGAGTATATTTTGTCAATAAGACGATAATATATATGACAAATAAATTATGTAAGACATAAGTATTTGGTCCAATAAACAATATAACATTGTGTAATTTTATTTTATGACCAATAAACATAGATATGCTAAGAGAACATATATATATATATATATATATATATATATATATATATATATATATATGAATTAAGCTAACTTCGAACTACGTACATATCAAATTATCACTAAGATAAATAGTTAAAGTTGCTTTCTTTAACAACTTTTTGACATAAACCCATTTTAACTCTGGTCCAATTATCTGTCAAATATAACATGCATTTTTGTCATGTGTTGGTGTAAAAAGTTATGTTGCCTAGGGAAATAAGTATTGTTAACTATCAATGAGGTTGTGTGAAAAAAAGAATAACAATTAAAGTTGCATGGAGAGTATTAATGCATCGTCCATATTCAAGTTTGTCATATGCTAAAAAAACATCTAAGTGAGTTGAGGCTACTCATCGGTCAAAAACATATTTGCAACAACTATGTTCTTCAACTTAATTTAAAGTCATTCATCAAAAAGAAGAAGAAAAGAGACTATGTCGCATAGTGCTAAAACTTTGTTCAGATCTTCTATTCCCCAAAACGCTTAATAGAGAATACTATTCCATATATGTTGAAAGAAGATATCACTCTCCAGTGAGCAATCCTGTAATTTGTGGATCACCACTCAAATAACTTTTTGTTTAACTTGGTCAAGAGTGATTGTTTGACAAATAATACTTGGTTACTAGCTTTGAGTGATTGTTTTTCAAAGAAACTCAATTTAGCCAAAAATTATTGTTATTTAAAGAATACTCATTTTAGTCAGGAGTGGTTGCATTCAAATAATACTTGAGTTTAACCATGAGTAGTTAAGTTCAAAGAATACTTGATTTATAGCTAGAGTGGATGAGTCCAAACAATACTTAATTAAGGATTTAACAATGCCTAGCATGAAAGCTTTTATTAAAAAAAAACAAAGGATTTAACTAAAAGTAACACATGTCTAAACAATACTTAACACTACAAGAAAATTATTAAATAGAAACCAATTTTAGAGACAAAAAATAATTAGTTACTATATTGACTAAATTAAAAACCATTTTAGAAACTAAAAAAATTATTGGTTTCAAAATTAGTTTCTATTATTGTTAAATAGTTTCTAAATTGATATATAATTAGTTAACAAGGTTTTTGCTAACAAATTTATAATCTAAATAATTGGTAATTAAAACTTTGGTAGTTAATTAGATTCCAATTTAGGAATTATTTAACAATAATAAAAATTAATTTAGAAACCAAAGTTTTTTTTAGTCTCTAAAATGATCTCTAATTTAGTCAATATAACAACTAATTATTTTTGGTATCAAAAATTAGTTTCTATTTAATAGTTTTCTTGTAGTGTAAAAGTTAGTTATGAGTGATTATGAGTTCAAAAAATATTAAAGAATTAGTTAGAAGTGAATTCGTTTTTAAATAATACTAATATTGTACTTCATAGTATTAATTTACTTAGCATAACTCAATTTGTTAATTAAAAATTAAACAAAATCTATTATGTCAAATAAACCAATATAAAAGTATTATGTACATTTTTCCTTCTTCTTTTCTTTTTTTCTTTTCTTTGAATGTTATTATCGTCTACTAATAATAAGAGGAAGAATTATTTTAAAAACTAATAATTAAAAATCATTTTTAAACAAATAAATTTGTTAAATGAAAAGCTACATCTAACACATAGTACCAAATACATTATTTTAAAAAAAAATGTTATTGTATGTCGGATATAAATCATCGTCTAAATTATTATCGTTAGAGGATATTTTCTAAAATTTAAAACAAAATAAAAATACAATTCAATTCTCTGAGTTACCGTATTTTTCTTAGTTTATAATTATTGTGTTTTTCCTATTTTCTAATGCTAGTTTGTTGGCAAAAACGACATTAACCATAACTTTTCCAAACACATCCTAGGTGGTCATTCTTCCACTTGTTTCAATAATTGTAAGTACGAGAAAGTGGAAACCACGTTTGAAGAAAGTAGAAGCCATGGTGCACCAGTTTTTGCCAAGGGCATTTTTCCTGGCTGGTGTTTTTAGATTGGTCTCCAAGGTATAACATTCATTTCACAGGAAAACAAATTTGTGTTTTGTCAATATAGAAACTTTGTGAACTATAATACATAAAGAACAAATAATCTCATTTAAAATATACAATTAATTATATGATAATTTAAACTTTATAATCATTAATTTGATGTGAACAAAATACTTTATTGACAATTTTTTCACACAATTACTTAATAACTCCTTTATAATAACACATTTTATTAAAATGATAACAATATAAAAAAAAATTAAAATAAAATATAATATATTTGATTATGTAGTACATATGAAAGGCTAAGAATTTCAAAATATTATTACTCTTTATAATATATTTGTCAACTAAAATTAGATGTTAAAACTTATTTTTTACATTCTTACCATTTTCACAACTAGGATTGTGTTTGGATCAAGGAGTAAAAGTGTGAGAATTTAAGAAAGTGAATGTGTGAGGATTTGAGAGAAAAGTGCAGATAAAGTGTATTTGGGTTTAGGTATATTAGATTTGATGTATAAGAAAAATTTATTGAAGTTTGTCCCTTTCTACGTCCCACATCCACACAAAATAGCTGAAGCAAACATGAACCAAATTGGTCAGTCGGCAGAAACAGTCCATACGAAAAATAAACATAACATAAATATTTTATTTATTTAAAATATTTATTATCCTCATCTAAAGGCAATATTTTATTATTAATTAAAAATATTGTTCTAAATATAATATTTATTATTAAATGGGGGTTGTTAAATAGTTGTTTAAAAAAAAGTAGGTTGTTAATTAATAAATAATTTTTCTATACAAATATATTAATAAGCTCTCATCAAAAGCTAAGATTATAGTGAGTTAGTGAAACCTAATACTCTTAAAAAATGATTCTCCACTGTAGAAATATCTGCGTAGGTGGGTATAAAAATTGCTCAAAGTGTGAGCTTTTGTTTTTTTCCTTTTCTTTTTCTTTGATTGGTGGGTCTGAATTTGCATTTTTAATGCTCTTGGTAATATTTATTTTACTCTTTTCTTTTGTAATGCCCATTATCGTCACACATATTAATAATATTAATAATTGTCACCTTTTCCTAATCAATTTCTTATATTTTTGTTTTTGCATTTAGCTTAGGATAAATTATAATATATAAACAAAGAGATATCATTTCATAATGATTGAGTTTCTATATTATCATTAAACGTAAATCATAAACAAAAAGGTAAATTTAAGTAGTAAAAGTAAACTTAAAAATATATTTAAGAAGTGGACAAATAGGTTGTGAGATGTTGGCTCACAATCTTAAACAAGTAAGCCATGTGATGTTGGTGTTTGCATTAATCATAAAGAAATGTTAAATCTTATTGAATAAAACAGTGATAGAGATATGACCTTATTCAAAAAGGGATCCATATCAACTTATTTAGACTTTCATTCACTTAAAAATTAAAATAAGAAACAATTTTTTTTCATTTGCAAAAGTAGTGGCATTTTGAAAAATAATGAGTAAATTATGGAAATGAAAAAGAAAATGCATTGGAATAATTTAGCTAAAAAATAGCATGAAACACATTATAGGTGGTATGAAGTTGTAGATAGATTTTATAATTCCCTTAATTTGAATTGTTGGAGGCATGAAGGTGTTGTTCAAACTTTAGTATATATCTTCTCCAAATAGTGTGGTTGGTGGAGTCTGTGTGTTTGGTTGTGGGTTCTGTCCATTGGTTATAAAAGTCAACATTATTACTGAAACAACAAATCATTTTAGCTTTTTTAAAATATATTATTTTTTAATTTATTTTAAAATATTAAAATCAGTATATTTTGAAAACATTAAAAACTAAAAAAAAAAAATCCAAATTTGAAATTAATTTGACTAATGTAAACATTTATATTTTCTTTGGATTAGAAAATAGATTTGAAGGATGTTGTGATAAAAGTGAGGTGGTTTATATTAAAGTAAATAAAATTAGATATTTTTGGAAATTTTTAATGAACGTGATTTAAATTTTAATTTTTTTAATTAATAAAAACAAGATTATAATTTTTTCTAATGTTTTCAAATAATTAATTAATTAATTTATATATTTTAGTTGTTTGAGTTTAAAATACTGTTTCTAATGATGCGTAAAATTTACTTTTGAAAAAAATACTAATTATGTAAAATTGTTGGAACATGAGAAATTATTAAAAAAAATTATTTCATTTAAAAAAATCAATATTATTATTATTATAGAAATTTTTTTATTTATATATAAATAACTATATTTATTATTGTTATATTATAATTTATTTTTGTTATTAATTAATAATAATTTTAAATATATATTACAAAATTAAGTAAAATTATTATTTATGACACCTACAAATTGCTACAAGAATCTTCCATTTTTTTTTATAAATATAAGTTGAACACATGTGAATAAATTTATAATTATTCATAAATAATAGATTAGTGGTTGAACTGACGAGTTATTGGTTAAATTTCCTGAAATGATATAAATAAATTAAATAAATACAAGATATATATTGTGTTTGTCATCTATTTACCACTAGGTCAATGTAGTAGTGGTTCAGGAAGTTTCTCTTAACATATCAGGTTGAAAGTTTAGAAATAAAAAATAAAAAAGGGGAGATTTTGTTGGAAAGTAAATAAACTAAAATTACATGATTGTGTATAAAAGCAAAGAAAAAAACTATGTCTATAAAATTATATAAATATATCTAATAAAATAAAAAAATTGAAAAATAAAAATAATTTATCCTTTTATTACATAAACTAATTGGGCCGTCAAACCAATTGGTTTCAATGGATTAAATTGAAAGGTTCGGGCCAACCCAATGAAAATTCGTTTACGTAAAAACTTCAATGACTAGCTGAATCAGTCTAAATTGAAAAGAATGAAAGAAATTTAAACAATATAAAATGGTTATCCATGGACACAATTATTATAATTGATTTTTCTCCCTCGCTTCTCTTTCACTTATTAATTTTGCGAGCATCCAATTTTATATTAATTATTACAGTATTATATTTACCATTATTGTTCTTAAAATTAAATAAAGTAATAATAAATTTTGAAAGCAGACTAACTCAACCCTGAAAATGGAAAAATGAAAGGCCGAAAATGAAATGGGTCATTTGTTGTGAATGCAAGAAAGGTGAAAATAGAAAGAGGCAAAACCAAATCTCCCGAAAAAAGAAATGCATTTCAGTTTTGGAGACAAATTCTCCCTGTCCTTTCAGATCTTCTCCCCGTGTCTCTATACCTTTTTAATTCTAATAATACTCTATTGATTATAATGAAAAATATAGTATCTTCTTATTCTTTGAAATATCTGATAATGTTTAATAATATTTTCTCTGATGAATTTTTATTTTTATTTTATTGATAATGTAATCGAAATTAATTTTGATTGGATGTAATATTGAGAAAAGATGAATAAAGGCGTGCAACATATCCTCGTTAAGTTGAAGAGAAATTGGAGCATCATAGGGAAGCCACGTAAGACATTTTAATTTTCGTTTTTACCCCCAATTACTGTGTTTTTATACATGGTAATGTGCACTATTTGAATATCAGGCTTAACCATTCTCAAAAATATTTTTCTTATATTATGATATAAATTAAATAATCATAAATAATATTAAAATTATCTAAATACATTAATTTAGTTAATAAAATTAATTTAAATTAATAAAATGAAATATAATATAATAATATTTATTTTTTATATTTTATTTATTTATTTTAATTTTACATTATTTTATTCTTTTATTTATAATTATAATTTTACATTATTTTAATTAACTAAAATATGCATAAAATTAATTATTATTATTATTATTTTGTTATACATAAGGAAAAATTTGTAATCATACAATTTACATCATTAAAAATAATTTAAAATACCTTACAACTATCACATCATTTACATACTTCAATAAACTTTTCTCATACATTCACTCTAACATACCTCAATTCAAACATCATAAAGTTTTTTCATATTTTCTTCTCATATTCTCACATTTCCACTCTTCCACACCCTCAACTTTTCACTCCCCAATTCAAACAAAGCCTTATGTTGTGTTTGCTTCTGGGGGTGACACTGTAGTTGAAGACAGATGAGAGGGTGACAGTTCCATTTGTTTCAGTGGAGTGTTGAGGTTGAGGGTGCGGGTGAAGGGAAAAATATGGGTGGTAGTGTTCCTCTCACCAATGAAGAGAAAAGAGAGGAGGGTAAGGGGAAAGCCACGTAGGAGATGAACAAAGATCATGCTACCCCTTGTTTTTCTTCACACTTTATACTTTATTTTACACGATCCTGCCATTACATAACCCTTGCATGGCACGCACAGGAGACCACAGCAACAATGCAACACCGTTATGCATAACGACAACAATGGCAGACGCATAAGAAGAGATTCCTGACTTTGGTTTAGGGAATGTGTTTGACCAGAGTTGAATACGAATTCAATGCCATGAAATTATTTTAATTAACTAAAATATGCACAAGATTAATAATTAATAATTTGTTTTTTTTATAGATACAAGGGTAAATTTGTAATTTTACGATTTATCCCATTAAAAATAATTTAAAATACTCTTACAACCATCACATCACTCACTTATTTCAATAAACTTTCCTTACACATCCACTCTAACATATCCCAATTCAAACACTCTCAACTTTTTTCACACTTTCTTTTCATATCTTCACACTTCCACTTCCCTACACCCTCAACTTTTCACACCCCAATCCAAACAAAGGATGAGATTATATCATTGCAAGGTAAAAGAATGCAACTATACTAGCATAACACAAATTCATATTAAAAATCCCAAAAAAAAACTGGCAAGATATAAAAATGAAGTGTCAATCTTCTCACACACGCTCAAATGATAGAACTCTTCCCTCAAACGTTACAACTGAAGAAAAATAAAGGTGTTGTGACTGATATGTAAATATGCGATTGGGAGGTATGAGGATGCAAGAGTGTAACTAATGTTATTTAAAAATATAAGATTATACTTTATTTTCTCTTGAGAGAGAGTGTAAACTCTATTTGAAACCAATAAAAAAAAAGTTTTTTAGCGTTTGAGTAGATGAAAGAAAGCTAATTTTAAACAAATTTTGATTTCTTTTTAATCTTTTATTCTCTTGAAATAGTTGGGCTCAACTCATATATAATATTTTCTTATTTTTGTTTTATTGTAGTATTCTGAGATCCCGATCGGCTTGGCCCATTTTGCTGTCATATCGGCCTGCGTTCCATCAAAATAATAGTTAGGATTTTTATATTTTAAATTATGCCTTTTTAAATTCAAATAGAGTGCGCATTGACCCTTTTTAGGGTGCAGAAAGAAGTGTTCACGTTTCGAATCAATCTCTTTTTGTACTGTGTTTTTTCTTCTTCTTCTTCTTTATTTTTAATTATTTTTAATCAGGATATAACTTTATATTTTAAATTTAGTAAATAAATTCTTGAAACTAATTAGATATAAATTTAAAAATTATTTATCAATTATAGAAATTAATTTAAAAATTAATTTTTTTAGTCTACAAAATAATATCTAATTTAATTAATATATTAATTAATTATTTTTTATTTCTAAAATTAGTTTTTATTTAATGATTTTATTATAGTGATAATTATATTTTTATTAAATATTATTTATATTTTTTTAAATTGCATATATTTTCTCTATTTGAATAAATCATTTTGTTTTAGCTAATTGATTTAATGAGAATTAATTAATTAAATTTTTATTTATTTTCAAAATTTAAATCTATTTTAATTTTGAATTACAAAAAAAAAGTAACACAAAAAATTAAAAATAGTATAATAATTAAAATAAATATTTAATATTTAATATCTATAAAAAATTATTCAAATATATAACAGATAATAATGAAAAAAAATTAAAGAAGTAGTATGATAGCTAAAACAACTTATAAGCTAAAAACTCTTATAATAAATTACTTAAAAATAACCAATAATATTCCAAATTAAAATAATTTAATATTGAAAATTCTAATTTCATTAACTAATTTATTTCAGTCTCCATATTCTTTTTTATTTTTAAATCTTTGACATTTTGTTTGTGCGTTTTTTTATTAACTATAATTAATTTAGCACCAAAAATATAAAGCATGACTTCAAATATTTGGATTACTTTTAAGTTTATAATTCAATTAAGTAACATAATTTTACAATTGTTCAAAATTATAATATCAAAATTAGTGTAAAGAAAGTAAATTATTAGCGTCTCATTCAATTATAATTATTTTTGTTAAAAATAATATGTTGAAAATTAAATTCTGAATAAAAAATAAAATAAAATATTTTTTTTGTTAACTAAGAAATATATTTTAGTTAAATTATATATTTAAAAATATAATTATCTGAATTTAAATTTTCTGTCATCTTAATTATATTAATTAATATTTATATTTATATTTTGATATTTATAATCAGAATAATAAAACTAAAAAATATTAAAAGAAGTGAAGAATTTAATACTAACAAAAAATTTAGGAACAGGCAAAATCATATTTGCGAAACTAAAAATATATTTAAGTAAATTTTTAAATATTATTAATTTCTAAAATAATTCAAAATTTAACTTAAAAATAAATATGAAAATAATATATTGAAATTTTTTTTAAAAAATTACAAAAGTATAGAAGACGTCATTGTTGAAAAATCCGGCAAACACTCTCATTGAGTAGAAACCCTTGAAAAAATAGTATTTAAGATAAGTATCATAGTTTATGCATTAATTAAGAAAGTAATAACATTTTTATTTAAAAAAACATATAATCTTGAATGTTACTTGAAATTATCTCTAAAAGGATGTTATAAACTAAATAAGATGAGCACAAATACGTTTTTATCTAACAATAAAGTAGTGAAATAAATTATAGATTAGGTGAAATAAATAACTATTATTATAAGAAAATAATTAAATAAAAATTAATTATTGAGATGAATTATATATTAATTTAAAAATTATTTAACAATAATAAAAATTAGTTTAAAAATTAAAAGTTTTTTTAATCTCTAATTTAATTAATATAACAATTAATTATATTTTATTTTTAAAATTAATTTTTATTTAATAATTTTTTTAATGACACTTTTATATTACTTTCTTGTATAAAAATGAGAAAAAAGACGAAGAATGATGTTTCTAAAATGCAAGCAGCATTTCATGATTCCAACCGCACTTGCAAGAACATCATTTGAGTTGCAGAAGCTACTGCAACCGCAACTATGGTTTAAAATAGCTGCATCCAATTTCATTTCCAACTTTATATGCCACTATATCTCTCTTTTAAACAAATTTATTCGTAAGCATCTATAGAAAAGAAAAAAAAAAAGAGTTCATGTATAAATTTTTTTATTTATAACTTAATTTTTGGTTAAGCATTTGTTAAACATGCCTTATTCTTATTGTGTGTTTGGATTGTCCAAATACGAAAATTAGAAGTAAGAAAGAAAGAAAGTTAGAAAAACGAGAAAGTAAAATACTTAAAACCAAAAAAAAAAACAAAAACATTTATAACATTTTAAACTTTCTTTCATGAAATAATTCACATATTATGTGTTAATTTTAAATGAAATTTTAGAAAGAAAAGATAGCAATGGAAAGTACTAAATTTGTAATCTAGCTATATATATAATATTTCTAATTTATTTATTAATTATTAATATTTTATTAATATATTTTTATATTATAATAAATTGAATAATTAAAATAAAAAATTTAAATTTTGATATTTTGTAAAAATATTTTATTTTATTATTTTAAATATGATTTTTATTAGTATTTTATAATTATTTTTCTTAATTTAAAATTTATTTTAATTATAATTTAGATTTTTAAAAATTATTTCTTCATATTAGTTTTTTTTATAATTTTCTTATTTTCTTAATCAATCAAATTATCTATACACTTTCATACAATTTTTTGGTTCAAATCTATTAACTTTTTCCTACATTTAAACAACTTGATTTTCCATTTTCTTTTCTCTCTCTTCCTTACAGTCTGACTCTTATTCAAAGAGCCTTGACAAGAAGCCTTTACATAATGAATCAAACATTCACAGTTTGGGAGGACATGCAAAACCTGTTTTAAAGGTAAAAGATTCCTCCTCTTACTGTATTAATGATGGGCACTTTTCAAGTGCTGCAACTATCATTAGCTTCAATCCACCTCCTACAAACAGAATTTTTAGTTATCTCTTGTCACAGATTCTTATGATTTCAGCGTTACATATCCATAACATATGATACGGAAAACAACCCATGAGATGAAGAATGGTTTGCCAGGCACGTGCCCCACATGGCCAAATTTCTCATTTCACTACAATTAGTACACGATATCACATGTGGAGTTCCATCTATGCATTCTTTTGGTAACAACTCATGACTACCTAATTAAACTACTACCATCATATATAAATAGTGATAGCTTCTTTAATTAAAGGTTTAATTTGCTCTTCTTACACATGGTGAAGATTGAAGTGGCAATTAATGGACTGAGTTTGAAAACTTAAAATGAAGAGAAGTTACATAGATATACAATTATTATAGCAAAGTAGTAGTAGCAGATAGCCAGCTAGTTGCGAGTGGAAGTGGTTGTATGGTCAGTACTAGTGACTGGGTATTTCTGCGCATTC
Organism: Phaseolus lunatus; assembly: GCA_013389735.1. NCBI lineage: Eukaryota > Viridiplantae > Streptophyta > Magnoliopsida > Fabales > Fabaceae > Phaseolus > Phaseolus lunatus. The sequence continues at coordinate 31,052,425 of CM023859.1, forward strand.
TTCACTATTTTAGTCAGAGCTGCTTGTCCAAGATCTAGCCCACAAACATCTGCAAGACGCACTAGATAAAGCAAAACATCTGAAAGCTCTTCCTCTAAGTGCTCCTTATCATCACTACTCCAATTGGGTAACCCCTTTGCAACCTCTCCTTTCCACTGGAATATCTCAGAAAGCTCTCCCACCTCTCCAACCTGCATAATACAATAATACTTCATCAACTTTCTTAAATAAATTTCAACATCATAACACGTATCACGGTTTTTGGGACTTACAAGAGCTAAAAGAAGGTTTCTCGGACTGTGATATTGATCCCATCCTCTTACTTCAGCAAACTCAGCAAGCCTTTTGCTAAGTTCCTCAAGAGAAACATCTCTTTTTCTAGGAAATCCATTAGAGTACTCCATTTTGTGTAAGCAAGGGTTGTCTTTGTTTTTTTGGTTCATCCAGAGTCTTGCGTGCATGTCCAATTTATAGACAACATGAGGGAGTGGGGCCACAAGATAGAAAGAAAGAGAGAGAGAGAGAAGGTGAAACAGTTGATGAGATATATTCGAATTTCTTTTGTTCCCTTCCCTTTCTAACTAATATATGCACTAATTGGTATAGTGCAGGAGCACTTGATTGGTTTTTTCTGTAGGACAGTAATCATGGAGGTGGCATGGCAGATATGCCTCTATCTTTACATTCATGACTTGAAATCACTTACCTACACCTGAAAAGTTATAGCCCCAATTTCAATTTCTCTAATCCTCTAGTTGCCTTGCGTATCATACTCTTCTATGTATCCCTATAGAATTTAGCACTCGAGTTCATTTTCTACAACAATCCAGTTTTGTCCCTCTCCAATTTGGATTTATCTTCTTGCATGCCAACTTCATGGCTCCTAAATTTTCATATATGATGAATCTGTATTTTTTTTTCTCTTGCGCATGGATTCATTGTGGACAAACAAACATCATCTCAGCTACTGATGTGGTTTATGAATCCCTGATATTGCGATTCCTATAGGGAAAATATGCAACATCTAATCTATCCAGAAAGTGTCTCTAAAATTCATCGCAAGGACACGTTCGCGGATACGATAACATTATCTGTGCTTTCTGTCTGCAGAGAGGTGTTTCCTGAACTTACAAAGTTATTACTCATGTAACAAATATAATTATAACAAAAAAAACATATATAAAACATGAAAAGAATACATTATCAATAATTTAAAATCAAATAATTAAAATATGTAAAACATGACTAAACCCAATATAAGTCCATCCAAATTTGTGATTCATTTTGAAGGACTAATGGTATTATTTATAATTTATAGTTTGTAGAGTTCTTTTTGGAAGGATATAAAAGAGAACGATTTTGCTTGAGGGAAATGAGGGAGAGAGCTATATGCCCATAATATGCTTTGCAGGTTGGAATGCACATAAAGTTTGTGCCTGTTCTTACATGTATGCCCTCCTCCTACCAAAATCCTAGCTTTGATTTCGATAATCACAAGGATCAAATCGAAATATATCTCATTTAAAACATACTTTAGGGTTACTAATCCTTATCAAACACTTTTTAATTGCCAATTGCATTGATTTGAGTGAATGATGTAGTTAATCATAAGGTTCAGACCAAAAAATTAACATCATTAAGCTTTAGTGATCCTTATATCATAATTGCCTATTCCATTTGAATGAATCATTTCAACCTTTTTTGTGTATGAAAGTGTTATAGTTTATTAACTCCACTATATTGTATATATATGTTCCTCACTTTAACATGACAACCTTTTACGATATAATTCCAATATAATATATTTTGGACCTAATAAATAATTTATTAACTTATTATAATTTCATCTAATTTATCTTTCAAATTTTTGAAATAAAAAATTACTTATTGTACCGACCAGTCCTCGGACGTGGAGACGTGCTAACGACAGCAAGCCACGTCAGCTGGGCCCTACAGCCATGTAGGCAGGGTCCCACAAGCAGCGTGGAACAGTGGGTCGATGAGTAATCAGTGGTGTCGATCACCAGGGTAAGCTGATGTGTCCTCGTCATAGCGCAGGGTGATGAGTCCTCGACAACAGAGTGTGACGATATAACATCGGTGCTAGGTGATTTGAATGACATGACCAGAACAGTTAAGATTGGTTCCTAGAGTGGGCCAATGCGAAGGGAAAATCTAGAGATAAGGTGAGGCCCAAATCACGAAGAGCTTATGCGCGTGGCAGGGAAAACACAGTTAGGTGCATAGTCCTGAGGGGTCGAGTACTCATCAGAACTAGGGTTTCCCAGTAAAGTTACATGCATGGCACGTGAACAATAAAGGCACTCCCAGAACAGGTGGCCCCAGAGACTAGGTGCACGAGGAGGCATCCAGGTGGTCACCCTGTTAGAGTTTGCACTCCAGATAGGGAAACCTTATGTGCTAGATTACCCTAAGACTGGGTGATAGCGGCGCAAGGGTATTCCAGTAAACCCTGAATATGGCTAGCAGCGCAGTGAACCCTAATTAGGGCTAGCAGCGTAGTAAACCCTAGACTATATAAAGGGTAGTAAAATACTTCACGAAGGTACGCAGTTACAAACCCTAAACATAGTTACTCAAACACTTGGTGTTTCTTGCCCAATCTTGACTTGAGCGTCGGAGTGCAAACAGCCTCTAGGACGCCCCCTTTCTCTTTTGTAGGTGCAGATTGCTTCGAAAGAACTAAGCACATATCCGCGTGAGGAAGGAGGCGTGTGAGTGTAGCAGAGTCAACCGACAGGCGGGTCAACCGGCGAGAACATTTGGCGCCCACCGTGGGGTCAAAATAAAACAAGGTCCCATACACGAGAGTAAGAGTAGAAACCACAGAGATGAGGAATACTAGACAAGGATTTATTCCACCAAATAGGGGTGAAAGCGTTACCATGCAACAACTCATGGAAACGATGCGCGCTTTCCAGGAGACGGTGGCGGAGTCTAGAGCGCATCAGGCGCGTATGCAGGCGGACCTGGCCGCATCACAGGCCAGGAATGAGGAGTTACACAGGGCAAATGAGGAGCTACGCTTGAACCTGCACCATATGCAGCAAGCTGGGGATCGTGTGGGAGACGATTGGGCTCCACCAACGCCGCCAAGGGCTTTCCCCAAGCCCTTCTCCCAAGCGATCATGGACACGGTGGTCCCAGCCACCTTCCTGGGGCCTAAGACTGTGTTCACCGGGGTAGAAGTTTTTGAAGCGCATCTCACAGCGTTCCACACGCAGATGATGCTGTTAGGTGGGTCTGATGCAGTGCATTGCAAGCTCTTTATGACCATGTTGACAGGGACAGCGCTGGAGTTGTTCGTTAGCTTGCCCGAGGGACATATCACGTCTTTCGCGCAATTCTCCACGCTGTTCAGAGAACAATACATTGTCAACAGGGCCCCTCCACCAGTGTCTTATGATCTCTTCGACGTGAGGCAGCATCAGTGGGAGTCCCTTAGAGATTACCTCAACAGATTTGGGACAATGGTGGTGAGGTTGCACACCAAGGATGAAGATATAGTGGTGCATGCCTTCAGGAAAGACGATTTTGCCAGGGCCTTTTAGCGAGTCCCTAATCCGAAATCACCCTAAGACCCTTGGTGACATTAAACGACGTGATGTTGGTCACATTGTCGCAGAGGGAGAGCTCAATGAGAAGCGAGAGAGCGTAGTCTCTTCAAGGCCGCGAGTGCCTAGTCGACCTCAACCCCTGCGGGTGCATGAGGCGACAACAGAAAAGAGGACTCAAGGAAAGCAGAAGCCCTATGAGGCCAGAAAGCCCCAAACTAGGGCACGCGCTAAGGATGATGTGCCCCCTAGACATGATTTTCTGGTGGAGCTGAAGGAGCTGATTGCCATTCCTAATGTGGCAGAAAGGTTGATGATGCCCCCAAAGACGGACAAGAGCCTGGGGCCCAACAAGAACGCCTGGTGCGAGTTCCATCAGGCTTTTGGGCACCCCATTCGCAACTGTCTGGCCTTAGGGCACCAGTTGGACGAATTGGTCAAGAGTGATTACCTGAAGGAGACACAAAGGGACGAGGTGGTGGTAGCCCCGAGGGCTGATCAGGGGCACGAAGTGCCCATATATGGCGAGATACACCCTATAGCAGGTGGATTCTCCGGAGGAGGGTGCACCTCATCGCAACGCAAGAAGTATGCGCGTTCAGTGATGGCAGTGAAAACATGTGAGGAGGACCACTTCCCAGACATCGACCTTGTCTTCACAAAGGCTGATCGCCGGGACGTTATCTCCCATGATAACAATCCAGTGGTGATATTAGTGGTCACTGCAGAACGCAGGGTGCATCGAGTCCTGGTGGATCAAGGAAACTCGGCCGACGTGATGTTCTGGTCGACCTTCAACAAGCTGCAGCTGTCTCCTGATCAGTTGAGGCCTTACGTAGGCTGTCTGTATGGATTCGCGGGCGACCAGGTAGAAGTGCGGAGGTACATTGTGTTAAGGACCACTTTCACTGATGGAGTGGCCTCCTGCATCGAGAGCATCAAGTATCTGGTGGTGAACGCCCCGTCTGCCTATTACATGCTGTTAGGCAGACCAATCCTAAACAGGTTGGGGGCAGTGGCGTCCATAAGGCATATGAAGGTGAAGTTGTCCTCGATGGAAGGGATAGTGATCACCATCAAATCAGATCAAAAGGAGGCTAAGAAGTGCTATAAAAACAGCCTCAAGACAAGAAGGGGAGTATGCACCGTAACCACCCAACCTCCAAAGGGGAGGTGCAATGCCACTGACCTTCCCCGAGGAGACGTCGGGGTCACACGAGCAGAGGTCGCCCGGGTGAGGCGACCTGAACCAGTTGAGGAGGTGGTAGAGAGGGAGATCGGGGGCAAGGTTTTCAGACTTGGCAAATCCATACCTCAGGAGACGTAGGAGCAAGTAGTGGGAGTCATAGAGCGACACATGGACGCTTTCGCCTGGTCCGCCTCAGATATGTCAGGTATTGATCTAGACTTCCTATGTCATCGCCTTGCGTTGGATCTGTAGGCCAGACCTGTGAGACAGCGGAGGCGTAAGTTTAACGATGAAAGGAGGCAGGTGGTCAGGAAGGAGACGCAGAAGCTACTCGACGCAGGCCACATATGGGAAATCCAATATCCTGAGTGGTTAGCGAATGTCGTGTTGGTGAAAAAGGCCAATGGAAAATGGAGGATGTGCGTAGATTTCACTGACCTCAACAAGGCATGCCCGAAAGACTCCTACCCCTTACCCAACATTGACGCGTTGGTAGATAGTGCCTCGGGGTGCAAGTTGCTCAGTTTCTTGGATGCCTTCTCTGGGTACAATCAGATAAAGATGCACCTGAGGGATGAAAGCAAGACAACGTTCATGACTGAGCTGTCCTGCTACTGTTACACAGTCATGCCATTTGAGCTGAAGAATGCAGGCACCACATATCAGAGGCTGATGGACAAAGTCCTTGCACCTATGCTGAGGCGCAATGTACAAGCCTATGTGGATGACATGGTGGTGACGTCCCAGTTGCGAGATCAGCATGTCACTGATTTGAAGGAGCTATTTAATACAATAGCTAAGTACAGGTTGAAGCTGAATCCAGAGAAATGCATCTTTGGGGGTAGAGGCAAGCAAGTTCCTTGGTTTTCTACTTACGAAGCGAGGGATTGAGGCCAACCCAGACAAGTGCGCGACGATCATAGCCATGAGGAGCCCAACGTCGATCAAGGAAGTGCAGCAATTGAAGGGTCGGATGGCTGGCCTCTCCAGGTTTGTGTCAGCAGGAGGAGACAAGGGCCACCCCTATTTCCAATGTTTGAGGAGAAACAGTAGATTCTCATGGACATCGAAGTGTGAACAGGCGTTCCTTACACTCAAAGAGTACCTGGCCAGCCCGACAGTATTGTGTAAACCCCAATTCGGCACCTTGCTACGACTGTACTTTGTAGTCACAGAGAAGACGATGAGTTCTTTCTTGGTCCAGGAACAGGAGCAAAGCCATAAGCCCATCTACTTTGTTAGCAAAGTGTTATAGGGGCCAGAGGCAAGATACCAGGCTATAGAAAAGGCGGCCTTGGCAGTTGTGTTCTCAACGCGTAGACTTCATCACTACTTTCAGAGTTTCGCAGTGGTGGTGATGACAAATCTACCAATACGTAAGGTCTTGCAAAAACCAGACGTGGCAGGAAGAATGGTGCGATGGACAGTCGAGTTGTCAGAATTCGACATACAGTATGAGCCAAGAGGTCCGATCAAGGGACAGGTCTACACTGACTTTGTAGCCGAGATGTCCTCGACTGAGTCCCAGCAGGTAGGACCTAGTTTCAAATGGGTGTTGTCAGTAAATGGGTCTTCAAATCAGCAAGGTAGTGGAGCGGGGGTGATCCTTGAAGGGCCAAAGGGATTATTGATAGAGCAGGCCCTGCGGTTTGCCTTCAAAGCCAGCAATAACCAAGCAGAATATGAAGCCTTGATTACTGGAATGTTGTTGGCCAAGGAGATGGGAGCACAGAGTCTTATGACAAAGAGTGACTCATTGTTGGTCACAGGTCAGGTGGCGGGAGAGTACCAGGCCAAAGATCCCCAGATGACCTCCTACTTGGAGTATGTCCAGCAGTTGAAGAGTTCTTTTGAAACCTTCGAGCTAGTGTATGTGCTTAGGAAGCAGAATGCCAGAGCTGAGTTGTTGGCCAAACTCGCCAGCTCAGGCAAGGGGGGCAGGCAGAGGACGGTCATCCAGGAGACCCTGAGGGCACCTCGTACCTATACAGCTGATAATTTGGTGGGAGTCCATCAGATCAGTCAATCAGACGGTGAGAAGAGGAGTCATCGGTCGTTGACCCAAGAAACTCTGAAGAAGCCACGATTTAACGCCTGCATGCCAATAAAGGAGGGGTCATCGCAAGTCTGCCTGTTGCAGTGTGGAGAGACATGGATGACGCCCTATAAGCGCTACATAGTCGATGGGATGCATCCAATGAAGCCAATCGAAGCAAGGAAGATAAAGAAGAACTAGACCAAGTACACACTCATCGATGGCGAGTTGTACAGGCATGGGTTTACCCACCCCATCCTGGTGTGTGTACATGGTGAGCAGTGTGTGAGAATAATGGCAGAGCTCCATGAAGGCATATGTGGGAGTCACATCGGAGGTCGCGTCTAAGGCTATTCGAGCAGGGTACTACTGGCCGACTATGAGGGAGGATTGCACTAAGTATGCGCAGCAGTGCAAGCAGTGCCAATTGCATGCTGATTGATATAAGGCGCCACCAGAAAAGCTCAGGTCGATATACAACCCTTGGCCATTCCACACCTGGGGGATTGACATCCTGGGGCCCTTTCCTTTGGCTGTGCGGCAGATAAAGTACCTCGTTGTCGCCATTGAATGTTTCACGAAGTGGATCGAGGCTGAGCCGGTAGCACAGATCACAGCCCAGAAGATCCAACACTTTGTGTGGAAGAATATAGTATGCCGCTTCGGGGCACCCAAGCGTTTGGTGTCTGATAATGGCACCCAGTTCGCAAGTCAGCAGTTGGGCAAGCTATGTACAGAATTGGGGATCAAGCAGGTGTTCGCATTGGTCGAGCACCCACAAACTAATGGACAGGTCGAGTTGGCTAACCGAGTCCTACTCAAAGGACTGAAGAGAAGGCTGGAGAAGGCAAAGGGGACGTGGGCTGAGGAGGTTCCCAGAATTGTATGGGCTTACCGTATTACTCCGCAGTCCACTACCAAAGAGACTCCTTTCAGCCTGGTGTATGGTTCAGATGCCATGATCCCTGTGGAGATCCAGGAGAGCTCGCCACGTTTCCAGAACTTCGTGGCTAAGGAGTCCAACGAAGAAAGGAAGGTGAATCTCGATCTCATGGATGAAGTTAGGGAAGAGGCAGGAATCAAGGCTGAAGCGTTGAAGAGGAGAGTTGAGCTCAAGCACAGTTCCAAGTTGAGAGCTCGGCAGTTCCAGGTGGCCGACCTAGTTATACGGAAGACATCTCAATTCCAAATAGAGAACAAGCTATTCCCTAAGTGGACTGGTCCCTTTAGAGTGACAGAGGCCTTGGGAATGGAGCATATAGGCTGGAGACTTTAGAAGGTGGTCCGATTTCTCATACATGAAATGTGACTCACCTGAAGTTCCATTTTAGTTAAAGCCATGTAATATTGTACACAATTTAGGGGACACTCTTTTTTCCCTTCTAAGGGTTTTTAATGAGGTCACCCAATAAAATTTTCAGTTAAAATGTATATCTGAATGTGTTTGTACAGTGCAGTTCGAACCTGTCACTTGGGGTTAGAAGTCTCGTAAGTAGGAAGGTATGTTCGTAGAGAACACCTCCCCTTCGAGTGAGAACTCCCAATGTGAATAGAAAGGTTCACCCAGTGAAATCCTCCGTCGCCTATGAGCGATGTGAGGTCAGTTAGAACCTGTCACTTGGGGTTAGAAGTCTCATAAGTGGGAAGGTAGGTTCGTAGAGAACACCTCCCCTTCGAGTGAGGACTCCCAATGTGAACAGAAGGGTTCACCCAGTTAAATCCTCCCTCGCCTATGAGTGATGTGAGGTCAGTTAGAATCTGTCACTTGGGGTTAGAAGTCTCGTAAGTGAGAAGGTAGGTTCGTAGAGAACACCTCCCCTTCGAGTGAGAACTCCCAATGTAAATAGAAAGGTTCACCCAGTGAAATCCTCCCTCGCCTATGAGCGATGTGAGGTCAGTTAGAAACTGTCACTTGGGGTTAGAAGTCTCGTAAGTGGGAAGGTAGGTTCGTAAAGAACACCTCCCCTTCAAGTGAGGACTCCCAATGTGAACAGAAGGGTTCACCTAGTGAAATCCTCCTTCGCCTAAGAGCGATGTGAGGTCAGTTAGAGCCTGTCATTTGGGGTAATGGGTCTCGACAGTTGGAAGGTAGGTTCGTATGGAACACCTCCTCTTCGAGTAAGAACTCCCAATTTGAATAGAAGGGTTCACCAATGACGTCCCCCCTTACCCAAAGCCGATGAGTGTTCAGACGAAATATGTTAGCATTCCCCTCTGCCTCGGGCAAGGATGGGTCATGTGCATACAGATCGGCGCTGAAGTCCTCATGAGACTAAGACATGTGGGTGATGACATGGTGGTGAGGTACTTTCCAGCAGAGCAGCTATCATAAAGTCTTTCTTATAGCGATTCAACAGAATTACACGTGCTATCTACGGGTTATTCTGAGTCGAGCAGGATGCTTATGGTTTTATTCTATGCTGAGTGGTGAGTTCAACCAGATATGCTGAACAGTCAAACAGCAGCAGAGATACAAATGCAAGTCAATTAAAGTACAAAGGAGAACAAGTATGATAGACAAAATAATTATATTTTATTGAAGAAATGTTTACAAAAGATAATTACAAGAGGTTCAGCTATAGGATACAGCTGCTCAGTAGACCTATATGGGCACTATTTGCCCGTCGACTACCTGCATAGTTACAGAGAATGGCGAGAGGTCCATCTCAGGATGCACGCAGGCAAACTGAACAAGGGCATCGCTAAACCCCTCTCCATAGGCGTCGGCGGCATTTTCAGTGAGTTCGGCCTCAGTCTTCTTAAGCAGCTCCGTTTATTGGGCAAGTTCCTCCTCAACCTTGCCCAGCTGAACCTCTTGGCTGGTAGCCCTTTCCTCCAGCTTGGTCATTTTGGTTTGAGCTCCCTCCAACTGCTCTTCCAGTTCAATAACTTTGTTGCGAAGGAGGAGAATCTTGGCTTCAAGCTGGAGGGCCTCCTGCCCTTTGGAGAAGAGGAGTCTCTTGGCCTCCTTCTCAGATTGGCAAAGACTGCCCAGCTCCTGGTTCAGAGCAGTCTCGCGCTTGGCAGCTTGTTGGAGTTGGAGGTCCAAGTTCTTTTTCTGCTCCAGCTCCAGCTCCCTCTCTAGGTTCGCAACTTTCTCCAACAACTCTGCCTCTGCGCTGCCTTTGACCAGTAAAAAGTTGGAGGCATTAAGGAACTCCCCAAGGCCATGGCTGAGGAGGTCCCCCAGAGAGTTCTTGTCCATGGCCTCTATGGCAGTTTGGCCAGGCATCTGAGCAAGGGTTCGCTGGAGGAGGGGAGGTAGTTCAGGAGCAGGAGGCGCTTGGTTACACGAAGGGGCACTCTCCCCTCCACCCTCGAGCGCCAAGAGTGGCTCGGGTGGAGATAAGGCACTGGGAGGGTGCTCCCTGAAGAAAGGAGGTTGCCCCTCTGTTGCAGAAGAGACCTCTGCAGCAACCTCCACTCTTTTTCTCTTGAAGACGAGGACACCTGCTCCGGTTTCGTCTTCAGAGATTTCTACTGGGGCTGCCCTTTTTAACTTGTCAGCAGTTGGTTCTGGGGCAGGCACAACGGACGAGGAAGGGCCAGCAGGGCCTGAGCCACCTACAGTGTGGCGACTTATCACATCAGCCAGCCTCTTCTTCTTCTCTGCGTTTAGTACCATGCCTGCAAGGGACAACAAGAAAGGGTGAGAAGGGTGAAGCATAAAACACAAAAGCAGGTAGATACAAGACAAAGACAGTGTTCCAATGTAAACGCTGAGAGTCTCAGCATCATATTCGTGCCTAATCAGCTGGATGGTGTCGAACACCACGCCTCAGCTGGAGAGAGTGTGGCACACTTCACGATCAAAGAGCGTTAGCTCCTCGAGTCCGCGAGGCTTCTTAAACTTCAACTTCTCCACCCAATATAGTGGGAACCCATCAAGCATGGTGGAGTCGTAGGAGCTGCAGCAGACTTGGAAGAACTTCCCCTTGAAGCCCTTGTATGATTGTGAGAAGAGAGTGAGCAGAACCCTCCCTGCCACTCCGTTAAGGCTTACCCAAAGTCTTTTCCCAGGGCTCTTCACCTCGAAGAAGTATAGAAATACGTCTACCGAGGGAGTAAACCCTAGGTTGGTTCAAAGTATGGAAAACGCCTTGATGAAGACCCAGCTGTTGGGGTGTAGCTGAGTGGGCGCTACGTTCAACTCCGTGAGTAAAGCCCTCTCGAACCCGGTGAAGGGAAGACGGACTTTGACTCGCTTGAACACAATGGCATAGAAGAAGAAGAAGGGTTTCCCGCCATTGCATCGGTCGTCGGTGCAGATAGGTTCACCCTCGGTGCAAGGACGCACTGAGATGTACGCGTCGCTCTCCCTGCCGAAGACACGCCCTTTAATCTCGTTTTCGTCATCCTTGTGCTTCCTCCAATCTTCAGTGGAGGTGAGTTTGGAGGTCTCAGCAAGGAGATCCTCAGAAGCCCAGGGTTAGAGGGCCCTGTAATCAACTGCTACGGTTGGAGGAGGGTTGGAGGTGGTTTTGGTTCTGGCCATCTCGAATCTAAAACAAGTGAGAAGCAAGAAGAAGGAGAAGGGTTTTAGAAGAAATGATGACGGAAACAATGGCAGACAAAGACTCAAAAGAAGAACGAACGCAGAAAAGAAGAACAGAAACCCTAAAATGCAGAAATCGTAAACAGACCCATCGCAGTTAGGATATGTGAAGAGAAGCAGAATCATAAAGTGAAGGCAGAAAGGGAGAGTAAAGATTATACCTTTGCGTGAGCGAAGTTGAAGGGTCGCGAGCGTAGGGATTGGAGTAGGGCAGAAGCGTGCGAGAGAAGTTAGAAGGTATGAAGGCTCGAGTGAAAAGTGATGAAACAGTGAAGTGGCGCGGGATTTTGAAGGGGTTTAACGTAGCCCTAGGGAGCGCAAACGTTAAGAATCTCAGACCGTTGATGCGGCCACGCGTCCACAGATAAAAGGGGGTTGGTGAAACGTCCCCTCAGCACACTATTCACGTCCTTATGCACAGAGCCACGTAGGTCGCCGGGCCGATTACTTAGTCTCTTCGCTGAAACAAGTTAACAACTTGAGACTAGGGGGCTTGTATACCGACCAGTCCTCGGACGTGGAGACCTGCTGACGACAGCAAGCCACGTCAGCTGGACCCTACAGCCATGTAGGCAGGGTCCCACAAGCAGCGTGGAACAGTGGGTCGATGAGTAATCAATGGTGTCGATCACCAGGGTAGGCTGATGTATCCTCGTCATAGCGCAGGGTGATGAGTCCTCGGCAACAGAGTGTGACGAGGTGACATCGGTGCTAGGTGATTTGAATGACTTGACCAGAACAGTTAAGATTGGTTCCCAGAGTGGGCCAATGCGAAGGAAAATCTAGAGATAAGGTGAGGCCCAAATCACGAAGAGCTTATGCGCGTGGCAGGGAAAACACAGTTAGGTGCAGAGTCCTGAGGGGTCGAGTACTCATTAGAACTAGGGTTTCCCAGTAAAGTTACATGCATGGCACATGAACAGTGAAGACACTCCCAGAACAGGTGGCCCCAGAGACTAGGTGCACAAGGAGGCATCCAGGTGGTCAACCTGTTAGAGTTTGCACTCCAGATAGGGAAACCTTATGTGCTAGATTACCCTAAGACTGGGTGATAGCGGCGCAAGGGTATTCCAGTAAACCCTGAATATGGCTAGCAGCGCAGTGAACCCTAATTAGGGCTAGCGGCGCAGTAAACCCTAGAATATATAAAGGACAGTAAAATACTTCACGAAGGTACACAGTTACAAACCCTAAACACAGTTACTCAAACACTTGGTGTTTCTTGCCCAATCTTGACTTGAGCGTCGGAGTGCAAACCGCCTCTAGGGCGCCCTCTTTCTCTTTTGCAGGTGCAGATTAGTTCGAAAGAACCAAGCACATATCCACGTGAGGAAGGAGGTGTGAGTGTCACAGAGTCAACAGACAGGCAGGTCAACCGGCAAGAACACTTATTAATTACTTATTAATTGTATTATCGCAATTAATCAATCACAGATAAAGATCATGGCCTTATTTAAAAATTTTAAAAAAAACGTTAGAGAAATCCAAGATTAAAGTACCATCATTCGTGCAATTTGCGTAGAAAAGGTATTGAGGACAAAACTTGGTAACTATTTTAGTAACCTAGAAAAAACTAAGAAACTAAAACAAAGTCACATAGAAAAGCCTAAAGCCTATGATTGACTAATTAACTTAGTAATTATACAAAATAATACGTTTTTCTAAAAATTTTCTTTCACACTGATAGTAATGCAAGATGTCAACTGTAATAAATATTTATGGCAAAAAAAAAAGTATCATAGAGGAAGACTATTTTTTTAAGGAGAAACATTTAAATACTCTTAATATGCTAATATTATTTATTGTCAATTACTATTTGTTAAAAAATATTATTAGAAAATAAAAATGTTTTGAAATATTCAGCTAAAAAAAGTTCTGAAATAACTAACTGCACATATCAACTCATAAAGCTGTTTTAATTTAATTAATAATTTTGAATATGTTATTGTCTCAGGTGCCGCAAACTTGACTTACAAGTACTGATTTGGTGTTGGGTCAACCTTGATAGCAATCGATATTTTTTTTTCAGTAAAAACAAATACAATTAATTAGGTTAATAGAAATCGAGTCTACTAAAAAGGATGTTAATCTCTTTTAAGAAGAAAAAATTATATTAGGACAAAACTTCACACAAAATCATGTATTAAAAATTCTTGAGAAACCACAAATTAACCGTTGATATAAACATTACTGTTTTATACAATAGTATGATGTGTCATCCGAACGCATTAATGTGTTAAACTAATACTAAATATTGTTGTTTATGTATATATTAACAAAACTATTTATTAATATGATATATTATATCAAATCCTTTCTAGACGGTATACATACTATATCAGGGGTATTTGATGGGTCTGTTTGTTCAAACTTTCTTTTAAAATATTTTTTTTAATAAAATAATCACTTATTATATTTTTTAATAAACTCCAATTCATTTCCCTCATGATTAATATTTTATATTATTAAAGGTATATTATTTTTAAATAACTTTGTATTAATAATGCATATTTATCTGATAAAATATTTTTTCTAACATAATAGTATATTGATATTATTTATCTTGAAATATAGTAAAATATACCTTAATTGTAATTATATGTTTTAAATTTATAAACTAACAAGTCATGTTGATGTTTCTGGATCCTGATGTGGTCAAGTTTTGGCATCTATTTTTGTTCAAATTAAAAAGGGATACATAGGACTATTTGTTTTTATAACGTGTTCGATAATATGAGAAAATATCACGTAATGCATCTTTTATAAAACATTTATCTTTTAATAAGATAAGAAATATAAATAAAAATTTAAATTATAAAAGATAAAATCAATAAAGAGCCAAAAAATGTAACTTTAATATATAAATGATATTTTGTTAATCACAACGAAAGTAAACCTTATTCTATACCAAACTATAAAATTTATATTATATTATAAACATAAAAATAAAATTTTAAAATATTTAAATAAATTAATATTTTTAAAAAGGGAACTGTTTCATGATCAATTTACTTGAATGATATAAAATCCAATCCACATGGGAATAAATAAATAAATATATATATATATATATATATATATATATATATATATATATATATATAAATCCTTTAAACTCAAAGCTTTTATTATCTTCCCTGCAAATATGAATAAAAATAGTTAATACTCCTCCTAGCACGTATTATTGCCGTACATATGTTATATATAAGTATAAGTATTTATATGTAATTTTGATAGATATAATTAAATAATATATTTAAATAAAAAATTAGATTTACTAAATTATATTATTTGTTTAATACAAAGAAATATACTAATTATAATAAAATAACATGCTTTTTTTATATATAATATATATTTATATTTAAAAATATTTATGTAACACCCAAAATAAATATATATATATAACTAAAGTTTATAATTTTTCAAAATATCCATAATACATGTTTAGAACATATAAATACAAATATTTATCCACTTAAGCTTGCAATGAACGAATTTAATAAATTATACAAACTAAATTCCTATCTTATCTTAAAATTTTAACATTTTTCTTCAATTATTTTTAAGACCAATGCAATCAATACAAGCACTAAATGTTTTTCAATTATTTTCAATCTAAAATCACATATTTATCAAATCAGAATCAAAACTCAATTTTACATTATAATATGCACACTTTATGAATTAAATTTTGTTCTAACTCGGTTATCCTAAAATTATATCAACAGACAAAGTAATTTCCTTTACTGGAATTGCTAATCTTCAAAATAATTTCTAAAACCAAACAGTAAAATTATTTCAAAATCTAGAATTTCAAGTAAGTTATCTAAACATAATCAAACTTTAATATATAATAAAATAAATTAAAAATATCACTTTTCTCAATTTTAAGATGAATTTTTATTCTTATAATTTATAATCTTATTTTTAATTGTGTGAACATATTTTAATGAAAAGGTCTTGTAAAATTTATATATTAATCTTATGATTGAGAGTATAAACATTGGAAAGATATTTTTAAAATGTAGTGAAAACTATGGAAAACACAAGCATAGCATGTTGTAACCTGGGCCTTTATTTCTTCACTTTATTGTGTTGAATTACTTTTATTATAAAATTGAAGAGAAAGTAATTTTGCTTTTTGTCGGTTGAATCTAAGTGGTGGGAAGACATTCTAGAACGAGCAATGGTTGGAATTAGAAAGCAATGATTTGAGGCTAATAATGGCTCAAATTACAATGGAAAACCCCAAACAAATTCCCTCCGCAAATTTATTTTAAAGTACACAACACCCACCTCAAAACCTTCTCTTCATCTGCTCCTTCTTTAAATAATGTCGCACATATTATTTACCTTTTAAGATACTAAAACGATGCAAGCAAAATTATTAGATAAATTTGGTAATGAAATCAAAAGAAATAAAAAACTATTTAAGTTATTTTATCGAATAAACATAATTTCAGTTAACAAGCCCAATAAATGAATTTATTTTATTTATTTTTTATTGATAAAAATTTAAATAAATAAATGCGAATTATAATGATTTTCTTACTATTAAATTATCTCAATTCTTTGTTATTTTCAATATATACATATATATATATATATATATTGAAATAATATAACAAGAATAAAGTGTCTGAGAGTAGGGGCCCGACACATCATACTTGCATTATATCCATCGTGGAGTGAAACAAAGTGGTTCTTAAAAATATACCTTACAAGTAATTTATTTCATAATTTTGATAAATTTCACAATTTAGTTAATGTTTCTTCCTTTAAATTATGAAGATTGATTTTAAATTGGGTGTTTTATTATCACTATTATAAACTAACACTAAATGAATTTGAATGATTTAATAAGTAAATTATAAACTTAATATATCTTAAAATATCAAATCAAATTAGGATGTAAATCTTATCATACATACAATTTAATTTTATAAGATTTAGTTAAATATAAATTCACTTTCTAAATCTAAGAGAAACTCTAAAACCAAATTTGTAAGTATGATTCCATATTTACTATACTTTTTAATGAAAAAGAATATAATATTTTGTTTTACAGAACCATATGAAAGTCATTTGTCTCATTTTGAACGCTTTATTTTTTGGTAGCAATCTGAGTTATAGAGTAGGGTTCTATGTTGAAAGCTATGGCTACTTTTTAGTCTTCCCTTTCATGATAACATCACCACTTTCCTAGTCAGGCCACACGGTTTCTTTCTCATCAGAGCATAAGACCACTACATACATTCAATAAAGTTTTGGAAGCTCCGACTAATTTATAGCAGACGTGAAATTCAACTGAGATTGAGACGTTCATTAAATAAAGAAATAAAAGTTGAGAAACGTATAAAAAATATGTACAATACAAATTCATTATTTTGAAATTTTGGATAAAAAGTAGTGTGATTGAAATTTTAGATTAGAGGTGATTTGGTAGAAGTGAGTGAAACAGCTTTTGGATGGTTTGTAGAAAAAGTTTTAATGTGGCTTCCCTGAAAAGTATTTGAGCAAGAGGCATACTGCTATAGTGATGAGTCTGTGAACCTCTAGGTTCCTAGTCTATCCGACCTGTCCTTCATCATCAACTTCATCTAGATTTTGCCTCTTAGGTGCATCCATACTTATTTATTTACAAGACAAGGGTATGTACGTATGTTCGTCATCACTTTTTTGTTATTATATTTCAAGGGTAGGTGCATCCGTAACTATTATTACAAAACACAACTCTATTATGCAACACTACATTTCGTACGTTAGTTACTGTTGTTCACAAAAATTATGAACATGGAACTTGGAGCACTCAGTATGGAAGTGATGGATTCAAGGTTCAGTGTTCATGCTGTAAAATGGAAGGGATTAAGATTTTATGAACATAGTCGAGATTAAGTGAGGTTTTTCAAGAAAATATCTTTTAGGAATCGATACAGATCTCTTAATGGTCGATCCATATCAATCATTGGATCTTTCAATGGTCAATCTACTGGGAATCGATCCATACCAATGATCTAATCTTTCAGGGGTCCAAGTACCGAATTTTCCAGAGACCTATTCACACTCTCGTGTCTTGCAATGACCAAATTACTTTATTTACTTAACATTTATGTAAAATGGAGACATAACATCCAATTTCATATATGAGTCGTTTAAAAGACAAAGCAATCATGTTACAGCACTCTCTATCCAGTCGCCAAGACCTAGAATGGTACAGGTTATTAATAGCCAAGCTGAAGACAGGTTTATTAATAGCCAAGCTGAAGACAGGACCAATTTTCAGCATCATGGTTCATTCACGAACATCTAGGAAATAAATGCTGACAAAAAAAGAATAGAAAAGTTGGTGAAGGAAACATTACAGAAGACGAGAATCAAATCAGTGTGTTAGGTTGTTATTGGACATTGGAAGAAACCAAGGAACCACTATGACACTAAACCAAACCATTATTATCAGTGATGCATGTGACCAAAGGAAAGAAATGACAGAGTGTAAGAACACTAGTGTCATTAATCTGATTGTATATTTTAACAAAGTGAGAAGAGACATGTTTAAGAATTGGTTATACAGCATCCATAATGCACGATCTTCACAACCAAATTGTGATACACAATTATAAAACCTTTTACTATGAGCACCTATAGTGACCGAGTAATAGGACAGGTGAAATATATGCGGTGCATGAATCTGAGGAGGGAGGGGTGAATACCTTATATCTCGGGGTTACAATAAAACTCAATCATTACGCAGTTACGTACTGCTTAGTCATCGTGGTATTGTTGGTTGAAAAAAGCCACCAATAGTTTTGTACTAATTTATTATATAGATATCATAAGAGAGATATTGCAATGGAAGATCTCATAAGATACAATAATCTTATTACCCCGTTGATCGAGCTCTGTATGAATACAAAATTATATATTCATTTGGATATCATTAGTGTTTGATACAAATAATATCAAATATAAACTCTTAAATCTATAAGAAAAAGGCTACAACCCGAAGAACAATATGTTGTGAGTTCAAGCTGCTGATTTCTTTTTCTTAATTACATAATAATAATAATAATAATAATAATAATAATGATTGTACGTGGAGGTAAACGGGTTGATAAAAATAAAAAATAAAAAATAATATATATATATATATATATATATATATATATATATATATATACTTTAAGAAAATCATAATGAATCATAAAAACTCATCTACATATATTAAATCTTCCTCTATATAATACTATGGGATCAAGAGTAGTGGTTACAATTTTGTATTTTATATATATATATATATATATATATATATATATATATCACTATAAGAAAATCATTAAATATAAACTAATTTTAGAAACAAAAATAATTAGTTGTTATAGTGAACAAATTAAAGAACATTTTGAAGACTACAAAATATTTTTAGTTTGTAAATTAATTTTTATTATTGTTAAATGGTTTCTAAATTGATATCTAATTAGCTACTAGGTTTTAACTACCAATTATTTAGATTTTAAATTTAATAGCAAAAATCTTGGTACATAATTAGATACCAATTTAGACATCTAATAATATAAACTAATTTAAAAATCAAAAATTTGTTTAATCTCTAAAATAGTCTCTAATTTGATCACTATTTTTTTTTATCAACAATAAACAATAAATTAATCACTATAGCAACTAATTATTTTTTTCTCTAAATTTAATTTTTAATATATATATAAATGACAAATCAATGTTTTTTAGCATTTATGCTACATTAAGAATACTTTTTATCCAATTATGAAATATAGAGAATATTTATAACAAATATCATAAAAAAATTGTTGATGTAGAAATTGCCTAATTTTCTTTCGGTTTCACAATTATAACTCTTTCTTTACTTATATTTTGTTGATTGATTTGTCAATGGTAAAAAAAACAAAAATTGACGTGAACTAGATTCTTGTTATGGGAAAGTAAATGTTCATTATCAATGCTATCTTTTTCAATAATTTCTTAATAGTACTATTCTTTAGAATACTTTTCGCCGTAACTAAGTTTATTACAAAATATTTATTAAAAGAGAGGTTTATCTTCTACTAACAATCTTTTTTATATGGTTAACTCTTGTGAAAAAAAAGATAAAATCTTGTTCCTTTTTATCAACTATTCATTTATTGTTGTGAGAACAATATAGATTTTTAAAACATCTTTCCTGTTATATTGCTTGCAGAGCACCTTCAACAACTTCATAGTTTTCATTGAGATCTTTGTGTTTTGTGCATTTAGCTATAATTTGTTTTTAATTGCATATATATCTGCACCACAAACTTTTTAAGTCACCAACACTATATTTTTTCTTCTTCAATCATATGGTTATTAGTGACAACAATGATTGATTTGTAACATTCATCAAAATGTCAAAATAATATTTACTAAATTCGTAGTTTTTCACTTTTATTAATTTAAATATTCTCTTCAATGTAAGTAGTCTAACAAATTTAATTCTATTATCAACTTCAAATTTATCTTAAATCTTATATTTCACATCATTTAATTGTTTCAAGTTTATGATCTGAATAAAAATATGATTTGCATGTAGTTATTTAATATCACATTTTTACTTTTTTATTCTCTTTTTACATGCTAACCTTCTCTCTTTATAAAGTTTTTCTCTATCTTTTCTCTTCCTACATCCTTTAAAACTTAGTTCTTTTTATAACCGAATTACATCCTATAATAGTTAGAAGACTTGACGTCTTAGCTGAACAAGTTCATTTTAAGAAGCTGATAAAAAAAAAAAAACTTCTAAGTGTTGAACGTTTTTTCTCATCCAAGCTAATAGTTCTCAAGAGTATAAAGTTTTACTCAAGAATATAAAGTTTCAGGTAAGGTAAGTTACCTTAGAGAGTTTAGATTAATGGAATTGGAATAAAACTATGTTTTTTGTGAAAATTTTAGCATAATCATTTGCTGCATGTTAAGTTTTAAGTTCTCAGGTTGCATGTATGTTTAAAACTTTTCAGTTGAGTTTGAAGTCCATCTACTACCTATATAAGTTTGGTGTTCTTCAACCACACATACATATAGAGTTTTGTTTACAACAATGTCCATGTGTTGACGTAAGAGACTTCTTCTGAGTTGTTAAGTGAGAGTATCATTTGATACTCTAATGAGTGTTTCATTTGATACTGTCACTTAAACGGAAGTATCTTGCTTAAGCGAAGGTATCATTTGATGCTCATAATTAAACGGGTTGTTGTAGTCTTTCCTGTATATGTAGAAATTGTTGAATTGTATGCTTGACTGATTTCGTGAACTAATCTGAGTGAATTGTGATATACATGTACAAACACACACACACACGTATATATATATATATATATATATATATATATATATATATATATATATATATATATATATATATGTATATTTATATATTTATATTTATATGTATGCATGCATGTATGTATATACATATAATTGAAATATGATTGACATGTTTAGTGAAATGTGTGAATGGGTGATTTTAATATAAGTATTAGAACTTATAAAGAGATCTCTCCCTTTACTAATGGTCTAAGTTATGTAGATTAAGACATCATGTGGTGAGAAATTGATAACGAGTTTATTACACATTCGACACACTATTAGTCTTTGATTATGGATGTCTTAAACTTAACATGTTCCCATGGAACTGAAGTGTGAAATGCTTCTTATATAAGAAGGGTGTAGTCTCTGACAAAACTTGCTTAATATGGATTTTTCGAAAAGCTTAAATAGATATTCAAATACTCATTGGAAAATATAATTGATATGTGAATACATATGTGTATGCTTATGATGAGCAGAAAAAGATTTGAGGTGGACTGTGAAATTTGTAGTGAGTACAATAATCTAAAATTTTAGAACTTTTATATTTATTCTTGGTAGCTCACTCACTTTTCTTTTTATGTGCATTTAATCTGCTATGAATATAATATGTATACAAGTATATTCAAATGTAGACTCTAAAACTTTTATGAAGGTATGTTTGAAAGGATGTAGAAGCTAAACCTTGAACTTTTCTTCATTATGTTGATAGACCTCCCTTTTATGCTTTTGTTTATTTTGTCCTGAGAAGTTTAATTTTGATGTAAAGTAATTAAATTGTTATACAAATTCTCAATTTGAATATTATACCTTATGAAGTTTTTTGCGCATTTCATTAAAATTTAGTGAAAACTTCTACCTTCTATTTCTTCTAGTCATAATTAAGTTTGCTCATAGTTAAGTGTACCATTTCTTTTGAATGAGGATGAATCAATTTAAGAAATTCCAATGTTTCATAAATCTTGAGTTCTTAAATATAATAGCTACCATCCTTAAACATTATAATTACACATGAAATATTTATAGAAGACATGTATGAATCACTTATGAAAAATACAAATTCTTAAACTCGTAGAGAAAAATAGAGGGATTAAAATTATAGAAAATAAATATTAAAATAAAAAATCATCATAGTATACATAGACTTACAATCAATTCAAAATTCTTAAAGAAAATAATTTGTTGCCATATTTATTTTAATATATTAATTAATAACTTCAATAAGCTTCTTATTCTCAAAATATTTTATAAGTAATTTTTAATAAATTATAAAATTTTGATAAAGCTTTAAAAAAAAATACTTGAATTTTGTTTATACTATTATACTAACTTTTTTAACTAGTTCTTTTAAAAAAATTATTTCTTTTTTCTTCTTATACTTATTTTTATTATACCAGTAGATATATTTTCTTTCATGTAACATAATGATGCATCATGTCATTACATTATAAGTAAAATATATATATATATATATATATATATATATATATTTCATACATATTATTTGTCAACCTACAATCTAGATGATTGTGTGATAAATCTTTCAATTTAATATAGAGTCTAAAATTGACATAATAGAGATGAAAAATATTATAAAACAAAATATAAATGAACAAAATTGAACAGAGATGAACATAATAGAAAAAGGAAGACAAATGATATGGTAAGAAATATTTCTTCTATTGAAATCAAAGCAGAAAATAATATATATATATATATATATATATATATATATATAATTCTAGATCTAATTAAGGAGAGGAAATGTAAAATAAAGAGTCAATAAATGTTAGAATCATAAAAGACAAAATAAAGGTTAAACATATATACAAAGCGAAATGACTAAGAATTAGAAAAGACAAAATTTATATTAACTTCCATTTAGAAGTCTTGTATTCATATCTTTTTATATCCCTAGCAAGTTGAGGAACAAATATTGATGAGACCCAACTTAGAACAAATAGTCTTAAAAGATTGAGGACTTAAGATTTTGGTATAGATGTCAGCAAGTTGCTCTGTGGTGGAAAGGGAAGAAAATGGATGAGATCTTTTTCAATTTTTTTCTAACAATGTGACAATCTATTTTTATGTGTTTCGTACACTTGTTAAACACTGTATTTATTGCAATGTATCTTACTAAGTCATTATCATAATATAAAAGAGATGATTATTCAAAAGAAACTTTAAAATCTTGAAGATAAATTAGTCATTGAATTTTACATGTAACAGTGGTCATTGTCCTATATTCAGCTTCACAGGAATTCCTTGATATTGTTCCTTGCTTCTTTGATTTATAGGATATGAAGGAATTTCCAAGATACACACTAAAACTAGTCATTGATAGTCTTGAATCACAACATCTGCCCCAATCACTATCACAAAAGGCTTTTAGACGAGTAGAAGTGTTGGAAGAGAAAAATAAACCAAGACTTGGAGTTCCTTTAATATATCTGAGAATTCTAATCACTAAAGTATAGTGAACAATTGTAGGCTTAACAAAAAATTGAGAAAGTTGTTGCACATAAAAGGTTATGTCAGTTTAGGTATTAGTGAGATACATAAGTCTTCCAACCAATGTTATGTAGTCTTGAATATCTGTGAAAGAAACACTAACCGGTATCATTTTGCTGTCAAATTAAAATGATTCCAATGTAGATACTTCTAACACTATAGAAATGATAGTATAATTGTGGTCAGATGACTCCAAACCGTCTTTCAATGAATCCAATAGTGAAATCAGTAAATTAGTGTTTAGAATCTATCTTAGCAATAACAATAAAGATAAAAGGGGTTGAGATTGTTTAGCATAAATATAAAAGAGATTAAAATAGCAAATAAAAAACAGTTGATCTCCAAGTTCTTCCATCATTGAATTCTCCATAGGTTCTCTAAAGATTAGTCATTTCTCAATCATCAAACAGAACTAAACTAGATTGAATATGCGTCAATCTAATTCAACTGAAGCTCACCATACTGGTTTATTTAGTACCAACTTTGCTCCATGGGTATATTCCAAGGGAATGCTTATCTGCCCTCTCTTGAATCATGCGCCTAAGAAATTAATTAGAACAATGAGAACTAACTAAGAAACCAAAGTTTAAGATAAGGAAGACTCTGAATCATGCGTTCAAGTACAACCTTTCACAAAAACCAATTTTTCAGAAGATTAGAATATTAAAACAACTACTATAAAGAATTGAAAAACAAAACTTTTGTTGATCAAAACCTCAAAACTGAATAGGAAATTACAAAGGAATCAACCAAAAAGATTTAAACTTCCATGCGGAGGGAAAAATACAAAGATAGAAAATGCAGAAAAATAAACAAAGGAAGTAACTTTGCACTCAGAGGTATTGGTGTATTCTGTGTGTCGTCCTGGCTCTCCTTAATTAGGCATGCTCCATGCAACCTCCTCCACATTCCATGTTGGAGGCACCACTTTTGGTGGAGAAGATAGTGAAGAAAATAGCGGAGAGATCTAGCTCCTACTTAAGAGGAGAAAATCTCTCCTACTTTTGCATAAAATCCTCTCAAATATTTTCTTCTGTTTTGATTCAAATAAGCAACTTGGACTTTTGCATATTTGGCTCACTCATAAAGGTAGACACTTCCTTCAGACCATTTACTCTAAAAATACAAAATTAACAAAAATAATAGTTAAGGCCCAAATAAACCTAATTATATGAATATTAATTAAAACAATATATTTATTTATTATTATAGTCCAATAATATATGATTAAAACTATTGAGTATGAATAAAATTATATTCATCAAGCACTCCTAATAGAAGACAATTATGCATATCAATAGGAGGGAGTGTAAGTTTGCAGACTAAAAGACTTGCATCTGTTAAAAAAAGGAAATTTAGTTATGATAACATCAATACATTTGTTTGAAACATGCTCTAATAAAAAATGCTGAAGGATTTCTAGATTACTAGCATTGACATTAACAGTATTAATGGTATGTGCATATTTGGTGGGGTTGATTTGAACTTTCTGCTAAGATGGGATCATGAGTATATAGAGTCTATCTTGCATCTTAGCTGAACCACTTATTTCAAGGAGTTCTTGTCCTAAATGCGACAACTATTAGACTCAAAGGTAAAAACACAAGATAAATTATCAATCAATTTTGCTACTAAAAGAAGATTATAAGTGAAACAAGGGATATTAAGAATATTGTCTATGACATGATTTTGATTGAGAAAAACACTTCTAGAATAATTGGCCATGACCTGATTTTCATTTAGTAAATTTGACACAAATAGGATTAATTTGATGACATGAAGTGAAATGAGTTAAGGATGAACAAATATGGTCAGTGGCATCACTATCAAGAATCCAAGAACTGAAGGAAGAAAGGAATGTATTACTAGTTTGTCATGTTGGAAGGAATAATAGAGACTTGATTAGAAACATTGTCACTAGATTTGGCGGTTGTAAAAGAGAGTTAACAATACTTGATACTACTCAAGAGAGTTAACCATCAATTTTGGATGATAATTCATTCTAATTGACAAAGTAAATTTAATCTAGATTTAATCCAATTTAAATGGAATCGAAAAAATCCAAATTAATTTGATCCATTTAAAATGGATATGGATTTTAGATCCAATCTATTTTATTGGATCTAGATTGGATCTTGAAAAATTCAATCTATGAACACCCCTACTCCCAAGGCACAAACATATAAATAAGTGGAAAAATTTATATAGGCACAAAGAAATAAAAAGCAAATTTAAACTATTAGTTCAAATTAATCTAATTCTTTCCAAAACTAAACCTACAATTTTGTGCCATGTATTTTATTACTTTCTATCATATATAAGAGCAATTTTATCTTGCATGTACAAAAGTCAAAGCATTTATGTTTGCAACACTAACAAATACGAAAACACAATAAAATTAAAGAAAGAACTTTTATTAATACTAGAAGGTTCTATAGTTTCACAAGATATGGTGTATCATCTATACATACATCAATCTTTATATATGGAATCTAAGAACCATAATAATCAAAACATGTTAAGAAAGTTACAACAGGATGTGCTACACGGTTTAACTAGTATTAACACTACTAGATTGTCCTTAGTAGATAATATTTTGTTCCCTTCCATAAGATGATATCATCATCATTTGACTGATTGAGCTCACCAAGAGATCATTTATTGAACATGATTTAAAGTCAATCATCACAATTCTCCATCTTGACTCCAAATCATGGAAGAACTCTCAGTATAATCTTCTTTTGTCCTCAAACAAAAAATTAATTCACTCCAAGTATTGTTTGAACCTCAATCTTTACATGGATTTTATAAACATATAAATGAGATTCTCCTTTGAGGCTATCCTCTCGTTTCTACCTTTGTAGACTCAACAAAGTCTCTCAAGAAGTGCAATCTAATATTTATGTGTTGATGATCAACTAGATGAGTAACTCTTTAACTATTATAGTGAATAATCACACAATTTTACACAATACTCAACTCTTTCATCATCCCCTTCAAATAAGAAAAAAAAATATTTTTTCCTCAATCTTTTTGAAGGGACAAAGGATTCCAACTTACATAAAATAGAAATAAATAAAAAAACTTGAAACACCTTCACAACCTTATATCATAAGTTTTATAACTGTAAAACATCTTCCTTATTTATTAAGATAAAAATTATAATTATAATCATAAAATTATACCCATACTTTATATATATATATATATATATATATATATATATATATATATATATATATATATATATATATATGCAAGTGATCGTTATGTATGTTAGATAGGTAAGATGACAGTCAAATCATAACGTTTAAAATAAGAATTTTTTAAAATTTTAAAGAGTTGTACTTTGGATATTAAATATAATTTTTTGACTTGTAGGTTTTGAAACTATTAGTATAAGAGTCAGTGTAAAATGAAATAAAAATTAATTGTATAAATAAAATGAAAAAAATATATTATTATGCAATTATAATTCTATATTTTTTTAAAATAATTACATGTTTATTAAATTGTTTAGTGCTTCTATTTATTTCTTAAAATATTATATTTATTTTTATCTGTACAAGTCATTTTATTTAAATTACTTATCTAACAAGTATTAATCAAATTTAATTTTTATTTATTTCCATAAATTTAATATTTTTAATTTTCAATTTAAACTAATATTACCGAGTTTGTTTTTAATCGGGACTAAAAAAATGACACAATTGTTCACAAGAGTGGATCGGTGTCATGTGATTAAAAAACAATTTCAAATTTATGAGAGAAAGACAAATCTAGTTCAAATATGGCAGAATAAAAAAAATATTTAAATATAGTATTATTGTTAATACTTAATGTAATCAATATTATCCTTAAATATTTCTAGTGATTAATATTATTATCAATGCTTCATATAATTTACATTATTATTAATACTTCTTGTAATTATTATTATTAATTATTGTTATTATTATTATTTATTGTAATTATTATTTTATTAAGTTAAATACATTAATATTAAATGTGTATGCAAGAAATTTTAAATATAGTTATTATTTTTAACAATACGTTATCTTATTCAGTAATTCTTTTATCTCAATTGATTAATATTTATACTTATAATTAATATTTGTTGCCATCAATACTATTATGAAATGCATGTACTTATATTTAATATAATATTTAATGTTTCATGTAATTTATATTATTTTTAAATTTTAATCCGTTTTGTCACGTGCAGATGTTAATAACTTGAACGGACAGACTGGAGCTCAAATTATAAACCTTATTTTTGGATCTTAAAAAACAGATATATGTTATGAGATAAAAGAGGATGAAGAAGTGAATATAGGGAAGAAACATTATAATAAAGTGTTTTCTAAATAACTTAGCCAATTGCTATATCCCAACCATGGTTGCACCTTGTACACACAGACACAACCATATGAGGATGAGTCATATCTTTGGGATATGGATTGATGCTTGTGTTCCCTTAAGCGCAGTTGTATGTGGTCCTTGATTGGCCAAGTGCCCTTATTAAATTCCTTTAAAAATGAAATGACTAAACGGATTAGTGGTCCCAACTCCCTTATTTGGCACTAAGCAGAGATATGATATACATACCCTGAGACCACACTGGAACTTTGAAATTATGCCTTTTAATCTCTTGGGGCCACAGTAGATGATTTAGAGTAACATTTGTAAAAAGCTAAAGCTTAGGATTGATATGGGGTACCCACATACCCACATATATGAAGTATAATTATTATACTAATACCTTGTTTAAAACAAGAAGTAAAATAAAAGCCTTTTGTCTCCTGCTAGTACAGTTCTTTTCTCTTAATAATTAAATTGTTAATATAGTTAAAGGATGAAACATACTTACACAACGGCTAGAGATATTTTAATCCAGTGATGGACACTGCACAAATTTTCTATTATATTAAGTACTGTTCGATGGTGATGGAGTATGACTTAGATGATCACATTTGTCCATATTTTGATCCAGCTTCGGTTCTGGGAGAAACGGACCCCAGCATCAAACTCAGCTAACGCTCACTGCAACTCTGGCCTTGTCTTATTGACTGGTTTTGGCATCGTCTGGAAATTGATCACACTAAGTCATTGACCCTTTTGCTAACAGGGTAGTGCATTCAATAATAATAAGATAATTAATTAATTGTGCTGATCAATGAAACAGTAATCATTAAAGGTTAAAGACTAAACGGTCCCATAATTAAAAAAGTTTTCAAGTTTCAACAAAAGAAAATTGACAGATAAGAAGCACATCTCATATCTTACATGTAACTGAAAAGAGTGAAGGATGAAAAATTTTAAAAGAGGATTTGTTTGTGTGGGGAGGGAGGTTCATCTTTTCCGAGGGAAAAAATCCAAAAAAGACGACCTGTAAAACCCAGGCAGGTTTGGCTTTATCTGGTGGAACTATTTGTTACAGCCAAGGCTTGGTTGCCGCCTTTGCCAATTGTACCCTTAATTCTTCCTTTTTTCCCCTCTTTTCCGTGGATTGTCTCTTGTCTCTCCCCTCATTCCGTCTCCTTAAATACCCCATAGGTTTATTGGTTCCAGAAGCAAAAACCACAGAGACATGCTTAGAGCTCAAAGTCATTTTATGAGTAAAGCACTAGAACTAGAGCATTCCCCTCCTCTTTGTTGGCCTCCTTTTACTCTTTCTGTCCCTCTGTTACATAATTAAGGGTACGTAGCTCTTGATTTTGCTGTCAAATGAGACTGATTCTTTCTCTCACTCATCTCATCACACTCACATGTGACACAGTGAATTAGCTAGCATTTACCCAGTGTATGTGTTTACTTAAATCTTTCTGAGTTTTGGAATCTGATACTGTATTGTTTTGATGATGCAGATTCTAGTCAAGTTCAAGATGAAAATTGTTATCTCTCCCATTGGTGAAATAATGGGCTTGCCTGGCTCCCTGAATGCCATGTAAGAAGCCTGTCAAAGAAATTGTCAGCCTTTTTATTTGGCATGAGGGGAGTCATGCAGGCTAACTAGTCAATCATTTATGAGGAGAGTTGTACAAGTTTTGACGATAGAATTGCTATTTATTATGATTGGTAAAATGGTGAGTTTGCCTGACTCCCTGTACTCTATGTAAGAAGCTTGGCAAAAGGAACTCACAGCGTTTTCATTTGACACAAGGGGAGTCATACATGCAGGCTGACAAGCCACTCAATCAGATATGAAGAAAGTTATGTAAGTTTTGATGATGTTGATTGTTATTTACTCTGATTTATGAAATGATGGACTTGTCTGGCCCCCTGTATGCCACGTAAGAAGTAAAAAAGGATTTAACAACCTTATTTGCCCTAAGGGGGCTCATCCAGGCTAATTTGATTTTTAACCAATAGTCATGAAGATATGTTCAGAATACAAAATCCAACAGAAAAAAGTTATCCATCAACTTAAAAAACAGAAGAAAAACAAAAGTAATTGACCAAGCAATTAAAAACAAATCAATGGCTTTCAAATTCCAATTAGTTGTGAAACTGAAAGGGAGTTAATTAATAGCATTCAGAGCTTAGGTTTCTTTAACTTATCAGCCTCCCATAAAAGGTTAGCATTAGTGGTCTTTCCATCATTGCGAAGGTAACCAAACCAACTAATAAGACCAACCACAAACACTCATCATCTATAAGCATCACATAAGAGCATTAAATATGTCAATGATAGAAGTGGCAGAACTTTTCATTTCAATGCAGATGGTACGTAGCAGGGCTGACAGTATATAGGGTAACAACCTTTTCATTTCCCATTTATTCCTGATGCAAACAATCATTAGTGTCCGTTTGATGCACGAAATTGGAAATGGAAATGGAAATTGTGCTTGGACTTGGAATTATGACATTTAGAAGTTCATCTAGAATTGGAACCACAACTCTAAAGTCCAATTCCACGGAATTCTAACATAATTAAAGCGAACATTTCTCCGTTCCAAACCTCTACCCGCTAAATTACAATTCCTAAGTTCATCCTCACTATTCTGTTGTTCTCTCCGTCTTTGTTGCTCCAGCTACCACACACAATGTCATCACCCCTACCATCACAATCCCTAACACCGATCACTGCCACCTGACTCCCACTGATTGCCGTCATGGTGCCACCCCCTTGCCCAACTACCACCACTCCAATCATCATTGTTGTCGTTGTAATTACCACTGCCAACAATGATTGCTACCGTGTCACTCTCATAATTTTTGGTTGTTGCCAACATCACCATACCCATTCCCCCCACCTCCGATAACCATTGTCACTCCTACCATCACCAATCACCATTCTTACCACATCAATGGCCATTACCACTCTTCCACTCTTCACCATTACCTCCACCACCACTCCTGTCACTACCTACCATCTCCACCACCTATCTACCCCAACTATCATAATTGTATACCCATAACTACCCCTAGCTAAATAGAGATGTCAAAAAGGAGATTGAAATTAAACTTAGAATTGTAATTGTAATCACTAATTCATTACGCAACACAAACATAGGAATTATAATTCCAAACCAATTAGAATTGGAATTGGAATTTGGAATTACAATTTTGATCGACAAATCCAATTCCATGCACCAAACGAATCCATAAATGTTTCATAATCGATCCATTACTTAGAAAATTTCAGAAACCATGCATCACTGAAATTTTTGTGAAAAAAAAATTGGATAAATAATTCTCCTCAGAAATCATAAAGTTGCTATTCATAAGTAAATAGGTCGGGGTACACCCATAATAGATTTAAAGACACAGCCATCCTACCTTAAAGTGAACATTGGGTGAAATATTTTAGTCAAAGGCCTTAGAGGATACTGCTCCAGAACAGAGAAAGTAAGCTGGAACACGCACCCCTCGTAAGTCAGAGGGACCCCAATTGTAAGCAAAACAAACCAAGCAAATGTCAGAATCATCACAAACAGGTCGTAATTAACAATAGTCAACATACCGTGATAAGACTCATCCATTTAAAAATGTTAGAATCATCAAAGACTACTAATATCAGAATCAACAATCTTTTTTCTCGCTGCACCTCTTTGTTCTCCTTGTACAGCCAGCCTTGCTCGATGCCTGCACTTAAAACACAACCCAAAAGGTCAAAGATCTTATTATTGAAGAATCAACTTTAAGACAAATGCAAGAGATGGCATCAAAATTGGGAACAAACAAACCACCACCATGCAAAGTTAATCCAAAATATAACCTACACACCACAACAATTACATCTATTCAGATTCATTACCCATAAAGAAGTGAAAGTCACACCAGTTACTCGCAACAATTGTATTCATCACGAATTCTAATCAGAAAACAAAAAATTAAAAAAAATAATGAGTGGCAACGAACCTGCATGCTTGATCGCGCAACATAGAGAACAATTTAATTGCAGTGTTGAGAGATTGATATATTTGACTATGGGTGAGTGTGAACAAACTTGAGAAAGCGTACAAAAGATACAGATTACAAAGTATGGAGAATTTAGATGGGAAATGAATGAAAAAAAAAGTTAAAAATAGATGTATGAATGCAAAGCGCAAACCCTAAAGAAGTGGACCCCACCATGACCACGATGGTCTCTGGCTCAGTTGGCACCATAAAAAAAATCCCAGTAGTTTTAGTTAAGAACACCAGTTCTAACAAAGAATAATAAGAAGAAAAAACTAAAAATTAAGATTAAAATCGATTTATATATAAACTGAAATTTTTTATGTATTTATAATGTACATTTAAGTTCACTTTTACTGCGTAGAAACTTAATTAAAAAATTTCTTATTTTAATTTTTAACATTCTTTTATGTGGAAACTTGTCTAGATATATATTTATTCTACACTAAATGTAATTTGTCTAAACACATTATTTTAATTACATTTCATTGCAAATAACTGAATAGCCAACACAATCCAATTGCTATAAATATATGAGAGAATTATACCACCACAGGTTATACTCTCTTTTTTTTTTCCCTTTCTCGTATTAAAAGAGGTTAATATAATGTAAAAAAGGTGTTAAAATAATATTTTTTAAAGAATTAAAAAAAAAAATTGTGTAAGATAAAAAAAATATTGAATTAAGTATCCAACCTAAGTAGGCATAAGCAGAATAATTTAATACAAAATATATGATATTAATATATATAACATAATTAATTTATAAATGTATATATATATATATAAGCTGTTTAAATTTATATGTATATATCCATATAATACATCCAAAATTGAAAAAAATTTTAAAATATATCAGGAAATAAATTCACATAATATCTTTTCCCTATGTAAGACTATATACTTTCGTGTCGAAACAAGATTATAATAGTTCATGTGACAACAAATTAAAAATAAATATGGTTAAGTGATTGTATTGCTTTAATTATAATAAAAAATATTCATTCCACTTATTTCATAATATTCAACATAATAAATGTAATAATTATATGACTTTCAAAAATACTATACACTAAACACTATAACTATAAACTAATACTTGAAAAACATAATTGGATTTTTGGGAGTAGAACCTAAATCAATAATCTAATCTAATTCTAACAACTTAGAAAGTTTTAAAAACTTACTAAATCTCATTTTTAAGTGGTTAACAAAAAAATTTATTGATTTTTTCACTATTTAATACTTTCATTTTTGTTATTTCACATCAATCACGTACTCATCATTATCACCATATCACTCTAAATTTCATATACATAACATCATTTATAAATGCTACATTCATATATGCATAATATAGTCATATCTCATTCTCAAATATCATAAATTATTATATTTCATTTTCTTTATATTTTATGTTATTTTTTCATAAACACCGCACTTTATAACCACACTTTATAATGCATCAATCATCATATATAAACTCTAATTTATAAACATCATTATCTAATCTTAAGTTAAACTAGAAAAAGTGAAAGATTTATTTATTGAGATTATTTCAGTGAGTGTTTTCACTTCAGTAGTTTCTAAAATTGTTTTAACATTTTTTCTTAATAAAATTTTAGATCGATCATTTGAGCAAAGTAATTTATCATTTAAATACCTTAAATATCCAATTAAACAATTGAATAACTAAATTTTAAAAGAAAATAAAAATTGATATGATTTTTTTCTATGTGAAGAGGGATTTGTCTTTTTAAATGACATAAACTCATGAGGAGAAATAATTAAACTAAACTAAACTATCATCCATAGTTTTCAAACATTAAAGTTTATCTCTTGAACAACATATAATTGTTTCAATAAGATGAATAAACATCATAAACCAAATATTTAATTTTAACTAAATTAAGCAAGTACTTTTTCAATTTAAAACAATTTATCATCTACATACTATTCAAACTATACTTACTTTATTTCAATTAGATCAAAAGAGATTAACTTGTCAAATAACAAACATTCAGATATCTCACAAATCAAAACAACATCAATAGCTTAACTCAAACTAATAGATATCATAAAATTCAAAGGTTTACACCAACAAGTATATTCATCAATTATGTATATTTGTCTAATATCACTTTTATTACAAATAATTCATGTCAAAATAAATATAATTTACATCTCAAAACTAGTACTCAATTCCAATTCAATACCAAATTTGCACTTAATGCATTCACAAGGATTTATCTTAGAGTTTTATCCAACTAAATATATTATTCAACAATATTTTATTTGAGTTGAGTAAATTAGGTTATTTTCTCATACCTTAATTATTGTACTTTTCTAAAAAAAATACTCCAAAACCAAACAAGTTAGAGAATTCTAGATGTTTTATAAATATATATATATATATATATATATATATATATATATATATATATATTTTAGAGAAATGAAACATAAGTTTATTTTGTAATATAAAAAATATTTATAACATTTAAATTAAAAAATTATTTAAACATATAAAAAAATTCTTTACAAAATATTTATTTATAAAAACAAATATTGAATAAAAAATCATTTAATATATTAAAAATAAGAGTAATGTAATAGTAATATATAAAAATTGCATTATCATTCATTTTAATTTTTATTAGTTGAGAACATAAAACTTTTTATGATGACAATGTATAAAATGGATAGGTTGTTAAAAAAACTTAGATTTTATTAAATATATTGTTTATAGTTTAATATTTTTATTCATATTGTGATAGGTTGATAGTGTGTGCATTCTAGTTACATTTTATAAGTTTATTTGGTAAGAGTAATATATATATATATATAGAGAGAGAGAGAGAGAAAAAAAAAAAAGAGACAGAGAGAGTTACATGTAAGTTATTTTAATATAGATCTTGTATATAAGTTAAATTTTTAAAAATTTAAGTAATTTATATATATATATATATATATATATATATAATTCATATTAAAACGATACTTTTATTTATAAACAACTTGATAAGCGATATCTGTCATGCACGGCATATCCAATTTTCAGTGAAGTTACTTTAAAATAAAAATATTACTTTGACATAAATTCTTAAAATTAAAGAGAGTTATTTATAAAATGAAGAGATATGTACATAAAAAAATTATTCAAATAACTTTTTTTTCAATTTATAAACAAATGTATTTAAATTTTAAAAAGTTATGTAGGATCTACATTAAAACAATACTTTTTATTTATAAATAATTTTCATTCTTTTATAAATCATTTTAAATTACTTGAAATAACTATTTTTACAAGAGTAATCTAACTTAATATTTTAAAACTACCTACAAAACTTCTCAATGACTTATTTTGAATAATAAAAATTATTATTTTTCATAATGGAATTCACATCAAGAACATATAAATTGGTGAGATACTTTAAAGTTTTTTATAATTTCTTTAATTTGTACACAATTACTTGTCAATATATAAAGATTGCTTTTAATAAGAGTAAGTAAGGGAAGGTTAAATTACATATTTTCTAAAAAAAATACTTCCGATGCTATATTTTATTTTGCTTTTTATGTTCATAAACTAGACCATTCCATAAATAATTTAAGTTTATTAAAAAGTGGACAAAGACCCTTCTTTTATCATAATTGTAAATTTGTGTATGAGATTATATTTTTGTGGGTGGTTCAATGGCTACTGGATTGATAAGTCCAACAAATTCTTTATTAAAATAAACTTTGATTAACTCTGATATCATATTAAAAAATATACTTTAAAACTAACTCAATTTTATAAAATTAATTTATAAAAGATAAAATTTACATTTTCCTATATATTATATATAAAATGTCTTAATCTTATAATCTTCAACAAAATAAAAGATAATATAAAAAGTTATAAAAGACATTTAAAATAAAAATAGTATAACATAAAAGTTCATTTCAGCTAAAAAAAAATGAGTTTGCTTCCATAAAAAATGTTGATATCCATTTGGTATGTTTTATATATTTTTTTATTTAATAAATTGACGTATATAGATTAATGTAAAAGAAAAAAAAAAAACTGGTGAAACATAATGAATGATTTGTTTGAGTTAGAAAATATGGAAAAATATAATAATTATCTTTCAAAAACTAATTTAGACACTAATGTAAACTTTAGAAAATTTGTGTTTTAAAATATAATAATATTTAAATTTATATATACTCTAAATAATTTGAATAATTAGGTATTTTTAAAGTATAGCTAATATTATACCGCTATATCATATTAGGAGAGAAAATAAGAGAAAATAAGGCAAAATGACTAAAGGAGAAGGTGTTGACAAAATAGAGAGAGTTGTTAACATGATGAATGAAGTCTGTGTGTAGAAGAGAAGAATGAAGTGTTGTATATAAAATATGTTACATGATCTTACAGAAGAATTCCCTAAACAAAATTGACTAAACAAGGTATCCATAACTGGAGTAACCAATGGGGTTAAATATCTTAATCAGCATAGCAAGAACCTCTTTCATGTTAGGCCTAGCCTGTGGTGCATCAGCTGTGCACATCACCCCAATCCTCAGCAACTCACTCATCTCCTCAGCTCCACCAACAAGCCCAGAACCCATCACCAAAACTGGCACAGAACGATTCAACCCATGATGATTATTATGTCGGTGTCGTCCATAACCCATAACACGCCTAGCCCATTCCACCAAGCACTCTTCCCCTCCATCCACTGCTCTTCTTGCTGCTGCAAGCTCCATAATCAACACCCCAAAACTGTACACATCCCCTTTTGTAGTAGCCTGCCATGTGTGTCCATATTCAGGTGCAACATACCCCACTGTCCCAGCCACCATAGTGCTCACATGGCTATCCCCAACATCAACCACTCTCGCAAGCCCAAAATCAGTTACTTTGGCCTTCCCATCTTTATCTAGTAACACATTGCTAGCCTTCACATCTCTGTGCACAACAGAAGGGTAGCACTCGTGGTGTAGATACACTAGTGCACGTGCCACATCAATTGCCACTTCTAGCCTCCTCCTCCATGTCAAACGTGTTCTGTCAGTCACTACATCCTCCAAGCTTCCACCCTCTATGTACTCATAAATTAGTATCTTTTCTGAGTCGTTTAGGCACCACCCGTAGAGTGTGACCAGGTTTGGATGAGGCCAACCAAAGCCACGACCACTCAGAACCTCCATTTCAGCCTTGAATTCCTTCTCACCCTCCAGGCCTTCCCTTTGGAGCTTCTTCACTGCCACTTGTCTGCCATCTGAAAACACTCCCTTGTACACTGTTCCAAACCCTCCTTTTCCTATGATTCTGTCCTCTGAGAAGCTGCTAGTTGCTTTCAGAATGTCGGCATGTGTGAAAGCTGTCTTGTTCAAACGGATGACCTTCACTGTGTCGGACATCCATGGTGAGGATCCCGAGCTGCTGGAATCATGCCATTGTTTTGTGTCTCTCAAGAGGTATCTCGGTTCATCTGAAGGGCCTTTCACCGATACGCAGACTAAGATAGTGAGAAGTCCACATACTATGAAAACCAGTGTTATAACCGCAAACACCAAAAACACAGACACTCTCGAGGACTTTTTATGGTCTTTCTGAGAGGTGGTGTTTCTATCTTTGGTAGTGTTCTGAATAAACTGGGGTAGGATCAAAAGGGGGTTGCCTAAATATGAATTTTCTTCAAAGGTAGCGAACTGTCCGTTTGATGGGACCTCACCTGATATGAAGGGATTGTATGAGATGTTGAACTTGCTAAGCTCTGTCAATTTGTTCAAATTCGTTGGAAACATTCCCGAGAAATTGTTGTATGACAGATCCAGATTCATCAGGCATTTCATGTTGCCAATTTCTTGGGGAATTTCGCCTGAAAACTCGTTTCTTGTGATGTTTAATACCACCATGGAAATACTTCCTATCTCTCGAGGTAACTTCCCAGAGAGATTGTTGAACCCCAAGTGCATCATGCTGAAGTTGACCATTGACCCAATCTCCGGAGGAATTTCACCACTGAGCTGGTTCGAACTTAGCTGAATATACCCGGATATCTGTGTTACACGAAAGGAAGAACCAGGTTCACAAAACGGGAAAACACCATACCCTTTGATCAGTTTGTCCCAAAGTTCTCTACATTTTTTCCTTGTTAAAAGGCTATACACAAAGCTGAATGGAGGGTAATCTGCAGGTATCCATCTCCTCATTGCCAAACATTCACCAGATCCAGCAACCATTCTATAGTTTTTCCTATTGGATTCAAATGTGGCCATTGCATTCCTTCCAATTTTGGACAGTTCAGAAGGCAATTTTCCAGAGAGCTTATTGTTGGCAAGGTTTAGCCATAACAAGCTTGAACAGTTTCCCAACTCTGGAGGGATTTTTCCAGTTAAAGAATTGTTTGCGAGCATCAACCATAAGAGGGAGTTCAAGTTTCCAAGGGTTGGTGGTATAGACCCACTCAAATTGTTGAAGGCAAGGTCAAGCGCTTGCAGTTGAGTCATGTTTCCAAATTCCGGTGGAATGGATCCATTGAACTGGTTGTAGCATAACATTAGAAACTTCAGACTTGACATTTGAGAGATCTCAACTGGTAACGGACCTGAGAAGTTGTTGTAGCTTAGGTCTAACCGCCAAATGTTTGGCAATGCGAGAATTCCTGAGGATCTCAATCCTCCAGTGTAATTATTTGAGTGCAACAGAAGAAAACTCACTTGCTTAAATTTTCCGAATATCTCTTGTATTTCCCCACCAAATCGGTTTCTGCTCAAATCCAAGAAGGTCAAATTGGTTAAGTTCAGAAGGGACTCGGGAATCTCTCTTGAAAAGCTGTTGTTCCCCAAGTACAATGCTTTGAGCTGCGAAATGGATCCTATCTCAACAGGAATACCCCCAGTAAATTTGTTACTAGAAAGATTCAGACTGCTTAAATTCTTGCAGTTAGCAAACCCCTTAGGTGCCTCACCAACAAATCCATTTTGCGAAAGGTCTAGTTCTTGAAGGCTACAATTCAAAGGCAAAGCTTCCAAAGGAATGGTCCCACTTAGATGGTTCTCCGCGACAGAAAACATTTTGAGCCTGGCAAACTTCATCCACAAGCTGCCACTCAGATTGTTGGTGCTCAAATCCAAGTACTGCAACATGAGACATTGATCAAAGCAGTTTTCAATCCTGCCAGTCAAGTTATTATTACCTGAGACGTTCAGAGTGACTAAATTGTCACAAATGGCAGGGAAATTCAATCCAATATCCCCAAAAAATCTGTTATTTGACAAGTCCAGTGTGTGCAAGCTTGTCAATCCAGTCAAGTTCAGCTCCCCTTCAAGAATATTATGTGATAGGTTGAGATGCACGAGCTTGTGGCAGCGCCTCAAGTCCTCAGGAATCTCACCAGAGAGCGTGTTCTGAGAGAGATCAAGGTGCACGAGTTCAGTGAGCTGCGAGAAATTCTTGAATATCTCACCAGTGATATCACTCCGAGAAAGGCCTATGCGAACCACCCTCCCCGTAGCACTGCATGAAATTCCACTCCATTCACAAGGATTGGAGGTACTGGTGTTCCAGTTTATGTACGCTCCTTTGTCTGCAAGAGTTTTGCTGTCCAGGTACGATTTCAGCCTCAGCAGAACCTCTTTGTCTGTTTCCAAAGATTCCCCTATAACAACGTTACCTACCAAAACCAAACCCAAACAAGAAATGCATCGGTTAACTCAAAAACACAAGTTTATATAACAGAATCACCAACCTTTGCAACACAATAAAATAATACTAATCCTCAGAAGACAATAAAGCAAATAAGAGCTTCACTTAGAAAAAGAATGGGTACCTGAAAGAAGGAGCAAGAAAAAGAACAAGAGTAAGCCACAAGAATGAGTTTCCTGCTCTGACATTAATGTTGCTACGAGAAGTTTTCCTTTTTTTTTTTTTTTTTTCTTCTGTTGCCTCTCCTCTTGTTTTCTTTATTGAGCAAAACTCATGTGCTGATGATTGCCAGAATAAAATAAGAGTGACTCAAGAACGTGAGGAATTGGAAGCCATGGGGAAGCGTGTTGGACTGGAAGGTGCAGCAGCAGGGGGACAAAAAGGAAATGGCAACAGGAATTTTCCTTTGCATTATATGTTTACTCGTTGAAGATACGTGCGTTCAGGTCTCAGGAATTATTGTAATTTAATGAACGGTTGCTATGATTATGTAAAAACAAAAGAAGGGTATGCTCTGCTTGATGTTGTTTGTTAATGAATGTGAATGAAATAGGTTGCGTGTTTCTACTTTGGGGGCATTAATTTATTCAACTGTTCATATTTATCAATGCTAGCATAAGGAAAAGATAAAGAAGCTCACGTTTTCGATCTAGAGACCGGTCGAGCCGCCGTTGCTGACCGGTTCGAACAACATTGCCCCGCAGGGGTTTGAGTTTGACCTAAGACTCAACGAAACCGCACAACAAGGACACGGTTTACGCTGATAGATAAGGAGGTTTTTACATAATGCTTCTACATTTTTTTATATGAAAAAGAAAAGTACGTAATAACATTATTGATGTAGTAAAAAGTATTATAAACAATGTTTTTAAAGAGTGTGTTGTTTAAGGAAAAGTTAGAATGAGAAGAGCGTTTTGTAGGTAGTGGTAGTAGATGGCTTTTTGTGAATTTCGTGGAAAATTTGGCAACTATTAGGGGGACAGCATATGTTAATAAGGTAACGCAGTTGGATTTAGACGAGGTTGAATGAAACTGAAGGTGTATCTTATATGTAGTTTGAATAGCTATAAGTCATGTTGGTGAAAACAAGTAAAAGCGAAAGGAACCTCATACCATACCACAACAATTTTGGTAATGCAATACCTTTTTTATGTCAACGTTTTTATTGCTTCTTTGACTTTTTCTTCCATCCCAACAAAAAACTAATACATCACCAAATAAACAGTGTTTGTAGAAATTTAAAATTAGATGGTATTATAATTTAGTTGAAGTAAAAAGTAGTTAGCGAAAGTATAAAAAAATTGAGTTACTTAATTTCGAAAGTTAAACTACGTTCCCGTAATGTTATATTTTAATTTATCTTTAACTAAATAGGAAAGGTTGCATATTATTTAACTATGCCTTACGTTTGGTAATGGGTCACGCTTCATATCTCGACCCAGTTTTGGATTAGCCTGCAAGTTGGGTCTAGTTTTATATACTTTGTCAACTTTACACAAATTAAAAATAAAGCAAGCATAGTTTGATACATTTAAAAAAATTATTTTTATTTCATATATTTGATGATGACATGATGAATATATAATATATTTTCCTTTTGTTCTTTATAGTTTTTTTTTTATTAATTTCAGTTCGTCACTTGTAAAAGTCTATGAAAACTATTTTTATTGACTTGACAACCGTAGATAGAGATATGTTCCATCACATCCATCTCATAATGTTTATATATCTATATACACATTGTGTTCACATAAAATTATTTGAGTTAAATAAAAATTACCACTCTTACATAAACTAAAATATTTATTTTTTAAAATTTGAAAATAGGAATGTAAATAAGAATAGTAACGATAAAAAGGTTATTTGAAAAGAATAGTGAAGACAATTGTAAACGGAAAAAAGTGACGGAAGACAAATATTCAACGTGTTCGTACGTCCATCCAATGAGATTAAGACATGTCACTATTTCAGAAACGTTTTCTAAATTCTTGGTTTGACATTTGTCAGACACGTGGCATTTTTAAGAAAATAGTTCAACTTGGTTAATATGTGTCACGGATTTACAATAATTTGCGTATTATATTATCATGGAAGAGAAGAAGTATTTGGCCTCACAAATTATAGAGTTCTTAATTTGCGACATCAAATGTGTTTAAATTAAGTTAAAAATTTAAATTAATTTTAAAAATCTATTAAATAATGTTAGTCTGAATTTTTTATTATATTTAATTAAAAACAAACATTACTTTAAATTTAAATTCATTTAAAAATTATAGTACTTTTTTTCTTAACTCAACTTAATTTTCAAACCGAAATCCA
The DNA here is from genome assembly GCA_013389735.1 of Phaseolus lunatus. Lineage (NCBI taxonomy): Eukaryota > Viridiplantae > Streptophyta > Magnoliopsida > Fabales > Fabaceae > Phaseolus > Phaseolus lunatus. Next base: position 31,094,074 of record CM023859.1, read on the forward strand.
ACCAGCATGAAATGAATTTGGACAAACATTATTTTAATAGTATAATGAAAAATAGCCTAATCAAATATTAGTATTGGTATAGTTTTAATATAATTAATATGAAAATAACAGTTTTATTATACATAATAATAGTTTGCGATTAAATAAAAAAAATTAAACCATTAGTACATACTATTTTTTGTCTTTTTATTTCATCAGTTGCAAACTGGAAGTAGTTGAAATTTTCTGTTTATCTGATATTTTATTTTGGTCCATCAGTTCTTTGAATTGAGATCGAATAAGGCAGATTAGCCCTTATTTAATTGAATCAACGGGTACAATTCAATTTTCAAAACATAACAATCTTTTAAAATATTTTATTGGTGAATATAAATATGGTGATTTTTTTATTATTTTAAAAAATATTTTTATTGATTTTAGTTCTCATATTTTTCCTTTTTTAAACAATGCATATCGTCATTTAAGAATTCCTCCCATTTAGATAATATTATGAGTATTTGCAATTTTATATGTGCACAATGGTCTTAACGTCACATCATAAAATAACAATAATAATATATTATCCATTTAGATATACTAAAAAATAACAAAAAATAATATTAATATCACAATATAAAATTAAAACCCATTTAGTAATTACGGATAAGAAATGATTTTTTTTTTCTTAAATATTATTTAAATAATTTTCATTTTAATAACCGTACTTTAAGAAGAAGAGTATCGAAACTGTTATAAGGTTTTCTAATTCCTCAAAAAATGTTTTCAATCTTATTAAATATTCTAATAATCTTATTAAAATATTCTCAAATCGTCATATCCATTTATTTCAATCCATATATATCTTATTATAAGGTTGGAATGCGAAAATTATCACCCTACAAAAATTTATTGAGCACATCATCCTAAATGTTAATGGTGATATATTCATAGAACGAATTTAGCGATTGAAATCGTTATATCATTGCAAAGTCAAGAAACCACTATTTGATTAAATCGATTCCACGTTTCATGTAAAATATTGTCGATGGGTGGTGGTAGAAAACTTTTGTCAACAAATCATAGCTCACTCTTCGATTGTAGAGATGTTTACATAAATCACGTTCATTTATCATAATTGTTTTCGATTAACAAGCAAAAAATAAAAACCATATCCAAATTTCCAGTAATATTGAGATAAATATGAATTAGTAAGATGACCTAGAATTTGACTTGCCATAGTGAAAAAATGAAAAACATAACAAATAAGAAAAAAAAAAGTCAAAAACTCAAAAAAACTCTTATACCAACAATAATAATAACAATAACACTAATAATAATAATATTTTCATTATTATTAGTAATATTCTCAATAATATTAATAATACTAATACTAAATCCTTAAACAATTTACCTAAAAATTCAAATTTATAGATAAATACTAAAAATTCAAATTGGTACGTAATTTATGAATAAATTCATAAATAACATCTATAAATAAAATTATGTAAATAAAAATTTATAGATAATATGGTAGGTAAGATTTTTCTATCTTAATCTACTAAAACAACTTACAAATCTTTTCTATCAAACTAGTTTATTATTATAAACGAAAAAAATCTTGTATGTAACTAAATTTTACTTTGAATAATAATTTGTTTATGAATTTAAATACGTAAACAATAACAAATTTTTTTGTAATAAAATTTTTAATTCTATCTTAATTTTATAAAAATAATTGAATAAAATAAAAATTACTTATATATATATATATATAAATTTAGTTATCTATGCAACGTGGGATTCCAATTATTTTAGTGCGGCGCGGTCAATAGTTGTAGTAAGTCAATAATTATTGTAAACGTTATTAGTATTATAAAAAGGTTTCTTGTTAAAATTCTCCACGGAGAACCTTAAATATTAGACATAAACCACACTATCGTGACAACAACATCATTCATGTAACATTTTTGAAACCCTCTCCTTTTCATAAGCGGTAAGAAGCTATTGAAACCAAATTAACAGTCCACAAATTTAATTATTTAGTTTTAAAACATAAACTCATGTCATTATATATGATGTATATCCTAAAGTCATATTACACATGATTGTTTAATTAATTAATAGTATAAACTATGTATAAATTTTTTTAAAGCAATAACAATATAGAGTCTTATGTAATACAATTAACAATTATCAAGCTAGTTAAGAAAGTAAGATTTTGTTTATAATGAAATGGTTACAATAATATTTTTTTATATGTTCTGAGTTGACATTTTAAAATACTTAATATAAAGCGATCATAAGTAATTAAGTAGTAATGTATTATATACGGTGAGATAAATAATAATATTATGATAATGTATCATTTACGTCAATAGATCCTTCCGTTATAAACTTTAAAATAACATTTTTAATAACCTAATTAAAGTATGAATTTGACTAAGTGAGTACTTTTTAACCTAACTTTGTCTACAAATAAACAGATTAAGTCAATGTTTTAGGTTGCATTAGTCATTTAATCTCAGCTTTCACTTGCTCTCCCCCCTCTTACTACATTTAGAAGCACTTTTTTTAATCTCTTCCTTGTTTTTAAACTTACAAATTCACCCATTTCATCACAAACAAGGTGCCAGTTTTGAAATGGTTGGAAGAAGCAAAATCTTATTTGTCAACCTTCAATCAGGTCAACCATGATGTTCTTGTCCAACTTTTGTTCCAAATTCTGTGCATCATACATAATTTTAAGATAAATGTTAACAAATACGTTGTTTAATAAAATCTTTATTAATAATTAAAAGTTGCTAGAAATAATAAAATAACATGAATCTCTTGCTCTCATCTCATATTTATAATTTCATCATTTCAACAGATTTAAACCAAAATATCAAAATGTGTTCCTAAGACTCCTTTTTATCGGAAATAAAAATAAGTGAATCACTTGTCTGAAAAAAGTTTCTGGCTATCAATATTTTTTATAGCTGAGATTTATTTATTGATTTTAAAATAATAAAGCAACCCACGATTATGCTTTCCAAAAAAAAAATGTAATCGAATATTATCAGAAGAACATTTTCTTGATCAAAATCCACTTTATCTCTTTCTTTTTTTTGATATAACCCTGGTTGGCTCACACGTGCATAAAAATTTAAACCAGATTCAACCACATTAAAGTAAATATTCAAATACACAGATTAATTCCAAATTATATTCTATCGATAACTACTTACTATAAAATAGATAATAAATTTTTAGTTCATACAAGTATTTAAATATCCAATATTTTTTTTTTTCAAATTCAATTTATAGTTATCTAAATCTATATTTTTAAATATGGTTTAATGAATTTATCTTAAATTAAAATTTTTAAATTTGAAGTCTAATCTAGGTCAATTTAAATTATGAAACATGAAGTCAGATAAAATACAAATAGGATAGAACAAGTCAAATTGAACTAACTCATACAAGATTAATCGAGTTCAATCAAGTTAAGCCTAAGATAAGTTGGACCGAATCATGCCAAATTCAAACTAGATTAGGCCAACCCAAGTTAAGTTGGGCTAGGCACAACCTCAAGTCGGGTTAGACCTAAGTCAAGTCGTTTTAAAACTAAGTCAAATTGGGTTAAGTTGGACCTAAGTCAGTGTTGGTAAGATTGAGTCCAAGTCAAGCTAATCGAACAATAATCATGTCAAGTTTATTGAGTTGGGTCAAACTTAGGTTAGACTAAGTCAACTTGGGTCAAAGTTGACTTGAGTTGAGTCAGGCTTATATCAAGTTGAATCATGGTTGGCCCTCTTCAAGCTCGATTAGGTTGAGCTCAAGTTGAGCTAAGTCATTAGGTCCAAGTCAAGATGAGAAGGATTGAGCCAAGTAAGTTTGCCTCAACCGTTAAGTTATCATGGGTCCACTTGAGGCAAAATCAACACTGGCCCATGAGGCCAAATCATTCAGGGCTTATTTTGAACTAAGTCGACTCATATCCATATTAAGTCAGGTCGAGGCAAGCCTATGTCAGGTTGAGATCAAGTCGAGCAAGTCGAAGAGGTCCAAGTCTAACCAAGTCGGCAAGGCTCAGGTCTACCTGAAAGGAGTTGAGTCTATGTTGGTCTAAGTCAAATAAGACCTAGGATAGGCCAAATCGTCCGCATCACATTGAGTAAGCCCCAATCCACGTCATAATGAGTTGGGTTGGACCTAGGTTTATCTGAGTCATCCGAGTCCATGTTAAGCAAAGTTGAGTCAGACCAATGTCAAGCTAATTAAGTCGAGAAAAGGTCAAGTAAAGTAAACAAGGTCCATGTCGAGTGAAAAAGTCAAGCTAAGTTGCACTAAGTTGGGCAATGCCCAAGTCAGGTTGTTTTGCCTAGGTCCACATTGGGTCAAGTGGTCTTAGGTCCATGTTGGGTCGAGTGGGCCCAAATTCACATTGGGCTTAGTTAGTTCAAGTCCACATCAAGTTGAGTTGGTCCTGGTCCAGATCGAGATAAGTTGACCCACGTCAAGTTGATCTCATGTGAAGTCAAGTTGGGTCGATCCTGAGTCATTCGAGTTGAGATCGATCCATTTAGATTGCGTTAAGTCGAGCCAAAATAGGTAGAGTTAGACCTATATTAGGTTGACTTGAGTAACTCAACTCAAGCTAAGTCAGGTTAAGCCCAAGTTAGGCTAAGTTTGGTCAGGCTTATGTTGATTTAGGTTCAAGTCAAGAAAGATCGAATTGGATTGGACCCAGTCATGCATGGTTATGTCGGATTTAGCAGAGCTCAAGACAAGATGAGTCTAGTTGAGCCATACAGTTTGGCTTAGGTCGAGCCCCTATTAGGTTGAATTAGATTGGGTCAGGGACAAGTTAGGCATAGAATGCTTTAGGTTAAGCTCGGGTCAGTATGAGTTATGCTAGGTAGAGTCCATATTAACTTGTGTAAGATTTGGCCCATGTCAAGATGGGTCAAATTATGTTGATCTTAGTTTGGTCGAGTCAAGTTTAAATCAAAATGAAACGAATCGTGTGAGTTGAGTTTAATTAGACTAAGTCAACATTAGGTTAGATTAAATATAAATTTAAATTCAATTTCAATTTAAATCTAAATTTAAATTTAATTTAAAAAATCTAATTTAAGTTTAATCTAATTGATAACTTGGATTTAGTTTGAATTAGAAAAATTCAAATTAATTTAATTTAATTAGAATGGATAAATGTTAGAATCAATCTATTTTATTACATCTTGATTAAATTTAGATTAGATTTTTAAAATCTAATCCATAATCATTCTTAATACAATATATAATTAATGATTTAATATTATTTTGAATATGCAATAAAAATGGGTTGGAATGATGGCTTCTAAAAAATGATTGTGAAATATAATATTAGGTCTTGGTATCCATATTTAATACTTAATAGACAAATATTGACTTCAAGATTTTCACCCCTCATTCACGAGCAATCTACTTTGAACTTTGAAGTGTGAAATGTCACATAAGACTATATGAATGCATGAATATATTAAATTGATATCAATCACGAATAATTGACCAGCACACGCTTGTGGAAATTGAAGACAAAATGTCCATTGTTCAACATCGCCATTTTTTGGCTTTTCCTTGTCAAATAAGGACTAGAAACAAGGAATACAAAACGTGGGTTTAACTTGCAAACAATATTTACCATGTTTCTTAATTAAAAAAATATTTATCAAGATTAAGTGTTTTTAGTCTATAATTATATCAAGATATCTTTTCAATAATGCATAATGTATTTTAGAAAATATTTGAACTTTGTCTTGTATTTTAGGAAAACCAACTTTTAGGTTTGTGAAATCACTTTCAAACAAACAACTTTTTTCATTTGATGTAATATGTTAGTTACTTAATTTTTAGACATAAAGCACATTTATTTATTCAATTTTAAACTTTATCATAAATATTTTATAAACTATTCATTTATTTAAAAAATGACTCCTCTATGTCTAAAAAAATCACTCATTTATATAAAATACAATGTTTCAAATGATGTTTTAAACCTAGTACGAGTTCAACCTTGTAGATGTAATTACCTATCCTTAATCTTCAAAACTCACCTCACTGTGAGTGTTAGAGGCCAGGTAGTGTAACAAGTGAGACAGAGAGAGGTCGAATAAGTAAATTTCATACTCATAATTCATAATTCGAATACATTATCAAAACTAAATGAAATCTGATCGTCAATCCATGGTTTTATGCCTAAAATTAAGTTCTGGAATGTGTAATACGTGTATATGCTTCACACTTTTTTTTATAACAATTTAAAATATAAATCAATTATTATTTTTAATTAATTAAATAATAAGTTAAATTATATATTTGACTAAAAACATGATTTAGTTTTTAAGATTCTTAATTGCTATATTTTTAATTAACTTGTATAAATTATTTAAAGTAAAAAATACTATTACTGGATTCTTCTATGGAAAACTTGAACACAATTTGTTATATAAGCCAATTCAATCACCCAACCCAGTGATTCAAATACACCCTTTGGAGCTAAAACATCATCATCGAGAACCTTCTAGCACCAAATAACATTAAAAAGAACAAAAACATTAAGCATTTGCATCTCCTTTTCCCAGAAAAATGAAATGCACTTGATAATTCTTTTTGCTGCGGAACTCTTTATTTTTAAGAATGGCTAACATTATTTTTTGGGAGGGAATGTTCCTATGAAGTGGGCCATCCCAGTTAGTATTGAGCCCACCAGTCCTAACAAGGTTCTTTTGTCATTGGCCCAACTTAACCTAAACCAGGTATCAGATCAACGTAAAATTTGCATAACCTGTTACAGTAAAAATTGGCGTTCAGATATTTGTTTCTGATTGCGTACATGCCTTAAACATATAGGCTTCTTCTTCCTGCACCCCTACATTTTTCTTTCTGCACCCCCACAATTTTGTAAATTCCAAAACTGACCTTCATCTTTTATTTGAAAAAACTAAAGTTTTTTAGGTTACTGGATTTCGGGATTTAGGAGTGTGCTACGGATTCATCAATCTGGAAGTGAATGTTTCGAAGGCAAATCGTTAATTTCTGGATTGTTGAATCCGTAAGTCTAATTTCTATTACGGATTGATGAATCCGGAAGATTACCGGATTCACCAATCCAGAAGATTATCGGATTTACCAATCCAGAAGATTTACGGATTCCCCAATCCGAATTGAGGGATATTTTTGTCTTTCCATTACATTGTGGGGATGCAGAAAGAAAAATGTAGGGGTGCAGGAAGAAACTGGCTAACATTGTCTTCGTATAAGAATAATATTGGTATAGAAAATAAGACCAAACCGATGATCCCATTGCTTAACACAACAAATATTTGAGGAACAGTGCAACTAAATGTAATTAACAACTAACAAAAGTGACTAGCGACATAGAAGTGAGTTAGAGTTTCACAACTTCATGTTGAGAACCTTACCTAAGGGCTGGTAGGATCCAGGTGTTCCATATGATGAGGAAGAAGTAAATGGTTTAGGGGTAGATTCCTCCCTAAGTGCAGTAAGAGCAAGCCTCCTTCTCTGTCTATGTTCCCTATGTCTCCTTATTTTGTCCTCTAGTGCTGCTTTAGCATTCTCAGCAAACTCAGCTCTGCTTAGAGCCTGTTCTGCACGAGCCCTCAACTCCGAAATTTTCATTGATGCAATGTCCAACTCTTTTTTCATCAATGCTAACTCTGAAAATCTTCCAACTTCCCCTACCACTCCTTCAACTCCACTTGTCTTCTCAACTAAGGATTTGCCTGTGACATGCTCAATGTTCTTCTCACTATATCTCTCTTCAGCTTCAGCCTCCGAGTGAACATTTTCATGAGTAATCTTTTCATTCTTGTAAGCCAGCCTATGTTCCTCCAGCTTAGACTTCAGCAATGCAATTTCCACCTGTGTTTCAATGCCGCTCCCCTTGTTCATGTTTACTTCTGCTTTAGCCTCATGTAACTCACTTGTGAGTGATTCATTAGTAATATTCAAGGCATTTATTTCTTCCTTTGCAACCGTAACTTCTCGCTTTAATTGGCTCATTGCCTTTTCTAGTGTGTGAATGTACACAGATTGATCCATTATCTTTCTGTCCTTTAGTTCCATGTCAATGTTTAATTGGTCTGTGTCGTTTATGGTTTTGGGAGTAGAATGCTCACATAAAACGAGTTTTTCATTAGCTTGCATAGGTTCCAGGGGAAGATAATCAACCACTGTAGGCATACCCATTGGTTGATTTTGTAATTCCTGTAACATTTTCGCATGCTTTCTCTTATCTTCTAGCTGTTGTTGTACATGAGCAGTAGCTTTTGTAGTGAAATCAATTTGCTCATCCTTCTCAGACAATAAAGCTAAGTTCTCTTTCTCAGATTTAATGGCAGCTAGTTTTGAATTTTGAATAACTTCATTGAGCTCCTTCACTTGCTGCAGAAGTTCTTCTTTCTGTTCCTTTTCAGCCTCCAAGGCGGCTTCCAACCGTTTTGCTTTTGTCAAAGAGTTCAGTTCTGAATCTCTGGCAGCAACAAGTTCTGTTTCTTTGTTAAGAAGCTCCCTTTGTGTGGCCTTCAGTTCACTTAAAACATGTGCAAACTGGTCCCGGACCTTCGCAGCCTCCAAACTTTGATCGGCCATCTCTTTCATCTTGTATTCAAGTTCATCTTTGCGAGATCTACATTCTGAACATTCGCTCATGTTCTTGTTTCTTTCAATGTCAGATTTCTTCAATAGGGTGGACAATTCGTGAATCATCTTTTGGTTTTGCTCCAGCTTAAGAAGAGTTTGCATGTGTGCAGCATGCTTTGCTTCTAACTGTACCTTGTTGTTGGCCAATTCCTTTGTCAGCTCCTCGACTTTTTTTCCACAATCACTCTGACCAACAAATAAAGCAAAATCATGAATTCAGATGTCATCTCTCATGATATTAATGGATCGAATCAACCCGAGTGAATGGGATTAACAATTAAACGTCACGGTGTATAGATAATGTATTTTGTAAAGGAAACTAATACTCCAAAATCCTTTCAAAACTATATTTCTTACTTATCTTACCTTACTCCTTGCTGGTTGATATTTCTTCTGATCACCTTTATCTCCAAACAAAGAGACAGCATTCCGGACCGGTTCAATTGATTTAGTATCTATCTCACTACCCATGATTTTGCAAAACTAGTGTGTTGTTGCACCAATGTCACAAGAAAGTCAAAACTAACTCCAAAATCCCAGGTTATCTGTCAAAACACGGTAAAAAGAGCATCAAACACAGAACTGTTCAACATGGTTAAAACAACTAGGGAAATTAAATATATATATGAACCTTAAAACAACTTAATCTAATGTCTTTATTTTATAGGTATGCAGATGGTAAAGATCAGGTAGAAGTCTTATGTAAGATAGATATATGCATAAAAAATAGTGTGTAATGTGGAAAAATGTAAGGCCCCATCGAAAAAAGTAAAAGAAGTATCAGAGAAGATAAGAAGATACCTGACTCGAGGGTAGGAGGCAAGGTCGGAAGGAAAATGGGAAAAAAAAAAAGGCAGAGAGAATAAGATGAAGGAAGAGAAAAAAAAAACATTAAAGTTATCATGATGGAGGTCTGTTTTGGAAGTTGTATTAATGGAGTTTAACATTACGGATAATACAATGTTGTGAAGTTGTCATGGAGTATGGCCGTCGAAGAATTATTCTTGTTTGGTTCTTGGAATCGTCGGGTGGAAGGAAAATAAACGTTGGTTTATGCTTTACCCTCTAAACTGTACATTTCCATGCAAACACTTTTCCTCTTATTATATAATTTTTTTTATCTATGCTGTTTTATTTGTATGTTTTCTGTGGTATCTTTCTCACGTGCAATAGTATCTGGAGTATGATCTGCTATGTGGAATAGCAATTCCTTTGTTTGTCTTGTTAAATATCTCAATTGTGAAAATAGGTAATTTAATCATATATTTACCATCCATAAAATAGTAACTATTTTTTAATGAATTTAATGGATTGGATTATTCATATAATACGTATAGGGATATCCTTGTCTCTAGTATAATTATAAAAGTATTTTTTAACCTGAAACTTTAGCTATTAAAAAATGGGCAGTGTTCTTGCATCCTTTATTTACTCCATTACTCAAAGAGGCTTAATAAATATGGATGGGTTAATGTGATCTGAGGGTCATTGTTTTAATTTTAATTCTCTCTTTGAATGTTGTAGAACATGCTCCATCGTTGTGTCATTGATTTAGGTTTATATTTAGAAATTTTGGTATAAAAACCTAAATTAACCGATGTTGTGGTTTGTCTTTTGTGTTTTATGTCCGAAATAAAAAAAAAGAATTGTAATTCAGTTTTTTTTTATCACTGTAGGTTTGTGATATTATTTGTATCTTCAATCAAACAAGAAAGACTTGAAAATTGTTTAGATTAAAGGCTCTTATTTTGAATATAGTGAAGTCTAGAACACATATAACTGCAAATCACTAGATATAGGCTAATTATATAGAGAAGAAGAAGAAATGTACATTTTCGGGAAAAAAAAAAAATTAAAACATGTTACCACGTTAGATCTAAGATTTAAGTTGGGAAATCATTGTTTGTTTGACATGTTTTATGGTACAGCGAACCTCATATCTTACATAATGGAGTGATTGAATGTGAAACATCACCCACCTATACAACAATTATAACCATAAACTCATTCAAATTACTGTTAATCTAGATTACAAGGCAAGCTAAGCTCCTACCTGCAACATTGAAGCACTACTCAAAGAAACTAATGTAATTTTTTTTAATGCGAGTCATTGTTTTCCAGTGTTGGTCCCGTTTTTCCATTTTAAACTCAAAATCCCATTTAAAAGAGAAAATTTTGTAGTTTAACCTTCTACGATGATGTTTTTTTTTTTGTCACTAGTTTTTATTTGAAAGTTCTTTGTGCCGCGCCTTGAGTTGTGTGGCTTACCATCCATGACAGAGACACGTTCCATACCATTGTGTTTAAAACTTGATTTTCCTTTCTTTGAAAGAGAGAAATTGAGACTTGGCAAAGTTGAAGGAGAATGGATAAGGCTCTCACTACACTGGGAAGTGCTTGGATCTCCAAGAAAGCCAAGGCAGAGATTTCCCACATAACTCACGATCTATCAGTATGCGTCTCTCACCCTTTTTTTGTCTATGAAAATTCTCATTTGTTTAGAACCACCTTCTCAAATCTTAACTTTCTGCATGAATGCTTCAGTTTTCTCTATTTTTGGGTAAATTTTTTGGTTGATTTTGTTCAAAACTGCTACAACTAAGATTTGATGCCATATATTTGCTACTATTTCTAGGAATCTTATACTCATTAATTGCCCCTAGATGATACATGCAAGTGTGGAAAAGACCAGGATCATACCTTATTTGAAAATAAACAAGGAGGAAATGAAAAGTGCATTTGTTTTTCTGAAAACAATAAATGATTGAATCTGATATGATTACTGGTGATGGGTTGGTTTAATCATGCTATTAGATAAATTTTCTGAACGATCAATGATATGAGAATCAGAAAAAGGTGATTGTTGTTCTCTTATTATTTTACAAACATCCGAACTTGGTTCTACACCTTGAGAATTATGTAAATTAATTTGTTGGGAGAGGTTGAATATTTTTTGTGCAAGAAGTCTTATACGTTGCTTGCAATTTCAGTCTCTCTCAAATACTGTGGAAGAGAAGGCAAAACTTTTCATCAACAAGCTGAAAGGTACCAACTACCTATTGTTTTCACATCTTGCACTTACATTTCGAACATCAACTTGGAGAAGCAATAATACACATTCTCAAACTGTCTTTCCAAACACATTCTTTTCTATTAATTAAAATTATATAGATTTCATTAGTTCTCATTGTATCCATCTTTCTTAGCTTCACTCTCATCGCTACTGAATGATATTTGCATTTTATTATAATGTGATGTTCTCCTTTCAATTTCATCAACCCAATTTCTCTTTAGGCAAATTTGGTATTGCTGAAAGAATTAGTCCACCTAATCTTTCCATGTCATCTACTATAAAGCTATGCAACTGGTGACCTGTTGTTATCTCCCAATTTACTGATCATTGCTGGGTTCCTTTTATTTGGCTTGCATCATTTTAAATGTAAAAATTTCATTTCAACCTTATAAATGATGAAAATATGATTAGTTCAACAAACTTAAGATACACTTTGATATAATATTAAGAATGAGACTTTAAATTCAACTCAAGTGACTTATATACTAAACATTTTTTATCTGTTGTAATTAATAGGAAAATCCCAGAAGGCTTTACCAGATCTTCTTCGAGAGTACAACCTTCCACCTGGTCTGTTCCCCCGCAACATAACATGCTACGAGTTTGATGTATCGAAAGGAAAGTTGGTAGTGTACTTGTCCTCTCCCTGTGAGGTGTGCTTCAAGGACTCATCCATTGTGAGGTATGCAAAACGTGTCAAAGGGACCTTAACAAAGGGTAAGCTGAATGTTACAGATGGAATGAAGACCAAGGTTCTTGTGTGGGTCAAGGTGACCACTGTTGCTGTTGAGAGTTACAAATCCGACAAATTGTGGTTCACTACTTCTGGAGTTAAGAAATCAAGGCCTAAAGATGCCTATGAAATGCCTCGTGAAGCTATTAAGGTAGAAGAATTTTGAAAGCAATTTATAATCATCAACTCTAAATCATATATGATAAAATATATGCCCAAGAGTTTATTACTAGTATCCGTGAACGAGTATTAAGAATAATCTAGTAATATTAAGGCTAGTATTTAGATGTTTGTTGTCAGTATTTTAATAATTTTGTTTTGAACAGTTACTAAAGTCTATGCGTAGAGAATTTATGAGCTTAAACACTACGCAATGTATTGTAAGTTAACTTTGCATAAAAATCATATGATATTAATAAAAATGTTTTTTTAATTTTATTCTTGTATTTCTTACTTTATTATTGTTATAAATCAACACACTTCATAATATATAAAATTCATGTGCATGTGGGGATCCACAGTCATAAGAAGGTTGATTCTCCCAGCACCCAATCAATTTAAACTGACACCAATTGTGTATGCGAAAATACTAAATTGTTCTTAATGAAATTGAAATTAGGTTAATTGAAATCTGCATCAATCACAGCACCCAACCTCCTTCGTTTTCACAGCCAACGAAGCAGCCGGCACCACCACCTTCGTTTTCGTTCGCATTGCTCCTCTGAGGCGGCGGAAGCTTCACTTGAACGAGCCTTTCAACAAACACGAACCTAGGAGTGAAGGACGTCCATTGGTTTGGTCATTGAGTCATCATCTGTGAGGGAGTTTGACGGCGACACTGAACGAAGCCATTGGAGAAGACAAGGACACTTAGCTTCCAGATAAATAAATCCATAACGCAAAAAATATACTTCAGCATCCCCAAATTCGGAACACATTTAGCCATTCTGGATATGTACATCCCAAATGCTGAACTCTGCTACTATGGACATGGGCGTCCAGAAGCTTTAATTGCAAATGTTAATTACTTACGAATTTCTATATTCCGAGTGATTAATAATGAATTTCAAACCCTTGCATCCGTAAGGTAATAATTAGGCTTCCGAATAATGATATCCAGGACCATCTCAACTCAAGCAAAATGTGAAAAACCAGTTTAAATGTTACCTCACAACAATGTCTTACAGCTAAAACATTCCTCCACAACCACAGTAAAAACACCTCCTCTACAGCTCAAACCATCATCAAAAGAAAACCAAGTTTCTCTGCACCTCATCCTGTTTTTCAAAATAAAGAAGACAATGGTAGAATGGGATTTTAAAAAGTGTGTCGGGTGCCAATCAAAATTGATTGGGTGTAGGAAGCAATTGTCTCATGAGAATGAATCAAAATGGGCCACGGTCTTTCGCATGTTTTGTTCCTCATGCATTAATTGCTTTTTGGACTCCTCTTTTTCTATTTCCACTACCAGAACTTTTACTATTTGTACCATTTTTTTATATCTGCACTGCCCCTTTAAAACCCTGGGTCGTTTGGCTCACTTTTTCTAATTTTTTAAAATGGTACTTAAACTATTTTCTCTGACTTTAAAAAAAAAATCTACATATTTAAAAAATATATATACATATAAGTTTATTTAATAAATTAAAATATAAATTTATAATTTATTTTAATAAATATATATATATATATATATATATATATCTATATGATAATAATAAAAATCAAAATTACGGATACATGTTTGTTTCTGCTAGTAATATATTATTTAATTCACAATTCTTATTTGCAATAATACATAGTTATATTATTAGACAAATGATTTTTCTTTTCTGGTAAGTTTAGAGTTACTCTATGTGGTGTTTCACTTGAAATTCACACATTTGTGAACCATGAATGATATCAATAAAAGTGCACGTGGTGGGAATTTTGCAATGTTACTGATGTTACCATGGTCATAAGTATATTTGCATTAAGTTGCAATACCATCGAGTATTTTATTATGTTTCTTAATCATCAAGGAGAATAATCCATGAAATTAATAGCTACGGATTCATATTTTGATAAGCTAATCCTTATTAAATTTTAACAAATTTAAATAATTATGGTTTATCATAATTAATCTATTTTAAGATGCTGGGAAATTTCCGATCAAACAATGGTATAAGTTCTATGGTTCAATATATTCTCAATGCATATTTACAACTAATTAATTATTTAGTTATATAAATACATGTCTTAAGTGTAATTTATACAAGTTTATAAACCTTTGTAAATAATATAAAATTTTTAAAAATCAATTTATATTAAACTACTTTTTAAATAAAAGTTTTCATGTTAGGTATTATTATGTAACCTATGTAACCTGACATCTCAGCTAAGCTGATATTTCAAGCAACAATAATCATCTGTCATCACATGAAAAAAATATTATTAAAAAAAATTACAAAAATATGAAAGATTAGACCAAAATCCATATGCTAACAAAAACGATATATAAGTAGACTGTACCTATTTATAAAAAATTCTAAGAATAAACTAGAAGAAAGTCTATTATAAAAAAAAATTTAAAATATGTACTTAACAATTATAAACAAAGATAGATAATTATTATACTGAAAACTATTATCATATGTATATTTTTTTCTCTTAAACTTATATTAAATTATTATGGTAAATCAAATCGAGAATAATATAAATTATTATTTTTAATTATATAATAATGATATGGTTTAAAATATATATCAAATCATGTATAATTTATGTAGATTAAAAAGAGACAACATTACGGATTTTGTTCAACGTGCTTTACTATATTTTCATAATATTTATAGTATACAATCACTACCAATTATTTATTTATTTAAGTTAAGTTTTAAATATAATATATGTAAACTTCATTTATATTGAACTTCTATAAATAATCTGAATTTTTTAAAACTACTTTCATCGTCTTATATCAATTATACTTACAAATGAATTAAACATTGTGCTTAAAAAAATTATAACAAATATTTTATAAATTTATAATAATGTTGATACCTTTTTGTCTTTGAAACTTAAATTAAATCATTGTCATAATAACAAATATCTTATAAAGTTATACTTGAAATCTACTCTTATTCATAGCCTAAACGATTAATTTAATTAATTAAATAAATATAAATAAAATAATTATATTTATAGTATTGTTTACTCCTTTCTAATTATATTTTTTTTTATTGAATTGAACATGTCAAACAAAGAGGATCATTTTAAACATAGGATTTGTATGAGACTCTCCCAAACTTATTGAACAGGATTGAATTTATCATTTCTGTTGCAATCATTACTTGATTCTACTATTCTATTTTGCTTTACTCCTTGAGTATGATCAGATGTGATGTAAGATATACACACATTTTTTAATAGAATAATATCAAATAAAAGTATAATGATGAAAAACATAAGCACTCTTTAAAAAAAAGGCAGCCATAATTTTTAAAATTAGCTTATAATTTATTGAACATACTTTCTACAAATTATTAATTCACAGGAACACGTGACAATGACAAAAAGGTAGTCCCTCTTATTCAACTTATTTTTTGCAAATGACATTTTTGTTCTTCTTTAATAATACACAGGAGCAAATTCCATGTTGTTATCCACTCTTTATCTTCTTCTTTTTCTAAAAAATTCTTATCTTAAGATTTATTTTGATGAATACATATTTGTGTGCTCTGGAAATACATATTTTCTAGAAAACATCCTCAGTGTCAAGAGTGTCATATATATGGACAAAATATTTGGATTATAGCATGATCTCATGAATGGTGACTATAATGGATTTTAACTAATTATTAAAGTGGTTGAAAATGTTGACTAATAAGTAAGTATTCTTGAGGAGGGTCTCACTTAAATTGCAAGATTAGATGTGGATATGCTATGTGGAGGAGAAGTTAGAGATGATTATGTTTCTATGTCTGTTTTAATGTTTTTGGTAATGTTATGGTTTAAGAAAAATCGGTTGGTTCATTAACTTATTTGCATTAATAATGTCAAACAAAAATGCACCTTGGTTGTTATGTTGAAAGATGGTTTGATTAAGTTTTTTATATAAGTATGCTCCATTATAATTAAATTATCTATTATCATAATATTTGATAATTACATGAAATATGATAATTTAGATTAATAATTATATTATATGATATATATGATCTTATAAATATTTAGTTTTTTAATTGTAACTAATTTATCAGTTATGATTAAACTGTCGGTTACAACTCTTGTGTCAGTTATAACTGCACAGTTCTATTCAGTCAATTATAACTCTTTTGTTAGTTATGTGGTTCTTTGAGTTATAATTGTTCTAACTGTTATAATGGATAAAAATGAAAAACTAAAATATTTATGAGATCAAATTTATTATTTAATAAATTATTTTATTTTTTACTACAAGTGTTATATCATTTATATGACTGGAAAATATATTTGGAGTTGATAAAACATCAGAAAGATTTTGGAATTGCGTTATTACAATAATAACAAAATTTTAGTATTTTACAACTCTGTTTAGTTATAACTGTTTTATTCTATTTAGTTATAACTGTTTTGTTAGTAGTTCTGTTCAGTAAGTTATAATTGTTCTATCAATTATAATAGTTCTAACTGTTCTGTAAGTTATAATTGTTCTAACTTTGTCTGTTATAATAAATAAAACTGAAAAATTAAAATATTTATGAGATCTGATTTATTATTTAATAATTATTTTATTTTTTACTAAAAGTGTTATATCATTTGTTCGATGACTGAAAA
Source organism: Phaseolus lunatus (assembly GCA_013389735.1). Lineage (NCBI taxonomy): Eukaryota > Viridiplantae > Streptophyta > Magnoliopsida > Fabales > Fabaceae > Phaseolus > Phaseolus lunatus. Next base: position 31,111,344 of record CM023859.1, read on the forward strand.
AGATATTTGGAGTTGTAAAACATTAGAAAGAATTTGAAATTGCTTTACTACACTAATAACAAAATTTTAGTATTTCATATGGTGAACTTGAATTACTTGGATGGATTGATCAATGTTATTTATATACTTTTAACCTCATATCATATCAGATTAATTTTTTAGTAAAATATGGAAAAATAAGAAACATTCACTTTTTATTGTTAACGTTATATTTGTTTTGATTTAAGAAGACTTGGATATGTTGCAGATGAATAACAAACAAATGACAAAGTGGTTATTTTTTTAAAGAAATTATTGGTAGTTTATATGAAGTGATCTATAAAAAAAAAAAATTGTAATTAAAGAAGGATGACTATTTTAAGTTAAAGTTGTTGAAAGTTTACATAAAATAGGATTATGACTATATGATCAAATTTTCAAATTAAAATTAATTGTTCACTCTAACTAATGTCATGTTTATTTCAATTTTTACATTTTAGTTGATAAAAAAATAATTATACACTCTAAGAATAATCGTGATGTAAAACTAGAGAAATACCTAAATGATTAATCTCATTTAGGTAAATAATTATCTTATTAACTTAATAAATAATAAAGCAAATAAACGGTAAATTAACACAAAATTTCCAAATTCTTTGTCAAACTAATTGTGATTCAAAGTGTATAAGTAATTATTAATTTTAAAAATATCTCATATTATCCATTTTGACTTCATATTCACTTCTTGAATTTCTAATATATGAGATATCAATTATTCCATTTTCATTTTTTTTGTGTGTGACACATGTCTTATATAAGATATTCTAAGTGAATGTTTCCTCCTATTTGCAGATTTTGTTTTAAGACAAGTACTATACTACTATTTGAAATCAATCAACTTATAGAGGTATTTAAGTTACTTTGCATTTATATTAAAAAAAATTATATAGTATCTTGCCTAAAACTTAGACATCTTTGTCTGTTTTATAAGGAAACATCTTGTGTGAAAATTGTCAACCTAAGAAAACTTATGTCTAGAAGAGATAGATAGATAGAGTTACCATGTTTACACTGCATGTGATAAAAAAAGAGAGTAAGGAAGTGTGGTATACCTTTCACTTGGAGTTGTGGAAAATGCATTAATGTAAAGGTGGAAACAGAAAGTGTGTTCTTTATTTCTTTAAAACTGAGATTTTTTTTTTGGTCAAAATTAACGATAGAATTAAATTTTATAAAAAACTAATGATTGCATACTATTTTACTATTCATTTTATCAATATCATTAATTTTTAAATAATGCAATAATGTGAAGAAACTAAATTAAAAATAAATAAATAATAAATTTTTTAATTAAACATTTAAGGTGATGTCCATTTCACTTGTGATTGCACCAATTTTAAATTAATTTTTTTAGTGTATTATGTCATATCATTTTAAAAATCTCATGATAACTTTTGTAATATTTCGATAATACTTTTTCTGAATTTATTAGAAGAAAAAATACTTTTAAAATAAATAAATAAATTATTTTTATAGGTCAAAGTGTTAAATTTTATACTACATGAACATGAAGTAACTCCAATGAATAAGTTTTGTAAAACTTGGGTCTCATCATTATCCTGATCATTTTCCGTTAGTATTAGATTTTTATTACGTATACAGAAAAATAAAAAAGGCTGCTGGATTGTTTATGTTGGGCTTCAGCCCAATTATGGCAGCGTCCATCTGACGCATATGTGAAAGATCCAACGGTGTAAAACAAAAATGAGGAAGATCTGGATACACAATGGAAAATAAAACCCTAGCTGGATAAGTTCAGTTTGGTGGCGAAGGAATATATTATATAGACACAGCGAATCTGTACTTCTGTGTCCTCACTTGCTCTTCTCCGCCACTTCTCAAATCCCCTGTCTTCAATCCAAAGCCATGTCGGACGAAGAGCACCATTTTGAGTCCAAGGCTGACGCCGGAGCCTCCAAAACCTACCCTCAGCAAGCCGGTACAATTCGCAAGAACGGTTACATAGTCATCAAAGCCCGTCCTTGCAAGGTCAATTACTCTTTTAAACCCTAATTTTTTTTTTTAGGTTTTCTTCTGTCATTGCTTTGTTTTCGCTTCTTAGATCCACACTCACTTCTGTTAATTTCTTTATAATTCGTTCAAATCTGCTATTGATTTTATGTCCTGTGTTTGTCTTGTCAGTTTATTTATATATATGGATGTTAATTTTTGTTGCTTATTTTAATTATTTTATTATATCGATATTGTTAACAGGTTGTGGAAGTTTCTACTTCCAAAACCGGAAAGCACGGTCACGCTAAGTGTCATTTCGTTGGAATTGATATTTTCACTGCCAAGAAGCTTGAGGACATTGTGCCCTCCTCTCACAACTGTGATGTATGCATATCTCTTGATCTTTTAATTTTAATTTTTATGGTTGTGGTAGATTAACCTAATCTGAACAATATTGTACTAAGTTGTTGCAAATGATTGTTGTTAGGTTCCTCATGTGAATCGTACCGATTACCAGCTAATTGATATATCTGAGGATGGATTTGTGAGTTGGTGTTTCTGTTCAGTTTTTTACCTTTTATAATTATGTTGTTAATAGTTAATTAGTTTGGCTTCTGTTATCAAAAGTGAACCTGAGTTTACTACTAATCTATTGTAGGTGAGTCTGCTTACTGAAAATGGGAACACTAAGGATGACCTCAGGCTCCCCACTGATGACAACCTGCTGACTCAGGTTGGTTCAATTTTAGAGAATTTTCTCCTTTTGAATTGACCAATACAAGCTTCTGTTTGTCGGGATTTTCTCATTGTTTTCATTGTATTGATTTTTCTTTGCAGATAAAGGATGGATTTGCGGAGGGCAAGGACCTTGTTGTGTCTGTGATGTCTGCTATGGGTGAGGAACAGATTTGTGCTCTGAAGGATATTGGGCCGAAAAACTAGCTTTTTCATGCTGGCAGTTTGTTGTTTCTATTTAAGCAGACATATTTTTGTAAACTTTGGTTTGTTCAAGACCTGGCTTATAGATTCTAGTCAGACTAGTCTTAACAATGGTGTTTTAATGTTGTCCTGTGATTTAATTATAAAGGAGGAGTATTGTGAAAAAATATTTTTGGTATGATATGATGAGTTATTTTCATCCCCGGAAACTTGCATGATAAATAGGGACTGATAGAGCAGTTTCATTTGATTGAAAAGAAGTTTGATTTTGGAAGAAAATAGTTAAAACTTTTTAAAAGAAGAGTTAAAATATCACCAAATTTAGTAATATTCATGAGAAATTATCAATATGCCATTACTTAAAGAAGTATGTTTTTTCACATTTTGAATTCATTTGAAAGTTTTTGTGACATTCATTAAATGAGTTTATTGGTGAACTGATTCTGCATCAACATTGAGTCTGTACCATTGCCTATTCTTGTCTGCATTATCCCTTCTATATGTGAATTATATTGGTGATGATATTTTTATTTTCTTGGTTGCAAATATAAAATTATATTTTGACAACTTATTCAATATCAAAAAGTTAAAAATGTAAAATATAAAATTTTCCATGCACTATTGTTTTTCTATATCATCTTTGTTTTGCACTATTTTATTTTTTATTTAACCCATTTAATGATCTATACCATTAATGTATAGCTACTGAATTTATATAAATATATTATTTTTAAAACTCAATTAATTATTACAATACAATTATGAAACTAATATTTTTTTATAAGTTTAATATAATTTTGATTTTAGTAATTATTATACATTTTTTTATTATACCAAGAGTGGACTTGTGTATATATGTGTGCTTGTGTTTTATTATTATTATTATTATTATTATTATTATTATTATTATTATTATTATTATGTTTTTTATGTATATAATTTATCAATGTTTTTGGTTTTCTTATGGTTGTGTTATTTTTATTTATTAATAAATAATATATTGTAGTGTTTATTATTTCAATTTTCATTTTTTAAATTTGTATTTTTTTATTAGTAGAACAATTAATTTAATTGTAATTTTAGATTTAGTTATTATATTTTTTTTATTGTATGTTCTATTGTTCATGTCATATCTTAAGATATTTAAAAAAATGAAAATAAAATAAGATAAATACACAATTTAGTATAGGTTGCATCTTTGTTAAGCTCATTATATAAAAGTTAAAATAAATTATATGTTATAAAAATATTTAATTAGTTAGTTTTTTAAGTTTAAAAAATTCCTCTATTCCTTATACTTAAAAACTATCTTATGAGTGGATATTATTAGAATTAAATATACCTTATAAATATTATATCTATATATTATCAATTATTTTATTTTTTTACATATTTATTGATATATTATTTTATTACTTTTTAGTTTATTAATATATTACTATTATATATATAGTCTCTTTTTTTTTATGCAAATATCATATTGATTCAATGAATTACTTTATATTTTATATTTTAGTACATTATTATACATTTTTTTACATTTTTTTCTATGAATATTATGGTGGGTGAAAATTCTAATGTCTTACCTTCTTAGTAATATGATTATGTATATTTTAAATGTTTTTCAATTGTTATAAATATTTTTCTATAGACAGAGAGTGGACAAAACTCAATAAGTTGAGAGAAAAATCATTGAATGTGATCCATGATTTATTTTTTCAATTTAAGTTGCAATCCAATATTAGAAGAGTGTGTTTCTATTTTCGTCTTTATAATTGACAAGATTCTCTCTCTATGCTTTAACAAAAAAAAACATTTTATCGAATTCTTTATTGATTTAGATTTAATTATATTCTTTAGAAAATTTTAGATGTTTGATTTATGCACCAACATTTCTTTTCTCTAGAAACTAGTTTACTCCACTTGTTTTTCCATATATTTTTTTGTCGGTTTTATCCAAAATTATAAGAGTTACAAATTGTACAATATAAAGACTAAGTAATATTTTATTTTAAGGGACATGCTCTTTCATGAAATAATTTTTTTTTTCTTTGGATAAAGTGACTTCTTATAGTAATATTTCATCCTTTATTAATGATATTGTAATTCCTTTACTCATTTTTTTATAATTTGCCTTTTGAATATCTTTTGTTGTTCATAAATCAAATAAGCCCCAGAGGAAATCTAAAACATCATTAATATAAAACATCATCAATGTATAGCATTGATGGACTTGAAGTCTCTGCTTGAAGATTATTAAGTGTCTAAGAAACCATTTTATTTGTCTCAGTATGTGTGCTTACTCCACATATTTCTCCCATTCAAAAATTTTATTCTCTAGACAAACTCAATCTAAAATATAAATCTACATCAATCAAATTTTCACTATATATGACTCTCAACAAAAAATAAAATGATTTAAGATATTAAGACTCACATTAACTAGATATATGACCATATTATATTATATAAGTGAAACTTCGTCTTATTAAGTTAATTTTTTGAAATTAAGTTATACTTAAATTTCACTACTTAATATGATATCATAGTAATTCATAATATAATATCATAGTCATTAACTTAAATTTCACTACTTAATATGATATCATAGTCATTCACAATATAATATCATAATCATTAAGAACTTATCATAGTTGAAATTAATTAAGTCTATTATATCACCCACTATCATATAAGATTTTAAGATTTTAGATATATAATGATGACCTTATTAAAAATCTCACTTATAAAATAATACTTAAATATACTTTTATATTATAATTTAATCATATATCCAATCAATCTTATCAAATGAATACACATACCAATTTTTAGTTCTTCATATGCATATAATTTTGATATCTTTTAGTCACATGAGAACTAAAAAATTTAAAATAAAATATATAAGAATTAAAAAGTGACATTTTTAATTATAGAAAATATAAAAATCAAATAAATGATTCAACTTAAAAATAATATTTGAAAGATAATAATAATAATAATAATCAATTAATAAATTTATCACTTATATATCAATATATTATATAGTAAAATAAATATTATAAACAAAAACAACGCTATTTGATATTAATATCACAAATTAAGCCATGATGATTAGTATTTTTTTAACATAAAAAAGATCTTAAAACATAAAATAAACTTCGTATAATTTAAAAAAAAAAAAACCCTATTGATAATATTTTCTCATCAGAAATAGTATAACAGTTTAAACAAAAATATCTAAAATATTAAAGAATTTGTTATCTATGTTATCGATATTTTTATAGTCAAAAAATTAAAAGAAAACTCTTTTTTTTTTTACCTTATATGAAAATAAATAATTCACCTTGTGAGTAGATTAATAGGAAAAAAATATTATATAAAAAAATGAAAGAATATATAAAATATTTAGTGAAGAGAGAAATAAAATATAAAACATTATAAATTAATATTTTGAAACTCTATTTAAAGTAGGGTTATGTGTAAGAAAAACTATTTTGAAGTTGTTTCACCTTATTACCTTTACCTTATTGATTTGACAGATTAGGTAGGATAGAACTTGTGAGTTAAAAATACTAATCTGGTTGGTGGGTTCATATTTACTTTGTTATACCTAATTTTGAAAAAATATTATTAATACATGTTAATTAATAAACAAAATAATTATTGAATGCAAGATTCTAGTTAACTTTACAGCAAAATAATACATATATTTTCATGCTTAGAGGTAGTGCTATTAGTTGGTGTGCAACTTTATAGTCCATTGTTTCCTTGTCAACTACAAGGACAAAGTACACAGGAGTTACATAAGCGATGAAGAAAACTTGATGGCTTAAAGGTCTTTTTGGTAATAAGGAACCAAATATATCACAAAAGGATAAAACCTATTGATGTTTGGTTCATTTCACGATGTCACAACAATATATGATGTGTTGGTAGAGAAAATTGTTAGTTCTGATAATCCAACAAATGTAATGAAAAAAGCTCACCAATAACTAAAGTTCAAACATTTTCTAGATTTAGTTCTACTTATAAATCCTTAATGATAAGGTGAAATGTATAACTTATAATTCATTTACATACATAGTTAATAGTTATAAACTATTCATCACATTAATAGTTTGATTAATATGGTGGTTTTTGTTACATTTATTCTAATATAACTAGATGCATAGGATTGTAACATTGATTAAAGTAAAAAAGTTAAAAAAAATCCTTAATGATCATTGTGAGAGATAAACAAAATTATAGAGAATTTTTATTTGTAGTTTTTTTCTTCTCATAATAATAAAGACTCTTCTTAGAATAAACTATCATTTTTATGATTATATTGCTATGTCAAATAGGATCATAATAATTGTTTATTAACCAACATGTTATATTCTTTACATTTTCTTAAGATATTAATTATTTTTAAGTTGTAATATTTCATTACAAAGTAGTTAAACCTTATTATTATTGTTATTTATGTATAAGTTTGTTGTGTTTTTTTTACAACTCATTGATACGAGTTTTAAGATTTTTATGACTCGTTCATCTTGTTATTTGATGAATTTGTAATATTTTGACAAACATCAACTTGTGTGATCTTATAAATTTATTATCAACGTCCTATAATGTATTCCAAATATTTTTAAATAAAAAATTATAAAAACTAAAAGTTATAAAAATTGAAAACTTTTTATAAATTAAAAGTTGAATGATTTAGTTCAATTTAGTGATATAATATCATCCTATGAGAAATAGTACTAATATCATACATGAAACTAATATTGACTTCATTGTGTTAGAAAAGATATAGTATAAATAAAAAATATACCACACTATTTTAAAAATAAAGGTTAATTTCTTTAATATTATTACTAAAATAACCAATCTCTCCTAGTTTTATTTATATTAAAATCATTATTAACAAGCTAAATAGTTTTCATAATATATATTATAAATGTTTATTTTTATATTAAAATAATATTGATTTACTTTAATAAATTATACTTTATTAAAATATTAAGAGATGCATGTTATTTATTAAAAGTAAAATAAAACCATAGCACCGTGCTGTTGTGTAGAGTGAGGAGGAGGATGAGTTCTTCTCCGCATCGTTCTCGAGGCGACGGCGAGAAAAGACCCAGGGTTTTCGACTCTAACGCCAAGACCATCTGTTGGTCCAAGGCTGATACTGTCGCCGGTCGTCACCCTGAGAGGTGGCGCAAAGACGCCGCCGGTAACATTGTCTGCAAACGTTTCTACAACTGTCTCGGCTGCCTCTGCTACGAGTACGATCACATCATTCCCTTTTCTAAAGGTTTTATTCTCTTTTAACCCATTCACTTCTTCTGCGTCATTTGCATACTCTATTCTTCTTCTATCAATATCATATTTTAGTTAAGAGAACATTCTGGGAAGTGACCGAAGATAGAAGAAAATTCCAGATAAAAAGAAGTTACAAAGAAGTTACTGGATGGGGATAAAAGCCTGTGCTGTTTGTATTAGGTTTGCTGTTGAATGAACATAAAATTGGGCTTGCTATTTGGTAATTTGATAATTATCTATTTATCTTGTGATGTTGCGGTGTAGGTGGCGAGTCCACAGCAGATAATTGTCAAATACTTCAATCAAGAGTTAACAGACTCAAATCGGACAAATATAACATTGATTCAAATCAATTGAAAGACTACTCTTGTGAGGTTAATTTTACTGGTATGCCTGCTTCTTCGTTTGTCTATCTTTCTATTTCACTCTTTCTTTATCCTCTTATTTTTCATTTTACCCATATGTTCTTGTTGTGTGTATGGGTCCGGGAGGGCTCTCCTTGCTCCTCCGAATACTCCTAGACACTGATGTTACTTAGGTTTCGGTCTTCGGCGCACAGGGGTAACGGCAAAAAGATACTGAATGCCTAAGTGTACTCGATATAGTACTCAATATTTGGTGGTCGAGGATAATAAATATTCTTGAATGCGTAACTTTGTCTTGGTTAGAGTGCATATTTAGGATCGTAGTAGGCGTCGATACTGGACTTAGATTAGAATGAGTCATTGGATTAATCTCGACGTTAGGTAGTGTCCGTACCGTGATTATATTAATTATATCGTACAAAGGAATGTCCATTAGTTCCATCAGCATTGGTTTCGGCCATCTCATCCGAGGAGTATTCGGTGTATTCGGTCGTAAGGAACCGACGGTACACCATCCTTGGTGCTAGGAGTTCCTTTATTCAGCTCTGTTCATCGAGGAACAAAATGATAGTATTATTTAGGGGCTGAAAATCACAATTCGTATTTTCAAACTCAGTCCACCTTAGTAAAATTAGAACCTCAATCCTCTTCAACTTACAACCCCAAATCCAAATTATTGTAGGTAAAATAGTTATGATTCTTTCAATTGCTGGCCTTTTCAATTTATAGCTTGAATCATTGAGGAGCATCTGCATAATTTTTTTAACGTGCCTTGGTCGCTCGGATTGAAATTGACTTAATGCTTTGCACACTTCAATTTCAGCAGTTTGCCTGCACTTCTTGTGCTCTACACATGATGAGTTATGGACCACTTTACCTTTGTTAAAAATAATGAAAACGATTAGCTGAAATTCTCTATTCGTGTCTTAGTTTCCTTTCATGTGTTTTATGTGAATTTCTTAGTTTAGTCAATGCTCCATTTTAATTGAATCCATTAAGAATGTATCGTTCTAGTTATATAAAATTGCTCACCCTGATTGTGAAGATCTCCAAGATTAGTTGGCTAAATTTTTTGATGGATCTTAAGTGGATTGATTGGCAACCACTATCCCTGAGTTAATATTATGATGGGTAGTTTATTCAATGTATCCCGTTAAAAGAATTGTTGTTACATTACACTTACACTTAGAAAATGAAGGGTTGTGAAAAGATAAAAGAGCGTTAGTTAATGTAAATTAAGCAGCATTATTCTTATGTAACTATTAGGTATTTGAAGGGTTATTGATATTATGATTATTTGGCGTGTTTAACGAAAATTCATGCAATGGTTATGGCTTACTCTATTATGAATAGAGTTCCAATCCATGCAGCTAGTATGCCAAATATAATATAATCTCCTTTGTTTCTCTTCTCTCGTATCTATTTTTTCTAACAAAATTGAGACACACACTTAGTGAGTTGATAGATGATAGAAAAAATCTTGAACTTGTTTCAATTCGCTCATTTTACCAATGAGTTACACAATTGGTGCAGTCAGAAAAAGGCCTTGCTATAGGGTATTAAGATGCTTGGGAGGTTGTGGATAAATGTTATACCCAACATAAAATTGAGAATCATTTGTCTCCAAGTGAGAGTTAGGCTTTGTTGATAAAGAAGAAGGATCAACAAACACTTACCAATATCTATCAAGGTTTTGATGACATCATGTTTGAGATGGTGTCTAATGCATTCAACTCCAAGCAAGCTTGGGAGATTTCGCAAAACTCCTATGAAGGTGTGCCTACAAATTCTTCACAATGAGTTTGAATCCTTGCGTATGAAGGAGTTTGAATCAATTTTGTATTTTAACGATAAGGGGATAATGATTGTGAATCAAATTAAGAGTTATGAAGAGAATGTGGAAGATGTTTGTGGTAGAGAAGATTCTTCATTCATTAACCATAAAATTTGATTTTGTGGTCTGTGCAGTTGAATTGAAGGGTCAAAGGACATAGAATTGATGATCATAGACCAATTGATGGGTTCACTTCAAGCTTATGTATAAAGGTTCAAAAGAAGACATGATGAGTGTTTAGAACAAGTCCACAATGTCAAAGCTTCTTTGAAAGAAAATGGAGGAGAAAAAAACCAAAAAGGACATGGTCTTGGAAGAGGATGTGGTTGTGGCCGAAGAAGAAGAGAAAGATGAGATTATGACAATTTTGATAATAATGAAAGAAAACCCACTAGAGATCATGGAAGAGAAAAAAGGAAGAATAATTTTGGTAAAGCAAATGAAAGGAGATATGATAAATCTAATGTTGAATGTTATAATGCCATAAATGTGGTCATTTTCTAGGGAGTGTAAAACCAATGTTGAATGTTATAATTGTTGTAAGCATGACCATTTTTTTTTTTCTGGTGAGTGTAAAACAAATGTTGAAGGAAAAGAGTAATCTTGTTGGTGACAAAGAAGAAGATGAAGAATTAGCCCTATTGCTAGGACTTAGTAATGAATATAAAGATCATTAAAGCTTATGGTATCTTGCAATGGACCAAGTAATCATTTGTAATTACAATGTGGAGTTTTGTGGAGCTTAAAGAAAAGGTGAAAGAGAATGTTTCCTTTAGTGATTCTTCCAAGATGTAAATCCAAGGGAAAGGTACAATTTTAATTCCCTCAAAAGATGGTACTCATAAATTAACCAAGGATGTCTATTATATTCCTAAACTAAGTGATGTTTTGAGTTTGCCACAACTTGTTGAGAAGGCATATTAAATTCTCATTAAAGATATCTGTTTGTGGCCTAAAGATTAAAACTCTACAATGTGTTTATGTCAAGTAATAAAATGTTGTTCACTTTTAATAAGAAGTGGACTTTAAGATTAACTCAACATTATAAAATCGGTTTATAAGATGAGATTTGTACTCACTTATATACGAAATGTCTTTATTTTTAATCAATATGGGATCTTCAATACACTCCTCTCACGTCGAGGCTTCCAACTCGTGCGTGAGACTATATATTTATGAGTGGTTAGATAGCAGCCCAATAGTAGGTGTCCAATAGATCCAATAAACTCTCGCTAAGATAGACTCTAAATGGTTCTGATACCATATTAAGAATGAAGAAAATAAATATAGGATTGATAATTCTTGTGTAAAATACACACATAAGGATGTGTATTTATAAATGAAAATAATAATTGAATAATATAAACTGTGGACTAAGCCTAATACATTTAACAACTTTGAAACACGGTGTTGACGTATGAGATTTGGTCTTTGGTCTTGATCATTTTTTAATTTTGGAGCACTCATGTCCTTAGGAGATGAGAGTAAGGTAATGGGGACGTTTCGCATGAACCACCCTAATAAATTGTGTGAAACATGTCTTTACATCTAGCATGCAAAAAGGATATTTCCTATAAAAGCTGAATCGAGAGCAAAAGAGCTTCTTCTACTTGTGCACTCCAATGTGTGCATCCTCTTTCATTTAGTAAAAAAGGTTTTGTTGCCCTTTGTTGACATTTTTTTAATGGGAAAATTTAAGTATCTTTTTTTTTGAAGAAAATGAGACATTTGTAATTTTAAAAAAATTAAAAACTCTTGTAGAAAAGGAGAGTGGCTATAATTAAAGTTTTAAGATATGATAGAGGAGACAGATTGAACAACGGTCATAGAACTCCATTGCAAATGTGGTGAAAGAGAAAAAAGACTATCATTCTTAATATGAGTAGAAGAATGTTGAAAGCTAAATCTATGCTCAAGGAATTTGAGCCAATGCTGTTTCATGTGCAGTTTATTTGTCTAACCACTCTCTTACAAGGAATGTCAAAAACCAAACACCTCAAGAAGCATGGAAGATTCAAGCTTGATAATAAAAAAAACCAAGAGTTGACCATTTTAGAGTCTTTGGGAGCATGTCATATGCTCATGTACCTAACATGATAATAGAAGTGTGACTTGTGGTCATTGGCTATGATGTTAGTTCAAAAGATTACAAGTTTTATAATTCAAACAGAGACGTAGAATTTGATGAAGAAACATGGAATTGGCAGAAAGAAAGAATTTATGATTTCTCTTCCTATTCTAAGAAAGTGATCAAGAAGTTGTAGTACGAAATGAGTTTTCCATTCAAACTCAAGCCAAGTAAAACGAGAAGCATTTAAGAGATATGATGAAATTGAATTTATTGTATGATATGTTGTCTTTTTGTTAACAGTGAACCTCTAACCTTTGATGAAGCCATGGAGGACAAAAGGTGGAAAAAAACCCTGGAGAAAGAAATACAACATTGAGAAGGACACTTAGGAGTTATCAAAACTTCCTAAAGGTCATGAAGCAATTAAAATTCAGTGGACATTCAAGTTTAAGAAAAAGATTGACGAGAAAAAGGTGGGGCTTCTTCGTATGAAGACACACGACATTTTCATTAAGTTCCTCAAGTTTAAAGATTTTACAAGATTAAGAACAAGATTTGGTTTGCAGAAAATTTGTTGAGAATTTTCTAATTAAGGGGGATGCTGAAGATAAAAGGGTGAGTTTACCTGAAAAGTCTGCAATAACTAAAAGATACTCTACTATAAAAAGAATAATCAATCCATCTTTTTCGTGTGTCAAATGCAATAAAATCTCCTCATTTTTCTCTCTAGTTTCCTCTCTAATTTTCTAACAGATCAGAGGCCAGATCAATCATTGACATGTCTAATTAATAATTACTTATAGGTATGGAGTTGTACAAAGAAATTGTGTAGTGCACAAATTTCTGCGAAATCATGTTTCTCAATATTCTACTTTTGATCAATTAGCAGATAAGGAGCTTGATATAATTGAGATGGCTGTTTACGGAGATGTGATGCGGCCTGGAAATCAGTGCCGTTGCAGAACTATTGCTGAGAAGCTTGGCAAATTCAAAGCAAAAGATGACAAAGATGCTTGTAAGTTGCCACAGGGATGAATCTTAGTTGCAGCAAACATGTAGACAATACACATGTATTGAAAACAGAAGCTCATGCCCACTCCCTTAAGTTTTAGACAAAAAACAATTGTTTCACTTTAAATTATATCATTTGGTCTTGGGCGAGGATTGACATCTAGACGGGTTGTTAAGCATAATTCTAGGCTTCTGACTTCTTTAAAGTAACCTCTAAATTAAGAGGGGAAAAAAACTCAATTGTCATTGACAAAATCAATAGCTTACATTTAATAAGAAACTTGCATATATGTGTGTGATTATAGATTTGTTCGATTTTTTTTTTAAATTTTCTGATAAAAGGTTCAGACCGTTTGCTTAATTAATTAAAGAGGAGAAGGCCTATGGTCCACTTATTTTTGGTCCATGAACATTGTATCCCTGCGTTCGGCTCGATGGTGGAGATAAGTAAAATCTGGTCATTTTTTAACTTTATTCACTATTTCATATATTAGTATTTTATTATATAATTTTTTAAAATTTGATTAGATTTGTCAAATTAGGTTATATATGTATATAATATTTTTTTAATGTGTTGGTCAATGATTTTTCTGTCCAACCATGAATCCAGTACTATGTTAAGGTCTCCTAGGCGACTTCTCAGCACCGTTTAAGAGTTATTTTCTATTTCTATTTTTTAATTTTTGATAGATAATTTTAACAAGTGATTCATTTTTAATCTTTAGATTAAACGAAAATAAAATAGAAAAATTATATTTAAAATAACTTATATATCATGCTTTACTTTTTTTTATTTCTAAGATGAATAAAGTTTTGAAATGCTACAAAGCGTTCTAATATCGCATTTATTATTTTCACAGCTGAAAGTTATGTGAGTGTGAGTGTGAGGGAGTAGGGTCATCCATGGCACCCTGGAAAAAAGGATAAAAGAAATTGTCCCTTTTAAACTGATATTACAGAACTTGCAGAAAACAAATATTTATATACAGGAAAAAAAATTAGTAGTTTGTGTTTTTATTCAACTTACTTTATAAAAATATCATATTTATACTTTTGAAAGTGACTTTTTTAGCATTATGCAGTTAGGATTTATCCCTCTAAAACCATCTGATGTCATTTTACTTTTCATTTAATTTATACATTCGATTTTGCCACCTCAGGGATGCTACATGGGATATTCCAACATTGGGTACTAATCTTCCTGATAAGAACAAAATATCAAAGGGTGTATTCATTAATCTATTCTATGTTTCCGAATTATAAAACAATATTTCATGGACTGTAAAGGACTTGCTCCAATTGCGATTTGGGATGAACTAAAAGGGAAGGTGGGTGATTAATGGCTCATAATTTCCTTACATTCTTAAGAGAGAAAGAACCATTTCCTAATGTATCAAAATAATAATTTAATAGCAGAAGGACCAACGTTTTCCTTTCAAACACTACCACAAGTTCGCAACGCAAGGTTTAAGCAAGTACGATTCATTTTATATACCATTTCTACCATTAAATTCTTCATGTTTAAAGTTATTATATAATATTTAAAAAATATTTAATACTACTTATAAATCATATATCTAAGATACTTTCATTCAATAAGTACACTTTAATGGTTAATTTAGATTATATCACAAAAAATATGACAGCTATTGCATAAGGAAAACAATTTAATTAAATTTGAGAACTGTAAAATATAAAAGTTGGAGAACAAACTTAAGAGATTAAACATAAAAAAGAAATAGAAAAAAAAGGACGAAAGAGACATTTTCTAATGAGATGTTGTAGAAATAATAATAGATGTATTCTTCTTTTGCTTAAATTCACTTTTTAATATAATATTTGAGTCTATTGTATGAAGGTTTGTTTTTTATTGTACAACTATTTAACCACACAAATATATAGTCTTAAATTTAAAATATATATATATTTCCATGAGGTGGATGAATTAAGTTTAAATTTCATTATAATTAAAAATTTTACATCAATTAAATATAAGAATATTTCATATATGAGTGTAAATCTCACTTTATAAATTAATTTTATAATATTAAATTATATTTAAAATTTTATTTTTTAATATTTTTTTTTATGGAACAATATGCATGGAAAAAAGTTTTTTTCTCCAATAACTTTTTTTTTCTTTTCTTAGTCATCTCCTTTTCCCGCCTTCACCCACACCTTTCTCTATTCTTTTCCATCATATTTTTCTCTTTCAGTTAAACTTGTTCACGAATGACGTTTTATTGAGTTATTTTACATAGATTCATGGTCTGTTTGTTTCTAGGCGTGAAAAGTTGGAGAACATGGAAAAGTAAAGAAAGTTCAAATTTCAAGAAAATGAAAGTTAAAAAAATTGTAGAAAACGATAAAAGTATTATAATATAACAAGGAAAAATTGTGTACGTTAAAAAAGATAATCAATTATATTCATTTTAATAATTACGTTTTTTTATAATAAAATAAGTAAATCAAAGTAAAAAAATAATAAACAATATATTAAATAAATTAAATTATTTTTACAATTTTTTTTAAAATTTATTAATATAAAAAATTATTATACTATATCAATCAAATCATCTATATTCTTTTCATTTAAATTTACTTTTTTTTCCTTAAACAACTCCACTCTCTTAATACTTCCTTCTCAAATCAATCTTTTCTCCACTTTCTTTTAACTAATTTGAGGATGATATGTTCATAATTGCAAGATTCTTATATGTTTAACTAATTTAAGAATAATGTGCTCGAAATTGCAAGATTGTTATATGCTTAGCTAATTTAAGGAAGATGTATTCGTAATTGCAAGATTATTATATGTTTAACTAATTTAAGGAAGATGTGTTCGTAATTACAAGATTATTATATATTTAGCTAATTTAAGAAGGATATATTCGTAATTGGAAAATTGTTATATGTTTACTTAATTTAAGGAAGATATGTTCGTAATTACAAGATTCTTATATGTTCAACTAATTTAAAAAGGATCTGTCTGTAATTACAAGATTATTATTTGTTTAGTTAATTAACTTTAAATGTACATGTATTGAATATTTTATCTTTTAGAAAAAATAAAATAAGAAAACTCACATCTTACATTATCTATGGTTATAGTAATTTTTAGTTTTCTTCAATTTGGAGTTTTATTTTGATAATTTACATTTTATTACATATATTGTATATCTGTGAAACTCTAAATGTAATTAAAAAACAATTAATCGTATCTATATTACTCTGTGTAAAGGTTCTTCTCCAAAATAAAACTTCATAGAAGGGGTTACTTCTCAAATACTCATTTCTAATCTAACTTGTCAAAAAGCTGGTTCACCCGTTAGTTCATCAATTTTCTAATATATATATCATGCTTTTCATTATAAAAAATTTAACTGAAGAGTCATAATATATTGACCTCCTTATTATTAATACATCTAGTATATAACTAAATATATTATTAATTCATTCAAAATTTTATTTATATTTATTATTATTATTATTTAAATAAAATATTTTATTATAAAAAAGTTGTTAAGTAATTATTTAAAAAAATAGTTGTCAACAAATAGTTTTTCATTCAATTTTTACTTTGTCCCTCATCTCTTTAGAAAAATTTCCTAAATATAATGGATTTATAAAAAGTATTTTGTTAATGATATTTGTGAAATTTCTTAAACATAATGGTTTTTCCCCTAAATATAATGGATTTATGAAAATTGAAAACTAATAAGAGATGTTTACCGCTCCTTTTTACATACAAAAGGAGACACAAGTGAATTTATGAGCATCCACTATTTTGTTAGGAAAAAAAGTATTATTTTTTAATACATTATGTGTAATTTTTTTTTCTTTTTCATCATGAAATATTTAAACTACTCTTTAAATTTATATAAATAAAACATTTCAATTTATAAAAACTAAAAATATTTTTATTCTTGAATTTAAAAAAATAGAATTTAATATTTACTCATAATTATATCAATTAATTAAAAATCACTTTAGCATAATAGTTACAATACTTTTAATAGTCTCATATCTAGTGGAAATTAAAAAAAAACAATTTAATTTAAGTACATCTCCCTGCTTAATCTTCCGATACGCTTTTTAATAATAAATCTAAATCTAAAAAGCAAATAATACCTCACATAAAATTTTAACGATATTATATCTAATAAATTTGAAGTAAAAAATATACATTTTCTTAATCAATTCACTATAAACTAAAAGTATGTATTTTGAATGTAAATAATGGTCACAAATTTTGACTTTAAAACCTTGTAGAAACTTTCTAAACCCCACCATCATAGTCATAATCTCATGATTCGTATATTGAAGCTTGACCCTTTTCTTTTTAGCCTTAGAAATAAATGTTTCCATAACTAAGTTGGTAGTACTTAGCAAATGGAATTAATATTACTACCAAATTAAGTTGGTCTCATGTGCCAGCTTTTGACTCTTTGGACAAACAACTAGAAATGTACAGAGACAGGCAGTAATATTAATATACCACTTCATCCCATAACATTTATCTTTTCAACCCAATATTATTTATAGTAGTACACTTAAGTAAGAAAAGTGGGAAATGCAAAATTTCTAGATGAGAAAATCTGAGTTTTATGTTGTGATGTGGTTAAGTTCTGGGTGTGTAATGATTAGGGGAAAAACATAAACGTGTTGCAGGGCCAGAATGTGAGTAAGAAAAGAATAAAGGAAGTGTTGGAGTGTTATTGTTCCCTTGTCGTTCAGTGTTTGTGGTTTCATTAAGCGTATGAAGGTTCTCTAGTCAATATTTGCACCAACTAAACCACAGTTATAAACCAAATCCTGACAAGGATCCCCACTTGTGACCAACCGTTAACCTACCACACCCACCTCTTTTTGTTCTTCATTTTATTACTCTTTATTCTTTTTAATCACAATGGAGGAGATGTATAAAAAATGAATTCAAAAATTCATCACAACAGCTCCATTCACATGCTTTCTTCAACATCACATTTACTCACTTCTTTCTTTTGGTCTACATTTACTCATTTCTTTGAGTTGTTTCCTTGTTTGGAAATTAAGCTTATCAGTTTAATCTTGTTTAGGTGCACATGCATTGGCTTTCCTCAACTTGCAATTTGAAACACCCTATATTCAAGATTAAATAAGTCCACTTTGCCACTAAACAGCTTTTGTCATTATTCTCAAGCCAACTTTGTCAAAATGTCTGAAGCTTTTAATAAATGCATTCAATGGAAAGGTTATTTTATCTGATCAACTGTTGCACATTAAAAATCTGGGGACTTTTTCAGCTTTGTGTTTACCCCGCAGTAAATACCAGGCAGTACATCATATTTTTTCTTATGACTGGGTTGAAACTTTCAGGGAAAGATGGCTGCAAGGTTCTAAATATAGAACACAATCTTTTTCCTGTTTTAGCTTTGTGATTAACCACTTACCCCCTTTTCTTTTAAATTGTAAGTTCGAATAATGCTTTGTCTACATTTATTTACATTGATTAATGTAAGGATTTCTTTCATAGTTTCACCTATAGATGTATTTATTAGTTATCACTTTGGTATTGTTTATTTCTATCATTGCTTCTGAGTGCTCCTCATGCTTTGAGGGATATCTTGATTAGATCACGGGAGGCACGAGGCAGCAATTATGGCTTTTCTCAGACTCATCTTTCCTTTTTCTCTGTATATTATCAGAGGCATTTCCTTTTTCTGGGGGAGGAATTGGAGAAGGGTCTATTAAAGTTTTTAAAAGAGTTACCATCATCGGTGTACATCAGTAATGTCTAAGACACCACATGTAGAACTGATAAAGGGAAGAAAAAATCGATATTGTTTAACTCTCTAATTACAAATTTACTTTGATTAAAATCTTTTTTCCTACTTCTATGGGTTAATTTGTGAAAATTCCATACAGGAATGTAAGATGAGTGAAAGTGGGATAATCAAATTCAAAAACTTGTATTACCTCATGTTTCGGTTGCAAATTCTGAATCTTGACACAAAACTATTAATCTCAGTTACTCGTGACTCAATCCGCAACTCTGAGCCTTATTAATGATGTGTTCCTGTGGCTAAATAGACAGAATTATTAGAAAGCTTAAGCAGCAAAAACCATTATTTAGGTGAATAACAAGACTTGCAGAATCAGGAAAGTTATTATTTTACTTTATCCTATTCTGACTATTTACTCTAGGATTCCAGAAACTACATAGAATGGTAATCATAAAGGTGAAAATAGGTGTTGGGTGCTTGGATTCCCCTTTCCTTTTATCACCTAGAAAAGAAAAAGAAAAAGATATATAGTGGGAGCCACATTGCAAACTTTTCCCTCGCCATTAGGATACTGAGAAAACAGCATACTGAAAATAAGGCAAGCACATTAATAATGCAGGCAAGGTTTTGGTCATCAAATCATCATGCTATCCTTCTTTCACTCAAGTCAGCTATGGACACACCATGCCTAATCATTGTACTAAATTCCTAAACGCATTAGCACCAGGAATAATTAATTAGAACACCACTTTAATTTCTTTCTGTATTATTAATTGGAACAAATGTTTGGTTTTCCTTTTCTTGAGCACATAGGAAGAAATTATTCAAACATATGAAATTATAGCAGGTAAAAGCTGATTTGTCTTGTATACGAGGCTAGGCCGTTGAAATAATTTTGGTCTACATCAAATTCAAAATGGGATAATTTGGGAAAATTTTCTAGAATATACGGAAATGGTCCCAAGACTCAGAATTCCCTAGTGAGCCTCTATCCTAAGCAGCACGCTTTCTACCCACTCAAAAATATCAAACATTCCAAAGCGTTATCCCTAAGAAAGTAGAATTGTGGTCAACATATTCACCGAGGAAGAAAGATAGATAGACACTGTTATATTTTCATAAATTTTCATAATCAAGTGTCAAACAACGAAGAAAATTTTGTGGCATTGAGGTGCCTGCCCCATTATTATTTTAACCTATCAAAATCAAACACAACAATGCGTGGACTTTAAGTCAGTGACTGACGGAAGTAAACATGAAAATGTCAGCGTTTAATGCAGACACTGTTCAAGTAAGCAAATTTTTTGCAGATTAATATCTCCTTCCATTATCAGCATTGCAGGGACAATGATTATTACAATTTTTTATTATTTTTAAAAAGTGATTAATACGAAAAATCGACATTTTATTACCCAGTTCCCACGTAAAGTGGTGCATGAAGTATGAACAGAAAATAATCTTCAAATCTTAAATTCAAAGAAAGTGGAAATTTAAGCAAGGAGAGATCACGAAGACGCATTAATGAACACAACAACGACAGCCCAATACCATTTATCAGTGTTGAAGCAAAATTAATTGTGGTTGATAATAATTGGTGATTAGCAATTTGACATGATTATGATATAAGCTAAATGAAAACGAAATATATTAATTTATATATCTGTCACATACTCTCTAACCTCCCGTTTTCACACGCGCTCTTCTAATCCAACACCATGCAAAACTTCTCTACTTTCAAGTAGTTTACCTTTCACACAACATCATGCTCACAGGCAAAACAAACCTATGAAAATACAAAAGTCGCAAACTAGTAGTAACAAATACAACAAAACCAGTATTTCGCATTTTCGTTCGTTCGTTCGTTGTCATGCAAAAGGCAAATACGCACAAAAGACTTTCATTCTTCCGTTGATTTCGGCGCTGTGTTTCAGTGAGCCTTATTAAGAACCCAACATGCACCGTCTGTCTCCGCAATTACCGGAGAAACGGAAAAAAAAGTGAGAAAGCGAGTGAAACAAAGTTTTATGTTCGTGTCTGTCTGAGTTCGTGTCGGGTGAGTTTAAAAGATCAGGCCCATTTGCCCTTGCGATGTTGAACAGTTGCTGATGCTCGCTCTCGTTCTCTGTGGTTCCCAAAGGAGCTAACTTCACCCGAGGAACAGGGCGAAACCGGTTCGTGGTGGGTTGGAAGGTGAAGGTATTGGGAGTGATATGGTGTGGTGAGGCGTAACGTAATGGGGTGTGTGGTGGTGAAGCAGGCAGTTTCTGTCACGCCTGCAATTGAGCACTCGGTTGAGTCGGATAAGAACAGGAAGAATAAGACTGAGTCAGGTAGGAGCGAGTTGGGTGAGTCAGGGAGAGCGAGTTCCAATGGTGGAAGTGAGTCTCTGAGCTTCAGGTTGGGGAACCTGAGCAAGTACGTGGAGGGAGAGCAAGCGGCGGCGGGTTGGCCGGCGTGGCTCAGCGCCGTCGCAAGTGAGGCTATTCACGGTTGGGTCCCTCTTCGAGCTGACGCATTTGAGAAACTTGAAAAGGTTCGTAGAAATACCAGCCACCCTTTCATCGTGTCAAATTATCAATGGTTTTTCTGAGAGTGTTAATGTTGTGATTTGACTAACTGGGTTTGCCTTTCAAAGTGAAAAATTGATAAGATTTCTCAAACTTTTTGTAATGGTATTGATAAGATTTAAATTGTAGTTGCGGTCAGCAATTTTGTGGCAATGATATTACCGAAAAATTGTAGACGAACACAATTGTAGTTGCATCACAATTTTTTTATCACAATATTTGATATTATAAAAATTTGTAAATGCAGTCATGTCATAACTATGCAGAAGTCTTAAAAAGCTTAAGATGCAATTGAAATTGTCGTTGTTGAATGATTGTTTTTTCTTGAGTTGTATATAACGTGCTGCTTTATATACTAATGTTTATTATTGAGTTTTGATAACTTGGCTTTTATATATTTGGAAACTGGATGAATAGATTGGCCAGGGAACATATAGTAGTGTTTTCCGAGCAAAGGAGATTGAGACTGGGAAGATAGTAGCTTTGAAGAAGGTGAGATTTGACAATTTTGAGCCAGAGAGTGTGAGGTTTATGGCACGAGAAATAATGATTCTTAGGAGGCTTGATCATCCAAACATCATTAAACTGGAGGGCTTGATTACTTCTAGATTGTCTTGTAGCATATATCTTGTGTTTGAGTACATGGAGCACGACATCACTGGGCTCTTGTCTAGACCAGAAATCAAGTTTAGTGAATCACAGGTATAAATGCTGCAGGTTTGTTGTTTTGTTTCTCATACACCATTAGCTAGGTGTTAATAGAGTGTTTTGTGAACTGACGCAAAAAAGGTGCCAACTGAATGTCGTGATGCTTATCTAAAAGGATGAAATAATTTTGCTGTGCAGATCAAATGCTACATGAAACAGTTGTTATCTGGTCTTGAGCACTGTCACTCACGGGGTGTGATGCACCGGGACATCAAAGGATCGAATCTTTTAGTGAATAATGAAGGAATATTGAAGGTGGCAGATTTTGGACTGGCAAATTTCTCTAATTCTGGGAACAAGCAGCCCCTCACTAGTCGTGTAGTCACGTTATGGTACCGTCCTCCAGAACTTTTGCTCGGTTCAACAGATTATGGTCCATCCGTGGATCTCTGGAGTGTTGGCTGTGTATTTGCAGAATTACTGATTGGGAAGCCTATACTTCAGGGGAGAACCGAGGTAGTAAAGTAAACTTTTCAAAATGTATGGACTTTTTTCCTTCCCCATTTGATATTTTGTGTTCAAAATCAGATTACCTTCTAATGATGCTCGTTAGTGAGAATTTGAGAATTGAATTAGATCTTATTACACCAAATAGTAAACCACTTTTCTATTAGAAAGGTTTCATTTTATTTGTTGATGTACAAAAAATTGGTCGGGTGCCTAAATGGCCTGTGGTTTGTGCCACTTATATGCTCTTCAAGAGAATCTCTATTTCAGTCTCAACTCAACTAAAGTCTTGAAATGCATGTTACCCATAGATATCAGCCTCAACTCAACTGTCTTGTACGTCTCAAAGCAAGTCGTGCAGTGTCATGCCCACAAAATTCATTCATTGTTTCTATTACATACTAATTTTAATATACGACTCACATTGTAAAGTTCAAAATAAATTCTATGTAGTTGTTGACAATAATTAATCAGAGTACAAATTATAGTCCCATTCCTATTGCATGAGGTTTTGTGGCAATCAAACTGTTGGTTTGTTTGACATGAATGCTCTTGTTTAGGGATGGCAATGAAGGCTGGCTGCGGACCCGCCCATCCCACTTTGTTATCCCTACTCTTGTTGTGTGTTTAATTATATATGATCTTGATACAATGGAGAGTGGAACTGAACTTCATAGATTGGTTGCTAACCAGCTAATTGATAATAAACAAATCAACTGGAATTGACAACTATAATATTTTGTTCTTTAACTGTTCTCTTGAATCTCTTCTGAATTCAATTTGGTATACATTCAGGTTGAACAATTGCACAAAATTTTCAAGCTTTGTGGCTCCCCACCCGAAGAATACTGGAAAAAGACCAGACTTCCTCATGCAACATTGTTCAAGCCGCAACAACCATATGATAGTTGCCTCCGAGAGACATTTAAAGATTTTCATGTATCCAGTGTAAATCTTCTACAAACTCTTCTTTCTGTTGAACCAAGCAAACGTGGGACTGCCTCCTCTGCTCTTACATTAGAGGTAAGTTAACATGGCAATGTTGATTTTGTATATGTTGCAAATTGTTAGAAAGTGGATTTAGGTCTAATTCAACCCTGTAAAGTCGGTTAAACCCTGTAAAGTCGGTTAGTGTGATGAGATTTCACTCACTTATAAATAATAATTTGATGATTTCTCTAGTTAATGTGAAATCTTCAATGTACCCCTCATGTCGAGTTAAACCTAACCTAACTCAACTCTATTAAGCTGATGATGTAACATTGAGTTAAACCTAAACCCACCTTTAAAGAAAAATTACTGAAGGGTTCTTTCTTAAAGGGTTCTTTCTTAATGATTAATATCTATAGCAGAACATAGTCTTCTGATTGCCTTTGTCCATTTTGATTCTGATAATATTTTTTGTTGTTTTTTGTGATATTAGTCCTTGCCTATATACAGATTTTTTTCATCATCCATCTTCAAATTTTATGACCATGTACAGCAATGATGCATGGCTTTGGACTCTTCTAGCCTTCTAACAATAATTTTACCACTTTTCAGTATTTCAAAACAAAACCTTATGCATGCGACCCATCAAGCTTACCAAGATACCCACCTAGCAAGGAGATTGATGCGAAACATGAAGAGGAGTCAAGAAGGTGAAAACCAATAATCTTTTCTGTCTATTTTATGGAGTTTTACTGTCTAAGAAAGGTTTAGATTGTCGTACATGAATCATCGTCCCTAGACATGTATTACCTTCTGTCTGACTGGTATGGTGAAACCAAGAGAAGATCT
Source organism: Phaseolus lunatus (assembly GCA_013389735.1). Classification (NCBI taxonomy): domain Eukaryota; kingdom Viridiplantae; phylum Streptophyta; class Magnoliopsida; order Fabales; family Fabaceae; genus Phaseolus; species Phaseolus lunatus. The sequence goes on from CM023859.1 coordinate 31,136,135, forward strand.
GCATGTGTCATTCACTTGGTAAAGTCCATCAGCATACTTTTTCATAAGTTGATCCATTAAAGAAATGTTTGTTTGAATATTTTACCAGGGTCTAGATTTGGTGTTAGAATGAGGGGGAGGTTAGATTGGTTCTTTTATCTTTCAGATGGTAATATTTATTAGTTGTTCACTATAACATGAATGCCAAAGGTCTGATTCCAGTTGCAATGGAGGCAGGAATATTATATCCTCCATCTGAAGAGTATCGTATTTGTTCTTCTGGGATAAATCTTTAATTAAGGGTCTGCTTGGTGTCCGTCAAACAAACTCTTACGGTTGTAATACTGAAAATATGATGTTAAGCTTTCAATAGTATTGAACATCATAAACAAAATTTAATCTTCAAATTTCCATTTTAGCAATTATTATTTGTTGCCTTTTCATGAAATTATACGTGGATGAACTTCCAGGAAAAAAATTGGTGGGCGTGCTGGTGGACCAGAATCAAGAAAACCATCAAGAAAGCCACTAGCACTGAGTAAATTAGCCCCAGCAGAGGTCTAGCTTGCTTTTTTTTGCTCTCCCATCATTCTGTTTCTTCTTATGTGCATGCACTGATTTCCAGCAGTGATCTAATCACCAAAAATGTATTTTCATCTCACCTGGCATCTTGTTCTCCTCCTACAGGATTTGACAACTAAAACTCAAACTTCCCGAAAGATGGTTGATAGATGTGTCCACACCCTTAAAGAAGAGAACACTAATACAGGTGAGGAGGCACCAAAGCAGTGTAGTGGTAAACCAGACGATGCTTCCCATGTGAAGAATGCGTCTCAAATAGATATTCCCTTTCCTGGACCATTGCAAGTTTCAAAATCAAGTGGCTTTGCATGGGCAAAAAGGCGTAGAGATGACACTTCAATTAGAACTCACAGTCGGTCTATTTCTCGAGGATATATCTTTAACTCATTGGAAACTTCTACACTAAATTCAAGGAATAATTCTGAATCCAGAAACTATGAAAATAATGATTTTTTCGGGACATGCACCAACTCTAGGGGCCATGATCTACTTGAAATTTCTAAGCTTGCCATGAAAAATCAATGGAGTAAGTTTGATCGTCCAGATTCATTTGATACTGATGAGTACCATTCACAAGAACTGTCCATGGCGCTTTATAACAGGCAAGATTCACTATCCAAGAGAAGTAACCTGGTAAGTTTATTTCACTGAAAAGATCGTCATATTGTTTTTTACAATGAGTTCTAAAGAACTTAAATATCTTGCTTAAATGAAAATTGTAAACTAAAAAATTATTCTTACTACAATCAGTGAAAACATTGATGAAGTCTACTCTTTATTTTACCTTACTGGCCCTGGTTATCAATTTTCTTGGATCAGAAACCAGAATATGCAATTTATGTGTCCTTGAATGGACATGCTTCTTATTTATTTCCTCCTAACAGAGTTACCAGGATCAAGGAGAAAAGGTAGAGTTTTCAGGGCCTCTACTATCTAAAATGCACACCGTTGATGAGCTCTTAGAAAGACATGAGCGTCACATCCGGCGTACTGTAAGAAGATCATGGTTTCAGAAAGGTTTGTGACAGTAATATCTAAAAGATTGTCACCATAAGAAGAAGCAATTGCTTTTCTCCCTCATTTTTGTGCATAGATTTCTTAATAATCATTATTAAGGAACTATGCTATTACAAAGTTAATCAATCAAATTGGCTGAGAGCTTAACCACTGATCCCTGGATTGCAGGTAAGAAGCAAGGGAAGTAACTCCAAAGGTGATCCTCGCATTTCAAACCAAATGTCCTTGTGAAAGGCCATCTCCATTCTCCAAGCTCACTCGCTGCTGTGACTTTGAGCAACAAATGAACATTATCATAAACACATGGACACAATATCCAGCAGCATGAGTTGCTACCTAGAATAGAAGCTTGGAAACTAACCAATTTGAGGAGTGCAATTCAATTTACAGAAATCAGAAGGCCATGGAGAACAGAAGAAAAGCTCATTTTTACTTCTTTTTCACCATGGATTCTCTATTTTTGGTCAATTATATTATATGGAAATTTATTTCTTTATCATCTAAACTTCCTCAAACATCTTGCCTTTGGTAATAGTTATCTACCTCTCAACTCTCATCCAGCAATGTACATACATATATGATCTGCATTGCTTTAATATGTATAAATTGTTCTAGATACCTATTTCACCTTTTTTTTAGGCTTCAAAAGTACATGATGGAGGATTTGATTAAGAAACTTTTCCATGAATCTTTTTAAAAGAAAAAGAAATTCAAATTATTTTTTTCATAAGATAAAATTAATTAAGTTCCCCCTTAAGTCTTGAAATAGCACGCACACTTTAAAACGCATTGATAAGTTACTTCTTTGTGAAATCAGGTTATCGCAACCTTTGGTTTTTGCATCTTGTGCAAAAATCTCTTTTGCTTTTGGTGTTTCTTCTTGCATCCATCAAAGTTCTTCATGCACCCCCATTAAATAAGGGAAATGACTAAATACTTCATCTAATTCATCTTCATTTCAGATAACTCTTTCCATAACACATTCTAGAAAAGTTATTCTGGAAAATACATTTTGAAAAGTTTATTTCAAACATTTTGTTCTGGAAAACGTTTTCCATAATATATTTCATGAATTCTGAAAGATATGTTATGGGAAAAGCTTCCAGAACAGATAATTTGGATGTCATTCAATAAAAGGTAAAACATTCTTTTTGAAAACTGATGGAGTGAAAAAAGAATTTTGATAGTATGCATGAAGAAATACCCTTTGCTTTTTAACCTTCAAAAGTACACATGTAAATAGGCAATCAATGTAGGATCGGTCCATTTGGGGGCTTTAAAATATTAATTTGAAATAAATCAACCTTTTTGCTTCCTACACCCCATATTACTAACTGCACCCCATACTATCACGGAAAGGTTTGTTTTGGAAACCATATTCAAAAAAATGGTTCTAGAATATGTTTTAGAAATTTTATTCTAAAAATTGTTTTGAAAATCCTTTTACAGAAATTTTGGTCCATAAATCATGTTCCAAAAATTCCAAAAAAAATATTTTGGAAGATTTCCAGAATAGATAATCTAGAAGTTACCTTTATAAAAGGTAAATTGTCATTTTAAAAATTATGGTGCGCAGTTAAAAATTATTGGGTGCAGTAAGAAAAAATCTAAGCTAAAACAATGCAAATATGATATATTTCAATCACAAATCACTTTGGATTAAGTGGATTGCAGGCAAGTTATCTTGCAAATGAAACTGTTGAATTTCCTCAGATTTGAGAGAAAAGAATTTTTTTTGAACAGAAATCCAAGAAGAAAAAACAAAATCAAGTAGGAAAATTAATGATATAATATTTCTTTTTTCTCCTTATCCCCATTATGACAACTTACATAAAGGTCATCAACTTTATTGGTTGCGGGAATGGGGAGGCAAGTGTTATGACCTTCAATCTTGTGAGAATATATAATGTGTATAGTAGTTATGATTTTCTTCTTAAACATGTGAAGACCTTCTTTTGAGGGAAGCCTTCCTCCAACTATATAACAAACATTATTTATTTTATTAAACATAAATATTACCATAGACCCAAAGTTACTTTATTTTTTAAGTAATTAGTAATATAATGTTGTAAATATTTGGATTTGATTCTCTAAAAGTTTAGGCCTAAATTATATGTAAAATGATTGTTAGTTTTTTTAAAAATTTGTTATTATTTTGATTGCAGAATGTTTATTATAAATACTTTCAATAGATTGATGAATTAAACCTTAAATTCAATGAATTTCATAAAAAAAATTTAGTATATCATTTCCTTACTACAAAGTATATAAATAGTCTAAAGTTTAACCATGAATGAAAATTAATTTCATGTTATAGTACAGTAATACATAATATATTTAACCCTTAAAAAATATTATATTTAAAGAAAAAATTAACAAACTTATTTAAAATAGTGAATAAATTAAATTATATACAATAAAAAAAAAAGAAAAAGAGAGTGTGATATGCATTTAATTTAATTTATAATTGATTAACATGCTCCATGATTATACTGATAAAATTTTCGGTTTGATTGATGCCATCAGCAGAGTATTATGCGTGGCAAATAACCGGTGTCGTGTTGTTTAATTAAAGTGGATGTGATGCATAAATTAGTGTTAAAAATAGAATGAAATTGTAATAATTGGTAGCTAAACCTATTGAAGCCCTTGTTTTAGGCCATCGTCTTAGTGTTGTAAAGAAAAAGAGTGACCCTGATTGTTGGAGCAGACGGGTGCATGCATGCAAAGCTACTAAACTAAGCTCAAATATTTGCAAGAGCTTGCTTCCAAACTTGGTCAGCGTCAATCAAAACATGTTTATATGCAGTTTTGTATGAGGGTAGTGATGTTTTAAGAAAGGTATTAAAGGGTATTCTGACGATCATGGATATGATTGTGTTTGTTTTAGTTGTCAGTTTTAAAGAGGAGGCGATGATGAAAGTGGAAGAGGGACCATTATATGCACCTCTTTTGGTTGGGTCCTCCATTGATATGAAGCTTTTTATCATCCAAATTCCCTTTTCAGTGAAGAGATGCCACATAATTGAATTTAGATGATATGATTGGACCACAAAGTATCCTCCTTGTGACTCCATTCATGTCTCTACAACAACATTGCTCCGTCAAAAACAAAACACAACAAAGTAAAAGAGACTGTACCCCCAAAATATAAAACAAAACAATTGAAAGGGCCTTTTTCCATTCACGTGGAACCCTTTCTTCCATTCAAATATGCCCAAAAGGAACAATATTACATGCGTCACTCCATTTTGCCAAATTACAAATTAATTGCACTTATATCCATCATCAACTAAGGCTAATACACCCTCAATTATTTGTATTTTTAATAATATATAACATTCCTCTTTCTTTAATGTTTTTAACAAAGTAATATTTATCTTTTTTCTTATATTTAAGTCATTAAAACTTTTCTTTATAATTTTACATTTTAAAACTTTTATTCCGTTTTATAATTCTTTTATCCAAATTTTAATCAACATAGTATTTTTAAATAAAAAAAGGTGGGTATCATTTATTAAAAACTTAGAAGAATGCTTGAACATCAATTTAAAAACTAAAAAAAATATAAAAGATTAATCTTTATTTCAACATTTAAGTATCATTTAGTATATAATATCATGAATGTAAATATACATTTTACTTTTATTTCATAAATTTATTGTTAGATTAAAATATATTCATTTCGGATTAACAAATTGATTAAAAAATTTAAATAAAAATATTTGTAATATAGTTCTGGATGATATTGTATTGATTACTTGATCTTAAAAATATTGTTGAAATATAGTTCAAAATTACTGATATTTAAAAAAACAAAAACAAATTACTTTGTAACAAAGGGGGTATACTTATTGGTGTGCTGTGACAATTATTACTATTGTTTAATTTTTATAAAATTAAACATAAATAATATATATATATATATATATATATATATATATATATATATTATATATATATATAACTTAATCATTGAAGTGATAACAATCCTAGTTATTGTTAAATATTCAATCATATAAAAGTGAAATAGTTTTTAGTGTCCTTCAGTCGCCAAACATAATGTATAACAAGTTTGATAATTTCTGCAATAATTACATCAATTGAACTACATATAAAACTGTTTCACACTATTCCTTGAGCATCATCCAATTAGGTGTTACAAATTGCATGAAACCATACAAATCCTTTCTCTGTATATAACTAAATTTTACAACACCTTCATCAAAACTTGAAAAAATTATTGTGATTAGAAGGTTTTGGAGGAGAAAAGAAAGTGCTGGGAGTTTCTCAGAAAATATTGGGAAAAAAATTCCAGCTTTTACACGTGAATGCAGAATCCCAAACACTCCCATCATTTCTCATGGGATCACGTTTCTTACCCAGAAAATGTTTGGCAGCACAGAGTGGTCACAATCATTTTGTGGACCAACTTCTCATCGCTGTGCACCACTCTCCGTTGATATTGTTGACTTTTCTCCAGTGTTGACAAATAATCATGTGAGACAGTGCACAAGGAGCCACATATGAACAGCGACAGCCCTCACACCTCTGATTCCTCGGACCCCAACTATGGTTTACCTTTGATTGCAAGAGACAATCAACGGAGATTGCTAAACAACCAACCCTGTTTCATTACACTGCTTATGATTATTATACCTCTCCATAGACATCAACACCACCTTCTACATTGTTTTTATTAATCAATTTATTTTCTTGGCTTTCTTATTCCCTAATGCACGACACATGTATGTGGATGGTACTGTGCCATTATTGCAGACACCTCAAGATCAAATTACACAGGTATAAGGAAAATGAACTTATAATGAAGTTACAAAAATGTGATTGTTGTCATCAAGTAAAATTACGGTAAAACAAAACGAAAAGTTAGGGCAGTTAGTAAAATATTCAGAGAAATAAATGTAGTTAATTGCTTGCAAATGTGGGCAAACATATAAGGTATAACATTCAAAACACCACGGGCTTTAATCTACAAAACTGTAAAGCATAATTCAACTTAATTATGTAATTTCCCATAAGTCAACTACTTTTTTCACTTCTTATGTAATCAATAACAAATGACACATGAATCAAATTAACATAAAGAAATTATATTACCTCTAATATAAAAGTGTAAAATCTTTAAGATAATAGATTTATAAATTTTCATAAAACTTAAAATGAGATTCCTGATCTATATAGGAATTTAATGCGAATGAATTCACACGTTTCCCTATTGTACTCTTTTTTTTTGTTAAACATTGATTTTTGTTACCCTTCTCACACGTAATATACCCAGGTTATTTTCACTACTCTTTTTGTGTACTGAAATAAATACATAGTTATCGTGTTAAGAAAATCACATTCACCATTTGTACTCACAATACGTTTTATTTTTATTGGAGTTGTGGGACGATGTATCGGACGCATCTAACTCGAAATAGAAAATGAAATTTAACAACAACGAATAAAAAGGAATTGAAGGATTGGTGGGATAAATAAAAATTCAATTAAAAAAAATATATGCTCGACATATATATAAATGACTATGACTAATTATTATAATTTTATTATTTTTTAGGGATTTAAGTAATGATTATAATTTTAAGAAATAAGTATTTTAACTTTTTATATGTAAGTTTTGGTTTAATGCTTGTATTGTACTATAATACTTTTCAGCAAGATGCATAGTTTTGAGTAAGTGTGGACCAAAAAGGGTGAGTTTACTCATTAAAGATCCGGACGTAACCTACTCTACCGTCTACCTAGGCTTAGATACTACGCCTACTCATTGAACAAGTTAGGTTATAATTTATAATAAAACTTTATTAATTAAAAATAGACTTGATATCAAAAGCCATTTTACAACAATAATAACGATTGTACTACGGAAAGACCGAACACCCACATATACATAAACACTTCGCTAGCCGACCATTTGGCTATCTCGTTCTACATTCCGCAGATTAATTAGTAGTGTTATTAAGTAAATGTTATACAATAATCACACCAAAATTATAATTAGTAGATAAATTGGGTACATAATAATGTCATAAGGCCCAAAATCATAATTATAAATAGAAAATTACCTCTAAGTAATGAAACTCTGATCCTAAAATCTACAACACTCATATATTTAAAACTGACTTGAATATCAAAGTGTCATCATAGGTATCCTGTCAATAAGAGAAAAAACACTAATAAAAATCATTAAACAAGAACTAATTTTAAAGATTAAAAATAATTAATTATTATATTGAATAAATTAGATACTATTTTAGAGACTAATTTTGGTTTCTAAATTAATTTCTATTATTGATAAATAGTTTCTAAATTGGTATCTAATTAGCTACCCAGTTTTTAATTATCAATTATTTAGATTCTAAATTTTACAACCATTGTCTATTCCTTCTGTGATTTAATTAGACAGCGGTTCCTCTTACAATCGTTATCTATACCCTCATTATTACCCTAATTCGAAGCTCCGCACCCCTTGCGCTTTTGTTCTCTACGTTTTCTTCCCTTTTCTTTGCGCTCTCTCTTCAACTCTTTTGAACATTCTCTTCACTCGTTGCCTTTGTAAGTTTTTCCTATCTTTATTGTTTATTCTTCCTCCAATCTTCATATTGGTTCATTGCTTAAGGTTCTTGTTCATTGTTTCACCATCACACTCCACTTTTCCTCCACCGTTGCCATAGTCTTTGTAAGTTCTTCCTACTCTCATTGCTTATTCTTTCGCTTTCATTCTCATATTTTTTTTCTTCATTCTTCCATTAGTTTATTGTTTAAGGTTCTTGTGCTCCGCTTTTCCTCCATCGTTGTTATTCCCGCTGCCCTTCACCACCACTTCTACCGTTACCTTAAGGTTGGTGTTGTTTTTATTTATTTATTTTGAATAGTTTTTTGTTTATATGTGATTTATAGACGGTGATTCTAGAACATCCATCATCTATACCCTACAAAAATTGTTATTTTCTACCTTTTTCTATATTAGTGAATTTAAAAAAGTTCTGACAAATGAAGAATGAGAATTGAATTTAGTATATAAATGTCATGTATTTTCAAAGTGCTATATATGATTTAGAAGATATTTATGTGACTGAAAACATGTAGACCACACTATAGCATCCATAGTTGCGTACATCTATGTTCTAAGGAGTTGACCTTTCACCCGGACAATATACCCAGAGCTTTTGTTTGCAGGGTAGATACTAGGTAATCATTGGAGGCGTTGTGTCCGGTGATATTCTAAAAGATTAAACAATAATTATTTAAATAATAAGTAATTAATATTAAGTTGTTTACTTAAAAACTCTCTCATCTCCAAATTAAACAAGTTAACCACATTATGTCATATTTGAAGACTTTGTGAAAATATATATTGAAGATCACGCAGCGATTGGTGCCTCCTTTTTCCTGTCTGAGTTGCAATGCAATCATGCACTATCCAAACCCTTCATTAATTTTGTAGAGAGTAAAAAAGTTAAAGAATCCATTTTATTCTTTTTATTTCTTTTGGCTAGACCAGTGGGGTCTTATAGATCATTACTGCTGCAAATCGTCTAACCTATTTTCTATCTTCAAAACTCAATCATTACTTAACTAGGGTTATTTAAATGAGTAACTCTTTACTTTACCTCTACCATTTCTCTTGTATATGGTTTTTAACATGCATGGGTCTTCCACTCTCTGTATTAATTCCAAACTTCGCTATGGTATCTATGAGTTGATGGTGTGATGAAATTTGAAGTTATGGAAGATTGTGATTCTCCTCTGGTCTGTACGACAAGGATGAGTCCTCCTTGTCTCGCGGCGATAATGTCCCCTCACAATCCACCACTTTCCATTTCATGAAAAAAGATAATTCTCGAACTTTTATGAAAAATTTATATTTTTAATATTTTTTAATTAACAATAATTATACCTATTTCTGTTCTAATATTAAACTATGTGAGGGTGGAGAGAATGGAATTAAAGTGGTAAGTCGTGGGATAAAAGTGGGAACAATAATTAAAAAGAAAATTATAGGTTCTTCAGTGCACTGTTTTTTTATTTATTTGCATGATGTTATATTTTCTCTTCTCATTCCTATATTTTTTTAAATATAAAGTAAGACTAGAAAGATAATTAAGTTAAGAAGAACATATTTTCTAAATAAGTAAAATATTTATTATTATTAGCGTCTTTAATTTCTATAAGTGTAACATATTTGATCACTCAATCAAAAATTAATATATTATGAATACTTTAAATGATTTTTTTACATGCAAATTAAATAAATCATTTAAAACATTTAGAATATTATATTTTATATTTTAAAAAAACAAACATTAATTATGACTATTTTTATCTTTGCAAATGTTTTAAACACATGTCTCGTTATGAACATGAACACAAATATGTAGTTCAAAGCATACTTGCAACAAATTTTATATGATTAAAATCCATCATAAATTATTGAAGGAAAAAAGTCTGTCGATAAATATTAAATAAGTGCACACAGTATTACCAATATACTATCAACAATTTTTTCTTTTCATAAGTCTTAATACCTTTCCTCAGCGTAACGACGGATGTACTTTGTTGGTAATCTTAGAATATACTGACAAATATTTCTATCGGTAATTTTGTATTACTATAAAATATTTTATTTGTATTTTCTTTACCCAAATACCTACTTAATTCAAAATTCAAAAATCCCAACTTAAATAGTATAAACTACCAATATGTGTTTAATCGATGAAATACGTTCAACAATTATTAATTGAATAATTGAACGTTTATTATAAATAACTATTAAATATGTTGATAATATTTGTTTTGTTGAGGTATTGTGACGAATTCTTCTACTCCACTCTTTCAAATATTTTTTAGGTTAGAAACAAGTCTAACATTGTAAGACTTTTTATGCTAATAATCTAAGTTCTAATGCACATTGTAATACTTTCATTTTTTAAAAAAAACTCATATTCTAGTCTTGCATATAATTATTTTGTTTTATGACAAAAAAAACAAAAATAGAGGATCAGGTAACTTAATTATAATTTTTCTAGTCATGCAATTTTCAAGTTCTTAAATGTGTCAATTTGTACTCACATGAATATGAAATTCCCATCACGTAGGCACACAATCATTATCAATCAAGGGTTATGTGACCTAGGAATATTGCATCATTGCATACAAGGCAACTAAATGTAGCAATGGATTCAAACATCATTAAAACTCAAGAAACCATAAATTAGAGTAAAATTATATTACTAATAACTTATTTAATGAAAGAAAATACAAATGTCTACAATAATAAAAGTAATAATAAAAGTGCAAACTCATAAAAGAAAATGAAGGAAAGGGAAAAAAAAATAAGATATCGATTTAACTTTTATATTTTTATTTGGATTAGGGAAAGAACATGTGTGAATTTGAAAAAATGATTTTAGAGTAATTTAAGAGAAATGTGCGAAAAAGTTATGTAGAGTAAAATTGTATAGAAAATTTATTGAAGTTTGTAAGTATTGTGACTAGTGTTTAAAAGTTTTTAACTTTGTTAAAATATTAAAATTGTAATTTTATAAATTTATCCTTATTTTTAAAAAATAATTAAAAAATAAAATAAGTTATAATTTTATTCAAAAGAAAATAACAGTATAATTTTATTCAAAAGAGATAATATTATATATACTTATATTAACTTATAATCATTTTTAAAAAATATTTTAATAATATTTTTTTAATAAATTTTATGTTAACAAAAACAAGTTTATGGAGAAAAAATGACAAAAAATTATGATTTTTCTTTTTCACTCCAACTAAAGTGATTGCTCTACATATTTAACTTCCTACCCACTAATACATGTTCACCCAAGTTCAGATAACACATAAGAGCAAGAATCATGTACAAAAAGCAATGACAATCGAGTAAAATTTATTTTATCTACAATATTTTCATTCTCTTTTTCTACATGCGAGAGAAAAAGTCATTCAGAAAGTCACAATTTTTTCGCGTTCTTACTCTCCTACAAATACCTTAATCCAAGTAGCTTCCACATGCGGTAGGTCATAAATGTTATTTGACAATTGTTTTCTCTCATAGGATTTCAGATAATAAATGGTTAGGATTTAAGAAAAATAATAGGAGATTCTAAGTAAAAAAAATTAGTAGAATTAAAAAATTTATTAATAGTGAAATTGATTAACACTTGTTATGTTAGCAAATATAATATACATTTTTAAAAAGGGTAGGGAGATGCAATGTTTGAGTTAAAAGGGTACATGAAATTTGTCAAAGCACAAAAACTTGAACAAACACTTCTGAGTAGCAGCATAACTTAAGATCTTAGTTTAAGGCATTTATGATTGGAACCTTATGTTAAAAAAGACAACCTACATGTATATCTCAAAGAGGAGAAATACTGATATAAGGTTTAAATTAACTAAGTTGTGGTTGACGTGAGAGAAGGATTAAAAATATAGGTACTGCATGTATTTATTTTACAGTACAAGACAATAACTTTATATAACTCAAGATTGGGAGATTTTGTTCTATGCTGGCATCACCAAATTTTCCACCAACATGCAATATTAGGTTCGCCTGAGAGATATTTGGACTTCAATCCGTGTTTGAGATTTGGGATTTAGGATTTGACATTTGAGATTTAGGAAAAATTAGTTAGGGTTCATGCTAGGGAAATTATTTGAACAATTTTATACTTCCAATTTAAGTTTTTATATAAAATATGTAAGTAACTAATAAACTTATATTAGTAATGATTAAATTTCAATTAATAATGAAAAAATTAAAATCTTAAATGAACCATTATTGAGATTATTATTATTATTATTATTATTATTATTATTATAAATTTTAATTTAAGTTAATATAAATTTAATAAATATAAAGAATTTTTAATAAGCCTATTCACAATAATTTTATCATTATGTTAATAAGATGTTTTAATAATAAATTTAATATTTAAATTAATAATTACATTTATTAACTTTATGTAAACAAGAACTTTTATAACAATAATAGTTTAAAAACTACATTTCAATTAATAATAATATTTATATTTTTGTTAATTAATTTTAATATAAAATATATTTAAATTTTTATTATATGAATTAATTAAATTAATATTTCTGTTTTTTATATATAATTGATTGTGTATATTTTATAATAAATTATTATACAAAATTAATATTTCTTCTTAAAATAATTAAATTTATTATCTAAACAATTTTATATTTGTAATTTAAATTTTTTTATATATAGTAAATATAAAAATATTATTAATTAAATAATTAATAAACTTATATTTTTTATTTATTAAATATTAACTAATAATGTTTTTCAAATTATTTTTAAAAAATCTTAAAAGAAAATATTTTCAAAATAATAATAATTATTATTAAAATTTTCATTTATGTTAATATTAAAATAATATAAAATATTTTTTATTAAATTTTTTAATAATAATTTTTAAGACTATTATAAATAATAATTTTATTATTTAATTTAATATTTTACATTCACTTAAATTTGATAATAATAATTTAAATGTTATATTTCAATTAATAATTATTATTATATCAATTAATTAATTATAATATAAAAAATTATTTTTTATTATATAAAATAATTAAATTAATACTTTAATAAGTATTTCAATTTATTATATAAAATTAATTATCTACATTTTATAATAAATTATTCTATAATATTAATACTCTATTTGTGATTTAAGTTAATGTTAAATAAATTTAATAAATTTAATTTATATTTATTAATATATTATTATTTATAGTTTTAAATTAATATTTAAAACAACTTTTATTCACATAAAATAGTAAAATAATTGCATAGGTAAATATGTTAGGTATTTTTCTTCTAAATTCTAATTAAACTATTGATTTCTACTTTTTTTTAAAAATAAATATTCAATCTAAATAATTTAAAAAGATAAAAAATTAAATTAAATTTTACATTTGAAATTATTGACCAATTTATCGGCATAATATATTAATAAATATATTGGTGGGTAATAATCTTAAAATTGATCACATTTTTTTTATATTAAATTTTTTTACATTTACGGAAGGACTCAATTTTGTTGATAATTTTTTCGTCACTAAATTATAATTTTTTTTTTAGTGTCATGATATTATTTTATCTTTCAAATGACGTGTCTCTAAATTCAAATTCACATAATATGTAAAGTTTATACAACTTGATCAATTTTAATAATGTAATAAACAATTGTTTTTTGAGAGATCTATTGATGTTTACAGGTAAATAATAAACAACAGTTGAAATTGTGTTTAGAGAGGCAAGTATGAAAAAAAAAAAAGGGTTAATTAAACCCTGAATAGACGAGGCTTAGAGAAAATTATTATTCCTAAAAATTTAAATTTATGTTTCTTAAACCTTTTCTCATCGTACGGGTAGGTGTGGGTTTAGTTACCTCATCACATAAATTAAAATTTCATATCTCTATATTCAATTAGTTGACAATTCATATCTCTAAGTTATGATTTTTATTTTCTCATAACTATTCTTATATTAGGTAAAGAAAATATCATACTATTAAATATTCAAATATTAAAAGAATATATATATATATATATATTATTCAAAATTAAATATTAAAAAAATTATAATTATATAAATATTAAATGAGAATATCAAATAACAATTAAATAAATATCAAAAATTATAAAAAAAAAGTTAAAATATCAAATATATTAATATTATTTTTTTTTATATTTCTTAATAAATTAAAGATGTTTAATAAATAATGATAAGTATTAAAATGGATGTGGAATATATCATTTAAATATTTATACTCGTATCTAGTTAATACGATAATTCTGTATCAAAATCAAAATCCACTTCGACAACAAAAGCCTTGTTAATTTGTTATTATGATTGTTAAAATATTAAATATAATTTCAAATTGTATAACATTGTCTATTTCTTTTTTTATTGTTAAAATATTAAATATAATTTCAAATAGTATAAACATTGTTTATTTCTCTCTCTTTTTTCATCATCAACCTACAATGTAGTGGAAGGAAATTGAATTAGTGATAAAAACTTTGTTTTTCAAATTAAGTATTTTATATTTTTGTCTACTATAGGATAAGAACTTTGTTTAATCCCATTATGACGCATGTATGTCACAGAATTAAAAATGCATAACAATTAAGTTTAAAGGAAAATAAATATAAAATTATCCCATCAGACAAAAAGAGTTTGAATTTATTATCATGAATTTAAAGTTCCACCTTTTCTGATACCAATATTATTAGTAATTTATATCCATTAATAAAAGTGACACTTTAATTTAATCTCCACAATGGTTTAGATTTTTTTATTTTTCAACTAATTCAGCATATCGTTTCAGTGTATTTAATTTCAACCTCTTACATTATTTATTTCTATATATTTACCCTCAATTTTTTCTGAGATTTTATTTTATTCAAAAATACGTTTCTCTTTCTCCTAATAATATTAAGAAGAAGAACCACACAAACAACCCAGTTTAGACTATGTAATATTAAAAATGTTATGTATTGATTAAAATAATCATATTTATTTGAAAAAAAATGCCACCACTTGTTAAGATAATTTGGCGTATGTTCACTAATTTTTTTTCTTCGATAAAACGTATTAAATTTCTGTTTTGTTTTCTATTTCTATTTATTTTTTTGTTTTTTAATTCTTCTTATTTTTCTTTTATCTACCAAAGAATAGTGTGGAGACAATGTAAATAACATTAATTGATATTCATTGTTGTCACCTCTTAGTTGATAACAGAACCGACCAAAATAATTGTACCATAATGTTTGGTTTGGTGCTTGGTCCACCAAAGCAATTTACGTGTGGTATGTACACGATCAGTCACGTGTGCTCATGAAGCGTGTGGGTAATAATGAATATGTGCTCTCAAAATCCAACGGCTCAAATAAAACACAACTTCCTCACTTTTAATTCATCTCCACAAAATCTACATTCCATCTCAAAAGTCAACGTCACACACTCAAAATAATAATAATAACAATAGTTTTTCTGAGCAATGAAATAACACTTTTCCATACGATAATTAGTTAGTTAATAGTTACGTAATGAGTTAAAAAATTCTCTGCATTAAGTTTGTATTTTTAATTTAAATATACTTCTAAAGAAAAAACTTCAAAAGGATAACTAAATATTCATAGTTGTTCAATTTTTTAATCTACAAATAGTTCAACTTCAAAAGAAGGTGAATAGAATAAGGAAAATTATGAGATTTTAACCTAATCAAAACCTCAAAATGATCAAAACTATTATGCGCATGAAATGTCACTGTTAATTTTGCAATGTCAGACCATTTTAAAACCACTATTGCTAATATAACCTTTTAGCTAAATGCTAAAAAAATCATTAAGTTTATCTAATAGTGTTATCTAATTAGATGTTACACAGTTAATGCATAAAATATCTTCTCTATACATTGAGTTCATTTTTACTATTAGCTAAAAAAAAATCACTAATATGTAAAGTCAACCAATTTTATTATATATTATTGTTAAATAAAAATATATAACTATTTTATATTATTAATTGATGAACATATATTTATTTGCGCTTAATAACTTTAATCATAAATTATTGAACTATAATAATAAATAAATCAATTGTTTTAATTTAAATTCATATAATTGAGTTTATTTAGGCTTTAACTGTTATTTTTGTTAATTTTGTATTTTTAGAATAAATTATCTGAAGGGAGCATCTATCTTTGTGAATGAGTTAAATATGCAAAGTCCAAGTTGCTACTTTGATTAAAACAAAAAATAAATTATGAGGAGAAGAAAGAGAAAATAAAAGCTTCAAGATCTCAGAAACAAAATTAAAAGCAAATATTATGCAAAATAAAAAAAATTATGGAAAGTTGGAAACTGTCAATAAAATCTAAACTATAATATTTTTTCAAGATCCTTGAAGCAGAAAAGCCTATAAAAGGATACAAGCATCAAAGAGAAAATGAGAGGGTTTTCTTAGTTTTTCTTCTTCTTTGTAATTGTTTTGCCTCCGTATGGAAGACTAAACTTTTTTGGTTGATTCCTGCTAAACCTTTTTGGTTGATTATTTTGTAATTTCCCATTGAGTTTTGGTTGATTATTTTGTAATTTCCCATTGAGTTCTGAGGTTTTATTCAATAAAAGTTTCGATTTTTAATTATCTATAGGAGTTGTTTTTATTGTCCAATCTCCTGGAAAACTAGTTTTTGTGAGAAGTTGTACTTGAATTGTGAGAAGTTGTACTTGAACGTATGATTGAGAGTCTTCTTTATCTTAAACTTTGGTTTCTTAATTAGTTCGCATTGTTTTAATTAATTTCCTGGAGATATGATTCAAGAGATAAGATATAAGCATTCCCATAAATTATCCGCATGAAACAAAGTGGGTATTGATTAACCCAGTATACGAATGTTTTATTTGTGAGTTTCAGTGAGATCATTTGACCACAATTATACTATCATCTCTCTAGCATTAAATATATTAATGAAATCATATTAATTTGACACAAAAATGACAATTATCATTAGTACATAATATTTTTTTCAAAATTTCTTTATTTTTTTAAGAAAATATGATACTTTTGATTGCGAGAATGTAGCATCATCAGACTGAAATCACATTTAATTTCCTTGAAACAGTGGTATTTTGTTGAAGTCACAACCCTAGCCTCACTCCAAGGCCTCTAAACTAAGACCGAATCATCAGAAAATGGTATTTATCTTTAAGGAATGCAACATTGTCGATGATTTTAGATGGATGAGGAATTTTTTTTTGTAAAAAACTTAAAATGTTTTATAACTTTGATAGAAAAAATTAAAAATTAATGAAATTAATTTGATTATATTAAATTACAAAAATTCAAATTACAAATTAAAATATAATAATTTAAAATTATTTATAGTCTCTCCTTGTTTAAATCAATGTTTATTTTCTCATAATTTTATTCATATTATATATAATATATTACACTATATTACATCCCAGAAGAATATATATATATATATATATATATATATATATATATATATATATATATATATATATATATTCACTCTTACGTATTTATTTGTTTGAATTATTATGATAGTTCCTATTATAATGATAATTAGATCAATTTTATTAAAAACATATTTTATATATATATATATATAAACAAACATAATATATATCATTCTCAACATATTATTAAGGTATTACCCCATAAATTATGGCTTTTGTCAATAAAAAGACAAAATTTCAACCAAATTACAATGAAATCATGAAAGTCATTATATTTAATGTTTTTCGATATATTAAATATATATTTTATCAGATACTAACACCTTATCCATTAAAAATTTATCTTTATTTTTATATATAAGAGTAGTTCATGCACTTAACTTTGTAACAACATGATGCATAATTTTTTTTTCAATTTTTCACTTCCTGATGTGTTAATATATTGATTAGACTACTACTAAAAGATAAAATATTTCTTTTCGTCAATGATTAGACTACTACTTAATTTCACAATCTTTGAAACCAATACCAACCCATGTATCCTCATGGTACACCCATAAAGGAAACGTGCCCACGATTGACAATGTACACTCTTAAAAGCCAATCACACACACACACACATATATATATATATATATATATATATATATATATATATATATATATATATATAATATTAACATATTAAATATCAACATCACCATCATATCTAAATGTTGTTTGAGTGAGTTTTTCTCACTTCAGCGACCTTCTATCTCACAATTGAGAAAGACTTCTTTATTTAAATAGTTTATCACTTGAGCGAAATTTTTTTAAAGAATATAATTAGTTTTGGTTCTTCCTCACTCAAATATTAACTCTACGCTTAAAACACCCTTCTTCGGTTAAGTGTCCCTTACTTTAAATTGTCCAAATTACACTTATCTCATTTTACATTTTATCAACCCAATTGCACTTTTAGTTTTCACTTATTGTGTCACTGGTGTAAAAAGACAAAACGAGTGCAGCTATTTTAAATTTATAAGGATGGCTATATAACCGCATTTGATTAGCACGCACTTGTAAATTGAAGAGATAAGAGTGCGACTATTTCTCGTAGCCGCACTTGTATATGCTTCAAAACATTAAAAAAAATCAAAAAATTTAAAACACCACCAACCTTATGTAAAGGCAATGTTGATGAAGAGTGGCACGGGAGTGCCAGCAACAGCGGCAGCAGCAGCGGACAGGGAAGCAGTGACGGAGCAAACAAAAAAACCCACATAAAACCATGAAGACAATGAAATAATACTGAGCAATGCAAGAAACCAAATAATGTAAGAAAAACGAAAAAGATTTATACATCCGTGGGTGAAGAAGAAAGAGAGTTCGAATAAACTTACAAAGGCACCAAAATAAAATGAATGAAGCTACAGAAGAGATGAACACGAAGCAGAAATCCGAGCAAGAACAGTGCAAACGCGAAACAAAGAGGAGAAAAAAAATATGAAAGAGTGTGGCAAAAACGAAGAGGAGAAAGAAAATATGAAAGTGTGTGGTGCGCTTCAAAATTTAGGGTAAAAAAGAATTTACAAATGCGGCTAAATATTAAGCCGCACTTATAAATCAAATTAATTTTAAAAATGTCACCACGTTTTTTACGAATGTGTGTGAGTGCAAAACCGCACTAAATAAAGATTATTCTTTTCTTCATTTTGCACTAGTGTGTTTTTGTAAATTTGATCTCTTTTATTTATTTATATTTAGTCTCCCACTATTTATTTTACTAGGGTGATTTTGATTCACCCGTTAACTTATCATTTAAATTTAATAAAAAAACAATAATGCTAGTGTGATTGCAATGCAACATTGTGCAGATGTGTTATTGTAATGTATTATCACATCGCATTTTTGTTAAATATTAAATGTGAAATTAATAAATAGATTAAAAGCACATGATTAAAAGAGTGAGAGATAATTTTTGTATAAAAAAATGGTGGCATGGTGTGTAACAAAAATGAATATTTTGAATTATGTTGTAGAAAAGATGATGGTAGGTGTGGAATTTGATTAATTTGAAAAGAATTGAGAAAAAGTTGGAGTTGATTGGGTTTTGTTGTTTAGAATGAATGAAGTATGTGTGGTGTGTCATCCACTATGCCAAGGAAAAAGATCTGCATCTTTGGACCCAATCCCATCAATCCTTCCATTATACACTTTTCTGCATCTTTTTTACATTCTTTACTACACGATCATCCTTCACAAATACCACATACCTATTTATTTATACTCTATCAATTAATCTTACATGACAGTAATGTTTTATAAATTATTATCACACAATAATTTATTTTCTCTTCTCATTTACAAATTTTTGTAATTATATACATACAATTTGCTTTTATAAATTATTATTCAAAGAAAATGGAAAGAGATAATGTACCATTAGAAGTCGAACAATTCTAGAACATCTCAGTATTCAGTGCTGACTGTCATAAGAAAAATACATCAAGATCAAGTATATTCATATAGGTTAGAAGGTAAAAAAGAAATAGATAATATACTCTTAATCATGATACCGAATGTTAATTTCGGTTCAACAATGAAATGGTCCATCAAAGTAATATAAATAGACACAACAACTAAAGATAACTAACACTTACTTGAGTGTCGATTAATTCTTTCCAAATACACTCCCAATCAAGAGCCGAGGCCTGAACACTAAAAGAAATCTAAAAGAAGAAAGGATGATCACAATTGAGGAAATAACTTCTTCAACCGGAAGAAGAAAAATGTTTGAACCCCTTATATAAGAAGAGATAAAATTTTAATAAATTTTTTAATTATTATTGTTATTATTATTATTAACACTGAGTATTATTAATACTCGTTCTCCTTATAAAATGTATTTTTGAAAGTAAAATATTTTACGTAAGTAAATACTTAACAAGTGCAGAGCTACAATAATAGATAACTCGAGATATTTTATATATGCTATAAAGCAATACTGTAAAACATATTTTGGAGTTATTTTTTATTCCTTTTACGAGTAGGGCATAGAGTGAAAATTACTTTTAACTTATTTATAATTTTTATAAGGTGAATTTATCTATGTTTAATAAGAAAAATCAAGTTTTTTGAGTATAGGTTGAATTTGGGATTCTCATCACTTTAGTAAAATAAAGATATAATGTTTCATCAAAATCATCATTCATTTTGATGGTTCGTTGTTTCACATGTGTCTAAAGCTTTTTATAAATATTTTTTAACCTTAATCTATTTTTAGAATTTTGTAGCTTAGGAAGGAAATGGGAGTTGATAAACTTAGTCATATTTAATTGATTTGGAAATTTGTTTAGATTGAGACTTCTGAAAATTGAATGTTTTAAAATGGGTTTATTTTGAACTAAATTGACTATTTTTATGGAATGATTTGAGTAATATGGAAATTTGTGATTTTTTAATTATTTTCGCCAGATATGATATTAGTGATTATTAATTGGAAAACTAAATATGATTGATTTATTTTGGATATGACGATGTTATGATTGTATTTGTGTTTGAAGTAGAAAATTTGAATACTAGTGACATGATCTTTGAATAGATATTTTAGTGTTAATAAGGTTTTAAATAGATATTATGATTTATTTTTCTCAAGCAAAAAATAAAACAAAGAGGGAAAATGTTTTCTTGTTCAAGCAACGTCTGTAAGATAAATTATAGTTGATATTCAGGATGCAATTCCTTCTACTTAGAAATGTGGTAGTTTAATGCTCTATTTGTTTTCAGGTATGAAGAGGGAGGAGGGAAAGAGTGTTTTTCCTGTTTGTTTCAAGGGTTTTGAGGGTAGGGGAGTGGATGGGAGGGAGAGGAATAATGTTTTTTCAATCTTTACATAAATGAAAAGATTTGTGCTGATCCTATAGGATTATTGTATTTTACTCAAATATCCTTTTGCATGCATTTTATTAAAATATACAATATATAAAATTAAATATTACATAAATTTATTTAACAATTTAAAAAATATTTAAATATATTATTAATAACAACAAATAGTTATAAATAATAAAATAAAATTATAATATCAACAACACATATATAGTTATATAAAATAACAAATATTTATAATTTTTAATATATTTAGTAAATTTATTTCAATTTAATACAAAAATATTTTCTATTATGTTTTAAAACTTTTTTATTGAAAAATACAAGTACTTATGGATATTATATATTAGAAAAAATTTATTAATTCAAACCTAAAAAAAAAATATCATAATTCATTGTTCAAATACTTTTTAATAACAAGGATAAATTTGTAAACTTACAATAAATCATCCTCACGAATTCATTCTACCATCCTTCAATCCAAATGACCTCACATATTCTCACACATCCTCTCTAATCCTCACAAATCCACTCCTTCCCCTCCCCACAAATCCCCTTCCCAATCCAAACACAACATAAGTGTCGGGACTCAATTGTAACTTGACTCACCTACTCTATGTCGGAAGACACTTGTGTCATCTGCAACAACATTGTCGCTTCAACAAAATTATTATTCCCAAACGAGAATAAGATAAAGAGCAAATCTTTTTCCATGGATGAATATGACTCAATCGATGTTGTATTGCTCAAGTAAATTTTATAGGGTGAAATTTATATATTTTAAGTGATTAAATGTGTATACGTAGATAGAGTAACAATGAAATTTGATGAACGAGGATAAATTTTATCCGTTTTAAATGATGATAAGTTGTGAATCAATGATTGATGATAAAATGTGTCAATTATTGAGTGTGGTTGATGGTATGTTGTGCATGCCTGTGAATGTGTGGTATTAATGTAATATCAAGAGTGCACTATTGATATATGATGTAAGTATTTAGTTAGGGATTTAATTGAGATAATATTAGTTATGTACTGGGTTAAATAGATAAATATATCATGAAGTGAAAAGGCAATGAAGGTTTTCTCACTAAGTTGAAGATGAAAGTCATTAATACTCAACTAAAAATGTAGGTATTTTCATGTCATTCAAAGTTGTTGTTAAAAGAATTTATATCAAAATGATAAATTATTGAGTTTCCAAAGAGTTTGTCACTAAGTTAAAAATGAAAATATTTAATATTCAACTAAAAATGTAGGTATTATCATGACATTCAAGGTTGTTGTGAGAAGGATTTATACCAAAGTATGATAAATTATTGGATTTCCAAAGAGCTTGATAGGTGTTAGTTTCTATAACACCTTCAATATTTAAAAATAAATGTTATTTAAATAAAAATTGAGAGTGATTGTTTTTGAAATATTTCTTATATAGAAAATTAATGATTACATAACGTCATGGATACATACACACACACACATATATATATATATATATATATATATCCTTATAATTATCTAAAATATGTAATAATAACATATAGATATATGTCATGAATTCTTTTCCAATAATAAAAATCATATGTCAAAGTGGCATATTGTTTACATATTTAGTGTCACTCAAGGATATTAAATTTAAGTCATCTACGAGTCAACATCTTAGAGTAATTCTCTTAAAACTTTCCCAAGCAACTTTTTATGAGCATGTTCACCTTCTACTCATACGTACCAAAAATACATATGAAAGAAAAATATAAAAAGGAGTGAAGTATTTGTAAGCTTCAAAACATCAATCTTAATAAAACTTAATATACAATAACAAATAGTGAAACTTAGAATTTGACCTATAACTATGAGACTCAATATCACTTTAAGTAGTTGAGTATTTCACATTAAAAAATTGGTAATTATTTTTCTCAAGAAGAAGCAATCATCTTTCAGCCTAATATATATACATATATACACACACACACACACACACACTTAATACCTAACTTTGACGATGTTGATAAAGTATTAAATAGTTCAAAGTTTGATGGACACTATTCTAAATTGTCCAAATATTCACCTACTTGATAATTACTTAGTCCTTATCATGGCTCAGTATTCCATCCCACAATATATAAAACTATGACTTCTCAAACAAAGACATTCATACATCAGCATGGTCCCAACTTATCACTAGGGAACCTAAGAATTTTCTTTAGCTCAATTGAATACTCTAAGACATCTAAATATAGTTTCAAGGATCACAAAATTTAATGACTACTAAGGTATGTAATATGTGATGTTCTCTCTTTCCCTCATTCTCACATATATCTGAGATCATATGTGAACTATTGTTTGATTTGTATATTAAGTATTGACACTAATGTTGTAATAGAGATCTAATTGCTCATTGATGATCTAAGTCATATAAATTAAGATATCAAGTAATGATAAACTATGGGGAAAGTTCTTACACACGGTGACTATATATAAATACACGTTTCTAGTTGTGAGGAACTTATCCTGGTCGATTATCTTAGGTTTGTTTTCAAATCAAAGTCTTGTGTATTTGATCAAATGTTAGTCTCTAATATAACATACTTAATACTAGTCTCACTACAAGAAAATCATGGATTAGAAACTAATTTTAGAAACAAAAAATAATTAGTTGCTATAATGACCAAATTAAAAACCATTTTTTAGACTAAAAAAATTTTTGGTTTCTAAATTAGTTTCTATTATTGTTAAATGGTTTCTAAATTGGTATCTAATTAGCTACCAAGGTTTTAGCTACCAAATTTAGAATATAAATAATTGGTAGCTAAAACCTTGGTAGCTAATTAGATACCAATTTAGAAACTATTTAACAATAATAGAAACTAATTTAGAAACCAATATTTTTTTTAGTTTCTAAAATGGTCTCTAATTTAGTCATTATAGCAACTAATTTTTTTGGTTTCTAAAAATTGGTTTCTATTTAATGGTTTTCTTGTAGTGTCTTTCGATAGACATCAATCAATATTTTGCTTGTTGAATATCCTTGACTTTGTACATTCGTGTGTGACCTATTTTTTTTGTTGTTGTACATTGGTGTTTGAAAGAAATTGAATGATTGTGATCTATTGATTAAGATGTTTTTTTTTATGTACATTTTCTTTTATGTTACTAATTTATTGTGATAACTTATCTTTACATGTGTTGTTTATCTTGTGAATTGTAATAATTATACTATTTATACAAGCATATATAAATATAACTGCAGGAACAACATTTAAAAAGAATATTTTTTTATTTTATTTTTGGCCATTATTTTGTGTGTATAATATATATTGTGTATATGTTTAAATTTATATTTTTGAATTACTTTTGCAGATTCGCTAATGAGTTTATAATATAATGTGTAATTAGTTTTTGGGATGTTACATAATAACTTATCTAAACTAGTAATTTTTATGTAAAATTTAAACAAATATTAAAGAATAATTAAAAAAAGTATGAAAATACTAATAAAATATTATATAAATTATTTTTATCTAAGTTTGTTGAAATAAATATTATTTGCTTTTTTATCTTCTTTCTTTATATAAATTTCTTGAATCATAAAAAATATTTAAAATATTTTACATGATATAAAATACAAAGAAATAAAGTAAGAATTAAAATAAAAATTTAAATAGACAATTAGATGTGAACTCATATATCACATGGGATAGTTTTAAATAAAATAAATATTAAAGAGATTAAATCGTATATCACTGGAAATAAATTAAATAAAAAAATATTAAAAAATTAAAAAATACTACTAGTAAATAATTAAATAATAAGAAAACAAAAGAATAAAAACACTAATATATTACTATAAATAATTTAAATAATAAAATATAAAAGAATAAAAACAACTATTATATTAAAAAAATAAATTAAATAATAATAACAACAATAATTATAAATATCAATACAGTATATAACTAGAAGTAAATTAAATAAAAAAATATAAATGTACATTGAAAGTAACATAAATCATAAAAATATAAAATACAAAGAACAAATTAATTAAACAATAAAAATACAAAATGAAAAAAAATAGTGCACTGCTAAAAGTAAATTAAATGATGAAAATATAAAAAACAATGAAGTAAAATTGTATGTAACACAAAATAATTAAAAAATTAATAAAGCACATTTTAAGTTTATTAAGATTATTGTGAGAAATGGCCTAATCACATCCTTTTCTTATCTCTTAACGAAAATATTCGTGTGATATAAGTTAGAAAATTAATAATTTATTTTTCAACTCTTTCATAACATTTAAGGGTGAAAAAATGTTTAAACAAAAAGAATAATAACAAGTAGAGAAAGAAAAAGAAAAAAAGAGAAATATATATGGTAAAGAATAGAGGAAAGAAAGAATAGGAAAAGGAAATAAAAAAAATAGAAGAAGAAAGGGGAGAGATAGAAGAATTAATAGATTTTTTAAAGTATTATATTAATATTTAGATAATTAATTATTTAATTAAAGTGGATTACAGTGATTTCCACTTATCCATTATTATTTCATTTTTTAAATTTTTATACTTTTTTGACCTGTATGATTTGTTTTTCTAAACTTAACCTGCACAAATTTTTAAATTTATTTTTTAATTTATTATTGGAGTAATCTTGTGATAAAATAATTTTACCAAAAGTTTCAGTATTTTTATTTTAATTCTAAAAGTGTTAGTTTAGTTTTTTATAATAGTCTAAAATTTACTAACTATTTTATAAAAATTATGCCAATAAATTTTTAGAAGATTTTCAAAACTAGTATAAATTATTTAGATTGCTGAGTTAATTTTTTTTAATCTTTCTAAACATTATCCCCGTTTTACTCTATTATACTCTTTCTTAAAAAATAATTAATTTGTTTTTCACTTTCAAAATTTTATTTAAAAAAAATACACACTAAAGTTTTAATATTCGTAATTTTTTAAAAATATGAACTCATTACAGGATTTAAAAGTCTAAGGTATTCTTCTAACTATCATATTTAAAATAAAAAAAAGTAAATAAATATTTTAATTATTCTAAAATAAAAATGTTACATTGAATGACATAATTTTAATTGAACAATATTTGAATTTAAAGAAAGAAGTATAGAATTTTAATTAAACAAATTATACATACACAACAGATTCTTAAAAATAAAGTTATCAAAAACAATTGAGTGAGTTCGTCTCAATTAAACAAAATATACATACATAATCAATTCCTAAACATAAATCTAAAATATCCACAAGAAAATTATTAAATACTAATTAAATTTAAAAATTAAAATAATTAATTAAATTAAAAATTAATTTAAAATATAAACTAATAAATAGTTAAAATCTTAATAACTAATAATTAAATACTAATTTAAAAAATACTTTAAATATCAATAATTTTTTAAATTTATAAAATGATATTTAATTTAATTAAATAATAATTAATAATTTGATCTGTAAAATTAATTTTTATTTAATAATTTTTTTAATAATCACTTAACGGGGTTAACTAAATTTCAACTCTAAATAAATCTCAATTTATAAAGTAAAATCAACAAACAAGTTTAGAAACAACCATTCCATGAATTTTGATAAATAATGAACTTTGTTAAACTTTACTATAAAGAAATTCAATTTATCTAAGACAACTAACTATGTTATATTTATCTAAGACAACTAACTATGTTATAGTTTTTACCTAACCCAAATGAGCATCAATTTTTCATCAGCAATGAAAATTTTCAAACATTAATTTATCATACCATTCTAACCAATTTAATTTAATTTTCTAGCATTCAATTATATCACCTCAAACATACAACTTTCTCTTTGAGATTTTAATTTAATTAAGACACTAGTCATAATTTTGATAATTTGTAACTTGCAATCATTCACATAAATTTATTAAACCAAAAATAATATTTAAAATAACCATCTACTACTAAAAAAAAGACTTTTAACATTAATTATTATTTTTATTCTACATTATTAGAGACTCGATATAGGTAATCGATGTTAATTAAATGTCAAATTAAACAATCCAAAATTACAAAAAGTGGTTAAAAATTATACAAAGACCTTTATGCATCAATTAAAACTTAAATCAATGTAAAAATTGCATATATAACACGTGGCCTATTAAATCAGTTGTTAAATAAAGCAGTATAATAACTACATACTACATCAATTTTAAAACCTCTAATATATTATTTGACATACATACTACATCACCTACTTTACAAATATATAATATGTTTCTATTAGATCAATTCATGTAATTTCATAATTATAAAATTCTCACCACACTTTTATGTTACATCATTTAATAAAAAATTAATATAATATACATAATATAAAATCATATTCTCCCACTGATACATGACAAGATAATATCCTAAACACTTTTTTTTCTCAAAACCATTTACATAATCAATATCTTTAATCTAAAGTTAGTTTATTCGAAATCTATAACCAAATATTGTTTACTCTACTCTAACTCCCCTTTAAGAAAATTATAATTAAAATAAAATATTAAATGTTTTGTAAAAAATACAAATATAAATGCAAGTATTATTTTATTAATGCATTGATTTTAAATTAAATAATAGAAACGACTGACATTTTATTAAAAATACAAAGACAAAAGATGTCATTTATTAAAAATATAACGAAGTGAGAGTTTTTTAAAAAGCTAAAAGTAGTGTATATTTTAAAGATTCAGTAGAAGAATAACATGAAAAACTAAGTAAAAGATCCAGACTTACAGGACCATGTTTATTAATACACACTTTGGCTAAGTTAAATTATAGGATATTGTTATCATTAAATATAAGTTGAGTTAATTAGTTTTGGAATTTATCATCTAGTTACTTGACCCCACTATAATAATCCAAATAAACCAAAATCAAAATGATATACAATCTAAATTGTTGAATTGATATTCGGATAGATTTGCAGGGTATTAATTAATCCCTAATTAATTCTCAATATCTAATTGAAAATCTGAGAGGATTGAATTTTTTTATAAGTTCAAGATTTAATTTATAGTATATTTGAATATTTTAATGAATTTAAAATTTAAAAAATCAAATGTATTTTAAAACAAGTCTAGACTAATGTAATAAAAAGTATAGAATTTCGAGTTATTTTTTTTAATTCTTCCAATTTGATAAATTATTTTGTATTACTTGAAATATATTTTAAAATTACCATGTATCAATAATAAAAATTATTTACCTAAATGATAACGTTTTATAACGTTATATTGTATTTATATTTATATTATTTATCTTAATATTAATATACATGGTAAATCATATCTTATTTGTAGTTTTATATTCCTCAAATCCTTGAGCTTAACTATACACAATGTTTAAATTGATATATTATATAAATAATTTTAGATGATTCAGTTTTGTTTGATAAATCATTATATCTCAAATACGTATAAATTAAATTTAAATAAATGATTTTAAGAATTTCCTAATCAAGCAAAAATAAAGATAGATTCATTCTGATCCCTCCAACTATATTATCAGAAGGGGTACAATGCACATAATTAATTCTCTAGCTCAAATAATACAAGCCAATTAATATATAATTTTTAGATAAAAAATTAATTAATTTCTTGAAGGTTATTTTTTATATAGATATATTAAAGAGTTTAATTTTCCATTACTTATTATTTTTATAATATTAATTAATGAGAAATGGTGTGAAATGTGAAATTTAACATAATTATTACCAGAGAAAGTTAATAAACAATGAAATAATAACAGGTTAAACATTAGAGTGAAACGTATAAAAAAAACTGTTAAAAAGTTAATTGTTAGATTTTGATGTGTTGGAGTTAAACATGTTGGAGTGAGATGTGGAATGTATGTGCCACGTCAGCAACCACGTAGACAAGGGTGCCATCAACCCCAGCTTGGCCAAAAATATGTTGTCTGTATGCAGTTGCAGAGAGACACAACATAACACAACACAGAGAGGCACAGAGAGAGAAGGAGAAAGAGAAAGAGAAAGAGAAAGAGAGACGGGTCTAACTTCCAACGAGTGTTCGTATTCTCCTTTTCAGTCCACTACGCTTCCTTCTCTCCCTTCCCTCTTCTCCGTTAACCCTTTCCCCATTCACATTGTAATTCCATTTCCTCACCTGGCTTTACCAAAAAAAGGGAAAGAAAGAAGAAACAAAATAAAGGTTTATTACCTTTTTTGCATTCCACTTCTACTTCACTTCAATTTTTCTTCTACCCCTCTTTCTCCCTCAATTCATTTTTTTTTTTAAATTTATTATTTTCATTTTGGAATTCAATTCTTTGACTATTGTTATTCTTCAATTCAGCTTTCCATTGGATCACGTCACCCACCTTTGCTTTTGCTCTCTTCTCCCTCTGAATTGAGCATTTCCGAGTTCTATTGGCCTCTGATCGAATTGGGTATTTGCAAGATCTGCGGCTTCAATTGTTGGGGGCAAAAAGTTTTGATCTTGGTGGTGGACCAACCCAATTACCGGTTTGGATCCGATCGGGGTAGAAACAGCGCCATCAGATGGCGCTGTTCAGAAGGTTCTTCTACCGGAAGCCGCCGGATCGGCTTCTGGAGATTTCCGAGAGAGTTTATGGTTTGCTTTCTCCCCATTTCCATCTCGTTTTTACTTTCCCTCTCGTTTTTAATTTCCCCATATTCTATTTCTTCCTTGATTGTTCTGTTTTCTCTGCATAATTCAGCTCATGAATGCACCGGAAGCATTTCATCCGTTACTTTTTCAACTCTTCAAGTTAAGGGGTAGCCGATTTTGTAGCTTTTAGGATCCTTTTAATGTTTATAAGCTAATTTAGTGAAATTTAATTAATGCCATTTCAAAACAATGCCTTTGGTTATGAGCTACAACAAGGTGGACCTTTTTTTTTAACTTGGACTTTTTAGTTTCTTTTATTGCTTTCTTGTAGGACACTAATCACTCTAGAGAAGGAAAAAATAAAGCAGTATGTGATTCATGGTGGTCAGTTATCAATTAGGTTGCTATTTGATGAGCTCTGGAAGATTCTTTAAACTGAGACTATTGAGTGTTGTCCTTTAAGACGTTTTTTATGGCTTGGAACAGTTCCTTTTTTTTTTTTTTCTTTGTTGCATAGATGTATACTGGCAAAATGAAACAGTGTCCTCTGTTTAGAAATTATCTCTTCGTTGCTTATTGCCTTTGGTTTTTCTAACTTATTGAAATGAAAACATGACTTTTAAAGTTGTAAATAAATACCCTGGTTACCGAGTTGGTGGTATCTGACTATTCCATACCTATTTTTGCAGTTTTTGATTGTTGCTTCTCCCCGGATGTCTTGGAAGAAGATGAATATAGAGTTTATATGGGGGGGATTGTGGCTCAGCTACAGGATCACTTTCCAGATGCTTCTTTCATGGTATTCAACTTCAGAGAAGGGGAGAGACGCAGCCAAATCTCAGACATATTGTCTCAATATGACATGACAGTTATGGAGTACCCTCGGCAGTATGAGGGCTGTCCTGTTCTGCCTTTAGAGATGATCCATCACTTCCTTCGATCAAGTGAAAGCTGGTTGTCTCTGGAGGGGCAACAAAATGTGCTTTTGATGCACTGTGAAAGGGGAGGTTGGCCCGTGCTGGCATTTATGCTAGCAGGTCTTCTGTTATACCGGAAACAGTACAGCGGGGAGCAGAAGACCCTTGAAATGGTCTACAAGCAAGCTCCAAGAGAACTACTACATGTATTGTCTCCTTTGAATCCACAGCCTTCCCATTTAAGATATCTTCAGTATATTTCCAGGAGAAATTTGGGTGTTGAGTGGCCACCATCGGAAACACCCTTATATTTGGATTGTCTGATTCTCAGAGTCCTTCCAACATTTGACGATGGAAAAGGTTGCAGGCCCATTGTACGTGTTTATGGTCAAGACCCTTCAATTTCTGCCAATAGAAGTTCAAAGCTTCTTTTTTCAACTTCACAATCCAAAAAACATGTTCGCCACTACCTACAGGTGCCATATAAATTTCCACTATTGATACTGAATTGTGAATTGATTAGATAGAGCGTCCTCTTATTAAATTTTAATCACAGGCAGAGTGTATGCTCGTGAAAATTGACTTGCATTGTCGTGTTCAAGGGGATGTGGTTCTTGAGTGCATACATTTAAGTGATGATTTTGTTCGTGAGGAATTGATGTTTAGAGTTATGTTTCATACTGCATTTGTGCGGTCAAATATATTGATGCTGAACCGTGATGAAATTGATATTTTGTGGGAGGCAAAGGACCTATTTCCCAAGGACTTCAAAGCAGAGGTAAGTTATTGTTATTCTTCCACAAAGGCCATTTTCTGGAGCTGTAGGAGTTGAACACGTACTCATATCTGTATCAGGTGCTTTTTTTGGACGCTGATGCTGTTATACCTGATCTAACCACAGTCACGGTGAGAGAAGATGCAAATGAGACCGAGAGTGCTGAGACAGAAAGTGTTTCACCTGATGAGTTCTATGAAGTAGAAGAAATCTTCAGCAGTGTAATTGATGCACAAGAAGGTAAGACAGAGTATGATTCTCACGCTTTCCATGAAAATGCAGTGGATGATGAAACTCATAAGGAGGTCTGGAGGCTAGAGTCTGATCCTCATACTTTTGAGGATTGTTCGCCAGATGACAGGATCACCAAGCAGGTTGACAAGATGGATCCTGGTATTAATACTGTGAAAGACATCTCTATTGATGATGCACACTATAAATTTGATGGGAGCATAGATTCAGATCCTCATGCAGTGAAGGACATTGCTGTCGATGATGGAGAAATTAAGTCAACTTCCACTGCAGTTATTTCTGATATGATGAAACCTCCTCTGGAAACAAAGGAAGTTACCATGCATGTGCAACAACAATTTGAAGTCATTGAAAATGAATATGATGAAGATAAGGAGGCAACAGAAAAGGAGCTAGACTCCAAGGCTGGGCACCAGATGCTTGATTTGACTGAACAAAAATCTGGTAAACTACTTCCATCCAAGAAACAACCTCCATCCAACTTGAAGCCAGTTGGAGATACAGTTGCAGCAAAGCAAAAGATTAAACAGCAAGAAACCCATGGTTTTCAGGCAAAACAAGCTAAGCCAAATGCAGTAACTAGATGGATTCCTTCTAACAAGGGTTCTTATACAAATTCAATGCATGTCTATTATCCACCATCAAGGAATAATAGTGCACCAGCTGCACTGACAAATTTGTCTTCCACAAAGGAGAAAATGGAAGATGCCAAAACAAGATCTTTGTCTGCTCCAGTTGTTTCTGCAGTTGTTGCTTCTATTGACAGGACTAATGACCTAAAAAGCCGGAAGGTGGCCACTTCAAAATCTTCTGGCTATATAGCGGCAGAAATAGATGAAAAAGATCTACCATCACCATTGTCATCAATTATAGAGACATCTTTTCAGTCGGATACTCCAGCACAACAACAGAGCTCAGAGCAACTGCCACAGCCTCCCTCACCTCCTCCCCCTCCCCCTCCCCCTCCCCCTCCCCCTCCCCCTCCCCCTCCAGCTCACAGTAGAGTCTCTTCACAAGTTTATGAATCCTCATCATTAAAGGATGATGTATCAGTTCAAGACTCTCCATCTCTTGGAGTATTACTATCTTCTTTGGGTGGAAAGGGGTCCCTCATGCCACCACCACCACCTCCACCGCCACTGCTGCCATCTTTAACTTCAACAACATTTAAGAGACAACCTGAAACTTCTCTTCCTTTCCCTCCACTCCCACCCCCACCCCCGCCCCCGCCCCCCTTTTTTGGGCAAAATATAGAGACTAGTGTATCTTTAACACTTCCTGCAACCCCTCTCCCATTTACAAGCACTGACGTTACATTGGATGTTTCTCAAGTGGGTACTGCAGTCCCCTCACAGCCTCCTCCACCGCCACCACCTCCAAGGTATGAAGTTTCATCTATTCCTCCTTTGACACCATTAGCATCACCTCTTCCAAAGAATGGAATTCCATCAGTTCCCCTTCCTCCCATGTTTCCTACAGCTTTAACACATAGGGCTCCACCTTCTCCTCCCCCCACAACCCCACCTCCAACTCGACCCTTGTCTCCCCCTCCCCCTCCCCCTCCACCACCCTTAGCTAATTCACATATGTATTCAGCTACATCACATATACCTCCCCCTCCACCACCTTTAGCTAATTCACATATATATTCAGCTAAACCACCTATACCTCCGCCACCACCTCCCCCTCCTTTTGGTAAAGCTTCACTACCTCCCTCTCCACCTCCTTTCAATAGACCTCCACCACCAGCACCACCACCACCTCCACCTCCACCTTCTTTCAGTCAAGCTCCACCACCACCCCCTCCACCCACACCTCCTTCCCCACAGCATCCTCTATCAAGTGTAGCCCCACCTCCACCTCCACCTCCTCCAATGTATAAAGCTGCACCTCCCCCTCCATCAAGTGGAGCCCCACCTCCCCCCCCACCTCCCCCCCCACCACCTTTTCCTCCATCAAGTGGAGCCCCACCTCCTCCACCACCACCCCTTCCTCCATCAAGTATAGCCCCACCTCCACCTCCACCACCTTTTCCTCCATCAAGTGGAGCCCCACCTCCCCCTCCACCTCCAATGCGTGGAGCACCACCTCCACCACCACCTCCTCCAATGTATGGAACACCACCTCCTCCACCTCCTCCAATGTCTGGAGCACCACCTCCTCCACCTCCTCCAATGTATGGAGCACCACCTCCTCCACCTCCTCCAATGTACGGAGCACCACCTCCTCCACCTCCTCCAATGTATGGAGCACCACCTCCACCACCACCTCCTGGTGGTCGAGGACCACCTCCTCCACCTCCCCCAATGTTTGGAGCACCACCTCCACCTCCACCTCCTGGTGGTCGAGGACCACCTCCTCCTCCTCCTCCAATGTTTGGAGCGCCACCTCCACCTCCACCTCCTGGTGGTAGAGGACCGCCCCCTCCACCTCCTCCTGGTGGTGGAGGTCCTCCTCCTCCACCTCCGCCAGGTGTTCCTGGTGCTCCTAGACCTCCGGGGGGTGGACCTCCACCACCTCCACCAAAAGGTGCAAATATTGGAGCTGATCCAAGAGGGAGGGGACGTGGGTATGCACGCCCTACAGGGATTGCACCCAAAAGATCCTCTTTGAAGCCTTTACATTGGAGCAAGGTTACAAGGGCACTACAAGGAAGTTTATGGGAAGAATTACAAAGACATGGAGAACCACAAATGTAATGTGTCTTTTCTACTGTTGAACGTGTTTGTCTAAAACATTTCAATTATGTATAATTGTATGATTTTCTCCATCTTATCTATATCCCAATATTTTGTAATGACTGGTTTTTTTTTCTTAGTGCACCAGAGTTCGATGTTTCAGAGCTAGAGAAGCTTTTCTCCTTAAATGTTCCAAAACCTGCTGATTCTGGTGGAAAATCTGGAGGAAAGGGCAAGTCTGCTGGATCTAAATCTGACAGAGTTACCTTGGTATTATTCTATATATATATATGTTCATGAATATTTCGGAACTTGATTTTTGATATAAGCCTTAGAGATGATTTGATGGTTCTCATTTAGTCACTCCATCTAGAAATATAATTCACCATCATTTGTAGTTTTACTTCACACCTTGGCAGCTGATTCATTTAAAAATTAGTATTGGTGACTATACTAAATTACATCAATGAAAAATATTGTTCTGTTACTGTCCTTTCATTTCACTGTCCTTCTTGTTCCGTTAATTGTAATTCTCGTACTGTAAATTTAATGAGTTGTAAGGTGATATTGGTGCAGTTTTGCTTGTTAGTGCTTAAAGCCAACATTTATTAGAAACTCATTGACTTCATTTTTATTTGATTCCTTGTTAACAACTTTACCAATAACTTGTTTGTTTGTATTATTGATTTTAGGTTGATCTAAGGAGGGCTAATAATACTGAAATTATGCTCACTAAGGTTAAGATGCCACTTCCTGATATGATGGTAAGCTGAAATTGATGTGGGAATTTTTTTTACAATTATCTAAGAGTAGTTATTTAAGTCAAGTATTTTTTTTTTAATGAAAACAACTGTTTTTTTGCATGGAGCACTATGGTGAAAATAATCCTTTTTTGTTTTCATTAAGAATGATTCTTAAAATATGTGGAATGGTGAATATTAGTATGGAAGGCTGCTGATAGTGGATAAATAATCTTTTGGACTCCATATCTGCTTCAAACTTTTCAAACTTCTAAATCCCAGCCTGTATCTTTTATAACTCGTTTTAATGGATATTTCAGGCTGCAGTACTGGCTCTGGACGAGTCAGTTTTAGATGTTGATCAAGTGGAAAATCTTATTAAGTTTTGTCCTACCAAAGAGGAGATGGATCTTATAAAGGTGAATTTTAATAAATTTATCCATAGTTTACATTTTGTTTTAACAATTAAGGGTTTGATTAGGGTGGTTCTTAGTTGTAAATTTCAAAAGTTTTGGAAACTACAACCATTTTTAGTTGTAGAAGTTAGTTTTTAGTTTAGGGTGATTTTGTAGTTTTGAAAATTTGTATTTTTTTTCTAATTTCTAGTTTCAAAACAAATCAGTTTAAAACTTCCCTATTTTGTTAAAATTAGTTTAAAGATATGTTTGTGCGGGGGTAGTGCCGACAGTGTAGCAGTGGTAGTAAAAATAACAATGGTGGTGGTGGAAGTAGTAATTGTTGATGGTTGTTGTAGTAGTAACAACATTCATGATGGTGGTGCATGTAGAGTTGGTAGTAGTGATGTCTGTGATAGTAAAAGTGGTGAAAACGATGTTAGTAGTGATGATGATGGTATGGTAGCATGGTAGATGGTGGTGGTGGCAGTGTAGGTAGTAGTAGAGACAATGGTGGTAGCAATGATGGTGGTGACAAAGGTGGTGCTGGTGGCTGTGACGACGAGGATGGGAAGGACCATAGTCAAAGGTAGTGAGATGTGGTTTTCTAAAACTGAAATAAATACATAAATAATTTTCTTTTGGGTTTTGAAAATGAATTTAAGTTTTTTGAGATTGAGTTAACAGGCATTTCAAATCCATTTTTTATAAAACATGTTTTGTTTTGAAATTGCATTTTTAAACCAAAAGCTGAAAACTTGCAACCCCGCCAAATGTGCCCTAAGGTTTCTATTTTGTGGCATCTTCTATTACTTTGTTCCTTTTGCCTTGATTTGTTTGATTTCTAATTTTGATTCCTTTTGTTTATGGTTGTTTAGGGATACACCGGTGACAAGGAAGTTCTTGGGAAGTGTGAACAGGTGTGCAATGATTTATTTTAGTCATAACAATATATATGTTGGTATGAACCGAGAGTGTGGGTAATAGAATTATACGGGCTGCCTTTTACAGTTAAATGTATTTGACTCATGCCTTGGTGTCATCAGGTTCACATGAAGGATGAGTGAGCTATTTTCAAAATAAAGTTTCCTTTAGAATATTGGTGATGGGATAAAATTCTCACAATTTAAGTTGGGGGAAAATTAAACGTATAATAATGATAAAACTATCAAGTATTAGCCAGTTTGTTTGGCCATCATTGTCTGCAACAATATCTGAGAGGGAGGTGGGAGGAATGATTGCATAAAATAATTGCTGTGTAGTCTATTCAAATTTAGTAATTGCAGAACTCTTGGTATAAATAGTTAACTCTTGAGATTAAAGCACTACAAAACAATTAAATTGCTGGTAAATTATTACCATATTTTAGGTCCTTAATCTAAATTAAAATTTAGATTAATTTTATGAAATGAGAAATTTGAACTTTTCTCCCTTTTATATCTTTCCTATTTTTGGCCGGTTGCCCCATCAACCACCCCTAAGCAGGGTAGTCCATTACTTCTATCTAATAGTGTTAGGGCTGGTCAAACTGACTGGGCTTGCCCTTTTGGCCACCCCTTCTTGCTATGATTTCCTTGCATTGCTGGCCTTTGTACTAGTTGGATATTCTTACAAAGTGATATAGACTTAATGCAACCCTACAAAACATAGAGACTTGAGTTTTGACACCTATTTGTATTTTGACACGATCTTTAGTTGATGTGAGACTTGAGTTTTCACATTACTCCCCCTCATGTCCAGCACTATAGGGCCTGGTACATGGATAATGTAGTGAGCGACCCTTTTAGTGGATCTATGATAGACTCTGGTACCATCTTACAAATTGATTTTGCCTCAACTCAAAATATTGGCTCCAAGGTGAGGATTGCCCTCACTTATATTTTGTACTTTGACATTGTCTCTAGTTGATGCGAGACTTGAGTTTTTTCGAATAGATATAAAAAATGTCTCTCTTCATTGAGAACTTAAAGAAGTTTACATGAAGCAACCTCCCATATTTGTCACTCAAGGGAGTTCGGATTGTTTAGCAAACTACAAAGATCTTTCTATGGGCTTAAACAATCTAAGTTCTATTGTGCAAAATGAAGTGAAGTAGATCATTTAGTCAGCTATTTTCATACTTATTTAAATAGAAGTGTTTATTTGGTGTTGAGAGCCGATCATTGTTCTGAAATTGGTTCTCATTTGTTCTTGCATTTCTTTGTAGTCAGTAATATGTGTTCTGTTTTATTTTGGTGGAGATTGGGTTCCCCGAAGATCATTGACCAGTTACTGTGGGTTAAGTTTAGAGTACTTGGCTCTAGGGTTTTTCATTTTTTGGTTTTAATGAAATGCTAGAATCTGTAATGGTTGGCAGTTGTTTGTTATGAACCTTTACATAGGATCGGGTCATGGGAGACTCTTTCTTGCAACCTTTTTGTTAAAGGGGAACACAAAGTTGTCCTTCACAAGGCTCCTCCCAAACTAACCCAAGTTTCTTCTAAAAATTATTTCTCTTTGATAATATTTCACTCAAGTCTGCCCTTTGAAAAGGTTACAAAGATATCTTTAATTAATAGGATTATATCTAACAATTATCCTAATTGATAAAATAGAAAATAAAGATATCCCTAATTAGTTTATCATGTTTAATAGTTATCCTAATTAATAAAATAAAAAAATAAAAGATCCCTAATCAATAGAATTGCAAGTAACAATTATCCTACTAAAAAGTATTAATGTAAAGGACACGAACTCAAATTCTGATATAAAAATCTCATCAAGATCAGGGAAGATAAAGAAACAAAGTAAATGGAATTAAATCAGTATTTAAATAAAGAGACATGATAATCCTAATCAGTGGTCTACATCCAAAAGAAAAGAAGAAAATATTGGTAAGCAATTTGGTTTATTAAAAAGTTAATGCATATAAATTCAAAATTCATTTATATAATGAAATGACAGTTGGTTGATGCTGCCTTGTTTCTTGTGGAAGAAAAAGTGATTTTTGAGAAGTAAATAAATTCTTTTGGATGTTTTCTTCATTGAAGTTCCTATTATCTATTATATATGTATATATAATATATTTTGTGATGTTTCAGTTTTTTTTGGAGTTGATGAAGGTGCCAAGGGTGGAATCAAAATTAAGAGTATTTTCATTCAAGATTCAGTTTGGTGCCCAGGTCTGATGATGTCTATAATATTTTTTTGACTTCTGAATGTTCAGTGAATTTGGCCTTATCCTCCCGATGTCATACTTTGCTCGTTATGCAGCTTACAGAATTTAAGAAGAGTTTAAACATTGTTAACTCTGCCTGTGAAGAGGTACCTTACATTTCCTACCGATGAATGTTGTTTTGCTTGAATTTCTTTGACCATGTGCACTTTTTTCTTGGTAACAGGTCCGAAATTCTGCTAAACTGAAGGAAATTATGAAGAAAATTCTTTATTTGGGTAATACATTGAATCAAGGAACAGCAAGGGGTAAGTCTGTAAGTTTTTTATACTTGTGGCAATTTCATTCTCATTATTTGTTGCTGGATTGGATGTAGTAGTCAGAAGGTGCCAAAATCTATTTGTTAGCAGTCAAAGTTTTATACGATTCTGTTAGATCTTATCTAGTGTAGAATGTCCAGTTTATGGATAAGCATTAATATAAAATGATTTCATTTTTTTGCAGGATCTGCAGTTGGATTCAAGTTAGATAGCCTTTTAAAGCTCACCGACACTCGTGCTTCTAACAGTAAAATGACACTGATGCATTATCTCTGCAAGGTATAAGTGTCAATTGCAACAAATGAAGATATTATTTGGTTGCTAACCTTTTTTTCCTCCCCTATTTGGCTCTAGGTCCTAGCTGATAAGTCACCCAAACTCCTTGATTTCCACCTAGACCTTGTTAGCCTGGAAGGTTCCACTAAGGTGACGTTTATTTTTTGGTTCTTCATGAACAAGAAAGGTCAACTTTGCATTACTTTCCTGATTTGTTGGTTCAATTTCACTTTTCCCCATTATTTGTAAAAGTGATCACTTTGCTTCTAGTTTTTATAACTAAGACCAAGAGACTTGGTTTTGGATGCTGGTGAGTTGGGAAGTGACTGAAAAAAACAATTTACCTCCTTGAATCATCGTTGGAGACAAAAGCTCTTTTCTTTTGGCATAGTCAAAGGTCCTTTTGAATCCTAGCTAAAAATGTCACACTGGACTTTACACAAAAACTGTGTTAAATAAAGTGGGGACTTAGCATAATGTAATTTATGGTGAAAGTGAAAATTTACTTTGGTTAGGATGACAAAAAGGGTTCAACCCATTAGATTAACTCGTTAAATAAGTTGGGTTAGAATTTTCAGCCCAATTTTGGAATGGGTCCTACCAAACCCATTTTCTAAGTGGGTTGGGTGGTGTCAACTATTTATTTTTTTTTAAATTGTATTTATCCAAGACTTATAATTGTGAATTTATTGGTATTTCTGAACTAAAATATACACATTTCCAGGATTCACTTTTTAAGGTCATTTGTAATAAATGGTAAATGCATTTGATGTTTCAAACAATAGTTGTTTTAATGGACTGATTAGTGGTTATTATGATATATGTTTGGATGGGCTGTGTCACCTTGTTATAACCTTGTTTTTCTTTACTTTTGTTTCTTAAATTGTGGCAAGTCAACCAAAACCACCTAGGTTTAGGTTGAGAATTTCAATCCACTCTCAAAATGTGTTTCTTGGAAAGTGGGCTTTAAGTCTAACTTAATTTTACAAAATCGGTTTGTAAGGTGAGATTTGCATTCATTTATATACTATAATTTGACTATGTCTCTAGTCAATGTGGGATCTTTAACACACCTCATGTTGAAAATTGGACATCTCGAGCATGGGATAAAGGGGGCCGATGACTTTGATAACATGTTATGAAAGTGAGTTATAAGCCTTACTCAACTTCTCAAAACTGACTTGGTAAGGTGAGCTTTGCTATATATTATAATTTGGTTATATCGATATCCAATAGTGTTCAAATCAATTGAATCCTTTTTTGGTGGGTTGACCCATTTTACCATCCCAAATAGAAGATCACATGTAGTAAATGTCCATTTAATACTAAAATGTAAGTAACTTTCCCCAACTTTGACAGTTTTCCTTTAGTTTGAATGAATTTACTGAAAATTTATCAACAAAATATTCCCTTCTAACCATTCAGCGTGTGGATCAATTGGATTGATTTTTTCTAGTTTAATTAGTGATTTCAAGTTTACATTATGTAGTTACATTAACACTAAGGGGTGACTTTGTTGTCCATAGTGATCCTATTTAGCTTGTGTAGGATTGCCTCCCGTGCAAGATTATTTTGGTCTCTCTCTATATGTGTGTAAAAGAAACCATTGAGCT
The DNA here is from genome assembly GCA_013389735.1 of Phaseolus lunatus. Classification (NCBI taxonomy): domain Eukaryota; kingdom Viridiplantae; phylum Streptophyta; class Magnoliopsida; order Fabales; family Fabaceae; genus Phaseolus; species Phaseolus lunatus. Next base: position 31,177,393 of record CM023859.1, read on the forward strand.
CGTGATTAAACTGTTAGGGATCCAAGTGAGTTTGAGTCTCACATTATTTAGAAATGAGAAAGTTGAAGAACATATAAGGAAGAATATCCACAAACCCATTGTCTTAAGGTTTTGAGTAGGAGGTGGAGTTATAATTTCTTCTATGGATTGTTCATGGCTCATTGATACCGAATCTCTCCAATGAATCCCTTCTTGAAAGACCCAATAGTGGTATTAGAGCTGATGGTTTGTCTTGGTGGTCGACTCAGAGAGTGAGTGAAGAATTTAAGTTTGTGGATTCCTTATATCGAAAGTTTTTCTAGTAGTTGTTTCAGTCTAATATGTCCCATTAAGATAAACGACACTACACTTAAAGGTTCAAATCAAGGGGGAAGGAACTCACTTGAGGGGGAGATTGTTAGGAATCCAGGTGTGAGTATGAGTGTCACATTGAATAGAAATGAGAAAGTTGAACAACATATAAGAGAAAAGATCCACAAATCCATTGCCTTAAGGTTTTGGATATGAGGTAATCTCTTATATGGGTTGCTCACAGCTCATTGATCTCAAATCTCTCCAATGTATCTCCCCTTGAAAGACCCAACATCAACTAGTGTCTGATTGGTCCAACCAAACCAATGGTCTTGAGTTTGAGTTTTGTGTATGCAATTGCATTAAATACTCAAAGGGAGAGCGTGTGGCCAATGTTTTCAAACTTAGATAAGTCATCAAATTAGTCACAATACGGAGTTAACGGGTCTGTATTAAATATAGAATTTATATACAATTTCTGTCATTCAAATCATAGTAGTCAATTGCATATTATTGCAAGGAGGCGGATCATATTGACCCCTATTTGCTCCTAAGGCATTCATCACAAAGCACATAGCAGCCGTCACAACACTCACAAGGTAAATTGTGATTTGTGGGCTTCATGACTGCTCTTCCTCGACAAACAAGGTTATATGTGACCTTCAATGTCCCTAGGCATGGTTCTGTGACATTTGTTGTCATTTAGCATGACATTGCAACGTTCACCGTGGCGGACAATCTTGCAACCTGCCACTCCTTTGCATTCTCTTGTCTGGTTGGGCCAACCCTAGCTAATAGCAATTGACTATGATGGTGGGATACCATACACGTTTAGATTATGATGTGTATCCAATACAGCGATACATTAATCTTAAAATAATAGGATACAATGCATGCAAGATACATAATTAAAAATGTATAAAAGTTTATAAAACATAATAAATATATAATTGCAATTGCAATCTAAATTAAAATCACATTAGACATTGCCCAAGTAAAAAATATAATTTGTTATCATAAATTACTTTCTATTATTTACATATGGGAGTACTGTTATTAATCTCATTACTTTTGAAAATTGTTCATAAAGAGAACAATTCCCCTCTTAGGTTTACGTAGAGACAATGTTTGTATGTTTCTAGATTTCGCATTTGTATGTTTCTTATTGTTTTATTGGATATAAATGCTTTAAAAGTGGATTATACAACCTGAAAATACGTTCCGGATTCTGTAATTCGAAATGTATTTCTTTAAAAAAAAATATTTTGGATTGTAGAATTCGGAAGATATTTCTAGATCCAGAAATACCTTTTGGATTCTAAAATTTGGGAGGTGTAAATAGAAAAAAAAAATACATTTCCAGATTATAGAATACAAAATATATTTTTTTAAGGACAAAGTGGTCTTTGTGTCTGACCTATGGAGGTGCAGGAAGAAACAACCTTTTTATATCTCTTGTTTGTTTTGAATTGTTGGGCCCCATTTAGATTCCAACAACTTTTTTCTTTGTTTTTTATTTGTAAAAATAACATAATATAATAAACTGAATAGTAATAATAATGATATAATGAAACTAAAGAATAAAAAAAAATTATTGTAAAGTCTAAAAATCATTTTAACACTAATATATTTTATGATAAACTAAATGATAATTATTAACCTAATAAAGCATAATATGTGATATAATGATTACATAGTTAGCGTGATGAAAACTAAATAAAACGTAATATATAATATAAAGTAAATAGTAATAGTATTGAAAAAGTTTCTAAACAACACAATAAGAAATATATATAACAAAACAAGTAATAAAGAATAAAATATTAATGAAAAATAAATATGTTGTTTATAATATAAACTATGTGTATGCAGAATCTAAAAACTGTGGCCTATGTGTTGTATATATATAGGTGTGTGCGTGTATGTATGTATGTGAGCGCATATTTATATACCAAAGGTAAAGAAAGCAGAACAATGATCATTCTGCACCACTATTTGCTATTTTCTACTATGATACAAATTTTAAAAATAAGCATTGGTTTAATGGTATACTTTATTTTGGGAATTGAGGGAAATGGCCGAATCAGCTTTGCTGTTTTGGCTGCTGCAAAATCACACCTTGGTGTAAGTGATATAATCATGAATAAAAAGTGGTTTGATCGGAGCAGGAGCAGGATTAACCAGTTTATTCCGGTTTTTAGCTGGTATTGTGACATTACTATTTGTTTAATAACATTTGTATCCAATAATTGAATCGACTCAATGATATATGTCTGGTTTCCAGTCAAACCAGTCCAACTGGCTGGTCCAAACTTGTTTTTTACATTAATTGTGGGTTCTACAAAAGAGCATTTTCCTTTTAATTTCCAAGTGTGCACATTTAGAAACCTTAGTGAAATATGCAATTACCTATAATCACAATCAGGTGAAATATCACCTAGGAGCACACATGTTGAATCAAGTTCCTGTAAAATCCCTTTTATTTACACTGCATCTCTTGCTTTAATTTCTTAATGTGTACAAGGCTTATAAGCTGCTATTTGTTTGATGCTGTACAAGTAGGTTGATTACACCCCTCACTTACTCATGGATCAAAGTTAAAGTGATATTTACATTTTTACATGAAAGAAAAAGCTGTTGAGTTGGAACGATTTAACTACCTGATTCGGGTAATAATATTACAATGTGTATTGACTGGGCGCACCACTTCTTTCAGATACAATTGAAGTCATTAGCAGAAGAGATGCAGGCAATCATCAAAGGATTAGAAAAAGTTAAACAAGAATTTGCTGCATGTGCAAATGACGGACCTGTTTCCGCGGTTTTCCATGAGGTGTTAAGAATTTTTATGTCAGTCTCATGATTCTTCATCATATGAGGATAAATATAATAATAAAAGGGAAAAATTCTATTTTTAAAATGAATTCAAAGTACTGGTTGTTTGGGCAATTATTAAAGTTTAAGATTGTGCATGGGTTGTTCATGTTAGATATGAAGATTTGCACACTCTTGCATATTTTTTCTCATCTTGTTTTCTTCATTGTATGTGACAGTCTTTTGTTAGATTACTTATCACAACCATTGATTTCTAGCATGAGATATAAATGTACATTCAATTGTAAATTATGCCATACAATTTTTTGCTGACAGTTTAGAATGTCTTTCTTCTTTATGTAAGAGGTGATCTTGTTGCTTTGAGGTCCCAAAGTCTTATTGTCCACTTGTTCTAGAGAAGTAGAATACCTCTGACAGAATTTGTAAGGGAATTTATTGTGGATTTAAACATCAGTTTTCAGAAGCTGACAAATGTTTTTTCCTTTAATTTGTAAGGGAAATGGCTAAAAATGGGAACTGACTCTGCCTTAAATATCGAGGGTGCTAGCCTACTAGGTTCTATTCTATTCCTCTAAAGTGAGGATGTGTGCTTTAGAGAATAAGGTGCACTTACTATAATTTATTAGAAAATCAATGGTTGATATTATGATGAAACCAAATGCATATATAGTAAAATCTAAAGTTAACTATAATCTCAACAGTCGATTTTCTAGTTGATGGTTATTGTTGCATTTTATCTTATAAAGTGCACTCCCCTCACTTTAGAGGAGCCAAATCCCTGGCTTGCTAGGGTTATTTATTGAATTGAGCTTTCAGTATATGAACTTTTTCTTTACCTTCCAGATTTAATTCAATGAAAGGGATCACATCAAGGATTTAAGAAATAGTTAATGCAAATTACAAATGTTGAAATTATTATGAGGGTTTTTTGGTGGAGAATATTATAAGGGGTACCACTTGGTGTTAGAATTGAACTACAGAAAGCCAGAAGAAGCTCAAAATTCCAAACTTGCATTTGAAAAGGAAACGGCAGCTGTAGTGACTTGGTGCCAAAACAGCTGTGTCCTTCCAAGTTTTGGGGTGCAGTTGTTAGTTGGGTGCTTATGTGCTATTTATTTTATCCAGTTAGAACTTTTTGATCATATGTTTAGGGGTGTCTCATTCCCTGAACTAGTTTGGATAGGATTGTGTTCTTTGCTTCTAGTTGGTGTTCTGGTCATGGTTATTTGATACAAGTTACTATTTCTGATATGGAGAGAGAAAGATAAGCTTTGGTGTCTGAACTTGACATATAGTTGACATAGACAACATGCTCTGACGTAGGCAATTGTTTACTTAAACTTTCCTATATACACGATGAATTATATTTCTCAACAATTCCAAATGTTTTTCTCTACATATTTTAACTTTGTTCTGTGTCTGAACTTTTTGCTTGCCAGCATTGCTACTTATCAGATTCTTCTTAATTCTATTAGACCCTTGTTATGATCAGCAAATTATAAATTTCCATGTGTTTCTTAGTCTTGAATAAACATTTGTGTCAAGCTGAAAGTAAGTAGATCTTTAATTTTTTTATCAGTGGCTACATTTTTCTTCATATTTACATGGATGAATATAATTCTACTTTGTATGGCTTATTATCTGATTACATTTTCAGTACCTTTGACTTTTTTTAATGTTCTGTTCAGAAATTGAAAGAATTTATTGGTCTATCTGAGTCAGAGGTAGCATCTCTAACAAACCTATATTCTGTAGTGGTAATATGCTTAACTATCTTCCTTTTACATTATGCACTAATATGAAGAAATATAAAGATTGTATAATTTGCCTATGGACAGGGTAGAAATGCTGATGCACTTGCGCTATATTTTGGTGAGGATCCTGCTCGTTGCCCTTTTGAGCAAGGTAAGTTGATGACTGACATGTTTGTGGTGTTGGTCTCTTTCACTGGTTACTTAGGGTGTGTTTTGTAAAAAACTTAGTCAAGTGCTTTTTGAAATTGTTTATATCATGTAATGTAAGAAATTATGAATAAGTTATTCGGTTGTAGAATAGAAAATAGGTTTACCTTGTTTCCAAATAAGTTGCAAGAATTTTCAGCTATTCTAAAGATCTTAATGATATAAGCTAAAACAATTTATGATTTATTATAAGCTCTCCCAAATACGTATACAATTTCTTATATCATAACATAAATCCAAATAAAATGTAAATAAGCTCTTCCAAACACACCCTTTTTTTATGAGATTATAGAATATTAACCTGTACGGTTTCTTGTGAAAGTATTCATGACCAGTTGCATTTGTGGTTTAGACAGTGTGTATTTTGTAGAAATTAGGATATTTTAGAAATGTTATTCTCTTGTCTATTTGTGGTTAGGGAAGCATGATTGTATTTATTTATTAATGTTTCTATCGAGTCTCACATTAACTAGAGTAGAGATATCATTTGACTTGGATAGCAACCTTATAAACTAGTTTGTGGTATGAAGTTTAAATCCAAGTTCTAAGATAGTATTAGAGTCTATCCAAGATCTATTATTGTGTCACCTTACACTCTATACATGTCTATATGCCTAGGCATGAGGGGGAGTTGTTATTGAATCAACTGCATTTGTCAAAACTCTAGATGTTCAGTGTTTGGTGTGAGGAAGTGTTCTTGAATTCTATATCAATTTGAAATATTACCAATGTAATCTTTGTAAGGTTTGGGTAGTCCTCAACTTAAAAGTGTTCTTGAATTCTATATCAATTTGAAATATTACCAATGTAATCTTTGTAAGGTTTGGGTAGTCCTCAACTTAAAAGCTGATTTTGTAAGGTTGACTTAGGCTAAACCCAAATTCTAAGAGTTTCTAATGGAATATGTGCTGAACTAATTCAAATCTTTCTTTAAAATGATAGGTGTGGTAATGAGTTGCTGAATTAATAGAAACTCCTTTCCTCCTTAAATCCATGTGTAAGCACTTCTACAGAAAAGAATTAGTTAAATAGAGGGAAAATCTAAATGGAATGAAGTTTCATCATCCATATGTGTTTCTGTTATGTTTGGAAAGAGTGGCAGTGCATTCTGGCCTTTTCTGTTATGCTCAAGCTAACTTGTAATTGGTGCTCGTTTAACAATTGCAGTTACCACGACTCTGCTAAATTTTATAAGGCTGTTTCGGAAAGCACATGAAGAAAATTGCAAACAAGCAGAGTTAGAGAAGAAGAAAGCTGAGAAAGAGGCTGAAATGGAAAAGGCTAAGGGCATTAACTTGACAAAGAAGGGTGCAAAAGATAGTTGACGACGGGTTTTCTGCTCCTTTGCATCAAACATCACACTCTTGCCAAAGAGCAGGAATGTACCCCGAGTAAGGGGAATGCTTCCGAGATCAGTAGAGAAGCTTCCCTTTCCATGATGATGATGGCGATGATGATGGTGATGATGATGATGTGGCAATTAGCCTTTCAAGCTGATACATTGGCTTGGAATAATGAACGCCTGCATCCTGTGGAATTGAACATACAACAGGCTTAGGAGAGTTGATTCTTTGATGGCATGCCGTTGAATGGGATTTTATGTGGCCAACTGATCATTTTTGTGAGAATACCGTGGAAATTCCCAGATTTAGATGCAGAATGGATGCTTGCTGTGATTGCATGCGTCCAGCGTATACTGTAAATGTGATGGATCCAGTCCCTTTTATGTTGGTTCAAGAAGAAGTTTTGTAGCAGGGCATGTCTTATATTATGGCAGTAGAACTGGCATCATTCACTTGGCATGTTTTGTGGCACCACAGCAGATGCCTTTCGGATTTGTGAAGCATCATAGTCCAACCCCAACCTTAGTACCATGACACCTTGTATAAAGCACTATCCCTTTCCTTTAGGATTCAATTCTTTCTCGTGTAACATAGAAATTAGCTCCCTTTTTCATAGAGATTTTGGTAGGTACCCTCGAGAAAATGTTGTATAGCTGTCAGGTTAAGAGAAAATAGAAATCAGGCCCCTTGTATTGTAGCCAATATTATTTTTAATTGTGAATCACGAGGCTATTTTTTCAATTGTGAATCATGAATCATATTGAATGAAAAGATTTTGACCAAATGAAAATAACTTCAATTATGTTGTATAAATTATATATAATGCCTCCTTGTAATTATCTTCAAGTGGAAAACGACTTTTAAGTCTGCAAAACTAAAACATAAGTCATGAATGCGAAACCTTTATTTTAAAATTAAATAATATATACTGTTATATTGGCATTTAATTACAAATTATTAGTATACTGATGCCACATGTTTATTAATCGATAGCATACAAAACTATAGTATTTTTTATTAACTTTGATAAACTCTTAACATGTATATTAATTAATATTTTTAAAGCACAAAATAGAATAATAAAATATCAAATAGAGTATTTGAAAGGAGGGTATGACAGTTTGAAATCTTTGCATTAGAAAAAAAAAAGGAATGCATTTGCATAATAATGCGTGTTTATTAATGCTCTTCAATTCTTTTTTATTTAACATAAGTGCTTATAAAATATTTCAAGTTCTTATCCTCCAAAAAAACTCAATTTCCTTGTCTAGAAATGGTAGAAGCAAATGAAAAAAAAAATTAAAAACAATGAATCATTTGAGTTGTCATTCCATTTATGGAATCTCTTCCATGCATGCATGTATCATAAGATTCAAATTTATAGGTGATTCAGCACATGACAGGAATCGTGGACCAGACCAAGATTATGAAATTATAGGCATCTTAAGATTCCACAAAGTATTGCTTTGTAACTGTAACATAAGATGAGCATGCCAGTTAAAAATGCTAGTTTCATCATGTGTGTGAAATTTTTTGTTAAGTTCTCCAACAAGTTCATGAAATTTGCAATATTGGATTGATATGAAGAAGAGAGAAAATATAGTGTAGCTTTAATGGTATTGTCTGGAGGTGCACCTCAGCAGTTGTATGCATCTTTTGATTTTTCCAGTTGTATTACATTGTGTCACTTCTTTTGGGTGGTCATTCAGGATTGTTTGATTGAATTTAGAACCACCCTGATCCTAGTTTGTCGAAGTATATTCTCTGAATTATGTTTGTTGAAAGGATGATATTGGTGGTGAGGGAGGAATTAATTTGCCATCCTAAGTTGCATATTCACGTGCTTAAGAGGCTGAGGCTAGTACTAGGTCCGAGAAATCATTGTTGTTTTTCTATGTGATGAATAACACTAGAAAATCAAAGACAGTTGCACACAGATAAGGCAATTACAGGGAAGCATTTGTATTATTCACACTGTAAAACATTAGTTGCTAATCTACAATGTAAAAGAGATTAAAACAAAAGACAGAGTATGAGAATATAACATAGTTGCATTGCATTTATATAAAATGGTGTACTAATCTCTAACTTCTTTGGCTCTGCACATAGTTGAGCTGATGTCGCTCAATTGAAAATCTTTATGTCTTCAAGGTTGCTTGATTTCCTTCAAGCAACATCAATGAATTGTAAATTCCTTCTATACTCGTTTAAAATAACTGGTTGCTCCTTCTCCTTCATGAAATGCGAAGAAAAACCTTAACCAAATTAATAATTTGCGACCATATGCTACTTAAGGTAGTTCCTTGGTGCTCATGTAACCATACTGGTCCCCATCTGGTAATTCAATCCTGAACAAATATTTGTCCTCCTGAAGGATCCGCGATCCTGTCTTAAGGCTTTTGTAGAATATGCAGCTCACAATTGTGTCAAGGATGATGAAGATTGAGTAGAGGTAAGCAATGAAAATCCCCTCCAAAGCCACACAAGGACCTGCTATTCCAGCAATATGATAGGGCCTTACAACCCGGAATTGGAACAAGGCCTCAATGGCTGCCAATGCCACATTGACAGGAAGTGCCAGGAACAAAGCCATTGATGTCCTTCCCCTTAAGAGAAGACAAGCTTTCAGAATGGCAAAGTATCCACCATATCCCTCCACGCCAGATAGAGCCAGTGCCATGTTGCATATGACAAGAGCATTGGCAAGAATCACAGAAAAGAGAACTGCCCCAGCTACTGACATGAAGAGGATGAGGTTACTGGGGGAAGAGTGGCCAAATCTTTCAATGAAGCTGAAGGCCAAAAACATGAGACCAAAAGTGGTTGCATTTGCTGAAAGAATCAAGAAACAGTTGCAGAAGTAGGTATGGAGGAGGGGCTTGTAAAGGGATAGTATTGAATTGAAGGAAGGCTGCAAAGTTGGTTTGTTGTGATTGAGAGCCTGGATTATGAATGCTTTTCCAATGAGGAGAAACGTGAGGGTGAAAGGAAGGGTGAAGATCGAAGAAGTGATTGTTTGAGAAACCTTTAGGTTGAGAATGCTAAACAATTGTGAAGAGGAAGGGAAGCCAGCAGCATCAAAGAGAATCCTTAGGCGACTGTAGATTTGTGGCAAGAGAGATGAAGGGGTGGGGACTAAGGCTTGGGAGAGGAGTATGGAAGCTGAGAAAGGAAAAACTAGAAAAGCTGCTGTTGAGGTGAAGTAATGATAATTTAGGAGAAAACTGTGAGTTGATCTTCTGAGAATCTTGCATGAAACTTCCATTTGGAGTTGTTCTTTTGGAAGCTTGCCACTAGAGGGAGAGGGAACGGGGGATGAGTTGGGTGGTTTCTCAGTTCTTCTCACCAATATGGACTCTATATTACTCATGAAAAGTGTAAGAGTCAGGTGTTAGTGTTTCTTTTTCTGTCATAGCTTTTCTTAAATGAGTTTTGCCTTTTCTTTTGGAAATGGTAGGTTAGAGAGTTTAAGGGTTGGTGTTTTGAATAAATAGATAGGCCAACAAGAAGAAACTAACAACTGCAATAAGGTGGAAGTGTTTGGACGTTGTTTTTACCAGAGGCTTTGGACACATTGTGGTTTTTGCTTTGTGTTCTTCGAATCCCACCAGATTAACTGATTTAAGAGGGCATTAACATAGCACCTTTTCCTTGGTGTCAAGATTTAATTTATTAGCATTTATCAATCAGCCAAAGTGGAATTTGGTATGACAGGTCTTTTGTTTTTTGTCTTGATGATGAGAGCAGCTTCCTCTCTTTCTAGATTGCTTAAATCACACATTATTTGGTGTATTATCATTTTGGCCACAACCCCTTTCCTAGCCCTGCAAATATAATACAAATGATGAAAAATAAGTGAATTATGAAACACTCGATGTTGGCCCTACCATTATCCTTGTAATTAAAGCGTAATTAAGATTTTCAAGAGCAATTTATGACATGAGTGGAAAATATAAAGTAAAATCCATTACTTGATGAAGAAGGAGCATAAAATTTAATCCAAGTTGCCGTAATATGCATACAATGAAGATTGTTATAAGCTGATAATTTGAGACATACCACTTAAAGTACGACCATCACTCCAATTTTCGACTTTTGCCACTTTTTCACATTGTGAGCAATACGTAGCTTGTAAGCCATACCATAATATTAATAATAACAAAAAAAAAAAAATGAATGTGAATAATAATAATAATAATAATAATAATAATAGTAAGATATATAGAAATGGTTCCACTTTTCATGAACAATTATTAGAGGAAAGGGGACCCTCTATAAATCTAAACCAACAATGCATATCACATATAACCAATGATTCATGTCAAATTAAAAAGCCACAGAAATTGGATGAGAGGAGAAGGCTATGGAATTAGGGTATGATTGATGTGGGGTAGGGGTAGGGATAGGGGTGGGTTAAACTTTTTTATCATAGTTTGAGGCCATTGATGGCCAATGAAAATGGGGCAAATCAGATGAATAGTGAATATGGAGTGAGTAAGACCAATTTAGTTGGTGAGCTATAAACTAGTTTGAGCTTTTAATTTTTTGTACAACTTGTCGAATAGGGTAATATATGTTATTGTACCGAAGGAATATTATTTCAATAAACCAAATTAAGTATTTAAGTTATACTTTCTTTCCTTGTTAAGATGTCAACATATTTGTTGACATTTCAACTGAAATTTAATTGCAATTAGGTGGTTGAATATAAAATAATAGACATTTGGCTTGGGACCTCTCTCTTATGATGTAAAGGAAAAAGAAAAAAAAGGAAACGTTAAGAAAACAAACAAAATATAAATACCACTATATATTTACACTAAACAAATTGTCGGTACCTTTTATTTATAATTGAAAATTAATTTAATCACTCTATTTTAAATATCAATAATTAGAAAACATTTCCTGCTGAATTTTCTTGAGGAATTATTTTGAATTCTAGACTTACTAATCACACTAAATAATGCTTGAAATGTATAATAGCACTGGAATGTGTCATTTATGGCAGATACTCAACTGGTTGCACAAAGAGTGTTACATTCAACTCTTGCCAAATTTTTAATTGAACCTCATTCACAAATTCATACATTCATTTTTAATAAATAATCCTTACATTTCATAAATGTATCAAATGTCAATTCGCCATCTTATTTTATTTCACAATATGTTATATCTAACAAATATAGTACTTGATAAAATATTTAAAATTAATTTATTATTATTTATTCATTATAGTTTTATTTAGTACTGTAATTTAAATTTTATATATAACTTATATTTAAATGAAAACTACAACCATATGTGATATAGTATTCCATATGTCAAATATATTATATTATATTACTTTTTTATATAAAATTAATAAAATAAATGGGGTAAAAAATTAATTTACAAATCTCGCATTCATTAAGGAATAATATAATTTCATTAAAATTTGTTTTTTATATGATTGAAAAATATTAGATTGAATTGTAAAAGTTTGCCAAATTTTTGTTCGTACGTTTTACTCTCTCTCTCTTTATATATATATAATTAATTTAATGATGTATAGTATATTAGTCACAACATTTAGAAATATGCCATATAGTTTAATAGATATTATATATTTTAACACCTACCTATAAAATAATTTATCTCTTAATTCTTATTCTTTTATTATATATTGTATTTAATAAAGATAATATTAGTTTTATTAAGAAGTCAATAGAGTATTTGATAAGTATAATACATTTAGTAATTTTGAAAATGTAATATATTGTATGTGCACTTTGAATATATATATATATATATATATATATATATATATATATATATATATTTTTTATGTAGAATTTTCAATATACATAATTACACAAAGGATTTTAAGTTTAATTCAATCTTATAAAATTTCAGTTTATAAGGTTAGATTTATACTCACTTATATACTATCAAATGCTCTTACCTCTAATCGTTGTGAGATCTCCAACACATTATTTCATTCCGAGACCTGCCAACTCCCATGTGAGACTATATATTATGGATGATCTGATAGCGACCCTATACAACAAAGTCTCGTTAAGATATGCTCTAAATGACTTTGATAACATATTGAGAAGTGAATTTAAGTTTAACTCAATCTTATAAAATTGGCTTATTGTGATTTACACTCACTTATATACTATAAAATGTCATTATCTATAGTCGATGTGACCATCATAATTAAAAATATTCTAAACCCGTGTTTACTTTGAGATTGGGGACAGCTTGAGCTTAGATGTGTCAATTTTTTTTTATGTTGAATTGATGAACTAACGTGAAAATGACATCAATTGAGAAAAAAAATGTTAATATAAGAAGAAATATAGTGCAAAACCTTATAATTAAGTTGCAAAAAACAATCTTTTAGTCTTAAAATCAATGTAATATGGGACGTAGTAGGTGTTTTTAGTAGCAAACCTTTATATTAATTTTTGTGCCTTTGGCTTCATTCCTAGGTTCTTCTCCTCTACAATGTCGAAGTGGTTGCAAATTGCGTTGTTTAATACCTCCTTCTTGTAATGTATCGCCAAGAAAACCTCCTTCTTCATTCCCCTCCTTCAAACACCTTTCTTCTTCCTCCTCCATTTCTCAGTAATAAGTATTTTATTATTTTATTATAGGTTTTACCTATTATTTCAATTACAAATTTTACTATTTAGAGGTTAGAAATGTTACATATTATGTTAAGTATAGATGTTATTCACTAAAAAAAAATTAAAATTATTTATTAGAAATCAATTTTAAAGATAAAAATAATTAGTTGTTATAGTGATCAAATTAGAGGTTGGAGACTTAAAAAAAAATTTGATTTTTAAATTAGTTTCTATTATTATTGTTAAATAATTTCTAAATTAGTATTTAATTAGCTACCAAGATTTTTGCTACCAAATTTAGAATCTAAATAATAGGTAGTTAAAATCTTGGTTGCTAATTAGATACCAATTTAGAAACCATTTAACAATAATAGAAACTTATTTAAAAACTATTTTTTTAATCTCCGAAATGGTCTCCAATTTGGTCACTATAACAACTAATTATTTTTTTTTCTAAAATTAGTTTTTATTTAATATTTTTCTTGTGGTGATTATTTAATTAAGTTAGGTTAGGTTTGGATATTAATTAGTGCTAAGATTTATAATCCTTTAATTAATATCAGTTTAGCTATGTTATTTGATTAAATATAATTATATAATTAGACTTATAAGATTTGACCTTAATTAATATAACTTATTACTTAATTTATTAGTTGTGTTATTAAAAATCATGTTATTTGTTTTGTTAGTTTAAAAGAGTTATTTTTGTTTCATTATAAGTATATGCTCTTCTTGATTTTGTCTATTGTAAATTTTTATATACTTGTTATGGTGTACTGGTATTAAGTTTGAAGGTATCTCACCCACATAAATTAGATTGTGTATTGAACTTTAGTAAAATTATGAGATGTTAACATTTATTTTATCGTCCCACATTATATTGTTTTAGTGATACTTTTAGAATTTGATTTAATTGAAAATATATTCATATGGTATTATTATTCAGTTATAATTTTTTTTTTTTGCAATTACAAGTAGTGGGGTGACCTAAACTAAACTATATTTTTTTAAAATTAACACATACTATACATTTTGTGATATTAACCAATGTAGTATAAACACCTTCTACATTATTTATAGAAAATAATTAATAAAGAAATATATTTGTAATGCTATTTTTTTTATAAATAAGAAACATATTACATTGATTCGTTGATAAAATGAAAGGAGGATTGTTCTCATTGAGATATTGTCATTATCTATAACCAATATATAACTTGAATTTTTTTTCGCGTAAATACAAATGCATTTTTTTATGAGGATTGTTCTCAATCGTATGTACACTTTTTTTGTCCTTATTTTATTTTATTTTTCTAAAAGATATATCATCTTTCTAACTTTAAAAATTCATTCTAACAAATTCATTAAAGGTAGCACAAAAAATAATTTAACTAATTAAAATATAAAAGGGAAATAAACATAAACAAAATTGATTATTTAACCCAATTGTAAGTTTATTAAGAACGGACTAGATGTTCCAATTTTAAAATAAATAAACAAAAAATTATAAACAAAATAGACGAACTAAAATTGTATTTAAGTGGAAAAACATTTTTTTAAAACAATATGGGGTAAAGGCACGAGACAAACAGAGATAGAATAATTTAGTTTTTAAAGAGTAATATATTATTTCTCACATGTTTTTATTTATTTCTATCTTTCTTCTCATCTTATATTTATTTCTTAACCGACAAGCATCTTTAATTTATACTGAAATGTTTTATTTATTTTTTTCTCTACTATTTTATTTTTATTGTACATATTTTTTCTCCTTCCTCTTAAACAAAATATTAATGATAAATTTGTTATTCTACTGACGAAAAATTTATCTATACATTTTTGTTTAAATAGATATTTAAATTGGTGAAAGATGAATGCGCTGCTTGATAGATTTTTTTATTAAAATTTTCGTATAAGTGGATTATTAAAAAAATTATCTTTATACATATTTGATATTTGATATATAGATAACAACTTTCTTAATACATGATACAAAAAGACTTATATAAAAAAAAGTCGAAATTTTTGAAGACCCACATATATAAAATTTTTAATAAAAAACTTATAAAGCAATACGTCTGTTTTTAGTTTAAATATTTCCACATTATTTTTTTTAGCAACGAAGAGATTATGACAAATAGTAAGGAAACATTGAACTTTGCTCATTAAATGTAAGGGATTCATTTAACAGCACGTTCAAATTCTTTGGCAGTTTCTTCCGCACCCCTACATTTTTCTTCCTCTACCCCCACAATGTTGTGCAAAGATCAAACTATTCCTATTATTTTTTAAAAATCTTAAAATGCACTTAAACTGTATTTATTATTTTGCATTTCGGATTATGAAATTTGGAAAAATTTTGGATTGGCGCTTTTGGTAAAATTTCAGATCCACCAATCCGTAATTCAAAATATGCATTCTATATTCAGAAATCCATCGTTTAAAAAAAACATTCCAGATCCACCAATCTATAACAGAAATATGCATTCCAGATTCAGAAATCCATAATTAAAAAAAAAAAAGGTTTTGGATTCACCAATCTATAATAGAATTAGGCTTTCAGATTCAACAATTCAGAAGTCAACAATTTATGCAAAATTTGCTTTTGGAACACCCCCTCATCCAGAAAACAAAATGATTCAGTTTCGGATTGATGAATCCATAGCACACTCTCAGATTCTGATTTCTGGTAACCACAAAAACGTCATAACCACCAATGCTCCTAAACAAACTTAGTTCTTACCTCTAAAAGCCAAACAAGACTTCGACAACGTAACCCACTCCTCCACCTTGCTCCGCACAGTTAAAATGACTCTTCACCAACGTCTGAGATGAATGAAGAAGATGAAAAGTGTCATATAAATCGAACCACAGTGTCCTTTTTCAAATAAAGGGTCAAGGACAGTTTTTGAATTTAAAAAATTATGGGGGTGTAGGAAGAAAAACGTAAGGGTGCAGGAAGAAGAAACCTCATGCTTTTGATTGGACCATCACCACACTGTTCTCTCCTTCCGCCTCATGGGTCTTTTGGGCTTTGCTATTTTCACTCCATGCTTTTTTCTAAGATTATCTCCATTTTTTTAAATGTGATCAGAAATGTGTTTCAATTATATTAAAGGGATGTCATTGCTCTAGAAAAAAATTTATATGGTATGAAAACGATAATTTGTATCATACTTAATTTGACCACTATTAAAAATGATAAATTATGGTGTAATTAGTTTAATTTCAATTAAAAAGATAATTTATATCATCATTATTTTGATTATTTTGAAAAGTAATTTATATTTAGACATCCTTCCCGTATATCTCGCTCTTTGCATTCATTACTTTTTCATTAGACACTTGTAAAGGAAACTTTGGTTTTCAACTCCATACATGTCTTTATGTTCCTAAAATATTTTCATAAACATTATGAGTATAAGTGAACATAATCATCATCATAATAAAACATGGGTATTACTAAAACAATATCTTTTAATATCTTTGAATTATCGAGACATTCTATTCTCAAATTTTTCACTATAAATATATTTTCAAATTCTTTCCAAATTAACACAAGATTTAAAAGTTGAAACATACTTGAATTCTAACCTAGATATTTCTCCATAATATATTTTTCCAAAAACTCTTTGATACAGGAAATACATGTGCTTTATTTTTCAAAAACTGTACAGTTAAAACACTATTCATTTGAAAAATTTATAATACAAACTCAATTTTATTCTTTAATGCATAGTTGTATTTGAAATAGTTTATAATTATATTTCATTCTCAAATCGTTAAAGCACATAATATTTGAACACTTTAGTGTTGTCTATTTTATGTTCTAAAATACGAAAACTTTCCAAAATCATTTAATTAATTATCTTATTTGAAAAATTTGTTTTATGTGAATCAATTTCATCAAATAAGGATTGAAAACATTCACGCAGTGATAGAAAGTGTTTTAAGAATTTAAAATTTAAGTATAGACATTCTCTGATATGATAGACCGTCTGACGAGTATAATACGAGATGATCATCTATCATGTGCAAGCTCTGGTGGTTGTTTAGTGTATCTATAAGCACAATGTTGTTAAGATTTCCTCATGCTTTGGAATCGTTTGCCTTGAGATAGCTTTAGAGACCGCTTGACGAGATCGTCTGGCATGTTTCAATACTGTAAGACTATTTGACACGTCTATTCATAGTTGGACTATTTAGCACGTCTTTGTGTTTAATTTAGTGAGATCGTCTAGTGAGTCTAACTTATCTTTCTTATCGCTATCGTTTAGATTGTACATAAGTGAGTTTCATTAGAAATCATAACACACCTTATAGTGTTTGTTATCATCAAAACATATAGACTCTCGTGTCACGAGACCGTTTGATGGATGATAGACCGTACAACATCTTAATAATATGAATAGTTACTTGGAAAAAATGCACATGTAGTGTTATGGATTTAATAATCCATCATAAATAAAATTCCCATGTCAATTTGGTTTTAAATTAAAAATAGGTTGACCTTCAACTAAAGTCTATGTATATCTTAAGGTCAATCTTGCCACGGGTCCTTAGCGTGTTGTGGTTGACCTCAGTCATTCTAAGCCCATATGAATCACTTAATAACTTAGTTTAGCCTTTAGAATAAATTTATTTTGAATTTACTATATTATCTTAAATTGCAGTTGAATGGTCAATCTTAGTCTATTTAAGGTCGGATTCTAGCTGAGCAGGAGTCATTCATGTCGAATGGTCAACCTTAGCCTAACTAAGGTTGGACTCCAACTGAGTTTGAGTAGTTCACATAGAATGGTCATCCTTAGTCTATCTAAGGTTGGACTCCATCCGAGCTAGAGTTGTCCACGTAAAATAGTCTACCTTATTCTATTTAAGGCTGGACTCCAATCAAGTTGGAGTGTTCGTGTTGAATGATAGACCTTAGTTAATCTAAGGTTTGACTTCAGCCAAACTCAAACCATTCGTTTAAAATGGTCGACCTTAGTTATTTAAGGCCAAAGTCCAACCAAGTTGGAGTCATTCATGTGTAATGGTCAACTTTAGTACCTAAGATCGGACTCTAGTTGAGTTGGAGTCATTTGTGTCAAATGGTTGACATTAGTCTATCTAAGGCCAAATTCTATTCGAGTTGGAGTGTTCGTGTCGAATGGTTGACTTTAGTTTGTTTGAGATCACACTCTAGTCGATCTAGAACCATTACTGTAGAATGGTCAATCTTAGTTTATTTAAGGCCAAACTCCAACTAAGGTAGAGCATTCGTGTCGAATGGTTAACCTAAAGTCAAACCCACAGTGTCTAAGGTCAAACTCCAGTCGAGTTAGAGTCGTTTGTGTCAAATAGTTGGCATTAGTCTATCTAAGGCCAAACTCTAGTCGAGTTGGAGTCGTCTGTGTTGAATGTTGACCTTAGTCAATCTAAAGTCGAATTTCAACCGAGCTAGATTTGTTCGTGTCAAATGGTCAACCTTAGTTTCTCTAAGATCATACTCGATCTCAAACCATTCGCGTAGAATGATCAATCTTAGTTTATTTAAGGCCAAACTCCAACTAAGCTAGAGCATTTATGTCAAATGGTTGCCCTAAACTCAGACTCTAACCGAGTTGGAGTCATTTGTGTCGATTGGTTGACCTAATCAATCTAAGGCCAGACTCTAATCAAGCTGAAGTCGTTCATGTAAGATGGTCAACTTTAGTTTATCTAAAGTCTAACACCAATCTAGTTGGAATCGTTAAGTCATTTATGTCAAATGGTCGATCTTAGTCTATCTAAGATCAAAATTCAATGAGTTTGAACCGTTTGTATTGATATAATGTGTCAAAAAGGAGGTTAAAAAAAAAAGTGACATAGAATTTTTTATCAAAGTGATAAACTTCATTTTTGGCAATATTTAAAATTTTATAATCATTACAACTATATTTCAAAAATTATTTTTTGTTTTTCTTACCTTCATCCGAAGGGACATTCTTCCTTCTTATAATATCCTTATAATAAAGTTTTATAATTTTTTATCTTAACTAATGTAGCTAATTGAGGTGGATCTCTTAATAAAATAAAATAACATATTTAATTAATAAAATAAAATTATTATTTATATATTTTTACAATTATATCTTACATAAATATTTTTCAATTTTCTTAATATTATTTTTAAACTTTAAAAATTAATAATTAATAGCATTTTATCCTAAATTTTAATAATATGATATTAAAAATATTAAAAAAAAGACATATACATATATATTTATGATAATAATTTTATTAAGAGGATTATCATTCATGGTTAAAGATGATAACCACATTCAAATCCACATCATAATAAATTATTCTATTTAAGATAAATAATGATTATGATTATGTTATATAATCTTATAAAAAAGTTATAATCATTAAATATAATTACTTTTTATTTTTAAAAGAAACAAAATTTTTAAACCGGAAATATATTTAAAATTAAATAATACAATATATATCTCATAAAATATTTTATTGAAATTTAAACAAAATATTCAAACCAAAAATATATTTAAATTTAAATAAGACAGTATATATTTCCTAAAATATTTTGTTAAATTTTTTTACGAAATCAACCATTCGATTGTCATTTTAAAAGATAATTTTTTTTTATATCATATGTATAAAAAAATATTTGTTAAATATTTTTTGAATGTTAATAATGATTATAATATTAGTAGACAAGTTTAGAAATGCAAAAAAAATAAAAAATTGAGTTAGATAAAAAAATTGTTTATAATTGTGAAATTATAAAATTATCTTCATCTTTCTTCCATCTTGCATGTTTTATATATAACCCTACCATTTTGAGATTATAAATAGAGAAAGACTTAAAACTTAAATTTTGTAGTGGAATCCTAAAATAGAAAGAAACTTCATCCTCTCTCTTAAAAACATTCATGTGATTTTCGCTTAATATTTTGGATACTTTTATATCCTTCTCATTATCACGCCTTATCATCAACCCATTAGTTAAATTATATTTTTTTAATAGAAAATCAGACTGATGAATAATACAGAGTTTCCGAATTCTCAAGGTTGAGCCGAATTAGGAAAAAAAAAGACTTTTAAAAACAAGAAGTAAAATATCAATGTCGAAAGGAACTTAATATGTTTCTGTTAACTAGCACAGATCACAGTTGAGATACAAAATTTTTCGTACTCTTGATTTTTTTTTACACCTCAATCAATTAAGAAAATAGAGAGAAAATAAGAGTATGTTGTTTTTATACTGAAACTAAAATTCCTTACTCCAATCCAATTGGGTCATGCAATGCAGGACCATACCTGGATGTTGATAGCAGTGAATTTGGCTTTGAACTTGTTTGTATTTCCTATCTGCCTAACTTTACCTTTCCTCTAAGTTGTCTATCTCAGAAAACAAAACAGAATTATCCTCATTTGTGACTATACTTGCACTTTTATCTTCAGGTTCATCAATCCGTGAGGCAGCTTCTTCTAGGCGCAAAGCGTATTCCAAATGCCACAACACATCCCCCATGCTAGGCCTATCAACACCACAATCTGCTAAACATCTCTCAGAAATTTGAACAAAAACACTTAGCGATTCAGGATTCATAGTAACAGCAATATGTGGATCAATTACTTCATTGAGCACTCCTCTTCTGTGCTGTTTCTTTGCCCATTCAGCCAAGTTAATCTCTTCTGTTGGACGTGTTGGGCAAATAACTGGCCTAGCACATAGTACCTCAAATAGGACTACCCCAAAAGAGTATATATCAGATTTCTGAGTTAGTTGCTGACTCCTATAGTACTCAGGGTCAAGGTACCCAAAACTACCCTTTACGGCTGTGCTAACCTGGGCTTTCTCTGGGACAGCTTTTGACAAACCAAAGTCAGAAACCTTGGCAATATAATTCTCATCTAAGAGGATGTTTGTTGTCTTCACATCACGGTGTGTGATGCTTTGAGCTGCCCCGGTGTGGAGATAGTGCAAGCCGCGAGCTGCACCAATGCATATTTCAAGCCTCTTTTTCCATGACAAACAAGGGAGGTCGAAGCCATAGAGGTGGGAACGAAAAGGGCCATTGGCCATGTACTCGTACACAAGAACCATCTCTGAGTTTTCATCACAGAAGCCCATCAATGAGACAAGGTGGCGATGGCGTAGCTTTGAGAGCATTTCTAGTTCTGTTCTGAACTCATTGATGCCTTGTTCTGAATTACCACTTCCTCGTTTTATGGCAACCTTTGTCCCATCTTTCAACGTTCCAAGATACACTTTCCCGAAGCCTCCAACACCAATCACTCTAGTCTCGTCGAAATTATTGGTGGCTTCTCGCATTTCACTGAAGGGGAAGAACCTTTTGCCATGTTTAGTGCTCTTGTGGGAACTGGATGCTGTTGAGCCTCGCCAACTGCTTTTGCTTGAACACAATGTAGGTGAATGGACAGGGAGGAGCCATGATGAGAACCTGCTATGCTTTTCCCAACCCTGAGGCCTCTTTTTCCACCTCATGCAAATCATTACTAGCAACAGCATTGCTGTCACAGCCAATACAAGTCCAACATAAACCAAAATTTTCATTTCCGTGGTTATTGAACTTGGTCCTTTGTATTTCTCATCAACAGAGAAGAAACCATCCAAGCTGTCGGCGATGTTGCTAATCTTCATTACCTCAATTCCATTCAGAATTGCATCGACCGTGCCTTGTTGGAGATTGGTTGGTCCCACCTGAACCAAAATGGAACCGTTTGTTATATCCAGTGCATTTAACACATAGTCCTGGTAAAAAGCAGTGGCTAGAGCTTTGGTTTGCGATGATAGATTCAGAGCTGACACACCCTCAATCCCGTTGATGTACACATTAAAGTATAACTGATTAAGACTCTTGCTCAAAATGTCACAGAAATGCATTCTTATCAAATAAGAGTAGCTCCTTTCCACGTTCACCATCCAACTGAGATTGAAATTCGGTCGCATGACTCTAGCGTCCTTCATGTGTACAACACTTGCATAAACCAAGTTGGGAGCAATCAAAGGTGTAACCCCAGTATGAGGATACTTTATGCTTTTTTTGGAGACAGAAAGAGTCTCAGAACCCTGTGGGAAGATGTTGTATGAACCATCAGTTTCCCATGTTCTTGCGAAAGTGTCGTCGTCAGGAGTTATGGTGGGACCACCAACGTTTATTCTGTAGGATACTTCAAAAGCAGATATCAACAAGCCTTTGAATTCACGAAGTGGGGAAAGTGCAGTTGCTGAATCCGAAATAAGATTGTCAGGGGCTGAGACAACCTCAATTGCATTGATGAACGCAAAGGAGCTTTTCATGGGCTTGAATTTGAGGGAGAATCTACTATCAGAAACGTTAACAAGGTATTCCTTGAAAACAGGTGAGTCACTGTTCC
Source organism: Phaseolus lunatus (assembly GCA_013389735.1). NCBI lineage: Eukaryota > Viridiplantae > Streptophyta > Magnoliopsida > Fabales > Fabaceae > Phaseolus > Phaseolus lunatus. Next base: position 31,199,824 of record CM023859.1, read on the forward strand.
TCACGGAGAACTCATGCAGGAGCACATGGTGATTAGTTTGGACAGAGAAAACAGCAGTTGTTAGGTTATATGAAGGGTTAGAGAGAGGAAAGAAGTAAAGACGAACCCAAAGTCTACCAGTTTTAGATATGTAAAAGGAGTAGGTGGATTCCTCTTGAAAAACTCTTGCAGTTTGATACAAAGGAAGTAATGAAGAAGGAACAGAAGATGAGAGGTTTGAGTCAAGTGATATTTGCACATCTTCAGCTGTGGCTAGGAGAGAAGTGGTTTCACGATCAGATTTGAAAGTTCTTCCATCTGTGAGCTGAGTGGGGTGGGAGGAGCCACAATCAAGGAGATAGTTAACGAGAGGTGTGAAAGAAGAGTTGCATTTGGGGAGGGTGAAAGGGAAAGGGTGAAGAATGAAAATGAATATGAGTCTGATTCCTTTGTTGTCTACGCCCATTGGTGTGGTTGGAGAATGAGGATGGAGAGGTGGTGGAGATAAAACATGAAAAGGAGGAAGAAATTGAAGATGGTTTTATGGTATGCGGAGGGTTCATGCAGCAGTTGAAGGAACAGAAGAGAGGTGTTTTGTTTGTAGTGAGAAGGAGGGAGAAGAAGAAGATTTGGTTGCATGTTGGAAAGGTTGTTAGAATGGGTAGAAGTGATTGTGAATGAGACAGAGGCATACGTTGGACCTAACCATGGACGTTCCTCCTAAAATACTTTCAGATTCCATCGTCAAGAACAAACAGAGTAACATCCAAACTGAATCTGTTTACAAACAAAAAATAATGTTTTCATCCCCACACATATCTCAAGAAGAAATACTAGTATTTAGATTATACATTCCACAACATGAATATTTATTTTATATAATTCAAATTTATAGTAAAATCATATTTTTAAATATATATATAATATTATGATAAATGAGTATTTTTAATATATGAATTATATTTTATGTTCAATATAAAGATAAAATGAAAGAAGTTTACGAGAGTAGTGCACGAAGTGCATATTTTAAAAAGAGAAAATATTAAGTGTTGTAAATACTTAATTCAAACTCTCAACTTTTATATATAAAAAAAATCTATAATAGGTTTACTTTTGATATATGTACATTACATTTTCAACTTTCATTGTTAAACGCAAGTTAAAGACAAACTTTTAGATGCATGGTTGTAGATTCATATGACAATCGCCATCAATTTTTTAAGCACTTATTTTAATTTTAAAATACAATAATTATATATTTTTTTATTTTCTCCATATCATTAATGATATTAAAAACAATAGAAAATTACATAATTAATGAAATTGTTTATGCAAGAACCATCAAGGGTCCTAAAAGAAGACAGTGACCTATAGTTACAAAAATAATGATATATAGATAACCTTAATTTTGTAAATATTTTGTAAATATTTAATCAACACTTATAATCTTTCTAGCTATATTTCTTTTCAGATATCATATATCATAATACTTATAAATGGTCTTAATTAGGGGTGTTAACACACCATGACGAGGTAGAAATCTTGATTCGTTTTACTAAAGAATGAATTGGTACATTCTATTAGAGGATGGACTAATAGATTGATCCGTTAGTTTTTAAATTTTATTTTTTATTTAGTATATATATTAAAATTATACTTAATTATATACATATTTTTTAATAATTAATTATTTAATATCTCTAATTGAATAAATTAAAAAATTATTACTTATAAGTAGTGATGATTTAAGTTATAATATCATTATGTATTGTATTTTTCAAACAATATAATAAAATATTAATCTTTTAAATTATTTTTAATGAAATCTTTTATTTTAAAAGAATCAATGAACCAACTCTCTCTCAATTGATTAGCTACTTGTTTAGTAGAGGATGGACATGTTTAAAATAAAAATTTATATTTGTTTTTATTTTTAATATTTAATGGCTACGAATTTCTATTAAATTTTTATTCACTTGATGCATGAGTCATAATACCAATTTTTATGTAGTCATTGCTGTATTTGGAAAAAAAAAAGAGCACAATATTCATTACCGGATATAAAATCAATCGTTAAAAAAAGGATGTTAAAATTAAAAAGAATCATTGTCCGTAATGTTTAAAAAGGAAAATACAATTAAAATAAATAAATAAAGTATGATATTGATATGATTAAGAATCCGTGTTTTATGAAAAGTACTTATAATTATCTCAATCTGAATTATATATAGAATAATATAATTGATTTATATATTATTTGTGCATGTTGTTGACATTCGAAATTGAGCTAAGGGCTTTACAGCAGAATGCAGTGGAGAGCTTATGAAATGAATTGAAGAAAATGAGAAAGTAAGAAAATAAACCCAATCCTGAGTCCTGAGTTGAATGAAGAAGCATGGGGAATGTGGATCCTCAACTTCCACCACTTCCAAATCCAAATGATTGGTCAATCCACCATAACAACCACGATTTGGTATTTCCCCCAATCCACCACGAAAACCTCCAAATTCTCTCACCACATTCAGACCACCACACCCCCAAATCACCTCCTTCTTCCTCACCCTTCCATTCTCGGATTCGCGGCTGGACCAGTATCGCCCTCCAGATGTTGCGTTCCAAGCTTTCCTCTTTCAGGAACAGAGGGGCAATTTGGTCAATTGGGGTGCCCGCTGCGGCGCTGTTAATGTTCTGCTGGATCATTATCGCCATGAGGAAGAAGAGAACCCTCACACCCAACGAAGCTCGTCTCATCACCATCGTCAATAAAAAAGAACGGGTTCGTTCATTTTTTTTTTCTTTCTTTCATAAAAATTCCCCATTTTTATGGGTTTAGCCCATGTTAGTTTTTGGGTATATTAGTTAATCAGAGGATAGTTATGCCTAACAAAAACTGAAGTAGACAACAATAACTGTTTCTTATGTGGCATGGAATTTATATTGCTTTATTCATGTGATTGCTTTGCTTCATTTCACTAAAAACCCTTATATTGCTTAAGAATCAAGGTTAAGAGAAATTTATAGACACCTTAATCTTCCTCCTAATGAATAAAACTGTGAGAACCCATGAGTAGTTAAAACAAACAATACTTGGATTGAAGTGAGCCTAACAATGTTAATAAATTTAAGGTCAGAACAGTTTTCTACGGTAACAAGGTAAGAAAGGTTCAGGAGTCATATTGCAAGTGGAGTGGAGGAAATTTACAATTTAGAATGACCTGACCTAAACTAATCTTGGCTTTGTGATCAAGGTCTTTCCTTCTGCTTGACTGCATTCCAAATTGGATGTGTGTGTAGGCATGAATGATTGATTTTCTATGCAAATGCATTTATGTTTTCTCTCTCTCATTTCTTTTGATTCGTTCTCTTGAAGATGTACACTTTTTAACACTTCGCTAGCTAGTCCTCCTTTGCTTTGGCCTTCGTTTGTAACTGCTGGTTGGTTACTTCTATTTACAGAAAATTGCCCAACTTTTGAACCAGATTGCACAAATGAACGAAATACTTATCGATCGTCATAAAGCTCTGGCCTCTAAAGTGGAGTAATGATTGCCTACAGTTGTGAATATGGTTGGTAGCTCACATTCTCAAGGAACAGTGATCAAGAGCTTCACCCTCCAGTGATGCGGCTTTTATCTTTCTATTTTGAAATATCACTGCTTACCTGTGCACTTTTCAGTTTGCTTGTATTCTGCGTGTCAGAGTTAGGTTGTAATTGACAGAAGAACTAATTGTGATTCTTCGCACATGTTCCTGCTACAGCTGAGCTGAGTGATTGAACATGTACTCAGAACTGGCATCTCCAAAGCAAATGGCTGTCGGATTGAAGTGCCAACTTTGAGGAAGGAAGTTCTCCACTCCTCATGATTCGCCAATTACTAGACCAGCAGGGAAATGACTGAACACTCTAACAGTACTAATGGTTATGCAGCTAAGATCTTGGTGCTGTAGATGTTTAGCAAATGTTTCATTTGTTCAGGCCCTTGATGTTTGGTGAGCTTTTGGAAAATCCCATTTTTTTATTTACTATATTTGAGATGCAAGCCATAGAACAACCAAGGACGTGTCATTCTACAGCGTTAATTGAATGAACATAGCATGCCCATTGTTAAGTCGCGAAAAAATATTTTCACGCGGAATTGCGGTTTTTCGTTTCATTTTCTATACTTTTTATTCAAAAAAAGCCATGCAATAAAAATTCCACTGTTAATCATATGTGGAAAATTTTGCAGGGTATTATCTTAGTTAACAATGATGACGCTGGACCCAAAGGACAGAGATGATGACGAAATAGAATATACATGCAACCATGACTACCTTGTGCACACAATATACAGAACATAAGGAAAAGCCGGAGGTCACTTACCTGTGTTTCATTTAGAGAAAAAAAAAATAGAAATTGGAAATAATGAAGAAATAATTTTAAAAAATAAAATAAAAAAATTAAATGTGCAGATTTTGAGTGGAAACAAATGAGATAAATAAACCCATATTTATTGGTATCCAATATTGATGAAAATACCCAATGTTACTAGAATATTCGAATTGAGTGATCGTGTAAGAGTAATATTTGAATACACATTTGTTTTTTCTTTATTTTTATACTCGTAATCGTTTTAATTATCAAAATATCTTTAATTTATTTGGTACTCTATCTAAAAATTTATATAACTCTATTTTGTGATAGTTATTTAGCATTAAAAAGAAGAGAACCCGCATTTTTTTTAAATTGAATTCTTAATAATATTAATTTTTTTACTTCAATTTTTATTTATTTTCAAGTTATTTAATAAATATTAGGATAGTCACAAGTGAATATACATATTATCCAGCAGAAACAATGATAAAATACAAATTTTATAACCGTTAAATATAGATAATGGAGTATAAGTTTCTACTTAGAAAATAAGACAAATATCGTCAAACTAGGCATGTCTCATCGCAATCTCTACCCTTCTCTACTTTACCAAACAAGGAGGTGAATTTCAACAAAGCCATAAACTGGGCAATTATTTGTTAGTACAATGAAGGTGTACACCTTGCATGTCATTGAATTAACTTATTTTACAATTATAACTATTAAGAGATAACGATGGGGATACCTAGAGAGATAAGTCATGTGGTGTTAGGAATCTCTTAAAAACATCCAACTAAATCAAGAGTGTTTTGAGTTACCATCACCGTCAGACCAGCATGATTTGATACTTTATTGATGAGTGGAAATTTATGTAAATCTCATTAGCCCTCTTTATTATTGTAGTAAGCATATAATTCCCACAAATGACAACGAGGTTATAAAAAAATAGTACCAATGAATGTGCTAATAGCCTAATATTAAAACTTTTGTAGCATATTATTACTAATAGTATGTTCTTCGTCTTTGCTCATCAGCCATAAATGATAACCTGTCCTAGTATTTGTTTTCTTTAGCTCTGTGGTACTCGTAAATGGGAAGAGAAAAAATTATTGGAAGGTGAAAACTTGTCAAGAAAATACAAGGTTTTATTTCTGTACCTACAATTGTAGAGTGCGCAGAAATGTATAATCGGAACGAAAGCTTCATCTGACAAAGAAATATGCTAACATTAACGTGTAAGAAAGCAGCGCCTCGTGAGACACGATAATCACATATCAAGCCGCTCTATCGGTCACTGCGAATGATACCTTTTCGGCTCCAAGACAAAACTGTGTTGCAGTTAAAAGATGTTGGTGTGTGTCTGGTATAAGATATTTATCCTGTTGTCACATGTCAAAGAGCACTCCTAACATTCTGGATTCTCTGTTACCACAAGGGTTATGAATCCAAAACATTGTCCAAATATATCATAAAAATTTACTTCGAATCATAATTCAGACAAACTATCACACGCTTCCATTGTTGAAGATCATACCTTTGTGCTTTCTCTTGGAATTTGGAAACACACATTTGGGATCTGCAGATTAAATATATCAGAAACAGAAAGTGGTGGTTACCTCATGTTACAAATCACAACGATATCAAGAGGACATGGACGTATATTAAGTTCTTGAATTCATTTAATGTCACAGAAGCCCAAATACAAAGGAAGCTCAGTATACAGCAGATGAGTAAATAAAATTTGTTTGCTGATTGCTCAAACTCATAAAAAAGAAGATAAATTACGAAAGAATTCTATCCTAATATTCTCAAAAGAAGTACCAAGACAACAGAAAAAGCAGAAGTTACATTTGAACTGTCCCCAAATGAAATTCCAGTTCTAAATAATTACTGTCTGTGATACCACCATTGAACAGCATTTCTTACTAGCTCTTCAATCCCTTGCTTTCCGTAGAATGCCTCCGAATATCAAATTGGTCTACAAACTCCAAAGGAGTAACAGTCTCATTTCTGATCCTCTTGATCTTGGGGCTCAACAGACCACGATGCCTGAACCCATAGAGCTTAAGCACCTGATTATCAGCAAAATTGTAAGCCCTCTCCATGCTACTGAGGCACCTCTCCACAGGATAATCTCCATAGCTCCCACAGGGTTTACACCCGACAAAATGTGTGACAAATGGCCATCTCTCATCCCCCAACCCGGGGTGATACTTCTCAATCATCTCCTCATACCGATCAACCAACCCTGCCCAGTAACCGTGCAAATAGAAGGAATTCTCAAGAAACACCTTATCCATCCACTTCTCCTTCTTGGACAGCAGCAAGTATATCAATGCAGACTGATCGTCGGCCTCAAATGGCGGCCTCCCCTTGAGATTGGCCGTCAAGATCTTGCCGGCCTCCTCGCGAACGGGCCCCTTGGGGCCCATGGGAGCCCAATCATCAAGCAAATCCAAAGACCACTGACAGTTCCTAAACAGAAAACTCCCAGTATTCACCGCAATCCAAGACTTCTGGTCAAACAACAAATCAGGGTATCCATGAAGAACCAAATTATACGCATCGTACTTAGACATAGGAAGTTCAAACACCATATCAGTAAAAAAAGCATCACTATCCATCCACCAAATCCACTCAACCTCGGGATGTGACAACATCAACCTCCGAATCATAGGCAACTTAGCCCAGTAGCCAGCAAGTTCCACATCCAAATGAGCCAAATTGTACACAATTTCAATCCCGTGTAATCTACAGTAATCAATCTTGTTCTTAATGGACTTCAAGAGGTAGTGATCTCCAATAGGGTTATCACAGGGTTTGGGAGGGGAACCAGTGAGGAGCAAGATGCGAGGTTTACCTCTGATGGAATTAGGGTATTCAGGGTTTTGACTGAGCCAATTTTGGCGTTCTTGGTCCCAATTATCGATTTTGGGGCCGAGGGTGAAGGTGGCGTTGGGGTTGAAGGGTTGCTGGTCGTCGGGATCGTTGGGGTCGGCGTCGGATCGGATCTCGGCGAGGATGCGGTTGGTCTCCTCGACAAGGTTCTGGTTGACGGCTTCGGCTTCGGAGGAGCCGAGGTTGACGCCGATGGTGCCGCGGAGGACGAGGATGGTGACGAAGCCGCAGAGGATAGTGATCTTGATGTTGTTGAAGGTCTTCTGGATCTGGCGGCCGCGGGGGAGCGCGGTGGCCCGGCCTCGGGCGTTAGAGGTGGGTAAACCGGCGCTGGTACTGCGCTTGTGGTGATTGTCTTGCCCCATGTTGGCACGAGATTTGGGGGATTCACCTGAAAGGAATCAGTGAAAGGTGTTGTTTGCGAAATGCTGCATAAATAAAGGGTGAAGGCTAGAGAGCGCAGGGTGTTTGTCTCCTCGGATCCAGGTTTACAAACAAAATCATTGGTTTGTTTTTAAGGAGATGAAAGTAAAGGTAGATTGAAGGAACACAGAAAGTGAGAAAGACGTGTTTTTCCTTATTCTTAGATACATACACCTTTAACACTAATAAATAACTAATAATACTAATAATAATAATAATAATAATAATAATTTTCTTTTCTTTTCCAACATCATGTGGTGGTTGTTTCCGGCACTTGAGTTGAGTTCCGACATCCCACACGGTCAGAGGTAAAATAACTAAGCAACAGACAAAACTAAAAACGCTTCAAAAATAAATTATGCGGTTAAATATGATAATATTAACTTATCAATCGGATAATATCTACTTCCAATTCGGAAAAATAATATCCTTTTTATCGTTTATGGAAATACATCATATTACCGACAATTCAAATTTCCATTGAATAAACAATAAAAAAAATGTTATTACTTTTTTGACAGTGAAAAACACACTTTATTCTGGTAACCCTAAAATTTAATTAATATACATTATTATTATAAGATTTTTATATTGTTATTTAATTATATATTATCTTGTATGTTAAATTATTATTTTTGTAATAATTATTTTAAAAGTTGCATTGGAGTAATTTTGAATTATTATATGTTCTGCCACTTTAAATATGACTTTAGATGGAAAGTGTATATATGAAATTAAAAGGGGATGCAAAATGCATAAGAGAAAGTACTTAACAGTTAAATATAGAAAAATAAAATTATTAAATATTTTATTTTTAAAAATAATTTTTTGATTGATATAAAAATATTCCACATAATTTATTTATTAATGTCTACATTCTTTTCAGCTTATTCAAATATACATAAAGAATCTTTTTTTTCACTTATTTTTTATATCTATACAGAAGACGTATGTTTTATATCAGGCGAATTTTGTGTATAAAGGTAACCATCATGTTTTGCATCAAGTATCTTGTTCTTTTTTTAACATCTATCAAACGTTTACTATTTTCGCTGTTATTTATAAGAAAAATAATAATATTTTTCCCACTTCTAGTTTATTTAATTATATTTTTTAAAATGTTTTAACTTTAATGAATTTCTGATATTATTTTAAAATATTTTAACTTTAATATAGTTCAATAATTTTCTAGTACGTGAAGTTATTTTTTTTTCTCATAAACGAGTACCAAATAATAGTATAACATTCATAGTTACATCGGCTAAAAAGCTAAAAGATTATATTATGCAATTAAATATATAATTAAATATATATATATATATCATTTATAAAATATTTCAAAATATATTTTTTTTATATAACATATATATATATATATATTTATATCAAAACAAATATCAAAATAAAAAAAAAGATAAATTCCTTTTAAGTATCTATAATATCATGTACTCTTAACACGATCATCATAGATTTTAAAACAAATACAAAACAAAAAGTAGGATAAGTTAACAATTTTTAAAAATTTCAATAAAACTTTGAATTTAAGAGAATACATTCACAAACAATCATTATATATCATCTATTTTCAATGTACTAAACAACCAAATATCTATAATTATCTCATGGTTCCACATCTCTCATATTAGGGATCTATTGACACCAACATAAAAAATATTCGACTCTACTTCCAAAAGACTAATGTATTGAAATTAGACTCAAAGACTTGAACATGTCATACTATATTCTCATCACAACATAGTCTTCCTTTTAAGAAATTCATCCTTATATGACATGAGTAAATCAAAATGATTTATTCTGATAAGTTATCTTTCAAATCTCAGACTCAGTCATGTGAATCTTCTTTGACTTTGACCACCTGATACTCTTCATCTATATGATTCCAAGATATCATTAGAGTCAAGATCGTCCCTTTCACAAAGTCTCACAAATTAATACATTCTCATAACAATCTCCACATGATATTTTCTTTCCTAAAAATATTATGCCTTGATCACACTTTCACTTGATTTATCAATGATATCACACATCAGTAGATCATTCCGTCACACATAAGTTTAGATTTTTAAACAATAAAAAATTATAAAAAAAAATCACATAAACTAATTGTTTCAACTACATATATAAATAAAGTTACATAAAATTTAATTAAACGGTCAACAATTATCGAAACAGTCTTTCAAAAGCAAATTCCAAAATTTAAGTTTTTTTTACCTTGAGCAAAAATGGTATGGTTTGAGCAAATATTTCGTCATTTGAGCGAAAGTAAGGTCAAAACCAAGTTTAGTTCTAGTACTATTTTTTCTTGAGCGGGAATCCCTTTGCTTGAACAAAAATAGACCTGAGAGCAAGCCAACTTTTTACTTCATTTTCGCTTGAGCGTGAATCCCCTAGCTTGAGTGAAAATGGACCTAAGAACAAGGTAATTTTTCCTGTCATATTCTAGCTTGAATGAGAATCTTCGGCTTGAGCAACAATCTCTCGCTTAAGGGAAAATATTAGAAGAAAATTTTATAAAACTAACTATTTTTCAAGCTTCCACCCAAAATCAATACTAAAATGGTATTATATAAAACATATAAGATTAAAATGATATCACCTTGCTCAGAGTTGGACATATACTCTCATTGAACTCCTATGTCAACATATATATCTATACATTCATTATTTCTAGATAAGATTCATTCAAATTTCAATTCAAACACCAACACTCATCAATGTTTACACTTCAAATGATCCATAATATAATTCAAACACATTCATGAACTTCTTCAACATCACATTCAACATGTACATTTCTAAATTATCAAAGTCTACTATATTTATACTTTTAAAGTCAATTGCAATCAAACCATTATAATTCACTAAACAACAAACTTTGCAAGAAAAATTGAAGTTCGTGACCATGTCACATTCATATATAAATCTTCTAACCTAGAGTTTTATTAAAAAGTAAAATTATATTCTCTTATGCAGGCATGCTCACAAAGAGTTAAAACTCCTAAAACAAACAGGGATAGTCTAACATGTACCAAAAAGTTTTGATAAATTATCCAAACATACTACATGCAAACACGTTTATCAAAGTAAATCATAAAATTTAAAATTGACTCAAAGGAAAAATGAGTAAAAATGAAGCTACTCGAACTAAAATTATGATTAGACAGTATTATTCTACTTATTATTAGGAGCCTAGTGGTGATGGCCTCTGAAGGAGGTAGTGAGAATTTTAGAGAGGCGATAAAAGAGAAAAAAAGGTTTTAGATAAATGATGATTATATTAAAATGATTTGAATAACTATTTTTTTATATATATATTTTTCACTTTAATAATAAAGTATTCAGTTATCATTTTAATTATACTACTTCTCTAAAACTATTTTTTATATCCACAAATAATTACATGCAAATTCTTTTTAATAAAAATGATAATGACGTTAAGACACTAATTTTCATTTACTAACTTATATCATAGTCCAAATTACAAATTAATATGATTAGTAACTAGTATCAATTGTGCTAACATGATCATTTGATGTTAGAGTCTCAAATATTTAGACGATAAAAAAATGAAATTATGTACTTTAACCACAAAATTAAACAACAAAAACTCAATAAAAAATATAAATTTTTTATATTTAATAGAACAATTTTTTTAAGCAAAAATTTAATTAAAAATACTCAAATTTATAAACAAGTAAAAATTTAATCATATTATGTTTTTCATTTTTTATAAGAAGATATATAAACAATAACAATGTAAAGTAATGTAAGTTAACCATCACTCAAGCAAATTATTGACAAAAACAAATGGTAGAAAAACAATTAAAAAATATAATTTTTTTAAATATTAAATAAAAATAACTTTTAATAGGGAGTCAAGGAATAAGGTGAATTACTAATTTTTCTCTCATTAATATCTATCAAAAACAGCATACGAAATTAGATTCAAATAACGTAATTATAAAAATTAAAGAGTTAAATCATATATATTGAATTAAGTACTGTGAAAACATGTGAAAGTAGACAGTATGTCAACAAAACTAATATTATTAAATAAATCACATACTATCAGTGAATGCTACTTTATTTAATTTTAGAAATATAGAGAACAAAATAAAAATTTGATAATTTTAGATAGACCAACAAAATATTGAATTCCATTTGAAAATTAAGTGAATCATAAATGCAAAAGTATTTCAATTAATGTTCAAAGAAACCATGAATTAAAAAGGATGAGTAAAGGAGATTGGGCAATTGGTGCCCTAGAAGACATCACATTTTTTTAATGATAAAAGTGTTGCGTAGTCTTATGTATGAATAAGATTTGATTGGAGAGAAAAGGGAAGTCAACAAATTCCCCAATTCGACAAGTTAAAAGAGAGAGAGAAAACGCCAAAAGGAAGAAGTTTGGTTAAAAAGTTAACCCCAGACAAAGGAGTAGATAATCTTAACTTACTAGCGAATGAGAAAATAAATTTAAAAATGAATTTGTAAAAATTAAGGATATTTAGAGAGAAGAGGGTAAGTGTGTGTGTGTGTGCGCGCATCTAGATGGAGCCTAATCCAGCTTAGGGCGTTCTGGCATTGGACCCATCTTGTCTCTTCACTGTTACCCACTGCTTTACAACCATCAACTTCACACTGTCAACGCGTCCTTTGCTTATTCGCATCTTCTCGGATCAACCACACAGGTAAATGGGAAGCGCGTGGATTCCACTTCCATTGTGATGGAATGTTAGATTCAAGAGTGGAAGCTGGCAACGTGGGTGAGAGGTAAATGAGCCCCACAATATCCCCATATTGACGCCTTCTTCTTGTCCCTTTCCTCTGCTTAATTACACGTGCCATGGCCCCATGTGCGGCCTTTCCAGATCTTGATCTTCTGCTTCCTCCCTCCCCAGCCCCATTTTGCAATACTGTGTGATGAGCCTCTGCCACTGTCTTACCTCGATGATATAGTTTCCAAAATAGTACATTCACCTCCTAAAGGAAAAAAGGGAGCATTTTACTTCTACCGAAAGTAAACCTCAAAACACAGACACAAAATAAACATGAGATAGTGCGATGGGTGCAGGTGCTGTTACTTCCTACAAGAAGTGATTTCTGAATCTAGATGCTTTTCCAAGCATGTGCTCCTCTTTCTCTGCATACATCGTGTGGTATTACAAGGAGATTCAAAGATTAAAATCCGATGATCAGGCAGTGAAAGAATTTATTTCCAAAATTGGGTCTGAAAAACCAAGGAATTCATTGATAAAGAAGATGAGTAGTTTGAAAAATATGTCCAAGAGATCGAAAAACCTCATGGAAACTTAATGTGGTCGAGACTAAAATCTAGAGGAATACAATGTGTCTGTTTTGGGTTTTACAGTTTCTTGGAAGTTGACTGATAAGAACCTTGTCCTCGGGAGAACCACGCTTCAAAAAACAATAATACTCAAGTCCCTGTCATTGACAAGGATGAAGTATCGGAGAAATGCACTTTATATTAGTTATTCTCTTCAAATTCCCGTGAAAGGTATGAACTGTGAGGGAAGTACAAACCAGAAAAAATGAAGACATGTCCGTATCTAACCAATGATGTTGTTGTTCACACTCCAACATGTCCATATAATATTCTTATAAAGTAGAAAGATAATATTTGATAAACGTGTTCATACTCATATATACGTATTTATATTATAATTTTTTGAATAAATATACCTGTAGTGTCTTTGTAATTTAGACGTATGTTATGCTTCGTAATGTGAAATATAACTAATCCCACTGTTGAATGCCAATTGCGCAATTTTAGACTACACAGGGCATTAGATAAAACTAGAGGAACCAGTTTATGATGTTAACTAAATTGCAAATATTAAAATAACATGTTGGCCAGCTTCAAGCTGCAATTCTAAAAGTAAAGAGTAAAAACAGGAGGAAAAATAAAAGCTTTATAGGCATTCAACCTTCCCCTGAAATTTAATCAAGAGGCCAAAGCACATTCCGATGCCAAGCTGATCAGGTTTATTGTATAAAATATTGTCAATGCTCCAAGGAAAAATGAGTCGCTAATGAACTAACAGAATAAGATGCAGTTTAACTGAGATCTTTAAGATTTTCATGCAAGATGTTCAATCCAATAACACAGCATGTAGTTCATAACCACAAACCTGTAGTAGTACTAACACGATGCTAATATATTATAAGCAGGCAGAAAAAAGCTGGAACTACAACTGTAAAACTTTCAAATTAATTTGCAGTGAACTTTTTTTTCTTCTTTGTTGCAGCATATTTTTTTCTCATCTTCATTTTTCTAACAAATTTTTTAACTTTGTGTGAAGACTTGGCTACTGAGCTGTCCACAAGACTGATTTTTTCTGGCCTTGTAGGTTTGTAAACTTGTGTTATTGAAGGATCCAAAACATCTTCGGAGCACTGAAGAATGATGCCCATAGATGTAGCTTCATCCCAGAGCTCTCTTCCCTTCTCAAAATTTCCTCCTGTACAAAGCTTTGGAATAAGCACATCATAAACCGGTCCATAACCCCCCAATGAATTTTTCTTCATTTTCTCAAACAGTTCAAGAGCATGATTTACTCTTTCAACCCCACAGAGAATACCGATTAAACTATAGTAAAACTTATGATTTGGCATCAAACCTTTTCCAATCATTTGATCCACTATATCTTTCCCCTTACCAAACCTGCCGCTCAGAAATAACACCTTTGCCACAAGATAATAGCTGACCCAATCAGGATCACAACCACCATTTGTCATTGTTTCTAGTATTTGACAAGATTCCTTAACTCTTCTGGTCTTCCCTAGACAAGAAAGCAGTATGTTGTAACTGATAGGGGTTGGGAAAACCCTATAAGACCTCATCTCCATCATGACATTTAAAGCTTCAGGCACAAGTCCTGAAGGATTATGCCTAAGATTCCGTTCACAAAGGCACCTGAGGAATGTGTTGTAGCATAGCAAATCTGGGATAACCCCATTCGCTTTCATCTCTTTGATAATTCTCCTAGCTTCCTTCACATTCCTCTGCACAGACCACCCGTAAAGTAGACTTCTATATATGCAAGGTTTTGCGCCTGTAATCTTGTCTCTGTGATGCCAAACTACCCCTTCAGCCCTCTTAGCATGCCCTTTGGAGCAAAGGGCATTAATGATAGCAGTGACTGTAAATTCATCAATAGAACACTTATACTTGTCTAAGTTCTTGAAAACACCCAATGCCTGATCTTCTTTTCCCAGTTTAACCAAAGTATCAGCTACAAGACCAAAAGTCTCTGCGTCCATGACTCGACCGTCCTTCTTGAGATCTCCCATCAAAATATCCATGGCTGTGTAGTCTTTCTTTTCAGCAAAAACTCGAAGAGCATGATTGTAATCCTTGTCTTCCAAACTACGACTCAGATTCTTACTAGACCATAAAAAGAACCTGAGCAATCTTCTAGTGTGTGCCTCGTGCTTACTAGAATCAATAGCCTGAGCTACAAGAGATGAAGTTAAAGAATCTTTAAACTTATTTAGGCTAAACTCCAGATCATCTAGGCCACCAACAGTGCTCATAACAACGCTGCAGAGCTCTTGCAACTGGGGAGAGACAGATATTGGCAGCAATGTGGAGTACTGGGAAAATGCAAGTATTTGCAAATTCTGGGTACTCATAGCTTTAGACCAAGAACGTTTCCATGCAGGTTTAAACAAGACGTGCATCATGAATCTCATCCTTGAAATTCATCAAACATGTTATGTGCAGTACTGTAACTTTAAATCTTCAGACACATGGCCGTGTGAGGTGATGATCAACCACAACTGTACGTTAAAGCAGGAAGATAGGTTGCTCCCATCCACAAAATCCAAACTTTAGGGACTGCAGATAAACCCCTTGTGTCTTCAATTTTGGGTTCGGAGCTGAACTTCTAAGGTCGGGGCCGAATATATAAATTACCAGGGTTGTCGTGTCAGATCGTTTGAAAAACGAAAAAACACGACTTTAGAAGAATACTGAAATATTTTTATTATTATTTTAATCATAATACATCCTAAATTTCTATTTAATTCTATCTGTAAATATGAATTTAAGTTTGCCATGCTCACAAGGTACCATAACAACATTTTTTTTTATTATATTCTTAATAATTCCAAAATACGAAAAATTAATGTGTCATGGAATTATTCCTTTCAAAAACTATTATATAGATCCAACTTTTCAAAAATTATGAGTCCTAAACATGTTTTTCGCTTTCCGAAATTAATATCTTTGGATTTTTTTTGTCTCTAATTAATACACTTTTTTTTTCCTTGACTTTCAATTCTTAGAATAAATATTCTGTATTTCATCTTAATTTTTTTCATTCTGTTAAAGTAACTCCTAAATTGCTGTAAAAAAAGTCAACCCTATTTATTTTTCCAGAAAAGGTTTGTCCTTGGTTTATTTATATGTTAAGTTAACAAAGTTACTATAATAAGGATAATATATAAAATAAAAAATTTAAGAAATTAAAATCTATGAACTACTAGAAAAATCAAACACATTTTGAAGAATAAAAACACATTAAAGTCGCTAAAGTGATAGTAACAGGCGTCAATGTTGTAATAGAGCTAAGAACATAATGGTAGGAAGGCCTCTTTGTAGTGAAATAGTCTTCAATAGTAACATTGTCCACAGGCTTTGTTTGTTCTCCAATTCTCCACTCATGAGTTGGTAAATAGCTACAACCTATACATGTATTTAGATTACTACACCTAACCAGCATCAGAGAAATAATCACCAGCTACTTTCAAACTTGGATTTTTCCACTATAAACTAGTTTAATAGTACATAGTAATATCACGAAGAGGAATATGCTTGAGCTGGTTGTAAAATTTGTTTGACAGTAAATCTCAGATAATAGTTCCAAAAGTTTTGATTAAACAAAAG
Source organism: Phaseolus lunatus (assembly GCA_013389735.1). Taxonomy (NCBI): domain Eukaryota; kingdom Viridiplantae; phylum Streptophyta; class Magnoliopsida; order Fabales; family Fabaceae; genus Phaseolus; species Phaseolus lunatus. Next base: position 31,216,410 of record CM023859.1, read on the forward strand.
TGTAATAACTTTCAACCACTTGGGCAGGACCTGCAGCAGGTACACCTTCAGGAAGATATATATCTTTCTTTTTTTAAGAAAGTGAAATTTATGAGACCCCAGCAAGATTTTGTTTGAACTCCAAATGATGAGGAGGGTGCAGAGGGGGAATTGGATCAGCATCCTTGACCCTGACCCATCGACAGTACGTGCTCATCCACTAATAGTGTTAGATGAATTTTCCATCAAGATCAAGAACGGTATCAAGTCCTCAACAGTCTAATTTCACTGCAGAAATAAATTCATTGGTCCTTCATCCTTGTGGTCAAAGGTTGCAATTTGAGATTCTCAAGCATCCTCAGGAGAGAAATCTCTTGCTACATGGTTGTCTTCCTCCTCTTCATCATCTTCTTCATCATAATCAGTGGAAGTAGGTTGTCCATTAAGATCCACATTAACACCATTCAACTTTCGGACAAACTGTCCCCTCACACGAGGCCGCCTTTCTGCTAGCCGTTTTCTGTTGACGTACCTAATTTTCTTATCAAAACATCGTTCTTTCCTTTTCTGTCTAAACTTCATCAATGCTGCTTCTCTCCTATCAACCTTACTTAATTTTACTTCACATGAACTTGAACTTCCTAATGATGGCCAAGAATGAGTTGTAGAAATCTGACCAGGTCGTAAGCAAATGTTCATTGGATAATATGGGAAGGGTGTCATCCCACTTGCATGAGGAGGACACTGGGGAAGATGATTGTACTGTGCAATCACAGATGAACTAGAATGACTTTGGAGGTCCTGGATATTCTTTTGAAACATTTGTGCTGATGATGGCATCATAACATGATTAACAACTCCTGAAATATAATATGGATAAACATGTTGAGCAGGATCGGAATCATGACTTCCATTTCTTGGATGCACTACTCCTCGAGAATGTTCTTCCCTGTAATGCTTTTGCTGAGAAACTTCCATCGAAGCAGGTGGAGTACAAGATCTCTCAATAGAGAAAGAATCAGGGATACTGTTGCTGCTGGGTAAGTCATCTTGTGAATGATTTTCAAACATTTCTCCATTTTCATGTGCTCTAAGGTCATTACCCTCCTGTTCACCACATGCTTGATTCACATGTTCCACCCTAACTTCTGTAGTAGTATTGTCAACATGAGCACTCTCTTCAATGTTGCTCTTCAGTGCTGTTGCTTTGACATAGGTGAAAAAGGCTGATGACTCTCCAATCTTCAGTTCACTTTTCTTTGGACCAGTTGAAAAATGTCCTACAAAATTTTGGAAAGTCAGAGAAAACAGTAAAAATAACAAGGGTACTCATCACTTCAGCCAAACTTTATTCAACTTTAGGATCCATTTTAAACCGCGGCAATTTTTGAAATTATAAATGTAGAAGGCAAAATATGATGTGCAAGTGAAAACTACCAATATTAAGTCTGCTGCGTGATGGATGCTGCATTGCAGTACCTATGTGAGTAATCATAAATAACAACGAAGCATGAACAAATGTATTTATTTGACTTTCTTGAGAAATAGTAGATATATGGACCAAAATTGGCTAAGAAGAGGCACAGGAAAACCTGAAGTTTTACAATAATGTGTCATTTTATGGCATTCAAAATATTGTCCTAAACGTTGTATTCAATAAACATAATGCGCAAAATTATTATATAATTTTGTATTTTGAAAAATAGTGGTTAAAGGAAAAGGAGAAAAGACCTGTTCGGCGATCGCTTATTCCAGGCACATCAGGCTGATATTCTGATAAAAGAGCACTGGGAAGCTCCACCACAATACTGGTGGCGGCGGCAATACTAACCTGAAAAGATAAATGTTTTACATATATTATAATGTACCATGTAACCACATCTCTGATCTAAAGTTATAAGTAGTAAATCAGATAGATCATACCTAAATGCCAGTAGCTGCCCAAAAATATTTGAGCAATGCTATATATACACCTATTTACAAATGTAAAACTCTCACCTCCTTTTCTGCATTACTGGGTCTATGCAAAGGTCATATAAACACTTTTCTACATGCATCAATACATAATCAAATGGCTCTACACATAGTTGTGAATTATCTAGTCTTTAGTATATAAAAATGTATTTTCCAAACTGTTATTAGTAACTTCCTCATAGTTCTATTTTTGGCTTTCAGCAATGCTGTTTATTTAGGATACTAATTAAGACTTACATCTGAAATGGTGTTTAAGATTTAATTTAAAAATGCACTATGATTCATTTACATTAATCAATTTTCACCGTACCAAAGACTTCTATGGATTTAATTACAATTCAACGTTTATACTACCATCAGAATTAATATCCCTTTTCAGCTGGAAGGCAGTGAGAAACATAGTGATGTTGTTAGGATACTCAGGGAGGAGGAGTTAGTTAGAATTAGAATAGTCATGAGTTAGTTACTTGATTTGCTAGTTAGATATAAATAAGAAAGAAGGAGAGGGGGAGGGCAGTGTGTAATGATTTTGTAGTTTGAGCTTTAGCTCTTTGTGAAGGGGAAACCCTTGGAGGAGAGAGTGCTCTCCTATTTCTTGCTCTTTTCTTTCTCTTTCAATAAAAACCTTTCCTTTCTTCTCTTTATAATTCTTGGTTCCTAACAAATTGGTCCGACCTGCCAGATCCAAAAAAACAGAGAGGGAGGAAGAGAGGATGGAACAGAGGACGACTGCAGTGGAGAAGTTGACCAGTGAACAAGGAAGATGGATTGGGGAAATGAGAGCAGACATTATGGGGTGGAAGCTGGACCTGAAAGAAATAAAAGAAATGTTGCGGGACATCAAGAAAGGGGACAGAATGTCTGAGGGAGGAGAGAAATCTGTTAAAGCGGACACAATGTTCTTGAAGGAAAGCCTTCTGGACTTGAAAGAAATTAAAGAATTGCTGTGGGAATTCAAGAAAGGGGACAAAATGTCGGAGGGAGGAGAAAAATCTGTAAATGATGAGGAGAAGAAGACCCAAGATGTGGGAGAAGGTTCAGATATGAAGAATCACATCCTCTGCAGCGAAGAAAAAATAAAAAATGAAGGGAGATCTACAAGAGAAACTGAAATGATAGGGGCAGAAGGGGATGCATCAATAAAGAAAGTGAAGACTATGTGTTGTAATGATCTTTTTCTTGATAGGCCAATTATAGAGCTGTCCAATAAGAAAGTTGAAGGTGGAGATGCAACCAAGAATCATTTTTTCCCAAATTCAGATTTACTTCATGTGCATAAGAAATCACTGCAGGATCAAGATTTGATAATGAAGGTGGCTAGAACATCAGTGACATCAGAATCTTGGAATTTCAACTTACTGGATGCAGAGACTTTTATGCAAAACCTCCTCTCATTCCCACCACCACCTAAGCCTCCAGACCTGAATTTGCATGCAGTAGCCAATGGGTTCCCTCCCTATGATAGACAATATCACAGTATTTTCAGGAAGCATAGAAAAAGATCATGATGTTGAAGATGAGCCACAAGGTTCCACTGTTCCAACCTTGAGGACAAGGTTGTTTTTTGGAAGAGTGTATTGTTAGGATACTCAGGGAGGAGGAGTTAGTTAGAATTAGAATAGTCATGAGTTAGTTACTTGATTTGCTAGTTAGATATAAATAAGAAAGAAGGAGAGGGGGAGGGCAGTGTGTAATGATTTTGTAGTTTGAGCTTTAGCTCTTTGTGAAGGGGAAACCCTTGGAGGAGAGAGTGCTCTCCTATTTCTTGCTCTTTTCTTTCTCTTTCAATAAAAACCTTTCCTTTCTTCTCTTTATAATTCTTGGTTCCTAACAGATGTGGACCACCAATTAGGATTATCATAAATTTTTATTTAAATATTGGTTTATTTCAGTTTATCTTGTTTCTTTATTATTTCCTATCTTAAGAAGATACTGATCTTAGAATGCTTGTTTTATTCATTAGGATAATTTTTATATAAGATCCTATTAATGATGGATATCTTTATTTTTAGTTTATCGAATAGGATAATTGTTAGTTATGATACTATCGAGTAAGAAACTCTTTATTTTAATTTTATCAATTAGGATAATTGTTAGGGACATCTGTGTAGTTTCTTAAAGGGTAGACTTGACTGAAATTTCATCATTGAGAAACAGTTTCCAGAAATAGAAGCACAAGAATATTAAAAAAAAAAGTACTTTGAAGGGTTGAAAAATCAGCAAAGTAAGCTCAAAGTTGATTAGAGAAAAACACCATTCTTGTATAGTCGATTCAATTTCAACGTGACACACAAACTTATCAATTTCTAATTCTGTAAAACCCATTGCATTCTTTCTTTTATTGCTTAAATATTGTTTTCTAACATTTACCTCTTGTTCTTGTTGGATTGATACTACTGTCTCTGGATTACTGCCTCTTCTGGACTTGTCATCTGTGTCATCAGAGAACAAGGTGGTACTGTTTGTATTGGCATCACTTGGATCTGATGCTACCAGTTCAAACTCATAATTCAAGATGTTCTTCTCCACAAGGCCAAGCTGCCAGAATAGAAAGATCCATTTCAATTTCAAGTTGAGAATATCTAAGTTGAACATTCAAAATTTAGTAAAGAAAGTCGATACGCAAATGTAAATAAACAATGAGAAAGCAAGCAAGAGTGAAGGGAGGTTACACAAACATTCCATATTCCATTATGATCATTCCATGAAAAGTTGTGTTTATTTATGACTATTAAATCAATGTTTTCCACATTTATTCACATATGATGAAGCCATGTGACATTTTCACAAGAAATGAACCTAATAATCAAGTTAGATGCAATGATCATTAATTCATACTTTGCGGAACGCTTTGACTCAATTTTAACTTACCTAACAATGTCGTCAACAAGTAAAATATAATTGACAGGCCATACTTAGTAATACCTATTTTATAATAAAAATGCTTTTCTTAGTACCCCTAAAAAAAAAAACCTTTCGGCCATAACTTTGTTATCAAGTTGTTTGAGGGTACAGCACACAGGTGGATTGATCAGATAAATCTCCAAGCTTTCCAGAAAAACTTAGGAAATACTAAACATATGCTTTACACATTTGCATATAATATAATATTATGTAAAATCTGTATCTTGAACTCTAATGCTTTTTGGATGGGGTGATGGAAAGTAAGGAAGTAAAAAAAGGCAATAAGTGAAGATGATTAAAGTGGAAAATGAGACTATTTGAATTAGGAAAAAAAAAGTGAGAACGAATAGAAAGTGGGATAATTTAATTTATTATTAATAATTTAATTGACTTTTATAATTATAATAGAAAAAAGTGGGAAAAAAAGAACAAAAAAATACATAATCGGTTACTGTCAAAATCTTGTTATGCACAAATAACACTTCAAAACACCTATTTTTTTAGCAACATAATTGATTATGTTGCATCTTCGACTATAAACCACCCGCAGCTTTCTCTTCTTTTCTCACCCTCTTGGCAAAGACATCAAACCCACCATCCATCCGTGCCAATAGTGGAACATTGGAAGCAAACAGAGGCTAAGAGCATGTTTGTGTTGAGAGAATTGCCATTATGTTCAGTTGAATAATGTCAATCCTTTGTGAGTGTAGCATTCAGTTAAACATGCATTTGAAAGTTGGACTATAGTAAACAAAGACCCCAATTAAAGGTTATTACAATGAAAGTCGACAGCATGGAATAGAGATTCTTTAAGTACACAAGAAAGACAGTCATCATCAGTACTTATTCCATATCAGCATGGAATAGAGATGTTTAAGGACAGGTGGAAAACCAATAATAATATGAATAAACACAATAAATAAGTTGGGAAATACATACCATGCGTCTCCTTCTCCACATGTGTGTCCACAAATTTAATAGTTCATTTGTGCGTAAAGGCTTCACTAGGTAATCTGCTGCTCCAAGCCTCAAGCACTTTACAACAATGGATACCTCATCTTGTGCAGACATCACTTAACCCACCCACCCAAAAAATTAAAATAAAAAACATTGATGAGAAACAGGATATAATTTGCCTAACATAAAGAATGATACAAATTTCCTTAAGGCTTACTTATAACAGGGATTCGGCATAATTCTTTATCCCTTGCTATGTACTTCAACAACTTCATTCCTTTCTTTACCGGAAGGTCAACTTCAACTAGTATCATGTCTATATATTGCCTCTCCGCATTCAGTGCATCAATTAGTTGCCTAGCTGATCTTACTGAAGTTACTGTTAAGTGTAAAATATCCAGACTAGTCATATTTTCAAAAGTTGCAGCAAGCAACTCTCTTGAACATGCTTAATTAAGGGAGGTTAAATATTCCTCTAGGAATCATCTTTCATGAACACCTTGAACAAAAATGGATAAGGTCCACAAACGTTGAAAAGCAAAATAATTTGGATCGACCAGCGAACACAGATATTTGGACTAATTACAGAAATTGATTTTCAAAATGAAAGCAAGTAACTCCATAATACATATAATATAACAATTCAAAATCACCCTCTTCATATTTCTGACATCACTAACCATTCTAGAAATGAAATTTTCAATTCAACTTTTTTCGAAAAACGCTAGCAAACCGAGATATCATTCCAATTGTTACTATATGTCACCCTTAATCGGAACAATAATTAACACCAAAAGAAGAAAGTAAAGGGGGGTTTAATTCATACCCTGATAAGAACACCCCATAAGAAGAGTAAAAACCTCTTCAGAACTCTTGGAATCGTTGTCACACAACAAAATCCTCACTTTGCTTCTGTCAATAAAGCCATCGCCACTCTTACTATTATTCCCACCACAGTTACTGGCTTTATTGTTCAAATTAATAAGTTCCTCGGTCTCAGTTTCAGCATCCATCGTAACCCCTCTTCCCTGTACGAGAAAAAACAACAAGCCAATACTAAACCTCTACTCAAAATCAAATATTGCAACCACAACCCCAATCAAGACACATGATATTCAAAACCCATTTGTTCCCATCTGGTGATCGTTGCAGCACCAGCAAAATCCAAAAGTCTAGGAGAGGCGGCGCACGTTAGCAGTTCAGACCAAAAAAAGCTTAATTTTTTTCTGGCCAAGTAGTGAGACAAGATGAACCACGAGAGTATTTTGAGCTGGGGAATGGGATTTTCAATCCGAGGAAGAAAAAAAAGATGGTGGTGGGAGCTAACGTGCGCGTGGAGAAGGAGGAGAGAAAGGGGCGCAGAGTAGCAAAAAGGGTAGGGGTGACGTGGAAAGGAAGGAGAGAAGAGAGGTGAAAAAGTGAAATGGAAATAAATAGATATGAGTGGATTTGGGTTTGGGTTTGGATAGTTAGTTTGAGATAGAGAGAAAGCCACGTCACACTCCCAAATCTCCCATATTTTATGCAGCCACAATCTCACCAAAATATCCCAAAATCTCCAAACTCTATTTTTCTTCTCTTTTTTGATACATGACCAGATTCACTCACTCCAACAAATGCTTGCACCAGCAACCAAATTAACTCAAACCCTCCAATGGTGTTCTTGTTAAATGGCCCACAGCCATACTTGCTTTATTAAGAATAAATAAATCTCCTATATCGTATGTAACTTATCTAGGATTAAATTAAATGTCAAGTCCTTTTAATTTAATAAATGGTGACTATACCAAAAATTGATATTTAAAAATACAGACATGTTACCTCTAATACTAAATGATAAATAATGAGAAAAAATTATGGAGGACAATGTGGAAACCATCATATCCCGTATATGTCTGGAAAATGTGGGATGTTTGCATTAAAGATATGTGTTAATTTTATTGGTTAATCTTGTTGCATGTGGGTTGACTTGTGCGTTGGTGGGCTAATTTATATAAAAAATATTTTTTTTAAATTAATAAAAATAATTTTTTAAATATAAATTTTTGAATAATTTTTTTATTAAATTTTTATTTTTTTATTTAGATGTATTAGTAGGTAAATTGTCTCATAGTATTATACATAATAAGATATGAGTAAAAAATATTATAATAATATTCTAATTTTTTATGAAATTTGATTAATAAAATATTTCATTAAATATATACATATTTTTAAGATAATACATGTAAACACATTATTATTATTCTAATTTGAAAATAATATCTCTCTCTCCCTTTATATAAAAATATATATATATATATATATATAAATATATATAATACTATATTTAAATTCTATTATAAAAAACAATAAGGTCTGACCAGTGAATTTAGCATTTGATGAGTATTGAAACCTAAACAATTAATGCATTTTAGAAAGAAAAAAAAAATACTATTAAATTTTAAAAAATCATCATCAAATTTCATGAAGGTATTATGAATTAGGGATTGAGAGTAGATTCTTCCTACACCTCCATGTCTTCCTTCTAGCATCTCTTACTTCAAAAAATACTTAAATTACCTTTGACATTTTTCATTTGAATTTTTTTCTTTAATTCTCGAACGTGGAATTCAAAAACTGTCTCAGGTTATAAATTATGAAATTTAAAATTTGTGTTTGAATTATACAATATTCTAAATTGTACAATCCATAATACAAATTTGCATTCTAGATTATAAAAATTGGAATGAATAATTGTAGATTTTTTGAAAATATGAGACTGCAAGAATAAATTATGGAAATGTAGAAAAAAAATTTAAAATTTTAAAAATATGCTGTGGGTCAGTCTGTTCTGTCCCACACTTAATCCATGTTAGTTGCAGGATATAAGCGAGACAGATCTAAACGGATTGAATAATTTACCCCACATTTTTTCTCAGCAGATCGCAGGTTGTCATGTAAAAAAATATATTGGTATTAATAAAAAATAATATGATCTGGTAGAAAAAAAAGTTATATGTTATTTAGATGTTTAAAAATAAAGCATTATTACTCTTCATGATAAAACTATTTTTAACTTTTAAGTTATTTAAAAATAGAATGACCATATGTTAAATTAGGTTTATGTATGATTTACACTTATCTTTATCTATAGCTGAATTTATCACAAAAGTGGAATGAAGAAGGTGGAAATAAGTGACAACATCAAATATTTGGAGGTAACAAAGTGTTTTTACAGTTAGAGGATTCACATTGAAGACAACAAAAGAGAAAGAAAAAGTCTAGAAAATGGTAACTCATTAAAAAAGGACAGAAACGTAAAAGGGTTGAAAAATAAAACCATAAAAATGGAGCCATTTTGGAAAGCAAAAGGTAAAGGTAGAGAGAGAAGTCTCTTGAAGATTTTTTTATTCATGCAGGAGAGCTCATTAATATATGTTACACAATCTTCTTCTAGTATATATTAAACAATCAACTTCTTCTACTCTTATACATTTTATACACTAAACAAGTCATTATGTAATATATATCACAAGAGAGAGTGAGAAGGAGAAGTTTGGATGTGAAACCTTACACCAATCTAAAAATATAATAGTGTACATTAGACCACTTATAAATGTGATTTCATTATAGTCATGCTAAAAGAAATAACTAAAGAAAGTATCGAAATTCAAAATAATATGATTAACTAGGAGATTTGGTGAAAATAATAATAATTAAAAGTAGTGGATATTTATATTTTGTTTCCCCTCATTTCCTTGACCTTTTTATTTTTCACAATTTTTATTTACCTTTATAAAAATATTATTATTTATTTTTATTCATTCTTTTCATTCAGTCTATTTATCTTTTTCGTTTTAGTGATTAAACACTAATTAATATGTCATGTTATTTTATGTAACCAACAAACTGAAAAAATATATACAATTTTTATGATTAAATCAATAAATTCTTGTCAATAAATATACATTTAGATTAAAGTTTGGCAACATAAAATGAAGAACAGTCAATTTAAGAATTTAGTAAACACTAAATGTAATCTTTTATTAAATTTTGAAAACATAAGTTTGAATCAAATGTACGATATAAATTCAAGTTTGATCAAAAAATATATTTTATCGCAACAATTTATGTATCGATATTTTCTTCTCAAAAGTTGGTTGATAAATAACTTTTGTTTGGATAACACTAATAAAAAAAAAAAAACTTTTATGCACCAAAGAAATATCAAAATGTACTTATGAATATGTAATTATTGAAAAGAACATGGACTTTATAATGTAGTAGTGTAAAGCACAAGGTGGGCAAAATGGAAATAAGTGATCTAGTATTTAATATTTTCCATTAAATTCCCACAACATAAATTTTATATTCTAAAACCAACCTTATAATGTTACTTCGAAGAAGCCGAACGTAGGTGTGCAAATATAATTTAAAGGTAATAAATCATATAACCAAATTGAAATTACAGAGACAGATGCAAGTAAAAACAATTTACCAATTTTAGCTTAAGTTGTGTCTTGTAATGTAATTCAAATACCGTAGTATTCTATTTATGTGTTGGACCTTCAAGATTTCTAACTAATACTTGCTAGTGTGATTTACAATACTTGCATGATTCAAACTTAAAATAATACCACAAATACATATACATCAATAAAGACAAAAATTGTTTACATTAAAAAAATCCCAAGTCTAGACACCTCTTAATATACACACCTGTGTGTGATAAATGCTATTTTAATTGGATTTTTTGCAATTACAACCCTCTAATTCAAAAAAATAACAGCATTTATGATTAAACATTTATCTTTTATTCAGCTCTTGTTTCCTTCTATATTAAAACTTTGATATTTAGCTTAGTTTATTGAGTATATTTTAAGATTAATGTTGTATATTGTTAATAATGAATTTATGCATGTGCTCGACTCGAAAGAAATAAAATGATAGATTCTTTTTTTCTCCTCTTTTATTGTGTGTTTGGATTGAGGAGGAGATGCATGAGGATTTGAAAAAGTGGATGTATGAGGATGTGAGAAGAAAGTGTGAAGAAAGTGAGAGTGTTTGGATTGAGATATGTTAGAATGGATATGTGGGGGAGTTTATGGGAGTTTGTGAGTGATGTGATTGTTGTGAGAGAATTTTAATTTTTTTTAAAATTATTAAATATTACTTTACAAATTTATCCTTGTTGATTAAAAAATTGTAATAATGAAATGAGTTATTTTTGTTTAAAAATAAACAACTTTCACATATAGTAGATTTAAAAATTAAAATTAAAAAATAAATATATATTAAATATAAATAGATATAATTTAAAAATTATAATTAGAAAAAAAATGTATTCAAGAAATTAAATAAAAACAAAACTTCAAGTAATTTATAGATATTAAACATGTATTATAAAATTAGAAAATAAATTACATCTTATATAAATAAAAAATAATATTTTTTATTATTAAAAACACTATAGTAATGAAAAATAAAAAATATACTAAAAAATATTATAACTTAATTCTCTCTATACAATTTTTCATTTTGTTTTAAAGATTGATGAAAATTTCATGAATTTTCTGACTATATCAAATTCCATTCTATGATTCTATATAAACAACAAGAAATAAAAAAATGAAGTATGAATATAACAAGAGAGCGGGGAGTTTTGTAAATCAACAATAGAAAATAATTTCATAAAAAATTATTATAAAAAAATACTAACTCATAACATAATAATTATAAAAAAATATATTACTATAAACACAACAACAAATTAAATAAAAAGAGAACTTCAAATAATTTATTAAAATATTAAATATATATATATATAATTAAAAACTAAATCACATCATATATAAATAAATAAATAAAATATTATTTTTGAATATTAAAAACTTTGGTTGATGAATGAGGATAAATTTGGAAATAACACATGCTGATATGACTTTCCTTTTACATCTCTTCATTTTGAAGGAAAAAGATATTTACTGTTCACAGGTATATCCTCTCCTCCTCTTCTCTGCAAAACTTTGGATCCAAACCACTGATATTCTCTCACTTATTTTCTTGTGAACAATACATCCATAGAAACAAACAGAATCTTAGTGTGTAATGAGAGTATTCATACAGTAAAATTATTTTAAATTCTGAAGAAAAAATTAGTTCAATTAAAAAATGTATAGTTTAGTTAGTTAAACTAAAAAATTGTTCAAGTAGTCCAGTTCAACTTAATTGAACAATTTTTGTAACGGTTTATTTTGGACACAAATTTTCTAGTTCAGTTCAATTTTTATATAAATTATTTTAGTTCAACTTATTAGTTTCTTTAATTATTTTTACTTTCTATATTTTTTTCAATATCTATTGTGAATAAAATATTAATAGCAATAATAATAAACTGTTAAAAATAATAATAAAATATAATTTAAAACAATAAAATAAAAAACTAATTTAAAAATAATAATTAATAATAATATATAAATAAAGAAAACACAAATAAAAATAATAATATTAAAATAATAATACTAATAATAAATATTTAAAAATATATAATAATAATAATAACAATATTATAATTTAATATCTAATAAAAAGTAATTTATAATAATAAGAATAATTTGATATTTTATAAATATATCGTTTTAAATATTTTTTAAATTTATTATATCAATTAAATCCAACAATCTTATTTTTCAGGTATATCCTTGAATTAACCCACAGGTGAACAACAAGATTTAAAATATAAATAAAAGATAATTTAAAGATGTAATTTTAAATTTATGTTTTACTTATGTAATAAGTACTCAATTTTAATAATAAATCTAAGGCCTAACCTACGAACCATTTAGTATGCTTCTTCACTCTAATTCACCAAAAAATGGAGGGAAATATTTTTAAAAAATTATCATAATATTAATCATTAGTTTTTAGAAAAAGTACCTCTGGAAAGAAATTATTAATAGTCATCCACTTTACAAAGTGTTTATTTTTTTAATCAATAATGTCATATACATCCTGTAATTTTTAGATGGAATTGAAGTAACCAGAAAATTCAAAGGTGTGAACATCAGTGGAACAACAAACAAGAAATGGAACCAACTTTACAGCATAACCAATATTTAATCTATCAACCTTGGTGTGTAATAATTAACCTATACTTAACTTTAAACTTACTTCTATTTGCAATGAATGATCAATTTTTTGGCAACTAATTTAATCCCTGCATTCTGCTGATAGTCATACGGATCTAAGGAGAAGAAGGCATCAACAAATGTCCCAGGCATGAACAAGGAACCAAGTTCTGCAGCATCAAATCTACTGAAGAGAAGTCTTTGCACTGCTCCAGAAGATTCTTTCTGATATATTTCTGTTGCATAAATGGCAACGTCTGCGACTACTGCTGTAGGTATGCTGTAAAATAAATGTCACAGAAATCAGAGAAATTCTAATTGAGAGAAATCCTAATTGTTTGCCAATTAGGAGCATCAAAGCAAAAGCTTTGGATTTAATTCTCTGTCCACAGTTGATGGTATTCTCGAAGTTATCCCTACTTCTTCATGATTTTAACAACTTAATGCCATCCCTTCATTATCGATAAAAAGCATAAAAACAAAAAAGGCTCCCCATTATATAAGGTTCCCACCAAGTGGGATCCAGGGAAAGCAGATGTACGCAAGCTTTACACTGGCAAACATGGAAGCTGTTTCCAAGGTACCCATGACCCCAGGGGCTAGGTCACAACGCTGTAACCTTACAGTTGCGCCAAGGTTCACTCTCAGAGCACAAAAACAATAAAAGCATAATCTAATGATTTAATAAAACCAGGAAAATGGACACAATATTGGAGAAAGCTTTCTAGGATGCTTCAAACCCCAACTGACACGGTGATCAGGTTAAACTGAATGCCCGGTTGTGAGAATAGTGTGATCCACCATTATACATGTGAGGCAATAATTTATTTTGATAAAATAAAATAACAGGTCAAGAAACTTACTGCAATCTGATAGTAGGATAGTTGAAGAAACCTTCTTTCCTAATGACAACAGGCCTCCAATCAGAGATGCTACCAGAATCCACTGTTAACTTCTGAGCAACGCGGTCACATGCATCAAGAACGTTGCATAGACTTGGTGATGAATCAACCACAAAACTCAATCGTGGCCGGCCAGCATTATCAGAAAACCTTGTGTTTATTCCAAACCGCACTTTCAAATCAGTACAATGAAGATGAAATGGGAAACCTTCATGCAGTAATTCTATCCTTTGACTGCCATGAAAAGATGGAACAAGAGATGCATCAATAGAAGGGACACATATTCCATCAGGTTCTAAAACAAGAATAGAGCTGCTGCAAGGCTGAAACATAGAAGACGAGGAAGCCAAATCAGATGACTCCTGCATGGGTTTTTCCACCATGGAAACATCTGACTTAATGGGTTCTCTACTTATTTCTTCCTCCAGAGCACTCAAATTAAAAGGATCCGATTGAACTATATTAGGATCTGTAATATTCTGGGCATCCCTTGTTGGGCTGCTCATTGCAAAAGAAATTATAGGATGACTTTTGTCTTTGGATTCAACAGCAGGAGATTGTAATACAGAACCCTTATTAATATTTAATAAGCCCTCCTGAGATGGAGATTTCCCATTACTGCGGCTTCTTGTTGTAGCATTTGGTGAAACCCAACTGTTTGCAGTGAATATGTCCGGGAGACTTGACTCCTATAAGGACAGAGATTATCATTATTTTTAAGACAAGTTCTCAACTAATGCTGCAAAATACATCACCATATCAGGCACAAAAGCTTCAAAATTCATATATGCATAAAGATTATCCGTGCGTGAGCGTGAGACTATATATTATGGATGGTCTGATAGCAGATTACCTGATAAGTCCAACAATAGGTTCTAAATGAATCTAATACCGTATTAAGGAGTGAACTTTAAACCTAACTCAACTTTATACAACCGATTTATAAGGTGAAGTTTGCACCCACTTATATACTATAAAATTTTTTTATCTCTAGTCAATGTGGGATTTCAAACAGAATAAGAAAAACATTTCTTAAAACACCTTCTTGATTCAGAAGGCAGTGCAAGTATTAGGGTTCCCTCAATTGAACATTTTATAAGGATATACCCATTGCAAGAGTTATACTCAGGTTATATATTTAAGACTTGTGTCTAATAAGAACTTCTTATTGGAGTATTTTGACATGGTATAAAATTTAAAATGTGTTCTAAATAAAACCTTGGGTCATAAGAATAAAAAAACATTTTTCGGTCTTCAAAAATATTTATTTTTGCCAACAATCAAATAAAAGATTAATTGAAGTGTGGGTCTTATAAGTTATAAGACCCTTGCATTAGAGTAAAAGTTGTAAGGAGGTCGTAAGAGTGATATAGCATGGTAAGACCTGTAAAAAGTAAATTAAAACCTCATATAATAACTCTTAGAATGGAAATGGCTTAAATAATCTAGTGAAGCTACGGAGTAAAACCTGATTCCATCCACATGGAGGGCACGTGGTAGGGTAATCTTGCCTATGTAAATTGTAGATTAACGATAGATTCTATACCCCCGTCCCCAAACAGACACAGCATGAAAATTTGAATGAATGTGACCATTTGATGTATATGAATATTTTGTGGAGACCATACAGTGATTGAACCTATGTTAAAAGCCAGAAAATGCATCCAGGTATTTAAAGAATTATAATTTAAGAACTAGATAAGAAAAAACCAAGGCAAAGAATCATCACTGGTAAACTAAGGGGAAAAAAATAACATGATTAAAGTGTGCAAAACCATGCTAGCCAATTTCTATTAGCATCTATCTCCTACTACAAAAGAGATGTCACATCACAAGACCAAAATGAGAAAAAATGCTATTAAATTCTTACAACATGCTTTACGTCAAGAAACTCAAGTAACCACTAGTATTTACTTGATGACATCAATCAAAGAGCTGATGAACGGAACTGATGTAAAGTTAAGAAATAATTTGGTTCTTCCTTCTTAGGTACGATTTGAAAAACCTTAACAATAACTGAGCTGTGTTGCCAAACAAAAACAAGACTTTGAACTGAAAATTACCAAGAATAGAACAGTTGCACAGTATTTGAGGACTTCAAGATTCATCCGAACATCATCTAAGCTCCTGCAGTCCAGAAACAGCAGATATCAGAAAAGATAAAGTCAATACACTGAGAAGGTGGCATGCGACAACATTTCATTAGCATGTTACCTATGTGTCTGGCGTCCAAGTCCAAAATAAGTAGCAAGAGTAGCCATCTGCGTAAACATTAGTTACATAAAAGCATGTCATAAAACTTAAAAAACCTGCTGAAAGGAGCAAATTTAAATGGTAGAGCGCAAAGAAAGAAATGCATGCAAGGAACAATGACATGTAACATGTTAGCAATATTACGATTTAAATTATATAATACCTTCATGTCACCAGCTCTTCTTCCAAACTTTTGAGTCAACAAGACTAGGGAGTCAATAGTCCCCTTAGGTTCAGGTGGCGGCTGATTAATCTCAGCAAAAGCATCTCTAATCCGAACACAGTCGAACCTTATGATATTATGACCAGCCCAAATCCTCCCTACACAAACTCACCACTCACAAACATCAAAACGTATCCATACACTCTTTTTTTTTTTTCTAAAAAAGAAACAATTTAAGCAGAGAGGCGAACAAAACAAAACATACCGTGAAGAAGGTCGTAAACGAGGTGAGCAATGTCGGCGAAAGTCGGCGCGGTGGCGACAGCGTTGGCGGTGATGCCATTGCAACGCTCGGACAAGGGGGAGATGACGGAGAGATGGGCGGGTCGGACGAGAGTGGAATAGTTGTGGAGCTCCGTGAGCGTCTTGGGGCAAACCAAAATGGCTCCGAATTCGAGAATGGCAAAACCCTGGCCTGTTCGAGTGGGAACGCTGGTCTCCACATCGAAGAACACTATCTCTGATCGGTCTTCAACGGGAGAACCCATTCACAAAGAATTCAACCCAACAGTGTTGTGTTGTAATTTGTAACGATAATTCAGAATTTGTTTGTTTGATTGAAATTAAAATGAGGTTATATAGTGAAGGGGTGGTGCTTGGGCTGGCATAGGCCCATCACTTGAGGTTATTACTAACCCACCCATGAGGTTCAACGGCAGTGCAGTCTTGGAATATCTTTTCCAGCACTGTAAACCAAAACACCAAACAATGAATAGTTTACTGAATGTGGATTTGATCTCGTTAGGAGTTACTCATTAGTTATGCTTTGCTTCTTCCAATAATTTTATGGATTGTAGAATTGGGAATCAACACAACCAATCATATCACATTCTGTTAAACTAACTATTTAAAACATCAACCAATGTTATTTTTATCATTCAAAATCTTCTCCTTCATCACATCTATTGTCAATTATTGTCTTTGATTGATTTTCAAGTAACTATAACACTACCATATATTAATATCTCTTAGTTTCCTTTACAGTTTTGCACTTTTTAAAGATTTTTGTTTCTGTTTAATTATCATTTTTAAAGTTTAAGATAACATTAAATTTTTTGTTTGTACTCTTATTTTCTATTTAATTTTTAATTAATTTACATACATATATTTATTATAAATAAAATAATTATGAATATTAATTAAAATCAATAAAATTTATTGTATTTATTTTTTCTTTTAAAAAAATAAACACTTAAAAAAAAGGATGAAATATATGTCTCATTTGGAAGTTCAATAGAATTATCTTTTTAACATAAATTCATTACACTAAATATCATAATTTATGGTACTCCCCAGTATTCCTTTATAATTGTTGTTTCTTAAGAAAAAAATATTTTGATATGTTATTTTGAAAATTTCAAGATAACATAATTTTTTATTATATTTTTATTTCCTTTTTTATTATGCATTAAAAATCGATTAAACCGAAAAGAAAAACCTGAAAGAAATATAATTTTTTTTTATTTAAATTGCATTGAAAATAAAAGAAATACAAATTTTTTATTAATTATAATGAAAAGAATCTTAAACTACTATTATATAGAAATATACCGCTAAAATATTTTGAATTTAAGAAACACACGAAGAATATATTTACAATAAATTTAATTTATTAATTGCATTGGGCTCTTAATAATTTGTCAACATCCTTTTAAACATTAACACATTGTTTTAAAGAAAAACCTGAAAAAAATATTAAAAAAAATAATGGCATTGTTTTAAACATTTTCCATTGACTTGCAGGGAACTGATTTTTTTTCAATTTTCAACTAGTTCCTAGACCAATTCTATTGTATAATTCTCTAGTTCAAATGGACCTAGCGTAAAATCAGTTTTTTTTATTTTTATTTTATTGAACCTGTTGATCCAGTCCGATCTTCAAAACGTGGGAAATAACTCAACAAAATCAACCCTGTTGAAGAAAAAAGGGTCTTGCCTGACAAGATTTTCTTGAAATTTAGGGTACCATTGTGAGAGTGGTTGAAGGAAGAAGAAAAGAGATGAAAGAAAGAACTTATGTTATTTGAGAGAAAACTATTATGTACAAGGGTTATGCAGCAAGTGTATATCAGATACAGAGCAAGATATATACTCTAAGTGACAACCATAGACCAGACTAAAACTTACCGAAAGAACGCTGCCTAGAGGAATCAAAATGGACAGTGCGCAAAGTACAGGAAGGGTGGAGCTTGTAAGAATGATCTTCCCTTGCTCGAAGCTTCTACCATGCTAACACACACGCATTTAGAATCCACTGCTGGACATCCCAAAAGAAAGTACGGATGGACGACAGAGAATGCTAGCCATAAGGGGTGTACCTTGATATACCTTGAAAAGAGTCCGTAACAGCCAGTACAAGAGAAGAAGGATTTTGAAATTTTGAATAAAGAAACCAGAAAATGAAAAGGATGGCTCATATACATACATTAGTAGTGAATTAATTGCATTACCTGCTTCGGTTTCCTTGTTACAAGGTATTCTAATAAGAAATGTGATCTGGTTACTTTTGTCCTGTCTTGAGAACAGGTCAATGTTTCTGTCATCCCAGCAAGAATTCAGCATTACTTGCAAAGACACAGCACGAGAGAAGGAAACTTGTAGCAAAGTGATAAGCATTCCTCCTCAGACTGTTTGTTTAATCAGAGTGATGGCATAGAATCTCCATGGGTAGCTAGCAGTTATCACCAGCTACTCCAAAAACAAGAAAATAAGCACCAGCCTTCTAAAAAGATGCTAACAGATATAATTGTAGAGCTAGAATGCACAATTATGTTCTTCTTACACGTCCTACACTTCAATGTCCAAGAAAACATTTATCTTTGATTCATAGCCTTCCAGATTGGCTTGCTTAGAGACATCATACAGGATTTCATAGATAAAATGTGAATGCTTATGAGTCATGTCGCCCGCGACAAAATTATGGACAACTCCATTAATTTGGATACAACTTCTGCCTGGAGGCTTTTTCACACCCATCTCAATCATTTTCTGCCTCACTGTAATGACATCCTGCCACCTTTGACCAAAAGCATATATGTTTGACAAAAGCACAAGATAGCCTGCAGCTTGATCAACGCTGAGCTCGGGTACTAACTTGTTTTCCACTTGTGATGCTAGTTCTGAATTCTTGTGAATATGACAACCACCAAGAAGGGCACCCCAAAGGGCATCATTAGGTTTTAAGGGCATAGTTTCAATTAGTCCACGTGCTTCATCTAAGAATCCAGCACGGCTCAAGAGATCAACCATGCATCCATAGTGTTCAATCCTCGGGTTGATTCCCCAAGTATGCTTCATGGATGCAAAAATTTGGCGTCCTTCTTCCACAAACCCTGCATGGCTACAAGCACAAAGAACTCCGATGAAGGTTATTTCATCAGGACTTACTCCATTTACTCCCACACCATCACTAAGCATAGTTTTAAACAGATAAAGGGCTTCCTTCCCCAGTCCCTGCTTCGCAAAAGCCATGATCATGCTAGTCCAAGACACAGTGCTTTTCCAAGGCATATTGACAAACACTTGATAAGCTTCATGAATGATTCCACAACTGGCATACATGTGTATGAGAGCATTGCCCAAGCGCACTGAGGGTTGCTGGTTCCTGGCAACAAAGCACTGTTGAACATACCAATGGATCCATCTTCCCAACTTCAGATCCCCTAATTCAGCACACGCAGACAAAGCCGCCACCAATGCCACCTGATCCAATTCCACACGTGCCCTCCTCATCTCACCAAACAACAACAACGCCAGTCTGCACTTTCCATTCTGAGCACACCCAGCAACCATGGTGGTCCAAGACACAACATTCCTACATGGCATCGCGTCAAAAACCCTTATAGCCCCATCAAAATCGCGACACCTGACATACCCAGCAAGTATAGAATTCCAGCTAACAACACTTCTCTCCGCCATATCATCGAACACATGGCGCGCTCGCTGAACGCCATCATGCCTCGCATAGAAATTGATCAAACTTGTGTCCACAAAGACATTGGAGCAATACCCTTTTACTAAAACCGTGGCATGCAGCTGTTCCCCTTCTTTTTCCAACCCACCTCGCGCACATGCACTCAGGAGAGACGAGTACGTGACCACATCAGGCAGAACCTCAGCAGACAGCATGTGGCTGTAGCATTGGATCGATTTCCAAGGCATGTGGCTGCGAGCGTAGCCTCTGATGACGTGGTTCCAAACGGTGGTTGTTGGGTTGTCCATTTTGGCAAAAAGGTGGTGGGCATGTCGGAGATGGCCAGAGGCAATGTAGAAGGAGAGAAGCTTGGCGATGAGAATGTTCTTGTGAGAGAGACCGTTGAGAAGTACTTGAGTATGAATTTGAATGAGGGAGTTTACGCTGTTGCAGTTCTGTAATAGGAACAGCAAGTGCTCTTGAACAACTCTTTTGCCGTTTGCAGGAACCGTGCCTTTGATCAACATAATGGAACCTCGAGAAATAATCAACGCATTCTAAACCAAGTCTTTGATCTTCTTCTTATTCAGAGGAACACGCTCAACCAAATTGCGTTTCCGTTTCTACGTGAATGAAAAAGAGATAATTGGAGTTTAAATGCATGTCTTAAAAAACATTTTTAATTAAGTAGATCAAGTTATAAGTTTTTAGAAAAGCATATAACTGGTGGGTTTTTTTTTTTTATAAATAATATCACTACATTTATAAAAAATATTTTTCTATGTATTATATAGAATAAATATTTTTTATGCATAAAGTAGTTGATTGAACCACTTTTTTTTTTTTTTTTACTTTAAACATTTCCTAATTTATATCTTAAAATTACAACTAAATTCTTTTTTACAATAATATTATGTCTCACCCATGATATTCATTCCACATTTACATGTCATCTAATACTTCTTACAACCCATACCAATAAAATCCAAAATTTTACCTTTATGAACTTTAAGTCATGTTAATGTATCTTTTACACTTGTAAAGTAGTTTTCCTATTTTATTGAACTCTAAAACTTAATAATTCACAAACATGTAATTTACATCAAACAAAATATCATATAAACCATTAAAGCTTAATTTATAATTGAAGTTCTCAAAAATTTGAAGTGGACCAATAACATTTCACATTTAATTTAAGTGTCCTATTGTTCACCTTTCCTCATGTAAACATCTAAAATTACATAATAACACAATAAATTTAAAATACTTATAACTCTAATTGAACAAGTTTTAATTTATTTTACCTTAATTCCTATGTTTTTCAAGAATTTGTTCTAACTTAAAAAAAAAAAAGTCTAACTTACTTTCAAAAGGTCTGATTTATAAATAAAATACATTAGTATATGTATTGCTTATATCTCACATGCATATCTAAATCTATAAATATAAAATATCAACAGGAAAAAAAATATTTAAGAGAATAAAAAAACTTTCTGAAAACTAAATTTTATTCAATTTATATTAACTTGTGGTTGACCATTTATTGATTATAAAATGACGAGAAGGTGTAGTAAAAAATTAAAGAGAAAATAACAGAAAAGAAAAAGGATAAGCATATAAAAATGAAAGATGTTTGAAAGAAACTGATTATTGGATAATTAAGGAAATGGATGCGTCAAATTACACCTGGTGAGTGGATAGAATATTGAAGAATATTGAATTGTGAAATGTTTGAGGTGGCAATTTTAAAAATTTAGGGTTGAAAGAGTTGCTATTGCAAGAATAAAGCAAAGTTTAAGGTTTCTCAGAGTGAGATCATGAGGAGATTTGAAATTGAAGTGAGATTTCGGTAACCACAACAATTTTCAATGGAAGTGCAATTTGGAGTGGGAGTGCGAATCAATTTTTTACTTTGATTTTGAAGTTGATTTTTTCTTTTATGTTCGCTTTTGGATATTGGAGTTTTTTGATTTTTGATTTTAGGAAGGTAATGTACGGTAGCAGTTGGGTTTTGATTTTAGGGGTTATTTAGGGTTAAGATTTCATTTTAGGTTTTGATTTTAAGATTATTTAGATTCTTTTCTTTTTGTGTTCTTAGCATCACATTTCCTTTCATATATGCATTCAAATTCTTTTATGCTTTAACCATTCTTTACTGTTTTTCAATTCTGAATTTGAAATCAGTGTTTCAATATCTGATTACATTTGTTGTTTCTATTTTAATTTTAGATTATTGTAAATTCAATTGTATTTGCATTCAATATTAGTTTGCATTCAGATTTTGTATCCATCTCCTATACGATAAGGTAGTGAATTTCATATAAAAAGCCAATCTAAATCTGTGTTCACTTCTACTTTGATCAACATGAAGAGAGTGTACAAATTATTTCCACTCATAATATTTTGTTGGTTGTGCGGGAGTATAATAATTCTAATCGCACGGGGCGATAATAATTTATTTTGGTCGCGCGGTGCGATTACATGACGATAATAATTTTTTCTGGTCGTGCAAGACAATGATAATTCTGATCGCACTTGGCGATAATAATTATGATCGCAAGAGTGAAAAAAATTTTGATTGCACGGTGGGGCAATAATAATTTATTCTAGTCGCATTGAGCGATACTAATTCTGATTGTACGGGGTGATACTAATTCTGATTGTAGAGGACGATAATAATTCATTATAGTCGCGTTAGGGCGATAATATTCTTCTGGTCGGGCAATAATAATTTTGATAGCACGGGCGATAATAATTCTGATCACACAGGGTGATAATAATTCTGATCACACAAGGCGATAATAATTCTTATTGCACAAGACAATAAAAATTCATTCTAGTCGCCCAATAATTTTGATTGCACAGGATGATAATATTCTTTTGGTCCCAGAGGACGATAATAATTCATTATAGTCGCGTTAGGGCGATAATATTCTTCTGGTCGCGCGGGCGATAATAATTTATTTTGATCGCACAAAACGATGATAATTCTGATCGCACTGGGCGATAATAATTCTGATCGCATGGGACTATAATAGTTCATTTTAGTCGCGCCGACGATAATAATTCATTATGGTCGTCCAGGCGATCATAATTTTGATCGTCCAGGGCGATAATATTTTTCTAGTCCCGCGGGTGATAATAATTTATGGTGATTATGTGGGACAATGACAATTGTGCTCGCACGGGTGATAATAATTTGTTCTGGTCGCGCGGGCGCTAATATTCTTTTAGTGACACGGGAAGATAATAATTTATTCTAGTCACACGGGACGATAACAATTTTGATCATATGGGATGATAATATTCTTCTGGTCGTGCAGTCAATAATGATTTATTCTGGTCACACGGGACGATGATAATTTTGATTGCATGAGGCGATAGCACAGACGATAATAATTTATTCTGATTTGTATATCTATATTTTTTTAGTTTTATCATTTACATATATTTATGTTTAATATTAAAATATAATTTTTTTTTATTTTAAAAACTTACTTTTTATTGATAATTAAATAAAACATGGATTAAAACACGAGTCATATAAGATTCTTGTATTGGAATAAAAATTGTAAAGAACTCTTAAAAAGTAATATGATAAAACCAAATGTACATAAAATTTTGTATAATGACTTTTATTGGAAAGTTGACATGAAAAATAAAATTTTGTATAATGACTTTTACTGCAAAGTTGACATGAAAAGAAAATTAACTTAGTTATTTACTCCAACAATTAGAATGAAAATTTTGCAGAATAAACACTTCATATGGATTATATTCATGAATGAACATGATAATGACAAAAGGTTAATGCATATCAATATATGATATATTCTATTGCTAGGAGATTATATTACATCATAATTTTGTACTAAAGTAAAGGACATTCAACTTTTACTACTAAAAAAGTCTTTAAGATCAAAATTTAGCAATGGAATTGAATATTTTCTCAAATTTAGGTGACTACCACAAGTGTAGGAGCTCCTCAAATTCTGAGGTAAGATTGACTTCAATTTTCAGGGGATATGTGGTATGTGTACCAAAGGATTTAGTATTATATGTTTGATTAAACTTTGGCCACTTCATTTGCATGAAACATCTCTTCCTCTATGGACCCACATGCATTTTCTTCTCCTTCATTGATTTCTTTGCACCATTGCACATTCACCTACTTTTGCAATCTGAAATTGTTCTCTCAATTCCAATTCAACCAAAATGCAAATCTAATTTTTTCTTGTTAATGTGTTTGCAATCACTTCAACTTCAATATATTTGTGACACTCTAATGCATACAATATATCACTTTAGTATATAGAAACATTAAATAAATAATTTAATAAAACATGTAATATAGAACAATCTTATCCTTAAAAACAAAATCCCAATATATTATAACAATACTCTTAGGCACACCTCGTCCACAATTGTTCCATCCAAATCCATTATAAGCCCTTTTATTAATTTAAAATAAAAATTCAACTTGCAAAGGCATAATGAACATTGTTACATAGAAATAATTTTATTATTTTGAGTCGAAGGCAAAGTAACATACTTTATCAGTAATAGAAATGCAAGTGGTATTCTTCATAATACTTTGGATAATAGCCATGGCCACGACTTTTTTGTTTCATGATCAAGATGATTTCTTACATGAGAATAATTAGAAAGTGTTTGTGCAGTGACAATATCATTATATTTATCAAGTGGATAACTTAAAAGTATTACATGGTTGTATGTTCTTTTCTCATCAAATCAAGATGAACCCATTTAAAAAAAAAAAAAACTAGCCATAACATATATATGTAGGTTATTATTAGTCTGTCATTTTGTTTTAGACAAAAGAAGAAGGAACTCAATTTATACATTCCTAGGTAAATATAAACTTTATTTCTTAAGTAAAGTGGGTTAGTGTTCATATAATGAATGCTTCAAAGTTCCTTAGTTATTAATTCAGTTGTTATATTACCTGTATAGATTTTTTTGTTTGGATCAAAACTGGTGTAAAATCTCCAAAAGCTCACAAAGGTTTCTTGTATAAACAATGACAACAACAATAGTAAGGTATATGTTTCTTTAAGTCTCATCATTCATATTATCACAAATTTTAATCAATTATAGAATAACAAAGAATTTTAAGTACTTATTTTTCTATAACTTTAATGGATTCATTTATGTTACAAGTATGTAGTTGTCACATGAGCAAATAAAGGGACAATATTTAGGATTTGCAAGCAATTGGTTTATAATGATATCATTGTGGTGCTAACAACATGGGATAACAAAATGGGTATTGAAGTTGTTGAAAAACTAAAAGGGTTTAGTGTATCTGACCAAGCGGTGTTTCAGCCATTAATTTTAAGGATGAAATATAGTTTTAGTCACTGATTTCAAAATTTACAGTTTAAATTATAACATTTGCCAAATTTATTATACATGGACTAATATTTTATCACAGTTTCAAAGCCTTAATTTCTAAATCAAAGATTATAATTTCATGCTCATATGAGAATCCAAATCCTCATTTTTGGAAGTTCATTTTGTTTCAAGACTTATCCATGTTCATATTCATAATTTAAACTTTTAGTTAACAAACACATGTCCTTTGTCATTGAAAGACAAAAAGATTACAAATCATTTCAATAATATGTTCAATGTGCATATTGTGTCTAACTCATAACTACAAAATAAAATAATACCATCTTTATTTAATGAACAATGTCATTTCAGAATATATTCAACTGTTATGAAGACAATATAAAAATAGTACCTTCAATTTGTCTCATCCATAGGAGAAAAAATTCTTAAAGCATGAACTTATCATTTTCCAAACCTTCAAAAACGGTTCATTTAATAAAAAACAACTCACAAATAACAAAACAGAACAACTCATGTAACAAAAAACCTAAGTAAACCCTAAATCATAAACACATCAATAAATAAGGACAAAAACTCGCACCACCACAAACACATAACCAAATAGTCACACAACATAACACCCACCGCCGCAATGGTTTCAAATAATACTCATTCAAAAGAAAATGTCCACAAAAGCCACAAGCATAAATAACCTATTCAAAACCCTAAAACTGAAAAAGACAAAAAAAACCTCACTTACCTTCTTGTTGCTCCTTGCACTCGGGCTGCAAGCTCTTCGTACTCCGATCGCAAGCTCCTCACACACCACCGCAACCTCTTTGCACTCCGCCTGCACTCCACCCCCACTCTTCACCCTTCACAATGTTCGCCCCAACCACACTTTGCAGCAAGCACACTCTACTCTTTCTCGCTATCTAGTTTCCTCTCTTCCAATGGGAAAGATCCAACCATTAACCGAAGACTTAAAAAGTGATTTTGAAAATTAAAATTTCCTATTATGTTTTGCTCATTTTACAAAAACGTCTCTACCACGTAGCCAACCAACCCAATCACATAAGCAAGTTGTATTATGTGCAAGGGGCTGAGAATTATCGAAAAATCATTTTAAAAAAATGCAAAACTCCTTGAATGATGTTGACAAGCCAATTCCTTAAAGTTATATGTTGTTATGACCCATCTTACTTTGTTTAATAAATATAAACTTAAAAGTCAACAAAATTTACAAATGTCAGCATCTTCACCAGCTGTACTCAAATGCGAATAAAGAACATGTAAAAAAATATTCAACACATCCCCTAATGGTATAAATTGCATTTATTTTAAGATTTAGTATTCCAAATATTATCATAATTTATTGATCTATGTATTCGTTTTGTGTGTCCCTTTTAGAAAAATTCCACTGTAACTTCATGCAAATCTTCACAATTTTATTTTAAAAGAAAAATAAAACTAAATAGAGTCGATATATTTGAAATCATAAGAAAGTATGATATCTATCATAAAAGCAGTGAATAGAAATGACACAGGTGTTTAGTACCAGATATTAAATATCAATTAAAAATAAAAATATTTAATAAAATATAAATGGATGTTAATTTTATTTTATAAATTATTTATTTTTACAAAATTAAATTAGACTTACTTTTTAATGTAATATTAAAGGCTAATTTAATGAAAATTTATTAGAAACTATAAGAATAAGTTAAAAAAGTTTACTTCTTTATACTTAAAAATATTTCTTTTAAAATATTTATTATTTCAGATTAATTGTTATTTTAAATATATTAATTAATTTTAAATATATTAATTAATTAATTCTAAATATATTAATTAATTAATTTTAAATAATACCCATACTTATTGTTATTTGAACCTACAATGCATCAAGACATTAGTTAGTGTTTGTATAGTATAGATAAATGCTAATACAACAACAGGTTATTTGATGCAAAATCTGAATTGAAAATGTGGTTAGAGGTACCTACCCCTGTAACATCAACATTAATATTAGGTAAACGAATATTTGCATCTCCATCAAATTAAACTCATTTCTATTTAAAACACTTATATATAAGATAATGCACAAGAACCCTTCTTTTTTACTTTAACATTACAACTCTTACTCTTATTATTTTAATATTTTTAATAATATTTAATTATAAATATATTTTTATTTGTTCTTTTATTATTAAAATAAGGGTTGGATACATTTTAAGATGTCAAAAATACATTTTTGTTTTATAATATTCGTACGGTGGAGAAAATGAAAATTTAAATTCGTACCCTTTTACATTTATAAAATAAAATATGAATTTATTTACTTCCGTATAGAATTTTCTTAAAGTTATTTTTTCAAATACTTTTTTTTTATCTATTTTAATAACCAGAGTTTCATCTCATAAGTAAAAATTCATCTCATCCTTATTTCATATCCAACAGATATGATTTTTTTATATTTATATCCACTTTTTTATTATTCCAAATATAAAGAGAAAATATTTTCAACAAAATAATTATTGTTTATAAAAGTTATCTAAAAGTTAAACTTCTACTTTGATGTGAATTTTCATAGTTTAAGATTAAAGAAAGTTACCTGTACAAATTAACTTTCTTCAATTCATAACTTTTTTTAATATGCAAGTAAGTATTTTTAAATTTATTGAACATTTATATTAAAATAATATTTTTATTTATAAATAATTAAAATAAAATAAAAATAATTTTAGTAAAGGTCAAACAAAACGGAAAGGGGAATAATTGTTTAACAAAGTTAATTACAGAAATACTGGTGTGGGTACAATTTTTGGCAGTTGGTTCAGAGAATGATACAGTATACACTCTTTTGGTTACCTTTTTGGAAAAGGATAAGAAACATAATAAATTTTGTTAATTTAAAAATGAATTAAATATTAAATAAAAAATATAAGTAGAAAGGATAAAAAATAATGAAGAATATTATGAGATAGGAAATTTGAAAAGGAGGAGTAGAGGGAATTGGTTAGGGGTGGACGATGACGATGACGATGACGATGACGATGTAGAAGCCATGGATGACATAAACAAAGGGTTATGTGATAGGCGAAGATGAGGGGATTATCGTTAATTGTAGCATTAATTAGCAATTAAATACAATCTTTGGTTGGCACCAACCACTCTTTCTCTCTCCCATGCAAATCTCATGACCTTCTACCTTCTTCATAATTCTATATTCTATTATACTATAATAATAATAATAATACCAATCATACAACAAAGTACCACTACTATTATTATTTCTTTTCTTAGTAATTCTATTTTTCCTTTACCTTATCAACCCCATCCAATTCCATCATCTTCATCACTTTCTTTCAATTGACGTTACCTTACCTCATCTTTCAATTCATTGTTCGTTTCCAATCCTTTCAAATCCCATCATCACCATCATCATCATCACATCGTCTTATCACCAATACACCAATAACAAGAACAGAAGCCATGGCCTTGCAGTTTGCAACTCTCTGACAAATAATCAGATTCCCAGTTTGGGTTGGGTTGGGCACTATGGAAACTGAAATAATCCAGGGACCTTGGGGATTTCGCTCTCTGTCCAAATTCATAGTGTGCACCATTTCTGGGGCCCTCACCGTGTGTTTTGCCATTGGTAATTTATGCCTTTTCGTTTTATTTCCTTCAGGGATATGTCAATGCTTTGTTTTGATTAGTGGGGCGTCAATAAAATGATTCTCGTCGCCCTAAAGTTGGAGTCTTTTTTATTTTTGCTTTTGACTGTTAAGGTGTAATTCTCGAGGCTTCTTGTTAAGTAGAAAATAGAAATAGAAGATTATTGTACCGTATAAATCAAATTTATGTTGCATTTTTTATGTGGCAAAACTTGGATGGGGTTACTTGGGTGTTATTAGTTATGCTTTCCTATTGAAATTGGGTTTTATTCAATAATCAATATGATAGCTGCTTACATCAAAGGTAACATAGTTTTTGTCAGGTGAAACTCTAATATGATTAAAAAAAAATTACTGAAAGCGCGTAAGTATGTGAATTTAAGTTTTTTTCCCTTCTTATGATCTGAATTGGTGATAATGAAATTATTGTTGGTGTGAAGCTGTTGGTGAAGGTGTGTTATTGTTTGTAAGGGTAGATACTATTCAGAGTGGAGAATGTTTTCCTGGCCAGCACTATTTTAGTGTTGCTAGCTGTGAGGTTTGATTATATTGGTCTCATGTTGTGTTTTATGGTTGCAGCTGGTGCAATGACAGGAGCTATAGCTGGAGCTTTAGCAGCTAAGGCTACAAGGAGTGGTCTTCTCCGGGGAGTTTCATTGGGTGCCATTGCCGGGTCTATACTCTCAGTGGAGGTGTTGGAAGCTTCCCGTGCATACTGGTGTATGGAACAAACTGGCTCACGGGGAGCATCATCTATGGTTGGTAGTCATTTTATTGTTGATTTTCCTTGGTCCCTGAGTAAAATGATTTGTTAACTTTCAAAATTATGAGGCGCAAAAGGGTTACCCTTTATAAGTTTTATGCCTTGCACTTACTGGTGGTAGCCTGTTCATTAAGTAACATTTTTAGAGCGATTTAGCCCTTATGCGTGGCAGTCTTAATTCGTAGTTTTAAGCCAATGTTTTAACATTTAAATCCAGGCAGATTTCATAGAGGAACTTGTTCGGGGGAGGCTTGTTGAGGAATCCCTTACACCTGCCATTTTAACTGCCTACAATTTGCAGGTAATTTTCCTTTACCTCTCGCACCACATTTACCTTTTGAAAGCAATAGTTGTATATGTCCGTGTATTGATATAATAGTCTTTGGTGCATCACCCAATGTTTGAATTGATACTGAGTGCCGTTGGGTCCCAATTTGTGATAAACTTAATCTTGTAAGGCTTGTGAATAATGCCACTTGTTTTAGATATTTTTCCTTTGCCATATGGAAGCAGGCAAAATGACAGTTTTTTTTTTCTCCTCCTCTTGGCTAGTATAATGACCATATTCACTATTCTTGAATTAGAGATGAACCTCTTTTTCTTTGAATTCAACTAAAATTGGTTTCTTTCAGTTTGATCAGCTTCTGCCAAATTCATGTAAGCTGTTTAACAATTGAAATCTGACTATTGAAGTTAAAAAAGAAGGACAATCAAACTATTCACTTTGTAAAAGAAGTCTCTAAACATTTAGAATGGAAATCAGAGTATAGTGATCTGCAGATATATTTGATATTTTGCTAAACATATATAGGACGTAGTAAAGCAAAAACAAAGATTTGACGGCTGAGAGTTTGTTTTCGTAAAGGAAATCATCCAGAAAAGGTACATTAATAAAATCAGGATATAGTACCATGCTTAATCCAAAACCCTTCGAAGGATTTTGTATTTTATTTATCTGAAAATTTAAGCCAAGTTGGATGGGGGGAAACTCTAGGTAGGACAAGGAATTCCTCAATCAACAATTGTCTCTGGATGGTGGAATATCTAACCAAATTTGCAATCGAAAGTTATAACTGGTGACCTTGTTGGATTTTCAGTCCATAGTTGGACGTCAAGAACTTCTCGCTCAATACAGAGTGCAAATCCTATAATGCCCAGTATTCAAAATCTGTAGACACATGAACAAGTTTTTGAATCGTGAATTCAAAGATTCTGATAGCTATGAACACAGAGGCCGTTTTAATGCATTGCTGTTTAAGGTTGCACTTGAGGTGTGTCGGTTCACTGTGAACTTTGCCAATGCCCTGTTGGTGTAAAATTATGGTACAGAGGAGAAAATTTGAGAGAAAAAAAATGAAATTAACTGTATTGTAAAAGTTGTTTGCATAATAATTATATCCACTTTATATAGTAGTAGAGAGATTATTTGCTACGCCAATTGATCACAGGTGCATCTATAAGACTATAACTAATGATCCATAACCCACCGAAATATAGTACTATCATTGTCATTGGAGCTGTATTCGCACATGATTTTATTTAACTTGTAATGTTTTTTAACGACACAACTTTCATTTTATGCATGCTTTCCACTGTTTTTGTATGTTAACGATTGTAAATCTCTTTACGCTCTTGATGATTTTGTTAACCCATGTGTACACCACTTTGATTTTATTATAAACAAGCATATTTTTCAAAGCTTATTTACATATAACTAATATGAACATTTGTAAATCTTTGTTGAGATGATTGTTTAGTACTTTTTGTCGTTAAGAAGTCCATTATAAATTCTGTATTTAGACTATCTTATCTCGCAGTCTGTTGGATAATGACCAGTTTTTGACGTTTGATCATTCGTTTTAGTTTGAGCAGGTTGGCATTGCTAATGCAGGCTATGATGAGATTCATGATGTTCATGGCTTAGTGGCACCCAGAGGATTGTCAGGAGATTCACTGAAGAGGTTACCGCACCATATGATCTCAAAGGATATGAAGGCAGAAAATACTTGTTGTACAATATGTTTGCAGGTGATTATTATTATTTTTTGTTAACTGTGTGAAAACAATTTAAAAGAACAAAGAATATTGATAAGGAGGCTCTGAAAATACTAAATATTAAACCACCAGTAAGTAGGTATTAAATTGATTCCACATTTGATTTTTTAATGAAACTGTTAATGTAATGGTCTCAATATCTAGAAGTGAAATTTACAGGATATTGAAGTAGGCGAAATTGCAAGAAGCTTACCTCGCTGTCACCATACATTTCACTTGATATGTGTGGACAAATGGCTTGTAAAGAATGATTCCTGTCCTGTCTGCAGACAGAATGTGTAACTTGTTCCTTGGGCATTCTGAGATTATCTTGATGGGAAAATGTATAAGTTGTATTATTTGTTTATATAAATTGCTTTATAAGTTTTTTACAGTCGACTTTGGCATTTTGTAGTATTCTCCGTTGTAATTATTAATAAGACTATTTGGTATGAAAGCCATTGCCCAAGAACAAATTTTTTGGGAGAAAAAAATGAGAAAATGGTATATGTGAACGAATGATTATCTTGTTTCTTTTGTAAACACGTTACATTTTTCTAATTACATTAATTCATTGTACAGTGTTCGGTATTATTTTCAAATACGAGAATCCAAGACTAACGCTCTGAAGCAGAAATTTCAGCCCATGAAGAATTTAACAAATGATATTGATTTTGCTGGTGTATGAATTTGTCGTGCCACTTCCTTGGTATTATTCTTTAAGAAGTAGTTTTTTTCAAAGTCACCATCAGGCCAGCTAAACCACCATTCTCTTAAAGCAACATGGCTATTGGTCAAGAATTGTAGGCACCTATCTGTACATTGTTTCCAAAAAGTAGGTTTGTATATATTTTAGCACGGGACACCAGTTTTAGCAGTAGTATATGTAATAAATAGAACATAAGATTAACTTTGCGTGTAGGCCAATGGATAGTCAATTGTTAGCTTAAGAATTTGGCAGCATAGCGGTAAGATCAAATGTATGAAAATTTGCATACACGCTCTCTAATAAGAATTTGAAGTTATTTGGTCATTATTCCTTTTTCAAGGGGTCCTTTCCTCTATCAGGATATAGAAGAGCAACTGACAAAAGAAACATTTATTTTGCTGGTTTTCTCAATACTTGTATTCAAAGAAAGCACAACTGCTTTACAATATGGGGAATAGAACTGACAGGTTACAAGCTGATAGACTACAGTGTATAGGGCTTTAACTTGAATTTTGTCCCTATAAGATTATACACAAACTACGCAACACAGCAGCAGCCTTACTTGACTGATTTCTTTTAGTTAATTCCAGAGAAAAGCAATTGCCAGTGGTGACAGCAAGCCAGGCAACATAATAGTGCCCTATACGCCGCCAACTCATGAATAATGTCTGCCAGGTTCAAACAGAGCAAAACCAGGAGTGAGAATGACAGTTAAAATGAGATCATTGTGTTTCCAGCTGAGCATTTGAAGCGGTATTGCATAATTATCAGTCAGATACATGTGATAATTGAGTCAGAAGTATAACATTATTATACAATATTTTTCACATGGAAACTGGCTCGTGGTCGTAAGCAATGTCTGCCATTATTTTACTTGATTATTTCTCATATTGGCAGTCAATTTTGTTTGTATTCAACCATCCAATCAGAAAATTGATATGTCAAACTTTAATGGAGAGACCTCTATGTTGCAAAAATGCAGCTTACATTGGAGCGTAGAATATTGCACATATTCACACAGCAACTGCTTCAGGTCTTTTGCTGGTTTTGATTCCTCTTATAGCTACAAGGGAGTTGAAGCCAGGAAAATCATCAAAATCACAATGAATTTACACTCGTTGCAGTATCAACTCACATAAAATATTATTTTGGGTACCTTCAGCATAATCTTTAGCTCCAAACACAGCAGAACCAGCAACCAGTGCATTGGCTCCGGCCTCAATCACCTGCCAAACAAGATTATACTAAAAATTGGATCTTACAACTCAAATGGATCAGTTATATTACTATGCCTTGTTGAAAGCATTCTAATCCAATGAACAAACAAGAATGAACTTCCTCCTCATTATTTCTTTTCAATTCTTTGTTCCGTCCAAAAAAATAGAGCACTTAGACAAAATACAGAGGTATAAATAAAGTTGAAGTACATTCACCAAAAGAAGTATACATATAAACTTGAACTGCCTGAACAGATTAATTAAATACACATGTCACATCATCTGTTTCCCAATATTTTATGATGAGTTAGTTCATTGAGCACAATCAGATTATGTTCACCAAGAAGACTGGTTACAAGATCATTCTAAACTATAAAGATGGAAGACAATATGATTACGTATACGGCACCTTGTAAGCATTTGCTGGTCCAACTCCACCATCTACTTCTATCCATGGATTTACTCCCTGAAGAGAAAGAGAGAGAACACAAATAGAGATTATGGATGACATAACAGTAGGGGGAAAACAAAAAATAATACAGAGTAATACAAATACAACACCATACCTTCTCTGCGCACAATCTTCTCAAATCAGAAATTTTCTTTACTTGACTCTCAATAAAACTCTGGCCACCAAAGCCAGGGTTTACAGACATAATTAAGACCAAATCAACCACTGCCAACACAATAACAAGATTAAGAGCTTTTAATTTTTAACTACTAAAACATTTTGTATACATGTAATTCAATAGATTGCAATATGTTGTGAAAGAAGTTGTTTCACTCTCTTTTACCCCCTTAGTGAGGTAAAAAATACCCATGCATTTCTCATGAGAGTAAAGATTAAGAAAAATAAATTTTACTCCTCTAATTTGTTAATTTATTTGAACTAAAGCTTTAAAACAAGAAACTAATTACAAAAATGTGCAGAACATTAAATAGAACCACACTATTACTAGCAGAATGAAAGTTTAACTACTTAATGATTGAGCAAAAAATCTAAAGTTCTTGATCTTTCCAATTTATTGACTTTCATAAAAATATTATTCAGTGGACCCAAAAATGAAAAAAAAAATAAAGAAAACAAAGACATGATCTAAATAACAACAGAGAAGTCAAGTGCGATTCACCCAAAAACTAGCATAGTATGTTTGAATTTAGATTTAAGAGTAAACTGCAAAACCTTAAGCATAGGACTAATATGTCTAACACTGCTATTAAACCTGCTGACTAAATCCTTGTCTTCTGTTTATAAATTAAAACTTTCTGTTACAATACAAGTATTGTCGAAACACAGGAACAGTTTCACAAAGCTCAGATTGCACCCTTCTACTAAAAAAAATAATGCAGTGAAGAAACAGAACTCCCAGTTAACAAACAGATTTTCTAACCTTTCTATTCTAAACTCAATGGAGAGTAGGCTGGTATGGGTCCATGGTTAAAGCTTAGAAAGCCACATTAAGAATACTGGGAACCCAAGTAACAAATATTAAATAGGACGACTAATGCTATCATTGTATAATGAAAAGAAACAGTAAAAATGGCTCACCATCAAGGATGTATTCAATTGCGCTTAAGGGGGTTGCAGGGTTTAAGACAACTCCAGCTTTAGCTCCCAGATTTTTTACCTAAATCAGGAAAATGAAGTCAGGTATATTAGCAGAAAAATTAAAGCAAGAGTGGGGAAATTCCCATGTTTCCAAGGAATAATTTCAACTGTCCAGTTCCCTAGACGGCTTTTAACACTATTGCATATAACAATTTGTGGTTCTGAAAGAAAGAAACCAACTCTGAAATGGATATACTCAAAAGTAAGGCCTTATATTTCACACCATGGTGCAGACATAGATTCAGAAAAAGGAAAACTTCTGAGATGGTATAAGGCTTCCAAATTCTATTTATTTATTTAGACACTTGACCTGAAGAGGCAAACCATTCCACATTCGGAATAAGAAGTACACAACTTCATATAGCACTGGGCAATTAGATAAAGAGACCAATGCCTTCTACTGCTTTTTTCCATAACCTAAATAATAGATCATTATGAACCCAAACCAACCAAGAAAAGGATAAAAGAGACATGTGAACCCAAGCAAACCAACCAATTAGCATCACAGGTCTCAAGAAAATATTGAAAGAACATGTACCAGCAAAAAAGAATTTCACCTTTTTTCAAGAAGTTTTAAAAATGCTAAATTCATTCTAAGGTCAATCCTGGTTTAAGAATTTCCTTGATATAACATTTGGCTTTCTGCTTCTTCAAATGGTTTTAAACACTCCCATGCTCAAATGCTTCACGAAAAAGTACACCAATTTCAATATAACAATTTGGTCAGGCAAATTGATGTCTTAAATAGAACGGGAAACTGCTATGGTTATTTCTTTATCCAGTCCTCAGACTGCCTTGTTAATGCTCCTCTCTATCCACATCGTGAAGAATAGTCTATAGATATCCTTAATAATATAATTAACCAAGACATTCCTTTACTGTTACTTAAATCTCATACATTTGTCCTAGCATCATGTGACTAGTACTGTCTCCTTGACAACAAAAATCTCAAATTGCATATGTTCAGCTCCTTTTAATAATTTTTATTTTATTTACAATTGATCAAAGTTGGTCCCTTGGTATCAACTTTCAGTTGGAACAACGTTGGTCAAGAATTAGACAGTTCAGGAGGAAATCTTACTTCATTAACTGTACGGTGCAAATGGATGGTGGAAGATTGTTCACAATGAACACTGACAATATCAGCTCCTGCCTTGATAAAATCTGGCACCCTTTGTTCAGGCTCCACAATCATCTAAAGTATTTGAAAAAAAGTAAGAAAAGTACCTAGATTCAGTATCAGGTTAAATTTGTATGCGTATATAGATGATTAGATGAATACCAGGTGCACATCCAAAGGAAGATCTGTGACAGGGCGCAATGCATCAACCACAAGAGGTCCAATTGTAATATTTGGAACAAAGCGACCATCCATTACATCAACATGAATCCAATCACAACCAGCCAACTCCACTGCTTTCACCTAGACAAGATAACACACGAACTCCAACATTCATGATTAGTTCCTAGAAAACAAAAGGACGGGTTCACTAGCAATTAGAAAACTTGATAAAATGATTATGAAATATAGTACATTGTAAACACTTTGGACCGAAGACCTTTCTATGTTTGAGTAGTGGCAAAACAAAACATTGGAAACTGAAATACCGATAACAGAATGTAAAGTATGTTACAAAACCTGCTCTCCCAATTTTGAAAAGTTAGCAGAAAGAATGGATGGAGAAACAATGATATCGCTTTTTGAAAACTTGTCAACACGAGATGAAGCCTTCACAATGGTTGAAATTTTCCTCCTGAATTCACAAAGTAGAAAGTTAAAAAGGGACATTAAAGAAGGCTATAATTATTCTTTCAAATACCCAGAGCCCAAACCATATCTAACAAAGTATGCATGCACTGGAATCTGCATAAATATGTATCGATCACAAGAAAGTTGTTTTAGAACTCCTCATGAACACAAAGGTCACAAATAAATACATGGAAATGCTGGGTTATAAAATGAAGCTCTGAAGCTACCAATTTTAAGCCTATGGACGAGATTCCCAAACCTCACGAAAAAAATATCAAATCTGATAGCAAGGGGTAGAAATAAACAGAACCATCCAGGTTCAAAAACAGCATAATAAGTTGTCACAAACAATCCTCCCAGATGAAAATGACATGAATTCAAACCAGGAGACAATGCGTGATGATGGCATGAAGTGAATCATTTAACTTTTAAATGATCTGAGTGCAAGCTACCCAAAGGTCGTTGTTTTCTTTAAATTGTCCAGTTACCTCCACAAACACCCACAATGACATAAAGGGGTCCCAGAGAGTGGATTTGATTTGATTGTGAATCCAAAACACTGGAGTGAAATTCATGAGAAATTCATCCTCTGGGTGTCTCCTTTAGGAATAAGACGTATGGTTCCCAAATGAAGAAAGTAGGAAGTATGAAGGGCAGTGGATGTAAGAATAGGAATACCTGGAGAAAGTGAGGGAACGAGGATGAAAGAGAGAGGCCTTGTGAAGGTAGAGACCATTGATTTGGGATTGGAGGGTGGATGAACACAAGGAAGAAGTTGCAGCCATCTCCTCCTTCAACTAAATTCAAGTTTCTTACCAATCCTATGGCTTCACAACAGAGTGCGTGTGTTGTGGTGTGGTGTGAATTGATTACCATTTTGTAATATAAAAAATGGAAAATGAGGTGAATGACACGTGCCATTTGGTTTGGTGGAGATGTGCTTATCTGAAACGGTTGGCGCTCTGCTTCTCTCACCACACCATACCACAAACTAATTTTGCCTTCAATCATTAAACACTGTCTTTCATTAATGAAAAAGAACTTAAAATAATTTTTAAAATAATTCTTGATTATTTTTAAGATGATTATTTTTTAGTTAATGTTAACTAATTTTTTTTATTAATGTTAATCAATATTATGATTATTTTATTATTGTAGATCATTTTATTTCTCGTTCGACATTAGTTCGGCTTTTATCGACTAATGTCATGGAGACTATTTTATTTTGTAAAAGTGAACTCGATTTTTCCAATTCACATCTACCATGGTTATTTTTTATCAATATTTACATTCAATACTTTATTATCAACAACACTAATATTACTTTTAATTAATAGTTTGTTTGGACTTTTTTTAATATTGACTAGAGAAAACATTAACTAGGTGAATTTTTTTTGTCAATTTCAGCTTCAACTAACAGAAAAGTCACAAAAAAAAAAATCTCAAACTCATAAAAATAACTCTGATAAATGTTAAGCTAAATAATTGTGCTAGACATAAATAAATAAAAAATCTTGACTCATGTCAATGAATGAAAAACTTTGAAGGTTGCATTTTTACGAGGTTTGGTTAATTTTTATTGAATAAATTTTTTATTCAATTAGTTGCACGAATTATTTATTTAATTCTTCCAAACCGACTATTTTTTTAATTTTTTAATACTTAAAGGAAGGTTGTTACTGATTAGTTAAATAAGAGGTATTTTTGTGTGGCTTCTTTGAGATATTCAATCCATAATTTATTCATTCACTGCTCAAGAAGCACTAATCACCATTGTTAATGTTCTTTGAGACTTATCTTCTTTCCGCCGCGTGTTCGCATTCATTCATAATGACATAAAACAGTTTTCACAGAATTTACTAATTTCGAGGAACTCAAGATTCTGTATATTTAGCAAGACATGAGATACTTGAGAGTTCCTAGAAGAGAAACCAAAGACAGGACAAAGCTCAAAATGAAATAATCTAAAAGAGAGAGAGAAGCCCACAGCATAATGTTAAATTATTAAAAGTTTGAAATAAATTCATTTTTACTCTTTTAATTTAAAAGTATTTTAGTATTTAAAATTAAAAAAATTTCTCAATGATTAATATAATAATTAATTATTTTTAAGATTTATTTTTATTAATTTTTTTTTATAATATAAATTGTATAATTTTTTATTTGAACAATATGTAGGTGTAGAAAGTAGGTAAAACCGAAAAATTAATAAATGTGACATCATATTTATGTTTTTGTTTGAATTTAAAAATGAAAATCCGTGGAGGTTGCCATGAATGAATGCAGTTTACCAGTGCCACCGACAGTCCATTTACATGATTTCATCCAATTTTGAGAAACACTAAGATTATTATTATCCTAATTTTGAGAGAAGTACAACGTTATTAAACTATTGTAACCAAAGAAATTAATGTAGCTCGCATCATAGTCTGCTGCGTCTAAACCAAATCACTCTATCTGCTCCAACACCCACTCACTCCCACTCACTCCCACTCAGTGCATTCATTCACTTTTGCACCACCAATTTTTGTGATGAAGAAGTTCTCATTCTCACACTCCGATTTGGACACTAAATGTGCCTTCACTCTCTCTCTCTTGCGTTTGATGGCTTTTTTCGTCGCTTCTTTCGTCCTCTACTCTGTTGTTTTCTCACTCTCCGTTGTTCTTCGAGACCCTCCCTCAG
Organism: Phaseolus lunatus; assembly: GCA_013389735.1. Classification (NCBI taxonomy): domain Eukaryota; kingdom Viridiplantae; phylum Streptophyta; class Magnoliopsida; order Fabales; family Fabaceae; genus Phaseolus; species Phaseolus lunatus. The sequence goes on from CM023859.1 coordinate 31,256,424, forward strand.
ATGCCGCCCTTCGCGAACCCTCATCACTCACCCCTCTCTTTCAAATCACTCAAGGTACCTTTTTCATTTCTTTGCTCAAGGGTTAACTACTTTCACCATTTTATCCCACCCCATTGCTAAAGTTGTAACATTTCATTTCTTCCTCCTCTTATGACTTGTAGATTCGAACAATGATACCTCTGATTCTGTTGTGTTGCTTCAAGATAAACTGCGCGGTGGCCTTCTAGTTGATGGATTTGTTGAAAATTCTTGTCTCAGCAGGTACCAATCAGCCATGTATCATCTCAGAGGGCTGTCAGGAAATCCTTCTTCTTACCTCATTTCTAGGTTAAGAAAATATGTAGCTCAACACAAACAGTGTGGACCTTACACTGAATTCTATAACAAAACAGTGGAACAACTTAGGTCTGGTAAATTTACAGAGTCCTCACCTTGTAAATATGTTGTATGGATTTCATTTAGTGGGTTAGGGAATAGGATATTGACCCTAGCTTCTGCATTTCTCTATGCCCTTCTCACAAACCGTGTTCTGCTGGTTGACCCTGGAGTGGATATGGTTGATCTTTTTTGTGAGCCATTTCCATATGCTTCCTGGTTTCTCCCTGCTGATTTTCCTCTTACTGCTCAGTTTAATAATTTCAGTCAGAAATCTGATCAATGTCATGGGAAAATGCTGAAATATAAATCGGTTGTAAATTCCAATGTTCCTTCTTTTGTCTACCTTCACCTAGTCCATAATTATGATGATCATGATAAGCTTTTCTTTTGTGATGAAGAGCAACATTTTCTCCAGGAAGTGCCTTGGTTAGTGATGAAAACAGATAATTACTTCGTCCCATCTCTATTCTTGATGCCATCATTTGAGCAGGAACTGAATGATCTCTTCCCAAATAAGGAAACAGTTTTCCATTTCTTGGGTAGGTATCTGTTCCACCCCACTAACAGTGTGTGGGGACTTGTTACCAGGTACTATCAAGCTTATTTAGCTAAAGTTGATGAAAGAGTAGGGATACAAATTAGAGTGTTTGACACAGAACCTGGTCCATTTGAACATGTATTGGATCAGATCTTAGCTTGTATTTTGAAGCATAAACTTTTGCCTGATGTTAACCATCAGCAGGATGCAATCAATTCTTCAGGAATTCCCAAGTCAAAAGCGGTATTAATGACATCCTTAAGCTCTGGTTATTTTGAAAAGGTAAGAGACATGTATTGGGAATATGCTACAGTGACAGGAGAAGTGGTTGGTGTTTACCAGCCGAGCCATGAAGGATATCAGCAAACACAGAAGCAGACGCACAACCAAAAAGCTTGGGCAGAAATGTATCTCTTAAGCTTAACTGATGTGTTGGTCACAAGCTCTTGGTCTACTTTTGGCTATGTGGCGCAGGGGCTTGGAGGTTTAAAACCATGGATTCTGTACAAACCTGAGAATCGAACAGCCCCAGATCCCCCCTGTCGGCGTGCCATGTCAATGGAGCCATGTTTCCATGCTCCTCCTTTCTACGACTGCAAGGCCAAGAGAGGAACTGACACAGGTGAACTTGTTCCATATGTGAGGCACTGTGAGGATATGAGCTGGGGCCTTAAGCTTGTAGACAGTGATAGTTATCGCTAGTTATGGCCAGATACAAATACAATGTATGCTATTATGAAAACCCAGTTATGATGTGTTCCAAAATTTTTGTTGTAAAATAGAATGAGTTATTTCTTTTAGACATGTATCTATTGTTCACTCCGAGAATCATGGTATTAGCTTTACTATTTTAGGGCTATTGAATGCGTAGAAATGACTTTTTTTTCTTTTAATTTTGTTTAAATCGATAAACATTAGTTATTAATGTCTTAGGTTTTGTTAATAAGAGAATTCGAATTCATCAGATATTCTTGGTTCCATTTGCTTCTATTCATTAAGTTAAACATACATCCATTTATTTGTGACTTCAAATTATATTATTCTTTTATAAGGCCCCAGAGCTTCAAATTTTCAGTCACTGACGGTGGTTGTGACCTCAGTTACAGGGGAAAAAGAATGTTCCCTTACCACATAAAGTTAGAATGGAGTTCATTTCATCAATCATTCTTGGCGGAACTATCACAGCCATTTTCATTCTATTCTAATAACTGCTAAAGATGTCTATTTGTTGAATATTCTTTCAGAAAGTTAGTTTCAACTAGTGGACCTGATACGTATAATGTATGACAAACAACTACAAAGTTAGTCCCATCTCATCTCTAACGTATTTTATTATTGTCTGTCTATTTTCCTATTCCAAATGCAATAAAACCATTCATGACTTAAGACATATTAACATGTATGCCGTACAATCTCATAAGTATCAGAGAAGCAACAACAATATATACATCTGGTAAACATTACTCGTAAATTATGAACCCCATTCTCGATGGGAAAGAATGGGGAAGGAAGCATCATCCAAGCATCTGACCACATAATTATAAATACTTTGAAAATCAACTTCTTTCTTCTTATGCAGAGATCAGTTCTTTATACAGATCTCTCTCTCCCTCTCTCTTTCCTTCCCAATGGAAATGAAAACTATGCTCAGTTTAGCAATTAATTTGAATGAACAGTTTCTTGTTTCACCTCTCTTATAAACAACAGTGAAATGATTGCCTTCACATTGTACAGTGATGTTAGCATTGTATAAATATTTATGAAATATGCCATAATACAAATTAATAATCTCAGCCCCGCCAAGATTAAGGAGTGCATTAAATCAATAACAAAGAATGAAGAACAAACGGTTAGGAAGATATGGTTTTGGTATGAATTGATAGTGGATGGGAGAAGTTAGTGGAAGTAAAGATAGCAGAATGGGAGCGTAATGGAGAATAAAATTGAAGAGAAAAGGTCGCTATCAAGGAAGAATATATCTTAATCTCAAGTGTTTACAAAAAGATTGAGAAAACACAGTTAGGAGGCACATCTCCATCCTATCAAATTCGAATATTTCTAATCCAAGTCAAAGAGATCAAAAGTAAAGCTTTTGGAAATTGCCAATAAAGTAAGCAACTGTGTATATTTTCACGCCTCTTCTTATTGCATTCCAATTAATCGACGCTTTTTTAGTTTTTGGTAAAAAGAGGGGATTATCAACGTATTTAACACACGGAAATTAAATATCATATTATCCACATATTCGAATGCTTCTTCACAAAAATCTAATCACTCGTTAACACTACTTTCCTATTTCTTTACACATCTCTCACCAATCAAAACAACATCTATGGCTGTACCCTCTTTTCATATTTGGTAAATTAAAAGTCAATTACTATGTGCTCCACTTTTTTAATTTTTCCATCAAAGTTTTAATAAAAAAAAAAACACTAGTGTAAATGTGATTTTAGTTTTTATCCCCAACAATTACAATTCCATATTTATTATATTTTGTAAAAGAATTGTACATATCTATCATCTTTTAAAATAAATCGGATACACATCATATTTGACTTGTAATTCATTATCATAATAAATTATTAAAAAGTAATTTGAAGGAGGTGATGGTAAGTAATGATAAAAAATTATAATTTAAAGAACCTTCAAATCTCCGTTCTTAGTGGCAATCACCAGGCTTGTAAATACAGTTAACAGAACCAAATTTAAAGGCCAAGGGAGCTGTCATTTTAAGGGGAAAACAGCGCCTTTCAATAACAAATAAAATCAATACTTCAAAACATTACTAATTCGTATCCGAACAAAGAGGGTTTTAGACCAAATGACATAAAAACCATAATAAAGACATGTCCTCAGAGGTAGTGACAATTTAAGATATCATCATAAAGACATCTGATGATACAAACAAATGAGTACATCATTGGCCAAATCAATACTAGCAGTATCAATAATCAATAGTACACATTATCAAGTCCAACACTCAACATTTTTAGAAGCCATAAGTCTAAGATGGGGTTATCCCAAATCTAATTTCAGTATCATTCTTCAACAGTTCAATAGTAAACAAAGTGATCAATATCGCTTGTAGAACACATAGGATCATCAGAACATCGTCAACCCAGATATTTCTTTTCAAACAGAGCCTTATACAAGTTGGAGACTTTCCTAACAATTAATTTCTACATATGTATCATGAAAACTTCATTATGCATCAGAGAGATTCCCAAAGACAAATCAACATCCTTAGCTTAATTACTGATATCCCTGTCTAAGTTATCGTCATTTGCAAATGGTATAATTAAACTTAAAACAACAAATTCAAATGCTTCACTAAAAAAAATTCAAAAACACAAAAAAAGACATGAACGCATCAGAGAGATTCCCATTAGACGAAGTCAACATTCTCCATAGGAGTGCTGATGTCCCTGTCTATTTTGTCATCCTCTGCATATGGCTACTATATTTACTGGCTCAAACTATGGAATTTAATGGTTAGCACAAGACGGCAGAACAAATATTAAAGCTAGATCAAAGTCATACAAGTGAATTCAGCAAATCAGAACAACAACATTACAACTGCAATTCAATCACGAAAACAATCATAAAAAGGGAGCAAAATAAAGTAAGATTTTGGTCCATGAGTAGTGGAGCAAAACCCTTAAAACACTTTACTGTCCAGAAGTAAATTGCTGATAAATGCTGAAAAGGAAAATGAGATGCAGGTGAACTCAGATATGATATTAAACAGATGTAATGACAAAAGGGAAGCAGCAGAAATCAAAACCACTGTTAATGTGGATGAAGAAGACCCTGAAAGCAAGAAACCATATGGATCAGGCAGGGATGATGTGGTCTCAGGTTTTCTATACGATAAGCTGCAAAGGGAGGTCATCAATTTGAGGATGTCTTGTGAAAACTAAAGATAGTAGCAAACATTAAAAGAACTAGTTATTTTGCTTGTGTGATTATTAACGGAAAGACCAAAGCAATACAGTAAAATATTTTACTGGTTTCTTTTATTAGTTGTCTTTCCTTAATAGGGAAATGCTTTTGGCATCTCGAATTACAGCAGGTTAGAGCCAGTGTCATCAATGGCCGCCATTTATCAACCGCCATTTATCAACATTTGTTAAAACCTCTTGGCCCTGCATTTCTCTATCTTAAACTTCAGTTAAAATACATTGTGCTTTAAGCAAAAAATACTCTGCATGCCCATTACTGCCGGTCAATTTAGCTTATACCTAAAGCACATATTTTAGTCTCCGTTTTCAGCACCTTGAAAGTATGTTTGCAGTAGGAACCCGTTTGTAACTGAGACTCTACATATTTTCAGAGGCTTGACTAACGGGTTTCCAAACATAGGCTTACTATCCAGGACTTTTATGTATCATGATTCTAGGATAACATCCCTGTGATCATCCAATCCAGGTAATCCAATTCCAAAAATCAATTTAATATGATGAAGTATCAAATTTAGACATATTGCATTAAACTTCATACAACTTCCACCATTTTCTCATCAGCTTTATATTGAAGACAGACTGTATACCCTAAGAAATCTCTGTTTATATGCCTAACTGACTGAGACAAAAGTCGCTGATAGCTAAAATAGACTGACATTTGTAAATCATTTTACTTTTTAATGAGTTAAAAATTAAAATGATAAAGTATCAAATTTAGACATATTGCCTTAAACTTCATACAACTTACCTCCACCATTTTCTCATCAACTTTATATTCAAGACAGACTGTATACCCTAAGAAATGTCTGTGTATATACCTAACTGACTGAGACAAAAGTTGCTGACAGCTAAAATAGACTGACATTTGTGAATCATTTTACACGTTAATAAGTTAAAAAATTTCAGGTGAGTTACTCTACAAGGTGTGCCTGGAACAAGACTGCATCAGTCATGCATAGGCTGAGTATTGGCACCGACAATAGAACTGAAACCAACCCAAACTGAAGCAACATTTGACAAAAGTTAGTACCCATTCAACCTTCAACTTGACATCAGCTGAACAAATTTGCAGAAACTGTTTTAAGTCTTAAGGAAAAACCAAAACATTAATCAAACAACTGACAGCCTGGATAAAGCAAGAAACACAATCAGAAAAGGCGAGCACTGAAGCGTAGATGACAAATATCAAGTCACATGACAAATTTAATTAGATATCCTCACCTAAAAACTATCAATCCAGTTAGAAATAATTAATAAGCAGAATAGTAGCTCTAGCTAAACAGAATACAAGTAAGGACAGCGATACCAGAATAGAAGGACTGCTGGAAATAAATTTTATACAGGATCATATAACCATAATAAGCAGATCAGGCTGCTAGTGTCTCACTGGCAAAATGTTCATTACCCCAACCAGAAAATTTCATATTACCTGCAATGTTGATGTCGTCTAAAGAAGTGGCTACCTCAAAAAAAAAGTTCTCTAATGCGCAAAAACAGTGTCATTTCGTCTAGGTGGTCTGTCAGGAATCGATCCTGGCTTGAATTTCGAAGCTTCATGCCTTGCCAGTTCCGGTGGAACAGGACTGTTACTTTGAACGAGCATCTGCTTGAGGTCATAAAAGACATCACTGTCCTGAAGAGTCAAGAATGTTGTAGCCACACCCGTCTTTCCTGCACGACCAGTACGCCCAATACGATGAGTGTACGTTTCAATATTCCCAGGCATATCATAGTTGATAACATGAGCGACATCAGGTATGTCAATCCCACGTCCGGCAACATCAGTGGCAACAAGAACATTATATCTCTTGGTCCTAAACCCTTCAAGACTAATCTCTCTCTGCTCCTGCGACTTCCCTCCATGCAAAGTGGTCACGCGATACCCTTCCTTATCCAAATTCTTGGCAACCATATCCGCATTCTTCTTGGTGTTGACAAACACAATCGCAGTCTTGTCGTTAAGCTCGTCAAGCAATCTCTGAAGCTTGTAAAATTTCTCAGACTCCTTCATCATGATCACATGCTGGCTGATCAAATCAGTTGCCTTTCCAGCAGTGCCAATGGTGACCACAACAGGGTTCCTCAAATATTTCCTGGCAAGCCTCTCCACAGCAGGGGGCATGGTGGCACTAAACATATAAGTGGTCCGGTAAATCTTCTTCTCATCAAGTTCCTCATCCTCATTCTCCGGTTTCAGATTGCTGGAAGGCATGGCATCAAGGACACCCATTACCTGGGGCTCAAACCCCATGTCAATCATGCGATCCGCCTCATCAAGAACGACATAATTGCACTGGTTGAGAACAGCATAGCGTCGCTCCAAGCAATCAATTAAACGTCCAGGAGTGGCAATGACAATCTCACAGCCCTGTCTGATCTTAAAGCCTTGTTCCTCAATGGACTGTCCACCAACAATGGACACCACCTTGATGCCCAAATACTGCGCAAACTTAACAGTCTCATCCTCAATCTGCTGCGCGAGCTCGCGAGTGGGGGCCATGACAACAGCATAGGGACCCTCAGCCTCGTTGTCCTCACTCATGGGAGGAAGCCTGGTGATATAGCTCAACATGGGAAGCACAAACGCCGCGGTTTTCCCGGAACCAGTCTCGGCAATGCCAATGACATCACGCTGCTGCAAGCCAAGGGGAATGGCTGCCATCTGAATAGGAGAAGGGGTTTTATAGCCAGCCTTCTCCACAGCCTTCAAGAGCTCCAGGCTCAACTTGCTCTCAATCCAGCTCCTCATGGGGCGAGGAATCTTGGATCCCTTGTAGGAGATGTTGTAGTCTTCTCTGAAGATGCGCCAATCCCTCTCAGTCATCTCTTCGAGCTTCTTCTCGCTCCAGTGGCGGTCCACGCGCATGTCAAAGGTGTCGTAGAGATCGGCAGCGGCCTCCTTGCGGCGCTGGGCGTCTGCCTCCTCGGGCTTCTCCTCGAGGCCGTCCTTCTTGCGGATTTGCTCACGCATCTCCTTCTCGTTCTTCGCGGCGAGCTTCTTCTGCTCGCGGCGATCCATGCCGGCGCGGAAGCCGCGGCCGAAGAGGAGCTGAGCCTCGTGGGGGTTCTGGTAAAGAGCGTTCATGTCGCGCGAGGTGTCTTCCGTGTTCTCCCAGTCGAAGGAGAACCGGAACTTTTCGCTGGGCTTGATCACGCGCTTCTTGGGCTTTTTCGAACCCAGGTACTGCTCCTTGATAGACTCAAGCTCCTTCTCGCGCTCGCGCTCCGCGAGTTTCTCCAAGCGAGCTCGCTCGCGTGCCCGGGTCTCCTCTTCACGCTCCCTCTCTCTGTTGCGGCGTTCGGCTTCGCGGTCCCGGTCACGTGTCCTCTCGCGCTCCGCCAGTTTATCGGACCGAGCTCGCTCTCTGGCCCGGGTCTCCTCTTCGCGTTCCCTCTCTCTGTTGCGGCGTTCGGGTTCGCGGTCCCGGTCCCGGTCACGCGCCCTCTCGCGGTCTCTGTCCCTGTCTCTGTCGCGCTCGCGCTCCCTGTTGTCACGGTCTCTGTCCCTTTCTCTGTCTCTGTCTCTTTCGCGGTCGGAGGAGGGTTTGGGGTCGGAGGAGTGGTTGCGGGAGAGGAGCTGCTCTTGGCGCCGCTTCTGCTCCGCGACTTCATCCTGGCGGCGTTGGAGGGCCAATTGCTCGCGTTGGGATTTGGTTAGGAAAGTTGGCTTGGCCGTTGAGGTGTTGGCGACGTCGTCGTTTGGGCGCTTCATGGTGGCAACGGTTCTGAAATAGTAAGAGAGAGAGAGAGAAAGAGTGAGAGAGATCGCTTGGGTGATTGCAGGAGGGGAGGGGAGGCCTGAGGAGTGACGGCACAAACTGCAAAACCACCACGGATGGGATTCCAGACACTTCTATGGATCCTCCCCTATTTCTGGTGGAGGAATATTTAATTTCAGTCTGAGGGAAAATAGGTTCTGAATTTTTTCCTATTGGGCTTAACTATTCCATCAATTCATTCACATTTATTTTTACAATTCTATAAAATCAATTTCACTATGTCTGACCACTGCTAAAGTTAAAAAATAAAAATAAAAAACTATTCCCATTTCTTCATCAACACATAGTTTTCAATTTAGAGTGTTCATATTAAAAGGAAATAGTTGTGTGGTGTTCTCCCGTGTATTTATCAGGGAATACATTATTCTTTTGTAATAAGAAATATGAAGAAATTTGTCCACATTATCTTGTATATTTTGTTCTTTTCTATTATGTTATCTCTGAGTTCTGATTAAGATTGTTACATTCATAAATGAATATTGATCATTCTCAAAATCACACCTCACCATACTATTTATCTTTATCCATCGGAAAATTCTTCATTAATTTTTGTTTCTTATGTTCTTGATGGATCAAATTAACAGTAGTCGCCTTAATTTCGTATGAGTCTGATTTCCAAAATCAAACTTGGTGGTTTCATTGATGGAATCGTTATAGCTTCTACTCACAGCAATGCTTTATATCCAACACGATAGTTGTATATTGGATCATTTACTCACTCTCACCATCCATTGCACATAGTGTTAAATGGAGAGAGAAATACAACCTCAAGCATCTGGTCAGACATGAAGGAAATATTCTCTTAAGAAGACTAGTTTTAGATTGTTGAACTATAGAACATTATTCCATCCCTCTAACAAGGAGAATTAAATGTTACTGATTCTTTTGTCCTCTGCTCTGTTGTTTTCTCACTCTCCGTTGCTTCGAGATAAAATGCGCGGTGGCCTTCTAGTTGATGGATTTGATGAAAATTCTTGTCTCAGCAGGTACCAATCAACTATGTATCATCTCAGAGGACTGTCAGGAAATCCTTCTTCTTACCTCGTTCTATAACAAAACAGTGGAACAACTTAGGTCTGGTAAATTTACTGAGTTATCTCTCTCATGGTAAGCTAATTTGTTCATTTTCAACTGAGGATGTTTAGATATTAATCATGGTGGCTTGTGAATATTTGTTCATGGGATTTTGAGAAAAAATAGAAGAATTCTTATAGAACAATGATCCGAAGGCTGAGTGGGTCGTGAAGACCAGAATCACACACAAAATAAATAAATAAATAAATAAATATATATATATATATATATATATATGTATATATATATATAATTCCACCTTCCTTACAATTTTTGCATAAAAAGAATCAGAAACTTATTTATGTGACTAGAGAATTTTTTCTAAAGAAACTTGTTGTCATATGTAATTTTCTTTTGAAGCATGAAAAAAATATTTGCAACATACTTTCATATTGTAATAATCAATGTAAGATTTAGAGCTTTTTTTTGCAATCACATTAACCAACAAGTCTTGGAGAATTGATTTGATTGGAATCAAAGAAGATTGATTAGTGTAGGTGAGTTGTCTCTTATTGTTTCTTGGAAGTGATTCCATTGAAATCGAAGAAACATACTCATTACTTTCATCGTGTTGTCTCTTGTTGCACCGTGTCTTTTTCACCAATTTTGATGTAGTCATGTATGTTTGTAAAATATTAAGATTCAAATTTGAATCCCCAAAATAAAAATTTGCATGTTATTAAAGGATTGAATGATATAATGTGTGTATTATATAGAAGAGTCTATCTCATAATTTAGAAGGCTTATATTTTTTTTTTTATATCAATGAAATCTTTTTAACTAATTTAATTTTTTCAAATTTATATTTTTTTGACTTTGAACAATATTATGATTACATTTTATGTTTTTTTATTTTATGTACTAATCTCATCAATTCTGGATATATTAATTAAATCTTTCTATATATTTAATTTTATTTACTAGATTATTTTTTTAGTAGTTTAATACTTTTCTAGACTTCGAATTCAATAGATAGATATTTTATTATATTTACAGGTATAATTATTTTCACCTATTACATTTTATTGGATTTGAATATATATCACTAACCTTCTTGGAGCACCATCTTCTTCTTCTTAATCTTGCAGTACGAGATTAAGAATTGATTTTCCACGTTTCTATGGATCCGTCAATGGCTTTTCCAAGAACTACTCCTTATTGCAACTCACGATTATACATGGCATTTGCCTTTGTTAGGATGACACAGATCCTATGTCTAATCGATCAATCATGTTGTGAGTGAATATCACTCTTTGTTTTGAATTTGTGTTATTGTTTGTATACTTCGTCTTTTTGAGCAACAAAAAGCAATGACTATGTGAGGTAGAATGTAGACACTCTAGCATGTGATCCAGTGAAGCTTTATGTTTGAATTTTGATGTGCATTTATTCGCGACTGACTAAACTTGTTTAGATTTTGTGTTTTCTATTGGATTCTCGTGGCTAGGTTTTGGTAACTTGAATTCTTTAGTGTAGTTATCATTTCTCCTAAATTCTTGATTGTTGTTTTGACATGATAGGGTTTGGGAAAAGTTAGAAGTCTTCTATTTTTTTTTATTAGGAATTGTTCAAGTAACAAAAAGTTTATGTACAAGTTTGATATATGTCATGATTAGAATTTGGTGATTTTGGGTGATTTTGATTTGATTTAAACTTAGTCATGTCTAGTGGTTTTGGTGATTGGTGGGATTTTGGTGTAAAAAATCATGAAATTTTGACCTCATATTTGTTAGCCTTCTTGTTGGGTATCACCACAAATGGACCCAAAATGATGTTGGGAAGGTTTGGGAAAAAACCAAGTAATCTTGAAGTTTTTTGAATTTTGGAAATTTGACTATTTTGAAAAAAATTCATGAAATTCAAAATCTTGGTTAATCTTAATGAAATATGGCGGGCACCTTCTTGATATTATTATGTGATGGACTAAAAGAAATCACTCAAAAACTTGTGGGATTCATCATGTGTCTTATTTTAACAACTGTAATGCATGAATGGTGGACCAAGTTTTTGCCTCACGATTTTCTAAGAACTCAACGACACTATTTGGTGATTTTTGTGACTAGTATGCCTTGGCTTCATTGGTGTGACTTCTTCTTCAACACTATATTTGCAGAATCAATGCATATTTCTAATTTTGTTGCCTCTCGAATCTTCACAAAATCAGTGTCAAATAGAGTCCAATTTTGTTGCCTCTCAAATTTGAAAGGCACCAAAAAACACTATTTGATCCGCGTAGATGGTGTTGCGGAATAATCACACGAATGACAAAGGTTGTGACCACAATTCAACAATTCGAGTTTCTAACGCTTAATCCTAAAAAGAATTTAAAACGACCACAACTCAAGATATCCTAATTTCTCGATGAGTTCAAATCAATGAAACAATAAATTATCACAAATACTCGCAATCCTTCCTCGTTAACTAAGATTATTTCACATTTTCAAACTAATTAAAATATATCATTTTTTTTATTTCAATAAAACCATTTAAGTTTATTAAATTTTAAATGAAATTTATAAATTATTTTCAAATAAAAAAATATTTTAATAGTAAACTGCACAATATTAGTCAATGATATATTTTTTTTCTCAGTTATGATTCAGCTACTCTTTGCTAACATTTTCAAAGACTTATTTATTTATTTTTTTTTATAAAAAAATTGATTGACATTATCAAAATTATTTTTAACTAATATCGATTATAAGTATTTTGACTGATATTAGATGGAATTATTTTTTCAACTTTATTGATTAAAGTTTTTTTGTCGACTTTTTAATTAATATAAGTTAAAAAACTTTTTCAACTGAGTGGAAAGTGTAAGGATCTAGAAATTTATTTGGAATAGAAGTGATATATTTTAAATGATTTCTGAATATGTTATTATTTAAAATAAAAAGAGCTTGTAATAGAAAATTCATAGTAGTCAGACCTCGGACGTCGCCCAAGGTCTGAGGGCGTTAGGGTAGAGGTCGGTCGGTTGGGCCATAGTGGGTTCCAGGAAATCACATGTACCCAGGTGTGATTTGAACCTTAGGTATACTATGCATGCGAAACACTATGCTGGAGCATAAGAGATTGACCTTAGTGTTGCATGCATTGGCGTGCGAGGAGTTGGTACCAACCTGTCATCGGTCGTCTGCCAGGATGAGGCATCGGTCGTCTGCCAGGATGAGGCATCGATCGTCCGCCAGGATGAGGCATCGGTCGTCTGCCAAAGGATGAGGCATCGGTCATCAGTCATCAGCTGGGAGGATAAACGTAACGGTCATCGCGCGATGTCGTGTTTCATACAGATAAGGTGGGGCCCAGGCTCCCAGCATGAGCGTTCTGCATGCGCGACACGTAGTCAGTAAGAGTGCTTCAGAACAGTTGGCACCAGAGAGTTGGTATGGAAAGTGACCCAGAGTTAGTGTGCGCAGAGACCCACGTGGTCATCCTGTTAGAGGAAACCCACACGCAAGGTTGCTCAGAGAGTGGGTGACGGCCATGAAGGCTACAGAGCCGTTCGACCATAATAGCTGAGGGAATAAGCTCATTTCGTTCCCCTTCTCCTTTCTCCTCCTTCTCTCAACGTCACGGACGCCTCCCTCACCAGTTTGACGACGGCGACTGGACTATGACGTTTTTCTCTGCAAGTTTTCCGATCAGGACGCTAAAACAGAGTAAGTCGTTTTACTCTGTTTTTCGAGTCGATTCTGAACTTGAGAGGGTTGCCTCTACATAGGCGTTGCATGCGACTCTCTTAGCTTCAGAAATCGTCTCTGTTAACGTAGAAAATGAGTAGTATAGTCAGTTTTGTGATTAAGGCTCCATGGTGCAGGTTAGGACATCTTTAAGTTTCGGTGGGTTTGGAGCTCTTAGTGAGTTTTTACGCAAGTCCAGGTAAGGGAAGCTAGATTTATTTTCAATAAACCTTAAGCTAGAAGATTCTGATGTTGGGGTGACGTGGTCGCCGGTTTCAAACTTTCTTGCACGATGCTCTGTTTTATGTGTGAATCGGAATTTGTTTGAGCTTGAAAATGTGATACTTTAAATATGGTAGATGCTGTGAAATGCATATGATCTTCTAAATCTTGAACTTTAGTATGATTTGGATTGTTTAGAAACGGTGTAAAAATATGTATGATTGACTAGTTCAAATTGTGTGTTGTATGATATATGGAGTAATGTGAAAAGTGGGATCAAGGCATAGTATTTTCAGGAAAGAAAATACCGTGTAAGATCGTGTAGAGTGTGCATTGACCGGTGATTTGTCTAGAAGGAGATATCCTGACTCTCCTGATATAATGGAATCATATCGATAAAGTTATTCAGGCGTTGAGAGTCAAAGAAGGTTCATATGTATGGGTAGGTTGTTTGAAAGATAACTAACTTGACCTGTTGTATGGATTAACCCTGTCATACTAGGAGAGTGATGATATTGAGATTGAGATTATTTTATGCGCATAGCTGTGTGGATTTCACAGCGATCCTGTGTGAATTTCACAGTGGTGTAGTATGACAGGTGCAGATCTCTGAGTCTAGTCAATGCACGAGTCTTCCGGAAGTAGTGTCAAGTGTCTATGGGTGATGAGTCAGTGGAAGTCTGACGTGAGAAAGAGAAATATTGCAATTTGATAGACACTTGAAGGAATTGTGAAATGTGTGAATATTTGATGGTTTACATTGATGCAAAGTTTCATATTTAAAGTTTTAAAAATATCTAGCTTACCCCCTTTGGTTTGTTTTGTGGTTGTTTTCTTTAAAACTGTGATGATCGTGTATAATTTACACAGGAGCAGATGATGTTGCAGGTAGTAGAGCTCCTCAGTGAGCACCTTGGAGGAAGGGATCGTCTGTCCTGAATGTTGTATCTTGTTTTATTTTGAAAACTTTTGATATATATATATATATATATATATATATATATATATATATATATATATATATATATATATAAAACTCCCTACGAGGAGAGATGTTATTTTGAGATACAATATATGGAATAGATGAATTTTATTATATATATATATATATATCTATGTAAATTTGGATATTATTGTTTTACTTTTATTTTATTATATAAAAATGAATAAGATTTTGAGGGGCGTTATAGGAAGTATTATAGTTAAGATTGGTGAAACTTTCCCGTCGCCTTAGAATTTTTTTTTAACAACTTTTAATAAAAGCATAGTAACGTTGATGTCACTTAAAAAAATCTTAAAAGAACCAAAAAAATAATATGGATAGATGACAAAAATAAAAATAACTTTGATTAACATTGTAAAAAAAATAGTTTCATCCACATTGGTTTAAAAAATTTGACTAATGACAACTAAAAAAGAATTCTACAACAAAAATAACTATAAGAATGTAGCTTAGTGGGATGGAATTTGATTGAAAATCACAAGAACAAGAAACAAAATATATCAGATTAAAAGTGGTAGTATATTAACCCATGTCATTTTATTTTTAACTTTGTTTTTTTTTTTTTATTGCAGACGCCATGCCATTGGTCATGTATAGATTTTGTTACGTGTCATACTGAACACTAATACGTTGGGAGGTTGCTGGCACAAATAATTTGTCCTCAACTCACTTGTACCTTCACTGCAAACTAAATCCATCATCCTTCTCTATGCTCTTCACACAAACCATGTTCTTCTGGTTGACCCTGGAGTGGATATGGTTGATCCTTTTTGTGAGCCATTTCCAGATGCTTCCTGGTTTCTCCCTGCTGATTTTCCTCTTACTGCCTAGTTTAATAATTTCAGTCAGAAATCTGATCAATGTCATGGGAAAATGCTGAAAAATAAATCGGTTGTAAATTCCAATGTTCCTTCTTTTGTCTACCTTCGGATAGTCCATGATTATGATGATCATGAAAAGCTTTTCTTTTGTGATGAAGAGCAACATTTTCTCGAGGAAGAAGTGCCTTGGTTAGTGATGAAAACAGATAATTACTTCGTCCCATCTCTATTCTTGATGCCATCATTTGAGCAGGAACTGAATGATCTCTTCCCAAATAAGGAAACAGTTTTCCATTTCTTGGGTAGGTATCTGTTCCACCCCACTAATAGTGTGTGGGGACTTGTGACCAGGTACTATCAAGCTTATTTAGCTAAAGTTGATGAAAGAGTAGGGATACAAATTAGAGTGTTTGACACAGAACCTGGTCCATTTGAACATGTATTGGATCAGATCTTAGCTTGTATTTTGAAGCATAAACTTTTGCCTGATGTTAACCATCAGCAGGATGCAATCAATTCATCAGGAATTCCCAAGTCAAATGCGGTATTAATGACATCCTTAAGCTCTGGTTATTTTGAAAAGGTAAGAGACATGTATTGGGAATATCCTACAGTGACAGGAGAAGTGGTTGGTGTTTACCAGCCGAGCCATGAAGGATATCAGCAAACACAGAAGCAGACGCACAATCAAAAAGCTTGGGCAGAAATGTATCTCTTAAGCTTAACTGATGCATTGGTCACAAGCTCTAGGTCTAATTTTGGCTATGCGGCTCAGGGGCTTGGAGGTTTAAAACCATGGATTCTGTACAAACCTGACAGCCCCAGATCCCCCCTGTCGGCATGCCATGTCAATGGAGCCATGTTTCCATGCTCCTTCTTTCTACGACTGCAAGGCCAAGAGAGGAACTGACACAGGTGAACTTGTTCCATATGTGAGGCACTGTGAGGATATGAGCTGGGGCCTTAAGCTTGTAGACAGTGATAGTTATCGCTAGTTATGGCCAGATACAAATACAATGTATGCTATTGCGAAAACCCAGCTATGATGTGTTCCAAATTTTGTTGCAAAATAGAATGAGGTATTTCTTTTAAATATGCATCTATTGTTCACTCCGAGAATCATGGTATTAGCTTTACTATTTTAGGCTATTGAATGCGTAGAAATGACTCTTTTTCTTTTAATTTTGTTTAAATTGATCAATATTAGGTATTAATGTGTTAGGTTTTGTTAATAAGAGAATTCGAGGTCATCAGATATTCTTGGTTCCATCTACTTCTATTCATTAAGTTAAACTTACATCCATTTATTTGTGACTTCAAATTATATTATTCTTTTATAAGGCACAAGAGCTTCAAAATTTTCAGTCACTGATATTCCGGTGGTTGTGACCTCAGTTATAGGGGAAAAAGAATGTTCCCTTACGACATAAAAATATGGAGTTCATTTCATCAATCATTCTTGGCGGAACTATCGCATAGCCATTTTCATTCTATTCTGATAAGTGCTAAACATGTCTATTTGTTGAATATTCTTTCAGAAAGTTAGTCTCAACTAGTGGACCTGATATGTATAATGTATGACAAACAAACTACAAAGTGATACCAAAAAGTCCCATCTCATCTCTAACGTATTTTATTATTGTCTGTCCATTTTCCTATTCCAAATGCAATAAATCCATTCATGACTTAGGCTTGTTAACATTTATGCCCTACAATCTCATAAGTATCAGAGAAGCAACAACAAAACAATATATACATCTGGTAAACATTACTTGTAAATTATGAACCCCATTCTCGATGGGAAAGAATGGGGAAGGAAGCATCATCCAAGCATCTGACCACATAATTATAAATACTTTGAAAATCAACTTCTTTCTTCTTATGCAGAGATCAGTTCTTTATACAGATCTCTCTCTCCCTCTCTCTTTCCTTCCCAATGGAAATGAAAACTATTCTCAGTTTAGCAATTAATTTGAATGAACAGTTTCTTGTTTCACCTCTCTTATAAACAACAGTGAAATGATTGCCTTCACATTGTACAGTGATGCTAGCTTTGTATAAATATTTATGAAATATGCCATAATACAAATTAATAATCTCAGCCCCGCCAAGATTAAGGAGAGCATTAAATCAATAACAAAGAATGAAGAACAAACAGCTACAAAAGAAAACCACCTTCTGGGTCCGATCTTCAATGATGATCCAGCAGGTTCTTGTACAAAAAGTCACAGTGCGAAAAATATAACTTAATTGCTTAAGATTCGACTTGTCTAACGTTGTTGGATAGTGTTGATTTGTTGGGCTTGAATATAAGCCCAACGTTTGATCTCACAAAAAAGGTTAGGAAGATATGGTTTTGGTGTGAATTGATAGTGGATGGGAGAAGTTAGTGGAAGTAAAGATAGCAGAATGGGAGCGTAATGGAGAATAAAATTGAAGAGAAAAGGTCGCTATCAGGGAAGAATATATCTTAATCTCAAGTGTTTACAAAAAGGTTGAGAAAACACAAAGTTAGGAGGCACATCTCCATCCTATCAAATTCGAATAATTTCTAATCCAAGTCAAAGAGATCAAAAGTAAAGCTTTTGGAAATTGCCAATATTGTAAGCAACTGTGTACATTTCCACGCCTCTTTTCTTATTGCATTCCAATTAATCGACGTTTTTTTAGTTTTTGGTAAAAACAGGGATTATCAACGTATTTAACACACGGAAATTAAATATCATATTATCCACATATTCGAATGCTTCTTCACAAAAATCTAATCACTCATTAAAACTACTTTCCTATTTCTTTACACATCTCTCACCAATCAAAACAACATCTATGGCTGTACCCTCTTTTCATATTTGGTAAATTACAAGTCAATTACTATGTGCTCCACTTTTTTAATTTTTCCATCAAAGTTTTAATATAAAAACACTAGTGTAAATGTGATTTTAGTTTTTATCCCCCACAATTACAATTCCATATTTATCATATTTTGTAAAAGAATTTTACATATCTATCATGTTACTTTTAAAATAAATAGGATACACATCATATTTGACTTTTAATTCATTATCATAATAAATTATTAAAAGTAATTTGAAGGAGGTGATGGTAAGTAATGATAAAAAATTATAAATTTTTTTTTGCAAACTTTGAAAATAGCACACTACCACCACCTTCTAAATTAGCCTTAGCACATGGAGAGTTTGAGGATATAGAAATGATATTGATATGATGTGGATGGAACCAATTCCCTAAGAGTTGACCCTAATAGTTTAGTGGCCTGGTGTAATGAAGCTGGAATATTTGGCCTTATTCTAGAGGACTAACAAGAAATGCAAGTATATGAAATTTGAGCAAAAGAAATTTGTGGCATATGCGTTTAGAAGTTTTGTAATGAATAATGACACCAAAAGAGTCCACCTATGAGGCACCATTCCCTTGGGAAACAAAACTCCAATTTGGGTTTGAATTGAAGCCCCAATTGGATTTCCCCAAGGTGTGGTTGTAACTTATATCATCTTTTCCAAAGTCCAAATTATCTCTCTTCACCCAATTACATGGCTCCATATTGGCATTGACATGATGAGGTGCATGGGCTTGGACGAATGCGTATCAATTTGTTGAATGAGATCTCTTTTACTATTAGTTTCATTTATGCATAAAGGGAATGTACTAACTAACCATATAATTTCTTATTCTAGGAAAATGACCATTTGTTTGAAATGTCTCACTCCTACACCACACTGCAATCATTTTGTGTGGTTACTTGGCCAAGGAAATAAGGCTAACATTGACCTTTCACTCTTCTGCTTTGGATTAAGCTTCATTATGTATACTTTTTACAAATAAAATCTCCATGGATATCTCTATTTTGTGTTCATTGTTTGCATCTTTTATTTTTATAATGTTTCCACTTACTTCATTTGGATACCACGTTGGAACTATATCAATAATAAAACTCCATTAAGTGGCCTCAAGGGTGTGAAATAATAGACATTATCTAATCATAGTAAGAATCAACATTGTGGTTAGCAAACATGACAGTGACACGTGACAACATGATCCCATACACGTAGTTTCCATGGCCCTTTATTCTTGGAATTCTTTCAATTACTCATTTGCTTTATTCACTTTTTTTATGTATAGATAAAGGAGGAATAATTATTTTATTAGTTTACAAGATCCATAAGGATAACTATTAAAAAATAAGGTTATGTCAAAAATTATTTATATTAAATATTATGGTAAGCTAATTTGTTCATTTTCAACTGAAGATGTTTAGATATTAATCATGGTGGCTTGTGAATATTTGTTCATGGGATTTTGAGAAAAAATAGAAGAATTCTTATAGAACAATGATTGAAGGCTGAGTGGGTCGTGAAGACCGGAATCACACACACAATAATGGAAATCAATTTTTGCCTTTTGGACTTTGGGAGGGCACTGCCACACGGAAGTAAGCTTTGTGCACTCTAAATATTTATTATATTACAATAATTTTCAATATGTTAAAATAGAGTATGTAAATGGCATTATATTTGGCCTAACTGAACTTAAATTATGATTAATCTCAAACATAAAAAATTATTACTTCAAGTGCTTATAAAAAATTCAGAACACACTGCTTTCATCACATTTTGGTAAGAAAGAGACAACTGTCACATTCTTGTTGGTTTTATTTTAAGAATAACTTAATATAAACTTATCTTAGAACAAAATTTTTGTTATCAAAATTGTACTAATTGTTAAAAATTTAATTGAAGTGTTCAACAACATGTCCTTATCATACAACCTTTTTCTTCTTTATACAGATAATTTAAATTTAGTTAATTTGTTTAAATGATATTTGTAATAACATATTTTTATTATATATTATATATCTTTTATTATACGTCACAATAATAAAAAGAAATAAAAAATACAACAAATAATATTGCATAAATTATTAAAAAGTTTATTTCATAATTATTTTTACAAGAAAACAATTATTTATAAATTTAAATTAGTTATACATAAATTATTTGTAGTTAATTAAGTGATAATTAAAAGAAATTACATCTTAACTTAATTATCTCTTAAAGAATATGTGTTGACTAAATTTATTTTTTATCTTTTCTAAAAAAAGTAAGATAAATTATGTGAAATATTAGTATTTGTTGATTTTTGACTGTATATAAAATGTTATAGATAATAGAGAAATATATAAAAGAAGAAAGAAATGTGATGGGTAGGGGAGATAGCAGCACTTAGGTTTGGACAGTTAAAAAGGCCTAACTTTGTCCTTAGTCTGACATCAGACGGTGTGGGACACACTCCCATTCCCAATTCTCGTTAGGGTCAATCTTCGATGCCACAACAAATTTTCAGCTTCTCAACCTCAACTCACCTCATTTTTGTTTTCACTTATTTTGTGTCACCATGCAGTTTGAGTAGAAATAGTGGGAAAAAAAACTAATAATAAAAAGTTGGATTAAATATGTTTTTCTTCAATTTATTATAATGCAAAATTTGTTTTTATCAGAAAATGTATAAAGTTTAGACTAAAAATAAAATCAATTTTGCATGAAATTTTAGGAAAAAAAATAGTTATCTTTAAAAAGTTTACTCAAGTTGAAAGGAAAAGTTTTAGTTTTAACAAGCTAATGATGATTTAATTTCTAATTTTGAGAGCGGAATGCCCTAGGGCATAGCTCACTAATACGATGATGATGATGATAAGGTAGTTGGTGTTTCTAAACTTATACCAAATTGTACCAATCAAAGGATAGAGCCACAAAACTAATAACACATCCTCCAAAGTTAATTTTTTATTTCAATCTCATTCCTACAGTGAAATATACTAAATAAAATTAAACAGCTGATAGGGCAATGTAGAAGGAGCCTAAAAATTTAGAGAAAGGATAAGGGTGTTGGAGTGGTGTGGTTATATCATGAAGAAAATGAAATATTAACAGTGAATATCTTCTTTAACGTATTTATTTGGCATCAAAGTGAGTGAGAGAAAAATGATAAAAAGACAAATTGGTAGTGAGTGAGTGTTTTGATGGAGTTAAGGATGAAGACGTGCAGGACTCAAATTGGTGGAGTTTTGAGGGGATTTGTCATGTGACATAAATGTAAACACCACATGGTACAAAAGAGATAAGTATATTGTATTTTTGGACAAAATAAGAAAAAGAAGATCAATGCTCTCATGTCATGCCATTACACCTTAAAAACGGAATTCATATCATAAATTCAAATCAATGTGAAACAATAAACTATCACAAATACTCACGGTTAACCCTTCCTCATTCACTAACTAAGATAATTTCACCATTTTCAAACTAATTAAAATATATCATTTTTTTTATTTGAATAAGACCTTTTGAGTTTTTAAAATTTTAATTTTTTATTTAAATAAAATATATAAACTATTATAAAAAAATATTTTAGTAGTAAACTGCAAAGATATTAGTCAATGATATTTTTTTTTATTAATGATGATTCAGCTACTCTTTTGCTAACATTTTCAGAGACTTATTTATTTATTGTAAAAAAATTGATTGATATTAGTCAAAATTATTTCTAATTAGTATCCATTTTAACTATTTTGACTGATATTAGATGGAATTGTTTTTTCAATATTATTGATTAAATTTTTTTTGTCGACTTTTTAATTAATATAAGCTAAAAAAACTTTTTCAAGTGAGTGAAAAGTATTATAGTTAAGATTGGTGAAACTTTTCCGTCGCGTTAGAAATTTTTTTCTTGAACAAGTTTTTATAAAGGCATAGTAACATAGTAACGTTGATGTCACTTAAAAAAATCTTAATAAAACCAAAAAATAACATGGATAGATGACAACAATAAAAATAACTTTGCTTAACATTGTAAAAAAAAAAAAAGTTTCATACACATTGGTTTAAAAAACTTGACTAATGTCAATAAAAAAAGAATTCTACAACAAAAATAACTATAAGAATGTAGCTTAGTGGGATGGAATTTGATTGAAAATCACAAGAACAAGAAACAAAATATATCAGATTAAAACCCATATGCCATTTTATTTTTAACTTTGGTTTTTTTTTATTGCAGACGCCATGCCATTGATCATGTATAGATTTTGTTACGTGTCATACCGAACACTAATATATTGGAGGTTGCTGGCACAAATAATTTATCCTCAACTCACTTGTACCTTCACTGCAAACTAAACCCATCATATTTACATTCTGAAACGCTTTCCTAGTAAATAAAATTAATTTTTGAGAAACTGTCTGAATATTGTTGTCATCCTTCTTATTAACAAAATGAAAAACATGGGAAAGATTGGTGTGAATTCTGAACACCACCACTAAAGTGATGTGCTAAGATGTTTTAGGTAAAACGTTTGAATTTTTGCATTTGACAATGAATCATGGAGTCTTGTCATTAACACACACGCACGTAAACAGAAAGAGAAAGGGAAGAGAAGTTCAGAGTTGAGAGTCATGATTTGCACAGTGAGGTTGGGAGTAGGTAAATGCAGATAAGTTTGTTAACATTTGTCTATGTCAAAGTATACTGGTGCACGTGTGTCCAAATAGAGAGATAGAGAATTCAGGATTTTCTTTGGTAACCGTACCACCCCACATTTTAAAACTAAAATATGCTATTCAATTCAAACATTAACCGAATCAAGCTCTTGGTCTTGGTCTTGGTCTCAGTATTAGCTGGACTATACTGATCCAAACCAGAAAGGCAAGATCAACAAGATACGCTACACAATCATTATGTTCAGATCTTAATCCAACAGTCTCATACTATTATCATTTTCAATCCAAGCTCAAACAAAATAATGTTCATGCTAATGCAAATGCTAATACCAGCTACAACCCTTTAGTGTCTAAAGACAAAACCAGCCTAATTACACTTTAACATATCTTTCAATACATGTTTTTCGATAAAATCTATACAGAGAGACAACAGCATCAACCCCATCCGAAGCTCTTCTTGTTCCTATTCCTTTAAGCTCAAAAGTGGGGTTAATTTCACTTTTCATTGTAAAAGGTCCTTTATTTTATAACTTAGTAATTCCACAAACCATCAAGATCCAATGGAGCAACAGAAACAGAAACAGAAGGATGATTGTGATTGTCAAAGTGCCTCCTACCCATATCAAAATTTGAAGAGGTTTCAGGGTTGATATCAGTTGTAAGACCCGTTTCCTGTGAAACACTGATCATGTCCCTCTCTGACTTGTAATCATTACCATTGTTTTCACACATGGCTCTCAGAATGGTGTGGTCCTGCAGAGTGTAAACAGAACCGGGAAATGTCAAATTAGGCACAGCTTGAACAGCTTGAGTGGAGTAGAACGAGGCAGAAGGTGGCATTCTGGGAAGAAAGTCCAAGGGATTTGAAGAAACCCCATAGATAGAGTTGTTGAGGGAATCAAAGACCCCTTCTTGGTTTCTTTGAACATCAATTGGATTGGAGAAGCAGGGCACGTAAGCCGATTCATTGAGCGGTTTAGTGTTGCCAATAGAAGGCGAAGAATCCGAAAGGGGTGGTAGAGCAGAAGAACCCAATTCATTGGCAAAAGAGTCCAACCTCATTATCCCCGAAATATGAGTTTTCTTCCCCGCAGAACTTTTCTGAAACACCCTGCAGATCACCCACTCGTTCTGCCACAGAACAACAATCACAATCACAAAGAAACCAAAACAAATCGAAGCAGGAAACAAAGGAAGCACGGTGAGAAAGAGAACAATCAAAAGAATTAAAAAAAAAAAAAAAAAGAATAACAGTAGAATACCTTTGCAGTTTTGGGGAGGTTGTGAACAGAGAATTTTCCCTCAAGTCTGTACTCGTGCATGACCCAGTTGCTTTTCTCTCCTTTGGGTGCTCGACCTCGGTAGAAAACGAGAGTTTTTTTCATTCCGACCAAAGATTTTCCTCTGAAAATCTCTTTGTCTTTCCCCGTGGCTTTCCAGTAACCGGCTTCAGTGGCCCGGTTGGTTCTCAAACCAGTGGGGTATTTTCTGTCTCTGACACAGAAAAAGTACCACTCCTTCTCTCCCATTTTGGCTTTCCCTAGAGAAGGTCCAAGTTTGAATTTGAAAGAAAAGAGAAAATGAACAGAAAAGCGAAGTAGATTGGATTGTTTTGACTCACATGGCAAATCCCAAGGCTCAGACTTGTTGAGGTCGACTTCTCCAATGGCCCTAGCGCAGAAGTTGGTGTCAATAACCTTCTTGTAGAGGTAATGGGTTATAAGCTCTTCATCAGTGGGGTGGAAGCGAAATCCCGGAGGCAAATCCATGTGATGGTCTTCCTTAGAAAGCAGCGAAAGGTTTTCCATGTGAAGAAAAAGAAAGGAAGTTGATGGGAATTAGAAGAGAAAGGGAAGGTGGAGTTGAAGGTGGAGATATGAATGAGAGGGGAAAGGAAAGATAGGAAAACAAGGTCATAAATACTGCTGTTTGGGGGAGGGAGGAAGAAACGTGGAATGTAAGGTAACCTCCTTTGGTTGTTTATAGCCTAAGCCCACTTCTCTCTTCCAACTTTTCTCTCATAACAAATTCTTCTCACTCATCACCCTCCTTCCTTAAATTCCATGCATCATCATGCTAAGGTAGTTACTAGTTACCTACTTTTTCTTATCTTTACTCTCTACTTTATCTACATCTCCACTGCATATTCACCAAATACTCATATCTCACTGCCATTAACTCCCCTCATCAAACTCAAACCATCTTCAATTTTCTTCTCATAATTAAATGCTTTTCATAAACTACAAAACTCAACTTTTTTTTAATTCTAACACTTATGTAATGCACATAAATGTTCTTCTAAATTCAACACCATCATCAATATATTTCTTTTTCAATTAAATTTAAACTTTTAATTCAATCATCTTCACACTCAAATTTTTCATTAAATGCGAATGTATGTATATTACTCAAAATTTAATTATAGAACAACACAACCAACATTTTAATTTCAGACAGAAGAGGAAAGAACGATTGTAATGAACCAGAGTAGATGATGTATGTTTTTCCACCCATGAACTTGAGACTTTCTCACTGTTCTTTTAAAAAAAAAGATTCTGCATTTGTATACATACATATATAATAAGATATAATAAAAAGAAGAGTATTTGTGAAGCTATAATATTCCCAGCTGTATTAATGCAACCAATAATAGATCATACCAGCTCGTTCTGCATCTTCCTTTTGAAAATCAGTTACATCACTTTTTTGTAATGAAATTACAAATATGGTCTTCAAGATTTATTGGGAACAAACAATAAGCAATAAGATAAATAGTTTCCGAGGTAGACATGGTTTTTAAGAATTAAAAAAAGAAATCCATAATTGCGAAGCCACTTTTGTTTAAGTTGAATCTTATGTTATGCGTACTAATGTTGAATTTGAAAAATTAGTAATACACAACCTTAAATTAAGAGACATATAAACTGTGGGAAAGACAAACGAAAAAGCTGTACTTGAATCTTGGATCAACAACAAACTAGTGTCGTTATAACGCCGTCTTTGGCCAAATCAGAAACAATGATATATATATATATATATATATATATATATATATATATATATATATATATATATATATATATATATATATATATATATATATATATATATATATATATATATATATATATATATATATATATTACATGGAACTCACACAACTCCACCAAACCTTGTTCTTTTCGAATTGATTTTATGATGCTTATAATAATATTGTATTTTGAGATGAGATGTAAAATACTTATTCATTGTTAAGTTTAATGTAAATTTCAATTTTCATAATTAATCACACATGATTAATGAAAAATAAATACTTGGTAATTTTAAGTGTTATTATCAACAATTATGTGTTAAAAAAAGTATCAATTTAAATTTTTCTATTAAATAATAACATTGTCAACATTATATTATGCCATAGCAAAACATAAAGTAATATTAAATAAATAAAAAAATTTAATTACAATGCCTTGAAGTCTATATGTAACTAGAATGTCGTGTAAGATAATATTGTTTATTTTTACAGTCATTATTTAAATTAATATTAATTTAATGTAACAGTGCATGAAAACCAAACTTTTTATATGAAAATAAAATGTTAATGAAAGAGTGTATTTGCGTTAGGGTTGAAATTTGGTTCATTCGCAGATAGAATAAGAATAGAATAAATTAAAATATTTCATAATTACGATTGTGCTTGTTTTACAAAATAAAAATATATTTCTGTAAATTTAAATTTAGAAATGTAATATTTTCATTTTTCTATGTTGTTACAAGCTTTGGAAAATTATTTTTGATATTATTTTTCAATTTTAGGAGAGCGGGCATAACATGATTTATTTTACTTCTATTCCCGAAACGATGGGTGAGAAAACTATATTCTAAAATTATTTTCTAATTCACTTGATTTTTCATTATAATTCTTATTAATTATCTTTTACTAAATAACTTTAATAATTAAACTTACTTTTTAATGAATGTTAGTTTAGAGTTTATAGAACACATGAAGAACAAACCAAAGTGCATTGTTTGTCATTTGAAAAGTTGTTATTTCCTCAATGAATTAATGTGCAGATGTTTTAAGAAAATAAAAAATTAGAATGGGAGATATTATTGACTTGGGTGGTTGCAAAATGATGGACAAATTTGTTGGTCTTTCATAAGCAAATTTGTCTAATATGTAAAGCAAATATATGCATAACCACTTTAACAACTTTTCATATTACAAAATTACCATTTTGTTTTCTTTATTACATTTTAACAGCGTCAAAATCAGGTAATATGAGATGAATTATGTAGGAGATTTTATTAGTTCATACAAAAATTGTAAAATGTATTAAGAAAATTAGCTTGTTAAAATGATATCGTTAAAAAATAATTAAATAAAATCAATTTTAAAAACAAAAATAAATAATTACTATATTTATTGAATTAGATATTATTTTATGGACAAAAAATTATTCACATCTAAAATAATTTCTAAATTTATAAACTAATTTAATTTTTAAATTATTATCTAATTAATTAATTGATAATTAATTAAATACTAATTTAGAAACTAATTTATAAATTTTATTAATAATAAAATTATTTTAAATACTAATATTTTTTTAGTTTTTAAAATAATATATAATTTAGTTAATATGATAATTAATTTTTTTTATTTTTAAAAATGGTTTTTATTTAATAAATTTTTTTTAGTATCACTTAAGCTACCTTATATAATTTGTAATGGATGATATGTGACACAAGATAAGATAAGTTAGCTTACTAACCTATATAACTCACACTACACCACACATGACATGCATAAATTCCTTCCTCACTACACTACACATAAAGATTCCTTCCTAGTTCTTCTCATGAGTTCATTTCTTTCTCTCCTCAAGCATGAATTTAATTTCTTCTCCTATTCATATATGATAATATATGATAAGTTTTCACTCTTTTCTCCCCTCAAGCATGCAAAGTCAATAGCATGACAACAACTATCGTGACCACATCTAAAAAAATTATCACGACAAAAAAATTATTAAATAACAACTAAATTTAGAAATAAAAATAATAATTATTATATTGATTAAGTTAGATATTATTTTAGAAACTTAAAAATTATTGATATCTTAAGTGATTTTTATTAATAAAAATTTATAAAGTAGTTACTAAATTGATATCTAAATTAGTTATAAGTTTTAACTACTAATATTTTACATTCTAAATTAGTATTTAAAAGACTAATAGTATATAAAACCTTTATTCTATTGGTTAGATACCAATTTAAAAATTACTTTATAAATTTTTATTAATAATAGAAATCACTTTATAAATACTATCTAATTTAGTTAATATAGTGACTAATTATTTTTGGTTTATAAATTTAATTACTATTTAATTTTTTTTTTGTAGTGTAGAAATATTTATATAAATTTTAAGTTTATAATATTGATAAAATGTATTTTAATTATATTTCTAATTTTGACTTTTAATTAACTCCAAACCTTTATAATCTTTAGTTTATACATAAGTTTTCTAATACATATATTTTGCTTATTATCGTTTTATAATTTTTCATATGTTGTATTTATTATCATTCATATATATATATATATATATATATATATATATATATATATATATATATATATATATATATATTACAACATTTATATTTAAACTTAAGATAAAATTAAAATAATTTATTTTCAATATATTTCACTGTGTTAATGATGTAATAGTTAAATATGATAAAGTATAATACTAAAATCAATATAAAAGTATCACAGCTAAACTAAACAATGTAATATATAAAAATAATGTAAATATACAAATAAAAAAATCTATCAATAACAATATTTCAACATATAATTATGAAATAGTAAACTAAATATTTTAAAAGATTAATTACATATTTTTTTACTAAAATTTTATATTCATGCAAATTTTATTATTGAGTTTTAAATTTCATAAAATTTATTTTATAAATTTTAAAATTATACAAATTTTATATTTTTATTTTGAGATTAACACAACCCCTTCCCGTAGAAAGACACATTAAGTACGTCTATTGTACTGATCATACTAATACTCTCAAGAGAGAAGCACATAACAAGATAGTAAAAGATAAAACAATTGAAAATAAAAAAAATTAAGACTTAGTGATAATATATATTTATATGGTGACACCAATCACAAATAACTTAACGTAATACTACAAAACTATCACAAAAGTCTAAACAATAGAGTTTTATGATTCACAATAACTCAATCACTAAATGTCAACATTTTAGTTATTAAATATCATAAAATTAGTTTGTGATTCAATGATGTTTACCACTTTGTCATTAAGTAACGATAAGAATAAATATTAAATTGAAAAAAAAAATGATGATTATACAAAAAACATACTTCAGTTGAAAAAATTATCATTTGACAAGGTTTAACCACCATGTTTATTTATTATTAAAACAGTCGTTGATTTATTCCACGCTACTAAAAACTTGTCTATTGTAAAGCAACCAAGATTAATATTATTTAATTACTAAGTTTAGTTACTAATCTAAAACCATAGTCAACATACCTTGCCCACATAGTTGCAAGCAAAAAAGAAGAAGGTGTATGAGTGAAAAACAGAGTAAGGTGTAGTACGAGTATTTGAATTTTGTAAATAATATAGTTAAGAGTGGATTTAAAATGAATAAAATTATATTTAATTTTAAAAAATGAATATATAAGATAACATCATTAACTGCATATAATTTATAAGTTATAAGTTTGTTTTGAGGTGGTGAAGTGGGTAATGTTTCTCCTGTTCCGACACGAGGAAATGAAATAGAGGAGGATGTGGAAGAATGGCAATGCTCCAAAATCTTAATCACAAATCATGATTATATATATTATCAAGTTAGGCAAATGTCATTCAAATGTGATAGATGATTGTGTTGCCTGCTTCTTCTTTCAAACCATTCAACTAATTATTTGACTCTTTCATTCCACTGCCTAACTTTTGGAGCTTTTATGTATGGAATTATTCCATTCACAGAATCACCAATTTCAATATATAAATTGCTATAACATTCATTTTAACACCTCACAATAACTAATGTGCAATTCTATTGGTCAAATATATAACTAATACTGTTTTAATAATCTCATTCACATAAATTACCATTAATTAAGTCATTGAATATGTTTCATTATTTTAGCTAAAATGTTGTTTGGATATTATTAAACTTCAGGTGAAAGTTTTACAATTGAGAAAATAAAAAAGTATGAATTGTATTTTAATAAAATTATAATAATTTATTTTCTTAGGTCTAAAAATATCTAGAAAGAAGCCTAGGACACACTTGTGGCTGAAATTAAGGGTTTGTAGTTAGTTATTGAGTGGTTTGTATTCATAAAAGAAAGCCAACAGACCTAATTAGCCATAAGATGTGTCCAGACTTACCTGTTAATAGCTGTATTAAGATAGCAATAGATACAATGCAAATTGGGATGCCCAAAAACCTTTAAAATTCTGTGTGAAGAAGATATTTGCACAAGATTACTTTAATTAATCAAATGTAGGAAATTGTGATACTTTGAAAATGTTTATTTATTAAATAATGAAATATTATTTGGAAGAGATGAACAAATTGTGAAAAGTAATTTTAGCTCGAAACTTAGCTAGGTAACTTAAATGTTTCTAATTACATCGTAAAAATAATAAATTATCCCTTCTCAATTAAATCCATCATTAATTTATAATAATAATAATAATAAACTACTATTTAGTTCAAGAACAACCTAAATCCTTATAAACATTTGAATGAGAGTAAATAAAGTAGAAAAGTAATGTTATGTATATTATCCATGATTAGCATGTAAAAAAATGTATTAAAGTGGTGATAGGGTCTTAATAGTTAGTTTGTCTTTTGCTTCATTTTAAAGTGGAAAATTAACCAAAAAGTAATATGAGAAGATTCAAGACTTGCTCTATCTATAAAAAAGTAGGAAAGCAAAAAGCTATCAACTTCTACTCATTGCTTTGTGTCTTTTCGTAATTTACTTTATATGTGTCAATGGAAATGCCACAATTTACATTAGACGTGTGAGTTTGGTTTGATTAAAAATAAGTGATTTAGAGATACTAGTTTGAGATGATTTGTAGATGACAGTTTGTAAATTATCCATGTTTATGGATTACACTCACGTGATACTCGTAAATAAATTACATAAATACAAAATCATTTTAAAAAGTTATCCAAAGATAATTTTGACTTTTCAAAAATCACTTAACAAAGATTTCACTTTTATCAAATCAATCAATTACATATAAATATACAAAAAAATTCGCTCGTTTCTACTTTTTTTTATTCACTGATACACGTTAAATTGTTTTCTACTTTATTTTATTTTTCTTCAATTTGTTTTGCTCCTTATTTTCCTTAATCACGTCTAAACATAAGCTAAAAGACGGGAAAAGTGAAAAACTATAAATAAGATCGTACAAGCTTCAGTACCCATGACTTTATTTTTTTTATTAAATATTATTTTAATGAAACACAAAAAATGAGATGCACTTCGATTTATTTTAATTTATTCTAAATTTAAATAAAATTAAACTAATATTTCAATTTTATTTGGATCAAATTTTGTTAGTATAAAATTATTAGACATTTTGTATAATAAAAAGATATATGATTAAAACAGTTGTATGTTTGTTGTCCAACTTATATTTATAAATCAATTTTATATTTATAAATAAATTACGTAAACTTACAATTAGAATACAAACTTGTTATGATGTTTTAGTGAATATAATTTTAATATAATTATAACATAATCAAAAACAAAAAATTCAAAGGTTTTTCATATTTATCTATATTTCTTAGTTGCAAATTAAATCAAAAGATATAATATTACACTTAAATAGAATTATTAGTTTGGTTCCATTTTTTAAATTAAAAATTGAACAAATCAATTGAAAAAAAAATCTAAAACAATTTTATTTGATGAATATTTTGTTATTTTTTTAATTAGTTCAATTTTAAACCCTTAATTATGAGAATACTTAACAATTTTTTATATTCTAAAATAATATTTTTTATTCTTTTTTTTCTAAAGCAATATTCTTTATAAGTTATTTTTTTCAACAATACCCTTACATCCATTTATGCAAAATTATAAAATTATTATTGTAACATGGTAATTCTTCTTCCTCCCAATTATCTCTCTTTATCACTCTCTGTTTTTTATTTTTTTAAGATTTCGTCTACATACCTCACCTATTTCAAAATCTGATCACACATTGCAATAGTTGAAGAGTCAATAATCATTTTTATCCAATTATATTTTCAAACAAAATAAGTTTTTATTTACTCTAAAGATCTTTTGTTTTCTGATCTTCACTATGTTTTTATCATCAATCTTGATGGGACCAGTTGAGAAAAGTGATAATCTCAACTTGTTCTACCACATACTGAAATTCTATTATGTTTGGATAACTTACTATAGGTCCTTACATTTTGGAATAATCCTACTAGTTTTGAAAATTTCCTTGAAAACAGACAATTCAGGAAGAGAAGCTACTTGTATGTTGATTGAAATGGTTTTAAATAAAACTTGAAAAAAATATATTTGAGTTGTTGAAAATGTTAGATTTCTGGTACAAGTTGGGGTTTTAGTTTGCAAAAATTGTTAAATTCGCTTAGCACAAGCCTAAGCGCATTGAGGTGCAAATGTTCGGTATTTTTGGCCCCAAATCCGTTCAACACTTTCTCCTACACTTAAGTGAATTTTACATGCACAGTTAGGGGAGATCTTGAATTACAATTTTGGGGTACTCTCGATCTTAAATCTGCTCAACAAAATTTTCCCTACTAAAAAATCATTAAATAAAAATTAATTTTATAAACTAGAAATAATTAGTTGTTATATTGACTAGATTAGATACTATTTTAGAAACTAAAAAAAAACTAGTTTTTATTATTGATAAATAGTTTCTAAATTGGTATCTAATTAGCTACTAAGATTTTAACTACCAGTTATTTAGATTCTAAATTTGGTAGAAAAACCTTGGTAGTTAAATATATATCAATAATAAAAACCAATTTAGAAACTAAAATATTATATATATAATATTTGAAACGTGTGTTTTTATTAAAATATATAAGTTTTATTAAATCTAATACATATTCTAATATTTAGCTTTTTAAAAAGTATTCATAAAATATTGTTTAAAAGAGTAAACAAACCAAATGGACTGAGAAAAAAAAAATATCTTATTTGTGTGATTTAATTTGAAGTTGGTTTGTAAGATACAATGAGGTTATAACAAAAAAATAATTTTAATTTCATACACAAACATATATTAAGAATAAAATCAATTAAAATAATATATCCAAGCGTATCACGTGAGAAGTGAAGATGTGAATGCAACCATTTGAAACCGTGTCATTCTTTTTCTTTAAAAAAAATGTAGACATGCGTTAATGCGTAGGCATACTTAAAATTCACGTTCAATACTACTCGTTTAAGTTAAAATGTTATCCTCTTTTTTGTATTTAAAACTCGTTTTTTAAAAAACTATTCCTTTTTATGTTGTTTTTTCAATTTCAAAATAATATTTAAATCAATTATACTTTTATTTTCATTTTTATTTTGTGTTGAGAATTATTTATAGATAGAAAATTTTAAAAAGTATAATAAATGACTTATTTAAAATTACATTAATAAATAAAAACAATAAAAAATAATTAATTAGAGAGAAAAAACTTAAATAATTATTATATATATACTAAAATTATTAAATAAAAATTAATTTTAAAGATAAAAATAATTAATTATTATATGAGCTAAATTAAAAACTATATTATAAACTAAAAAATTATTAATATCTAAAATAATTTATATTATTAATACATAATTTTTAATTAAAATCTAATAAACTACCAATTTAAAAGTAATTGAAACTCATGTGCCCTTCATTTCCTTCCTCTTTCACTACCGTTAACATTCACTAGCAACCACTCTCCTTCCCTTCCTCCCCATCCTCAATCCACACCCACATTCAACCTTTTCTTCAACAATATATAATCACACCAAAAAACACATACTAAAAACCCTCATTTCTCAAACAAAATAAAGAGCTTTTTGTCATATTTTTTTTTAATATTCTGGCAAGAATAGTAAAAAAATGTTACTTCCTCTATGCAAGAGAAATTAAATTAAGGTGGGATTCCACATTTAAAGCAAATATTTTTTTATTTTCATGAAAAAAGAAGAAAAAGATTGAATGAATGAAAATGAAAAGGAAAAGGAAGAAGGAAGAGGGAGATTGAGGGGAAAAAAAGAAGTAGGGGTTGGGGAAGGGAAAAGTGCATGGAGGAAAGAAGGAGGAAGAGAAATGATAAATGATATGATGAATGATTAATTTAAAGTGGTAACACAAAACAAAAATAAAATCTTAATCCACTTTAAAAATATAAAGAATGGAACCAAAGTATTTAAAAATTAAGAAACGAAAGTAAATATTAAAAGATAAAAAGCAAATAAAAAATAGAAAAAAGAATTAATCTCTTGAAAATGATATAAAAGAAAGGTGAATTGAGAAAGAAGAGGGAATATTCGTATTTGATCCGATTGACTAAGTGGCATTGTGGAATCTGTTTTGAGTGAGAGTTATGGCGTATCTTTGCTTCGCAGCCATTAAATAATATTTATATCATTCATTATATGACTTGTGTGTACCTTTGGTGTTATCGAAACAAGGTGGACAACAATTTTAGTCACTAACACCAAAAAAAAATAACACTCTAATGGGAATATTTCAGGACTAAAATACCATATACAACGTCTAATACAAATATATATAATTTCTATTTATATGTTCATTTCTTTATGTTTTTAATAAAATGTGCATAAGTCTAATAACTTTTTTTAAGAAATAATTTCTCTTTGTAAATTAGTGATTTTTTAAAATTTTATTATTTAATAAACACTTGTTAATTATATTTATTTAACTTGATCCATTCTTGTAGTCTCCGTCAATACAACTTGACGATATTTCAACATTTGAAAATGGAATCAAACTAAAACTTTTCACTAAATTTAGAACTATTCAAAAGTCAATACGTAGTGAATTATACACATAGTTTATTGGCACAAGTACTTCCATAAATAGTTTTAGAAGAAAAAAAAAGTTTGTCTGCATACTAAAATTAGCTTTATTATAAGTTCAAAAAATAAAATTTTAAAGAAACTATATAAAAGAACTTATACTAAAATAACTTATGCATAAGTTAATTTAGCCTATGGATATACTAATTTTATTTATCCTTTTAGAACACTTTTTATAAAAAAAAATAGTTTATCCCAAAAAAATCAAAATTAGTATTTAAAAAATAATTTAATAAAATACTTATTTAGATGCGTTAAAAAAATTGAACAATGAAATTTGTAATATAATTACAGTTCAAAGGTAAAATATACAGTTAAATCTAAATATTACTTTACACAAAACCAACTGACACTAAAACTGGATAAAGTTAAACATTTATCCTCTAATTAATGGAAATTCTGCTTGGTGTTGGAGAATCAATCACAATTGTTTTAAATTTTATGAGATTTTTGGTGATTTGTTTCTATAATGGGAGAGGAGGATCTATGTGCTGTGTTTATTCCCCCACAACGTTCCCAGATAATGGGGATTTATAAATTCAATCTTATTTTTATATACGTCTTTATGTATTGTGGTTTTCTAAAGTCATTTTTTAAGAGATCAAATAATTTGAACATGTTCATTGCATTTTGGCCTAAACCATAAAAGTAAAAACACATTGGATTTAAAAAACATATCTGCAGTATATTAATTTATTTTTTCTGTAAAGAAAAGGTTGGATGCTAAGTTATTGGTTTTGATGAAGCAGCTAACATAAATTTCCATTTAACCAATGGTGTGACGAAATGAAGAGTGTTAGGTGTTGAAAATAAGAATGAGTCCAAAATGAATCATGGCACAAAAGTTCCCAAGATAAAACAAAGATAAATCAGACTTGATTTGAACAGCGAAGCAGATCATTGAAATAGGAAATGAAATTTGCTTCTCCTTTGTCATTTTCACCACAAAGTAGGATCTGCCAATTAAATTGATTGGCTCATAGGCTTGGTGGGTTAGGCAAACTTATTAACATTCTACTTTTATAATTTGTTCAACACTTATATTAGTTTACATGCACTAAAGTAAAATGTATGCAGAAGGTGCCACGACTTAACCAATTTTTTTATGTTTTTGTACTGTAACTTTTGGATCACTCATGCAAACTTAAGTGTTAAACGAGGCCTAAATTATTTATGGTGAGATGATTATAAACTCGTGCCAGCTTTTTGAGCTTCTGGTTTTAGATAACTTCCAGATTAAAGGCAACATTCCCTAATAATTGGTAAAGGTAGAGAACTTGTGAGAGTTGCAAAGAAGAAAGGGACTAGCACCGAATGGAATTGCTGCATAGAAACCACTAATATAGAGATTGGTGGCAATTCATTGGTTAAGTTTTTATGTTTTGCCATTTCTTGAAATTTTGGGTGGAAAGAGTACATGGTCCAACATTGAACAACACGGTTTATAATTGAAGGAGTCTCTGAATAGTGTCGGATAATGTTTGAAAAGTAGAAACTAAAAAGATAATATAGTTTGTTTAGGACACTCTCATTACATATAAAGATATTAAGAGTGTATGTAGTGTATGATTCTTAACACCTACTATTAGCCTGAAAAATTGTTGTCATAAATAAGTTGCATTCTAGTTCAATGTAAATTACAATAAAACTGCTTTCAGTACATTTATGCTTTTTTCTAAAATAAAAATAATATAATACAAAGTATTTATTTCACTTAATTAAATTTTAAAGTGTAGATAATTTATATTTTTTATCAAATTACTATAAAGATTAACTACAAAACTCGTATTAATCTAGGCCATCAATATGAACATTAAATTCATCTTTATAAATAAATTGATAATGTTAAACCAAAATATTTATAATAGTATTTATTATTTTCAATCACTAAATACCTTAGATATTGATTTAAGTACCTTTTATAAATACTCTGCGGATTAATCAAAAATAAAAACAAAAATTACTAAAAATTGATAAGAATAAATCTAAAGTCATAATCTTCACAATAAAAAACATAACCTTAGCTCACTTGACAATGGAAGTTATTATTTGGATTTAAGCATACTTTTTTATCCTTAATTTCTACTTGTACAAGTTTTCAGTTTTAAACATTTTTGTAGATGTGATTTTTTTTAAGCACTGTCCCATAACTCGCGGGTTTAACCCAGATTATCCACGCTTAAATCCAAGTAAATTATAAATAAAAGAAATTCTCTTTAAAGTTTAAATTAAAACATTCTCTTAATTGTTTGCTACTACGATGTATTATTCTGTGACTAAGTCAAGTATTCAAAGAGTGGAAAATTGGAAAAACCAACTACACAATGAATGAGATCAAATATCATTAATGAAAAAATTGATATTGGTTTGTACTTTGTTACCTAATGTCATGTACAATACATTTTCTATTTAGATTTTATTTTTTATTTTCTATTTTGTATTTGGATGTTAGTTGGATTAATATTTAATTTTTTTTAAAGACCATGTGTGTTTAGCAATGGGCACAATAGTACTTATATTCTATCTATTGTATACGGTATCATACTGAACTAGATCATACTAAAAAAATATTCATAAATCACTTTTCTTAACGTCCTTATAAATAAATACGATAAACAAGAATTTTCTGAACCTCGTTATAAATAAATACGATAAAAAACAAGAAAAAGTGATTAATAAAAAAACTTATATTTATTTTTATTATGTGAGATAACTTTAATTAGCGATTTTTAAACATAAATTCTTTACCTATTTTAATTTTATTTTTCACAGTTATATAATGTTTATGTTAATTTTTATTACTAAAAACTTGAAAAGTTACTTCAGTGTTTAAGAATAGTATATTTTATAATTTTTATGAGTTTTATTAGAAAATAATATATGTAAATAATTTAACGCTTTATTTTTTATACAATTAAGTGAAATATTTTGGGATAAAAAAAAGTGTGATGCTTTGAAAAAAAAAAACAAAGGAATTTTCAAAAATGAAAGGTTTAAAATTTTTAAAAAAATTAAAAAAAAAGTGGCCCATGCAGGTCTCGAACCTGCGACCTTCGCGTTATTAGCACGACGCTCTAACCAGCTGAGCTAATAGGCCAGTTGTTAGTATATCAAAAGGTTTAAGTAGAGATATTAATTATTTTTCTTAATTTCAGTGTGTGGGAAAATAGGTTCAGAATTTTTTGGTATTGGGCTTAACTATTCCATGAATTCGTTGACGGTTGGGCACGCGCTTATTTTATCAACGAAATGTATAAACCATTTCACATTTATTTTTACAATTCTATAAAATCAATTTCACTGTTTCAACATTTCAACCACTGAACTTTAAATGATTTCATCATTTATTATTATTATTATTATTATTATTATTATTATTATTATTATTATTATTATTATTATTATCCTATCGTTGATTGATTCAATAATTCTTATGCTGTACTTTTTACTGTGTCGTCTACTTATTTTTATGTTTTAAAATACAAAAAAGTATAATACATGTTGGTAGAGGAGAAAGTTCTCTCTTATTTAATTAAAATACTGTCACTATTGCAGTTATTACTATGTCTGACCACTGCTAAAGTTTAAAAAAAAACTATTCCCATTTTTTCATCAACACATAGTTTTCAATTATAGCTCAATTAATGAGTTGTAATACATAAATAATATTTTTTTAATGTTTTAACTCTCAATGTTAAGGATTAAATTAACATGAAACTAAAGTTCTAAATGTACATTTAGAAAAGAGAGATCAAATAAATTAGTAATCAATTAAATTAAGTTTTAGATTTACCGTGCTTAGTTTTACATCTATCACTTTAGAGTGTTTATATTAAAAGAAAATAACACTATTCTTCTGTAATAAGATGTATGAAGAAAGTTTGTCCACATTGTCTTGTATATTTTGGTCTTTTCTATTATGGTATCTGGGTTCTGATTATGATTGTTGTTAATTTTGTAAGAGTCTTATTTCCAAATCATTGATGGAATCGTTAGAGCTTCTACTCACCAATGCTTTATATCCAACTTGAGAAAGAGTATCATTAACTCACTTTCATCGTCCATTACAGAGTGTTATATGGAGAGATACAACCTCAAGCATATGCTCAGACATGAAGGAGAGATTCTCTTAGGAAGACTTGTTACAGATCGTTTATATATAGAACACTTATTCATCCCTTCAACAAGGAGAGTTAAATGTTATTGATTATTTCATAAAATTAAAAATCCTTTGGGATGAGTTAGAAATTTTTCGTTGTTTGTAATTGTGAAATCAAATTTGTTTCAGCCCCTTTCTCATTGTTAAAAAATATAAAGTTCATGATCAAAACATTAAAGTTCTCAGAAGATTAAATGAAGGTTATTCTACTGGCAAATTTCAAAATCATGGTCATGGATTTATTGTCTCCTCTTAACTGTGTGCGTGTCTTCTTTGTTGATTGAATTAAAGAGATGAATGTTTGATGATGCAATTAAATAATCTAAGGTGAAGGCAGGAGCTAGTAAGGAGACCGAGAAAATAGTAGTAGAGAATATGTAAATCCTAACAGTTACTACATTTCAAATTTCCAAGAAAAAACCAAAATCATATTCAGGTCTATGTGACTAATTCAATTCACAATAATCTGGATTTCTGAAGGAATAACTGGGACATTAGCAGTTTGGTTTCCCTTAGAAACAATATCGGAACTTAATAACATTCTTGCAGAAATCACAAATTACTAACTTGTCTGTCTCTTTTAGTTCGTAGGTTCTAATAGTGACATACCACATTTGTTATTGCCTGTGTCATTTCACTCTTTATCATAAAATTAATCTTATTCATGTTTCATTCTAAATTTGTTAACCCAGGAACTAATGATATTTGTTAACCCAGGAACTAATGATAAATCGGTAAACTTTGACAAATTTGTAATGTTTCCTGTTGCATTTCAGTTTCGTGTTTTAATCTCATTTATGTTAATTTACACGGACGCTTCGATCTTCTTTATGATGTACAGGACCTTACATGTTTCCATTTCGTTGATGCAAAGATTTTTGTTCGTTTTTTACGAAATACTAATGTTTATAGAGCAATGAAACTGTGTTTTTCTCAGTTTCAATTCAGAGACTTAAGAGATTTCCGTTAATAAATGTACAAGAAAATTGTTTGAGACGAGATAATTTAAACATTTGATTCCTTGTTCCGGTTTGAAATCCAGAAATGAGTTAACAGCATTCCCAAATATCAGACCCATTCAATATATTTTTTGCTTTGAAACACAGCATGTCCCATGACACTTAATACCACTGATGTTAACACTGATTTAACATGGTAAATAAGTGTTAGATCCAGCCCTTCAGAGAGTTTATCCAAGTCACTGTTAAACTCATTATGAATTGAAATCATAGATGGCCTTTTAGCTAAATTATGATTGCATTTGGGGAGAACAAAAGTTATATTATTACTTCTCTAAGGGCATGGAAATCGTGAGAAAAAGGATATTGGAAAGGCTTATACACGTCCGTTCAGGTATTAGGTTAGTATATTTAAAAACATGTTATCAAGCACATAACACAAATGTATTTGTCGCCTAGCAACTCATCACAAAATTAGGCTACGCTAGGTAATGAAGCCAAAAGCTGATTACAAAATTCCATGGATTTAAGCTTCAAAATTAAATAACAAGACAGAGGTAGACAGATTAAAAGGTGAAAAAAACTTCTTAAAAACATATTCCAAAAGCATATCTTGCAACATGTAGCAATGATTTTCTTCAAAGATATTTGCATCGCATAATTAAAACTTAACTACGTACAACAACATAAAGACACAACAGAGACTACAAGCCTTCATTAACACCGATGCCAAACGTTTATTTCTTAAGACGCTTTTGGAGCCCGAATTTGATCAAGCTTCAACAAAAGAATCTTCAAATCTCCGTTCTTAGTGGCAATCACCAGGCTTGTAAAATACAGAAAACAGGACCAAATTTAATGGCCAAGGAAGCTGTTATTTTTATGGAAAGAACGTCAGCGCCTTTCAATAACAAATAAATCAATACTTCAAAAAATAACTAATTCGTATCCGAACAAAGAAATAAGACCAAATGACATAAACACCATAAAAAAGACATGGCCTCAGAGGTAGTGACAATTTAAGATATCATCATAAACACATCTGATACTACAAACAAATGAGTACATCATTGGCCAAATCAATACTAGCAGAATCATTAATCAATAGTACACATTATAAAGTCCAACACTACACATTTTGAAGCTATAACTCTAAGATGGGGTTATCCCAAATCTAATTTCAGTATCATTCTTCAACAGTTCAATATTAAACAAAGTTATAAATATCTCTTGTAGAACACATAAGATCATCAGAACATCGTCAACCTAGATATTTCTTTTCAAACAGAGCCTTACAAAGTTGGAGACTTTCCTAACAATTAATTTCTACATATGTATCATGAAAACTTCTTTATGCATCGGAGAGATTCCCAAAGACAAATCAACATCCTTAGCATAAGTACTGATGTCCCTGTCTAAGTTATCGTCATTTGCAAATGATATAACTAAACTTAAACAACAAATTCAAATACTTCACTAAAACAAATTCAAAAACACAAAAAAAAAAAGAGACATGAACGCATCAGAGAGATTCCCATTAGACGAAGTCAACATTCTCCTTAGGAGTGCTGATGTCCCTGTCTATTTTGTCGTCATCTGCGTATGACTACTATATTTACAGGCTCAAACTATGGAATTTAATGGTTAGCACAAATGGGCACAACAAATATTAAAGCTAGATCAAAGCCATAAAAGTGCATTCAGCAAACCAGAACAACAACATTACAATTTCAATTCAATCCCGAAAACAATAATAAAGAGGGAGCAAAATGAAATGAGATTTTGGCCCACGAGTAGTGCAGCAAAATCCTTAAAACACTTTATTGTGCTAATCGTGGAGATTGAGGAAGATAAAGCTAGTGCCTCAGATCGAAGTTGATATCATAGAAATAAATCTCGGAGTATATTTAACACCATCATTGGCACACAGCAATTAGAGGCAAATTAATTCAAAAAGGGAGGAAAGACAATCAGACAAAACGAAAGAGAGTTGGATAGAGAAGAAACCCTATACCGATATCGCTGCTGCTGTGAAAGTTAGGGTTTGAGAACAATGGCTTCGTATATATAGAGAGAAAGAGAGGCGATAGTATAAATTAGGGTATAGGAGACGAAGCCGGTTTGTTGCTTTCACTCTCATGAAATCCTGACCGTTGGATGTACGTGTTTTACTACCCTACAAATTCACGATTAATATTCTTTAAAAATGTTTAATCGTAGTTTTTATCATTCATTACTTTTTTTTTAATTTTTAATTTATATGAGATGGCTAGGTTTAGTTTTAATATATAAAAACTAATTTTATCACTTTTTACTTAAATTTCTTGTGTTATTAATTTTATTTCAATACCTAAGTAATTGTGTTCAATTTTAATACATATAGTTTTAAATTTGGTATCTTAACATTAATTATCAATATTATAAAATT
This sequence comes from Phaseolus lunatus, assembly GCA_013389735.1. Lineage (NCBI taxonomy): Eukaryota > Viridiplantae > Streptophyta > Magnoliopsida > Fabales > Fabaceae > Phaseolus > Phaseolus lunatus. Next base: position 31,299,097 of record CM023859.1, read on the forward strand.
AGTGAGATAAATTTTAATACATATAGTTTTAAATTTGGTATCTTAACATAAATTATCAATATTATAAAATTAGACTCCGAAAGGAGAAATTTCGAGAGCTCTTTTACTTAAGTTGAAATTTAACATTTTGATACATTACCATGATAAATAAATATTTAGGAAAAACGAAAACTACTGGTAGAAGACAAAAACAGGGTGAATTTACTCTATTTTGAAAACAAAAAGTTTAAACAAGATTTTACTTTTTAATATAATCGATTTTTATTTTAAATACTTAAGAATGTACTTTTTAAAATTAAATATATGACCTATTGTAAGGACTTAAAAAAATGTTTAAGAATATAAATGGTATAACTGTATAAATTATAAATCTTTATTATTAAATTGTAAAAATTATAAATAGTAAAAGTTAATTATTCAAATATTATTTCAAAATAATTATTATATTTCTAGAACTTTTGTCTCTTTCATTTTTTTAACTTTTTTCTAAGATTCAAACCAATTTATTCATCCGTTCAAATACTAGATCACAATATTTTATAAGAATCATAGTAGAGAATAAAATAAGTTTATTGGATTAAAATATTCTTTACAGTGAGTTTTTCTTTATCTTTTTCTTGAGTCAGTTTTAAGAAATAGATTTATAAAGTTAGTATGAGTTTTTTTTAGTTGAGATCATATGCTTAAACATTAATCAAAACTTTCTATGTATATGTTTAATTTTTATGTGAGTTTTGTAGAGTTAAAGCTTGATTTCATTATGAAAAACAAGGGAAATTACATGGTTACATTGTCTTGAGTTTTTTGCAGGGAATTTTTTGCAGGAATGTTTTGGATGTGTAAATATATGAGATTTTGATTGTGTGTGTGTGTGAAGTCAATAAAAAAACATCAACAGTGTCAAAGAAATAATCCTAATTGATATTAGTTTAAATAATTGTAAGGACAACTAAAACAATTTCCGCCAACATCAATCAAAACTAATTAAAAAAAATCAATATTAATATTTTTGAATTATTTTTAAAATTATTTAATATTTAAATATTTTTTATTTAGTGATAATTGCAATATCCTTCATCCAAAGGAAAAGAATTAAAATTTAATAATTTAAAAATTTTTATCCAAACAAAATATTTAAAATGTTAGTTAATTTAAATTTAATGTATTTGACCATCTTAAAAATTATAAATATATTTTATCTAAATGAAAGATTATGGTTTCCTTTGCATCTTCCTCAAAACCCAGGTTAATAATAAATTAAACTTCCAAATGTAAAAAAATTAGAAGTTGGTTACTTTAAAAATTTTCTTTCATCATAAAAGTGCAAAATATGACGATTAGTCTTGATTGAGAAGTTTGACAGACCATCCTTAATATTTTTTTTCTAATAAATATTTGGTTTTACTCGGACTCAAATATGAAATCTCAATACAAATATTAAAGCACGGTTCTTTATCTAGCATTACAATATTAAATACTAATTTGAAACTTTGATTTATGAATAATATGCTAATCGATAAAAAGATTGTATGTGTGCCAAGGGACTAAGGAACAAATAAAGTTTGAATTTATGAAACTATTTATAAGACCATTAAAATAACTTTTGTACAAAATAAAAATTTACAGCTTGGATTAATCAATTCCAAAAATCTACTGGTAAAAGAGTTAGTGAGTTTAATACTGGTATGTGAATAAACTGCATCCTACAAGTCTTACAATATATACAACTAATATTGTCCACTCTTACGAACCTTGTTGACCTCATAGGTGGAGAGACAATCTAATCTGGTTTTTGTAGACATAATTTGCAAGCATTTTGTCATGACTTCATCAACTAACATCCTTGTCACTCGAAATAGGCTAGTATGAGTAGTCGAGTCAATGATTTACTGCAGAATATAGGAAATTAGAATCAACCTAAAGTCAAATTTTCTACAAAAAAAAGTAAGTCCAACATAAAGAATTCAAACACAGTAAATATTATCTTTTGTTTGAGTTCTGTTAATGCCCATTTAAGCGATTTTCGAAAATTCAAAATCTACCTTGAAACTATGAAGTATGAATCATTGAGACATAAAAGAATTGCTTACCCTGTGGTAGCCGTTCTCATTATACATGGCAATACCACAAGACCCCGTAGCTGAATTCCAAAATTGATGACCATTTTCGAATAGTGAACCAGAAAGATCAAAGTTGTTAACTTGGTAATCCACCGTGTTTGATTTATTGTTCAACGTTGTTAAATGTTTCGCTTCCTCAATATCTTGTGGAGGAGGGAATGTAAATTGGTCACAACGTTGTACATTTAAGTATGTTGTTCCATTTAACTCGTTCATTGCTCCACCTCCTTGTCCCAAAGTAGTCACTTGGGGAGAGCTACCAACTTCAAGTTTGTTGCTCCCAATATAACTTGAATAGCTTGGAATTGAAATGTCAGTGGAACACTCGGCGTCTCTATTGGTATTATCACTGTATGTTGTACAATTAAATCAGTAACGAGATTGAAAGATGAATGACAAGGTACTATAAAGCAATCTTAGGAAGAAAATTTGATAAACCATTAGTTTAATGAAACATATTAATTGGATGACATATGTGCTAGCTTGTCAAAATATACATCTTCAATGGAAATAATCCAGTTCCACACTTCCACTATCACACAAGTAGCACAAAGTTGTATAGATGAGGTAACCCACCTAAATGGTAGAAATTTTGGTTCATTTGGTAACAACAATTGATGATTATCATTATTCAAAAGCCAAGACAGTGGTTGAGATTCTTGTAGACTTGCCATCATCAAGGGTAATGTCATCCCTTCCTGTAACTACGAAGCAACAATATACCAAATAAATATTTTGAAAAGAAGAACAGGAAATGTTAAGAACGACAAAATTAAACATTTACTATACCTGGTTAGCACATTCAAGGGAAATGAATTGGTGCTTTCCTAAATTTTCCTGTTAATTTAAGAAAGCATGTTGACATGTTAAAATACAAACCTAATATTTCATTAGTTATCCATGGAATGGTGTAGTGGTCATTTGAAGATGACATAACAATATGGCTGGTCTGCATGAAACAAAAGTCTTACCTTCTGCAGGCCCACTCGATTGATTGATTCTCGTAACGAGTCTTCCATTTGCCCAAGATGCTCTAAATTGTTGATCTTCTCTAGATTATTCCAATAGCTAAAAAGTTTAAAATTTAAACAGAATATTAATTTATGATTATTACTTAAACTTTCATGATCCATAATTCATGAATGACAATATCAATTTTATATAGCATTATGTGTATTATGATATAGTTAATGTTAGTTGAGGAAAAATCAGGTAGAAGTTCAATGGAAGTTAATGTATATGAATTACTCAAATCTATAAAGTAGGCTCAAATCCAACTACTATAATTTCTATAACCATGAAAATCTAGATATTTAAGAAAGGTGAACAAGTATAATGGTTTCACTTCTCATACCGGTGCTGTGCTTCTACTCACAGCTGGTAGAATATGTGATACAAAATGTGAAATTTGATTGGATTTTCTTGCCCATTGCCCAAACATAAATGATGCATAATATATAAAATAGTATTAACTAATATAGCCTTCCTTTTGTAATACTATTTACCAGCTTATAATGCTCTAGTAACAAATCAAATGTTGACTAAACTCAATATCATAACTATGCTAGTGTTTTGTTTAAGGGAAGGGGATAGAAAAATATTTTGTATTGTAATTTTTTAATAAATCATTTTATATACAGAAAACCCAAATGTCAAGTAGATTGAAAAACATCAAAAGTTACAACATCAACTGAAATAATTTTGACATGTGAACATGAATGAGTATGAGCATAAAAGAACATGTTAAAGTTAGAATGCACATGAAAATGATGCATATGCCTGCTAGATAAAAGTAACCAAATGATTGCAAAACACTAAACCTGAAGAGGTCAAATGAATAATATTTCAACAAGAGAGCTTATAAAAACCAAAAAGAAAAAGAAATACTTTAACAACCAAAAGCTCCAAAGTTGCACCTCAGTCTCTGATGTACTTCTGTGAGTTGAGCTTGTAAAACCCTCACTTGATGAGATAATTCCTACAAACAGATCATAACATTTTGGTTGCTCAACTACTAACTTAAGATTCTGACATTATTATTAAGCATAGCATTGTCTATGAAGAAATTGTACCTCCATTGTTTGGCTGCTGCAAGGAAGAAAAGACGAAATTGAGAAACTTTAGAAAGCTTTACGTGAAAGATATTGACAAATTGATAATAACAAAAACTTACCTTGAACCTAAGAAATCCTGTATTTTTACGTCGTGATCCAATTTCTTGAAGGTTTTCTTTAGTGCCTAAATTTAAAACCAAATTAGAATCTAAACATCACAAAATACAGAGACAGCTGAAAAGATGCATTTGACACAACAAAAACAATGTATGTATAAGACATAATCGAGAAAAACAGAGTAATCTTACTTCAAGGCTTTCCATTTTCCTGCTCAATAAAACAATAAAATATATTAGCTTCTTTATCACTAACAAATGACAAATAAGAAACAATTAAACTTCACACAAAAAGTTGACAAACCTTTTGGCCCTTTCTTGTGGGCTAAGTTGACCAAATTTTGCAACAACCTCCTCAATATTACTGAAAATAATAACCAATATTCAAAATTATTAAAGATTATACATGAATTTATTATTTTACATTTTAAGTCTTGAAACGTGCATTTTTTTTTATTAATAATACTCCAGGAATCTAGTCTCACTGACGTTGTGGAAAAAAAAAAATTTAACATAACTATTTGGACTTGATTCTATCTTGAAAGAAAACAAATTATAAACTTGAACAATACATATGAAAATATAGGCGTTAAAAAGGACACGCTAGTTAACAATACCATGGTTCTTTCTTTTTATACCATTTAGAATATTAAACTATATTATATATAAATATATCTCACATACAATACTTCAGTTAACGGATCAAGTCTGGTTAAAGAATAAAGGTTCTAAGACCCTTGATAACCAACATGATACTTATCAAATATGTTGAATAAGAATCTTAGTGTAATTAGACTTTTGTTGTTGTTACTATAGTGTTGGAGTTGTTCAGTTGTTATTTTCCTTTTCAACTATTCAATTGTTGCATATACATTTGTAGTTATTTTAATTTATTGTTTCAAGTTAAGGATTGACTAGGAACTAGTTATACATGAAATACTAGAAAATATATTAGAATCCTTTCTTTATAAGTTACCATGAACTAACCAATCTAGTAGTTTTAAGTAGATAATTTATAAATAGATGTTACAAAACTAAAAAAAAAAAATCAATTTTTTTTTACACACTCATGTTTTCATTTACTGCTAAATTCAATCTAATAAGGCCTCTGGAACTAAGGGAAAGAATTCCAATCATACTGAGAGAAGTCCGACTCCAGTTCTTTTATCCAATAAACAATTAGAGTCCAAAGGATATATACTTCTTAATTTCAAATTTCAAGTGTGAAGGTAATCTTTTATTCAAGATCCACCCAATAAAATAATATATAGTATTAAATTGCATTCTCTAGTTAGGAGGTATATATATAAAGCTAATAATATCTCCTTATCCTCCTAAAAGATTATTTGCTCCTACAGTGTGTTTGTATGAAACAATAAAAGTTTACTATACAACATACTTTTAACATAAAAAAACATTAAAACTGGGTGTTATATGTCATATACCATGTTTGTAATAGCAAGTATAGTTGTTGCCTCATAGAAAGGCACAAATGTCATAACAATGTTTTTGGTTTGTTCTTCTATTCAGACATAAATGTTCAACTAACTCACAACAATATCATTCAGTCATTCTCAACACCACATAAATGTTTTCATCATTATTATTACCTGCGCTCTCCTTGTAGTAATGTAGGCTTTCCTGTAGGAGAGAACATGAGAAGGAGAATGTCTATATCGCATAGTATTGATAATTCCTTTGCTTTCTTTAAAATTCCACTTTTACGCTTTGAATAAGTCACATGTCGATTGCTTATGCTCTCTAGTTTCTTTATCTTCAATTTAACCCTTCCCATCCTGCAAATTTAGGATTAAGAGTAACCACATTTAACCTTATATACCCTCGTCCCAAATATTGGCACAAACAATTGAAAACAGATCATTAATATAACCAAATTTTGATAATACATTTTTCAATGTAACCTAAAGGATTTTAAATTCCCCATCTGATAAAAAAGTTTTACAGGCCATTAAAAAAGCAAGCAGGTTCAAGGATGCAAGAAACAAAAACTAGCCCCAATATGGAGCGAAAAAACCAAACTTGAACACCGAGGGGCAATGCTTTGAGGAAAATCCAAATTGTTATAAAGTAAAAAGAACAAACCTTATTGAGAGAGTGAAGACAGAGGAAAATAATCGAGGGAAGTGAATGGAAATGTTAAAATAAAAGGGGTGAAGGTGTGAGGTAACTGAAGAATCACAGCAACATTTGTTTATGGGGAGATGGCGAGTAGAGAGAAAGAAGGAAAGCTGGATATGATATCTAAGAGCTAACAAATTGTTGGAAGATGAAAGGTGTAGCTGTGATTTCGGTGGGTTGAGTTTGGGAAACCAACCAAGCTCATAACATGAATACGAAGGGTGAGATTCCCAATCGTTGGCACCCTATGCAACAAACACCTCCTCTACCAACAAAACCAACACATTTTCCTCTTTCTCTTCGACCTTTACGTTTGCCACGTCTTCCTCTCCATGCACATCCCAAATAGACCACGTTTTAAAACAAACTCACATGTTTGTATTTGTCTTTATTTTATTTTTTTCTATTTCCTTAGTTTTTAAGTTTCTTTAAAGTTTTTGAAAAGGTCTACCGAGATATATACTCATAATTGTAATGAATTTTCTTATTTTTGATCAAATTATTCTAATTTTCTTTTTATTATGTAATAAATGCATATAAGTAATTTCTCATTTATAATTTTATGATGAATGTATGTATTCATTAAAATTTTAAGTAAAAGTAAAAGTACAACTCATAAATTTTGTTATCTTGAATTTTGAAAATAATAAACAATCAAGTCTTTTTATTTTCAAAAAATAAAGACTTGAAAAGAGAAACGTGGAAAGTAACATTTTCCGAAAAATACACGTGTCTCAAATTTAATTTATCGTAAAAAATATTTGTTAATTTTGTAGCCACTCATTTTTATTGAAAAACTTAACTAGCTCTCAAATACATTTGTAGATAAGGAAACTTGTATAAATTAATAAATTAATAAATTTTTACAATAATTATCCCAAAAATAAAACTTGTTCAGGGACCACTTAAAAATGTGTCATAAATTTTTTTAACAAGTCATATAAGTAAGTTTTTGTTTGCGTAAATGAAGGAAACAAATATTATTTTCTACGAAAGGAAAAATATTTATTTTTAAAAAACTAAAAAAATACTCCATGGCTTATTTTTTTAATATCAAGAGTATATTTATTTGTATATGTCCTCTTAAAAAAAGTTATGGATATGTTTTGGAAGAGAACCCTAAATTATAAAATTTGATTGTGGATAAGGAAGAAAAAGGGATGAGAGAAATGAGGGGTAGTAGTGCTACTGATTCGAGTAGCAAAGAAAGAAGAAGAAGGGCGAGGTCTTCGTCACCATTGAAGGAGCGATCCAAAACCTCTTCCTCAAAGTTATCTTCTTCTTCATCCAAACGAAGCACATCACCCTCTGCCACTCTCCTCGACGTCGCCGACAACGTCACCTCTCTCTCTCACGATTATCTTAATCCTAACCCTAGGAGCTTCCCTCACAGCGTAAAGCAAAAATGCTGGGAAAAGGCCGACAAGGTCAAAGGACGAGACCCCGACCGCTGGCGCAGAGACGCCCTCGGCAATACTATCTTTCGCAAGCTCGTAGGTTGCCCCGGTTGTCTCTGTCATGACTACGACCACATTGTCCCTTACTCTAAGGTCGTGCCCTTTATTTTCACTTCTTAATATAATTCCTATTGGTTTTCGTCTCAATAATTGGATTTCTTTGAATTGCTGTATGCCTATCTGGTATTGTACCAGAGTGTCTTAGGAGAAGAACCTACTCTGCACTTTTATATGCACTGCATAATTTATATATTACATATTCCCACATCAATGAAGGAGAAGCAACTTCAGTGAAAATTACTGTTACAAATAATAAGGTGGAAAAGAAATTTTGAGTTTAGCCGTGAACTTTATTAGTGAAGGAGAAGACGATGATGAATTTTTATGCGATCCTCCAACTATCAGGACATCTTTAAGTTGCTTGCTAATACATTTTGGTTTTAATTTTCATTTTGCTCATTCTTTATTTGGGCGTTTTTTCGAAACTACAGGGGGGAGAAAGCACTCTGGAAAACTGTCAAGTATTACAGGTTAGATTTTTCAATTTTTTTCCCTCCATTTCTTTGTTTCCCTTTGGAGGGAGAACCTGGCCAGAGGCTTTGACGGAACCTTGTAGTATGTATTCTGAAAAAAATGTGTTAATGTGATTTTTTTCTTCAAATTTAAACATTTGCTCTGATCCTTACCTGTTACATGACAATGATGCTGGTTACTTGAGCCAAGGTTAATCGGGTTAATATGGCTATCATGTGGTTCTAAAAAAAGTGACTCATTTGCTCCAATTTGAAATTTCTTTCTGTTTCTTCCATTACCCTATATTTGTATGATTTTCAAACTTTATAGTTTCTATTCATTAGTCCCATAATGGTTGCCATTAATATTATTAGGTGTTTATATAATTTTCCTCTTCCATTTGGTATGTTCATGGGGTTTTAGTTTTACTGCTACAATCTACTCCTCGTTCCAATTTTATTTGTTTGCAAGTGGTGAAACAAACCTACAGAATATGCTGTAATTTAGAGATTTAATCTGTTTTCCTTGATTTATTTAATAAAATTTCTATCCATGGCTTTCAGGCAACAGTTAATCGATCAAAGGGTAATCGAACAGATATCTCCAAAGCTGAACTTATTCAAAGGAGTTCTTACTGCAGGGTTTCAGGTACAACTATAACTATCTATAATGATTGTATTAACTGTTTCGAAATTTATTAACTATAAATTAACTAGAGTACTGGATGCATTGCACAGATCGTGATATGGATCTTCTTGAATTGTCTGCCTATGGCAATGTCCGGCGTGGACCCGATTCTGGGGGATGTAGAATTCAATGAACATTTTTCTCCATATTCATTGATTTGAATGATGAAAATTACAAAATTTTGTAAATTTTTTATTGTAATGAGTCACACCTATGTTGGAGATTTTCCTTTATCTCCATATTCGTCTTGTGTAATGTGGTCGATAGTTATAATTTTTATTTACTTAATTTTAATCTTTTTTAATCTTTAAAATTGTGCGATTTTACACTTTATATATTTCCCAGATATCCAACATTTTGTATATCCAAATATATGTTAATTTTCATGTTACAAAGACCATACACAAATCGCATTCCGAAACGCACCTTTCAAATGTTAATTTTTAAAAAAAATTTCCACCTAAGCAACTGAGACCCATACACCATTTGTTTAATATTAAAATCGTCATGTCATACGGTTATATTCTGGAGCAACATTAATGATACATGTTATAAGAGTGTATTTTAATTTGTCGAAGTATACAAATTAAACTCCAATGACAATATTGATTTCTTTAAGTGTGAAAATAAATTACCTTCAATTTTGCTGGAGCTGCTATAATAGTAAATTACACAGGCAAATAAATGTAATATCACACTATGGTGCTGATAAAATTCCACTGGTTTTCACAATCCACATAAAACATGCAGCTGAGTGCAATGTTCCAACTACACATTGCTAAGTATTCTAAATGCAAAATTGTATAAATATTTACGTACTAGTATAGTAGAGTCTAGTAGTATACCTTATTGCAACATCTACTTGTACAGAGAAGCCAACTAAGATTAAGGTAATGGTAAGGAGTTGGGGTTGGGGTTGGGGTTGGGGTTGGCACTATTATATGAAAAAGATAAAAAAATTCAGAGACCCCTTTTTGCTTTGAGTAAGGTCTCTATTGATAAAGAATATAGGTGATGTTAGGATCTAAAATGTGGATTTTATTTGCACAGCTTTACATAGTTGTCAAAACTTGCAGAGGCAACCATTCCAGTGACAGAAGACTGAGCCATGCAAGATACTACATTTTCATGTGCAAGGATTGTCATGCTTTTGTTCTCGCTCATGTTGCATAACTCTAAGCACTGCAAGACCACAACGAAAAAATATATATTAGTAAATTAGCCGCTGATTAACACATTATGATTGAAGACCAATGCAATTGTCACAGTAAATGAGAAGTGTGATTTCACGTCTAACAAAACTTCTCAAGGTAAACCTTTTCTCTTTTTTTTACTTCTGATAATTTGAGACTAAAAAAATCATATTTTCAGGATTTAGCTGCCTCGAGAAAAGATGTTATAGCTGGTGCATGGAAGACATGTGACTCAATTTATGGAAGTGAAGGGAAAGAAACCAGAAGATTTAGTGTTAATGATGTGATTATAAGAGTTAGAGGAAGACAAAGAAAGTTTGAAACTATGAAGACCATAAATAAATGGATTTATTGAATTTCTGGCTTTTTTTTTTATGGAGCTTAATGGCATTTTTGTTATCCATGAGGCCAAACCCAGTGTAGTGGGATGTTTTTCCATGGTCTGATGCATTCAAGTCCAAAAGAACGGTTTTTGAATCATGTGTTTATTACAAGTTGCAACAGGTAATGAACAAAAGCTTACCGAATATCATCCAATCACCAACAAAGTTGAATAACTTGGATGAAAAACACAGAATGAAATTGGCTTCCAGTGGAGGTGATCTCCTGAATGCATTCTCCTGAGTTCAAACTCCAAATCTTTACCATCTTAAGACTCACAGATGCCAAGGCTTCACCATTCCCGTCCCAGCAAATATAGTTCACTGGTTCAGGATGACCCTACAAAGACAAAATGATTTAATTCAAACTACAAAAATCCATCAGAGATGCAAACTTCCAAATAAGATCGTAATGTTCCATAACAAATCTTCAGTTCCTCCAACAAATTATTGCGTCTCATCTGCTTTCTGATTTTCCAAGTTAATTTTTTTCATCTATACTGTAAATTAGATAATTATAACTGACGTCCATAAAAATAGAAAGAGAAGAGAGAAAATGGAACAAACTACATAAAATATTTAGATATTAGCATATGAAACTTGTATAACATAAGCAACCCTCAATTTATGAAGGATGGGTTTAAAATTCATCCCTTTGTGATTATACAATTTGAATAATCTTTGTTTAAAATAGATTACATTACAATACTACATTATAGATAAGCAAGCAAATATGCATATAGATTTTACCTGCAGGGAGTAGATTTTTGTCAGCTTCAACATCAAAAATTGACACTCCTTTATCAGAAGGTGCTGCCAGGAACTGCCCCAATCTTAGGCTGAAACCTCACTTGTGTATTACCTCCCTAAACCATCGTGAGAAAAATATCACAGACAAGTCACAAAATATTCAGAGGAAATGGTAAAATGCGTTTACTCAACAAAAATATTAAGAGGAAATGATATAATGCGTTTACTCAATGAAAATATTCAGAGGAAATGATATAATGCAGTTACTCAACAAACCTTAGTTACATGGGAGCAGTTGGGCGAATTAATATTCCAATACCGAATTTCATTTTCTCCATCGCAGAAACAGAAAAGTTCCTTCTTCTTAGGATGGAAATCAAGAGACATTATAACTTTAGAGTGCCCACTATATTCTTGTACACAACGGGTAGGCTGTGCGTTGAAAGAAAGAAAGAAAATAGTTAATTGCAGCTAGTAGAATAATGACAGTACAATAATTTTCATATTCAAAACACCAACTATTTGCTGGGAAGATTGTTATTCATCCATGGCATCCCCTTCAATCACTTCAACCTTTTCTTTCAATGGTGTAATTTTGTTAATAGTCTGCAATGTAGATGAAGAATTTATATTTAGTACAGGAATATACTCCTGTTTTCTAATATGGTAGAAGAATAAAGGAAGCAGATTAAGGATATGCAGTAAGATACATAAAAGACAGGCCATTCATTGTTTTAACATCTTCTCAAACCCTCAGTAGCAATCCTAATATATGCCCAGCTGTTGGATACCTTATTTAAAGATAAGGCAACAAAAGATACTATTTACACAATGTTAAATCATCAGTTCAAGCAGATAGTTCAATTTAGAATTACAAAGAGACAAAATGCAAATTTCTATAAATTGAAAGAAAATTGTAAAACTTCGGCAACTAAGTTCGAATACTTCATAACACTAAATTCCCAAAATCATAATTTTCACATGATGAAACACAATTCATGCTACTATTGACACAATATTATGCAAAACCATAGGGTTATTACAGTCTCAAGTATAAGAAATTGGCAAAGTTAGCAACAAACCTATCTTTTTGGGGAACTCAAACCCTTTTGGATTGACATAAGTACGAGGATTTGGTAGAAGGTGGTTCCTGAGATATTCCTTGTGTCCCGGTGAAGCATCAGTGAAGAAATTGTGTAGAAATTTAAGTTAGATGGCCCTCTTCGAAGAACAAACGGTAGACTTGGGGCATGAAGGAACTAACCTTAGTTATCACACAAACGTCAACATTACTTCCACTTCCCAAGTCATTAAATATACCAGCACATATTGCCTCAACAACTAGCTTTATGCCTTCATCCCTCTACACCACATCAAAATGTCTATATCAAATTAAAATTTCAACATGATAAGTTAATAACGTCCCCACTATCTAACAAATATAATGAGCAATTTTACATTTAGAATTGAAATAGACATATTTGCTTCGTATCATTCTATTGAAAGACATATTTGCTTCTTATCATTCTATTGAAATGATTATAAATTGATCAACTTCTTGACAGAGTGTAATCAAACCAGTGTTATCAATGGCAGAAGGCCAAAAATCTGAATTACAAACATGTTATTGTGGTCTATTGAACTGTCATAGTAGACCTCCCTTCACAAATTGCAGGCAGTTCACTAAAAAATCCCTCACACGCCATTCAACTGTGGCACCACCATTTAACACAAATGTACCAAATGCAAATATAATAAAGTCTGTTCCTTAATATGCTTACTTACATTCAAACTTTCCTTATACTTGGACTCAAACACAGACATTGCAGCAAGTGAACCTGATTCCATTGTTGCAAATGGAAGGGTGTCAGTAGACCCATGAGGATAAATCTGTAAAGCAAGGCATCAAAAGTAATGAGAAATTGAACTATAGGCATTCATAATAAGGAAACTTGAGTATAATAACAGAAAAATTTTAAGCAATGAACTAACTGTATGCAAATGAGGTCCAGTGATATCAACCCCACCAAGCACTAAAGCAGCTGAGACGTGACTTTGATAACTGTACAATGGTTCAAAAGAGTCAGATCCAGTGGTCGATACAGAGAGAAATAACTGACAAGCAAGTTCTGAAACTCAACTTGAATAGGTGGTTTTTAAGAAGGGTGAGAGCTGTAACAACACGTGATTCTCTACCAGTGTGATGACGATGTAGCTGCAGTTGTGAGCTAACCATGTCTACAGTAAATAACGAAACTTCTCATTTTCAAGTGTTCTAATTAATAATATCAAGCAACACTAAAGATGATCCATATGCAACTATCCATAAGGCATAATGAAAGAAGAAAGATGCATTTAAAACAAATACCAGTTACAGCCTCTGTATCAACGGCGGTGCCAGCTCCACAACAATATATAACAAACAAATCAATCAAAGTATAAGTATGCAATCGACATATAAAGTCACACAACACTGTTGGGATTAAATGACAGTCACGAACATTCATTATAAGCACAAATACGAAATGGTATAATTCCCACAGTTACACAAGAAAGTAGCCTTTTATTCTGTAGAAGGAACAACTAGGTTTCAAAATTACAATACAAGATGTGCGTATTGAACCTAGGCTGTAACATTAAAATCAAAGCCTCATTGATTGTACCTCAGCTAGATGGAACGATTTAGACAGAAAAAAAGCTAAAGTAACCTGCTCAACATCCACTGTTGAGTTCTATATGATTAGCTGTTCCTAAAGTAGACAATTATATATTACAAAATTTGCGTTCAATATGATTAGCTGTTCTTAAATTAGGCAATTATATATTACAAATTTTGTAAATCGATGCAAGAGCTTTAAGACATTGCTTCTTGTCAATGGTTTTTAAATGTCACCCAGTCCAACCAACGAAAATCATCCATGTATTTAAGAACAAAATTAAACATTTTACTATAAGATATTTTTGGCATCAATAATCAAATTTCATAGAGAAGAAAGAGACTGCATATATTCCTGGATTATGATAGAACTCACAGTTTAGTAAAAAAAAAAAACCTTTGAAACAAAACTACCTTCTGGATTATGATTGCTTAAAACAGTGACTTAAATGGAAGTTCCTGATAAAGTACTAATATTCCTGATAAATGGAACTTCCTGACTTAATTGTTGAAATGAAACAAAAATATTAATACATCTAAAATTGCAAGCCACTACAATTTAAAAGCATGGTTCGAAGTATGGAACCAACTGCAATTATTTGAAAATACATGAACACATTTTGACCCTTCAAAATTCTTTCAACCATGGATTTGCCAAAATAAACTCTAAAACCTAAACACATCAATAAATAACCAAAAAAACCCTAAACCACAAACACATAACCAAACGGCCACACAACAGAATGTCCACTGCCGCAATGCATTCCAAAGAAAATGCCCACAAACTCCATGCATTCAAAACCAAAACGCCCACAAAAACAATGCATTCAAAAAACGATTACAAAAGACCCAAAAAAAAAAAAAAAAACTACACACCTTTTTGCCAAACGAAAACTCCGGCCACAAGCTTTAAGCACCCGCAACCTCTTCGCCCTCCACCGCACTCTGCCTCACTCCTCGCCTTCTTAGGGTTTAGGGTTTTCGCGATTTCCAGACACTGATTACCGTAGCACACACAGACTCTTTCCAGCTGCAGTTTCTTCTCTTCTACAAGGCGCAAACATTCACTGAAGCGGGTTTATTCAAAACCAAAATTTCCTATGCCAATATTATTTTACCAAAATGCCCTTCTTGCCACGTCAGCTTTCCAGCCACGTCAGCGAGTTGTACCCTGGCGAAAAAGGCACACGGTTGTTGAAAAATCTTTTTCGATTTATATATTACATATTCCCACATCAATGAAGGAGAAGCAACTTCAGTGAAAATTACTGTTACGGGAGGTCCTTTTTGAGTCTTTTCTGCGTTTCTTCTAGACTTTATTTTTTCTGTAAATATCACTAGATTTTGATTAGTGTCATGACGGGGAAAGAAAGAAAGAACAATAATAAGGTGGAAAAGAAATTTTGAGTTTAGCCGTGAACTTTATTAGTGAAGGAGAACACGATGATGGATTTTTATGCGATCCTTCGAATATCAGCACCATCTTTAAGTTGCTTGCATGAATAGTTGAAAAGAAAAATAACAACTGAACAACACCTTTACTTCTGGAGTAAAATTAAAATGATAAAGTAATATAATATAAAAATTATAAAAAATAAGACATTAAAAATTATAAATTAATATAAATAATTAAAGGTTTAATTATCCTTTTAATTCCTATATTTTGGGAAGAAAAAAAGTTAATTTTATCCCGATATTTTTAAAAAGTTCAATTTAGTTCTAATTTTTTTTAAAATATTCATTGTGATTTATTTAGTTAGATTGTCTTCAATGATGCGAAGTGAGTAATGACTTGACACATGGAATATAATATTTTTTTTGTTTGAAACACTTGTACAATTTTGTTAGGACTACAATCTGAAAACACATTCCTCTTTTTCTCGCAATCTTCCTCATCCTCCTCCACCATCTCAGACTACTCATTCCCCTTTTATCCTCAAAATCCTAACTCTTCTTTCTCTATTCCCCCAACCTTCCTCATCCTCCTCCACCATCTCAAACTACTCATTACCTCTCTTATTCTCAAAATCCTAACATTTCTTCCTTTCTTTCACCCAACCTTCCTCATTGTATCCTCCTCCATCATCTCGACTATCCATTACCCCTCTTATCCTCAAAATCTTCAAAATCGCAACTCCTTTTTTTCTCCTTCCCCCAACCTTTCTGATCATATGCCCCTCCACCATTTCAAACTACTCATTACCCCTCTTCCTCTCTTTCCCTCAACCCTATTGGGGATGATTCCCTTCGTCATTGAATCCTCGTATCACTACAAGAAAATCATGAAATAAAAATCAAATTTATAAATAAAAAATAATTAATTATTATATTAACTAAATTAGATACTAATTTAGAGATTAAAAAAATTATTCGTATCTAAAGTGATTTTTATAATTAATAAAAATTTATAAAAGATTTCTAAATTGATATATAAATTAGCTACTAAGGTTTTAGCTACTAATGTTTTAGATTATAAATTAGTCGTCGATACTAATTTAGAATATAAAGTAGTAAGTAAGTAATGGTTAAATACCAATTTAAAAACTATTTTATAAATTTGTATTAAAAATAGAAACTAATTTAGGTAATGATGATTTTTTTAGTTTATAAAATGATTTCTAATTTAGTTAAATAGTAACTAATTATTTTAGTCTTTAAAATTAATTTTTATTTAATAATTTTTTTTATAGTGTATATTAAAATCATGACTTTGTTTCCATCAGTTTGATGTATCCTCAAACTCATGTTTAGAATGATTCCAACGAGTTTGTGCAATCTTCTAGGTACTACGAGTGGCCATATTTGGGCTGCTAAATAGGTTGTCAGCCAAATTTGGTTCTTACCCAACAAGTGTTTATTTATTTCTAAGTTTTTTCCTGAAGTTTTTAATTTTTTTGCAAGTAAAGGTGGATTTGAATAATTGTATGCATTTGATTGTTTTTATATTTGTGACTCGTTTACGTTGTGTTTTTATTGCAAGTGTAAAGTGTAGAGGGTAGAGCGTAGACTTATGCATGTGAAATTGTACAAGTGTGTCAGATAACATGTTTCAAATGAAATTGTACAGGTATACTTACTTTGTGTATCAATTATTACATACTTAACGTCGTTGAAACAATATAATAGGGAATACCACATTAAATATTTAAAAGAAAATTAGAACCAAATAAATTATATCAGGACTGAACAGACTTTTCACTCTTAATATAAGACTAACGGGTAATTAAGTCAATAATTAAATTGTATCATTTATAAATAAATATAAATATTAATTGAGAAATAATTTATTTGTATGTGTCATCTTTGTTAAATATGTATTTTTATTTATCTTTAAAATGTTTCAATTTAAATACTAGTTTAATTGACTTTTTCATTTAGATTGATAAATCTTTTTTCCACCGGTTTTAGAAATAAATCAACCAAACTTATGATCAGAATGAATGAACATTGTATATGAATTTTAATTCATTTAAGAACGTTCTTACTAATCTCATGGCGGTGAGTTTAAAAAAACTCAATTATTTGAGTCTCTTTGTTGTAAAATGATTGATGTTTTAGTTTTTTATTTTCTAAATTTTTTTGTTATTTTTTTAGTTATATTTTTATTTAAAATATATAATTTGATTTTTGTGAGGACAGTGTATTTACATCTTGTTTAAAAGTATTTAAAAATAAATAACTAATTGCATTTGTATGATACATATATTGGTATTTTTATATTTATTAAATATATACACTAATTTTAATCATTTAACAAGAAAAAATGTTACAATGATTCACTCTTATAGCGCGATGATCTACCATACACCATTGTTTTGGGTTAGAAGAAAACATGTTCTTCAAGTGTTGTTACAAATGATAAATAAAATTATTTTATGTATGTTTGTGCTCTTACAAAGGTCGAAATCTTTACACGTGTTTTCATTGATTTTTGGTTTCTCGATCTGGACTCCTCACTGTGTGAGGATAGAAAATTTGCAAATGCACTTCGATGTTCAAGTTAGTTTAGATTCGAGTTCAATTCACATGTTCTAAATTACATCTGTGTATCTTTTCACTTGGGAATGTTCTCTTAAGTATAATCGTTGTCTTGAACTTTTAATGATACGAATGATCAAGTTAGGCCTAATTGTATCACAATCATAATTTGGAGATATTTTGTTGTGTATTATTCACCAATTACGGAATCAAGTCTTTCGCATTCGAAATACTGAAATGTCAACATAATATTAGTTACTCAATATCTCAGTAGTACATGAAATATTCTAGTATTAAAAGATATTCCAATCTTAGACAAACTATTTAAATATTTTGTATTAGTTTTTTTTAATGTAGGTGTTATTAAATATTATTATATTTTCCATTATCATATTAGTGTGGTTTTATCCATTACACAACAATAGTAATAAAGAAAAAACTTTTTTTTTATATATCTATTACATTACCTCACACAATTATATTTTAACAAAATTTTATTTTAGTTTTTTTAGTTTCTACTCAAAATATAACATACTGAGTAAAAGACAAATCACAAAATCAAAATTCACATGAATGCAATTAAAAGTATTTTGCATTGTTTTATTTCCTGTTATATCTCAAGTAATTAATTTAATTATGGTTATATTTTAGTTGTTATGCAATACACAAATCAAAGACTATGAGTGAAATTATTATTTAATACAATAATAGATGAGAAACATTATTATGCAAAAGCTATAATTACTAGAAGTTGAAATGAGATAATTCATTATAACTTACCACTATATCAAATCCTTCACTGTTTAAAAACTTATATATGTTATGTAAATATGTAACAATTTTTTAATGAAACACACCCATTAAACTAAAAAACATTCAACTACATCAACTTCATCAAAATCATATTTATATAATATTTTGTCAATACTTAGTTAAAAAAGTACTACAGTTCTTGCAGTACTTAATTTTTATAACACTTTTAATTAAACTTTAACATTTTATTATGTTTTTAGTAAGTTATATATTGATTCAACATGATTTTTGACTTTAATTATACTTTTTAGTAAATTATACGTTGATTAAAAATTATGTTGGACAATTATTTTTTAAATATGCTAATGATGTGATGACAGTATCAATAAAACTTAACTATGTTTGTGAAATGATTTTTTTATATTGGTTGAATGTAGATTTAAGAGTTATAAATAAAACAAACACTACCAATAATGCACATATGACGATGGTAAAATTATGGTTTTATGACACTTTCAATGATGATTTTTACAATATATATCATTGTCATTTTGAAAGTTTATCATAATTTTTTATAATTGGTAAGATGATGGTTGCTATGAGATCATCATAGCTCGCACGTACAATGACAACTATAACTATAACCGTTACTATGTGTGGAAATATAACAATGATTTTGAATTGTCGTTGAATCTTTTATTAATGAAACCTTTATAAAACAATGGTTAAAGAATAATTCATAAAATCATGCTTTAATCGTTGTTAAAAATTTTGTTTGCAGTGGTATTAGATTTGAACTTCAACAATATTTTTTTCACGTATGAGTGTTGTAAGTTTTTTCTTTAGTGAAAATTCTTACTTATTCTCTAGTACTTAATTTATTTATATAGTATCTTTTCTTCTTTTTTATTTTTCTCTACATGTTTTTTTTTTATATAATTTCTTTTTTTAAGTATCACTATGCAACTTGATATTTCAGTTAGGCTGACACCTCAAGTAACAATAATCATCTACCATTACATGAAAAAAATATTATTAAAATAAATTGAAAAATATAAAAATATGGGAAGACTAGACCAAAACTCATATGTTAACAAAAACTATATATAAGTAGACTATATCTATTTATAAAGAATTATAAGAACAGACTAAAGAGAAATCTATTATACCAATGAAATTGTTCTTTATGAATAAATCATAAATTAGTCAACTTATCAGCATATGCATTCTCTTCACGAAAAATATGAGAAACCTTAAACCTAATTTTCCCACAAAAATTAAGAAAAATATTCCATCGATTACGAATCATCCAATAAACATTAGTCTTAGCATTGAACGCACCACAAACCAAAGAAGAATCACATTCAAGCTAGATATTAGTAAACCTTATCTTTTGAACTTCCTCCAAAACATGTATAAGTCCATAAAACTCTGTAACAGTAGCAGCCTACATGTTTACACTTCTTTCTTTATTTTCCTCCTTTTCTTTATTCTTTCCTATCTTTGTGTTTCTTTATTTATTTTTTTCGTTTTTATGAATTTTTCTTTCTTTCACTAATCAAGATATATATTTTTCAAATCATCACCTTTTTTAGAACTAGTCTAGTCACCTTATATTTATATCGTCATGCATAAGAAAATGTCAGAGGTGTTCCATAATGAATGTCAATATGCTTTGGTATAAACGAGTAACATATACCAAAGTATAAGATATGACTCTTTTATTGATAAAGATACAAATATAGTTTATCTTCAAGCATAATTATGTATTTATTTATATTTTATTTCTTGGATATGTTATTGATTTAAATTTATCATAGGATGTTGATAGATTTAAATAGAAATTTTCAAATAACAATATAACTCATAGACATTGTAACAATATAAATTGATTCATATTCTTTTTGAGACTATTATGATTCATTATGGTGAAGTATATATGAAAGACGTATAATCTCTAAACTTAAAAAATTGTAGTATAAAGATGTCTAATGTTTAAGTTATATTACAATCCAATTCTTGAAAAGCTTGTAAAATATATAAACATTGATAATTATTGGGAATATATATTTTGGCACATTCTTTAGAATACTTTTTTGTTAATTTTTTTTTTTTTAAAGTGTGAAACACACCCTTGATGCTTAATAAGTCCGTAAAATAGTTTTTCTACAACATATAGTTTTTTAATAACGATTATTAGTAAGAAAAAGAGAGGTAAATCATTATTTTGGAAATTTTGTTTAAAATTCTGAGAATAGAATATTTAAATTTTAAAAAAGTAACCATGTGTTGGTTAAATGAAGCATCCTAATGACTATTTGGATTAAAATGGGAGTATGAAGAGTATGAAAGAAAAAAAATAAAAGAAAATAAAAAAGTAATGAGTTTATTTGGATGGAGATAAAAATTGTGAAAAGTGAAAAAAATAAAAGAAAAGATTGTGGTTGAGATGTGATAAAATAAATTTTTATATTAATATATTTAAATTATAGTTAATAAAATAATTTTAAAATAATTTGATGTAAATAAATTTTAAAGATATAAATTAAATTTAAAATAAAAAATTTCTATAGATTTAACAAATAGAAATATTTTTTAAATTGTAATATATTAAAATAAATAAATTTAAATTATTAAAATTACAATAAATTTATTTTATTTTATTCATAATTTTATTATGTTTCATTTTAATTATTTTAGTATGAAACTATGATTATAAATAAAATATTAAGATAGATAATCTGTTATAGTTTTATATGTACGTAATTTCATCTCAAATTAACTTATATATGTAAAGAAATTTGTATTTTTTATTTATTTTTAATTACTTTTTTGTTTTATGTGTTTTCAATTTCTTCAAACAGAAACATGTCAAAGAGAAAATGAATGAAAACATTTAAAAAGAAAAACTGAATTTAGTTGAAATAAGATCTCATATCATGTGTTTGAATTTAACTTGAAGTATTTAAATTAACTTTTATTAAACAGTGTATCAATATATTTGATTTAAAAAAAAACTAAAATATAACTCAACTTAAATTTTAGTTAACTAAAAAATGTAAGAATAGTTTTATAAAAAATAATAATAAATTTTGTCAAATAAAAAATTATAATTCAAATTCAACCACTTATTTTTTTTAATTTCAAATAAAGAAATCTACAAAAGCATCGCAGTCCTTTCTTTGCAAATAAAAGTGAAAAGGTTGGAAAGGTTGGTAAATTACTTTCCTACCCTTTCATTATCTAATCTAAAGCATGTGTAGCTTCAATATTTCAATGTCAGTATTTTCTTTTCAAAGCTGTTTACCTCTAAGTAACAACAATAATAATAATAATAATAATAATAATAAAAATAACAATAAAAAATAACAAATATTTTTCTTCAATTCAAAAATCTATATTTTTATCTATTTTTAATAAAATATTATTTGAAACTTAAAAAAATCCACAGATCAATACTTGTTTGATTGTATTATTTTTAAATAAAATTTTCAATTTAAAATATATTTAAAGAAAAAAGAAAATAATTAGTTAAAATTTTAAAAAAGAAAAAATTTAGGAGGGAAAAAATCTAATTAATTTGATTTGTGAAACTAAAAAGAGAAACTTTTAGAAAGTGAAAATAAGTATAAAATGTATTTATTCAAAAGCCATCCTTCCAAATGCATAATGATGGCCAGAAATTGGCAAGGATGCTTACTTCCAAGGAAGAAAGAAGTGTATTTATTGTTTTTGGTTTGGCTTGATGATTGAAATTTGGCAGTGAGAACGTATGGAGGAAAAGAAAAGAGGCATTGCTTTCTTGGTGTTGCAGAGGGAAAGGGCAAAAGGGAATTAAAAAGAGAAAAAGTCAAAAAAGTTGGGTGCCAAGAACAAAAGGATCTCAACTCAAGGTTTCATGTTTTAGCATTAGGTAGGGCTTCATCACATCACAACACAACTAATCTTACATTTCTCATGTGTGGCTTCTATTTCATTCAACCTACAAGATATTTGTATCTTTTATTCTGCTTCATTCATCAAACACACTTGTTGGCTACAAAATTGCAGAATAAGGAAAATTCTAGAGTATAGCCTGCATTTATTTAATTATAATATATTCTTGTATGGATTGGGATTCTTTAAACTCTTTAGAGTTATTTAATAAATTTCGATTATTCGGTTAGAGAGTGGAGGATAATTACAAAAAAATTCAACCATAGGCAAGTCAGTATTTAATATATTGATGATTAAAGGTAATAAATATTTATTAAATATTTATTGCTGTAAACTCTGTTCGTGGAATGGAGGTAGTATTAACTTTGATAATAAAATAGTTTTTAGTATTGACTTTAAAATTTTAGAAAAGTTTAAAAGACCAAAGAAAAATATCTAGATAAATCCTTCTAGTGGTTCAGCTTTGATGTTACTTGAAGATCCCTCTCACTGTCCAATATAATTATTCGATGTTTTTCAGTATATATTTCTTCCAAAGAAATTAATAAATTTTGCAAATTTATCAAAAACTTAAAAAAACAACTATTTCTTGAAAACAATCTCTTTCGAAAAAGATAAAAGAAAGCTATTTATCTGATGAAAAAAGGCCATTGTATGCAAGTTTATCCACTGACGCTAAAAGTTAAAGGAGGAATGTGATCAATTTCTTCTTTCACCACCCTTCTATAGCCAGCAGGTCTTTCACTTGCAGGAACAAATTTACAAAGTATAAACAAGGATAAAGTATAAGAATCAAGTTCATTTTATCTTATAACAGGATTGATTATTATCAGTGTAAAATCTTCCTTTTTTTGCTGGAACATGATATTGTAAAATTAGTTATCTTTTTAATTATTTAAATCCAAAACATATCACATCACCCTGCTACCAAAAGCATTCTGATTATTTTGACAGCATAAAGGCACATTACATGTAACGTACGAGTAAAGTATGACAAGACAATCAAGACTGTCCTATCCATTACTTTTATCAACGTATTTATCTTCCTATTTCTGTAGTTTTTAAATATCTGTAATACTCCGAAAGTTATTAACTTTTCTACTGAGTACCGAAACATGTACAATATTTGGATTTTTATACAAAGTGAAAGATCTTTTCCATCTCTGGGCTAAAGATCAGTATTTCACATATAATTTTATACATGCACATGAACTCAAACTCATCAAATAAACCACATTGAAAAGAACCTATATATATATTCTATTTATAATGTCAAATAAAATAAAGACAAAATTAGTCCTCGCCGTCCACTTATGTATGCTGAGGAAATCAGAGACTACCACACCCTTTCGGTTCTTCTATACAAGGTCAACAAAGCAAGTCAATAATCCTTCACTCAAAGATGGTCACCGTCTCTTGCTGGATACACAAGAAGTGACTAACCTTGCAAAAAGGACTTTTAACAGGTGCCATTAATTCACGAGTTCTCATGAAAATTGAGGGATCTAGATAAAGCTGCAGGGTTAGCCATCAACACTGGAGAGGCTTCAACACGATTCTTTTCGTCCTTCTTTGATTGGAAGGCCTTAAACATACCTCCGCCATTCAATGACTCATTCTTAATTCCTAGAGTTGCCCATATAGAACTCTTTGCAGCTTCATTTGGATCATCAATTCTCAAGGTTTTGGGAATCAAAACACCCCCGTTTCTTGGCTTTGAAGCTTCTTCTTTGTGCAAAGAGTCTTGCTTAATCATGTCTCCGTCCCGCGAGTGCTTCCCCAAAGTCGGAGAGTTTGGAGCGGAGCTTGGAGAGTTTGGGTTTGAAGCAGATGAAAGTGAAGAAAACCATGGAACATTCCAATTCCCTGGCATGCCACAGTTCCAGAATGTAGCAGGAGGATAGAATGGTAAGGGAAATCCGGAAGGACACAAAGCAGGTGGGGGAACGGGAGAATTCCATGTAAAGGGCCAAGGAACACACGGAAGTTGAGGAATGAAACCATGAGGTTGGAGCACCGGTTGTTGTTGGAAGGTGCTTTTGCTACTTTCTCCCATGGAATTTGAAACTGTAATGGAAGATGTAGTCGAAGAGTCATCACCATTTTCCCCACTTTTGCGAGGAATAGGGAGTCCTTGATCCTCAAAGCCATGATGAAACCCGTTTTTTGTGCCATTAGGAACCTTTTTCTCTCCAAGATTGAGGACAGATGCCATGGAATCACAAATTGGTGCATTTGCATCTAATCCAAAGCTGAGAACTCTACCACTGCCTTTCAAAGTTGGAAGATGAGTTCCATTTTGAGAATCAATTCTGGCTGCTTGAAGGGCCTCAGAGATACTGATGTGGCGATAATGCGAGGTAGAGTTCTTGTTCTTTCGCCGCCCTGCTCCAACAGGAACATTCCTCATGGTGCCACCTGCAGTCCAGTATCTTTGACAAGCTTTGCAGAAATAACGTGGCTGGTTGACATTGTAGTTGTTGTAGTAACAAAACTTAGTGTCCATACTTTTGCAGCGGGGGCATGGTAGCACTTTATCTGGTTTCTTCAGAGTTTTCTCTTGTGAGTTGGCTGCATCGCCTTGCTCCTTCTCTGATTTGTCAGCTTTTGATTTTGCTGTTTCTTCTTCTATGGAGGGTGTTTCGGGGTTCACAATAGCCTCAGGGGTACCTGAATCTTTAGTCTCTCCTGCACTTGGAGCAGGATCAGCTTCTAGCTCTTCATCGGTAACATTTTCAACTCCAGCATCCTGGTAATATTGAAAACATGTTTTGCTCACTAAAATGAATGCTTCTGAATTGCATAGACAAAACCAAGATATATATATATATATATATTCACAACTTTCTTAGTTGAAATGACAATCAAATTGAGTAATATGGAAGGTAGAGCAGTCTTTTTGAAGAAGTATTGCATAAAAGAAAACCAAAATTTTAAAAACTGACCATACTAAAAAAATATGCTTAATTTTTAAGTGGAAAAGACTCAAAAAGCCGATCTTATGTAAGTATCTATGCAATTTGATAGTGTAAAAATATAAGCAAGATCAATGAAAATTCTACTTGAACCATTCTTACCACACAGTATATAAAGTTCCCTGTTCTTTTAGACACATTCCAGAATACAAGACAACAATTCTACGGGCTAAGAAAATACTTGTTGCAGGAACTCAAGGAACTATATAGATAATTTAGCTTTGAGGTGTGAGCTGAGTGTTCCAAGCGAAAAAAACATCAATTTTGCGTGGCTAATAAAGGTACAGAAACAAAAACAAAAACCTTACAGCGACATAGCGGAATAATAACACAGATTTGGGTGGGAGTAGGACTGCACCGACAGAAAACACTGGTTTTAAGCAGAACAATGAAGTAAACATGTACATAGAGTTGAAACAATAATACAAGTCGTTGTGAAAAGAAACAGTGATGTTCCTGTTCCACGGACAGAGTTGACTGAAATTGTTGAGTAGATTGTTCAGATCACCACTCAAACATCAAAATGCTCCACAAAAACACCGTAACAAAATTAATCGCAATCAGCAAAATCTGAACACGAGAAAAGTTTGTCGTCTACGAACGGCTGAGACAAATTTTACTTCGATCCTTAGCAAGGTCACAAAACCTATTAGTTTGTCCAGAAATAGACCAGTTTGGGAATTGTAAATTAAAATGAAAACGGATTTTTCTTTCAACATCCGACCAATCTATATCCAGAACATTGAAACCGCCTAATTAGCAATAAATTTCGAAATTGGGAACATTCATTAAATGAATTTGCAAATGGAATTGAGAAAAATTAACAGAAGGGTACAAGTTGTTCATTGAAAAACAACATGAGAAGTACAAATTCAGGTAGAAATGAAAGTTTTCAAAAAGCAGACGAGTAGGGAGGTAGGTTGTTGTGATGTGTGCAAATAAAGGAAAAACGAAGACACAAAACGGACCCATGAGAGGTTTTAGCATTAGAAGGAAAGGGTGTTGTGTGTACGTCACAAAAAACGTTGCTTTGATTCTGAAAATTTTCTGAGACACTACAAACCGTACCTTATCCTCTTCTATCTCTTGGTCTCTTCCATCACAACCCTCATCATCATCATCTTCTTCTTCTTCTTCTTCTATGTCAACATCTTCAGGGAAGGGGATCTTCTGGCCGAAGAGCCTAATTGCAGGATCTCTATTTTCGTGCATTTTTTTGGGGATCGAATCCAAACGTGGGAGATGGCAGCGAGTTGGTTACTTGGTTTGGGGTGTGTTTGTGTTGCGAAGTGTCAGTGGAGAGAGGACGAATAGGATTTTGATCCGATTAAAACAGAGTGAGGTGCCACGTCATACCTAGGTCTTCATTCTTGGCCACGAATTCTTGTGGCTTCTGTTAGATTTCCTTTTGGTCATGTTCGATTCTGGTAGCACACTCCTTGCGTGCACCCTCTCATTTCCCATGTCAGCACTTTTGCCTCAAAAATATCCATCACGTGGCGTAATCTGATTGGAAGCAGCCTTGCTACATCCACGGACGGCTTTCCTTTATTGTTTTCTTTAGTTACATTCTCCATTCACTATATTTTAATACATTTTTTTTAAAACAGCTATTCTATTCTTATAGTCTAAATTATTTAAATTATCTTTTCAAATATATTCAACCACACTCACATTTTATTATCAATTAAAATTTACATTTTATCTTTTTACTATTGTTTTGGGAATTGAAAAAAATGACCCAACAAAATATGAAACCATGACCTCTAAGACAATTAATTATTATCTAATAAGTATAAAGTGCATTCAAAGAGGATACATGCAAGCTTGTAGTTAAAAAAAAAAAAAAAGCACTAACTAATTTTTAAAAATTTTTATAATAAACTAAATAATTAGGTATAATATTTTTAGATAAATTTTTTTTTTTTTTATAGATTGAAGATCTAAAAGTGTAAGATATTATATGTATAATTATTTGTCTTTACATACTAAATTTTAATTAATAACAAAATATAACAAAATTAATATTTAAAAGGGACTGAGGTAGATTTGTAGTTATTAAAAAAAATCACTCTGTCGCTAATATATTTTGTTAAGCTTTTAAATGTTCTCATTTTTTCATTGGACAACTTTTCCTCAACTTGGCAAAAGCTGACAAAGAGAAGAGAAGCCATAGTTTATATAAAAAAACATGCAAATAATGAAAAAGGCGTCCCCTTTAGCATCTTTTTTCCTTTTTCTTTTCATTTCATGAACATACTTCCATGCCAATCAAATATAGATGCTTAATCCCACTTTTCACTGTTATCAAGATTCTTACCGTTCATTCAAAAAATTATTCAAACACTTCGATCAAAATATTATATATTTACAGAAACATAATCCATTAATAGTTAGAGTTGTCTTTATTA
Source organism: Phaseolus lunatus (assembly GCA_013389735.1). Taxonomy (NCBI): domain Eukaryota; kingdom Viridiplantae; phylum Streptophyta; class Magnoliopsida; order Fabales; family Fabaceae; genus Phaseolus; species Phaseolus lunatus. The sequence continues at coordinate 31,327,215 of CM023859.1, forward strand.
ATTATTTACCTTTTGATCTGTTAAAAAGGTTATATTATTCTCACCAAAAAGTTTATATTATAAATTTATATTAAAAAAATTACGGTAAGAAGTTAAAGTATTCACCTGTACATGTTTTTTTTTTTTTTTTGTTGATGCTGGGAAGTGAGAAATAAAAGAAAAAGAAAATAGTGGAAAATGTGTGACACCCCGGAAATACATCTAACTATTATAATACATGTTCTACATATTTCTATACAAACTTAGAATTTTTCAAAATATTTCTATTACAAGATTATGACTTATAGAAATACAAATATTAACGATATAAGGTTCAAAACTACATCCTAAAACCCTCCAGACCCTCTGACACCTGTATGATCATCTGCCCGTGTACATAGTACAGTCATCGCAGTTCAAACACAACAAGAAAAGCAAGGGTAAGCTAATGAAAATAAAGTTTTATAATACACACAATTAAATAAAAAAAGAAAACCAATTTACATGATCAATTTCTCAGTTATTCAACTTTCTTCAAAACCTAACATAAAACAATCACGTAGATCTCACATGGATCTACACATCCAAGATAATCAACAAACAACATCTTCCGGAAGACTCGTATTAAGTAAGTCCCACCAGAGACTAACACCTGATCCAAAGATTACCAGCGAATCCAACATAAAGGGTCAGGGTAAGTTCAATACAACCCAAGCCGTGCATCTCATATGTCACGGTGTGCATGAACTCCTCCATCAACTTCTCACCACCTGATATCTTAGTCTATGTGACTTAGATCATCAGTGAAGCTCGGAGATCTCTGTTATCAATACTTAATACACAGCAAACATCACTCCATACATTATCCCAAATGTATGAATTCAATTCCATATCATTTTCATCATATAATATCATTCAAAGCATAATTCACAATATTCAAAAGTCTATTTGACATAAAAAAAACAACACTTAAATACTAAACCATCAAAATCTAATATTTTTACAAGTTTAAATAATATATAAACAAATAATACAATACGTCCCCTCCACATTCAAATCTTCTAGCCTAGGGTGTTATTAAAAAATTAGATTTAGCTTCCCTTACCTTAATTGCTTGCTTCCCAAGCAACTTCTATAATTTTATTCTCCACCATCTGGATAAGCTTTAAGATTTACGGGCCTAATGCAAGTTATCCAAACAGAACATAAATTCAGTATATACTAGAATAAGTTGAGAGGATTAATCTTCTCAACTGACCCTACCAAGATTGATGACTAAAACATACCCAAAAACCAATAATAAAGGATCTTTAGAGTAAAAATGAACTTACTCTGTTTAAAGTTCTGATCGGGTAGAAATGTTCCTTAACTCCTCAGCTACAACGTGTTCCGATCAGATTTTAAAATAGATGAAGATTGGATAAGGAAATTAAGAGAGAAGGAAAACATGAGAATATGGGGAAGAACTGTGATGAGGGGTCTGCAGTTTCTTTTCTTCTTCTGTTATGTTTTTTTTTCACGCTGCTATAAAATGTGATATTTTTATTAAGGAAAAATAAAAATAAAAAAATCTAGAAGTGATCGAGATCATAAATAAAATTGTTTAATGAATCTTACTTTCAGTGTTTTAATTTTGCCGATAAACATTTATTGAACAAACACAAGTTTGATTATGAGTAATATATAATATGTTATATTGAGTAAGAGGACGATGATATGTATCTACATATTTTACATATTTGATGTTCTTTGTCATCCTACTTGTAGTGTTTTAATTTATTAAACATGCTTAGTTTATTAAGTAATATAAATAATTTATTTTAATTTTCTGTCTTATCCTTTATCTGATTTCATTTAAAAAACATTTTTTTACAACATAATTTTTATTTTCTTTCTCTCCATTGTTTGATTCATTCAATATTCACAAAATTCATTTGATTTTAAGATACTTTTCCTCTATCACAATAATTTTGATTATATATTTTTTTTTATGTGATTTTGTTCGCTAAACATAAACCTCAATTTTAACAAATTAAATCTTTTATGCAACATATATTTGAATATTTTGTTTCTTTTTAATATTTGTATTTGTTGTTTATTTTTTGTCACCTGAAATATCTAATATCAATTTTGAGTATTATGTAATCCTGTAATTTATTAGGTCATCTAAAAAATATATTTTCTCTTTTGTATTTGGTTCTTAATTTCACTTTAATTGTAAAACGATTCCTTACTAAATATTATATCAATAGTTTAAAACCAATTCACTCAAATATCTAAGGTACTTTTTCTCTTAAAATTTTCAAAAATAATATATGTTATAACTATTATGAAATTTTAGTTTCAATTACCTAGCATTTTATATAATTAATATTTAACACTCTATTTTAATGTTTTGTATTTTTATTTCTTAAAAAAATATTTAATTAATATGCGAGATAGTGAGTATAATTTGTACCTGATAAAAATGGGAATGTGACACAACAAATTTTATACCCAATTAAAATAAGGATGAAGGTAAATATACAATTTTTACTTTAAAGATATGGATAATAATATATATATATATATATATATATATATATATATATATATATATTCAAACTCGTACTTCTATCTTGTTCTCATCCTTAAATGTTATAAAATAAAAGTTTTATAAATTAATATTTTTTTAAAAAGGGCTGAGGTGTATGTTAAAAAATTATTTAAAAATGTAATTTATAATTAAAATGAAAATGAAAATAAATCATTATAAATTCTTTAAAAAAATCATTAAAAAAATATCTTACAAAATATCAAAATTTAAATTATTTAATTTTATTTATGATTTTAATACTTTTTTAGTATGAAATAAAAAAAATGTTAAAAAATATTAACTATTATTAAAAAAAAGTATACTCTAGAATTAATTATTATAGTATATTTGATTATGTTATACTCAGTTTGCCTGAGAATGTTTATATCTCGGAGACCATATACATAGACATCATAAGAGTAAAAGTGAAATTATATATGTCAAATGTCTTTTCTCCCAAATTTACTATCATGAAGATAATAAAAAATTACATAAAACACCACAAACCTTTCATTTTTCATCTGACTATATTCCTTAAAATAAACTCATTTAATTTCGTCCCCTTTTCATATGAAAAACAAATCAACATAAACAAACACATCCATATATTAACTTTCATAGAAACATGAGAACTTTTTTTAGCACTAATAGGACAATTGGTAAAAAAACTACATACTAACAAATAAAAATTCCAACTATTAGTTGTACATTGATTTGATGAAAAATAAATCGAACACCTCTCTGTCTTATTTGGTGTGTCTGTTTGAAAACCATTCTCAATATAATTCGACTCAGTAACCTAATTATTTTCACCAAAACAAAATATTAAAATTAGTTACTTATAGTTGGATTAACTTTTGCCCAACTCAAGAGTAATTAACTGATAAATCAATTTAGTCTTTGAATCTTCATCTTTTTGGACTAAATATAAACCAATACAATCGTAATATTTTTTTAAAATAAATCAGTTTAGTGTTTTTTTAATCTTAAAATACATGACAAAATATTGTTTTTTATATATTTTCTTAAAAAAATTTATTAGCCCAGTAGTCAATTGGTTCAAGTCAATCTAATAATGATCGTGTTGAATGCACAAAAAAGAAAATTATATCAACTTGTCCGATCAAACTAATTTCAATGATTATTTTTTGTTTTTACTTTGAACTAGTACAATCCACACCAAATGATAACTCGTACTTTTTCTTCTTCTTCTTCTTTTTTTTCCACTTTAACTCCAAAATAAAGTGTATCACGAGTTACTTTTTTTTTTCCTTTTTAGAATTAAAATAAATTTAACTGGTAAAAAAAGTATAGACTATTAGATTATATTTTTATGCTAAAAACTAAAAGAAAATGTGTGGCTTCTTTAAGTGGTTATGTGACAACTAAATAAATTATAATATTTATATACATGTATGATCATATGATCCAAATTTATATATAGTTCTCACATTCTTAAAATAAGAATTGGTTTCACTTCACATACCAATTATTTGCCTTATCGTATACCAAAAACTTAGTATTGAGATGAATATTTGTTTATAAATATTTGAGTATCTAAATTAATTAGTAATTAAAAATTTGATAATTAATTAAATATTAATTTAGAAACTAATTATAAATTTATTAATAATAAAAATTATTTTAGATATTAATAATTTTTTTATTTTTTAAAATAGTATTTAATTTAATTAATATAGTAATTAATTATTTTTTATCTCTAAAATTGTTTTTATTTTTATTTAATGATTTTTTCAAATAAGATTAATTATCAATGTATACATTTTTGTTTTTAATATATGGGCTATAATGGTTTGAGAAAATGTTCTCGATTTTTTTTCTGATAAATAGTTTTGTTTTGAAATTTCAACAATTTAAAACACGTTTCCTTATATTTGTTTTTTACTTTTTGTTTCCAGGGAAGAAAATTAACATAATACGTATCACACGTTTTTTTATATTTACTATCTGTTCTAGCTAAAGATGTAAGGTAATTTAAAGTCACGGCACTTCAAAGTTTTATCATGTATTTTGATTTTGGAAAAGAGTTATTGAAAATTATTTATGGTTCCTTTTTCTTTTCTGTTTTCCCTTATGCTTTGTTTAGATTAATATATAGATTTGGGAAGAGAAAAATAATGAATTTAAGGAAAAAGTAGGTAGAAAACGAAATTATTTGGATTAGAGAAAAATAGTGGAAAGGGAAGGTGATGAAGTAAAAGTTTATAAAAAATTGTATATGATGTGATAGATGGAGTTAATTAAATTTTTGTAATTACTGCTACGAATGTAATTACTGCTATAAACTAATTTCTCCAATGTGTGTTTTAAAATAAGCCGTGTTATATACTTTCATCAATACTGGTTATATATAAAATACTTTTTGAATATTAAGGTTGTAAAATATAAACCATTCAACCACAAAATCGTGAAACAAATTTTAATCCAAAAACAAAACAAGTGGAATCTGATGTAATTAATACACATATAACAAGAGAATACGGACAAACCAACTGTAAGAATACAGTATTATAACTGTTTTGTATAATTATACGGAAATAATTTTAATAGAAAATAGTGTATTTTGTTTAAATGATGTATAATAAAAAATATTATTTTTAAATTTTGATATATTTAAAATAATTATAATCAACAATTAAATATAAAATAATTCGGTTAATATATAAAAATTGTTTATTCAAATAGTTTTTATTAACTAATAATTTTTCATTTATTAAAACTGAAATTAAATGATAATAAACAAGTGAGTTACAGATAAATAAGTAAAATTAAGTCATGTCACTTTTATCGACCAACCACATTGAAGTACATTAAAAATATTCAATAAATAATAATAATAATAATTATAAATTTTTTTTATGAATTATAATTATCTTTCATTAAGGTGACATTCTAAAAAATCAGCTATTAACATTGATTGAATAAAAAAATTTATTTTATTACAAATATTTTTTAAATATATTAATATATTTTTTTATAAATCAGAAATCATATTAGAAATTAAGTAACACTGATATTTAATATATTTAATCTATTAAAATGAATGACTAAAGACTATAAATAAATATTTTACAAAATATAAGTTATAATTTAATTAGTTGTCCCTGTACACTCTTACATAGTAATAATTTAATTAAATATTAAAACTGAAATCAAAACATAATAAACAAAATTTATTAAACTTATTATATTATTTTCTCTAGAACTCTTGGTGATTTTATTTTTTATCATTTGTAGGTAATGAAAACCCTAACCTAGTTTCTCAAGTCTTGACTGGACAAACATCAATAGCGGATGTGATTGATTAAAAGCTAAATTAGTCTGGACAACTTCACAACTGCGTTTTGGAAGCAAATGGATGCGTTTTCTCTGACTATAAACTAAAAAATAGTAGTAAAAAAGAGGTTAATACTTTGTTTGATTATGACTATTCACTACCATGAAAAAGTATGAAAAAGTAATAAAAATGAAAAATGAAAAGTTGCTCTTTTTCAAAATCCTACTTATGAAATGAATTTGTGTAGAAGTGATAGCGATTAATTACAGGATGCATACCGTTCACATTTTTCTCCAGTTGCCAATAAAGATTACGAAAATTACATGCAGCAAAAATACCAAAATATTTTCTTTTTTATCTGTACATGCCACCAAATTTTTAACAAATAATTAATAAAAGTAAAAAATTATATATTAATAAAAATAAAAATAATGATTAAATACATTTATTAAATACTATTAATATTAATATTAATAATAATTTTAATTTAATTTTTTAATAGATATTTAAAAAATATTAATAATAATAATAAAATTATAATACAGCAAAAATAAATATAATTATTTATATAATAATATAAATATTAAATTTTATTTTTAATTAAAATAAAAAATTCTAATAATTATAATTAATTTTGTTTCAAAGTCCACTCTTACATAATATCGAAAATATATTTTAATTACAAATAATTAAAATATACAAATAAATAAATTATTATTTTTTAGTTATTTTTAAACAGGATATTCATTTTATATTTTTATCAATTAAAAAAAATAAAATTTTGATTATATTCATCATATTACTTATAATTTTTCATAAATATATTTTTTTTTGACTTTTCAAAAATAAAAAACTTTTTTCATACTTCCCTTCAAAACAAAGAATAATAAATAGGAAAAACAATAAGACAGAGAATATAGTGGTTAAACTAAAGGCTGATGTTAATAATATAAAGAGAAGGAGAAAAGGAGAAAAGGAAAAAGATTGATGTGACTCCTTAGACACGTACCTCCATGCATTTTTCACCCTTTTCCTTTTCTTGAATTTACGAGTTGAATAGAGCTTTAAAATATTAGATGAATTCGCACGTGTGGGGTGTATTGGCACGTATTGATAACTTTCCATGCATCTGCTTTGGTTTTTATTTTGTGGATCAAAACGCGTATCCCTCTAAGTGGTGAATTTAAATATATTGAGAGAAAGTAGTTGTAATGGTATTACACGTAATTAAGGAGCACAAGAATTAAGAAAGATAATGAACAATAATTAATGCTTTTGATAATGCAAGGGGTTGCCTGGTCGGTTGAGGATTAGGGTAATTTGAAGCCACTTTTAAGTACACAGAAACTGCCAAAAACTTTGATTATGACTCTCACATTGAATTTACCTATTTAGTATGCCCTTAATTATAAATGCATGACTAAGACAAGACCAATATATATAGGACTAAATTATTTAACTTCATACTATATCATAATCAAACTTGCACCAAATATCTTTGCTGTTGACTTCTTATTTCTTTGTCTCTCATAACATAATAATATCGCAAAAGCTGAAAAGGGTCTTTTATAAAGATTGCATGTATGTATTATGGACAACACCCTTCGTTCCAATTTCCAAACAAAACAAAATGAGATGATACTTCATTAATTGTTTGCAAGTCTCGTTAAAAGTTCAAATATAATGATTCATATTGTTGGGGTTCTTCTCTTGCTTTGTTGTTGTGGGGAGTAATTAGTGTCTGTTATATTGGATTATGTATTGTCGAAGTTAGAGACAACAATTTTATATCTAGACTGACACTTTAATTTATTCACTTGTTGACTTGGTGAATTGCATGAATTACAATTAACTGATCTTTTAGCTTAGTGGTTAAAGTTGTAACAATAATTAACGATAAAATAATTAACAATAGAAGAAGTTTAATTATTCTTCAAAATTATGATTAAGAAAATATGAGCCTACATGGATCTATTATGGTCCCTTGTAAGGTCAAAGGAAATAACTATAAATATATAGATATCCTTAGGGTGAAAGATAATGAACATTTGATTCTTAAGACATAATTCTAATATAAAATTATATCTAACTTCAGAATGTTATTGCAGGCACTTTGCCTTGAACTAAGGCTGAGAAATTGAGATCAAAAAAATTAAAGACGTGAAAACCCTAAGAAAACAACCAAAATACCTAGTGTAAGGAATATTCGACCTTGTAATAACAAATTATAAATTTTAAGGCAATGTTTATATCAATAAAAAATTAATTTCAAATGAGACTAATATTCATCTCCACAACTCAAAATTTATGAAATTAATTGTGTTTAAGTTTTGATGGTAGTCATGTTAAGGAGGAGAAGATTCATAGCTTGTTTGTTACATATTATTTCGAAAGTTTGGAAGTCTCAAATTCGATGGTGTGACCCACCTTAAAGGATATTGTACCCACCCACTATAAGATCGAGAATGTCAAGAGCTCAAGTGACTATATACATCCCTTAACCGAGCCTTCATTGTCATTAATGACAATTATGAATAAAATAACATACTTAATGAACTTTTAATAATGGATGACTATTTATGAAGCAATAAACGACAATCATATTGTCAATCCGGGTTGTCACCTAAGAGATCTATAAATATCTACTATTTAAGAATTACAGTCTATTTTATTTCATACTCTTAACTCCTGTACTGTTAAGAACTGATTATTATCTTTGTGCTCATAATGGCTTAAGCATTGGAGATTTTTTTTTTGAGGTCAAATTTTCTCTCTCATAGGAAAGCAATTGAAAGCTTGTTCTGTAAGGACCGAGAAAAATAGTCTTAGAGTAAAAATGGTACAATTAAAATGATACCTGAATATTTTATTATTAAAATGAAAAGGTTATATAAATAAAAATTGAGTTATTCAGGTTTCATTTTAAAAGAACCATCATCTCTCTAAAAACTTCCTTTTCCTTTCCTCTCCCTCTTCTCTAAGATTCCGACCTCCTCACTCATCTGTTTAACGATCGGAGTCCAACATTAGACTCCTGGCAGCGAGATCTACAAAACTGTCCAACCAGAATCTTTAATAGAGTAAGTTTATTTTTGTTCCCTTTTTCCTTTTCTTTCCTTCTCTCTAAGATTATGATATCCTCGCTTATCAATTTGATGATCGGAGTCTGCCATTAGACTTCTGGCAGTGAACTCTACGAGATTGCCCGATCAAAATCTTAGATAAAGTAAGTTCATTCTTGGCTCATTTTTCTTTAAGTTAGTTTTGATCTGGTTAGGGTTGCCTTTTAGTTTAAGTTTGCATGTGAGGTTTTTATCTTTAGAATTAGTCTTTGTTAGATCAGGGTCCTAGTGATATAGTTAGATTTGTGATCAGGACTTGGTGGTGCAGGTTAGGTTATCCTTAAGCTTTTGGTGGGTTGGAGCTCTTAGTGAGCATCTGCTCAAGTCCAGATAAGGGAAGCTAGTTTTATTTTTAAAATAGAACCCTAGGTTAGAAGATGTGGATGTGGGGTGATGTGGTCACCAATTTCAAATCTTTGCTTGCAGGATTGTCTCTTTTGAAAAGTAAAGTAATATATTGACTGGAATGGTTAATTTTGAATCTTTTATATTGATTTTAAGGTGAATAAATTGTTGAAAGTGTTTGTGATTGAGAAGTGAAAGTGTTTGAATGATGAGATAAATGAGTTGAATTGTTTTTTTGAATATTTGTTAAATTTCTTAAATGAGATGTTTGATGAGAAGTGATTGTTTGATTTTAGATGATCATTGATTTAGAAATCATATATTTGGAACTTAGTTATGTATTTAAGTGAATTTTGAGATATGTTTGGATTGTTTTAAAAAGGTTTAAAATATGACATGATTGAATTGTGCATTGATGTGTTATATGGAATGATGTGAAAGTGTGATCAAAACATAGTATTTTCAGAAAAGAAAATACCGTGTTAAGATTGTTTAGGATGTGCATTGACTAGGGATTCGTCTAGGATGAGATATCCTGACTCTCCTGAGATAATGGAATCATATAGATGAAGTTATTCAGGTGGTGAGAGTCGAAGGAGGTTCATATGAATGGGTAAGTTGTTTGAAATATAACTAACTTGACCTGTTATATGAATTAACACTGTCATACTAGAAGAGAGATAATATTGAGATTATTTATGCGCATAGCTGTGTGGATTTCACAGTGATATAGTATGACATGTGCAGATCTCTGAGTTTGAGTCAACGTATGAGTCTTCCGGAAGTAGAGTCAAGTGTCTATGTGTTGTGAGTCAGTAGAAAGATGACATGAGAAAAATGAATATTGAAATTGTTGATAGACACTTGATGGTTATGTTAAATGCATGAGAAATGATGGATTTATGTGGATGTTTAAAATTATATTTATGTCATAAGTTTTAAAAATACCTAGCTTACCCTTTGTTTTGTGGTTGTTTTTCTTTGATCTGTGATGATCGTGTAATTACACGGGAAAAGATTAGATTGCAGGTAATAGAGCTTCTCAGTGAGCATATGGAAGATGCGATGAATTTAGTTTTAATGCTTTGTTTTGTTTATTTTAAAACTTTTGTGTATATATTAAAATCCCTATGAAGAGGGATATCTTTTTGAGATACAATTATGAGATAGTTGTAAGTTTATATGTTAATTCAATTTTTTTTTCTTGCTTTCTATTTTATTAAATATGAGAAAAATTAGGGATGTTACATGTCTCTGATGAACACCCAGTCTTCGTCGAAATACCCTCCTAGTTCATTTCTAATAGGAACATTTGGCGCCTACCATAGGATTCGAGTAAAACCTTCCCATACCACAAGATTTATGGTTTTAATGAGAAGTCAATCCATGACATCATCCTCATTCGCAAACCATTGAACAACTTATATGTTTTATTCATAATCAGTCATGTGTCATTACTTCTCTCTCTCTCTCATAATATCTATCTATATATCTATCTTTCATCTGTCTATTTATTTATGTGTTTGGAATTGGTGTATGTCAGGTGTGTAATATCTATTTTCTTGGTGTTATTGACTGAACAACTATAAAGACAGAAAGACCTATTTATGTTTTTTTTTCTAATTTTTTTTAGACCCTTGATTATGATTTTGAGTAATGTCTTCATTGGATATTTTGCTACCTCAGACCAAACAGTTAGATAGCCTACCAAGACCAAATGGTTATTGGATCCACAATACTTATCCGAGTTCAAACATGAACATTGACAAAGTTATACAATCAAGTACATATCCAAGTTTAAATACGAATATCGACAAACCTTCATCAATCTTAAACCATTTAACAGACATTACTTAAAATTAATATATATATATATATATATATATATATATATATATATATATATATATATATATTAAGATAGTTAAAATAAACTATAAATAAATGTGAGCTTGACCAATTACATTGAAAATTATTAAGCTGTTACCATTTTTTTCTCCGTAATGATATATATGGGTAATTCATGCAACTATTATTTAGTGTCATTCGGTTAAGATGATGTGGGAGGATGAATATTCCAAATATAACCTTCAACCATTAAATCTTATAAAATTGTCCCAAACAATAGGTACCTTTTTACTTTCTAAACATAAATGTGTCCCAAAAAATGTATTTTCTGAAGTATACAATAGTCTAAATTCAACATTTTGAAAATATATTTTACTTGATATATTGATATAGAGCATTTTGTGAATTGATTATTAGCCACAGTTTTATCTCGATAAATGCTTAAACTTTAAAATAATTTTGTTTTTAAAACAAAAAATAAATAAATTGTGCCCCTCATGGTTGTCAGCCCAAACGTTATTCAAGTTGTCCCACCAGACCCAAGACAAATTCTTCTTGCACCTTCCTACTTCTTCCTGCATCTTCAAACTTCTCTTACATCTTTATAGAGTCTAAGGAAATGACCATAATATCTTTAATGAAAAAATTAAAATAATCTTATATCTCTTTCTTCCTGAATAAAAAAATTATAAATTTTATAGTTTAAAATATATTTATTAAAAAAATATATTTTAAATAATAGAATTCGGAAGATATTTATGAATTTGAAAAACACATTTTGATTCTACCATCCAAAATATGTCTCTTAAATTTTTTTATTCTAAATCATAAAATTCAAAAAGATATTTTTTAATCCATAAATATCTATTAAATTTTATAATCTAAAATATTTTCTTTTGAATTAAATGATTTTTTTGTCCAATCTATAGTGCCATAAGAAGAAATCTTCAAAAGAAACTATAGAAACGAAGGAAGAATTTGCCTAAACCAAAACCTCAATTATATATAGGCAATTGTTTTCTGCATCCAACATTTTTGAACCTGCACCAAGAATAATTTAAAAAATTTTAAAAATATCCTTTATTCAAGAAATAAAAATATGAAATTGAAAATAATGTATTATAGAAAAGTAAATATGGAAGAAATTATTGTGCTTCGAATATAAAAATCTGGAAATAAAAATAAAAATCCCATTTCAGATAAAAAAATCTAGAATTGAAAATAATACATTCTGGAAAAATTTATCTAGAAGAGATTATTGTGTCCAAAAAAAGAGGTTCGAAATGTAATTTTATAAATACCCCATTTTCATCTTTTCTCTGTAATTGGGTGCAGTGATATGGTGCAGGAAACAATTGCCTGATATATAAAACACCCTTACCCAATTGTCCAAAAACCTATTAGGCCCTTCCCTATTTGAAAAATAAAATCCTTAGAATCTAAACACTGTACATTAGTTTATGGCAACTTCTTCCTGCAGCTCTACAAATTTCTTCCTTCACCCATCATTTCAGAAAAAATGGTTTTGCCCCTTTAAAAAATGACTTCTAGATTATTCTTTCCGAAATATTTCTAGAACATTATTTTCAGAAAATGTTTTATGTATTTTAGATTTATCAATTTGAAAATAAAAAAAAATATGTTTCGAAAAACTTATTCTAGAATATTTTTTGTTTTTTGAATTTTCTATTTCAGAAATATTTTTTGTTTACGAAACCACTATTTCAGAAACACCCAAAATTATAAAGAATAATTTTAGTATTTTTAAAGAATGTAGGGGTGCAGGAAGAAGAATGTAGAGGTGCAGGAAGAAGTTGCCTTAGATTATCCACATTTTCCATTCATCCAAAGAACCACTAGCCGTAAGTCCTTTCACCCAATTTGAAGTACAATAACAATAAGACTATTGCTTCCTGCAACCAAATTTTTCATAACACACATCCATATTACAGTATAATGACATTTTAAAATTTCTGTACTTTTCAAAAAAATGTATTAAAATACTTTCCAATTATGTATTCTAAAAGAGTTATAAAATAATAAATTTTGAATAAAGATTCTGGATAACATAAAAATATATACTATAAAATTAATTTTAACTACTTTAAATTAATTTATAATATTTCTTTTATCATAAAACACGGGTTTTTGAAAATAATTAAAATATTTCAGAATATTTATTTTGAAAACATAAAAGTTAAAATCATTGGAAATAATTTATGAAGAATTTTTTTATAACCTTCCGAAAAATTCCAGAAATATGTTTCCTTACTTATTATGTCTAGTAACTTTTTCTGAGTGCGTATCCTAATAATTATGTCTCCCCACAATGCACCATAGACTAGCATAATGAAGCTTAGACGAAATATCCGCATTATAAAAATGCTTTGACTTTCATTGCCCAACTCAAGTTTCTTTGTTTTACATTAACTCAACGGAGTTTTTCATGATTTCGAATACTTATATTTATTTCTCCTTCGATTTCTCTTCATTCTCTGCGCTTCTTTTTCATCCATCCCCACAATTTATCGGCGTATTCCTATAATTTTTAAAATAACTATTTTATCCTTTTTTTTTAAGTAATTTTTATATTATCTGTTTTGAAATTTTTTTGAAATGCGTTTTTCAAAAAATTTTAAAACTGGATTTTCAGAACATAATTTCTCAGATAGGATTTAAGAAACAAGTTTTCTAGAACTATATAATACCTTTTAGATTAAGTTTTCCAGAACAATTTTTCTAGAAGAAATATGTTTTGAGAAATAGCTTTTCATATTCTCTCTCCTCTTCTTATTTTGCAAGGATGATGATGCCGCAGCGACAATGGTGACTGCAGCGGCGGTGTGGTGCAGTGAAAAAGGTATTTTAATTCTTTTTTTATATTTGAGGTACATTTAGTAATAATGAGGGTACAAGAAATAAAAGCCTTATATAATAGTCCGTGGGTTAAATACTTTATTGGGCCAAGGCCCATACAATATCCGATTTTGAAGATGGAAGGGAGAGCAAGAAAAGGAAAATAAAAATAAAAGAAAGAATATTTCTTTTCCTACTCCTTTTATCCCTCTTTAATATTTATGGCTCGTGTTAGATTAATTTATTAAAATTTTGATTTGGCTAAAAGAAAGCTAATAGTACTCACAACGACAACAATTCAATAGTCAACATTGATAGTGTAAAACATTTGTTTTACTATCATTCAATGTAAAATGTCAAAGACATAACTTTTTTTTCCAAATAAAAGTATAGATACTCTTTAATGTTTTATTTATATTACCTTTGAAAACAAAAATAATTAAGATTCATATTTTTGGAAATTGTGGGAGAAAACTAATCCCAGGGACAAATGAAAAATCTAGTCAATACATATATTTTTTAATTATATAAAGATTGAGTTTCTGTTTTGTTTAAAGTTGAGTTAAATTAATTTTAGTCAATTAATTCAAACAGTTAACGTGATTGTGATGTGTATGTAGATTATTAACCGAACCATATATTTTTTTAACATTTATTTTAAATTAAAATGTTATAATTTTGTTTTCATAGTTATAAATAAACTAAAAAAAAAAGTAAAGAATAGCTTGAAAGGTTAGTCAAAGATCCTGCGGATTAAATTCTTGATTATAACTGAATCATTCGACATAAAACAAAATTTCCTTTATATTATATTTAAACATATGTTTAGTTGTTTAATTGTGTGAACTTCTCTCACTTATGTTAGAATCTTGAGAGAAGAAAAATCACAAAATAAGAATTGTTCAAAATTTATAGTTATAAATATCAAGAACAAGATTTATTGATGTAAGATACAAGAAATATCCTATAAGGCTTCTAAAATTAGACTCATTTATCTTTTCTACATTATCTTATTGACATAATTTGAACATATATATGAAACATATAAATCTGTTGAGTAATTTGCATTGTTTATTAAATATCTTCTATTATATAACGTAAAAATATTCTTAACTTTATTTTTTTTATTTGAACTTTTTCCTTGCTCAAAGATTTTTTATTAGATTTTTCTTCTTTTTCTTTCTACTGTAACCTTGATTGAGCTTCAATTTGGTTTGCAAGTCTCTCTTGTTTTCAAGCTTACAAAGCATACAACAAATATATGTCAAAATGAGAGTAATCTTCTCCTTCAAGGATTCCTCATTGAAGAAATGAACATGAGTTTCTTTTTATAAACTTGAAGTTTAATAATTTTCTAAAGTGTGGATGTTTGATGATACTTTTATCATTTTGAACAAAAAGTGAGGTAAATTTCAAAAGAAAAGACTAAGGAATCATCAAAACCAATGTCTCTAATACCAAAATGATGGAAGCATCCTCAAGCACATAACCAAAGACTTTAGAAAATTATTAAACCTTTAAGTCTCTAGAAAGAAAGTTCCTCCCTTCGAGAAAGGATCCTTGAAGGAGAAAAGGAGAATATTACTCCCATTTAACCTTAGAATAATAAGACAAGCATATAAGAAAATTATTTCTCATTCATTCAAAGGTGAGTTTTACATGAATCTTATTTATAGATGCCTAGCCCCTTGATACTTTATGATACAAAAAATGTTAAACTAAAAAGTTTAGAAAAGTCACATAAGTTATCCCCAAAACTAGCACCTCAAATTATACTATTTTTTTTTATCTATTTTAGGTAATTTGGAACTTCACGCTTCAAGTCTTCTCCTCTCCTATACTTGTTTTGTACGGATTTGACTATGTATTTAAGATTTTTGGTTGACTTTTCAAACTCAAATCAAGATCCAAAAAGGTACAAAGGAAGTTCACTTATACTAAAAAAAAAAGTACCCATATACTATTTGTAGAAGATTAAGAAAAAAGAAACTTAGTATTCTACTATTAAAATGTAATTTTTTTTTTCTAAAGACTTCATTTTCTTCTATTCTCTTAGTCAATAATTAAGATTGAATGATTTTTGTCAAATTTATTTATGTTGTCTTTTTAATTTATATTTATTATCCTAAAAAGTTCGTTTATGTTCCCTTTTCAATTTATGCTTATTATCCTAAAAAGTTGACAATATTATGGCTTAAGTTATGAAATGAATAAGGTCATATTTTTATTCAAACTAACAACCTTATACAATTAAAACTACCTTAATAATAACAATTAAAACTACCCATTGTAACAACCCATTACCTATAATTCATAAAATTAATTATAATGAGAATTGTACCATGAACTCTTGTGCCTTTTCTCTTCCAGAAATAGAAATTTTAATAGCTTCCGTTTTTGTGTCTAGCAACAGAGCTTATGTGGTCTACAGGTAGCAAAGTTGCTTGCCACCACTTAGAATAGTGGAGAAAATTGTTCCCACTACCCTAGCAATAACATATGACTACAACATTTGAGCTGTTTTCTTTGTTGGATATGATGAGTTCCACTCCCAGCAACAGCAGCCAATGTGCAACCACTAGTTTTTAACTCTTATATTAGACTTTGGCCAGACAAAATAATAGGGGCAATAAAGCTTAAATTAACTCTAGACGACACACAAATTATTTATCATTCAGAAATTTGAACCTGATAGAAGGTCAACCTTTCTAAGAATTCATGTGAGTCTTGTCTATGTCTAATGAGAGTTCCAGAATGGTCCTTTAATTTGAGAGACTGCTTTATCCGAGTTTCAAACATCACATGTCACTTTTCTTTTACTGAATGTGAAACGTGAGAGTTATTCTTGAGTGATATATTAATACTACAAATGTAGCCGATTGCTGCCACATTTAGTGCCTACCATCTGTTTTCCTAATAACTTTGTTGAGATACCACTGGAATCAAAGCTCAAATGTTTAGTAGGATGTGTACCTATCCATTCTGTCTCTGTACAGTTCAATTAATCTGCCCTTTGCATTTCCCACTAGCCTTTGACTTCGATTAATCTACAGTTTTTACTTCTCCAGCGTTTCTGTGTCATCTTTCCACTTCCATTGTGTGCTCCATTTTGACTAAAATATAACTTTCATGTCCACCAAACAATTCTCTGCACCTCAATACTAGAAAATTATTAGTTGATTCAGGATCATTATGGTTTATATTAATATCTGCATAACACATAATTCATTGCTATTATTTTTTTTTATCGTAAATTGAAAAACTTAAATAAGTAAAATGTAGAAATTGATCAGAATCATAGATACATGATGATTCTGGACTATCCAACAATTTCTCAAGATACTTTGGGTTTTCACATACGAATATGCCACAAGCTGATAAAAGCTCTACAAAGAGTGGAACGTGATTGCTCCTCCATAATGTGTTGCTATCAACTTTTTGACTTTGGTAACATCATTGCTCCTCCATAATGGATTTTCCATGTTTAGAAAGCATCCAGAAAAAATCTCGTGCACTAGTATAAATTGAGAAGTAGCATATGGGAAGCAACACAACCGAGAGTTTGTTGTTGAGAAATGCAATACAAGATGGCAGGCACTCTCTTTCGTTTATTCGTGATTCTTCTAGGGCTTTCTCATCTTATGTGCTTGAAAGCAGTACCAGTTACAAGTAAATTCTACTACAATATTTCTAATTTTATTCTAGTAGAGTTGTAGTTCTCCCTCATCTTCTTACAAATGGCTTGTTTATATAAGCAGGAATTGAAAACATTATGCAAGGCCCCCAAGTTCATCATCTTACACCGGAGAACAGCCACAAGGTGGTGTGTGCACTTTGAGGCTTTATGATTATTCCTATGTTGTTTAAGACACGTAGTGCATTTTTTTAACCAGACATCATGTCAATGAGCTTATGTTCCTTTTATTCAAATACAGGTTATCACTGAGAAATACTGGCACTTGGAGGAAGCAACCACTACTGAGAGGATGGAGTTGGAAATCCAGGACTATTCCCCATCAGGGCCTAATGGTCGTCACACTCCAAGAGCACCATAGCGTGTGAAATGGTGTGCTGAATGATACTTTGTCTAGGTAGCTGGTAGCTATCCTCTGTGTAGTAGAATCTTATATAAGTAGAGCCATAATTGATCAATTGTAGAGGCAATTATGTTATGTATGATGAGAGAATGGATTAACTAGAGTTGCATCCCCACTGTTTGGTATGATTATATGTGAACTCACACTCATGTTTGTTAAGAATAAATAATACATGCACTCACAATGCGGAAGTTATTTATATGGTTATCTAATCACAAATTATCATATGTAGTAATTTTGATGTTTTTATAATAATCATGTTAAAAGTCATGACAAAGATGATTTCTGATTAATTGAGAAATAAGCATCCATACTTACGTGTCTGTTAAACTCACACTCATGTTATTCAACTAATAATAGCATTAGAGCTCATTGGTACATTACAATTACATTGTATTTCACCGGTTTTATCTTCAAGATAATGGCAAGTATTCTAAAGGATTCTCACTCAAAGAATTCGAGTGGAAACAAAAACCAACCCACTAATAAATCTATGCAGAAAGAAAACGTACATTGATTTTATTTTCTTATTTTGGTAATCCCACTCTACATGCATGTAATTAAAGTAAGTCTTGGAAGCATAGCAACGGATCGTTCATGGTGCTAGAAACCCTCCACCCCAATATTAAGTCGTGAAATAAACAATAGTTTATGTGAATAGTTGCTCACGAGTTAGTGATGCATTAAGCATTAAACAGATGTATAGCCTTTCTTTTTGGCCCTTATTTTGTCCACAATAGAAATATGGAGATTTAAAAGTGAAGAACCATTTGTCCACCGAGAGCAAGTTGATAGGGATTGCATAACCATGTTCTTGGAAAGTGAAATCGGAGCTAATCCAAAATGTTTATTTAATTTAAGTAATGAAGTTAGTTGGCCACTAAGTACACTTGAACAGCGTAGAAAGCGATGCATAATGTTGATGGGGACATAGTTTTGTCTACCACTCCCATATACGCCCCTTCTCGAACATATCTTATAAAAGTGCCAATATAATTGTGACCTATGAAGTTAGTGGAATTAAGTAGAAGCACATTAGATCAGATGCTGGTATCTGTACATTGCACGTAAGTATGGAGATTTGATTTTAATATACTTGATGTGCATAAAGTAATTAATATCAGGTGTAAGCCTATAACAGGACGTCTCACACGGACCATATTCTAATGCAGATACATAATCTCTGCCATAAAATATCACAGACATTAATATGTGAAACAGGTCCACGTTAATGGTGTGTTTTGATTTCTAGAATTATAAACTGAGTGCTGTATTTTTTATAATCCAGATAGGTAATCTAAAGCAAAAGCTAGAAGATTATTTTCCACACTAAAAGTTTCCAAATCTACAGAATCCTCTGTCCTCTAAAGTGGTGCTCTTAAATTTGCATGCTTTCAAAACTAGGAGTTTGATGACGTTGTTCAGTTGTGTGCCGTGCCATTTGAGGAACGAGAAGTGGAATAGGAGGCAATGAAAAATTATCTCGGTCTCAGTATCTATTTGGCACTTTGGTTAACCTGAGTTAATATATGAATTCTATCGTCTGCATAAACGTCAGAGATGCACCCAAAGATACTAAACTAATGACATAGAGGAAACAATTTAACAGTCATAGTTTCCCAAAACAATATCAGTAAGATTTTGCTGACCTTCACCATTTCTTATCTAATAATATTTGACAATCAGGATTTTTTTCACTAATTTAAACTTGTGATTCTAGGTTTGCTCTCATAATGTTTAGCTCAACTCTTTCAGCCTTTATATTTCTTTGGCCCTTTTTCAATTGGTAGGATTAGTTCATTATGCTAAGCATTAACAGTCTGAATAAAAAGTAAATGAAGCCATACACAGACGCAATCCTTTGCAAGCTAAAGCTTAATTTGGGGGATGCAATTAGCTAATCATGATTCATGATTAGTACTTAATTTTTGAGTAATGTCAACTCTTGTAGAGTCAAAGAGATTAATATACCAGAAGGTGCTAGTCTGTTTTCACTCGTAATGTACACCTTAGCGCTAATGCTTTTCAGTGAAGACGTTTGGGGTATTTCACTCATAACAGCCGTTGAGAATTATCTGAGAACCCTCTTGATGTCAGGTTCGTGACAAAATTATTTCAGTCTTCAACTGCCTCAATATTGTACTTAATCTCTCTATACGTGTTAGTATGTGTCTACCAGCACCATGCAATTGCTCTCATACTGAAATGTAGCAATTGCAGTGAGCTACTGAACATTCTTTGATTATGTTTCGGATAGAGTTGACCCGGTCTGCGACCAATTGGTTCTTGAGGTTAAAAAGATAAGAAACCTTTTTGTGACAATAAAAAAATTAAATGGCTGCAAATGATCCAGTTCAGCTAAACCGATTTTTGATCCTGAACAAGATATTATATGGCACAACTTAAAGAAGAGAATACAGAATTACACACTTAACTGGTGGTGGGTTACATGTGTGATACAAAATGAAAGGAAAAATCCGAAGTTTAGATCTTATTTTCTAACAAGAAGTTATGTGTGATTATTAAGACACACTACTATGTATAAGTGACTGGGACACTGGTATTGAAGCATTAAACAATAAAATCTTGAATCATTGGTCTTCTGGAGATGGAGCAACAGCAGGAGCTGGTGTAGGTGCACCCCCTTGATCAGAATTTAGAAGTCCAAATTTCTTGATGAGTTCATTTGCAATCAGCTCATTAGCATTGTCTGTGGGGTGGTACTCATCCCAAAAGACATATTTGCTTCTATCTTTGCACAGACTTGATGCAGGTACACATGTAAGGGCGGGTCGAATATTCCAAAAGGAACAACATGGTGAGTCTGAGTTTTGAAATCCTACAAAGCAAACGTAGCTATGATGTAAATAACTCTTAGCAGTCAGCACACAAGCTAAAGCTCAATTTTTAATTATCTGATCATGTGTGATATGTTGGCAATTCTTCAGCAAATAGCAACATTGTAAAACCTTTAGATGTTCCTAAGCATAATAGAAATCCCAATGATTTATGCTCTGTGCTTTGCTTTCATTCTCTTAAAGTGTTTCACATACACAGCATGTATTAGGTTCTTTTAGATAATGGGCAATGGAGTAACATATTTACTTACCATACTTATTTGGATTGCTTATCACATCATAGACAACATCATATGCATCTCCAAATCTATAGGTTGAATCAGGAAAATGCTTCCCAAAGTCATCTACTAACTCGCTTACAGCTTTGTTGAAGGTAAGAGCCAGCTTGTTCGCCTTTTCTCGACAATTCCCAGTTGTACTGAGCACCCTTTGAAGGGGAATGCAGCCCATTGGACCCAACCCGAAAACCACCAGCTGTCTTGCTCCTAAACTATGAAGTAACTAAACACAAAGATACCATAATTGAAAAGATTTTGATTATTAGATGCTAAAAAGAACAAGAAAAAGAAAAAAAAGAGTTGTGTTAGGATAAAAAATAAGTAAACCTTTAGTTGTCTTTCCAGTGTTCCTATTAAGTAGTCCATGAATGTGTCATCATTGTATGTCCATGAATCTCTGTAAACTGGCATCAAGTAGTTGTTGATGAAGTCGTTGCTCCCTAAAGCAACAACATAACGACCTTCCTTGAAAAACTTGTCAGAAGCCCTTTTTCCAATTTTACCTCTAATTAACTCTTGTGTCCCCTGAAATAGCTCAATTTGTTTGTCCAGGGAAAACTTTTGGATCTGCAAGAAGCACAATTTTCATTCAATTATGCTTGCATAAAGACCAGAAGATACGTAGTGTATGAATCATGACACTCACAAAATAGGCACCAGTTTCATTCAAGATGCCGCCACCACCAGAAGCATAGTTCACACCATTTTCTAGTATAACTTCTTCATTCACAGATGGGTCCAGGAATGCAGGAGGCCTAGGGAGGCCAGTACGGTCACCTGAAAGGTATAAAAATAGTATTAGTATGCAGCCAGAAACAATAGACAAGAGCTACCATTTCTAAATAACATGACAAACTCTAACTCACATTTCTTTACATATTTAACACCATATGAATAACCTTTGAAGTTAGAAATTCAAAGTTAAATCTTTGCTGCATGGATGTGGATTTGAAATCTATTCATTTGGTAGTAAGGTTTGAAATACACATGCAGAAAATTTAATGAAGCTACCTTTCACTTTTGGCAAAATATTAAGAATCTTGCCAAATAGAGGCTTTCTGAGAATTCCACAACCCAAATGCTGATATCAATTGGGTTAGGTTCTATTACGTCCACTGATTGCAAAGTGAGTGCAAGATAAAAGTAAAAGGGTTACCTATTATGTCAGCTACCGTGCGACCATTAGTGAACCTTCCATTAGGTAACCCATTTCCCATGTCTATGCCATACCAAGGCAAGCTTGCTTGAGCAAGGCTTCTAGAGAGACGCATGTTATTACCAACATCAGAGAGTGAGTCTCCAAAAATGAACTGAACAACCTTGCTATGGCATTCATCAAGACCAATTCCCAAAATGGTGATTACCACAGTAACTAATGCAAGATTGAAGTCCATGTTTTTCTAGCAAGCTATTCCTCTTTATGCTTTCTATGGCCATTAAGCATTTGGTTGGTTTTTTATACAAGCTACCTGCTACGAAGTTTGAAATTTTAATTTGGAAAACAAGATTGTTCTAGAGTTTGGCAGCAATATAGAGAAAATGTCATGGACATGCAAAAAGCCAGAAGTAGATCGTTTGATACACCAACTATTTTATTCATTCAAAGCAACAACAACTACCCATATAATTTAGAGTAATGTCATAAATGAATGGCCAAGTCAAGAGTTTGTTTATGTTGCAACTTGAAATCCCTTTTCAAGAAACAGGAAATTAAGAATGAGGGAAAATGGGGTGAGATTTCAAATTGAATTCTCAACAAACACGGTTGATGTCCTTAGAGTGAATGGTAAATTGTAATGGTAAGTTCACCAAACCGGAAAACAAATGTTGTCCCAAAACACAAGCAGGAATGCTAATTCCTACACCAATGTGTAACTCACCAACGTAAAAGGAATATATTGAATGTTTCACCTAACATAGTCATATAATTCGCAATTCACTTATGTACAAAGTACTTGTACTGTACAAAGTACATACGCAAACTTTAAAATATATATATATATATATATATATATATATATATATATATATTTTGAACTGTCAATACTATTAAAGTAACATGAACTAAATGAACAGATGTTGAGAGATTAAAAGAACATAAAAAAAAACTTTGACATTTATTAGATTATTCAACCTTTTGAGCATAATTACTAAAGATAAGTTCAATTAGAATAACTTAAATCTAAAACTCGGTGTACAAAGATAAAATTAACTTGGCAAGATCCAATGTGAATCCTACTAAAATTTATAGTAAAGTTCAATATCAATTCTAAATTATATGATTCATAATAAGGTCTGTACTTAGTAAATAAAATTATAAATAACAAAAATTTAATAAAACTGATAAAGTCTAATATTTTATATTATAAAAGAAAGTCACAAGTAACCTATTAAAGAGTAAAAGAAGGAAAAGACACTTAAAAAAATTAGTTGAAGTTACTTTGGTAAAAGTCCTCTAAATATATATATATATATATATATATATATATATATATATATACATATATATATATATATTATATTATATATATATATATATTTTATATATATATATATATTATATATTATAATATATAATATATATATGTATATATATATATATAATATTTATGTGTGTCTATGTTATTTTAAATTTATAAATAAATCTTAATATATAAATTATGATATTGTTAATAATTTTATCTCTGTTTTATATGGCTCTTTTACTGCTTCACTTTTGTTAAGAACGTATTAAACAACATAACACGGTAATTCATGCAAATAATCAAATACTTTAATGAAGTTAACACATATTTTCTGAAAAAGAAGAATAATAATTTTATCTTAGCTTTTTTGGAAAAAGGAAATGTTCTTTTCTCTGCATCATCTCCAATCCTTAATATTTTCTTACACAGGAGGTCAAACTTTATACTTACTTTTTTATACATCCCTTCCATTTTGTTTTAAAACTTATTGATGAAATTTGACAATTTTCAAACGGTCTCTGTAATGTGCATCTGTTCATCACTTCAAATTGTGCAGAATTTTTTGGTAAATTTGTATGAAAATGAACCACGAGTTGTTAGGCATGAACTAATTTGTGATTCTGTATGATATACAATGAATTATGTTTTTCCAAAGTTGATCAACCTTTCTGTAATATGTCTGAATAACATAATCACTTCTGGAATAAGTGGATAAGAGCTTTAATAATAAAAATTAGGATAAAAGTATATTTGGACAAGTTTCTTGGTAAGCAATTTTTGAAGAAAGACATAAGAAGGAAAAAAACTTCTTTTTAATTAGAGGTGGCAAAGCGGGGCAGGTCATGCGGGTCGGCCCGCGGTCCGCTAGTAAAAACGCAGGACGGGCTTAGATTTTCAACCCGTTAACCTGCTTTAGCTCGTCCCCGCATAATCTGCAGCCTGTGTGGGCCAACAGCGAGGCGGGGCGGGCTGGCCCGCTAGCCCGCAAAAAAAAGTTTGTATATTGATTTGGATTGAGCTTGACAGTGACAACTTGGACGAGAAAAAAATATTAATGTTTTTGAATTAACTATGTTAATTGTAGTGGTGTTTATGTTTAATATTTTTGAATTAGCTATTTTTAATGTTTTTGAAATTGAAGAATATTGATATTTGATTTTTATCTTAATTGAATTAATGATGTTTGATTATGTTTGAAATTGAAGAAAAAAATATTGATATTTGATAGTAACAAATATATAAGTTCAATTTGACAATTTTTCAAGACCTAAAAGTAAAAAATATTTTTTTTGGAATTTTTTTCTTTAAAAAAAAAAAAACCGAATGCGGGCTGGTTCGCAAACCCGCAGGCTGACCCTTATGCGGGACGGGGCAAAGAATCTAACCCGCATTCTTTCTGTGGGGTGGGGCAACCCGGTCCTCATTTTGCGGGCCAAGTGCGGGGCGGACCGGTCCGCTTTGCCACCCGTATTTTTAATACATATTAAAAATAAAAATATAAAAAATTAATAACTTTTAAAAATTAATCTATTTATAAGTTAATCTTATTTACAGAGAAATTAATTTCAATTTTTCCTTCTAAAAAATACTTATGGAGTAGCTTATCTAAGTAGATCCTAAAACATAAGTTTATAAGTTTATAAATTAATAGACTGAAATTTAATTTTTAGGTTTTCTTTTTTAAAATTGTTTGGGCTAGGGGTTAAAAAGATATTTTAATGAATTTAAAAATAATTTTCACCTAATTTTAGAAATATAACAAAAATATTTTGTATATCTAATTTTATTTAGAGATTATAGTAGTGTTTTTAGTATTTTTTTCTCTATTATTTTCATCCCTAATATTATCTAAGATTATATAGTTCATGGCCAACCTAAATCCTAAACCAAATATACATCTATCAAATTAAATTAAATTTTTTCGTCACAATTTCTAAAGGAACTTGATAATTTATAACTTGTATTTTCACTAGAGTTAAAAAAGATATTTTAGATAATCTAACTACTTTTAACATTATTATACTATTTCTATCTTATAAGGATTTTGTAAACATCTTAATTCTATCTTCTTGATTCTGATCTCCCCAAACTCAACATCTCTCCAAAGAAAATCTCACAAGATATAGTGTATCATTTGTAACATAATCATCTCTATATATAAAACTTAAGAACTGAAACAATACAAAATCATTAAGAAAAAATGTTAAGGTAGTTATATTAAAAAATGAAATTTAAGTATAATTCAATCTTATAAAATTAGCTAATGAAATGAGGTTTGTACTAATTTATATACTATAAAATATTTCTATCTCTAATCAATCTGAAATATCCAACAAGTTACAATAAAACACGTTACACCATCTAACCAATATTAACACTACTAGATTATTATAATAAACAATATTTTAGTCTTTTTTTATCTAAAGTCTTTAATGTATAGTGTGTTAAACATAATTTAAAACGATCATAATATTTTTAAACATAAAAAAGATAATTTTAAATCTCTAAAGTTCACCATTAGATATACCTTTCAAGTCAATTTTTTTTTAAATTTAACATCAATTAAAATATAAATAAATTATAATATATATATATATATATATATATATATATATACTTGATTTATTAAATTAATTTTATAGAATTGAGTTAATTTAAATTTTATAAATATTTTATTTTATTATTATAGTAACTTGTTTAGGAAATCTTACTAACTAACAAATACCAATTAACACTTTCGGGTTCCACGTGAAAGTGAATCATCATTACTCAATTGTATAATCTTTCCAAATCTTTTTTTCATATTCACAACTATCACATACAAAAACTTATCCATACAACCTTCTCAGAATGAGAAAGACGTCAAAACCTTCTCACATGGAAAGATTACAAAGTTAGAATCAAATGGAAAATACCTTCTCACTCTTTCATTAATTGCTAAAATAATTCATAAAAAAACTTTTACTAAGTCATATTTACTTATTATATATCCATTAAAAAATTAGAAAACAAACTCTATATCAAGATACAAGCTAAATTGATATAGCTTATTAATGAACAACCCCAAAATAAACTAAGTTTTGATAAATTTAAAATTATTTTTAATTCTTATAAAAATGATACATACATTAAAAAGAGATAGGTTTTCTAATATAATAATGCAAAGGGTGAAATGAATAAATGCAAATAGAAAATTAAGGATCACATAATTCATTTTTCATAATTTTAAAAAAATTTAGAATCACTAAACTTGCCTTAAATTAAATATAATTTTCCTATTTTTTAACAAAAAATAAAAGATTATTAATAGTACATTAAAATAAGTATATGACCCAAAAAGTACAAAGAAACAAAAAGGCTTATTGGTATATTACGTAAGTTATGCACATGTGAGTGAATCACTACCTCTCATCCCAAAATTGTAATAAGCACATTACAACTTTCACTACCATCATCACGACTTTCCAAATCGACGCATCACACTTTTTGTTGATATGGATATAGTTGAAAAACAAAGTAATAATTTAAAATAGCATGAAAAATATATGTTTTAAATTTTAAATAATTTAGCTTACATTTATGAGTATATAGATAAGAGACGAAACTAGAAAAAAAACGTGTATTTGCAATAATTGTCATATATTTAGAACGTGTTGATGATTTTATTTATTTTTTTGGTTTAAATATAAAATAAGGATATAACGATAGTTTACTTATATATTTTAAATTTTTTATCATTATTTCACATAAAATAATATTTTATATAAGAAATAAAGTTAATATTAGTACATATCACCAAAAAGTAATTTAACATATCCATTTTATTTAAAAATTATGAATGTAAGAGATAGTAATATCTAGGGTAATGCAACAGCTTAAACATTAAAATATATTCAGTCTATAGTTTAACATTTTTTATATTATTTTAAATATGTAATTCCTATGATCATTCTAGCCTCTGTGTCACGGGATAAAGTGTAATTTGTATTACAAATTAACATCATACCATTAAGTTTTTACTGTTATATGACAAATAAATTCATTTCTAAAAGTTGTTTAGATATTATAAATTGCAATCACGGCTAGTTTTCTAGTTGCTCTAAGCAAACCAAAACATTTATTACTTAAATTTTTACATTATTAATCAATTTTGTTATAACCAGTTATTAAAATTCAAATATATTTTATTAACAAATTATATTCCTTTCTCTATTTTCCAATTCAAATATACTCATTAATTCATATAATTGTATTACATAGAGAAGCGCTTTATATCTGAGTAGGGATAATTTTGTTAAGTATTAATAATATTTTTCATAATCGGAGACTGAGCAACAAAAATTTCATACTTGTAATTGATTTAATTTTAATGTTATTAAACCATTATATTTGATTTAATTCAAGTATATACTATACTGTAAAATTAATTTAACTTTGAAAGTAACATTTTATGCATCGTTATCAATAATAAAAAAAAATACTTTCTATCAACCTCCCACATACCATCTTAAAACAATATGATACTGTAACTATTTAGGATGAAATATGATATATATAAATAAAGGAAATGATATAAAAACACAATTTCCATCCCAAGGTATAAATTTGCAATTTGATTTTGATGTTAAATCTTGATCTATGCGTACAAATATCACTATAAAAAATTATTAAATAAAAATTATTTTAAAATAATAATAATAATTAATCAATATAAAATTAATTTTAAAAAATGATTAATCAATATATTAATTAAATTATATACTATTTTAAAAATTAAAAAATTATTAATATTTAAAATAGTTTCTATTATTAATAAATAAATAAATAAAATTTAAATAATTGATAATTAAGCCTAACTCAACTTTATAAAACTGATTTATAAGGTAAAGTTTCTATCCACTTATATACAATGAATATCCTCATCTCTAGTCGATGTAGGATCTCTAACACACCCCTTTCACGTCAAGAGTAACAGCTCATGCATGTGATAACATATTATGGGTGGTCTGATAGCGGGTGACCTTATAAGCTCAACAAACAATCGTTAGGATAGATTTGAAATAACTCTGATACCATATTAAAGTCAATGAAGATGAGTATTATTTGTTTAACGTGACGATTAATGAAGCGCACGTAATTATAATAGAGAAAATGATGTTTTGATGAACCCTAATTGTAAATATAAAAGAAACAACGACAAAAAACGTAAAAGATAGAAAAACAAAAAAAGAAAAATGTAAAATATAATTAGTATTCGAAGTTGTAAAGTCTTTTATTGAGATTTTCTTGCCTTATATTAAAACATGCCTTTTGACATACCATAGTGTGATATATTAAAAACCTCTACTACTACCAGATAATATTTGAAGGATGAAATAACTAGTAACCAATATAGTTGCTGTTGTCAAATTCGCGTTTGGATGGTGAAATATTCCAGACTGCTGAAATTTAGATTGAATTTGTTAAGTTTTCTCATACTTGTTTATCTCTTGCTCTTTAGTAATTACACTTGATGACGTGTAGTCTTTGCTTTTACTCCACACCACAACATACAGTCCTAAAATAATTACAATAGCTCCAACCATCCTATAAAATATATTATATATAAGAAAAATATTAAGATCTAGTTGAATAAAAAAAGAAAAATTGAAAAAAAAAACAAATAAAATCCAATAACTTAAAACAGAAAAACAAATAATTTAAATAAAAATAATATAGATTAAGAACACCTTCTTCTAAATATTGTTAAATTTTAGTACATCCTTGGTAATTCTATAATAAACCATTGGTAAATAACAATCCTAAAATTTAGAAGGAAATATTAGTTACTAATACTTGAAAACCTAAAGAGCTCTTAATTGATATACTACATAATTTAAATTAATAACCTTTCTAATTTCACCAAGATTATTTGGGAGCATAAAATCAATTCACTCTAACTATACAAATCTCACTTCACACAAAAACATAAAAAATGACATGTCCACGCAATAGGTTAGTAATTGTTTGTTTTGATTTGGAACAAATAACAAGTTAGTATCATTAGATATGTTTATTTAGGATAGTTAAAAATTAGGATTTAATGGATCGGTAATTAATATAGAAAACCAATTACAATAAAGTTAAATTGCACTCTGTATTCCTATTTTGCACTGGATCAAACTACATAAAAACTTACATTGTGTAAAATTATGTTGTATGGAGTTAATTTATAGTATACAATTACCTTGGATATTAGTAACAAGTTTATAATTTCTAGTAAAAGTTAATTCTTGTGTCTAATCTAACTTAACCAATTTTAGAAAAGAATCTAAAAACTAAATTAATCACAAATGGACATTATTATATCAGCAACTGTTACTGAGAAAGATATGCTCCATATACTACATATAACCTTACCAACGAATATAATTTGTGAATAACATAAAGTTACACACAATATAATTTTGCAGAAAAATATTTTTAAATAAGTGAAAAATTTGATGTAATAAACACAATAAATATTCATAAACAAATAATGTAAAATATTTAAACTATTGACAATTTACTGAGTCCTCTCTTTTAAGACAACAACAACTTCTTTTTGTTTACTATCAATTTATTTTTCTTCCAGATAGGAAAAAAAAAAAACATTTTATATACAAAAGTTTAGAGGAATTAAAAAAAAATGGTTATGGCATCTCCACATCACCCCTGAAACTGCCATTGTCACCAATGACATCTTTTTTTTTTTTTTTTAAATATATATATATATATATATATATATATATATATATATTAAAACAGATTGATGAAAAGATGATAGACATAGAAGAATTAACGAAATTTTTGGACATCTCACATGGGAGATTAAATTCTTATCTATTAATAACATCAAAATGTGTGAAAAAAAAATAATTTTCATGTATGTCAGGTAATTTTTGTTTCTTGACCTTTTATCTGTCAAACAATCCATTTTTTTATCTGTGTCAAACTTCTTCACTTAAGCAACTTTTTCTTCTTATAGTCCATCAATATAACAAACAAAATAATTAACATGCGATATAATTATGAATCAAATATAAGTTATCTATTCATTATAATAACATAACTAAAGTCATGAAGAATTAAAAAAAATATTTTTTTATCTATAAAAATAATTTTTATTATTAACTAAAGTGATGTGAACATTTAAAATATTTATAACTATCCCTCTCACAAAATATAGCCAACAAATCATCCTTAATTATTATCATGAAAATAATAAAACAGTAAAATATAAAATAAAATTTAGAATCCGAGACAATTATCTAACACTAACATATTTTTATACAAATATTTTTTTTCTATTAAATTGAATATAGAAAATTAGTGTCAGAGAAGATTAAAAAAATTGAAGCAAGAAAAACAAAAATTACTCCCAAAATACTGTGAGTTAGAAATAGAAAATGAACATGACAAAAGAAGAAAAACGAACCCTTACCCAACTTAGGGTATTGTTTTTAGGCAAACAGGCAGAGGCAGGGGTATGGGAAAAAGGTAAGAGAGAAGAAGCATAAAAAATTTCCTTTTATATTTTGCGGGAAAAAGAGAAGGGAAAATAAGTTTATTTTATTAAAGTGTGTAATTATTTTTAGAATTTTCAAACTTATAATAAATTAAGTATGAACACACACAAACTCTGTTTCTCGCACGTGACACGTTTAGCTAGCTTTAAGACCGAATGGAGAATTAGATGATGACGTGTCAAAACTTGAGCGAATTAATGAAGTGTGAAGCACAGTGGGAAGTGTTAAGAGAGCATTAAAGATAAACAGTGAGGTATAACGTGGAACCATGACAGCCACTCAAAATAAAACTAAGACCGAACAACTCCAAGGACAGGACAAAGACACACACTTTCCACAAACCTTCATCATCTCAAAATCTATCCACATCAAATCGCCACCCTCAATTCCACCCATCCAACGCTCACAAACCACCTCAAATCCCAACCGTATCCCCTGAAACAAACACACATACATAAAAAAAAATCAAACCCCGCTCACTGTCTCACTCTCACTCCCCACTCTTTCACCATGAATTCTATTGCTCTCAAAACCTTCGTCGGCCTCCGCCAAACCTCGCCGGATGCACAGCATTTCGCCGCTCAGCCAAGACTTCCCCCTCCTCACCGCAAGTTAAGGATCGTGGCCGGGAAGTTCAGCCCGAAGCTGCAGGGACGCAACCTACGAGTAGCGGTGGTGGGCGGTGGTCCCGCCGGCGGAGCGGCGGCGGAGACGCTGGCGAAGGGTGGCGTGGAGACTTTCCTTTTCGAGCGGAAGCTGGACAACTGCAAGCCGTGCGGGGGAGCGATTCCGCTGTGCATGGTGGGGGAGTTCGACCTGCCGCTGGACATCATCGACCGGCGGGTGACGAAGATGAAGATGATATCGCCGTCGAACGTGGCGGTGGACATCGGGAGAACGCTTAAGCCGCACGAGTACATAGGCATGGTCCGGCGAGAGGTGCTGGACGCTTACCTGAGAGAGCGGGCGAAGGAGAATGGGGCCAGTGTCATCAACGGGCTGTTCACGAAAATGGATATTCCGAAGGATAACAACACCCCCTACGTTATCCATTACTCTTCCTACGATAACAAAAGCAGTGGGGCTGGTGAGAAGCGTACCTTGGAAGTTGACGCTGTCATTGGTGCTGATGGCGCTAATTCTAGAGTCGCCAAGTCTATTGATGCTGGTGAATATGAGTATGCCATCGCTTTTCAGGTACTACTATATTTCTTCTTCCACACTCTCCAACATCTTTTACAGACTTCGTATCATCATTGGTTACAGTTTATAGCTTTATAAAGGATACTTGTTTAATAAGAAGTATGCCCCGCAGTTGTTTTTTTTTTTTCTGAATTTATAACTGTTGCTTGGTTCTTGTCGTTACCAAAGAGTTTCTCATCTTGTAAACTGTCAATTGGATTCTACCAGTAGTCAATTTGGTTGTGACGTTGTCAAGTCGATCAATTTTGTTCAGAAACATAGTAAATTTGCGCTCCAAAGTTAAAGATCTTATTGAACCACCCCAAAGCTACTTATCGTACGCATCAAATTTGCTGGTGATGAAACTTTTAGTAACTAAAGAATTGTGAAAGAACAGCACAAATAACAGTCAAGAAACTTCATCAAAGTTTTTTCCTTGCATATGAATGCTCTTTTTCTTGTCTAGGATGTAGGGAATTTTCTTCAAAGTTGGTGATTTCCTTTTTTTTAAAAAAGTAAGTAGGCTTCTGATTTGTGAATTACGATGGCGGAAAATGCATTGTATATGTGTGTTTGAACTTTCAAATGGATGTTATTGGCGTGTGAGCGTTGCTGTTATGATTTTGGGAAGGTAATAACACTAGCATGTGTGGTTTTGATTGCATCGTTTCTCAGGAGAGGGTAAAAATTCCGGATGATAAGATGGCGTATTACGAGGACCTTGCGGAGATGTACGTGGGCGATGATGTTTCTCCGGATTTCTACGGGTGGGTATTTCCAAAATGTGACCATGTGGCTGTTGGCACAGGTACTGTGACACACAAGGGGGACATCAAGAAGTTCCAACTAGCAACAAGGAAAAGAGCAGAAGACAAAATTTTGGGAGGCAAGATCATCAGAGTGGAGGCTCACCCTATCCCGGAACATCCGCGGCCGCGAAGATTGTTGGGAAGAGTGGCCCTGGTGGGTGATGCTGCTGGGTATGTAACGAAATGCTCCGGAGAGGGAATATATTTTGCGGCCAAGAGTGGGAGGATGTGTGCAGAGGCAATTGTTGAAGGTTCAGAGAATGGGAAGAGGATGGTGGAAGAAGGGGACTTGAGGAAGTACTTGGAGAAGTGGGATAAGACTTATTGGCCCACTTACAAGGTGTTGGATGTGCTTCAGAAGGTGTTTTACAGGTCCAACCCTGCGAGGGAAGCGTTTGTGGAGATGTGTGCCGATGAGTATGTGCAGAAGATGACCTTTGATAGCTATTTGTACAAGACAGTGGTGCCTGGCAATCCTCTGGAGGATCTGAAATTGGCCATTAACACCATTGGGAGCTTAGTGAGGGCCAGTGCAATAAGGAGGGAGATGAATAAACTTAATGTATGACAATACTCATCGTCTCTCTGTCTCTCATATATTTATAATTCTTTTTTGCGTTATGTAATTTCCTAGTGACATGATCTCCTTATTATTAAGTGATATGGTGACTATATATGTACGTGTAAGCAGAAGGATTGAGTTTTCATGCAAATCCCATAACAACTTTTGCACCTAATCAATAATCCAAAATAGAAGAGATGGATAGAAGCAATAGTTTGATTCGTCCACATTCTGGTTTAAAAAAGGGATGAAGGAAAGTGATTTGAGGTTAAATTTAATGATATGTCCATGCTAATGATGTAATGATAGACACAACTAGTCTCAAAGTGTTCTTATATTCATTTAATATGCTTTTAACAATGCGCGTCATTTACCTTTTGGTTGTAGTCAAGGGTCCAAAAGAATTCGTGCATTTTCTATTATTAACATTTGGCATAAATATTTTGTATTCTAGTATTTATTAATTTTTTTAATTTAGATCTATTATTAATAAAAAAAATCCAAGTCTTTCATTTTTAAAAAGTCAACCATGTAACTATTTTAAGATTCAATTAACTACCTCAATTATTAGAAATATAATAGTACTATCCTTTTTATTTATTTATTTATGTAAAGTAAAACGTTAATATTTATTTTTTAATAATTCCTTGATAATTAGGTAAAAATTGATTATATCATTGCATTTTTTTTAATTAAAAGACTTCTTGAAACTTTTTTTAATAATGTCATAAAATAAAATAATACTATAAAAAATGTAATTAAACCTTATTTTTTTCTTATCAACTGTGGATTTAATTATATAAATAATTTACTCTCACAAAAGTTTTATACCCACAACCTATACAT
The DNA here is from genome assembly GCA_013389735.1 of Phaseolus lunatus. NCBI lineage: Eukaryota > Viridiplantae > Streptophyta > Magnoliopsida > Fabales > Fabaceae > Phaseolus > Phaseolus lunatus. Next base: position 31,361,882 of record CM023859.1, read on the forward strand.
AATTTCTATTCATGTATGCAATTAATTGCATGACTTTTTAACATAATTTTACAAATAAATTGAGAAAGATAGGTTCATTACCTTGAAACCTCTTTAATAGAAATTACTTTCTAAAGTATTTATGAATAAAAGTATCATTTTAATATATTTTTGAAGTATAAATTGTTTAAAATTAAGGAGAATGATGAATTTACCCATTATGCATACGATTATATCTATTTAGCTCTTAAATGGAATCTACCGTTTCCTAGCACGAAACCAAACATCCTTGAGTGGGATTTATTAATATTGTGTTTGAATAATAAGTAAAAAAAAATATCCCACAAAATTATGTGATACCATGAAAAAATATAAATAATTATTATATATTAAAAGGAATCCAGTTTTGGTGTCTTAAATAAATGAAATATTTTAGTTTCTTAAAATTTAAATGTTTGAAAAATTATGTTAAACTAAAAAGTGTTTTAGTTTTTGAATTTATAAAGTAAATTGATAAGATTAAAAAGATAATTAAGAGGTAATAGTTGATATAAAAGAAGAAAAGTGATGGGAGGACGTGGCAGCAAGTGAAAAAGCACTTTGGGAGTAAATTAATTTTCTCTTTAGCGTTTGGTAAGGTAAAGGGTAGAGTGTGTATATTTATTCGGCATTCGGCTGATGTTTGCATTCCTCCACCATCCATACCAATCCAATCCCTCAAGCGGAGATTTCAAACCCAACTTTGCTTCTTAAAGCTCTTCGTTTTTCTCATCACCGTTCATTCCCAGGTGCGTTTTTCTCTTTCTCTCCCCCAGATCTCAATCTTTTTCCCTCATTCCAGATCTGTTCAAGCGTTTTTCTCTTCCATTTCCCCTTCTCTGCTTTTCATTTCTCGCTTCTATTATCAATGTGGAATTTCCATTTCAAATTATACTCTCATTACTAATCTCGACCATGCATGCTAATTTTCACCACTTTCCATGCTGCGTGTCATTTCATTGCGCTTTTAGGTTCCAACCTGTTTTTTAGCATATATTGAATAATCTGTTGGGCTAGTGTTTAGCTTACATAAATCTGTTGGAAAATAAACCTTGCGCTTTATTATTTCTTTGGTGCTTTTGTTAGCTTTCAGACAGGTTTCTGTGGGTTAATGGAACATATCTCATGCCGTTTTTTTGTATCGCAGGTTGAGATGGCAGCGGCACCCGCAGCTACTATCACTATTGGATCCACCGCTTCACTTGGCCAAAGAGGAAGCTCTCTTCCTCAATCAAGGTCTTTTGGGTTGAAATTCAACTCCCAGAATCCTTTGAAGAGTTTCTGTGGCCTCAAGGCTATGTCATCTGTAAGATGTGAGTCAGAATTATCTTTCTTAGGTAAGAAAAGTGGTTCTGCTCTGCGGGCATCTTTTGCATCCAAGGCCCAGAAGGAAAACAGCCAGAACTTCAACTACCAGTTGCAGCCTCTGGCTTCGTACAAAGTTGCGGTTCTTGGTGCTGCTGGAGGGATTGGGCAGCCGCTCTCGCTTCTCATCAAGATGTCCCCTTTAGTGTCCGACCTGCATCTCTATGATATTGCAAATGTCAAGGGAGTCGCTGCTGATATCAGTCACTGCAACACACCCTCACAAGTCAGGGATTTCACTGGAGCTTCTGAGTTGGCAAAATCTTTGAATGGTGTGGATGTTGTTGTCATTCCTGCCGGTGTTCCAAGGAAGCCTGGCATGACTCGTGATGACCTTTTCAACATCAATGCTGGAATAGTCCGGGACTTGGTTTCGGCTGTTGCGGATAATTGCCCTGGTGCTTTTATTCTAATTATCAGTAACCCTGTGAACTCTACTGTGCCTATTGCTGCAGAAGTTTTGAAACAGAAGGGTGTCTATGATCCTAAAAAGCTCTTTGGTGTTACCACACTGGATGTTGTGAGGGCAAACACATTTGTTGCCCAGAGGAAGAACCTGAAGCTGATTGATGTTGATGTCCCTGTTGTTGGGGGCCATGCCGGGATTACCATTCTTCCTCTGTTGTCAAAGACAAGACCCTCAGCGAGTTTCACTGATGAAGAGGTTGAGGAGTTGACGGTCAGGATTCAAAATGCCGGAACTGAGGTTGTGGAAGCAAAGGCAGGTGCTGGGTCTGCTACCTTGTCGATGGCTTATGCAGCTGCTAGATTTGTTGAATCGTCTCTGCGTGCACTTGATGGAGACGGGGATGTGTATGAATGCTCATTTGTGCAATCAGATTTGACTGACCTTCCATTCTTTGCTTCAAGGGTGAAGCTTGGTAAGAAAGGTATCGAGGCTTTAATTCCATCTGACCTCCAAGGGTTGACTGATTATGAGCAGAAGGCTTTGGAAGCACTTAAGCCAGAACTCAAGACCAGCATAGAGAAGGGGATTGCTTTTGCTCAGAAGCAAGCTGTTGCTGCTTAACTTTATTTTGTCAACGGTGATTTCTGGGGTTATGAATTTATTTGAGCATAAATACTAAGAGAAATTAGGTTGCGGATTTGTTGTAGCATCTTTTCTGCTTCCAGAACTTAGGATTCAAATTTTCTGTAGTATCAATTCTACTTCCAGTTTTGTTAGTAGAACGGGAGGGAGCTTCCATTTCTGTTCTATACCAAGCTTAGGTTTTGATAAAAATCTCCGAAGATGTCACCATTATAATGTAGAATCGGAGAAATATAAATGTTTGAATAATACGGCCATTGGACCAACTTTTGGTTTTTCGTTGATTCATTTAGAATCCAGACAAGCTCTGGCCTAGTTGAACATGCAGTACACTTTTCGGTCATCAATGCCAGATCAATGCGCCCTTTAGTTGACAGATACAAATAATCTGCGCGCAGAAGATTGCAGTTTGAAAATAACTGCAGGACACGAGGTGTTTTAATCCTACGACACATGAATTTTAAGTTGTATTTGTAATTTCTTATTAGTAAAATATTTTTCACGATCAAGATTGTCCGCAATTGGTTATCTTACCTGGTTAGAGTCAATTAGATCTTGATAATATTCTCAAGTCACTTGCCAGAAGTAGGAGAGCAACTTTAAGTAAAAAAAGATGGGAGAAAAAATTGTCAGATGCTGTTCTCTGAATGGAATGCATAGAAAATGATCAATTTGACATTATCAAAGTGCTTTGTTATTGTTCCCTTAATATATTTTGAATCGACAAAAGCTGTATTGACAGAGTTGATCCAATTCGCAGGGATTGTATCCTTGTTAGTACTTTGAGGAATGCCAACAAAATCCCCGTGTGACGAACCTACCTGTCTCAGGTAAAATGACTCTAGCTCATTATTTTTTGTACTAATCCAATGATAGACCTTCAATATAAGCAAAAGTTCTCCAAAATATGAAAAACAAAATTCTCATGCCAACAACAAATTTGCCGGATAGAAGATTTGATGTTTTGCACTCAGGCCACTGGTGTTTGGTAGGTGTTTGATAACATGTCCAGCAGGATCGTCCTTGAATGATCTATCCATCAGCTTGTGACACACTTAACAGGCGCTGTGGTGCCATGATATAATACATGAATAAAGACAATGGTTATATAACCTTCACTGACCCACTAACCGGCCGTAAAGTAAGCAATTCTACATTTTAGTTGCTCTTGGCAATCATTTCAATAACACTCGGCGCTCGACATGAGGCAATTATCACCAGCCCATGAGTTCCCTACCAATAGTCGCTACATGAGCAGTGCCCTCCCTTGAAGTGGTGAAACCGATTATGGTCCCTAAGAAATACATCACGGTTGTAAACCCCAGAAAAAAGTTTTAGAAAATTGTGACAATCAATACATATACGGACATTACTGGCCACTCTCAGTGTTGTGCCAGGTGGAGTTGCAAGAACCCCAAAAGCAACAGCCAATTTTTCACTGTGATGTGAGAGCGCACAGCCCTTTTCTTTGTCATCCATCTTATGTAACTCAGATGAAAGTTCAACAACATAACCAGCAATCCTCAGCTGATGATTAATCTCATCCAGTTTCTCATAAATCAAACGATTTTTCGAATGTGAAATGTCATCCACAACAAACTCGTGTACTACTCCTTTCAATTCGATTGTGCTACAACCAGGCGTTGTTTGAATTGCTTTATCTTTCATCAATTTCCTCACCTCTGCTACCTTCTCCCAGTGTCCAGCTGAAGAATAAATATTCAAAAGTAAAACGTAATCCCCAGCTTCTTGAGCTTTCAATTCAATCAAATGCCCGATTACTTGTTCACCGAGTGTAACATGGCCATGAATTCTGCAAGCCCCAAGCAAAGTCCTCCATATTGTGGAATCTGGCTTCACCACCATTGACATAATAAGCTGATAAGCCTTATCAAGCAGGCCAACACGGCCCAAGAGATCAACCATGCACCCATAGTGACGAACGTTGGGAGTTATTCCAAACTCTCTGTTCATACGGTCAAAAACTGACATTCCCTCATCAACCATTCCAGAATGACTGCAAGCTGAAAGGACACTCGTAAATGTCTGATCATCAGGCTGAATGCCAATTCTCAGCATCTCTTCGAATGTCTCGATAGCTTCCCTCCCATATCCATTCATTGCCAAACCAGAGATCATAGCACTCCATGAAACCACACATTTATTTCCTGTTCTCTTAAACATCTCATAAGCCTTATCTAAACAACCACAACGTGAATACATAGAGATGAGTGCATTAGATAAATTGAGAGCAACACCATAACCACGCTCCATTATATAACCATGAATTCGTTCACCAAATTCCAAGGCATTCAAATGAGCACAAGCCTGAAGAAGAAGCAAAAAAGTAACATCATCAGGCTCACATTTATCGTTCGAACGCTGCATATCATCAAACAAACTCAAAGCGTCCCGAGTCCTATTATTTCGAACACAGCAAGAGATCATCACATTCCAAGCAACAGTGTCCCTTTGAGGCATCTCATCAAACACCTTACACGCATCACCTCCCCTCTGGCATTGCGAATACAGGTCCATTACAACAGTGAGCAAAAGGGTATCCCATTGGTGCCCATCTTTCAATATGTTGCAATGAACCTGAACCCCCCCAAGAAAATACAAAAGCCTGATACAAGACTTAACAGCAAAGGAAGCCGATACAGGGTCTGCAGCAATGTCTCTTCTTCTCATATCCCGATACAAAAGGAGACCCTTTCGCGGGGAATCACTCATGGAACAGGCCCTGATCATGGTGTTGTAATGAGAAACCAAGGGATGGGTGAATTGCTCAAAAAAGCGGTGGGAGTAGTTGGCATCTTGCAATGGACCAGAGAGAGCTATACGGGACAAGAACTGAATAGAAACTGGGGGGTATTGAATGAGGTTTGTGCGTATAATGTGAGCGTGGATTTGGAGCAACTGGGTCTTTTGGGAAACAGATTTTATGGCAGAAATAACGGGTTCTAGAGCCATGTGATGCTCAACGTTTGAGGTTTACGGTGAATCCCTGGAGTAGCTTCTGATTACATGGATGTGAGATCATTTCAGTGATCACCAACGAACTACAACCAGAGAAGTTCAAAATGCCCAAGGGAAACCCATCAAAAGAAATTCCACTGTGGAACAGTGAAAGCATGGGATAAATTATTAAAATAATAAATGGCGAAAATATATTTTTTCTTCTTCTATTAGAATCACTATCTTGGATAGATTTTAAACCTTAATTATATTTATATTTTAGTAATGTTTTATATTAAAACTTGAATATTGTATTAATGTATATTTTAGCAGTAATTAATTTGGTCCGTCAAAAATAGTGAAGTGATGACGAAATGATTTTTTTACACTTCAATCCTTAAAAAAATTCACTTAACATGTTACTCTTTCCATGAGTGAAAATGTATAGAGAATAAATTTTCATTTGGGTCTAAAAGAAAGTTGTCCTTTAATATTAAGTTATTTTTTAAAAAATATTAACTTATTTTGTTATAATTTTTTTTTGTCAATGTTCAATCAAATATGTATAGAATTTGATTTATCTTTTTTAACCACATTTTGATGCCAATGTAGTCTATTCAACCTCTTTCAACATATTACTCTAGATCATTTCATTTCTACCCTTTTTCTTAGAAAAGAAAACGGAAATTATGGTTATCTAATTTACTTTGACTCTTTTAACTTCTTCTCTTGTTCTGTTGTCATGCAAGATTAATCTCTAAGAGTATTTAAGTAATAAATAAATATTAATTAGTCTTTTCGTAAACAAATGTAAATAAAAACAACATATACATGATTATTACTTGATTCACTGCAGGAGGGATGTCACCTCAATTAGATAGGAGGATTTGAACATTGATTTTGAATTAAAAGAGGTCTTGTCATTATTATTGAATTTGAGAATCAGTCTTTCAATTAAAGTCTACTGCAGATCAAAGCAAAGTGGATTAATTTAAGATGGTGAATGTGTGGAGTTGTTTTACATAATATTTTCTGAGATATTATTTTGTCAGTTGTCTTGTCTAATAAAACTATATTTGTTTTGTATCTTATTCCAGAGACTACAACAAGGATGCGTGTTGTAGCACTTGATTTGATTTGGTTCTTCATCTTTATTATAAAGATTTGAAGGACAATGTAATTTCGATATTGGAGTGATCTTGAAAGAAGAGAGAGTCACTTCTCAAGCCTTAATTATTGTTATATTCATGCTTTACTTTATCAATTTTAAAGAGTTTTGACGTAGATAGGTTGATGTATACAAGTTTTAATGATTTTTAGGTTTTTTTTAAAGTTATCCATATACATAAATCTCTTTCTGTGTAATAAGTTGACATTTATTTTTATAAATTAAAATAAAAAAGATACAATTGGGAAAAAAATCTAACAATAAAGAACAAATAAATTTTAAAACAATATTTTAAAGCTTCCTTGTTGAATTAAACTACTGACGTTAAGTGTGATGTAGTGGTGATATACTTACATGTAACAGATTAAAACTGTGGCCAATCATTTACAGGATTATAAAATTGTCATTATATTCTTTTGATATTTTTATTTATTATAAATTATAAATTTAATAACTGTATATAAATCAATCTTATATGAAACTATATTAAGTTTGAAGGTTCTTAATAATTTGTTGGCCAGCAAAAGCTCACATTGAAATATTATTAGCAACTAATATCTCTTTTCCTATTCTTGAAATAAAAAATAACATTATTGTTAGATTTTTTAGTTGTATTTTGAACTAGCGGGTAAATACGTTGTTAATTTAGTTTTTATTAATGTTGATCGGTTATCTGTCTAATATCAAGAGGTACAAACAAGTTTTTGCAAAAACCTAAAAATGTTTGGATTATTTGTTATATTTTTGACTTGTTTGAGAAATTATGTTAACAATATAATTTCAGTCTATAGAATTAAAACATCCTATATTCATTATTTTTCTGATAAAAAAATTATTGATAAAACAAATATAAAAAAAATATACATTTTAACATTCTATAACTTTAAAATTAAAGAGAAATTGTTAGAATAGATTATATGCTTCTATATTTTATCCGGAGAGGAAAAGTATATAATAAATAATAATTTTTAACCATGTGTAAATTATAATTAAGATTAATAAATAGAAATAGAAGTTCACATGTGGATTTGATTCATGAAGTAAAAATAAGAAAAGATAATTATTCTTATGTTTTGCAGAGTGGATTCGATTTCTTAGTATGATATTTCATCATCCTGAAGGTTCCAAATTGCTTAATTTCTTTGTATGAAATCACATTCCTTGCTTAAGAAAATCACCATTTCAGGAAAAGAAAAAGAAAGAAAAATTTTATAACTTCCTCCTATTTCTATTTTTTTTTTTCGGAAGAAAATATATAATTTCCATTTACTTTAGTTGATGGTTGAATAAATTCGTTTATTCATACTCACGAGAAAATAAATAAAAATGGAATAGATGGAACTTTTGATTAATTATAAAATCAATTATACACCTAATGAAATTAAATGAAAAGGTTTTCATAAAAATTAAGTATACAAAGTAATTAAACATAAGCATATTTTACTTTATTTTTATTCTATTATTTCAGAAATCTGTCATATAAACAATCACTACTACCAAACGAGTTTATTATTGCGAGTAAATGAATCAGCAAAGTAAAAATAACTCCCACGAAAATAACCAGTCATATACTACTATAACGGTTGTTTTTGGTGATATCTTATTTATTGACACATAATTTTTAATTCTTATTATTGTCTTGTAATAATCACATATATTAACACTTCCATATCATAACTCTTCTCGTTACATCTTATTACCATGGTAATTACGGAGATGAATTTTTAAGTGTATGTAAGTGGAGAGTGAGATGCTATAAAAGGATAGAGAAAGAAAAATAAATGATAATGTAATAAATTATGAACTAAAATCAGCAAGAAATTGGTGTAAGAGTATTTTTGCAAGTTTAAAAAAAACTCTCTCTTGATCAAATATCTGAAATTGTCTTCTTTTAAAGATGAAAAAGAAATAGTTTTGAAAATAAAGAGTAAAAAATATGAATTATAAGAACACAAAAAACGTTATTTTAGTTTTCAAATGAATATTTTTTAATGAACGGAAGAATAAGAATATCCACACATTCATAAATAACATCGAAAGATTCATCCACCATCATAGTAAAGAGATAATAGCTACGTACTTTTCCACGTAAGGTGCTGGCGGACACAGAAAACAACATCTACCTTTATGTTCCTCTCTCTGCTCTTCTTAACTTCAGCAATTCAAAGCAACAGCATACTCCCAATTAAGACCGCACAAAAATAACCATAAAGAATTCAATAGTACCAATACTAAACACATTACTATGACTATAAACACCATATAGAAAGATCTAAATACTCATATTCCTTATCTCAGTTTTAAATATATTCGTCGGCAATGATTTTGTTCCATGAACCTCAATACTCACAAACAAAACAACACCTTTTGAACCCAACAAAAAGTACACCAACCACACTCCATTGCTAATATTTTGATATATAGTTGAAGTTTAATAGATATTTAAGCTATAACTGAGACATAAGATACTTGATCTCTAGTTCTTCTTCACTTTCATTACTATATCCTGGCATTGCGTCAATACTTGTACCACAGCCACTCCAAGAAGAACACTCTGGTTCCCTCTGCCCTAGCTTCCTTTTCTTGTAGTTGGCCTTGAAACATGCCTGTCTAAGCCTTTTTGTATTATCTTCCAGTTCAATGTCTGGCATTTCCTCCAAAAGCTTCTTTTCACTTTCCAATGTCTCAATGGCATATTTCAACTTCTCTTCACTCTCTGGCCCCTCCTCTTTCAGAAGCTCCTGCAGCCCACTTCCCATTGACAAAATTAGGAAATAGCTACCCTCATTTTATCACCATAAAGTACATTAAATAATCAACACATTAGCTAGGATCTTTACCCACATACATATGTCTCACAAAGAGAACGTACGCACCTGCACATTATTTATCAGAGTTTGCAAGCTCATCAGCTTCCTGTGGGGCCACCTTCTTATACCCAACTCTCTGCACCTTTTCTTCAATAGTGTCAGCCCCACATTAAGTTCTCTGGCAGCTTGTGTTATTGGCATGTAAAAGTACTGAGATATGGTCTTCCTTGATAACATTCTGCTGCTGCTAGAGTTCGTTCTCTCTTCTCTCCCTTGCTTATTCTCCATCATTTCCTTCAAACCTCCTCCACGTTCTTCGTTGTTACGAAATAAAAAACCGACTTCCGAATCAAACACAGCATCCACTTCGTTCCACACAGAAAGCCCCTTATTAATATCATAGAAATCGTAGTCTGCTGTAACAAGACAACCAACATCAAAATAAGGACAAGTAAAATAGCAGTGTTATTATAAATATAAAGACTTGGAAAACTCATGTTCTTGATGTTGACGTAAGTATAACCTCGCAGGCTTGGTGTTGGTTCGATGGCGAGTGTTTCATATAAAGGAACTGAAGGGTAATACTCCATAAGAGGAACAGCATCATAGTGGTAGTCTTGTATGGCTAAATCGTGTAGTGGAGGATACACTCCAGAGATTTCGCTGAGAAAAGGCATTCCAATAATTACAACTCAAAACCTAAAAGAACTTACTAGTATTTCATCATGGAAGGTGTAGAAGAAGATAATGGTTTACCTGTAAGAAAAATGGCCCGTAAATGGAAATGGATTTTCTTCTATTTGATAATAAGAGCTCCAACCCATAAGAGGATGAGACTCCATGATCATGCAGAAGTAATGAAAGGATAAAACAGTAGGTAGAACGTGGGAATATGAAAGGAAGTTGGTAATATATATATACGAAATATGAATATGAATTTACTACGTCGTTGATGATGATGATGATGATAGTGTATCATTTGTAACAAATGGAAGTAATTAATTGCTTGGAGAATGTGCGCCGTCTTGTATGCATGAATGCATTTTAATGGTAAAGAGTATGCTTGTGAGAGTTACAAGATCAAGTTAATTATCAGCATAATTATATCCAAGGGTTCTAAATACTCAATCTCAACCTTTGGATCAGATGAAAAATTAATTAACTCGCTTTTTTCCTTCTTTTTTGATGAGATTTTTTTTTATCTGGAACAAAAAGAAGGAATAAAAACAATTTCAAAGTTTCAACCTAAATGAATTCTCTTGCTGTAAAAGGGAGTGAGGGAGAGAGAGAGGTGATATATTAGTAGATGGTGGCTACATGAAGTGGTTTATAACATAGACTCATAATTAATCAAGTTCAGGAAATGTTCGTATGAATTATGAATTCGCAGTCAGTTTCAACAAATTTGGTTGGGAATGAGCGATTAGGCATGCTAAGTTTGCAGTTATTGATATGATGGTCTTAAATAATGAATCTCTGGGACATGCATGGTTGCATGCTGCACGTTTTCCCGTTTTCTTCCAAAGCAATAGATGGACATGAAAGTTTAACAAATTACCATGACGCAATTATCATAATCATTTGCCTCTCTGCTACTCCATCTACCAATAATCATTACTAATAATATCTGATCTGGAGCCATAATTAATGACACAAGGCTACTATTATCTATTTACTCATTCTTTATTTTTACCCTTTTAATGCCCTTAATTCATTCATTTATTCTACGTTTTAATTAACTTCTAACCGAAGGATAACGAATTCAACTCACCATTATCATATCCATGGACCTGTAACGGACAGAAGAAAAACACTATTTATTTTCCCCGACTGTTACGAACAACTACTTCCATTGTATGGTTGCTTTCAAATCCATATAATTCATTTTTTTATTCATATTTATATATGTATAAATAACCACATATGATGATTCAATTTCATGATATTTATTCATAATTGTATCTTATATTATTTATTTATTTTTAATCATTTGTAAATAAAATTAATTATATTTATATACACAATTAATCACGTAAATGAATGAACATTAGGTGTAAAAACTCCGAATTTACGATAGCCTTTTTTCGTTATAGTTCAATCACAATTTATCACATACAGTAACTACAATTATTTTTATAATAATTATCTTGAAAATGATATTTAACATAAACTGTTTGATTGACGGGTAAAAAGTATTTTCACAATGCATGCTTAAATTCTAACTTAAATATAAGCTTGAATTTTAATACATCGGCACGTCGTATAAATTTATTATATAGTTAATTAATTAAAGTAATTTATTACCGAAAGTATTATGATAATTTTTCACGAAAAAGTGGATAGAAAGCTCTCCTAAAATGAAAATTATTTTTTAATATCAAATTATCGTGAAATTAAATGCGAATTCAAGTTAGTATTTAGCTGTCTTTAAATATTAACACGTTATATATTAATTTCAATAATAACTGGATGAATTTATTATAAATGATTACACTATAAAATATAGTTCAATTAATTCTTTAAAAAATTCTCAATATAATATTTTATTTATATAAATGAAAAATGCTTATTATTACCATCAAAATAAAGAAAACTAGCATAACTAACCGATAAATATATTAAGAACATATTATTTGTGTGAGAGAGAGGTTCAACTCTATTGGGCCCTACAAATAAATTTATTACTGTCATTTTATTCACTCGTACGAATATTATAAAAAAACTTTAAACTATTATAAGATATTTTTGTTTTTTTTTTCCTTTTTATTTGATGAAAAGTATTAAATATTTTTTTTTAAATGTTTGAGACATAAATGTATTATTTTTTTCATTTATTTCTCTAAGAAATATTATGATAGTACAAATTAGACAACTCACATATATCTCTTTTATGTTTTACATTTTAAATGATAAATAGTGTAGTTAGTGGAGGAAAAATAAATGATAAAAACAAAAAAGAAGAGAAAGTGAAACTTTTCATAAGGGGTGGCAAAGCGGGCCAGTCCGCCCCGTTTAGGCCCGCCCCGCTTAGACCCGTAAAATGCGGGCTTGTTTTCATAGTCCGTCCCGCGGGCTTACTGGCCGGCCCGCTTTTTTTTTTTTTTTTTTTTAACATGTAGGATTAGTGGAGCGGCACGAGCGACAATAGCGTGACAGTAGCGTGTAACAGTTACAAGTGAAACTGCGTGGCGTTGTAGCCGGAGCAAGTGGCGACACTGCAAAGGAAAATGCGTTGTATGTTGTATGCGTTTTTTGGAACATTGTAGTTGTCTTGTGTTTTGAGTGAAAACCTAATTTTCTTTCACTCAAAGTTGTCACTCTTCCATTGGGTTGTGTTGTGTTTTAAGTAAAAACCTTATTTTCTTTCACTCAAAGTTGTCGCACCTCTACTGGACCTTTGTCACCAAGTTAATTATTATTATTTTTTTTTGTGGGCCAGCGGGCTGACCCGCCCCGCTGCTAGCCCGCGCATTATGCGAGACGGGCTAATGCGGGTCAACGGACTGAAAAGGTTAACCTGCCCCACTTTTTTTACCGCGGGCCGACCTGCCCGCCATGCTTTGCCAGCCCTACTTTTTCATAGGTAGGGTAATGGAAAAAAAATTGAATTTGATCAAATGATACACTTTATATAAAATCATTATTTTATTTCTTTATCAAATAACATAATTTTTAAAAATATATATGGTGTTACCATTGGCTTTGAGAAAATAGTAGTTAACATACATATAAAAATCAAGTTACATTTTTTAATCAATGAATTTGTAAAATATATAATCCAGAAGTCAAATGGACTGATCCAATATATAAAGACATAATTTTCAGAAAACCAAGGGACACCAGATAAGGATTTTCCTTTAATTTCTTCCTTGTCTCTTTCCATCTAACGAAGACAATTGTTTTGTTTTTCCTTTTCTTTTATCTTACATATATTTCTTTCCTTGTCTTCTTTTTTCCTGTTTCACTTTTACTCCAAATATAAAATGACCTAAGAATACCCAGATTGGTTACTACGACTGAACTTGCACTGTTGGCTTAATTTTGTAATATGCAAAGGATTATGACAGAACATAAATATAACTAGGAATCATGAAATAAGCTGGTCAAGGATACAAAGAACATTTAGATCCTAAAACACAACAAAGACTAGCATTCACATTGCACTCAATGTCTTGATCCTCCCTTTTTCCCATGCCCACGCCCACCTTTCCCACCACCACTCTTTCCTCTATGATTTTTTGCTCCACCTAATGCCTTGTTTGCATCATGTTTCACTTGCATCTCTTCTGGCAAGGGAAGAATACAATCTACACATTTGCGGAAGCTAAAATCATCAACAGATTCATTATCCCTTATGAGGAAGAAGCACCTACTTTTCCACATAGGATGCTTGCGGACTTGAAAAACTCGTATTCCCCCACCAATCTTTTCATCGGGCCCTGTATGGCCATTCTTGAGCAATTCCAGTAACATTGTATGTTCATACTGCCGCACAAAAACAACCACAAGTAAGTATTACATGATAAATAAACACAACAAAAGCCTTAACCAAATCTTAAGAAACAATGTCTTGCATAATCTCTTTCTCCCTTTTCACTTGACTAAAAATCGTAAAATATATTTCTTTGCAAGTGTATTTTTGGTCATCTTTTTTTACAATCGGTGTCTTTGCACGCGATCACTTGGTATTGTAACTTGTTGTGTGACCACACATCCTTCTTAACATAAAGATATATATAAATATCCAACCTAGTCATTAAAACGGATTAGGATAATTCTGATGGTTTGGACAACTTCAATGGATTTTAAATGGATTAATTGTGTGTATTTAACAATGCAGCACAATCCAAATATAATTGCCATTTGAAGCTCAAGAGCTGAAATGTATGAAGCCACATATTTTGAAGAAAGCAAGGTACAGAGCGCTCACTCAGATTATATTGAGTCATATCAATCAAAACCCATACAAGACGAAGTATGGGCACAGTATCTTAGAAATGCAGTAGTTACAGGCAAATTAAAAATACGATTTTTTTATCCAAGAAAAAGAGAAAACATAAAAATGCGATGACTGTCACGAGTGTTGGAATACCTGGTTAAAATTGAGATAAGGGGGCCAAGTATGAAGGAGATTGTTGAAGTAATCGAACATTTCAACGGAAGAGACGAACCTTAAGAAACCCAATTTCACGGGACCCGAGGGTTTCTTCTCTTCTTCATCCTCTCCGGTCAAAGATTCTCTTTCCTCTTCCGGCTCCACCTTATGCTTCTTCGAAACACCGTCTAGTTCGCCATCATGGTTCTCTCTACTCCGCTTCTGGTTGGGCTCACCATTCGATGCTGAGTCAACGGCGGCGGGTTCGGAACTCTCGACAGCCATATCTACGGCGGCGTCAGTGGTGGTGGGGTCGACGATTTCCGGTTCCGCCATGGTGTGCAAACGTGGCTGTTGGTAATTTTAGTTTGATAACTTCATTAAAAGCAAAATTGGGAGCGGGAGGATTGACCTAATTTTTCTATATTCACAGGCCAATTAATTCGGCCTCACTGTTCTTTTCTGGGCCGAAGCTTGTTTAAATTCGGTTTTCTGGCCATTCAATAAAATAAAATTATTATATTCACCCTCTTTTTTTCATATTTCTACGCCACATCTATTCCTCTAAAATTCTATCCCTGTTCTATTTTAACCCACAACTTACGACTAATACCTGTTGATATTAATAAAATATGATTCACTATAAACAATCTTGGAAGAAAAATGAAGGACTCAAAATTTCAATTTAAAAATAGTGAAGGATTCAAGTTCTATTTCAAGACATATTATTAACATCTTTGATTGATTTGAAACAAGTTAGGTAACTAATCAATAACAAACTTAGTGAACATGAAAATAAATTTTATCTCTTTCAACATTTTTTCCTCCTGAGACTAAGCTATTTAGGATATAGTCAATTGGCCTCCTTCAACATTCTTTTTGCATCACTTAACTCATATTTTTTATCACTTTGAACTTCATTTTTTTACCCGTTTCACCCAAATTGAGTTTGAATAAAAGATCAGCCAATGTTTCTACTGAAAATACCTATTCAACAACATTAATTAAAAGTACCTGTCTTGTATTATCCGAACAAATTTCATTTCATTAACATTTTTTAACAAAGATATCCAAACAGCAGCCATATTATTTTAAACATTTTTTTACGAAACTTAAGTTTATAAGATAGTTTTAATTCAAGTTTTGTTTCAAAAACATGCAATTAGTATTTCCTAATTATTGTATAAATAAAAACTTTATAATTATATATCATTAACTGCGAGTTGTTGTTCAATTGTAATAAGAGATAATTCAAATCATTAACCGAGAGTTATTGTTCAATTGTAATAACAGAAAACTAAGAGAGTTGATCGAGAGTTTACCAAAATAAAAATTTCGAGTTGTAATTCTAGTTCATATTGTATTTTGTATGTAAATTAAAGTTGGTTACCATTTCAATTAAACTATTTTGTGTGTCTTTCTTGTTTTTCTTAGTTTTCCTTCCAAGTGTTTCGTTTGAAGTTGTATCTTATCATATATCACTTTGTATTTGTTGTCTGTTTCTTTGAAACAAGTCATGTCGCACTTTAAGACCATCCTCTCATGCCCATTAGGCAATCGACATCTGCCCCAGAAGAAGGTCTTTCTTCTTTTCCAGTATTTAGCAATTCCTTAACACTTAATATATATATATCCAAAAATAAGTACACTGCCAAAGATCTTTATCCTTTTTTTATCCAGCATTGTAGTCAATGTTACAGTAGTAGGAGACAACAATGGGGACAGGGACCACTATTCACAGATTTATACAACATTAATAAGTTGTTTTTCCTTACCAATTTCAGTTTGCTTTTGTCTACTTTGTGCTTTCATTTTTACTAATTTACTTATTTTAGCTCAGTGCATTTAGTCCTTATAGCTCCACTATGTGCCTATTGCATTGTAGTCAAGACTTGACAGAAACATTGTTTTGAACAAGTTTCAGGAAGCTCCATGTCTGGTTTTCAAAAATAGTTTCTTAAATTAGAAGTGCCGGTCACAGCCTATTCTCTTCAGCACAGGGTTAAGATAAACTACAATATAATGAAGCCGTGAAAAGATGAAACATAGATAAGCATATGCATGGCCGTGAGGTGGGATCATTTTGAACTAATTCCGATCGTATATTAATTATATTACCATTGATGGAACTGAAAAGCTGTTACTGAAGGTGAAGGATTATTTTGTAAAGCCATAGTTCATTTCTTTCTTTTTCTCTTTTCCTTAAACAATGGTTAGATATTTCTTTTACTTTAATACATAGATCTAAAGTAGTGGGGGCAGTAAGAGTATCTAAGTAATTGACCATGTTCATAGAACAAGATTCTATTCTTCCCTCACTGATTCTTTTTTCCTCTTAAGGTGGTGAAATATTTTGTTTATTGGAACCATAAATTTGTAAAATATAAAAAGAAAAAAAGAGGGTAAGAGATAAGAGGATATTGGATAGAAGAGAGTTGAGTGAGGTTGGTCTTCATGGACTATCGAGGAAGATTGGCCATATTTGGAAGTTAACAAAGGTTTTCTTTAAACTCTTCTTGAATGGAGGGTTTTGGGCTAAGAGATCCAAGGATTTGTGAGAAAAGCATAAAGGAATTTCATTAAACACAAGAAACAGAGGCTGCAAATATATTTTTGCATGGAGAGAAGAGCTTGGAATTCTAAAGATAGTTAGCATAAAGAAAGTGATGGGAACACAAAAGACAGTTATTGGTTGGTATGTTTTTTGGGAGTCTTCTCCCAAAACGCTCTACTTTTAATGGCTTTCTTGTCTATGTTCCATTACCATTCTAAACCACTCACTTCAGTTCTTCTACCTTTTATTTCTAGTGGTCATGTCATGGTCAATTGGGTTCACCTCTCTTAATCGTACGTAATAAACAAACCAAACACAAATTGTTTCTCCAATTTTGTTCACCAAAAAGAGACATTGTAATCCTAATTTAAGGTTTTTTTTTAATTAAAGAAATAAAATAAAAAATAATTAAAATAGTTTAAATATACTTTTAGTCCCTCCAAATATGTCTTGATATATATGTAAGAAACGGGGTAATGATATCTTAAAAATCTAACAAATTTATACAACTATTTGACATTTAATATTTAATTTTCTTTCTTCTCTTTTTTTATAATTATAAAAATTTACTTTTTATAATAACCACGTTAACTTTAATGAGTTCTCTTTTCTCATTGATGTAATTTGCTTTTAAATTTAGTAAATGTACAATTTTTAAAAACATTACAAATATAGATAAGTTATGTGTGCACAACACAATTTTCTATAGAAAAGTTATGTTACTAAAACACAATTGTCATTTTAGAATTACACGAATCTAATGTTAATTAATAAGTCTTTCGAAACTAACATAACTTTACTTAACAATTAGCTTTTATTTTTGGATTTACACAATGACACAACTTTAATTCAACAATTTTTTTTATTTGCACTAAACTCAATTCAATTTTTTTTTTTTACTTATACTAATATAAATATTTTTTTACCTATTAATGTAAGTTATTTTAAAATCAAATTTGAATTAGTTAAATGATATTATTTTTATTTGTAATAATGATGATTAAATTATAAAAATTCAATATAATCATTTCGATTGACAATTTCTATTTTCTATATTAAAAGAAATGAATTGAAGTCATTCCAATTCTTTGTACAATTTCATTGTGAATTGAAGTTGTATCCCTTTACACAATTTTACTATAAATAAATAAAAAAAATTAACCTAACAAAATGGTGTTATCCATACACAACTTCTTCATCAAAATAAAAATGGTATAGTTCTAAGATAACTTCACTTAAGTAGTATTTTAGTAACGTTATTTTTTCATATATATATATATATATATATATGAAAAAGTCCATATGAGGAGCTAGTTGTATGATTTATTTTACATAGAAACATGTCACCATTTTTCGAATTTTCAAACTATTTTGTATTATTTATTATAACTAGTTTGATGTAAAATAAAAAAAAATTCTAACTAAGTCAACAAATAATATTTTAAATTAAGATAATTATATTTTTAGGCACATAATTTAATTAAGTTATCTATTTAATATTAATTTGATTTACGAAATTATATAATTTATTTTTTAATTTTTATTAATAATTTTATTTGTAATATTATATTTTTATTCATTTTACTTCAAACTTATAGTTTATTTTTTATATGTTAATTTTGATATTATAAATTTTAATTATTATATATTTTTTAATATATCAAAAATAAATTTCATCTCTAAAGACAAATAATAAAATATATTTTATATTTTTAGAGTTAATAATTTTAACATATTAAAATTATACTAATATAGAAATAACTATTATTCTTTTCTTTTGCTAACTTAAAATTAATATAAAATAAATAGATAAGTATGTTTAAAGTTCTTGAAAATATTATTATGTCTTAATTTAGTCGTAGTAAATTTTTTGTTACTTTAAATGTTTGATATTTTTGTCAGTGTTAATACACATTCAAAACTATGATGGAGTCAATTCTAAGCTTCAAGAAGAGATGCCTTAAATGTCTTGATTCTATCTATAATATCCAGTGGAATTGTCGTGTTCAAAGCATTATCATAAGTAATATATTTAATATTTTATATAAATAAGATAATCACGTATTTTTTTTAATTTTTAATAGATTATGAATAACATTTTGTAAGCATGTTTTAACTAATAATTTAATTTTTTTAACTTTTAGTTTTATAATTATATATTTATCATTTTATACGTGAAGAATATCTGTTGACAAAAAATATTAATATATTATTACTGAAATGATTTCATATTAGCTATAAATTAAGTAAAGAAGGAAAAGGAAATGATAAAAATAATTTTAATGTTACACATATTATAATATACTATAATTCTTAATTATTAAAAATATAAAATATATTTTATTATTTTTTGTCCTCCCATCATTCAAAACTATAATATTAAAATTAATATATAGAAAAGAAATTATAAACGTAAAACTGAGTTATAATTTTTTTTACTAAAAAATAATGTTAAAAAGTAAGGTAATGGTTGGAAAATAATATATATATATATATATATATATATATATATATATATATATACCTATCTTATTTTTATTGAACAAGAAATATATTACTTAATCAAATTATCTATCTGAAAAAGGTTAATTGCCTTAATGTAAAATATTCTTTGTTATCATATTTATATTAACTAATATTGTTTGTTTTTAGTTTTTAAATTAGCCATAGTTAAGGATAAAAGCCAAACAATAATAGTTAAAGAAATGTGAGTGACTTGTAACTAACTACTATTTTCTAAACATCATAAGTATATAGAAATACTTATGGAATTGAAAATATATTTAAATCTATTAATATTTTATAAACAATCACGTTCTTTTTTATATTAATAAATCCTTTTATCCTATTTTAATGGCAGGAGATTTTTATTTTTTTTTGTTTCTAAGCATAATCACTCTAATTTTTTAAACTTTTTTTTTAATGGTAAAAGTACCATGCTCTTTTTTTGTAGCCATAAACAAGTTTTTTTCAAGACTAGCACCCCTGATTTATTTTGGAGTACTGTACCAAATTAGTTTTAAAAAATAAGAATAGCAAAACTTAGTCTTTAAAATTACGAGATTTATGTTATTGTCTAAGATTGTTAAACTTTGATATTGTAGTCCCTTTATCAACGTTTTAGAACTAAAATGGTTATTGCTTATAATGTTAGTGAAGACAATTATTATTATTATTATTTCTTATTAATTAAATTATCATAGAATTATTTTAATATAATCAAGATTGAATTCTGAATATACTGTTGAATTATAAAAAAAATTGTTTAAATTATAATGGCATTTTCGTTACAGAGATTATCATAAAAAGTTTTACTTTATTTTTTATAGGTTTTACTGTCGTATATCATTTTTTACTTGAATGAGTTATGGTTCTATTTAAAACGTACAATTTTAAATTTGACGTGATTTGAACCTAGTATCATAGCTTAACTCATTAGTATATATTAAGAAATTAGTCTGTAAATTTTAAATCTAATTTAATTTTATAAAATTAATTTATATGATAAAGAATTATATAGTATAAAATATTTTTATAGTCTATCAATTGTGTATGTATTGTCGCAGTAACAGAGATACATTAATATTCTTAAGTGAGGAAATGTTTTTATGGACACGTCAGTGGTTGAGGTGACGTGGTAGATTTAGTAAAGTAAAGTGTTGAAGACACTTAGTTGGGTCTTTGTTTGGTAAAAAAGAGCATGCCAAATGATAGGGAAAGATTCTTGGCTTCCCAATGCTACTGTCCAAGGAACTTTCATTCAAAACCTGTCAGTGTCTTCTTAAACAGCCTTATATATATGTCCTTCTTACCATACTTATGATTGGGGTGAATCTACAACTTCCTTCCCTACATGTTCCAACTTTCTCATGTTTCATGCTTTTAGTCTTCCAACTCTCACACATTACTTTCATCAAATAGAGGACTTCCTCTGCCAAGACATTATCTATCTCCTCTTTGCTTCAAACACACAACTTTCTTTTATCCCACAATCCCTTACAACATTACCTACACTCAAACAAACATGAGTCTTTTCAGTTTTAGAGGCTTCTTTGTTTTAGTTTGTGTTGGGATTTTAGCTTCTCAACCATTTAAGGTTTCTGGCTTCAGAAGCAAAGATCTTGCTCTGAGATGGGATGAGGGACTTTTGCCATTTGTTAGAAGTTTTCGTGTCTTGAAGGCTGTTTATGCTGTGGAGGATTTGCAATCAAAGGTGGAGTTCGCACCTGCTCCTTCCATGACCTTTGATCCTAATCTGTCTAACAAAAGGACAGTTAGAAAAGGACCAGACCCAATTCACAACAGAAGTTGACCTGCTTCAGCCGTGTCCTTTTCTCTGTTTAGAAATGACAAGACAATTCCCGATGCAAAGACAAAACAATCTTCTTTGTGTTCTTAACCGTTTCTAAAAAAGGTTGGTTAGTGTATTACGTTTTCTTTTTATATTTGTTCTCAGTTCTACTACCTTGTGTCAACATGATAGTTGAAAAGTTGCAGCTGAAATGCTGAACAAGTCTCCGAGCCAGCATTGTTTCTAATAGAGTAGAGCAATCGTAGGAATTGACCAATAGCTGGATAGCTAATGATCTTGTTAGTCCTCAAATACTGAATATAGTGCATCTTTATTTTTGCCCCCTTGTGAAGAAGAATATATATATGGTTTTTTTTCCCTTCTACTGATGTTCATCCTCTCTTTTTTCTTCCACTAATTTAGGAGACATCATTATATGCACAATCAATTAAAACATTAAAACTTGGCACACAAATTAAATAAGTAACATCGGAATATGTAAGTAAAAAACATTTGTTATATTGATTGTTGTCAAAGTACATTAGAATTTGTCTGAATTTGGAGACAGTCTTTCCTGCATAATCAGATGCTACTGCGTATGTATTCTATTGCCACCTATGCATATTCCATACTTGCATCAAATGAATGAACTTAAGATGAAGTTCCCACTTGAAAATTAAAATCACCTAGACACTTTCAGTCCATAGCTCCTTTACCATTTAACTTATTGGCACATCAATCCATAAACACTACAAAAGCCAGGGGTAATACGGTGCTCGTCAATATGAACTTGTATCGGTAATACACCGGGAAAAAAAGTACCTAGTCTGTGAATGAAATTAAGACTCTCTTTGCTGTGGTACTTTGATGACAGTTAGATTATTGTTTCTGAATCTTCCTACAAAATCTAAAGGAAGAAAAAACATGGGTACCTCATAGGGGTATACAGTATAAATCTCCATATAATTAATGTCTTTGCCAATAGTGCAGGGAAAAATCAACGTGGTATCTCACTCGTTTCAGTTATCCCATGAAATTTAAAAGAAAAACAACAATCGTCTTTTCATGAAGAAGATAAAAAATTATTCCGTGAAAATTTGTAACGAGGGAGGGAGCTACGCTTGTTACTTGCAAATAAGTAAAACTAAGTCCTTGAGTCTCCCATTGATAGGTCCTTGATTGGCATTTCAGTGGATCATAACAAGAAGCTAAGATCTCTGGTATGGTATCTATTTTTCCTGTGCAAATTTAACTGTAGGGAAGATATCTTATGTGCAACTTCCTCCCAAATCATATTCACTGCATCTCTCGGCTGGCTTGGATATTGATACTCAAAGTGTTGTGTGATATCCTTTAACCTTTCACACATCTTGGTCCATTTTTCTGGCTTGATTGAACGAAGAAGATTCAGCAGGTAGCCTTTCCTCACAGCATCAGAGGCACGGACAAATAAGCTAAATTCTGAGTAGTCTAAAACATCTTCAAATGGTAGCTCAATTTCGTCACTAATGATCACAGGTACACAGTGGCTCACAATGGCATCAAAGAGGCGATTAGAGGATGGGGTATCTCCAGCAATGTTTAGGCAAAATTTGGATAAGGCCATGCCCTGGCTTGCCTGCTTAATTCCATTTCTTCTGATGCTTCCAAACGTAAAATGCACATCTTTCTCATCTTTGAGGAGGTAATATAGTTCATGGCGAACAGCTCCTCCCTAAAGAGTTTCACCATGATAATCAAATGAATTACAATAAATAAACACTCATCTCTGGTAGATTTATATTACTTACAATAATATTTATAATACGATGAAAGGTAGCATAAATCACATCATTACTCGCTGCTACGATTCTTAGAAAAGCTGCCGTAGCAGATGACTTTTCATATTTTAACAAAATGGTCCTAACACATGCTGCCATTTGATCCTACCTGTGCCTGGAATTTCTAGATGAATGTGAATGTTTAACTAATTCACAGTAGTATTACTGGTTTTGATTCAACTCAGTAACCCTGCTATTCATTTCTTAAATGATTTTCTATGAATTTTAATGAAAAAACAAATTACTAATGGACAATAGTGCATAGCCATTTCTAAATAGATAATATTAGAGTAGGAGAAACTCACAGATTTCCTATATATTGCCCCCTGGAAATATAGAAGTGTAGAACGTTCCTTATATGAAGCTGACTCTGCTTTTGGTATAGTGTTTACTAAATGCCTATATGGAGCTATTATATCCTTCTGAATATTTGCTATTTTAGAAGGGTATCGACCAAAATCTGCAAGCACGAAAATGGAGGAACCTAACTTTCTTCTTGCATGAACCATACTGTTAGGATGGTGGGCCACAATCACATGATCCGTCCCTCCAGAACGTTTCCATTCTTCCCGCTCCATCAGGAACTGTACCAATCTCTCTTGCAGCATTTTGTTAACACTAACTTTTTCCTTTCCATGGATTTTGGAATGTTGGTTGTAACTCAAAGATGAGAAAAATGGCACAAAAACCACATCTGCTTGACTTGCATTCTGTACTCTAATAGCGCTACAAGGCCTAAAAACTCTTGCAATGTTTGACGACAAAAGATCAAGAGTGAGCCAGTACTCCACACTATGCTGTAAATTAAGCCCACCTGGATAAGGAGGGACGTGTTTTGGGTTTTTCACAATTGGCCATGTTTGGTTCGCGCTCCCCTTCCAATCCAATAACCCAAAGTGAAACTCTGGAGGTAAGTCATACATGAACACCCTTAAGAGAGCAAGGGTTGTGTCACACGCCATCTTCCTCAGCTGTTTGGGAGAAGTTGATTTCTGGCTTGAATTAGAAAGTTGACACCTTTGTGGTTGAACTTTTGAAGCTTGAAAATGTAAGGGAGGGGGTGTCATGTGTTCCCTCTTGAAACTGGGTTTGAAATCAAGTGATGTGTTGTTGACAAGAACCAGGTCCAAGACTGATCTAGGAATGAAAGAATGGTTGCTGAAGTGGAGGAGGAAAGAGGAATATAGAACCAAAAGGAGCATAGCAATAATCATGAAACAAATCATGAAGAATCTTGGGGGAACGAGGTTGTTGTCTGACATTGTTGAAGAACAGGGTCAGAGGAAAGGAAAGTCTTAGGAAAATCAGCAAAAAAAACTGGAGGGCAACAGAAGTATGTTAGTATTATTTGCAATTTTGCATGAACTGATGAAGTCTCACAATTAGGAAAGGGCATAAGAAGATCATAGTAAAAATTGAAAAAGAATTGGAATTGAAATTGGAATTGGAATGTGGGTGGTCAAAACTCGTGGCCGAATGAGGTGAGGTGTAGGGAGTTCAGTTGGGCAACAAAGAGTACCTGATCACCTTCATAGGTTTGGACAAGAGAAACATGAAGGTTTTTGTTTGAGGCCAATTTGTTGTGATCAAAATTCACCAATCAAATTCATTGTTAACTTCCAAACACTGCTCTAAGATTTATTTATTTATTTACAAAAATAGATTTTAGGAAATAGGATTTTTTTGGAAAAAAGTTTATTACACCTCCTATATTCAATAAATATACCTCCTTTTTTAAAAATATTTTTCTTAAATACCCATCTAATTTATCCTTATTTTAAGATTACTTTTATTGCTTTCTGAAAATATTTTTTTCTTATTATCTTTTATAGATTGATCACTTCCTCCTTTCTCACTCATCCTCTTACCATGCATACCTTTTGAGATTTAATTTTATTGAAATATTTTAAAATGATCTTTTGTTGTTATTATTATTATTTAATGGTATATTATTAGATAAAAAAATTATTCGTATTTGCAATAAATATTTCTAAAAGGGATGAATGACACTTAAAAAATGTCAGTTACAAAGACGGCTGAGTGGCGGGAAAATCATAGAAGTGAAAGAATGAGTGAGAAAACTACAAAAGAAAGGATATGTAAAAGAGAAAAATGAGCAGATGACACATTTTTTTAAAAAAAAAATAAACAAGAAAATTTTAAAATAAATCGGAATAATATTTTGGAAAAAATAAAAAAATAAGGGAAGTATATTTACTAAATAAGGAAGGTGTAATTTTTTTTCATACGCAGGATATCTATATTATGTTTCAAATTTACATAATTGATTAAACTATAAGTATTTTTTAAGAAAAAAAGACTGAATAAATTAATAATAACAGTAACAGACAACAGATTATAAGGGATAGACATTTAAGATGGATTTGAATATCGATACAGATAAAGAAAATGTATTTTGATATGATTAAGAGGATTTTTTTTTATTAATTAAGTGGATAGTGTGTGAAATACATAACCACTGATCTGAATGAAAGAAGGAAAAAATATTAAAAATTATGACTTAAAAAAGTACAATCTTTTACTTTAAACTATATATTTTAATTTATAATATCTATATACTATTATATAAAAGAGGATATACTATTTGATAAAAAAATTAATATTATCTTTTAATTGAACAATTTTAATTTTTAATAAACAAAATAAATAATTAAATAACTTTTTTTTATTTCAAAATAATTTATCTTTTTAAAAATAAGGGTTAAATAATTTTTTAATACTATTTAAAAAAATTTATATATATATATGAAATATATATATTATTTAAATTGCATTTTTTTTTAATTAACTACTCATAAAAATTATATATATTTTAATATAATAAAAATGTAAATACAAATTTTCCAAGCATATGTGTTTTTGTTAGTAAAAATAAAAGCAATGATATTTCATTACAAATTATCCCTGATTCACATTGAAAAAAAGCAGAAGAAAGATGGAGCACGTCTCAGCTTGCTTTGGGCCACTAAGAATAACAATGGTGGCCTTCCTTCTTTTCCATTTTTTATGGTTTATGCAATTTCTTTTTATACCCCCAATAATTTTCATATACAACTCATGATGATGGTTAAAAGATCAAATTATTCCTTTGCCACCATCACTCTTGTCTATGTGTTATGGGACTCAAAGAAAATTATGCAATCCATAAGTTTATTTTTTTCATCAAGAAATGACTTTTAGAGTATCTAATCTATAATACAAAAAATAACTTGTAAATTGTTAAAAAAATTTAAAATAACTTTTAAATTACACAATTTTTTTTTCAAATTATAATCTATTTTTTAAAATAATATAAGAATTTTCATATTTATGGAGACATAGAAAAAAAATATAAAACTGTAGCCTCATATTATATTATATTTTAATATTTATTTGCTTTTACTATTGAGTTCTCATTAATATTTTTTCTGCTTTACTATGGATATGATATCCTTGTTTCGATCCTTGTAGAATTGTAAACTTTTCATATAGACTCCTTTTATTTTACAATATTTTTATTTTACTCTTTAGAATCAGGAAAAATTTTGGCATATTCTTAAATATTTCTCAATCAAATCTTCATTCCGCATAAACCTAGACTAAATAAAATTAGCCACGTTAAAATTTCTTAAATTTTTTTAAAAATTGGTAATTTTACGATGATTTATTTTTTGTTGGGTTCTCTTTGTTAGATTGGCTATCTTGGGTCAACATGTTTGCTTTGTCTATAATTTTTTATTTTGTATACGGGTTGAAACACCCAAGTGTTCTTTTATTGATTTTTTATTTATTTTTTGCAATAACTTTTTTTTTATCAAATTGAATATGTTGGAGAGTTATATTTATTAAATTGGTTTTGGGTAAAATTGGAGAACAAATTTATTTTGATGCATGAGATTGATTTTTTTTATGATATTTTCACTAAAGAGAAATATTTTCACTCTAGTAAAAATAAAACAAAAATTTAAGCCTTACTCTCAGTCCTATTTTCACTCCAAAAAAAACAGAGTTGAAAATCAACCTTACTTTCGGTTTCTCTCAAACAAAGATAGCTTTGCAAGTCAACCCCTGGTTAGGCCAAATTTACACTCAGGTGAGGAAATTTTCACTCAAAGGAGTCAATTTTTTCTTAAGCGAATTTTGTTTCCCTTTGAGTTTCATGAATTTATCAAGTATAAATACTTATAGAAATGCAAAAGAAATATTAATTAGTATATTGGATTGAATTATGGATTTGTTTAAATGAATTGTATTGTATGTTTATTGAGAACGATGATAATTTTGTGAATTTTTGGACACAAGATTAGGATGATATGTAAATTTTGTTTGACTTTATCTATTAAATATTGATACCTAAGTTGTTCGAGAAATCTCATTATTTCATTGATGATCTAAGTCACATAAATCTAAATATTAGGTGGTGAGAAGTTAAAGGAGTAGTTCTTACACACCATGACATGTGTATATGTCTGAGTTGAATTATAATGAACTTGTCTCTGTCTATTATTCTTATATTTGCTTGTAAATATAACTATTGTATATTTAATCAGATGTTAATTTATGGTAAAAGATACTTAATATGAATAAGGTATCAATTGATATTTCATTATTAATATATATAGATATAGATATAGTTTATATTTTTTTAGATATGTTTGTATTGAATGAAATGTTTTTTTATTAAATTTGGTTTGTAGAAATCATAATATTTTTTTCTTTATTTTATACTTTGTGTTAGGATAAATATTTATTTTAATAGGTTAGTTTGATACTTATTGTTTGTATGATGAAGTTTTATGTATAGGAATAAATAAATACAAGTTCAGGTAGAGGACAGTACAAGAGTAACATTTAGAAGATAAGAAAGATCTATTTTAGATTCTTCTGTAAATAAAAAGAGTATTTATAAACATGTTTTATTATGTTTAAATAATGTGTGAAATGTTTATAATTTATAAATGTCTTCGGTTGGGTTATATTATGAGTTATAGATTATGTTTTGTCAGGGTGATAGAGATGTTATGACATTAATCAAATCAGTGCATGCATGGTTATATCAGACAAAGAAACACTGAGAAAACAGTATAAAAAGTTGTCCTTTTGATGAATTTTGGATATGAGTTGAGTTTGGCCTGTGATTGAGCACGAGGGTGAGCTTGCATGTACTGTAAAAACCTTTTCTCTAACAGTTTTGATGGGTCTTTAGTTGATATGAAACTGTTGCTTCATTTAGACTTATTGAGCGTTACAAAAGGCTACGTGTGATGTATAGTGGCTACTTGGCTCCACCGCTCTACGCCTACTCTTGTTAGACAGAGCCGTCGTGCTATTTGTCACCCCTACCACCCTACGAGACTGCCCCTAAAAATAGGTCATCAATATGTGCACAGTTTTTTAGGTGACAGTATTTTTGTCATAAAAAAGTTGTCTCTACTGTGATGACCATTGCACCATAACTTCAGCCCCATGCTTTCATACACCAGACACCAATTCTGCAGTATGTTTGTTTGTACTAATTATTCAAACACACCCTTCTACACTTCTGTTATGTTGGATCATAGTAGTAAAGAAACAATGAGAGGGAAGCTTTAACAACCTTACGCAGTAAATTCAGACTATTTCTGCAATTATAATTTCTTCAACTGATTTTTTTAGATATAAAAAACACCCAATACTCATTATATTCGTGATTAATTTTGTTAACATATTATAAATTTGAAGGTAAAACTAAAAAGAAAACAAATGTTTTGATTGGATGTACAGTGTACTATTTTTTTTTATCAAATTTAAGTTGAAGACATAATTTAATAATTTAAAATTTAATTTTATTCAACTCATAGGTCACAAACCGCAAAGTTGAGCTAAATTTGATTGGACCATATAATACAATTATTTGCCATCATGAATGGCGCAGCTAAATAATCATCATAAATGCCTTTTTAAATGCAGCATGTGCAGATGTGTAATCAAAATTGCTGGTTGATGCTTTGCTTATCATCTTTCCTATTAAACATGTTTACAATGAAAGTGTTTTTTTTTTCCAAACATCTCTAAGCTTTTGTCTGTTTAGGCATATATATACCATTTATATGGATAGAAAGCATATAAAGCTCAAGCAATACTGATCGTTTAAACATTAAGGAAATAATTAACTTAAGGCTTAATTAGTTATATATGAAATAGCAAGTGAATCATTGATGTTGGTGGTACACTAAAGATATGTTTGTTTCCAACGAACGATGGAAAGTTAGAAAGTGAAGAAAGCGGAAAAGAATTGAAAAAATGAGATATAAAATTATAAAAAATGAGATAAAATTTATTATTAGACTTTTTTTTCTTAATTGCCAAAAAAAAAGTTGATTTTGTGTGAAGAAAGTTGATTCTGCAACGAGGTTAATCATAATGTAAGAATTTATTAATTACATTAAATAAATATAATGATATTTACTTTTTATTTTAAAATAATAAATGATTAAATTTATAATAAAATATATTTAATATTTTATTAATATATTTAGTGTTAAATAAATAAAAAATTTAAAGTAAAAAGTAAATTAAATTAAATTTTGATAATTTATTTTGAAATATTATTTTATTTATTTATTAAGGTTTTATAATAATTTTTATTTTAATGTTAATTTAAATTTTCAAAATTTACAATTCAATTACATCATCCACAAACTTTCATAAATTTTCTGTTCACTCTTCAATTTTTTTCTCTTAATTCAAACAACCTCACTCTTCTTTCAAATTTATCTTTTTCTACTTTCTCAAATCCATCATCTAATTCAAATAATGATCTAATTCAAATAAAGTATGAATCATAGAATTGACAACATGAGTGAGATCAATTATACTATTTAGAGTTTATGTACTGCAAGATTGCATGTGTATGCGTCTCATATAAGAAATTGATTGATGTTGATTTTTAATAAAGCAATTTCTAATAAACCATATGAAAAACATTATTCATGTATCTTTATTAAAAAAATAATTCAATTATAATCTGTCTTATATGTGTTAGTTGAGAGAGGTGATTAATGTATAAAAATATTAAATTAAATATAATGTTAATATATACAGAGAAAAATCAATTCTTCCCTCATTTACCACGTGAAAATAAAGGTTAAAGACACTGTGATAGCAATGATAAACTGATGAAGTAAAAAAAACTATGTAAGTTGTTTTCGTAGTTATTGTGTTGTGGAACATAAAAAGTGATAAAAAAAAAAAAAAAAGGGGGACAAAGAGACAAAATAGATTATATAGCTATTACTCGTCTGCCTTCCTTATTTGAAAAGAGAGGAACTTTTGATACATGTGTATATTTTTATAAAATGTTATAAATATAAAAATATTTTAAGCTTTATTATAACTAATAACTAATTTTGCAATGTATATTTTTGAGATGAATGGAAGAAACAATAAGGAATATAATAAATGTGGTTAAAGGAAAAGAAAGAAAAATAAAAATAAAAAAGTGATAATTTATTTATAAATTTGGTGAAATAAATAATATGATAAGATCCGTTGTGATTTGAAATTGACTAGGTAGGCATGATATAGGTTGATTCAGAAGTTGCATCAACAACGGAGACCCATGTGATTCAAATTGAAAGGTCAAGCACCAACGCCCATGCGTTGTTTTCTTGCTTTATTCCATTTAAAATGATAGTGATACATGGTTGCCCAACCCTATCTTAATTTTTATATAATTTAAATAAAAAAATTAACGCTAATAATTTTGGATTTAGAATTTATAATAAATAGTTAATATAATGACGTCAAAAAAAGAAAGCACGTGGTGGTTCACATGGAAGTTAACAACTCCTACTAACGTTAAAAAAATGAATTCTAAACATAAAATAAAATTTGAAAATAGTATACAGAAAAGGATATATTTGATAAATAATAAAAGCATATTTAAGTTTTATTTAATTATCATACTTCATCTTCTTATGTTCACGTCAAACATCAAGGTTTTTATAAGTCACAATTATAAAAAATATTATCATCGTACTCAACTTTTCTACATTGTCGCCGTCTACCAGCGCGACTACTTATAAACTCTTTTTTACATCACTAATTATAGCTAGGATCTCTAAATTGTTATTATATAAACTTTTCTATATTTTATTCTTCATTCACTAACTTTAAATTTCTACTGAATACTACGTTTAGATGAGGAAAAAAAAACTTATTACCATTTGTAAAGGTATGTATTAAAATAAAATACAATTAGATATTATAAATATTATTTAATTAGTTGTTTTATTTTTTTATTCAATTTGTTATTATATATAGTATTTTTTTATGTAAATACATTTTGATTAAATGAATTATTTTTTTAATACAGTATTAAACTAATTCAGAATCTATTTTAGTTAAAATTTAAGTTTATAGTATCACCTATTGTAATGTTCTTCTCAATTCACAACTCACAATTCAAAATTCACATATTATATATTATTGATAAGAAAGAGTGTGTTGGAAATCCATATTAATTAAAAATAAAATAAAATTGGATTTTGCAGCCCTTCGATTTGGCCATTTGCGACTACTATTGTTAGTATAAGTATAGGATCATGAGGGGATGATTTAACACATTTGCCTTCTATACTATATCTATATATAAAATGTTAATTGAAAGAGACACCTTCAAAAATGGCAATGTAGGTCCTCTACCTATAATGGATAAAGTTTCTACTTCCCACCACATCACCTTTTTCAACACTTTTAACATTTGCTACTTACTCTACTCTTGTAGGACATATGTATACGTATACGTATAATACAAGCTCCACTTAACCCAACTACAACAGATTCCTTTTCTCGTTTTCTTTTTTCTTAACAATAAATAAATTAAAAAAATTTGAAATACTTTATGGGCCTTTCAACCATTATACAATATGTTTTAAGTCATATTTCCATTCTTTTCACCTATATAGGCTATGAGCAAAGAACAAAAACTACATCAATGCATCAACTTTCCATCACCAAAATCTATCAAGACAAACCTAACTACTAATGATGGTTATGGATTGGATTTCTCAAAATTCAATCTAGATCCAATAAAATGGATTGAATTTAAAATCTATATCCATTTTAACTACAACAAAATTTATTTGGATTTTTTCAAATCCATTTAAAATAGATTAAATCTATATTAAATCCACTTTGTCAATTAGATTAAATCCATCTTGATTTGGATCTTTGCTGACTCAACTTGACATGGACCCAGACCCACTTAGCTCGACATGGTCCTTGGTCCACTCGGCTCAACATGAAACCTAGTCGACTTGGCTCGACAAGGACCTAAGGCGACTAGACTTGGGCCTGGACCGACTCGGCTCGACATGGGCTAAAGTCGACTTGGCTCTACGTGGACCTGGTGACAACTCAACTTTAGCTCAGGATGACTCAACTCGACATGGGCCTGGACCCACACGACTTGACAGGGCCTGGGCCAACTCAGATTGACATGGACCTAGGTTAACTCGGCTCAACATGGGCCCATGCTAACTCGACGTTGGTCTAGTGTCAACTCGACTTGGGCTCGGCTCGACATCGGCTCGGGCTGACCTTGCTCGACATGGTCCCATGCCGAATCTAATCAATATGGGCTGGGCTGACTCGGATCAACATTGAACCGACTCGGCTCGACATGTTCTGGTCTGACTTGGTTCGGCATGGTTCCAGGTTGACTCAGATCAACATGGGCTGGGTCGACTTTTGTCAACATTGGCTTGAGTCAACCCAAATGGACATGGGCCTGGGTCGACTCGGCTTGACATGGACGTGAGTTGAATCGGATAAACATGAGCCTGGGCCGACTCGACTCGACATGGGTTTGGATCGACTTGGCTCGACATGGACATGGATCGACTCTAATCCACATGGGCCCGGGACAACTCGGATCCACATGGGCTCGAGTCAACTAGAATCCACATGGGCCGCATCGACTTAGCTCGACATGAGCCTGATGCTAACTTGACTTAGGCTCTGGCTCACTTAGCTCGACTTGGGCCCGAGTTGACTCGGGTCGACTTTGGCCTGGGATGACTCGGGTCGACTTTGGCTTGGGATGACTCAGGTCGACTTGGGCCCAAACCGAACAACTCGGCTTGACTTGGACCCTGGTCGACTCGAGCCGACTTTTCTCTAATTAGGCTCAGATTGACTCGACTCAACTTGGTCCCAGGCCAAGTCAAAATCTAACCCAAAATCCATTTTGGATAATTAAAAAATGTATCCAATCTATATTTAATCCATATCCAATTAAATGGATTAGACTTAAAATCGAAAAATATGGATTTGGATTTGAGATAAATCCATTTCAATGGATTAAAAGTAATATGGATTTGGATAATTATGAATTAGATTCGACAATTTGGATTTTTTGTCCACCCTTACTAACTACTAATAGACATTCCAAAAATAACATGCCACAGAAACCATATTCATACATCACATAAAAGGCCACACCCTCTCCATATGTTGCCTTAAAAGGTCCGAACACCCGTGTTAGGCTACACAGATAATGTCTTTAGGTAAGTCTCTTCACAAAACCATACTTCTGCAAGTATGATATAAAGCATAAAACCTAAAGGTGACTCTTTCCTGCACTAGTCCATATTCCATCTCAAGCCCTGCAAAATACAACAAACCTCCTTGTTGACCTAAGACCATCGTTAATAATACATGTCCCATGCTCATTCAACAGAAAATACTAGTAATACTAGAAATATAAAATAAAAGGTCACTAACTTAACCACCATAGCTTCCTCCTAAAAATCTACCAAATTTCATCCTATCTTTCTAATAGATGATAACCATGCCTCTCCTATAGGTAACTTCCTTCTATGATCTATCTATCATTTGCATCATTCAACAATTAATAATATATATATATATATATATATATATATATATATATATATATATATATATATATATATTTGAATATATATATATATATATATATTCAATAATTCAGATTTTTCAATTAATCAACAATGGATAGTTCTACAGAAAATATATCAATGATCATATGTTCTTCAAGAAGTTGAGGATAAATAATAAAATAAAAAAAACTATTCATCAAACTTATTCATCTTTGACACAAGTTTCTATTCTTCTAAGTAAAGTAATTATGACTTAATAGTCTTGTTGGTAATTTTATTTGAGTTTAGTTTATCAAATGATACCTACAAAAGTTCTAAAATTTTTTTCTTTAATTATTTTTGTGACATCATATTTTTCAATCTTCTTTCCTATTAGAATTTTGACATCTGAATCTATTAGAAAAAAACTAGAATATATATGAACTTAATCCTTTGATATTGTTACCTATAAGCATCAAATGACTTTTTTATTTATCCTTTATTGAATATATCAAAGATATAATTTCATGAATCAAACCATTCATTTTAATAAATAATTCATATTTTCAATGAGAGAAACTTGAAGATAAAAAAAATATAAACTAAGGTTTCAACCTTCACATGGCTTTGAAGATAAAAAAAATATAGATCAAGGTTGCAACGTTGCCAAAATCCGGGAAATCCTAATAAAGGCTTAGGATTTCTTTTAACCAAAGACAAAATAAAAACAAAAAACGTAAATCTCTTTATCAAAAAGTAAAATCTTTTACTTTAGCTCAATTAAAAGTGTGATCTTGATTAACTAATAAAAAAAGGTTAACAAATTTTGCGTACCCTCAATGGTACCTTCAGAGGAAGAACGGAAAATAGTGATTTGCCTTTTGAATTTCCAAAAAACAAAGAAGGTATCAAGAAATATATAAAGACCAATAGTAAATCTTTGAACATAAATCCAAGTTAGAGTCAATAAAAGCCTTCAATTGAATATCAGTATCAACATCTCGAAAATTAGGCCTTGTGCAAAATTAACTTTTATATACTGAAAAATGTGTTGAGCAACTTGATGGTGTTGAACAAATTGACTAAGGAGATGCATGACAAAAATAATCAAGATGTGTGTTAGTTAAGTAATTAAGTTGTCTAACTCATGTGGTATAAGTTAGCATAATGAAGATAATATAATCCTCTATACAGTTCAACCTGATCAATCTATGCCAAAAATTTATTTTATTTTGATTTAAGCGTCCAGAATGATTTCTTCCAAGTTAAGTTTGTTGTATTTATGTTTTGGATTAATAAAATATTAATTGAATATAAAACTAAACATAAACATTAACCTGGGGCGATGAGTGAATAAGTTCGAACGGTAATTTTGAGTTTGGTTAGTTAAAAAAAGAAAGACAAGATTTGTAATAAGGAACATATAGGCCCCTAAATAAATATACGATCGATTCTAATATAATAAATAGGAGGAAGAATTAGAGAGGTATTTTTGAATATAGGTGTCTACGTTTGTATTAAAACAGCGGTCAATTACGGCTCGTAGGACGCAAAGATGAGATCGAAGAAAATATTTTCGATTGAGGAGTTTGAAACAAAACATGTACGAAGTGTTTGTCCAACCTTGTAACTCATTTTTTTTCTGTAAACAAACGCGCAACAAGTGCCAACATGTCTGAAAGTAATTTATTTTTTTTGTCGTACTAGATGTTTTTCTAATCCAAACCAGTCACAAACTAGTTCCGTTCATGATGTTTATGATATGCTGACTGTGATTGATCTAATAAACAAGTACGAATTTTCCGTTATGTATGAATTGTTTTCATAGTATATAAACAAAAATGTCTACTATTACAAATAATTTATTTTGTTAGAATACACATCTAAATCTTATTAGTTAATCGTTATATGTAAATTTCTGTAAATATAACCTCTTGAATAATTCAATCCTCATATTTTGAATTATTTCTTCAAATTTTTATAATAGAAATAATTTTATACATGCAAATAAAGGTTGGAGTATCTTGAATACTTTAATTTTATTTTTTGATAAAAAAAAAGTAAATGTATATTTTGATCCACTCTTCATTTCTTTGTTAGTTTTTTTTTTTCCGTTACTAAGTCCATAATCCTTTCTTATTCCATTTTATCTCCAAAAAAAAAAAATTGATTTAAAAAATTACATCTAAATTATTGCAAGATGTGATAAAAAAAAGTTATGAAAGTGAAAACATTAATTTTTGCGGGTCAAAATAACTTATTTTTTTAAAAGGTAGTGTTTGTTTTTTAAAAAATTGTAAAACTCCTTTTTTTTTTAAATTTTAAATAAAAGTCTGATCAAATGAAAAAAATTTTATCAGTGAAAAATTCTTCTCACTAGCAAAGAGTGTAATTTTTATTTGAAGAATAATATATTGGTAAATTTTTAAATCAATTATTCTTTATTGATAAAAAAAAAAAACATATTGGTAACTTTTTTTTTCTTTAATCAACAAACAATAAACTAAATATAAAGGGAACACAAAAGGGTATTCAAACCCTTATACTAATAATATATTAAACAGTTTCTCTAGGAATCCAACAAAATCCTAGATAAGCGTTTGAAACAGATAACTGACTTCCTTAATCACACAAATATCAATGATACACTATGATATTAATACAAATTATTGGGCTTTGGGCCCAGTCTGAGAAAGAGAAAGTCACTATCGAAACCTCGTTCTTTAACCAAACCAATGACTGCACTTGAACCGGTGAAAATACTTCGCTTGCATCCACTTTTGCTTGATTAAAAACTATCCCATTCATGTGTTTCCAAATGATTGAGACCCACACTACTTTCCACAACTTATTACCTTCTTTACGGAGCTAAGTACTATGAAATTGTTCAAAGTGTTCCTTCAAAGCAAAATGGTTTACAGAGCTAACCCCTATCCATTTGTTGCATAAATTCCAAACAACATTTGCGACCGGACAAGATATCAGGAGATGAGAAGTCGTTTTCTCCTCACTCCCGCATAAAGCGCACATAGAATTCACAAGATGAAACGACCTTCTAATCAAGTTTTGCTTTGTAGCAATCTTGTCTTGCAATGCCCTTCAAACAAAGCATTGTATCGAGGATGGTATCAACAGGTCTCACAGAACTTTATACAT
Source organism: Phaseolus lunatus (assembly GCA_013389735.1). Classification (NCBI taxonomy): domain Eukaryota; kingdom Viridiplantae; phylum Streptophyta; class Magnoliopsida; order Fabales; family Fabaceae; genus Phaseolus; species Phaseolus lunatus. Next base: position 31,399,051 of record CM023859.1, read on the forward strand.
ATCACTAAAAACACCTGGGGTAAGAGTAGAGAGAATTATATTAAAGAGTGAATTGAAGTAGCAATTGACAAGTTAAAATGCTACGACATTTAGAGGAATAATACCTTTGAGTTTGACAAATATAAAGTAAACTATTGATGTATCTTGATTTATTATAATTATTAACACTATTTGAATATTTGAATATTGTAATGAATAATTGAATAAGTTTAGTGTGGCTGATATCATACAACTCTTTATGAAGCTAACCATTCACGACAACAAGATAAATTTACTCTCTTTTATTTACGTATAAATATATGTCTCATGGTTAATAATTTTACAAAACGTTTATTATATCTAAAGAAAATAAAATAAGGGAAAGATTTTATGATAATTTTAAAATATTTAGGATTGGCCAAAAATCAAATAAGTTATGCCTTACCTTAGATATATTTCCACCACAATTTTTTTTTTTTTTAAATTTGAGACCACAAGGAAGCGGGAAAACTGGTTCAAAGATGTCAATGATGACAAACACAAATTACAACTTGAAAAAACCAAAGAAAATTAGTGTCGTTTTTTTTATAAGTCAAAGGATGTATTATTAATCGTATGCCAGACAAAAACACAACTTGTACCATGGTTTAGACAAAAAAATCTATTATTGAACTTTATCACTTGCTTATGAAAAAGGAAATTTCAATATGTTTGTTTAATTTATTTTATTTTTGTGACGTAAATATATTATTTTGAAAATATATGTGGAGATGATATAACATTATCAAAGGGATGGATTTATAAGTTTTGAGTATATTGAAGAATATTGAGGAAATGAAGAGGGAAAGTTGCGAATAATGTAGAGGCAAAGAAGAGAGACATGCATGGACATAGTATATATATATATATATATATATATATATATATATATATATATATGGGCTCACTACTTTTCTTTCTCTTTTCCACACTAGACGGTCCCTACAATTCCCATACGAATGTTTGCTTGTGTCTGCCATAGTCGTCTTTTAATATATATAAAAAGAAGGCTAATTTAAAGTACTTGTTCTCAACAAATTACTTACATATTCTGTATGTTTTAATGTTTGTAATGTCTTATAAAAATAATTTGTTAAAGATACTATGTCAATTATAGAAATTAAGTCAATTTATACTAAGTGAAAATAAATTTCTCCTTACATATATATATATATATATAAATATATAGTATGAATGGATGTTATTATTTTTAATTTTGAATCTCTTTTTTATTATGTATTAGCAATTTTGAATTTGAATTGTATATCAAGAAGAAATTAATGTAATTGTAGTATTGTTGTTTTCTAAAAAAATAATTTTTTATCAATTGTGTTTACAATTAATATAGAAAAGGAGACTTTCAAGAAAAAATGGTGTAGAAATTCCAAAACCAATTAAAAAAACCCAATATTTGTTGGACTGATTCTAGATATTTATTTGCGAAACCAATGAAAAATAAAAAAAAAGTAATATTTAAAAAAAAATTACACTATTACATAAAAGGTAAGCTAGCAAACCAACAGTTAATCTGAAATAAAGTAAAACAAACATTTTTATATCAACAAATTTTCATCTCAGTTAATGCCAATATTTATTTCGCACCTATAAAGCTATAGTAGATTCAACAATAAAAAAAACACGACCAAAAGAAAATTTTCGTCAGCTCACTCAATTTCATTGTTTAGTGCAATATACTGTATACACTTAAACAAAGAAGCTTATGGACCCCACCCAAAATCACAATAATAATCAGTTATTGTAAAACCAGCAAGGGTACTTTGGCATTTTGTAGATGATTACAAATTGATTTTAGTTGTTTGGTTTTTTTTTTTTTTAACAGCAGTCAAAAGTTATATCAAACAAGGGTGAGTTGTTTAGGGTATTATTTTCAAAAGAGGATCATATTGGAAATGCTGTCAAACATTTAATATAATCTAGTTAATTAGATTGAACTTTTTTTATTTGGTACTCATGAGTTTATAGTATGAATTTTAAATATATTTTCTGAATATTTAAAATCATTTAACAAGTAGATAATAAATAGTTAACATATTGCTAATTTAATACTTTTTTTGCACTTTTCATTATATGTCAGTAGTCATACATAAATATTATACTTTATTTTAAAAGGCAGGGATAATGGTGACTAAATTAAAGAATATTTTAACGTTTGCATATGTAATTGTTATAGATTTTGTTATTTTTAGTAGAAAAAGACAACAACAAAAAACTAAAAGAGCAATAGAGTAATGCCCGTAAAGTATTAAATGAAAATCATTAAATAAATAAAAAGAACTCTAATGGATTAAAAATTGTAATTCTCTCGATTAATTATTTTATGCTAATTTGGAGAAAATTTAAATAAATATTATAAATATTTGTTGTGTTTATTTTCAATAAGAAACTAGCATTTAATTTTAGTTATTTAGATAAAATAGCGACTAATTATAACTAATTAGAAAATACAATATATGATAAAATATTCAAGTCACGTTCTTTATTCTTGAAAGATGTAGTCCTTAAAGCGTAATCACCACTAAATTCATTATCCAAGATTCCAACTATTTTTGGGTGAATGAGAAAGGTTAACAAGAAGATGACAAAGGAGCGTAATTGGCTTAAGAAATTATTGTACTAAGTTTTGAACATGGTGGATCGCTTTATCTTCTCTCCATTTTAGCGTCCCTTCCTTGCAAGATTAAGCCTCGTAAACAACAAAGGAAGAAGATTTGGAAGAGCAAAAGACGGAGAAGAGAACAATTGAGTAATATTCCAAGAACAGAAGTCCATAAGTTCAATATTTTCTTTCACAAGAATCAATGTCTATTGTATCAGCAATCAACACTTAATTGCAAGCACCAAAGGAAGCAAGATGGAAGAAGAAAAGGTGAATTCAATCAGGTAATTTGATACACAAAGTCTTCGATATATATATATATATATATATTATATATTGTGTTTCTCTATTTTTTTTGGTTTCTGATTGTGGGTGGTAGGAATGGAGGGGGAGAATAAGAAAGAGGGTATTGAACTGACTCATGAATCACAGAGCGAGACACAGGTTGGTCTGGTTCAGTTTACGCCGAGCAGTACTTCCTTCTTGTGAAAGTTCCTGTGGCAGCCGCAAGCCGCACACGTAAGCGCCGCACTCGTTCCCTCACCGGCGCTAGCCATGAATTCCCTGCAACCATCCACTGCGTAACCTCCCGTGTTGGCGGCATGATTCTTCTGGCACTCCCCGTATCGAATATTCCCCACCGCAGAAGACGCGGCGTAATCTCTCTTGACCACCACCTGTCTCTTTTTCATCTTCGCAAAACCCTAATTACCGCTTGATTGCGCACACCACACAGCAGAAAAGAGAGTCCTGGATCGACAGATCGATCCTTTCAGTTCATGATTTCATCCAAAAGCAAGCAGAAGATGTAGAGAGAGATGTATAATATAGCAGTAGCTGTGTCTATATACAATTAATATGTAGTTGGTGAGTAACCCTAACCCTAGCATGTAGATTTATAAATGGCTGGGCAGTAGGGGCGAGGAGGCAGTAGGTAGGATGAAGAGATGGAAAATGTGAGATAATTGATGAGGAATTGAGGAGAAGGTTTTTGGTGGTCTAAATAAAATGAATTTTGAAGAGGGGTATGTATAAGGACAGGCTGAAAAGGAGTAGTAGTAGTAGTAGTTAGTGAGGAAAGCATTAATGATTATTGGTACATGAGCCAATGAAGGAATAACACATGATGAAGAGGGAGCGGTGGTTGTTTTAATTGGCTAGAACGCAAGAGAAGGGCTGAATTGTGTGTGTTTATTGCACGAAGATCACCTGTTTGTTTTGGAGGTATATATAATAAGTAACGGCAAGTCTTAGTACAGCTAGGTGGCGCCCTCTGATTCAGAAGAGGACAAAAATTAAAATGGGAGCTCAAGGAGGAAATGCTTGTCCTCACACTAGCCATACAACCCTGGACTTGTCTTCCACAATTGATAGCTCACCTATCTCTCTTCCAAAACAAGAAAAAATATGAAAACTGCAACAAAACCATACATTTTAGCTACCTAACTGTATATACATGGCAAAACTTGGCACCAATTTATGAATATCATCATAGCATGAGATGAGAGTAAATTGATTTTGCCCCAAACCTCAAAGATTAAACTACCTAAGTAGACTCAGCCGCTAATTTTATATCTGCAGTGGGTCCAATTTGATACTCAAAAGGCAGATTGCTGGCCCTTGCTACTGTGACAACAACTCTTGTAAGATTCTAATAATTATAAGACCATTCCCCCACTCTCTTATATGAAGTGTGGACCCTTATCTTCTCTCCTTTGGATCAAATCAAGGACAACGTCATAATTTTTCTAAATTTCACTTTTATATGCTCTCCAACAATAGCTATCTGCCATCATCAAAGCTATTCGCTAAAACATTTTCTTTCATTTTTGTTGTGTCGTTATTATTGTTTATTAATTTAACCAGAAAAAGATAGGATGATTGAACATGTCCTCTGACATGTGTATATTTTTAGTTTTCACTGCATGGCTTTGCAGATATAGGACGAACTAAAATACGTACAAATTAGAAGAAGGGAAAGAAAACAGAAGTGACCAACCGGCCGCTTCCACAAGATCTGCGTATTCAGGATTTTGAAATATTCTTATTGTGCTAGGACTGGATGGAGAAGAATACGAAACCATAGACATGTTTGATGTTGAAAGGCATGGATTCTTCAATTAATCCATGAGTATAATACATGTTCAAGTAGGCATGAGGAGCCTCCACCAACACCATCTCAAAGTAAAGAACTAGAAAGGACAAGCCCACAATGGGTCAGTAACATGTGCACATTTGAGAAGATGACAAAGGACAAGGACTCGTGCTTGTCAATCAGACATGGACGTAACTCGTTTACATTAATTACACTATTAGAATTCAAAAATACACCCAATCATCAATTCAAAATTCTTCTCAATTTCGCTTATCTCTTTCAAAAATAACCCTAATTAATCATATATATATATTTCAACTATAAAGTTTGTTTCATTTCAGTAGATGCCATGGTTGATTAAAAGTAAAAACTTGTATGAAGAAAGCTTCATCCATATTGTGTTTATGCTTATAGTATTACATATAATATATATATATATATATATATATATATATATATATATATTATATATATATATATATATATATATATATATATATATATATATATATATATATATATATATATATATATATATATATATGGGGAAAGGAAAGGGAAAGGGTTTTGAAGACAATGGCATAAGTTTGCCAGCGTTGAGATGTGAATTGTGTATAGCTTTCTAGTAGCAGAATTTATGAAGGCGTTGAAACAATGTGCTGTGATGCCTGGCTGTATAGTAATCTGTCCTTTTGGCTAACGTCAAGCACTGATAGAAGTGTGTGTGGCTGTTTAGTTCCATTGAAGACTATGCGTGTAGGGGGCACTACTCCCATATTCTTCTCACTCACACATGAACCATTACCCATATCTTCATGTCCTGCAGAAGCCAAAATTTCGTTATCCTACGGAGAAACCATTCTAGTACCTACCAAATGTCAACCAGATCCATATATATAATTATATATATCCTCGTTCACACAAAATTCTTAATGCATTGCTTACGCTGTTTAATTAACTGCATTGAAATTAAAGATCATACAAATTTTCCAATTTCCCTCTAACTAACAAAATCTTCTTTTTTTTATAGCGATAAAGGGTTGTTATTTGGATGCAAAATTCAAATCTGTAGTATGTCTAAATTTTACAATTAATGATAGAAAAGCACTTGACTCACGTGCTACTGCAATACAAGACTCTTATCAGTGTTTGTTTGGTGCTGCCTTTGCCACACACAAACATCCGTTTGGAAACATTCAATGGCATTTTACTATTTCAGAACGCATTTGGAAATAAAAACTTTTGGCCTTATGAGGTCAAATTTGATTTTACCAGAAGCAAAAGTAACTGTGCTGCGTTGAGAATTTGCAAAACACTACTTATTTTTTTGATAAAACCAAATTTAAAGTAGAAAAGTACTTTGCTGTTAAATTACCACACAGTTTTTTTTTCTTCTGAATGATAAACACTTATTTATTTAGCTTTTGACCTGTATTTTTTCATGATCTTAATTACATTATTGAAGAGATTACGTATTAATATGTTATACTCGATAAGATTACCTATATTGCTTGTATAGTGGTTTTAACCGGTATTATTATTATAGAGTATTTTGAAGCCTTTTTTTCCATAATAATGTAATGAATTACTTTTTAAGAATTCTTGTGATGATGGGTAGACTTGTATATGGGAAATTATCATTAATTTGTGTAAGAGTATATTTGTTACATATATCTATATCTATTATTGTCTTGGTTTAGTAACGGTATATAAACTCAGGGAAAGAGTCCAGAAGCTCCGTTTAATTTATTTTTTTGTTAGTGAGGGATAATTGAATGTACTAAAAGTGTGTCAACATATAGATCCTTTTCACTTGAGCATATTATTTAGCTGGAGAGATTAAGATATGTGATAAAGAAAGAGATTGGTGGTCACTTTAATGTTAATTGACATTTAGATAGCGAAAGAAAGAAAAGTATTTTCTTTATATAAATTACAAATGTTTTCTATGAAAAAAAATAGTATTCAAGATAGATAAGATCACTATAAAGGAAATTATAAATATAATAATTAATATGAAATTATAAAAGGATGAGATTGAAAAAAAGTATCACGTTATGAAAACAGGAATGAGTTAATAGAAAAATTGAAAATATATATCATAAAGATTTATAAATTAATTTATAATTAAATAAGAATAGAAATTAAATTTATATTATGGACACTTTAATTAAAGCAATATTGAATCGGTTGAACAGTGAGTTGAGCTTGATATTTATGCTGGAATTCAAAACTTTAGTTGGATAATTACGTGGAATGTCACTTCAGCCTAATACAGAGGCCCTTTTCTTCTGTCATGGTTAGGTAATTCAAAGTTGTTCGTAAAAAAAAAAATATTTTTACCTCAAAATAATTAAGTTAATAATTTCATTGATCTGACGTAAAACAGTTCTAATAAGTGAGTATTACACGAATAAAAAGACTCTCATATTGCTTATATAATATATTTTTAAAGAGTTTATATATCAAGACATTTCTTACATCTTTAAATTAGATAATAAAAGAGGTGAATTTTGCATCCATATAAAAGTATAGAACCCATTTAGTCATTAAGTACACAATTCAGTTTAAATATTGTCCATTTCATTCTATTAAGATTTTTTTAACGAATAAATAATTAATTGAATTAAATACTTTCTAGGAGTGTCTCAATCTTTATATAAAAAATCTATAATTTTAATCTGCTTATCAACCTTACAGCCTAGTCTAATAAAATTTCAATTGGATACAATGTTATAAAATTCCTACCAATACATCATTCATACTACACTCATTTTTATATTCAGATAACTACAATCTTATAACAGCACGTAAGCACAGACATGAGTTAAACCCAAAGAAATCCTATAACTATAAAGAACCATTAACATAATCAACAAACATAAGTCTTCAGTCTCAAAAAGTACCTTTTCCACTACCAAAGTAGGAAAACAACAACGAAAAAATAGTTACTGGATATTTTGTTTTACCCCTGATACCCTCTTGGCCTCTTTCAAACTCTTTATTAAGATGTTAATTGGTATTTCATCTTGCTCGCTATCTAGGATAAAATGTATATTCAGATCCCTGGTGCATCACATCCCTTCTAGTACCAAAATTTCCTATAAGCTTTATGTTCCTACAAAATCAAAACAAAAGCAACCTTCCAACCTAGAGCTATGATTAGCAATACCCACTCCCAACAAAAAACCTACATGACAAATTTAAAACCATCGACAGACAAACAATGCAGATCGACAATCACATTTAAAAAACTACCTTTAGGAATTCTCCTTTTCAATGAATTTTAAGCAATATATATAAGATTTAAATACCATTGAGGGTACGCAAAATTTGTTAACCTTTTTTTATTAGTTAACCAAGATCACACTTTTAATTGAGTCAAAGTAAAAAATTTTACTTTTTGATAAAAAGATTTATATATTTTTTTTATTTTGTCTTTGGTTAAAAGAAATCCTAAGCCTTTATTAGGATTCCCCGGATTTTGGCAATGTTGTAGCCTTGATCTATACTTTTTTATCTTCAAAGCCTTGTGAAGGTTGGAACCTTAGTTTATATTTTTTATCTTCAAGTTTCACGATTATTATTTTTCCTTACTTTCACAATGTTCACCCTCTTCACTAGATCATTCTCCATTTTCACCATCTATCTTCATAACCTAATCCAGATCATGCAAGTTTGTGATCGTGTAGCTCTCTTCCAAATCACATGTTCACCCACTCTCATATTTTCTCTCTTGGGTTTTTCGCCCTCACAAGGCTTGTTTTCTAGTTTTGTGATCCTCATTACCATCACAGAAATTTTTGTTGTATTCCGAAAACTTGCACAATACATCTTGAATAAATCTTTAAAAGCAATACTCATCCACGTCTTGAGAAGTCATCTTGTTTTGCTCTCAATCAGTCGTTACAACCTTAACTTGTATATGTTTGGATCAAAACCTAAATTAAAAGTTACAATATTTCTTTAGATAGAAAAATAATTGACTAATGTTTGTTTTTCAATTTGAAATATTAAAAATTATTTAAAAAGCAAAACCAAAAGAAAATCATATTTAATTTTAAGTTGACCAATATTATACACCTAGGTTTATTATCATTCTAACATAAAACTTAGTTTAAAATCGATAACACAGGAAGAAACTATGATGTTAGAGGAAGTTAAGTAAGGTGGGATTTTATTAAGGTATGATCCTAAAACTATACCAGGAATTTCATTCAAAAGTAAGTTCAAACTTTAATAAAGATACTCTTAATGAATATTAAAAAAAATTTATCAACAAAATTTAATTAAATTAAATGGAATATTTGAGGTTTGGTGCAACACATTAGACAAAATCTTTCTCCCTCCCTCTGTGTATACACAAAGAGCATAGCTGTATAACTTATACAAAGCGAATCAACTAAAAATCACATTTTAATATAAAAAAAGAAGAAGATAGAGTAGTAATTGATATGTCGCAATTGCAAAGAACTAATGATTGTCACAGGAGAATAAACAGTGAACCTGACGATGTCCTTTGCTTCTTAACAACCGTACCCATTTTCTGGAGGAAGCTGTGTCATATTCTTTTGATAACTTTATGTGAGAAATTATCCTAAAAAATCCACACCGTGACACCACATGTAAATGAATAAATTATAATAAATTATTTCAACATTTAAACTGTAAACATGTTTTATGACAGATGAAAGTATTATTAAAATCAGAACATTGTTTTTAATGCAAAAATTATTCAGCACTAAGTTCCTACTGAGAATGCAGTAATGTTAGGCGAATCCCTAATCAAACTCCATGCCCCTGCAAATTTTTCATACAGCGCAACCAATAATATCACGTCAAATGAATAAAAAGTGCTGAAATTTGAGAACTGATAACTTCTGGGTATGCATGTAACCAAACACGAACAATCATAGTTAGCAAAGGGAATGAGTCAGCTAATCGGAATTGCGAGGAACAAAGACAATGAATCCTTTGAAATATCTTCTTCAATCATAGGTCCTGATACATTAGACGTATTATTGATGAAGGATTGAACTGTAGCAATCAATAAGTATGATGAACCACCCGCCATATTAAAGCAACTTTCGTTCCATCAGCATCCATATTCAAGTAAAAGTCACTTTCTCTGAGTTAGGGCGTCTCTTTCTCCATGTTAAGTTCTTAATCAAGACAAGCATATGCGTGACATACCCATCATGAAATATTCAAAATTTTAAATAATATATATCATCTGCTATGGATAAACTAAGAAATAATCGTATAGTGAGGTCAGCTTCTGTGAATACCATATGCATTGTACATTTTTATTAGAGTTTGTAATTTCAGTACATTTTCTTCTTTTTTTCATAAAAAAATAAATAAAGACACTCAATTTGCTCATTTGAATAGATCAAATTCATTTTAGTCTCATAACTTTCGGTGACTAATTAAGATATCTTTTAAATGCTTTGAACTAGCATCAGGTTTAAACATTAACTTCCATAAGTCAAGATTGAGTGGAGTAGGGATACAACAGAGTCAACTAGATGGATTATCTAGGATAATGAATTGCAACATCATGCATATCCTGTTATGTTACTTGGACCTGTATGTAGGAGGAAACCATAATTGAGTAGTTTTCGGGAACCTGTTGTCACTAAACTAAGGAAGAGGTTGACAGTATGGAAAGGGTAAGTTTCTATCTTTTGCGGGTAGGATATGCCTAGTTAAAGCAGTTTTGTTTGTGAGCGTTGTCTCTATATTTTTTATCCTTTGTCATTAGTAATGGAAAATAAAATTAGAAAGATACAATTGTCTTTTCTATGGGAATGGGGAAGTGAGAATATAAAAATCTCTTGGGTGAAATGGAAGCAGATTTGTACGAAAAAAGAGACAGGGGGTTTGGGAGTGAAGGATCTTAAGGCCTTCAATCTAACGCTTTGGGAAAGTGGTAATGGAGAGTAGGTTCAAAAACAGGGGCTATGGAGAGAGGTTATTGAATCTAGATATGGGGTCTTAAGCAGAAACATTATGAGAAGTAGTAAAAAACAGCTTAGTTGGTGGAGGGATATCAAAGAAATAGAAAAAGGTTGAGGTAGTAACTGGTTTTATGACAACATAGATTGGGAGGTGGGAAACAAAGAAAAATTAAAGTTGTGGGATGATGTGTGGCTAGGAGGGACTACGCTAAAGGAAACGATGCCTATAATTTATGGTAATTGTTTTTGTCGGTTGACCTGGGTGAAAAACTTCTCTTCTGACCTGTTTTTTCTGAATATTAATATGCGTCTTTTTGTTACACTGGAAGGTGGCTCCGTTAAGACAGAGACGCTCTACTGTTGATCAAGTCAGTAAGAGCTTACAAAACAATAATGAGTTTTAGTCTAATATTTATAAACAACGTACCTTCATCTGGGGTCTCAAGTCCCTTCTATAACTTTTCACTCATGAGAATCTAATCTCAACTGAAAACATTTAATCTTTTATCTTAACAAAAAAATCACCTGTTACGGGCACCAATTATTTTTAGGTGCTAACCACATGCTAACATTTTGTTTTACGTGTACACCCCTATCTTTGAGCGCTCCTCTTTTATTCTCAACAACTGTTAATTATTATGCAACTAACATGCATATGCATATTATCACAAGAGATAAAATGTCTCTTTATCTTTAGAATAATATGATAACAGATTTAAACAATAACAATTATGTCTTTCATTTTCAAAATAATATGATAATAGACTTAAATAATAACAATTATATCTTTTATCTTCAGAATAATATCATAACAGATAAAATATCTCTTTATCTTTTATCTTTAGAATAATATCACAACATATAAAATATCTCTTTATCTTTTATCTTTAAAATAATATCACAACAGATAAAATATCTCTTTATCTTTTATCTTAATTACCTTTTTTGGGCTGACCAACATCTGGGCCAAACTCGTGACCCACCCTTTGGGCCCAAAAACTGAGCTGACCACCCTCAAGCCGAAACCGAGCACTCCTGCCCAGTACAGTAATGTTGTTTTAAAAACAATGACAATGTCTGACGCTGGGTGTTGTGATAATACTATGTGGAAGTGAGATTTAGTTTGGAGAAATTTGTTTGAATGGGATAAACCTATGGTGCATACACTAATGGAAGATTTAAAGAAGATACATCTAAGATAAAATAGGAGATACAAGTAGATTTGGAAACCTGGGAAGAATGGGGGATATTTGGTGCAATTAGTTTATGATTAATAACAAAGGTGGATTATGGGTGAAAGGCGAATTACTTTCATATTTATGAAAGGTGAAAACATTACCGACTGCAAAATTCTTCGCTTGGAGAGTTCTATAGGGACAGGTAGCCACTAAAGGTAACTTGATAAAAAGGGGAATAATACATAATGACACATGGTGTTCTTTGTGCACAAACCACCATGAATGAATAAATCATCTTTTCTTTAACTGTAAGGTAGCAGGGCAGGTTTGGCAGTTATGTGATAGGTGGTTGGGAATTAATATGTTGCACACAATAATCTAAGAGAACACTTCTCACATTTCTCTACTGCACAATTGAACCATAAAAGCAACCTCATTTGGAAAGGTATGTGGGTTGTTGTAGTGTGGAACCTTTGGAAGTTGAGAAATAAAGTGGTGTTCCAAAATAGAATACGTGATGCACAACAAGTGTTTTGTGAGGCATAAGCTAGGTTGTGGCATGGATTAGGAACAAGGTACCCAAATCAAAGTTCTCATATTCCAATTAGTATCTTAATCCAATACTTTGTATGAAGCATATGGGATAAAAAGGTTGGATGAAAGAAATGGGTATCGTGGTTAGTCAATTTGCAACTCAGTAATCACCCTCTCAAGTTGGGGTCGCAATGCACTGCCTTAGTTACCACAGGGTGTTCTTCCAGGGTAAAGCCAACCAAATTGGTTAGAAATCTTGGATGGTCTTGGTTCTCATTTGAAGGGTTCGGGGGAAGGAGGATATTCAAATTTGAGAGGTATCACAATGGCACTTGAAGTTGTGCAGAAAGAGTGTAGTTCCACATACCAAGGTTGTTGCATCAACACCAGGGGTTGTTTACACATCTGCTAGCTTAGAGTGACATGGTAGGGGAATGGAGGAATTATGGAGCGAGGTACATTAGTATAAGTATAACACCTCTACTGTAGTTAAAAAGGCATTTGCCTATCTAGAGGGTGCTAGTAATCTCATATTTAAAGGGTCACTACATTGCATAACACAACATGTGAGGAGAAAAGTAAAATGCTCATCTTAAAACCACATGTGTTTCCTTTAACAATTATAGGATCTATTGGAGGTGGCAGTGGTGTTATGTAGGATTGCTACTGTTGTGTGCTCTGGACTGATGTTGTTGTTCAGTATTAACTAATCTTTACTTTGCAGCTTGCCTCTATTTCTTTTGTTTTGTGTAGTTTTATTGATTGCAGATCTAATAGGTTGACCTTTTTTAGGAAGGTATGTGTGTATCTTTGTAGGATAGCAGGTAGGGGTGGCAAAGCGGGTCAGTCTGCTCCGCATAGGCCCGTCTCGCTTAGGCTCGCAAAATGCAAGCTGGGTTAGCCCGCCCCACATACAAAATGCGGGCTAGTTTCATGGCCCGCTTTTTTTGTGTGTATAACATGGAGGAGGAGTGCAGGCAGCAGCGGAGCGGCACGAGCAGCAGTAGTGCACATGCAATAGTTACAAGCGAAGTCGCGTAGAGTCACAATCGGAGCGAGCGGCGACACTGCAAAGGAGAGTGCATCGTGTGCATTTTTTGGAACATCGTAGTTGCGTTGTGTTTTGAGTGAAAACCTAATTTTCTTTCACTCAAAGTTGTCACTCCTCCACTAGGTTGTATTTGAGTGAAAACCTAATTTTCTTTCATTCAAAATTGTCACTCCTCCATTGAACCATTGCTACCAAGTCAATTATTATTATTATTTTTTTTTTGCGGGCTACTGAGCCAGCCTGCCCCGCCCCGTTGCTGGCCGCGAGTTATGCAGGGCAGACTAATGTGGATCAGCGGGCTGAAAAGGTCAATCCATCCTGCGTTTTTTGGCCACGGGCCGGCTCGCACGGCCCGCCCCGCTTTGCCACCCCTACTAGCAAGTCTAAAGTGTAAAGATGACTTAACTTCTTTACTGATTGATGCATAAGGGATCATGCAACGCAGTGGAACATAATCCATAAAGTTTTTTGTGGCTTTGGAAAGGGTGGAGTCTTTGTTATTCTAAGACCATGACTTATAAGGATGGCTTAATGAAGGGTGGTTACTTCTCTATTTTCACGCAAATTAAGATCAACAAACTTAGAAAGAGTTAGCATGTGCAAGAATAAAGACCAAAATATGCATCTTTTTCTATTTGGATTTGGGAGGAAGTGTACAAGGTGATTAAAGGCACAATACGAAAACATATATATGCAACTACTCTCACGTTGTAGATATGACTTAATTGCATTGGGATGCCTATATCTTGATCAAAGGTGTAATAGTTTGAATGGAATGTCTATACTCTCTACATAATCGAATGGGGTGACACACGATCACCTACAATCTTTGTTTGATTTTCGGTTATGTACTATGTTTTTTCATGATTACTTAGACTTCGTAGGTATTTTGTAAGGCCTTTCTGAGGTAGTATATGGTTACACCTCTCTGGTTGGGAATTCTTAGTACACTCATGTTGTAAGTTCTTATTATTGGAACATGTTTTAGGGGATTTTGAGTGGGAGCCTATTTTGTATAAAGGTTAACGTATCTTTAAAATATTCATTTTAATTGAATCCCTTCTTCTATCCCTTGTTGCGACTGTTCTTGGGTGCACAATTATAGTCTTTATATTAGATTGACATAATGATGGTTTCTTGTAGTAGATTATGAGGGATTAGTATTTTATTTTGTTTAATGTTGGATAATAATTTTGTGTTATACCTCTGTAGGGTAGTAGAAAAGCCAACATGCAAACTTTTGTTATCCTCTCTCGTCTTATATCTTTTTTTTATATGAATTGAGGCAACCTTTCTTGTCCCTTTTTAATTTATTCTTTATAGTTAGATTAAAAAGAACTCTTCAAATGTGAGCAAATATTTTTTTTAATTTGTCTACAACTCTTTTTTTTAAAACTACATAATCATAAATTAATTTTTTACTATTAATAATAAAAGGCAATTAAGTAACAAATATATGAGTAATTAAGAAATGAACTTTAAGTTTAAAGTCAACCTCATAAATTCAGTTCTTGTTGGAATAAATTAAATGATTTATATCATATTAATAAGAAAATTTTAAGTCTAACTCAATTTTATAAAATCAATTTATAAAATAAAATTTGCACCCACTAACATATTATGAAAATTCTTTATTTATAATCGATGTTGGACCTACATTAATTAATTATAATATATGGTTGGACTTCTTTCTCACTTCCTTTCAACTATTGTGTGATTTTTAGTTGAGAATGTTTAGTGCATGTTTTAATTATTTTAGGCTCTTACTTAGCTTTAGCTTTGAAGAGACACTTTGAATTCCCAAGATTCTTAATAGATCAACATTTCTGCAAGAATAGTGTTTTCAATTTTAGGACACATAATCTCAACCTTCAGTTTCACTACTGTAATTCAAGTTAACATATGTGAAAGAAGATTTCAACATAAAGCAAATTGGAAACCCCACTTCTCATGCTCAAAAATAAATAATTCCTGATCACCCTAAAATCATTTCAATCTTTAACCTAACATCAGACTAATAGAGTGTCAGATTCAATACCTGTTAAACCTATTTCATATGTTAATTAATGACAATTGATAAACATAGAGCCAAAGTATTGGATCAGATTTTCAAGTTAAATTAGCTGCGGGTTTAAGGTTTGTGTTAGATTTAGAAAGGAATAGGAGTATTTGTTCTTCAATGCTGAAGCATATTTCTATGAATATCAAAGAATTAGAATTGAAAATTAAATTTGAAGATAGAAGGAAAAAAACCACCAAATTACCGTGAAAAATAATTCAAAGTTGTGTTGTTATACCGAAAATATCATCTCTTAAGAACTCAATTTTATTTTGCTTTCAAAAACTTATGATCAATATATTGGGATCTTTTCGTAATTTTAAAAATAATAATTAATAAATAATTTTAAAAAAGCTATATGTGACACTTCCTGCCAAATAATATATAACATTTTCTTACTAATTTAAATTTGTAAAAAAGAAATCACAATAAACATTAAAGTTTTATGTAAACTTTTCTGGATTCTACTAATTTTTAGGATGTATTACTAGAAACTGTGACTGCGTAATTAAATGTATTATGAAAATTAATTTATGTGATATACATTTTTTTTAATTACACCAACTAACTTCTGTAATTTATAAAACAAATACACTATGAGAACTAATGTTTATAATATAGAATATACTTTACGAGAAACAAATTTTGTGAAAAATAAGAAAAATGAATGGGAGGGAGATGTTCAAAATACCTATATTATTTAATCAAATTGAGTAATCTTTCTCAAGATTGGGACGAATGTTCAAAATTATTTGTCATCCTTAGGAGAGAAAATAGGTAATTTCAGAAACATAAGAGTATCCAGAAAAAGAGGAGTGTGGACAACATAAAAGGAAGGTGTGAATATAAGCTCCATGTGCCTTTGTGCGTAGATGCAGACCAAAATCATACTTTGGACCATGGGCTCTCTTTTTGAGCTATGAACACTAAGGCCCATAATTAATTTCGGGAACTCTTTCGCACGTCCATTTGAATCTTTATATTCCTCAAATTTTTTATTTTTTTTATTAAAGTTAAATATATTTTTAATCGCTTAAAAGTTAAATTTTTGTTCTTCAAATTTAAAATTGATCTTAATTTCCGGAATCTGAGAAAAATTTACTTTAATCCCTCTGTTCAAATGTTTTATATTTAAACGTTAATATAAATACTTTAAAAAGGAAAATAAACATGACATTAAATATTTCATGATAAGAATGTATAATAAAAATAAAAATCATAGAAATGACTTGTAATCATGAGTAATATTAATTTAAATTTTTAACAAAATTTAAAATAGAATAAATAAAACAAATATATTCATATTTCAAGAACTAAAAGTAATAATTTTAAATTTGATGAATAAAAGAATTATTTGTCTCAAATAAATGTAATATTTAAATACATTCATAAATAATAAATAAATTAAAAAATATATCAACATATTAACTTATAGAAAACAAGTTAACATAACACAAGATATTAGAAATTAAGTGATTACGAGAAATAAGAAAAACAATATCACCAAAAATATGAGTGAATAGAGTGATGTGTATGTAGGGAGTTAGTGTCTCTATTGTTAACTTCCTTGAGAAGATTAGCATTAAGCAACACTATATTGAAAAATCAAGTATCTCTCCACATATTTGCATTAATTTGATAATTTTTTATATTTACTAATTAATATCTGAAAACTTTGAATAGCAATAATATTACATATTATCCTGATATTATAACAACAAATTAAACACGATTTTTATAGTTTTTCTAAAAGTTTTGCATGCTTAAAAACAAATTTATATGATATTAAGAGATTATTGATGTTGAATGTCATGACCTCAAATTAATTTGCGATTGAAGTTTCTTACCATGTGTTAATTATTGTTAATACCATTTCTTTTTTTATTAGAATTTCAAGTATTGTTGGCCACTCATTTCAATTTTATTATGCATGCGAACTATTCCAACTGTATTTATTTAATACCAGGTATTCATCTACCATGAGGAGCCAAAAGATAAGTATTCTGTACTTTTTTTTTTGTTCAAGACGATAAATTTTCCAATGTAATGTAAAGTGTCTTTTTTTATACATTAATTCTTATAATAAATTATTTTGATACTTTCAATAGCTTAGAAATTAAATTAAAATAATTTAAATATACATTTATTTATTAATTTTTTGAGACGTTTTATAAAAAAATAAAATCATGACAGCGTTTCAATATTTTTGAAACTCCAAACTCCAAAACCATAATACCTAAATATATATATATATATATATATATATTCACATATAAAAAAACTAATTATTTTAAAATAGAATGTTATTTAGGAATTTAGGAATTTCAATTAAAACAAATTAAAATATAATTTATCAATTATAATATAATTTATATATTCAAAACATGCATTTATTATAATTTTTAGTTAGATAAAATGGACATTTCTTCTCTATAGTATACAAACTAAAATATCTGTGAAGAAAATGAAAATAAAATAAAAAAACATATGATCATAAATTCTCATAGAAGTCCTATGGGTCCTAACATTCATTCATTCATTCATTCATATGCTTAGGGAATGATGGAGGCAATAGAGGGTTGAAAGGACGGATATTTTGTTTCCGTTTATGGTGTGTTTAGATTTGGGAAAAGATTTGAGGGGAATGGATTTGGAGTGATTTGAAAAGAAAATGAAATTGTTTGGATTGAGATATGTAAATTTGTGAGAAAAATTTATTGAATTTTGTGAGTAATGTGATGGTTATATGAAAATTTTTAATTTTTTAAAAGGTATAAAATTTATATTATAAATTAATTTTAATTCTATTATTATTTATTTGTATCATTATTAATTATTATATATATATATATATTTAATTATAGTTATTCTTTCATAAATTAATTATTAATATTTTTATTTTAATTATTATTTTATATATTTATTAGTATTTTAATAATAATAATTATTATTATTTATATTATGCGAAGAAATAACCGTGATTTGTGAGTTCAAAAGGTACATTCTTCACATATTTGCAAAGAAAAAATACTGATACACTTTTACCTTGACTTTTATATTTTAATATTTCTTTATTTCTTGATTTATTTTCAGTATATTTTTTCGCTCTCTTCAAATCCGTTGTAAGATGCAAACGGACCATTAGTGAACCAAAATGTGTGAATGTATTGATAGGGAACAAGGGAATCACTATAGTGATTAGTAGGAGTGGGGAAAAATTCATAAAGTTGAATTTGGTTACTGAATTAAAATCTAATTCATTATAAATTGTTCTTGCCGATTGACTCGCCTGTCAGTTGACTCCACGACACTCACACACCTCCTCTCTCATGTTGATACGTGCTTGGTTCTTTCGAAACAATCTGAACCTGCAAAAGAGAAAGGGGGCGCCCTAGAGGCCGTTTGCACTCCGACGCTCAAGTCAAGATTGGGCAAGCAACACCAATGTATTGAGTTTCTCTGTGTTTAGGTCTAGAAACTGCGTACCTTTGTGAAGTATTTTACTGTCCCTTATATAGTCTAGGGTTTACTGCGCCGTTAGCCCTAATTAGGGTTCACTGCGCTACTAGCCATATTTAGGGTTTACTGGAATACCCTTGCGCCGCTATCACCCAATCTTAGGGTAATCTAGCACACAAGGTTTCCTTCTCTGGAGTGCAAACTCTCACCGGGTGACCACCTGGGTGCCTCCTTGTGCACCTAGTCTCTGGGTTCTGGGAGTGCCTTCACTGTTCATGTGCCATGCATGTAGCTTCACTGGGAAACCCTAGGCCTGATGAGTACTCGACCCCTCAGGACTCTGCACCTAACTGTGCTCTCCCTGCTACCCGCATAGGCTCTTCGTGATTCAGGCCTCTCTCCCTACCTCTGGGTATTTAACTGGTCATTGGCCCACACTGGGAACCAATCTTAGCTGTTCTGAATACGCTGTTCAAATCACCCAAGACCGATGTCACCTCGTCACACTCTGTTGCCGAGGACTGATCACCCTGCGGAGTGACGAGGACGCATCAGCCCTTTCTGGTGATCGTCACGCTGATGACTAATCACCCTTCTCTGAGGGGACACACCGATGACTGATCACCCTTCTCTGATTGGGAAAACCGGTGACTGATCACCCTTCTCTGAGGGGACATACCGATGACTGATCACCCTACTCTGATTGGGCACACCGATGACTGATCACCCTCTAATCCAAGCTGCCTGCGGGGTCCATTCCACGTGGCTTTAGCCCATGCTGTGGGACCCAGCTGAAGTGGTTTGCCCTTTACTACCTGTTCTCGGTGTCCGAGGACTGGTCGGTACACAAGCCCCCCAGTCTCAAGCTGTTAACTTGTTTCAGCGAAGAGACTAAGTCATCGGCTCTGGCGACCTACGTGACTCTGCGCGTAAGGACATGAGTAGCGCGCTGAAGGGACATCTCACCACCTTGTCATCGCCCACATCTTTTAACCCTTTGAGGACTTCATTGGTGAGCTCTCTGCTCAAATTGAGGACTTCTTTCTCGACAAAGAGACGTTAATCACCCTTCTCCCCCATGCTTCATTACTTCTCACGCTCTGCTGTCAGGCGCTCATCTAGGAACTGATCTGCTGGTGATGGTCACTTTAGCGACTGACCACCAATCACCGTTCTAAGTGATCTCCTCTCTGATTCACCTGCTATCTTCTACCACGTGTCACCCTGTGAGTGGTTCACGTGGTCATCTGCTGCTGACGTCATCGACTACCGATGACCGATCTGATCACAAGCCCCCCAGTCTCGAGTTGTGAACTCGTTCTCAGCGAAGAGACTAAGTGGTCGATGGCAAGCTCATTCCTCCTCCTTGCAATTTCTTCTTTTCTGTAATTTCTTTGTCTGCCGCATGACTTATGTATAAACCTTTTAGTTGTAAAGGCTCTCTGTGTTGACTTCAATATAAATGAAATCTATTTGCTTCAGCTACTTGTCTCTCTCCATCTTTAACTCTCTGCATGTAACTAACTGTTAATGTAGCTTAGGCTTTAGCGCGATCTCACTGTTTGATCGCGACTAACTATTACCTTAGCATTCTCTTTAACAATCTTTATGCATAACTTCATGCTGGATGACCGACTTAACGGGGCCCAAATGCTTTGGCCTATCGCACAAGAACTTGCCTGGAAAAGCTTTCTTACTCAAAGCTTTTACCACCGACCACCGACTAGCATGTTAGTGCACCACCGATCAGTCATTGCGCTTCAGGCTTTGCTTTACTTCTTTGTCACTCCAGTGCTAAGTGCATAGAGGGCCTGGGCGCTAAAGATGATGCCTTGTTGTGGGGAGGAAGAGTGTTTCTCGATGACCTCGTTTGCCTGCCGATAAGCTTCAGAAGACCTCCTCCTTATACTGGGAGATGAGAGATTCCTCCTGAGTCGACCTTGACTAACAAGCCAAGGAAAGCCTTAACTCGATCGATCTTAACTCATCAAGGAAGACCTCCTGGTGGGTCGACCTCGAGTGCTATATTGAGGTGGACAGTACTATTCTTTTTCGCCTCAGTCTCGCTGTAAGAAGTCGAGGGTGAGGACTTCTCTCGCCTCAGCCTTGCTGTACGAAGTCGAGGTGAGGTCTTCTCTCGCCTTAGCCTCGCTGTACAAAGTCGAGGGTGAGGACTTCTCTCGCCTCAGCCTCGCTGTAAGAAGTCGAGGGTGAGGTCTTCTCTCTGGCCTCAGCCTCGCTGTAAGAAGTCGAGGGTGAGGACTTCTCTCGCCTCAGCCTCGCTGTAAGAAGTCGAGGTGAGCTCTTCTCTCGCCTCAGCCTCGCTGCAAGAGGTCGAGGTGAGGTCTTTTCTCGCCTCAGCCTCGCTGTAAGAGGTCGAGGGTGAGGTCTTCTCTCGCCTCAGCCTCGCTGTACAAAGTCGAGGGTAAGGACTTCTCTCGCCTTAGCCTCGCTGTAAGAAGTCGAGGGTGAGGACTTCACTGGTGAACCTTTCTTTCAAGTTGGGAGTTCTCACTTGAAGAGGAGGTGTTCCTTACGAATCTTCCTTCCTACTTACGAGACCTCTAACCCCCACTGACAGGTTCTAACTGACCTCACATCGCTCATAGGCGAGGGAGGATTTCACTGGGCGAACCCTTCTTTCACGTTGGAAGTTCTCACTCGAAGGGGAGGTGTTCTCTACGAACCTACCTCTCCACTTACGAGACCTCTAACTCCAAGTGACAGGCTCTAACTGACCTCACATCGCTCATAGGCGAGGGAGGATTTCACTGGGCGAACCCTTCTTTCACGTTGGAAGTTCTCACTCGAAGGGGAGGTGTTCTCTACGAACCTACCTCTCCGCTTACGAGACCTCTAACCCCAAGTGATAGGCTCTAACTGACCTCACATCGCTCATAGGCGAGGGAGGATTTCACTGGGCGAACCCTTCTTTCACGTTGGAAGTTCTCACTCGAAGGGGAGGTGTTCTCTACGAACCTACCTCTCCGCTTACAAGACCTCTAACCCCAAGTGACAGGCTCTAACTGACCTCACATCGCTCATAGGCGAGGGAGGATTTAACTGTACGCATGTCATACCTGAAGGGCCTTTGCGCTTTTCTCTGTGCGCCTAAGTTATTCCCTTGGGAAGTAACTTAGCGCGTTTCTTCCCTCTGAGCGAGTCGCATGCTCCCACGAGAGCACCAGAGGTGGTTGGTGTAAACACACTCGCTAGACGCTGCATCCTGCATGCACGATCTCCCCGCACAGTGCCATGCACGTAATGGGTTAAGAGAGTCACCGATCACTGACCAGCTTACTATCTTTCTTACACCATCTTCATGCACAACCCTACTGCGCGAGCAACTCTTCTTCTTCTGGTTTGGAATCATGCGAGGTGAATGCGTAACGCTCTCGCTGGGAGCCTGGGTCCCATTTTAACGGCGTGGAGCAAGAAACACCGATGACGGATCTGTGCTCCATTACTTCTCGCGCGCTGCTTCTAGGCGCTCATCTAGGGACCGATCTGCTGGTGGTAGTCACTTAGCAACTGACCACCGATCACCGTTCTGTTCACATTGGGAGTTCTCAGTCGAAGGGGAGGTGTTGTCTACAAACCTGCCTTCCCGCTTCTCATTAAGCTCTCCCTCGGCGACTATGTGAGCAACTGCACGTCGTTTAATATCGCCGAAATTCTTGGAGCGATTGCAAATCAAGGACTCACTGAAAGGCCCTGGCAATACGCTTTTGCTGAAGGTGCCCCCTGATCTGCTCAACTGTTTGCAGTAGATATACTAAGGGTGTGTACAGCGCAAGAACACATCTATTTTACAACTTAACTGGAATAGAAATTCAAGTGCGTAACGTTCCATGTCCTGGGGATAGCTGTTCCATCCACAGTTTCCAGTCGATGACCACCTTGGCGATGCTTGACTTACGAGGACCGATCATGCCCTCTGCTTCAACTTCCACCTGAGCTACCTGGGAGCCCCCCCAGCGTAGCGTCTTCCTTCACCTGCTTTCCCCGCGCACAGGGATTTCATGTTGCTGGTCACCTGCCTGGGACCCCGAAACGCGATCACGTTGCGCCTCCCCCAGGTAATCGGTCAGGAATCCTATCTTCACTAACTCAGCAAGTTGATGCCCCAATAACAGGCAGGTGTGGAGTGTGTCCATAAGCCTGATGGAATTCACACCACTCATCCTTCCTCCCTCCAAGCACCTTGTCAGTTTTCTCTGGTACTCGGAGTCTTACAGCCACGGCAGGGATGGCGATCAGCTCCGCCAACTCCACCATGAAATCATACCTGGGGGGTGCGTTGTTCTCTTTTGCACGCCCCCTGGTCTGGTCCTTCCTGGGTGCATAGGGACAAGGCCTTCCCTGCACCTTCCTCCCTTCCTTGGCCTCACACATCCGCGCCTGTTGCTGCAGCTTCCCCTGACCTCCGCGCGACATCGACGGTGCAGCGCTGCCTCTCTTCTCAGAGACCTCTGTCTCTGCTACTATGTGCATCACCGCGCGTCGCCGAATCTCAGCAAAGGTGGCAGGGTGGCTCCTGATGAGCGATTCACCGAAAGGAACAGGCAGTACGCCTTTCTTGAATGCGTGCACCAGCATATTCTCGTCCTTGCTGGGCAATCTCACCACCTGCGCACCAAAACGGTTGAGGTAGTCCTTCAGCGACTCCCCCTGATATTGGCGCACGTCAAACAGATCATAGGACACCACCGGTGGCGCTCTGTTGACAATATACTGCTCTGTGAACAACTTCGAAAACTGATGGAAAGAGGTGATGTGGCCCTCTGGCCGGCTCACGAACCACTCCATAGCTATTCCACTCAGTGTACTCATAAACATCTTGCAGTACACCGCGTCTGAGCCTCCGGACAACATCATCTGAGATTGGAAGGCTGTCAGATGCGCTTCTGGATCTTCTTTCCCTGTGAACACAGTCTTTGGCTCCACGAATGTGGCTGGGACCACCGCGTCCATGATTTCTTTGGAAAAAGGCATGGGAAAGGCTCTTGGGGGCGTGGGTGGAGCCTGATCCTCTCCCACGCGATTCCCAGCTTGCTGCATGTGATGCAGATTCAAGCGTAGCTCTTCGTTGGCCCTGTGCAGCTCCTCATTTCTGGCCTGAGGCGGCCAGGTCCTCCTGCATACACGCCTGATGCGCTCTGGACTCCGCCACCGCCTCCTGGAGGGCACGCATCGTTTCCATGAGTTGTTGCATGGTAACGCTTTCGCCTCCATTTGGTGGAACGGACCCGTGTCTTGTATTCCTCATCTTCTATTGTTTCTACTCTCACTCTCGTGTATGGGACCTTGTTTTACTTCCTCCCCACGGTGGGCGCCAAATGTTCTTGCCGGTTGACTCGCCTGTCAGTTGACTCCACGACACTCACACACCTCCTCCCTCACGTTGATACGTGCTTGGTTCTTTCGAAACAATCTGAACCTGCAAAAGAGAAAGGGGGCGCCCTAGAGGCCGTTTGCACTCCGACGCTCAAGTCAAGATTGGGCAAGCAACACCAATGTATTGAGTTTCTCTGTGTTTAGGTCTAGAAACTGCGTACCTTTGTGAAGTATTTTACTGTCCCTTATATAGTCTAGGGTTTACTGCGCCGCTAGCCCTAATTAGGGTTCACTGCGCTACTAGCCATATTTAGGGTTTACTGGAATACCCTTGCGCCGCTATCACCCAATCTTAGGGTAATCTAGCACACAAGGTTTCCTTCTCTGGAGTTCAAACTCTCACCGGGTGACCACCTGGGTGCCTCCTTGTGCACCTAGTCTCTGGGTTCTGGGAGTGCCTTCACTGTTCACGTGCCATGCATGTAGTTTCACTGGGAAACCCTAGGTCTGATGAGTACTCGACCCCTCAGGACTCTGCACCTAACTGTGCTCTCCCTGCTACCCGCATAGGCTCTTCGTGATTCAGGCCTCTCTCCCTACCTCTGGGTATTTAACTGGTCATTGGCCCACACTGGGAACCAATCTTAGTTGTTCTGTCTACGCTGTTCAAATCACCCAAGACCGATGTCACCTCGTCACACTCTGTTGCCGAGGACTGATCACCCTGCGGAGTGACGAGGACGCATCAGCCCTTTCTGGTGATCGTCACGCTGATGACTAATCACCCTTCTCTGAGGGGACACACCGATGACTGATCACCCTTCTCTGATTGGGAAAACCGATGACTGATCACCCTTCTCTGAGGGGACATACCGATGACTGATCACCCTACTCTGATTGGGCACACCGATGACTGATCACCCTCTAATCCAAGCTGCCTGCGAGGTCCATTCCTCGTGGCTTTGGCCCATGCTGTGGGACCCAGCTGACGTGGTTCGCCTTTTACTACCTGTTATCGGTGTCCGAGGACTGGTCGGTACATAAATCTTCAAAAATTTAATTATAAATATTTTTTTTTAAATATTTTATTTTTTATAAATTTAAAACTAGATAGTTGAATTAAAATATAAATTCATATTTTCTGAAAGAAAATAGTATAAATATTTATAAATTGATTACTGGCTTTAAAATTGTATTTTTTTTTTCAAAAATTTATTGTTGAAAAAAAAATTTAAAGTAAGAAATAATAAATATATTTAGTGAATACTAAACTTTATTCAACATAATAATAATAATAATAATAATAATAACTAATATGATACAATAAAAAATAATAAGATTTGTCTTTATATTAAAATCAAATATATAAATCATCAAAATATTTTTTAGATATATTAATTGAAAATATAAAATATATGATTCCACGGTATGATTTCTCATGTATATTTCACCCAATTCACTTTCATAATTATCAACAATATAAAGATAAAAAATTATGAATATAAGAAGAATAAATATTCTTAATAAGTGTATTTGTACCTAAATTAATCTCATAAACTTAATAAGAAAAGTTTATGAGGTAAAGTTTATACCTTATTTATTTAATGTGAGATATCTAACACATCTTCTGATGAATGAACATTTTAAGAGTGAGATTAAAAATTTGCAGGTCTATTTGGAGTTTGATAATGGGTGAGACAAAAGTGTCAACAAATCTAGGAATGATATACTTTGATATTATCATAAGAAAGTGAAATTTAAGTTTAACTAAACTCTACAAATATAAAATTCCTTTTGAACCATCTACAAATATTTGATCTCACACTCAATATTTTTATTTCTCTGAGTGTGAGAGAGTGTGTCGGAGATCTTATATGGACTAAAAATAAAATCAATTATAAATAAAATATAAATCTTACTTTATAAGTCAAATTTGTGAAGTTAGAATTAAATATAAAATCACTTATTCCCTACTATAATCAAAATACACTTGTATATCATTCAATTAGTGTCCTCATTTTTTTACATAATATCAAGAGTTGATTTTTTTTTATTTAGTAAAAAAAAATTATATTTTCTTTTTCCAACTCTTAATAAGTGTATAAAAAAACTTTCAAAAGAAAAATTTACAGAAAAATTCATTAAGTTCTACACCCTAAAAATTCAAACAATTTTTTTTAGAAAATTCAAATTTAATTTTAATTTTAACTTAATTATTTAAATTTAGATGGGATTTTTAAAAATATAATCCATAACGACCCTAGTAGTGATAACGAAGCATGGATGAGTATGTAATGTAGACCATTTATTTAAATGTATTGCTGAAACATATAAATGAAATTGAAATTTGTTCCGGAAATTTAAGGTGGGGAGCGAGGACTTAAAAAGTTTAGGGTCCCCCTCCCATAAGAACACCGTGTTATAAGTACCTGACCCCTGGACAAGACCATCCTTTATTTTGCACCCCCTTTCTCTGCCACATGATTTACTTAATACACACAATTACCTTCCCAACCTTTCCTTATAATTTTGCATTAAAGCTTGGGGTCGCAAATCTATATCAATGCATGAAAAGATGTATTTAATATTCATTTTATTCTTTACAACTTATTATTATTATTATTATTCCCTACTTTAATCTACACCCACTGATTTAAAAGTATTACAAAATAACACTAATAGAAGGGTATTGCAACTTTTCAAATTATTAGTCATCAAAATAAAACTTACAAATTATTAAGCATAATATCTTACCTGAAAAGTTATAATCACCGAGAGGTCTTCGGGTTAAGAAAATATAGATTTCAAAACGATAAATAACAACATTTTATAATATATATGAATATAAATTTTATCTTATAAATCAATTTAATAAGATTAAGTTATATTTAAAGTTTACTTTCTAACCATATATAAATTAATACAAATCAGTTTTATAAGAATAAGTTATCTTTAAAATTTACTTCCTAATATGATATTTGATGTGAGAGAGGTGTATTGGAGATGACATTTCATATTATATAAGTAAATACAACATTCATCTTATAAATTAATTTTATAAGATTAAATTAACAAAAATAATATTAAATTTATTAGTTAAAATATGTATTACATTAGAAAATACTTTAATACTTACTTGTCAAAGTATAAGATTTGTTTATTAGTCCCTCAAAGGTTGTTGAGATTTATAAAGAGTAGTTAATGCATTCAAGAATATGTGAGGTTGTTTGGATTGAGGATGATAGAGTGGATTTGTAAAGATGATTTATTGTAAGTTTACAAATTTATTCTTGTTATTAAAAATATTTGAATAATGAATTATGATTTTTTTTTGTGTAGGTTTGAATTAATTAAATATTTTTAATATATAATATTCATAATTACTTATATTTTTTAATAAAAATTAAAAAATATAGTAGAAAATATTTTTGTCTTAAACTAAAATAAATTTATTAAATACATTAAAATTTATGAAAATAATATTTATTATTATATTCATTTGTTACTTTATATAACTATATATATTGTTGATATTATAATTTTTTTTATTTTATTATTTTCGTTATTTATAGTTATATGTTGTTATTAATAGTATAATTAAATATTTTAAAATTATAAATACATTTATGTAATATTTAATTTTGTATGCTGTAATAAAATGCATGTACAAGGATATTTTGGTAAAATACAATAATCCTACATTAATCCTCAAAAATCTCTTCATTTTGTGAAGAGTGAAAAAAATCACTCACTCTCTCCCTCATCCACTCCCCCACCCTCAAAACCCTTGAAACAAACACAAAAAACACTCCTTCTCTCCTCCCCCATGCGAATCTACCTGAACATCATATATAAAAGTCATGTGGTCCGTAAGATTTTTACTATGTTTCTTGCCAAACTTGTCCTATATAAGGAGAATAGTAAATTAACCAGACAAGTGAAATTACTAAATTTGAATTTAATTATAACTTGTCATATATAATTAATTAATTAATTTTTATAATAATCATTTATTTATATATATTAAAAAAGTTATTGAATAGAAATTAATTTTAAATACAAAAAATAATTAATTGCTATATTGACTAAATTAGATATTGTTTTAAAGACTCTAAAATAACATTTAATTTAGTCAATATAACAACGAATTATTTTTAATCTCTAAAATTGATTTTTATTCAATAATTTTTTAGTAGTGATATGTAAACTATATGACTAAAAATAATAAATCAATTCAAAATATAGCGTCTAACACAATCAGTTATATATACAAAGTGTAGTTATTTTAATAATTATATTTATCTAATATAGAAAAAAAAATTACTTGAATATCCAAAAATGTGATATATATATATATATATATATATATATAAAGAAATAAATAAATTATATCTATAGCTTAAAAAGTAATCGTGATATTTTATAAGAAGATAAGAAAAACAATACTAAAAAAAGTATTTTGACACTATCAATCTTAAAATTTAGATCATCAACAAGATTACAAAATAACATATCCAAGAGAAGAATTTTCATACAAGTGTCCTATTTGAACACCTATATATATATAAAAAAATGAAGTCATCAATATAATTATATATTTATATTTTAAAGTTAATAGTTAAAATTTTAGTTAATTAGATGTCAATTTAAAAATTATTTAAATATTACCTTCTTGAACGCAAGAAATAGTGTAAGACTTGGGGAAAAAAAAGTGTAAAAAATTCTTTTAAGAAATTTAATAAATTTCATAATATTTGATGAATAGAGAGACAGGTAGTAATTAAAATCTTTCCTCTTTCTTCTTCTTTATTCTCTGGTCATTATGCGTGTGCTTTGTCTCTATTACTTAATTATATGGCAAAGGGTGGTACTGTTTTATTAATTTTTCAACAACCTAATTAAAGAGGTCCTTTAAGAATATAATATAATTTATTTTTATAAGAAATTCATTTTAATTGTACACTCAGAATATATTATTAAAACCATTTACAATATATACTCATATAGCATGTTTAATCATTATTAAAATATTTAAACATTTTAAGTAACAACTGATAGTTAATCTTATAAGTTTAATTCTTATATAAATTTCTTGCCGTCTCAACTAATTACAACTTTTCTTATATATAAAATTGTAAGTAATTAATGATGATTTTATGATTAAATATGAGTATGCTAATTATTCACACTATCGGTATATTTCAATTAAACCATATTTGCATTTTTCATTTGACAATATATATAATTGATTAATTAATTATCATATAAAAGACGGGATCAGTCTGCAACAAGTAAAATTACGATTATTATACTTTCATCCATTAAATTATTGTATTATATAAAATATGTTGATTATTGTGTTAAACTTTATTAAAATTAAACAATAAAAATAAAATTAAAGAATTCGTATTTTCATGTATTTTAAAAATTTATGTTTATAGGTATAATCTATTTATGTATTTTCTTTATTAATATATGAGTTTTCATCTAGTCTTTTATATATATATATATATATATATATATATATTAATAATACTTTTTTCATGTGATGACAGATAATTTTATTATTTGAAGTGTTAGCCTAGTTGAGATGTCAAGTTGTATAATTGTAACGCCCCTAAAATATCTTATTCATTTTTATATAATAAAATAAAGATAAAACAATAATATCAAAATTAACATAGGTATATATATATATATATATAATTCATCCATTCCATACATTGTATCTCAAAAGAAACATCTCTCCTCGCAGGGAGTTTAATTTATACATCAAAAGTTTTCAAAACGAAAATACAACATTTGAGTCAAATTCAAACTATTCTTTTTCTCCATCTGCTCACTGAGGAGCTCTACTGCCTGCAACATCATCTGCTCCTGTGTAATTACACGATCATCACAGGTTTAAGAAAACAAAACACAGGGGTAAGCTAGATATTTTTAAAACTTTAAATATGAAACTTTACATCAACATAAACCATCAAATATTTACACATTTCACAATTCCCTCAAGTGTCATTCATTTCACATAATCCATCAAGTGTCTATCAACAATTTCAATATTTCTCTTTCTCACGTCAGACTTCCACTGACTCATCACACATAGACACTTGACACTACTTCCGGAAGACTCGTGCATTGACTAGACTCAGAGATCTGCACCTGTCATACTACACCACTGTGAAATCCACACAGGGTCGCTGTGAAATCCACACAGCTATGCGCATAAACAATAATCTCAAACTCAATATCATCACTCTCCTAGTATGACAGGGTTAATCCATACAACAGGTAAGTTAGTTATCTTTCAAACAACTTACCCATACATATGAACCTCCTTCGACTCTCAACACCTGAATAACTTCATCTATATGATTCCATTATATCAGGAGAGTCAGGATATCTCCTTCTAGACGAATCACCGGTCAATGCACATTCTACACGATCTTACACGGTATTTTCTTTCCTGAAAATACTATGCCTGGATCACATTTTCACATCATTCCATATTCATACAACACCCAAACTGAACCAGTCAATCATACATATTTTTAAAACCGTTTCTAAACAATCCAAATCATACTAAAGTTCAAGATTCCGAAAATCATATGTATTTCACAGCATCTACCATATTTAAAGTATCACATTTTCAAGCTCAAATAAATTTCCAATCCACACACCAAAAACAGAGCAGCGTGTAAGAACGTTTAAAACCGGCGACCACATCGCCCCAACATCAGAATCTTCTAGCTTAAGGTTCTATTGAAAATAAATCTAGCTTCCCTTACCTGGACGTGCGTAAAATCTCACTAAGAGCTCAAAACCCACCGAGACTTAAGGATACCCGAGCTCTGTTTTAAGGCTTTGATCAGAAAACTTGCAGGGCACAACGTCAGGAATCCAGGGGCAGTCGCCGATCTTCAACTGGTACGCTAGGACGTCTGAACGCAAGGAGAAGGAGAGGAAGGAAACAGGGAACCAAAGCTAACTCACTCAATCACTCTCGAACCACAGCAACGTCCACTGCCTCTCAGGAGTGAGTTTTGAATCTAAACCAACTTGCCCAGAAATGCCGCTGCCACCACCCACTCTGCAGGAAGCTTGCGTGCACACTTCCTTGAACAGTATGACCACATGGGTCTCTGCGCATACCAACTCTGGGTCACTTTCCATACCAACTCTCTGATGCTAACTATTCTGAAACACCCTTTCTGTCTACGTGTCGCGCATGCAGGACGTTCTCGCGGGGAGCCTGGGTCCCACTTTAACACGCGTAGCAGGGAACCGCGCGATGCCCTTCCACCGATGACTGACAACGCGATGTCCATCCACCGATGACTGACAGCGCGATGTCCATCCACCATCTACTGATGTCTGATGTGTCTCTCATACCGGCGATGACCGATGCCTCTCATACCGGCGATGACCGATTCCTCTTCCTGACGGACGACTGATTCCTCACCCTGGCAGACAACCGATGTCTCACCCTGGCAGACAACCGATGTCTCACCCTGGCAGACAACCGATGTGTCTCCCATCCTGGTTGATGACCGATGTTCCTCTCATCCTGTTGGCGATCTCTTATCGCCCTTGTGTGTGACGAGGACACATCGCCTCACTCTGGTCACCGATGTCACATCGTCACACCCAGCTGAGGGCTCGTCCTCCCATTCCTCTAAGTCTGTGGTATCACGGCTCACACTACTCATGGTGGCAGATATGCCACCTGTCTTCTATATCACTCATCTTCTGTATTTAGACCACATACTAAGTGCTTATCAAGTCTTCTCGAATACTCGGCGATGTGCTCTTTTCGGCGATCATGTACACCATAGGCGATTGGCGATCATGTACACCATAGGCGATTGGCGGTTATGTACACCATAGGCGATTACTGATTTCATACGGGTGAAGTCGGAGACCGCTGCCTTCTTCAACAAACGGCGATCTCGTCGACTCCTAAGCTACACCTTCCTTTCTCTTACCCTTCTTGCTTCACGTGCCTCCCCACCTCAAGCACGCCCACGTGATTACCTCACGATAAAGTCATCGCACCTGACTACTTGGTTAGCAAAATGGTCAACCGATCGCCCTCTACCAGCTGATCCCAGACCTTGGGCGACGTCCAAGGTCTGACCACTATTAGATTTTCTATTTTTATGTCCTTTTTATTTTAAATAATAACATACTCAGAAATCATTTAAAATATATCACTTTTATTCCAAATAAATTTATAGGTCCTTACAATAATAATGCTTGATATGAAAATTTTTATAAAAAAATAAAAATACTTATGTTTATAAAATGTTGATAATATTATGTTAATTTGAAATTATGTAAATATTATGGGATAGGATTCAATCCATTCATACATATCGAGATAAATTATTCAATAAAAAAATATTATAAAGTATAAAATCAAAGCCAGTTTTTTTTTTTTTCTAAAACAATAATTTATGAGACAATTAATATTGTTTCTATTATGTAAAAGTATATTCGTGGTAATGTTTTCTTTTAAAAATTAAATTGATATTATTGATTTTCTTTTATTCTTTTCAAGTGGTGTTAGCTATAATATAATTGGCACTGCTACTAATTTGGTAGAAGTATATTTTAGAATTAAATAAATATTTTTATTCTTTTAAATTTAAAGTAATTTTTGTAAAATTAATATTTGTAATTTGAAAAATAACTTTCTTTATATGTTCACATTACTATTAAATATTTTGTTTACATGATTAAAAATACTCATAGATGGTTTATATAATGACATGTTTTAATTTTAAATTACTGTCACTAAATAATGTATAACATGTTTCCATTTTTTAAAATATTTATTTTAACCGTATTTAGGAAAAACGCGCCTGAACACTATAATAAATTTTCTTTAAATGATAATAGGCTAATTAAATGAATTTTCAATTTAAATGACCGAAATCGAAGACATTTAAAATCCGAGAAATGAAAAATATATTTAAATTTATTTTAGTATTACTTGGCAATGCTTATAATGCTCTTCAAAATTGATTGGAAGAATGCCCTCACCCTAATAGGTATGTGTGCCTATTTTAAATTTATCTTAATTCATCATCTATATACATCATCCAAGACAAATACAAAAGTATAAAAATAATTGTAGAACATATAGATCATTTTTTTATCCAATTTTATTAAATAAAAAATATTTATTTTAAATTTATTTTTGTTATTACTTTTATGTATTTTTTTGAATTATAAAAGGATGATTAAATAATAAAAATAAAATAAAATAACATCAAAGCAAGAAAATAAATAATTAAATGTAGTATATTATAGGCGAAAAAGAAAAAGTTAACAAAGATAACTAATATGTGCGCTAAAAAAAAACTCATTAAATATATAAAAACCAAATTTAGAGACAAAAAATAATTAGTCACTATATTAACTAAATTAAATATTAATTTAAACACTAAAAAACTATTCGTATTTAAAGTGATTTTTATTATTAATAAAAATTTATAAAATAGTTTCTAAATTGATATCTAAATTAGCTACCTAGATTTTAACTACTAATATTTTAGATTCTAAATTAGTCGCTAAAAGACTAATAAAAACTAATTTAAAATATAAAGTAATAAGTAACTAAAATTTTGGTACCTAGTTATTAGATACTAATTTAAAAAATATTTTATAAATTTTTATTGACAATAGAAACTAGTTTATATAGCAATGATTTTTTTAATTTATAAGATAGTCTCTAATTTAGTCAAATAGTAAATAATTATTTTAATATCTAAATTTAATTTCTATTTAATGATTTTCTTATAGTGATAATCAAAGATAAATTAGATGATATAAATATAAATAAATAAAAAAATACAAATAAATAAAGAGGATCAGTGTATATATTTAGAGAAAAATTAAATAACATAATTATAAACAAATAAAGAAAATCAATATTTAACGGGAGATTAAATGACATAATTATATATTAATAAATAAGATTAATGCTTAATTGAAGATAAATTAAATAATATAAATTTAAAAAAAATATATAATTCGAAATAAATAAAAGAGTAATGAAACACACATAAATTTAACAAAAGTAAAATAATATATAATTCAAAATAAATAAAAGGTTAATGAAACACACATAAATTTATTAAAGTCGCAACCTAAAAAATCACCTGACCTGACAATAACATCATATAACTTTTAACTTTAGAAAATAAGACCTTGACTTTAATAAATAAATATAAAATCACTTATGGTTTTTTATATATGAATCAAATACGGAATTACTTATAATATTTTTATATAAAGTAAAGTATCTTAATATGATTGGGTGATATGAAGACCTTGAATATGATTGAAAATAAAAATTAAGATAATTTTCATTGAAATAGATATGATATGTAGATATTTTTCATTGAAATAAGTTTACTAATATAAAAATGTTTTTTAATAAACATAAAAACATGACTACAATGAAACTGCTACAACAATTTAAAATCTTAATTTAGCTAGACAAGTATGAGTGGATAAATACATCCTTAATGTTTTGTTCTCAAAATACCTCTCCATAAGAATTTAGAAATAAGCAATGAGATTATCAGATTAATAGGCCAAATACGAAGTGGGCTCCACAAAGCACGCAAGATCATCGCTGAAAAAGCGAAAATGTACATAGATAAGAAGATTTAACAGAGAAAACATTGATTTTGGTGAACTAATGCAGATTTGAAAAACACAGGAAAGAAAAAAAAGGCAGAATTTGAATGACTACTCTTAAAATGGAAAAAGTCAAATAAAAATATTGCAGTAGAATAACAATTCATGTCCTCCTCCGAGATGAAGGGAAGGGCGTGGCATGGCGCTTTCCTCGCCGTGATTGCCTGGTTCACCAGCTGTATCAGATGCTCCATTGTAGAAGAGTAGTGAGTTAAATTGGAGATTCTGAGTGAGAGAAATGCAGAAAAAGTAAGAGAGAGAAGAGGAGGTGGTGAAGGTAAACATGCTGGCTGAAAATGTTTTTAGGTCATTCCACTATAGTGCTCAAGTGTCTCTATTTTCTCATATGATAGCTCTAATCTAAGTATTATTGTTTAAAAAAAAAACAGTTAGCATGAGTATTTTGACTTGTTAGAATTTGAATATCCCGGTGTTTTAGGTCACTGTCAGATTTGGGTAATTAAATATAAATTTGAAGGAGAAGTTGGGAGAGTAAATTAATGAGAGGCGAGTTGCATGCTCCCTGGTGGAACGTAGGCTTCGTTCTCATTGCAACTCACTAGGAAGCAGAGTGAAGCATAGTGAAGTGAAGAAGATTGTGCATTGTCGGTAGTGGTAGTGGTGGGGTTGACGTGGGAACGGTGGAAGACGGAAATTGATAGGGATTGGTGCTGCTTTCTTAACTATTCGTAAGAATGGTGGAAGCAAGAACAGCGTGGCAACACACCTCTCACTCTCATTTCATTTCAACTTTTCTTTTCCAACTCATCCATCATTTAACCATAATTGACTTCTAAGTTCAAAACCAAAACAAGCCTCTTTTCCTCATATTTAATTTTCTGTCAGCGGTTTTAATTCTATCTTTTTTTTCCTTGGTCAGATTTCTCTCTTACAATTCAGGCTATGTAAAATGAAGGAAAAATTAAGTGTATGAGTGGTATGGAAAATTATAGATGTCAAAATATTATTAGTTTCCAAAAAGTGTTTGTTTTAAGGCCACTTATATACTTTTCTTTTTTCATATTTTTAAATATTAAATTTCTCAACATAAAAAATAGATAGCCAAGGGGTCAATATAAAAAAAATTGTAATAATCAACCACCGGAAAAAAAGTTTCACCAGAATAAATAAATAGAATAATAGAATAAAATTTTAAAATATATTTGTAGTTTTTTTTTAAAAAAAAACTTATAAAAAAATATTTTTAAATATAAGGAGAATAGTTAATCCACACAAATATCTCTCTCATATTCTTTAACTCTTAGAATACAACTGCTCCATTTAATTAATTTAATTTTTTTTTTTTGAAAAAGAAAACATATATCATAATAAGAATAGATGGATTAAATTTATGGTTGTGATCAATAAATAGAAGACCTTCAGTCGTACTCATTAACACTAATCTCGTGTTGTTTTAGCAGATACATTATTCACAATGTAGCAGATAAATGAGTGGAAACATATATTTCACATCCTCACTTACATGTTCTTTAAAAGGAGAAAAAAAAGAAGTAAGCCTCGTATAATAAAAATATAAAATTACCCTTACCAAACAACCTAATTGTCCTATAAATGCGAAGGTAAAATTGATTATGCAATAATCGATTATAATATAATAATATTTTTAATAATATATATAAGTTTATATAATAGTAATGATAATAAATAATGATATAAAAAATGAAAAAAATAGTAATAATAATTATAAAATTTTATAAAATAATAACTAAAATTTAGAATAATAATAATAATAAATTTATAAAACAACAATAAAATCATAAATAGTAATTATAATAAGAATAATGAAATTATAAAATAATAATAAAAGTAATAACAATAAAAATAAAAATAATAATCAAAATAAATTTCTAAAATTTTAATATTATTAATTTAATTTATGAAATTTTTTATACATTTTTTAAATGTATTGATAGTATTACATTTTTTTTTATCGGCACTTGATAGTATTACATAATTTTTAGTTTTTTAACTTGAGTTCATGGATGGTGCAAGAATATTGATTTAGGTAAATATCATTATATAATTGCTTTTTTTACCTATAATTATTGTAATTTATTTAACTCATTTTTTCATCACGGCTCTGTCTTTAATATTAATTAGGTATTGAATTTTAAATCAGTTTTTATTTATTTTACTAAATTTTACAAAATTTAAAATTTTATTTAATTTTTTTAAATTACTTCTGCCCAATTTTATTTAATTTTATCGAGATTCATTTTTAAACATTCTTTATATATTTACAATATTATATAATTCATATTTTTTTCAACTAAATCTGTGAATAAATTGTAAAAAAAATAATGTTTTAATTACACAAATTCTTTCTATATTATATATATATATATATATCATATTTTATACCACAATAATAAAATTATAATCTTACAACTTCATCAATTAAAAAATAAATTTATGAATTTGTTTACATTCTTCACCTCACTTACAAATTTTCATAAATTTTACCTTCAACTCTCTTTCCCTGATATAAACCAGATTTATTCCAGACTTTTTCTCTCTAAATCCATCATTTTTTCTTTTAAGTTAAATTTGTCTTCAAATTCAAACAAGAGTCCTCACCAACCAACCAATATCACAGACTCAAGGTGCTTAAATTGTGAACATTTTTATTGTGATGAGAAATAAAGGCAAACAGTTTACTTTCACATGAATTTCAATGGGAGGCAAAAGAATAATAAATACATAGACTTTTCAATGCGATCCTAAACTAATTTTCCATAAACTAAAAAAGTTCATTTATTAACTTTTAACTAGCACCCTTATACACCAGTTACTGAAGATGGAAAGAAAAAAAGGACACCTTTATTTATATGTGGTTATTTTTTAGACACATTCCTTGGTGTAATTTCAGTGCAGATTTCGTCCAAGGTCGTTATGCAAATGCCCGCTGGTTTTGTGGTATAGTCAAAACATTCAGTTCTCTGCTGGCTTACGATGGGTTTGATGTAGAAGGGGGGTGGATTTTTTATTTTGCATATCAGGCTTCTTTTTTGCAGATGCTTTGCCTTGATATGCTGCACATTTATGTAGCAAAGTTAGGTATTTATAAGCTATTTTCAAGTGTGTTATGTTTCTAGTTTTAGTAGTAAGATAAATAGGATTTTGTACACGGGTAGGGACACTTTTGAACTGTCCCATTTAATATCTTAATTCTTTGTAGATATAAAAAAACCAGTTAACAGAGTTCAAATTATGCTGTTAAGCAATAATGCTACTTAACTTCTATTTTTTGTTTAAATATGGTTGCTTCTTTATTATCATTTTCCACAGTATCTAGAAATTCTTAGATAATAGCTCCCTGTGTGAGATGCAGATAAAAAAACGAAATAACTTCGAGTTAAATGAAAATTTTACCAAAATCCAATATCATGTTTCAGTAGGTATATGCTCTGGGAGCTAAATAATGGTAAACTCACTAAACAACTTCAGTGGATTTTATTCTGATGTGCTGCTTTGGATTACACTAATCTTAAGGGTGAAATAAGTTTCTTATTCTTCAGTAAAACTCAACTAAAGATGTTTTTATTACAAAAATAAGCCAGTCAAATGCATACCTAACCTTTTTAAGTTGAACTGATTCGTACTGAAGCATTAAATTGTTCTATGGAAATTAAATTGGATAAATTTCAGTGATCTAGCTGGTTTTTATTGGTAGATAATGATACGTGACAATGCTGAAATTCATTGTAACCCTAGATGAATTGCAACCCATGAATTCGGGACAGCAAACGACATTAAACTCTTATTGCAAATTGAGAAAGGATACAGATGTACTTGTAATGTACAATTCTTGCTTGTGGAGAGGGAGGGTAATGATTACCTTCTGGTACGAGGACTTAACTATAAAGAAAGAAGCACGACCCTAGTGCGTAGCAACAAATTCTAAAACAAACCTAAAGTACTTTCTTCCAGCGACATGCTCATCAGATCTCCATGAGACTGAGAAGACCCATCCTCAAAAAGCCAATTCTCTATCATCGTAAGAGGCACTTGAGTCTGAGATGGAGAACCATAGTTTGTGGAGGAGCTTAAGGTGAACAAGTCAAAAACATGATCTTGTGCACACGTGGTATTAGTGGTGCTATGTGCTCCCTCACTAGAACTGCATCTTGGTGTATTATCCACCATGTTATTGAAGGAAAAATCCCCCAGAGAATTTGTTTCGTTTGAGCTTGGAGTTTTCATCCAGTTTTCCATCAACCGGGAAATGTTTTCATAGCTTGATGCATATGAAGATGAGGCATGGCTGTAGGGTTGATGAGAAGTTGAAGAAGGCATTGTCTCAGGCACAGCATGTGTTGCTGGTGTGGTGTGAAGGGACAAAGCATCACACAAGGCTTGCTTGGCCGTTTGGATATCTGTTTGTAATCTTCTCTCCCACTGACCCTTTGGATGTGAACAAGAAGAATGTCCCTCTTGTTCCGCACCCTCTTCATTCCCACTTTGGTCACTTAGTTTCAGCTTCTTCTTCAAATGGGTATTCCAATAATTTTTTATGTCATTGTCTGTTCTTTCTGGAAGGTATGAAGCTATAGCAGCCCATCTGCAACCAATATATATTCTTATACATTGAGTTCACTACATAAAATACCCCCAAAAAGAAAACTAATTCATTTATTTAAGAACAGATCCAGATAAATGATATATATGCGCTCCATCGTTTTTTACTTTTCTTTTTTTCTTTTTCTATGGTAATTGTGGCTTAATTAAAGAGGCAAACCATTAATTGATGAAAGCAAAGCAAAGTTAATATAAGTAGGTAGGAAGATGAGGATTGCAATATACCTGTTGCCCAAAAGGGCTTGAAGGTGGACTATGATCTTCTCCTCATGCTCAGTGAAATTACCTCGTTTGATACCAGGTCGAAGATAATTAGTCCATCTAAGCCTGCAGCTCTTACTGCATCTTATCAAACCTTTAAAAAAATGATAAATTAAGTTAGTAGTATTGTGTTTGTGAATGGAGTTTGAAAAGTGATATAAAGCACAGAAAATAAATAAACAGAAAGGAGTTGATACTGAAAATTACCTGTGTTGGTGGGAACTGATCTCCAATTTCCTGGTCCATGTTCTTGAATGTAAGACACCAACATGATATCCTCCTCTGGAGTCCAAGGTCCTTTCTTAATTCCAATTTTGTCACAGCAAGGTGACCTCCCCATTTCACACATATATATGAAATTAAAATCTTTCTCTTGATTCTTCTCGTTCATCAAGTCCAAAGATTGATCAATAGATTGTACATGTTCATAGCCTTGCTCAATTCCTCTTTGGGAGTGAATGCGAAACAAGAATTAGTATCCAAACTGGGATTGCCTTGCCAGCTACGTATATATATAGAAAAAGCCAGCTATATTAGTGGCTGCGACTGCGAAATTTCTTCAGAACAAGGTAACCACGCTTAAGATATAATAATAAGGTATAATTAATGCTTAGGATACGGTAGCAAGATATAGTTAACGCTTAATATGTAGGTATAAAATATTTTTAAAGTAAATACATTTCTCCATAACCGACTTATATGTATAAATTCTCTTTTGTACATGTAGAATATTCCAATTTTTGGACGACGTAATTGTCTGCAATTAAAATTTTAAAAGTTAACTTATCACAAATATATTGATTTGATTATTTGGCATATGTCCGTGGATAAGTAATATTAATATTATTATTTATTACTTATTTATTAATATTTTTTTATTATTATTATTATTAACATTTTACTAAAAAAAAATTCAATCCAAATCCTATAAATACACATATAATATCCATAACCACTACATTAAAAAAAATTGATCATGATTTTTATTATTCTTATATTATTATTAATTTAATTAATAATATTATTATTATTATTAAAAATAATATTATTATTAACAATAACAATAATAATATTAAAAAATATATAATAATACTAGTAATAAATTATTAATAATAATTTTATAAATAATATCATTAATGTTGTTAATAACATTAATAATAAATATTATTAATAATACTAATATTAGTACTGATAATATTTTAATATATATTAATATAAAATAAAATTATTATTATTATTATCTTAATTATTATTACATCAAATTTTTAAATTAATATTCTCATTTTAATATATATACTAATATAAAATAAGATTATTATTACTATTATCATAAATTATTATTAATAATAAGAAAATTATTAATATTATGATTATAATTATTATCATAATCATTTTTAATAATATTATTATTATCATAATTATTGATATTAATTATTACTATTATTATTACTATTATTATTAATACATCAAATTAATAAATTAATATTTTCATTTTAATATATATTAATATAAAATAAAATTATTAGTATTACTATTATCATAAATTATTTTTAATAAGAAAATTGTTAATATTATTATAATATTTATTATCATAATAATTATTATTATTATTATCAAAACTATTGTTATTATT
Organism: Phaseolus lunatus; assembly: GCA_013389735.1. NCBI lineage: Eukaryota > Viridiplantae > Streptophyta > Magnoliopsida > Fabales > Fabaceae > Phaseolus > Phaseolus lunatus. Next base: position 31,440,562 of record CM023859.1, read on the forward strand.
ATTATAAATTATTAAATTAATATTTTTATTTATTGTCTAAACTAAGTAAGTTATTCTATCTAAATATTATAACATAATAATATTGTCTAAGATTCTTAATTGATTATCTAATAAAAAATTAATATCATAAAACTAATCGAAGAATGATAAAATTGAATATAATTCAGGATTAAAATTTATTGTTTAGGATATGATGACTTTAATGTAAAGATAAACTTATTCCTTCTACTCTATTAAAAGCTCTCTAGGTGTAATTTACTAAATTATCTTTTTACCAATCACATGGAAGATTTATCTTCTACAAACTAACCATTGAAATCTTAATTCAATTGGGATCAAAATACAAAAACTTGAATTCAAAGTGAGAGAAGTGTAATCATTATAAGTTACACTATAAATAAGAGCATTATCGTAAGATGGGTAAACACTTTTATGAAATAAACATCGAGATTAGAAGTGGAAAAATATTAATACATCAATCTTTAAACGTGTATAAATTTACATGGGTATGGAACTTTCCATTTTTTTCTTACGTCTGATATCAAATTGGTGTTCTTGACCTCATTATTTTCTTTGATTGATATTTCCTTTGGCTTAAAAAGGATATTCTCAATTTATCTTACACTTGACATCGCATTATCTTGAGAGAGTGCATATTTAAATTAAATGTAGTTGAATTTTGGACTTTGGGGATTTTGAATGAGTGAGATTTGATAAACTCATTTATCTTTACTAATCCATAAGAGGATGATTTAAATTGACGCACTTGAATCAAACAGTTAATCAAGTTGTGTGTGTACTGCAAAATTTACTTTATGGTTGACCGTGGTTGAGAAAAGTGAAAAAAAAAATTATATGTAGATGAAAGTTGAACCTTTGGGATATAAATGAGTGGGATTTGAGAAGCTCAACTATCCTTACTAGTCACTACAGAAATAATTTTGATTAATGCACTTGAATCAAATAGTGAGTGACCAATTGTATCATTTATGCTGAGACAAGTGAGTCTGACCATTTGTACTCATATTATGAGTCTTGCACCATTTGTGCTTGCATCACTGAGTTTGACTAATCACATCATATGTGTTATATTAGTAAGTATGACTAATTTTATAAATTGTGATATATATATATATATATATATATATATATTTGTATAATTTGTGTTATACATTATTTCATGTGTTTTTTGTGTATACAAATTGTTTTTTATAAAATGATAGAGAGAAGTTAAATATATACACATGGCACTTTCATATGTTGGACAATTTTTTATAGTGACAAATGCTACATTATTGGGGATGCAGTATAATGTAGACCTATAGAACAATACAATGATATTTAAACCCTAAACCACAAACCCTAAACAATACAATGACATTTAAAGAACAAAGATCATATTTGTTGGTTGATCTTATGAGATAGAAAAAAAATCATAAACACCCAAAATACTAGGTCTATTACAATTATTTTTACTATTTCAGCAACTAAGATCCCATGTGATCATGATAGTAAATTAAGCTTTGTAAAAATATATTTAAAATTATATATTATATATTATATATTATATATTTAGAGGTGTGAATATAAATAATTTATTATATATGTGAAATTATAAATTTGGAGTTATTGTTAGACCATAAAATTAAGAAAGAAATTGTATATAAACAGAGATAGTTTATATCATATTTAGAAATTTAAATTATTTATCAAAATAAATAACTTTATTTCATTAAATTACATATTGGATATATCAAATAAAGGACAAGAAAACCTTATTCTAACTCAAGAAGTTTGGTAATAAATTTTACTTTTATCTAAATATCCTACCTCGAATTAAATATAATTGTGATATATTTTTCACACATATATAAAACTATCCATCAAAAGAATAAATTTTTGAGTGATTTCATTTTGCGTCAGATAATTAATTAATAGATTTAAATATTTATAAAATATACATGTACCTATATAGGCAGAGATAGTATTTGGGATTATATGTAGAATTGTTGACGTGTTGGTTGTCCTCTTGCTCCTTTCTCGAATCTCTTCCCTCAAGTGCTGGTGCTTGGTCAATGGTTGATGCCCGGTCGAGGTGACCTGAAAAGATACTCTGATACTCAAGTAAGTACTCTGTATAAAGAGTGTATATTGTAAAACTGATTAAAGCATACCTTACACATTTGCAAAAGGTTTTATTTATAGTGTTAGTTATGGAATCTTATGGTAATGGACCAGATATCAGTTATTAACTGACATGTATCAAGGTTCCTAATTAATAGTGATGTGCAACTTTCAGTTAATCAGTTGTTGACTGATTCGTTGAAGATATTTTCCGCATATTTTGAAATATGAATGTGACTCAATAAATATTATTGTAATTATCGTTACTATTATTTATTGCGTGACTTGAGAGGTGTTCTTTGATTCAATCGACGATCACTAAACCCAAAACTGGTTCATCCGGTACCGACGGGTACAATACATAATATGTAATATGTATATACATTGTTACATTAGTGATGAATAATAACAATAACGGCCATTTTTTTAATTTATGAAAATCAAAACTAAAGAAAATAAAAGCACTAAAATAATGTTGGTCATATCTAAAAAAAAATTACGTGTTTACTCGTTAGTCCGGATATTAAATCAAAGTGCGCGGAAGCAAAGTATTGGATTTAATTATTAACAATTAATTATGGTCAATATTATTAACATAAGTATGACTTAGGTAAAAACTAGCGCGACACCTTATTTTAGAAAAAAAATTACCCTTTAAGTAATTTAAATGTATAGTTGACGATCTTTAACTATAATTAATTTAATAGTTAGTAATAGTAAATTCCTCCTTTTTAAAAAATTAATTACTTGCATAACTGTAAGTATAAAAAAAAACTAACAAATTTTCCCTCTCGTATCGACAACTAATGTCAATTAATTTATAATTTTTGCATTTTTTTCCTTTTATAATTATTTGCTTTAATATAGAAAAATAGCTTTCGATGTAAATTAACGATTGACCTCGTGATGTATGATTGATGATGACGTGGGTGGAAAGTTATATTGGGCAAATAGTCAATTAAGTGAAAATAGATTATCTAGAATTGATTTTGAAAGTCACTATTCATGAATGTTACACCTTACTGGAATTTGTACTTGGCTTGTGTATTCTATTAAATTAAATATTTATTTTATAAAACTAATCATGATAAATAAATATTATAAACGTATAAATTATATTATAATTAAAATTTGTAATCAATAAACACTTTTGAATATACAAATTGTATTCATACTTGTGAAAATAATTTATATTATCAAAAAGTGTTTCCCAATAAATAAAGAAAGCTAATTATTAGTATTTAATTATACTAATTTCATTTAAAAATATATTTTATACCAATTAATTAAAATATAGTTTAAAATTTATCACACAAAATAAAGCAAAATTAAGATTTATTTACATTTGATACCAATATTTAACATTTTTTTTTCTGATATTCAATTTACATTCTATTCTAGATTAGATAAATGTTTTAAAATCTAAATAATTTCGTGAACTAGACAATATGTTTATTAGACAGTCTATTTGTTTCAAATAATAGAAAATCGTGTATTTACTATACAATAAATGAAAAGAACCGAAAAAAAAATAATTATAAAAAAACTATAATAAATTATAAAGGTTAACATTTTATTTATAATTATATTTGTTATAAATACTTAAAATAAAAATATTTAAGAGATAAATAAAATAAATGAAGTTAAGTTTGAATGATTTTAAATTATAATTTAATTTTTTAAATTACTTTCTAAATATATTAATTATAACAAGTATTTTATCACATCAATTAAATCAATTATAATTTTTTTTACTAAATTCTTTTATCTTCTTTTCTCTTAATTCAAACAATCTCATTTTTTTTATTATTTATTTTTAGTCTTTTCTTTTGATCCGCATTAGGAACCACTAAAATAGTTAAAATTTTGATGGTTGAAAAATACTAGCCATATTCCATAATTTGGTAAATAAGATTGAAAAGTAAATTTGTGATGGAAAATAAGATTGAAAAGTAGATTTTGGTGAAACCGATACTGATTAATGGATTGGGTGAAAATGTAGTTTTCATGGCTGAGTTTGATTTAAACTTTGCTTTCGTTTTGATGACCCATCAATAACCAAATAGCTCTTTCAATGGTTGGAATGTGTTGAAGTAGAAATTTGGACTTACAGATCTTTGATGAAATGTTTTTAATATAATGGTTAGTGTAGGGGACCGATTTTAAGAGAATGATACTACCAAACAGCTCATGCACTAGTGTCTCTTGCATGCTCTCACATTATACCATAACCCAATCCCCACGTTCGTTTTAATTAATGGTGTATTCATTCCCTTTCCTCCATCACATCATTCTTTTTATACCCAAAAACAATTGTTTCAACAACTCATAGAATACTAAAACAAATTATTTAGTGATAGTTTTTCAGATAACTTCATCATAAATTATGATTGAAAGCGATTTGGTTTTGCTTACTATAACCGTGCAAATTAACGATTTATCTCATTTTTATCGTTAATTTGTATTGATTTAGTGATAAAAAATTAATCGTTAAATATAAATATATTATTATAAATTAATAATCGATTTGATTTCGATTGTTAAATTTCTATAAATCAACGATTAAATTTGATTTTTATTGTTAATTTACATTGATTTAGCAATCGAAATCAAATTGATGAATAAATTTAAATATATTATTATAAAATTAATGATATAATTTTGATCACTAAATTTTTATAAATCGATGATCGAATTTGGTTGTACTTGTTAATTTATATTGATTTAACCACATAAATCAAATTAGTCACTAAATACAAATATATTATTACAAATTAACGATTATTTATAATTATTTTATTATGATTATTATTTTTATTATTTTATTATTATGATTATTGTTTTAATTATTATTAATATAATAAAAATATTAATTGTAATGATAATATTAATATAATATTAAATATATTTTGAAGGTGTTATACATTTACATTTACATCTTGATTGAAAAGGAGGTGTTCAAGATTAAGAGAAGTGATCATGCTATAAATTTATAAGTTGATATGTTATAATTTTATCACATTTAAAGTGATATCTTGTGTAATTTCTATTGATATCTTTGCACTAATAAGTAATTGAGTGTCTTCATTATTTTTGTAAATATTATTAAAAATATTTTTGAAGGGTATTTCAATTAGTGATTTGTATTTTTTTATTCTAGTTATATAGGTGTTTCTTTTAATTGGATAAGTCAAGATATTTAGTGAAAAAAAATTTGTATGTATTAAGTGAATAATCGAACTAATATAGAAGTGCTTCTTTGTATTTCATTTTCCTTTCATTATCTTAAATGCTTTTGGTGTTCATTGAATGTTTACTTGATTACTCTGGTCATCAACCGTTTTAAGAAAAAATTTCTTTAAAATTGTTAAAGGGTCAATTTTTCAATTAATTCACCCCACTTGGTTGTATTTTTAGCTATTATTTGTTTTTATAATGTAGCATTTTTAATTACGTTACATGACACCAACAACTTGATTGATTATTTAAAATATAGGGATAATTTTATCATTTTCATAATTCTAGAAACTAATTAGTCTAAGTTACGTTATGTAGAGAGTAGATTAATTAATCGTTTACTATTTCCAAGACCATATTTTCTATATTAATTTTAGGAATAATTTGTAAACAAATGTGAGTAACTGATTTTGTAAATAAATGAAGAAATGTTACTACGATTCTTGTGTTGTCCCATTCTGGTACCTGAAATGAGTTCCTCAAAGTTCTGGGATGAAGTGATAATAGATGTTTCCTTCACATTGACTATTCTGCTTCAACAATTAGTGCTAATGCTTCAAAGCATTGAATATTTTGTAAGACATAAGAACAAAAGCAATTTGGACCACTACTTTTGGTAGTACGGTGAATAGCGATATTGAAAAGTTGCTCTCTATATTATGAATATCTGATAATGGTGAAAATGAGATTATGTGATAAGTATAAATATTAAATTTGTTTAAATAATAAAAATGACTTTTGATATTTTTTAGAAGCTACCTAAATCGACAGGGAAGTTGGAGATGGGAATCAAGCAATGGGGTTTGGATTCATTAATTTCAACAATTTCAGATTAAGGTTCGTTACTGATCTACTTCAAAAATGCTTATTACCTGCATATTTCCTGTCAAAAAATTTAGGCACAAAAATTTTCATATAAATACTTTCAGTAGAAAATATTTGATATCCATGTCAATTTTTAGTAGTAAATTTTGTGAATGTTTTCCTACAGAAAATACATGTACTTGTGTAAAGTTATTCGTAAAAAATTATTGTAATTACCTTTGAAATTATTGTAAAAAATACATGTTTTTTTTTACTAAAATGATGCGATTTTGTTATTTTATTATTAAAATAAGTAGATTTTTTTTGATAAGTCGTGTTGGAATAACTTCGTTTGAAAAAAGTCGTATTAGTGTTAGACGATATCATATCATATAGTAAAGTCGTGTCATTATAGAATGACTTTGGTTAAAAAATTGCAATACTTAAATCGTACATGACATGCATGACTTTGATTAAAATGTGGATTAAGGTTTATTAGAGTAGTACCTCATTGACATTTTGTATTAGGGTTTGACCACTGTGTACTTGTTGGATAAGATGTGGAAGTTTGTATTTGTGTTTTGGTTCTTATTTTATGTGATGTTTTTTATCTCACTGTTGGAGTGGATTATTAGGGGAGGTGTGCAATTTTATACGTTTTGTATAAAGGTTTAATCACATTCTATTTATTAATTCTTTCTTGCTGATAAAAAAAAAAAAACCATCACTGACATGACCTTAGTGTTGAATAAAAACAACTAAAGTTGTCCATGACTCTAACAACTTCAACTCTTTTTATTTGAAATCGAAGTCATGTCATCCTTGCATGATTTCAATTTCGTGTGAATTTAGTGATTATGGATAATTTGGTATGTTAAAATAAGTAGTTATCTTTATTATTTTAGTGGTTGTGTATAATTTAATAAATTAAAGTAAGTAATAATTCATTTTAAATTTGTCTGTAAATAATATATGAAGTAAATAATTTGTGTATTAAAAATTTAGTTAGCACTTGATTTTATAAGACTTTAATGAATTTTGTTAAATATTATTTAATAAACTTTGTTACATAATTAATGAGTATGTATATTTTGGTTTATATTATTTTATTGAGTAAATAATGTGATTAAATAGAGTAAAATAAGAAGAAGAGTATTATAGATTAAGTATAATAAATTACATTGAAAGAAATGTGGATCATAACAATAATTATTTTTAGGTTTAATTACCTTTATTTGTTCCTACATTTGGGGTCAATATTCAATTTAGTATAGTGGTTTTAAAAAAAAATCAATTTGGTCATATATTTTTTAAAATGTATCCAAATTGGTCTTTTCCGTTAAGTCTCACCTAACAGCATTAGATATTTCTTATGTGGCAGAAAGAAAGAGTGTTTATGTGAAGAGAGATGAGATTGAGAGTTATTATTATTATTATTAGTATTATTATTGTTGTTATTATTATTATTACTATTATTAATATTATTATTACTGTTATTATTATTATTGTTATTATTATTATTATTATTATTCTTATTCTTATTAAAAATAATAATAATAATGTAATAATAATAACTCTCAATCTCACATTTCTCTCCACATAAATACTCTCTCTGTCACATTAAAAACACTTAACGCAGTTAGGTGGGACTTATCATAAAGAACCAATTTGAAAACATTTTAAAAAATATAGGGGTCAAATTGATTTTTTTAAAAAACCACGGTACTAAATTGAATATTGACCCCAAATGTAAGTACGAATAAGGTAATTAAACTTTATTTTTAGTACATAAATGGAAAGAAACTATGATGGTCTTTTTCTATGTCTTAGAGGTTGTCGTTGTGGTATTATGTTCTGAGTTATTATCGTCAGATGGATTATCAAACCCATGTGAAGTCATGCCGCATTGCTAGTCAACTTAAATTTATCAAACCCGTGTGGTATTAATTTCTGTTAAACTAAATTTCTTAAATTACACAGTTATGCTAATCATTTCACATAACTATCTAGCTTGCATGATATTGTGGTCACTATTCTTCCTCTCATGTACTCTTTGTGCAATTAATTAGACATAACAAAAATTCACAGCCATTAAATTAACACATTACCATAGACAAAAAATTAACGCAAAGTTAACACAGTGCCTTGGACAAACTGAAATCATCCAAAGGTGACATAACTTTAGTATTAAATAAAAACAACTGAAGTCGTTAGAACCAAGCACAATTTCGGTTATTTTTATTTAACACCGAAGTCATGTCACCTTGCACAACTTCAATTAAACTCTAATCAAATCTTTAAAGTCGTATCAATCATGCACGATTTGAGTTCTTAAAATTTTAAATCAAAGTCATCCTACCATGACATTACTTTGGTGTACGACCTGAAATTGTTTTGTACGAGCATAACTTGTTTTACACAAAATTGTGCTAATGAGACATGACTTATCCAAAACTATAAATAATTTTTTTTACCCATTTTGATAGTAAATAAAATAAATTGTACCATTTTAGTGAAATATATATATATATATATATATATATATATATATATATATATATAATCCTATTAATGTTTAATGTTTAATGATTTTGATAGAATCTTGTTTTTAAATATTTAGAAATTGAAATATTTACTGATTATTCTGAATTGAATGATAAAATTATATTATCAAAATTTTAAGAATTTATCTTCGCATTTTAATTCAAATAAAGGATTAAATTCCATTAATCTATCACTTTAAAAAAACAAATATAAACATTACTTATAAAAAAGATGGACAATTAAAATGTAAAAAAAAAGTATTTTAGCATAGCATCTTATATAGTTGATATTGGTGATAATTTGAATAGCTTATTTTTTTCTATTAAAGTTTTGTCTAGTAAAACTAACTAATAATAAACTAGCGACTAGCTGATAAGTTAGTAATAGTGGATAAACTAACTTTGGTAATATAAAGTAGTTAATAAATATAAAATAAAATAAAATAATATAATTACATAAGTTTTATTATATAAATGAAATTTATTTATTTTAAAAAAATATAATTTTAATTTTATATTTTTTAAAATAATTAAATCGTTATTAATTTTTTTAGTACTTATATTTATTTTTAAGAGTTGTATAGATTTTTTTTTATTTGAACAAGTCTTTTTATTTAAATAAGTTGATGCAATAAATAAATCAAATTTAATTTTTACCTATTTATAGAAATTTAAATTTCTGATTTCTCAAACTAAACTATTGTTGCATTGAATCTGTTTTTTTGCAGTTTGCATTGTGTGTAAATTTTCATGTAATATCACGTAATGAAAAATTAATTACTTTAATTTATAATTTTTTTTATTTTTAATTTGAACTACACTAAAAATGAAAAAATAACTCAATAAATGCTAAAAAAATGCAATAATCAATTGTCTCTATAAATTTGAATTAAGTAATAATAGATAAAAATAAGTTAAAGATAATAAGAAAATGAACTAAAACATAAGGGATAATAACAGAAGAAAATTAAGTAAATTACAAGTTAATTCAAATAACTTATAAACTATAACTTCTAAAATAGGTTATTTTAAGATACTTACCAAATATTTTTTTATATTAGTCAAATTAGCTTATAAACTAGTCAAATAACTTACTAACTAATTTATTGACTTTACCAAATACACATTACAACATTGTTAATTTGTATTGATGAAATTAATTTATAAACTAGTAAAATGAATTATAATTAATTAGTATTTAATTATCAAACACTTTCTAAAACATTAGTTAAGATATATAATAATATATTAATTACTTTTACAATCTACACTTAATGGTTGTAATATAACTTTTTTTATTAAGATGAAACAAATAATAATGTACTTTAACTATATATATATATATATATATATATATATATATATGTAACCATATATTATTATTATTCTTATTATTTATTTAAAAAATATTTGTCTCTAGCTTAAGTTATTTTGTTTATGTGGGTGTTGTGTTTTGGTTGAAAGTGGATAGGTATGTGGAACCTATTTTTCCGTTAGCTTTCTCTTCATGTTCCTTATCTTTAATACATCTAATACTATGTTATCCACCTTATTAATAATTTCTATTTTATTTTTGACTTTGGACTCAATTTCTTCATGAAACACAGTGATACTATGATTATAAAGAAAAAAATTGTGTCAGACTGTTCATCGAAATAATAAATGAATAGAACTGTATTTCCATGTTGATGTGCTGTGTATGATTTTTTTAATTTTTGTTCATTTATTTTTTTAGAACTGTATTCAACATGACAAGAGTGTTGTTTTTTTCTTTCATTTTTTTAAAAATTAAGTAGAATAAAAAGTGATTACTGCTATTTAAAAAAAAATATATAGAAGTAGTTTACGTAAATAAAAATCCATGATAAATAATCCAAAAAATTAGCATTCAATTCCCCAATAAATAAATTCCATCTAGTGTCTAGCTTCCCATAACAAGTTAACAATATTATTGCTTCTTTTATACAGATCTCTCTCTTGCAAATTTATATTATTGTCACTATCAATTACTAACAATAACGTCATCATTGATTGCGTAATCTTGATTTTTGTTGAGTACATAAATTAATGCAACCATAATAATACCAATGTATTTTTGCACATTTTGTAACTATGTTTCATCTTTTCTTCAACACTTCAAGTGGCATTAGAGGAAAAATAGCTTTTTAAAAAAATGAAAAGAAGATTTCAAGTAAATTAATGAGAAAAATATAAAAAAAAATAAAAATCTATAAACTTATTGTGAGATAAACTTTGGCTGAACTAACTCGTATAAAATAAGTTGAAAACTACTGAAATAAAACATGCCTAAAAAAATATTAATCATAACCACTTTACATGACACAATAGTTCTATATAAAATAAAAATAGAGTGTTTATGAGATAGTATGAAATGAGTCTAGTTATGTTTTTATGCTGTCCAAATATTTTATAAGACCAATTTTTATTTCAGAAAGTCGAATCTATTCCTAAAATAAACCTTCTTAATATATCGGTATAAAGAACCCAAAAAAAAAAAATTTCTGATATTAATACCTATATTAAATAAATTATCAATACATTTGCTTAATGTCTATATTCATCAATACATTTATTTTCTTCGCTATAAATATGAAATTTTCAAAATTCATAAAATCACTTTAAAACTTGTAGTTATTTCATTTGTTTTATAATCTTTCAAAGAGACCTTAGAGTTACCATAAAAGTTTGAATCACAGCTTGCGAGTCAGATTCAAACTATAACAAATTTCATCATTTCAAATTGGAATAACTGCAATAAATTCAACAAACAAATTGCATTAGTAACACCATTAAAAACAATAAAAGCACTAATAAACTTACTAGTTGAACCTCTAAAAAGACCAGTACTAGCAGAAAAGTCCAAACAACTCCTACCAGTTCCATTATTGCCTTTGGACTGTTTCTTCCTGCACCTCCATTCCTTCTTCTCTCACCTTTATAGATTTTTGTATTTCCAAAAATGCCCCTTAATATTATTCCGGATTACGTAATTCAAAAGTTATTTTTTAAATTTATAATTAGCTTCCAGATTACATAATCCGGAAGCATTTTTTCAGATACATTATTATTTTCTAGATTACATAATCCAGAAATCTTTTTTAGCTTTCAGATTATGTAATCCGAAAGCTACTCTATGAGGATGGTACAAAAAGGATAAAAATATATGTTCATGTTGTATATGGAGATTGTATATGGAGGTGACAGAAAAAGATATGGAGATGCAGGAAGAACAGTCTTGCCTTTGGTATAACAAGATTTTGGTTTTTTCCAAACGACATTCACAATTTAAGGTGCTTATTACAATGTTTTTCAATATTGAAGATTTTAAGAATTTAAAATTTCTGGAAAGAGTTAAACATAATGTACATAGTCAAGAAACTAGATAAAGCAATATCAACTTTAAACCTAGTGATAATATGTGATATGTCCAAAAAAAACCTTTAAAAATGAAAAATGAAGTCAAACAAAATAACATTTCTCATAATTAAAAGTTTAAAAAGAACTTGAAAACAGTTTGTTTTTTTTTCAAATCAAAATGGCCTTGAAACTTTAAAATCTTTCAGCTGTGAAGTACTGTTCAAGTCATCAGCTCAGTTGGAAATGATAAGCGTAGGCTTCTTATACACGATGTTTACTTTACAAATCAAACAAAAACACACTACATAAGACATGTATAGTTGTATACACCCTCATCAATTAATATTCGTGCCTCCAAAAGATGCACCAACATTACTGAAGGGGAAGAGTTGCAGAACATCAATGATATTGATATTCTCCGTTTGAAACATAAATCATCAAAAGAAATTAAGTATCAACTCTAAGCAACAGACCCAAAATATTCTTGCAAGAACTGATAAAGCTCTTCTGCAACCAAAGCAGGATACTCCTCTTGTGGAAGAAGAGCACCTGGTACTTCCACAAACTTGCTCACCCCTTTAGCTCCCTTAAGAGCTTCCATCTCAGCCTTGGATCTCTTAGGAGACCCTTTGGTTGATAGAACCAGCACTGGTGTCTTTCCCTCCAGAGCTGCAAAGAGTTCGAGGAACTCCTCGCGGGATGTAACCGGATCTAACTGACCAGTCAGGAATGCAGCCGGCAAGTATCTCGCTCCTTTTTGTTTTGTCAATGCATATCTGCTTTCCACAATTCCTGGAGTCACATTTTCAGGATTGGCATATACATGGGATTTGTACTGTGATTGGATTGCGTTCTCGTTGCTCACGAGCATATTATACATCATCCAGCCAACTGCAGGAGCCTTTAAGGTACCCCTTAGAAAACCATACCTGTGAGGTTCATGAGGAAGAGAGAAATATAAATATATATCATTTACGTTGTAAAACAAGGTAAGGAGGCCGTGTCATGCATAGCTCTTTGAATATATATCAATGAGAATTATACAGAAAACCAAAATTGGTGGAGGAAAAATTGGAAGTTCTTTTAAGAGCCACAGCATATTACATTGTTACTAAGAGCGTGGAGTTACTTTCACCACAGTTGTTAGAGTCGCAGGATTTAAAATTTGAATAGCTTAAATCAAGAAGATTGTAAAGGCTAACAAGTCACATCGTGAAGTGAATCTCGCAAATGTTTGAGGTTTGAATCATGAAATATATGCTAGATCATGAAATATATGCTCGAGCCTGTGTGATTTCATATCATCCACAAGAATCATTCGATTCTACAAGTCTTTATTACTGCTGCTTATGTTTTCACCAATTCTCATCCAAAAAATAAATGTAAGTTGTATAAATATGAAAAAGAACTAAAGGAGCACAATTGAATACACCTTATTTGATTATTCAATTGATTTTTCTGTAAAAAGAGGCTTCACAGCACTCACTCCTAGAAAACCTGTTTGGCTATTCCATTACTCAATTTTTATTCTTCTAAAACAGAGTCTTCACAGAGTAACTAATTCTATATAACCTTATTAGGTTATATCGTTGCTTTGTTTACATTGTTTCAAAATATAGGCTTCATGTTGTCTCCTTATGTGGTTCCTAAGGCAAAGTAAGGGAAGAACATTGCACTGTTTTTGGCAATAGATTACACACCACACCACACTAATTATAGTTGAATGAATGTCTCTTTCAAACAACGTGGGCCACTGTTCTTGGGATGAGTACAATACTATACCACTGTGTTGTGGGTATTTTATTTATTAGTTTCTACATCAGTTGATAGTGAGACTTGGTTATGACTTTGTGAGACCTATGGTTACAATATGAATTGTTTACTCAATTCCCAATTTAAGATTATTACATTGAGCACCAATGCACCATACATCATTTATCATTTATACAATACATTTCAAAGCTTTTTTCATTTATTTTGATAAATCATGCGTTTCAATATCATTTACAAGTTACAACTCAAGGTTCAAGAATCAGCTAGACAGTTCACAAAACTACATTTGATACAAACAGAAATAATAAAAAACAGCACTGCATCCTTCTACTGCCTCAACAATTGCAACGAAATTTAGGTGAAGTTAAATTATATTAAATTTCATTAAAAAAATGTTTAAGCTCGGTGACTTAAATTTATTTTCCTCAGTAGAAACCAGAAAGCAATGTGAAAGTAAGCAGCAAGGAAAAATTATGTCCCCTAAAAAAGAGAGCATCAAAGTACCTTGTTTCCATGCTCGAATCTCGACCAAACACAATAGGAAGGGGACCAGCCCAAGTTGGTGCAACAGCAGCTATTGCTTTGGGCTTCACCAGACCCTTTTTTGCAGCACGGGCCACTATAGATGCAGCATGCCCTCCCCCAAAAATTATCAAATCGTTTTCTAGTTTAACATGAATTATGTTAGTCATGAACATTAATCAATACAAAGGCAGATTATATTCAACTGCTCATGCAAACAAATACACATTCTAGAAAAAAATAACTCCAACACAAGACAATTAATGGGTAAACACAAGCATACTTGCCCCAACAATTCACAAATGCATCATATTAGATACTAGATATAACCAAAGAAGAAACATGGTACCACGAGAAAATCTACTTAATGGAAAAAGTATTTCCTAGCTTTGGAGTAAAAAGCTTCTTGTTTTCATAAAAACAGAAAGAATGAAACAAACACTCTCAACAACCTTAATCTTCCAAATTCACCAATAAAAAAAAGAACAATAAGAACACCAAAAGCCTTAGAAGCCGCAAGCCGGTAAGGACTTATATCTTAAAAAACCAACATAAAGAATAACTTAACAAAATTTGTCAAATATATAGTCCAATGCACTGACAGTAGATTTCTCATATCCAACAATTAAAGGGGGAAAAAGAGAAAAACAAAACAAAAGCCTTAGAAGCCTAGTAAGTAGGTAAGAAATTAATTTTAAAAAGGAAAAATAAAAGAATAGCTTAGCAAAGTTTTTCAAACACATAAATATTATTCTCTACACTAAACTAAACAATTGTGCATAAAGAAACAAATTGAAATTGCCCAAAACAAAGTAAATCGTGAAATTCATTATAAGCAAATATTCTTACAAAAAGATGAATAATAACTGCAAGCCCAAATTTCAAAACTAGAAAGATTAACCTAACGTTAACTGTTAAGTGAAAATTATTACAAAATAGAATGCCCCTCCACAAGTACCTGGTTGTTTTATGGGACTATTTGGTGAATTGATGAAATCAACCAGAAATTTTTCTAAAACATCAGCATTGTAATCCATCTTTGGCCGATCAGAATAACCCAGGCCCGGCCAATCAACAATAGTTGCACGCCAATTGGCATTGCCATTACGCTGAACAATGTCTCCAGCCACTAATCTCCATTCCTCAACAGTGCTGACATCAGAAATGGTTGGCATCATCAAGATATTTTGGGAAGGCTCCGGGCTCTCCTTTACATGCTCCTCATAATAAATGTTTATAAGATTGTCCTTGAATTTCCATTGCCAATTACTAGTCTGATGGATAAAGAAAATACCATTATGTGTGAGGCAACAGAAGTGATTGCAAATTACAACATGACTTTGATATTTTCTCTCAATTAAACAAGCATCCAAATTCCAAGCAGCAATTGTTAATAATCGAATGAGAAGACAATTGCTTTTAAAATCCAACAAAGAAAAACCAATAGAATGAATGTTTATTATATTAACCAACCATGTAATGAACATCTGAATTTCTGATAAACTGAAGTCTTCTTTCTGAAATCCTAGTAAAACACTAAACCTAAATAACACTCAAAGTTTCTTACTTTAACCTTTTAAATTGTGAAAGTGAGTGTTGTTAAATGAGTGAAAATAATCTTCCACGAATTCAATACAATAATTTAACAAAACCGAGAAAGTAATTTGGAGAACACAATTAGTAAAATGAAATAAAGCCATTGACAGTTAGAGGGAGAAGTTATTCTGACCTTCAAAGGGGAGGATTTGTCGTTGGCAGAGACATTAGAATAATCGAGAGTAGTTGAAGCCCGAATTGTTAAGGGGTTAAGGACTCTGACAGAGTAAGGGTTATAGGGTGCTCGAATTTTGGAGTAAAGGTTAAATCTTGGAGAAGAGGGAGGCATAAATGTTGAGTAGAGAGCCATTGGAGAATGCAGCAGAGCTTCGATGAATGGTGGTGAAAGCTGAAAATGAAAAATTGAAGACCTAATGTTTAAGGACACCGCAGAAAATGCTGACCCTGGAGTCGATGAGATTTTTGGTTGGTGGTGGTAAAATCAGTAATCAAAACTATGCTTGCTGGGTTCATAATTGTATTATTACAGTGTATTTTTAAAAATGAAAATAACTTTATTAAAATCGTCGATAACAAAATATAAACTTTCTAAAAACAATAAGATAAATTTAAAATTGTGTTAGTTATCTTCTTTAAAAAAATTACTTGGTCCCTAAAAATTCTACAATAAACTTGAAAATTTCTAGAAGACATTTAAATAGTTTTTGCAAAATTTTATAAAAATAATCGATTTTAATAGACGTGCAGTTACTTTATTTTTGTGTCAAGCAATTGCATCGGAAAACAGTTTTGTGGGTGATCTAATCACAAATTATTATAAGTATGATTTTATTAAGATAGAACATTACTTACTCTTTTTTTTCAAAATGATATCTTTTCCTTTTACAATAATGAGATCTGAACTTAAATTTTGTATAAATTATTAATCTCCCACCATTAAATGGGTGATATTTGAATTCCAATGAGTTAAAATAAACATGAATTATATATTTTTTTAATTTTTAATAAATTAAAATAAAATAATATATATATATATATATATATATATATATATAAATTATTTCTCACTAAGGGGCCTTACAATGTTGCCATGGATTATAAACATTATAATTTATTAACGGCAACTTCTTCCTGCACCTCTACATTCTTCTTCCTGCACCCCTATATTTTCTGAAAAGACGGTTTTGCCGTCTTTAAAAAATGACTTTTGGATTCTTCTTTCTGAAATATTTCCAGAACATTATTTTCGGAACGTGTTTTAATGTATTCTAGATTCATCAATCAGGAAATAAAAAAAAATATATTCTAGAAAAGCTATTTTAGAATGATTTTTTGTTTTCCAAATTTCTTATTCAGAAAATATTTTTTTTTTTACGGAATCATTAATCCAGAAACAACCAAAACTGTGTAAAGGATAATTTTGGTATTTTTTAAGAATGTAGGGGTGCAGGAAGAAGAATGTAGAGGTGCAGGAAGAAGTTGCCTTTATTAACATTCCATCCAAATCGATTTTGTACACTATTAAGGAAATATATAGCCCTTTACAAATGTCCACAATGGATTTTATATTTCTTTCATAAAAGATTAGGTGTATATAAAAATAATTTTGTATTAATAATATTATATTATGTAATTAATATAATTCATTCAGTTTTCAAAGTTTGAGGTTGACATGCATAACATAGATCATGCTTAAAACATAATTGGTCATGTTAATTTTATGGAGGATTACAATCAATTAATGAATAAATTACGGCTATGCCTAATTGATTATAATGTATAAATAATTTAAAAATAGAAAGTTAAATGTTTTTCAATGTAATAATTTTAAATAGAAACTTATTTTGCTTTTTTTTATTCTTTTCGACTAAACAATTTATCGAACAAATATTTAATTTTTCTTTAAACCAAAAACCTTTATCTTTTTATATATTTTTTCTTTTCCTTTCTCATCTACATACTTTCTTCTTCCTCCCATCTAAACAAAGACTTAATTATTATAAGTGAAGATTAATAGATGATTAAAAATCACTACAAATAATAAGAGAGTTCATTTTAATGAAATGAGTTGAATGTTTTTGGATAGATTATAAGAAGCAAATATATTTTATGGAAAAAATTATTAAAATATATTTTAACAAATTTTGCACGCAAACTTATAAATAAACTCGTTTTTTTATTACATTAAAACGTATTTGAATAAGTAATACACTTCAGTACTTCAATGAGTTAATATCTTATTACAAGAGAATTTGTTTATAGGTTCGTTGCGAAACGTGCTAAAATGAGCTAAAAATACTTACGGAGATCATAAGCTACTTTAATAAAAACAAGTTTAATTTTATGTCAAAATAGTTAGCATAAGTTTAATTTCTTATAAACTCTTTTAATTGTTCCTAAACGCTTATTTAAATTATTTAACCAAACTTGACCATTGATATTTGCAGTTTACTTTTATGTTAGTCCATGTCACCTGCACCAGAAAAAGTAAGAAAAAAAGAATATAGATTAAGTAAAAATAAAGAAGATTCTTAATGTAGCATATTAGCATATATTTGCTCAGTCTGGCACATCAAAGAAGATTCTTAATGTAGCATATTAGCACAAATGTAGAATACAAAGGCTGCTGCCATAACTTGTGAGTGAAGTAACAATATATAATAGTGTCTGACCTTTTCTCTCCACAATTTCCTTTTGACGAAGAAAAAGAAAATATTAATTAGTCGATGGCTTATTTTTGGTGTCATCAACGATATCTTCCATATACTAATAGTATAAAGATAATCGAAATAGGTTTTTCTTCTTGAAACAAAAGATTCTTCATACAGAGGACTGATCAAACCGAATCAGCATCCTTAAAAACCTAACTGTCAAACTTTGTTGGTAATGAATGATTCGATTATGTCAATTCAACCATGGGCGCCAACCAAAAGGGCCAAAAAAAAAAGCCTAAAGACCAGTCATAAAAAAGATTTTTACCAAACTCATATGGAGAGGAACACTCTTGTTATCTTGTCTGCTTGCATTTGATGCATTAAGGGTGCCATAGAACTATATTCACTAAGTCGATGCAATGAATTGTGCCATAGTCACCAAGTGACCAAAGCTACAATCAGCCTCTCCCACCAAGAGACCGTTCATTCCGCTATAGTCACCAAGGGACCAAGTTCTGCTACTATAACAACTCTTAGCTACTTCTGCAAAGAATTGTCATTGATAATGGACCTGGCATTGCTCTCTGTTATATCCTATCTGCAATCATTGCCACTGAACTCCAATTCCCATGGCATGTTGGAGAGACCATTTGATGTTCCCATCAAATTTTGGTTTGGAGGTAGGTGCACGGTAACAAGGAGCAAGGGATCACGATATGGTGATCATTATCATAATAAAGAAATAAAGTTGATGGAAAATCTAAGTGGCATGCTAATTGGGAGGCCTTGAGCACCTTGTCCGTCAACGGCTTTAAACATTCCATGTTTCTTTGTCTCAGTGAGGGTAAACTGATGTTTTGACAATTACTTTTGTTGTGACCATAGTCGTTGTATTCTGAATACCTCAATTAAGTGTTGCTTCTCACTAGTTTGTATGACTTTGTTGGTTCATGCTTTTCACTTGTACCTTTTTGTCTTCCAATAGGTGTCTGGTACTACAGAGGAATGATGGTAGAAAAAACAGTAGTTATTGGCTAAATTTCTTCTCATTTAATGGGAATTAACCATTTCACCATACTTCACTGAAGGCAGTAAAACCATTAGACAGAACAACTAATGATTCTCTAGTAACCATTTTATTGGACCAACATGCCTCACACATCATGTATGTCAAGTTGATGTGGTGTCGTCCGCATTGAGCCATCCAGATCAGCCAATTTTGGTGAAAATCAAGAAACAATTGTGTATTTTCCCCATAAACGAAGGCAGTCAAGACAAGCTACTTGATCAATCACCAGTTACCAGTAATCTCTGCAAGAACAGAATCCATCTTTGAACGAGTGGAAGCGGCTTCTATCTCTCACAATGATTTCTACTCGATAAATTTTAGAAATCAGCTTCATCACGGTATGGCAATCCCCACAAACCCTCAGATTCTTCACAATTCTTAAAATCCTTCCTTTGGGAAGTTTTGCAATTCCAAAAGCTGCAGCAAGCTTCTCACTGTGCTTAGAAACTGAATCTTCTTTTTCTTCCTCTTCAATATCATGCAGAACACTCCTTAGCTGTGGCGCATAACCTGCTTCTACTCTGAGTCTCAACATTATTTCCCTCAGTTTTTCATGAGCCTCTTTTGTGACCTCGTTGGGCTTTTCACCTGCCACAAAACAATAAATGACCTTGTCAATTTCTATCATGCTCCTGCCAGGAGTTTTTTTCATGCTATGTTCAGTCATGGTTCTTCTGATGCTGGCAACATCCTTCCATTTCCCTGCAACGGCATAAACATTTGAGAGTAGTACATGGTCACCAGAGTTGCCTGGGTCCATTTCAGCCAGTCTAGCTTTCACAAGCTCTGCCAATTCAATATTACCATGAATGCTACAAGCCCCAAGGAGTGTCCTCCAAATGATAGCATTAGGAGAAACTGGCATTTCACATATAAATTCATAGGCCTTCTGCAACCTAGCAGCTCGACCATACAGATCAACCATGCAACCATAATGCTCAATGGCAGGTTCGATACCGTACAAATTCTTCATCTTAGAAAAAAAACCATACCCTTCCTCAACCAAGCCACTATGGCTACAAGCATATAGTAGTGATATAAAAGTAATACCATCTGGCCTAACTCCAGACTCTTCCATCTCATGGAAAAGCTGTATTGCCTCCTCTCCATAACCATGCATAGCAAGCCCTGCTATTATCGATGTCCAAGAAACAATGCTCCTTGCCACTGGCATATTCTGAAAAACCAACCTAGCCATAGCCACATTCCCACACTTGGAGTAGGTATCTATGAGAGCATTATTCACAGAACCAACACAAAGAAACCCAGCTTTCTCCACAAACCCATGTAAAATCTTCCCAAACTCAAACGCCCCAGCCTGTGCACAAGCAGACAGCACCCCAGTGAGGCTCACCTCATTTGTCCCAATTCCCTCGCGCAGTAACTCCCTGAAAAACCCAAAAGCCTCGTCAAAACAACCATTATGAGCAAACCCAATAATCATAGTGCTCCAAGAAACCTCATCTCTAAGAGGCATATCACAAAAAACTCTCCTCGCCAACCCAAGCTCACCTGCCTTGGCATAACCAGCAAGCATGACATTCCACGAGGTCAAATTCCGAAGAGGCATCCGCCCAAACACGTCCCCCGCGCCTTCCACGTCACCACACCTGAAAGCCGCAGTGACAGCAGCGTTCCATGCGACGACGTTTGGTTCAGACATTTTATCGAACACCCGTCGGGCGGAGACGGAGTCCCCGCATTCGGCGTACATGCTGATCAACGTTGTCCCAACGAAGATATGGGTGTCAAAGCCGTGGTGGAAAGCTTGAGAATGCAGCTGAATGCCGGGTCTGAGTTGGCGAGAGTTGGCGACCCCTTTGAGGACGAAGGCGAAAGAGAAGCTGTCGGGGGAGAGGGAGGGTTGGCGACGCAGTTGGATGAATGGGTGGAGCGAAAGGAGAGGGTTTTGGGAGAGAGAGAGTCCGCGAATGAGGGTGTTGTGCATGAAGGTGTCGGGGTTGGGGAAGTGGTGGAAGAGCCTGAGCGAGTAGTGGAGAGCATCGGAGATGGAAACGGCACAGTGAAGGAGGAGTCTGCCAAAGACAAAGGGGTCTGTGTGAAGACCGCTTTTCAAGATGTGCCCGTGGATTTGCTTGGTGCGTTTCAGGTTGCTGCACTTCCTAAGCACTGAAACAACCCATTCTTCTTCCATTCCCTCCCCCATCATTCAACCACATGTTCGTAGTAATAAATCGAGATTGACCTTTGCAACAACATTTTTTTCTTTATCAAGGAAGAACATGATTTAAAAAATTATTCTTTAATGGAGATTTAGAGGAATAAGTACATATGAACTTTCCACCTGGAATTAGCCTCATTACCACTTGTAGAAGAGAAATTTGTAAGTTGAAAAAAGTAGTTGCATGGATTAAAACAATTTCCAAAGGCATTGTTGATAGATTCTCTTCAATAAGAACTTTTTTTTGACATAAGCAAAGTAAGTTGGATCATACTTTATTTTTAAAACATGACATAAGCAAAGTAAGTTGCATCATACTTTGTTTTTAAAACATGTTCTCGTCGATTGACTCAGTCACTATTAACTTTAAGGGCAGGTGATGACTCCTTCTATTTGAGTGGATTTTGTGC
Source organism: Phaseolus lunatus (assembly GCA_013389735.1). Taxonomy (NCBI): domain Eukaryota; kingdom Viridiplantae; phylum Streptophyta; class Magnoliopsida; order Fabales; family Fabaceae; genus Phaseolus; species Phaseolus lunatus. The sequence continues at coordinate 31,462,815 of CM023859.1, forward strand.
TCTCAAGAGTGCCTCCGTTGAAACGAAGGGAGCCTTACTTATTGACTGCACTCCGACCATCAAGTCAGTATTGGATTAAGAAATAATGAGTAAGTAAAATAGTTCAAGCTTAGAACTGCGTACATTTTTAGAGTTCTTACCACCCTTTTTATAGGCTATATCTAGGTCAACTCTTTGTCCCACGGAAACCTTTCCTTAAGTGGAATTAGGGTTGTCACTAAGGCATCTGTTGCGCGTTGCACATGCTTATCGCAGTCGCCGCACCGAACCTTTCTTTCCTGGAGTGCGTAGTCTTAACAGTATGGCCGTCAGGGTACCAACTCATGCACCAGCACTGCGGGGCCATATGTTCTGTAGGTGCCCTAAGTATTCATGTGTCATGCATGCTACCTTCCCTGGAAACCCTAACCCTCATGGGCCTTAACGCCTCCAAGGAATACTTACTCGTGCTAGCCCTGAACACGCTATACACACTTCATGCATTGATACTCTCATGAATTTAGGTCTTTACTGTTCTAGATGGTATCATATTATTATAATTGGGGCCCACCTCCGTGGCCCAACTTCACAACTGGGGCACCGACATCCGATGTCAACAATACCGATGTTCACCTGTGCCGAGGCCCGAGGTCAGTACAAAACATAAAGTAAGAAATGTAACAATCTTAATTGTATATATTGATTATATGATTTTTACTAGGAATGATATTTACTAAAAGAAAACATTGAAAGAACATTGACTATTAAATTTGAGATTAAGGACATGTGACAAATTAAATATTTTCTTTGGAATTGAGGTGACAAGGTCAAGGAATTGTTCTCTCAATGAAAATATGTGTTAGGTCTTTTAATTGAAACAAGTATGTTTACTTATAAACTAGAAGAAACACCCATAGAAATAAATCATAAGTGTGGAATTTAGGGTTTAGGGAACCCTAAACATATGAATGTTGTTTGATCAAATTTTATAAGAATGTTCTAAGCAAACGACTGTTGGTCTTAAAAAATTATGTATTTAACATTGAATAATAATTAGGTAGTGGTCAAACAACCAAAAAATCTACATTTGCAAATGGAAAGTTTAGATAAAAATTCAATTGTTTGAGTGAAGTTGGGTATGAACAACATTCATTACAATTAACATTTTTTCTTCAAAAGGATCAAGTGAGAGCAATAATTCCAACTTATAGAAGCTAGATCATAAAAGAAGCAAAATTCTCCTTTATCAATTTGTAAATCCTTGAAAATCCACTCCGTAGGACACTAACTTTTATGACCACACATTTTTCTCTTTTCATTTTACTAAAGCCTTGGTTATTTTTTACCTTGACATTTTTTTACATGAGTAAAAAGTCTTATTAACAATTTATAACTTACACAGAATAACAATCCATTTCTTAAAATAATACCTAATCACAAAATGCTACTTAAACAATAATACATAAAAGTCCATAGGCAAAAACAACAAAAGAGGTTCTTAGGACATATATGAGGATGATGGAGAAAAACTTGCAAAGAAAACTTAGCACCAATCTTTTGAGGGATTTGAAAGTGAGTATGCACAATATGTTCACACACCATGTGCAAAAGTGGAATTATGGGGAATAGTTTAGGTGTATACACATTATTATGGATTAAAAGTGTTATAAAAGAGTTGAGAATTGAATATGTACAATCTATGAACCTTCATTTTAATGACAAGGTAATCATTAAAATCATAGAAAACTCAATACAATATAATTGCATACTGATTGTCATTTCATCAAGAAGAACCTTAACCAAAACATAGTACAATTTTCTTTTATCAAATCAAAATGTCAACCACAAAAGTTGTTCCAACAAAAGAGTTTCACGGTACATAAAGTTAAACGTTATATCCAACTTGAATAAGGTATTATCTATAATTAATAAAATATATATTTTGTTGTGGACAAAACTTACTATTTCATACTTGCGCCAGAAATACTTGATTTCCCATATTTATTTATTATAAAATATATTTGTTTATGTATAAAACATGTAAAATCGTGCATATAAGAATAAGTATTATAGTATATTATTTAGATACTTTTATTTAACACAAACATCGCACAAGCATTTCATTGATCATCACTTGCACAAGATCATGGCTATCAAAGCCATACAACCCAACAATTATATTGCAGTAGGCCATAACATTGGAGTCACGCCCAAATTCAAGTATGTTGCAAAGAAGTTAGAGAGGAGCAAGAGGCCTAAAAGTTTTACATAAGGATTGATCCTCATGATGTAGGTATATACATCAAATTCCACCCATTTGTCTCATATCCTCATCTTTCTGGCGTCATTGTATTTATATTTCATGAGAATTGATGTAGTCAAAACTTTTTAATTTTTATATGTAATAATTTGATTTTAATTAAAAGATGAGTTGATTTGTCATCTTTTGTATTGGATATCATATTTTAAACTTTTCACTTATAACTTCTCATAATTTGTTTAATTTCATTCTATCAAAATGAATAATGTTCCATTATCATAAAATAAAATACTCAATATTATTAGAGAGTTGTTTGATTGATATAAACAAAATTATAATAATATTAATATCCAATCCATTAAGTTTTTTTAATTTCTATTTGTTATAAATTTAACTTTTTTCTTATTTGAATAAAAGTTTATTGAAAAAAAATGAAATTTATTACAATATTTTCTATACACTTTAAATAATTAGTCTCTATATTTTTAAGAAAAAAGAAAATATACTTAAAATATAAGTATACGTACTATTTTACTTATTTTAATTAGAAGTGATGAGGTGGACTTAGAGTATGTCATCAATTTGACATAATTTGGCACTTTCAGCCTAAACAATATGATCATCTTGTTGACTTTTAAAAGTACGGTGATGATCTTTGTTATTATCATTCTTGTTTATTTTGAATTGAGAATTAAAGATATTATTATTTTATTTAACTTTTGTTTGTTTCATTAATTAAATATAATATTTTATTATTGAGAGGAGTTGTAAAATGAAATTAGGAGAATTAGAACTATTAACCTATCCTAACTTGTTTTAATACATTTGGAATGAACTTGAACTGAAATAGGTTAATGAAATAGGTTAGTCTCCTTGGTCATACTTAATTTTAATAAAATTATATATTTTAATATTATTAAATTACATTGTTTAAACAATCTTCTATAAGATGTCTAATACCATATTATTTTACTATAAGTTTTCATCAGTTCAAATTTTATGGAGTTATGAGAAAATGTTATAATAATTTGTAAGATTATTATTTTTTTTGTAATTTTAGTTTTTTCAAACAAAAGAAAAAAGTGCTTAATGTGCATCTAAAAAGAATGTGAATATGTAATAGAAAGTAGTATTTGTTTTTCTCTCTTCTCAAAATTTGGGAGTAACTGGGGAGTCAAGATTTTGAAGAAAAAAGGCCACCTAAGCATTAAGATCAATCCCGTCTCCGTACCGGAGCGGCGGCGGAGAGAGGAGATGGAATCGGCGGGGGAGTGGCTGGAGAAGGCGCTGGTCGAGTTGTGCTCCAAAATTGAAACTGGTTTAGGTTTAGGTTTGGATCAAGAGATCATCAAAGGCCTTGTTTCTTACTGCGACCTTGCTCAGCCACCAGACGCCAAAGAGTACCTTGATGTAATTCTATTATACTTTACCAACGATAACCATTTTATTTTGTGAAATTTTGATTCCTATTGCTTCGAATCTGTTATCATTTTATTTATTATTTTAAAATTTATTCTGCAAGTGATCCAAATCACAGATCTTTTCACTATCTGGAAATTTAGGATATTAGGGTTCAACGTTATCGTATTACAATTATAATTAAATTAATCACTTATACTTGAAGTTTAAGGATTAATTGTTTTGAATATCCTTCCAATGCATTCATTTTAACTCTGATTAGGTTTATCTTTATCTTATTTTCCTTGCAGAATATAATTGGTCAGGAAGCAGGGAAAACCGTGATTGAAGAGTATTTACGGCGAAGGGGTTATTCAGAGTTCAGTGCCAACTCAGATGTTCCAACTACCAAATTACATGCTTATGTCAAACCACCTTCTGTGGAGACATCAGCTAGTGGAACTAAGAAATCGTTTAGAGCATCAAAAGCATCAGGCCGCAGCCATCAAGCAGAACCCAGCAAGAATGTGATTAGCAGCAATCAGGAAAATCAGACTCCAACTGTTGGAAGTGAGTCAAGAACGTCACAAAAGGGAAACCAAGTGAATTCCAAAAAGAAGAAAGCTGGGAAAGTTGTTTCACTTGCTGAGGCTGCCAAAGGGTCAATTGTGTTCCAGCAGGGAAGGCCATGCTCTTGTCAAGCACGTCGACACAAGCTGGTCAGCAATTGCTTGTCCTGTGGCAAAATAGTTTGTGAACAAGAAGGAGAAGGGCCTTGTCATTTTTGTGGTGCACTTGTGTTGAGAGAGGGAAGCTCGTATGCCGGTCTGGAAGAAAGTTTGCCTCTCTTGTCGGATGCTGAGGCTGCTGCTGAAGCTTATGCAAAAAGGCTTGTAGAATATGACCGGAACTCTGCAGCTCGTACAACAGTTATTGATGACCAAAGTGACTACTATGAGATTGATGGAAACAGTTGGTTGTCAAAGGAGGTATTCTATTGTGATTATGACTTGTAGTTGTTGCTCAAATGTGATAGTTGTATTATGAGTTATGATGCATTTGAGAATTTCTTTTGTCATCTTTCTTTAGGAAAAAGAACTGTTGAAGAAGAAGCAAGATGAGATGGAAGAAGCTGAACGAGCCAAACGGAATAGAGTTGTAGTGACTTTTGATCTTGTCGGCCGCAAGGTTTATATTATTAACCATATGGTTTTGCCTAAAGTTACTAGTTGGATTTGCTTCAGCATGAATGTGTAGAATAATTTGAAACAAACGTTTCTTGTGTGATTATTTCCTGGTATCTACAGATGTATATCAAGTTATTATGCTTGTTCCATTTATTATTTTGATGTTATTGCATATTGCAAGTTATGGTTTGTGCAGAATGGAAATCTTGAATGTGTCATGCAAAAGTCCTTCCAATATGTTATCCATTGTCTTACATACCTTCACCTTTTTTCCCATTGTTGTTGCTTGTATGTATAATAAGTAGCCTTCGTATGCTCTTTAATCCTGCTATTATGCAGAGTGCCTGTTTTTCATTTTGGACTCTGATTTATATCTTGCAGGTCCTTGTGAATAAAGACGAAGTTTCAGAATTGCATTCTGAAAATAGAATATTACGTCCACAGGATGAAAGGGAAGTCAACCGTATCAAACCAAACCCAACTCTTAAGTTTCAACCGGTTTTTGTGGACCTGGGCTTTAGTAGGAAGTCTGCTAAAGATAAGCAATCACATAAAGGTATAAGCAAGGGCTTGTGCTTAGAGATTACTGGAAGAGTGCAGCATGATAGTAATGACCAGAAGTATTTTATGATGGAAAACCAATTGGCAACAGCTTCAAATGAAAATGTTTGGCATGTATCTTCGGGAAATGGAGAGCAAATGGAAGCTCATGGTGAATGTTTACCGAACTATGATAAATAAAGGGCCTTATCCAGCTTTTACTGATTATTATTACACTTTCATTTGTTTTCTCCCATTTTCTTTTTTTATTTGCTCGTATAAGCCATGAAATTAGTGGTTCCAATTACCTTTTTCAGAAAGAAGTTCAGAATTCTAGGCAATGTTATTTTTGTTTATACAATGTTCAGATATTATGTCTTAGAGTAACTGTCTTAGTGTATCTTCATGTTTCCCCTTGCCTGGCTAGACAAGAGTACCTCTCTATGACGAACTATTGATGAAGGGATGGTGTCTGATTTTTTAAAGTTGCCTTGTTGGAGAGAACCATTATAATCACAGATTGGAATCAGCAAATGATTAGTGAGTTACAAACACGTTATTTTTTAGGTAGAAGTGGTTACAAAATCTAAGCAACTAATCATTTATTGAAACATCTCTTTATATTTAGAAAAATATACTCCGAAATAAAGAAAGTGTGTATTGATTTTCAATAACGCGCAGTGAGAAATGCAAAAGTCTGATAATAGTATCCTTCAATGATAAAGAGCTTCTGAACTAAACCAATTTTCTTTAGTTTTGTCACAGTTTGTATTTGTGCCATTGTTAATATTTTTATTGTTGTATGTGAATTAAGTAATAAATTTAAAATCTCGAAAGAGTGAGACGAATTTATGAATTAATTTGTTTTTCTCTGAACGACTAAAAAACTAAAATCACTTTCTGATTTAATTGAATCAATTCTCTTCTTCTTAATTCAAATCATTTCACATTTTACTCTCTTTTCCTTCTTTTCTACTTCCTCAAATCTATTATTTAATCCAAGCAAAACATTTTTTTTTTCAAATCTATCATTTAATCCAAACAAAACATTTTTTCACTCTCAAATTCATCATTTAGTCCAATCAAAGCATTAAGAATGAATATAATATACAGCGGATATGTTGATTGATGTGGTAACTAGTAATGAATGCTAAGTCTTTTTTTATAAGTATTCTGATTATACCAAAACTTTTATTCTTGAAAGTGATATATAAAAAAAAAAAGGATTTTGCTTTTATCGGATGTATTGGGAACCTATAAATGATTAATTATATAATTTGAATTAACAACTATTGGAACAACGATTTTTTTTTTTAATTTAATTGGTGGTTTTATGCAGATATATACTTAGGATATTGTTATAAAATTCAAATCTAATTTATTTAATCAAAAGTATATTTTGAAAGAATGAGAAAGTATATAAATTAAAATATAATTAAATATGTTTCTTCATCTTTGTATTATAATATAAAATTAAATTTTGTCTCTAATTGAAATTTTAGACCTATTAAATACTTATATATTGAAATAAATTTTTATGGATGTTATTTGTTTAAATAAAAAATGAATTTTTAGCATGAAGTGTGTTATAATATTATAATATTCACATAAGAGGAATCATCATAAAATATTTTAACATCTTTAATATTAAAAATTTGTTTGTCTTATAAAAAAAACTTTTCAAAACTCATTCTAATAATTTTGCGTGAAAATACAAGTAACAAAAATATATTTAAATTTTAAAAATAAATCATTTGAAATGTGTTTTAGAAATTGCAACAACCGAATATTTGGGATTCATTATTGTTCCTAAAGAAAGGGGTTGAAATCGATAAAAATGAAACAAAGGCAATAATTAAGTGAAGACCTCAACACCTCAAATGAAACACTATTGCAATTTTTGTTAGGGAAGATAAATTATTTGAGAAGATTTTTTTAAAACTTGATATATGGAAAGACATTTATAGTCTCTTCTCTGTTGAAGCTAAAAAAGTAGATCGATTTTAAATGGGAGATAGTTGATGAAGAAGCTTTGGGGAAAATAAAAAATAGTACTGTCAATTTTCCAGTGTTGATTCTAGTGGATTAATCGAGACCTTTAAAACTGCATTTTTCAACACCGGCTACTTCCATAACTTTGTTGGCTTGAGAATATGAGAATGGAATGGAGTGTGATGTATATTATTTGACAAGAATTTTAATAGATACTCACAATTAACACACTCCTGTTAAGAAATTATATCTTTCCTTGTAATTCTCGTATTGTAAACTCAAATAAGACTTCAAACAATGTAATGTCTAAAACAGAAATGACGAACACAAAACTAGAAAAAAAACTATAATCTTAATATAAAACTTTTAATAATTTAATACTTCTTATATGACTATTTTCCCAATATAGAAATTGTGTTTTTTTGTCATAATATGCTTTTCATTTTAAATTTTTTTAGATTTCTTATATTTTTTTTAAACTCATGTTAAACATCAATATAAAATCTAACATCTCATAGGTTTTAGACTCCAAACCTTAAAAAATCATTTGAGGAATTTCATTTTAATTATATGTGAAATATTGGTAATAAGAAATCGAGTATATTCAAAATTGAATATGGAATATTTGACTATTTTTAAGTTATTATAAAACTAATTAATAAAATCTACATTGTTATAGTGATAAAAAAAACCAGTTTGAACTTCTTTTTAGAGATTAAATATTTTAATGTAACGTGTTTTATAGATATGATTTTAGCCAATGTATCAAAACCTGACATATTTAAATTAAAAATAATAAACATTACTGGTTTAAATAAAAATAATCAACAATATTTATTTATTTTTCATTTAGAAAATATGTATAGATAAAAATAATCGAAAACAATATTAAAATTAGAAAAATGTATTATCAAATTAAAATGAATAATAGGTATTATTACAGAAGTGATAGTTTTAAAGTTTAATGTTTTTTAAAAGTCTTGTAAAGAGTTAGTAAGATAACACTCTTTTAAAACAATTAAACCAAATATGTACCTAATGTTCCACTTTGATTTTTCAAAATTGCTTTGATTTTAAAAGTAGAATTTCGATAATATAATCTCTATAAAAACCCCAATTTTAATTATTTGTGATTGTTTAATATATCTGTACATTGATTTTTTTTTTTAAATTTCTTTTTAATGTGAGTTTTTCCTTTTACAAAATTCATGTATCCACGTCACCTTCCGCAAAATGACGAAAATACCTTCGATGTACACTTGTCCTGGGATAGCCTATTTATATTCGTCAGCGAGAATTTCGAGCATAAACCCGCAAAACCCTAACCATATTTCCCACACTTTTCACTTGGCTTCCTCTGCCACACCAAACAACCCCTCGCTTTTGAAAACGCGCGTTTCAGGCGAAGATGGTTGGCGACAAGACGAAGAAGTTGAAAATCGCAGAGAATTTGGAGGATACCATCGACGAAAAACTCATCCTCTCCATTGAGAAGTTGCAAGAGGTCCAAGACGAACTCGACAAGGTTTCATCATTTCCCATTCCACATCATCTTTCCACGCTAAACTCTCACTCATCGATTGAATTCATATTTTCCAGTTTTTTAGGTTTTCATCCTCCGTTTTAAACTGTTACGAAATTTACTGATTCCTATAATTAACGTAACGAAATTGAATTTTATGAATTGTGGATGCTATTTATGCTATTGTGCATTGACGATGAATTTGAAATTTACGCCATTGTGCATTGATTTTGAATTTTGTTGTCGTTGTAGATCAATGAGGAGGCGAGTGATAAGGTCCTCGAAGTAGAGCAGAAGTTTAATGAGATAAGGAAGCCAGTTTACGATAAGCGAAATGGGATCATCGTCAAATCTATTCCTGATTTCTGGTTAACTGCTGTGAGTTTCATTTTTTTTTTTCGTTTTGTTAATTTGATTATTGTTATGGCGGATAAAAAATTTAAAAAATTTGTTCGATTATCTTTGTTTTGCTTTTGCAGTTTATGAATCACCCTGCTCTTTGTGAACTTCTCAATTTAGAGGATCAAAAGGTTGACTTATCTCCTCATACACGCTCAACTTTCGCAATTATGTTAAATTGTCCTTCTTGATAGATTCGGTTTATTTATTTGCTTAAGGTGTTTTACCACTTTGTGAGGTTTACATGACAGTGCTTTCAATGCTTTTGTTCCGTTGATTTCTGATAAACCTGTTGATGAAGTTTAAATCATTTCTGGCACCCTTTGTTTCACCCTTTGTTTGTAGATATTTAAGTATTTGGGTTCTCTCGAGGTTGAAGATAATAAAGATGTCAAATCTGGGTACTCAATCACCTTTGTGAGTTATTCTTGCTCTCTTTCTCACCCTCTCACCCCCGAGAAAAAAACCCCTTGTATTTACTTAAGTGGTGCTATCCTTTATAGATGTGATTTAAAAGTCTCTACAGACAAAAATGACCAGTTGTTAATGACCTTTGAAGAATAGCCAGATGTTAATTCTCTACAGACAAAAATTTACTAGTTTTTGACTATTTTTTGTTCAGAATTTCAATCCCAATCCCTATTTTGAGAATACAAAGCTTACAAAGACTTTTACCTTCTTTGAAGAAGGATCAACAAAGATAACTGCTACCCCCATTAAATGGAAAGAGGGCAAGGTAAGGCTATGAATTCATTTTTCCCCCCACCCCATCAGCACCTACAGTTTTTATTTTGCCTTTTACTTTGAAACATAATCCTTAAATATACAGGGATTACCCAATGGAGTCAATCATGACAAGAATGGGAAGCGGGGTCGTATTGATATCAGGTTGATACCTAAACTATTACTTTTCTGCTTTTTTTTTAGTTTCTGAGCACAGTAAATTATAGACAAAGAAAGTCATGGTTATGCATTCATTTTCACTTTTGTATACTAGACCTCTCGTTGTTCTTGGCCAAGCCTTTTCTTTTTGAAAAAGAAAACAGAAACTACTTTTGGAGGCCGGAGTTTTCTGGCATTCAAATTGATCAATTAGCAGATCAAGGAAATATATCTAGTTAGTGAGTGATGCCTGCTTTGGTTACTGTGCCATATTCCACTTTGATTCAGAAGACATGGTTATAATACAGTGCTTATTTTTTAATGTGTTTCCCTGTGATACTTTTCTATGTTGTATTATACTTTTCTATACAAGAATAACTATTTGAAAGTTTACTGACACTTTTATATGTTGTGCTTTTCTATACTAGAATAATTATTTAAAAGATTAGAATGCGAAAAGCATTGACCTGTGCAGAGTTGATAGAAATATTCTCTTCGTATCAGTTAGAATTCTTCAGTCTTGTTTTTGAAATCTGAACAAGTATGATAAGCATGCAAATCTTTGATGCCCTGACCAAATATTTTAACAGGGTATTTTAAGCAAGACAGAGTAACTTGGCAAAGAAGATGCTGCAGCTTTTAATAAAACTTCTTTCGCATGTATCAACAAAATCTTTTATTGTTCTTAATTGTTAATTGATATATTTGGAGGAAATGTTAATAAAACTCCTTTCATGAATACTATTTAATTTTTCTTGTGCCAATAAATGCAGTTTCTTTACTTGGTTTAGTGACTCTGAACAGAAAGACGATACGGATGAAATCCACGATGAGGTATATTTTTTTCTGGTGCTGTAAAATTCTTTCCTGATGAAATTCATTTTCTTTTTTCATCTTCACTTTGGTCCCAAAGCATTAATCACTCTAAATGCAGGTTGCAGAGTTGATTAAGGAAGATTTATGGCCAAATCCACTCACTTACTTCAACAATGTAAGTTAAAATTTTAACCTATTGTCTTCTTTGTATTGTACTTTCAGATCTCACTTAATTATTCATTTTACTTTGCTTATTTCTCCCTTAGTGTTTCTAATGGTAATTGATTTGGGAACAGGAGTTTGACGAGGAGGATTTTGATGATGAAGCTGATGATGAGGTAATTGAAATTTGAGTTTTCTTAGAAAAAGAATAGATGATTGACAAATATGATTGGAGTATTGCTTTTTATGTTTTATGGAATCTTGCGCTGGATCCATGATTTTAATTCGTCCAAAATTCAGTCAGTTAATACTAAACCTAATATTCAGTTGACGCAATGTTTAATGCTGAATATGTACAGTCACTTATAGTAGTCATATTTTGAACTCAGGTTTAATTGAATGCTTTAATTTTTGTTTAGTTAGATGTTAATATAAAGAAAACGAATACGAAAACCACTAATGTGATGTGAATTCCATTTAATAACTGTTTGAATATATGGAAAACTATTTTATCATATCAGAATATCTTTAGGATTGGTTTCTCCTTATCCATTAGTATTTATTTTATCATGATTTAATTCCTTAATTCGTTAGGAAGAGGTTATGAATAAGGGTGAGTACCATAGGTTTGATGAATATATCATACGTTTTAATACATCTAAGTTAATATCAATTCAGTAGTGTATGATTTCAACAATAACAGAAGAGGTTTTCCTGTGAAGATACATGAAAATGCTAAAAGTTGTAATCATTCATGATCTGAAAACAACAAAGAATATGAACACATTTTAAGATGTTTGATACCAAAAGTTAAAGGACGAGTTATGCTACGTTACCTAAGAATAGCATTCTGTAACTATTCAGGTAATGCTTATTTGTGTTTTAAATTTGAATTTAATGACATTAGGACTTCCAAATATAGTGGATAGAAATATTTTCTTATAAAGTATAATTATCATTGGCAGGAAAAGGATGAAGATGACCAAGAGGATGATGATGATGAGGAAAGCAATGACATTTGAAAAAAGCATTATGGTGGTGTTTATTTTTCCTATTTATTTTTCTCTGGTTGAGTATGTATGTAGGTTTTTGGGCACGGTTGGTGTTGCCATTTTTTCGAGGTTTTTAGCAGGTGGAGCTATTTAGAAAGTTAGTGGTTCTCTGACCATAATTTATTAATTATCCTGTGAAGTTGTTTGGCCGGTTTCATCCCTCATTTACTTTTTTGGGTTGTTACTAGTGGTAACTGTTCTTTGTTGTGGAATTACATAGTAAAGTTACAGTATTTATTGTATATTTGGATTTGTTATCATAAAGATTACCATTCAGGCAACATATTCCACCATTTCAAATGTTTTGCCATCTGTTTTCATCCCTTTTTGGACTCATTCTTCCTTCCCTCTTCTATTTAGTAATAAGTTTTGATTAAATTATTATATCGACCCACACAAATTTCAGTATACAAACCTAATTATCATTGATTGAGAGCCAAGAAATGAAAATAGAAACAAAATTGGTGGAACCTAAAAATTGTTCATAACATGGCTTTATCTCTAAGAAGTTCAGCTACTTTTTTCTGAAAACCACATACTTTCCTTTTGGTTAATATTTATAAAATATTAAATATATCCTAAAAAATATTATTTTTTTTGCTCTAAAATTTAAATATATTTTTAGATTCCTATAAGATTTATCGCATTTTTAAAGGTGGAAAACTTAAGTGAATGACAACCTTAACATAATGTTAAATATACATCCAAGCAAAATCATTTTAAATCACAGGATTCAGACGTTAAAAGTCATTCGAATAAAATTTTCATCTATCATCATTAGTAAGAAATATATAAAAAGTATTCTAAATTTTAGCGGAACAAATACTTTGAAATTTTTGGAGGATGAATGGATTTGAAAATTTACAAGAAAACATAATTTTATCCTTTTTTTTTTTCTTTGACTATTTTGACTTCTCATTTTTTGTCAGCTCTTTAGTTTTCGTTCCTCATATTTTTGTTTTGTTTCTGTTCATCAAAGCTTACACTATTACCATAATTTCTCTCTTTTGGATATTGTTAGTAGTTTAATGTTTATTATAGTAACAGAGATTAACTCTCATGCACCCTATAAAAAAATTGGCATCTCTTTTGTTTTTTTAAATAAGTATTCCAAAATGTAATACCGTATTAAAAGTATACCCCGGGAAGATTTACTAAAATACAAGCAAGGCCCATTCAGAACCAGACCAACTGATTGGGCTGCGCCATGCTGTGACAAAGCCTCATGTATATCTTGGGCAAACTTGACCACATCCTTTCAGTGCAAATTCTATCTGCACCTCAATATCCTCCTCTGCACCTCTGTAGTTATTTTCAATTCCAAAAATATCTTTCTTAATATGGTAGAGAGTATGATGTTTTTTTCTTTATTTTTAAGTGATTGTCGGTGATAAACATTGGTGGTTGAGATAACTTTTGTGGCATTTTTGCTAGTGGTATCTATGTTTTCATTCGCTTTTTTTATTTATTTTTTTGGAAGCTAAGAAATGAAAAATAAAAATCAACGAGGTGCAAAAATAAATTATAAAACTCAATAAAAAATATTTTCACATCAGTAAATGTCGAATATGACAAATCTTCTCACCAACCCTCTTAGACACGTTTAAATTATGGAACTACTCTCTTAAACACTTTGTAGTTGGAGAATAATAAAAGTGTTATGATTAAAAAGGAGGTATGAGAGTGCAACTGATATTATTTAAAGAAAAAGTGAAATTATCCTTTATTTAGGATTATTTAAAATTTTTAAAAAAACTAAAACCTTTTTAAAATTAATATGTAGGTGCAGGGAAATGTGGGGAGGTGGAGGAAGAATTTGTCTTTAATTCTAAACTCAAGTTGCAATTTGACAAGAGAAGCAATGAATTGTAGGGCACATAAGAGGGTCTTAAAAATAGTTTTAGTTTGAATGTGAATTGTAGATATAGATGTTGTTGAAGTTGATCCAAGGTAAAACGAACATATATGGTGTTGATGTGGGTGTTATTGTTGATACAATAAAGAAGCGATGTGCTTGTATTTGTACTTGTTTACCAAATCTTTTACAAGGTTGAATAGAATGGTGAGTGAAGTCACCACCTCAATGTTACTGCACACCATAACATAATAATCAAAGGATTTGTAACCTTTTGGTTGGTCTACGATAATGTTTGCTATTCATGCAATGCCCAATGGAACAAGTCAGGATATTGGTTCTTCAGTCTGCTAGATCAGATGAGATACCCAGCAATTGTGGTTGTAGTAAAATTGCTTCACTTTGATTGTAGATATCATCGTAGAGACAGATGGAAGCATGGAGAGACATAATTCAGAGGATCGGAACATGGAAGACCCACGTGCTTTTTGCTGGGATAGTAATATGGACCACAAACTTCCACACATCAAATCAAATGGTGGAGTTTTGTTGATGGCATTAAAGAATTGACCACGACGTTGTATGCAAGGGAAAAGATATAATGGGTTAAACTTCAAGTCAACATCATTGTTGCCAACTTGCCCACAACCTCCTACTATCACCAATTATTTTCCTTCATTTTTCTTATTTTCTCCCCTCATCCCCTAAGTCTTCCTTTTTCAAAACAAAGTTCTGCAATTTTGTTCTACAAAAGATGATGATGTGCTGTTGGACATTAAATATAAAAAACTTCGGGAGCGAAAATTTTAACCTGTTTAATCAAATTTGGGGGAACTTGTCTCTTTTGCTGGATCCAGTTCCCATTAATGTACCATTCACTGTTATAGTTATGTTCTGATTTCATCTGGTGAAATAATGAGACAAAAAGTATGACATGTTCAAATGTTCATTGATGTAACAGAAAGAAAATGTCTAGTGTTTTTTTTTTTTTTCCTTTTAAGAGTTCATTTTACTGAAAATTAAAATCAAGTCCAATTAAATAAAATCAAAGCTTCAGAAAATACTTATATTTTTACCTTCAATGCTCTATATTTTACAACATATCATACCTAAACAAATTCTCCACTTACTATATGGCTGGCACTGATTTAATGTAGATATTATAATTTAAGATTACTCTTCATGGCTTTTTTATTTGCCCAAGAAAAAGTATCTCTCTTTGAGTCGCAGATACATGTAAATGTGATTGAAATTGTTTGTGATCATCTGAAAAATTCACTGGATGATGATGACACTGGAGCCAAAATTCAATAATGGTGTACAAAGTAATCACAACAATCATGCATATGCATTAGAATCTCATATCAGATCAGTCTCTCTAGTCTGTCAAACATTTATAACATGTAATATCTAGTTTGACAATGTTCTGAAATAAAATCTTAGCTAGGACAAGAGAAGCCAGTAGAGCAACAAAAATAATGAGGTTTCTGAGGCTTGTAATCATCCACTCGTCATTCTTCTCTCTCCATAGGTCTCATATTCACATGACCCTACAAGATTTCTAGCATGTGTTGGAGTTCCCTTCTGTAGGTGGATGGATCAATGATGAATCTCTCAAGCATTGTTGTCCAAAAAAGAGAGAAATATTTTGAATGACGTGTTATTTTCAGCCTTGAGGATTTAGAAACTGAGGCAGCTTTTTCAGACAGCACAAACAAAATTGTAACAGAGGGCTTTGGCGTTTAATTTTGTGGCACACGAGAGGGCACAGCATGGCATCTTCATGTATATATGTGCTTCAAATTATTTTTGGAGACAGCGAAACTAGCATAATGCAAAAGCACTCCATAATTGTTTTCCCATTAAAAAATTGCAGAGTTGAGAGAGAGAGATTAGGAGTGAGTGCGTGAGTGAGTGAATGCCCCAGTGCCCTATGCTGTGCTGAAAATTATTCTGGAACATCAACAGTAAAAGGTCAATTCAGAATTCATCTTTTGGAGAATAAAGTGACAAGCCATGACAAAATCCCATATTTGTGCACTGAAAAAGTGGCACGTAGAAAGCACAGATTTTCATGAACCTTTTTTTCCACTCTCAGTGGAATAGATCCTATCTTACTCTTCCTATTTTACCAAAACTACAATTACTTCCTGTGCATGTTATATCATGTTACTGTCCATCAGTCAATCTAGCATGCCATTTGCAGACTAACAATTATTTTATTATTACATTTTTTTCCACATAAAACAATCTTCTTTATCTCTAAAGCATTCATTTCTACTATAATCACTCATCTCAATCATTTGGATTATATACAGTAAAAAATCTTAATCTCATTAATTCTCTCTAAGTTATATCTATGATGGATCACTTTTAGAAATTTAATAATTGTTCTCTTCAATTTTATAATCTTTAAGAACTTAGAGAGTGTATGAGAATTATCAGGTCAATTGTTTTTAAGTTTAATAAGAGATGTTAAAGGTAACTCTCACCAAATATGTTATTATTTATTTTCTATATAGATGAAGATATAACATACACTATTCTGTGCTGTGGGGGAGATATAACATATATTTCTGCCACATTAATTTCTTTATATAATTCTTATTTTTTTATTAAATAAGAAAAATAAAATTTATTAATTAGTCAAAATAAACATATATGGTAATGATGAACTTCAAGAAAAAGTAGTTATCGTTCAATAGTTATTTCATAAAAATTACAAATAATTGTCATTAAATGTCAAATGTTTCAATGATGAATACCAAAACTATATCCCTTCTACAAGATTCAAAGTAGTATGCTAACTTTGTTCCAAATTGTGTCATTAATCCAAAAACAAGTAATTATTTATAAGTTGACCATAATTCATGTGAAGCTACATAAATCAAGTATTAAATATGTGATATTATTGTATACATCTACAAATTTATATGCAATCTTAACATAAAGTTGGATCATTAAAGTAATGTAAATTACCTTCAATCAAAGTGTTGTTTTACGGTCTTTCAACGACTTGAGATATTAAATAATTGAGTCAGAACTAAAACTTATTGCAATATCTCTTTCAACGTAGAATATTATACTATCGGCTAAAAAATTCAACTTTCATTTTTTTTTTTCAATCTTATATTAATTGTTTTCATTGCAGAGAAAAAATCTTTTAGCTATAGTTATAGAAACTGAGGGAGTCATGATAAGCTGAAGTAAATGATAGGGTTATACCAAACATGTGGTCATTACAAGTTTTCCAGTTTCTTAGAAAATCTGTTGAATGTTTTGTTTGTATTCGTATAAGGGTTATAACATTTATGAAGTATTTTTTTAATTCATTTAATCTTTAGTGATAGAAAAATATAAGTTAAAGTAGTAAATAAACCAAATAGTAAATTTTTTACTTTTTGTTGTTGTTTTTAAACATGCACGCAACTCTTATATTATGGATAATTTTTTAAAATTTGAATCTTGATGCGCATCAACAATAAAATGATGCAGTTGAAAATGTAAATTAACCTTTTTCCTGTTCATCAAGATCCATAAGATAATATTCCTCTACAAGAGTGTAAATTTTGTTAGTATCAAAAAGGTTTTTAAACATCATTAAAAACCAAAGCAAAACTTAGAGCTAACAACTCCATTACAACAATTCTAAAATTTAGTTAAATTAAAAATCTCTTATCTTATCACAACACTAATTAATTAAAAATTATCATAAATTTTGTTGCAACTTTAAAAATTAACACAATTTCCATCACTTATTAAGTCGTAATTTTTTTTATCAATGAAGAATAAATTAAATAAAGAAAAAAATTAAAGATATTCCAACCCTTTTCAAGATACAATCTATTTAACATTTAACATTAGAGATGAGAGATATCTGTCAAAATAGTATATTAAGTCGCAACCTATTTGTCAAAAGTATTACATATAACTTTGGTTAAATTAAAAAATTATAATAATTACTAAATTAACATTGTACTTATTACTATTAAAAAAACATTTTTAATCTTTAATAATGTCCAAAAATTTCAATAATATATGCAAACTCATATGGTGTAGGATTTCTATATCGAGAGTAAGCTACTTGTTATAAGGTTTGGACTTAGATGGTAAAATAGTGGATATGGATGTTCGAGATGGTAGAATATGATTATCTAATTTTTTTATTTAAAAGGCTAACTATAATTTCCATTGTCTTATCTATATGTCTTTCTTCTTTGTAAGAGGAAAGATATCCCTTATATATATATATATATATTGTGTTCTATATTGATATTAAAAAACTCTCTCTCAAATTTTATATATTATATAAGTAAATTACAAAGAGAAGTATAAACTATTTATAACCCTCTTGAGACGAAGTTTGAAAAAATAGGAGGAAAACTTCAAATGTCTCATTTACATCAATAATCAAGATTAATCTCATGTTTTCTATTATTGTTACACATAAAATTTAGTTAAAAATAAATAAATGCAATTTTGTTTGAATGAAGAAAAAAAAAAACCAAACCAAACCAATTTGTTTGGATTGGTTTTTACGGTTTTTAATTTCTAATTTTTTTCTGTCTTTTGTTAAAGATTTACTTTTCTTCTCTTAAATAATAAATATGTTTATTAAAATATGATAAATATATTGAATAATGAACTAAGAAAGTAATTAAGTTTGAATGACTCTCAATTGAAACTTAATTTGATATTTTCTATATTATTAATAAAAATTAAATTTATACATAAAAATTAAAGATGTTGTCTCTTATGATGGGCATGTCACTCTTCTTGAATTGTATAATTTGGTTTCCTTTTTCTATTCGGAGAAGAAAAACTACGGTGAATTGGGCCTAAGCGAAAT
The DNA here is from genome assembly GCA_013389735.1 of Phaseolus lunatus. Classification (NCBI taxonomy): domain Eukaryota; kingdom Viridiplantae; phylum Streptophyta; class Magnoliopsida; order Fabales; family Fabaceae; genus Phaseolus; species Phaseolus lunatus. Next base: position 31,481,708 of record CM023859.1, read on the forward strand.
CACCTGGGAGAGTTGTCACGCATGTTCAATTGTCCAAATAACATAAAAGTAAAAAAATTACATAAAATATTAACATTCATTTTATTATTATAATGATCTATTACAGGAGCATTGTAAAAGTTAAATATATATTTTTTCTTATATTTTTATGTAAAAGTGATTTTCATTTTTAATTTAAATTTTAGAATTTCTAAATATTTATAATAAATAAATTAGAATTTCTGAACAAACATCAAATGCAATTCCTCTATATTATTTTCTTCTAGTAATATTTTATTTTGCTTTAAATTTTTCTCGCTTAAATCTAATAATGTAACATTTATGTTACTAGGACAATTATTACATTACATCTTTCATATATTAAGCATAGTGTTACTTCTCTTCTCCATATTTATATACTTATAAAGTGTTAAAGTGGAAATTAAATTGAATCACTTGGTGTTAGAAAAACAATCTTTAATAATATTCACATAGAAGCCATTAGAGGCTAATACATAATAAAACGATAATATAAAAATATATATGCTTCTATTTGTTTTTTTTCTAATATTTTATTTTGATTTAAGATAGTGAAAAATAAAATTGTTTAAATTGAAAGAAAAAGATATAAAGAAAAATGAGTGAAAAAATTATAGTTCATTTAGTTGATATTGCAAGATGTTCTCTACGTCTAATTATATAATATACATAAATTATAAACATAAATATTTATATATTATCTGTAAAGTAATTTAAAATACATTCATCTTCATAATGCAATATTTACAAACATCAAATAAAATAATAAAATAAAATAATTAATTTATCCATGGACTGAGGAACTCTCTCACTTGTCTCATCTACTTCTATATAAAATATACTATCATCACAACTAAAAAAAAACAAAACACAACAACCATGAGGGTAATCTGACTATATAAAAGAATTCTATATAATTTTCATTTTCATTAACAAACATAAAGTCATCACACTATAAGAAAACCATTAAATAGAAACTAATTTTAGAGACAGTAAATAATTAGTTGCTATATTAACTAAATTATAGACCATTTAAGAAACTAGAAAAGTTATTGATTTCTAAATTAGTTTCTATTATTGTTAAATAGTTTTAAATTGGTATCTAATTAGCTACCAAAGTTTTAACTACCAATTATTTAGATTCTAAATTTGGTAGCTAATTAGATATCAATCTAAAAACTATTTAACAATAATAAAAACTAATTTATAAAAAAAAACTAGTCAATATAGCAACTAATTATTTTTTGTCTCTAAAATTGGTTTTTATTTAATGATTTTTTTGTAGTGTTAACTCTTATACATTTTCACAAAACCATTAAGTGTGTATCATAATTCATCATTCACATTACTCATACACTTGATTTTACTTTTGGAAGATATCAATTTAGAAACTATTTATCAATAATAGAAACTAATTTAGAAATATTTTTTTTAAGTCTATAAAATAGTATCTAATTTAGTCAATATAGCAACTAATTATTTTTTGTTTTTAAAATTTATTTTTATTTAATAATTTTCTAGTAGGGTATACTATACAAAATATACAAATACACTACTTTACTCAAAAGCAACCAATCCTACAATGTGATTTTGAAATCGATGACCACGTCACCCCCACATCTAGATTTTCTAACTTAAGATTCTATTGAAAATTAAAACTAGATTCACTTACCTGAGTTTGAACATGTTCTCATTAAAAGTTCTAACTCCTACAAGGCTCGAGCTTAATTTACACCACAAATTCCTGATAAAAAAAATCTAATTATATCACTAGGGCTCTGAGCTAGAAGGGACTAATCCTGAAGCTAAAAACGTCACATGCAAAGACTTATACTAAAGGCAAACCTAATCAGATCAAAACTAACTAATAGGAAAATGAGGCAAAATGAATTTACTCTATCCGAGATTTTGATAAGACAGTCTTCTAATGATCACTGTTAGGAGTTCAATGGTGGACCCTAATTGTCAATCTGAATAGCGAGAATGTTAGAATTTTAGAGTTAAAATAAAGAAAGGAAAAAAAAAATTTTAGAGAAATAATGGTTTCTTTAAGAATGAAACATGAATAACTGAATTTTCTATTTATATATTATTTTCATTTTAATAATAAAATATTCATTTATGTAAATACAAATATTATTTCTTGAAACATAATTAATTATATACATAAATATAGTAAAATATTTATGATAGAATTAATTATATTAATATAATCAAGTATATAGTAAATATTTATTAATATTTATGACGTTATTATTATTATGTCTTTACGTTTTAAATTTTTTGTGGAAAATCATGCCCAAAATTTGTTTTTTTTTTAAGTTTTATTTTTTCATATTTTTTAAAGTTATGTTTCTGTTTTTAAACTAATATTTGTTTGGATTAAGAAGTGAATTTGAAATAATAAATTTTAGATGAGTTGAAGGGAAAATATAAAGAAAGTGAGGTTGTTTTGACAAAAGTAAATATAATAGAAAGTATAAAGGGAAATTTATTTTTATATTTAAAAATTATTAAAAGAATAATTTTATTTATTTATTTATAAATTATAATTATTAAAATAAAAATGAATAATAATTTGAATTTAAAATAAAAAGGGGTAGTAGAATAAATTATAAATAATTAATTATAATATATATAATTTTCTTCCTAAATTTTTTCTAAAATGTGAAGAAAGTTTAAAATGAATAATAATTTTCATTTTTCGTGTTTTTCATATTTTATGTTCTTGTTTTTCGTGTTTTCTTTGTACGGGATAAAAATTTTGATCATAAATGAGAAATACTGATTTTTTTTTTCTCTCCTTGTTTCTTTGAAGCAAACAATAAAGTAATAACAAGTAATATGAGATTATTGAGTACTACATCACATCACTACAACTCAAGTCCTATCAATAGATTTCTTGTTTTTTATGACGTGACGGAGATCATAGAAACCACTTCATTTCATTTCATTTCATTTCTAGGTCTCTCCCATTAGAAATTACCCACTTTTCTGCTATTCTTTCTTATGCTTCATTTATTTGTATTCACCTTTTAGTAAGAAAACTACTCTTCTATGATACTTTTTTAAATTAATGAATTTATTATTAGTTGTTATAATTATTTTTTAAATTTCCTTAATTGATATCATATATGATAAAAGTTAAAATAGAACACTTTATTATGTATTTGGTTCATTACCAAAAGATAAATAAATTTTTATTAATTGTTTTCATCAAGTACCAAACTCAAACAATATCATAAGTATTCATTCTTGAATTCAAAACATTAACTAATTGTTTGTAAGTCACTGTGATCACACTTCCTTAATTATTGGTTAAAGTTCATTAAAAAGTGACAATTTTTTTATATTCCAGTTACCTTTCTCTTGATTTAGAAACAGGGTCCATTTAAAATTATGATTTCTAACCACTGGCATTTCTCTCTCAAAAGAAACAAAAATCAGAAATTTTCACATAATAATTCTAACCAAGTTTTAGTTGACAAATTATTTAAAATAAAGTGTAAATTTCATTAATTTAATATTCTATTATATTTAGTATATAGAAATATATTTATAGCTTTATATAAAACCAAATTGAAAATTTGTTGTGAGAACTAAATTATATGTTTAATTAAAGTCTTGAATCAGTAAAAAAATAATAATATAATCTGGCATTTAAAGTTTTTTCGATTAACCGGGATTAATTCAATTTTAATAAGAGACTGTTATTTTAGTTTTTTAGTATAATAGTATAATATAAATATTTCATATTTATTTATTTTTTATTATTGATAATATATATATATATATATATATATATATATATATATAAAATAGTAGCAAATGATGCACGTAAATTTATTAAATTTAACTTCCTGTATAAAGAGTGATAACATATAATAAAAGTAAGTTATGTAACAATAAATCAAATTCATCAGTACTTATAAGTTTTTTTTTAAAAAATTAACTACAACAATCAACCTTTCAACTGCATATAGTTTTTTGGGTTCATGCCTGATTTAACAGTTTTTATCCTGATATGTAAGTGAACAAAATATCATTAAATAACAATTAATTAATTAATATACAAACTAAATTAAATTATATTTTATAAATTTAAAATTATTAATATTTAAAATTATTTTTATTATTAATAAAATTTATAAATTAATATCTAATATTGATTATAAAAATTTTAACTACTAATTATTTTATATTTTAAATTATTTTTCATAATAATTAATTTAATTTAAAATATAAAATAGATAATAGTTACTAATTATTTTAAATTTAAATTATTTTTTATAATAATTAATTTAGAATATAAAGTAAGTAATAATTAATATTAAATTATAATTTATAAATTTTTATTAATAAAAGATATTATTATAGATATTAATAATGTTTTAATTTTTAAAATTATTAATATTTAAAATAATATCTAACTTAATTTATATAATAATTAATTATGTTATCTTTAAAATTAATTGTTATTTAATATTTTTTATTTGATAGGATTAAACATTAGAATGATTATTGATTAGATGGATGTATATATCAAATATGAAAATTATACTTTTTGAATTTTTTTTAAGATATTATAAATATATTTTTTTTGTATAAGTTTTTTTTAGAAGAGATATAATTATATATTTTTTCGTTCATAAGAATGTGGATTTCCATTCTCTCTTAGGAAAAAGTTTGATTTTAGAACATTTTTATTGTAAATCATCCATTGAATTATAATATTCATTGAATTATAACTTCGAAGAAAGACATTCTTAAGGTGTTTGGTCAATTTTTTTATTTTTTTTTCTGAAACTTGTATGCTATCAAAGAAAGATAAAAACGTAGACAATAAAAGGGCTGGGTTGTTAAAGTTAATATATATGAATAAAATCTAATATAAACATTTATATTAAAAATTTGAACGCATTAATTATTCAACATAAAATATGTTATAAAAAATACAAATGTAAATGATTAATTTCACATGCATGCAATCTATATTAACGCAAATTTTGAAAGAAGGATCATATTAATTCTGTTTTAAAAGTATACTAAAATTATATTATCTTTTGTGACATAAAACCTATTATGTGAACCAATGCACTTAATAGCATTATCAAGTTAGAACCTAGAAGCATTAATAAGAAAGTAGATAAAAGAAAGGAATAAAGAAGAGAATTTTGGTAAATAAAGTGGAGTTGGATTTAATGAAATAGATTTTTTTTTGGAAAATATGATTTGAGAGAAAAATCGAATTATTTTTATTAAAACTAATGGAAACACAAGCATTATTACGTCCGTATTTTTTACTTTCATTATTATTATTATTATGATAGGTATATTATTATATATGTATTCGTATCCTTTAAATATCAAATATCATTAAGAAAAAATAAGATATAAACATTTTTTCTCAACAGTTATGAGTTTCAACATATAATTTTAATAATGAAGTTACCGTAAAAAATATATTAAATAAATTTAAATTTATAACACAATGAACATAATTTTGATTTGTTACTAATATAGAATTAAAAAAGAGCAATATAATAATAAACAAAACAAAAAAAGAATAAGATGAGAAACTCCAGTAACAAACCCTAAGAAAATATCTATTTTCTAATCCTTTTCCTTGTCGTTTACAATCATTTTTTGATTCTTTTTTTTTTGTTTTAATCTCTTTTTCTTACAATTTCTCTCAAAGTTTTCTTTTATACTGTGTTTTTTTTTTTGTTAGAGGGAGTTAAAGTAACTGCCCATCAAACCACCTTTCAATTCAAAGTTTTATTTGACTCATTTAATAAATGTTGTGCACGTATCTCAAATAGTTCCTTTCAAATTTAATATTAACTATTTTTTTAGTTTTAACTTTAAGTAATTATAAAATGACAAAATATCCAAAATAAAATAATAAGAAAACAATTATATCCGAAACAATGCCGTATTTGGAACACATCCATCTTCACAGTTGACGCCCACATTAACAATAACATCAAAATAACTTTGTACCTGTGCAACAATCTGAATGATCTGTATTTAAGTAACAGTTTCGGATATTTTGCTTCTATTGTGCTTCTCCATATTCTTCCTATATTGATTGATCAGAATGAGTAGCATTAACAATTAAACAATCAGAATTTATACAAATTGTATTTATACTTGCTACCTGCTACTTGCTACCTACTACCTGCTACCTATTACTAGTTATCTATTACTATTACCTGCTACTTATTATTTATTACCTCCTACTTGTTACCTAGTACCTCCTACTTGTTATCTGATACCTCCTACTTGTTACCTGCTACCTGTCACCTATTACTTATAACCTACTACCTGGTATATCCTACCTGCTATTATTGCTGATAGAAAAAAACATCCTACCTGCTACTTGCTACCTGTAAACTGTTACCTGTTACTTGCTATCTTACTTACCTGCTAATAGCTACCTGTTACCTTTTACCTGCTATCTATTATCTGCTACATGTTGCCTGCTACCTGCTACTTGTAAACTGCTACTTTTACCTACTACCTAGTACCAATTACCAGTTACCTGCTACCTGTTACCTTTTACCGATTACCTATTACCTGCTACTTGCTACTTACTACGTGTTACCTTTTACCTAACCATTTGCTACTTGCTACCTATTACCTTTTACATGTTACCTGTTACCTGCTATCAGTTACTTGTTATTTGCTACCTGTTACCTGCTACTTGTAACCTAGTACTTGTTACCTGCTACTTGTAACCTAGTACTTGTTACCTGCTACCTCTTACTTGTTACCTTTTACATGTTATCTACTACTTGTTGTGTTTCACTTGCTACCTGTTACCTACTACCTATTATTTGCTACCTGTTACCTATTACATGTTACTTGCTACTTGTTACCTGCTTACCCGTTAGCTGCTAGTTGTTATCTGTTATTTGTTTTCTACTATATGTTACTTGTTACATGTTACCTGCTACATGCTACTTGTTGTCTACTACTTGCTTCCTGGTAACTGGTACCTAGTACCTTTTGCCTGTTATTTTCTACGTGTTACTTATTACCTGTTACCTGTTACTTGCCACATTCTACATTTTACTTGCTATCTGTTACGTGCTACATGCCACCTATTACATGCTACCTATTACCATTTACCTAGTACGCAGTACGTGTTACCTCCTACCTTTTATGTGTTATCTACTACTCGCTACCTGCTACTTGTTACCTCATACCTGTTACCTGCTACCTACTATCTATTAATTGTTACCCACTACCTATTACATGCTACCTGCTACCTGTTACTTGCTATCTATTATTTGCTACTTGCTACTTGTTACCTGTTACTTGCTACCTGCTATGTGGTAGTAGCTACACGTTAACTACTACCTGTTATTTGTTTTATGCTAGTTGCTACTTGTTACATGTTACCTGCTACCTGCTACATTGTATCTGCTACTTGTTACCAGCTACATTTACCTATTGTCAGCTACATACTACCTGGTAACTGGTATCTAGTACCTGATACCTAGTACCTTCTTCCTGCTACCTTCTACGTGTTACCTATTACCTGCTACCTTTTACCTGTTATTTGCTACCTGTTAGTTGCTACATGGTACCTGTTATCTGCTACCTGCTACCTACTACCTGTTATCTGTAAATTGTTATCTACTACTTGCTACTTGTTACCTATTACCTGCTACATGTTATTAGTTACCTACTATCTGTTACTTGCTATCTGCTACATGCTTCATGTTATCTGCTACCTGCTACTTTCTACCTATTACTTCCTACCTACTACATGGTACATGCTATCTGTTACCTGCTACCTATTACTTGCCACATGCTACATGTTACCTGCTATCTATTACTTGTTACATGTTACCTGTTACATGCTACTTATTAACATTTACCTAGTACCTGGTACATGTTACCTACTACCTTTTACGTGTTATTTACTACCTGCTACCTGCTACTTTTTACCTCATACCTGCTACCTGTTACCTACTACCTATTAATTGTTACATGCTACCTATTACCTGCTACATGCTACCTGTTACATGCTACTTGTTACCTATTACCTGCTACCTGTTACCTGCTACCTGTTACCTGCTACCTGTTACGTGTTACCTACTACCTGCTACCTGTTATTTGCTACCTGTTACATGTTACCTGCTAGTTGCTACCTGTTACCTGTAAATTGTTACTTTCTACCTACTACCTGCTATCTGTTACTTATTACCTATTACTTGTTATCTTCTACATATTACATGTTACCTTTTACCTGTTATCTATTAGTTGTTACTTGCTACCTGGTACCTGTAACTTGTTACATGTTTCCTACTACCTGCTACTTGCTACGTGTTACCTACTATTTGTTACCTTATAACTGTTACCTGTTATTTGCTACCTGTTACCTAATGTCTGTTACCTTTTACCTACTATCTTTTATCTGCCACTTGTTACCTGCTACCTTCTTTCTACCTATTACTTGTTACGTGTTACCTATTACATGTTACCTGCTACCTATTACCTGCTACATACTACCTGCTACCTGCTACATGTTACCTGTTACTTGCATGAATCTTTTGTCTACTACTTGTTACCTACTACCTTTTACTTACTACCTAGTATTTGGTACCTGGTGCCCTTTTACCTGTTACCTGCTACCTACTTTCTACCTGTTACTTGTTACGTGTTACCTATTACATGTTACTTGTTACTTGCTACCTGTTACTTGCTACATGCTTCGTCCTACCTACCTGCTATCTGTTAACAGTTTGGGATATTTTGTTTCTCTACTTCTTCTTCTTTCATCTTTATTTGTTGTACAAAAATAAAAATAAAAAGCAAAAGTAAAAGAAATAAAATGAGGAGCATTAACAATTAAACAATCATAATTTATACAAATTTTATTGATTGATCAGAACAAAATAAACGATAATGACATTGGTTTGATAAGAAATACTTTTAGATTGACGATAATGGAAAAAAAAAACTAAATTTTTGTGGTTTACATTCATTTTTTGTTTTTTTTTTTCTTTTCAATTTCTTTCTCTCACACTTTTCTCAAAGTTTTCTTTCTTTCGTACTGTGCCTAAGGGAGTTAAAGTAACTATCTATCATATCACGTTTCAATTCAAAATTTTATTTAACTCATTTTTTTCAAATAAATAAAGTACACATCTCTCAAATAATTTCTTTTAAATTTAATATTAATTTTTTATTTTTAAATTTAAATAATTATAAAATAATAAAATAAATAAAATAAAATATTAATATAAAGATAAAATGATAATAAATTTATCTAAAGCTAAAAGATATAAATAATCTCTTTTATATATAAATATATAAGTATAGATAAATAAAGAAAAGTAGTGGAAGTTGGGTGATGAGTGATTGAGTGAAAAATGAGATGAGATTGACATCCAAATAATTTGTAACGAATTTTTGAGTAGCATGCGGAAGATATGCCTTAATAATAATAGGAGAGTGCATGCCACGTGGCCTAATGCTATGAGATACTATGTGAAGTTATTTACTAACTTACCCCTTCTTTTTATTGGATTCACTGGGCGCTACTTTTCATGAAAGTGCCCAATAGCGGCAGGCAAACTGCTAATAAAGAGTGATGTGATCTTCACTTCACCACCACACCCATTTCTTATTTCAAAATCAATTTATATGTGCCTCTCTCTTCAATATTTCCTACTTTTAAGATTTTTTTAAAAATTATTTCATAAAATATAAAGGAATTAAAAATTTGTATGTAAAAATAATTTAAGTATTTTCAAAAAGAGAAAATATATAAAAATAGGTCAATTTCAGTTTCTTTTATTCCGCTTTTCTTTTCTTTTTTAAGGATGAAACATTTTTAATGCCTTTTTGTTCTTATTTTTCCATTCCCTACTTTATTAAACGAACTAAATAAGTGAAGTACTTTGGATATCTGTGTTTTTCTATGTCATCATTTGTTGGCAAAAATATTTAAATTGGGGGGTGGAAATTTAAGAGGGATTATTTTAGGAATTTGTACGTTTCAATTATTTTAAAATGTTGTTTTTACTTTAAATTATTACAAATTTGTTTTTAGTTTATATTAGAGGTTTGTTTTCTCTTTTTGATATTAAGAGACAATGTTCTATTATAGTTTAGCTATATATACAAGTCAATACATAAAATTTTCATAATGTACTTTATTTTAAGATAATTTGAAGTGCGTGAGAAATTTCTGTGGGTAAATTGTAATTTACGAGTCTGGGTAGTGAACACACAAAAGTTGATAGAAATTTTATTTTATGATTTGATAGAGCACCATAAAAAACTTTAGTGTAAGAGATATTTTGGCATATGATAAGAAGGAAAGTGTTATGATTTGTGTCCAAAAAAAGTGGAGATAAGAAGAAATCTTAATGACATAGGTCTTACAAGCCTTTGGTTTTGATATTTAATGTAGCGAAAACAATATTAAATTTGGACATCATAATTAAGTCATATAATTGTGACTTAAATGAAAAATCTTTTAAATAATACATGCTTCTTTAACATTTTTTTTTCTACTTTACAATTCCTTTTAATTATAAAATATTATATTTAAATAATAAAAATAAATATATTTTTTTTGAATAAAGTAATAATATCTCTGATTGTACAATGAAAGTAGAAAGAAATGGTAATGTCAAAATATCATCATCCCTCTCTAAAATTACTAATATACAAACTTCTTTAATGCTTTAATAATGAGTCATTGCACTGTAGTTTATAAACATAACGTTGCATTAACCTAAAATGAAATTAGAAAACAACATTGCATAATTGTTGCTTTGTGAATGTGATTTGAAAAAAAAGAGGAGAGGAAGTAAATCTCCAAAGTTATTCCTAAAAATGTAAAACACTTGAACCAATAAATAAGAATAAATTATTAAAGATTAGTGTGACAAAAGTAGAAAATAGGAAGAAATATTTCTTTATCCTCTACAGATAATATGGATTTAAAACTAAAACAAGACTAATAAATAATTGTTAAATAATGTTGATCATGATGAAAAATGAATAAAATTACATATATCAATATATGTGTAGGTTAGATCGATATTAATATATATTTATTTGTAAGATTTATAACTTAATATTAATTTTATTTAATTTTAATATTTATATTTATTTAAGTAAATGTTGATATAGTCAAAACTAGAATAATTTATTTTTAATATTTATATAAGTTAATGTGTGACACCCCGAAAATTTATATAACTATTTTAATACACATTCTACATATTTCTGTACAAACTTAGAGTTTTTCAAAATATTTCTATTACAAGATTATGACTTATATAAGTATAAATATTTACATATCCATAGCTCAAAATAAAACTCTGAAACTTTTAAGGCTCTCCTGCACCTGTATGGTCATCTGCTCGTGTACATAGTACAGTCATCGCAGTTCAAACACAACACGAAAAGCAAGGGTAAGCTAGTGAAAATAAAGTTTTATAATATATGCAATTAAATTAAAAGAGAAAACCAAATTACATGACCAATTCTTCAATTTTTCAATCTTTTTCAAATCTCAATAATAAAGCAATCACATAGATCTCACATGGATCTACACATCCAATATATTCAACAAACAACATCTTCCGGAAGACTCGTATTAAGTAAGTCCCACCAGAGACTAACACCTGATCCAAAGATTACCAGCGAATCCAACATAAAGGGTCAGGGTAAGTTCAATACAACCCAAGCCGTGCATCTCATATGTCACGGTGTGTATGAACTCCTCCATCAGCTTCTCACCACCTGATATCTTAGTCTATGTGACTTAGATCATCAGTGAAGCTCGGAGATCTCTGTTACCACATAGGTATCAATACTTAATACACAGCAAACATCAGTCCATACATTATCCCAAATGTATGAATTCAATTCCATATCATTTTCATCATACAATATCATTCAAAATGTAATCCACAATATTCAAAAGTTTATTTAACATAAAAAAAAACCACACTTAAATACTAAATTATCAAAATAAAATATTTTTACAAATTTAAATATTATATAAACAAATAACAAAAAATATAAACACACAGCATCCGTACTAGAGAAATTAAATATTGGGACCACGTCCCTTCCACATCCAGAATCTTCTAGCCTAGGGTGCTATAAAAGATTAAATTTAGCTTCCCTTACCTTAATTGCTTGCTTCCCAAGCAACTTCTAGAATTTTATTCTCCACCGTCTGGATAAGCTTTAAGATTTACGGGCCTAATGCAAGTTATCCAAACAGAACATAAATTCAGTATATACTAGAATAAGTTGAGAGGATTAATCTTCTCAACTGACCCCACCAAGATTGATGACTAAAACATAGCGAAAAATAAAGAATAAAGGATCTTTAGAGTAAAAATGAACTTACTCTGTTTAAAATTCCGATCGGTTAGAAATGTTCCTTAACTCGCCAGCTACAACGTGGTCCGATCAGATTCTAAAATAGATGAAGATTGGACAAGGAAATTAAGAGAGAAGGAAAACAGGAGAATATGGAGAAACTGTGATGGGGGGGTCTGCGGTTTCTTTTCATCTTCTGTTCTTTTTTTTTTTCACGCTGTTACATTATCTCCAACTACAAAAATTTTCGTCCTCGAAAATGAACTTACCAAAAAAGAGATTAGGGTATGATGCTTGTATCTCCTCTTCAATTTCCCAAGTGGAGTCTTCAGAGATGAGATCCCACAATACTTTAACCATGGGAATATTTCTTCCTCGAAGTTGTTTCACTTGTGAATCTAAAATTCTGATTGGCTTCACTTCAAATGACAGATTTTCTTTCACCTGGATTGAATCAGACTCTAGAATGTGACTGGGATCAGGTACGTACTTTCTTAGCTGAGATACATGAAAAATATTGTGAATGTTAGCTAAGGGAGGAGGCAAGGCAATTTCATAAGCCACAGGACCTATTTTCCTGAGAATTTGATAAGGTCTTATGAACTTAGGAGTCAACTTCTTGGCTTTGAGTGCTCTTCCTACACCGGTGAACGGTTTAACTCTCAAAAAGACATGATCACCCGCAGAGAATTCTAAAGGTCTTCTTCTTTGATCTGCATAAGATTTTTGCCTGCTGAGAGATGTTTTCAATCTTTCATGAATCATTTTGATTTTCTCATTGGTTTGTTGTATTAATTCTGGTTCGATTAACACACTTTCACCATCCTGAAACCAACACAGAGGTGTCCTGCACTTTCTTCCATACAATGCCTCGAAAGGAGCCATTCCTATGCTAGCTTGGTAACTGTTATTGTAAGTGAACTCTACCAGGGGTAGAATTTCATCCCAACTGCCCAAATGATCTAACACACAAGTCCTGAGCAAATCCTCTAAGGACTGGATAGTTCTCTCTGATTGTCCATCAGTCTGAGGATGGTATGCTGAACTAAGTCTGAGTTTAGTCCCCAAAGCTTTTTGAAGTGTTTGCCAAAATCTGGAGGTGAATCTGGGATCTCTATCTGATATTATGCTGGAGGGTACACCATGCAATCTGACTATTTCATCTATGTAAATTTGGGCCAATTTTTGCATAGAGATTTTCAAATCTATAGGTAGGAAGTGCGCTGTCTTTGTCAACCTGTCCACTATGACCCAAATAGAGTCATGCTTCCTCAAAGTACGTGGTAAGTGGGTAACAAAATCCATTGAGATACTGTCCCACTTCCACACTGGAATGTCCAACTGAGTTAACATGCCTCCGGGCCGTTGATGTTCAATCTTTGATTTCTGACAAGTCAAGCAAGCAGCTACAAACTTGGCTACATCGTTCTTCATGCCATACCACCAATAAGACTTCTTCAGATCTTGATACATCTTGGTCATTCCTGGATGTAAACTGAGTTTGCTTTTATGACCTTCAGATAACACTGTTTGTTTTAGTTCATTATCCTCCGGTATGCATATTCTATTTTTGAATCTCAAAATACCATCCACTCCTAAAGAGAAGTCTTTAGCCTTGTCAGTATTTAATAAGTCCATGAAGTTTTTCAATTGTGAATCTTCCAACTGCTTCTCCTTCACCTTTTCCAAAAATTCATTAGTTATAACTAGTGTATTACAACTAATGCAATTTGAGGACATGGAAACCTCCAAATTCATACTCCTGAAATCCTCAATCAATGCCAGCTCTTTAATCATAAGTGACGACATTTGTATCTTTTTACGACTCAACGCATCTGCAACAACATTTGCCTTCCCAGGATGGTATATTAGCTGAAAATCATAGTCTTTTAAAAATTCAATCCACCTCCTCTGCCTCATATTAAGCTCCTTCTGATCAAACAAATACTTCAAGCTTTTATGATCACTGAACACATTGAAATTAACTCCATAAAGAAAATGTCTCCATATTTTTAAAGCAAAGACAACTGCTGCCAATTCTAGATCATGAGTTGGATAGTTTCTTTCATGCACCTTTAACTGACGAGAAGCGTAGGCGACAACTTTCTTATTCTGCATTAGAACACAACCCAATCCTTGATAGGAAGCATCACAAAAGACCTCAAAAGGCTGATTGGTATCAAGGATTGTCAATACAGGAGCATTAGTCAACCTTATTTTCAACTCTTCAAAGCTTCTCTCACATTGTTCAGTCCATGCAAAAGGATAATCCTTTCTAGTCAATTGGGTCAAAGGAGCAACTATTTTAGAAAAACCTTCTATAAATCTTCTGTAATATCCTGCTAACCCCACAAAGCTTCTAATTTCTGTAACAGTTTTAGGACGTTCCCACTGAAGCACAACCTCCACTTTAGAAGGATCTACTGATATTCCTTGTGCAGAGATAACATGTCCTAAAAATTGTATTTCTGACATCCAGAACTCACATTTTGAAAGTTTAGCATATAATTGTTTTTCTCTCAAAATGTTCATGACAGTTCTAAGATGTTCTGCATGTTCTTCCCTTGTACGAGAATAGATCAAGATATCATCTATGAACACTACCACAAACTTATCAAGAAAAGGTCTGAAGATTCGATTCATATAATCCATGAAGATAGCTGGAGCATTCGTGACACCAAATGGCATAACTAGAAATTCATAGTGACCATACCTTGATCTAAAAGCAGTCTTCTGAACATCTTCCGCTTTCACTAAAATTTGGTGATAACCTGAGCGCAAATCTATCTTAGAAAAGACAACTGCTCCATGCAACTGGTCCATTAGATCGTCAATTCTAGGAAGAGGATATTTATTCTTGATTGTTAACTTGTTTAATTGTCTATAATCTATGCATAGACGTGATGAACCATCCTTCTTCTTCACTAATAGCACTGGAGCTTCACATGGAGAAACACTAGGTCGAATGAATTGTTTTTCTAATAAGTCTTCTAGTTGTTTCTTCAATTCAGCTAACTCTGCTGGTGCCATTCGGTATGGAGAAATTGACACCGGGCCTGCTCCAGGAATCAAGTCTATCGCAAACTCTATCTCTCTTTTAGGTGGAAGTCCAGGAATCTCATCAAGAAATACATCCATAAACTCCTGAACTACAAACATATCTTTCTGTACTTTGTCAGTAACTATAGAACAAGCCAAAAACATAAAACATTCTGCACCTTCTTGTATCTCTCTCTTAAACTGTTGAGCTGAGATAACCTGCATTTCTCCTAACTTAGGAAAAATTAACTTTTTCCGACCACAATCTATAAGGATATGATTAGCAGACAACCAATCCATTCCCAATATAACCTCCAAATCTTTTAGAGGTATGCAAATCATGTTGATCTTGAATCTCTGTCCATCTATAATTACTGGACACTCAGCACACATGGAAGAAGTTACTATAATACCTTCTGTTGGTGTAGATACCACCAACTCAATTTCTAATTCTCGGACTGGCAACTTAAGTTTCTTAGCACAATCAAAAGATATAAAAGAATGGGTTACCCCAGAATCAAACAATACAGATAACTGTGTTCCAAGGATAGAACAAATACCTCTAACAAGGCTATCAGACTGCGAAGCTTCAGCTCCACTAATGGCAAAAACTCTGCCAGCTGCTCTGGGCTTTTGATTATTATTTTGTTGTACTTGCTGCACTCTGCCAGAATTTGGAGCTCTCAATTGGACGCGGCAGTCTTTTGTTGCATGACCATACCTGTGACATCTATCACATATCACATTTATCACTGGATGAGGGCAAAATCTAACAACATGTGGCCCACCGCATCTAAAACATCTGAGACTAGGTGGTGAATGAGAACTGGGTCTTCCACTGCTATAAGATTGAGGTCTGAAATAAGGTTTCTTTCTATCTTCATATTTAAGCATGCTTTTAGAAGGTCCTCCCACTTGAGGCTTAGCAAGTCTGCTACTACTTTTCAAACTCTCCACCACTTTTGCTTTCTCCACTAGAGCAGGGAAATCTCTAATGGACATAGGAATCACCACTTCTTTAAGTTCTTGCTTCAACCCAAACTCAAATTTTCTACATCTCCAAGCCTCAGTCATGGTCTGGGTGTAGAATCTAGCTAGGTGTTTGAACCTAGTAGCATATTCAGTGACTGAAAGATTTCCTTGTTCCAGCTGCATGAATTCAATTTCTTTTGCATATCTGACACTATCAGGAAAATACTCCTCCATAAATCTTACTTTGAAATTATCCTAAGTGACAATTTCTTCTCTATCCTCCATTATCTGCTTCATACCTATCCACCAAAACTCAGCTTCTTCAATAAGCATATAGATGGCATAAGATAACTTTTTCTCTTCTGGGCATTGATTAGCTTCAAAGATTCTTTCTATGTCTCTCACCCACTGGTCTGCTTCATCTGGATTTACCTTCCCATTAAATTTAGGTGGATTGTGTCTCAGAAAATCCTCCAGACTAAAGGTATGAGGTTGTTGATGAAGCTGAGACGCTTCTGCTGCTAATCTAGCGGTTTCTAATTGATGAAGTGCGGCATGATGCTGTTGTGCCATAGTAGCACTCTGTTGTTGCAAGGCTGTTGCCATCATCTCTATTGCCCGAGCTAAGTTGGGCATATCTACTGGTGGAGGAGGAGTAGGTGATCTACGTGCCATCTTCTAAGCACATAAAGAATTAGGTTAGAAATTACTAAAAATTTCCAACTACTTCTTTAAGTCAAATTAACAAAACAAAAAAAAAACACACAAAATAGATACAAAATCAATCAAGACTTATCTCTAAAATGTACTCTAACGATTTAGAATTAAGATAGAAAATAATCTTGATCCAGTCATGAGTGTGCACCCTCACCACTCTATCAAGATTCTTTTCATTCTTAATACTTTCAGTTTTATTCGTAACAACTACTTTGACTCAAGCACAAACAAGATTTCAAGAAAACAACTTTATTAAACATCCTATTAGATACTTTTATCTAAGTCTTGAAGCTAGACTTGAACACAAATCTACACACAGGAGAAACGCACAAAACCCACTACCCTCAGGTTATCCTTAGGATGAACCGCTCTGATACCATTAAATGTGACACCCCGAAAATTTATATAACTATTTTAATACACATTCTACATATTTCTGTACAAACTTAGAGTTTTTCAAAATATTTCTATTACAAGATTATGACTTATATAAGTATAAATATTTACATATCCATAGCTCAAAATAAAACTCTGAAACTTTTAAGGCTCTCCTGCACCTGTATGGTCATCTGCTCGTGTACATAGTACAGTCATCGCAGTTCAAACACAACACGAAAAGCAAGGGTAAGCTAGTGAAAATAAAGTTTTATAATATATGCAATTAAATTAAAAGAGAAAACCAAATTACATGACCAATTCTTCAATTTTTCAATCTTTTTCAAATCTCAATAATAAAGCAATCACATAGATCTCACATGGATCTACACATCCAATATATTCAACAAACAACATCTTCCGGAAGACTCGTATTAAGTAAGTCCCACCAGAGACTAACACCTGATCCAAAGATTACCAGCGAATCCAACATAAAGGGTCAGGGTAAGTTCAATACAACCCAAGCCGTGCATCTCATATGTCACGGTGTGCATGAACTCCTCCATCAGCTTCTCACCACCTGATATCTTAGTCTATGTGACTTAGATCATCAGTGAAGCTCGGAGATCTCTGTTACCACATAGGTATCAATACTTAATACACAGCAAACATCAGTCCATACATTATCCCAAATGTATGAATTCAATTCCATATCATTTTCATCATACAATATCATTCAAAATGTAATCCACAATATTCAAAAGTTTATTTAACATAAAAAAAAAAAACCACACTTAAATACTAAATTATCAAAATAAAATATTTTTACAAATTTAAATATTATATAAACAAATAACAAAAAATATAAACACACAGCATCCGTACTAGAGAAATTAAATATTGGGACCACGTCCCTTCCACATCCAGAATCTTCTAGCCTAGGGTGTTATAAAAGATTAAATTTAGCTTCCCTTACCTTAATTGCTTGCTTCCCAAGCAACTTCTAGAATTTTATTCTCCACCGTCTGGATAAGCTTTAAGATTTACGGGCCTAATGCAAGTTATCCAAACAGAACATAAATTCAGTATATACTAGAATAAGTTGAGAGGATTAATCTTCTCAACTGACCCCACCAAGATTGATGACTAAAACATAGCGAAAAATAAAGAATAAAGGATCTTTAGAGTAAAAATGAACTTACTCTGTTTAAAATTCTGATCGGTTAGAAATGTTCCTTAACTCGCCAGCTACAACGTGGTCCTCTTTTTTTTTTCACGCTGTTACATAATGTACTTCCAACTAACATTAATTCAGTTTATTTAAGTTAATATGATCAATCTCACTGACATTAATAATATTTATATTTTTATTTATTAGATAAGACTCAAACCCAAGTCCCAAATTAATATTGGAAGGCAAGATTCGAACACAAGTCCTTCCAGTCACCAGAGAAGCTTTAACCACTAAACCAGACAAGTTCTTCTGTCATATTACGATTTTTATTATACTTATTATTAGTTATAATAGTTATATTAATATTAATGTTAATAATATAAATTATATTAATATTAATGTTAAGAAGAGAAAGGAGAGGAAGAGGAAGGGGAAGAAGAGAAAGGGAGGAGGAGAAGGGGAAGAAGAGAAAGGAGAGGAAGAGGAAGGGGAAGAAGAGAAGAGAGGAAGAGGAAGAGGCAGAAGAGAAAGGAGAGGAGGAAGAGGAAGAGAAGGAGAAGAGAAGGAAGGGAAGAGGAGAGGAGGAGGAGGAAAGAAGAGGAAAGGACGAGGGAGAGGAGGAACACGAGAGGACGAGGAGGAACAGGAGAGGAAGAGGAGGGAAGAGGAGGAAAGAGGAGAGGAAGAGAAGAGGGAGGAGGAGAAGAGGAGAGTAGGAGGAAGAGGGGAGGGAGGGGAGGAAGAGGGGAGGAGAGGAGGAAGAGGAGAAGAAGAGGAAGAGAGGAGGAAGAGAGGAAAAGAGGGAGGAAGAGGAAAAAAACGAAGAGAAGAGGAGGGAAAAGAGAAGAAGAGGAAGAGAAGAGGAAGAAGGAGGAGGAAGAAGAGGGAAAAACGAAGAGGAGGAACAAGATAAGAAGAGGAAGAGAAGAGGAGGAAGAGGAACAAGAGGAAGGGGAAGAGGAGGAAGAGGAGAGGAAGATTAGGAAGAGGAGAGGAAGATAGGAAGAGAAGGAATAAGAGGAAGAGTAAGAATAAAGAAAATCGGAATATTAAGATAAATTAATAATATTAATAATAAATAATTTGAATATTAATAATATAATATTAAATATTAATAATATTAATAATAAATAATATTAAATATTAATAATATTAATAATAAATAATAGAATATTAATAATATTAATAATATCATAATATTCAAACATTAATAATATTTATAATGTTAATAATATTCTTAATATTCATAATATTATTAATATCATAATATTATTAATATTAATAATATTATTAATATTCATAATATTATTAATTATTAACAATAATAATATTATAACAATAATAATATTAATAACAATCTTAAAAATAATAATAATTATAATAAAAATCATAATATTGTAAACGAATTTATCTGATGTAGTGGTTAAGGTTTATTTTCTTACTGTAATTTCAATTTTTCTTGTAGTGTTAGGTTTAACTAAAATAAAATTTATTTTATTTATTTATAATATTTATTTAAGTTAATATTTACTTGGTTAATTTTAATATATATATTTTAAAATAATTATTTAAGTCAGTATTATCTAGGCCTATACTAATAAATTTTATATTTCTTTAAGCTAACTTGAATCTAAAGAGTAACTTTATTTATTTTTAATATTTATCATTAATATTGTTGTTATAATTGATGTTAATATATATATATATATATAATATCTATATATTATATTATTATTTAAGTTAGTGTGAGTTTTGTTAACAATAATCTTATTTCTGCACAATAATTTCGTAGCAAAATGTTGTTATTCATGTAAGCATAATTTCCACTAATGGAAGCTTCGAATTTTTCTAATTGTTTCCATTAATAGGAACTTAGAATTTTTCTGTCTCATTTTCTTTATAAATGCCATTACACCAAATTTCCATCATCATGTTTCTTGATTTGTACAAGATGGAAATCCCCATCTCTCACTCTATTTTTTTACTGAACTTTTCAATTACTCTTTCAATTCCATATATTTTTAATAAAACTTATTTTATTTTATCTATTTAATTTTGTGTGTGTTAAATATAATTGAAAATTATGAATATTTTTGTTGGGTCTATGACTTTTTTTTTATCAATATATCATTGTTCAATTCTGAAGAGATGATCTATGATTTCATAAAACTAAAACTAGAGAAGAATTCAACTCAAAGTCTGATTTGTGTGTAAAGGAAACAATATGTTGATTTAATCTTATGTTTATAACTCATAATTTAAGATTAACTAACATAACTAAAAATTAATAAGAAAATTTCTTTAAACTAACCATACAAGTGTTTTTAGGAAGTTTCTCTAAGTTTTTACATGATACGAATTCTTTTTTAAAACCGTTACAACTTAAATATTAAGATGTGTTTGAAAAAAAAAAAGATTTTCCATATTTAGACTTAAAGTTAACGTCTAAGAGGATAAATACAAAATTTGGCTCCCTAAATCTCACGCTCCTAACAAAAATTATTGGATTCTTCGTAAGTAAATCATATAAGGGATCATGATATTACTCTCAACCAAAAATCTTAAAGACATTTGAGTTTATGGATATTTTTTATTATTCATTGTTCATCTTACTCATTCCTAGTGAATATAAGAATCAAACACTTCCTTAAAATTCTAACATCATGAATTCATGTTTATCTTTATCAACGCGCATCTTCCTGCTCTTTATCTTGCTAGTTCACTCTTTTACATGGAGTAATTTAGTTAACTTTTTTTTATTCTACTTTTAGATATAAGTTTAAACTTGTAAATTTAATGCCAAAATGATAAAAGGAATAAAATATAAATAGTGCATTAATTATATATAATAAATAATAAATTTGTTGTTAATGTTTTTACGTAAATTACAAATGTAAGATTTCTATATAAAGAAAAGAAACTATATAGATAATATAATTGCACAAGATATATTTATAAAACAAACATTTTATTGACGCAAATACTCACTATTAAAAAATTATTAAATAGAAATTAATTTCAGAAAAAAATATAATTAATCACTATATTAACTAAATTAGATACTTTCTTAAATACTAAAAAATATTATTGGTATCTAAAGTAGTTTCTAAATTTAATAAATTTTAGATATCAATTTTAAAATCTAAAATAGTTGGTAGTTAAAACCTTGATAACTAACTTAATACCAATTTAAAAATTAATTTATTAAATTTATTACATTTAGATACTAGTAAATTTTTTTAGTATTTAAGATATTATCTAATTTAGTCAATATAAGATAGTATCTAGAACCTTAATAGCTAATTAGATACCAATTTAAAAATTAATTTATAAAATTTATTAAATTTAGAAACTAGTTTAGATACCAATAATTTTTTAGTATTTAAGATAGTATCTAATTTAGTCAATATAGTGACTAATTATTTTTTGTCTCTAAAATTAATTCTATTTAATGATTTTTTAGGGACTATTGTATAATTAAAGTTAAAATTAATATTTGATTACACTAATAAAATTTAAATGTTGGTATAATGCACTTGAATATTACAACCTCTTTTTTTATGGTATAAAAAATTATGCATGGCAAATTTAATATCTCAAGCTCATTGCATATTGTGCATGTTTGAGAACAATTTACTATAACATATCATATCACATATAATATCATGATATATTTGCAAAACCCAATTTTTTTTAGAAGTTTTCCGGACAAAAACCAAAAAATGACAAAAAATATCTCCTAATCAAAGCATCTATATTTTTATTTTAGTCTAAATATATTTGCCGAAGTTGTAAAAACTTTATGTTCGCTAAAATTTTAATTATAATATTAAACTAGTTTTTGTGATTGTTTTTTCAATTATTTAGATTTATGTATAAATTATCGAAATATTTTTAACCACATAAATTAATTTTTAAGTTACATGAAATTTTATCGACTTAATTTGTTGAACTTTCTTAAAGTTATGAATTGATGAAACTCCATCAAAACACTTATCATACATCTGGCCACATATTATAGTAAGCTTAACCTTATATAGTGTGATGTACTCATCAATTATTTTTGGATAAAGACAATTTTCAAACCAAGATTTTTTTTTTTATCGACAATTCTCAAATCAAGAATAGTTTGATAACAATACTTTCTTTGGACTGAGTAATGGATTATAAACGATTAATTTTGACAGATGTTGAAATATCGGTTGAAAAAATGAAAATGAATTATTTCTTAAAAAATAATTATTAATATAAAATATAATTTATTAATTGATATAAAAAAAACTAAATAAATGAACAAATTAGTTATTTACACACAATACTAACAAATTCTTTTACCTTTTTTTTTTCCCAATCTCATACAATTTTGTCACCCTAAATATTTTCCAGAAATTCACTAAAATAATTTATAAGAAATACCTAAACTCATAAATATTTTGTCATAAACTATTCTATTCAAAGTGTAAATGAGTGATGAGTTTATGTCCATGGACACCAAGATTCCAACTGTCTAAACAAAAGAGGCACTTGGCCATTCCCAGCACGTAAGCCTTCTGCTCACCAAATTGTTATCCAACGTCATTGCCACCTAAGATTCAAAAATATATATATATATATATATATATATATATATATTATATAATATTATGATTTCCTTTTTTCTGCATCTCACTATATACCATTATCTTCCTAATGCACATTAATAATTGGATTTTTTTTATAAAAAATAAATTAAATTGAAGTATTTCAGAAATATTTAAACTCTTATACAAAATTCAATCTTCAGAAAATTATATTCAGATCAAATCACAAAAATTGAGAATCAAAGACATGAAAAATGTAAGCAATCCTACAACACAACACAACACGTACCAATTTCTCACATATTTAATACCAATCAGAATATAAAAAATTTACTCCAACTTTGCAATTCATCCATAACCATATCTTCACTTTCACCATTCAAAATATTTGCTAAATATATGCTAAATATATTTGCTTGGATCTAGATATAGCTAAATATATGCACCTAATTATTTTAAGTAATTCAGTCCAATTATTTCTTCATTAAATTAGCCAAATATATATACCACAAAGTGTTTCATTTTTCTAATAAAATAATATTCGTGATCGCAGTGTCTTCGCTTTTCTATCTACTCCTCTGATTACGCCTCGTTTGTTTACAAGAAAAAATATATGTATAACAATATTTTCACTTCAAATTTGTTTAGTTCAACCTAATCTTTATGCATATAAAAAATGTCATAAATGATTCACTATAACGATTTTGTTGTTATATTTGTCCAATCATTACTGTACACTCTGTAAAAAAAATTAAATCATTAACATAATATGTCGGTATTGTTAGTGTACACTCACAATAGATATCCTAACAATTTAATATCCCTTGGAAAAAAAATTATCTTAATGGAGCTAACTAAATGGCAATATATATTAGCAATTTTTCCTTTGTATTATGTGTTACTATTAGTTTGGTTAGTATATTTTTGTCATGGTAATTAATGTTTATTTATTCACTTAAAAAATAAATCAATTTTTGAGACAAAAACTAATTATTTACTATATTGACTAAATTAGATATCATTTTAGAGATTATATTTTTTATTTATTTCTAAATTAGTTTTTATTATTGTTAAATGGTTTCTAAATTGGTATTTAATTAGCTACCAAAGTTTTAACTATCAATTATTTAGATTATAAATTTGGTAACAAAAATCTTGATAGCTAATTTGATATCAATTTATAAACTATTTAACAATAGTAGAAATTAATTTAGAAACTAAAAATATTTTTAGTCTCTAAAGTGATCTCTAATTTAGTCAATATAACAACTAATTATGTTTGGTCTCTAGAATTAGTTTCTATCTAATGATTTTCTTGTAGTGATTGGATTGAAGTGAGGGTGAAAAAGAAAGAGAAGAAAATAAAATGAAAGACAAAATTTTCTTAATAGAGAGAAAAAGGGTTAAAAGGAAAAGAAAATGGGTAAAAAATTTATAACAAATTTGAATGATGTGTAAAAAAATAATTAATTAATAGAATAAATTAAAAAAATTCTTAATTGTAATAAGAATAAACATATTTTTTATTTATAATTTATCATAAATTATTTAACTTATTATTTTTGCTAGAGCAATTACTAATGATACAGATATTTTTTCTAATTAATTTTTAATATTTTACTTCCACTATTTTACAATAATAATAACATAGATATTGTTTTACTTTTATATATAATGGTATAATATTATAATATTTTTTATTTTACTGTAATTATGTTTTTTATAGTTACGAATATAAGGATATACAATTGATTATACTTTATATATATATATTATATATATATATATATATTTAAAAAATTAAAAAATTCAAGAAGAAAAATATTTATTAGAAGAAAAAATTATTATAATATATATTTATTCTTTCTCGCTTCAATAAATGCATTAATGAATATTTCTAAACAAAAATATTTATCAAAGAGACTAATATTAATAGATATTTAAATGTCTTATTAAAAAGTAAATATATAAGTTATTTTGAAAATAATTTCAAATGTTAAAATTGATTTGGGACGAAGATTGTAATATTTAATATGCGAATATTAATAGATAAGTTCTTAGCATAATACTGTTTTATCAATATGAAGTAGAAACAGGCAGAATGAAAAGAGGGAAAATGGTTTTGGCTATGAATGGAGAGGAAGAATGGTGTGAGTTGTAAGTTTTTGTTATGAGAATAGATATTTTAATTTGTAGTCCTGAATTATGGTGAGAAGAAAGAAGTAGATAGTGGAATCCGAGTCCTCTGTGAAGTGTGAATGACAGCAACCACCAAACACAGAATACCTATTAATTGCCCTACCTAGTGTCACTATCCTATATCCCTCGCCATGAATCCCTATTAATCTCCCCTATCTATATAAATCGTTATAGCATGCTCATTTAATAATAAAACTTTGGGTTAAATTCTTTTCAAAATTTAAATGCATACATATATTTGCAGTAACTGGAACCAGAGTGGGACCAAACATGCTTTGACCGTCTGGTTACGAGATTGTTCTTGTTGGGTCGCAAGCTATTTTGTCCGATTTATCAGGAAGTTACTGTTTGGTGCCACCAGTTTGAGAACTGATAAAACCAAATATTCATCATACAGCTTCATGGTTAGATTATGTTTAAATAAAAATAAGTTGGATATTTTGTGGGAAACCAAAAGATTATAGTTACGTCTTTTCTGTTTCATCTTCGAGTCTTATAACATAATAGGGCGCATTGTTAGAAGATATATGTTGATTTTGCGGAGGGTAAGATGTCATTTTCAAGATGACATACACATAAGTAGCAAGGCATGTATGTGGTAATTAGGGCAGCAACAGTTTTAATATCTATCTGGTCCACTTCCTTACAACGCAGGTCTGCCAAACCCTCGTGGATAGGACACAGCACGTACATTTGAGTCATTCTTTTACGTAATAACAATATCCTGTTCAATTTCACATCACAAATATTCGTTTACTCTTGGATCTCGATTATTATATATCTCATTACCAATTCTTATGTTTACTTCATCAACTAACCAAGAATAGGATTAATTAAATGATGAATATGCTGATTAATTGATAATTCACTAATGATCAAGCATAAATTTGCTTTCTGTATATAAGATTAAGGTGCAAGAGTAATATAATTAGCAGTTTCATGTATACGCAGAGAACTTTTGGGTTTTTAAACATATTTTTGCATACAGTATAATGCAGCATAAGACATGAAATTGCTGTTTTGAGACAGCAAAACTGTAGAGAGTGTGTATTGATATATATATATATATATATAGGGCATGGATTGTTTGATAGGAGTTAAAAACATGTTATGAGTTTGATTTTGACTATGGATTTTACTATTGAGTTTAGAGTCGTTATCAAGGATTGAAGGGAGCGTTTAAAAATTTGTCAACTTGTCGGTACGTTAGTCTTTGCCTTTCTTGGCATGTAATTTGGCGACAAGAGCTTTTACATGTGTGGCGTAAAAAGCTGAGGAATCTCACGTGGGCGCTTTCTATTGTGTCCTAAAATTTTAGGAATTAAGTTGCGCATTTATTTGGATTTTCAGTTTCTTCAGAAAAGAAGGTGGGAGAGAAAGTAGGTGAGAGGTCGACTTTCAGTAATTTGAAAGAGGCCATAATAACCACGTTATTATAGTATTTCTTATGTAACAAACTTGTAAAGTGCCGCAATTATCTCTTAATATCTTATATATACAAGAGAGAGATAAGGAGAGAAGGAAAAGAATATCAGTCAACCTTTTGTTTCAGTGTTTCAATATTCTTGCAATATTTTAATCGTTCAGATAGTATGGGTCAAACAAAGTGAAATGCATAATGACAAACTACAGTAAGGAAAAGTAAAACGAACACACAGGTTAATTGGATTTTGCGTTGAATTTTCATGCTTGCTGATTAATTATATATGCAATGCAAGGCTATAACAAAACTTGCCCTACTTTTTTTTTTTCCAGTAAGGGAAGGTGTTGCTTGTCATTGTCCAATAGGTACCCTTGCATGTGACAATAACTGATGAAACAACTTCACTATTTGAGACTAACTAAAGTACAGTTCATGTTTTACCTACTTCAAAATTCAACGTTAAAAGAAAAACTGTTTGATTCCATGTAAATATGTTGAAGAAAAAGAGCGAAGAAACTAAATGGAAAAAGGAAAAGCTTGGCTATATTCCCGAAGAGCCGAGAGTTCAAGATTCACTGTCGTGTTCAATACGTGTTAACCTCCTTTGTTTCAATCATATAGCATGTGACAGGTGAAGGTGTGACTTTAATTTAATTTATTGGTTTGTGGAGCTAGTTTAGGGATGAATGGCGGGCATGTCCTATAAGAAGAAACTAGAGGGTGTTCATAAATGCAAAGAAAACGAAATTGGGTTGAATGGAGCTGGGTCACGTTGGCGTAAAAGGAACAGTGTCAGGCTCAACTTGAAGGGAACGAAACCCCCATTAGCTAACCAATAGAAATGATGAAATAGACCTCCCATATGAACAAACATAGCGACTGCTTGTTCTCTCTGAAACTTTTCAAGGATTTAGATCCATTTCCATGTGCCATTTGTGGTCCTTAGGCTAAAGATGATAACCCGCAATAGCATATATGTGGAGTGACTAGAAAATTCCTCATGTATATATCTTGTCCTTTTCTTTGAAATCCTTGAAAGATCTCTTATATACGTGAATTGATTGTGTGTTTGTAATGATTCTGAGATGGAAAACGGTGTTAAGGCATTTGATAAGAGAGAAGTAAATGTAGGGTTTATGTGTTGTAAGCATTAGAATGATAGAAGGTAAAGGGTGTAATTAGGCCCATAGGAAAGGCAAAGAGTGGATTGAAGAATCCCAAAGTTCCCCAGCAAAGGTGCAGAACAAAAGGCAAAGGCGAAAGGCAAAACGAAATGATTACTTGAATGAGACGGGACCCGCTCCATAATCTTTCCTTTCCAGGTCTTTCAATTTTTTGACTTGGGATCGGGTCCCACTTCGGCCACCATTGTCTTTATGGATTGAATCATAAAAAGAGCACCTCACGTGGAGTCTGAACCAAAGAGCCTGTCCAACCACAATAAAAAGCCACCTCTTACCTCTTCTCTTCCCTCCCCTCTAACCAAAACCCTTTATTTACTCCTTCAAAACCATGCCAAACAAATATTAAATCAACACATAATTAATTCAAAACCTCATCAATATAACAACAAACCAATTTCTCTTCTCTCTTCTAAAAAAAAATCATGCTTTTTAAAGCTCACCCATATAATTCCCACTCATTATCTTTGTTGCTTAAAGCTCTTCCCCTCCCACCTCTCCCCTTATTCCCTCTCTCTCTCCTAAACTCAAACCCCATCAATTTCAAAACAAATTCCTTACCTTACACAAAACAAATAACTACACACACACATCCCCTCCTCTTAAAAACCAGAAAGACCCACTACATAGATTAAACTACAAACTCACTTATCACAACCTCTCTCATAACAAAAAACTATCACCCACACAAACACAATCATACCCAAACACATACACACACTCACACTCCACGCACCAACAACTTTATTTCCTCTCCATGCGATCATGGAGGGAGGCGACGATCTCCACCACCATCACCACCACCACCGTCAAAACTTCCCATTCCAGCTCCTGGAGAAGAAAGAAGACCAAGAACCGCCCTCATGCTCCACGTCCTCCCCCTACCCTTCCCTAGCAATCTCCGCAGAACCCAGCACGTCCAATTCCACCCGATCCAACCAGCTCGCTGTGGTGTCCGAGCCCGCAAACAGCAAAAAGCCGCCGCCAAAACGCACGTCGACCAAGGACCGACACACGAAGGTGGACGGTCGTGGCCGCCGCATCCGAATGCCCGCCCTCTGCGCCGCCCGCGTCTTCCAACTCACGCGCGAACTTGGTCACAAGTCTGATGGCGAAACTATCGAGTGGCTCCTCCAGCAGGCCGAACCCGCCGTCATAGCCGCCACCGGGACCGGCACCATCCCCGCCAACTTCACCTCTCTCAACATCTCCCTCCGCAGCTCCGGATCCTCCATGTCCGTTCCCTCCCAGCTCCGGTCCTCCTACTTCAACCCCAACTTCTCCCTCCAACAACGGCGCACCTTGTTCCCCGGTATCGCCTTATCGTCCGACACCAACCCCACCAACACCTCCACACTCCTAAATTTCCAATCCAACAACCTGAACAACTCCATGCTCCAGGCGAAGCCCGAAGCCCCCTCCTCCACCTTGGATTTGTCTGACACAAGCGCGGAGGAATCAACCCTAGGCCGAAAAAGAAGACCAACGGAACAAGACATATCGTCCTCCTCGCAGCACCAAATAGGAAGTTATCTCCTCCAGTCGAGTGCGGGCACGATTCCTCCGAGCCATGCCGCCAACATATGGATGGTGGCAAATTCAAACTCCAATCAAGTCATGAGTGGCGATCCCATATGGACCTTCCCTCCGGTTAACAACAGCGCCTTGTATCGAGGCACCATGTCAAGTGGGTTGCATTTCATGAACTTTCCCACGCCCATGGCACTGTTGCCGAGTCAGCAACTAGGGTCTTCTGGGATTGGTGCTGTTGGGGGAAGCAGTAATAATAATAATAACAACAATAATAATATGAATGAAGGGCATTTGATTGCGGGGCTTAGTCCTTATCGTCCTGTTATCGGTGTTTCTGAATCTCAGGCGAGCGGCTCGCAGTCGCATCGTGGAGGTGCTGCCGATGATCGCCATGAAACCAACAGTCACCACTCCTAGAGGATACCATATCATATCATGTGATGTGAAGTGATCACCGTAAATTCTTCTTCTTACTTGTGGTCTAGTTTGATTGATGCTGGCGGATGCATGATGGATAGATGGATGTGTTTAACACACGTGAGGTTTGGTTGATGATCTTCGAAATTCAGTTTTATTTATTCCCAAAATTAATTTTTTGGTGTGATTAATATTTTGGAGGGGACGGAGGGAGAAAGGAGAAGGAGGGTTTTTTAGGGTTTGGCAGATGACACTATTTAACAATTGGGTATTTCGCTGCCTGCTTCTTCTTTTCTTTTTTCTTTTTTTTTCCTGGTAAAAAAATGTCTTCTTTGATTGAGTTATTTCACTACACGATATCTTATCATCATTGTTTGTGCAATTTTTCTTTTCTTTATTTATTTTTTCTCCAGAATAGGGTTTTAATTAATTGGTTTGTAATTTTATGCTTTTTGTGCTAAAGAGAAGAAAACGACTGAGTTGCATTCCATTCCATGAGCTTTGCAAAGTTTCCCACCTAACAGGCATTTGGGTTGTTTTCTTTTTCTCCGTCTCTCTTTCTGGGCCACAGCACAGCACAGAGGTCGTGTGGTAAAAGGGATGAAACAGTGTTACCGCTAGACTGAGTAAGAGAGAGAGTGATGAATGTGAAAAAATGAAGCGGTAGTATTAAAATTTACATTGCTTTTTGATCATTCTGATTCTAAATCTCTGCCATGAATCTCGAGGTTTACTGCATCAATGATTAAGATTTTTCAGAGAGATGGGGGTAATAGGACGGTGGGGTCAAAACCTTATCGGTTCCAGGTGTTGGCTCAGGTGGTGGGGTCCGGCTGCTGGTTATTGCCCAAACCAATGTACAATGTCACTGACAAACAGGTGGATCATTCTCCATCTTCTGTTTTCTTTTTTAATTTTCTTTTCGCCCTTTTAATGGAGCAGTTGCTGGCATCACAGAAAGATCCATGGTGAGTCTTAATGACCCTACTGAGATATGCCCCACCATTTCATCAATCAGGACCCTTCATTTTATGGGCCATGCTCCTCCTATTCAATGCATGATTGGGTCTCTCTCTGCCCACCAAAGGGAAAACGTGGAATCTCCAGTTTCATGCCCCCTCCTTCTTAAATTACTCTCTCCCAAAACCCTTTTCAAAACTTACTTCTACCACGTAGTTACACTCTAGTTACTCTTCACAAATGCCTCTTTCAGCCTCCCCCTCTTCTGCATTTGCAACACCAAATACACATAAACACGTACTGTAAGAGTGTTAACATATCTGCAACTTCTTAAGAACATCACTTATCATTTTGCTATAAATAAATATACCTTCTCTTTTAATATATTTTTGCTTTTAACTTTTTTATTTTTTATATTTTCTTAATGACATTATTTATTGTTGTATGTTTTGGAATCTAATAATATCCCCTCTCTAAAATAATAAGGAACTTGTATGGTGAAGCAATTAAAAATTGGTAGGGAAGGGAAAGCAGGATTAGGATATTCCCTCCACTATAAACTTTGTTCTGCACAATGGGATTCGTAGGCAACTTTATTTATGGAGATCATGTCAATAACACGAGTGTAAAGCAGCTATCAAAATATATATAATAGTATATATGTGCTTGTTAAATCATAATCGGGGAAGCCCACATCTGATTAGCATAATCTGCTACTTGATGAGAATGGTCAATGGAATAAGGTACCTTGGTGAGGTTCCAATTATGGGCACAAAACAGTAAGCTGATAATGACACGCTAAGAGGGTTCCCACCTAGAGTTAGCTAGCTAGAGCTGTAAAAGCAAATCATGAGCCTGATCTCACTAAATTAGCTAGAGTTTCTCCTACGTACCACCACTTTGCCATACAATCATAAATCGGAGATGAACTGCATATAAAACATAATTGATAGTAGTGCAGTGTGACTAACGTCTTGTATTAAAGGAATAGATGAAAGATCGTTTCTTCTTTCAGTTGAGACACCGTGCACGTACAGCTTCAACGTTTCTGCTGTTAAATTCCAATAATCATATAGATTAGATGAGGTTCCTGCATAGGATTTGAGTTTGCCGTACTGAATTGCATTAGATAAGTTCATAGGTAAGTTTCCAGTAATTTTACGGGATGATCATAAAGTAAAATACATGAATATCTAACGAAAAATAGTTAATTGGACATGGGAAAGAGCTTTCTCTCTTTTGACACTCACTTCCACTTGTTTCTCCCTTTCCATGGAGAGTAAACCCTTCGTTGCACCACGTCCTCCCTCCACCAGGTCATCTTTTTCGTTTTTCATCTTCCTTAGTTAGTTTGATTTAGAAACTGAGACTGCTACCATAACAACTTTTTAAGATACTATAACTTTTTAAGATTTTGATCTCTTTTTGTCATATTAAATGTGATAAGTAGGGATCTAAAGAGATTAAGCTAATTGATAATCACATATGAACTAATTTATGTCAAGCCAGAATTTTTTTAGTAGTGAGACTCATTTATATGAAAATTTGTTTGGTTAAAGGGATACTTCTTTTTAGCTCATTTAAAAAGTTTCTGAAGTCTAGTATTTTAAGCAGATATAAACAATTTTTTTAGTATTATTATATTTTTTTAACTTTTTTTAAGAATTAAGCATGCCAAGAAAACTATTACCAAAGTTTCTATTTAGGTCAATAAAATAATAAATTTACCAACTTTTTGAAGACCTTATGATTTTTTTATTTTATTTTAAATAGACTGATAGATAAGATTTTAATACAAGTTAAACTATATCTTTAAAATATATTTATGTTATAAAAATAGATAAAACTTAGACCTACTTAAACTTTATTTTCCAACAAAAGTCAAATTTAAATCTTTTAAAGTTTGACCAAGACCAAGACCAACTAATATGTTGATTACTAATATTTTTCTATATTTTTCTACATGCAAATCTTATAAATATAACATACACTTCCTTGTTTTAATTAGTATTATATTTTATACATTTATCCAGTTGTTTATATTTTAATATATATTTAATTTAAAATATTTAAGTTACTGGATATGATAGACTCGAGCTAAACCAACTTATTATTGATTTGATTAATTTGAGATCAGGTTTTTACAAACTTAACTTAAATTAAATTATTTAAATCAAATTTAGTAATAGGTTTTTGTCAAATTTGATATAGAAGTATTTAAATCAGTTTTGGTAATCAGTTTAGTCTAATCCGAATCCATATATACATGCAAACTCCTTTTTTTAAAATATTTTTAAAACAACTATTAAATTTAATAGATTTTAGAAGAGAAGTGATCATGGTGAAATAATGTGTAAAAAAATGCCAAAATAGTTTTTAAAACAAAAAATATCAAACTTCCTCATTGTCACCATTATTATTAGTGTGAGTGATTCTTATTATAAATATACCTTATCATTAAACAAATATAATTTTGAATGGAGAGAAAATCAAATTACGAGACCTACCTTTTAACACTGTTCTATTTCATAAAATAGTATTACATACATCTTTCCACTTAAAAACCATGAAAACATATGTAGGATTAGGTTTGTTTACTTTCCTTAAAATGAAAATTGTGATTTTTATGGCGTTAACATATTAATTTTTTAAAAATATTAAAATATCAACGTATTTGTTTCCATTTTATTATTTCTAACACCTTCAAATCGTAAAAACATACAGTATGAAAAACACATTGTGCGATGATATTAGATTGCTACTGAAACAGTAATTGGTGGGGCAGTGAAAGTGATGAGGACTTGCAAACACCCTAGCACTCGAATAAGTAACAATTCCAACACAAAATTTTCAAAAAAAGGTTATTGTTCAACAACAACAACCATCTTATACTTGATGTATGTTTATGTCATCATCACTTTAAACCCCAAGTAAGATCATGAGTAAGAGTAAATTAGCCAAAAAATTGTAGTCCAATTTGAATGGTAAAGAAAGAAGGGGAAATTAGGAATTGTGTTGTGCTTTGTGCTGCTGCTGCAGTTTTGTGCTTCCAAACAAATTTGAGATACTGGAGTTAAACGGGTATCTCTCTATTATTGTGTCCCCACTCCTACTGCTACAGATCCTTATCTCCTTCTCCATCCTTATATATTAGCCATATATATCACCATCTTTATGCAAATGCCACGCTGTATGAAGCAATTGGTTAAATCAAAGCTACACTACACACACAGTTTTTAATTTGTTATTTTGTGAGAATTAAAGCTTTGATTTGTGAGATACTGACATAAATATTATTAATGGCAGTATTGATTAAAATGTTGAGTGGAAAATAGGGGCAGGGTCGTACCCATGGTTGCTCTTGCTCACATGGATCTGAATCTAATAAGTGACATCGTACAAAGAGGCACAGGATTGGTCCCCCTGGGTAAATGTTATACCCCAAAAATATGTAGCATGAGTTAGACCAGCTAGGCCACCAATTTCTGTAAACTGTGAACAAAAGTGGCTTCCAAGTTACCTGCTAAGAAGCAACAGATTCTATATATTTGGCCCATAATATCCCTAATTCCTTTGTTTGGGCCCAGAAAATCTCTTAATCTTGGGATGGTTTCTCAGAGGGAAATATGATAGATGTTGAACCACCACCATGTGCTTCCCTACTGCCGTCTAGCCTACACCTTGGTGGTTACTAGTTACGACACAAGTCATTACAGGTCTAGACCCACCACCCTCACCTCCACTCTTCTTTTCTCTTTCTCTGTCTCTCTCCTGCTTTCCTATGTTTCCACTTTCTTTCAACATCTTGCCTACCACACAAATTACTCCTTTTCCATTTATTGCCTTCCCTGCATTTACCAACATTATTTATTAACTTCCCAATAACCACCAAATTCCTCACTATCACTGTAATACTACTATATACCATTCTTCCTCAATCTCAGTAAACAATCCTACTTTTCACAACCACATAATAACTCCAACTTATAACAGATTCATCACCCCAAACATAGACCAAGATTCCCATCGAAACTAAACAAAACATTCAAACTTCCTCATAACTAAACTCTACTCCACCAATATTAAAATCACTAAGAATCATAAATCAATTGCAACAGCTGTCGGCAGATAAATGCTGCTCAAGCATGTGTGTGTTCTTTACTCTACTGCCTCCCTCTCTTTTGATTCAGTCCAAGCATTTTGTTTCCATTTTAAATTATATTAATGAAGCATTCTACAGTCTCCTTATCGCATCCTTCACTATTTGTTGTAAAGTACGAAATCAATGAAAAAACATGGAAGAAAGAGAGTCCAATTAATATACGAGATATATACCAAAATTACATAATACTCTTCATAAAGTCTAAAAGTTGGCTTTCAATACCTTCAACTTTAAACTAAATGAGTTGAAGGAATAAATTTTAGGCTATTGAGATTGGCTATATAAGACTAACTTTAAAGTCTCTCACTCTTCTTTAATAAGCTTTGTGAAAATCAAACTCAATTTCTTCTACATGCCTTCAAATTAACTTTATGATATTTTATACGAAACCCATAGTTTAAAAAAAAAAAAAACTCAACCGAGTCACATCAATTGAGGACGAATTATGATAGATTGATATGTTTTTTTATTTCATGGTCTCACTTGATGTTAGATTTACAATAAAAATTAGGTAGGCAGTTCTATGATTATACCTTTGAGTTTAAAATAGCTATGACACTCTTGCTAATCATTAAGAAAGTTATAATATATATATTAAAACATATTGACGAGGGTTATATTTTAACCGTTTTTTTTGTTTTACTCTCTTTTTTTTTCAAGTATGAAAGGCATGTAGTTGTAAATAAAATTAGTGAACTTCCTTTATGCCTTTTTTTTTTTTCTTTCTCGTCCTTTTTTTTTTCCTGTTTCGTGTTTTAATGTCTACCGGTTTCTTCCTGTATCACATGTTCCTTTCACAAACGTTTAACGTTGATATGTTGGAAATCCTCTGCTCTTTTCACAAGTGCCTACCGCTGTTTTGTTGGAAATCGTCTATCCATGTATATTGAAACCTAATATGGTATCAGAGTGGGTAAATCTCGCTCTACTTCTGCTATTTTTTTCTTTTTTTTTCTTGTTCGTTCTTGTTTTTGTTATTCTTGGATTTCATTCTTTGCTTTCTCATGGAGGAAGAAATCAATACCGGTTCAGACGCTTATCAGAATTAATCTAATACCAACTATCTACATCCTTGAGAAAATCCATTAATGGTTTTAATCAAAATACAAGTTTGTTGATGGAAGTATTTCTGATCCGCAATTTATTTTGTCGTTACATGAGATCCGGGAAAGATGTAATGATATCATGGATAACAAGAACGGTGAATGCTCAAATAGCCTAAAGCATTGTCTATATTGAAAACAGAAGAGAACTATAGGAATATTTATGTGAAAGGTTCTCAAAGGGTGATCACTTTAGGATTTATGACCTTTTGTAGGAGATACAATCTGTAAGACAAGGAGAACATAATGTTACTGAGTTTTTTTACTGATTTAAAAATCCTATGGGAATAGCTGGAGCCCTTAAGATCTACCTTGTATTGCATATGCAAAATCAAATGCAGTTGTGTCCTAGTCAAGAATATTGTGAAGCATAGAGAATCAAAATACATATTATGTTTTCTGAAAGGGTTGAAAGATAGTTTTGTTATTGCGAAACGCAAATCTTGCTCATGAAACCTCTACCAATGGTTAAGCATGTTTTTTCCTCTTGTTATTAAACAAGAATGCTAGTTAACTGGAAGTGCAATGGTGAATAGCAAAATATTGTTGAACACCTCAGGTAGTCAAGAAAATTAGAAGGTGCATCATAATGGAGGATGGAAACCTCAAGGTAGAGGAAGAAGCCGAAATAATGGTAAGCAATATACTTTTTTGTCACAAGTTGTATCATGATAGACAAATGCTACTCCAAACATGAATTCCCTCTGTGGTTCAAACAAAAGAATGAAAGAGTCAACAAGGTTTTCAATAACACTATTGTGGGAAGAACTATCAAGGGTGATGAAATTGATCAAGAAGGCCAATAATTAGTCACTGTCAACGAAGGAAATCATTTTACTCAACATCAGGTACATCAGATTATGAAGATTATTGAAGAAGTGAAAAATGATCTTACACAACATAAGGTGAATAATTTCATCAGTGAGTTCTCCAATGATAATACTATGAAAGGTAAAAAAAAAAGAATATTCTTGAATTTTGGATACAAGAGTAACAAACCATGTAACCTTTTCGGAAAATAATTTCATAAGTTTTCGAAAGATAGACCCAACCTAATGGATTATTTGTCATAGGTCACCATGATGGAATTGTAAAGTTGTTTGAGAATCTTCTTATATATAATGTATTAGATATACTTGATTTTCAATTTAATCTAATTTTAGTACAAAAGATTCTTAAATCTTACAATTGTAAATTGATTTTTTCTTCTAAGTTCTATGAAATTCACGATGCAACTTCATCAAAAACAATTGAAGATGTTGGGCTAAGTAGATGATTGTATCTAATGGAAACTCCAAAATAAGAAATTTTGCTGAACATTATAGGAATACATTTACATCTAATCTTTTTCAACAAAGATTTCTTATCAACAATCATTAAAAGACATTAATAAACTTCACACAAATTATTAGTGAAAAACTTTTTTCCAAACATTCTTCTAAATAAGAGATTTAAAATTTAATAAATATATATTTAAACATAAACTAATCAATTTTTTTTCTTATTTTAAGTTTAATTTAATTTTTTAAATAACTTAAAATGTGGGTCATTTTAAAAGCAAATTTGATGATTTCAACATTTTCTACTATAGGAAAGAGTCTAATTTAGGTATGAAAAAATGTACTATTTTCACACACTATACATTTTATATTTAAATTTAGTGTGAGGTATATTTTCACTCTTTTAGCTGTTGAAGAAATTAAAAAGTGTAATATTAATTTGAGAAAAATAAGCTGAGTTGGATAATAGTAGAAGGGAAACATGATCCTGTGGTTCCGATGGGAGGTTGGTTGGCACACGCTTGGGAAAATCCGTGTAGCTTTGGTTTGATCTGATGCATCCTTGTGGAAGTCACACGCCACCACGTATGGATACGTCTTTTGCACAATTCTCCAACACATTATTTCTTTTTTTCTTTATCATTTCAACAATTGTAAGCTAAGTTTCTCTTTTACCATACTACGTTTTTAGTGGTAGGATAAATTCAAGAACTGCCATTAAAAAATTAACGCTGTATTTTTTTTACACAAATAAAAAGTATATATGTGCTCAAAATTAAAATAATTAGACCCTGACCATATCTTTGGAATATAAAAAATAGGTTCAAAATAAGATAAATAAAAAAACGAATGAATGGAAATAGTTCATAAATACAATAAAAATATAAGTGTTTGATTTAAGGAAAATAAAAAAATAAAAAATATTTAACTAATTAAATTTTATTGATAATATCAATTTTACACTAGGTTATTCTTTTAGCTGTATAAAAGACATTGATTTCAAAATTGATTATAGGTGAAATTGCAAAATCCAATCAGCACTAAGTAGAGATAATTTCCGTTCATTAATGAAAAATGAATGAAAATATGTGGGATTCATATTTTTTTCATTTCTAATATTTGTCACTTTTTATTTACCAAGTGCACTATATTTTTCTATATTCTAACTATTATTTTCTTTATACTCTAGTTTTCACAATTTCTTCCATAACACAGGATGCAAAAAATTTAAAAGTAGATGGAGCATCAGCAGAATAAACCTTTTGGGCTCTAAGGTCATTCTTCAGCACGTTTCTTAGTTTTATTGCAAAGACTTCAAGGGCTTAGCTGCCACTCTACTGGGGTTTTGCATTTTGCACCCCCACAAAATTTAACTGCACCCTTATATAATCTATTTTTTTATCCTTTTAAAAATGTACATGTATTCTGGAATATACTTTTTATATTTCGAATATTATTTTTTGGATTTTTAAATATATTTGTATTTTATTTGAATTAATTTTAAACAAAATTAATTTATCTTAAAGAGTATTTTTAAATTTTAAAGAAAAATAATTTATTTAATAGAAATATATTTTTAATAGGAATAATATTCACCAAAATTAAACATTCTATAATATATTAATAATAAAAAATTACAAGTTAAATTTAAAAATATAAAATATTTTTGAATTTGACAGTTTATTTAAGTTTAAGGTGGCAACATATCTTTCCTTGCATTTGAAAATATTAACAACATAAAATGTTTAATTTCATAATTTTAGCATTTATAATATTTTTGTTAACATATACATTATAATATTTTTTAAGACATTAAGATTTGCTTCAGAATTTGTTCGTGCGGATGTAGGAGAGGAGACAGTGATGGATTGAAGGAACTGATATGAAATTATTTGTGAATTTTCTTTTTGTTGATTGTAAAGTTTTTTTTTTTTTTCATATTGATGGTAAGAAATGAGGAAAAAAAATAATCTTAACATGAAGTTATTATTCAGCAATAATAAATTACGGGATAAAATAATAAATTTTTTTAAGTATATTTTATAAATAATTAGTTAACTATAATTAATATAACAATAAATAATTAAATTAGTATTAAATGTAATAAATAAAACCATATAATTTTTTGATTTATTTTCGTTCTTTTAAATTTTTTTAAATGATATTTTTTCCACACTATTTTTTTTTTCACTTTTTTACTTTCACATCTTCTCTCATACAATCCATCCAAAACACAGAAATGTGAATACAGTACTTTTAAACAAATTAGAGTTAAATCAGAAATAAAGAAAGGCATAGAGAAAAAATTAAGAAAAGTTAGTGGATTATAATTTAATTTTTGTGTAAATAAAAAATGTTGAAAAGAAAAATAATCACGTGGAGAACTCATTGGTGGTTGCTGATTGCAGTGAATGAGCTTGACCAGGCCACGCGCCTTCGTGTGACATGTGCCCTTCCGCCACACTCCATCGCCACAACCCAATCCTCTTTTCTCTCTCTTCTGCCCTAATTCTCATTTTCCAACTCTTATTTACTCCAAACTCCATCCTTCTATTTCACTGTTCCAATTCTATTCCTGTCCAATCTCCCCCGCCATTAGGTAAGCAAAACCACTTTCTCTTCTGCGTATCTGCAATCTTTTTCTTTTCTCTTTTTTATCCTCTGAATTTGTGGATGCTCTGTTTGGCTGCTATGAATTGTGGAAATTAAAATTGGGAAGTTGGCTTCTTCTTTTTTCCACCGCTTTATCTGATTAGATTGCTTGGTAGGGAATTGATTGTATCAGGAAACATGGATTTTACTTTGGTATCGGACACTAAAAGGAAAATTCGATTTTTTGGGGTGTTCAATTTACTTGTCCTTGCTTCTTATAAAGGGAAAACACGCAGTATTGAAGTAGTTTTGTTTTCTCCAGTTTAGGAAATTTTGAAATTTTGTTGCTGGAAGGCTTTGTTCACATGGGATCAGAGAGTGTGGCTCCGGCTGTTGAGACATCAAAAAGCAGGTCAGCTATTTTAATGTTTTCATGAACACGCAATGATAGTCTGATATGCCATTTCTTTGTGACAACTTCAGAAACAAGATCCCGTATGCTTATGCTGTTTCTTATTTCTAATGAATGTAATAGGGGCTGGTAGTTTTTTCACATTGCGAATTCCTTTTGTAATTCTTTGGTTCAAATTTATATGAAGAAATTTACTAAAATGTTCTGAAACATTTGATCTATTGATTTGATGTGCAAGTAGAAATATAAATTCTTCTGTGTTTAAACTGTAAAGCTATTAGCTATTTGATTTGGCTTTACTTGTTAGAACAAAAAATAAATTTGACCAGAATTATTGATAAAAAGCACTGGAGTCCTGGATAAACTTCTCAAATAATGACATATAAGAAATGAAAATGCAAAGAAAATAAATGAAGTTTCTTCTAAAAATTAAAATTAACTTGTAAAATAGCTAATTTATAGAAGTTCTTCACGTAGTTTTTCCAAAAAATTGTTTTTAATTTATATTTAAACTAATCTTAATATATGGGAGAAACTTAAATTTATTTTACTTTCTCTTATAATTAAGTTCTTCACGTAGATATTGATAAGTGTATCCACACAGGAGAACAGTACTAATCACTACATTCTCTCTTCTCTTGACTATTTTATGTGGAATTACAAGTTCATCTCTTGCATGAGTAGTTTTATGTGAAATTACAGGTTCTTCATCTTGATTCAGTTCTTGTAAACTTTATTTGCTTCAGGTCTTCTTCTGGTAAAATTAATCAAGGGAAAGTCCCCAGGAAAATTCACAAGGCTGAAAGGGAGAAAATGAAACGTGAACATTTGAATGAACTCTTTCTTGATCTTGCCAGTGCACTTGGTAACCTCTTGTGCCATCATCATTTATCTTGAATATGTTCAAACTTTACATATATCCTTGGTTTCTAGTACTCAACATGATTTTAACTGTTTTTCTATCATCCTTTTCATGGAATTTTTTTTGGTGAGGTAGATGTAAATGAGAACAATGGAAAGGCTTCTATATTGTGTGAAGCTTCTAGGTTGCTAAAAGACTTGCTCTCTCAGATCGAGTCCCTCAAGAAAGAGAACGTCACACTGTTGTCTGAATCGCATTATGTAAGATTGAGTCTCTTTTTCCTCCTTCAGTTTTACCCTTTTGGGAGTGCTGCGTCTTAAATAGTATGTGGATGTCATGAAATACTTTATATTTACTTAATCTTTCGGCCAGTTCCTTGAGCTAATTAACATTTCATCATATTTTTTAAAGTCATAAGTTGATGTAGTGTCACACTGTATCCGTGTATCTCTTTGGATTTGACATGATTGCCTTCCTTGGGCAGGTGACTATGGAGAAAAATGAGCTGAAGGAGGAGAATTGTAGCCTAGAAACTCAAATTGAGAAACTTCAAGGAGAGATACAGGCAAGAGTTGCTCAATCTAAACCTGACCTGAATGTACCACATTCGGAACTTGAGCCACTGGAGCAGTCAAATTTCCTAGGACAGAGTCTCCAATTGCCTACCATGGAACCTAACTTGCAGCAAGGATCTGCAGTTTTGCTTGTCCCTTTTCGTCCTGATCTTCAAGCTTCTTTTCCAGCTCCTAATGTTAACGAAGTCGCGCCAAATTCTATTTCTGTTGTCAGTAAACCACATGCTAGGTATCCCACAGCAGCAGATTCATGGCCATCCCAGCTGCTTGGATAGCAACCAACTTCAATTTAATTTGTATAGTTTCGGTATTGGTTTAACATGCCAACTAGCTTTCCTGATAGCAATACCTCTCTGGAGATTTCATGTATAAATTATTTATATTCAATGATCTAAGAGAATCTCACTCGTTTGCTTTGTTTTCTTATGGCAGAAAGCCACTGGTTACTTCTAGAAATGTTTTTGCGGTTCTTTTCCTCGGGACCACGTCTGATGAATGGACTCATCTATTCTCGGATGCAATTTCCTTGTCACTTTTTTAAGAAACTTTTTCTTCCGCGCTTAACACGCGAAAATTTTTATTTTAAAATTTTCATTTTTATCATCTGTGCTTTCGGTTCCCTTAACCCTTGGATTTGCTTCTCAATGACATACAAAATGTTACCCGAGTGCATGCTATAAGAATGATAGAATTTAATTTGAAATGAAAAGACTGCTGGAAAATGAATTAAATTTAAAAGTTTTGAAACTTTTAATAGTTACACTTTGAAGGACTTAAACTAAACTTTTAGAAATTAAAATCATCCACCCAGTACTAATTTATGTTTATCTAGGCTTCATAGTAGTTAGTTATTCAAATTGTTACTAGTTTGAAGAAAAGGACGTTGAATAAAGATATTAAGAAATGGTTTAAACATTTCAAGGACAATTTAATCAAAGAAGATGACAATGAGGTGGGGGTGTGAGTCTCAGTATATACAAATGTTATTAAATATTTTTTTTAAATAAAAATCACCACAAAAAGTACCACTATTAAAGATTCAATGTTAAGAGGATATGTATTTTCCTTTCTCTAATGTTAATTATCAAGAAAAAAAATTATAATTGGATAAATCTTAGATAAGAATTGGATAAAAATGTGTACCTTAGAAATAAGTTATGAAACTAATAACGAAATAAAAGTTAATGTAAACTGTTTTATATCACATATAAACTAGCAATTTAAAACATGAACATGTATAAGAATGTTGACAGTTATTATAACAAGTACGTAGGGTGAATATGTGCATATTCATCCTTGTTCTCGTATCCAAATTAAAAAATTGAGTATTATCCATATTCATAACTGTACTCATTCAATACATGTATTTTTCATTAAGATCGAGATTAATTGAATAATATTGACAAGATGGGTTTATTTCTTATCCTTACTAATTTTCTTCAAATCTCTATTGGCTAACAACTTTACATTAATTTTATTGTTTTCTTGTGTGGAGAGACCTTAAAAAAACTCAATAGTTGAGAGAAAACACCAACATCTATTAAAGTTGTGGCACGAGCTTTATTTTTTCAATTTAGGCTGTCAATCCAATTATGAGGAGTGTGTTTTCACTGTTGCTTTTTTAATCAACAGAATCCCTTCATCCTTACTACAATAGAAATCACCTTATTGATTTTATATGGTTTTTTAAACCTAATCATCAATCATTAAAGGCTTTTGGATGTTTGGCTTATGCAACAACTTTTTCCTCTTCTAGAAACAAATTTACTCCTCATGTCATTCTATCCATTTTTGTTGGTTATCTTACAGGCTACAAGGGATACA
This sequence comes from Phaseolus lunatus, assembly GCA_013389735.1. NCBI lineage: Eukaryota > Viridiplantae > Streptophyta > Magnoliopsida > Fabales > Fabaceae > Phaseolus > Phaseolus lunatus. Next base: position 31,525,472 of record CM023859.1, read on the forward strand.
ACCTCTACAACCAATAGACCAAGCAAATTTTTTTTTATTTCAAGAGATTTCTCTTTCATGAAACAATATTTTCTTTTAAGGAAATGACTTCTTCTAACAATTTTTCCTCCTTTACTGATGATATGGTAATTTCTTTGCACGTTATTGATAATTTGTCTTTAGAAAATTTGTAGTTCATCGCTTGTTAAAGTACTTGAAGCTCACTCCAAGTCAATGTCTCTTTTTCTCGACCAACAAAAAAAAGTCATCTTTCAATCTATGTGAGCTTTATCTGAGCATACCAATGCTTATTATACGTAAAATAAGATTATACAGTGTTATATCATCTGTCAAACAAAATACTTGTGCTTTACATGATTTGTTGTTGAACGAATATTATGGTCTTATCAACGAAACATATCATGTTTACACTTTGTTATTTTTTTAACACTTAATTAAAATTATGAGTGTTGAACTTTCTTTTAACAATACCTTTCATTACAAAAATGATCTTGAAATTGATTTTTGCTCTCAATATATCTTATTTTTAAATGAAAGAATTATTTTTAAATGAAAGAAATGAGAAGAACTTAATTAAAAATTTGAGACAGTTAAATTATATATTATATGAAATGATGATATCTTGTGTATACGTAGAGACAACTTATTTAGAAAATAAATGAGAAGAACCAACTTATTAAGGAAATAAATGAAATATTTAATATTATGAATGAGTGTGAAGAACTCATGTTGGAAAGAAACATTTTTAAGTTTTTTTTAAAAAGTTAATAATTTAACAATTAAGAATGGTTATAATAAATAATTAAAAACACTATGATTTTGAACCAAATTATATTAAAATTAATTACTTTAAGGTTCAAAACTCTAACGTGTTAGTATTGAAGTGATAAAACGGTCGTATTGGATAATATTGTAAATTTAAAGGATCGAAATGAAAACAGTAAAATTCAAAATTGCTAAAAAGATAAGGAAGTAAAAAATATTTTACCAAAAAGAAAGTGTAAATTTCATTTTTTTATCAGCTGTAAATTACATAAATATTCTCTATTACTTATTGATATTACATTTAATTATCCTTTTTTTAATCTTTATAAATATAATATACATAGTACGAAAGTAACTTCCTTTACATGATAAAAAAAAAACCATGAATAAATATTAATATATAATAGAGAAGAAAGTTATGTTTTTAAGCACACAAATGAAGTTATTATAGAAAAAAGTTTAGTGAGAACAGCGTCGGTGGCGGCAATTTCACCATACACGGAAACCAAGATCCTTTTCCTTCACCTTCAATTTTACTTCTTAAGTTTAAATTTTATTTAAATAACATAAAATTAAATAGTTTTAGGAATAATCATATTTAAGAGTATTATATCTGTTTCTACAGAAATGATTAAATATATCATTAATAAATTAAATTAAAAAATTAGAGTGATTTATTTATTATATAATTAAGAGTTATTTAGCACTTTGGTGAATCCGAAAATGTGTATTTGTTGAACTAACCCAGCTAATTAAAGCGTGATGAGAGAAAGCTTCACTGCCAGAGGACCACGGTGTTCACGCAATCGATCCCAACCACGAATGAAATCGAGATCGCTAATCTTAATGTACGGTGAGATGCAGATAGTATTACTGTAGTCTTGGATACATAGAAAAACAATTCCCCACCGCAAATCCACGCTGTTCAAATATTCTCTTCTCCTCTTGTTACTCTCACCACCGCTTCCTCCTGCTTTTTCTATTATATGTCTGATTTTTTTCTCTCACACGCAACCCACAGTGCCAAAGTGTACACACAACACTTCACACAGTATTTTTCTTTTTCCTCTTTGCGTTGTGAGTGAGAATAGAGAAGTGATCGAAGAAGCCCTCAAAAAAAGTTAAGCCCCTAAGAGAAGCACTTACCCGGGACATCAAAATGGGATCTGGGGCAGGTAATTTTCTCAAGGTGCTTCTCAGAAACTTCGATGTCCTTGCTGGGTATGTTTCTCCTCTTCTTTCTCTTAAATGTGCTTTTTCTTTTCTTTTAGATTCATATATTACATTGTCTTTTTTTGTTTCTATTGCAGGCCTGTCGTTAGTCTTGTCTATCCTCTGTAAGCGCAATTTCAAAATCTCCCTCTTTTCCTTACATTCATTCAGGAGTTTGTTTTTGTTGAATGTTCTGTTTGCATTTATTCTATCGAAATGTTAGGTCAAATTGTTGCTTGAGAATAATACAGTGATTCCTGATTGGCGTGGGTTTTTGTAATTTGATGCAGATATGCTTCGATTAGGGCAATTGAGACCAAGTCTCCTATTGATGATCAGCAATGGCTCACTTACTGGGTTCTCTATTCCTTAATCACCCTCTTTGAACTCACATTTGCTAAACTACTTGAATGGTATGCCACGTTTTTTTTATCTTGTTTGTTTTAATTATTTTTGAAGGTTGATGAGTACTCTGTAAATGCGGTGATAAATTTGTTCTGTTTTCTTGAGAAATTGTAGTTAATTAAAATATATTTCTAGTTTTTAGGGGCTAAGTCTGATTTTGGGCACCTGTTAATTTAGGGATATTCAATGAAATCTTTGTCTTTTTTATGATAAATTTATGGCAAGAGAAATTAAGAAAAAGCAGCTGCTAAATTATTAAGTACATAGTAGCACATGAGCATGAATGCGATGAGCTATTATGGAAGGCTCTAGAAAAGGCTTAATGAGAATATTCTTCATAATGTAACCAGAGAATGTTGAATTTACTGTAATGTATCTTCTGCGTTATATCAAGCTTTTGTATGAGTTTAGTTGTGACAAATATGTTTAGAGCGGTGCAGGTAATCTATTTAACTTGTGGCTGAATTTTCACAACTATGTATTTTAGGATTCCGATATGGCCTTATGCAAAGCTGATTGCAACCTGCTGGTTGGTCCTTCCTTACTTTAGTGGTGCTGCATATGTATATGAGCATTACGTGAGACCTTTATATGTCAATCCTCAAACCATTAACATCTGGTACATTCCAAGGAAAAAGGACACCTTTGGTAAGCGAGATGACATTATAACTGCTGCAGAGAAGTACATCCAAGAGAATGGAACAGATGCATTTGAGAATCTGATCAATAGGGTATTTCCATCTATAGAACCCAGTTGTTCAGTAATTTTGATTTGTTTTTGTATATGACTTTGTGCTAACGGTGCCATCGCTTGCAGGCTGATAAATCCAGAAGGGCTGGCGGTTATTATACAGCGTATGATGAGAGTTATTAACTGAAATTAAGTAATTTATGTCTTTCGTGTGTGTACATGTTACTTATATTTTGTTTTTCCCTCTCTGGCGATACTTTACTTTTTTTTTCCCAACCCTGTATTAAGTTATTATGATCCTGTAGCTAGCTTGGGATTAGTCATCTATGTTTTGTATAATGGCTATGACGCCCATGGTATGTATAATGTTAGTTCAACAGCAGAAATTAGTTGATTATTTTTATTTTGTTATATTCTCAACAAAACCACACCGATGTTATATAGGATTGCAATTATGTAATGCCACTATAGATCTCATTGCAAAAACATGTTTTTGTAAATCTTGTTTTAGTCACCAATTAGCCAGACTAGAAGTAAATTTCTATAGACAACGCAATGAAAGAGACTGCACGCATGAACTAAAACTAAAATATCATGCCAGAGGAAAACAGATGCAATAACGAAAATGGGGTTGATATGGTTGCCGTATGTAATGAAAGTCTCTTACTTCAGACAATATTAAGCAAAGTAAATTCCTGCAAAGTAAATTCCTGGAGTTATTCTGAGTCCGTTTCATACGTGGGATAAACACAATAGTGAATATATTAAGGCCCTGACCACTTCTATTTCCCAAACGTCGTTCGTTTAAAAAACATGTATGTGGGAAGTGGGCAGAGGAATACAATTGTAGATATTTCCAAGATATTAAAATGGTGAATAGGCGTTTGAAATCAAGTAGACCATAGTTTGGTAAACTTTCTCCCTCTTAGTTAACAGAGATTTACTCTATCTCTTTTTATCACTTCTTGTTCTTTAAAAATTATAACCACTCATTTATTGTTTTAGTAGCTTGCGTGGATGATTTGATTCTCAAAGGAAACAACCTATAGGAAATTCATCATACCAAGCATTTTCTTAATCACCAATTCAGAATTCATGAGCTTGGAAATCTAAAATGCTTTGTCGGATTTGAAATTGTTCGTTCTCACAAAGGAATACATGTTTGCAAAAGGAAATATGTTTTGGAACTTTCTGACATGGGTCTCCTAGCTGCTAAACCTTCCAAAACTCTTCCGACCAAAGATACCATGATTCACAAGAATGATGGAAAACCCTAGATGATCCGGCTGCTTACAAACATCTCATAGGTACACCTTTTAATCTCACTAATCCAAAACCAGATATCAATTATTCTGTACAACAACTAAGCAAATTCATGAGTTTCCAACCACTTCCTATCATCAAACTGCTGTTCGGATCCTTCGCTGCACTAAAGCTATTGTGTGAATCACGGTCTTTTTTATTCCACATATTCTAAACTTCAAACTCTAAACTTTTTCAGATTTTGATTGCACAAGCTCTGTGGATACTAGAAGATCCACCACCTGTATCTTACCTTACCAAGCTGTCTGAAATTTAACCCCTAAATGAAACTGGGTTGAACTTCTTTGAACTCACTATCTTCTATTTTTTTTCCCCACAAAAATACATCTATTTCAAAAACAAATTATTGAAACCATCCTCACTTTAATTCATAAATTAAACTCATTTACTATTGAAAATTTGGTCCAGCACAAAGCTCAATTCTCAGTTATTAACAATACCACCAATTTCTTTTCTCTTTGTTTTTTCTTATTTCTAAAAATAATTAAAAAATAGCCTGAAATTCGATTAGTGAAATTCTTAATGTACTCACCTTCCTGCCAAAAAAACGGATGAAAACCGATAAAAATTTTTTTATATCAACAATTTTAATATTATAGTAAAAAATAAAATATTAACCTTTTAAAATCTAATTAAATTATCAATAAATATTTTACTTATTTCTATTACGTTTTATCAGACAAAACTACCACATTTTACCTTCTTTCTCTCTCTAAATTATTTCAAATCAATTCTTCACTTTTTACACTCCAATCTAGCATAAGAAAAAATCTAAAATAGACACAAATAAACGGGAGATAATATAATTTATGTAATACTAGATATAAAAATAATGATATAATTTTAAAAAATGATATAAGAAGCAACGCTTTTAATAAGATAATATATAATAAAAAAATTAATTTAGCTATTTATGTAAAATTCCCCGAAAACCAAATCTCCAGAATTACCTGGGAATCTAGGGAAAAAAAAATGAGGATCCTTTACTATTATTTTTTTGGGTCAACAAATGAGGAGCAGGGAAAGGGCATAATTCAAGTGGGCCAAAATATTCCGAAATTGGTCTCTTTTCGGGTTTTTTGAACGATGGATCGTAGAATGGGCCTCAGCGAAAAGCCCAGCCTTCCCAGAACTAGGGTTTTGAGATCACATAAAAGGGAATCTGTTTTCGAACCCTAGCTGCGAAACCTAGTGCACCGGAAGGGTTGAGAAGCAGAGAGAGAAGAGCCATGGTGCACGTTTCCTTCTACCGAAACTGTGAGTGTTCTAAACTGTACTCAATACATCTAACTATCTATATTCTATGCATTTTGTTTATCTGAAATTTCATTTAATCTCATTGTGATATCTGTGATCTGAGAATGAAACACAATTTCCAATAGAATTGAATAGGTTATTTGTTTATTTGTGATTGAATAGATGGGAAAACGTTCAAGAAGCCTCGTCGTCCATACGAGAAGGAACGTTTGGACGCCGAGTTGAAGCTGGTTGGGGAGTACGGGCTTCGCTGCAAGAGGGAGTTGTGGAGGGTTCAGTATGCCCTCAGCCGTATCCGTAACAATGCCAGGAATCTGTTGACACTGGATGAGAAGAACCCTCGCCGAATCTTCGAGGGTGAAGCACTTCTCCGAAGAATGTTCCGTTATGGACTTCTCGACGAGACGCAGAACAAGCTCGATTACGTGTTGGCCCTCACCGTCGAGAACTTTCTCGAACGCCGCCTTCAAACCCTCGTCTTCAAGTCTGGCATGGCCAAGTCCATTCACCACGCCAGAGTCCTCATCCGCCAGAGGCACATCAGGTCCTCTATTTTTCACCATAATCATCAAATCATAGTCGAAATTTGTTCATTTTAGATCATATGCAATGCTATTGATTTTCACTCCAAATTGATTTAGTGTCGTGTGTTGCATAATTACAGCTTCATGATTAAATACATATTGATATTTCCCCTAATGCTTGGATTAATTTTCGTTGAATAAATTATGTGGTCTTATATCGAGACTATTTAGTATGTTTAATTTGTTTTTTAATGGTAGCTTCTATGGGAATGGATATTGATTCTGTTTGAGATTTGACAGGGTTGGGAGACAGGTGGTAAACATTCCATCGTTCATGGTTAGGGTTGATTCTCAGAAGCACATTGACTTTTCACTCACGAGTCCACTTGGTGGTGGTCGTCCTGGACGCGTGAAGCGAAAGAACCAAAAGGCTGCCGCTAAAAAGGCTGCTGGTGGAGATGGTGATGAGGAGGATGAAGATTAGGTTATTTTTGGCTAGCAATCTTTTAAGATATTGTGCTCACTTTTTAATTTGTGATGTAGACATTTTAGAATTTTGTCATGCTCTGACTCTATAATTTTTGCCGTCCTTGTTTCTTGTTTGAGGTAAAGTTGTGCCTGAGATATGATGATTTTGAACTGTTCTTTCTAAAAGTGTTCAAGTGTTGCTGCAATGCTTGTGGTGATCTATGGTGTTTTCATAACCTTAACCAACTCTGTTACATATGTGATTATAGGCTGGAAGGCATTTAAAAAAAATGATTTGGTAAGGTGCCCAATACAATATTTTGGTCTCAATTACAGATTATAGAAGTACTTGGGACAATTGCTGTAATACATCACAGAAAGTAGCAGGAATATTTTGTGCATTGATTTTCTGTTGATTCTTGCTGTGCAGTGCTGCTGATGTTAAGGATTTTTAAAATGGCGAGCCTAACGTTGAAGCAATTCATTGAGTACTACATTTTGTACTACTGACGTGAGAATCATGCTAAATGAGTAAAAAATGTCGTTTTTGCAAACAGGGTCGTAGTCATAACGTACTCTAGCTAGTTGAGTGATTTTTAGAACAATTGTAATTAATTAGATAACTCAATTGCGCTTTTCTTGGTACAAACAGAGCAGATGTTTTGCGAACAGAAAATAGCCATGTCTTTAGCGTGGGAAGTAACTAAAGTATCGGCTACAGAAATATTCCAATTATTTATTTCACATTGTTCTGGGTATTGCAAGTCTGAGATATTTTCCTTTAGCAATATGCTTGCAATCTGTCTGTCAAGTAAACACTTGAGATGTTTTGTAGGGGTTTCTGACCTCTCTTGGCAATAGAGAAGACATGATTGTTTTGCTTGCCCCCGTGCTTAATTCGACCTTGCTATTATTATAGATTGGATTTCAAAATCAATGCTTGCGTTAGATACCTCTAGTCAATGTTTGTCCTCATTTGGTAGAAGTTTTCATTCCGTTATAAATATCAGCTAGGTTTATAACTTTAGGACTGTTTATAACTTTGCATTTTTTTTCTGTAAAAATCAAGATTTTTTTTAAAAAATAGTAATTACTTTAGCAATATTGGAATAAAGTGATCAAGAGTTAAAATTTAAGTTTTGTATTCTAGAAATGCCCTTTCCAAAAAAAATTAAAACGAGGTTTATAATACGGATTTTATAAATTCAGATAACACTTTCAGATTCAAAAATATCTTCCAATTATATAATTCAGAATATTTAAAAAAAAAAAATTAAAAACACTCAAATCGACAAACCAATAAAAAAAAGAGTGGAGGTTCTTGGATGTGTTGGAGTGAAATAAAATGGAAGAAAAAACAAGAAAGAAGGTGAAAAAAGTGTGTGGAATTTTAAAGATTAATTTATTTTTTTATTAAAGAATAAAAATGTATTTTCACATTCAGTATAGGATGGTAGAAGAATGTATAGAGGCGCAAGAAGAAACAACCAACTTTCCAATGTCAAAATGTTAAAAAATAGAAATGAAAACTTTGTTTGTGAGAATGGGTTGAAGCCATGACCTTGATATTGATTTAACTAGTTAAGTTGATTTTATAAAAATATCCTTTGTTACATAAATTCATTTAAGCATTATTTAGCTTATTTAAAGTAGTATGTCAATTAACTTTTTAACTTATCATATGCTAAAAGTAGCTTTAAAGGCAACTTATAACTAGCTTTGGCAAATAAACTTGTCTCCGTCCTCACATCTGTATATGTTCTGATCTTTGTTCCTATTTTAACTAATTTAAAAAAAAACTATCTTCAGTATTTTCTTTGGTTTTTCGTTTTTTATTTAATTTTTTTTTCACTACATAATTTTTTATTCTCTCTTAATTTTTTTTTTTCACAAAGTTCATTTAGATTCCTCAAAGGTATTCTCTCTTTTATTACACTTTTTTTCTTTCTTTCTATGTTTCATTAGAATGGTTTATTTCTTTCCATAAAACACAAAGCTTAATGTAATTAAATAATAAAATAGTTTCTATGATACATATTTGATTATTTTATTTTTTCATAATAATTTTTTTTTTTACATAAGAATGTATGATTATCAGTTCTAAGTGTCCAAAACTTGTAGTACTCAGTTTTGAGATTTATGCAAATTTTTTATATTTAATATTGAACAAAATAAAATATGTCTTTTTTACATTGAATATTTAGTAATATTATGTTTTTTTGCTTTATTTTTTTATCTTTTATTAAAAATTATTTAGTTATTAATTGAAACAATGAAGGGATGAGTACAAGTACACTTATGGATATATGGAGATGAATTTTTATTTAAATAATGGAGATGTGGATAGTTAAACGTGTACCCACCTTATTTCTTTTGTTATCATACTTATAATGTGATTGATCTATAACAAGAAATATTGTGGGCGAAAACAAAATAAGATTAAGAGAGAGTGAATATTATTAAAGGTAACTACCAAATTTTGTTAAGAAATATAAATTATTGATAAAATATTAGTAATTAAAATTTTAGTATTAGTAACTAAAATTTGGTGACTAATTTAAATATTAATTTAGAAATTATTTTAAATATTAATATTTTTTAATTTTTAAAATAATATTTAATTTGGTCAATAATTATTTTTTTCTTTAAATTTAATTACTATTTAATAATTTTTTTATAATAATAAATTCAAAACTATAAGATTCTTTATTAATTAAATCTCTTTTTCCAAAATATAAAATATCAATATTTGTGATTTTGTCCCACGTGTTTTTTCCTCTTGCAAACATAACACAACAACAAATTACATCACTGGTAATACTTGTCATTGGCGTATAAATCTCCTCTTCCACATTATTTGTTGAAGTTGTACCACCTTTTAATTTAATTTTGTCTAGTGAATAGTTGTTGTCACACTAGTTACATTTGATTCACTTGTGTTGCACAATTTTATGTTAGAATTCCCTTGTGAAAAAAATAAAATAAAAATGACAATTATTCATTTCTTTTACAACTAATAAATGTCTATATTAGAGGAGGATTAAGTAATGTAATCAAATATTCACTATGCTTTTATATTTCTTTTTAAGGTTTAATTCTTTTTAATGACAAATACCTCGATTAAAAGTCCTAAGAATTAGGGAATATCATCAAAATTTTTACTATGCTCTTATATTCCTTTTCTAAGGTTTGATTTTTCAAAGGTATTAATGCAAAAAATGATTTTCCAACCCATTTTGTAAAATACGTGTCACCAAAGGAGTGTCATTTATGACAAAAAAAAATTAATTATATTCCTTAAACAAGGCCTTCTAGCATTTCACATTGATTAGGTGTTTTGGGCATTGGATAAAAAACTGAAAGTCTTCTTAAAAACATGTTGGGTAAAAGAATACTAATTATCAATTGAAAATTGCATCACACGATGTATTAACGAAATTTTATTCCTAATATATATTAACCAATTTTTATTCTTAATATAATATCACTTATGTGGGTGTCCAGAAGATTAATGTGTTATAGCATAGGAATGTCTAAGCTCATATTTAACATCGATTGTTGATCTTCTAGTGAGAACTTATGTTTTATTCATTAGTGTCTTACATCACTTACTTAAGTGTTTCAAATACTACTTCCTTTTGTACGTGTTTTGCTTTTTTTTTTTTTTCCTACAAAATACAAAGGAAACTCTTCATGAATGTTGAATTTAAAAATTCAATCAAATGAATTAATTTTATAGACTTTTTGTGAATTTTTCATTTTTTATCATTCTATTCGTACAATGTTATTACAAGAAAATCATTAAATAGAAACTAATTTTAGATATTAAAATTAATTAGTTACTATATTGACTAAAATAGATATTATTTTAAAAACTAAAAAAATTATTGGTATCTAAAGTAATTTATAAAATTATAAAGTAGTTTTTAAATTGATATCGAATTAGCTATCAAGGTTTTAGCTACCAACTACTTTAGATTCTAAAATTGGCAACTAAAACCTTGGTAGCTAATTAGATACCAATTTAGAAACTAGTTCCTAGATTTAGAAACTACTTTAGATACCAATAATTTGTTAGCCTCTAAAATAATAATTCTAAAATTGGTAGCTAAAATCTTGATAGCTAATTATATACCAATTAGTTAATTAAATACCAATTTAGAAACTAGTTCATAGATTTAGAAACTACTTTAGATATCAATAATTTGTTAGTCTCTAAAATAGTATCTAATTTAGTCAATATAGTGAGTAATAATTTTTGGTTTCTAAAATTAGTTTCTATTTAATGATTTTCTAGTAATGTGTACATATATTTGTCAATTTTATGTATTAAAATTTGAAGTCAAGTAGCGAGATTAAAAAGACACATAATCTCTAAAGTTACAAGAGTTATTAATTCATATTTTATGGAAAACCTTTCTAGTGATATTTGTTTCTTTTATAATCATGAAAAATGATGCTCATCTTTGAATTAGATGTATTAGAATAACTAAATAACAATTTAATAATAGAACAATAAGCAAAGAAACAAGTTACTCCTAACTTGAAAGAATGTGAGGAGTATCAACACAAATATAATAATAATAATAAAAATCTAAGGAGATATAAGAGACACAAAATTTTAATGTGAAAAATCACTCAATGTAAGGGGAAAAAATCGCGATTCATCTAAACTAAAGAAAAAAATCCCTATGATTAATAAATGATAGAAAATAATTTTCAATAAATGTACAACCAAAGCAAACCAAACAAAAATGCTCACAAATAAGAAAGAAGATGAAAAACCTCAAAATAAAGTCACTATTGCGAATAATTTTTGTCCCTCTCCATATATCCAATCGATGTTCCTACCATTAAAAATCACCATTGATGAACCTATTGTCCAACAATAAGTTCAATCCAATGGTGAATAAAACTTTTCCAAATGCAAAATAAAAATTTTGTACTATGATGAGTATGCGAAAAATCATAATCATTTTTATATTTTCCACTCTTTGTTTGATATCATATCTGTAGCAATAAGACTTTCACACAATCCTAGCATGACCCTTCTCCACTTAAATAAGCGAGACAATGAGCTTACGCATTTGGGTTTATTCTCCACAGAAGAAGGAAACATAAAATTAAAGGAATCTTCATCTCACAACTATATGAAAGTGACTACCAAACCAACTATCAAGCACACAAAATTTGAACTTCACACTTTCAATAATTCCTTACTCATTATATTAACTTCATTATCATCAATATGAATTTTTTATCATTTTAACAAATTAGCATCCAAAGTATCACTTATCCAATGATAACTCATATCAATATGATTGTAAATGAAAAGTGGAATTCTTACTAAGATGAACAACACTCTAACTATCTACAAATAGTATATTTTTTCTTGAACAAAACCAAGTTCTTGAAAAGAGTTTCTTCATCTATAAAAACCCTAGTCGTCCTTCAATAATAACAACTTGAATTATGTCTCTTTAGTAGATAAAACTACACACCTTTGCAACATAGACTACCGAGTCACATCTCCTACAAAAATTAATTGAATTACTCAAATTACACTTGGAATTAATTTATCTAGTTATATCAAAATTTGAAAGACTCGCCATCATAAGCTTATTACCACCAAAAAAAAATTTCAAGTCAACAATATCATGAAGATACAAATTTATTTGTGCACCACCTCAAACAAAATTTTCTTGAGAAACTTAACTTCAGAGAGTATACATCTCACTCTTTTCACCTGTTTATCCACTGTGCTAAACAATTAAGCCGAGGAGTTTTAAAATTACTTTTCTCATATGTAATGATGTATTTCTTGCAATAAACATGAAAGGACCCACAATACTCACCATAATTACCATAAGTTGTCATATGAATGTGTTTTAACTTCTTGCTTGACTTCCTCTTACCCAAAGCATGAAATCATTTAAAACTCTTCCATACTTAGTCTTTTGTATTTAAAGCTTAGATCTATAACTTCTTAAAACAAGCATCATAAAAGGTAACAAAAATAAATTAAACGAGTAAAAAAATCTACCTTCATCAGGATACAAATTAAAATAAACATTTGGAGCATGTTTAACTTTTTTCACTAAATGCCTAATAAAATCACATAACTATTGGTGTTCAAAATCTCATTCTTCATTAGACATGGAATCACTTTAATTCAAAATTTTAAGATAATTAATTTGTGAGTCTTTCTTGTTTATATATATATTATATATATTGTTATAACAATTACTATCCTAATCTACATTCATAAAATTTCAATAGATAGAATAAACATGGAGTTTGGAGCATGATTCAACATTGATTATAGATTTTAGGTATGTTATATATTTAATATGTTTAAGATGATGAGGTGGAATGTGATTTAGTTAGACAGAAGTTATAAAGAGAACTTATATAAAGAAAATATTTAATATTTTGATATTGAAATGTTAAACTAGTTCATGCTTTTAAGAATAACTTCCAAGTTTGATAAAATGAGCGAAATTGAGAATTATAAAAATGTGAAAAGCGAGATTATAATTGTAATGTATAGAAAGTAAATAAAAGTATATAGTATAAAAGAATGGGAAACAGAAGTCACATGAGGTTTGGAAGATTGAAGTGAAAACAATGTTTGGCTTGATTTAGAAGGAAAGTGCAATGGAAGGTGTGAAAGAAATGCATAAAACTGGTTGGTATTATTGTAGGGCTTGTGTTTGGTACAAGAGTCTCACAGAGAAGAGTGAGTGAGCAAGGAGTGAGTTTCTGTGACTGATTTCATTCGGATCCTTTAACCAGGTTAAATTAAGAATGCATTACAATTTTAATTAGTTAAAATTTAGAAGGATATAAGAGCTTTAGAATCAAATCTATTTTTATTCTCATTAAAAACACCCTTTAAAATGTTGCAATTTATCATTATATATATTTAGGAAATATTGCATTTAGCTCTCATGAAGTTATCTTTTTAATATATGTGAGAATATTAAGTGATAGATAAAATAAAATGGGGCACTAGTTTTTTTTTTCTCTACTTTCAAGTCAAACTACTTACTTTTTCTTTATATTTTGGTTGTTGGTAAAAGTTATACTATCTCTTCTAGTTTTAAAGTAAACATTTATTATCTGTATGTTTTTAATAGAATGATATTTATACTCTTTACTTTTTTTATCAACAAATAATAAAATAAAATGAACATTTTAGAAATGTCCAAACTTTTATACACAAACTCAAAATTCAGACTCAGAAAAGCTCAAAATACATAGAAAACATACTAAAAGTGAGTCTAAATAGTCCTTCCTTAATTTGATAATAAATAATATTTTAATATCTTATGTTTTAATAAAGTGATACTTTTATCCCTAATTTTATTTATAAAAATATAAAAAAAATTCATTTTGTCACCTAGAAAGAAAGAGAGAGGACATAATTTTCCTGATAATAGAATAAAGAAGCATGATTTCAACAAGGCATCTGCCTGACACTTGTTGTTATTGCTGTCTGAACTTGCTTTTCAGCTTCTATGATCAAAGACAAGTGTGAGTTGAAGATTTTTCTTCCATCAATCCATTTCATATAGTTTTTGTGTTTTCTTTAGTTTTTGGTGTTTCCTTTCTTTGGGTCTAATTTTATTTTTTATTTGTAATTTCTTTTTTAATATTTATATTTTAAAATTTCAATTTTAATTTTTATAATTTTTATTTAATTTAAGTAATATAGAATTCTTAAATAAAATAAGAGAAAGGATTACCATTTTATAAAAAATAACAGAAGATAAATATCTATTTTAAAAATTTAAGATGTTAATATTATTTTTTTTAAATATAAAGAAAACAAGTATCTATATTAATACTAAAAGAAATATACAAGTCATTTAGTATAATATAAAAAAATATAAATGTAATTTTTTCATATTTTAATTATGTTAATATAAATATATTCCAATAAGTCACTATTTATCCCACTAGAAAATACCCATTTGAATTTACCGTTTAGATTCAAACAACCACCATAATTTTCAACAACACATGAAAATGATTTTAGATCAGTATAATTGTTTTCAACTTTTCTTATAACATGGCTTAAATATTATCAAATACATTTTACATGAATCTTTTAAAAAATTTGAAAACAATATATATTTTTCCAGGTGGTAAATTTGTAATGAATATCACATTTTAATATATTAATTACTTATTAAATGAGTAAGTATAGGTATTAAATTAGCTGTTACTAGACAGTTACTTTTAAATATGTTTTTCAAGATATAATTTTATAAAATTATTTTGAATTTTTTCAACTAAACAAGATATTCAACTATAATTTTTTTTTTTTTTAAAAGTTTAATCTTTTAAGATTTAGCTGAGAAGATAGATAAGAAAACGATAAACTAATTAAAATTTAAAGAGTTTAGGATATCTTTCTAAAGTTTCAGTGAAAATCAATAAAATAATATCCAAAAATATGTTAAACTCAAGAAAAAATTAATGATAATAACGTATCCTAAGATCTTATGACCATTGAGTAAGTATTATAATCAACCTACAGATTCTAACATTTTATTGGTAATTTTTATTTAAATATTTTAAAAAAATTAATTTATTGATGAAAAAAAGGTATAAATAGTTCATTATTTGATTCAATAAATATCCTTTTTGATTAGATTTAGAGAATCAAATTTGTTTTTATGAAATTAATTTTATTTAAATTTATATTTTACTATATAATGTATTTGAATTATTTTTAGAAAAAAAAATATTTATATTAAAAAAATTGTGATATAATTTTTATTTAAATTGTATTTAAAATCAAAGTTTTATTTAATTTTTTATTCTAAAATTAATTTTAAATAAATTTATCTAAAATTAAAAAAAAAAAATACTCGTGAACTAAGCTCTAATGTTATTTTGAAACAAGTTCTGAATTTATATAGGAACAGGGGGCTGATGTTTTCTTCTTTCATCTTTACTTCTTGCCCCACATGATGAGTTCAAGGAGATAGTCTTATCTGAGAAAAGTAACTAGCAGAAACTCATGAATGTGGACCCATTCCCTTTCAATAGTCTTTTTTACTTATAGCCAAGTTAAATAATTAAGTTAGGAATACCTAAATATATAGTTTAAGACCATTTTTTCTGTGTGCGAAGTGGTCCTTATATTACAGAGTTGCCAGTTACTATACACATTGTAACAACATGATAAATTAATAATTATGTAATAACTATTAACGGTTAGCGGATTAAACGGTATCAGATGAGCAAGAGCTGCAGACAAGAAAATCTGCAGGACTGGTGTCTGGTTTGTGTCTGGTACAAACCATGAAGACCAATGGATCCCATAGCATCTGTTTACTGGGGTATGATGATAATTAGCTTAAAAGAATGCTTTCTAATGCTAAGGACTAATTCATAACTATATTTCCACTGGTGAGAGAAAAAATTGACACATGCTTTGTACATATTTATTTGTCAGCACAAAACTCTTCCAACAAGTTATATATGCATAACATGAAATGTACTTGGCAATTTGTATGAAACAGCATCAGTCACAGAGAAATTAAAAATAAACACATGGTTGGAAAAGTCTTGTAATTTCTAATATTATTACAAATTGATGCGCCCATTCAATGTATTGTCATGTGTTTGGTTTATTGACCACTCATTTACTTCTTCATGCCTTTAAAATTCAGACTAATTACTAGTATAAGTTCTAAAAACATAGTTGCCTTGTATAGAAGTCATAACTATGTCTGCAAATTTAAATTACATAAACAATTTCAATCTGATTGTCCTTTGCTTGTTCTGCTACTAAATCTTACAACTTTGTAATCCCTGGATATTCTCCTTACACCCTGCATTCACAAATTATGGAAAATAAATAAAATGTTTTTGAAATTAATAATTCCTTCAAACAATACGCCATCCATATAAATGTAAATTGTGCAATAAATTCCAATACAACCAACAGTACAAAAGAAAGAAATTGAGGAATTTTAAAAGGAAGATTCAAAGTTAATAAACTAAAATAATTTCTCTAAAATTATTGTCATAAGCGCATGAGAGTTTGTGAATCTAATTTAAGAGATACTGTATATAAAAAAATCCATGTATATTAATGTGGCCCCCTGATATGGAATGATCATGATTAAAGTATATAGATCAGATTTGACATTCATTTAGCAAATTAGATCACTATCACCAACTGAAGGTAATAATAAGACCCTCAAAAGCTTACAATCTTGTTGAGACAAAAAGAGAAAAATGGTTAGGCTAAAAACTAGTCCCAGTTACTCTTTCGAGTGTGAAGAAGATCCTCACATGATTCAAGCAAGAACGAAGTTCAAATCAGTCAATCCAGTTATAGTTAATCACTGTTACCAACAGTTAAAGGAGCCTTTTCTAAAAAAAATTGCAGGCACTTCGGTTGTACAAGCTTCAGCAATTAAATCAGACAATAAGTTTACAATCTTCTGTCATTCTACATGCTGATCATACACATCACTTTTCACTCGATGTCATTTGTCCATATTTTCCAGTTTCTTAATTAGTCTACCAACTACCCTTTGAATGAAATTTACATTCTCTTAATGTAAAGTAGATATGCAACTAAACACTGTTATCTAACAGACAAGGGCGTGAAATGCCTTTACAAGAGTGTTTTTGTTGAAAACATTAGAAAGCATAGAGAGCGAGTCAAATATATTTTAGTTTTTTAACTCGAGAGTATAGAAGAAACATAAAATGATCACAGAAAACTTTTTAACTTTAAAACAAATCAGTGCACCCATCCTACTATGAACATCAACGAATCCCTACAATTTTAGGAGGGATACGAGGTATAATGACAAAAGGATAGGTTTAATTAGAAAGAATATTAGATGAGAGACGTGAGAAAAATGCTATTTACTCGCTCTTTTTCTCAACATAGTGAGCGAGAGGTGAAGCACTGAGATAATGGCAGTGTACTGTTTGAAAAGCTAAGACAAAAAATTGTAACTGAAGATAAAATAAATGAAATGGGTCCTTATTCCTCACCTCTAACGACCTAGGATTTTAAGTTTGATCATTTATATCGTATCAAAGTTTCTATGATCAAGTAGTCCATAAAAGGTTAAATTTATGTGCAAGGTATGCGCCTTTTCATTGTCCTTGCTTCAGGCTCAAAGAGCCCTTAAGTGAGAGTTGGGCATCTGTGTTAAAAAATCATATAATAATAATAATGATGATGAAATCTTTGACCAAGTAGATTAACCTTTAGGAGAGTGCGTTCTTGATAAATAGATAGATAAAAAGAGAAATGAGAGAAAACAAGATGAAAAGGTGACCAATTACAATTCTGCATTGCTTATGAAAATGGGCAACATTTAACGGGAGCATCTGAGCCTGCATGATATAACATTTCAAATTGCTCTAATGGTCATTTAAAGGAAAGGAAAAGACTCACACCAACTATAAAATAAAAATAAACATCTACTAAAAGTCTATGATTTTAAATAAGACCTGAAATTTCCCTTAGATATAGAGAGGGAAGGTATTACCCTACGAGCAAGAACCTAAATAGAGTTATTAATCCCTTTCACAAGACATCCATAAGTCTCTATTCATCAAAAGCAAACACCTCAGCATCCCATCACTGCGCAATTAATCACAAAGCTCCCTATCCTCCTTTTTGCAAGCAGGTCCCACTGCACTGGACCCTCAGCTGGGATCCAAGAATTAATTTCAGTCATACCTCCACTCTCAGATCTAAGCCCACCAATAACCATGATCCGATTTCCACATGCCCGAAATCCTATTCCCCATCCACCCGTAGAGGATGTTTTCTCAGGAAGACTTCCAATGGTTACCCATTTGTTAGTCTCTTTCACATATCTCTTTACTTTGTGCTCCTTAAAATCTGCAGCATACAATACATTATTAACAACTGCAACCAAAGGAGGAGCGTCCATATAGGCTTCTGCACCTCGCGGAGGAAACATCTCGGGTATTTCACGCCATGTTTTGGTCTCCAAATCATACTCCTCACCGCTTGTTATTTCTGTTATGTTGTCTTCTGCAATTCCACCAATCACATAAAATTTCCCATCCATGAATAAACCAGCAGACATCCTCCTTTTTGTATGCATGTTTGGAAGAGTCTCCCACTTTCTGGTTTCTGAGTTATAAAGCTCAGCTACGCTCAAGACCACGCCATGTGGATCAACACCACCAGCCAGTATGGCAATTCCTCCAAGGCTTGCAGATGCAAATAAGAATCTGGGAATGTTCATTTCTACAGCAGATGACCAGGTGTTGGTCAAAAGGCTATATCCATAAACCACTGGAGCCGTTATCGCCTTTCCAAAAACAAGAATATCAGTACCAACACCCAACGACTCCTTATCCGAATACATAAAGCAGTCATCACGAGGCATTTTTGGCAACTTCATCCAACGCCCGCGGTTTGGATCATATGCTTCCCATTGACCGAGATTGCAAGAAAAGTAAATCCAATGCTCTACAATACCCATTTCCCGCCTCACCTTATACAGCTCTCCACTCCGAATCAGAGATCGAAAACTACTGTTCAATGCAGCAATTAAGCCATAATCAGACCTTGACACTTTTTGGAGAACATTGATAGAGAGATCCTTGTAGAGTTTGCCAATACGTAGGGTTTTGTCAGAAATCTCAGCTTCACGGATTTGCTCATTCTCTTGGTCCTGGGGAAGGATAAGAAAAGCCATAACCGTCTTCATACCCTCCTCTTTGGGCTCATCTGAAAGTTTGGACAGCTTTTGTGGTGTAGCTTCTTTTTCATCTCCTTCCTGCGAGCCCTTATTGTTTGAGACATCGATCGAGCGTAAAGTATCACAAGCCCGTTGGTTCTCCTCTTCACTTGAGTTTGCCATGTCCTTTGAAACAGTACTAGATGAACCGTGCAACATTTTTTGCCGAAATTATAGATCTGATTAGCTAAGAAAATGAAGAACCAAAAATTAAAGTGAAATAGCCCTTAGTCAGTTGAATAACATCCATTTTGTAAAAGTCTCACTAGCAGCACATGCCACAGTAATCATCAATTATAAAGAGTGCTCTTAACAAACATGCAAATGCCATTTCAAATGGAAAACCTCAAACAAACAAACAAGACACTAACAATTCTTAATTAATGTTATGTTTGAATAACAGCTGAAAACGTTTTTTCAATTCCAATGCTCACTATCATTTTCTTTCACACTTCCAATTCACAACCGATAATATTGTTATTTTATTTTAAAATTTTGTTTATAATATTTTTATTTATTAAATATAACATTTTATTGTTAAAAAGAGTTATGAATTGAAATAATGAGAAAAAGGTGGATCTCAAAAAATTATTACTGTAAGAATATATTAATTCGAAAATAAAAATACATTTTATCTCAAACCGACCATCCTAAATTACAGTTTTCTTTGACGCAGATGGGTACAAAATCAAAAGTAAAGTCACACCCAAACGCTTCCGGAATTTAGTGTATTTACTCAGAGATTAAAGACATGGCCGTGAACATCCGTGGCTTTCATACCAGTTACCACTAACCATTATCACAACCGTAACAAACAAAAAATCAACACAAACATCCCCAAAAATTAAGATGCTATCGTAATCGGATCATAAGAGGTGTCTCTAGACACGAATCTGGGCAGGAGGCACAAAAAAATGGAGCAATTCTGAGAATTGATCAGAAAAACAAAATTCAACGAAAAAAAAACGTCTATATCCATGTTCAAAGACTCCAACATTCTATTTAAAAACCATTTTGTAAAAGGGATCGCTCATAATTTGCATTGGTAGCAACCCCATTCACCCTCTTTCTTTCTGTCGTGAAATTGACAAAAAAAAATAAACAAGCATGCATGCAAGAAAAAGCTTCAACAAAAAAGTTCACCAAACAGAAACGGAGAGAGTTGGAAGAAAAGCTTACGAATTTAACACAAGAAGCTATAAAACGGAACTGGGTGCAGAGTTTATGACTCTCACTCTCTAAATACCTATAAAGGTATTCCTTCTCCCTCACCCTCTGAGACTAATAAACCTGAGAGACGAGAGACTGGACTCTCACTGTTATATG
The DNA here is from genome assembly GCA_013389735.1 of Phaseolus lunatus. Taxonomy (NCBI): domain Eukaryota; kingdom Viridiplantae; phylum Streptophyta; class Magnoliopsida; order Fabales; family Fabaceae; genus Phaseolus; species Phaseolus lunatus. The sequence goes on from CM023859.1 coordinate 31,546,207, forward strand.
GTGTGTGTTGTATGTGTGTCCATGATACTCTATTTATAGTACAAAAAATATGAATTATGTAATAAAAATATTATAGAGAATAATGATAGAAATGTTGTGGGGCCTATCTCTGACTGACTCAGAGTAGGGTTCAATGTGATGTTGCTGAGAATCCCCATTCACTGAAAGTGAAGAACCCTAACCCTTAACGCCACTTCCTGCACGTGGTTGCTGCATACTGGCTGTGCTATTTCATTCCTAGCTGTGTTTTAGTTTTTGAATTTTTGTTTTTTCTTCACTCTCTCTCTCTCTCTCTCTTAAAACATTTATTTGTTTCCCAACTCAGCTCCTTGTCTTTGCCTTCCCTCATTTATTACACAACATATTTAATCCTATTTCTTCTCTGAGTTTCAAACATTAATAAATATTTGAGAGTAACGGAGGCTTCAAAGTGGAAGTTACTTAATTATAACAAAGGGAACGTTTGTAAGTAATAAATATAAGTATTTTTTATTACATGTAATTGAATTTCTTTGACGGTTTGTAAGTAATAAATATAAGTGTTTTTTTATTACATATAATTCAATTTCTTTGTTGGTCTATTTATTGACTCATATCACTTTAACTCATACAGAAATAAACAACGGTGAATCCTCTTACACTATCACCCTAAAATTTAGTAGAGAATTTTTTTATATTTCATAGGAAAATTTTGATTTAGATTAGTCCAGATTTAATAACTATACCCTCAAAATTGTACTTAAAGAAGGTAAAAAGAAATATTTATCACATAAAAATTTATGATTAAGCTATATATGCGCATGACTTTTTTTTTGAAAACTTAAGTGTATGAGTTCATCAACCTGTGAAATTTAAGTTAATTTATATTTATTTTTTCTCTCATGAATAATTTATGTTTATTTAAATTCTGTATATTCTTATCTCTTTGTTTGTTTCATATATTTTAATAAATTTTCTCTTTTTAATTTCAATGACTTTTTATAGATATTAGTTTTAGTAATGATTAAATTAATAATTTCTAACGGTTAAAAAATGTCATATTTGACTAACAAGGGTGAGATTGGAACAAAACAAAATAAAAAAGGAAAAAAGATTGAAACATCAAAAAAGTGTGAAGCGCTCAAGAGATTTAATATTCTGAGAGATAGTTCCTTAACTTTAATCTAAGATATATCCTAAATTTAGAAGAAGAAAAAGGGAAAAATAAAAAATATAATGAATTTTAAAAAATAAAGATTAATTTGAGACTTTATATATGAAAAGTATATATCAGGCACTGTGTATATTTCTATGTTTTTTAAAATTATTTTACAAACTCATTTAATATTTTGAAAAATTAAAAACATTTCATATAAATATTGAATAGTTTCCTATATAATAGCAACTGGTTTAGGAAAATATTAATTTAAAATTATATATCATTTAATATTTTGGTAAATATAAAAAAATATTATTATATTTATTAATTTAGATTAAATATTATTAAATTAAAAAATTGAATTATAAATATATAATTAATATTCAAACTATATGAATTTTAATATACATCACCAAAACTATTAGAAAAATTGAAATATCTTCCCAATTTTATGGCTCCCTATAACATAATATCATAATAGTTTATACACACAAACCATATATTAAGTAAGTTAATTATTTTAAAATCATCATAATATATATATATATATATATATATATATATAAATGCATACATATATAATCTATGTTAAATTCTTAATTATATATTTTTGTCATATTCGATATTTTTTAAAAGATTAATCTTATACATGTTCCAATGAATACTGTCTAATTCATTCAAAATACTATTAATAAAAATTAACATTTTTTTCTTATATTAGGATGATTTCTTGTATTTGCTATAGAAAACTTTGTTACAAATCTCATCAACTCTTTACAACTCCAAGTTTTATATATTTGATTAGATTCATTATTAAAACATAACATTTTTTTCCTTAATAAAAATTTAGAGTTTTAAACTTAATATTAGGAAGTCAGAGTCATATACTACAAAAAAAATCATTAAATAAAAATCAATTTTATAGAAAAAAAATAATTAGTTACTATATTGACTAAATTATATACTAATTTGAAGAATAAGAAAAGTATTGGTATCTAGTAGTTTCTATTATTAATTGAAATTTATAAACTAGTTTTTAAATTGATATATAATTATAGCTACCAAAGTTTTAACTACTAATTAATTTAAATTTTAAAGTTTGTAACTAAAACCATGAGAGTTATATATATATATATATATATATATATATATATATATATATATATATATATATATATATATATATATATATATATATATATATATATATATATATATAAAAGCTTTCATGGTAGACATCACTATGCAACTTGACATCTCAGCTAGTCTGACACCTCAAGTAACAACAATCATCTACCATTACATGAAAAAAGTATTATTAAAAAAAAGAAAAAAGAAAAAGTACAAAAATATAGGGGGACTAGATTAAAACCCATATGTTAAACAAAAATAATATATAGGTAGACTATACATATTCATAAAGAATTCTAAGAATAGACTAGAGAGAAGCCCATTATACCAATGAAATGGTTCTCTATGAATAAATCTTAAATTAGTCAACTTATCAGCACATGCATTCCCTCACAAAAAATATGAGTAACTTTAAACCAGATTTTCCCACAGAAATTAAGACAAGTATTTCATCGATTATGAATCATCCAAGAAACATTAATCCTAGCAGTGAACCAAGCTAAAACCATGATAGTTAATTAGATACCAATATTTTTTTTAGTCTTTAAAATAGTATCTAATTTAATCAATATAGTAACTATTTATTTTTTGTCTCTAAAATTGGTTTCTATATGACAATAATTCATGCTAGTCATACATCCACTACAAGAAAATCACTAAATAGAAATTAATTTTATAGATTGATCCGGTCGGTCAGCTAGTCGATGACGTCAGCAGCAGATGACCACGTGGACCATTCACAGGGTGACACGTGGTAGAAGATAGCAGGTGAATCAGAGGGGAGATCACTCAGAACGGTGATCGGTGGTCAGTTGCTAAAGTGACCACCACCAGCAGATCAGTGCCTAGATGAGCGCCTGACAGTAGAGCGCGAGAAGTAATGAAGCACCGATCAGTCATCGGTGCAAGGTCATCGGGGAGAAGGGTGATTAACACCTTTTTGTCGAGAAAGATGTCCTCAATTCGAGCAGAGAGCTCACCAATGAAGTCCTCAGAGGGTAAGAGATGTGGGCGATGACAAGGTGGTGAGATGTCCCTTCAGCGCGCTACTCATGTCCTTACGCGCAGAGCCACGTAGGTCGCCCGGACCAATGACTTAGTCTCTTCGCTGAAACAAGTTAACAGCTTGAGACTGGGGGGCTTGTGTACCGACCAGTCCTCGGACACCGAGAACAGGTAGTAAAGGGCGAACCACGTCAGCTGGGTCCCACAGCATGGGCCAAAGCCACGTAAGGAATGGACCCCATTAGAGGGTGATCAGTCACCGGTGTGTTCCCTGAGAGAAGGGTGATTAGTCATCAGCATTTTCCCGCAGGGAAGGGTGAGTAGTCGTCAGACCACCAGGATGGGCCGAGGTGTCATCGTCACTCAGCAGGTCGAGGAGTCCTCGGCAACAGAGTATGGCGAGGTGACATCGGCCTTGGGTGGAGACGAGGTGACATCGGCCTTGGGGGAAGACCAGTTATCAGTAAACCAGTAAACATGCCCAGAGGTAAGGAGAGGCCTGGATCACGAAGTGCCTATGCGGGTAGCAGGGAGAGCACAGTTGGGTGTAGAGTCCTGAGGGGACGAGTACTCACCAGAGCTAGGGTTTTCCCAGTAAAGCTACATGCATGGCACGTGAACAGTGAAGGCACTCCCAGAACAGGTGGCCCCAGAGACTAGATGCACAAGGAGGCATCCAGGTGGTCACCCTGTTAAAGTTTGCACTCCAGAGAAGGAAACCTTATGTGCTAGATTACCCTAAGATTGGGTGATAGCGGCACAAGGGTATTCCAGTAAACCCTAAATATGGCTAGTAGCGCAGCGAACCCTAATTAGGGCTAGCGGCGCAGTAAACCCTAGACTATATAAGGGACAGTAAGATACTTCACAAAGGTACGCAGTTTCTAGACCTAAACACAGTGAGAAACTTATACACTTAGTGTCCTTGCCCTACACTGACTTGAGCGTCGGAGTGCAAACGGCCTCTAGGGCGCCCCCTTTTTCTCTTTTGCAGGTGCAAATTGCTTCGAGAGAACCAGGCACATATAAACGTGAGGAAGGAGGCGTGTGAGTGTCGTAAGTCAACCGACAGGCGGGTCAACCGGCAAGAACATAGATCAAAATAATTAATTACTACATTAACTAAATTAGAGACCATTTTATAAAATGAAAAATTATTGATAGTTAAAGTGTTTTTATTATTAATAAAAAATTATAAAGTAGTTTTTAAATTGTTATCTAACTATTACCTACCAAGACTTTAGCTACTATCTACTTTATATTATAAATTAGTCTTTATTATCAATTTAAAAATTATTTTATAAATTTTTATTAATAAAACAAATCACTTTTGATATCAATAATTTTTTAGTAAATAAAATAATATCTAATTTAATTAATATAATAATTATTATTTTTTTCTCCAAATTTAATTGTTATTTAATGATTTTTTTAAGTAATCTTACAATAAGTTGCACATTTATACAATTAATATCTTTTATTGAATTATGTTTTCAGTAACTCCTTTTACAATTAATATCTTTTATTGAATTATGTTTTCATTAACTCCTTTTACAATTAATATCTTTTATTGAATTATGTTTTCATTAACTCCTTTTATAATTAATATCTTTTATTGAATTATGTTTTCATTAACTCCTTTTACAATTAATATCTTTTATTGAATTATGTTTTCATTAACTCCTTTTACGTCAACGTAGGAAGTGAAGTCTTCCTTTTATGTACTTCCAAAACTTCTCACAAGACTATTTGGCAATCCAATATTGAGTATTTGATGAGAAATGAACTACTTACATTAATCATTCTTTAATATTAAAGAGAGTTAAGAATAATAAACTTTAAAGAGATAAAATTTATAATAAAATAAAAATAATATTTATAACTTCTTTATAGTTTTTTATCCTTTATTTATTTTAAATTTATCTCTACCAATTTATTAGGTCTCTCAATACCTAATTTGCTGAAATTAAGAAAAGTGGTAAATTCAATTGTTAAGGATAAATTTGTTTTATTTTTTGAAATTATCATTTTTATTAACATTTCTTTCTCTTTCAGTTATATGCTAGTACAATCTGTATTTAATTGAGAAGCATTTTAGTTTAAAAACAATTAATACAAATAAATAATATTTGGTCTTACAAAATAAACAAACGCCTCTTTTAATTTAAGTATGAACATAATAAATATTAAATTAAGAATGCAACAAGTTTCAACTAGCTTCAACGTATTGTAACGTTGTTTTATATTCTTCAATTAACATATATCTTCTAACATTTTAAAAGTAAAAAAACTATTAATACTCCATTTAATATTTTTAAATAGTTAATAGTAGTTTTTACGTTAGAGAGCAGTTAAACTAAAAGAAGATAAATATATATATATATATATATATATATATATATATATATATATATATATATATATATATATATATATATCACCAATAAATCATTTAATAGAAACTAATTTAAGCAGTTAATTAGATATCAATTTATAAATTATTTATCAATAATAAAAATTAATTTAAATATTAATATTTTTTTTATTTTTAAAATAATAATTTTTTTTTAAAATTGAATTTTATTTAGTAATTTTTTTTAGTAAATATAAACAAGCTTTAAGGATAAAAGATAATTAATTTAAATTAAATATTATTTTATAAAGTACAAATTTTTTTACCTAAAGTTATTTTTATTATTAATAAAAATTTATAAATTAATATTTAATTAAAAAAATTTAATTATCATTTAATAATAAAAAAATTTATAACTAATTAAATATTAATTTATAAATTTTAGCTGGGAATTGGTTTGATTAAATGAATTTGTTTTTCAGTTTTAGAAGATTCTGGATATGGGAATGATTCAATCAGTTTTGTTCCTTTCCATACACAATCAACATAGACACCGAAGATGAGTGCCGTGGGTGCAGACCTCAACCCAATCCCAAAGGAATTTCAAATGTCACACTATTCAACAATCCCACAACATTAATTTTTTTTATATATATAAAAACTTCATATCACGTACTATATCAGTATACAATTTGACACCTTATTAGTTAGGCTGATATCTTAAATAACAACAATCATCTGTCATTACATAAAAAAAATATTATTAAAAAAAATATAAAAGTATGGGAAACTAGAACAAAACTTATATGTTAACAAAAACGATATATAGGTAGACTATACCTATTCATAAAGAATTCTAAGAACAGACTACATGGAAGCCTATTATATAAATGAAATGATTCTCTATGAATAAATATTAAATTAGCCAACTTATCAGCACACACATTCCCTTCACGAAAAATATGAATAACCCTAAACCTGATTTTTCCATAGTAATTAAGATAAGTATTCATCGATTACGAAACATCCACAGAACATTAGTTCTATCAGTGAGCACAACACAAACTAAGGCAGAATCACATTCAAGCCAGGCATTAGTAAGTCTCATCTTTTGAGTTTTCTCCATAATATATATAACTTTATAAAACTCAGCAACAATAGCAGTTTGAATTTTAAGAAACGCAAAGAAAACACCAATAAATTCTTCCATACTCGCACGAAAAATACCTTCACAAGTAACAAGACCAGGAAACCCCTAGCAGTCACATCAGTATTAATTTTAACCCAACCTGGTGAAGGAAACTCTCATCTAACATAAAGAGGATAAAGAACTTTACCACTACGAGTATTAATACCAAAAAACTTAAAAACTTAATCACATTGAAATCCAACATATCATTTTTCATTGAAGGTATAGACGAATTTTCAACTAGACAAGTTAAATCTTTAATTATCAAAATAATCTTAGAAACATCATCACTTTTAATAAAAGAAAAAAAATTATCCTTATTAAAGAAATGAGAAGTAAGAAACAACCCCAACTTTCCTTTTATGTAATTCACTTATTTTATTTCACCAACAATACAAAAACTCATAATATCTTTTTATTTAAAATAAATAAAAAATAACATACTTATAATACCCTATCACAAAAATTCGTCCACCATAAACCATATTTCAACATTCCACTCTAGAAGAAGCCGCCATGATAAAAACCTTCCATGTATTATATTAACATTGCAAATAATTATCGCTAGCTTAAACTATTTTATTATGTTTAGTATTTAATAAAGAAATTATGATTTCTCCCATTAAAATGTTATTAAATAAAAAATAATTTATAAAAAAAAAATTAATCATTATATTAATTAACTTAAATATTATTTTATAAACTTAAAAAGTTATTGATGTCTAAAATAATTTTTATTATTTAATAAAAATTTATAAAGAATTTTTTAAATTGATATTGGATATCAATATTTTAACTATTAACTATTTTAAATTTTAAATTAATTTTTAATTAAATTAATGACTAATTTATAATTTAAAGTAGTTAATAGTTAAAATCTTGGTAGTTAGTATTAGGTATCAATTTAAAAATTACTTATAAAATTTTATTATTAATAAAAAATACTTTAGATTACTAATAATTTTTTTCGTTTATAAAATAATATCTAATTTAGTCAATATAATGAATAATTATTTTTAGTTTTTAAATTAGTTGTTATTTAATGAGTTTATTGTAGAATCCGTTTTTAATATTACTACTAGAAAATCACTAAATAAAAACCAATTTTAGAGACAAAAAAATAATTACTTGCTATATTGACTAAATTAGAAATCATTTTGGAGAATAACAAATTTTTTGGTTTCTAAATTAGTTTTTATTATTGTTAAATAATTTCTAAATTGGTATCTAATTAGCTACCAAAGTTTTAATTATTAGATTCTAAATTTGGTAGTAAAAACCTTGGTAGCTAATTAGATATCAATTTAAAAACTATTTAACAATAATAGAAACTAATTTAGAGATCAACAATTTTTTTAGTTTCTAAAATTGTCTCTAATTTAGTCAATATAACAATTAATTATTTTTTATTTCTAAAATTGGTTTTTATTTTATGATTTTCTTGTAGTGTATGATGCTTTAATTAATGTTTTTAATTCTATTTTCTTATTTTTACTTTATATTTCAATAATAATGATATTTAGATTTAAATATATTTTTAGTTTCTTAATATAATTTGTTGTTTAGTCCTTCAAATAAATGCTAAATCTTGGTTGTGGTTCAAGAATAAAGGATCAGCAATATGGTGCTCTTTTTCCGATTGATTGGTTTTTAATCCTATATTTTGCTTAAATTTTTATAATTGTTATACCTATTTTATAATTGATAGGTTGGAGTTTTTTGGTGGGTAGAACATTTTTTCTCTGACTTTAAGTACTTTAAATTTGAAAAAGTAGTATTTTATCACATTATAAGTGTAGTCCATTTTGGAGTTTATTGCTATCCTTTATCTGCTTTCTGTTTTGGTTTTGTATGATATTATGAGGATGAGAAATGTATGTGGAATAATGGTTTTCAAGGAAATGGCGGTGAAAGTATATATGAGGGAGCACTTGGGTGGAATAGAAGGTGTTACGCTTGTAAAACTTTTGCATGCAGTTTTTAGAACAGGTTTTAGGTTTCTAGTTATCCTTGGTGTATTGGTGCAAAACTTTTAATTGTTTAAATTGAAGATTAGCACAAGTTGATCAGTTGATACGAAAATACAAGAAAATATTTTTGTATGATTCATGATAAATCTCTAAACATTTCAAATGTGTCTTATTCTCAGCATTCTGACAAGCCCTTCAATGATTTACATCATTTATGAGATTTGACAAAAAGAAAGTTTTCAACAAACACTTGAAAGATTATTCATTCAAAAATAATTCTTTGTATTTGGGTTGGACATGTTTCACAAAGTTTCTGAACAATATTAAAATTGGTCAAAGTAAAGACAAAAAATATTTATTATAAAAAAATTATGGAATTGTTAAGAGTTATTAAATGAAATATTTTCAAAAATTAGTTTTTATAGTGAGTAATTTAGAATATAAAATAATTAATAACTACTTATTTTTTTATCTTTTAAGACTAATTTTTATTTAATAATTTACTAAACTTCTAAGTATCAATAAATCAATTTATCCTGCATGCTACAGAAAAGAAGGTTAGGAGTTCTGAACACTTTCAAATGGAGAAAACCACTTTTTGGGTGTCCCAGAAAAGATCAGACCTTCAGAGAGACACTTATTAAGGATTAAGAAAACTAATTTAACAAAGTAATGATATAAACATTTGATTGCTATTTATAATACTTGTTTTTTCATCCCTCTTTGTCTTTTTTGTGTTAGACTGATTAATATTTTCCCAAAAAGGGTACCCAAACAGACAAAATAACTACCCCTCTATTTTTTTCACATCCCACCACCATTTGACCTTTGCAATGACTTCAAATTACCACGAAAAGCCTTAAAGATACCGTTAGTGACAAAAAACTAGCGAGGGCATTTACGGAATAAAGTAGTTCGATTGTCGAGGATGTTTGTTCTGGTGGCAACCTGTAAAAGTAACATAACAATAAAGTTGCGTGTCCTTAGTTATCTGTATTTCCAAACGTTTATATATATGTAAGAGTAAGAAACTCAAGACCATAATCTGGTTCTCTGTTTTTCGTGTTCTTCTCTGGAAACACGGGAGAAGAACAAGAAGCAAGAGAACCACGAAGCATTTCGAGATTATCATAGATATCACGTTGCATGGCGAGAATAAAGCTGGATTGATTCATCTTTTTTTTTCTTTCTTGGGTTTTTAGAAAGGGTTAATTATTTCCTCTGATGGGAAATTGCTGTGGAACTCGGTGCAAGATTGATGCCAATTTGAATCCCCAGCCATATTCTGGTAGCATTTTTTCTGCCAACTTGTCGTTTTTTTCTTCCACAATTTCGTACGTAACATACATCATGCTTCCGTAGTTGCATGTGGAAATAGAGATTTTTTGTATTTTCATAATTAATTTCTATTAATTATCACTGTTTCGGAGCGTAGGGGTACGTTTTCTTTTGGTTTTCTCGTATAACGTCTTGATCGATTTTTGAAGAAAAAGAAAATGGTTGTGCATTTGCTAATTTTGCTTTGTTGTTGTTCATCGTGATCATGCAAGGAAATTTTTTTTAAATGACGCTTCCCGTGAAATAGAATATACATATAATTAGATTGTGTCCCATGCATTGTCATGTCGATGAAGATTAACTTTTACATTAACTACTTAAACGAATATTTCTAATAGGTTTAAACAAATTATGTAAACTTATTTACTGTAAGCAAATTAAGCACATTCAATATATATGTATATATGTGTTTTTGGATTGGAGTAGGCTTATTAGGAAAGTGTATTTTCTGTGTCTCTCTGGGTTCAAATAAAACAGACACAAGTAAATCAAGTTTGAATTAAGGGTACATGTTCTTTATTAGGAAGGAAAGTGTGTAGGCTGGGCTAACTAGTGATGCTGATATTCGGAAAGCAAGAACGCTTGCAATTCCCTTCTCCCCTTTTGTTCATTTGATGCTTACACTTGAGAACACTTGAGAACGAAGAAAACTTTTTCATAAATAATCCTAAGAGGAAATAGAAGAAAATTGTTGTTTTTATAAACTTAAGCCAAATTTGAAGAAACTAATAAATTAAGCTACACATAAATTAATTTTAGTTTACCATGTGATTTTATTTATTTTTTCTCCTAACGATATTTATGAAAAAGTTTTTCCTAATAAACCGTAATTATTTCTTTGATCCTAATTTTTTATGCATCTCATTTCGTAATTTTATGCAGATGTTTGTTTTTCAAGGAAATACTGTTTTTTCTGCTACAAAAAAAAAAATGTTATCTTTCACTAAGATGAAAATTATTTTTCAGATGTTACGGAAGTTGACAATAGAAGCAATTTGTTAGTTCATTCAAATCCAAACGGGTATGGATTCATTGATGAAGGTACACCTGAGATTCTCCCTACTCCAAGATCTGAAGGGGACATACTTTCATCCCCACATTTAAAGCCCTTCACATTATATGATCTTAAGAAGGCCACAAGAAATTTTCAGCCTCATAATCTAATTGGAGAAGGAGGATTTGGAAATGTTTATAAGGGGAGGATTAATGGTAATAAATCCCTCGGGGTTACGATTTCTGATGTAGCTGTGAAGAAGCTTAGGCCTGAAGGCTTTCAAGGGCACAAGGAGTGGCTGGTAGGTTACTTCCATAGGCCTTTAGTCCTTCTGCTTTTGTTTTATATGAATCAAAGTCCACAATAGTTCTCTTTGTTTGCAGTCCGAAGTCAATTATCTTGGCCAACTTCACCATCAGAATCTTGTCAAACTTATTGGATACTGCCTAGAAGGAGATAACCGACTTCTGGTGTATGAGTACTTGCCCAACGGAAGCTTGGAAGATCATATATTTCGCAGTATGTTTTTCTTTATCAGCATATTTCGCAGTATGTTGATGCCTTTAGTAGCTTAAGTTTCAGAAAATAGACCATTTCAAACTTGATTGTGCTATGATTTAACATTTTTGTAAATCAAGAAATCCAATATGTTTGGTATCTCCAAAGGTTTCTTTGAACTGTGCCACTGTTGCACTTTGATCAACCACGGAAGTGTTAATTGCAGAGGGCGCACAACCACTTCCCTGGGCAACAAGAATCAAGATTGCTACGGGTGCTGCTCGAGGTCTCTCTTTCCTACATGACTCTAAGCAACAAATTATCTACCGTGATTTCAAGGCTTCTAATATTTTGTTAGATTCGGTACGTACTTGCATTGCCATGTTAATATATGCACATTTTGGAAAATGCTTGCAAATAATGTATCAGTTGGTGGTACCTTTCCTTTAGCCATCTTTATTTCCTATCTGTTCTATTGTTTTCCCTTCTTTCTTTTTTCTGGGATTTTTAAATAAAATGTGTCCCTAATTTGAAATGCTGATTGAAAGTACATTTTAACTTCAGTATCATAGTAGTCAGTCAATCATTTTAACTTTAAAACTTTATCATACAAATTCAGGAATTTAATGCAAAACTCTCAGACTTTGGATTGGCCAAAGCAGGGCCCACTGGTGATCATTCTTATGTTTCCACACAAGTTCTCGGCACTCACGGCTATGCTGCTCCTGAATATATTGCTACAGGTTTGTGTTTTGCTTAAATCTATTTTCATGTTTTTTGGCTCATAAAAAATCTGATGTTCTATCATCTTCCTCATTTTTAATGCTTTTACATTTTTTTATGTTGGATATTTGATATAACTCAAGCTTGTAATTCAACTAAGTGATGAATGAATCTCCAAGGTGCAATGTTAATGACAGACCAACCAACTTAAAATTAAATTCTTAACATCTATAATCTACGAGAAATTTCCAACAATGGAATTAATGTGACTGGTGATGATAAAAAGTAGTTAAATAGTGATATTCTCCATGGATAATTGATGAAGCATCAGATGACCATAATCAACCTTCTACTTTCTCATTTAGGAAGACTGAGATGTTTAGATTTGGAGTCTACTTATCAACTTAGGTGTAATTTGGAGAGGAGTGTGATCAAACCTATAGAAGTTTTGAATGTGTTGATCTCATTTACTAAGTTATTACTACAACCGAAGAGATGGAAGGTTCAAAGCCTAAAAGCTTTAGAGAAGTTATAGGAGGTGTTGGTAGTGTGTCATTGAAGAAGAGATTGAATATTTGAAGAGAAACTACACACGGACACTTGTGGATCTGTCCAAAAATCAGGTGGTTGGATCACCTATTGTAAAACATTATTTGATAAGAATTTTGATGTCAATTATTAACTAATACAATTTAGTGTTGGAATAATTGGACATTAAAACAATTTTTTTGCATGGAAACTTGGAGGAGACCTTCTATATGTAGTAGTGTGAGGGGTTTGTTGAAGATCAATGAATTGTGAAAATCACTGTATAGCTTGGAACAAGTACAAGAGAATTAATGATTTCCTAATGTAGACATAGTTCCATAGAAGAAATTATGATAGTTGCATCTACATATTGAAAAAAAGAAATGAGTGTCTTGTTCTTGATCTTGTATGTAAATGATATCATTATAATGAGTGAGTATAAAGATGAGATATAAGAGCTCGGAGAAAAATTAAGCTTAGAGTTTGACAAGAAAAATCTTAGTCACACTAGGCAAATACTTGGAATGGATATATAAAGGGATCAAATGGTTGGGGTGTTGGTCTATGTTAGCGAGGATATTTGAAAAATGTCGTTAGGAGGTTTAGGATGCATGAATCTAAACTTGTAGGTACACCTTTGGCTCATCACAAGCTCTCGATTACTCAAGCTCCTAGTTTTGAGAAAGAAACGAGGAAAATGAAGACTATCCCATGTTCTAACGAAGTAAGGACCATCATATATAGGATAATGTATGACACACCGAATCTGACACATGTTGTTAGTGTGGTTACCAAGTTTATGGCTAATCTAGGACGTGTTCATTGAGAGACTTTGAAGTGGGTGTTGGGATATTTGAATGGAACAATATCATCTAGATTGGTGTATAGACGATCTACCCATAACAGAAAATCTATAGACGGTTTGTAGTGCAGACTATGTAGGGAATGTTCAACACTAGAAAATTGATTTTTGAATATGTTTTCACAATGTTTGGAACTACAATTTGATGGAAAATTATTCAAACGCACTCACAAAAAAGGTGAAGGAAGTTTTGTGGTTGAAGGAGATGAGAGGAGGACTGGCTATTGTGCAAGATTATGTGACTATTCATTGTGATAGTTAAAGTGTCATACATCTAGTTGATCATCGTATATACCATGAGAGAACCAAAGATATTAATGTTAGACTATACTTTGTTAGAGACGTTGTTAAACCTGGAGAAGTCAAGATTATAAAGGTAACTTTGGAGGAAAATCTTGCAAATATATTTATGAAGTCTTTGCCAAGATCCAGATTTAAACGTTGTTTAAAACGAATTAATTTTTTCGTTTGAAGATAAAAAAAGATGATTCATGAATTCTTCCATGATTTGAGATTAAGATAGGGAATTGTGATATATGAACTCTATATCATGACCATGACCGTCTAATAAAGAATATAAAAGTTTGTCAATTAGACAATGTTTAATAATATTAAGTTTAATTAAATTGTTTAGTGTTTACTAGTTCTATTGGATGATATTTTATCTTAAGTATCTATATATGTAGAGAACTATGCTATATAAATTGTATTATAATACAGTTGTCTATATATAATAAAGAGCTATACTATATACATTGTATTATAATAGAGTTGTTTTCTTTCGTTCTTTGTATCTTTCTTGTCATTGTTGATTGAAAACCTAACATTTACAATTATTCATCATGCACCATCATTTTTAGGTTCCTTAATGTACTCTCCAAGCATACTAATAATTTTCAATGTATCTCTTTATTACTCTAATTTGCATTATATATATATATATATATATATATATATATATATATATATATATATATATATATATACTAATTATCTGCTAACTACCCTTTATGAAGTAATTGTTCCCTTTCTTCATATACCATAATTAAGTGAGTTCTAATCCTTTGGTGAGATATTGATCTACTATTTTACGCATTGGTTGGAATGGTTTAGTTTTCTCATTGAGAAATCTTAGCAACGATATGTTTTTTCTTTGATCAGGTCGGTTGACATCAAGGTGTGATGTCTATAGCTTTGGGGTTGTGCTATTGGAACTACTATCAGGGCGCCATGCTATTGATAACACAAAATCTGGAGTGGAACATAATCTGGTGGAATGGGCAAGACCCTATTTGGGTGATAGGAGGAAGTTGTTCCGGATTATGGATACCAAGTTAGAAGGGCAATACCCACAGAGGGCAGCTTATACAGTTGCAATAATTGCTTTACAGTGTATTTCTGATGCCAAGACTAGACCACAAATGTCAGAGATTTTATCTGCCTTGGAACACCTGCCAGCCATTAGACATTCAGCAAGCCCATGTAGAGAAGAGAAACCCATACAGAGTCCTGTCAGAGAGGCTCTAAGTCCTGCAGTGAATTTCCCTTTGAGACATAATCATCCTCAACAAAATAGAGAGTTGTGAAATTCCTAAGTGAGAAATAAGTTGGTGTATTTTCTCTTCAAGCTAGATTCTTCTTTTATGGGTCGTGTTAGGTGAGAGCCTCCATGAAAGGGGTTAGTGAACTGCTACTTTACCTATAGGTACATAACCCTTATTCTCAATCAGGGGGAAGAATCAGTTGGCTACTTCCATCATATATGACAACATTCTTGCCACAAGAATTTCAGTTTAGTTGCATGTAAATGTTTCTTGGTTTATTTTCTAAAATATTTCTCGTATTTCCGCATAAAATGACACAGGGAAAATATTCTTCCGTATCACATATTCAGCTTTCAAAGACCATCAACCTAACATAAAAATGAAGCGAAAAGATTGAAACTCAAACCGTAGGCAACATTTCTTCAAATCTAATCAAATTAACATAAATGCATAACAGGAAGCAAACTCGACAGAAAATAACTGAGACCATATAAATTAATTATTCGCCTAAGGTAAATTCTGAAATCCATTTAGTTAGCTGTGAATCTGTAAAGCATGATGTGCTCGTAAGTCTCCCCAGGCTTCACAATCTGTGTTGGAAAGTAAGGGTGATTAACTGAATCTGGGAAACCCTGTGTCTCCAAGGCAATGCCAGCAAACTTGTGGTATATAGCCCCATCCTTGCCTTCGGTAGCATTCAACTGGCCACTAGTATAGAACTGCAGACCAAGTTGGTTTGACCACAGCTCCATTTTCCTCCCAGAGACAGGGTCTCTAACTACGGCAACCTTGCTTAAGTGCTTTTGGAAACTTTTGTCCAGGACATAGTTCATATCATATAGATCTGGAAGCTCATGAATGTAGGTTGCAACTTTTTTTGGTTCAAGGAAATCATATGGTGTGCCCTTTACAGATATGATATCGCCAGTGGGAATGAGAAGCTTGTCCACTGGTGTGATGTGTGAACCAAAGATCTGAACAATGTGAGAAAGAATGTCACCACTGTTGTGGCCCCCAAGGTTCCAGTAAGTATGCTGCGCAAGATTCACTGGTGTGGCTTTGTCCACTGGCTTGGCAATCATTTTCACAGCCAGTTCGTGTGCTCCAATCAGCATGTAAGTCACTTCGACCTTTAGTTTTCCAGGAAAGCCTAGCAAATTTCAGCCAAAATATGTTACAATGTGTTGTAAGAATTTGTAAGTTTAAACAATATTCTCCTATACAGCTGAATTACATAGTATACCTTGTTCATTGTCATAACTATCGTAGGTAAATGTTACATGACTGTGTTTCTTGTGGGATTCCACCGACCATACAACGTCACTGAAACCTCTTGAGCCACCTGATATTCATAAGAGCAAGTGGTTCAATAGTTATTAGCAATTTAGTAAAAGATATCAGAAAGTTGAATTTTAAAGTATTAATATTTATATATACCATGAAGTGTGTTCCCGTGATCATTTGCGGGTAAGTTGTAGGTTTTGCCATCCAAAGTGAATTTAGCTTCTCCAATCCTATTTGCCACTCGTCCAATAAGGGCACCGAAGTAAATTTTGTCATTCTACAACAAATTTCAAACCATAAGTTTGAGAATCTCACTGTAATAAATAATATTTTCTAATGATAGTCCTATAGTAAACAAATAACCACATTATTTTAGATTTTGAGTATGCTTTGTAGAGTATAATGCTGGTGTACAGTAGTTGGTAGGGTTATTTCATTTGGAGATAAACTTCTCAACAACAAAAAAAATACCAATCAAGTTTAACACAAAATGTAGATACTACTGCCACAACTTTTTTTAAATCAGATCTTAAACAGTTTAAAACTATTGCATTGATCAGACACTATATAGAGAACAAATCAATGAATAAACCAAAAGATTGAACCACAGAGGGCAAGGGTAAGGGACAAAATCACATAGAAAGCTTGCATCTTTATTCATTTTTAACGCGGGTACCTCTTAACTAAGAACCAGATATTAATCTCTCTTCTTTTTATATATTTGTTTTCTTTTTCAATTAGCTAATTGAAGCAGAACTAATGAATACCTTGTAAGAATCAATGGAATCATAGCCAAGAACAACATCAGCTGGTTTCCCTGTGAATAAAGTCAGAAAAAAAATGTTACATGTGACTGTGTGACAGAGAATGAAAGCAATAATCAGTAATTAAGAATGTTGGGGAGAAGAGAAAACAAACCGTGTTTATCAGGGGTTGCGAGAGAGACTATTGTAGCACCATAATTTGTCAAATTCAGCTTGAAATCTCCTCTCCCCAGTTCATAAAACTCAATTTTCCTATGATGGTCACGTGCCTGAGCAAGGAGCAGAAGCCCCAACAGAAAACATAACAACAACACTATCTTAGTCATGCTTCAGTGAATATCTACTGTTGTTCTGTAAATTATGACCCCTTCACTCAGTATTTATATAGAGGGAGTCAAAATAAAAAGTTTCAATTAAAAAAATGATAAGTATAAAATTTAATTTAAGGATATTAATTAAATAGCTTTAAATTTCGATATAAATTCTGTTAATAATGAATTTTTAATGGTTCAGTTTCTCAGGATTTTATACTGTGTCTCATAATCTTACCAGATTTCCTTTCACTTGATTTTTTTTAAAAATCAATTAATAGGAATAAATTAATTTAACTATTAATTTTAAATTTATATTTTTCCTTTTATCTTTACAAGGTTAGAATTAATGGTAAAAAATAAATATTTAAAAATTTTCCTTTTATCTTTACAATGTTAGAATTTAAAAAGTTAAATACATTAATACTATATTTTAAATAATGGGCCTTGTATGGATTAGTTTAAATTAGTTTTTTATAATTATATATGTATATGTTTTTTAAAATTGAAATTTTATTGAATATTTATATATACATATATATCATATATCTTTCATAGTAAATATGAAGTTGATTTTTTAAAAATAAAATAAATATTTTATAAATTGTTAAATTTTTAAACAATATTTACTATATAAATATTAATTTTTTTATAAATATATTTATAAAATATATAAAGAGATTCTTCCTTTAATATACATATTTTATATTTTTATGATTTCTTTAATTATATTTTAAAATAAAAAAACAAACAAACTATTTAAATACTAAAAGTAATTCCATGCTTTAACAACACAACAAATTTTATTCCAAACTAGTATTTGATAATATAATTTTTAAAAACTAATGAGATATTTTTCTTATCTTTTTAATGTCAAATATGTTCTTGTAATTTTGTATGGAAATTGATTTATTGGTAACGTACCCTTTTAAAAAAATTATGAGTTTAAAAAAATTATCAATGTTTATCAAATGTGTTATTTGTAACTGTTTTTTAAAATGGAAAATAATTATCATAAATATTATAATTATTTATTTTTCAAAATTAAATATAAGATTTTCATTTAAAATTTCATATTTAAAAATAACAATGGATAAAAAAATACTTTAAATTTAAAATAATTTACAATTTCTGTCAAAACGTGAAAAAAAAAAGTTTGGAATTATTAATTTAAAAATTAAAATTATAAATCCACATCTTAACTGAATTATATAAATGACGTATATCTTTATATGTTATTTATTCAGTTATTATTAGATAAGTTATTTAGCTGTCAATTAGTTGTTAGTTTTTTTTTCTATTCTGTTTAGTTTTGTCTGTCAATATATTTCTTGAAACACTTTCTAAAATTTAAAAATTCTTAACTTTTTGTTATTTTAGTTATTTTAGAGTAACTTTTTTCAATAAATTTAAATATTAATTCTTAAAATAAAGATATAAGATAAAAACATGGAATTGAAATTGAAATTTCAAATTTTGATGTTATCATAATTTTGATTGTTTTTAATAGTAAAAAATTAATTAGTATTACTATCATTACTTCTATTAACTTCCTGCCATCTAAAATTTTAATATTTAAAATTTGTTATTTTTATATCTTTGACAATTCAAAGAGCTAAATAAATGGTTAAATAAATCATATTTAGATCTATTCACATAATTATCACCTAGCCAACGTTATTCCATATCCTATCTTATGAGTTAAATTTAATTATTATAATATTTTATTATTATTTTACATATTAATATGTATATTAATTTTAAATTTAATATATTTTTTATATATTTGTTCTTACAAGGTTTTCTCAAAGATAATTATAACTACTTTTCTAACACTTCTCATAAAACCGGTTTATAAGGTGAGGTTTACATCCACTTATATACAATAAAATGTCATCATCTCTAGTCGACGTAGGATCTCCAATACACTCTCCTCACGCTGAGAGTGATAGCTCATGTGTAAGACAACATATTATGGGTGATTCGATAACGGCTCGATAGCAGGTGGTCTGATACCATATTAAGAAGTGGACTTTAAGTCTAACTCACCTTATAAAGCTAGTCTGTATTATTCTCTCTCCCTTATTCTCTCCCTTATAATCTCTCATTCATGGCCTCTCGATTTTCTTGGACATGTGGGTGTACCTTCAAGTTGTTCCGATAATAAAGTCAGAATCAGTTTAATTAAGTGATCATCTCTTTAAAAAAATACTCTACTTACTTACCTGTTAATCAAGTCACTTATTTATACTACTATTTATTGGATTTTTACTATTTGTACTTAGTGAGTTTACTCCTAATATTTTAGGCCTTGACATTACTAATAGAGTGTTGATACCGTGTACTGTTTTACAATTTCATGTTTATAATTAAAGTCTCATTAATCATTAATCATATAGTATTTAACATACCGAGAAATCTTTCGGTCTCATGTTTTCTCATTTTCTCGGTCCAACAACTTAATAATTTTACATGGACAATACAATGTTTAGTTTTATATTGCTTTATTTAAATTTAAAATCAAAGAAACTTAAATAAATTGGTTTTATGGTTTTTTTAAAAATGACCAGACAGAAGAAAATAAATAAAATTGTTTACAATATCAAATGGTATATTAGAAAGTAAAAAATGTTAAGAAAGGAAAAGAACATTGGTTTTATGGTTATTTTAAAAAAATAAAATAAATAAAATATTCTTACAATGTAAAAAAAAATAAAAATTGGGAATCATCCATGTTTCTCTCTCTTTTATTTATATATATATATATATATATATATATATATATATATATATATATATATATATATATTTCGTTCTCTCTTTTCTTTAATTTTCTCTTTCCATTTCTTAATTATTTCAAAAATTTTGATCACACCTTGTAACATGTGAGGAGTTAATGATCATTTTTAACATATTATATTTTTAAATAGTCTAAGATTTTTTTTTCCTTTTTCTTATATTTTGATAATCAATTTTAGAGAGATTAGTTGAGAAAAGTGATCATCTAAACTTATTTTGTACCCGTGGGTATCGGATGTTCCTTTTTTGACCTACGTGGCTGATCGGATACTGTCTAAATAAATGTTAATAAATGAGTAGTTACACTTGGAGTTGAAGGAGTCAATACACGTTCTGAAGAATCTGGAAAATATATCCAAACGTGATATACGCTCCCTGATGTTGCGGTATACACCATGCAGGTCTATTAGTAACTGATCATAGGCCCATAGGGATCAAAGCCCATGAGGTAACTCTATAAGTACAGTGCTCAAGCCAGAAAGAGGTTTGTTTTTCTAATCACTAGAGATACCATACTTGAGAGCACTCGCTTACTTAAGCATCGAAGTACCTTTTGCAGGTACCCCGCCTGACCAAAGAGTAAGAAGAACACTGAAGGTTTGCGAGAACAAAGAGACTGACACGTCAGCAATTGTATACTCGACAACCGGTAGTGCCTAGGCCCCCCTCTCTCCACACATGTACATATTTTACTGTATATTGAATTTTGACTATGTTTGAATAGTTTGTTTTAGCACTACCAGAAAATTATTAAATAAAAACTAATTTTATAGACTAAAAATAATTAGTTTTTATATTGACTAAATTATATACTATTTTAGATAATAAAAAAATTATTGATTTCTAAATTAGTTTCTATTATTGATAAATAGTTTCTAAATTAGTATCTGATTGGTTACTGAGATTTTAACTACCAATTATTTAAATTCTAAATTTAGTATCTAATTAGGCTTAAGAAGATTTTATTTAAACTTTAATTTTATAAATATTTATATTTTATAAATTTTATTTATATATTAAAAATATTTTTAAAAACTCTAAGTTTTATATAACCATGTGTAGAATTGTATGGTAGTAAGCATTATATTATGAAGGATGTTAGGATGTTATAATAATGGCAAAACTACTACTACTAATATATTAATAGTAATAAATTAATTTATTCACTTAAATAATAATTATATATCAATGATTGCATTAATATTATTTAATACATCTTTTACAGCTAGGGGATTACAATTATTCTCTTCTAAAACTTAACATTATGTATGTGTTAAATTTTTGTAAAACTCTTATAACTAATTTTGAGTGAAACCTCATTAGTTATAGATAAATATATTTTCTAATTAATTATTATTATTCATCAATAAATTATCAATTAAATATGCAAATTGTATATTAAATACTATTAATGCAATCATTAAAATATAATTATTATTTAAGTGAATCATCTCAGTTTATTATTATTAATTTATTATTCTTAGTAGTATCACCATCCTTATCTTCTAAAACTTAGCATTTATAATTTGAAATTTATGTTTTAAGTATTTTAAAATAATCATATTTATGTATAATTAAAATATATTTTATTATGAGAATTAAATATTATTTTTAATGTAAAATCCTTCTAACTAGTCTCAATAAAAAATAATTTTAACGGAATTTATGTTTACATTATCCAGAGTTAAAACCTCTATTAAGTCATTTACTCAAGGTTGCAGTTTCCCTCGCTAAACCATCCCTGGGGAAGATGTTCTTGAGACTTTTTTAAACCTCATGAAAAGTCTTTCAGAACCCTGGTTAAATATCATGGGCCTAAGAACCTCCATAAAATACCATGAGTTTCAAAATTTCTATAAAATGATTTGTCGTCTGAAATAACCTTCAAATTTATTTTTCACCATCTCTAACAATCATCTTGACTTCTCTCTTCCATCATAGACACACTACTCTCTGGCACAGACTCAATGGTCGCCGATGACAATCCTAGCAAGGAATCACAATTCAGCCACACATATGTCTATTATATTTAAGGAGAAAAAACACTAAATAAGGCATTATCATTGATTCTTTCATCACCTTACTACTCCAACTCGGGTCACAAGTCACTGTTACCTAGCTTAGCAACAACTGGTATTTATGACTGCTTTATACACTACAAGAAAATCATTAAATAGAAACCAATTTTAGAGACAAAAAATAATTAGTTGTTATATTGACTAAATTAGAGATAACTTTAGAGACTAAAAAATTTGTTGATTTCTAAATTAGTTTCTATTATTGTTAGATAGTTTCTAAATTGGTATATAATTAGTCAGGTGTGTTATTGGCTTTGAGATCTTCAAAGATTGCAACAACATATTGCGAGGAGAAATTAACTTTATCACTTCTCACTTTCACAAGGAATTAATTATTGGATGCATTTTCAATAAAGGCATTAATTTAAAATATTTTAAATTTATGAGAATTAAATATTAACAATTATAACTAAAACTAAAATTGCACATAAAATATACATACATTAAAAGCTAAAACAAAATAAGTTAGATTTTTTTAAGAATGAGCTCATAGCAAAATAAATAAGAATTATATAACCAACTACCAGTAAATACTGTTAAAATACTTATTATCCACGATTAGTTTTTGAAAATTCTTATTATCCAAGGTTATTTTGATGAGTTTTTAAAATAAACTTTTAAAACTTTAGAAAACTTATTTGTAATGTAAAGTTACACTTTATAAATTTTAGAGAATTTAGTTATAAAATATATTAAAACTATATAGCTTTTAATTATTTGTTTGTAAATAGATTTAATTTTATTTATTTATTAAAGTTAGAAAATTTTGGAGCGTTTTATTGAGGTTCTATAATAAATATTTGGAATTTAAGGAAAGTCAAAAAAACCTCCATTATTTTGCTGAAGTTTTAGAATAAATCTTTGGAATTTAACAAAGGTTAAAAAAATCTCAATTATTTTGCTTGAGATTTTAAAATAAACCTTTGAATTTAACAAATGTTAAAAACAATATGTTATTTTACTAAGGTTTTTTAATAAATCTTTGGAATTTAATGAAGGTTAAACAAACCTTCATTATTTTGCTGAGATTTTAAAATAAACTTTTGAAATATAACGAAGGTGAAAAAAATCTATATTATTTTGCTAAGGTTTTAAAATAAATCTTTGACATTTAACAAATGTTAAAAAAACCTCTATATTATTTTATTAAGATTTTATAATAACCTTTGAAACTTAAAGAAGGTAAAAAAAACCTCCGTTAATTTAATTAATTTTTAGGTTATATTAACTTCTACTAAATAATCTCCGTTAAAACCTATTTTTCTTATAGTGGAAATTCTATTAGAATATTATAAAAATATAAATTCTTATTTTTTAATTTTTTTCTAGTTTTGTTTCTTTTTCTTAAAATAAAAAATATACAAAATGTAAAATTCTTATAATAATCCATGTAAATTTGTTATTTTTATTATTATTAAAATACATCATTATAAATATTATAACTATTTAAAAAGTATACTTTCATACGAAGTTATTATTTATATCAATATATAATAAGAAATTTATACTTTAGTAATATATAAACTATTTTCTATGTTACCTTTAATAATATTTTTAAGTTACAGTACGAAATTTACAATGAAAAATACCGATATAAAAAATGAAAAAGAAAACATAATAGAACCAAAGAAAAAAAAAACTAACATATGAGAAAATAATCTCACATATATTAAAAAAAGTATTATTCACATCCTATCCAATTAAGTTCTATGTATTTAAAATATTTAATTCTATATAATTATTAGTTTTATTGATGAATGATAAATAATATATTTAGTTTTTATTTTTATATAACAAAAAAAAAATTATAATATATAATTATAAAAAATGATAAAACAACATAATAAAAAATGGATATGATATGTTTACATTTATGTTAGTAAATTACTAATTTGTTTTTGTATGTTTCAAGAAAAAAATAATATTAATAAGAGTGGTCATATAAAAAAAATATTAATAGCCAATGGTTAGAGAAAGATGTGGTGACTTATAATGTATTTGTTGAGATATGTATATTTTACCTTTAAGATTTGGATGATTTATTTATATTTTTTCTATTTTCTTAATTTTAAAATATAATTAAAGATAAAATAAGAATATAAAATATATATACTTAAGAGAATAATCATTTTATATATTAGAAACATGTTAGGCTGTTAAAAAAATTCTTATTAAATATTTAATGTAAAATTTAAGTTTATTATATGTATATAAAGTAATAAATTAAATTTTATAAAGCGGGAAAAAGTACCTACAAGTTGTATTTTTAATATTATAAAATAAATAAAATAGAAAATAGATAAGTTGATTCAAGCACCTCATTAAATTGCACTATACAACTATGGCTTAAGTTTTTATTTGCCAGACAATAAGATAAAGTAAGAAAATAGTAAGATACTAATTTTTTTCATTAATTACTATTAAAGTGTGTTTATTGGTCTGTCATTATGAATGAAGAGTTTCTTTTTCTTAGTTCTTGTATATATGAGTTTATGTTCCTTATTTATTTGTGGCATCTTTATTGTCTTTATTGTAAATTAACTCATTCACATGATTTGTAAATTCATTCAAATATCATACTTTCATATTTTATAAATCCTTTAAAATTTAAATTACAAAAATTTAATAAAAAAGTATTTTAAAAAATCATTTCATCCTCACAAAATCTTCTAAAATTTATATGACTTTTTAGGAAGAATCTTTTAAATTGACAGTTGAATATACCCCTTTATTACCTTAACTTCTACCTTCTGATTTGTTTTTTCCTGTGAAAATAGTGGTTTACAACTTTCAAAGAAAATTCTCATTTTAATATAAACATATGTGTAAAACCAATAATTTTTAGAATTTGGAGAAGTAAATTGAAATAACCTTGATTTCCCCATTTAAATAAAAAATTATTATTAGCACTAAAAAACGTTTTCCCTGTTAATAATTATAAATTAATAAGTAATTTGATAAGTATGTACATAATTCAAAGATATATATAGAGAGAGAAAGAGATTTTGAAGGATTTTTGTTATACATTGTCTTCTATTTTTGTTTTTTAGGATCAAAGTAAAACAACCATTTAATGGATGCAATTAATACAATACAAATAGAATCCAAAGCACATGATGACCACAGTTGCATTTTATCACAGTTTTGAAGGCTTAGTGTAATACTGGAATGAACAACATACCAGAATAGTCATTTTGGTATTTAATTTTTTTTATTTAAATTAGCTTGTTTTTCTCATTTACAAATTTACAAATTGATTTGTAAAATCTGATATATTATTCTAGATTCCATTTTAATTATCGGATTATACAAGTTAATATTTAATATTTAAAATAAAATAAAAAATGTTTGGATTGGTCAATATATTGTTAAAGATATATTTCACATTTCAAAAATTATATGGAGGTGCGAAAAGAAGCAATGGAGGCCGAAAGGAAAATTTGCCAAAAAAAAATAATCCAATAATAGGTGGATTACAATTGATCACGCGTTTGAATTTTGTTATTCAACACTCTTTAGACAAACATAGTATTTTTTAACACTTTCATTTCTCCCATCCACCATCCCATTAACAAATGATTTTATTGTTATCAAATAATTTTAGAGAATTAAAGTTTTAGCATAAATGGTGTAATAATATTATTAATAAGTACATACCAATTATTTCCAGGTTTACAATACTATCAGAGCAAATAAACATCTTTGTTTGGGGTTGAAGAAAGGACTTAAGAAAATTAAAAAAATTTGTTTAGATTAAGAAAAAAAGAATAAAAAGAATAAAATAATTTTATTTATTATTAATAAATTTATGTATTATTTTTAATTATTTTAATATTGTATTTAAATTAGTATTATTATTATAAAAATATATTGTTAAAAGTTGTAATAATTAAATATTTCTTCTAATGTATATATTGTGTATTGTGTATCTCCTCATCTTTTTCCATGGTTCATTAATTTCTTAGTCCGAATACAAAGACATTAATATGACAGTTGACAGAAGTTTAAGCATGTTTTTTAAATGGGTTTAGATATTTCACACAATAAGTATTTATAAAACTTAAAAAGGTAAGTCATAGTTAAGATTTTTTTCAAAACAATAAATAAGACAAAAAATTTAAATCAATTCTCGTATAAATGATTAAGTGAACTTCGAATTTACTTGGCATAAATAGGGAACTATTATCTCATCAACCTCGGTAGTAAATGCAAATAGGACAATGTTTTCTTAAATCATATCAATTTCAAATGCATTTGCCATTAAAATGACAAAAATATCTTTACGAAATGATAAAAATATCTTAAATAAAAATAGAATGTAGATAATAAAAAGTACTTCTATAATTATTTTTCATAATTATTTTTGAATTTTGAATTTCTGAAATATATTTTTGAATTTTAAAAATTCTTTTTTAAAATCCATTTTTAGATTTTGTATTTTAGATTTTTTTTTTAAATATATTTTGAGATTTAGATTTCCAGAACACAATTTTAAATTTGAATTTTTTTTTTCATAATGCATTTTAAAAATTTTGTGTTATTAACTTTCTTTTTTAGAAGGTATTTTTTTATTTTGAATTTTCATTTCCAAAACGAAATTTTAACTTTTAAATTATATTTTTTGAATTCTAGATTTTTTAATCTAAAATAGAGAATGATTTTTAAAATTTTTGAAAAATATAGGATGCAGAATTTGCCTGCAAATAAGTGCAGCATAGATATGAATATATTTTACAGTTGGGTTTATAATATTATAGTTTTAGATTATTTAGTATGTTTCTACACATTTCTTAATACATTAATATTAAAATTAATAAAATAGTTTATTAAATTTTTAATTGAATAAACCTTGTTTTGAAAATATTAAATTAGTTAAATTTTATAAGAAATAATATTATATTACCTTCACTCAATACATATGCTATACACGTACAATAAAATATTACATCCCTAATATATACCATTCAATAACCAATTCTTTAAATTTCAACTCATTCTATAACATAATTAATTTTTAATAACCAAAACCATTAAAATCATAGAATATATCATTTATAAATGTATTTGTATATATGTTAAGTTAAAGTAAAACTTTATACCACACAACTATTTGGAATTATAAGATTAAGTAATTAAAATTCAGTTTTTATTTTAGAAAATAAATCATTGAAATTAAATTTTTTTAGAAAATAATTTGACCAATATGCATAATTTTCCTCTCAAGGAAAACATTTTCATTTTGTTGAACAATTTAGAAAGGAAAAAAAAAACTTGTTCATCCGCAGCTATATATAATTTCCAGGCTTATGCTATAATACTTAGCAGCAGCATAGAGAAGCATTTTATTTTGTATGACAATTATGACAAGGTATCAAATGCCTGAGACTCACGTGCAACCTTAATGAATACATCTTCCAATGTGGTGTCAACTAAACCCCATGCAGAAACAGTGAACTTTCTCTTGGCAGCATCAACAGCTTGGAACACATCTGATATTCTAACATCCTCTTTTGGCAGCTCAAACTTCTGAGTACCAGAGAGATGGTATATCTTATTGGCATTTGGGGTGAGTTTCTGCACCATGCTCTCCACATCTTTTTCATGCTCCGACGATGTTGTCACTGTGAACACGTATGTTCCTCCATATCTTGCTTTAAGCTATGAGAAACCAACAGAAATAGCTAGTGTTATAAGAAAATCAAAGTCTACACTAAAGAGTATTTGAATAGTTACATTCAAAGCTGCCTCCATGAATCATGTAACGACAAATGAAGTAAAATGCCTTGTGCAGTTATGGATTTCCTATAAATTGCATGGATTTAACAGATTTATTTTGCAAAAATAGAAGCAGCAAATTATTTGAGAACCAATTTTACCTCCTTCGCATTTCCTACACACTGCAAGCTGCCATTTACAAATATGCCCAATCGATCACATAAGGCCTCTGCCTCTTCCATGGAATGTGCTGAGAACATCAACCAATATTTGTCAATATATATGAAGAAGGATAATGTTATTGTGAGACAAAAATAAGTTGAGCATTCTATATCATTTACAACAAGCAGAATAATCTGAAAATCAAAATCCATAGAAGAGTGAGAGAGTACTGGTAAGAATGATTGCACGGTTCTGCTTTGCATGCTTGACAACATTCCATAAGCTTTTTCTTGAGGCAGGGTCTAACCCGGAACTTGGTTCATCCATGTAAACAACCTTAACAAAAAAAATTGTCCATACAGAATTAAGGAAACATGACTTGAATCTTCTTCAAAGAAAAATTATCAGAATGGATTGATATCTAAAACATACTTTGGGATCCCCAATCAATGAAATTGCAACACTAAGCCTCCTCTTCATCCCTCCACTGTACTTCCCAACTTGTTTATCAGCAACTCCTCCGTGAAAAAGGTTTAAACCATTCAAAGAGTCCTCTACTGCCTGCAGAAATAGATTGGTAGCTAAATTTACTCAAAGCTTTTTGTTTAGACAAAGAGAAAGATATAAGGTTATTGTTTAAATTTAGAAAGTTAAGATTGAGATATTTTTAGTATTTGAATTTTGTTATATTTTTGTTCTACACATATAAAGTCCATAAGTAAAATATGGTTCAAGCTCGTCCACATAATACATCTCTTACCCTTCTAAAATATATTTTCTAACCATAAAAACAAAGTGGTAACAAGAACAATCTTGGGAGGGATTTGCAAGATTTTGCTAGATGAAATCCTAAAGGTTCATCAATTCCAATTGCACTTTCATTGTTTGACGCTAAATACTATTATCACCTATGGGCTATTACAATGGAAGCCTATAATTGATATTACATGCTGCACTTTAGAGGAGTGGTGCTCTCTAATAATTGACATGTCCTAAATAATAATAAAATAATCTTATTATAATAAGAACATAATTTCTCTCAAATTAACTTACTTGCGTTAAGACTGAGCCTCTAAGATTTTTAAGTCTGCCATAAAAAAGGAGGTGCTCTCTACCTGTCAGGCTGTCCCACAGCAAGCTACATATAGAGAAATAATAAGTTAAAAAACTTTTTTCACTTGTTATAAGTTTGATTGTAGAGAGGAAAAATAGAGGAATTTCCAGCTTACTCATGCTGTGGGCATACACCCATGGTAGTATATATTCCATCCATTTGAGTTCTTATGTCCAAGCCTTGAACAAATGCCGTACCAGAGGTTGGTTTTGTGAGACCAATCATCTATAAACACAGAAAAGCTCATTACATTTATGACTTCAAGAGAAAAAAATAATGAATTTAGCCCATTAGAGGTCTATCCGTAAGGTAGTTTTAAACTGGTTTTGTTTTCTTGTGTAAGCTCAGACAACTGAACAGAACCTTTTTGCATTTATTTTGGGAATGTAAGCAAATTCCAATGTACATATCAGTTGGACAATTATAACTGACCATGTTGATAAAAGAGGTCTTCCCAGCTCCATTGGGACCAAGCATACCAAAGCATTCCCCTTGAGGCACAGAAAGGAACAACCCTCTTACTGCAAATTTATCTGGATTTCCATCCCTCCCTGGATAGACTTTTTTTAGATCATCACATAGAATTGCATGATTAATAGTTGGTTCAAGTAGCAGCTCCTCCACCTTCTCCTTCTGAAGAGAAAAAGAAAACAATTAACACTTTATGCCTGCAACTCAGTCTCAACATATGGAGTACATCAGTACAATCAAACTTGTAACACATACATGACATGATACATGAGTTCTTTAAGTGAAAATACAAGATTTTATTTTGTGTGCATAATAATAGTATTATTTTGTGTGCATCAGTTACATTTACAAGACAAATACAATCTTTATTGTGTGCAGAATAGTATTATCATGGTTCAAATCTAGGACCTTGTACAATCTATCCACCAATTGAAACAAGTTATTTGGTTCTCTACAAAATCTGTGACTAATTGAAGTTCCACCTCCGTTACTAAGTTTTTGAAATATTTTGTGGAGTTATGAAAAGATTTTATTGAGTTAGGAGGAGATGTTATCAAACATTATAGTTGTAATTATGAAAATTAAAATATAGGAGATATTGTAATCATTATTCTAGGGAGGTAGAGCTCTATATATACTCTCTTGTACTGGTTAACTATCAATAGAATTGAATCAATTTTCTTCTCCCAAGTGTTCAAGTATTTTCAAGTTTGTGCAACACGATACTATATGTTGCTGAGGTGACACAATTACATCAATTTCTAAAAACTAATATATGAAAGGCACCTCTTGAAAGACCTTAGTTTACTCAATTTAATAATCCAAGTGAACACATAATGTAAGTACATTATAAATTTATTTAATATGAAATAATATTCACCTCTTGGATGACATCAGATTTCTCCATTTGAGAGAATACTTTTGACACCTGCATTTGGGTATCAAACTTTTGGAAAGAAGATTTTTTCTGAAATCCTTTTAAGAAGAAAAGAGGATTTTTCCTACTTCCTGCCGACAAAACTTGGTCAATGTAGAAGGCAACAAAAAGTATTACTATCCACTCAGCAAACATGATAATTAAGACCTCTTTCATGCCATTAGTGCTTTCACTCAGATTATGCCACTTCATACCATCAGTCCCCAATGTATCCCCTTGAAAGGAAAATTGTGCTAACTCATATAACCCACGGTATAAAGCAAACCCAGGATACAACTCCATAAGAATTATCCACCCTCCTGGAGAAATAGCACAGAAAATCAATAGGCTTGAATATTAGAAACTTACAACAAGTACACATTTAATTCATAAACATGACTAATATGAAATTTTTTATTTATAAGTTATAATGACAAATTTGCAGTATAAGTGATCCCATGTTAGGATACACAGAGAGGAGGAGTTAGTTAGAATTAGAATAGTCATGAGTTAGTTACTTGATTTGCTAGTTAGATATAAATAAGAAAGAAGGAGAGGGGGAGGGGCAGTGTGTAATAATTTTGTAGATTGAGCTTTAGCTCTTTGTGAAGGGGAAACCCTTGGAGGAGAGAGAGTGCTCTCCTATTTCTTGTTCTTTTCTTTCTATTCAATAAAAACTTTTCTTTTCTTCTCTATATAATTCTTGGTTCCTAACATCCCATCTGTCCATTATTTACAATTCACAGATAACAAAAACAATATCTGAATTTGGTATTGAAACAGAAGATTTCCTCCCAATTCAACTATGCAGCTTTAAATGCTAAATCATTATTCTGTTAGGAATGATTGGAGATTTCATATTGGCTCGCAATATGACCAAAACATGCATTGATATAGTGGAGGACATCCCTCATTTCATAAGCTAAATTTTGAGGTTAAGTTGGGATGAAAAATAACATAGTGATGCCTTAGCATCCTCATTTCTAATATAAAAAAAATGGTCAACAATGTAAGCAAGTCATTTAGATAATCCGGCCATTGTACCCCAAGGATACCATATAAAGAATCTTTTAGAGATGCACATAAAATTATGTATGAAAACCAATAGAGTAACCCGAAATGGATATGATTCACCGACCATTAACTTACTTGGAAATGATGTATTTTGAACAAAGAATTGGAAAAGAAAGCCACCTAATAACCCTGTTCCAAAGACACCTATATACGCAGTTACTGCAATTATCAAGAGCACAAGTTAGTAATTACTAATTAGATCTAGGAAAAGAAAATAGTAATTATTATGAACTACATAAACTAATAAAAGTGGCTATCATGAAACCTGTAGCAGTCTTGACATTTGAAAACATGGAAGCCACCAAAAATGCTAGTGCAATTTGTAAGTTTATATAGATAAAATAAAATACAAATTGGATGCTGTACTCATTGATTGTGAAGAATTTTAATCCTGAAAATAAAGTCAAAAGCATTAAAGAAAATGAGAAAATCCAAAGAGGAATCAATTCAATAGTTAGATTCTTACCTAAGAGTGAGCCAAATATCACAAAGCACAACATGTAGATTATTGATGTGACAAGAAAATAACCATATGAAATCATCCAATATGGCCCATCACCAAGACCATGCATTTTCATCATGATTCTTAATTTTTGTTGCTTCTCATATACTAGTGATGTTAAAATAACCTACACAAACATAGAGAGCTTATCAAATTGAACATTTAAATGTATTATAAATGGAAAGATCTAAGGCTACAGATAATCAATTTTCAACATAAAGCATTTATCATTTACGAGAGTTGATGTAAAGGTATCAAAGCAAAGAAAAAGACTTACATATGGTTTATATTGACATGGGAAAGGCATGTTGCTTATGAGAAATACTGCAAAGAGGCTCTAAGGTGATTTCCTTAATTATATTCAAACCATACAAGACATATACGATGGGGGTCACTGTTGGTGTAAGAACACTAGAAAAAGGTGTTATATGGGCTCAAGCAATATTACTTATACAAATTTTGCAAAAAGGCTCTAAGGTGATTGCATTAATTATATTCAAACCATACAAGACATATTCGATGGGCGTAACTATTGGTGTAAGAACAATAGAAAAAGGTGTTGTATGGGTTCAAGCAATCTCCCTATGCTTGATTTTGACAGTTCTCTTAGGCCATGGTTTATGTGGGTTATATACAAAGTCAAGGAGATCATACCCTCTTTGTAAAACATTTGCATGGTGGTAAGCTAACACTACCTTTGGTCTTTGTGGATTATATGATTATTGTAAGGAATGATGAAGGTGAAAAACAAATGTTAAAGGAGAAATTGGCAACTCAATTTAAGTTAAAAGATCTTGGAAGATTGAAATACTTCTTTGGGATTGATGATGTTTATTCAAAATTGGCCATCTTCATATCTCAAAGAAAATGTTCTTGACTTCCTCCTTAAAGAAACTAGCAAGTTGGGATGCAAAGTTGTTGGAAGTCCCATTTAACAAAATCACCAAATTGGAAGTGAAGAAAGAAGTCCAAGTGTAGATAAAGTCCAATATCATAGACTTGTGGGGAAACTCATTCATCCACCTTGGCAACAGGGGATGAAGCAGGTTATGAGACATTACTAGGAAAAGAACCAAGAATGTGTTTTCCTAATTGTCACGACTTACACAATAAACTTAATAAATTAGACAAACTTGGAACAAGCTACTACATCTTAGCAAGACTAGGATGACCCAATTGGGCATAAATGAGAGATGAAGAATCCATAATCATGCCAACATGTGCAGAGATTTGTAGGTGATAAAGACCATGAGACTCAGATTCGGTACCAATCATCTGTCCCGAACTCTGGTCCTGTAAATAAATAGAATTTTTGGTAAAAGAAATAACACAATCAAGGGAACAAGTGAGATTACTAATGGATATTAAGTTAAATGGAGATTAAGGGACATAAAAAGCATTATTAATAGATAAAGAATGACAAAAATTAATGGTTCCAACACCATGCGATGATATCCTAGATATATTGGCCATGGGAACCGAAGGTGAATAACACATAGTAGACAAGGACGAGAAAAAAAAAATATTATCAGTGATGTGATTTGTGGCACTTGAGTCTAGAACCTAAGGGCCAAGGGAAGTAAAGTAAGTGCAACCTGTACCTGCGAGTGCAACAGAAGGAGAAGAACTAGAGATCTAACGATCCTCATACTATTTGAGAAATTCATTGAAAATAACAAGTTGTCCTGATGTATGAGATGAAGGAGGACCCACAGTAGACGTTTGTGAGGGAGCAGTTTGGAGAAGAGGAAGAGGCAATAGATGACAAGGACAGTTCCAATTGTCGTCCAATTGGCGATAGCAGCAGCGACGACGTTGACAGCAAGGCTCCAATGTGGCTCTAGCAGTGGCTTCGACAACAGCGACTCCGACTCTAGCGGTAAGGAGGCGGTGGGGCAACGGTTGGAAAAACACCGGTGATCTCACCAAAAAAAAAATTGAACCCTAACCATATACTCTAGATACCATATTAAAATAAATGAGATAGAAAAATAGGATAAATCCTCTGTGTATACTGAACACATAGGGTTATGTTTATGTAGAGAAAATACATACAAAAAATATGGGCTAAGCCCATATATAGATAGAAATATCTAACAATATCTAATAATATATAATAGTATCTAACAAACCGAAACTTTGTTAAGAAGTTAGATAGCGAGCTGTGAAGAGAACATATGTACGATCAGGAAGTTAGTTGGAAAATGTTCTTACCAAGGAACTACCTACAAAACAATTTCAAGATCTTATTGGAAAGCTTGGAATGATAAGTTCACCAAGGACCTTGATTGCCCCAATGCAAAAGGTTGCAATCACAACTCATTGAGCTTGATAAGGAAGAAGTTATTGATATAGAGGAAGCCAAGAGTGATGATGAAGATAATTCTTGTTTTTCCTTTAACACAATTAAAGGTGTGGAATGAACAGCCTCTATGAGAATACAAGGGCAATTGGAACAAAAAACATTACAAATCTTCGTGAACAATGGAAGCACCCATGATTTCTTGGACTATGATTTTGCCAAGAGGTTTGGAAGGAAGGAGAATGAGATCGAATTGTCAACAATGGAGGTAGCTTGAGGAAGAAGCTTAAACTTAGACCCAAGACACCAAATAAATGTCAATTGATGTAATCTAAGAAGTTACAATCTGAAGATTGTAGGGCAACTCTTGATGTTGCAACTAGTAAAGTGTAGGGACAAACCAATTCAGTGTTTTTTGTTCACAAAAAGGTATTGATAGTATGAGCAAGTATGTACATTTTGTGGCCTTGCACGGCCATATTCAGCTTCAACACGTGTTCAACATCTCTTGAATCAAATTTATAGGCTGCAAGGAGAATCAATGGAGATAATCAGCTATAGGAATCCTCTTTTTGTGAGTAGTTTTACTAATGAATTCTTTAAAACTCTAGGGATTGTACAGAAATTATCTTCCTCTTACCATCCTTCATGAGCTTTTATATAGGGAAAAACCAACACTGCATACTCCCAATCTCCCAATGAATTTGGTGGTAGATTCACTTCACATAATATTTGTAGCAAGGAAAGCAATGGTGAGGGTTCTTAAACATCATTTACATCAAGTTTTTCAAGGTCCAATAGAGAATTTCATATCGGTGATGGGTGTTTTCCAAGATTCCAGCAAGAAGCTTTTGTAAACTTGCTCCTAGTACCTACAGAATTTTGGAAAACATAGGTCCAACTCCCTACAAGTTACAACATTCTAAAAGCTCTCAGTGCCACTCAACATTTCATGTTACAAGAACCCTCTGTTAAACAGCGGCATCCTGCCATTGATTGCCAATCATACCTAGTACTATATTTCCAGAAAATTTCTCAACAAACGCATGCAAAGGAAGAAGGGTCATATCATCACAACAATTTTGGTGCAGAGCCAGTTCACCTAATGAGGAGGCTACATGGGTTCTTCTATTCAATTTTCAGCAATCACCCCCTCCGTTTGAAACGCAAGACCCTTGAGGGCAAGGTCTTCTTTTGGGGAGGGGGTATTGTAAATAAAGATAATATGTTAATTAGTTAGTCAGCTAGTTAGATTGGATTTACAGCTATTGGGTAGCAGCCTAGAAATAAGCTAGTGTTGTATTTTAGACAGACTAAATATAAAATGAGATTGAATGATAATAACAGAAGTGTAGTGCACAGTCGTTTGGTCTCTTAGTTCCTCTCATCTTTCCTCCCTCAATTTGGTTCTCTTTCCCCACCTAAATTCTTTATCATATTTCATAAGTCAAAATTAGCTAATAGCAACTAAATATGCAATAAATGATGGTATCATCCTCATATTGCTGTTAACTTCTCTTAGTTTATAGTTCAATTCATAGCTCATATGTATAGATATATCTTCACCTACAGGAAAAAGTTGCAAGATGACCCATGTAAAGAACAGAGTGCCCACAATAGAAGATATGTCAAGCCTAAAGATGGTCTCGGGCTTTGGCATTTCCTTTACAAACTCAAAAATTATTTTGGCTCCGGGTCCAAGTAGAAACTGCAGGTAGGAATTGGAAATCTGCATGCGTATATAGTAATGTCAGATCCCTATTATAACCCGTCAAGGACCAAATATTATTAAAATAAAATAAAAATGGAAAAATGTGTATTTCTTGAAATTACCATCATTAGGTTAGATCACTAAAATTTACTGAAGAAATTGTTTTGAAATTTTCAATACAGATACAGCCAGTGCATCATGAATATAGTTCCACATCTTCTATTCAAATCATGCATTTTAAAAAAATGTAACGGTTAAGCAATTTTTTTCTTCTTTAGGATGTATGTAGTTCCCTAGACCAAATGTATTCTATCAACAATGAATTAAATGTGTTTTGGTTTTAAAACTAATACTATTGTTGGAAAGCCAACATAGTTGGAGTCACGGTACATACAGCTTTGAAAAGGACTACTACCTATAAAGGAGTTGACCAGAAAGGCTGAGTGAAGCCACAATGAAATTGCCTCTTAGCAAGCAGAGATTCAAGACTGACTAGAGATGTGGCCTAAGTAATGCCTTATAATATATGGGAAGTCCTAACCTTATAAGTTGATTTTGTGGTGTTTTGAATTAGACTTTAAGTTCAAATTCTAAGAACTATGATAAAGAAAAATTTAAGACCATTACAAGCTAGCAAGTAGCACATTTTTTTAATTTTATAAGCTGAGATTAAGCTTTCTGTTTCATTATATTGAATCAATGGTTAGGATAACTGCAAAGAGGATGAAGCAATTAAAACAAGTTATACATACCAGATTTACAGAGCGAGGAATCCGCAACAATGCATTAGCAGTAAATCCTCTGTCTTGACTGTAGGATGAGTTGTACCATATACTGACATTATATCTATTCCCATTTGAATTTAGAAAATCAAAAGCTGCCAAAATAATAAAGATAAGTATTGTCTTCCACAAATTGCATGAATTGAAATATAATGGTAGTTAAGTACCTGAAACTATCTCATTGACTTGTCCCTCTGAGTTACCTCTTTGATAACCTTTGTATAGCTCATTGTTAATCTCAGAAGAACTATTACGCCATAAATTTATAGCCTGAGCACATGTGATCTCTAGATTCAGGGGAAATAAATACAATTAGTAAAAATACTCTACATGTCAGATGCAGGCCCTAGTCAACTCTAGAGAGAAATAAGATTGTGTATATAAAACGCCAGTTTACTCCATGCAACAAATATTCAGATAATTTCTGTGGGCATTTATTTGGCAAAACTGACCATAAGATTATTATTATCATTGTGCAACTGTTTCAAATGCATCATGAAGGTTGCACTTGTGGTTTTATACTGAACTTTACACATTTTTTATTAGACCCATTTGATGGTTCCCCAAGCTTTTCCAAAATCATGGAAGGTTCAAGCAAATAGCTACATGAATAAAATAAATCAAAACACTACCCCCACCGTCTCCAAAAAAAAGATATGCAAACATAAGTTTTGAAATATTCTCTTACAATCTGTCATTTGCAACCATTCATCATTGAGCATATACCTATTAGCAAAACCATAAGAACATATGATACCTACATCTGCACAATCCGTGGGAACCATCAAGAGTGGCACAATGGATTGCAAATTGACATTATAAAATAGCCATGAGGTGTGCACAGAAATGCCTAACGATTCAATTTCCTGTTAACACAATGTACACGGACAATACAAGGATGTTCCATACCATTGTTTGTTCCTGTCATCGGGGGGAAGGAGAGTCCAGACTTCTCTGTTCCTGTGCAGTTTGTTTGTAAATAATAAATGGGGAGATCCGAAGTTAAAGCAGGTTCAATAAAATTGTTCCTCCCAGGTTTTGATTCAGATCCCTATATCAATATCATTTTTACACCAACAAACATCACACACACAAAAACACTTAAATTAAGAATAAATAATACATAATACTTACATTAACAGTTTATTCTGCCATCCAATCACAAAATAAATTTGTTTATAAATTTCTAATCACTTGACAATGTAAAAGCTCTTTCAGTCACTTCTAGCATACTTATTGATATACAGTGTAAAACTCTTCATATTCTTCGACGCATAGGAATTATTAAATTAAACTGAAAAGTACACAACAAACTCACCAGTACATTCACGGCCAAACCAGCAAATAAATTACCATCAAACTCACTTATACTCAGGGCACTCCCAAACATCTTCTCAGACACGCCTGTAAATAAATGAACAAATGAAAAAAAAAAAAATTAGCAACAGAACAAGAAACACAATGTGAACGGATCCATTACACCATACTTTGCGCAAAGGAGTGATTCTCTGCGGTGAAGAGCAGAGAAAGAGGACACGAGTCGGTTCTCCTGCACGATGCATCGGGCAAATCGAAAAAGGGAAGAAAACCGGTTCGCACGGCCCGGTTCGGGGGAGCCGGAAGTTGCAAGAGCGGTGGCCATTCGACGGGGTTGGGAATGGAGCACAGGGCGGCTTGAAAGGAATCGGAATACTGGAGCCCGCACCGCTTCTCTGAGTCAGGGCACCGAGAGATTTCGGTTCTGTTGTCGGCACACGCGCAGCCGCATTTGAAGATGCTTTTATCGAATTGCGTGTCGAATAAGAGTTGGAGCACGAAAAGCAACAAGCATAGCACCACCGGGAACAGAATCAGCCGAACGTTGGTTTTCACGTTCCGTTTCTTTGAAATATGAGAAAATTAAACATCAACGTGATTTCATGCAATGGAGTAATCATCGAAAGTAAAAAGGAGAAGCAAGTGGAACCTGGAAGGTAATGTTCTTGCGAAGAAGCGCGTTTGCTTGAGTGGAGAAGTACGCAGGAGCAGAATTTGCCATTTGTTTTGTGTGAACAGTGGACACTGAATACGGAAGCGTGTCTGTTTCTGTGTCACTGTGTCAGTGCCTGTCTTGGTTGGGAGGCAAATTCGACAATGACATGATTACAGTTGGATACGTATGTACAAGTGAAAACGCTTGGTATCTCAGCTCATTTATCCTTCCATTTGTTTTTATTTAATTAAATACTTAAATATGTTTTTGTTGGGTTTTAAGTGGATATTTAATGTAAGATGTTTTTTTTAAAATATTATAACATTTTTTTTTCTTTGGTCCTATGTATCACATAAATTTATTCTAAATAGTTTTATTTTGAAATTTTAAGTAAATTTATATTATTTTAAGTAAAAACATAATTTAACTTTGACGGAGGTATAAATGCATCATTCATATTTCTTGAGTTTTAAAAAATTACATAAAAAATTTGATGTAATATATTTATGGGACATTAATAATGTATAATATATAATAAAAGATTGAATAAATATTAAGAATTTGATAAATGAATATATTTTGTTTTGGATGAAGATTATCTTGATAATAGTGTTGTTTCTTCTTTTTTTTCCATAAATTATTCTTCTGATAGCTAGTTCATTTGTTTGATGATCTTTTATATGTAACATTTAGTCTCAGAATTATTTTGTTTTTCTAGTACTGATATTTACACTTATATTTTTTATTTTGTTTTGTAATTTATTAAAATGCTAAAAATTATAAACATTAGAAAAGTTATTTAAAAAATTATAAAACTTATTTATTTGTATTAGAAAAATTATTTAAAAAATAATAATATTTATTTATTTATATTTTTATAATTAGAAAATTTTACCTTTTAATAAATAAAAAATAATTTATTTATTTACTTAATAAAATAAATAATTGAATAATTTCTATTTATTTCAAAATAAATAAATAATTTTTATTTTTAAATAGTTAATAACTTTACATTTCAAATAATAGCTAAATATATTTTACCTGTCATTTCAATTTTAAAATTAAAATATACTCAAATTCAATAACGAATTATTATACAATTAAAAATGTTTAATTTTATAATAACTGCATTAAAAATCATATTGAAAATATAAAACTATTAATAAAATCAGTTTGATTTGGAAAAAAAATCTGAATCAAAAATAAAAATAGATTATTTAATTTAGTTTTAATTTAATTAAATATAAAATTAAATAATATTTCACAATTTAATTAAATATAAAATTAAATAATATTTCACAATTTAATTTAAATTCAATCTTTTAATTTTATAAATATAAAATTATTAATCTTACCATTTGAATATATATATATATATATATATATATATATATATATATTTATCATGTTTTCAAAATTATATGTGAAAACATATAATTTTGGTTACTATATTTTGCACTTCCAAGAATTTCGGTTTCACATTACGAATGTTTACCATAAACATAAATTTACTTTTTTATAAAAATTATATAATAAAATTTATAATCAATTAATAATATCAAAAGTGTTAAATATTTAATGCGATTAATAAATACTTATTAATTGATTAACATAAGAATTAACCAGCAGGATTTAGCATATTACTAACAGCAATGCTAGCACGACCATGTTGCATGATTAGGTCTTTACTTTCAACAATCAAAGATCACTAGGAACCAAGAACTCCCTCAAACATTTACTTCCACCAACCTTAGTTGAGTTTGTCTCCAAGAAACTAAAAATAATCCAATCCAAACTCTCAAGACTTCATCCAAAATAGTTTTAGCATTTATCATTATCGATCCAAACTGAAGCAAAACAATGTAAAGAAACTGAGTTTTGGAGCGAAGGAACTAACCTTATAGCAGCATTTGACCATCCCCAAGAAACACCAAGAACGGTTCCAAAACTTTTGTCAATCCATCAATATCATCTCCTGTCATAGTCACACCTAACCCAAGTCTTAAAACACCTAGAATCCAACCAAAGATCACTAGGAACCAAGAACTCCCCCAAACCTTTACTTCCACCAACCTTATTTGAGTTCTTCTCCAAAAAACTAAAAATAATCCAATCCAAACTCTCAAGACTTCATCCAAAATAGTTTTAGCATTTATCATTATCCATCCAAACTGAAGCAAAACAATGTAAAGAAACTGAGTTTTGGAGCAAAGGAACTAACCTTATTGTAGCATTTAACCATCCTCCAAGAAACACCAAGAACGTTTCCAAAACTTTTGTCAATCCATTAATACCATCTCCTATCATAGTCACACCTAACTCAAGTCTTAGAACACCTAGAATCCAACCAAAGATCACTAGGAACTAAGAACTCTCCCAAACCTTTACTTCCACCAACCTTATTTGAGTTTGTCTCCAAGAAACTAAAAATAATCCAATCCAAACTCTCAAGACTTTATCCAAAATAGTTTTAGCATTTATCATTATCCATCTAAACTGAAGCAAAACAATGTAAAGAAACTGAGTTTTAGAGCGAAGGAACTAACCTTATAATAGCATTTGACCATCCCCCAAGAAACACCAAGAACGTTTCCAAAACTTTTGTCAATCCATCAATACCATCTCCTGTCATAGTCACACCTAATACCCAAGTCTTAGAACACCTAGAATCCAACCAAAGATCACTAGGAATGAAGAACTCC
The DNA here is from genome assembly GCA_013389735.1 of Phaseolus lunatus. Lineage (NCBI taxonomy): Eukaryota > Viridiplantae > Streptophyta > Magnoliopsida > Fabales > Fabaceae > Phaseolus > Phaseolus lunatus. The sequence goes on from CM023859.1 coordinate 31,588,139, forward strand.
CCCAAACCTTTACTTCCACCAACCTTATTTGAGTTTGTCTCCAAGAAACTAAAAATAATTCAATCCAAGCTCTCAAGACTTCATCCAAAAATAGTTTTAGCATTTATCATTATCCATTCAAACTTTAGCCAAAACCGTTGACACTCATAAACCACCAAGAGTAAGCCAAAAGAACTTAACTTTGTTTTTTAAGCTTGTCTTAAACTATCCTCACTCTCAAAAAGTCATCTTACAAAGTCTTACAACCCCTTCTTGATAACCTACCAACCATTATTTATATTGTCGAATACAACTTTTAGACCATTGCATTCGACACCTCATATATTGATGTTATATCCCATAAAAATTGAATTTCTAATTTTATCTTTTATAAATATATATTTTAAATTTTACATTCCAAAATATATTTTTAGAATACACCTTCTAAAATGTATTTTTGAATTTAAAAATACATTTTAAAATATGCCTTTCAAAATGTATTAATATATTACAAATTATATATTTTAAAATATATTTTTAGAACTAAAAATATACTCCAAAATATGCATTAAGAAGTATGAATTTTGACATATATACATATTTAAGAATGTATTTCAAAATCGCATTTCATAATATATGAAAAACTATTCGCTCACCACCATACTCAAACCACCTCCTTAAACCACCTCCTTTGCGGCTCAAACCACCACCAAAGAGGAAAATCAATTTTCTTCCTTACCTTATTTTACTTTTTCAAAATAAAGAAGACAAGGGTATGATAAGATTTTAAAAAGTTCATCAAGTGCAGGAAGCAATTGATCGGGTCAGGTGTAGAAAGCAATTGATCGGGTGCAGGAAGTAATTGCCAAAACTTCATAATAGTTTAGTTTGAGATTGTAAAATCCAAAACCTTCAACAGACTATCACCCAAACCAGAATAGAGTTTGTTTTATAAATCTGGACAAGGGTGTTTTTGACATTACACCAGCACCATGCGGAGCTGCTTCAAACCGTGAAATGACCCAACTTTCAACGACGACTTTGGCCCATGATCCACTTTTGTGTCCCTCTGTCACCTTTCTTTTCCTCCCGCTATAAGTTTCAACAACAATTTATCTTCATCAAAATCACCCTCCACCTCGTTGTTGGATCTCACTCAACACCGCCCTACAGTGTCTCTTCCATCGCAATGGAAACCTCCTCTATTATCGCAACCAACATAAGAAAAATAATAGATTTTGAAAAAATACAAATATATCTAAAACCCCAACTCAGAAAGAAATATTATTTGAAGTGCTAAAAATGGTCGCTGATTTGGTAACAGAAATTAAAGGAAAGAAAAATGTTATCGTGTAAAAAACCTATAATTAAACCATATATCCATATTATTGACTAGTGATTTTGTTACATTGTAAATCGCATATGATAATCCTCCACCCTAATCTTCAATTTGCCTAGAGTTAATATAGATACTTAATTTTGAAGTAAATTATCTATCCTGGTCAGAATTTCTTTATGATTTTTAATCAAAATGACAACCACTTCGATAATTAACATAGTAAAAGTTTACATTGGAAGGTAACTCAATTTACCGAAGTAAAATTCTAATTTTATCTTATATACTACATAAATACTTGAGAAATTATGTCTAAATTTTGTCCATAGTTGCATCTCAACTAAAAGGATCATGCATTTTTAAAAAATACCATTAATAGATACTCTAATCAACCAACGCAAAAAGATATATTGACAAGCTTATAATATCTAGCTTTTTCTAAACAACTAAATGATACCTATTTTTTAATGTTGAAATATTTAATCAAGATTAAATTATTCAATGAAAAAATTAATAAAAACAAGTGTTTGTATAAAATGAGAGAGTTGTCTGAACTCTAAACCAAAAGTCCCTGTAAATAAAACCAAAGGCCTCTAATCTAACAAATGTGAAAATCATGTAACTCAATTCAGTATGCAAATTGTTTTATCTCCTGGAGTATGTAATGTGTAAATTGCTATAACCGCCTTATATGTTCAGCTCCTACAAATAAAAAAATAATTGTGGACATCTTATGAGATGTGCAGCTGTGCTATTATAAAATGAATGCAAAGGATGCAGTTTAATGCCCAATCCTAGGCGTAACAAGCGCAGTTCCATTAGCCACTCATCCACCGTTCCTATGTCTAACATCAAGCGTTTGACACGAAAGCGTGAACAAAAATATAACCTTTTCAAGATTTTGTCATCCTAGGTTGGTGAGAAATCAACAATAACAATATGCTATATGACTGACGAAGGGCAGTTGAAATCCTAAAAAAACAAATTCGCAAAAAAATCTCGCACGTCCATAATCTGGTTACCAGACCACACTTCAGGCTGGAACAGAGAAGTTCTGGTAACACCAAACACATGTTAAAGGTACGTGCTAATGAGAATTGGACATCCCAGAAATCGTGCCGAAAACATAATTAACTTTAGGTATTGTTGCATCATGCAAAACTAGAAACCTATAATGTACAAATCACCTTCAAAGCCCAAAATGCAGCAAGTGAAGAAATAACCTGAATTCAAGCACACCTATAGTCCTATCGATTCAACAATTCTCATCAAAGATACACATATAAACCACACACGAGTTTCGGCGTCCTTATACTCCAATCTAGAACATCGGTCTTCCTCGAATTACCTCCTCCACTCTGCTTGAATTACCTTTCCTGCAAGCGAACAGACCCATTGATGATTATCATTCACAATAAAAAGAAGACATACCAGATTCAGATTGAAATTTGGGAGTTCACATCTGCTAAGTTGTTTAATTGTTAATAAAAGGAACTATAACGGTTCGGAATTTGCAATCTAGACATGTTTGGCATGATTAAGTTAATCTGGCAACTTAGCTAACAAAGTAAATTGAAAAAGGTGAAATTATTTCACAATATATTTAAAGCATTATACTTTTTGGGTGAATTTTCCAAATCACTATAGGAAAACTATCTCATACCATTCCCATCTCTAGAAGATGTTGATACAGTTCTGTCACTTCTGTTGCCCCCTTTGCCACCTGATTGAACTGGTCTGTGTGTCCTAGGTGAATGCGAACTAATTTTGCTGTTAGTTGAGGATGGCAAAGAATGTCGCCGGGTCTGGTTTCTTTCACTTCCATCTTGTCCAAATCTTGGGGATCCTTGTGCCCTCAACTTTGCCTTCGCAGATTCAGTTGCTGCCATGTAACTTGGCAATGTTGGACTATTCTGTATACCATTCTCTGCACGTTCCTGTTTTGCTACAATAGAGGCTTTTCGGTTCGGTTTCTGGTTTTCACTGCCTATTGGATCTTCCTTGTGACTCAAATCTCCATTTGTGAAGTGAGAATTTTCATCTTTAAAATTAGACTCTGGCAAATCTATGGGCTCATATTTTACTTCATCAGAAATATTTTTATCTTTGGTTGTAATTTCAGTCAAGGGCTTTGATTCCACAGCCACTTGAATACTGCTTGGTGTGTCAAGGATTTCGTTACTAGCTGAAAGTCTAGGAGTAGTTTCTATATCCAGCACACTGGAAGCAGTTAATGGTGCTTCCTTCTTGATCTTCTCATTAAAACTAACAACCTCTTGTTCTGAAACAGTAAGGGATGAGGTAACTGTGGCCTTTTCCAAATGTTCCTTTGGCAGCTCTGTTTCAACTTCTGAAGGAACAGCATTCTCAACAACAGGATTATGAACCTTTCTCAAGTTACGTTTAACCTTTTCAAATTCATTTTGTGTGTTTTCCTGCACGGGATCTGAGGGTTGACTTGGAATTTTCCTTGTGTTTCGTTTAGGTTTTTCAAATTCATGACTTGCTTGCACCGGGACTGAGTCAAAATTCGGGGTAGGAAGCTTCCTGTTAGTACGTTTTGACTTACTCGTTTGAGTATCCCCAACTGAAGTACTGCCATGCTTTCTTTGAGCCTTAATATCCTGAATTTTCTTGGGTTGGGGAACTGGTTTCCAAAATAGAGATGATGACCAGCGCTCCAACCAACTTAGGACTGAATTTGGATCACCAGGAACATATTGCAAACGCAGTGCCATTATTGTAGTTGACGAAGTAAAAAGCTGGAATAATAAACAACATTATCATGTCCAAGCTAATTGAGATCATAAAAGACAAATTATAATAGAACTATATGCCCTAGATTATTGACATAGCAATACAGAGAAAAAAAACTATATTCACCCATAAATTTTAGTGTTAAGACAGGACACAAGATTAGAAGGATTGCTTGTAATTCTGTAGTGTACACACGAGTATTCTTATTTATAATAAAAAAGAGATGTAGTAATAAGGAACAAAATCAATAATTAATAATGAACAATATTGGCTTAGATATTTCCTTATTTGATGTAATCAAATCAAATCGTATTTTTTCCATTTAATGTAACCAAATAATTTCTTTAACAGGGGGAATGGGAAACAGCAGGCCATATATAATCATTTTTAGGCCCAATTTCATGTTGAAGAAGATGATGCTCAAATTGATAGTGTACAGAATTCTTTATAGTTGTAATCACTTCAGTATCTATAGTAACTAACTGCGGTCAGTTTATGCTAAGCTGTCAGTTACTTAGATTAGCCGTAGTTTAGTCAGCATAGCTTGCAAGCTACTCTGTTAGTTATGATGAGCTGTAGTGTAGTCAAGCATATCTTGCTGTGCAAGCTACTGGGTCCATATAATTACATTTACATGTACTTCAAAATTGGCAATGCAAATACATTTTTAGTTAAACAAACCTTTCTCTTTCAGCTTAGCTTTAGTTTCTTCACATACAGTCAGTTTTATACATCTACAAACAAAATACGTGCCATTTGAAATCCTGGGGAACCACAAAAGAAAATATAGAGCTTTGATCCATACTATAAATCCTGTTCATTCAGGACTGAAAATTGCAGGTGTTACAGAATGATTTTACATAAAAACTAGGTAAGCATTAATTGAATATTATTACCTGATGAAACCAATAGCATTAGTGTAGCAAAAAATTACATTTTTTTGGAATTGGTCCTTGTTTAGAGAAATTAATGGGGTGTTTTGCTGTCTCTCTCACAATGTTATTTACTCACTACAGAGACTCAACTTCTTACATTTAAAAAAAAAAAAAAAAACTCTGTAATTAACTAATTTACTAGGGGAAACTAGTTAATATAATTAATAACATTAAATTTGTCCTACATTTATAAGTTCTTTCCAAACTACCCTTAATATTAATGAGACATGGTTTCATATTTTTTTGAAATATTTTTATTATATTTAATTCTCTTAATCTGTCTCATATTATATTTATTGCTCTCATTGCATGTGAATAGACAAAATAAAGTTGTCAAATCAAAGTACATACAAGGCAAATTAGACTCCTAAAAAGCCTAAAGAACTAATGTTTTCCACCTACTATTAATAGAACTTGGAGAAATAACTCATAATTAAGGGTATTTTGTAAAAAAATTATGTAAGATACATTTTAGATTGATTCTCATAAAAAGCATATTATTGTACATACAAGAATGAAACTTACACGGAATAAGTAGCCAAAAAATAAAAACAAAAAAAGAACTTAACATGAACACGGTGCAATGTAAGTTACCTTAAGAATGAACGCATTTGCTGACAGCTTAGTAATTTTCGTGGATATAGCAATTGGCTTGACAAACTTTCCATCCTAAAGGTAAATGACATTGAGAAGGAAAACCATTAGCAATAGTTAAAAATATTTACTGAGAATTCAATTTTTGAAAAATTACCAGAGGGTTCAACATATTGCACTTCTCATGGATTTCAGATCCAACATTAGACTGCCTAACTCTTCCTCCACGAACAAGTGCTTGAAACTTGACAATACCATACATAGAGCATAATGTAACAACAGCTTGCCTCCTAACCAGGTGCCCGCGAATGAGTGCTTGCAACCTTATTATGCCTTTCAGGGCCCTAAATGCTCTCCGAGCCTTCATGAAAGAACTCCCATTAGTTGAGGAACAATGCCAAATATTACAACTTATAACAAGTCATACAATCAAAACTTGACAAAGATTGTTCTGATAGGTCAAGAAATTCTTTGTACGCCAGCATTTCATGAACATATTTATCAATTATCAAATTGTAAGTGAAAAATTGAAGAACTTAAGAAAGTAAAAGATTTTATGATGAAATACGGTTTTCTCGACAAAGTGTCATAGCTGCGGGAACCACCAACTCAGGCAGAGTTTATCTTCATTAAGAAAACAATTTCCCAAATAAGGATAAAATGAAAGACAGTATGAACTTTATTTTAGAGAAAATTATTGAAATTGCAACATGGACTTGACAGCTACTCTTGACAAATAAACACGTCAGTCTCAGATAAAATCTATAAAATAAGGTCTCAAATTTGAAAAGAAAAATGGTAAGGGGGAAAGACAAATTACAGACGCCCAGGGATTGTAACTCTAAATATCACACTAAGAGTCAATGTTGAGTTCTAATAATAATAAATAACATTGAATCCTCTAAACCTCTTAATTTCTTGATCCACCAAAGCCTCCAAATCAGATGTTAAGATAATTTACAATAATAGCAGAAAATCAATTCCACTCATTTACCATCCTTAGTTTAGTATAGATTAAAACATAGTTTTCATATTTACAGTTCAGTTTTGCTTCTTGATTAAAAGACGTGAGCAATTTAATCAGTAAAGTTTTCTATAAAACAGTAGTGGTGGATTGCATGAGTACTCATGGGACTTGGGTTTGATTCCTTGCTGCTCCAAAATGTTAATGACAATAATAACAACCTTAATTAATAAATAAATAAATAATACTTTATTTTAAGAGCTTGTAACATATAAGTTACGACTGCAAGTATTTGGTAAACTAGTTAATACATATATATATAAATGATATAAAAGATATAAAAAAATTTATGTCTACTCGTAGGACCTTTGTTTGATTCCCTCTAACAACAGATTAATGGAATTGTATTCTATAAAACAGTGAATTGCTTACCAAATAACCCCTGAAAGCAGCTTGTGCCTTTGTTGCTGCTTCCTCCAGCCTCATTTTCTCTGGATCTAGCGCATCCTCTTCATTAATAGATCCTACTAAGTCTATTTCTTGATTGCCAGGTAAAACATTTTCTGCTTCTTTGTTTTCCAGCTCCTGGACTTCATCATGATTGGGAATAGTATTGGAGGTTGGTTCTAAGGTCAAACCCGTTTCTGGCACTTTGGAGGTAACTATTACTCCTTTTTTATTAACAAGCTTCTGAATGAAATTATAGTAAACTAAATCAGGTATTGAATTACAGATGGGGAAGATCGTATTAAATACTATCACTGTCGTCGACAAAAATAAGTTTAAGTGATACTTTCAACAATATAACAGAATCTGTAATTCCTAGCAGTATATGACTAATCCTAGGTTGTTTGCAAATTCAGGTAAGTGCTAAGAAAGGTCAGCAGAGTGCAAAAATAGCAACAAAAGTTGAGTCCCACAACACAACAACAACAAGCCAGAATGTATTATTTAAAGGATAGCAGAATTTGTGTTCTCTACTTCCTGCTTTCATTCTCTCTATCCATGATAACATTTGATTAACAGTACTGATGATGTCATTTGCATTAAAATTTTAAGGAAAAAGGGTGCTACCAACAAGCTCTCCAACACATCTCGCTTCTTATTTAATGAACCTCACTCATGATTTAGTGGTTTTCAATAAATTATATCAAATCAAAAAGTGTAAAAAAGAGTGTTGGAGTGTCTTGCATTTTTCTTGAAGAAAAATATATTTGGCTATTTATGTCATGAAAAAATTAATGTAATTTGAAAGAATGTGTGAATGTATTCGTGAAATATGAATACAGATTAACAATGAACAGAGAGGTGAAGTTGCCTTAACTATCATAAATATTACCTCTCTCCCTTTTGAAATATTTGATTTGGATGACTTTTTCCCAAACAGTACGGTTTTGATCCATTTTCCTGGTGACTTACCCATTGTGACACGGGGACCTGTAAAAGAAGGTAAAACTGATCTCTCAATTGATCTCCACAATAGTTGCTTTATATTTGTAAATTTGAAAGTACATAATTATTCTGAAATCATGCAAAATGCCTGCTTGGCTGCTTAACTAGATCACCAAATTCAATTAACTTGGAGCAACTAAAAAAATTTACAGTGAACTCATCAGTTCCTTTAGTTAGCCAAGCATATAGGTGGGATAAATCTTGAAACTGGCATGCCCTCCATTTGATACGGGAAAGTATTCAGAAAAAAAAAAAAAAAAAACAGCAAAATGTTATGATTTTCAGAAAGAAAAAAATTGAAGGATCTCAGGCAAGGAAATCACATTAAATTTATAGTAATATTCAAACAATATCTGAAGAAACATGTCAAAGATAATATTGAAGTTAATAGGCCTTTAAACAAAAAATAACAAGTTCCCCTTTATAAAAGGCATCTGACGATGGGTTCTCAATAAAATTTAATTATGCAAAGAAAATAACTTATATTACTAATAACTTCTTTCCATTTCCGCAATATTTTTAGGTCAAACAGAACAGCAGGTTTTTCTTCCACAAGGATGTTAGTCTCAGAATAAATACCTTTCCTTATCAATAAAGAAAAATCATCAATGAACATGTAATCAACAATATCCTTTCAAAAAATGAAATCAACAATAGAAAAATATAACTTCCCAAATCAAAATCAAGTATTATAAACAATTTGGGATGACATAATTAATGACCAATCAACTATCAACAGTAAATAGACATAGACATCATGCACAATTAGTACCATCTTTTTATCTGATGCAATAATACAGCACCAAAAAAATGGTATCATGTCTATATCCTTTTTAATATGATGCACCGTCACTCTTTGACTTTTCCCTAACCTCCACCGCTAAACCTCGACTAAAAAAAAACAAAAGCGGTATAAGCCACCGACAATCATAGCGTACGGAAAGGAAATGATGAAACAAAATACAATCAAACTACGTTTGATCTCTCAAGCTCGAAGCTCCTGCCTGCTGAGTTTCGATTGAGCAGTACAAATCTAAAAAATTACAACTTGACAGTAATCAATCAAGAACACATAAGCACAAAACAAAACAAAAAAGTGACTGACGGACAGCAAAAAAATGTAATTCAAAATGCAAAAATTGAATTCGCCAAAACCAAAAATTGAACATATTTCACTAGAAATGCTGCAACACTGAAAATGTATTAACGGACAGCAAAAGAGGTAATTTGAAATGCACCCATACAGAAACCCTAGAATCCACAAGATCTGCTACGAGCAAGAACTAGGAGGCACAGGACACTGCTCGGTCCTTGAATCAATGTCTGAAATTGGTGCTAACAAGCTAGAATGAGGCTAGATCTGAGGATTACCTGACCAATGTGGAACCTTTTCACTTCAAATCTACCATTCCTATGAACCACAACCAAACAATGAGAATACAAAAATAAAATAATAATTTATTTCCTCGTTTGTTTAGAATGTATTCTAGAGCAAGAGGAGAAATATATACAGTGGAGTGCACGAGAGAAGAGAGAGAACACAAATTGTTTACCATGGAAAGGACAGAGAGAGCAGATTGATCTAACGCTGCGTAAATTTTGTGGTTGCTTTGTTTGTTGCTGCTGCTCTCTGTAAACTGTGCTAGCTGGATGAGTGAAATTTGAAATAACAAAAATGTCTGAAAGAAAACTGAAAAGCTTGGAAAAGTTGTAGGGAAGTCGCCACGTGTCATTCATGCACATGCTATAACCCTCGTTATAGCCGTCCGATTCAAAGACTTGGTGGGTTTGAATCGTTGACCATAGAGAATGGTTTAATCAAAGGGTGGAAACGAGAGTTTGTGCTACACACGAGAACACACTATGAAAAAGTAGTGGCTGTGATTTAATAGAAGGTTGTTTCTGGGAGTCGCAGTACAGTTACTTCAAAACGAAGTGTTTCAGTTTCTTTAATCTTTATCCCGAAGCATTGGTAAATGACTTTTAGGTCCCTGCATTTCAAAGTATGGTGCACGCGGGGAGGCGCGTCTGGGTGAGTTGAACCGTTGGTTGAATGAGGTGGATGCTAGAGATGAAAGCGCGTGGCGTATACTGAAGGTAGTTTGCGTGGTGCGAGGTTTGAAAGCCACGGTGACAGGAAACAGTGTGGGAGATTGCGTGGAACATGCGACAAAGAGAAAGAGGAGATGTAAGGGAGGGTGGTGTAGTGAAGCCCCACCTTATCACTGTCCGTAATAAACGCACCATATAGATGCCGGTTTTGTATTTAAGGGTTACCATAGGTGATTTTAAATGAAATTTATTATTTGTCTCTTTACAATCAAAATAATAAGGTAGATCTCACTACTGCAAGTTCACTACTATTATTTAGAATACAGGAGGTGTGTACGTATTTTTAAATATTTTTAATAAAATATTATTACATTATAAGTTATAATAATTATATTTTTTAATAAATATATGATAAATTCATAAATATTATTATTACAGATTTAATATATATTTATGATATATATTCTGAAATAAACATTAATTTGCAATGTCAATTAGATAAGAGATCAAACAAAGATATTAGGATCTCTTTCAACTCTCATGTTATTTACAATAAATAAAATTTTTGTTAATAAATGTATTTATTAAACTATAATATTTTTGTACTATATTTAATCGTTTACTTTATTATACAATAATCATCTTCAATCATCTACTTCACTGCACAACAATGGAAAGCTTCACTTGTTGATTTTATTTTTTAAAAAAGTCTTAAATGTTGCTTTATTATATTTGTAATTAAATTCGTTGGAATCACGCTTATATTATTGATTAAACAGTCTCTATGTTGAAAATGTAATTTTAATTTGACTGCAAAATAGCTATATTTGTATAAAAATAGCTATATATAAATAAAGTGGATCGAGATCCTACCACATTTATACTATTGATTAGATTGTCTCTATGTTTGAAATATAATTTTAATTTGACTAAGGCAATTGTTGAGAAATTCAATTCAAATATGGTATCAAGTTTTATTATTTATCTTTGATTTCTGTTTTTTTGTTTTGCATTTTTTATCATTCTTCATCTGCCCTTGAATTAGTTATAGTTTAATAAATATATTCAATAAAAAAATACTTGTTATAAATGACAAGAAAGTTGAAACATGTAATCCATATCAATCTTTTCGTCTTTTATCTAAAGAATTTATTGTAAAATCATGACATTGCAAATTAGTATTTTTTTTTTTATAGTATATTTAGGAAATATATGTTAAAATTTGTAATGATATTTTATAAATTTATCATATATTAATTAAAAAAATATAATTCTTATAAATTTATAATGTAAAATAATATTATATAAAAAATATTTTAAAAATATGAACACAGATAACATGTACTAAATAAGTATTTTTGTTCATATATCCAATACTCATATATCACTTATGAATCAAGATCAATGACCGTTTATATATAAAATCATAAATTAATAACAAATGCATGAGATATTGTAAAGGCAATTTGGTTTTTAACATGGAATACTACAATACACAATTATGGCAAACTTTCTCCTTAAGTTTTGAAAATTAATAGTATTCAACTCAATTTCTCCTTTTAATCAATCATTCTCATTCATCGTCTATTTAAGTTAGAGTGAATAATACAATCTATATTGCAAATCGAAAGACTCACGCAAAAATAAAGAATGATACATAAAACGAATGTCTCTCTTGGAATTGTATTAGTTATCTTGCAAAGGTTTATGAACAATCAACATTTTTCCTCCTTATTCATGGTTTCTTCTCTATCTTTCCTCCTTATTCATGGTTTCTTCTCTATCTTTCATGGGTGTTTTTTTCATTTATACTCGCTTTAGTTTCGTTCATTCTTTTGGAGTCTTCAAACACTTACATAATTTTGGTATTTACCAAATTCAAAAGAAACACTCAAAATGAAAACATAGAAAAATAAGACTTTTACTAATGGTGTCAATTTCATATTTAAAAAAAATATATTTGTAGATTGCATAATAAATGTTTTTTTGTTTTTCTTTTTGTCTTTATATAAAAAAAAAATGTGCTCTCTATTTTTGTTGAAATTCAAATTTTTGGTTTGAAGAAAGTAACTACCAAATTTGTAATATTTTAATATTATAAAGCACATATTGTTATGGATTCAAATTTTTGATTTAAAATATGTAATTGTTGAATTTATTTTATTTTTTATTTTAAGTAGTGGAAATAAAGATGTCATTGCGCCTGTGTATCCGCATTTTTTATTTTCAATAACGTTGAGAAAGACATCTATACGTATATATATAAAGAGGATTTATCTCTTTAACTATCATTTTCTTTTATTCTAATTTTATCCTTATATTTATATTTTATTTTATCATTTAAAAAATATGAGAGGAGATATTTGTCATTTTGTGAGAGGAGTTTTAATTTTATATCTCAAAAGGATAACTATTTTTAAATTCAAAAAATTTTTAATTCAAAACTAAACATTGCAAAATGAGGCTTGGTGAGAAGCATTACACAATTGCATCTTTTTCTCCAATTCATCTTCACTTTTATCCCATCAAACACCTTTTTCGTTTTCTATTTTCATATGCAGAATTCAAAATATGAGAAGTCGTAGTTTTCTTCCAAAACCACGAAACCAACCAGTAAGTGTTGTTTTTCAATTATAAAGTAGAAGATGAAAATGTAATATCTGAATTTACTTTTCTTTTTTATTCATTTATGCATGTCTTTGGCATTGTATGATGACAATATTGTTATTATTGTGCTGAGACAAATAACATCATAAAATACACGAAGACAACAATTTAATCAAACTTATAACAGAACTATTAAAGAAAAAAAAATAGTAGAGAAAAAAACATACCAAATAAAAGTGTGCCGGTGGAAGTGAGAGGGGTTAGTCTATGAGAAAGAGAGGGCTTAGGGAGAAAATGGGAGGTGCATTAGTCTATGAGCGAAAGGAGTGAGAAAATGGGAGCTTAGGGAGAAAAAGGAGGCATGTTAGTATATGAGCGAAAAGAGTGAGAAAATGGGAGCTTAGGGAGAAAAGGGAAGGCGCATTAGTCTATGAGCGAAATGAGTGAGAAAATGGATCGAGGGAAAAACAAACAAGCGGATATGGAGGGTCAAGAATAAAGGGTGGTGGTGATGGAGGATATAGAGGAAAAGTGGTTGACGGTGGTGGTAAAGGATAATAACAATTTGACTAAGTCTCTATACGGATCCAAGGCAAAGAAAAGAGAAGCATATTTCATTATATTTTATTCTTTTATATATAATATTTTTCATAATTAATGTTGATTGAACTATTGAGGATGAATTATTGGCTTATTACCTAATGGTGTCACATGTGTTGTAATAATAGAAATAAAAAATGCGGAGAACGCCTATGTTCCCGCTAGTGATAATATAATGAAAAAAAAGTTGCAATTCTTAGTCAATTCCGTTTCTCTTTGCGCAACCATGGCTACGACTTTAGTGAGTTTCGCAGGTGGAATGTTGGCGATGCTCAACGAGTCCCATCTCTCACTCAAGCTTCACACGCTCTCCAACCTCAACAACTTGGTTAACACCTTCTAGCCAAGTATAAAAAGGGGATTCCTCTCTTAACTGTCATTTTATTTTATTCCAATTTTATCCTTATATATTTTATTTTATTATTTTAAAAACATATGAGAGGAGATATTTATCATTTTGTGAGAATTTTTAATTTTATATCTCAAAAGGATAATAGAAGAGATAACACTATTTTTAAATTCAAAACTAAACATTGCAAAGTGAGGCTTGTTGAGGAGCATTGCACAATTATATCTTTTCCTCCTGTTCTTTTTCACTTTTATCCCATCAAACACTTTTTTCATTTTCTATTTCATATTCAATGAACAAAATCCTACTATTCTTTTTTTTCTTTAATAGTTCTGTTACAAGTTTGATTAAATTGTTATCTTCGTGTATTCTATGATGTTATATGTGTGAGTAGAATAATAACAATATTGTCATCATACAATGTCAAAGACATGGATAAATGCATAAAAAAAACAAAGTTAATTCAAGCATTGTGTTTCTATCTTCTACTTTATAATTGAAAAACAACACTTACTAGTAATGAAAAAAGTGTTTGATGGGAGAAAAGTGAAGATGAACAGGAGAAAAATATGCAATTGTGCAATGCTCCTTAGCAAGTCTCACTTTGCAATGTTTAGTTTTGAATTTAAAAATTTTTAAATTTAAAATTTTTTTGAATTTAAAAATAGTGTTATCTCTTCTATTATCCTTTTGAGATATAAAATTAAAAATGCTCACAAAATGACAAATATATCCTCTCATATATTTTTTAAATAATAAAATAAAACATAAATACAAGGATAAAATAAAATGACCGTTAAGAGGGGAATTCCCTTTTTATAAATGGCCAGAAGGTGTCAACCAAGTTGTTGAGGTTGGAGAGCGCGTGAAGCTTGAGCAGGAGATGGGACTCGTTGAGCATCGCTAGCATCCCACCTGCGGAACTCACCAAAGTCGTAGCCATGGTTGCGCAAAGAGAAACGGAATTGACCAAGAATTGCAACAACTAGGTTAGGGTTAGGATTTGAATATGGTACTTAACATAAGGAGTGATCGAGAGGGTTGCAGAAGCAATTGAGAAAGGGTTTGGGTTTGGGTTTTTTTTAGAGTGAAATTTAAATGTGTATACTAGGAGCATCTTCAATTCTTATTCAACACGAAATAGATCAATTTCTCAATTTCTTTAAAACTTTGAATAACGAATTGAGAAAGTTTTATTTATTTAATAGCGTTGCGAGAGAGGTTCTTGGATGGTGTAAGTATTTTTTCTAAACCATTGAAGAGGAGAATATGTATAGATATAGATAATTATAGGTTTAATTACCTTTTTCGTCCCTACATTTGGGGTCAATAGTCAATTTAGTATAATGGTTTTTAAAAAAATCAATTTGGTCCTTATATTTTTTAAAATGTATTCAAATTGGTCCTTTCCGTTAAATTTCACCTGACGGTGTCAGCGGTTGCTGATGTGGCAGAGAGAGAATGCTTACGTAGCAGAAAGAGTGCTTATGTGGCAGAGAGAGAGAGTATTTATGTGGAAGAAAGAAAATGTTTAAATGAAAAGAGAAGTAGGATTGAGAGTTATTATTATTGTTATTATTATTATTATTTATTATTATTATTATTATTACTATTGTTACTATTATTATTAATAATATTATTGTTACTATTATTTTTATTTTTATTATCATTATTATTATTACTACTACTATTATTCATATATTATTACTATTATTATTATAACTATTATTATTATTAATATATTGCTACTATTATTATTATTATTATTATTATTATTATTATTTTATTATTATTATTATTGCTAATATTATTATTATTATTAATATTATTATTACTATTATTATTATTATTATAACTATTATTATTATTGTTATTATTATTATATTTACTATTAATAATTATTAATATAATAAAAACAAAAATAATAATCATAACAAAAATAATAATAATAATAACAATAATAATAATAGTAATCATAAAAAATAATAATAATACTAACCATAATAATAATAATAATAAAAATGATAATAAAAAAATTATTATTATTCTTATTGTATAATTATAAAAATATTATTAATAATAATAATAACAATAAGAATAAGAATAATAATAATAATAATAATAATATTAATAATAATAAGTATATTATTATAATAATAACAATAATACTAATAATAATAACAGTAATAATAATAATAATAATAATAAAAATATTAATAATAAGAATAATATTATAGAAAATGATATATTGTGCAAAGCAATGAAAACTTACATGAACAGAGCTTTGAGAAAACATTGAAAATCTTATTTCAGAAAGATTGTTTACAAACACTCTAAAACTCACTCTTCCAAACGACTCTGCTTTCTTACATTTTGAATGCTTCTTTATATAGAAACACCACTATACTACAAGACAAATGATAATTATTTACATTTGGACTTTTACATGTTTGTGGCAGACAATTTTAATAAAGCTACTTTAATAAAGTAGTGGTCTTGGTTTTATGATGTGATTTATGGCAGACAACTTTACATATGATATGACCTTTGCGGTGATGCAGATAAGGTTCCTGTTCTGAGATTCTTCTTTATCTTGATGATTTAGATTCTTTAATCGTAATACATATCCTCATTCTGATAGTATGGATTTGATTGAGAAGACCCGGCTTCTGAGTCATCTTTTGTAGAGCCGTGTAATGATGATGCTAGTTGTAATGTCTTTTCAAATTCTTCTTTAGAAGATGCTGATGCCAGGGCGGCCATTATTTGTTGTTTATTGGTGAGAAATAAAGATTCTTCATTGATACCGGAGTCTTTTACCACTATTCCTTGAGCTTTCATCCATTCATTGATACGATTTATACTGATAAGATCAAGATTAAAGTTCTTCCACCACTTTATCCTGATTCTTCTTGATAATATTTTGATTTCTATACCTTCATATGGGGTGGTAAATGCATAATCCCATGAAATAATCCAAGTGATAGACTGAGAGGCTACGAATGATATGAGTCTGTATCCAGGGACAAAAGTGGATTTTTCCCTAAAATGATTATATACTCCTGATACTTTTGAGGGGAAAATAGTAGGAAGAGGCCTAAATTCTCCAAACCATTTTAAGAACCATTTTGTAAATTTTAAAGAAATGCCTCGTCGGAACCATAAGAACCAAGAATGTCTTCCTGGGCTAAGGTATAGGACGTGATTCCAGGCATCTATATAATCATAATAAGAATAATACTGAGGATGATAGGTTCTTGAAAAAGATTTTGGTTTATGGGGAGGTTGATCCCAATTTTGGGGAGTTAATACTTGTAATATTTTTATTTTTGAATATAAAATCTTTCCTTGTTCATCTGGCGTATGGATTACTTCTATTGAGTCTGTATCTACTAATATAAACTCGTAAAAGGTTCTGGTCTTATGTAAATTTTTAGGAGGGTAATGAGTTTGTGGAGGAAATAGTTCCTCTGCGGTTTTAATAGGAGTTTCCTTTATCCATTCTTTCTCGAGAGTAATTATAGGTAATAAATCAGGCTTTACTATATAATCTTCATGCGAAGAGGTTTGGGGTGTCTGTGGGATAGTTATGGTGGTGTTTAATAAGTTGGAAGGTTTGTTTAAAAAGTCTTTAGGCCCAACTAGGGTATTTGCATATACAAGTGGGGTGTAATTTTTTTGTGATGGTGATGGTAATGAGGGATGTCTGACTATTTCAGCCAAGCTCTTTTTTAATGGGGTCTGAGGTTTTAATGATACTGATGCGGAACTTTGGCCTTTGCTGTTGACGGATGACCCCAGTGGGGGGCCATATTGGTCTTTGCTGTTGGCTTTTGCAGGAATTTTACTCATGATGAAGCCTGTAGAAACTCTATAGTTAAGAAATCTGGAAGACAATTTTTCTCTCCCTTAATATGTTCAATTTCAAAATCAAAACATGATAGTAATGCTTGTCATCTGGCAAAAATATGCTTGGAAACCAAGTTTTGAACATCTTTGGTTAAGACACTAGGGGCTGATTTACAATCAGTCCTAATTAAAAACTTTTTGTTAAATAAATCATCTTGAAACTTTTGTAAACATAAAACAATTGATAAAATTTCTTTTTTAACTGTTGAATATTTTTGTTGTGATGAATGCCAAATTCCTGAATGATAACGGACAATTTGCTCTTTTGAATTCTGAAAAACTTTTTGTTTTAAAATACCCCCATATCCTAATTCTGATGCATCGGTTTCAACTATTAAAAAGGCTGATGGATCTGGTATTCCTAGACAAGGTAATTTTTTAACTAGGGTTTTTATGTTTTTAATAGCTTCTGTCATTTTATCATCCCAAGCTGGAGGATTCTTCCTAAGCCTAGATCTTTGTATTGGGGTAATAGTCCCTTGATAAATTTCGTATCCTAAAAATCTTATTTTTGTCTAAAATATTTTTATCTTTCTTGCTGATACTACTAAACCATTTTCTTTTATTAATTTTATGAATTCTTCTAAGTGATTTTTATGATCTGTTATATTTTTTGAGAATATTAGTACATCATCTAAATATACTATAGCAAACTTCATGTAGGGATAGAATATATCGTTCATAATGTTTTGAAACTCACTGTGAGCATTTTTTAGTCCTTGTGGCATTACATTCCATTCGTAATGGCCAAAAGGTACTACAAAAGCAGTTTTATATCTGTCTACTTCTTCTACTGAGATTTGATAATATCCTGATTTCATATCAAATTTTGAGAATATAGTTGCGTTATGAATTCGTTTTATTAAATCTTTTTTGTTAGGTAGTGGATACCTAATCCATTTTAATACTTTATTTAATGGTTTATAATTTATAACTAATCTTGGTGCTCCTCTTTCTAGTTCAGAGGCTTTCATAACATAAAAGCCTGTACAGCTCCAAGGAGACTTAGAGGGTCGTATTAACCCTTTCTCTAAATATTCTTGAATTTCTTTTTTACAATATTCTAAATATTCTTGATTCATCTGTATGGGTCTAGCTTTTGTGGGTATTTGTTTTTCATCAAAATTATCTATATATGGTAATGATACTATATATTTTTTTCTATGCCAAAATGCTATAGGATTTGTTTCACATATCTATTTTTCTATTTTGTCTTGGTATTCTTTCACTAAAATTTTTATTTTTTCTGTCTTTAACTGTTCTTCTATCCTTTTAAATTTTATTTCTTTATTTAATAGGTTTATCTGTCTTTTCTTACTTTTTATTGAAGATATTGAGGATTCTTTTAATAGATTTAATTCCCTAGTTCTGGGTGGTTTTATGAATTCAAAGCAAATTTCTTTTCCTAAAGTATTGGTTATAAGTCCTTTTTCAGTTACTTGAAATGGGTATAGTAAGGTTAGAAACGGGGTTCCTAAAATCATAGTTTGATTTATATCTTTCATTAATATGAACGAAGTATGGTAACAAATATTGTTTTTGCATATCTTGACATTAGATAATTTATATGTTATATCCATATCTATTCCATTTGCACTTGACACTACTTCTGTTGTTTTTTCATAATATTGAGTAGGTATTTCTCCTTCTTTTATGCAATTTACATCTGCTCCGGAATCTATTAATGCTGTCATTTTAAAGATTTTATCTTTTATTACTAAATTTACTTCGGTATGCCATTTATGGGTTGTTATGAGACTTAATAGATTAATATAATTATCTGAGGTAGATGCTTCTTCTTTATTTTCTATTTTCTCTTTTTCTTGCTTATGTAATATTTCTTTTCCTTCTAATTCCAATAATCTATATTCTAGTACAACTTCGTTTTCTTTGATTTTTTGAACTTCTTGCTTTAGATTTTTAATTTCATTTTGTAGGTCTTTTATACTTACTTGTTGATTTATTGGTGTGAATTTCTTATAAATATCTTTTATATTTATGGGTTCTATGGGTTTTTTCACTTCTTCACTTTTTGTGATTAAATCATTTAATTGTAATAAAAATTCATTTTTTAATGGAGAATCTTCTAATCTATCTATAATAGAGATTAGGGTATTAGTTTGATCTCTATTTAGCATGTTAATTGATTTCTAACAGTTCTTACAATTACATAATCCTGGTCCTATACAATAATCTTCTTTACTACTAATATCTCTTTCACTACTTAACTCTGATGAATCTATTTCATCTATTTCTAATTCATTTATCTCTTCATTTTCTCCTTCTTCCTCAGTAGTGTCTTCTGATTCATAATTTATTAATACATTTATGAGGGTTTTCTTTAACTCTTCATCTTGTAATAAATTTATTTTCTTTGCTACTTTACAGCTATTAGCATAATGTCCAGGTCTACCACATTTCCAACAGACATTGTTTTTCTTGACCTTTTTATATTTGGGTTTTCTATTTGGTTTATTTTCTAATGGTGGTAAGTTAGTTCTTTTGTATGGCTTTCTGTATGGTTTTCGTTCTATTTTATTTTGTTTTCTAATTATTTTCTTTTTCTTAGTACTAGGTGCTCTAATAGGTTCCATCCCATATTGCTGGCAAAAGTTTCCTATTTCTCTTTTGTTCATCATACTTTCTTTTTTGAGCTTATTTTGGATTTTAAAATCTGTACAAATTTGTATACCTGTTTCTACTACTATATTATGAATTTGACCATAGGTTAATGAATCATAATTTATTGGTTTCCCATAATATCTTTCTAGATTCATCCTTACTTTTTCTGCAAATAATTTCGGTAAGCCGGCTATAAATCTCTCTTTCCAAAATCCGGCGAAACCATCTTCTCTTAGAGTTATTTTTGATAAAAAAAGTATCTTTATACCATCTATAATCTGACATGGTTGGACAATACAAATTTGCTAATTGGTTTGCCGATCTTTCTTTAAGTATATTGGGATCTCCTACAAAGTTTTGAATAATAGAATATATTAGGGTTGATACAGCGTCTTCTTTTTTATCTTCTCCTTTAACACTATTAACTATTGCCTGTCTATCTAATTCAGTACAAAGATTATCCCACCAACCTTTTAATTGGCCAGTAAATCCCTGAATAATAATTATGGCTGCTGACTTATCACTACAACCTTTCGTTTTATGGGCGGTTGCTGCCATGACCATCTGACAAGTTAAATCTAATATTGCTTGTTCACTCAATCCATCTAAATTCCATTCTACTATATCATTTCCTGAGAAACTATTCTGTACTAATTCTCCTCTTTCTTCAAATTGTACATCTGCTGGTGTTGGCCTGTTATACCAATTTCTGAGTTTAGGGTAATTTTTCAATTTACTTACTTGTAATGTGTTTATAGAATTCTTATTTATTTCCTCTATTTTCTTTTTTAATTCTTCTATTTTTAAATCTGTATTACTTCTTAGTTTTAATGATTCTAATTCTTTTTGGGGTACATTAAACAATTTATATATAGGTTTTACAGGTTCTTTCGAACTACTAGGTTCTTCTTTAAATGTTAATTTTTCTATTCTATATAATTGTTTTGTCATAACATCTAATATTGTATTTGAATAGTTAATTTGTGAATGTATCTTTTTTATATCTTTAACCTCTACTTGTCTTTCTTCTAATTTTACATCTTTATACGGGCTAGCTTCTACTTCGAACTCTTTTGATGGTTGTATTTTTATTCCTTGTATAGGAGGATACTCTGATTCGATAATTTCATTACTTATGGTTTTCCAAGTATTGGTTATCTTCGGTAATGGATATATATCTCTTTATTACTAAATGGGTATTCTAAATCATGTTCTTGACTATATAATCTAAACCAATCAAAGAAGTAAACATTTATCTTAATTTTCTTTATATAATTATAAAATTATGTTCTAAAGTCTTCCGTTTGTTCCGTGGTATAGGTCTTGAAATACCAATCTCTTTTATCTTGGTTATACTTAGCATTAAAATCTTCCCTAATCCAATTTTTATCTATTTCAAAAAGATCTTCTTTGGTTAATGTATTTAATATTTGTGATGCCGTAGGAGAATATTGAGGGGATTCTGATTTTCTTGATTCTGAGTATACTGGTTTACTAACTATAGGGGTAATATTGTTTAGTCATTTTAAATCTAGATTTATGGTTGAGTTATCTATAGAATGTCTTGATGGTTGTTGTTTATGAATTATTTGTGGTTCTCTTATCCTAAGCGAACCTTTTCTATTCATTCTTAACCTAATATCAGTACGATCCTGTATTATTTGGTATCAGAGCCAGTAAGGCTCAACACTTATCGCATAAACAATTTTATGCTTTCATATAACTGTTTTTATATTTGGTTTTTCTCTGGGGGGTATAGATCATATAGAACCCATGCCTTTTGGATTAACCAGTGACTTTTACATATATTGGAAGAACCCACAAACTGGCAATATTACCATGCTAAGGCTTAGAAGAAGAAGCCCCAACCCATTAAAAAACGCTATATTGCACCATAAAAAATTTCATCTCAAATTAGCAAGATATAGAAACTCTGAAGAAAAGATTACATATCCCCTTAGATATCATTGCAAGAAACAATATTACAAACGTGTTATTAACGTAATTAAAAGAGTGATAAAGGGAAGATTACGCAACTTTACTGCGTAAGTTATAGTTATTATTTGTGAGTTTTTGGATCTTAAAACTATATCACCAAGGTAATAAGAACCTTTGCTGTTCTTATTTCTTTCAAACAGTCTCTAGGGTAGCACTGAGAGGTGTTTATACGTTGGTCAGCTGTGGTCCCGGTGGTAAGACCTGAGAGAGGCAATAAATCCGTTGGTCAGCAGTGGTCCCGTAGCATGGAGACTAGAGAAAGAATAAGGATGCCAAAAATTCTTAGAACCCTAAGTGATTTAGGATTAAGAAACAAAGATAAACAAATAGTAATTAGAACTCTGCAGCAAGAAGCCTCATCTTCCTCTAACTCTAAAAGCAATAAAGAAAAAGAGTTACAGATAGCCGAAATAGAAAATTCATTACATAATTGGTCAATACCAATAGTTAAAAAATGTGAAGTATACAAACAACATAAATTCTGGTCAACTAATCAGGATGAAATACATATAGTGGAATATAGTTACCCGGGAACTAAAAATAATAAAATCATTAATCTATTAGAACAATCACTATTAGATCAACATATAAAAAATGGATATAATTTCATACATCTAGGATTAATACAAGTAGCAGCAAAACCAAATTATAGATTAGGAATAAATAGTCCAATTTTAATAATGCTAAGAGATATTAGACTTAAAAAATTTAATGATTCAATAATTGCAATATTAGAAAGTAATTTACATGATGGTACAGCCTTCTTTAATTGTTATCCAAATTTTTCAATGAATATAAAAAACGAAAAAACCAGTAACGCCTTAAAATTATATATTAACACCCCAGATAAGATAGTTGATGAAACCGCAGGCCCAATACAGATAATTTACAGAATTTACTACAAAGTTACAAAGATAGATTATAATTATAAAGCTTTAAGATCCTCACCAAAAGATGAAACCATATTAGTAGAGGCAAATCTTAGAAAATCATCAATACAAACCCCTAAAAGATTAACCCACAAACAGGTAATCAACAACATTCCCGAAGAATGGATATTAGAAGATATAATAGAAGAACCAAAGATTTATAATACTGAGATACGAGAAATAATTCAAGATGGTACTGATATTAGGTTAAGAATGAATAGAACAGGTTCGCTTAGGATAAGAGAACCACAAATAATTCATAAACAACAACCATCCAGACATTCTGTAGATAACTCAATCATAAATCTAGATTTAAAAGGACTAAACAATATTACCCCTATAGTTAGTAAACCAGTATACTCAGAATCAAGAAAATCAGAATCCCCTCAATATTCTCCTACGACATCACAAATATTAAATACATTAACCAAAGAAGATCTTTTTGAAATAGATAAAAATTGGATTAGGGAAGATTTTAATGCTAAGTATAACCAAGATAAAAGAGATTGGTATTTCAAGACCTATACCACGGAACAAACGGAAGACTTTAGAACATAATTTTATAATTATATAAAGAAAATTAAGATAAATGTTTACTTCTTTGATTGGTTTAGATTATATAGTCAAGAACATGATTTAGAATACCCATTTAGTAATAAAGAGATATATCCATTACCGAAGATAACCAATACTTGGAAAACCATAAGTAATGAAATTATCGAATCAGAGTATCCTCCTATACAAGGAATAAAAATACAACCATCAAAAGAGTTCGAAGTAGAAGCTAGCCCGTATAAAGATGTAAAATTAGAAGAAAGACAAGTAGAGGTTAAAGATATAAAAAAAATACATTCACAAATTAACTATTCAAATACAATATTAGATGTTATGACAAAACAATTATATAGAATAGAAAAATTAACATTTAAAGAAGAACCTAGTAGTTCGAAAGAACCTGTAAAACCTATATATAAATTGTTTAATGTACCCCAAAAAGAATTAGAATCATTAAAACTAAGAAGTAATACAGATTTAAAAATAGAAGAATTAAAAAAGAAAATAGAGGAAATAAATAAGAATTCTATAAACACATTACAAGTAAGTAAATTGAAAAATTACCCTAAACTCAGAAATTGGTATAACAGGCCAACACCAGCAGATGTACAATTTGAAGAAAGAGGAGAATTAGTACAGAATAGTTTCTCAGGAAATGATATAGTAGAATGGAATTTAGATGGATTGAGTGAACAAGCAATATTAGATTTAACTTGTCAGATGGTCATGGCAGCAACCGCCCATAAAACGAAAGGTTGTAGTGATAAGTCAGCAGCCATAATTATTATTCAGGGATTTACTGGCCAATTAAAAGGTTGGTGGGATAATCTTTGTACTGAATTAGATAGACAGGCAATAGTTAATAGTGTTAAAGGAGAAGATAAAAAAGAAGACGCTGTATCAACCCTAATATATTCTATTATTCAAAACTTTGTAGGAGATCCCAATATACTTAAAGAAAGATCGGCAAACCAATTAGCAAATTTGTATTGTCCAACCATGTCAGATTATAGATGGTATAAAGATACTTTTTTTTATCAAAAATAACTCTAAGAGAAGATGGTTTCGCCGGATTTTGGAAAGAGAGATTTATAGCCGGCTTACCGAAATTATTTGCAGAAAAAGTAAGGATGAATCTAGAAAGATATTATGGGAAACCAATAAATTATGATTCATTAACCTATGGTCAAATTCATAATATAGTAGTAGAAACAGGTATACAAATTTGTACAGATTTTAAAATCCAAAATAAGCTCAAAAAAGAAAGTATGATGAACAAAAGAGAAATAGGAAACTTTTGCCAGCAATATGGGATGGAACCTATTAGAGCACCTAGTACTAAGAAAAAGAAAATAATTAGAAAACAAAATAAAATAGAACGAAAACCATACAGAAAGCCATACAAAAGAACTAACTTACCACCATTAGAAAATAAACCAAATAGAAAACCCAAATATAAAAAGGTCAAGAAAAACAATGTCTGTTGGAAATGTGGTAGACCTGGACATTATGCTAATAGCTGTAAAGTAGCAAAGAAAATAAATTTATTACAAGATGAAGAGTTAAAGAAAACCCTCATAAATGTATTAATAAATTATGAATCAGAAGACACTACTGAGGAAGAAGGAGAAAATGAAGAGATAAATGAATTAGAAATAGATGAAATAGATTCATCAGAGTTAAGTAGTGAAAGAGATATTAGTAGTAAAGAAGATTATTGTATAGGACCAGGATTATGTAATTGTAAGAACTGTTAGAAATCAATTAACATGCTAAATAGAGATCAAACTAATACCCTAATCTCTATTATAGATAGATTAAAAGATTCTCCATTAAAAAATGAATTTTATTACAATTAAATGATTTAATCACAAAAAGTGAAGAAGTGAAAAAACCCATAGAACCCATAAATATAAAAGATATTTATAAGAAATTCACACCAATAAATCAACAAGTAAGTATAAAAGACCTACAAAATGAAATTAAAAATCTAAAGCAAGAAGTTCAAAAAATCAAAGAAAACGAAGTTGTACTAGAATATAGATTATTGGAATTAGAAGGAAAAGAAATATTACATAAGCAAGAAAAAGAGAAAATAGAAAATAAAGAAGAAGCATCTACCTCAGATAATTATATTAATCTATTAAGTCTCATAACAACCCATAAATGGCATACCGAAGTAAATTTAGTAATAAAAGATAAAATCTTTAAAATGACAGCATTAATAGATTCCGGAGCAGATGTAAATTGCATAAAAGAAGGAGAAATACCTACTCAATATTATGAAAAAACAACAGAAGTAGTGTCAAGTGCAAATGGAATAGATATGGATATAACATATAAATTATCTAATGTCAAGATATGCAAAAACAATATTTGTTACCATACTTCGTTCATATTAATGAAAGATATAAATCAAACTATGATTTTAGGAACCCCGTTTCTAACCTTACTATACCCATTTCAAGTAACTGAAAAGGACT
Organism: Phaseolus lunatus; assembly: GCA_013389735.1. Classification (NCBI taxonomy): domain Eukaryota; kingdom Viridiplantae; phylum Streptophyta; class Magnoliopsida; order Fabales; family Fabaceae; genus Phaseolus; species Phaseolus lunatus. Next base: position 31,614,260 of record CM023859.1, read on the forward strand.
TATAACCAATACTTTAGGAAAAGAAATTTGCTTTGAATTCATAAAACCACCCAGAACTAGGGAATTAAATCTATTAAAAGAATCCTCAATATCTTCAATAAAAAGTAAGAAAAGACAGATAAACCTATTAAATAAAGAAATAAAATTTAAAAGGATAGAAGAACATTTAAAGACAGAAAAAATAAAAATTTTAGTGAAAGAATACCAAGACAAAATAGAAAAATAGATATGTGAAACAAATCCTATAGCATTTTGGCATAGAAAAAAATATATAGTATCATTACCATATATAGATAATTTTGATGAAAAACAAATACCCACAAAAGCTAGACCCATACAGATGAATCAAGAATATTTAGAATATTGTAAAAAAGAAATTCAAGAATATTTAGAGAAAGGGTTAATACGACCCTCTAAGTCTCCTTGGAGCTGTACAGGCTTTTATGTTATGAAAGCCTCTGAACTAGAAAGAGGAGCACCAAGATTAGTTATAAATTATAAACCATTAAATAAAGTATTAAAATGGATTAGGTATCCACTACCTAACAAAAAAGATTTAATAAAACGAATTCATAACGCAACTATATTCTCAAAATTTGATATGAAATCAGGATATTATCAAATCTCAGTAGAAGAAGTAGACAGATATAAAACTGCTTTTGTAGTACCTTTTGGCCATTACGAATGGAATGTAATGCCACAAGGACTAAAAAATGCTCCCAGTGAGTTTCAAAACATTATGAACGATATATTCTATCCCTACATGAAGTTTGCTATAGTATATTTAGATGATGTACTAATATTCTCAAAAAATATAACAGATCATAAAAATCACTTAGAAGAATTCATAAAATTAATAAAAGAAAATGGTTTAGTAGTATCAGCAAGAAAGATAAAAATATTTTAGACAAAAATAAGATTTTTAGGATACGAAATTTATCAAGGGACTATTACCCCAATACAAAGATCTAGGCTTAGGAAGAATCCTCCAGCTTGGGATGATAAAATGACAGAAGCTATTAAAAACATAAAAACCCTAGTTAAAAAATTACCTTGTCTAGGAATACCAGATCCATCAGCCTTTTTAATAGTTGAAATCGATGCATCAGAATTAGGATATGGGGGTATTTTAAAACAAAAAGTTTTTCAGAATTCAAAAGAGCAAATTGTCCGTTATCATTCAGGAATTTGGCAATCATCACAACAAAAATATTCATCAGTTAAAAAAGAGATTTTATCAATTGTTTTATGTTTACAAAAGTTTCAAGATGATTTATTTAACAAAAAGTTTTTACTTAGGACTGATTGCAAATCAGCCCCTAGTGTCTTAACCAAAGATGTTCAAAACTTGGTTTCCAAGCATATTTTTGCCAGATGGCAAGCATTACTATCATGTTTTGATTTTGAAATTGAACATATTAAGGGAGAGAAAAATTGTCTTCCAGATTTCTTAACTAGAGAATTTCTACAGGCTTCATCATGAGTAAAATTCCTGCAAAAGCCAACAGCAAAGACCAATATGGCCCCCCACTGGGGTCATCCGTCAACAGCAAAGGCCAAAGTTCCGCATCAGTATCATTAAAACCTCTTCACATGAAGATTATATAGTAAAGCCTGATTTATTACCTATAATTACTCTCGAGAAAGAATGGATAAAGGAAACTCCTATTAAAACCGCAGAGGAACTATTTCCTCCACAAACTCATTACCCTCCTAAAAATTTACATAAGACATACGCCAGATGAACAAGGAAAGATTTTATATTCAAAAATAAAAATATTACAAGTATTAACTCCCCAAAATTGGGATCAACCTCCCCATAAACCAAAATCTTTTTCAAGAACCTATCATCCTCAGTATTATTCTTATTATGATTATATGGATGCCTGGAATCACGTCCTATACCTTAGCCCAAGAAGACATTCTTGGTTCTTATGGTTCCGACGAGGCATTTCTTTAAAATTTCCAAAATGGTTCTTAAAATGGTTTGGAGAATTTGGGCCTCTTCCTACTATTTTTCCCTCAAAAGTATCAAGAGTATATAATCATTTTAGGGAAAAATCCACTTTTGTCCCTGGATACAGACTCATATCATTCGTAGCCTCTCAGTCTATCACTTGGATTATTTCATGGGATTATGCATTTACCACCCCATATGAAGGTATAGAAATCAAAATGTTATCAAGAAGAATCAGGATAAAGTGGTGGAAGAACTTTAATCTTGATTTTATCAGTATAAATCGTATCAATGAATTGATGAAAGCTCAAGGAATAGTGGTAAAAGACTCCGGTATCAATGAAGAATCTTTATTTCTCACCAATAAACAATAGATAATGGTCGTCCTGGCATCAGCATCTTCTAAAGAAGAATTTGAAAAGACATTACAACTAGCATCATCATTACACGGCTCTACAAAAGATGACTCAGAAGTCGGGTCTTCTCAATCAAATTCATACTATCAGAATGAGGATATGTATTACGATTAAAGAATCTAAATCATCAAGATAAAGAAGAATCTCAGAACAGTTATCTGCATCACCGCAAAGGTCATATCATATGTAAAGTTGTCTGCCATAAATCACATCATAAAACCAAGACCACTACTTTATTAAAGTAGCTTTATTACTTCCTATTATTATTATTATTACTATTATTATTATTTTTATTTTTATTATGATTATTATTATTGTTATTATTATGAATATTATTATTATTAATATTATTATTATTAATATTATTATTATTATAATTATTGTTATTATTATTAATATTATTATTATTATAATTATTGTTATTATTATTAATATTATTATTACTGTTGTTATTATTATAATTATTATAGTAATAATAATTATTTTTACTATTATTATTATTTTTATTCTTATTATTATTATTTTAATTATTATTATTATTATTATTATTATTATTATGTTTATTGTTTTCATTATTGCTATTATTATTATTATTATTATTTTGCTATGATTATTATTTTTATTTTATTTTTTTTTTTATTATTATTATTATTACTATTATTATATTACTGTTATAATATTATTTTTTTTTATTATTATTACTATTATTATTATATTTACTTTATAATATTATTAATTATTAGCAATAATATAATAATAATAACTTTAATAATATTATTATAGTAGCAGCATATTATATAATAATGTTAATATAATAATAATAATATATATATTAATGTTAATAATAATAATAATTATTATTATAATAATAACAATAATACTAATAATAATAATAATAATAAAATAAAATATTAATAATTAATAAATAACAATAATAATAATAAAAATATTAATAATAATAGCAATAATATTAATAATAATAGTAATAATAATAATAATAAATAATAATAATAACAATAATAATAATAATAACTCTCAATCCTAACTCTCTCTTCACATAAATATTCTCTCTCTTCCACATAGACACTTTCTCTGTCACATAAGCACTCTTTCTGCCACGTACGCATTCTCTCTCTGCCACATCAACAACTGTTGACACCGTCAGGTGAAATTTAACAGAAATGACCAATTTGAATACATTTTAAAAAATATAGGGACCAAATTGATTTTTTTAAAAACCACTATACTAAATTGACTATTGACCCCAAATATAGGGACGAAAAAGGTATTTAAACTATAATTATATTTAATATTCAAAATTAAATAAATAATGTTATTATTTTGATACTTATATTAAAGATAATAAATTTTTTTAGTACTCTTTTTAGTATATATTATGATTGTAACATAGTCAACATAGTTATATATTATAAATTTACAAATATTTAATTTTTTGTTTAGAATATTTTTGAAAGATATATATACCTATGCAATATATATTTTAAATTTCCTTATACTAAAAAATATTCATTCCAACATAACATAAGATAAATTATAAATTATAATCATTAATCAAACTTATATGGATAATCATTCGAGATCAAATGAATCGTGATTAATATTAAAATTAAAATATACTAAAATTTAATAATAAATTGTTACATAATTAAAAGCGCTTAATTTTATAATAATTTCTTTAAAACTATTTTTTCTTAATTTTTAATTTAAGTAACATTTTCTAATTTTACCGTTTCAAAACTGATATAATTGTTTTTGAAGTAATTACAAAATAAATAAATAAAATAATAAATTTGATGTGGTTATTGGCCTGCCATTGTCTGGTCACTGCAGTGGTCGTTGTTTCTTTCCTCTACGGTTCTTCGAAGCCACTTTCATCCAACGCATACATACACTGTTTTCTCACTTTTGGGCTTACGATTACTTGTTGTATCTCTCTCTTTCTCTCTCAAATTTCCATTTTCAATTCCTTCAATTTCAATTGTTTCATCTCTCACTCTCTCCAAAGCAGACGTTACGTAGGCACAATTTTCGGTCATAAGTGCATAGACGCGATTCTTTCTGTCGAATATTATTGTTGCGATAGTCCCAATCATCTTCTACAAGTACTACTGTTCTTTTCTATTTTGTTTCATTCCTTCAATGTGATGTGAAAAACCATTAAATATTAATTTAAAGACAAAAATAGTTTTAAAAAGTAAAATCATTTTCAAAACCAAATTTTATAAAAACTAAATCTTATAAAAACTGTTGTATATCATTATTCAGAAAAATAATAAAATAACTTAAATATTTAAAATAAAATAAATATTAATATAAAAGTAAAATTAAGAAATAATTTATAAAAAAAAATAGTTAAAGAGGAAGAATTCCCTTTTTATTTATATATATATATATATAGATATTATAAACAATAAAATTAAAAAACAAATATGTACACAGAAGAAAAGAATCCTCTTTGTGATAGATTCAAATTTTTAGCTTTAAACAACCGTTACATTTTTTTATATTTTCATATTATAAAAGATAAAATTAAAAAAAATGTGTATATAGAGAAAAATCCTTTTTATATATTGTTATAAATATATAATAATTTACCCTTTAATATGTATAATTTACTCTTTAATACATAAAAAAATTATTTTTTATTTATAATGATTTACCCTTTTAGTAACTAATTAAAAAATAGAAAAACGATATTATTATCCTTTTAACAATAAGGACTTCGTAGATAGAATAAGTTACCTTTTAATATATGTAATTTACCCATTAATAAATAAATGTAGATATTTAAGTCAATATAATTTATGACATTGTACTATATTTTATTCTCTATTCAAAATATTTTTAAAAAATTTTATGCGTTTATTAGATAAAATAATAATAATAATTTTTTAATAAAATAAATTATTAATAAGTTATCTCTATTTCAAAATAACCAAATAAATAACTTATCTTTTTTAAGAATAATAGTTACGTAATACCATTATTATAAAATTATATACATATATATATTAAATTATATTATTTTCTATTTTTTTAATTAATTACTTAGAAAAATAATAAAATGGTATTTTAATGTAATAAAAATATGAATATATACAGGGGATACATGTGTTTTTGTTAGTATTTATAATAAAAATAGGTTTACTAGCACATTTCATCAATTATTATTAGTTTACAAATTTTAAGACTAACGTGTTTTTACACATTTTATCACAATATCTTTTAAATTTTTTTACATTTGCCTTATTTGTCATTAAGATTTAAATGACATGTTATTAGAAAAGTGAAAACCAAAAGGAGTTAGAAAATTATTTAAATAAAAGTAGTATAATTGACATAAATTATGAATATTTTTATTAGTAAAGTGTAAAACTTATAAATGGTAAAACTTAGTTATTCATATTTTACTTCAAAATAATTACTATCTCTCTAAAAAAAATATTTCTAACTTCTCTATATCAACTTGCTCATCATTTTGAACATCATGACCTGTCGTAAAAATCTTAATGGAGTATAAAGCAAAGCTACCCAATCATAATCTTCTTTAGAGTTAATATTTCTTTGCCCAATTTTCCTGTTAGTCATTTTTAGAAGTTTTTCATGTATGGGGAGGATGTTTTTGCATGTAACGTTTTTAGAGTTACGATAAGTCTTTGTTAATCTAGGATCACACGGACATGTTCAGGTTATTGATTAGGATTTTTTGTGTACAAATTTAACCTTCATGTGAGTTGTGTAGTTGGAGCTTGGTTTTGTGTTGAGCAAGATTAATAGACAAGGGAAACTAGTTTAGTTTTCAAATATTAGGGTAGACAATGTGGATGTGAAGGTGACATGGTCACATTGTTTTGTAACTCATGTGCGAGTTTTTCGGTTGAGATTGAAATGAAATTCTATTTTGTTTTGAATGCCTTAAAATGTTATGTGCATGTATCAATTTTGTGTTAGAATCCTAAATAGTGACAAGTGATTCAAGTTGTGGTTAGTTAAAGTGTTATGTTTTGTAGAAAACCCTAAATTTTATGCAGTGTCATTGATGAGCTATGTGCTCACTAGGTGAAATTAGTTTATTCAAAACCCTAAAACTTTGGTTGTCAATCAAGTATATATTTGTTGTGAGACCATCTTAAATCGGGCTCTAAGTGATGTGCTCACTGGGCAAAATTCGATTAATAAAAACTCGAGAACTTTGGTCGATGGGCGAGCCAATTCGTTGGACGAGTTATTTAAGAAAAGTTCTCAATGGGTTGGTTATTGGGCGAGCCAATTCTTGTTGTGTAAAATTAATTTAATTGAAAACTAGAAAGTTTTGGTCATTGGACAAGTCAATTATTGTTGGGTGAGAGGTTTTTTTTATAAAAAACTCTCATTGGTGTAGTCGTTGGGCGAATATCTTGTTCATTGGACGACTAGAAGTTATTAAGTGTGTTGATGATTTTTGGCTAGGCGAACATAATGGTGATTGGGTGAATTGCAACATGTGTTTGATTCACTCAGTGAGCCAAATGCTAGCCAAGCGATAAGGATTTTCTAAACTTTGAAGAAACTTGACTTTAAATGTTTATAAACGTTAAAATGTGTTTTCTTCTTACCAATATATTGTATGTGAAACAGTTTATAATGTAGTGCATGCTAATTTTTCAATTTATTGACATTTGATTTAAGTTTGATGTATATGTACGAAAATTTATGATTAAATGTTTGTATGTGATATGAAGTATGATGTAGACATAGTTATTTCCAAGAAAGGAAATATTGTGTTTAGATGTTTAAGATACGTATTGAATTTGAGATTCGTACTAAGGAGATATTCAAACTCTACTAAGATATTAGAATCACAAATGAAGATTATTAGGTGGTGAAAGTCAATGGAAGTTCATATGACTTAATTTGTGGTATGAAAAAAAAGGTATAATTACTTTATTGGTCATTACATTTAGAGTCAATATTCAATTTAGTACAATGGTTTTGAAAAAAAATCAATTTGGTCCCTTTGTTTTTTAAAAATTATCAAAATTGGTCATTTATGTTAACTTTCCCCCAACGACATCAAGTGTTGTTGATGTGGCAGAGAGAACATATACCCGTTGGATTGTTTCTCTCTTTGGCTAAAACTTTCCAACTTCTTCACTACTACCACATTGGAATCATCCAACGTTCCTTTGAAAAGGAACCAAATCCTCATCCTCCCAATTTCTCAGAGAAATTCTTTGTTGCATCTTGCAAATCTCTATACCCATATGCCACCACCACCTTCATCATACCCAATTCTACTCAACATCCCTTAACTTTTTCCTTCCTCACTTCCTCTCTTATTTTTCAAGCCCAGCTAATTTCTAGGGTTCTGACATGGAAGTCGGTGGAAAGATTAAGAAGCACACCAGAGGAAGAAAGGGCAGTGGGGCAAAGAAGAAACCGGTCACAAGGTCCGTTAGGGCTAGACTCCAATTTTCTATTGGAAGAGTATGGCTGTGAGGAATGATGAGGAATTGGGGAAATTGCTTTCTGGTGTGACAATTGCCCATGAAGGTGTTCTTCCCAACATTAACCATTGCCTATGGTGGAGTTTGTTCATTTATTTAAACCTCTTGTTTTCGCCAAAAAAAAAAGATAAAAACATATGCATAAGTTGTGCAGGAGCAGATGGTTAAGGTTCAGGTGGTTGACAGAGTGGAAGGTGCAGTTGACGGAGGTGGAGATGAGGGGACTCCCTTTGAAGCATCTCTTGAATGGAAGAAACCTAAACCCCAATGTTAAACTTTATTAATCTCTGCAAAACCCCTCAACTTGTCATCTCACACAACACCCAATCCAATGTGTCTTTGTTCTTTCTGCAACATCAGCAACACTTAACGTCGTTGGGGAAAAGTTAATGGAAATGATCAATTTAAGTACTTTTTAATAAACACAAGACTAAATTGAATTTTTTAAAACCATTATACTAAATTAAATATTGATCATATACTAAATTGAATATTGATCATAGATATAATGATCAATATCGTAATTATAAAAAAAAAATCGGCATAACACATCATAAAAATTTACTAGTATATGAGAAGACTTAGTCTTTATTGATGTTGTTTGTATGAGGTGCTCAATTCATATAACTCACCACAATAAAAAAAAAATCCCACAATTTTTGTTTATATTTTTATATTAATTATTTACATTAAAGATTTACGCTTCTGAAAGTTTAACTTTAAGTATGACTTTCCACATGTATGGCTAATAAATATTAAAATAATAAATATACCAATAATAAGAGATATTCATAAAAATTTAGAACTAATAATATTTGAAAAATAAATATGGTTCATTATCGATGGTAGTTTTAAAATGTTTAATTTCTATAAATTTAATTTTACTTAACTGACTATTTTTTCTAATTTAAATTGTTAGTTAATTTTGGATAGTGAAAATGATTATATACATTAACATTAGTTAATATAAGTTATTTAGGATTTGGATTAAAAAAATATCAATTTGAAATAAACAAGAGAGGGATTTTGTTAAAATCAACTAGTTTAATTGTGATTCTTTTATTTAAGCAGGATGTCCGCGTCCCTTCTCATGTGTAATAATCTACCCTTTTAATAATTAATTAATAAATAAAAAATAATACTATTTAATATCTTTTAAAAACAAGGACTACATATATACTATAATCTACTCTTTAATATATATATATATATATATAATTTATCCTTTAATAAATAAAATATAGATATTTAAGTGAATACAATTATTTAGCAGTTTTTTTTTACAATCTCAAACGAAACAAAGACGGAATAAATAAAGCGGTTTTTTTAAAATTTGAAATTCAAAAGAAAACATTAGAAACTGACATGGGAGTTGTTCCATCCACCACAACCAGGCGCATTGCATCTTTTCCCGCTCATTGTCACTTTTATAAACGTCTTTCTCGTTTTCTATTTTTATATTCAAAACATCAGAAACCACGAAATCAACTACCGTGTTGTCAATTCTCAAGCAGAAGATGGAAATGGAAGAACCCGCCAAGGAACAGCCCCTCTCTGTTGGTACTCTCTTTCACCCAATTCTCTGAATTTACTTTTTTATTTATTCATTTATGCATGTCTTTCTGCAGAGTGATAGTGACAATAGTCGTAGTTATGTCAAATTTGGTGATCACAATCAATTGAACTGTGTGGTGGTTCTGTTTCAGGGAATTCTGCGGGATCCAAACTCCAGAGGTACCCCCTACGATCGTCCTCTAAATTCAAGGAAAACAAACTAGACCTACCTGATCGCATCAATTCTTCTGAATCTAAAAGGTACTTCTCATGTATTTTTGTTATAATGTTATATTAAGTCATTAGGTATTTTTTTAATTGAGAGAAAATTCCATTTACCTGTACTCTTGTCTCAGAATCTATTTGACATTTCGAATTTTTATTTCACCAATTTGCTTCTCATATGGATGGCATTCTCTGCACCAATAACGAATATGGAGCATGTGATTCGATGTTTTTTTGGGTTTTACTAGTTAAATGGTTTATATTGTACTGATTTAGGCATTAGTCATGTATGAGGAAAAAAGAACTTAGTCTCTATATTTTTATTATATCAGTACAAGTTGGTTCCTGTTATGAATGTGATTTTTAAATTTGACGCTTTAAAAATGAGTTTAGTCCCTATAGAACTTGACGCTTTAAAACCTGATTTTAGTCCCTAAAGTTCTTTCACTGGCCAAATGATTTTGTTTTTTTGTGTGTGGAAAACTTGCAAATTATGTACTCTGCAAGTTTAGGCCTTAACCTTGTCTAATGAAAAGGTTTATGTTCCACTTTTTTTTTTTTTTTTTTTTTTTTTATCTATATAGCTTGTGTCTGGGCATTGAGACGGTGTTCAGGAAATCACGTGGTAGTTGAAAATCCCACGTTCACAAAAATAAACAGAATAAATCATATATAAATGAAATTATAAATTCATTTCCTTAATATTTTAGATTAGAAGTGTATCAATATTTAAATTCTCAGAATTTCTTTCTTTTAAGTTCTGATATTAGTTACTACTTGCTATGTTTGCACTGTCCCTTCTCAAGGCAACCTGATAAGTGGTTTTTGGTATGAGCCGTGAAATTGGAATTTACTGTAAACACTTTCATTTTCAGAGGGTTAAGTACTCCATGTGTAAGCAGAGGTGTTGGTGGTCAGTCTACTGGTGTTAAACCACCAAGGAGACTATCCGTTCCTGTCAAAGCCTCTCCATCTCCAAATCCAAAGTTGATTGGCCACATTACCCCAATCTCAGAGACCAGAAAAATTAGGTATGGTAATGGCCAAGGGTCTCAAAGCAGAAGTCAAACACCGGCATCTGACAGTTCCAAAACACCCGGCCGAATGAAGTTCAATCTCCTATCTTCCTCTTCATATTGGCTAAACCAGATCAAACTCTCTGAATCTGCTGCTAAGCACTCAATTTCACTTGGATTCTTCAAACTTGCTTGGGAAGCAAGGTGTGAGGTAACAATACCAGTAGATATTACAAACATAAATTTTCTGCATGTTTCAATTTTCTTTCCTTTTACTTCTTTAGGTTCAAAATATAGTTTTCATTAATTCACCTTTTTTGTCTTCCATATTATCTTTACGAATTGCAATTTGCCGCAGAAAACAGTATCTCTGCCTTGTTCTTTTTGTCAACTAATTGAACCCTTTTCCGTTTCATGATTCCTTGGTTCAATAACAACAACCATAGCCGTTCCCCATGATGCAAGACGAGCTAAAATCTTATGTGCAAAGACATCAACTTGCTGAACTCGGAGAAGTGAAAGAACTGCTTCAAAGCTATTACATTGCAGAAAATATAGAGCAGACCCCAGTTTCTGAAAGCATTTCGCAGGTACTAGAGGAGGAGGGAACTCGATCCCCTGATGATGGAGTACATTGCTGTTCTTCATCCATCATGGCTACTGAAAAAGCGAAACCCGAACCATTGGAAACCGAATCCACTCCATTATCTCCTGTTAAAGCAGAGCCAACAAAGAAGGAAACTGGCCAAAAGAATAACCTCGGATCCAGGTTGAGAGAAAATCTCAAAAAGAACTCTGCAAATTCAACACCTGCTTCTGAAAGGGGGAGCTCTAGGTTGGTTAAAAAATCAAAGAAGCCAACTAAGCAACAAACTAAGAAGGAAAGGAGTGAGGTCAAGAAACAACCACAAAAATCTGATGTTATTAAAGGCAAGGGTCCAAAAATAGTTCTCTTTCAACACTGATGATATTTTTTTAGTTCAGCTAGTCTAACAACATCTCGTGATCATTTTCTTTCACAGTTCCAATCAGTCCTACAGGTTCTGTAGACAATGCACAGGGAAACAAAGAAAATATGGTAACTTGCTATTAAGTATAATTTTTGACAAAGTTGTGAAAAGGGGGTTGTGTGACTAACATGTTTTGCTTCTTTCACGTGTAGGACGTTCGGTCAACTGATGAAATCAGTTTGTTGACAGAAGTCGCGTAAACAAGATTGCAGATCTTAAGTTTGTAATTCTCGAACTTTGCCTACTGTGCTTTATGTTTGCCCAGTTTGTTGTCTCTATATATAGGAAAACGAGTGAAAATTGTTGTCACCGTTTTGTGCTTCGTGTCTTGATGTGTTTTAATCAAACCAAACTATATATATATATATATATATATATATAGTTTCTGACGTAATTAGCATGTTTAAAATTATTATTTCTTGAATGATTATACGGATTTCAACGTTTTGATATGTTTTGTGAATATATATGTTAAATGATCCATAATGTTTAAATTAAATTGGAATATGATATATAACGTTTAAATTTGAAATATAATGCCAAAATATATGCTATAATAATAATATCGTCCAAATTGAGAAAATTTTAACCTGAATTTAGATTCATTTTAACGAAACAATAAATTCTCTCTTTCTTTAGAATAAAATTTGTGTTCTCCGACATGTTCTTGAGACTGAGGTTTTCTGATATTTTCTGTTTTTTCAAATGATTAAAATATGGGTTTGAACATAAATTATGTTAAACGTAACATAAATTATGTTAAACGTGACTTTTATTATAAGAATATGAAAGCAAAATTTTATTTAAACTATTATAAAGATTGTCAAACTTATAATATATATAATTAAATAATAAATATTATAAAGATTGTCAAACTTATAATATATATTATTAAATAATAATGTAGATGATTGTTGTTACTATTTAAGATGCTAGTATGGTTGATATGTGAAATTGCGTAATAATATTTAACATAGAAGTTTTATAAAAAAAATATTAAATAATAATATTAAATATTCTTTAAATGATCGGTATATTGTGTAGGCTAACATGTTAGTAATATTATTAGAACGAACCATCATTAACTTATGTAATATATAAGAAGTGATACCCAACACACTTTTTAATATATTCTTTATTATTATTTAAAATTTATTAAAATATAAATTGTGTAGGATATTCTAATATTTTTTTGCCAATAATGTTTTTAAAAATAATAGAATAAAAAAAGCGTTTTACCAATAGCATTTTAAGCAGATATACATATTTATTTTAGGGATACAACTTTTTCTTTTAAATATCAGGAAAATTTCTTACAATCAAAATCAGTATGAATTCAAAACATAATTATTAACTTTATCTAATTTATTTAATTTTTTAAACTTTGATGAGATTTTTCCACATTCTATGAAAAATAAAAGCTAAATTTACAATTATATTTTATTCGTACAATATACAAACTAAACAATAGTAATTTAAATAAAAAATAGTAATTTATTTAAGCCTGTCATTGTTTAAGATTTATGCCAGACATTCCACCAATGTTGTCGAACAATTGAGTGCATGTTTGTTTGATTATCATAAAACTGCGTAAACTATTCCCACCTTCTGAACTATGCTCAGTAAATCCATATTTGTCAAGCAAATCCATATCTATATACGAAATAAACCTATGGGCTACCTACATATAAAACATATTTGTTTGCAATATATTATATTAATGTTGAACAATTCAAATATTTTTTTAGGTTAAATATAAATAATAATAATTTGTTTGCAACATATTATATTAAATACATATATTTATATTTTTTAATCATTAAACAAGACCTAAAGAGTCAAACTTACAAAGTCATTGAAAAATATAGACCTCACCGTGACCTTATTAAAAAGAGGAGTTTCTAAATAATTACTTTATTATGTTGTATTATAACTGTATATAATAATACCCATATACAATAAATGTATTGCATGATAATATAAGAAACTTATTTAGGTTGATAGGGCAGACTTTTGAAGTTATTAGGTCATTTTTATGCGAATCAAGTCGAGTTTAAAACAAATTAAAAGTCATTCTTAGATTGTTTTTTATTATTATCATTTAACCTAGGCTATTTTCACACCTAAAGCTGTGATCAATCACCTCATTCAGGCAGATACGTCGACTTCACAGTCACACAAGAGAAGGTTGAAAGCAAGATCCAACATGCAATGTGACAATGAAATCATTGAAATTGAAGCTAGTTTAATAAAGCCATGGTATCATAACCAGTTCAGAAGACTACAACTTATACATTGAACCGTGTTAGACAATAATCCAATTCAAATTGACAGAATTCTATAATATAATACATGAACTGACATGAACAATGCATAGACTACGATCGATTAAACATAAGGTAATCCTAACATTCAAAACAGTAAGGAATGACATGAAATTCAGTAAGTTGGCACAATGGTTCTTATAGGCAGAGTCCAACCAAATTCATGTCTTCAAAGGTCCACAAACATATGGTGGGTGGTGAGCTTAGTCAGCTGTCCAACTTTGCTCCACAATTTCTCTAACTCGTCTATTGTACTCGCGCTTGTTTGCACTAAACGTTCGAGCTGCTTCTGAATTTGCAGGAGAATTTGGGTTGGGATCACAAAGTAATGACTGCCACAGAGTAATAATTACTTTTCAGAAAGTAATGTAAACATTTTAACTACTATATATCAAACATGTCAAAGACTAGTACCATGAAGTTAGCAATTTAGACATGCACAATTACTTCTCAACTACCCTGGACTGAGACATCACAGCCACGTTACATCAGAATGGCAAACAATAATGTGCAACTTATCCATAATAAATGGTGTGCACTCTTACAACAAGAGAATACTGATGCCATCGTCTGTTACAAACCCAGAAAAAGAAAAAAAACGAAATAAATGTTAATAAGAAAAGGAAACCTGAACAGAAAAGGGAAAGTAATCTCCTTACAAAGGTTTCCCCAACACAGAGTTGTCCCCTTCACAACTGAGCTAAAACTCTGTTTTCAGACAATAATCAATTAGTGATTCATATTCTACTCCCCTACCCCCACGCTGTTAAACTAACTGCCCAACTGATCATGTTACTAACTCTAGCAACTTTGCCTTACTTTGGCCTATTTATTTCCTATCATTCCTCTTATATGGACCCCATCATGATCCTACCACAGGAAGACATTGGAGCATGGTGCTTACTGTGTAGCGGAAGCACACTTAGCAGGTTCAATTACCATTGTCCAATGAGTTCCAATAATCACATTTAGCCCATCCTTAAAATGCCATCATGCCTAGGACCTCCCCCTAAAAGAAAATGAACCCCCCTCACAAAAAAAAATGACATGCTTCTATCATGTTTGGTTTTGTGATTTATTTATATTAGCAAAAAATTTAAGATAAGCCCACAAAGAGGATGATCTGAAATCCTTGTAAATACAATAACCATGAAGGGAGGGAGGGGGAGAGGAATTGAAAATACATCATATCTGAAGAACAATGCAGTCTCTTAACAGGCCAGACCTTTAAAAAATTCTTTCAAGTCCCTTATACCCATAAACAAGGAAACTAAGAAAACGAACCTGTTCTATTAAAATGTATCACGGACTTAAAGGCTTAAAATTCAAATTCAAATTCTGGAACTACACTACAATTGACAGTAATGAGTTCAAACATTTAGCAGGGATATGAAAGGACTGACAGACAATAAAAGAATCATTAAGATTGAGAGCGAGTAAATCAAACAAAGTGCCTTGAAATTTGTAAAGAGAAAAAAATGATAATCTTTTAAAGAAAATCATGTTCCTGAATTGCATTCTCCAATTTTTGTTGAAACTATGAAATTAATGGTGTAAAAGGGAAAGCCAAGTCAACATTGCAAGTGAATCAAGACATGAATCAGCAAACAGCAAGGGACATTTAAAAGGAAAGGTGATGCCTTGAAGCAGATAGCACTTCAATAGACAAAAAGACATAAGTAATTTAAAAAGCCACAGGATCTTGCATTAATTTGTGCAAAATGTTGGATGGTCATGCATAGGTCAAGGCAAACAAAACCAGACCTCGAGTCTGGAACTAATTGTGCAGATATAAATGCTTGCTATCTTCTTATTGTAATATACTAACAATGAAATGAAAAGAAATGTAGAGTTGTTGACAATATTATACAAGATAATATACCTGGATAGAAGTGAGTATTGCAGCTACATCGTATATAGGACTCCATTGATTTTGTAATATATCCAAACAAATACTTCCATCCGCATAAACTTCCCACAGAAGAAAAACGACATTACTAGCTAGATAGGTAATTTATGTATAAGAAGATTTAATCATTTCCACCTAAAACTTACTGTTTGGATGAAACATTCGAGAGACAAATCGTACAGTTGGTGGCTTGTTAGGATAATCCTCAGTAAACTGGAGAGTCAACTTAAACGTGCCTAAATAATTCAAAATGTGAAGACATTGTTGTGTTGTGATAGGGTTAAGAGATAAAAATGTGACTTCCAAGTATATGAATAAGATTTACTGATTATGAGCATCCAATTTTCATTTAACTTTTCCAGACCATAATACAGCTTCACGAAGAAAGAAAAATTTAGTTTAATATTCTAACAAAATATCCTTCTCTTGTAAATGTAAATGCAATCTCTAATATTAACATAACAAGAACAAAAGACTTATTCTACTAAGTCATTACCTCTGACAGAAACATAAACCAATATAAAAAATAAATAATATAAAACTAATGTATGACAATATAATAATTAGAAATTAGAATTAATACTGCCAAATGAGAAACCAAAAAGAAAACAGTGGTAGCAACGAAATTGTTCCAAGATAGTAGCTATGGTGAAAACAAGCTCATCAAATACAACCTAACCAGTAGCGTAGCATGAATGTACAAGATGGCTAAATAACTGATATGACACATGCATAAAAGAATTTCCAAGATAGGAATCATAGTAAGAGGACAGACTCACCTCCGTCCCATGGAGTATCATCAGGACTGCAATCCAAAGCAGACAAGAAAGCAGAAATTGCTTATCCATCCATACTTAAACAAAGCCGGGGAGGAAAATAAAACAAAACGAAATGACTATATTATATAAGTAAACAGCGCAGTGCATCTTCTATCCAACTCAACTCACCCAAATATGACAGCATTCCACAGCATTATGTTGTTATCCTGAGGGGCACCACTGATTCCTGCAGGTGGGTCTTGGTGCAGCCTCTTGAAATCTCTCATGAGCCTCTTCCTAGAGGGAGTAGACATTGCTACCACCGAGAAACACTAACAGCCACAAGAGAGAAAACATGAAAGACTTCAATTTTATTTTCAACAACAAAAAATAGTGGCAAAATGCACAAGAACAAACAGAGAGAGAGACACACACATACATACATACATCATACATATACATATATATATATATATATATATATATATATATATATATATATATATATATTTATATATATAACTCTCAAAATTTTCACAATCATTCCTGGGACAATGACTCGGGCCAAATACATAAAAAATAAATTAAATTTTCCCTAGTCTCGTACTAAAGCTTCATCCGAAACATAACAACAACAAACCCCAAAATTTTGAAAAAAAAAGTGGAAATTTCCAAGGATCATTGAAAAGGGGGTTTTGATGCAGATCCACCTACCAATCATCGACCGGTTAGGCCATAACAAACGCAAATTCAAAGGAACAAGATAACGAGATGAATAAAAATAATGATAAAAAAGCGAAGTAATTGAAAGTGGAGGTAAAAGGAGAAGAAATTGAGTCACCGATGTGTGTGAGTGGAAATGATAGTGAGAAAGGAAAAGCAAGAGCAGTGAAAGATGGAGAAACTGGTGGCGGCAGAGAGAAAGTTATTGCATCAATCTCACGATATTGATTCGCGGATTTAAGAAACTGTGTCTATCTATATCTGTCTCTCATCAGCGTTTCCAACACCCCGTTTAAAATGTGCCATATATTTTGCTCCAATTTTTCTATAAACTATATATATATATATATATATATATGAGATTTCCCCTTTAAATATTTTAAATTCTTTTTCTATTTTATTCTTATTTAATATTTCATTTTATTAATTTATTTAAGTTATTTAAAATTTTATAATTTTAGAAGTTAATAAAATAGTTTCTTAATTTTAAAATATTTAGTATAAACAATTTTAAAATTTTCATTCTTTCTCTTTCGTACATATAACATTTTTTAATTTTTCATTAATCTCATATTCTTTTTTTAACTTCTCATTTTAACGTTTTAAAATTATTTTTGAAAAATTAAAAAAATTAAAAAAAAATTTGGATACACAGGTACTCGTATTCCCACTAGTTAGAATAAAAAGCATTTTAAACACATTCAACTTTTACATTTTTATAATTAATAAACATCAACACTTAGTTTACCTTAATTACTACTTAATCTTTTATTATTACTTTAATACTTCTTCTCATTAACTTTATATTAATAATTAAAAAAAGAAAATTTACTTTGTTGGTTTTGAATGTTATTAATCCTCACTAATTTGTGTTTGAAATACTAAAATAGTGTTAAACAAAAAACTTCAAAAATTAAAAAAATAAATAGATAACTTTTAGAGGTTGAAGTTATTTGTATTAAATGTAAGAAAGTGAAAAGTAAAAAAAAAAAACAAATGAAAGGTTATAATTTTTTTTTAACTCATTTGATTGATATAAAAACTTTTAAAACAATTATAAAATTATATATTTATAAAATGATTGCACTATCTTTATTATTATACATTAATTTTAATTAAATATTAAAAATTATAATTTTATTATTATCATTACTAATATTTTTTTAGTATTATCATTTTATTACTATTTTTCCTATTTAATTTATATATCATTGTTATTTTTAATTACTTCTTATTTTATTATTTTAGACTATTTGTTGTTGTTATTAATATTATTTTAATATTTTCGTATGTTGTATAAAATAATCATAAATTAGTTTTAATTCAATATTAACATTAGAAATTTTATTATTATTATTTTTATTGTAATATTTTTATTATATATATATTATCACATTATCTTACATAACATAATCCTTTATCACATAATAAGAAAATATAGCACTATTATAATAATTACAACTTCATTATTCTAATTTTTCCGCTCTCTCTTCATTTCTTGGTTTCTCTTTCTCTTGTTTACTTTTCTCTTTAATAACTCTCTCTCATATCTCATCTCTTTAATAATGTAATCATACCTCAGACTAGTTGAAGACTTAAAAATCATCTTTATCTGATCAAAGTAAGTTTTTGCTTACTCTAAAAATTTGTTGTTCTCTTCTTTTCATTGAGATTTTGTCATTAATCTTGGTGAAGTCAGTTGAGAAAAGTGATAATCTCTACTTGATTAACCTTATACTGAAATTTGGTTATGTTTGAATAATTTACTTTAGGTCAATTTTGTGTAACATTAATTGAATCTACGAAGTTACTTAGAAATAAAACATTTCGGGTAAGAGAAACTATTTATGTATTTGATAGAACCTTATCATAGATAAACTAAATATGAAGTTGTTGTGGTCACATTATTTCAGTTTTATGCAAGGTTATGTGTTGTTGAAATGTTTTGAATGTTTGAATTTCAAATAAATAGAATGATCGTTTCTACGATAATTCTATATGAATGACATATGAGACAAATTGGTTCAGGTTATAGTTGTTTTGAAGCAAAATATTTAATATTAGACATAAAATGAAGCGAAAAACTTAACTTGAATTGATTGGAACACTTGCGGCAAATAAGACTCTCTTTATACGATAAATTAAAAATATGAGAGTTTTAGTCGCTCGACGAGCAAAATTTGTTGGGCAAACTATTTAAATAAAAACTTTCACTAGTTTGGTGTCAGACAAAATTCATTTAATTGAAAATCTGAGAGTTTTGTTCATTGGACGAGTCAATTTCCACTAATATTTTTTTATAAAAAACATTATTCACTAATTTTATCAATATTGTTATTATCGTAATTTATTTATTAATTGTGTGTATGATTAAAAACAAATTTTAAAATTGTATAAATAAAAGTAGAAAATTGACTTTTGAATGTTTTTAATATAGGATTTTTTTAACATTTTTTAGATTTACATATACTTAATATGTATTTTATTAATTAATTAATAATATATTTTTTAATTAAATAAAATAATAAATAATAACTTATCTATTTTTTTCTAATAAAAATTTAATTTTCACATTTTTAATTTTTCAATTGATTAGTTCTTAAAATAATTAATTTTCCAATTAGTTATTTTTAAATAATTATTTATTAATATAATTAGTTTTCTAAATTATTATTTTTAATATATTTATTTTTATAAAATATTATTTATCAATATAATCTCACATTTAATTTGTACAAAAAGAATACTAAAAATTGAGGAAAATCAATATGAGTCCTTTAAGAATCAACTTAGGTTATGTCTTATATTACAATTTTTAAAGAAAATTTTTTTTTTATTTTTTTTATTTTAAGAATGACATTGAACATCACTCATTTAAAATTTGTATTGTCCAGAAAAATTCAATCCAAAATATAAAAGCTTTATCAATCAAATTTTAAGCCTAGATTCTTTCATATCCTTACCGTACCTTAAATGGATATGTGTTATAGCTTAAGGGATCAAGACTTTTGAAGACAGTGACTCTTAGTCTTTAGTTCCTTCACCTAAATGAAAATATTGCATTACGGTGTATATGAGTTTTCATATTGAAATGAAATGTTCATGGTTTAGTCAACATACACATAGCTCATCTAGTAGCCAAAGGATACATACAAGGTTGAGATTGATTTCTCATACACTTTCTAACCAATAGTCAAATTTACTTCTCTAAATTTTTCCTTAGCTTAGTTGTTGTTTAAGGTTTAGGATTTAGGGTTTAGTGATTTAGTTAATTGTTTAGTTGTTGCAGATAAAAAAAAAAACTTAGTTGTTGTTACTAAAAAAAATTGGAACTTATATATTAATAATGTATTTTTAATTGATGAGAAGAAGGTATCCATGGATATCCCCACGATTATAAAATAATGATTCTATTTGTGGACTTAGATAAGTATCTAAATAAAAGTTTTGCAAGTTTTTCTCAACATTGATGCATTATGGTTTTACATAGTCTAAAAATGACTACTCTTTGGTTACTTACGGTTCTGGTCCTTCATTGATTATTTTATTGGTTTATGTAGATGACATAATAGTAAAATCTTGTTATTCTTATGTTAATCACATACAAATTACATTGAATTTATAAAGATCTTTGGTTATCTCAAATACTTCTTAAGGTTTGGAAATTGTCAAATTCATCAAGAATATTTATTTGAGAAAAAGAAAATATACTTTATCGTTACTTGCTGATATTGATTTTTCTTAGGTAGCAAACGAGTTATACTACACATAGATTCCAAATTAAAACTTAGCGTCAACAAGGATGACATTATTGAGGATCCCTCCTTATGTAGAAGATTAATTATAAAACTTATATACTTGACCATTTTTAAGTTAGACATCGCCTTTGTTGTTCACAAGCTAAGCCAGTAAATTAAGAATTTATCCACACATTTAACCACGGTTTTTCACTAATTACAATATCTGAAGTATACTCCAAGACAATGTTAGTTACATTAGATACCAATTTAGAAACTATTTTATAAATTTGTATTATAATAGAAGATATTTTAGATATCAATAACTTTTTCGTTTATAAAATAGTTTTTTTTTCTCAGCAATGAATAAATTGAATAAAAAAATGACACTTGATGGGTGTCCCAACCCTTATACATTAATGTTGTGTTTGTTTTCGGGTATCAGGAGGGATAAGGTGTTTTTTGTGTTTATTTCAGTGATTTTGAGGATGGGGGAGTGAATGAGGAAGAGGGTGAGAGTCTTTTTTCACTCTTCACACAAATGAAGAGATTTGAATTGATTCCATGTAAGATTTTTGCATTTTACCAAAATACCTTTGTGTATGCATTTTATTATAATATACAAAATTAAACATTACATAAATTTATTAAATAATTTAAAAAATATTTAATTATATTATTAATAACAATGTATAATTATAACTAATGAAAATAATAAATAAAATTATAATATCAACACAACATTTATATAAAATAACAAATGTATATACTAATAAATATTATTTTCATAAATTTTAAATTTATTTCAATTTAGCATAAAAATATTTTCTATTATATTTTCTAATTTTTTTATTAAAAAATACAAGTAATTATGGATATTATACATTAGAAAAATTTAATTAATTCAAATCTAAAAAATATCATAATTCATTATTCAAATATTTTTTAATAATAAGAATAAATCTGTAAACATATATTTTACATCTTTAAAATAATTTATAAATTCCCTCCCAACTATCACATCACTCACAAGTTTCAATAAACCATTATCACAAATTCACTTTATCATCTCTCAATCCAAACAATCTCAAATATCATCAGACATCCTTTCTAATCCTCACAAATTCACTCACGTCCTTCTCCACAAATCTTGTCCTCAATCCAGACACAATATAAAAATCCAAGGTCAACATCCTTCACTTCACACATTTAGCCAAAACCAAATTGTTAGTTTATAAAATAATATCAATTTAATAAAAAATCTTTACACGTGTAAGTTAATTGTGTGATTTACTTATATATACTATTTAAAAAATAATCGTATTGCAAGAAATATGTAACTTTAAGAAAAATATTTATCTTTAAATTAATAGTTAACTTAAACTTATATCTTATTAATCAAAATATTGACATAATCTCATACTAGAAAAAAAAACCAATATAAAAATCAAGTATTTTAATTCTTACCTATATTTGTTCGAACTAATCTTAAGTTGTATAACAGCGTAAAAAAAAAAAAAAACCCACAAAATCCCCCCTCCCTCGTCACGGTTCTTCTCCCAATTTCTTTCTCTCTCCATCTCTCCCAAGTTCTATTATCTTTCTTCTCTCTTAATTTTCTTTCTCAATCTTCATCTATTTTAGAATCTGATCGCACCACAGTGTAGCTGAGGAGTTAAGGAACAATTCTACCCGATCAGATTTTTAAACAAAGTAAGTTCATTTTTGCTCTAAAGGTCATTTGTTCTCTGTTTTTCCTTAGGATTTAGTCATCAATCTTGGTGGGGTCAGTTGAGAAGATTAATCCTCTCAACTTATTCTACTATATACTGAATTTTTGTTTTGTTTGGATAACTTGCATTAGGCCTATAAATCTTGAAGCTTATCCAGACTATGGGGAATCAAATTTTAGAAGTTGCTTGGAAAGCAAGTAATTAAGGTAAGGGAAGCTAAATTTAATTTTTTTAATAGCACCCTAGGCTAGAAGATTTGAATGTGGAAGAGACATGGTCCCAATATTCAATTTCTCTTGCATGGATGTTGTGTGTTTATATTTTGTGTTTTTGTTTATATATTATTTAAATTTAAATTTGTAAAGATATTATATTTTGATGGTTTAGTATTTAAATGTTATTTTTTTATGTTAAATAAGATTTTAAATATTGTGGATTGTGTTTTGGAATGATATTGTATGATGAAAATGCTATGGAATTAAATTCATACATTTTGAATAATGTATGGACGGATGTTTGTATGTGTATTAAGTATTGATGCCTATGTGGTAACAGAGATCTCCAAGCTTCACTGATGATCTAAGTCACATAGACTAAGATATCAGGTGGTGAGAAGCTAATGGAGGACTTCATGCACGCCGTGACATATGAGATGCACGACTTGAGTTGTATTGAACTTACCCTGATCCTTTCTGTTGAATTCGCTGGTAATCTTTGGATCATGTGTTAGTCTCTGGTAGAACTTACTTAATACGGGTCTTCTGGAAGACGTTGTTTGTTGAATATCTTGGATGTGTAGATGCATGTGAGATCTATGTGATTGTTTTATTATTGGGATTTGAAAAATATTGAATAATTGAGGAATTGATCATGTAATTTGGTTTTCTCATTTGATTTAATTGTGTATATTCTAAAACTTTTTTTCATTAACTTACCGTTGTTTTTCTTATTGTGTTTGAATTGCGATGACTGTACTATGTACAGGAGCAGATGATCATACAGGCACAAGAGAGCCTTAAAGGTTTTAGAGTTTTATTTTGAGCTATGGATATGTAAATATTTGTATTTTTATAAGTCATAATTTTGTAATAGAAATATTTTTAAAAACCCTAAGTTTGAATAGAAATATGTAGAACGTGTATTTAAATAGTTAGATGTATTTTCGGAGTGTTACAAGTTGTGTTTTATAAAGCTTTAAAAATATTTTTAAAACATAATCAAACAGTTTTTTTTTGTCACTTATCCTCTTTTTCTATCTTTCTATCTCCTTATGTATAAAGTTATTTTATGTTAATATAAAATAATTTTACGTCTTATTTATATACATCAAAATTAAGATATAATATCATTTTCAAATATGTTAAAATATAAATTATGAAGTCATCATTTAACTTTTAAAATTTGACATAAATAGTTATTACAATACAAAATTTAATTACTTTGATAAAAAAAAACATTATTCGTATAAAAATAACATTAAAATATTTAATAAAAAGTTCCATTAAATGTACATTTTTCAGTTCTTAACTATCACGAGTATAGGATTAATTCTTTAAGTCATCCTCATAAATTCCAGTGTTTTTTAATAAATAAGCACTAATATTTGATTCAAAACTGAATCATATATTTTTTAAATAAATTATTTAGTGTCAGAAAACATTTATACATACAATATTTAGGTCTGGCTTCTAGTTTTAAGAAGAAAAAATAGGGTTGAAATGCTGTTATTATATATATATATATATATATATATATATATATGTAAACACTGTTTTGGACATAAAAACATGGCAGTTACGTTCCTTAATTTGACTCTAGAATGAAGACAAGATAAATCTTAATCAACATAAGTGACATATTATGACTTTCTCAATTGTTTATCAAATGTGTACAATAATTGACTGAGACGATCTAAATTATATTCTCATCGTATATTTCTTGAAATATCACTGTACGTGTAAAATAATTAATTTAAATTTTTTTCAGTTTAATTAGCAATTTTAAATATATACATTTAAAATTTATATTATTGTTATTGCATGTAAAAAATAGTTCAACAGACATGTTAAATGAACTCACACACCTGTCATATTTAAAAGTTACTAAACCAGTACATATAAGCATTGAATCACCTAAAGTTATATTTGAAATTTCAATAAATTAATACTAATCACATAAATAGTAAGCTTTAAAAATCACATAATATTTAAATACTTTTTTATGGTATAAACACAGGAAAAGAGTTTTACAACAAAACATAATTTATCATATGCTCCTATATAAGCTATTTTTAACTTTATTATAAAATGCTCTATAAATAACTTTAAAATAGCTTAAGATTTATACATAAAATAACTTTATTCGTTTTTTATTATAAAATCATAAGAACTTATTTGATAAACCCTTATCAAACTGCTAAAAATCACCGTTAAAAATCGTTTAAAGTTTTCTACATTTTTATACAGAAATTAAAACAATCAGCAGTTAAAATAAATCTAAAATACGCTTAAAATCAAATTATTTGAATAGCTTCTCACAAACTCAATTATTTTGCTTACGGTGATTGTTTCTATCATTGTAATAAAAAAAATAAACAACTTCTTATTTAAATATGTTATATTGGTTCTTTTGATAAATTTACTTTATCGTTTCCATCATAAAATAAATAATTATAATTAAAGAAAAAAATTACAAATTTAAATGTAAATATGTTTTTCAAATAATAAAATTAAATAAGACTTATAAAAAATGTATTTATAAATACTATTTTTTAGTTGAGTTCAGCATTAGGAAATGAATTGAACTAATATCAACCTTCTTAGTCAGTATTAAATTAAGTATAAATTAAAAAATATAACTTATTTTTTTAAAAAATATTTTTTTATACAAATGACATAATGTTTCAAAACATATCATAAAAATGATAAATATTAATTTGTAAAAATAATTTTATATTAAATATGTAAATATTTTTTATAATCTACTTTTTTATCGGTCCTTATAAAAAATTCTTCTTTTTTGTTTCAGTAATTCAATGTTTACGGTTTTAATTTTTAGATATTGTTTTTAAATGATTATATATACAAGAAATATTACGTCGTTATGACACTGTTTTACTTGTTTGAACGGATTTACCTCTATTTCTACCGATTTATGTATAGCAATTGCCTTTTACGTGTAGAATTTACTCAGTGCAAAACATGTTTGGGAAGAAAATAAGTTATAAAGGCCGATGGAGTACCTGATTAAAACATGAATAAAAAAAACTTAAATAATATGGTTCCAACTAATAAAACGTTTTGGAAGCCGGTATAATAGAGGGAGTATTAATATTGAGTCTATTGGAAAAATTAGAACTAATTCTTTTATAGATATTTATTTTCCTTATGTTTTTCTCTTCTTTCTTTTTCTATTCTTTACAAGTTCTCTTTATATAAATAATGAGAGGAAAACTTTTTTATAAAGAGATAATGAATAATTAATGTTTGTCATATCTTCAAGATACATTGAAATTACTGTCTTCAACTTTTAAGATTAGACTTCATAGTCATCAAGAGATATTGTATTTCATCGGGATGAGATTGAGTGTTATCCTTACAGAGTAAGAGAAACAAAATTGTAATCCTACTTTCATAGTTAAGACATTTTCTGAACTAAGTCCTGAGTTTTTATTTTTCAAGCTGAGAAAGTTTTTCCACGTTAAAAATTATTGGTGTCATTATTCTATTTTGTTCAATTTTCTACTATCTCCATTTTGTATCTACATCAAAAAAGGAGAATTGGTTTTGATTTTTCCAAAAATTTTAAGGTCATTTTTTAATATATTATCAAAATTATTTAAAATTTATTCTATACTAAAGTTTATTTGATTTATCAAATTATTTACTCTCAAAAGCTATTTGACAGTTCATAAATATAATCACACGAGTTAACAAGTGTTGATGGAAGAGAATACGAATTAACAAGTGATATAAGAAAATGTATTAAAGATTTCAAATAAATTATATAAGACAGTATATAAGTAGATGTTTTATTAACAACAAATTTTATAATACGTACCGACTTAAGTTTAGAGATTTATTAAGATGTAGCACTATTAGGACAAGAAAAAGCATGCAGGCATTCCGAAACCACAGTTAGTGACTTGTATATACAAGTCAATGTCAACCAACCTGCAAAAGAAACATTCTCAGATTTCCTACCACTAAAAAGTAAAATTCTATCCAAAATGAGAAAAAGTGTGCTGGCTAATCCATTACTGCACAACTCAAACTCTCCAGTATTTAATCAAATGCAGTAGCTTCTGGTTCAGTCTTTGATAAAGTATATTTCATCCCAGAATAGAAAAAAAAAGAAAAAAGAAGGGAGTAAACATCTATGTTCATAATTTATTTACGTGTTTGTGCTGAATTTTACTCAGCATATCTTAATTAATTACATCAATAATCCAAGAAAAAAAAACTAAAGTAGCTGGTTATAGAAAAATCACCAATTGTTTAATTGGTGGTGTCGCTATTATCAGCAGGAGACGCAGATGCAGATGCACTTTTGGGGGTGGAAAACGGCAAAGACGACGGCGGTAGAAACATCAAACTTTTCGTCTGTGTATTATTCGCGGGCGTTTTGTTCAAGAAGCTCGTTGCACAACCATTGACTTTCGAAGTTGAACAAGGCAAGGTAGAAGAGGAATTATTAGACGCGGGAAACACCTCACCCCACTTCATTTTCTGACCCAAACTTGGACTTTCTCCAACACTATTACCACCTTGATTTCCTCGAACACCACCACCAATAAACGAAGTGAGCGCTGCTGCCAAAGCTGATTGAAAAGTAGGGTCTGCTGTGATCACTTTCGTTGCTGCAGATATAGTATCAGCTGGTACACCACCTTGAGGAACGCTTGGAATATTGCTGTTGTTCTTTTGCATGTAGGATTGGTATATATTTTCCACTTGTTGTCTCCCAAAGTTTACATTACCAAGTATGTTCCTGGTATTATATGGTGGTTGAATAGTATTATTATTGTTAAGGAAGCCGTTGCTCCACGACAATGCATTGATTTCTGAGGAACTACTGAAGCTTAGGCTTGAGGAAGAGGGGTATCTGGGTTGGTTGTAGTTTGAAGAGAATCTAACGAAGGGGGATGAGGAGGAAGAAGATGGGTGTGAAGTGAGGTCGAGAGTGATGGTTGGATGTGAAGGTGAAGATGACAGTGCAGGGTTGGACAGGTATAATTGCCTTGGTTTTGAACCATCTGATAGATAGAAGTTGAGGCCGTGGAGATTCGTAGCAGAAGTGGCTGCTGTTGTTGAAGGTGTTGAGGCAGAGTGAGAGGTTGATGAACCAGAAAGAAGCATGGATGCTGCTGCGGAAGTTGTGGATGCCATGGCAGTAGCTGAAGGTGGAAGTGTGTGGTTGTGGGTCCCTTCATACGTGGTAATTAGAATGGACATGTCATCAACGCATCTTTGCACCTGAAATATGCACATCATGAGTTGCATTTTAGTCGTAGTATTTCTATAAATTATCACAAAAGAATTTCAAATTTGTGATACAATTTTCATATTTAATTTTTTTTTCTTGTATCTTTTCAATCTTCCTTAATATATATATATATATATATCTATATATATATATATATATATATATATATATATAGATACCTGTTTTCTCACAGGGCATGATGGTGCAATGGTGCAACGATAGTAAGCTCGAGGGCAAGGATTTCCCTTTGCGATCTTCTGTCCATATTTCCTCCACTGGCATCCATCATTCATCTGTTTCAATAGTATAGCAAAGCGTGAACAAATGGCTCTCTATATTGAAACTCTTCAATACTATAGAGTTCTCTCTCTCCTATTTACATGTTTGTGCAAAGTGTTTTGTCTCATGCATAATTAGAGGGCGTGAAAATATGTTTTCTCATGACCAAAGAGGCTAAATAGAATGAAGTGAGAGAATAGAGTTTCACTGTTGGAGTGTCGCATCTTGCTCTAACGCAAACTCGTGGCTTCTTCATAGGGTTTTGCTGAGCAACTTCATCCTCCGTGTCCCTGATTGTCTTCTGTATCTCCTTACTCGGAGGCCAAGTTTCCCCAGCTTCTTCCTTTGGAACTTCAGAACTGTTTTCTGGGCTTGGATTAGGCAAAGCTTCAGTTGTGCTTCCTGACTTTGATTTGCACAGTCCAAGAGTCAAGTCTTCGTTAAACCCTTCATCATCCTTCAATTTTTTACAAACTTTTATTTTCTCATCGTTTCTTTGATTGTTAGGA
The DNA here is from genome assembly GCA_013389735.1 of Phaseolus lunatus. Taxonomy (NCBI): domain Eukaryota; kingdom Viridiplantae; phylum Streptophyta; class Magnoliopsida; order Fabales; family Fabaceae; genus Phaseolus; species Phaseolus lunatus. Next base: position 31,643,401 of record CM023859.1, read on the forward strand.
ACTCTTCCTAGGCTGAGAGAAACCAGATCCGATTCCTCTAATGTGTCTTCTTGGTTATCATTTCCTTTATTCCTTTTTGTCCCTTGCTTGAGTACGTCTTGAAATTGCATTTCTAGTGTCCGATACTCATTCATTATTTTGTTCAAAGACCTCTTTAACCGCTGATTTTCTTCTCTCACCGCACCCATTTCAGCTTTCGTGCTCTCAAGCTGATCATCAACCTAGAACCACACAAAGAAACATATATATCAGTACTATTTGTTCTTATACTTACTTCCTGAACCGTGGAAATGAGAACATAGAATAAAATAAGAACTCATTGCATCATTATAGATTCAACCTCTTCCTTTTTGTCTGCGGATGTGCTAGGTCCAGCTTCCTGTTTGGATCTTTCCGTATTAGCTGCGGGTGCTTCCTATAGCACACAACCAATAATCATCACATTAACTGACAGTGTTTAGATATAAACAAGGTTATGTCATATATTCCAATGATTCAAGAATGTTAAACAATGTTCTTAAAGATAAACAACTACCTTGTTTTTACATGATATATGAAATTTTTGGGGGAAACTTGTGATTACAGGCATTATTAAGAAGGACAAAGGAAAAAGAGAATTCTTATGTAGAATGGAACGAACATATTTGTATTGAATGAAGAAGTATATGCCTTTAAGAAACTCGTCTAGAATCTTTCCCGTTCTTATTTGGCCCGGTTAGAATATATTGGTTTTAACTTGCACGTGCTCGATGAATTATATCATGTTGAAAATATCATTAATTTTCTTTTCAGGCACATGCGTTGGTCAACTCTTACCAGAGCTCATTAATTATTGAAATAACCCTTTTAGTAATGTTTGCCAAAAGATAAAACGTTTTTAACAATTATTGCAAAGGCCATGCATGATTAGACATTTGCATCAATTTCTCAACGGAATTTTTTTAGCTTTTGGTTTAAGATTTCTTTAGAAAGAAGAAAAAAAATGGTTTAAGATTTTCTGTACAAACTCATTCAAAAGGTGCTACTTCTTGATTAATGTGCACCGAATAGGATAATTTTTTTTAAGGGAGTAAAGCTCTTTCACTTTATTTATTTTTGTTCAGAAAATTCGTATTAAAAATATTGTTTATATATCGGAAATTAGTTTCCTTACAACTTAAACTAATAGACGTTAATATTGACGGGGTTTCTTTTGAATATAAATCTTATCTTGGAGTTGACTAGTTCAATTACTTTGATGTACTATTGTTCAAGTTGTAGATATACACACAATTTTCATTTCTTTATCGTTATAACAGATAAATCATTAAGGTACTATGAGTTACACATATATCTTTATATATTGATATCTATTATGGATTTTACCAAACAAAATCCACAAAGATTAATTGGTTGTCATTTTAGGACGATGATACGACAAAAAAAGAGAATCCAAAACTGTTTTCGGGAAAACCTATGCCATGATAATCGAATTGAAAAGAACTTCCAGAAACCGACCAAAAGAAATTCAACACTGTATGTTTCGATTCTGGAAAATTATAAGGAGGGGGAGCTTAAGAAGGAATCAACATTAAAATATCAAAGTATCCAGCAATCAGCTATGCTTCTTTAAACAAGATCATTCTCTATAACTTGCTGGAATGGATGAAAAACTTGAAGGATTTCTAGAATAAAAAACTCCTACATAAACTAACACAAATGAGATGCATGCTTATAAGAAACAAAAATATTAATTATAGTCATAGAAAAGATAAAAATGATGGTCCTTAAATAGATGGATATTAATTAGGAAGAGAATAAAAATCTTCACCTGGACAATAATCTCTTGTTTACGAGGAGCATCTTCAGCATCACCAACAGTATAGTCATCACTGCTCTTTTCTTCCTTGAGTCCACTTCCTCCGTCACCAGATCTCTCCGAAGCAAGCTCCATATGTGGAAATTTTCTTTCTTCGTAAGCCCTTGTTCCTTCCTGATCTGGTTTCTTCTTCTGGGTCCTCGAGCAAAGCCCTTCCTTTTATATTAACATAAACACTGGAGAAAAAAGGGCCTGTATGAAGTATTTGACACATGAAAAAAAATGACTAATTAAAACCAAAAAAAGAAAGAAAATTAGTGATTGGTGCCACCTTTGAAGTTTCGTACGTTTTGTAAAGTCACATGGCCCAAATGTCGACAACAACGGTTTTCAGGTCAAACTTTTGCCACCACCAGTGACCGGAGCCTCCCTTAATTTCCTATGATATATATATTATTTTAATTAATTAATTTCGTGGTCTTCTCTTCGAGTCAAGCATTTTAATCTAATGCGACTTCCTTGCCTTTGGCGTATATGCACAAGTAAATATATAATAATATAAGATTTGAAGATATTTTTTTCTCATTCATTTTCTTGAACGAAAGTTATAGGAGTGAAAAAAAAGATGTGTGAATTTTAGTGTAAAATAGATTTGGGTGTAGGTATTACAATAATTCACTGTCCCGATTTTGTGATGGACCCAACTACAGATATATAGGAAAAAGAAAATTCAGAACTGGGACAAGGCGAGGGTCAAAGTAGGGTTGTGAGAATATTCTTCATTGCTTCATGCTGATGGAGTGATGACAATACCTTCATACTCCGGTTTTAATCTTTTAACAACTTGTTCGTGGGCATGAATTAGCCATATTCACTGACGTAAGAACTCCAAAAGTAAAGAAATGGTGAATGAACAATCACGGGAACCGGAGATTTGTTTGAACAATACATTGTGTAATATTCAAAACTTTCACCTCCTGTTTTTTTTGTCGTGTACACAATATAACAAGAATGTCTACTTGGTTAATGTTGCAAAGGTATTAATTATTTTTCTGTTAACCTTTTCAATCAAAAGTTTGCTATTTTTCTTAAATATTGAGTTAAAGTTTTATAGATAATTTGATATGTTTAATAGTTTCCCATCACTTAATGATATTTTTCAAATATAATTTTAAGTTTTAAATGAACAATATTTTAAATATATTGATTTACAAGTTTAAATGTAAATATTATTTGAATTCATTTTTATTTTAATTAAAAATATTTATATAACTTAAAATCGTGATAAAATTTTAAACTTAAAAGTGGATAATATGTTGGAGGTTATTTATAATTTTAAATGTGAGTACTATTTGAATTATTTTTATTTGAATGAAAAATATTTATATTAACTGAATATGATATTATATAAATAATAACTAATTAAATTGGATACTATGGATGATATATGAATAAATATGAACATATTTGACATTCTCCTTTTTAATTTATTAAAACATTCTTAATGTAATGTATTCACTTGCTTCATTATTTGATATTTACCAACTTCACTCACATTCTTAAATATTTTTCTTCTATTACACATATTTTAATAAAGAGAAACCTCAATTTTATTAAATTAAATTTTTTATTTTTTATTTTTATCAACTCATAATCTTTGACTCTCAATTTTTAAATATTAAATCGTGTAAAACCTATAGTTTATTATATAAGCTGCAAAATTTGTTTTCACTTTTATCTTTAGTTCTTTCTTACTTTTGCTTTATTTAAAAACTCTTATTCATTACACAGTTTTCATTCTCCTCTTTATGGTTCAATATCCACAAGTTCATTCATCCTCAAACTATTTTTCCTCTCAACATTTGTAAAAATAAAAATAAATATTATAGTTATTGTAAAATTTTAATTATATTCTTTTGGCATTATTTCCTTTTGCTGATTATTTAATTAATATTTAAGATAATATGAAGGTATATATATATATATATATATATATATATATATATATATATATATATAAATGATATTGATAAAAGGAGAAAAAAATATCTGAACTTGGTTAATTTTGAAGAAGATTAAATTACCAATATACTTCATACCGACAAACAATTTTATGCACAGACATAGAAAATTCATAAGTATTATTGGTTCACTAAATTATCGCTAAGTATAATATAGCATACTGTTAAATTGATAAATATAATATTAGTATACAAATTTAGTATAAAATCTGTAGCAAGTAAAACAAGTTTACAACTTACAATTTTTTAGTATACATATTAAAATTGTTTATGGTGACACTGCTGACCATATTAAAAGTATCTATGGTCATGAGGTTTAAATTATTGCGCAACTGCATCGTGATGCACTGGGGATAATACTTTTCTATGGTAAGGATCACTCTTAGCTTTTTTAGTGTTTAAGCTTTTTAATTACACCATATACATGGTAAGGTGAAAGCCTAAAATTACGAGCCTTAGATTAAAATAATACTTTAAAAACTTCAAAGATGTATGAAAAATCATCTAAAAATAGATAAAGATATTGTTTTTCATATCTCAGCCAAAAAACTTTCAATTTATCAGTATCCATCTCTATTTAAACTTTCATATCTACGAGCCCCCCACTACGCCCAGTTTTTCGGGTCACTCTTTACTATTTTAAGCATTAGAAGAAAGCCTTACACACACACACTTTTATCCAAATTTTTAAGATATTTCCTAATTTATATTGAGATTAACTTTTTTGAATGTTTACAATAATTCCCCGTATACTAGGTATAGTTTTTGTTTTTTGTGATAAATTATTTTAAAGAATAAAAATATTGTTTTAGAGTAAAAAAGTGAGAAAAGAAATATATATAACAGAAAATATGTTGAAAGTTGAGGAAAACAAAGTTAGTGTGTGAGTTAATGATAGATTTATTAGAAAGAGAGTTAAGGTTATATATAAGGTAATCCAGTGAGAGGAAATATAAAATCCAAGTTGTAAAAGTATGGAAGAAACGATGAGGCATATAAAATGGTCAATGGAAAAGACCAAAGAGAGTATAATAATATTAGTCAACTAATGGGCATGTAGATTAATTGATTAACGTATTAAGCATTACGTATTTAATGTGGATCGCGTATTTGTTTAATGACAAGTAGTTAATAGTATAGTATGAATTTGCGTCAGCGCAGCCATAGAAAATGAGGGAGGCAAGTTAGGTTGGCAGATGACAGATATAAAATAGTGTTGAAGTTTCGTGGTCGTATATTTTGTGTATCTGTATCAATAATTTAATACTGCATACTAATTAACCACTTGTATAGTTTTTGTATAGTTGTATTCTACACTTGGTACCGTACTTCTGAGTGTATGTGATTTTTATAGACAACTACTTTTTCTGTTTCTGTTTAAATGACAGATAGCCTACGGGTTATCCCTCCCTCATGCAGCTTAAGAGAGATCATTCAATCATTAACCATTCATAATTTTCTTCCAAAACTTTTTAGTCTACATATCTCACTCATCATTCATCAAATATATTCTTAAGCTGTTATGATAGTCATAGTTTTTATAAATTTAACAATTTTTTTTAACACAAAATATTAATATAATAACAATATATAATATTACTTAAAATTCAATATTAACTCGATAATTTATCTTAATTTTAATTCAGTTAGAAATACAATTCTATAAATATCACATCAATAAAAAAAATATTAAATAATTATTATTACTCCCATCTATCTCATACATAACTTTAACTTAGATATTGAAATAGGTTTTACAAATACTCTATCTATTTACCAATGAAAATTGAAAATCGATATCAGCAGTTGAATTTGAATTAGTATTAGCTTAAAAAAAATCCATGAAGGACATTTCGGAAAAGAACACCTAGATTTATTTTAAGTTAATCACATTTAATTTCTTTTACCGTATATATCGTAATGGATATATTAGTTTTGGATATATTATTGTGTTATATATTTTGAGATACGATTTTGTCATTAATAATCATATCCATCGTAAGTAAAAAAAAAAATCATGAAAAACACTTATAATATATGTTAACACATGCGTTTGCATGCAGCTGATGTTTTGAAATATGAGTGCCTAGGATAACAAGTGGCACTATAATCAATACATTTTAAGATAAGAAAGTAGTTCAACTAAAAATCAAGTAGTTCATGCAACAGCAAATTCGCACATAGACTTTAAAAGAAAATTTAAAATTATAAGTAAGAGGTTTCATTCTTAATTTCAAATGCAAATTAATCCCATCTAATTACAATGCGTATGTTCGATTTAACAAAAACAAAATACAATGTCATTCAACATAGCACTTATAAATTTAATTATTTATTAAGAGAATTCATTTTTATAAAAAAAATTAAAATATTTTATGATAAAATGTATTATTTAAATAAAAAAATTTAAAAATTAAAATTTTAAGAATTTATAAAAATATTTAATACTTAAAATTTGTAAATTTTAAATACCATCTAAAGTATTCATATTCTTTCCTCTCTCAAATTTATGTTTCTGTTTTTCTATATTCTCTTTTACTCAATTTCGATTGAAATATTTTATAGAATTTGTCAACTTTGTTAGGGTTGAAACATTATAATTTTTTTTTTAACTTATATTAGTAGAGGTTTCTTTTAGGTCAGATTTGACTATAATTACTTTTTAGTCGTCATCTTTAAGGATTAGTTTCTTGTGAATATCAACAAATGTTATTTTTATGTGATATTAGTTGGATTTTTTGTTGTTGATGCCAAATACAATTTGTTTGGTTATCACCAATCATTAAATAGTTACCCAAACCAAATATAAAGATCAAACACTCTTCGATTGATTTAGTTTAAATTTAATATAAAATTAGACTAAACCAATATTTTGTGTTTTCTTTCGAATCAATATATTTGTGATTATTTTCATTATAAATTGGAAAAATGCACAAAAAATATTAAACATTTTGTAATGAAAATTGTCAAATAAAGAGACATGTTAGTGAAATATTTTTGTATGATTGATTTCATATTTGTAGTTTTAACTTTCTTTCATATTTATAAACAAAATATACCATCTTAGAGTTAAAAATTATAATAAAATTTGTTAACTTGTTTTCATACCTATAAATATATTGTAGGTAAAATACAATCAAACTACCAAATAACCTGAAACACACTAATGTATGTTTTGAACCTTCAAGAAACATACTCATATTAACTATTATTATTTTTAATTAAGATATATAATAGTTATTTTTTTATGTCAATATGATGGAAATATTTTTTTATGTCTGTGTAATAGGGGTATTATTTTTTGCATGATAGTTTTTTATTTGATAATATATAATTGAAATTATCTACTCAAAAACAAGAGATTAAACAATAATAAAAGTAATTTAAATTTTCTAAAATTTGTAAACTTTTCTATACGCGTGGATGGTTATGGTTTCAAATAATAATAATAATAATCTATACATTACAAAAAAACTTTGTGTTGTAAATACAGACAAAAAAAAATACACCCAAAATGTTATTTACACGCCTGCGCGTATAAAGACTTAAATAAATAAATAAAATACAAATATTGTGAAAAATGAATTCAGTACATAGGTATTAAATAATATCTTCAATTATCAATTCGAAGAAATGAATATATGATAGTCAGTAATCAAATAATTTATAATTTATTGTTTTTATATCTATAAATCTAATATAGATATATTGGATTTTAAATATATTGTTAATTAAAATATTTAGAATAAATTTTTATTATTTAAATGTAAGAACAGTATTAGAATATTAATTATAATTTTAAAAAAAAGTAACGAAATAAATAAATAAATAATGATGATTATCTCAATGAGAATTATATATACTTTAATTTGTAAAAATTAAATTAAAGAAATAGGTTTTAGTAAATTATATACAATTTAAATAAAAGTAATAATAAAATTTCCATTTGAATGTGAAATTTATTTTATTCTAATATTATCTAATGTGTTAAACACGATACGAGATAACATAATAATGTTTTTTGGTTTAATGTTTATGTTTAACAAATATTTTAGAACAAAACAATATAAGGAACTGTCATTAAATAATAGTAGTTTCCTCTCACAATTATTGCTTTTCTAAAGGAAAAATAAAAAGTAAGTGTTTCAATCCTTCATCTTTTTACTAATAATGTTACCAAATTATGGTTGTTGTAAATATTTTACAACCATAAATAGTTGTCCAATTTTAGCGTGATGATTTATATTAATGACTTGTGGATCTATCGTCTTCCAAAAAAAATTATCACCCAAATTACATGGGGTCTTATGGTAGAACAATCTTTTCATTGCCTTCCTACAATGTCTATGGTTGTTTACTAATACGTTTATATGATGTTTGTGATGTATTTAATAGAGAATAAATATGATTAATTATAAGTATTAGTTAATTATTTAAAATAGTTTTAAAATTGATAACTTCTTTATATTTTGTAATTCCTTTTCTAGAATCAGCGTGATTGATTATAATGGTTAAATTAATTAATATGAAAAGTTATATACGGAGCAGGTACGGGTAAATATAAATTTAAAGGAAATTTAAAAAAAAAATTAGAGCTACTAAAAATATTAGGAGTTTTATATATATAAATAAAGATGATAATATAATACTAAAAATATACAATAAGTATATATTACTTTTTATATGTCAGATTTTGTTTTGATTATTAAAAAAAACAAATTAAATTGATAACTAAATTATCAATTTTTGGATTGAGTCAGTAAACAATAAAATTACATTTTTTTAAAACTATAGAAGTTAATATATATATATATATATATATATATATATATATATATATATATATATATATATATATATATATATAAGTAAGAGAGAAGGTTTTGTAAAGAAGGCTTATATTCAGAATAACCACTTAACTTTTATTTAAAGTGACTTTGAGATTATTTTTCAAAATTTCTGGAACTGGATATTGTAATAATGTGTATAATACTTTTTGGAATGCGTTTTTAAAATAAAATTTTCAGAACAAGTTTTTTTTTCATGTGTTTTATAAATAAATTTTTTAAATGAATTTTTTTTATTTTCTTTTTTTATCTAAAATCGTCGTTATAAACAAATAATTTATAATGATATTATAATAACAACAGTTGAGAAATTGTCTTTATATAATTTTGTAATCGTCGTAAATATTTTGTATCTTCTTATAGAGTATCAACATTGGTGATGAAAAAGTGATGGAGGAGTGGATATGGGGTAATTCATTAATTTGATCGAATTGTGGGTACAGGTTGAAAAAGGGGAGAGTGGAGGAAGAAAAAGTCTTTAAAAAAGAGGGTAGGATCCAATTGCTTTATAAAGCATAGTTAATCATACTAAACCTCCTTTCTCCTGCTTATTCTGTTTTGGTTTCTATTTCTACTTTATTTCTCTTCATATCTCTTCTCAACTAAACAACACTCATTTTCTTTTATTTTTAACCTTTATTTATTTGCTTTATTTTTTTTCCCTCTCTATTATATTAAATGTAACAATAATAACACAAAATTCGACAACCGATTTAATATGCAGCATGTTTTTGTGAATTGGAAAATCAATTATGTTTATGAAAAAAATATTAAATATTTATGCAAAAAATTTTCAGTGAAGCATATTAAAAATGTTCAAATAACGTGAACTGGTTGATAGTGCTAGTTAAGAACTTCGGTTTTTGTCATTTCACGTCAATGAAATATTAATTTAAGAAAAACTATATCTTAATTTTTCATCAACGAAGCTAGTAACAAATATTGAATAATATTCTAATTGTGATTGAAATATTCTCTTATCTTTATAGTAGATACATCATCTTTATACTAATATCATGACTAAGGAGAAATAATATATTCCTAATTGGACTCTATATGAGTATAGTCTTTTCACTATTAAATCATCTATGACTTTTTTTTTGGATCCAGAAGTTCTTTGTGGTTGAGGTAAAATCATTTGGTCTTCATATATTCCTTCTTCCAAAACTTTAGTACTTTGGAAAGTTTTTTATGTGTGACTTCCTACATATAATCATATTCAGAATAGAGATTTGTATATATGTTTTATGTGTTCGCTTTGTGAAAAACATGAATAATCTATTCAAAACTTTTTTTTTTGAATGTTCTACTGCTTTACATATTTGGAGTTGGGTTCGACAGATTTTTATTGATTCTTATTTCTCTAATAAGGATTATCTTCTTTTTTTTTATTAAGAGTGATGGTAGTCACTTGGTTAAATTGATTAAGCTTGCTGTGATCACTTTTTCTACTTTGATGACATGACGTATGAGAAATTATGCTAGATTCAGTGATAGTAGTCATTTGGTTAAATTGATTAAGCTTAATGAGATCACTTTTTCTATTTGGATGATATGGCGTATGAGAAATTATGCTATATTTCAGGATAAGATTGATATTTCTTGGACTATTTTGGTCATTACAGATTTCACGTGTCTAATGGGAATTTCGTCTAAAGCTTTAATGAAAAATGATATGATGAATTTCAACGTGATTAATTTGTTTTTGTATTAATATTCATAGTGGTAAAGTTTTTTTTTTGTCATCTTCCTGTTAGATGGGAGTGTCCTTCACCAGGTTCAATTAAAATTAACACTGATGGTGCGATTAAGGGTTATTTTGGTCTTGTTACTTGTGAAGATATTTTGTGTAAGAATATGAGGGAGTTTATTGGTGGTTTTTATGTGTTTATTGTCATTTAAAATGCTTTGGTTGCTGGGTTTTGTAGAGTTATATATGCCATGGAGAAAGTTCAAAATACAGGTCTTACTAATGTATGACTTGAATGTAGAATATTTGTTTTAATTACTGTGGAAAAATAAAATTTATGGTTATTCATATTTTTCTTGAATGAAATTATGATTTATTCACAGAGATTCATTTCATTTGTATAATAAACTTCCATCTAGTATATTTTTAAAGTTTTTTATAAATAGGTATAGACTATCTATATATTACTCTGATTAACATATGAGTTTTGATATAATTGTCCCATACTTTTTTGTATTTTTTTTTTAATAATATATGATAACAGATGATTGTTATTACTCGGAGGGTTAGTATAATTGAGATGTCAAGTTATATAGTAATATTTAACATGATAGTTTTATAAAAAAATAAAAGAAACATTGAATAATATTTATGATGTTATAACTTGTGGTTTAACTTCTATATTTTTAGCACGAAAATCAAGATAAACTTATAATATCTTCTGTGTAAAAGTCAAACTCTCTTTAATCTTTTTATGTAGGTTTATATTAAATTAATATTTTTAGTTATGAGTAACTTCTATTAGTATATATTTTATATCCTTTCATAAAGATCAATAAAACCAAATTGAAAGTTAGTTATTAATAAAATATTATTTTAATACGTGTATGTATTCTTGAGTTATTTAAATTTAAAAATAATTTTTAAACTTTAAATATAGTGATTTATAGGTTGAATTTATACTTTATAAAGAATTAATGTATATAAGACCATATTAAAATAATATTTCATTTATAAGTAACTTCTATTAGAGTTAAGTTTAAGAGTGGAAGATGGTTATAAATAAAAGTATTATTTTAACTTGAGATCCTATAATGCTTAAATTTAAAAATAGTTATTTATAAACAGAAGAAAATTGATCAACTTTTTTCAGTTCATACATAACTCATTGACCGAACTTAGATCAAAATAATATTTTTATTCTTAAAGCAATTTCTATTAGAAATGTTTTTACGTTGGGTAGGATTTACCATATCATATCATTTTAAAAAATATTTTGCAAGTTTTGCTTTTATTACCTTTTTTATTTTTATTTATATTTTTTACAATGTTTTAAAAATAATTTAATTAAAAAATTTAACACCAAAAATCTTATATAAGACCCGATCTTACAATTTAATACTCTCATTAATTTGTATCTCAACAATATCTATTGTATTTTTATTGTGTTAAAATTTAATATTTATTTTTATATTAATTTTAATTCTATATATATTATTTTATTTTATTTATATATATATATATATATATATAATTAAATGAAAGATATCGAAAACATAACATAAAATACAAATTGACTCGAAATTGAAGAAACAAAAGTATAACAATACCATAGAATAGTAAAACATACAATATATTTAGTGAATCAGTCATTTATATTTTATTTTTTATCGTCAAATATGTAAAAATTACAATTTAAAAAAATATAATTAAAAACAAAAATAAGAACATAAAATACATATAATTTGTTATAGATTAACACGTTTCTATGAAATTAATATTTTTTTATAAGATATTGTTATCTGAGATGTTTTAAACGAATTATTTATTCTGCTCTCTCAAGAAAATAAAATACGCTAAAAAAAAGTATTTATTGAACGAAAAAAAGTTATTTTAGGGAAAAGAAAAGAAGAAAGCGCGAGTCTTTCCAAATCTGTTACCGGACGGATGAGATCTCCACGTGTACTCACCTGTAGCTGCTGAACACGTGGGGTTTTCTTATTTCTTGTTTTTTCATATTCTTGCACGCATATAATAGAAGATAGCATCACTCGAACTTTACACACTAAACTGAAAGCGAGTGATCGTTGTAGGAAGAAAACCGATCGATCAAAATGTTGAAGGTTTTGGTTAGTAGAGCAGCTAGGGTTTCACGCAATCACAATGCCTTTGCTGCTTTCAGTTTCTCTAGGTATCTCCTTCTACTTTCCCCTGGAATTCACCATGGATCCGAGTTTGTTCAATTGCGGATCCTCGTTTAGTTTCTGAGATTTAACCATTTCAAGCGTTAATCGATTCGATACTCAGCCTGTTCTGTGATTTGGATGCAATCACCACTAGTTGCCTGTGAAACGGTTGAAATGTGTTTTTTGGAAATTTGATTCTTTCGACGATAGACTTGGTTTCTCTTGTTAAACGATGTTAGAAATTTATATTCTTACATGCATTTAGGTTTCTCTCAACAGACAAGAGAAAAAAATGATCTTGGAAATTTGATTCTTTCGACGATAGACTTGGTTTCTCTCGTTAAACGATGTTAGAAATTTATATTCTTACATGCATTCAGGTTTCTCTCAACAGACAATAGAAAAAAAATGATCTTGTACTTTATGGTTAAGTCGTTTTCTGCTTACAAACAGCGATTTATACGAGGATACCGTTTGTTACAGAACATTTTAAAATGTTAGTTCGGTATATAAAAATTAGTAACTGAGGATTTAGGAATAAGCCATTTAGTTTATCATTTCCTAAGCTGAGCGCTGTCCAGAAATTAGCAAGGCTAAAATTATAAAATGTATTCATTGATTTATTTGTAACGTAATCACTCTATCTTGATCTGCTATGTCTATTCAAACTGACTGGGTTAGATTATTTTTTGGAATACAGGTCAAGAGAAACTGGAGCATTTTTTTATTTTATATTGTTTAGACAAATAACTCAGAAATGCTAGCAAAGTCATTCTTTAATTTCATCCAATTCACTTCTTAAAATAAAAATTCAAAGATAAAGTATTAGCTTTAACTGGTAACTCTATTTTATTTCGTTTCTTTTGTTTTACACTATCTGTTTATTACTTTATTTCATTACTATAGATTTTAACTCAAGTCTTATTTTGTTTTTTGAGCGCTGAATTCATTTTTTTACACTATGCAGTAGATGTGTTCATTCATTGCAATTTGCAACTGTAGAAGCAGAAGAGGTATCAGGTTCTAAGCCTGCTGAAGTTTTGAACCTAGGTATGCATCCTACTTTTGATGTTTTTGTTCTTTGTAGATAGGAATTAGTACCCTTATGTCATAAGACTATGTGATAAATTTGGTGCTGCAAAATTTGAAAAGGGTTACCATCATAAAATGGGGTTAAATCCTTTTCCATCTACATTTTTCATGATTCAGTCTCCAAGGTGTCAAACCTGCTTACCAAGTTTTCTTTCAAATTCAGAAACAGTTTGTTAAATATTATGTTCATCAAAGAATTTGAAATGTGATGGAAACGAATGGATTCCTGAATGTTTTTCTCATAATTCTTCTATATATCAAAATCTGAATGGTACTGAGTGTTATTGTAAATTTCTGCACCACATATTTATAAAATACATTCATTTTTTTTTTATCAAACTTCTTGTGCTGTGATTTGTTGGCTATCACTCTGAATGTATTATCTCCACTTTCAGTGCAAGGTAAATGGGTAGGATCTTCAAATTGGAATACAATTCTAGATCCCCTAAATGGAGACTCATTTATTAATGTTGCTGAAGTGAACGAAACAGGCATTCAGGTGCATCCCTGTAATGTATTATTTGCCTTGTTAACTAATATTTATTTTGAAATATGTTCCATTGATTGCACAAGTAAAGAACTGCTGCTTAGTGAGATTTCAGCTCTATATGTTCAAGGCTGTATTCTTTTTATTCCTTACTCATCCCTCAAACTAAGAAATATAAGGCGTTTATTAGTCACCACTCACCAGACCTATTTTTTTGAATAGGAGGTTCAAGTTCAACCCTTAAACCTCTGTTTGCGAGACAGGGCTGTCACCTTGTGAAAAATGGAAAGAAATAAATTTCTATTTGAAGGCTATATATGATTTGGTACTTGATTGGAATTCAACAGTAGTTTGTGACTGAGATATTGACTAAATTTTTCCTTTTGTTTGACTTATCAGCCCTTTGTGGAAAGCTTGTCCAGCTGTCCCAAACATGGTGTACACAATCCTTTTAAGGCACCAGAGAGGTAGGTGCAGAGATTCCTTTGTATCTCGGCTTCATTTTCTTTGTAGAAATAGAAACATATAAAAGTATATTTTTTCTTTGTTGGATTTATGTTTGTCTTGGTCAAAATGAAAAAAATTGATGGGATCCTCATCCTACAGTATAAACCTTTATGCTTTACATTGTCTATTATAGGACTGTTGCCCTAATGGCATTTTGCTGCGGAGTTATGCATAGGTGGATTATCTTGATTAATCCCAGAGGTTTCAGTATTTTTGGTAAATGATACAGCAGTTTTCTGGATAGCGAATAACATGACAATTTAGTTATTTTTCTTTTGAAACGGAAACGTGATGTGATTTTCAGATGATTATTGGTTTGTTAGGTGTGAATGGAAATGGGTAGGTGCGTTTCCATAATTCCTGACTTAACAATGGTTGAAAGGTAGAATGAACTTCCTAGCTGATTGGTTTTAAACTGCTGCTAAGAGGAGTAGCTAAAATACATGGAATCCTGGTATTCTGAAGCCACCTATTATAAGAATGAGAATAAATAAACTTTCTGATGTCACAGCTTTCATTTTCACTCCAAAAAAGCAACTGAGTTGGGCATTTTAGTTACAAGTATTTTATGCATTAGGGCATGATATCAATGCTCATGCTCTTATTTTGACTATCTTTATGAAATTTAATTTGGTTTTTGCTATAAATCTTTTGCAGATATCTCATGTATGGAGATATATCTACTAAGGCAGCTCACATGCTATCACTTCCTAAGGTTTCAAATTCAAGAAAGTTTTTTAAAATTTTATCATTATTCTTTTAATGTTATTTCATTATGTATTGTTCCCTATTGTATTCAATGTCAAATTTTTCTTTAATTGGATGCTTTAAATAATTTATACTATATGGTCTTCAGGTTTCAGATTTTTTTACAAGGTTAATACAAAGAGTTTCTCCAAAGAGCTACCAGCAGGCTTTTGCAGAAGTGTACGTGACACAAAAGTTTCTGGAGAATTTTTGCGGGGATCAGGTATATCAAAATAAGACATGCTAGTGCTAAATAAATGAAAATATGGCATTCTTTATATGGAATGAAGGAAGAATCTAAATTACACATTGACTGATAGATATTGATCAATTTCCTATCTTTTGTTGATGCCTAGATTCCTCATTAGTGGAAGAATTTAACACTGATATATGCACATGTGCAGAGACACTCACACATAAGCTCACAATTCCTGTAATGATTTTTTCTGTTGTTTCATCTCAACAAAATCTTGACAGGTTCGTTTCCTAGCAAGGTCTTTTGCCGTACCTGGAAATCATCTCGGGCAACAAAGTCATGGTTTTCGTTGGCCATATGGTCCTGTAAGGGTTATGTTTTGTTTAGTTATGTCATGATTATAATTAATATGCATGATACACTGTCATACTATGTCCTAAAGTCAAAAAATGAGTGTCATTTTCTCATAAACAGTGTTTTGTTTGGTGTATCAAAATTATCAATTACCTTGTGGTCACACAAGTCAGTTTATGAGTAATTGGTTAAGTGTGCTCTAAGGGATGGAAGGAATGAAAAATCAAAATAATTGTTCCAATATAAAACCTAGTAAAATATAATAATTCTGTGACTTCAAGTTATTATTAAAAAGTTGGATTATGGTGTAACTGTTAGCAACTTAGCATGTGAATTCAGATTTGATGACCTTGGCAGGAGTTGCTGATTTCCCTTTAGTTCTTTAGGTCTTTTATCCCAAAATGAAAAAAAAAAAAAACATTACATGGAATTTCAGTAAGTTACATATGATAATATTGCAAAACCCTGAATTCAGGTATTCTTACCTACCAGAAAACTAAGTCTTTTATGAGGTAAATGCTCTGCTTGCTATCTTTGATCAAAGGTAGTTTTTGTCTTCTACCAAAAAGTTTATGTTTTATAGATGTGACTTGACTTCTACTCAAGAAGAGACATTAAAAGTAATGAGACGCTTTCTGACTTTGAATTGAATTTTGCTTAGATTAGTGATGCAATGTGGAGAAGTTTTAGAGTTTTTCATTAGTGCCTGATTTAGATTTTTTTTCACACTAAACATTCACCTTTCACTCCTGTTGTAATCTTAAAGCTGAAAATCTGTTCTGTAGGTGGCAATTATTACTCCTTTTAATTTTCCCTTAGAGATTCCCGTCCTTCAATTGATGGGTGCACTTTATATGGGCAACAAACCAGTCCTTAAAGTTGATAGCAAGGTGAGTTCTTTGGGCAGTTATTTTGGGATACTTTATGACATTGCATCCAATTCAAAATTCATACAGGACTAGCTTTAAGGCTGCATGAAATATTAATTGCAATCTATTATGATGAAAATAGTTGTGATGCGAAGTTTTTATAGCTGTGTGCATTTATGTGTGTTAGGGAGGGGTTCATGCCTAAAGAAACCATTGTATTTATTGCCTTTTCACATTCTTGCTTTGGCTCTTTCAAACTGTTTGATTTCTGAAATGTTAATCCTTTTAATATTTAAATCTTTTTGCTTCTAATTCTGACTATCATTGACTATTGTTCTAGGTGAGCATTGTCATGGAACAAATGTTGCGCCTGCTTCATACCTGTGGCTTACCTGTGGAAGATGTAGACTTCATAAATTCAGATGGAAAGATAATGAACAAGCTGTTACTGGAGGTTGTTTATTCATCGAATGGTTTGATTTTGTAGAGGATTACATTCATGATTCTATTTCATGATGATCTCAATGTTAACTCATTGACCTATATTTATAATTTTGTCGGATGATATTTGTACGTGGTTACATGTTCCTTTTGTAATATGATATCGGATCATGAAGTAGTATTAAATTTACAGGCAAATCCACGAATGACCCTCTTTACTGGTAGTTCAAGAGTGGCTGAGAAGTTGGCGGTTGATTTGAAGGGCCGTGTTAAATTGGAAGATGCTGGATTTGACTGGAAAATACTGGGTCCTGATGTCCATCAGGTTTCTTACAATTTTTTTTGGACATCATAAAGGCACTAACTCAATTTCAGTTCTATGATAGTTTCTCTATGGTTTCTTGGTTCAGGAAGATTACACTGCGTGGGTATGTGATCAAGATGCATATGCATGCAGTGGTCAGAAATGCTCGGCCCAATCATTATTATTTATGCATGAGGTTTGTCACATTGGTTATCTTGCGAACTTTATTCATGATTAAATGACCCCAATAACTACTGTGAAAATGTACATCGGCTTAGTACTTTATAAAATGCACTTATGTATTGTGATTTTACTAACTTCACGGCGTCAATCTCTCTGGTTCAGAACTGGTCTAAAACTTCCTTGCTATCTAAGATGAAAGATCTTGCTGAAAGAAGAAAGCTGACAGACCTGACAATCGGCCCAGTCCTCACAGTAAGCATTAGATGTCTGTCATTTTCGCTTTTAGTAATTGAACCTGGATTTGACATTTAAAGTTGTTTATGTGACAATCTATGATGGATAATATATGCAATGTTATCATAACTGGACGTACCATCGGCTGTCATGGTACCTAGTCAATATAGTACCTGTTGAACCAGTAGGCCGTTGCTTAAAACACATGAACCGATATTTATTAAAAATATAAATTGTGGAGAAAATTTAGTATATAAATTGACTGTCATACTTTCCAATCAAATGTCTTAGCTTGGTGGTTATAAATCCTTTTACATTGTCTAGAACTGGTGTTTGATTCCCACTCCATGCACTAATTTTTTTTACTTCAAATTTTAGAATTTAAAAATTGATACTCCCTGGAGCCGAGTTAAAAGAAGTTGAATGCAATTCCCCTTTGAAAGACAAACTGAACTGGTAGGTTCGGTTACTGTTCATCTGGTCGAACAGAAATGGAACTGTTCGGTCCAAATTTAATAACATTAGAAGAAATATGGTAACAATTATTCTAAAATTATATAGAATATAACTAGTAGGATAAATATCTATCTATCTATATATATATATATATATATATATAAGCGTAATGAATAAATATTTAACTGCAATTTTGAAAATTTAAAGCAAGAACGTGCTTCTTGAAAATTACTAAAAATTAAAATAAAATTACAAGTCACTGGCACCGTAAATGACTTCGTATTTCTATTATAAGAATACTATCAACTTCATTCATTTCTCGAAATCATCCATACAACGGACAGTTTTCTTTTTTCTTTTTATTTCATCTAGAGATGATATTTCTGCGTTATATATTATACATTCATGCTTCTACATCTATTTACATATACAAATCGGTTAAGTATCCAAAAGTACGTAGTGGATGCACATGAAACAAATAAAAATATTGATGTTTCATTGATGGAAATTTTTTCTTGAAGTTGATGAAAGTTCAACCACTTTGTAATACTTTTTAAATTTAATTATTTAATTATATGAATGGATTTTATGTGCAATGTAATAGTTTCAATTGTCATCCTTTAATCCCTTTACTTAACATTTACAAAATGCATAAGCTATCCGCGCTTTTCTGTAATGATTAAAGAAGGGAGAGAGGTGAGGTGAGTGGGAGGAAAACATAATAAGGGTCTCCTTGCAGGTTAACTACCAAATGTCTCCAACTCTGCCATTGATTTGCCCTCATGGCCATTTAGACCCGTCTTTAGCACGTTAATTCGACATTACTAATAAAGGTCTAACCTTTGTATATTAAGAAAGAAACAATTTTTTGGCAAACTGTTTATATCCAAATAGGATGTTCTAATATTTATTTACTGTTTAATTTACTTGATTTGGAGTTCTTCTTCATTTTTCATCTTATATGTTGCAGGTTACTACTGATTCAATGCTTGAACATGTCAATAAATTGCTTGAGATACCAGGATCAAAGCTGCTTTTCGGAGGTCGACCTTTGGAGGATCATTCAATTCCGTCTATTTATGGTGCGATTAAACCAACAGCTGTTTATGTCCCTCTTGAAGAAATTATGAAGGATAAGAATTTTGAGCTTGTGACAAAAGAAATATTTGGACCCTTTCAGGTACGGAAAAGGAGACTAAATATATGAAAATAAAGTTTGCAGATGCATATTTGAAAAAAAAAAATTAGTTTATTCTATTGCTACGTAAATAATTTCTTTTTATATGTTTTCAGATTATTACTGATTACAAAAATAGTGAACTATCAGTTGTATTGGATGCTTTGGAAAGAATGCATAACCATTTAACAGCTGCTGTAGTTTCAAACGATCCTTTATTTTTACAGGTAAGAATTGGATCAGTTTTTTAATGTATGTCCCACTCCTATCAACTTTCCTCAGTGCTCATTTTAGTCATATAATCATTAACTCCTCGCGTTTTCATATTTGATTCATGAAACAAAATTATAGAGGTTTAGATTATTGGACTGTTTATCTATACTGCACATATGTAAAAATATATTCTGTATAATAGATCAAATTGCCTGCAAGATTTTGAGGTAATTTTAGTTCAACTCCAAAGTTTAGATGACTTGTTTGCAGAGGACATAAATAAGTGTGATATGAAATTTTCTGAAACATTATCATGATTTGCAGGAAGTTATTGGCAAGTCGGTAAATGGTACTACTTATGCTGGTTTAAG
The DNA here is from genome assembly GCA_013389735.1 of Phaseolus lunatus. Classification (NCBI taxonomy): domain Eukaryota; kingdom Viridiplantae; phylum Streptophyta; class Magnoliopsida; order Fabales; family Fabaceae; genus Phaseolus; species Phaseolus lunatus. The sequence goes on from CM023859.1 coordinate 31,663,574, forward strand.
AGCTAGAACAACTGGAGCACCACAGAATCACTGGTAATTTGATTTTTTTTAAAATTATTTTACTTGTGAATAAATAACTAAGGATGTTTTGTTGAAACTAATAATTTCATTACAGGTTTGGACCCGCTGGTGATCCACGAGGTGCAGGAATTGGAACACCAGAGGCCATAAAACTTGTATGGTCTTGTCACAGAGAAGTTATCTATGATTATGGGCCGGTGCCAAAGAATTGGGAAATTCCTCCATCTACTTGAAAACAAATTCCTATGATAGGAATAATAGAAGGAGGAATGCTAGACTAGGATTCTTTTTGTGGCAGAAACATTTAGATTAAGATTTTAAGTGAGGAGGAAGTATGTTAACATGTAGGTTATTCCACAAAACCCTCAACATTTTTAGATTTTTAAATAAATTTATGGAAATTGAGTTTTGATTAGGATTTTTTATTACTAATATATTGTTGTGCTTATCATCATTGATTGAGTTCTGACATGAAGCAACTTTTATTGATGCCAAACAGACTAGAATAAATCATGACAAACTAAACAATTTGAAGAATTGGATAGGTACTTCTTTTGCACAATCTAAATTTGAAGTTTCTGCCTAGTGAAGGTCTAGTAGCATGCGCGCGGAAACCATGGACACTGACTGAAAAGATGTCAAGAACTAATATTATGAAAGGACAAAAGGAATTTAACTTTTGGCATCAGAAATTTGTGATGTTTAATAATCGCCAATTTTCTTTGCAGTCACCTTCTAAGTTGTCATCCGACCTGGATCCATCTGATTCCAAATATTTTCTTGTATATTAAAGTTCTATTGATGTGTTTAATTCTAAGAAATTGAGAATACAAAATCTTCCTGACTAAAACATAGACTCTTACACTTAAATGCTCTCATCAATGTTTTCCTTCAAACCCTAGGTGAGTATATGTTTTCTGGAGCATTTTGACGTTCATTATGGAAACTTTGATCATTAATCTTTGTTGTTTTGTTTATATCTTTTTTCATGAACAGTCAACCTTTCATTATTTTTGTTCTAGTAAAAGTTTGTACGAGGACTCTAATTAAAACATTTAATATGTTGATCAACTTCTGTTTTTATGTTATTTTTTAACGGTATTTACAATAGTTTCGATAATGTATTTATATTTTCTTATTTTCAAGAGTCACTCTTCCACTCCTCAACCACATACATAGTTCAACTTTTATAATTATATATACTTTTCCTATTTTGAGTCGAAAGGCGAAAGAGAGTATAATATCATGGATGATGATAGAGAAACATCCAATTTTCTATTAAACACTCATTCAACACCATTTTTTTTTAAACATAAATTAATTTGAGAAGAATCAACAACAAATTTAAAAATATTTTTTTATTAGGTGTTTCATCTGTAGGAAAATTGAAGAGTGTCCTCGTAAATTTGTCCAAATATCATATAGAATTGGTACAATAACTCATTATATAACATGTTGCACTGACTCACTGAATATCTCCTGTGATTATTTTAATAGATCCGTAATAAGTCGATCACTTTCTATTAAAGATCAACCTCAAACAAATTTAATTGATATATATCTGATTGGTAAGTCTTTGAGGACTTACGTTCCCTCAGTCACAAGCTGATATGGAGATGAAAGTTAGGTCAAGTTGATGAATTTTTGATAAATCATATATCTTTGTATTGATAAAAATTATTTCTTGAGCTTGAATTTTAATTGATTACTTTCATATCTAATATTTTATTCTCAACTATCAATATATGTATAGTGAAATCAAAATTTAATTATTTCTCATATTTTAATTATCATCTGGCAATATATGTGTAATGAAATTAAAGTTGATGAATTTATGATAAATCATGTTATATCATTCCATAGATAAAATTTATTTCTTGAGCTCAAAAATTTCAAAATTTAAGTGACCATTATCTTAATATCATATTTTAATAATTATTATTTAACGGAAGACAACTCACGAATCTCTTATCATTTTATTGGTGAAAATTTGTTATGGTCAAATAATTATTACATTGTGTTTAATATAAGGTACTTTAAGAGGATTGGACGGTACGGAAGAGACTATCAAGTTTTAGGCGATATTTACTGGTTTTCCACTCAGTATTAGAATCGATATGGTTGAAAAGAATGTTTGTCACAAAGGCATTGGTCTACGATTGAGTATGAGTGTGTATCTCTAAGAACATCAATGCAAATATAGGAAAAGAGTTTAAGCAACTAAATAAATGAAGCCTGCTGATAAAAAAAACTAAATAAATGAAACCAATTACTGGAATTGTAATTCTGCATGGTAAAGTACCAAACTTGTGATATGCAAAAGGATGTGACGATGGAAGTGGAGGACGTGACGATGGAGACACAAATTGCAAATGAAGAAGGAAAGTGGCACGTGTGAAGAAGAAAGTAGTCATGAATAGTTGTAGAGTGTTTCTTCTTATATCCCTACATTTTTTTTTCACCCCTACATTCATATGAATTTACAAAATTAACCTGCGAGACTTAAGCCAAAGTAAATCACACTCCTTTCTTTTTTGTATTTTTATAAACATTGTTGAGAGGAAGCAACGGTGGTGAGATTCCTTCCCTTTATACATGATTTTGGTGCGTTTTTAGTAGACATGTGTGGTTATCGACAATAACTCAGTGATAACATAATGTTTTTGGAAGTGTGGTTCGTTGGACAAGACGGTAAGTTTCATTTTTTTATTCTAAAATTGGTAATATTGTTTTTGGAAGCATGGTTTGTCGGAGTACATATATATTACATTTAAGAACGAATAGTATGTAACCTATTCTTAGAAAGGACTGTCCGTAACAATTTCGAAATATTTTTTTTAAAACTCATTTTATGAATTCCAAATTACCATTATGGAAGTAAAAAAAATATGTTCTGAAAAGGGTATTTTATAATGATTTCTTTATCTTCCAAATTTTCTATTTTAGAAACACATTTTACTTATTAAACATCCCGTATTCTCAGACCACAAAAACTATCAAATATATTATTTTGAAGATTTTAAAAAATATAAAGATACAGTAAAAAAAATCTCTAATTATAAGTCAACTTTATCAACTACTTTCATGTGTAGTATGTTCATTTTAAGTTTTCACAACTTTATTCTTTAAACTATTCATCTATACAATAAAGTATCCAATGTGACCCAAAGCCAATCAAAAGTCATATTTTCAAGTGATCAACACTTTTTTTTTCATCAAATTGATTGAACCACCAACTTTGAATTTCATTATGATTTACTATTACACATTTTTATATAATAAAATAATCATGTATTTCTATAAATAGTTCTTTCTTATTTTTAATAAATATAAAGAACCCAAACAACTTTTTATTTTCCTTATACCAAAAACCAATTTCAACTACAAGAGACAAAGTGTGTAAATTGTTGTGAAGCTAACTCTTAATGCATGATGATTGAATTAAAAAATCTCAAACTATCCAAAAGTCTCAAAGAATACACACAACTTCAATAGAATTGAAGTTGTCACGTTCAAACACGGTTTTAGTATTTTGTTAATATTTAAGTATAGTTTTAGTGTAAAATTAATTAATAAAAATTATCATTATTATGTATGATTTTTCTAATTAATTTTGTATGGAAGTCGTGTTGTTCATAGACAACTTTCTCCTTAAAGAAATGAAGTCATCTTCCTATTCACAACTTCCCTTAATCAACAACTGGTTAAACAAATTAAAGTTGTGTGTAATGTGCATGAAAATTTTAACCACAAAGTCAATTTTTCCATTCACGATTTCTTTGTTAATTTAAGGATATAACCAACACAATTTTCTTTATATAAAACTCTACACACGAAATACGAGTTGCCTATTTTATATATATATTTTTAAGTTCTGTCTATTATAATAATTTTTTTACAAGATTACACTAAAATAATAAAAAGAACAATGTTATCGTAATCAATAAATTATAATTACAATTACTATTAATATAATTCTAATTAACACTAGAATAACCCACCATTAAGATAATTTCATTCATCTTTCTATTATTTCTATGCTAAGTTAAATTTACTTGTGTTTTTTTTTTATAATTAAAGTACACTTTTTTTAAAAAAAATTATGTACTCTAAATATATATATATATATATATATATATATATATATATATATATTTCAATATGTTATGGTCATCTCTTTAAAATTAAATTTCAAATTTTGTTCAAAATTTAATAAATTAAGTCTTCTTTATATTTCGTCTGATCAAGAGTGTTAACGTAAATGATTGACTTGAAGATAAAATGAATAAAAAGTAAAGTAATTTGATTTGATGAAAAAATAATAAATTTAAGTAAAGTTTTTTATTAATTAATGAGGTTAATTTGATTGAATGAATGAAGATTGATAAATTGTTTTTTATGCACATTTCAACAAGTAGAAGAAATTAATATATTTATAAAGTGTTTTGTTAACTATCTTTTAATTGTTATTTCTAATTTTATTAAATAATTAATTCTTATTAAATCATACCACAATTTTAATTTATATTTATTCTTATCGAATACTAATCAAAGATCTTTTGATTTTTTACTATATTACATAATTATTTTATTTTATTTCTATCAAATAAACTATAAATCCTTTATTTATTTTTATTCTCTGATCTAAATAATCTTATTTTTTTCTTTTTTACTTCTATGATAATCCAAACACACCTTTTAATAAGTAAAAAAATCGGCCTAAAGTAAAGACCTGAATGGAATGGATTGATATATGATATCATACTTAATTAGTGATATCAAATTTAAACAGGGTAGGGTTATCTCAAGTATGAGAAAATAAAGTAATATTTCAAAAAGAAAAAAACAATTAAACTTGCTAAATTATTGAAATCTAGCTTGCTACTTTTTAATCAAAATTATAATGCATATATCCTCAATATATAGAATTATAAAAAAAATAAAATAAAGTAAAGTAAATAAAAATATCAGAAATAATAAATATAAGTAACAACAACAAAATAAACATACAACCTTAAAAATATTACTACAATAGCAACGTAAGCGTATAAACTATTATGTTATTAATTAAAAAATAATATTACAGAATAAAACATTAAATAAATGATACAAGTTTAAGCAATTATAATAACTATAATTATTAGTGGAAACACATTGCCTTGTGTATCTACTTTTTTATTTTTATAATTATTATATAAATATATGTATTTATTAAAATTAACTATAAATTTATAATAATAAAATAACTTAATAAATTAAATATTATATTTATTGATTGAAAATATAATATTGAGAATAAAAATATTAAAAAAAAATGATTTGTGAAAATTAAAGAGATAGAAAATATATTTTAAATTTAAAATTGTTTCACGTTTAAAATTATTTTTAATAGCTGTTTTAATATTTATAAAATTATAAAATAATTAAAATATTTCTAATAATTTTTTTAATATAAAAATAAAATAAAATAAAATAAATATATAAAAAGGTGTTATTTAGGAAAATTCCTATAGGTATAGATGAAATATCAAATATAATAACTTTTTTTTATAATAAATTTCTTAAAAAATGTAAAAAAATATTTTGATTAATTAATATATGCGTATATAACTTTTAAACATTACAAAAATGAAAAAATATTTTAAAAGAAAATTATTATTGTAGATTAAAATGACAAAACCCTAAATCCTGGCATTGCAACAGAGAGGGAAAGGCTGTTGCACCATTTGGTTCTTATTGCCGACAGAGAGGAAAAAATAGTCGCTCCTCCATTTTTCTGTTCTACAATTCTCTCTCTTCTCTATCAACTGCGACCTTTCTTCGGATTCCTTATAGTTTTCTTAATCTTATTTTTAATTCTTTCTGTATCTTCCTCCATTCCGCTTCCTTCTGTCAACGCCTGTCAAATACCCTTCCAATTGCGTCTGTGACTGTTGCAGAGGTAACTCTTTATTCTCCATCTCCTCAAGCCTTGTTCTCTCTGGTTCTTAATGAAAAGTTTCGATTTTTATTTTCATCCTGTGCTTGCATTCTATGTGTTTGTGTTAATGCTCATCGTGTGTGGGTCTTTGACATTGCCAAAAGGTTGTTGCTGGTGATTCAGTCCTTTTCATCTGGTACATGTAATTTTGATATTTCTATTTACTTGGCTTATTGGAGATTCAACTCTTTTGTATTATCCCTGGTCATCTAGTCTGTTAAATCTGTATGATACAAAGTTTTAGTTACAGATAATCTATTTTCACTGAAAGAAATTTGTTGGAGGGCATTGCCTAGAGTGTTGTACATGTATTAGTTCTCATTTATTCTGTGGGAGCCTCTTGACCTGATAAATATTTATTATCACACAAACCTGCTTGTATAGCAATATTGACAGTAATTGCATATATTGTATACACACTGGGTGCATCATCAAAATATGCTAAAAGGAACTATAAGATATTGTGGTAACCATTTTTCCTATTCTTTTTATTTGGAGTTGAAAAAATCAATTATGCTAGGGCATATGACAAATATTCGAAAAAAAGAAAATAATGTTTTTGTCCTGTGACTTAGTGAGACAATTGACTTGGTTAATTACTTAGGTCCCTTTTACTTCTTTGGACAAATTCAAAATGGTTTTCAATAATTCGAAGTTTTAAAGTTCCATTTTTTTTAAAATAGTCCCTGTCATCCTATAATGGTAGGGTGGATTTACGGACTTTTTATTTTTGGTTATTGCACATGATTCCATCCCATTTTTAGCAGTGAAAGTACATATGTTGAACTTGGATCCCTTTAAATTTAGATAGATTCGTGTGTAGTTGTGACACCAACAGTTGCGTTCGTAGCAATCGTGTTATGGGCTTCTGATTCTAACTACTAAACCATACCCTCTTTCTCTTTAGCTTTCCTTGAGTTTCGATTCTGTCATCTTATTTACTGTACTGATTCGTTGGTTTCTAACCATTATTACTGTATTAACAGCTTTTGATATGTCATTCAATGCCACTTTCACTGCTTATTAGAGATTCTATATGTTTCTTTGATGTTTTTTTTCTCAACCATATACAAGTAACTGTTTTTATTTCTGCTGATAAATAGAATGAATTCCTTTTCTGTATAGTGTCCTCGGGCTGAGTGTTTGAGGTTTATTTTTCTGTTTGTTTTGCAGGAATCTGGAAATTTCCATCATGACTTTGTTAGAAGTAATTAAGGATGCTTCAATCAATTCAAAACCGCTTGATTTACCTTTAGACTACCCAATTGTTCTGAACCCAGATAGTATCTTACCCAAGTTAAAGGCCGAACTTAAAGATGAATCTTCTTCATCGCTCGTACGGCCCCTTATTGGGTGGCATATTCCGGTAACTGATGCTGAGATCATTGACATTAACAAAAAGTTCTTTACAGAGCTGAATGCTAAGCTCACTAACACTAATAATTTGGATAAGGATGAGTTTATTAGTAGTTTGAATTCTTATCTGGAAAACATCAGGGACAAAGTAGGAGTTGTGATTGAGGTTGATCCATCCAGTAGTGATTATTACAAGATTTTAATTGATAAGCTTGGAGTATACATGGGTAAAGATGTTGCTGGCCTGGTATTGAATGGTTGTGTTTCTTTGGAGATTTGGGAAGTGGTTGGGGCTTTGATTGTTAATGCTATTATTGAGCATTCTTGCTATTCAAACCTGATCACCAAGTTAGTGGAAAAAAAGCAGTCTGATTTGATCTGTTTGTGCATAAAGTATGCTTTCGATCTTGGATCATCAGAAATACTCACCATTTTCCGGTATTTTCTTTCTCCATCCAAAGATGCTTATGACAGTATGGTAAGTGTGAAGAAGGAGTGGGAGAGACAAGCAGTGTTAGCCATTGGAATTTTAAGCGGTAGCAAGTTGAAGAGGAAGAAATTGCTTATGGCAAAGGAAGCTTCCATTTTGCTTATGATGGCATATGATGGTTTCTCTGCGTCTGAGACTTGTTTGCATTATCTGATTGCATCATCCAACATCCATGATGTGATGCTATCCCCTTCATTCAGTAAGTTGAATGGCAAAGAATTACTAAATTTGATTCGTTATTTAGCCAAGTGGTTGAAGAAATATGAGAGGTTTCCTCAAGCAGGACCATGTCCAAGGGCCTCATCAATTTTGCGTTTGGAGGCTTGCGATTGGGTTCCTAAACTTGAAGATGTTATAACATGCCTTGGGTTACTGCTAGATGAGAAATTTTCTTCATTGGTGTTACATCCACTGTTTCACGAGGAGCTGAGATCAATTGAAGGAGTGGTTAGTTGTTTAACTGCTGAAGCCAAATTTTGTCACTCGATAGCTGATGTAGTGGACAAACTAAAGATCAAAGATGAAAATTTGTAAGTCTCTTCTGAAGAAGATTCATCTGATTTGTTTTTTCGCATCTTTGCTAATGATGTACTCGTACATGAACAATGGTCAATGAGCACAAATCTTTAATTTTGTATCGTCTTCTACAAAATACGTCGATAGAGACCAAAACACAACTCCTCGTCCTAATTATCCAGGATGTGTATTTTTGTGGTTAAGGATCATGATTGTCATTTCGTTTGGAGATGCATGTCTTCACACAATCTGTCTTTGATATCCAGGAAAAATATTATCTTGAAAAGTGCCTTTTGTTTGTTTGATTTATTTATATTTATACTAGGATTCTATGTCGTATGTAATACTGTTTGAAGATGAAATAGGAAACCGATATCAATTGGTGCTATACTTCTTGATCACCAACCTTTAGCAATTAGCAGTAACTTCGTAATATTAATACCATGGTTTAACCTTTTTCTGAGTCACTTATTTGGTATGTGTATGCCTTGCTTTGTGATGCATATATATATATATATATATATATATATATATATTTTTTTTTTTGTGATCCACATTTCTGGTGTCACTTTATGACTTATGAGGGAGTTTTTGTATGTATGTTGCCTCGGCACAAAGCAACAGAAGGAAGGTAAGCTGAAGTGAGGTACTCCTTACAAATAATGACTAACTGTATTGTAATCCGTTGAGATGGGTAAAAAAAGAATTGAGAAACTATTTCTTATGTTAATATAACAACGAGTCATTTGCAGACAGTATTAATAAATTATTTTTCAAACTTAATTTAATTTGCCATAATTATCTTATTTAGGGAGTGAATAAATTTTTAAGAGTAAATTTTATTATTTTCTGTTACTTTTTAACCCAAGTTTTATGTCTTATTTCAGTGAAAATGCAGGAATATATATTAGATATGGCACTCTATATTAGAGGAAAGTTGGCATGAGCATATTGTAACTTTATAATGTAATTGGATTTTTGGAGAGAGAAATATGCAACTATTATTTAGTCTTTATAGAGTAATAATTAATCTTTTTCCGAACAAATAGACTCCAACATATATTAAGGATTGACCTTGATTTTTATTCATAACAGTCGCCACTAAATAGCTTAAAGAAACTCCTTAAGCTAGGTTTTCAAATCTTTTACAGATAAATGCAATTAGAAGGTAATAGTAAAATATTCATATTCCTCTTCAGTCTCTGTTACTCTTGCTAAAACTGAACCATGATATTTCTGTTTTCAATGATTTTGAACAATAATAACATTTCAATTGATTAAAACAACATTTAAAGTGATATTGATTCCACAACTTCTTGGTTTTATATATGTAATATATTTGGTTTTACATTTTTTATGTGTGACAACTGAGTTTTACGAGACTTTTTTAGAATTCATGAAGACTAACTTTTTTATTTGGTAGAAATGTGACATTATAGATACGTCTCATATAAGATTTTTTAGGTTTTATACATAAGAGCTAAACACATATTAAGGGTTTATAACAACTTATACCCTAATCAACCAAAAGCTACATCCCTTGACATTCAATATTAGATTCTAAGCACATACGTTTGTTTTTGTTAAGATAAGATTTATAAATAAGAGAAAAACTTTGATGATTTATGTTTGAGAAGCTCAAAATATTACTCTATTTGTAAATTTAAAAAAGAGTATTTACTTATTTTTATATTCAAATATTGTAGTTGAAAATAATAATTAGAAAGTGAAACTTATTAAAGTTAATCAATTTTTCATTGATAAGATTGATTTTCTATTCAATAATATAAGTTAATTCTATCTTAATTATTTGACAAATAAGTTGTCTTAACATAGGATAATACCGTAAAATTATAAAAATTTAATGAATGTTTATGTTTTTTTAGAAAGTAATATGCAACCTTTTTATGTTCATCTAGTCATCATAAATTAACATGTACACTAAATTTATTGACTTTTATAATAATAATTTTTAAAATAGTTCAAAAATAATTTTTTTTTGGTGAATTTAGTCGTTAAAATTGTTACTATTAGTGAAACTCTCTTTAAAGTTAAGGAAATGACATCTAAAATTGTAAATTATACTGGTGTTTTTGACATAGTAACGGGCAATCAAATTAGTTTCTGAAATTTAGAAAAAATAAGAAAAATGGTTATTGAAATTGTAAATAACATATTTAGTTCCTTTGTTATTTATTGGTGTCATCTAATCTAATGTTATTAAAAAAATGAATTGATATGTGAAGTGTTATAATTATAGTGACTTACTTATTTATAATTTTAAATAGAGTGAAGAATATATTAGATTTCAAAGTTGTAATTGGTTTATCGATCTTTCATAGTACTTTTTTTTTTCTTTTGCACTGCATTAGTGGAAAAAAAAATTAACTAATATTTTACTTTTTTCATCAGTGAGATTGTTGTCCGAAGTTCAAATCATTGGTTTGCTATCACTATGATATATTTATTTTGTGTGAATTGTAGATTTTTCAACTCCAACTTTGTTTCATTATTTTATTTAAGAGTTTTCTCTCCTTTATGCTTAGTTTAGATTCAGATAGAAATTTGTGGGAACAGGAGATAGTGAATTTTTGAGAATTAGGGAAGATGTGTGAAATTGTTTGGATTGAGAAATGATAAAGTGAATTTTGTGAGGATGATTTATTAAAATTTGTGAGTGATGTGATAGTTAGAAGAGAATTTATAAATTATTTTAAATGTGTAAAATTTAAGTTTACAAATTTATCCTTGTTATTAGAAAATATTTGAATAGTGGGTTATGATATATTTTTTGTGTGTGTGTGTGTAGGTTTGTGTTAATTATTTTTTTCTAATATATAATATTCATAATTACTCTTATTTTTTAATAAAAAATTAAAAAATATAGTAAAAATAATTTTGTGTTAAATTGAAATAAATTTATTAAATAAATTTAAATTTATAAAAAAATATTTATTATTATACAATTTTTTATTTTATTTTATATAACTATATATGTTTTGTGAATATTATAATTTTATTTTATTATTTATAATTATATGTTGTAAATACATTTATAAAAATTAAAAACATTAAACACATAAAAAAAAACTATACAGTAAGCACATATAAAAAATATAAATATATTTATTAAAAATAAAAATAGCAAACATATAGAAAAAAATGTAAATACAATTTTAAAAATTAAAAATAGTAAGCACACTTAATAAAAAGAAGAAGAATAAGAAGATCACATTATGATCACAAACAAAAAAACCACAAGATGATCCAATCACCATAGCACCCAAGATCCAATCTGAAAAAAAAAAATATTATAAGTTCACAGAATCAGTTTTGTGTGTACTTATAGAAAAACCAAAATCAATTTCAGCATCTTCGCCACATAACAAGAATCGATTCTCGTTCTAGTTTTAAAAACTATAGAATCGATTCTCTAAAACCAACCTGCACCATTTCAAAAAATTGGAAAATCAATTATGCTTGTTTAAAACAAGTATCAAAATCTATTTTGTTGTCTACGTGAAAATTTTAAAATGATTATCCCTTCTGACAATGTATAGCAAAATTGATTCTAGTAAAAAAAATCAAGAGAGATTCATTACATCAAGTGATTTTACTTCTTTTTATTGTTTTTTCTCAAGCAGAGAAAAATAAACAACTCTAAGAACAAACCAACTCTCACTTTCACTCGTCTACTAGCTCTCACTTTCACTCGTCTGGGCACAACAAAACCAACCCTCACAATACAAAGTTCACTCTCTCTAAGCACATCAATCACAACTCTTAGAAAACCTAATTTTATTTATACACTAACAAGGAAACCCCATTCAAAATTGGCACCATTGTATTCTGAATGCATGCACAATTGCCCACAGATGTATTCACTATGTTTAATATATTCAGAATGGATGCAAGGGTATTAAATTATAATTTCATTGTGCCTACATGGAATTAGAACAAATCTCTTCATTTTTGTGAAGAGTAAAAAAATGTTCCCACGCACTTGTCCATTCGCTTGAACACCCTAAAAAACACTGAACCAAACACACACTTATTGTCTCACTTTCTTTGTAGGAGAAGTTGTCTATTGCTTTAGATCAATTTTTACAATCTAGGATTCAAATGGAAACAATTAAATTGACTTAGTTTTTTAATATAATGAATCTCACAAGGATTCAACTAATTAAATTTAATAATAATTGGTTTAAGTATTCAATTTATAACATTCAAATTTAATGAACCAAACCAAGCCAATTTAACACATAGATTGAAGGGTGAAAATAAGGAAAGTTGGTTTTCCCTTACTCATTTTTTATTGCATTGTTGGGCTTCATTATTTTTTTACAAGGTTTAACTTTATTGTTGGGTAAAGTTTATGTGCTTTTCATTTTTTAATATTTACTGTACAAGGCCAAACTTTTAAACCTTCAAGTAACATTCTTCAACCTCTATTTCGAACATATTTGATGGTTACAATATTCTCATCATCGATGGAAATTTCATGGCCATATGTGAAGTGAAGATAATGGTTCTAAGTTACTTTAGCATTCATCAACCGAGGAGTATATAAGAAATATTGACTTTGATTAGTACGTATCTAACAATAATTTGTTGAATTTTTTTATCAATACCAAAATTAGTGAAAAGACATACATCACCTCATTCCACCCTTTCTCCAACAAATGCTCTACGTAATACTTAATTAAGTCAAACAATTAGCCAAATTTGATGAAAGTCAATCAATAAAGTATGTCAATTGAGCTACTTTGATCTATGAAAGGTTTTCAAACTCCACAATTTGCTATGTAAATGTAATTGAGGGGAGATACCTTTTTAGATGAGATTCAATTAAATTAAGAATGTAAACAAGTTAGATGTGACATTTTATAGTTGAGCTTGTACAACCTCTTTTGAAAAACTATGGTGTTGACTATACATATTTATTGTTTATCATGTTGTTCGACTTGTTATGAGGCATTGACTTCTTGAACTCCTTGTTGTTGTTAATTTCCTTATCCTTAACCTTGGTAACCTCCATGTGGTCCTTAACCTTAACTTGTATTATTGTTCTCCATAAAGCAATTAAAGCTCTAGATCAAACAAGATCTTTAATGGTATCTCTTACTATTCAATCAAATGCTCATAGTTATGATATTATCAACATTGTATGTGTTGATCTATATTGTCAGGGTAGATGTTTCATGAGATAAGGTTACCAACTTAAGGTTGAAAACTTCTTTTAATATGGTGTCCCTACTAATATTTAATGGAGTATATTAATCATACTTAACTTTCCTTTACCATGTGAAATTGTTGTTATTATTAGCTATGTTTTTTTTTGAAGAACCACCACTAACTCTTTCTAGAGTCTAGTTTTCCTCTCTTTGGCAAGTTAGAGTTATCTTCCATTTGGATATAGTTCGAAGCTCGAACTTTCAAGTCATCCATATATTTTGGAGGTTTGATATACAAATTATTTAAACAAATATTATATTCTTAACCCGTCATCATGGTTAGAATTGGATATATATGTGGTTGAGCGCTTCCATTTAAACCCACATTCACATTAAAACAAATTCACTCATATAACTCACATCTTAAGCAAGCTTCAATTTTAACAAAGTGCACTTGCCTTACAAAACCTGTTGGTTATACTAACTTACCCGAACTCACAAAAACATAGTTAAAAATGTTTTTCATAAATTTTGCGATCAATAATATAACCACTAAATTATGCAAGCAACATTTTTAACTATAAATTAAAGGATTAAAAATTATACAAAACCATACAAAATTGTACAGAAGATAAATTTATATGGCTTGTCGCTTATGATCCCTAGTACCATTTGATCTGACTACATGCGACCATGTAATGCTTTAGATATACAGAGACCTGGACAATGAATAACATATGACAATTCATTCTATCTGCAACCTTGTACCATTCCAAACATGAAATCTTATTTGTTGTATTACCTTATCACTACTAAATTACTAGTATGTTATGTGATTATGAATTTGAAAACCAAAATGCGTTTCTTGGATCATAGGAGCAAAGTTTTACACACTCAAACACCATAAGAACTAACAGAAAAATAATTGAACTAAACAATTTTTTGTTTAAACCAAAACGAGTGGAACAAAATCTATTTAAAAATATTGGTAGATAAAAAACAGAGGAGACTAAGTCAGGGCTGCATGTGGCTCCAAGTGTTGAGGAAAGTAGAGAAGTTTCTAGTGTTCAAATTGAATTCGTGAAACACATAATGGAGAGTGGGTTGGATCTTATAATAAAACACAAACTTGAAAAATCTCTATTGAGATGTGGAAGTAGTGGAGGCATAGAATATGGGAGTTGGATGCAATTCACAGTGAAATAAGGAGGAGGAACATAACCTTAACAAGGAAACTAAAAATATGATGTATTGGGTTGTATTGGACTTTTTTTACATAAGTGTAGGTAACCGCAAACTTCGTGGATAAAACATGTTTAGTCCATTGCTAATGCATACAAGGTTAAAAGAACTCACATTTCATTTTTAGCTTAAAAATACAAACCTGCACTAGTGCGATAGTGCGAGTAATATAGGTAATCCAAAGGCTTTGTCTAAATACCCAACTTTAATCATGGTGTTCATTGCCACTTTTAGTGTGAGATCACATATGGTGATAAACACCTCAACAAACTATTCCATCATATTTTGAAAGAGTTCATAACTTTTGTGCTTAAGGTTTTCCAAAGCCATCAAGGTTGCAACACAATGTTAGTTAATTGCCAATGAACATTGAACTTTGTTGCAAAAGTTCAAAATGAGTCAATTGAATTGTTAAACAAGTCTTAATATCATTGTAGGGTTGCTCCATTAAGAATCACTACTAGAAAATTATTAAATAGAAATCAATTTTAGAAACAAAAAATAATTAGTTACCATATTAACAAAATTAGATACTATTTCGTAGAATAAAAAAATTATTGGTATTTAAATTAGTTTCTATTTTTAATAAATAGTTTATAAGTTGGTATCTAATTAGTTACTAAGTTTTAGTTACCAATTATTTAGATTTTAAAGTTGGTATCTAAAACCTTGATATCTAATTAGTACCAATTTAGAAATTATTTATCAATAAAAGAAACTAATTTAGATACAAATAATTTTTTTAGTTTCTAAAATAATATCTAATTTTGTCAATATAGCAACTAATTATTTTTTATCTCTAAAATTAATTTCTATTTAATGAGTGGTGGAAAAATAATTACACTATTATTAGTGTAGAGATTGACTTGTGATTTTAACATTCTAATGTGTTAATCATAACTTGTTGATCCATTGTACATTCTAATGGTTGGAGATTTTCAATCCAAAAGAAAAGACATATTTATGATATTCCCTTCAAAAGGATGATATTGTTTGTCCTTTAGAGCTCGTTCTCTTTTGTCTTTTGCTCTGAAGTGTGTTTGACATGGTGAGCTATGCATCAAACTTTGATTTAGGAGGTATTGTCATGCATTTATTATGCATCTTAACCATAAAATATGAAACTCTTTCAATAAAATAATATTTTAATTTTTTATAAATAACCCTCTAACATTAAATAAGATGGAATAATAATATTATGAATTAAATAACATGAAAATAATTTTCGTTTGTGATCCAAACTTTAAACCATTGAGGTGTTTGTAGTATGAAAATGATTGTGATAAATCCTTTTATATGTGAAATTTGTTTAATTTAAGAGTTCATTTCATCAATCCATTGAAAGTAGTTATAGTCAAACATTCGTCTGTAATCAAAACAACAAGGAATCTAAAAAAAAAACTATCAATTTTTTTTTAAAAATTAACAATAATTTTACATATAAAATAACCAATTTCAATCATTTGCATACTAAATACCTAGATAATCTACAATTTAGACTAAAAATAAAAACAAAATTCATATTATAGTACAAAGAAAAAAACGTATTTAACCCTAATATATCATTATATATATATATATATATATATATATATATATATATATATTTAAATGTTACTCTCTCATGTAAAACCGTTGCTATGTAAATTTTCTCATTGTTAAAAGAAAATTGAAATAAAATAATTATGATTTAATTAAAAAGTTGAATAGTTAGGAATATATCTATTATATGATTAATAAGTGATTTAATTAATAAACTTGAGAATATAGTCTATTATAACTTAATTGTATAAATAGAGTAATATTGTGAGGCAGAAGGGAGGGAGCATAAATTGTGGGTTTACTGAAGGGTTAATCTTTGGTTAAGGGAAGGAAGGAGACAACTTTCTGAAATAAAAACCTCTTCCGGAATCCTGTGTTGCAGTAACAATGGATAATCGGCAATGGCGTCCCACTCCTCCCCCCAATCTCTGCCCCACTTGCTCCCTCTCCCACTTCCCCTTCTGCCCCGCTCCCCCTCTTCCTCCCCCACCCTATCACTCCCACCCATTCCCACCCGATCACCCACACCAATCCCCTCTCCCTTACGCCCCCGCCAACCCTAATTTCCCAAACTTCAAGAGACCCCGAATCCACGACGACAACAACCCTGTCAATTTCTCCGACGACCAGCGCAGATTACAGCTCATTCGCGATCACGGAACCAACCCCTCTATCCCCCACACTCACGCGCCACACCAATCACAACACACTCAAAACGCCTTCTCTCCGCACGACGCCGTTCCGCCGCACCACCTTCACAATGCCCAAT
Organism: Phaseolus lunatus; assembly: GCA_013389735.1. Classification (NCBI taxonomy): domain Eukaryota; kingdom Viridiplantae; phylum Streptophyta; class Magnoliopsida; order Fabales; family Fabaceae; genus Phaseolus; species Phaseolus lunatus. Next base: position 31,680,664 of record CM023859.1, read on the forward strand.
TCAGATCTTCCCCGCACCCCTTCCACCCCTATCCAGACGCCTCCCAACGCTTTCCCGACGTTTCCCCCACCACTTACCATCACTCTCACGCTCCTCACGTTGGCATGCCGCCACCACCGCCTCATGTTAATTTCCCGTCTCACGAAGGGAACCACCACAATCAACACAACTTGAATGGAAGAGTTGGTCACTATCCTTACCCGTACCCTGCGGGTAACAACAGCAATGGTTCTTGTGAGAATAACATGGAAGCTTCTAGATTTTTCAGGGGTCACCCTCAGCCTCCTCTTCCTTCCTCGCCGCCTCCACCTCTTCCTATGGAACCATCCATGAATCAATTGAAAACGTACTTTTCACCGCCCAAGAAACCGGCTTCTCTTTTTCCCGTTCACTTGAGCTCATCTCCTTCGTCGTACTCGCAAGTTTCCGAACCACATTCTTTACCTCAGCCCTATCACCACGCCGGTTTTCCTTCCGAGGCAAGTTTCTAATTTTTCTCAGATTTGTAATTTTGAGTTGTTACACTTGCACATTTCTTAGTTTGCGGGTGTTTATTCTTTTGACCAGGAAACGTCGAAGCAGTACTCGGGAGATTCCCAACCTTTTTCGTTAAACCAGTTTTCTGCTGACAGACCTAAATTTATTGATGCTTCACATTTATTTCGGCATCCTCATCGGGCTTCGCGGCCTGATCATTTTGTGATAATCTTTCGGGGCCTTCCAGGTGTGGTCTGCGCTGGAGTTTCTTTATTTGTTTGTTTGTTCGTGCAGAGTTTTTCATATTGTTGTGTTGAGGAAGTGCTGTTGTGCAAGTTTTCTCAGTTCAATGTTTTTTTTTATTAGTAGATAGACTACTTGTTTATTTATTATATAAAATGAATAGGAGTTGTGGATGCAAATTCATCAGTACAATGCTTGCATGTTTGATTATTTCCTTCTGTTGGGATCTTTATAGCGCGTTTGAATCTGTTACAGGTAGTGGTAAGAGTTACCTGGCAAAGATGCTGCGTGATCTTGAGGTTGAAAATGGCGGTGATGCTCCTCGAATTCATTCAATGGACGATTATTTTATGACTGAGGTTGAAAAGGTTCACGAATCCTTTTTTATTTTTATTTAGACTGATTTTTCTTATTGTTCTCTATGCGATTTTGATCAGTTCATAAGTTCTGGTGGAAGTTGTATTGATAGTTGTATTTTGTCTTAAAAGGTTGAGGATAGTGAGGCATCAAAATCTTCAAGCTCAGGCAGAAACAAGAAGACTGTCACAAAGAAGGTCATGGAGTATTGTTATGAACCTGAAATGGAGGAGGTAGCGTTTCATATACTGAGCATTGTATTTTGTCATTTGTATTACAAATGTTTGCTGTCATTTGTTTGGAATTGTTGTACTAGATTTTTGTTTGTCCATGCAATTTCTCTAATTGGGAATGAGTTATAGGGAGGGCATTATGTGATTGAGTGGGTCTACTTTATTGTTTTATCTTATTATTACTTATTTTCTTTTAAATTTTATATATAAAAAAATTTGAGCATGGTAAGACTTGTTACATGGACTATATGGATTTGAGCCTTGAGACTTTATTTTGTGCTGTGATTTTTTGGAATAGATTTCAAATTGAAATATCAGAAACTGCAATGATTGGTACATAGAGGACAGTGGAATCTAATTTTTGCAATGCAGAGTGTTTGGAGACTGGCTTGCTTGTTATATGGTAGCAAAATGGGAACTAGGCCATGGAAGCTTGGTTGCTAGGAATTTCTTTATTTCTTTCCTTTATTTATTATGGCTCCTTGTCATCTATAAATACGTAATTGCTTGAGAAATACTGGAAAAGTCAATGTTTTAAGTTCTATTATTGTATTAGCTCTTGTTTGTGATATTATGCATTTGCTTCAAGTTCTCTGTGAATTCCTTGATATGCACTTAATTACCTTCTCTGCTTATATTTTTTGTTTTACACCCAATCATGACAGGCCTATCGGTCAAGTATGTTGAAAGCTTTCAAGAAAACTGTCGAGGAAGGAGTTTTCACCTTCATTATTGGTATGCATCACATTAAAAATATGATAGCTGGGTTATTCTTAACAAATGATTTCCTCTTTTTTGTATGTTATCTTGTTCAAGTCATTGTTTTGCTCTTAATAGAAAATTCTGCCTTTTGTCCTGAGGTGCATACACATTTATTGTGAATTATCTGTTGTGTTCTTCTTAATAGAACTGCAACGAGTACTGATTTGATCTGCTCTGGTATGTGTTTTATGTGAAATTACCTAAATAATAATCTTTTATTCCAGAAACCAAAAGAAATTGTTTTCTTAGGTGAATTATAATAACTTAAAGCATAGAATCAGAAAATGGTTGAGGGATCTATGGTGGCTTGTTAAAAAAATTAATAAGTTCAATGATGTGGCTTCATTTTAGATTAAGCGGTGATGCAGTGTCCATGCACTGCCTATTTATTCACTAACCACAGATGCAGTTTTTTGTTCGGCAATGTGACACTTTTCTTGGTGGTATTTGTGCCTCATCTTAGTGGATGACCGCAATCTGCGGGTAGCTGATTTTGCTCAATTTTGGGCAACTGCAAAGGTATACCCTTTTTTCTTTCTTGCAACCTCTGCCATGTGTGCTCAAGACGACTCACAATATCTTTGCAATACTCTCTCCTATGCTCTCAGAAATAGGTGCAGACATATGTTTCATGTGCCTTGTAGTTTACCTAGTTTTCTAAAGCATGTACAGACTACAGTTTCTTGTTATGATTTTGTATGGAAAACTAGCAAACAAAAGGGTAGAGGATAAGAACTGCATTCAGTATTAATAATAAATGCAAATAACTAAGTCTTACCATTGAAAGTAATCTATAATTATGCTTCACGGTTGTTTGTCTTGTTTAATTATAGAGAGGCCAATCAGTGACTAGCCAAGGACATTGATGTAAGATGTGGAGGGTAGGGTTTACTTGGTTTACAGCAGAAGAAACCCAAGAATATACTTAGCCAGGATATGTAGGTATTCTATTATTTTATATTTTGCGTGTGATCCACCAATAGTGGAGGGTTGATTATGGGGGAGCTAGGAGGATCATGATTTTCCTTCTTCTGTTATTATTTTTGGTCTCTAGCTTTGGCAGGTATAGTTGTCTCCATGGACCATAGCTGTGTGGGTAGGGAGTTAACCATTTTCTGGAGTAATTCTCCTACATTCCTACCTTATTGCAAATTCAATAAGACTGTTCACACATTTGGCTCCCATCATAAGACTTTGTATGGCTGTTAAAGATAATAGATAACGAACTGTAACTTTAAATAGGGAGGTTGATACTACTTCCTGTACCATGTTCTTTTGTTTTAAATGTGCTACAATCTACTGAAGTTTCAGTCTATATGTATTTGAATTAAAAGTTGGTTTCATTTTGACGTGCATGAATAAATGCTAGTAGCCTCTGTGTACTGTGATTAGTACATATTTCATTCCTAAATAGATACATGAATTAAAGAGAAGGTACATGAGATCTGTTTGTTCTGTGTTTCCTTTGCTGATGGATATTTCTCTTGCTTTCAGAGATCGGGCTACGAAGTTTATATTTTAGAAGCTACATACAAGGACCCAGTGGTGCGTTTGCTTGTTCTTCCTACCGAGCATCATTTTATTTTTCTTTTAGCCTTTAAACTAACCAACAATTCAATATCTTAACAGAGAGCCTTTCCTTCCTTCTTTTGTTTTTCTCTTTCATAACATGGGATTGACTTTTTGTATATTGAGTTTAGATGCTTTGGTAATCATTGATGACCAAATTCTCATATATAAGCAAATAATTTTTATAGTTGCGGTTTTTGATATTTTTCTTCAGGGTTGTGCTGCTAGGAATGTCCATGGATTTACTCAGGAAGACATAGAAAAGATGTCTAAGCAATGGGAAGAAGCTTCGGCGTTGTATCTGCAGCTTGATGTGAAGGTTTGTTGTAGATCTGGTGTTATTTGGTTGAAAGTGTGGCATTATCAAGCCATAACATTAGTGCAAACTGTGTAATAATGTCTTATTACTTGTGTTTTCATCATCTATCTTTATTCACTTGGCAGTCATTATTTCATGGAGATGATCTAAAGGAAAGCAGGATACTGGAGGTAATTAAAATATTTGCACATATTTATCTTTTGAGCCTTTGTGGGTAATTTGACTGTCAAGACTTGCAAATATTATTCTATTTTTGGGATTGTGGGTTAAAGACGAAATTATGGAGGGAAAGGAGAAAAGGCACAACCAAGGGAAAATAATAATATTTCCTGGAAAAAAAATCTAGAATGTTTAGTCAAAGGCGATGCAAGCTTACTTCTGTGTATTTGTTAGCATTCTACTGACCATGTTTTATACCAAATTGAATATGGTAAACATTAATAATTTTTTGTTATTGTATTAAATTATTATATAAAACATGACATGTTTAGAGGTATAAAATGAATCTAACGTAAATTCAGAATCACTTATTAAAATCTTTCCTGTGTTTATGAAGTGTATACTATTAATGGAGTGGTTTCTAATTGAATGATATGTGTGGTTACCATATAAATTACACTACCGTACAATGTTGCTGGAGATATTTTATTTATTTCTTTTCATGCCTTCTGTTAATTAGGTTCAATTATCTGTCTGTTTTCTGGGCACTGATTTTGGCTCATCTGAATTTCAAGTGTCTTTACTCTGACGTGTGTTCATAAGACTGAGATTGACACAGGCAGATTTTTTTAATAATAAAATGCTCTAGAAAATATAAGTGGAATGGAACTATCTTAGTTTCACTATTTTGTTTTTTGTTATTGCTTTAGTCATCTAGCTATAATAATAACTAGATTTGTTTTAATTTGTAGTATATTGTATTTTTGACTTCCTTGTTGAATGTGGAGTATGTGCTAGTCAAATACCTACAGACCTTTTGTTGCTGAATATTCTATAATATTTTGCAATGAGAATTTACAAAATTTTCAAGTAGCGCGCTTGGACTGATTGGTTTCATATTGCACCTATTCCAGGTTGACATGGATATGGAAGATGATGATCTGGGTGATGTATTACCTCCAGTTCAAGGGAGAGAAGCTGAGAAAGTTGTTGACCCTACTGTTGTGGAAGATGCAAGTAGGGTGCTCTAACCAGTTGCTATTTGTGTGGCTGTATTTTATCTATTATGCTGTTAATTTGACTTTTTTTTGCGGTGCATCTCATCACTGATATCCAACTCTACTGTAGTTGTGTATCTTATTTTTCATTATATATTGGATGTGACTATGCTTGCATAGAGTTGTAACTTTAATGTGCCTAACCTTGCTAAAATTAGGACCATAAGCATTCAGGTTAACACTGGGATGGGTGGTGTCTCTATCTTGATCTTTTTTTATCTTCCCTCTTGTTATAATCCTTTTTCACCCCTTTATCTGTGTCTCAATAACAGTGTGACAAAGTCATTGTACTTTTTATGGGACGATGTACAATTTCTACTGATAATTGGCATGATATAAATTTTCGTCTAGGGAGGACATGGTTAGAAGGAAATCAAGAAAAAAGTAACACCTAATTTATTTTATGTATTTTGTAAATGAATTAAACAATTTGGTTTTAAAGCTGTTTTACTGGCACTTGTCCTTGGATTTGGTTAAGGTGAGAAATTCTAAGCTCTCTTAAGTGGAATATTGGGTACTATACAGTGGAGTCCTATTATTTTTCTTTGGGATTTCTGGAGTATTTCACTTACAATGCATGCTCATCATATTCCTACTTGTATGCATGTTGTTTTCAATTTCATAAATTAAATATAAACTTGTTTATGCCCTTTTGTTAGTAATGTGTAAAATTATGTTATTACCAACTTAGTATCAACCCCTTCCTCTCTTGAATTGGAAATGCATTTATTTTTAACTTTTTATACAATTAAATATTTCCAAGCTATAATACCATCCCTGGATTATAATTAGATTAGAGGTTTTTGGGTGGGTTTAAGTACCATATTTGTCATTTTTTTTTCTGTTTGATTAAGCTTTTGAAGTTTAGGTTTCCTCAAAAAGGCTGGGAAGAACTGGGATGCTGAAGGGGAACATCCAACAGAAGTCAGGGAATTGGGTAAAAGCAAGTGGTCAGAAGATTTCGGTGAAGATGACATTGGTCAAACTGAAGGTATGAAGGGCAATATTAATGCTCTGTCTGGGTTAATTCATCAATATGGCAAGGAACGAAAATCTGTACATTGGGGTGATCAGGTATGATATATTGTTTTGTGCTGTTATCTGAAAGATTAGAAAGTACTATTTGAAGTCTCCTTCAGTCTTATAGTTTGGTACCAAAAATTGCATTCTTGTTTAAATTCCTCTGGAAAGAAGGAAGGGAAAGGGGGTGATGCAGGGATTGAATCTTAAGACATGAAGTGCTGTATGGTAAAGATGGAGGCATGAGCTGTCAGCTCATTGGTGTCCGTTTTTTGAATTATATTCATCTTTCTATTTTTTTTTTCTCTTGCTTGAGTCGGAATGTAGAAAAAGGAAAATGACTTAAACTATATATTTAAGAGAGAATTTCAATTTTAGGTTTGGCGTGTTTTGAAACACGGCTACAACAAGCAGTGGTAAAACGTGTTTTTTTGGCTTTCATTACTTAGCCATTTCCTTAATCTCCACATCCCCGCTCCCCTCTCTTTGCAACTATTCTTTCAGGGTGGCAAGACAGGGTTTTCAATAGGGGCTGCAAGGAAGGTAAATGCTTTGTCTATAGTGATCGGACCTGGTACTGGATACAACCTGGTTAGTGGTTTGATTTCATGTTTCTTAAATTTCAGGAACAGCATTTGCTATTTAGTTGTCCTTTTCTTTTTTGGTGTTAGTTCTGATAATAATCTATCTTTCAAGATTCTGTATTGGGTCTGTTTTCCATCCTTTTCCGGAAGTAAAAGGCTGTATGTTTAAGCATTCTGTTTGCTGATTTGCCCCAAATTGAAGATTTTTTTCATGGGGTAGATCCTGTATATAAACCTTTCCATTTTATATTAACGTACAGAAATCTAATCCATTACCTGAAGAAGATATTCCAAACCGTAATGGTGTGGAATCAAAAAAGCATAGCATATTTCAAGAACGAATCCGGGCAGAACGAGAATCCTTCAAAGCTGTTTTTGATAGGAGACGACACAGGATTGGCGGACTTGATGTGGAGGAGGACTAAAAGAGAGACGCAATGCCAAAAGGCTTTCACAAAGTATGCACTGGACAAGTTATCTCCAGGATTTGAACCCGTCACAAGACAAAAGTTCTTACCTGATGTAATCAAAACAGAGGGGTTAATCTCATACTTTCATTTGTAAGAGAAGTAGTTTATGTGACAGAACAGAGTTGAATTGTTTGGTTGGCTGGAAAAAGAACGTGATGCCGCAGGCTCTGTTTTTTGTGAAATGATGTAAATTTTATCCAAGGATAATATTAATTATATACACCGAATGTAGTAAGCTCAAACTCGGCGTCTGAGTGTTGGTTTTTCTTTCCCTTTTTTTCCCTTGTATCAGCTCCTTTCACATTTATAGGCATGAGTTACGCTGAAATACGCTTGTGTTATTGTATCCTTCAAGTACGAACATTCGTGCGTGATGATTTTATAGATACAACGAATGTACGATGGAATCTATTCATACGCCGAGAGGATTTGTTTGCTCTTTTACTTTCTATCTTACATTTTATTTCTTTTTTTTTTCTTCTATTCTTTAAAATTAACATCAAAGGGAAAAGGAAAGTATTTTTTTTTTCATAAAATAAACAGTTCAGAAGTGCGGGAGCTGAGACTTCGATGGCTTGCATGGCTTTGCAGTGATGTCTGTCTTGTAAAATATTACAACATCTTTTCCTCACTTAGTAAAGAAAGGTTCCATTCATCATGAAGTCATCCTAATCCCATTGTTACCAAAATTATGGTGCACAACAGTATTATAGTTTCGTTACTTACAACAGCCCATAATACACGAAATAATACGAAAATTGAAAACTTATTTTGGCAATCTAAGAAAGTGAGACATTGGTGGAGAGATTAACTTTATACTTAAGCCATTGTCTTGTAGTCTTTGTTGAGAATATTAAACAAAACCCTCTCCGTTGGCATCCTCAGAACCAATCCTGGATTAAAATAATTGAAAGCCAGAGGTGTATGAATTATTAGAATCAAATATATAGACATTATATAATCAATTATTTTGATTTTCTTTTTAATTTGTTAATATGTTCACAATTATATATAACTTTTTCTTTTTTTAACTATACACATTGATTCAATATTTTTTTTTTTGTTTTCTCCCATAAATGTTGTGGATGAAAATTCTAATGTCTCAACATTGTTCAACTTTCTCCTATTGATGTTCTATAATAATTTTTATATACTTAATTAAATGAATTATTTTATTTATTTTTCTTATTATTTAAGTAGAGAGGACTCTTACAAAAAAAAAAAAAACCTGCATATTAATATGCATATAGCCAATATTTCTGCAGTTAAATACCAATAACAAAATAAAGAGGTTCTGAGAGAGGTGGAGGAAAACTAGTGTACTGTGTGTATCAAAAAGTTAAATAAAAAGTTGCTTACTAGGTTTATTGAATTGATAACGCTCTGTTCCTTACCAGGTTTCTTATATATAAAAAGTTAAATTTATGTATTTCAATCATTGAATACACGGCAACACACATTTAACAAAAATAAGTTACCTTAATCTTTCCTAGACCCTAAATTTTAAATCTTAAATTTTAAATCTTAAATTAAAATTATATCATTATACTTAAATTCATTTAATTTTTTTTAGTTCCATCTTGTCTCTTTTCATTATTCTAATCATAACCTTATTTTTTTTTTAATCATTTTTCATCAGTGAAAATGAAAAGATAGATTATTCAATTTAGTGCATGTATGTTTTTAGATAAATTTATTTAAAAGAAATTGTTTCTTTTGAAAAAATTCAGTTAGGTTTGCCGTAAATTAAATACAAAACACCCTAAACGAGTCATTAGAACTTTCCAAACCCGGTAAAAACAATTGTGCATATTGACTATAAATCTCCCAAAGAATTGCACTAACCGGCTATTGTTTCTTCCAAACTTATTATTTGCATTTGCTTATAAAACAAGAAATCCCTTATTTCATGACATAGGTTCGAAGTCACATGTTATAACGTACACATTGTTACTGCCATAAGCACATAAGAATATATCCTCATTGTTGATAGTAATTCATAGCACTGAGTAGAGTATATCAAATTGACCCTCCAAACTAAAATTAACAATTTTAAGCTTTGTTTTAAAAGTATTTATGTATTGATAAAAAAAATGACACAAACCGAAGATATTTAAAAGATCAAGATAATAAATGAATTATGGATATGTTGAGTCTCCGCCGAAAGAGGGTAACTGGAGATGAGCAACGCAAGGAATAATATGCTTTTGCACGTGTTACAAGACTAGATAGGTCAATACTCAATACCACCCAAAACTTTTATGTTCGAATAACTTAAGTTTCGAATATCAATGTTCAAGCAAGCAAAGCAACCCAACCCATCAACTTGATCATCAAGGAAACATGTAAACTAAAGCACGCATCAATACCACCATATATATACCATTCGCAGGTTGCATGCAAAATATAACATTCACGCTTCTTCAATACCAACTTCTTGCCATCTTGAGGCTCATATTAGTTTTTAGCTCGTTCTGAATGGCCAGTGCTAGGGGTAATACAGTAGCTGGAGGAAGAACTTGGGCACGAACTCCAGTTGTAGAACAGATAGTACCTAATTCTGGATGGACACAGGACTCTGCGGGCCATTACCTTCTGGTGGATCTTCCCGGTATTTCATACACCTAATTCACTTTTGAACAAGGAATATGCGTATGAACTAAGAAGAATTCGATAAACCCAATTGAGAGATACCGATGTGAATAGTTTATTTATACTTTTTTGGCTTGCTTGTTTGTTTCCCTTGAGAATCACCCAACTGAAAAACCTGTCTCCTTTTAAGGTGCACGCGTGCCATTTTTTTTACCAAGAAAACTATTTATTTAGTAGTTACATTTGCAATTGCCAGGACTTCTTGTGCAGTTCTCAATAAGAATTGAAAACAAGAATAACTGATGTTTTTCTTTTTCTCGTCTTGCTTCTTCAGAATTCAGGAAGGAAGAGGTGAAGCTCCAAGTTGATAGCTATGGCCGTATTGTTGTAAAAGGTGAAAGGCAAATAAATACGTGGAAACACGATCATTTTCGGCTGACTTTTCCTGCTCCTCTGGACTCTGATATGGATAGGATAGCCGGAAAGTTTGACGGTGGAGTCCTTTATGTCACTATCCCGAAGCAAGTAACGCAACATAGCAAAGTAAGTGAGCTCACGAAAGTTAGAAATGGCAAAGTTGAAAGGGCAGAAGAAAATGGTAGCCATCGGCTTGGAAATGGTGAAGTTGAAAGAGCAAAAGAAAATGATAGCCATCGGCATGGAAATGAAGTTGAAAGAACAGAAGAAAATGATAGCCAAGGGCATGGAAATGGTAAAGTTGAAAGAGCAGAAGAAAATGATAGCCATGCCAGTGAACATGACAAAGATAGAGAGGAAGAAGTAAAAAGAAATGAAAATGAGTGCATCACAGAATTTCCGGAACAAGTAATAAGGAAGTGGGAGCAAGAATCCATGTTAAGAGGTGCAGCTGAGGTTTTGAGGGAAAACAAAGGAATTGTAGTAACAGCTGTTGTAGCCTTTTCCTTAGGGTTGTTGGTATATCGCAAATTCAACAACACTACAAGTTAAGTCCTTTGACCTGAATCAACAAATGTATATCCCTCACTCCATTTCAGGTCACGTGCCTCTTACATGTATGTAAATAGAATAAAGTACCATGCAAATATTCAAACATTAATAGCCATCTTAAATTCTGCATTCACAATATGATCTGGTTTACAACGTCATCAATCTTTTATCACATTAAATAAATCAAGTTATTGAAGGAATTTTAAGAGAGTTCATTGGGATAGGTTCGTGCCTGTGGCTTAATATACCTCATCGTCAATATTCACCGTTATAATTTATATTTGCTCATATTATTATGGTCTAATATCAAATGGCTACCACATGAAATACTCAAAGTCTTACCTCGTACGTATTTAATTCGCATATGTTACGAATCCAATGGTTACCATACGAAAGGTTGAAAGTCTCAACTCGCAATTAATTCACATAGAATTATGAATCTATAATTGCTTCAATTTTCCTTGACAAAGCACATACAACTTTATCATCAGTTTATTTATGATCAAAATCAAGCATCAACTTGTAATAATCTAATTTAAACAAACTTTTTGAAACCAATCCAATTTTCATGTCTACATTGGCCCTCAATTAAGTAAAAAGGAAGAATGAAAGAAGGAAGTTATTAAGCATATCAGATCCAGTTGGTGCATCTCATCAAGGCAATCTTAGAGAAGATAAATCAAAACAAAATTATCTTCCTCAAGAGTTCAAGTTCCTTTTTTCTAGAACGCTCAGTTTTTCTCTGAAGCTACTATTGTATAATCTAATGTGACTTCTGTACTGTGATGAATCCTTTCAAAATATCAAAGCTATAACCAGATGACATCACCTCTTCTTTTCAACACCACCTTTGCATATATGATTTTTTAAACTACAGTGTTTTTTCACTGACCTCATCTTGTATCTTGATCCATATTAATTATGCTGATTTTGGAATAGCATCATATCCCCAAAATTTACTTTTATCTAACAGGATCAGATACCGCAAGTAGTCCACCAATTTAAAAGAGCAAAAGACCGCATTGGATGTTGATTCGGGAAAGAGAAGCTTCTTTGGCATATGTGCCATAAAGTTGTGAATTGTGACCTAATGTTCCTAACTTGTGAGAGTTTATCTAAAATAACTAAATAAAGCTCCCCCATCCTGAGCTTAACAGAGAACCGCTTTACTTCCAGAACTTAAATTGTCTGGCTGCTTCTTCCGGTCACAAACTATTTTTCTTTTCTATTCCTGCTGCTTTCTTTTAAAATATATTAATCTATAACCTTCAAAAAGAATTTTCAAAATTCTGATACATCAGAATAATACAATCCAAAACCTCATGAGCCAATTCCGAAATGAGTAAAAGAAAGAGCTTGCTGAACACAGTTGGTGATATATGGGAATTGTACCTCCGGGAGCTTCCCGAACACTAGTATAACACTAATAGACAATAGTTGCTTGACTTAGAAAAAGGAAAGGTGGTTAGAATTTGGAGATATAGATGTTGACAAGCGATGCATGGTGAAGAATAAGAAACCAAAGGAGGAGAGGGGTATAAAGGTTATGCTTTGTCGTTGAACTTTATCCAAAATGCAAGTGCTTTTTGACAAAAAGGAAGGGCCCAAGTTGGGACGCGGAATCATGTGCTTCCTGCCAAGGCTTTTTTAACTTCCTTTGACAATGTGATACGGTTATTGACTGAGGAGCCTGTAGTTAAAGAGGGCTAATTACAAGTGAACGTTCATTTTGTTATGAAGGGAGATAGACATTTTAGATATGGGAATTAGTACTCACAATCTTGTAAGAATAATATATTACATGAATACGTGATCTTGAATGTAAGAATAATATTTCACAGTTCAATCGTACTTGGAAAACAGTAACTTTAGATTACTGGATGGAGACCACAAACAATAAATCAAAGGTGAAGGAACCGTTACAAAGAAAAAGGATATATAACAATATGAAAATGATATCGTGATATAACGAAGATTTAGTAAATCCAGAATTGAAACCTTATTACAAAAAAGCACAAAAATCTTCTCTCAACTTAAATATAATGTAATGAATGATCAGAAACTGTGCATTAGCAATGGATGTCTTACACCTACATGGAGATTGGTGCAAGAGAGAGAAATAGTATGGAGAGAGGAGAGGTACTTGGGTCATTCTTGCAAGGCATTGAAATAAATAATAAAATATTAAAATCTAAATCCTAATATAGTCTAAAATAAAAATGAAGAAAAAGGTGTGAGGTCGATAAGGAAGGGTGAGTGGAGGGAATTGAAAAAGTGGGAAAGAGATCCTTGGCGAGAGAGCATGGAATCTGATGTACGTACGCACTGTCATCACAACCAAGCTCAAAACCAAGAAATAAAAAAAAAATATATATATAATTAAATATAATTAAAAACAAAATACACCGCACAACGCAAACACAAACCGAACCTTTCCTTACCTCTGTCAAACGCTGATCATAGTGACTGACCGCTATCAACGGCCTACTGTGTAAGTTCGTTTATCCACATTCGGCGCATTCAAGGCTCCACCAAGATGATAAGATGACGACGCCGTTTCAGCAACCACCCCAAATCGTACGGAGACTGGTCGTAGAAGTCATCGACGCGCGCAATCTTCTCCCCAAAGATGGCCAAGGTAGCTCCAGCCCTTACGTGGTGGCTGACTTCGACGGCCAGAGGAAGCGAACCACCACCCGCTTCAAGGAGCTCAACCCGGTCTGGAACGAGCCGCTCGAGTTCATTGTGTCCGACCCGGATAATATGGAGTTCGAGGAGCTCGAAGTTGAGGTTTACAACGACAAGAAGTTCGGCAACGGCAGCGGACGCAAGAACCACTTCCTCGGGAGGGTTAAACTGTATGGAACTCAGTTTTCCAGAAGAGGTGAAGAAGCTCTTGTTTACTACACGCTGGAGAAGAGGAGCGTCTTCAGTTGGATAAGGGGAGAAATTGGCCTCAGGATTTATTACTACGATGAAATGCTTATTGAAGAGGAGAGACAGCCGCCGCAGCAGCCGGAGGAGCAGGGTGAGAGACCAGAGCAAGAGCGGAACAGGCCGCCGCAGGGAATGGTGGTTGTTGAGGAGGGACGGGTTTTCGAGGCGCCTGGACCGATGGAGCAATGCGTGCCTCTTCCTACTGGTCTTCCTCATTCGCCGCGTGTTGTGGTTGTGGAGGAATCGCCGCCGCCGGTGGTTCATATTCCACAGGACCCGCCTTTGCCAGAAATGTTTGAGCCTCCGGTGTCCGAAATGCAGTTTCATTCGGAGATGAGGAAAATGCAGGCCAACAGAGGCGAGAGGGTGAAGATTTTGAAGCGGCCGAACGGGGACTACTCACCTAAAGATATCTCTGCAAAGAAATCGGGTAATGAGTCTGAGAGGGTTCATCCGTTCGATCTGGTGGAGCCGATGCAGTATCTGTTTGTCAAAATCGTGAAAGCTCGCGGGGTCGCTCCTCCCAGTGAAGCCCCGTTCGTGAAGGTTCGGACGTCGAGCCACTACATGAGATCGAAGCCAGCGAGTTTCCGGCCCCACGATCCCTCTGATTCGCCGGAGTGGAACCAGGTGTTTGCGCTGGGTTACAACAAGACCGACGCTAACAGCGCCACTCTGGAGATTTCCGTCTGGGATTCCTCGACAGAGAATTTTCTAGGCGGTGTTTGCTTCGACCTTTCTGATGTTCCAGTGAGAGATCCTCCCGACAGTCCCTTGGCACCGCAATGGTACCATCTTGAAGGAGGAACCGCCGATCAGAATCCCGGTAGAGTTTCCGGCGACATTCAGCTATCTGTTTGGATTGGCACGCAATCCGACGACGCGTTCCCAGAAGCGTGGATCTCAGATGCACCGCATGTTGCACACACTCGATCTAAGGTTTACCAATCGCCAAAGCTCTGGTACCTTCGCGTGACGGTAGTGGAAGCACAAGACCTGAATATTGCACCGAATCTGCCTCCACTGACAGCGCCGGAAGTGAGGGTGAAGGTGCAACTGGGGTTCCAATCACAGCGAACAAGGCGAGGATCAATGAACCACAGAAGCTTATCGTTCCACTGGAACGAGGACCTTCTCTTCGTGGCCGGGGAGCCTCTGGAAGATTCTGTCATCATTCTGATAGAAGATCGTACTACCAAGGAAGCAGCTCTCCTAGGTCACATCGTGGTTCCGTTGAGCTCCATCGAGCAACGAATCGACGAGCGCCACGTTGCGGCGAAATGGTTCCCGTTAGAAGGTGGGCCCTACTGCGGGCGAGTCTTCCTGCGTCTCTGCTTAGAGGGTGGGTATCACGTGCTGGACGAGGCAGCGCACGTGTGCAGCGATTTCCGTCCCACGGCGAAGCAGTTATGGAAACCGGCGGTGGGAATTCTAGAACTGGGGATTCTGGGCGCTCGCGGGCTCCTACCGATGAAATCAAAAGGCGGTGGAAAAGGATCCACCGATGCTTACTGTGTGGCCAAGTATGGGAAAAAGTGGGTCCGAACCCGCACCGTAACCGACAGCTTTGATCCACGCTGGAACGAGCAGTACACGTGGCAGGTTTACGACCCCTGCACGGTCCTCACTGTTGGAGTGTTCGACAACTGGCGCATGTTTGCTGACGTGCCAGAAGAGAGGCCCGACTGCCGTATCGGCAAGGTTCGCATACGCGTCTCGACGCTTGAGAGCAACAGAGTGTACACCAATTCCTACCCTCTCCTAGTCCTCACGCGAACCGGGTTGAAGAATATGGGGGAAATTGAGTTGGCGGTTCGTTTCGCCTGCCCCTCATTGTTACCCGACACGTGTGCAGTATACGGCCAGCCACTGCTTCCACGAATGCACTATCTCCGGCCGCTCGGGGTGGCGCAGCAGGAGGCGTTGCGTGGGGCCGCGACAAAGATGGTGGCACAGTGGCTGGCGAGGTCAGAGCCAGCTCTAGGGCACGAGGTAGTTCGGTATATGTTGGATGCAGACTCGCACGTGTGGAGCATGAGGAAGAGCAAGGCGAATTGGTTCAGAATCGTGGCGGTTTTGGCTTGGGCCGTTGGTTTGGCGAAATGGTTGGATGATATAAGAAGATGGAAGAACCCTGTGACCACGGTGCTGCTCCACATGCTTTATTTAGTGCTTGTTTGGTATCCAGATTTGATTGTCCCCACAGGGTTCTTATACGTGGTCTTAATTGGGATATGGTATTACCGGTTCAGGCCGAAAATACCGGCTGGGATGGATACCCGGTTGTCTCAGGCGGAAGCGGTTGACCCGGATGAGTTGGACGAGGAATTTGACACCATGCCAAGTTCGAAACCACCCGACATAATCCGAATGCGCTATGATAGGTTAAGAATGCTAGCAGCTCGAGTCCAAACGGTGTTGGGTGATTTTGCAACCCAAGGTGAGAGGCTTCAAGCCTTGGTTAGTTGGAGAGATCCCAGGGCTACCAAGTTGTTCATTGGAGTATGCCTTGCTATAACTGTCACACTCTATGCAATGCCACCAAAAATGGTGGCCGTCGCCCTAGGCTTTTATTACCTCCGCCACCCTATGTTCCGGAACCCAATGCCCTCCGCCACCTTGAACTTTTTCCGGCGACTTCCCAGCCTCTCTGATCGCTTGATGTAGATTATTCAAATTCAATCGCTAGTTTTATTTTTTATTTTTTATGACAGTTTTATTTTAAGGTGACATTTTTTTAGGGATGGGAATTATTGTTTTCCTATATTGGAGCAGCGAGGGTGTGGAAACTTGAAAGGAACAGGCAGCTGTTTTTAGGGACAGTGTTTGAAAAAGGTGTCTCAATAACATTTTGAGGAGAAAAAAGGGTGGAAAGTGGCTAGTTGTCATCATTTGTTTTTGTTGCAATCAAATCGATTGACTGTGGCCACTGTTGAAAACTCGAAATAAGAGAAAGAGAGAGAGTAGGGTGAGAGGGTGAGATGCAAGAGACAAACACGGTGGGAGAAATTTTGGGTACTGCAGTGGCTTGGCTCTTCTGTGGTGGGGACTTTTCTGTCATCATGTTTGGGATGGGAAGCCATATAATATTATTACCTTTGGTATCTCTCTAACATTTTAAAAAAATTAAAAAATGCATTGCGTCAACAGCTCCTTTTGCTGTTTGTGTTGTTTCTCCATGTTCTTGTCCAATTTTAATTTCAATTGCCACTTTCCACATTTTGGAATCACATGACCTCTTTTGCTATTTCAGTTTGTTGTTCTCGACATAAAAAAATACTTAGTGTGTATAATATTTATATATAATTTTTATTTTTTATACACGAACCTCAAATATGTTTTAAAATTATAAACGGTTTTTTTGTTTCTCTCTTTTAATGTTTCAACACACACTTCCTTATTTCGCCTTAAATACACTTTCCTCTTATAAATAATATTACTTTGCAGTGACACTTGAATGCTAATTTTAATTGCGAAGGTTGGTAAGTTGTGTGCATGATTCCTATATCTAACTCAGTCTTATGCTGGGAAATAGGAAAACATATGATAGGTGGAGGGTGATGGCTATTTGATCGGAACATATGTGTATGGCAGAAAAATGAATTCATATGCACATGACATATGCAATCAGCATTGGACAATTCAAAGGTAAGTTTTGCTTTCAGCAGATTTTGAGGCAAAAAATATTGACTGCATGGATGTATTGAGTTCAGAGTAGTGATTAAGTTTAGGTGCCACTGATTTGCGCAAACATGGGCTTCCTCGGTTTCTTCCTGCACCTCCATATCTTCTTCTGCAATTCCCATACATAACATGAAAATACATTTTTATTCTTTTTTGTCGTCTCCATAGAGTAGTTTCTAGATTATGTAATCCAGAAATGCATTTGAAAAAAGACTTTCGGATTACATAGTCCAGAAGCTAAAAAAGACTTCCGGATTATATAATCCGGAAAGTAATCATATATCTAAAAAAAACTTATGAATTATGTAATCCAAAAGTTAATTATAAATTTAAAAAATGACTTTGGAATTATGTAATCCGGAATATTATAGAGGGGTATTTTTGGAAATAAAAAAATTTATGGAGGTGAGGAAAGAAGGTATGGATTGCAGGAAGAAGCAGTCACTCTGTCGCATGTCGCATACCATAAATGATGCATTGATTAATACACTAACGCGTAAGAAAATGTAAGGCCCCATGACATGGTTACTTAAAAACAATGCCAGGCCCGTGTTTCTCTATAACGGGTAATTTTGTGTGTGTGTAATGTTATTTCTATTTCCATTCTATAAAAAATATAATTATAATTATAAGTAATCTTAATTTTATGATTTTTTTCTCTATTTTTTTATTCTTTAAAATTTGGTCAATTTTACATATTTTTGGTTAAAAGAAAAATAATTTATAAAGGTGAATAGCTCCATGGCTAGGAGCATAAAAGAAGAAGTCTCAAAGAATTGCTTTGGCTACTAGGATTGTCTTCTTTTCTCGTTACTGGGATTGTCTTCTTTTCTCTTAGTCTTCTACAAAAAAGTATAGGTGTACTATTTTTTTCATATTTTTTAGAATTTTGTAGAGACATGATTGGGCATCCTTTGGACCTTAATTAGATGCCGATTTGGGTTTGAAAAGTTATCAAATAACATCATAGAATTTCGGCCAATGGAGAAGACATGGAAGAAACCAACTTGAAGCATGAAGTCCCACATTTGTAGGATAAGCCTTTTTTAGACATAATTAACCCTCTAGCTTTAGTCCTTGATGTCCACTTTTTGCACTTTTAGTCTCACATCTTTTGTGTAATTAGGTGCAAGGGGACTAGAAATCTATATATAGAACTCCTTGTTTCTTATAACACCCATCTTTGAATGTTTTAAAGTTTTCTCTTATCCTCTTAGGTTATATATGAGAGTAATCTTACCTAGTTCATTTTCAAGGATTCTTTATTCAAAGATGAACAATTTGACTTTCTTTAAGAAACTTAAGTTTAAAGTTTTTCCAATCTCCTTAGGAGTCTTCAACTGCCTATTACACTAAGTTTATATATAGTCATGTTTAACACTTTATACATAAAGTTGTTCGATACATGATATTACTATTAATAAATATAGTGTTTCTTTCATTATTGTTATTATTGTGAATCCAATAAGTGGTGTTTCCCATGGAATCAAGAAGGAAAGAAAGTTAAGAAGATCAAAAATTGATAAATGACCGAGAGATGACATTGAGAGAGATGACTAACATGATTAACAAAGTCAAATGTGTCATAATTTTGTGTCTTGTAGATAAGGCCCTAAGGAAAGTCACAAAGGAGAGTACTATTAAGCTTCAATAATTGTATATGATAAAATATTTGACTCAATAGACCTTGTTTGAAACAACAATTATATTTATTTAAGATGACGATATCAAGAATGATGGTAGAGTAACTAGCAAATTTTATCAAGATTTTGGACGATCTTGAGAATATTAAAATGAAGTTTGAAGATGAAGATAAGACTTTATTGTTTCTAAAGATATTTGAGCATTTCAAAGATGTTTTACTAATCGAGAAGAAACACATCATCACTTTAGATGATGAGGTTAAGACCTCAATTAGGACTAAGAAGCTTTAAAAGTTTCAAGAGTCTAAGGTAGATTATAATGGGGTGGTTTTAAATTTCTCAAAGTTGAAGAATAAGAACAAGAGGGAAACAAAATGGAGAAAGTCTAAGTATTCATCAAAGAATAAGATGGAGAAAGGGCTTGAGCGTTACGACTCTCACAAGAGAGGTCATTACAAAAAAAAAAAGAAGAATTGTTTAGAGAAGGAAATAAATGAGAAAGGAAAGATGTTGTTGCAAGATGTGATATATATTGCAAAGCTTAAGAGAAATCTTTTGTCAATTAGCATATTTGGTCTTGTGGGTTCAATAATCAAGATTAGACATGGTAGTAATATAAAGATTTTAGAGGGAGCGAAAATTGTTAAGGGAGAAAAAAGACGATTTTTATATTCTGGATGACTTAATAGTGATTGCGCACACATCTATGGGAAATCATGAAGTAGCAAACATGCTTTAGAAGGAGGGTTGAAAAGAGTCACAAGAATTTTGTTGCAAACTGCTAGACTATTTAATAGATAAAAACTTAGAAGAATATCAACAACAAAAATTTATATGGGTCACCCATAACTCTTAAGTTATGATGAATTCTCCCTTAATTCCCACTAAGCACAAATATTCTTTTTTGTCACTCTTGGCTACAAATAAGATAAGATGATTCAAGAAATGTTTATTCTCAAGGAGGGATATAACAAGAGTTTCCTTACATATGGGTAACTTGACAAAGTGAAGAATACAAGAGTTTGGTACACTCCTACTAAAGACAAATTATACATAAGGTTTATGAGCAAAGAACCATAAGCATTGTAGGTGTTAGTTTTTCTCATTCTAAATGTTTAACATCTTGTCCTTTATACAGGTATTCAAGAAGATGAATGTTGTGTAATATTTAGACATAAAGGTTTTATGTGCTTCATTATGTGATCAAGAGAATCTTTGCACAAATATATACTTGATGTATTTTCCTTGTTGATTAGAGTCCAAGTGTGGAAGATTGTGTTTCCATCTTCTGTCTTCGAGATGTAAATAAAGAAATAATACAAATATACTTGAAAAATAAAATATCTTTTATTATGTTTTGGTTTCCAATTGCTCACATTCTTAATTGATTTTGAGATCACATGATTCCTTAAAAAAATATCTTTTGGATGTTGTTTGAGTCATATATTTCCTTTTATAAAATAATGTGTTATGTTGGTTATATAGCATTTTAATTTAATTTTAGCAACTTTGTATTTTATCAAATATATGTTCTTTATATATAAAAGAGAATTTCCTTAATGCTTTAATTATGCTCTAGTCAACATTAATTGATTAAATAAACAAACTAATGGATTGTCTAACGTGAGATATGAACACTTAGAAGGTTCTTATGTAACTAACTGTAATTTTTCTAAACAAAACACATGTTAGAAGGTTCGTAAACAAAATGAAGAATGATTCAATTAATTTCATATTTCTTTAACATCAAGTTTTTTCAATGAAAGATAGTATAGAGCTTTTAAACATGTATTAGATCGTTTAGGTCTTCACAAGTTAAACTGTTGGAGTTGAGAAAGTAGAATATATAAAGAGGAGATAGTGTAGAAGAACTTGAGTTTTTTTTTTTTTTTTATCAACAATACTAAAAAAGTCTTTAGATTGAAGTTTGAGACTAGTGAATCGATTAAGTATGTTTATGCAAATTTTTAGGGTTTAACATGAGTTCATGCTGGTGTAAGGTCTTACTTTATCATTATCATAGACAATTACTCAAGGAGGATGTGGATTCATGTATTGAAAAGTAAGAGTGAAAGTTTTCAGAGATTTAAGGAATGACACACCCTGATCAAGAATCATTAGGCAACAAAACTTAAGTGCTTATAGTTGACAATGCATAAGAGTTTGCATTACGTCAATTTAATGAGTTTTGTACAAAAGAATGAATAAGGAGGCAGAAAATAACTACAGGTATAACTAAAATAAGAGTCTTGGTGAAAGGATGAATAAAATCATTTTGAAATGGGTAAGGTATATGTCACTACAAGTTGGTTTTCTTAAGTCCTTTCGGAGTGAAGTTTCACATACCATTGCTTATCAGATAAATAAGTATCCATTATTTGCTACGTATCTTCATTGGATATACTCAAAGAGTGAAAGAGTATAATTTGTGGAGGTTGGAACTTGGTGATGCTAAATGCTCCATAAGTTGATATGTCACATTCAATGATAACTTGAATGACAATGATGTGTAATAATCTAAAGAAGAACAAGGAGAAAACTCAAATTGAGGGAGAGTCTCTTGACTTTGGATTACAACATGTAAATTTGATAAACAAAACATCAAGGGATAAGAATCAACCCTCAACTTCTTGTCCAAGAAATCTCGTGTCAACTTGGACTTAGACTATTAACTAATGTGTCATAGAGAGAAAAGGAAGATCATACCTACACAAATTTTTTGGACATGTTGATCTTATTTATTATGATTTCAGTGTAGTTGAAAAGATAGATGATACATAATCAAGAAACTTTAGGAGTCATAAAAAGGAGTAGAAGACCAGTATTTGAACAACGTTCGGTGGAGGAGGAGCTTGAATCTTTGAAGAAAAATCACATGTGGAAACTTGTAAATCTATTTAAAAGTAAAAATGTAGTTGGATGCAAGTGAGTATTCAAGAAAAAGGAAAAATATCACGTGAGGAGAAAGAAAGCTTCAAGGCTCTCTGTTGAAAAAAGGTTTTACACAAATAAAGGGAATTGATTCCAATAAGATCTTCTCACTTGTGGTAAAAGATTATTTGATAAGGATTTTTATGTTTATTGTTAACTAGTACAATTCTTAGTTAGAATAATTGGACGTAAAAACAACGTTCTTGCATTGATACTTAGAGGAAACCATCTATATGCAACAATATGAAGGGTTTGTTAAAGACTAAGAAAATATTTATTTTTTGCAAATATCACTATATTGCTTGAAACAGAATCCACGATAAGAATATGTTTAATGATTTGTTGAGGATGGCAAGGTTTTATATGTG
Source organism: Phaseolus lunatus (assembly GCA_013389735.1). Lineage (NCBI taxonomy): Eukaryota > Viridiplantae > Streptophyta > Magnoliopsida > Fabales > Fabaceae > Phaseolus > Phaseolus lunatus. Next base: position 31,703,039 of record CM023859.1, read on the forward strand.
CAGTTATGTGTCTACATTTGAAAAAAAAAGAGTATGTTGTTCTTAATCTTATGTGTAGATTATATCCTTATAGCTAACCATTATAAAGATGAAATAAGTATACTAAAAATAATTAAGCTCAAAGTTTGAGATAAAAGATCATGGTCATATGAGGCGAATACTGGGGATAGATATACACATAGATCATACGATAGGAAAGTTGTGTCTATCTCAGCAAGGTTATTTGAATAAGATTATTGAGAGGTTTAGAATGAATCAATCTAAGTACGCTTTTAGGTCATCACACAAATCTCTCAATTACCTAAACTCCTGGTTTTGAAGAAGCGATGAATGAGGTAAAGATTATTCCATATGCTAAGGGATTAGGGAGAATCATGTATGGAATGATTTGTAGCAAGCCAGACATAGCTCATGTCATTAGTGTTGTTAGTAGGTTTATGACAGATCCTGAACATACTCATTGGGAGACTTTGAAGTAGATGCTAAGATACTTGAGTGGAATAATATCATCCACTATATGATGCATAAACTACATGCAAACAGATCATACGATGGAGAAGTAATGTCTATCACAACAAGGTTAGTTGAATAAGATTGTTGATAGGTTTAGAATGCATCAATCTAAGTACACATTTATGTGTACTTTTAGTTGAGAAGCCATTAAATGTCTTGTAGATACAAATTATGCAGGAAATGTGAATACAAGAAAGTATATTTCTGTATATGTGTTAACATTTTTTGGAATTGTAGTTTGTTGGAAAGAAAATTTACAAATAGTAGTGACTTTATCTACTACTTAGGTTGAGTATGTTGCACTTACAATAGAAGTGAGAAGAGTTTATGGTTGAAGGAAATGATTTGTGAACTAGGTATCGTGCAAAATTGTGTGACTATTCACTTTGATAGTCAAATTGTCATATACTTAGCTTATTATCAAATATACCACGAAAAAACTAAACATATTGATATTATTGAGTTCGAGGAGGTCAACATTGCAAAGGTAACTTTTGAGGATAGTTCTACTAATATATTTACCAAATATCTACCAAGATTTAAATTCAAATGTTTCTTGGAGTTGATTAATTTTTTGTTTGACAATATATAATGATGATGAAAATGATTCTTCCATGATTTAGAGTCAAGGTAAAAAATTATGTAGATTAATTCTAAAATTTTGATCCTCTTATAAAGATCATAGAATATCGTCTTTGATTAGACAATTTAGTAGTATTAAAAATGAACCATTGTCTACTAGCATTTAAGTTTGTTTATGACTACACAAATGTCTAGTTATCGAATATGTCTGATAAACACTATTGTGTTATATATATATTTAAAAAACATATTTAATGGTTTTACTACTCTTGTTTACATAATTTTAACTGTTTTATATTAATCTTGTAATTTTTATGTGGACTCACATTTAATACTCTACCCAGAAAGTTATTCAATATACAATATATTAATAATACATTATTTCTTTCATCTCTTTTTTCTTATATTTTATTATTATTATTAACTCAATAAAAATCTTATAAGACTCATACTTTAAAAAATTTAAATTTTAAATGTTATTATATTTCTAAGAATGGAAAAGTTTAAAACCTTGCAGCAACAAGGATTTTAAATTAAAATATAGTAATAACTAATGAGACCTTTTTCTCATTAGAAAATTACCAAGGACATATCGTGTCATTTTTGGCGTCCACTGAATACGTGTAAATCACCGCAGTAGGGGACATTCTTAGCATGGATTACATAACCTCACGGATATATTATGAATTTGCTTGAATAGATTTCCTTTTAAGAATTTTTAGGAAAAGAAGGAATAATTTTTTTTTTTTTGTATAAGTTAAAACCAATTTATAAATGAATTAAAAATCGTGAAAATAAATAATAATAAAAAATTCTATAATACATAAGTTAACTTTAGTTTCACTATTTATTGCCATTTTTATAGAAAAAAAAATTCATATCTTTAATATTATATGGAGTTATGTTACCCGCTCAATAATTAATTTATTGCAATCTTGGTTTGAATGTGGAAGACAAACATGAAGGTAGGTAAAGTTGAGGATTCTATGAAAAGAAGAAAACAACTAATGACACAAACACAAGGTTTCAAATTTAAGTCTGATATAGAAAATGATTTAAGTCTCACTAAAACAATGATCATAAATAGTTAAACTTAAGAACTGACTGTCAAATGTATGAGTCAAACAACTGTATAAGAATTTCACTTAGTTTTTACTAGTTCTTTCTTTATTTCTATCCAACATTAAATAATTTCACCCCTTTTCAATTTCTTGCAAGTTTTGAAGCTTTAGAGAAAAAAGGGTGTAATTTGAATATGTAAGTTGTTATTGTGCTCTTTTGATCTAACTGAGGTGCCACCACAAAAAGACAAACAAAACCAAACTAGAAGAAATTTAAAAAAAATGAAAAACAGGCCAAAGGCTTTGCACTTCCCTATGTGCACGATTATATCAATTTTATTTTAGTATATATTTTGTTATTAAGTATTTTTCCAACATTCAGTTCTCAATTGTAGTGAAGTGTTCAACGCAATTGGTGGTGCACAAAAAAAGTGAAATTAATTTAAGCTACAACTGAAATAGTAACATGAAATATTAATGTCCTATAATTTTGTCCATAGTATTGGTATGAAATTACGCATAAGACTCGAATTCAAGACTTGAGTTAAGAAATATGAGGAAGATTGCGGAGCTATTCTGAGGAAATGTGGAGAATATTTGGAAGATTACAATGTAATTGAGTTTGATTACAGTACAGTTGTTAAATGGTGACAGGATAAAATGTTTGCAGAAAAGCTTAAGCTCAAAGCAACAATGACTTTACTACAAAACGGTAACGGTTAGATTTTGCTCCCTTTGCCTTGTTGACCAGCATCTTGGGCAGTGTCCAGAAACAGTGGCAGAGGTTGTCAATGCTGGCTTAAGTTTTACTCCTTCTGTGTTTGTCATCATCTTTGGGTGTCCTTTTTCGAGTACGAAATAATAGGTTCATATTGGTTCATGGAAGTTTCCTTACATATGCAGGTTTCAATTGAGTCATTTTGTATGGATACCAAAAAAGTGAGTCATATAGTACAAGAGGAAACTTCCTTTTCCCTTCTTTCCCTCCCAATAAATTATCATCCCAACAAATCATGCAAAGGTGAAAGATAAACAAGTTTTGATTTCTGACCATTTGTTTAAGAGAAATGAGCACCAGTCCGGGGATATATTTTGATATTGGCAAGAAGGCTAAAGGTTTCTTCAACTAGTTATCATTCTTGTTATTATTTTCATTTTAATCTTTCAGCAGAAGGAATTATAATTTCAGTAATATTTTAACAGAGATTTTGCTTACTTTTTGTATTAGATGTTCTGCACAAGGACTACTCAAATCTGTCACCAATTCACTTTCATTACCAATTCATGGACTACAACGTAGACCTCTCTTGTCAATGTAATGTGAATATCAGCTCAATCTTTCTCTTCTTTTCAATTCTGCCTCTGATTGAAAGTTGAAACAAGTTCATCTTTTTTATTATTTTTTAATGTTATTCAGTTGGAATAAGGGGTCAGTTTATGTAGATAACAGATGAGTAAGCTGATATTTTGGTCGTTACAAAAATGTTCAGTTTGCAATTTAGTTCTGATTTAAATTATATCATGATTCAGTCCTCTAACTTCCAGACCTGTTTCACTGAATTCCTCTCGCTCAGTAGGGATTAATGTGGAATAATTTTGACTAATTCAATTACTAATCATGGACATAATTTAGTTCAAGGTTGAAATTGCAAGTTACATTTTCAATGATCAAAACACCATTTTACTCCAAACAAATATCAATTACAGATTGAACTCAAGACCGCTTTTCTGCGACCTTCATTTTGTTTTTGTTTTTTTGGGTCAATTTCAGTCTTCATTTCATTTTGTTTTGCATCTTCAGTTAGTACCTCACGAGTCATATAATCATATAAGGCATCAATTAGTCGTGAAAGTTTTCCATAATCACTAGGAGAGCCATGTGAATTTCTTAAAAAGCCATGGAATTGTATGCAACATGTCTAACTTTAGTGTTTTTGCTGTTGCATCCATTACAGTAAATGAAATTCTGCCTGGATTCAGGAGCCTTTTCAAATGCACCATACCTGATTCTGGGAAGGTAAAATTAATTTTCGCTTTCCTACATACTATCAGTATCACCACACATTGTTTGATAAACTTGTAAAGAAGATATGAAAATAAAATGTTTAGTTTTTCCAGCAAGTTAAAATCAACTTATACCCTTTAGGTTTAAAGAAGTTAGGTGCATGAGTTGATTTTAGCTTACTTGAAATTTAAACATGGCCTTGAAACATTTTTTTTTCTACATCTGACTATTTTCTGGAATCATCGTAGGTAGAAGTACAACACTTGACTAACTACACTGGAATTACTGGATGCATTGGACTAGAAGGAAACGTGGAAAAAGGATATGCCCCTGTTCTAAACATGTCGGGTCTTGTGGGAACAAACATCTTGTCCCTTGGAGGCAATGTTGCTTTAGACATACCAACAAGAACATTCAGTAATATGAATGCTGGAGTAGGCCTCAACACTCCCTTCCTTGTTGCTTCCTTGACCATGTAAGATATGTTGTACAAGAAGTATAAAAGCTAAATTTATCAGAAAATGTATAGGAACATCGATTTGTTCCGTATAAACTAACTAGAGAATTTAATCATTACAGCTTAGTGTTATTGTTGCTTTCTGTTGTGCAGGCATGACAGTTTCGACATTCTGAAAGCCTCCTGTTATCATGAAGTGAACCCCCTAAGCAAGACTGCCATTGCAGCAGAGCTCAAGCATAGATTGTCAATGGGGGAGAGTAGTGCCACCATTGGTGCTCAGCATGCACTTTTTCCACAAACGTTAGTTAAGGCTCGATTTGACACCTTTGGCAAGGCAGGCGCTGTTATTCAACAAGGGTTCTGGGAGAGATTTTATGTGTCTATGGCTGGAGAAGTGGATTTTATGACCACAGATAATAACTTGCATCCCAAGGTTGGAGTCTCTGTGGCTTTAAGACCCTAGTCAATGCCACTGAGATAAACTTTCATCTCCAATTCAGAGGTTGTTGGATGTAAGGAGACTTCTAAATGATGGCACAAAACGGATGAAACTTTTCGCCATCCATTTTCTTCAATATTCAACAACAGTATGAGTACCGATGTGCCATGTCTAGTTCTACTACTCATACACAATTTTTATAAATAAAATTATTATAGTACTAGTCATAGATATTTATTTATCTTCTTTACCTGTTCAAGTTTAAATTAGTTCGTGCTTATTCTTGTAGTTGAGTCTCTGAAACAAATAGCACCAGAATTATTTCTTGTCTTGGATGAGATAGTAGTTTCCGTGATACTTCTGTTCTTTAATTAGCTGTGGATGACTTTATTATTTCTAAAATATTAGTGGTTTTATATTTTCTTAGGAGAAAGAAGTTAGCACTGTATTCCAAGCAAACCTTCAGGCTAGAAAGCGTAGAGTTTAATTTAAGGATTAGCACGGATCATTCTCTAACTGTATATAAGAAATTTATGTTCAACTTCCATAATCTAAACAAGTTGTATATACAGATACTTAATAGTTTGATTATGCATGATTCAAATAAAGACAACAGAGTATACAGTATTACTTGACTGTCTGAAAGTATAAATAAAAAGTCCTTAAACTGGTCCTCCAAAGATTTTGGCCAACAAATCAATCCGTCAAAGATATAAATCAAAGACTAATTTTAGAACAAAGGTGGTAAAGTTTTAGATATTTGTGGGACTAATTTGACGGAAAAATTCTTTAGCAGATTAATCAGTTGATGTTATACTTTTTGGAGGATCAATTTAGCAGTTTATTCTAAAACCAAATCACAACACTGCACAGAAATACAAGTATACAACCATAGGCGCTAGCTTCAGCATTCTCCCATACAAACGAAATATAAGATCTAGGTGGAGTAGAAGCTACTCATGAGAAGCCTGAAGAAGCCCATCACGAATTTGGTTAGCAACATCACGAACAGCACCAGGTCCATGCGGAATGAACACAGCAGAAGACTTGGAGGCAGCGCCAATTTCTTTCAGGGTGTCAAAATACTGAGTAACCAGGACCATGTCCATAACATCTTTGGCAGTCGTCCCAGGTACATTGACTGAGAATCCAAGCACACTATCTCTCAATCCATCCACAATTGCTTGACGTTGGCGAGCAATGCCCATCCCAGAGAGATATTTAGATTCAGCCTCACCCTCAGCTCGTTTAATTAGCAAGATCTTCTCTGCCTCTGCCTTCTCATTAGCTGCCACTCTCAATCTTGCAGCTGATAAAGTGCATAAAAAAATAATTCCATCCATCACCAGAGGAAAGATTGCTCCCCACCCATGTTAGCATAAAGCAATCAACACAGACTATAAACACAAACAATCCTATGACTCCAAAATTGCACTTCATACCATATTCAGTTAATATATACAATGTTGAGTTGATTTAAGGAAGACAACCTGATTCATATTATATAGCGAAAATAACAAAATGTGAGGCCTAAACAATATTTCTGCGATAAATTAGATTTAGGATCTAATACTCAAGAATAAGAGCTTGCAAAGTACAAGTAGCTGAATATACCACTAGGAAAAGGAAGATATTAGCCATATTTCTAAAAATAATCAACCCCTTTCGAAGAATAAATAAAGTATGGGCAGAAAATGAACATACTAGAGTCGAATAACATACCAGCATTGATTTCATTCATAGCTCGCTTCACATGCTCATCTGGGTCTATATCAACAATCAGTGTTTGAACAATTTCGTACCCATAAGCTGACATAGCCTATGAAGACAATAAAACATAATATTCAAATTAACATAACTTCACAGTTCATCTTATAAGTAAACAATATATTTTCACATTTAAAAACAACCTTCTCAAGTTCTTCTTCCACAGCTCTGGCAATATCATTTTTCTGCTCAAAAGCATCATCCAAGTTGAGCTTTGGAACACTTGCCCTAATTACTACAATGAGAATAGAAAATTCACCTTAGCTAATCAATAAGCTTAAACCACTTATTGCAGGCTTCTGTTACTGATTATTATGGTTCATACCATCAAAAACATATGCCTGAAGTTGGGTTTTTGTATTGCTGAGTTTGTAAAAAGCATCATTGGCCTTCTCTGCCAGGGCACGATATTGAATTGACGCAACAACATTAACAAAGACATTATCCTGTAAGTAGACAAACATTTTAACGGATCGACTTTAAATAAACGGGAAAATAAGACAAATGAACATACAACAACAAATCAAGCATTTTCCATCTAGGTGGAGTCAGCGAGACTAAATGATGTCATAGTATATTATTTATTAAAAAATGGACTTTAAGCTAACTCAATCATATAAAACTAACTTTTATATATTATGAAGTATTTTTATCTCTAGTGGATGTAGATCACCAATTTTATTCATAGTCATATCATAGACTAATCATTGACCTCAAAATCCTTTTCATTAGTTTGCCTATAGTTTTTCTAGGTCTCCCTCTGCTTTTTGCAATAGGACTGCCCTCTAGCTGACAACGAAACACAAGACTGACAAACAAGTAAACTTAATAAAAAAATCTCCATGCCAAAATGAAAGTATTCGTGGTGATTAAAGACCAAGAAATGCCTTAAAATATTGGTTATAGTTAAAGTGTAAGGCAAAAACAAAACCTTTGTCTTGGTCTCACATCGAAGATCCAATTGTTGTAGTCGAAGAGAGAGATGACCAGCAACTTGTTTCCCAAGGAACCATGGCATGCAATGGCATCCTGGCTGAAGCACCTTCTCGAATCGTCCAAATCTTTCTTTTACAGCCACTGTAGATTGCTCAACTTGCACACAACACAAAAGATTCCCCATTGCTGTTAACTGCAATATTCGAATGTATCAGCACTAACTGGACAAGGTACAGAATTTTGAAGATGACAATTGTAGGATGCATGAACTGAATGCAAGAAATTTGAAGGACTTTGACTAAACACGAACAGCCAATTATACAGGCTAAATATGGACACAAGGTCAACTACAAATTATTTCACACATTAGCAAAATCTATGGATACACATTGAGTTACAGTCCTCGGCAGGAGAGAAGCCAGTGTTCATACCAACAAAAGTCCAACAAACCTCTCCTGGAATATTAACTGGTATATTAATGCACAGGAAATGAAGTGCAGTATCGGTAACCAAAATATTTTATCAAGGAAACATTGATTGTGTTATTCCTACAAGCTATTCAGTGAAGGGTATGCAACGTGAACACGGTAAAAGAGTTTAACCATTAAAAAGGATGCCCAAAACTGCTACTTTTTACAGCAGACTTTGAGAATTCGAACTAAAGAAGGCGCAATACTGGACAATATAAGTTAGTTATTATATTGAGTCACCAACAGTAGTCTCAAAATTATTATCACTGAAAAAAGGCTCGACAAGTATTTATTTTAAGAAGAAAAATAAGAGGCAATAGTTAACTGGCAAGAAAACAAATAAACAAATCAAAGGCAGTATGAGAAAAGCCTTGCCAAATTAATGAATTCACCCCATAAACGATTACTATGAAATCTGGAAGCCAACATCAGATCATTTAATAATCATATACAAATCATGTAACCATTGTATATTAAATCACCTACTCCAGGGAGACTCTTTTGTTCCAGTGATTACAACTACTCAGAAACCGTAAAAAATCAATCAATGTGGATATGCTTTTATATTCTACAAAAGAATTCATCCCAACTCTCCATGCAAAAAGATAATTAGATACTCACATCAACACAGAGAATTAGAGCAAGGAAAAGTTACAACTTGAAGCAAAATACTGAGGATCAAAATGGCACCTCAAAGATAAAGGCTTCCAAAGCAAAGCTGACTTGGGAGAGCTCTTGCTTAAATTATAAGCCACACACTGGGAGTAGACAAACTTGCTATTCTTGACATATTCATCACCACCATCAGTCATGACGTATTTGTTTTAACCCTATATTCTATACCCATTGGCATACACATATACAATTTATATATTGTCTGTCAAAAACCCAGAATTGCAAGCTAACTTCCATGACAAGCCAATAACAACACAACCTCGTCAAGGAGATTTTACCTATCACAATCCTCCTCCTGATACAACCTAGAAAAGTACTTATTGCCTTCTTTTAACTTATTTGTGGGACAAGGGTATACAAAGTCCAACCCTAAAAATATATAAATAATTGAAAAAAATATTCTTTTACATCTTTTTTTTATCTACATCCATCTAAATAGCTATTCATAATAAAATATTATATTACAATAATAAAATAAATATAAATAAAATGTTGTAATAACATAATAATTTATTTATGAAGTTATAATTTGAATATATTAGAAAAGTGGGAGTGTCAATGGTGACTCTAAATAACTAGCCAATGGGTAAACACTAACAACCATTGCGCACAAAGTAGGCAGAGTTGGAAGATTTTTTTATTAAATTATGCCTTTTCATCAAATTTATTAAAATGAACAAAATTTTAAAAAATTACACAAAGGGTAAGTCTTGTTTTGAAGGAACATCTTCAAGAGAAGTTGTTTTGAATAGTAGTGTTTTTAATACAAAATTTTTATTTTTTATATTTTCAAAGAAGTCTTACAATTTTATTTTCCTAATTTTTTTACATTAAAATTTATTTATTTTATTTTAGACAAATACTTTTTTTTATTTCAAAAGTTTTGTTTGATTATTTGATAAAAAGAATTAAAAATTGTGTTTAATTAATTATTTCAAAAAAGTATACACAACTTCTATAAAAATAATAAAAATCAAAGTTGTGTATATAAACACCATTTTTTTAAAAAGTAAAATAGTTAAAATTAAATTAAAGTTGTATTTAAAAAAATATGACTTCAAATCCACTTTTGTAATTTTTTTTAAATGTACTCATGGATAAATTTAGTTAAAAAGTAACATGAATGGGATAATAATAAACACTATCTTCACCTGTAGAATTGCTTTTGGTCAGCCTTCTTTTCTAAATTTTTAATGATTTATCTCTTTCAATTTATTTGAATTTTATTTTTATTTTTTCAAAAATAAACTATTGATACTTAAAATAATTTTTTTATCATTTATAATTTACAAAAATTATTTTTTCTATTTATAGTTATAATAATTTTATTGTATAATATCATGTTTGATAAAATGTACCACCCGGTACCGTATTAATATATTATATATTTTTTTTAATTTTATTAATATATATATATATATATATAATTAAAATTAACATGAATATTAAATTTTAATTTATTAAAATAAAATAACTTCAAAACATTACATGTGTTTTCTCCGTGAAATAGTTCATTAGTATTGTTAACATCTTTATAGATTTATTAGCAAACTTAAATTTTTATTATTCAAAAATTGAATCGATAAATATTAGTAAGATTTTAGTATTATTGTACGGATGTTTTCCTTCTAGAATGATGACTATTAAATTTAAACTTAATGCAGAGACTTAAATATGTTTTTCTGTTCTTCCATAAACTATTGGACTTTGTTCCTTGTCTTTACTAAAAAAATTAATCTTTTTGTATCGAATAAATTTTTTATTTTAATTTTTGCCACAAAAGTGATTTAGATAAATAAAAAGAGCTCTAAATCAGGCTTTAGAAAACAAAAGTACAAAAAGGTTATTAGGGATAAAAAGGTTTTAAAAAATCAAGGATTAAAAGCTTAATCTAATAATTTATCGAGAATAAAACATACTTAACCATTAGATAAACTTTGATTGGTTTTAAAGGTTGAAATGGTGGGTAACGTGTTCTCTTGTCAATACTTAAGAAATAGTTTGGAAGATAACTAAAAGGAGGAAAGATAAAATATGGATATAGTGAGTGACATTTATAATTCTTCAATTCGTTATGCATTGTGTGTTGTTGTCACATTCCTAATTATTTAATTTATTATGTATTATGTATTGTATGCAATCTTTAAATTTTAATTTTTATATGGTTTATTTTATTAAACATAAAAAATTTACCTTTTTAATTTCAAATTTTAAGTGGTATGATCCGTTTAGCCTATCAATTTATAGTAGACATTAATTACTATATTCTTAAAATTAAAAAATAAAATGTAATTTTAATTAATATGAAACCAAATAAAAAATAAATATTGGCACTGAAAATTTAGTCTTTTCCAAATTATAGGATATTTTTATAAATGGAACTTAACGTATCACAAAATTATGTCTCCTTCAGTTTTGTTATTATTTAATTTTTTGAAGTAGTCGATCTTAATTAATACCTAGTCTCACACCATTTTAAAATATTTAAGGATTGTATTAAAGTACTTGGCCAATTCAAACACAGTCACTGATCACATCGTGAACGAGTGATCATGTACTAATTAAAATAGAGTCAATGTATATCCAAATATTCATTTTATTATCAATTGCGTTCATCTCTATTTAAAAGTATTTAAAAAAATTTAATTAATGTAATTAAAATAACATAAAATATTTTAAAGATAATAAAATATTTTTATATATTTATTTTAATTATGTAATGCATTATTTAACATAAATAAGATGATTACATATACTATTTAAATATATGTATTTTTTTTTTTATTAGACTGCAGTTAATGATAAGAATTAAAAAAGAATGGCTAGAAATTTTCAACGATTTAAAATTTTAAAAAAAAGTTTTTTAGGAGTTAAAAAAGTTACTTTTGTAGGAAACAAAAACATATTTAAAATGTCTAAACAACAAAATCTCAACTTTCTTTTATTCTATTTTTTTAGAATGGCCACAGCAATATTTGAATATGCATGCGTTTTGTTTAACCCATTTTACTTCACCATTAGATGTCCAATAATTAAAGTGAGAACAGTTCCATGAAAATCCGAAAGGAGAATATATATAAGATTTAATTTGATTTTGGTAATATCAATGGATTAATTTATTTAAAATTAAAACTGGGTACATTAAGTAATAGTAGAGTGGAACCAATATATGTATGCATGGACATGATGAAAATAAAGTCTCAAAGTGCTGATTATTTGGTTATTTAGGTCCAACCACAAACTACGAAGGAAAGTTTACAAGAAACAGTATATATGTACGTAGGTGTGTTCTAGCTAGTATCCAGGCTTTGCTGAATGTTTGTATTTGTAGGAATTGGCCCAGAAGAGAAAGTTAACGAAGTTGAGTACACTGAGAACACACATCAACCAGTAAAACCTCTCAAGGTGATAATGATTCAAGTTGGCACCCAAAAGCCATGGTGTGTGTCCAAAACTTCCTGTGATCTTGTTGATGGTGGACACAAGAACTGTGCTGAAGAAGTACCCCATGGCCAGTGAAGCCCATGAGAGTGCTGTTGCCAAGGACCTCATGCTCCGCGGTGCCTCTGTGAAGAAGAACTCCATCATGCCAGCCAAAGTGAAAAGATCAGCTGAACCCAGAAAAATGTATTGTAAGGCCACCCAAAGGAATGTTATTGGGAGGGGTTTGGTTGAGTCCAACAAACCAAACTTTGCAGCTGTTTTCTTTCTCTTCGTTTCCACCAAAGCTGCCACAGCCATTGCCACAATGGAGAGGAATAGGCCTGTCCCTATTCTTTGTAGATGTGTGATCCCCATTTCAGTGTTGGTTACTTTTCGAGCAAATGGAACAATGATGTGGTTGTAGAGTGGGGCAAGGATCATGATGAAGACGACAGGGAACACTGGTAGAGAAGCTGGTGGGACCTTGAAGGAACCAAGCATGGTGTTCATAGTGGCTGACTGTTGGACTGAGAATGTAGATAGCTGAGCTAGGCAACAGTTTAGCATTATGGTGGACATAAATATGGGAATAATCCTTATCACAATCTTCACCTCTTCCACTTCCTTAACTGTGCACTCTAACATTGGATGAACTGGTTCTATCACTGCTTTGTTAAGGAATTTAAGGCTCTCAGTTAGAGTTTGGCCTGGAACCTCTTCTCTAGTCCTACTTTCTTCTCCATCTTCCCTTTCAGTTGTATGGGATGGACTTGTGGCCATGCTTATGACAACATTGCTTGAATTCCTGGATTTGCAGTTGTTGCATATTGCTGCAACAAGAACCTTCAACACAGCAAATTCCAATTGTTTAGCATTTTATTTGACTACAAAACTAGTAATTTTCTGTAGTACCTGTTATTTATTCGGTCAAATAATTCATATTTGGTCTCTATACTTGTGTTGTGCCATTATAATTTTTAGTTCCTAAATGAGAAAGCAGTTACTTTCAGTTCCTGGACAACTTGTTTGTTGGGTGTTGTGGTTTTATACAGCAGAAAATTTTCTCTAGTGTTTGAGACATGACCAAAGTTAAGTCTTGCGTAAGAATGAAAGCTTTCATTTTCTCATGTAAGAAGTAAAACATGAAATAGATGAAAACTATAATAACGAATAAATGAATTGTGTAACGTACTTATTCATAAGTATACCTTGAACATGGATGTAATGGGGCTCCCCGTTGGAATCTTGGTCCTGTACTTGAGTGAACCAAGAAGAAAAACTGGGATGGAGAGAAGTATTGAAGCAGTTGAGAGTCCTAAACCCCACTGCCATCCCTTATTGTCTTCAATCCATACCACGAAAGTTACTGCAATTAATGCTCCACATGACAGGCTGAAAACAAAGTAATTGAAAAATGCAGATCTCTGCTTCCTTCCCTCTGGGGTATTCTCATCAAACTGCTCAGCCCCATGAGGAGGAAGTGAACCTTTTATACCCCCTACGCCCAGAGCCACTAGATACAGGCCTGCGAATAGCATTACTGAGTCCCCACCATAAATTTTATGGCATGGACTGTCGGTGATTCCCATAACGCAGTTTGGTGGTTTGAGTGATGGCTTGTGTGCTTGTATTGTGAGCATTAGTAAACCCTGTGTCCATCAAATAATTTCACTTTTAAAATTACGATCTGATATAGTGATTATAATCTTGATAACCGCATGGAACTGCTTGTATTATACAGTTAATTCCCAATGAGCTTCAATTATTTAACTTCATTGAACTTAATATATTTGATCAATTCATGCTTCTTTGGTAAAGTTGTTTCATTTGCTGTTTTGGTGACGTCTGATAAATCGTGATGATATGAAGAAAAGTTATTTTGAAAATTGGCTCATTGGAGTTTCACTTGTTAACTGTTTTACACGGAAGAATAGTGATATAGTGACTCAGAATCTGGTTACTAGAAGATTAAGCACAACCGAATCTTGCTTCCTGTTTGGTGCACCAGTATCTAATGGCAATAAATAATAGCCATGCCTCTTTTATCTTTCTTCTACTCTGTCATTTTAATTTTTGAGTTGGTTGAGGATGGAAAAAGGGTCCCTTTAATTATGTGGGGATACTACTAGTACTGTACTACATGAGAGAAAGTCTATCAAAATCCTGACCATGTGGTTTTTCTCATAGTAATCAATATTTTTATTTATTACAGTAAAGGGTACTTAACTACCTAAGTACAAAGTATAGGTTAGGTTCTCTTTTCTTTTTTAACTTTTTATTATTGACACGTAGTGACATTCAAAGCTACTAGACTAACCTATTTAGACGCTAAAGATAGAAGCTTAATTATTACGATGAGAACTTACCATGAATTCTATAGCAGCACTTATGAGATAGATGGAGTAAGTAGTGATAAAGGCATCAGCCAGAAACCCCCCAAGAATAGCAAGGAGGAAGGATGTTCCCATGAACTCAGTGACAATGTTGGCAGAGGTGGATGGTGAAAAGTGCATAAACTTGGACAGATATAAAACGAGGTTGCTTGCATTGGCAAGATATGCTAGGTTCTCCAATACCTCCGCAGCTGGGGTTTGCCATGTCGGAAATTTACAAACATGTTATGCATACCAAAAACAATATGGAAATTTTGTGAAGGAGAAAGACGATTAAACAGTATATAGTTAAAAGAAGTACATGTAGCTAAAAGATTTCGTGGTTCCAGTTACTTATATGAACATTGTTGTTAGAAAATGAGAGAAACATGAAAAGTGTCGCCAGACAGTACTTACCTAAAACAAAGGAGGCTGCAAGCATGCCTCCATGACGTCCTTTGATGGCTGGTCTGTTCCTCCAATCTACATACCCTTCCCATACGGGCAGCTGTGCTTCTTCCTAGAACAGTTTTGTCAGTGGTGTTAAAAACAACTAAAGAAAGCATATATACTAAAAACTAAGATAAACAACGAAAAAAACCATATTGGAAATTATGTATGAAAGTTTAATTTATACCATCCCGAACTTTAATATTTATATCCTGTATTTATCTTATTCTTGAATATGGTTATGAAGGAGAGATTGGGATGCTGATGGCAGAATACTTGATCAAGAACACTTTGTATGCTGTAGGAAGTGGTGAACAGAATCGCATTTATAGCGGGGGAAATGGAATTTCTGATAGAAGAGGAAAAGTCTAGACTATATGAAAGCAACCAGTCATTCTCCTGGATCCTTTCACCTTGCATTAATGCTGATGTTGACTGTTTCTACCGTTACTTTGTCGTTCTTGGTTCCTTTCATTTCTACACGAGACCAGGCTGGGAATGAATGTTTCTATCTGGTTAAAGCAGTATATATAGTAACCAACTTTTGGTCCTATATTTGTTTTGAATCTTCTCATTTCTTCTGTATGTTTCCTGTGAATTGTTTACTTGCTTATTCAAAAGATAAGGTTATACATAAATGGAAATGATAATGATGGTAATCAATCCAACTCATTTAAAAATTTTAAAACCCGATGCATGTTGGGAATTTTATAAAGGTGGCGGTAGATAATTGCATGAACAAAGCATGCAGTGCGTTGAAGTTGAAGTGCGGTGATATTTAGCAAGGCATGGACATTAGGGCACCACAAGCTGAGAGAAATTAAAATGAACAAGTGGGCAACATTATTTGAGAAAAGGTCATAGTTGCATGATGGTGAGCGTGAAGGTAAAGTTAGGGAGAAGTTTTTCTCAAGCATGTCCCACACCCCTCTTACTCCCACAAGCACCCATGATTCGTTCACATAGTGGCTATAAGTCCACTGTGTCTTTATGCTAATCTCAAAGATTAATGATTTGCCAACTTCACTATATCTCTTAAACTATCTTAGGTACAACCTTTCCTGACCAGTAGAAAACAAGGGGACCATTTTTCAAAAACAATCTTGAAAACTCTGTTTGAATGTGATTGTGACTAGTATTTGTAGTTAGCAGGCCAGGCCAGGCCAATGGAGGCTTATGCAGGTCATGTGAATTTTGTCTCATTTCAATTTCTTGAGATCGCTTTCAGGTTGTGTGAGCATCTTATTAACAAATAATTCAATTTCGTAAAACAATACTCAATTTTATAAAATCAAATTTATAAAATGATGTTTATATCCACATATATTATGAAATATTGTAGTATATTATGAAATATTGTAGTATATTATGAAATGCTCTAATGACAATCTTCTTTCGAAGGGGCATTGGCTTTAGAACAGTGGCAAGTACCATTGAATAGTATGCTTGATGGTTAGAGTATGCATTTAAGTATCCTTTATGGCCACCTTTAGTGTCCCTCTTTCTTTGGGTGAGCAGAGTACTGTGTATGGCTGTTGGGTCAATGCGATCTCCAACTTCTGTGGCTAGGATCCCCATAACAATGCCTCCGTACCCATGTGCCACCATTTAACCTAACTCCGTTTCATTGCTATTGTGCAACACTCTTCCCTACATATCATTACAAACATATACAGGGGAGAGTTCAAGTTCTCAGAGTACCTCATTTTAAAACAAACTATTACTTCTTAGTATTATAAAACTTTATCATTAGAATTGGTAGGTATACAACCTAGTCTCTAACACGAAAAATCAATATTAATGTAGTCTAATTTTTGTTGTTAATACTTTAAGTTTTTAAAATACCTCTTTAATTTTCTTACTTTTTGCTTAGTGGTTGATGTTATACACTATACCCTTTATCTGCCTTTTGAATCCAACAGTCATAGCTTGTAGTGACTCTGGTGGATGACTTAGTAGAAGAGATCAAATATAAAATGCTGAAGTAAAACTGAATGGATAAGTTTTATCTACAATTTTGTCCACAGATATATATATATTTCATCAATTAGAATGAAAATAATATCTGAACTCCAAATACAGTTTGTAATTTGAGAGCATTGAATTAATGATCAAGTGTCAATATTTTTGTGACAGGAAATAGGATTATACGAACCAATCGTTGGTTACAAGGTTGCCCCTGTGATAGGAGGTGTGATAAATATTCAAAAGCTCAGCATGAGGGTATGCTTCCATCTTCTTTTCTGTGGGGACTGATTATTATTTATTTCACATACTGTACACATTTTTCTGTTGAAAGTTGTGACTCTGGATAAAACTGGGTAGGTATAACAGATGAAGTCCACGTTGGCATCTTCAACTTGCCATTTGTGTGTTTTGGGGCAACAAAAGTTAGGTTCATGATTATGAGTTATGATAATTTTACACTTTCACTTTTCTTTTACATTCAACTTTCAACTTCTTAAATTATTATTTTATTATAATATTTTATTTCTATTTTTTATTATTGTAATATAATATTTTAATATGAATAGCAATTATCAAAGGAATGCAGATAAAAAATATATTGTCAAATAAAAAATTTCGAACGATTACGTAGCATTGAAAAGAAGAAAGAAGAATATTGTAGTGATATTTTGACATCCATTGTATAAAAAACACTCTTACAACTCAAAACTATCCATGATAACTGTTGCAAATTGGCCTGTTCAAAAAGGCCAAAGTTTGTGTTGTCCACGCAAAGCAAGCCCTTTATCTTTCTTGCGTTAGTTGAAGAGAAAAAAAGAAACAACGTTTAGTTGATTTGGAAATGAGAAAGTGGCATGGTGACAAATTTGAGATTGCTGCAAAATTACTTGTTTTAGTTCTGATTATTAGAGATAGAAATATTTTATATATAAATGGATATAGACTTTATAAATTAATTTTATAAGTTTGAATTAATTTTTTTTATTTATAAATAATAAATAAATAAGTATAGAATATTTTATGGATATTGAATCCGTTATAAAGAAAAGTCCAATAAAGAGAACCTCTAACCTAACCTACAAAACTTAAGAGAACTATATATTTTTATGTTCCAAAACCAACATCATCTAAAGAGTTCCTCAAAAATCCTTCTAAACTAATTAATTACATAAAAAAATCAGCTGCTAAGAATTTCTATTTCAGATATATTAATTTTGCATAGATAACTGTATCACCAAAATTTGCAGCAAAAAACCCTACAATAGTATCATCCACGGATAGATACCCTTATTCTGAGTGTGCTCTTATTCTGAGTGTGTGTATTAATCATTATTGACACTCCAGTCCAATCCAGTCTGTCAGATTACGTCTTTCTAGTCATGTATTGTACCTTGCATTACTAACAAAAAAATCTTTCCCGACCACCTAATGATCTATAACTTAAAGAAAAATACCTTAAAGTCCACCAGAAAATAAAATAAAATAGAATTAAACTTAAAGTTAACTTCTTAATATAATATTAAAATTATTTAAAAACTATCCTAAAAACTTGATAATATTATAATGATGGCATTCAAGTTGAATCTCTTGTTGAAAATGGATGAAAAGTTTAGAAATAAAACATTACAAATAAAAACTTGTAAAAAACTCTCCTTCATGATTCCTTTTATCCATTATGTTCTTTAGAAAACTAAAGTAACTCAATAGTTTTCAGTCTTAAAATTATATATATATATATATATATATATATATATGTGTGTGTGTGTGTGTGTGTGTGTTTTTTTTAAGTATACATTGGAGATATGTGTGATGGAGATATATGAGTTTAAGGGCGATGTGGAGTGGGTTATGAAGTTGGAAAGAGGGACATGAATGAAGAGTGTGAGTTAATATTTTGGTCCATGCTGGAATGGTTCTTTTTTCTGGTTTTGAATTCAACAGTCTTTTCAGATATGTGTTGGAGAGATGTGGTCCATTGAAAGAGCTATGACATTAGCCAAATCTCTTCTTTCCAGTACAACATTCAAGGAATGCACCAACACTTTTCCATTTTCTCCTCCCTAAATTACTGTTATTCACTTGTAAAGTTTAATGGAAATTTCGCAAACAAATATTCATCGCACTTAATTTTCTCAACTTAATGATTAAAATTCATTTTTTTAATACTCATAATGTATTACTATTTATCTTCTTACTGGTGTTTATTAGAGCTATTGCGTCATTTCTTTATAAATTTTCTTTATTCTTACTTTTTACTTTCAAGATGTTTAGAGTATGTTCTCGTATTAATTAAATGTGTTCATTCTGTGTTTACTTAAAATTGTTATGTTTTATTAGATACGTGTGTCATTTAAATACCCAAAAAATATAGAGATGAGAATCAAACTACTGAGATAAATACAAGTAGTTTTTTCTAAAGAGAAATACGTGAACAAGTAATATAACATTTTAGTAGTTAAAATTCCCAAAAAATTTCCTTTTAGATGATTTAGGTATATTTGGACAAATTTCTCTGTAAATATTTCCCAAAACAATTAAAATTAGTTTTTTTAATGAACTAAAATTTGTTATGCATAAATTATTTTATAAAAGAAATTCTTTTCATTTTTCTAAAATCTAATTTTAATTCATACATATATTAATTATAACTTATGAAAAGTTGATTTTATTTTTTTATTTTTTTAAGTATTTACAGAAATATCTTCTCCAGATAAAGTTATAAACGATTGAGCTTATACTAGAATCTAATTTCTAAAACTCATCCAAAAACTAATTTCTTGAATAATTTATTTTCAGTAATAATAATATGTTATTAAGAAATAAGAAAGGGTACCATAATAATTTTTTGTAACCGAGGATATTTTCCAAGTTTTAGTTTAGTTTTGTCTGTATATATAATGATGAATTGAATTGGTGGCAAGATGTTTAAAAAACTCAGCAATTACTTACTTTGGACCTTGCTTCCTACACCATACTTTGCCCAAAGATGCATCCATTCCATTGTTCACTGAAAAAGAATATAGAATAACTATTGGCAAGATAAATGGCTACGCAACACTCTCATTCAACATTTTCTTCCTTCTTCTTTTCTTCCTTTTTTGGTAATTTCGTATCAAGTAGGGACTTTCTATTCAGAACATGTGTAGTTTATGAGGTTCACCGTTGTGTGGGCTTCCTTCATCTTTCTTTTCGTCATGTCACTAACCACATTCGACCACATTCATCTATCCAATTTTGTCCTGTATACCAACACTAATGGACTTGAGGCCCATTTCCTTAAGCTCATTTTTATTCGGTGTTTTAATTTTATAAATATAGTTTGGGATCTCATATGGATAGAGATCAAATTGATTTATAGTATATAAGTGTTGGGAAAATCAGAACTAATTATCCCTCTTTGATGTAGATATAAAATGGACACTTGCGGAAACAATAAGTAGATAATAGAAAATAGAGCAAAAATAGAATAATGAGACTGAGAATTTTTAATGTGGGAAAACCTTCTCAACTTGAGAAATAAAAACCCACGCGACCTAGTTCAGAAAATGCTTCCACTATGAAAGTAGGATTACAATATTTGTTTCTCTCAATCTATGAGAATAACACTCAATCTCACCCAACAAGGATAGAAAATAAAGTTTCTCTAGCATCTCACTAGGATTTCTAATCTTACCATTATGGTGATTATCTATTCTCTCGTTTACTCTCTAATATCACCCAAGAAGGATGAAATACAAAGTCTCTCTAACATCTCACTAAGATTTCTAATCTCACCATTACGGTGCATATTTATTTTCTCATTTCTCTCTATGTTGCGCTTCTCACTTACTTTATAGTATAAATAGGGAGAATTAGTTCTAATTTTTTCAACAATAAATGACACGTAAATAGAGACAAAATTGATTTATAGTATATAAGTGAATGTAAGTATTATATTACAAACTAATTTTATAAAGTTGAGTTAGATTTAAAGTTCACTTCTTAAAATGCAGAACAATAATTATTATGGAATCACCCATAAATATCTAATCAAATCTACGGGTTGGCAATCTTAATATATGGCGGTGAGTTGGCAATCTTAATATATGGTGATGTGTTGATTTAAGATAAAATACAATTGACAATCTTTCATTTTTTAATTGAATCTAAGAAATCATGACACCACTTTTAAATAGTAGATATTGTTACTTAATTTTTCTATTTTTATGTAATATGAGACTTTTAATGGGTACTTAAATTCCTAAAAGTCTTCAAGTGCGAGTTTTAGCAGAATAGTATATATTTATCCCCGTCCAACAATCACCTAAACAAATCATTTCAATCCACTTTTTCTTACCCTAACTCTTGTTGAGTTTTACCATAGTGACCTATATTTATAAATTTTATATAATTTGAGTTTATCACTAAACAAAAGGTCATACTATTGTTGGATCTCTTAAAAGGAGGATTCACTGGAAAATTTCGAGATTATTATGTCGTGATCTTCTTAAAGAATTCCAATTGGATCATGTGTATCTGTTACAATTTTTAGAATACATGTGACTAATGACTCAAAAAGCACCTAAAGAAACACTAATGTTGATTTGGAGAATCGCATAGTTGTGAATGGGCGACAAAGGAGTAGGTGTATTTCTCATCAAGATAGGGAATTCAACCTTGGGTAGCTCAAACTATAAAGGCTAAGGAGCTTCAACTATCAAAATGAGAAGCACCATTTCTACTAGAACTTTCACCCAGATTCTTATGTGGACCACATCACGTGTAATGCTATATGTTCTACATCAGTCTAAATAACTTTTAATCAATACAAAGTGATTGTGTTATTGTTTCAAAAAAATATATGTAATTGAAAAGGTTAAGATAAAGTTTTCTAATTTTTACTATATTTTTTAAATTTTATCCTCTTAGAACTAAAATAGGTGTACCAGTCAGTATTGAATAGTTCCACGGTTAATAGATAAAAATAATATTAACAGTAATGAATGACGTTGAATGGGTCAGCGCACACTCCGAATAATACAGAACATATCTCCAACTCAACAGATAAAACTGATTGAACTAGAAAATATACATCCCTGGATATCAGGAGCCATTACACACATCAGCTAACAACTAATGTCCAGCCCACACGAGTCAAGACCCACGGACCAACTATAAATAGCCCTCTCATAAGAGAAATAAGGTATGTTTTGATTCATTTGCACAAACACATCTGAGAGCTATTACTTACTTGAGCGTCGAAGTACCTTTTGCAGGTATTCTCCTAACTGACTGAAGGCCAAAGATGAACAAAAGAGCAAAAGAACGAAGGAGAGAGAGAACGAAGGAGTGTGAGAATGAAGGAACGAGCGAACCGACACGTAAGCAATTGTACAACATACAACTGGTACTATCTGGGCCCCTTTAGTCCATCCAAGTACAGTTGACGCCACCGTGGGACCGAGATAGAGGCATAATTCTGCAGCAATGGTTTCAATAAGGCACGTCAACAACAATCGCATGACAAAAGAACAAATAGTTGTGCTTCAATCCCTCCAAGTACAAATGGAGGAACTGGGACAAAAAGCCATGGCAGATCAATTACGTAATGAAGAAGAGCAACATCGACATGAGGAAGAACGAAGGAGCAAAAGAACAAAGGAGGGAGAGAATGAAGGAGCAAAAGAACAAAGGAGTGAAAGAAGGAAGGAGCGTGAGAACGAAGGAACGAGCGAACCGACACATTAACAATTGTACAACCTACAGCCGATACTATCTGGGCCCCTTTAGTCCACCCAAGTACAATAGGAATTAGTGAATCATTTAAATTTAAAATGAAAACATGTTCACGAGAGACAATGATCTTTTTAAAATTGTGTTTGATTTGTTTTACATATTTGATTTTTCTTTAGTATGGTTTTTATGGAATTTTCAAAAAGATAATAATAACTACAGTTTTAATATTTTTTGTCTTTCTCCCTTTTTTCTTTGTATATTTTAGA
The DNA here is from genome assembly GCA_013389735.1 of Phaseolus lunatus. Taxonomy (NCBI): domain Eukaryota; kingdom Viridiplantae; phylum Streptophyta; class Magnoliopsida; order Fabales; family Fabaceae; genus Phaseolus; species Phaseolus lunatus. Next base: position 31,726,141 of record CM023859.1, read on the forward strand.
TATCTCTCTTTTACGGTTTTTCGGTTCTTCTAACAAGTGTGTCTTGGTTCTCTTAAACACGTAGATCTCGGCTCTCTTAAACAGTTGGTCTCTGCACACTAAACAAATTTCTGACATTTTTAGCTTACTATTGTATCAGTGGGGTGGTGCATGAGGTTTGTGTGAAGTGACCCTAGTGGAGAATACCAGGGTGAATTTCTTTAATGTCACTGTTATCGGTGTATTATTATCGTAGTGGACTAGTCAAACTTGTAGTTTTGTACAATATTTATAATTCATGTGATAAAATTTCACATGTGATAAACAAACCCAATTCATCATCCTCCCTGACCACTATACAAAAACTTAGATCAGGTCACCACTTCCTAAACCATTTTTTTCTAAATGACTTATGCATTAAATTCAACCATAGTTAAGTCCAATTGGCTAGTACTTTAATAAATGAAATCCTTCATACTAAATTTAATCACAATTTGCATTTAAGCATAAAAAAAATTGAATAAAATTATAACAATGATGTCAAGAAAGTCCAATTCAAAAATATGTTTACAATAAATATTATTTTATTCGAGATCATATTTGACTAGGCTAAATTGCAATTATAAGAATATGAAAATAGATAGATAGATACACTAATTAAGTTGAAAAAATATTATTATAATTACTCTTAATATTAACATTATTAAAATTAGTATTAATATTAATATTAATATTAAAATTAAAATTACTATTATTATTAAAATTATTATTATTATAATTACTACTACTATGATTAATATTAATAATAATATTATTATTATAATTATTATTAATATTAAAATTATTATTATTATTCATTTATTACTAAAATTATTATTAATATTAATACTATTATTATTAATTTTAATAATAATATCAATAAAAATAATATTATTATTATTATTAATAAAGAAAAACCAAAACCAGAATCAAATACAAATCGAAACAGGAAAAAAAATAAACGTTACAATATACAAACTAAAAATTTACAAATACAAAGAAAAGCTAAAAAAAAAAATAAAGGAACCCAAAATGAACAGTAGACAGAAAAGAAAAGATTTCCTTGAGACGGGTAGACCTTCACGTCCGGGACCCTACTATCATTATGCCTCTGCAGTGTTACTTGGTTCAACTCTATTTCTCACTCATTTTGATAGTTAATAGTTTTTTAATAATAAGTCAATAAATAATAATAAATAAAAATGGAACTGGAGGAGCGATCAGATGGCTTGGTAAGCAAGCAACCTGTTATCTGTTATGTAGCGCCACCCTACATTTCTTTCTCTTCTTTCACATAAAAACATATACTTACCTTGTCGGCGTCGGTGACCCTTCCCTTATCTACTTCTCTTTCTTGCCTTCTCAATGGAAGAAGAAGTGTTAGTTTAAAGTGTAGAAGTGGTGAGTGATTGCAGGTGTTGAAGTGGAGATGGCAAGCCTTCCAGATTCAAGTCTGAATGGTGAAGAAAAGAGGAAGGAAGAAGAGATAGAAGATGCAGAAAGCTTCTCACGTGCCATACAGCTTACGAGTTCAGTGGTCCTTTTGGATGGCACTGCAAGAAGCGGGTGAAGGTGCTAAGCTGTCTGCTAAGGATATAGCATCCAAGATTTGTTGCAGTAACCCAGAAGCAGCCTCAATGCTAGATCGTCTCCTCGCACTTCTTTCCTCTCACTCCATTTCCTCTCACTCCATTTTTAACTCTTCTCTCATTTCCGTGTAAAATCAAAAGCTTACAGTAATGAACAATAATGCACATCATCATTATCATAAAGATCTTACAGACTATGATTCCCACATACAATTAAGAAAGAAATAGGCACTTACCTTGATCCATGAGTGATCCTACTTGAAGAGTTACTTTATCTTCTCCTTTGTCCCAATCTATCTCTTAGCAATCTCGTTCTTGTCACACACTTTCTTGATGGTTAATAGTGAGACAACTATTATTTGCAAAGACAAAACTCTTTTGCTTTTAGTTCCTAATCTCCATCAGATATAGGTTTTTATTAGCTATCATCAGATATATATTTCTCACCTTAACCAATGAGCCTTTAATTCTATTATTATTATTAAATCACATACGGGCCCAAAGCCCAAACTCAATGTAATGTGAGTCACATTATAAAAATTAATTTACATAATTTCTTACATTCTCCCACTTGACTTATATGAGTTATAATACTTTCATGATTTAATAATTACATAAATCATAATGCGCATTTAAAAGGTCTTATATAAATTGGTTCTATCATTAATCAAAATCAAGGATACAGAAACACATTTCCATGTACTACTATATCATCATTTCTCCTTAATATGACTTTATAATGAGAAATTCATAATGGGTTCAAACATAATGTCATTTTTCATCAACAACAACATAATTTGTTCTTCAGAACATAATTTGTTTTCCACAATATAATTTGCATGCATATACATATAGTAGAAAACATAAATTTTAGAAACTTTTATTTATCAATGAGTTCAGAGTGTCAAATAAGCATTAATTACAATCATTAATCATTCACTAGTAGACATAATGCCCATATTTTCAACATGACCAGTAAACATCTTGGGTGGTAACCCTTTTGTTAAAGGGTCAACAATCATAAGATCAGTGCTAATATGTTCTATTGACACTTTATGTTTCTGAACTTCTTCTTTAACGGCAAAGTATTTTAATTCCATATGTTTAGCACCTTTGGAATACTTGTCGTTTTTAGAAAAGAAGACTATTGCGGAGTTATTACAATAAATTTTCAGCGGCTTGGCAATATTGTCAACAATTCCAAGTCCTGAAATAAAATTCCGCAACCAACTAGCCTGAACTGTGGCCTCAAAGCATGCCACAAATTCGGCTTCCATAGTGGATGCAGCAATGACTGACTGCTTCGCACTTTTCCATGAAATCATTCCTCCAGCTAAAAGATACACATAACCAAATGTAGACTTTCGAGTATGTGTTGGGTTGGGCTCACTTCCTATGTGGAGGCCCAATCTAATTTTTAATCACCTTTAGGGTTTTTTCTGAGAGACAGAGTGACAGCCGTCAGTAGAGACAGAGAGAGAAAAAGAGAGTGACAGCCGTCAGCAGAGACAGAGAGAGAAAAAGAGAGAGAAAAGAAAAAGATAGAAAAGTTTCGCCCAGTAACTTCCGGCCGCTGCTGACACTTTGTTCACCGTTGGATCGGGCTGAAATTTTGTAAGCAGGTTCAAAATTTGTGTGAATTCAATCTGACCGTTCGGATCTTGCAGAAGTGGTTTGAGCAGAGAGAAATTCATCTCACATTACAACAGCGTTTTCAGCATTTCTCTTGAGAATGAGTTTTTTCGGATTGCTGCTGCTGTTTCGTCCACCGTTGGATCGGGCTGAAATTTTTTCAGCAGGTTCATACCTTGTGGTGCTTCAATTGGACCGTTCGGATTGTTCAAAAGTCACCGGAACAGTGAGATATAGGCCGCGTACGGTAGCTGCAGTTTTGGGAATTTTTCAGGTTTCTTGTTCTTTGTTTCATCTCTGTTGTATTTCTACTTGGCTGGTTATTGAGCACAATTTGTGCTGTTTTGAGACTCTCTTGTAACCATAATATTGATCATAGTGGAGTTTGATTGACTGGCTTGTGCCCGTGGTTTTTTCTTCTCACATTGAGAAGGTTTTCCACGTTAAAAATTTCTGTGTCTTCCTGAAGTGTGTTTTTGTTGTTGCCATTATTTGTTATTGCTCCTCACAGATTCTTGCTAGTTGGGGAAATTATTATCCGCTGCTTATTGCTCTTGTTGAGATATTATTTTTATTGTGTTGAATTTCCCATCAGAGTGGTATCAGAGCTCCTTGGTTGGGGCTATTTGACTACTTGAATGATGGAGGCAAATACAAATAAGATGATCTGTTTGAACGACACTAACTATCACTTATGGAAGGGAAAAATGAAGGATCTGTTATTTGTGAAGAAATTGCATCTTCCTGTGTTTGCTGCTGAAAAGCCAGAAGACAAGACTGGTGAGGAATGGAAGTTTGAGCATCAACAGGTTTGTAGTTTTATTCGTCAGTTTGTTGAAGACAATGTTTATAATCACATTGCTAATGAGGAAGATGCAAAATCCATGTGGAAGAAGATTGAGACTTTGTATGCTTCTAGTACAGGAAACAATAAATTATATTTGTTGAATTGCTTGATAAATTTGAAGTACAAGGAGGAGATTTCTATTTCAGATCACTTAAATAATTTTCATGGGCTCCGAGATCAATTGTCACAAATGGGCATCAAATTTGATGATGAAGTGTTGGGATTATGGCTACTGAATACTCTACCAGATTCTTGGGAAACATTTCGGGTTTCAATTACAAACTCATCTCCTGATGGTGTTGTCTCCTTGGAAAATGTCAAGAGTGGTGTACTTAATGAGGAGATGAGAAGGAAGGCTCATGGTACTTCATCTCATTCCGAGGTACTTGTCACTGAAAATAGGGGGAGAAGTCAGAAAAGGGAACCGAAAGGGAGTAGAGAGAACAGCAGAAGTAAGTCCAAGTCTAGATACAAAAATGTGGAGTGTCATTATTGTCACAAAACAGGGCACATTAAGAGAAACTGTTTTCTTTGGAAAAAGGAGAACAAAGATAAGAAAGGGAAGCAGAAGGAGAAACATCATGACAATGATGATCGTGTTACTACTGCTACTTGTGATGATGATCTTATTATTCTCCGTGACCATGATTCAGTTAATCTTGTATCAGATGAGAGCATGTGGATAATTGACAGTGGTGCTACATTGCATGTTACACCAAGGAAGGAGTTCTTCACATCTTACACTTCTGGTGATTTTGGAGTGTTGAAGATGGGTAATGATGGTGTGTCTAAGGTAGTTGGTATTGGTGATGTTTGCTTGCAAATCAATATGGGAATGCAGTTGTTGCTTAGAGGAGTCAAACATGCTCCAGATATCCGCTTTAATTTAATCTCTGTGCAGATGCTTGATGATAGTGGTTATGAAAATCACTTTGGTTCAGGAAAGTGGAAACTCTCCAGAGGTAATATAATTGTGGCCAAAGGAGAGAGAATTAGTAAACTGTATTGGACAAAAGCATTGGTTGCTAAAGACAGTGTGAACGCCATGGATATGGATGCTTCTTTGTGGCACCGAAGGCTTAGTCATATCAGTGAGAAGGGGCTGAATTGTTTAGCTAAAAAGGATGTGCTTCCGGGATTGAAGAGTGCAGAGTTGGAGAAATGTTCTCATTGCATGGCTGGTAAGCAGACCAGAGTATCCTTCAAGAAGCATCCTCCCTCAAAGAAGTCAAAGTTGCTTGAATTGGTGCATTCTGATGTTTGTGGCCCATTGAAGGTAAAGTCATTTACTGGTGCACTTTATTTTGTTACCTTTATTGATGATTGTTCCAGGAAGCTTTGGGTTTATGTTTTGAAAACAAAGGACCAAGTTCTAGAAAAATTCAAAGAATTTCATGTTTTGGTTGAGAGACAGTCAGGCAAGAAGCTTAAATGCATTCATACTAACAATGGTGGTGAGTATTGTGGATCGTTCAATGTTTATTGTAAGCAACACGGTATCAGACATGAAAAGACTCCTCCTAAAACTCCTCAGCTGAATGGTTTAGCAGAAAGAATGAACAGGACATTGATAGAAAGAGTTAGGTGTATGCTTTCTGAAGCAAAGTTGCCTAAGCATTTTTGGGGTGAGGCATTGTACACTGCAGTGCATGTTATTAATTTGAGTCCTGCAGTTGCTTTGAATGGTGAGGTGCCAGACAAGATTTGGTTTGGCAAGAATGTCAAGTATGATCATTTGCGAGTCTTCGATTGTAAAGCATATGTGCATGTTCCAAAGGATGAGAGATCCAAGTTGGATGCGAAGACAAGGCAGTGCATCTTTATTGGTTATGGTCAAGATGAATTTGGCTACAAGTTCTTTGATCCTATTGAGAGGAAGTCAATTAGAAGCCATGATGTGAAGTTCATGGAAGATCAAACCATTGAAGATATTGACAAGATAGAGAAGACAACATCTGAGATAGATAATAGATTGTCTAATGTTGATCCAGTTCAAATGCCTCTACGTGATTTGGATACTATTGAGAATAATGTTCAGAATGATGAGCAACATGATGATGTTGATGATCAGCAACTAGGAGAAGATTTTGATGTTCCTATTGGTGACGTTGACGAGGAACATGGGATGTCACAAGATGAAGATCTTGGTGATGCTTCTGAACCACCTCAAGTTCAAATTCGGAGGTCTAATAGACAGAGGGAACCATCTACCAGGTATCCTTCTGATGACTATGTTACCTTGACAGATGAAGGAGAACCTGAGTATTATCTTGAGGCCATAGAGAGTGAAGAAAAGAAAAAGTGGTTGGATGCAATGCAAGATGAAATGAAGTCTTTGTATGATAATCACACTTTTGACTTGGTGAAATTGCCAAAAGGCAAGAAGGCTCTAGAAAACAGGTGGGTTTATAGGGTAAAGCAAGAAAGCAATTCTACATCTCCAAGATATAAAGCCAGATTGGTGGTGAAAGGTTTTAGACAGAGAAAAGGCATTGATTTCAATGAGATTTTTTCTCCTGTGGTGAAAATGTCATCCATTAGAATTGTGTTGAGTTTTGCTGCTACTCTTGATTTAGAGGTAGAGCAAATGGATGTTAAAACTGCTTTCCTTCATGGTGATTTGGAAGAAGAGATTTACATCAAGCAACCTGATGGTTTTCTTATTGAAGGCAAGGAAGATCATGTGTGTAGGCTGAGAAAAAGTCTATATGGCTTGAAGCAGGCTCCGCGTCAATGGTACAAGAAGTTTGAGTCTGTTATGTGTGAGCATGGCTACAAGAAGACTACTTCGGATCATTGTGTCTTTGTTAAAAGGTTTGCTAATAATGATTTCATTATCTTGTTGTTGTATGTTGACGACATGCTTATTGTTGGGAAAGATATTTCCATGATCAACAGTGATGCAAGTCAAGACCACTTAAGGATGACCAAAGATGCTATATATAAAGGGTCATCTCAACAATCAAAAGAAGACTTCACAAAAATAAGAAAGGGCCATATTCCAAAGCACTTGAAGTTCTTCTTACTAGTCTTCTTAAAGAGTAGAACATTTTTGTAAATAATTGGGTTCTCTTGAAGAATCCAAGTAGTAGTATAAATAAAGAGGGCCCAAGCCCAAGAAGCCCAAGCCCAAGAAGCCCAAGCCAAGAAGCCCAAGTCAAGTGGGGCCCAAGCCCAATCCATGAGCATCAATAGGAGCAAGGCTAAAGCTTTGGGAAATAAGCATGAATGGATGTATTTCTTTTGTAATTTCTTTTGTGTAGTTTTTAGTAGAACATTAAAGGAAGGTGTAGATATTAAAATAAGGGGTGCTAATACAAAAACAAGTCACACCTTCCATGTGACATAAAAAGTAGGTGTAGGTGTAGTTTTAGGAGGTGCCAAAGTAGAAATCAAGTCACACCTCCCTTGTGACATGTGTTTTGGCTCCAAATTCAAATGCTTCTCATTTGAATTTTCCCACTTTAATTTCAGCCCTCTCACACTATAAATAGAGGTGCTATGCTCATGTAAAATAAGATTGAATTTAGAGTAAAGTTACTATACACAAATTTGTGTGAGTGTGAGAATTGCTTTCTCCTTTCTAGTCTCATCTTGTGAGTTTTGGGAGCACTCAAGTGGCGGCAAATCTGTACTTATCTTGGATCATCACCTCCAAGTGGCGTGTCCATTCCCAATCCATGGCTACAACCACATAAGTTTCATCTTCTTTCATCTTCCATTGTCATTTCAATCGGTAGTTTTGATTCTATGTCTTGTTCTTGAATTTCAATCGGTTCTTTTGTTTCAATTTGTGTTTCCATTCTGTTTTTTTTTTGTGTTTAAATTCTGCACCTATTCTTTTTTTGAGTTCAGCACCTTGTTCTTCATTCATTCATCACCATTAATTGTGTTTTAACCTTGGACCTTTGGAAATGAACCTTCACATCTACTTAACACTTGTTAAGTCAATGTCTAGTGGGGATTTTCCTTAGGTGACTCACTCTAAATTGCTAAGAATCTTGATCCTAATTCTAAGAAAGTGTCACAAATATAATGAACCTAAAATCAACTCACATCATGTGGTATCATGAGCTATGGCGATGTTTTGTTCTTGTTGAGTTGAATTGACACTTTCTATTCAAGCAATTTTCATTTTCCAGCACTTTATTTTTGTGCAGAATTTTTTTTTAGGTTCCTTGTTGTGTTAGCTATTCTGTTTTTGCTTTAATTTGAGTCTTTCCTTGCTGTTTTAATTGGTGCAAAATTAATTGTGTTTGAGTCATTTTTGCTTTTTGAATCCATACAAGTTTTGTCAAATCATGTTTCTCCTAAATTGTCATCACTTCTATGTAGTACTTTTCTTGATCATTTTGGTTGATTGCTTTTAATTTTGAGTGCAGTTTCTAATCTGTTTTGTTGAGCCTTTGGTGCATTTTTAATTTTAGATTTGAGTTCATGCTTGTGTGATAGATCCATACAAGTTCACATACATCAATTCTATTGTGTCTTTGAAGTTTCTTAATATTGTTTTAATTCCAAATTAGGCTTCCTCTGTTTTTGTTGAAACTGTTCTGGCTGTTTTTTTTTACAGAATTTAATTCCGTTTATGAAAAATTCTAAAATTCTGGATCTGAACAGATTGATGTGTTAGAAAAAAGTACAAAAAAAAAAGTGAAGAAAAATTCAAAATAGAAAAAAAATGATAAATCAAATACAATCAGTGTGCAATTCTGGCGCGAAAAAAACGGTGAAGTGGCATCAGATTTGGAAAAATTATCACAATTTATTGGTGCATCATTTTGGTGTGATTCCAGCGCCAAATTTGAGCTAAGATCTTGAAATTTCTGTGGTTTAAATTTCAAATTCAAATTTGAATTATCCAGCTCAGCATAATTTGTTTAAGTCACGCATTTTGACACCTTAATATTCTGTAGTACTGTTTTGGTTTTGTTAATCCAATTCTAGTACCATTCTCTAGGTTCTATTTGTGTACTACCTTTTATTGAGTGCCTTATTTTCTTTGCTTGTCATTTTTATTCAATATTCTTTTCCAAAGTTTTTTCATATCTTTACTTCCACTTTGGTTTAGCTTTTCTTGCTTATACCTTTTCTTGCTTGTCTTTCTTGTTTCCTCTAGTTTTGTGGTGAATTGTTCTTTGACTAAGTGTGGTTTGCTTTGGCATCTTTCACTTGAGGCTCATCCAATCCACAAGAGAGGCTTGGTAAAGGAAGGATATATTTTCTCGGAGTGGTTTGAGAGATTTTACATCATTTCTGCAAGCTATATTTGTTTTTCACCTTGTTTTTCTAACTTTGTTTTCTATAATAGTTTCCTCTTTGTGTTTTTGTGTTTCATTTTATCATGGCTAATCTTTCTAGTGGAGAATCATCTAAGCCTCACTCACCTCAAAAAGCATACCTAATTGGTGAATTAAAGGATGCTAAACTAACAATTGCACAAAAAGATGAGGCATTAAGACAAATGGAGGCAAGGCTCCAAAGATTGGAGTTGGACCGTGAAGATCATCATCACAACCATGAGAGAAGACACCATCATCATCATAGGCATACCTCAAGGTCTTCTCAAAGTTCTTATGGATATCATGAAGAAACCAATTGGAGGATGCATCACAATCATGAAGATAGGTGCCAAAATGTGGCTAAGCCTTTTATGCCTTATGTAAAATTACCTAGTTTTAGTGGTGAAGGAGATCCTAATGTGTAATTAGGATGGGAGGCTAAGGTAGAGCAAATATTTTTTGTACATGAGGTCCAAGAAGACCAAAAGGTTAAGCTAGCCTCCCTAGAATTTATGGACTATGCCATGCAATGGTGGCACAAAACTCTCATGGACATTGGGCTAAACAAGAGGCCGCCCGTGGTCTCTTGGGATGATTTAAAAGCTTGCATGCGCGCTAGATTTGTGCCTCCACACTTTAGGAAAGACCTATTGTTGAAGCTCCAACGGCTTCACCAAGGCACGCTAAGTGTGGATGCTTATTATAAAGAACTTGAAACGCTTTTAACTAGAGCCAATATGCATGAGAATGATGAAGCTAAAATGGTTAGATTTGTTAGTGGTCTTAGAAGGGATATCCAAGATGTTGTGGAACTTAATGAGTATTCTTCTTTAGAAAATTTGGTTCACCTTGCCATCAAGGTAGAATCTCAACTTGCAAGGAAAAATTCTTTTAAAAATACTTATAATGATGGCTATTACCACTCTTCTTGGAAAAACAAAAACAAATCCTTTTCAAAATCTCCTTCTAAAGAATCTACTTCCAAATCTAGAGATTCTCAAGCCTCACCTTCTACTCCTAAATCACCCACTAAATCTTCAAGTAAAAAGTGCTTTAAATGTTTAGGCTATGGTCATATAGCGGCTAATTGTCCTTCAAAGAGAAATATGATGATGCTTGATAATGGGGAAATTGTAAGCGAACATAGTGATAATTCTTCAAAGTCTAATTCCCCTTCCCCTTTCCCTAGTGACCATGAATGTGAGATTCCATGTGAAGGTGACTTGTTAGTGATAAGGAGATTCCTTGGTCAAATTCAAAAACCTTTTGATGAAACTCAAAGAGAAAATATCTTTCACACAAGGTGCCTTATCAATAACAATTTGTGTTCCTTAATTATTGATGGAGGAAGTTGTACAAATGTGGTAAGCACAAGAGTAGTAGATAGGCTTGGATTATCTACTATCTCTCATGCTAAACCCTATAAACTCCAATGGTTAAGTAACAAAGGGGAAATTATTGTAAATAAACAAGTCCTCATTGCTTTTTCAATTGGCAAATATAAAGATGCGGTCTTATGTGATGTTGTCCCTATGGAAGCAACTCATATTCTTTTAGGTAGGCCATGGCAATTTGATAGGAAAACTTTACATGATGGCCTTACCAACAACCTTTCTTTTACCTTCCATGGGCATCGGATCACTTTAAAATCTCTTTCTCCAAGTGAGGTCCATAAAGACCAATTAAAAATAAAAACCAAAAGAGAAAATGAAAAAGAGAATAAAAGAAAAGAGAAACCGAGTCTCCAAGTCTCATCATATGCAACTAAATCAATCATGTTGACTCGGGCTATGCTAAAATTTGCACCTCCAAGGTGTTATTCTTCCTTATCTTTTTCATTACCTAAGGTTTCTACCTATTTGCTTTCTTTGTTAAAGAATATTAGGAATGATTTTCCAATTCCTCCTAAAGGTTTACCCCTTCTAAGAGGCTTTTCTTCACAAAGTTTTATCATTCCTAAACATTCTTTCCAAAGTTGGTATATAGATAATAAACCTTCCTATGAACTTCCCGCGCTTCAAGATTATAAGTCAACTTCTAATATCACTTCTTATCCTCTTTTATCTATGAGCAAGTTGACTTTGTTATATGCAGGAATTCTGAATTCGTGGTCGAATTCTCTCCAACTTGGGGGGTATGATGCAAGTCAAGACCACTTAAGGATGACCAAAGATACTATATATAAAGGGTCATCTCAACAATCAAAAGAAGACTTCACAAAAATAAGAAAGGGCCATATTCCAAAGCACTTGAAGTTCTTCTTACTAGTCTTCTTAAAGAGTAGAACATTTTTGTAAATAATTGGGTTCTCTTGAAGAATCCAAGTAGTAGTATAAATAAAGAGGGCCCAAGCCCAAGAAGCCCAAGCCCAAGAAGCCCAAGCCAAGAAGCCCAAGTCAAGTGGGGCCCAAGCCCAATCCATGAGCATCAATAGGAGCAAGGCTAAAGCTTTGGGAAATAAGCATGAATGGATGTATCTCTTTTGTAATTTCTTTTGTGTAGTTTTTAGTAGAACATTAAAGGAAGGTGTAGATATTAAAATAAGGGGTGCTAATGTACAAAAACAAGTCACACCTTCCATGTGACATAAAAAGTAGGTGTAGGTGTAGTTTTAGGAGGTGCCAAAGTAGAAATCAAGTCACACCTCCCTTGTGACATGTGTTTTGGCTCCAAATTCAAATGCTTCTCATTTGAATTTTCCCACTTTAATTTCAGCCCTCTCACACTATAAATAGAGGTGCTATGCTCATGTAAAATAAGATTGAATTTATAGTAAAGTTACTATACACAAATTTGTGTGAGTGTGAGAATTGCTTTCTCCTTTCTAGTCTCATCTTGTGAGTTTTGGGAGCACTCAAGTGGCGGCAAATCTGCACTTATCTTGGATCATCACCTCCAAGTGGCGTGTCCATTCCCAATCCATGGCTACAACCACATAAGTTTCATCTTCTTTCATCTTCCATTGTCATTTCAATCGGTAGTTTTGATTCTATGTCTTGTTCTTGAATTTCAATCGGTTCTTTTGTTTCAATTTGTGTTTCCATTCTGTTTTTTTTTGTGTTTAAATTCTGCACCTATTCTTTTTTTGAGTTCAGCACCTTGTTCTTCATTCATTCATCACCATTAATTGTGTTTTAACCTTGGACCTTTGGAAATGAACCTTCACATCTACTTAACACTTGTTAAGTTAATGTCCAGTGGGGATTTTCCTTAGGTGACTCACTCTAAATTGCTAAGAATCTTGATCCTAATTCTAAGAAAGTGTCACAAATATAATGAACCTAAAATCAACTCACATCAAACAGGTTGAAGAAGCAATTGAGTGACTCATTTGCTATGAAAGATATGGGAGCTGCTAAGCAAATTCTTGGTATAAGAATCATGCGTGATAGGCAAGAGAAGAAGCTTTGGTTGTCACAGGAGCACTATGTTAAAAGAGTGCTACAGAGGTTCCAGATGGAAAATGCTAAGGCAGTAAGCACTCCTCTTGCTACTCATTTTAAATTAAGTGCAAAACAAAGTCCTTCTAATGAAACTAAAAAATCAGATATGCAACGGGTTCCTTATGCATCTGCTGTGGGTAGTTTGATGTATGCAATGGTGTGTACAAGACCTGATATTGCACATGTTGTTGGTACTGTTAGTAGATTTTTGTCTAATCCAGGTAGAGAGCATTGGAATGCTGTGAAATGGATTTTAAGGTATCTTCGTGGTACTACTTGTTTGAAGCTTTGTTTTGGAGGTGATAAGCCTACCCTTGTGGGCTATACTGATTCTGATATGGGTGGAGACATAGATACTAGAAGGTCTACCTCAGGCTACGTGATTAAATTTGCAGGGGGAGTTGTGGCATGGCAATCTAGATTGCAGAAGTGTGTTGCATTGTCCACTACTGAGGCAGAGTTCATTGCCATTACAGAAGCATGCAAGGAGTTGCTTTGGGTGAAGAAACTCTTGCAAGAGCTTAGTTTTGTTCAAGACAAGTACTTGCTATTTTGTGATAGCCAAAGTGTCATTCATCTCGGTAAGAATTCAACTTTTCATTCTAGGTCCAAGCATATTGATGTGAGGTATCATTGGATACGTGATGCCTTGGAAGCTAGGTTACTGGAGTTGGCAAAAGTTCATACAGATGATAATTGTGCTGATATGATGACTAAGACACTATTGAGAAGCAAGTTTGAAACTTGTTGTGAGATTGCCGGTTTGTCAATCATCTCCACATAGTTGTGAGGGGGAGATTTGTTGGGTTGGGCTCACTTCCTATGTGGAGGCCCAATCTAATTTTTAATTACCTTTAGGGTTTTTTCTGAGAGACAGAGTGACAGCCGTCAGTAGAGACAGAGAGAGAAAAAGAGAGTGACAGCCGTCAACAGAGACAGAGAGAGAAAAGAAAAAGATAGAAAAGTTTCGCCCAGTAACTTCCGGCCGCCGCCGACACTTTGTTCACCGTTGGATCGGGCTGAAATTTTGTAAGCAGGTTCATAATTTGTGTAAATTCAATCTGACCGTTCGGATCTTGCAGAAGTGGTTTGAGCAGAGAGAAATTCATCTCACATTACAACAGTGTTTTCAGCGTTTCTCTTGAGAACGAGTTTTTTCGGATTGCTTCTGCTGTTTCGTCCACCATTGGATCGAGCTGAAATTTTGTCAGCAGGTTCATACCTTGTGGTGCTTCAATTGGACCGTTCGGATTGTTCAAAAGTCACCGGAACAGTGAGATATAGGCCGCGTACGGTAGCTGCAGTTTTGGGAATTTTTCAGGTTTCTTGTTCTTTGTTTCATCTCTGTTGTATTTCTACTTGGCTGGTTATTGAGCACAATTTGTGCTGTTTTGAGACTCTCTTGTAACCATAATATTGATCATAGTGGAGTTTGATTGACTGGCTTGTGCTCGTGGTTTTTACTTCTCACATTGAGAAGGTTTTCCACGTTAAAAATTTCTGTGTCTTCCTGAAGTGTGTTTTTGTTGCTGCCATTATTTGTTATTGCTCCTCACAGATTCTTGCTAGTTGGGGAAATTATTATCCGCTGCTTATTGCTCTTGTTGAGATATTATTTTTATTGTGTTGAATTTTCCATCAGTATGCACACAGCCAGCAAAATTTGAATCTGTATATCCAATCACCTCAAGATGATTAGATCTCTTATAAGTAAGCATGTGATCCTTCGTTCCTTGTAAGTATCTTAATACTTTCTTTGCAGCTTTCTAATGATCCAATCCTGGATTACTCTGGTATCTACCAAGCATACCAACTGCAAAACTAATATCTGGTCTTGTACATGTTTGAGCATACATTAAACTCTCAACCACAGATGCATAAGGGATATTCTCCATCTGTTTTTGTTCCAAATCATTCTTTGGACATTACATGAGACTAAATTTATCTCCTTTCTGTATTGGAACAGGAGATGTTGAACATTTATCCATTCTGAATCTCTCTAAAACTTTATTAATATATGCTTTTTGAGACAAACCTAACAGTCCTTGTGATCTATCACGAAATATTTCAATTCCTATCAAATAATATGCCTCACCCATATCTTTCATATCAAAGTTATTAGAGAGAAACTTAGTCTCACTTAATAGACCAAGATCATTAGTTGCAAGTAAGATATCATCAACATATAGAATCAAAAATATAAAGTTGCTCCCACTGACCTTCAGATATATACACCGATCAACAGTATTTTCTAATCAAAAATATAAAGTTGCTCCCACTGACCTTCAGATATATACACCGATCAACAGTATTTTCCTTAAATCCAAAGGACACAATAGTATCATTAAGTTTACACACCATGTATTCCTTTCCTTCTTCAATGAACCCCACTGGTTGGTCCATATAAACATCCTCTTCTAAATTCTCATTCAAAAAGGCAGTTTTAACATCCATCTGATGTAACTCAAGATCATAATGAGCTACTAATGCCATGATAATTCTAAAGGAATCTTTCTTAGAAATAGGTGAAAATGTTTCCTTATAATCAATGTCATCCTTTTGAGTAAAACCTTTGGCAACAAGTCGGCCTTATAACGTTCAATATTGCCATGAGAGTCATGTTTAGTCTTAAAGACCCATTTACACCCAACTCTTTTGCATCCTTTTGGCAATTCCATAAGGTCCCATACATCATTCTGTGCCATTGATTTAAGCTCATCTTTCATGGCATCTAACCACTTATCAGAATTATCATCATTGATGGCTTCTGAAAATGAAACTGGATCATTATCAATACCTAAGTCATTTTCTGACTCTTGTCGATAAACCACATAAGCATTCGAAATAGCAGACTTTCTTTCTCTTTGAGATCTTCTTAATACTCTTTCTTATGGTTGTTCTACTACAGGTTCATTGTTAACTTCATGATCATTAATTTGTTGTTCTTCTTCAACATTGAGTGGTTCAACTACATTAAGAACAACAATACTTGAAGTAGAGGTACTAGTTAAAGGAATTGTAATCTAACTTCCTTAATCTCCACATTTTGTGAAGCATCACTCCCACTAGTTTCACCATTTTCAATGAACCGTGCATTACCAGTTTCAACAATTCTTGTGCTATGGGTAGGACAGTAAAACATATACCCTTTTGACTTTGCTGGATAACCAATGAAATATCCACTGATTGTTCTTGCATCCAATTTCTTTTCTTACGGATTGTATATTCTAACTTCTGCCTGACATCCCCAAACATGCAGGTGTCTCAAACTGGGTTTCCTTCTTGTCCACAATTCAAAAGGTGTCTTTTGAACTGCCTTACTAGGAACCCTGTTCAACAAATACATGGTGGTTTTTAAAGCATACATCCACAATGATACGGGTACAGATGAATTACTTAACATGCTCCTAACCATATCCATTAAGGTTCGATTATGCCTTTCTGAAACAACATTTTGTTGTGGTGTACCTGGCATTGTGTATTGAGCACAAATACCACGTCTCTCAAGGAACTTAGCAAACGGAACAGGGTGTTGTCCACTTTCATCGTACTTTCCATAATATTCACCACCTCTATCTAACCTAACAATTTTCACCTTTCTGTCTAATTGCCTTTCCACTTTATTTACATAAACTTCCAAGGCATTCACTGCTTGAGATTTTTCATGCAGTAAATAGACATAACCATAACGTGAAAAATCATCAATGAAGGTGATAAAATACCTTTCTTTATTGAAAGAATTTACATCAAAAGGTCAACATATATCATTGTGTATAATTTCAAGAAGCTGAGTACTTCTTGTGGCTCCCTTCTTTGTGTGTTTTGTTTGTTTGCCTTTAATACAATCCACACATACATTCAGATCAGTAAAATCCGAACTTGGAAGTATTTCATTCTTTACTAATCTTTTCTATCCTTTCTTTGGAAATATGTCCCAAACGTTTGTGCCACAAAAAAGCGGAACATTCATTCACTAAACTACATTTAGTGCTAACATTATGATGCGAGGTCATAAGAGTTTCAGCATATAGATTATCGAGATTCAATTTATATAATCCATCGTAAAGAGTACCAGATCCA
Organism: Phaseolus lunatus; assembly: GCA_013389735.1. Taxonomy (NCBI): domain Eukaryota; kingdom Viridiplantae; phylum Streptophyta; class Magnoliopsida; order Fabales; family Fabaceae; genus Phaseolus; species Phaseolus lunatus. Next base: position 31,743,032 of record CM023859.1, read on the forward strand.
ATCAAACAGGTACACTGATATAAACTGAAACAACCATTCCCAAATTTAAAAGAGTATCCGGCAACATCAAGTTTAGACAATGAAAGTAAATTCCTAGATATACTAGGTACATAAAAAGTATCCATCAAGTCTAAATAAAATCCAGTGTCGAGGATTAAACGATAAGTCCCGACAGCTTCCACTGGAAGCTTCTCTCTATTTCCCATAAAGACGAACTTTTCATTTGGCTTTATGGTTCAGGTTGAAAGGAATTCTTGCATCATATTAGAAACATGAGTTGTGCATCCAGAATCAATCCTCCAGGTATTATGTGGAACTTTAGTTAAATTTGATTCAAAACATACATAATGTATGGAGTGGTTTCCTTGATTCTTAAGTCTAGTCTCTTCCTGAACTAACATGCTATGCAATTCATGCATATTCCATTTATCTTTCATGGTATTATAGTTCATCTTGAAAGGACCATAGACAGATGGTAAAGAGTTCAAGACGAAATGTAGGAGAAAATTCTCATCCATTGCCATTCCAAGAGACTTAAATTTTGCCGCAATATTAGTCATTTCAATGACATGTTCATGCATAGTATGAGAACCATCACACTTCATGGTGGTTAAGGTACCCATTAAAGTCCCAACAAAAGACTTATCAGCAGTTTGGGAGCGCTTTTTCACAAATTTCATTAATTCTTTTGCACTATCAGTTTTGGGAAGAGCGAACTTAATATTATTTGCTATGCTCATTCGCATAAACATTAGGCTAAGTCTGTTAGACTTTTCCCAAGCCTTATAATGAGTTTTTTCCTCATTGCTACTTTCATCAGTAATAGTGGCAGGTCTCTCACTTTGTAAATCCAAATCAAGATCCAATACACCTAAGTGAAATTGGACTTGTTCACTCCAGTCAGGAAAATTTAAACCATTAAAGACTGGAACAGACATAGCATGCGAATGTAAAGATACAGGAACAGATACTGCAATCACATATACTTAACATTAATACTTTGAGTCATAAACTAAACATACAATACAAATTAAAATAACAAAACATTCTATGTATACTAATGTTCTCTTTTGGGTGATACATTAATACACAAAATATAATGATGCTAATAGTATTAACATTATTTGGCAAGATATATGCATTAACTAGAAACACTTGTTATCTTTGGATATACAAGCAAAACTAATAACACATACTCACTACCAACAATCATATCCATTAATTATAAGGACAACTAATCAACCTTTGGATGATCCAAAAATGTCTTATAATAATGAATTTCCATTTACCCATATATAAATAATTTAGCATCCATTCTATTGGTAAGTGAAATAAAATTCATCCATAATTTGGAATTAAATAAAACTTAAAGATTTGACCACTTTGGTGATTAACAAATCTATCATACGAATAATTCCATAAATAATATCATTAATTGAAATAAAATTCATCCATAATTTGGAATTAAATAAAACATAAAGATTTGATCACTTTGGTGATTAAAAATCTATCATACAAATAATTCAAAAAATAATATCATTAATTGAAATAAAATTCATCAATAATTTGGAATTATATTAAACATAAAGATTTGATCAATTTGGTGATTAACAAATCTATCATACAAATAATTCCATAAATAATATAGTTAATTGAAATAAAATTTATCAGTAATTTGGAATTATATTAAACATAAAGATTTGATCACTTTGGTGATTAAAATTCCATAAATAATATCATTAATTGAAATAAAATTCATCCATAATTTGGAATTAAATAAAACATAAAGATTTGATCACTTTGGTGATTACAAATCTATCATACAAATAATTCCATAAATAATATCATTAATCAAAATATATACAAATATATATTTATGTCCTCAAATAATATTATATTCTTTACAGTATTCATAATTTTAGAATTAGGGTTCATAAAATTGGGAAAAACATCATTCATGGAGAATCATAAAATGAGCAACGAGGCTCTGATACCACATGTAAAATCAAAGCTTACAGTAATGAACAATAATGCACATCATCATTATCATAAGGATCTTACAGACTATAATTCTCACATACAATTAAGAAAGAAATAGTAATGAACAATAATGCACATCATCATTATTATAAGGATCTTACAGACTATGATTCTCACATACAATTAAGAAAGAAATAGACACTTACCTTGATCCATGAGTGATATACTTGAACAGTTACTTTATCTCCTCCTTTGTCCCAATCTATCTCTTAGCAATCTCCTCTTGTTACACACTTTCTTGATGGTTAATAGTGAGACAACTATTATTTGCAGAGACAGAATATTTTGCTCTTAGTTCTCAATCTTCATCAGATGTAGGTTTTCATTAGGTATCATCAGATATATATTTCTCACTTTAACCAATGGACCTTTAATTCTATTATTATTATTAAATCACATACGGGCCTTAAGTCCAAATTCAATGTCATGTGAATCACATTATAGAAGTTAATTTACATAATTTCTTACATTCCGAACATAATGTACCTCCCACCTTTCACAGGCTCTGCACCATCACTCCCGTCGCTGCATTCTTTGCTCCCAATTCTGATGGAGTTTCGTTGGGGCCCATGCTAGCCTTGTTCCAAGACAAAATCTTCCTACAAAGCTGCTTCAACTCTCTCTCTCAGTTCTTATTATCATTTTATCTTCCTTTCCATCACAAACATATTTAATGTGGGTGATAAGTGTTGTGATAAAATAAAAGAATAAAGCCACACCATAGTATTATGATTGTATGGGATTTGCTAAATTATGTCATTGGCAGTAAATGTTTCCTAGAGGATTTATGAATTGTGAAGAACTTTCAGGCGTGTTTATTCGTTTCGCTCAAGTGAAATAGCTTTGTTTATACATTGTTAGGACTGAGCTGAAAAATGCAATCAGGGAGGGGGGTGTTCCATTCAACAGGGTTTATGGCACTCATGCTTTTGAGTATCCACCTTTGGACTCAAGATTCAATAAGGTTTTAAACACAGCAATGATCAATCACACCACTTTGGTGATGAAGAATGTTATGGAATCTTACAAAGATTTTAAGGGCATAAAAGGCTGGTGGATGTTGGTGGTGGTCTTGGAATCAACATTAACTTGATCACTTCCAAATACCCTCATATCCATGGCATCAATTTCGACTTGCCTCATGTCATTCAAGATGCTCCTTCCTATCCTGGTATCATCCTTACACATTCCAATTCTGTGGTTCTGCAAAATTTTAAAAAATAATGTTCTTTTTGTCTTTTGAAGACTTATTTGGTAAATTTTGAGTTTTACAAGACAATAACATAAGTAGTGTGTACTATGTACTTTCTAATATTGCAGGAGTGGAACACGTTGAAGGAGACATGTTTGAAAATGTGCCTAAAAGAGACGCGATATTTATGAAGGTAGGTCTATAGGAGTATTTAATTGGAAAAATATGGTTTGAAACAATAAACGGATTCACTTCATATCACCTAATAATAATATTTTAAATTAAAAAATAAAATAAATATAATTAAAATATTAATGTAATAAATTGTTAAGCATGTATATTTATGTTTTGACCATGTCAAAATATTAGCACTCATTTTTTTTACCAGAAAAAAATAAATGAATTGAAAAGGATATTTGATGGTACCTCAACACTTATATAAGTGAAAATTTCAACATCTTAGTTACAAACCAAAAAACATTACAAACAACAAATAAGTGAAAAAAAAACTTCACATCTAAGTTACAAACCAAAAAACATTGCTAACTAACAAATAAATTTAGGTTTAGCTTCTTCAGCACTCCCTCCACTACTTTATCATAAGAGTTACTGCAATAGCTACTGCATGGATATTTATCCAGGACTACTGATGCCTTTACAGCTCTAAATACCAATACTATTTTTTACAATTGCAATCCCAAAATCCTTCCAAAACAGGAACATGATTTCATTAGTCTCAGTGTGTTGTAACACTTCACTCCCAGACACCATAGGTGGATTATTAGCAACCATAGCTCCATCATACACAAATTGGTGGGGTGGCAGAAAAGGTGCAGCTAAAGTGGCTAGGCTTATATCTGAGAGTTTGGCATTCAGGTAAGATTCTGTCTTCAGCTTAAAAGTTTGAGAATTTCCATCTGACGAGTTATATTTCTCAAGAACACTCCATCATACTTGGCACAATTGTTAGGATCATATACCAAGCTCTTACTATTCCATAACAGCATTGCAAGCTTCAAAAATGGTTAGGAGCAAGGCAAAACAGAACCTATAGCAAAATGAGCCTAGGCTTTTTTGACTTTAGTTTAAAATTTCTAAACATTAATATTCAAACTTTTTTTGGTTTTTTTATATAATTAATACAAACTATGAACGTGTTTCTTATCTTGAATATGAATAACAGTTGGTTGAAAGTTTAATTCAAACGGATGCATGACTTATACCAACCTCATTCAAATATGCTTTGACATTATGTAATTGTACAGTGTATACTTAATGATTGGAGTGATGAACATTGTGTGAAACTGTTGAAGAATTGCTGTGATGCAATTCCTGATGATGGAAAGGTGATAGTTGTTGAGGCTGTTCTTCCACAAATACCAGAGACTAATAATGCTTGTAAGGCGATTTCTACAGTTTGGAAAGAGGTTTTGATTGATAAAAAAAAGAATATACTTCAACCGATATGTTTTTAGGCACGGCCATACATAACATAGAAATCACACTCAGAAAAGGTGGAAAATTAGTTAGAACAGCTGGTGCTGTAGCGAAACTAATTGCGAAAGAGGGGAAATCAGCCACATTAAAATTACCTTCTAGGAAAGTCCGTTTAATATTCAAAAACTGCTCGGCAACAATTGGACAAGTAGGAAATGTTAGGGTAAACTAGAAAAATTTAGGTATAACCGGATTTAAATGTTAGCTAGGTAAACGTCCTATAGTAAAAGAAATAGTTATGAACCCTATAGACCATTCGCATGATGTTTCGATGATGACTCAGAACCCGGAGGTAAAGAGCGATGTGAAGAAGAGTTCATGAAATTGGCAAGAGCAGCTGGATTTAGTGGCATCAGATATGAATGTCACGACAACAATTTCTGGGTTATGGAGTTCTTCAAGTAGACCACACCATAAGTCATGCCCGACTTCCTCTGCGTTATTTCTAATTGCTTTTTTATGTGTTTCATTTCATGTTTGCTTTTATGCATTTTAAAGTAAGAGAATAAGCTCCTGCTATAATATATTATGTTATGTGCACTTTTCATATTAATAAAATAAAAATTACAATGTGCAAAAAAATAAGATCAGCGCTTCCATTAGAGTTTTCACTTTATTTATTTTTTATAAAAACAAATTTTTCATTTTAACTTACGATTGAAACACTAAGTAATTCCTCCTTTTTATTATAAATATAAGTTGTAAATTTAGAATTAGTTAAATTTGATTCAAAATCTTGAACTAAACTTTACATTTTGAGTAACTTCTCTAAGATTTCTCAAAGAAATGATAATTATTATTTTTTATTATTTCTTCTACATTTTGGAGATGCTTGATTAATCTTTAACATCCTTTTGTCTATATATGTTTTTTAATTTTTTTTTTTCTAGTTTCTTGATGACTTACATAATAAACTAAGATATTTTCCTAATTTTTAAACATCGTTTCTTTCTTGAACCAACATGTGCAATTCATGTATATTTCAATTTTTTATCATTGTATTATAGGTCATCTAAAATAAATTATACTAAGATAATAATATGTTAAAAAAAGTAAATAAAAATTAACCTGACTTATGTTTGGGTGAGAGATTTAGGAGTTACTCTTACATGAGTTGTGAGTTATAATACATTTGATGATTAAGTAACAATGAAAAAAGATGTTAATATTAATCTCAAATATTTAAATTTAATTGAATCTTTTAGGAATCATCTTTTTATATTATATATGAATGTTGAGTTATGAAAGTTTAGGTTGTGGAAAAAAAAAATTGTATAAAATTTATGAATTGTTCAAAACATTAGTACTATATATTTTTATTGAAAATATAAATTTATTCTATTTGTTTTTGTGTTTGTCTTTCAAAGACTCTATTTGTATTTTGACACCATAAAATATAATATTATATGTACTGGACTATAAAGAGAATTAAATTATACATTGGTAAATAATTTTCCTTTTATACTTTAACAGCAACCAACATAACTATTATATCATCAGTGAGTAGTGATAGGTGTATATAATAAAGAATAAAACAACTAGTAGAAATAAAATATCTGAATTCAAAACTACTTCTTAAATTCTATAATTTGAAATACAATTTTATATTTTTTATTATAAAGTTTGAAAGATTTAGATATTATACATTTTGAAATATAAAAAATAAACCCAACATTTTTTGTCATAGACAATTAAAAGATTTACAGAGATGCAAGAATAAGACATAGAGGTAAGAAAAGTTTGGAGCCACCAAGAATTCTCCGGACCTGCAAAATGGTCCAAAGCAATACATTGCCATCTACATTCGAACATTTATCTTGTCATTTGAAATTCTATGGGTGCAGGTTTCAGTTCTTGGGGGTGCAGGTTTCAATTCTTGGAGTTGCAGAATATAAAACCCACGGACTGTGAAGGAATTTTGTTGGGCGAAGTTTTTGCAAACAAAACAAACCTTGACCAAAAAGAAAAATGAAAAAAAAAATGTGGAGCAGGCCTTTTCAATGTTTCGAAAAGCAGCCCAATATGATTTTTTTTCCTTGATGTTGTTGACTTGTTTCCTCATTGACCAAGTAAAAAATAGTGAAAATGAAATTAAGAATGAAGTGTAGGGTTGTATTTGAAAGGGAATACGTAGACACCCACCCACCCATTATAAACATGAAATTGTGATTGATATTCTTGTGCCAAAATTAAACGAAATGCATCATCATTATTTTATTATTATTGTGTGTGAACAGTTAAAACTATGTGTTGGTGTTGATTTATTAGTAGTTAATTTGGAGGTGGGAGGGTAAAAAATGATTATAATATGAAATTGAAGTGACATGGTGGATCGTAGGCCTGTGAAGGTGGCCCAATGAGGCGTGTAAAAGTGGAGAGGATATGAAGGAAGGAAGCAGGTGAGATAAAAAGTCAGAGTTTTAAGAACAAAAATATTATAACTTCATTTCAGACCCCACAAAATATGTCACCATCTTCTCTTTACCTCTCTCTGCCTCCAAATTCATCTTATTTATTAAACAAACCTTTCTTTTTCCAACAACAAATAAATATATACATTTTTTTAATTCTTTTTGTCCGTTTCCTTCCATCTAAGAAAGCGACTCAATAATATACACAAAACTCATTCATCATTTCTTCTCTTATTATCTCTCCTACAATCCAATTCCACCTCTCAGATAAGAGAAACTATATATCACTTACACTTGTTTTAAAAAAAATCATTTATGTCCATTATAACTTTTTCTTTCCCTTCATCTACTGTAATTTATAATTAATCTTTAAAGTCACAACTTCATTTTTATATTATTTAGAGTATTAAGTAGTGGACTTTTATGTTTATATTAATTTTATAAAATATTATAAGGTGATATTTATATTTATTATTGAGAAATAGACTTTAAATTTAATTTAATCTTGTAAAATCGACTTAAAAGATGAGGTTTGTATTTATTTATATAGTATTAAATGTTATTCTCTTTAGTTGATATGAGATCTTCAACATACTCCTTACACTGAGACCTATCAATTCGTACGTAGGGTTATATATTATATTAATAGTGATTCGATAGCGGGTGTGTTGATAAGTTTAACAAAATTTTTTGTTAGTATAAACTTTAAATGTCAATAAAAAAAATAATATAGACTTTAAATGATTCATTTGAAGAAGTGAACTTTAAGTGTGACTCAAATTTATAAAACTGCCTTATAAGATGATATTTGCGCCTATCTCAATTTTATAAAACAGTTTTATAAAATAAAATTTACAATAACTTATATACTATTAAATATCATTATTTCTAATTAATATAAGAGATTTTTTATATTCATTTATGTATTATAAAATAAAACATCATCAATTCTAATGGATTTGAAATCTTTACACTTAGTTTTAAAAAACTTAAGGAAATATATTAGTCTTTGGAAATAGTAAGTTGGTCCAAAGAATTAAGCTTTCAAAATATTAATTTTTTCATACATATACCCTTAGAGATGGGAATTGAATTGATGATTGCACACTTAAAAGATATAAAATATATGATGATCTGTAAACTATGCCATGTTTTATTTGGACTAAATCTACCCGTACTTCAATTAATACTACTCATTGGATAAAACTGCTTCAATACATTATGTAAAATGGACATTAAAAATCATTTCATTTCATTTTTTTTTTTTTTTGTAAAGGCTTATAATTCTGTAATGAATATTCTTACATTTAATTTCTCAATTCTTCATTTTAAATTCACTCTCCTTTTCAATAGGAAAATTCACTGTTTTATTTGTTAAATTATTACCGGGTATTAGTTAGAATTTCCAATATTATAGAATTTATAAACTAGTTTAACGTAAACTTCGTTAAAAAAACCACAAGCTATAATAGAAAAAAAATAGCTCACATTACTTTAAATACGTAAGTAGATAATAATAATAATAATATTTTCTCAAATAGGTAGATAATTAAGAATGAAGGCAATATATTACCTTGAATAATTTTTTCAAAAAGAACTCGTTCAAAAGAAAAAAGTAAATTAAATTTACTCGCCTCTTTTTAAGGCCCGTATAGTAATTTTGTTTTCTTTTATAATGTTTACAAACAAATTATCTTAATAGGTTAAGATTAAATCAGCATTTATAAATAGGAAATTATACAATTGAAAGTTTATAATATATATTATAAACTTAATTTTAAAATATTAAAAATAAATAAATAAATTAAAATTAAAATAAAAGTGAAAGTTAATTATGACTTTACAATCCATATCAACAATAATTAAAAATCTAGTTAATTTTCTTTATCTATTGTAACTTGTTCTTATAAAACTTCTCTCATTCATAAAAGAAAGTTATAAATCATTCAAAAATTAAATATATTATTATATCTATATATAAATTAATAAATATTAATCTTTTCGGATTGGATTTATATACATGTAAAAAAATTCAAATCTTAAAAAGAATTTACACTGATTTCTTATTGAATAGTCACCCTCATCACCATATACGCCACCATTAGTAGAATCTATTTTTCATTTCATTTATTTTATTTTGTATTCTTTTAAAAATCAAACATGGAATAATCATATTTAAACTGCATTATAATATATATTTTTTAACGAATCAAAAGAATCATCGTATAACGGGAAAGAATAATTTATAAAGAATAAGTGGTTATTCTAATCAATATGATAAGTTTCTTTTATTAACACGTGTCAAAGAAATTTAACGTGTTTAATAAATTAAAGTATACTCCTCCTTAACATTAATACAATAATTTGATTAGAGATAGAGAAAAAAAAAAACTTTCATTAAAAATCAAACGAGAAAGTATAGTGAAAAAAATCATTATAAAAAGTACATTAAAAATAGTTATTTAATATTTTTTATCAGATCACTTTCATGAGATTACTTTAGCGTTTACCAGAAATAAATAATTCTCTACCATTATTAACTCATAACATTCCACCAGTTAGAAGCATTCATGCATCTTTATATACTTTTATACCTCCACATTATCTTATAAAAAACGAATCTGTACACAATTTTTTTTAAAACCCTTATGAATTTTTATTTACAAACTTAAAATATTTTTGTAGTTAATTTTAGTTTTTTTATTTCCTCTCACTTAATTAAACAATAAAATTTACAAATTAAAAAAGTATTGTTCCCCTCGAACTAAAATTTAATCAATGTATGAATGCCAATCAGTGGCAGTTGAAATTTGCCAGCAAAAAACTATGAAATTCATTGTTGGGAAATAAGACAAACTGTACTTCTCCAAATTTAATAATGAACAAAACTCTTCATACAGGAGAAATTTATATATAAATAAATAAATAAAATTATACTTTATTTAATATATATTTTATGTACTGGTGATTTTCTTTTTTTCCCAGTCTTTTTTTATTTGTGATATTAAATTTTAAAAAAATGGTTGAAAAAATTGTGGGATTAAATAATATTAAAGATAAAATTGATTATATTTGTGGGAAGGGTAATTAAGGAGGAAGAGGCTTTCCCATAGAAACTCACGTGGTCTCATCTACCCATACCCATACCCATACCCATGGAGAGGGGAGACAAATATCGGAAACAAAGGTTGGTAGGAAAAACCATTAATACCATCTCCACTTTTTACTATAATTAAGTGTTCTATAAGTATGTTTTGTTTCTTATAAAATTTACATTTTTTATTTTTTTATTTACAGTTTAATTTCTTACAACTTAAGTAAGTAGTTCGAAGATATATTATTTAAATTTTTAAGATCTATTAAGAAAATGTAGTTCGAATGATTCAATTTGTACGTATATTATAAAATTTAGATTAAAAATTGAATAGTGTTAATGTGATGGTATTGTAGTGAAATAGCGAAAGGGCATGATGGTAAGTCCACACTCTCTTTCCATGGAAGGGTGTTGTTATAAACCAAAGCCCCACTCTTCTCTTCTCCAAACATAGCTAGCCACTGCTTCTGTCTCCATATCTCTCTCTCTTTCTCTCCTTGTTCGGGATTCTCTCTTCCGTTGTGGTGTTGGAATTGGTCTCTCTCGTCGTTGTTGGGGTTCTGAGTGATGGGTATGCCCTGCCGCTGTTCTCACACCTCGCACATCACGGAAATCATCATCACCAGCTTCTTCCGCCATAAGTCTTAGATCCTCACCTCAATTATTTAACTCCCCTACTCACCTTTCTTTCATGGCACCTTCAGATCCAACCAGGTCGGAGTAACCAACGATTCCTCACATGGCGGCTGGAAGACCCTTTTCCGACATCACTACCTTCCTTCGCAACCAAACCGCTCCTCCCACTTCCCAACCTCTCGATTCTCTCTTCCTCTCTTCTTCCACTGCTCCTTTTCTTGGTCAGTAATAATTACCCTCCCTCCTTAATTTTTACCACTGATCTTCATGGACTCTGTGTTTGACTTTTTGCTATTTGATTCAGGTTCGAGATCCATGATGAGTTTCGAAGGAGAAGGAGGGAAGGGGTGTAATGGTTCCTTCTTCCGCGCGTTTGATATAGACGAGAATGGAGATGAGTGCATGGACGAGTACTTTCATCAGCCCGAGAAGAAGCGCCGTCTCTCTGCCAACCAGGTTCAGTTCCTCGAGAAGAGCTTCGAGGAAGAGAACAAGCTTGAACCCGAGAGAAAAACCAAGTTAGCCAAAGATCTTGGTCTGCAGCCACGACAAGTCGCTATTTGGTTCCAGAACCGTCGTGCTCGGTGGAGGACCAAACAGCTCGAGAAGGATTACGAGATTCTGCATGACAGCTTTGAGAGTCTCAAGGCCAACTACGAAAACCTCCTCAAGGAGAAAGACAAGTTGAAATCTGAGGTAATTAAATCGAGAACTCACTTTAGATCCAATGAGTATTTTTCTTTAAATATTTTTATATCGAAATTAAAGTTTGATCTTAAGAACAAATAAGTTTTGTCCATAACTTAATGTTCGTTTATTCATGTATTAATACAATTTGATGACTCTATTTTCTGGGCTGACGAGTTCATTTGTGTGACGTTTTGGTTGAATCAGGTGGCGCACCTGAGTGAGAAGGTGCTTGCAAGAGAGAAAGAAGAGGAGCAGTTGAAGCAGGGTGAAAGGGGAACGAAGGGTTTGCAGGAACAGGATCAGGAACCACCCCAAAGGCCTATACTTGATTCAGTTTCGGAGGGTGAAGGATCCAAAGTGTCTTGCGTTGTTGGGGGTTGCAAACAGGAAGATATCAGTTCAGCCAGGAGTGACATTTTGGACTCCGATAGCCCGCATTACACGGATGGAGTTCACTCAGCAGTGCTAGAGCATGGTGATTCTTCTTATGTGTTTGAGCCTGATCAATCAGACATGTCACAAGATGAAGAAGACAACCTCAGCAAGAGTCTGTACCCTTCGTACCTCTTTCCCAAACTTGAAGATGCCGATTACTCCGACCCCACGGAAAGTTCTTGTAATTTTGGATTCTCGGAGGAAGATCATGCCCTTTGGACCTGGGAGTACTAAGTTTTCTCCCATCTTTGTGTGTCTGTGCCGTGTGTAGTGTTTATTTAGTATTTGCACTTTTAGTCAAGACTTTATAAATGGGTAATAAGTCAGATCAATCACTATAGCTTTATTAGGATAGAGATGGTGGTTTTTGCCGCATTTTGCTACTTGTAATGAAACTGTTGGTTCCAATGTAATTAAATAATGCTTTCCTGTTGAGAATGTAATTCTGGATTTAGTTTAATGAAGAAATTTAAATTGAAAAGCTGAAGAAATGGGACAGGCAAAATTATAATAAGAAATCCAAACACAGCTCAATTTCTTGGTAGAGAGGCCAAGAATGTATATATATATATATAGACACAGTGTTTACTGTGAAGTATGAGTATGATTCTTCTTCACTTGAGTTCTGGAGTTCTGGGTCCCTGTTGTTTAGATTGGTAAGCAACCCTGCATGTGAAAGTTGACTTGCCTGCACCTTTGCAATTGTTTCCAAGTTCAGAGCATTTAATCTTTGTGACAGAAGGAGTGTCACTTTCGTTATGACTTGGTAAAAAATGTCTGGCTATCCATTCAACGAGGATCACCGACTTCCATTCTCGTTTACTCAATACTGATGATGATATCAAGAACATCTGTGAGAACCTTGGCATCTTGGAAAATTTCTTTAATACCAAAGAGAACACAACATATTTATAACTTATTCCTTTTCTGGACAATTTTGTACGTATTCGTAGTAATCCATTATTTATATTTCACCTATAACGTTTTTTTCCCTTCCTTGTTCCCTCGGTAAATTATTAAACAAGGTAACCAACTCCTTTTGGGATATGAAATTTTATAGCAATATAAATATTAATTTATCAATGTCTTCCAAAATTATAATAGAGTGGGATTTTTTTTTTTCCAAAAAGAGGAATATATGGATTGAGGTGATCATTTCTTTGGTCTAATTTAGTGGTAGTTAGATATCTTTATCTATAACAATTGAAGAAAATGAAAATATATATATATATTTTATCTCTGAATGTTTGTATTGTGCTGTAGCATAAATTAAGGAGTGTAAGTATCGTACTATTAAAAAAATTTATTCTTTTATCGAATAATTAAAGTACACCATCTTAAAGAAATATTTCTCACTTATTTCTATTTTACAAAATAACAAAACATTCAATTTTTCTTTAATTGAATTTTTTTTTTTTTGTTATAACTATTTGGCTTAAGAAACTTAAGCTAAAACATTCATTCTTCAATGCTTTGAACTATTGATGCAGTGATTTACATATAAATAAAAAAAACGGTTAATATGCACCCAATTTTAGGACTACTAGCTTTGTGTATCAAGGTACAATGCATATATGGGATCAATACGTATTAGATATGTTTTTAGGATTAATTTGTTAATTAATTAGAGACTAATCTAGAAATTAATTTATAAATTTTATTAATAATAGAAATTATTTTAGATAATAATAATTTATTTAGTTTTTAAAATATTATATAATTTAATCAATATAATAGTTAATTATTTTTTATCTCTAATATTAATTTTTATTTAATAATTTTCTTGTAGTAAAAAGTGAAATGATAAAATAGATAAATTTTAATAATTTATAACATATCTCTAATATTTGTGTGTCTTTTTTGTAAATAGAAAATATTAATTTATCAAAATGAGCTATCACATTGATTAAGTTACTGAGAATTAATTTTCCTTAACTAGTACTCTTTACTTTGAATAAATATTTAACTACATTAAATACTTTGAGTAAAAAAATGAATTTTGTCACACAACAAGAAAATGAATGTCTAATCCAAAGGTAAAAACAGATAATCAAATTAATAAAACAGTAATTAATTCACATAATACATGTGTAACTACTTTTAAGGAAGGTTTTAACTTGGGATCCAGTGAACTGAAGTGATATTTTTATTTGGAAAAATAATTATATTTTCATCAGTTAATTATAATGTAAATATTGATAGCTTAAGTGTAGTTATCTTTTATGAAACATATTAACTGTCTGCTTAAAAAGGAGAGTAAAATTGAAGATAAGTGTTGAATCTCTTGACTATAAAGCAAGAAAAAAAAATGAAATAAAGTAAAAATAGTATAATCCCGATGCAAATATTAAACATAAGTGACATGTATAAGCTGAAATTTTAAAAGAATAACAAGAGATGGTGTTTATTGGGAGTATTTGTAATAGTTGAGTTGTAAAAGAAAAGGCTAAAAAAACTAGGGTCTATGATGATGATGTTAAATATGATTATTTGGAACACTAAGTAACAGAGGAGAGAAGAGGACGTTAATGGTAGAATAATTGAAATTAGTGGCTGAGAATGGTTGTGATAAGGGTCAACATGTTGTTCATATTAATCTCTGATGTTAATTAGAAATTTAATTTTTATTTAATTGATCGGTATTTGGAAGGAAATTGCGTGAGGAAAGGTCCATGCTTTACGGCGTGTAGAAAGATCCATTCACAAGCTGCCACACGCCCTGCCTTCTCAAAACGCTTTCCTACCAACCGGGTCAACCGCACCACACAACACAAGGCCTTCACCCAGATTCCACCACGTGTACGGCCACCGTGCCACCACCTGCCACCTTTTTTTTTCTCCCCTCTTCGGTCAAACAAAAAAAGGAGGAAAATGAAGAGGTGCGACCCAGATTGAAGAGCAGCCACACCAAATGACTTGTGCAAACTCCGCACTGGAATCTACACATCACGTGGGCCCCACACGACGTTGACCTCTCCTGCCACGTGCCTTTTACTCTGCGATGCTCTATGAACCCACCACGTAAAAAATCTCCCCTATTATTATTATTATTATATAAATAAATACTGTATAAACTTACACCCAAAAGATAAGCATCATTAATTAAGCATTTCTTAATGCAAAGATAAAGTGTAGCAATTTAATAATTTCATAGATCATAGATATTTTTCCTTGATTTAATTCCGAAAAAATAAACATGAACAGTAATTTTTTTTATAGTTAATGTGATCGTGAGTTTAATATTAGTTTGAGTGGTATTTGATTGATCCTCTTGAAGAAAATGCCTTGTTAAGACTTGATAAATGAAAAGAAGATGTTACTAAAATTATTCTGGTCCATTATAATGATTCCGTGGCAGCTGATGAACACACCATGTTGGTTCATGATTTTGTGTTGGGTAAGGTCGTACATACACTCATTTATTTATTTTATAAATAGATCTGGTTCTAAAAATGATAAATTTTAATTGGCAACATTTTAAAATAGGTTAGATTTATAAGATAATGCAGAGAAAATTTTGTACGTTTAGCGAAAAATATGAAGGAATCAAAAGAAATGACAAGACGGAGGGCCAGGAGCGACAGCACTGGCATTGATTTATGGCGCATTTTTTGTTTTATTTTATGGAATAAAGGAAAGAAGTGTGAGATGATTGATTATTGAAGATGAAATTATATGAATAGAGAGTTAAAATCTGAACCCAATAATTCAAAAATTTAAACTACCATTTTCAGAGAGATTAGGGTCACATTTCAAGCTCTCTCTTAGTTTAAAATTCAAAATTTCAAGTATTTAAATCATAATTAATTGTATTTTATTTTCTCATTTTCATAAAAAAAAATTGATTCTTTGCAGACAATCTTCCCAGAAACTCAAAAAAGATAATGATTTCTTGGAACACAACACGTAACAAACTAGTATTATTATGCAATTTTCTGAGTGATAATAATAATAATAATTGTAAAGCATGTTTAAAAATATTGGCCACGTTTTAACCTTAAACATGACACGAGATTACACGTATAGGTTGGGTTGCTTTCGTTTGGCAGTACTTCACGACAGTGTCCTCTTACCTTTCCCTCCTTTAAATTTTCTTTACATAACACAACAAAGGAAGTTATATACATAGAAACAAAATCAAAACCAAGGATTTAGGTTTTTTCTTATGACTTATAGTGTACTTAAAAAACTGTGAGTGATCGGAAAAGTATAAATAAGATCGTCAGAGAAGATACTCACACAAAATGTGTATATCAAGTTAATATATATATATTAAGAGATGTTTTATAACCATTCTAGGTGCTTTAAAATAGAGATAAAAAAAACATAGGAATGGAAGAAAGTATCGAATTTAAGAGAGTTAAAAGAGAAGCATTTCCTTTATCCAAAAAGATAATCTTCCTAGCATCTTGTCCAAAATCGAGTTATATGCACAAAATATTCTTGGATTGACATCAATAGACACCCTCATGTGAGTAAGAAAGAAAACACACTGAAAAAAAGGGGAAAAAAAAGGCAATGGACATAAATAAGGTCTTGTCTATTTTAGCACCCACCAATTTGGTTTTATGACTTCATGGGTTGTACTAGTATCACAGCAACAAAGACGTAATTTGACTTGAGGATTTGAACCATAAAAAAAAACACCTTCGAATTTTTTTCCCAACTTTTAAACATTTCTAAGATTATTCTGGAGTTAGAAAATAAATCCAGTAAAAAGTATCTCAAAATAGTTTGGATGTGCAAAATTCCAAGTTTATGAACTTTGAAATCACTAAGAGATATCAAACAAAGAATATAATTAATTAGAAAACAATGTTAATATTTTTTTTATAAAAAAATATAATATATTTCCATCACAAAGTAGTAATTATCCAGGTTAAATATGTTGTTATCATATATTATAACATAAAATTAATTTTTTTATAGCTCAAATTTTAAAAATTTATATTATTTAATTATTTGTAATGTGAAAATGATTTTTTTATATAAAAAAATTATTAATTTTTTTCAAATACTTTTAATTTCTTTTTATTGTTTTGATTGCAAGATGATGTCTATTGTAAATAGTTATGATAAAATGGAAACTAATTCTATATATAAAAATACTCATTTTAATCATTTTCATATTACAATATAAAATTTAGACCATAAATTAAAATTAATTTTGTGTTATAATAATAATAAAAATTTAATACTAGTTAAAAATGTAATAATTATGATATTTCTCGACAAAACAGTGATCTTTAGAAAGTTTAGCTTTCTAAGTATGCTTTTGAATGATTGTGGATATTATGAGTAGGATTTAATATGTGAACAAATGAAAAGTTAACAGTATTTTTTATATTCCTTCATTAAATTATTGGTTTACAACTGACTGAACAATCTAATTTTTTAATACAATCAATTTGTGAATATTTATTTCATTTCTTTTCATTGAATGTGGGATTTTCAATTTTATATTTAATTTTTTAATACAGTAGATAGACTTTGGTTTGTAAAGCAGAAATACCTCTCCTATGATGTGTCTAAAAAAGGAAGAAATATTTAAATAGGTGTGAGTGTTAAAATTCAACAAAATAGATGAAGTAAATGAAAATCAACAATTAAAAAACCATTAATTTTTCACCGTAACTTTATTTTCTCGCATGCTCTTTGTAACAATAACATATTTTTTATGTTAGCGTTAAGATCGGACTTTTCTGTTAAACGAATAATTTTGAAAATATTATAGTCAATATTTTAATTATATTTTTAAAAGTAAACTATACATTATAATATAACTTTATTTAATAAAGTATTTTTGAAAATGTATAAATTTTGAAGACTTAATCTACTTTATAGTAACGTTTAATAGTTGGATTAATAAAATGTAATATGAAGAGATAGTGATAGAGTAACACTACTTAAATTTATTGAATACGTATAGATGAAGTAGAAACAAAAATCACTTGAGAAATGAGACCCTAATCAATGATTGGAATTATTGACCTAATTAACAAGGGGTATTTGAGATAGGAGTGTTGCATAATTATGACCCACTCACCAATTCAGTATTTTTGCAATTAAATAGAACTGAAAATGAGTGATGTTTAAGATCCCACTTTAACAAGGTTGCATCACAATTGGCGCATTACAATACAGAATCTGATAGCGTCTTCACGAACCTTAACACCAACAACCCATTCCATTCCATTCCATTCCTGTGCAACACAACAGAATCAACAACCATTTTCTCAGTCAATATGCTCCACTGTGGTGCCCCTAATAAAATAAAAGGGAGTTTATGTGTCGTGTGTTTCAACTTTTAGGAGACCATGCCACGGGTGCTGTAGTTGGGTTAGTGGGTTCTTGTTTGTAGACCCTTCAGCTTTTTCATTCAACTCTTCTTCTTCTTTGATTCTGTTCAAATTGCACGGGTATCGTATCGGATAAAGATTGGAACATGGTGCTGGGTTCCAGTTTCTCATTAGCCAATCCAATCATTTATATTCACATTTACATTTAATCAAAATTCACTATTTACACTTTATTTTTAATATAGGATTAATTGTATTATGGTTCTTGGATTTCTAGTCTTCCGAGTATTCAAAATGTGATTTAAGTCTTTAAATTCACATAGTTTGATATGCAATGTAGAGAGATAAGAAATGTATTAAGTCTTTTAATATATTATTAGTAAAAATATTACTTTCTTCGATCATTAGAAACTATTATTTTACATGTAATTTAATTTTTAAAATAATTATTAAGAGGTGAACCTTAAATCTAACTCAATTTTTAATTTCTAGTCGATGTAGGGTGAGATCTCCAGCACACTCCTCTCACGCTGAAATTACTAATTTATGCGTAAGATTATATATTTATGAATGTTCATATAACAACCCGATAGTAGGTGACACGACAAGCCCAACAAACTCTTACTAGGATAAGAGCAAAATGACTCTAATACCATATTAAGAAGTGAATTTTAAGTCTAACTCAATCTTGTAAAATTGGTTTATAAGATAAGGTTTGCACTCACTTATATATTATAAAATGCTTTAATCTTTAATCGATGTAGTAATTATTAAAAAATAAATAATGATATCACAATGATAGCATAAGATTGGATGATAATTTAAATAATCTTTAGACTGTCATTGACTTTTAATTTTAATTTAATTTTTTATACGCAGCTTTTTCTTCTAATTATACGTGTTTCACTAGCAGTTTACATCATTCCTTAACAACTACAAGTTTAGTTATAAATTAGTTTATTTTAAAAACAACTTTGAAAAAAATGGAATAAGAATTATTTCCCTGACCACAAACACAAAAAAGCATAGGGAGTGTTCATAATGGGTACGAATAATCTTTCATAATGTTTTTTCATGTAGTGAAAGTTCAACTGTGCAGTATCTCGCATGTGGGTTCATACTAAGCCCACAAGGAAGTCATTTAGATGAGGATGGATTACATGACATTAACATTATTGGAGCAACTTTTGTAATAGGCGTTCCCATTTTGGCCCAATCACTGGCTTCCTAGGCAAAGATATCAAAGAAATTTGCAGGCATTGACTGATGCAACAGGCGATGCTTTTAGATAATGTACTGTGTTATTCACTTATTTGTCACTATTTTACTGCACCTTGTTCCGGCTTTTGATGATTTAGATCCCTTTTGTTAGATATGTATATGTATGTTAGGCTTTGGACTGTCTAAAGGAGGCACAATTCGACATGCAATGTTTACAAGTTAAAGTCATTATTGTAAAATAATTTTCGGATCAAATACACTCCATGAACAAATTGCAAGACCAATACCATGCTGCAACTGAGAAGATCAATCTAATTTCCATTTTTGAGTTGCCTCATGAAGGAAAATCCAGGAAAAGTTTATTTTGGTCAGAGGATGCTCTCTACTTACAATTATGATACAGATCAAAGAATGTTCTTCTTGCCCTTCGGCAAATCCGCGGTCAAAATTTGAAATTTTTCTTCGAGTATATAACCACCTCTTGCTGAAAAAACATTTGAGGTCTTCCAATCAGCAAACTTTGGCAATGAATAATTCATTCAGCAGTAATGTATGTTTCAAGTAACAATAGATTCCTTACCACCAAACTAAGCAGAATGCATGCCACAGCCCCGGGATACAAAGCATACCAGAAATTCAAGTGATGGAACTTTGGACCATCAATGAAAAGCAATGGCATACTAGCAGCTACATGTATCATTGGAATAAAGTTAACCAGCAAATTTTGGAAGCTTAATGAGTTTATCAAACGACAACAAAATAACATTGAAGAAAAAATACCTGGTGGGTGAACGGAGTTGGTGCAAATCATGTAAGCAACCGATGCTGCAATACTAGCACTCCTGGCCAGCCATCCGGGTCCAAATATTGTCAATGCCAAAACACCAATTGCTGCACAACCTATTTGAGCCATGAACATGCTGTATTTCTGCATAATCACATGTGGGTTATTTAGTTCTGAAGTAAAGAATGAGATAGCACAGGATTGCCAGAAGATATGCATAGCAACAGCATGCTAAGAGACCAAGGGTTTTGTGGGGTGATTTTATTTTTGGTCTATCTATGTTCTAAACCGAAAACATATAAGTCTTATTTTTTTTACAATGGCCACTATCAGGTCTAAACATATGACTCTAACAACTGGGCGAACCTAGTGAGTAAGCAAGATTTTTTCACTTGTAATTGGTAAAAAATTAACATTTGTAACAGTTGAAAAAGTCCAAGAGCGTATAAAATTTAGACACACAGTGCATTGAATTGGTTAAGCAAGTTAAACCCTGGCAGAAGGGGCAGTGGGTGTGGCAAAGAGGACAGTGGAAACAGCCCCAAACGGTGCAAATGCGATTGAGAGTCCTTTGGGTGCCAATAACTGATCCAGCTTTCCCAATACTGCCATCGCCGCAAATGCCCCTGTAGAATCAATATTTTTAATTAAAAGGAGAGACATTTAAAGCTGTCAAATTTATGTAAGTTACCAGATTGCACCAAATCTAATTGGTATAGTTAGGAAGATCCTACAGTGGGTGGTTCAATTTAAATTATGAGTTTAAATTTCCTAAAAACAAACAGGGGAGAGAGAGAGAGAGAGAGAGAAAAAAACTAACCAGCAGAGGGCCAAAAAATGTCACTGAGGGAAGGAGAGGAAGGGGCTTTGAGAGGTTTCCAATCATCCCATATAGATGGAGAAGCAACGTTGCTTGATGCCACAATCCCACGTCCTCTTTTCCTTCCTTTTTGAATATGTTTATGATTACGGTTCCTAGCTGCCCAATAATCCAACACTACTCCCTTGCGTATGATGGTGGTGTTAAAACAGAAGGAAGCAAATGAAGATGATGAAGGTAACGATAATGGGAGCATATAATTGGTGCCAATATTGGCAACAGCAACAATTCCAGATGACATTTGACTCATCTCTCAAGTTTTCAGTTTAGGATTGATCGCTTATATTCTGAAAGTCCCTCTATCAAATATCAGAGAGGGTGAGGTGAGGGCGGTGGAAAAGCAACGGGCGTTGAGAGTTGAAAAACGAATAAGCCTTTGAAGAGACCCAAAGGACGCCCGTTAAGAACATCCAAGCTCTACTAATAAACCACCTTTTCTTTTTGTTTCCTTATTACTTTAATTTCAATGCTCTAACCACCTATAACTTTGCATCCCCACATTAATACAAGACAACCAAACAAGACCCGATCTTATCCCATCCACCACCACTACTACCTCACCCAACCTCTACTTGCCTTTTTTTTCTCAAATCATCACTGTAAGCCCAAGTTTCAGATTCCTTTTTTCTTGCTTCCAAATCCATATATGTACTCCTAGGCATTTAATTCAAAAATAAAAATTAATTTGAAAGATTAAGTTTAAAGGATGTTTTATACCATCATCTCAAAATTAAAGGTTTATAATAAGAATGCCAATTTTTGCAATCCTGCATATGATGATTTTTAGTTACTAATTAGTTGACCAAGAAAACTATTATACTAACAGTTCAACAAAACTAAACTAAAATAATGATAAACTCGGAATTCGATTCATTCATTCATATGAATGATTAAAAATTGGTGACCTACTTAGGAACGAACTCTATCAATCTGCACAAGATTTTTCAAGACTCCACTGAGTCCCGATGTAAGTTCATGAATCTCGGGAGAATTTTGTTCCATTAGGCCAAAAAGGTAGGAAGCCGTGAAATGAATTTGAGATTTAAGTTTGGCGTATATTGATAAACAGCTGTGACGTATCCATAATGTTGGGAGACTGGGGATGAATCGTGTCGATAAACAGTTCTCATGGTTGTGTTTTTCGAGTTTGTTTAGAAAAAAATTTATTAGATATTTCAGAACCATAGAGACGATAATAACGCATATTTTTGAAATGAAACTATTCTGGCCTCTTTTTGCGCACAGGTAGACTAACTTTGTCTTCGGAAATAGTTGACCAAAAAACTCACCTTTAAGAATGCCTAATTGGCCAAAATTGTATGGGAAAGTGATAACATTTCATATAGCTAACTAGAATGGAGGCCATTCCAAATACAAAAACCCACTGCAATATCTAAGTTGTCCCTTTAGTTCTTGAAGGGGACAACAAGTGTTTCAGATAATTGACAAATCTATTCACATTTGCTACGAAGTAATCTAGAATGCCACACAAAGGAAAAGGGACACACGAAATGGTGCAGTGGAAATAGCAATGACATCCATAATTGGAGAGGATTACTTTTGCCATCAGTGATCTGAATGAGACTCGTAAAACTCGCTTGGACAAGGAGACATAACCTCTTGTTCCAGCAACTGTAACACCTGGTTCATTGATGGACGATCATCTGCATTTCCATCTGTGCATCTTGCTGCTAGCTCAAGAATTACTTCAAGGGTTCCTGCATCTGCATCACTGCATCTTTTGTCCACCACATCTTCCAATCTGTTATCTCTCAGTAATGTGTTCACCTGCAAAGAATTGCCTAAAGCTTAGTACATTATGTTCGACAAACTTTCCTGTGTTACCAGAGCTTTGCACTGAGAGTTAAAAAGCTTACCCAACCAACAACATTTAAACCTCTTTTTACAAAGGAGGGATCTGTTGGCCTCTTTCCAGTTACAAGTTCGAGTAATAGAACTCCAAAGCTATACACATCTGACTTCTCAGTTGCTCTTCCACTTTGTAGATACTCTGGTAGACACGTCAATAATATCACTAGTTAACCTCTTTATATTTAGAAAAATCACTTGATGCACTATTGAATAATTAATGGGGATTACTTGAGGAATGCTTTGAATAGTATCCTAAGCATAATATACATTAGAAATAATTATCTAGCATATCATTCGGGACTCTTTCATCACATTTGGCATAGTTCAATTGAAAATTTGAAGAATGAAATGGAATATGGCCACTTTCCACCCAAAATCCAAAAACAAAGGATAACCAGGCCATCTGCAAGGATCCAGAAGTACTAAATACATACCTGGTGCCAAATACCCAAATGTGCCAGCTACCACTGTCGTAACATGGGCCTCTTCATCGACCAAAAGCTTTCCGAGGCCAAAATCAGATATATGTGGCTCCATGTTTTCATCAAGGAGTATGTTGCTAGATTTTATGTCACGGTGAATAATTTCTGGGCTGCATTCATGGTGCAAGTAAGCCAAACCCCGGGCAGAACCAAGAGCTATCTTTAGGCGATCACTCCAGTTCAGTATTCGTCTTTGTTGAGTATTTTCTGAAGAAAGGATTGGTGAACTATTAGAAAATTTCACAGCTACAGGACGAGTCATCACAAATATACAATAGATTTTATATCATTTACTGGCTTGATAATATACTTTAAGGGCAGCCTATGATCCCCACCCTAAATTTGATTGTTGTACAATTTCAAGAAAATCTTTCTCATCTGTCATAGGAAAACAGACTCATCTATTTTTCAGTGAATATTAAAATGAATCATACCATGCAAGAGATCATCTAAGCTGCCTAAAGCCAAATAGTCATAGATAAGGAGTCTTGAAGAAGGAAGCCTGCAGTAACCACGCATATTTACTAGATTAATGTGCTTGATGCTCCCCAAGATCTCTAGTTCCCTTTCAAACACTTGATCAGACCCTTCACAACTTCGATCAATCCGTTTAACAGCAAATGTACCACAATCATTCATCACCATTCGGTAAACAGTACCATACCCTCCTGATCCTACTATATGCTCTTCATCTAGAGACCCCAGCTTCTCTATGATCTCAGATGATGTGTATGGCAGGTCACCATGGAAAGTAATAAGTTTTGTGCCTGTTAAAGATTATTTCAGCATTTATGAACAGAGAGGAAATTGTCTTTTCTTTTTTCCTAGTGAGATTGTCAAATTTGAAACATCACTGTTCTTACTTGTTCCTGGATCAACTTGTTTCTTGACTTCCGTGTATCTCTTCGCAGCTCGTTCCTTCTTTGATAATAAACGAGTCCAGAGGAATGAAAGGATCATGACAAGTGCGAGACCCATTGTTGCCATTGCACCAATTAGCACCCCCTTCATGTAATGTGAAGACCTTTTGGCTGGGACTGCATATATTGAAGTGATAAGGATTATCATACAAAACAGTGACCACAGTTGTTTAATATGTATATCAGTTCTAAATCGAGTAAATTAGATAGTATTTAGAAAAGTCAAATCCAAGGTGTGACTTG
Source organism: Phaseolus lunatus (assembly GCA_013389735.1). Taxonomy (NCBI): domain Eukaryota; kingdom Viridiplantae; phylum Streptophyta; class Magnoliopsida; order Fabales; family Fabaceae; genus Phaseolus; species Phaseolus lunatus. The sequence goes on from CM023859.1 coordinate 31,767,728, forward strand.
CCTGCAGCTTCATCACTTTCAGCATGGGGCAGTACCACAGGAAAACCAAGTGATGTCCTACACGGCTTTTGGACTTGCCGCCCACAAAGATCTAAATTTCCATTAAACCTATTTACATGCAATGAATTTATTAATACAAAAGTACAGATATAATAAAATCAAATTGCTGCTCATATTGCAAATACATTAACCTAATAACAGGATTGATATAGAAAAAACAAGAAAATCCAAAACTATAGTGTTAATGCAAAATGAGCTCTCGTTATTCATGTCTGCAATAGCATGAACTAACTCAACAACCAAGAAAACTTAAAATCACAAAATGACTTTTTTTTACCTAAGATAATAAAAAGATAGAGAGTAGAAGTTCAGAGATCAAAAGTGAAATATTGACTTTCAATCTTTGACACAATTTTCACCATTCACGTGTTACAACATATAGTCTAAACTATAATAAGGAAAGAATACATACGAGCTCTTGTCAAAGGTGCTTAGTACTCCAATGTCAGGAATTTCACCGGAAAAGAAATTGGTAGACAAGTTCCTAAGATAAGGAGGGTCAGCATAAAATGAATCACAAAGTTATGAATACCACTATGAAAGAGATGTTAAGGCTATACTGACTTACAGAATTTGCAAATGTGAGAGCCGGCCAATAGAGGAAGGTATAGCACCTTTTAACGTGTTACTTGACAAATCCCTGTATTTAGACTATGAATTAAATTCCAAATAAATTCTGAGAAACAAAATCCAGAAACAAGTTCAAAGAATCATAAAGGAATAGTGACAAAAGCAAGGGAATAGGAATTACAGTATATTTAAATATGAAAGATTTCCAATGTTTGCCGGTATGCCTCCTTGGAAAAAATTACCCCTCAAGTACCTTTTCAACACAATCAGATGAGAGGCATTACCATCAGCATAACATAAAAGCAGCAAATTTTTTAGGAAATTTATAAATACTTCTCTAGGGGTGAACCATTTACTTACAGGGCTCTTAGCTCAGTACAATTGGTAAGTTCATTAGGAATGGTTCCATGCAAACTGTTCTGATGAAGTGCCCTGATTCATTACAAGCCATTAAATGGAATGAAAATCACAAAAGTCTCAGGTGCAAGTTTACCAATGGTGGGAGGAACATGTTTTCTACTTACAATCTTTGTAGCCTACTGAGTTTACCAATGCTGGGAGATATAATTCCTCCAAGTTGCATGTATGGCAGATTTCTGAAGAACAAAAAACAAAATGCCATACTCAGCTGAGAAAGTGAGAAAAAGAAGGTAACATAATACAGTGCATGTGTTGTTTGCATACATTGAGCGAACTCTTTGCTCATCGCCAGAGTGACAAGAGATACCAGTCCATGCACAATGAGTCTCATCAAACTCTTGCCAGTTGCCCAGCACATTCTTAGTATCATTAAAAGTACTTTTGATTTCCAACAAGGCCAGACCTAACAGATGAAAGAAAGTTCCTTTAGAGAGTTAAATTTCACAACTTTAAACTTCAGTTTTCATACGGAGAAGCATTTCACCGAGATTTGGAGAGAGAATGATAAAGATAAGCTCCCAAAGTAGGAGGCAGAAGGTGAAATCGGAAAACTACCAGAATGCATTTATTCTCCCACAAAAAAGAATTTTTTTTTTTTTTGGAAAAAACTAAACAAAGCATAGAAGAGGATTTGAAGCAGAGAAACAAAGAAGGGGTTCATAGTTCTAACCATCCAGGGTGAGAGCAAGAGAAGAAGGGCAGAAAACTGTCAGCATAATCACCAGAGAACTCCACCCAACAATCCCCATTTCCATTTTCCAATCTCTCGACAAATTTGAACTCTGAAGTTCTTTGAGTGAAAACGAAACTTGTCACCAAGACAGTGTGACTTTAAAGTGATGATTCAGTAGGAAAAAAAGTGTGGGTAGGGTTGGGAGTATGATAACAAAGTAGACCCAGGTGTTTCATGATTTTAACTTCCATGTTTGAACTCAAAATAACTATTATATATATACAGAAAACAGTGAGAATAATTCCATGCAACAAGGTAACAGAGTGCACTTATGATACTCAATATTTTACTTTGTTTGATTGGTTCTAAGACTTAATTAATTACTCTAATGTTTTATGCAGAGGGGGGAAAAGGACAAGTATTTTGAAAATCGGTATGAAAAGTGGTGCAGGTTGAAGGAACCGTTGTTCAGACAGAAATTCAAAAAAAAAGAACTTCAACCACTCGCCTGTTTGGGGGTGTAAAGCATACTCGCCAGTAAGTCAACAAAATTTTGATTGGTAAGAGCCAATGGAAGAGAAGTGAAAAGCCACATCAGCAAGTGGAGTACACTTGTAGAATCAGCAAAAGAGAGTTTTGTAGACTTATATGACTAGCGCGTGGTATTTTTTTTTATCATGTCTGATATATGTCAGACATATTTAATCTAATTTAATCTTTAAATTTTAACAATAATAATAAAAGGAAGAACTGCCTAATTAGATTGGTATAAGATGGAATTTCGATGGATTCTATGTTCTTGTTTTGATTTGATTTCTATTTTAGTCCATCTCTTACATTACTTGTTTCTGTTTAACTTTTATCATTTTTTTGTTATTTTAATTTAAAAATATAAGAGAGAACAAAGTGTTTTTCTTTTCTTTCATAATAAAAATAAAAGAAATAATTATATAAACCACCTGTTTTTTACACAAATAGAAGAAAAAACATATAACATCATTTCTAATAAATCTTACTTATATTGCTGTAAGATGTTATTTATATTAAGATGAAAGGTTAATTAGTTGATAGTTTAAGTGTATATATATTTAGAAAAGATTATATGTTAAAAATACTATTTTATTTTATAAAAGCTGTTTCATAATTTTATAAAATAAATTGAACCAAACACTAGAGTTATTTGTGAAAGACTGCAACAGAGTTTGACTCTCAGGTTTTCTTTGATGATAGGGAACATATAAATTTTCACTGTAAATCTTTTATAAACCTTTCTTATATTTAAAAAATACCAGACTTATTTGTTTAAGATTTTTAAAAATTATTTTGAGAACAAATTATAAAATAGCTATTTACTGTAGGAGTTTTATAAATAAAAGTCAGATTTTTACTGATTACTAAAAAACAATTTTTTTTAAAAAAAATAATAATTAGATTTTTTTTAAAACAATACATGAGATTATTTTTTTCAAATTAAAATATATTTTATTTAAAAAACTAAGAAACAATTTCTTACTGTTATTACTGTGACCAACCATCATTCGATGCTTTAGGATTAAATTGTTATCATAATATTTTATTGATTGAGGTTTAGGATTTACAATGTATAATATACATAATATTTTTAAGATTTAATTTAAAATTATACAAAGGATCCATTGTTTAATTTAACTTGATAAAATATACAACTAAATATATATACAAATACAAAGCTGAAAAATAAATAAAACAAGAAGATAAACTAAAGGAAAATGAGCTGGAGATTGTAACATCCCGCCAAAATACTATTCATGTTTATATAATGAAAATAAAGGTAACAAATAGATTGAAGTGAACAAAATATTATATATATGAAATGTAGTTTCTCCTCACAGGGAGTTTAATACAAATTCGGTCAAATTTTCCAGAAACATAAATAAAATACAGAAAAAAAACAAAGCAGGCGATCTCCTATCGGAAGAGGCCGATCTCCTATCGGAAGAGGCCGATCTCCTGTCGAAAGACAGCAAAAGGGGGGGGATCGCCTAACAGAAGTAGAAACAGGCGATCTCCTTCCGACGACAACTCACTGAGGAGCTCTGCTTCCTGCAACATCATCTGCTCCCGTGTAAATTATACACGATCATCACAGGTTTAAGAAAGAGCCAAACACAACACCACAGAAACACCACAGGGTAAGCTAGACATTTGAAAAAGAGTTTAGATATGAAGTTTAAAATCAAGGTAAAACAAATTCAAGATACCCACGTAAATCATCAACTAAACACATACTGCACGATTCCTCAAAGGTCATTAAAATCTCAACATTCATCAAGTGTCTATCAATTCAAAGTTTCTCATTCTCACGTCAGACTTCCACTGACTCATCACACAAGACACTTGACACTACTTCCGGATTGACTTGTGCGTTGACTCAGGCCCAGAGATCTGCACCTGTCATACCATACCACTGTGAAATCCACACAGGGTCGCTGTGAAATCCACACAGCCATGCGCATATAATCTCAATGTCATTAACTCTCCCGGTATGACAGGGTTAATTCATAGAACAGGTCGAGCTCGTTCCCTTTTGAACAACTCACCCATACGTATGAACCTCCTCCGACTCTCCACAACTGAATAACTTCATCTACGTGATTCCATTATATCAGTAGAGTCAGGATATCTCCTTCTAGACAAGCCCCTAGTCAATACACCTACACACGATCTTACACGGTATTTCCTTTCCTGAAAATATTATGCCTTGATCCCACATTCACAACATTCAAAACATCATACCACTCAAATGAATGATTCAAATCACAGCAACAATCATTTCAAGGGTTCAGATTTTCGAATATCACATGTATATTGTATTTAAATCCCAAACAGCTTCAAACAACATCAAAACAGGGGAGTTCGAAATCCGTATTTAAAACCGGCGACCACGTCGCCCAACCACACAGAACAGAGCATTGCGAAAAGAAACAGAAAACCGGCGACCACGTCGCCCTCACTTCAGAAACAGCTAATCTATGGCTTGTATTGAAAATGAAGGCTAGCTTCCCTTACCTGGACTTGCGCAAACACCAAGATCTCCAAAAATCCACCGAGCTTAAAGGATGCCTTAGCTCTGTTTTCAGCGCTTGGTTCGTAGAACTTGCAGAGAACCTCTTAGGTACTCTAAGGGCAAACGTCGCTTGTCGCACTGATGCTTGAGGTTGCCTGAGTCACAACGCAAAGGAGAGAAGAAGGGAGGGAGGAAGTTTGCACTCACTCTAACACTCATGAGTTTGTAACGCTCTTTGCCTTCCCGCAGTGGCTTTTGAATCCCAGCTTACCTGCCCACGTATGCTGCTGCTGCCACCCCTTCTGCAGGAAAGCCTGAGAACCACTGCTCTGAACAGTACGACCACTGTTGTCGCTTGTGCATGCCAACCACTGCTCTGAACAGTACGACCACTGTTGTCGCTTGTGCATGCCAACCACTGCTCTGAACAGTACGAGCGCTGGTGTCTCCTGCGCATGCCAACATTCTGATGTCACCACTCTGAACCACCCTTTTTGTCTACGTGGCGCGTGTGCAGGACGTTTCATGCTGGGAGTCTGGGTCCCACTTTATCTGTGTGAAGCTCGTCATCGCGCGACAACTTTCCACCGCTGACTCATCCTGGCGAACGACCGATGTCTCCCTCGCCCTGGAAGACGACCGATGTCTCCCTCGCCCTGGAAGACGACCGATGTCTCCCTCGCGACGCTCTCATGCCTCGCGCCCTGGCAATGCCCGCATGCCTCTCGCGCCCTGGCAAAGCCCGCATGCCTCGCGCCCTGGCGATGCCCGCATGCCTCTCGCGCCCTGGCAATGCCCGCATGCCTCGCGCCCTGGCGATGCCCACATGCCTCTCGCCCCTGGCAATGCCCGCATGCCTCGCGCCCTGGCGATGCCCGCATGCCTCTCGCCCGCGCGATGCCTGCATGCCTCGCGCCCTGGCGACGTCCACATGCCTCGCGCCCGCGCGATGCCTGCTTGCCTCGCGCCCTGGCGCTCATGTGTAGCAGGCGACCGGCGATCATGTACTACTAGGCGATCTCATAGTCTTCCAAACTACACTTTCCTTCCTTTTTATTTTAAATAAAAACATACTTAGAATTCATTTAAAATATATCTCTTTTTATTCCAATTCAATTTTACAGGTCCTTACAGAGATCATGAGAATGACAGAAGTTCCTCTGAAATAGGATAAAAATGAATATATATAAACTAAAGAAAGTAATTATAGTCTTAAAACTCTTGCAGAAAATAATTCTAATAAACTTTAGATAAACAGTGTCACAAACTGTTTAAGACTTGAGAAATTGAAGGAGTTTTCTACAATTTAAGATAACAAACTTCTCAATCCTTTGGCAAAGAGAGAGAAGATATTTCACAAAATAGTAGGAAGATACTTATTAAAATCCTAACTGAAACTAAGGGGTAAATACGTGAATCCATCTCCAAATCTAGCTACTCTCTCTTTTCATGCAAACACACTCATCGCCATATCAGATGCAAATTACATCACAAATCATGCTTCCACCTAATCCTAGATGTTTAAGTAAAAGAATCTAAAAATTCTCCAATCTCATTGAAAGGTTCAGAAGAAAAAAAATCAAATAAAATTCTTTGGTAATTAGTGGTCTTATCAAAAGGAAATGCATGGAACTATATTTATGTTAACATATATAAACCAGTAGAACCAAGTTATAAAGCCAGAACTTATAAAAATGGAGAACTTGAGCACATATTCTTCTCATGCACTAGAGTTAGAACATGAGCGAACACTCACACCGCCCTCTTCATCTTCTGCTTCACCAAGACAGGCAGAGGAGGGTGGAGATCCGTCAAATACATCATTGGTAATTTCATTCATGTTTTATAGTTTACATCACAATTAATTAATGTTCATTGTTCTAATGCACCTCCTTTAATTTGCAAAGGAAATGAGTCCTTCGAGAAATTGGCATCCATGAGTTTGATATCAAATTTGACAGTGTACCTGCTCTCTCAAATTACAACCTAAGTGGCGTATATGTGGTGAATGTGGTGCAAATTTGGAATGGAATCTCCAACATCTTCTCAATAGTTGGACCTTTCATTTCTGATACGTATCTGGGAAGGTTCTGGACCCTCCTCTTTGGCAGTATTAGCTCACTTCTGGTAAGGAAAATCACGTGCATGTTCCTGTCTTCTTTCCCTACACATACCTATTTTCATTCCTGAGTCATGTTTCAATTGTCAATTTCTACAACTCAGCAAAATTTATCCTAGCAATGCCTAAGGTACCTTCCAATCAGTACTGACAAATTGAGAAAACAAATGCTCAACTATTCGTTGGTTGACATATGAAATATTTACTTTATTGTAGATACACTGATAAATCAGAATGTAACGAATCATATCACTGAGTTAATTAGAAAGCTATATTGGTTGGTTTTAGACTTACAACAAGTAATAACAAAATGGAAGACTTTTGTCTACATTCAAACCAATTTTGCTATTCCCTCTTGCTGTCTTGCTTTCTCAATAGTCATCTTCCTACTTGGCCGCCACACTTACATTTGCAAGAAGCCTCAAGGTAGCATATTCTCAGACATAGCTAAAGTAATTGTAGCAGCCTTTAGAAAATGCAACGTACAGGCTTCTGGTAGAACCTTTTATAATCCTGCTTCCACATCGGAGGAAGAAGAGTTGGAGAATAAAGAGATTGTTTGGAAAGAGAGGTTCAAGTTCCTTGACAAGGCTGCTATAATAATAGCTGATCCTCGTGAGTTGAATGAGCAAGGCATGGCTAGGAATGCTTGGAGACTTTGTAGCTTGCAACAAGTGGAACACTTTAAATGCCTGTTGGGAATTCTGCCAGTGTGGGTGACTGGAATTTGTTGCTTCATTGTGCACTTTTGGGTGCTTCAACTTGTTCAAACTGATAGGTCTATTGGGCCCCACTTCAAGGTCCCTCCTGGTTGGATGAACCTGATATCAATGATAGCTCTCTCATCTTGGATATTCATTTATGAGTGTGTCTACATTCCCCTTGTTGGAAAGCTTAGTATAAAGGCTCCAAGATTGGCAAGGAAGCAAAGAATCAGAATTGGGATTTTGTTGTCCATCTTATGCATGTTGGTAGCAGCAATTGTTAAAAAGAAGCGTCGTGACTCAGCTTTGAAACATGGTTAGTTTATTTCACCAGTAAGCTTTGCATGTTTGCTGCCTCAGTTTGCATTATCAGGTCTGAATGAGGCCTTTGCTGCTGTTTCTATAATGGAATTCTTCACCTTGAAAATGCCAGAGAGCATGAGGACTGTTGCTGGGGCAGTCTTCTTTTTGAGCTTGTCCATTGCAAACTATATGGGGTCCTTGATTGTCAATATTGTCCATAAAATAACATCTATCAATGGAAAAACATCATGGATAGGGGGTCATGATTTAAATCAGAGTAGGCTTGACTGCTACTATTATGCCATTGCTGCAATGGGAGGTTTGAATTTTATCTACTTCAATTTGTTTGCATGCCGTTATTGTGCAATGACAACTTCAAAACAGAGGCACAACAAGAGCATTCAAATGTTGTCGGAGAATGAACTGAACCAAATGATGAGGAGAAGGTCTTGGATATAACAGGCACCACACAAACTGCAACATGACCATATTCTCCACTTCTTGGAGTTCAAAATAAAAGAATTCAAATTCTTTAGTGTTGTATATTCATTTCCTAGATTTTTTTCTCTTAAAACAAACTTAATGTACTTAAGTTTTGATGGGGCTTTTTATCTTTTACTTTTTATGCTTCTGTCTCCGCACATTGTAATTAAATAATAGTTTAGAATTTTCAGATCAAAATTTTGCCTCCTAAAGTTTTATACTTTTACATCTATATTGATACAATCTCTTTCTTTCACAAATTTAAGTTTCTTCTGATAAAAAAAAAGTATATTTACATTTTTGTTTATTCACATTTTCCCATTACGTACTCTCAATCCATTTTTACAATAGCATTTCAACTTATCCTATTTCAAAGCACTTTAATGATCTAATAGTATCATAAATCTTCTCAGATGTGAAATATCTCCTTGTCACTGTAATTAAATTATGCCCCATTTTATTGTTTAAGATTAAAATCACTTATTTTTATTTTATATCTTTATTTATCTTTTCTATTGGAAATCTCACATTGACTAGAGATGAGCACATTTCATTGTATATAAGTGGGTGCAAACCTCACTTTATAAGCTGGTTTTATGAGATTGATTTAAGCTTAAAGTCCACTTCCAACATATATTTTCACACACGAGTTAGTAGTCTTGACAAGTGGGTGCAATCCTCACCTTATAAACCGGTTTTATAAAGTTGAGTTAGGTTTAAAATCCACTTTTTAACATTTTCAATAATATTTTACTGTATCAATTAATGTAGCACAAACATTAAATGAAATTAAAAATAAGTAATTTTAATATATGCTGTTTTCGTTAGTTTATTTAAGACTTTTTTTTTCTAACATTATAAATATTTTGAAGGGGAGTCTATGGCTACAAGACTATCCACGTAAACAAAAATTAACGCCTATTTAATATGTCTTTAGTTATCCAAATTATTATTGTAAGTTTTTAAATCATTTATGGTGTATTTTTGTTTCTTAGTTCCTATAGTAGATAGAAATTAAACTATATGAAAGATGTCTTTTGTGATTTTTTATAAAAAAAAAAAAGTCGTATACACAACTTTACTAATACGTAACAATAAGTAACAATAATTAAAGTCGGAAGACGACGTAAAAAAATAAAATTGTTTCTTTGCACTACTTTTCTTCTTGTTATTTTTAGATTCAGATTGAAATTATGTTTAACCAGTATGATTTGTTTTTTATTATATGAAGTTGTACTCTATTTAACTATTAGTGTAAAATTTTTAATTTCTGCTCGTTTTGATAATTTTAAAATAGCAGTATGATGATTAAAATATTAATTAGTTATTTTCATATATTAGAATGGTGAAGATATTGATGTGTAGGCAACCTCACCAAGAGTCCCACATAGAATGAATGATTTTTCACCCCACACATCCACAAACCAAGAGTACCACATAGAATGAATGAGTTTTCACCCCACACATCCACAAACAAGAGTCCCACATAGAATGAATGATTTTTCACCCCCACACAACCACAATCGTCCAACACTTGCAACTTTCAATTTCAAATCAATTTCAAACAGTGTGGAGCACGCGTTAACACGCTCAAACCGATAGAACATTCAAAATTCAATGAACTATGATCGTGCAAAGAGATGGATACCATCAATCATCATTGTCTTCTTCATTATCACAAACTAAGACTCAATATAATATAAGAGAGATCACAATAACTAATGGAAAATATTTGAATATCATGAAAATAATCTATATAAAAAACTTTATAGTAACTTTAAATTAAAATTTTAATACAATATATCTAACTCTTTTTTTCCAATATGAAATTTTTAATTTCACATAAATTTCTCAATTCATATATTATGTTATCATTATTATTATTTTAATTATATTTTTTTATATAATTTTAATATAAATATTTAATATGTATTATTATATAAGTGTAAAGTAGAAGTATTTTGTCTTATATAGTCTCAAACAATCATTCTTCTATTCCAATATAGTTTTATGTCTCTAAAGACAAAAAAAAATTATTAATGTTTTGACAAATTTCTTTTACTAATATTTCTTTGTTTGGATTAAGATGTGTAATTGAAAGAGAGAAATGATTGATTGGAAGGGGAAGAAGTGGAAAGAAAGTAGAGTTATTTAGATTAAGAAAAAAAAAGTGAAAATAAAATTTATAAAAATTTGTGAATAATATGATGGGTGTGATTTATAATTTTTTTAATTGATAAATTGTAAATTACAATTTTGTCTTTATGTGTTAAAATTAATTTAAAATATTATATAATTAATTATTTTTACATGAAACTAGTCTCTGATTAAAATATTAAAATATCATTTATATTATGGTTATGAACTTATTTAAAATAAAATATCATTTATCTGATATTTTGAATACATGCAAAATTGTTAAAAATAATTTTAATAAAATTAAATAAAATTTTAGCGAAAATAATTATAAATTTTGTAAAATTTAATAAAATAATCAGGAATTGATGTAAAAATTCAACATCTGGTCAATATTAAACATAAATTGGTATAATACAATATCATGGGAAAAAAAAATTATAAGAATAAAATAATAGCATGAATTTAATACTACCAATAAATAAATATTTTCACAAAATAAAATAAAAATAAAAATATTAATATTTAATAGTTTTATTTTAATTATAATTATTTTTAATATTATTATTATAATTATTATTTATGATATTAAAATTATTATTTTTATATTTTTTTATTACTATTATTGTTATATAAAAGAATTTATAACATTATTATAGATTATTATTTAAAATATTATTTTATTATTATTATTATATTATATGATCAATTATTTAGATCCATTTAATTTTTTTTAGCATAATGAATTATAATATAAAAGTCAAAAACAATTTGATCTTCTCACGCACCTCCAACTAGTCTTCTCTCTATATCTTTTTTTGGTACATCTACTCTTGCATCTTCTCATTAATAGACTACAAACACTTACCCTCAAATAAAGACACCTTATATAGAAATTCAAGTTTAAAAACTTCTTTTGGATAATGATATTTTTATACTATTTTCATCCACTTAACACTAATTTTTTATTTTATTTTAGTTTATTATAATATAATATTTTATTCTAAAAAAGATAGTAAAATAATTGTTTCTAATAATTAGAATGTTAAAAGAATGTTCATTCATTTTTAGGTACTACAATTAAATATTTAAATAAACACTATTAAAAAATTATTAATTTTTATATTGACTAAATTATATATTATTTTAAAAATTAGAAAAATTATTAGTTTTTAAATTAGTTTATACTATTGATAAATAATTTTAAATTATTATTTAATTAACTATTTAAGTTTTAACTATTAATTATTTAGATTTTAAAGTTGGTATATAAAATCTTAGTATCTAATTAAATATTAATTTAAAAATTATTTATTAATAATAGAAATTAATTTAAATATTAATATTTTTTTTTAAAAAAATTATAATAATATTGAATTTTGTAAAAATAAGAATTGATTATTTTTTATTTTTATGATTATTTTCTTTTAGTAAAATTAATAAGTTTAGTAAAACTAGTGAATTAAGGATAGTCTAAGAAATAAAAGTTAGGGGCGGTGGATGTGAAGGAAATGGCGACAAAGTTTCTGAACATAGTGCAGTGATATTTTCTTGAACTTCCTTATTCAACTTTCTCTTTTCTTCAAACAAACCTCTTTCCAATTAGCAGTCAGATCCAGTATAGTCTTTGGCCAAACTTATTTTGTTTACTGCCAAATCCTTCTTTTCTTCTTTCATCACCTCCTTTGGACTCACGTGTCATGATTTAATGGGGACTACTTCCACGACCATTTTTTTATCTTCTTTCTCAAACACTTCTGTGAGAAGCATATTTTTAAATGGTACTTTCACAATTATAAGAAAAAATACAACATAATTAAAATATTAAGTTGTCAAGATGGAATAATTCTTTAATAATAGACACTTTTTGAATTTTATTTTCCTATGCAAATATTAAAAGCATGAAAAGATTGAAAAAAAGTTGCGACTTTGTAAAGCAGCTCATAAATTGTGGTTCCGTTTTCCTTCAAGTGGAACCATGGAGAACGACCCCATCAACGAGTCCATCTACGAGTCAACCCATGACAGCACAACATTGTTTTTATTAGGCAATGAGGAAAGAAGGTGTGGCTTTTGGGACATTATTGGATTGGTAAATTTAAATCCTAATTTTTATTGGATAAAGAAAGGTTGATTCCTTTTAAGAAAGGTTGATACCTTTTAAGTGGTTCCAATGCGAAGTCTGTAAATTGTCTGCTGAAAAAACGTGGTGATTGTGACTCTTATTGAGGACCTTTTTGTTTCTTAATCACGCATGCAATTTGAAATGGGAACTTAAGGCATGTAGTTTGACTAAAATGTGAAGAGATAGCAGTGGGAAAAGGATAAGATTTTTTATTTATTTATTAGCAAATGGGATTCCATATTTGGACGGGACAATTATTGTTACACAGTGAAATGAGTGGGGTAAGGAATTCTTCCACACAATTCTTCCAGGAACCAGCCAGCAATCATGATCCACTTCTACACTATCTTCTCTCTTGCATATTTCCTTTAAAGCATTAATGGACATTTTTATGTAAATCAACCAAGATTTGACAATAAGCATGTGTCCAAAAGAGCAGTGCTTTCATTTTTTTTTTAATTTTTATCTTTAATCCAAATATACAATTTTATTTTATCTTTTTTACTTTCTCACTTTTTATTTACATTCTATCTATCAAACAGATCATTGGAGAATTACTTAGTCTAATTTATATAATTTTCTTACTTTAATTACTATTTAAGAGAAAAAGTTAATACTGCAAAATAAAATAAAATAAATGGTTTATGCTGTAAGGAGAAGTGTTAATAATATATTCTTTAAATATAATTTTAATGATAAAATTATTTGAAATCATAAAATTATAAAAAAAAATTAGTATTAAGTTATATGTGAAATTTATTTAGTTTTATGTGTGTTAATAAAGGTAAAATGTTGAAAAAGTGTGTTGTTGTCGGCATTTTTGTGGTTGAATTATCTGTGCCACGGAGATAATTTTTCCATCCACTTATTTTGTTGAGTATAAGCCGATGAATAAGGAAATAGGCTCGCACTATAAATTCATAGTACCAGGAGGGTGAAGAATGGAACAAGGTTGATGAATGCTAGAGAGGTGTTGAGAAAATCTTAACAATTATTTGTTTTCTCTCTCTACCCGAGTGATGAACCTTGTGGAGAAAAGAGAGTCAGGCCCAGAAACTATGGAGAAAAATGAAGTAGATGAGGAGCCAAAGATTAACTACAGAGGGTGGAAAGTCATGCCCTTAATCATTGGTAACTATCTCAAAATTTGTAAATGCTTTTTACATGATTCCTCATTACTCTTCATCTCACTTTCACATCATGCAGGGAATGAAACTTTTGAGAAGCTAGGAACCATTGGTACCTTGGCCAATCTCTTGGTTTATCTCACAACTGTTTTCAACTTGGATAGTATTACTGCCACAAATATTATCAACATCTTCAACGGCAGTGCCAGTTTATCCACCTTGGTTGGGGCTTTTCTCTGTGACACCTATTTTGGCCGCTACAACACTCTCGGATTCTGCACAGTTGCTTCCTTTCTGGTCTCAATCTCCATCTTCAAACTAAATAAAGCCTTCAAAATACTTCAACTATTGTTCAACCTACTTTAAAGAAATAATAATCACTACTTTTCTCTACTAACTTCTAAAACAGCTTTGAGAAAAAAGTACTTTTCTAAATTTAGGTGATATGAAACATGAAACCACATCAACCTAGACCTGTTAGAATCCATCTACTGGGAGAGACATTTAATACAATCTACCCAGTGGAGAGTTTTAATGGTTTGCATCAATATAGATTCAAATCTTTTATTATATATTGACACGCTATACTTTTTAGGAGTTGCTTTTTGAAAAGTAGAACTTACCTAAAGTGACTTTAAAATATTATTATTCTTTCTGTTGTTGTTTATAAGAATTAGTGATCTAATTAAGAAAAAGAATTAACTTTGATGATACTAATATCTAATGCAATAATTATTGTGATTGGTTATTGAACAGGGGTTACTTGTTATTCAACTAACAGCATGGATGAAGGAAATGCATCCACCTAGCTGTGGAAGAGAGAGCAGCACATGCAGAGGGCCAAGCACAGGGCAGATGACATTTCTGCTGTGTGGATTTGGACTTCTAATTGTGGGAGCTGCAGGGATCAGACCTTGTAACTTGGCATTTGGAGTTGATCAGTTCAACCCCAACACAGAGGCAGGAAAAAAGGGAATAAATAGCTTCTTCAATTGGTACTTCTTTACCTACACATTTGCTCAGATGGTATCTGTATCAGTCATTGTATACGTACAGGCAAACGTGAGTTGGGCTCTGGGACTTGGAATTCCTGCTGCTTTGATGCTATTATCTTGCACACTCTTCTACATGGGAACCAATTATTATGTCAAAGTTAAACCAATTGGTCAAGCTCCACTAACAACTATAGTTCAAGCTATTGTTGTTGCAGCAAAGAAAAGAAGACTCAGTCTATCACAACAGCCATCGCTTTCCCTCTTTAACTATATTTCTCCACACTCTCTTAACTCCAAGCTTCCTCACACTTCTCAGTTCAGGTAACCATCATCATGTATTTAGAGGGTATTTCGAATGGCTTGCACAAAATTAATATGTTTTCACAATGGCCTTATGATATAAGCTTTTTCACTATGCTTCTTGGTTAAACTTTTTGAAGCCTAGTTTTTTTTTAAAAAAATTGTATGAAGTTGGAAGACTTTTAAAAATATGTTTACTCCAAAGCCAACAAATCTTTATTCTCCGTTCATGCATTAAAATGCATAATTTTGTATGGAAATTTACAACAAAACATATATAATTTAAACCAAATATACATTTAATGAGCTTCCCAATTTAGCTATAGCTAAGGATAAACAATATATACCTTAATAAATACATAACCAATCACTTTGTTTAAATGTGCAGATTCTAATTAAAATTAGAAATAAAAAATAAATAAATATTATATTAATTAAATTATATTATTTTAGAGATTAAAAAATTATTTGTATTAAAATGGTTTTTATTATTAACAAAAATTTATAGAATAGTTTCTAAATTAATATATAAATTAGTTATTAATATTTTAGATTTCAAATTGGTTGAGACCAATTTAGAATCTAAAATAGTAGTAGTTAAAATCTTGATAACTAATGGTTAGATACCAATTTAAAAACTACTTTATAAATTTTAATTAATAATAAAAATTATTTTAGATACAAATAATTTTTTAATATCTAAAATATCTCTAATTTAATTCAATCATAATCAATTATTTAATTTGATTGATTTTTTTAGAGATATCTTTTAATTCACTATTAACGTAAATTTATATTACTAATATTACATTTAAACTAAATAACATATTAAAAAGTTTCTAAATATTTTTAGCAGCATTCATCTTTAGTTGCATCACCTTCTCCTCCTCTCCTACTAGTGTCATTGTCTCATTCTCTCCTACACCACTATTCCTCTCCCTCCATTGCACATCATTTCTCTCTTTCAATCTCTCATGTACACTCCTATTCTCAACTTTCTATTCTTAAATCCTTGATTTTCATATTTTAGGTTTTGAAATCTAAATTGTTTTTATATATTTTCTTGCATATTTCAAAAGTTTGATTTTCTTTTGCATATTTCAATACCAAGTTTTTTCTTCATGGTTCTCCATTATGTGAAAATTTTCAAGAACATACTCATTTTTAAAAAGAATATTTTATTTGACTTATGCTTTACAATAAAACAACTTTCTACACTAATTACTAATTGATGTTGATCACTTCTTTTTATTTATATTGGTTCATCAATATAAAATATTTAAAATAACGTCAGAACAACAAGATTACAGAGAAAAATAGTCAATGAAAATGTAAGTCCCAAATTAGAATTTTCAATATATTTAAATATTTAAAGTTGTGTTTTAGAAAGTATGTAGCCAGAACTTTTCTTTGTCAGCACTTCCAGTATCTTTCAAAGGGTTGGAATTTCATAACAAAAACCATTTTTATTTATCTATTGTTTCTCTAAATTTAATATTTATTACCTTTTTTTTTATCAATTACATCTTAATTTCACTAAATATTAACACTCATTTTGTTTAGCCAATGTTATACTTACACTTCCGTCTTTTTTATCCTTAAAAAAATTCAATGTTTCATGAGATAACTATTTCTTTCAATACCCCCATGAGAGAACTATTTCCCTTAACATAAAGTCATAATGCCAGATATAAATTGTAATTAAGTTAAAAGACAAAAACATGTTTTTTAGTTTCTAAAAGAAAATCCAAAAGGGAGTTATATATGAAATTTTATACATAAAGATACATTAAACTTACATTTTAGGTTGCATTATGGAGGCAAAAAATAGTGTAACATAACATAAACAAATGAAATCATAGGATAACAACTTTGATTTATAGAAAATATTACTTTAATAACTTCACATTAAAATAGTTATAAACTGTGATTTCGTCAATATAATCTTAGAATTATTTCAACATTTTTTTTTCCTATTATAATTTAGTGCAGTCAACTTATCAACACTCTTGTTTTATTTTTAAAGAACTTGATATGTAAATACTATTAAAATTGCTGATTCATTCATTAAATTTTTGTGCTTTATTAATGAATTCCTAAAAATGATTGGTTCTAAGATGTTGAATGTTATGTAACAGGTTTCTTGACAAAGCTGCTATTATAACCCCGCAAGATGATATAAACCCTGACGGGTCTGCATCTGATCCTTGGAATCTTTGCAGCGTGCAACAAGTGGAAGAGTTGAAATGCTTGGTGAGAGTGATCCCCATTTGGGTTGCAGGAATTTTCTTCTTCGTTGCCATTGTCCAGCAGAACACAATGTTGGTCTTGCAGACCCTTCAAGCTGATAGACGCGTTCTAAACAGCAACTTCCAGATCCCAGCAGCTTCCTACAATATCTTCCAGATGATCAGCCTCACCATATGGTTACCCATCTATGACCGAATTATCGTGCCTTCACTGCAAAGGTTCACAAAAAAAGAGGGTGGCATCACTGTTCTTCAAAGGATGGGCATTGGAATGTTTCTCTCTGTGCTATGCGCAATGGTGTCTGGTATTTCGGAAGAGAGGAGAAGGACTATGGCTTTGAGCAATCCTATAGGAATATATCCAAGAAAGGGTGAGATTTCTTCGATGTCAGCTCTGTGGTTTATTCCTCAGCTAGCACTGGCAGGACTTTCTGAGGCATTTACTCTTGTGGGACAAGTTGAATTTTTCTACAAACAGTTTCCTGAAAACATGAAAAGCCTTGCAGGGTCTCTTTTTTTCTGTGGTCTTGCAGGATCAAGTTATTTGAGTACTTTGCTGATTTCTATCATCCATAAGGTCACAGCCAATTCTGCAACTGGGAATTGGTTACCTCAGAACCTGAACAAGGGGAGATTGGATTATTTTTATTATGTTATAACAGCTCTCGAAGTCTTCAATTTAGGTTACTTTATACTGTGTGCCAAGTGGTATAAATACAAAGGTGCTGCTACTACCAGCAGTAGTGACCTTGAGCTAGATCAAGTATCCAAACCATCTGAAACAACTCATAACAATGTCTAATACTTTCGCCTTCATTATGTAGTTTCTGCATTCATACAAGAAAAAACTTTATCATCATCCCTAGTAATCTTTATTTGATTTGAGGATGATTGTCTCTTGTACAAAATTCCTGTAATCTCTCGTTGAAAAAAGGGTTCAGCCCATCTCGTTGATTGTGTTCCTTCGGCAGCAGAAAAAGATAGCTTTTCTTTCTTGGCTATATTTTGGGTTTGCATTTGGAAATAGTTTATATTATGTCTCCTATTACTCTGCTACTATACCTGCAACATTTTGTATCACACAAAATTATAATAGTCACCAAATAAACATTTAATGTTTTTGAAGTTATTATTCAAGTTATGTTTTGAAGATTTCCATAATTATTAATGCTTACTTGATTTCACTGTCATTTTCAACATATTTTTTGGCCTTTAACACAAGTTTTAGGATGGTTATTATTGTGAGATTTCTTCTAGAAAGTTTTCAATGGTTTTCTTGGACCAACGAGGTTTCTATGTTTTGCCCATATGATACAAATTTTGAATGCATGTCCACTTCTTCAATCTCTTTAAAACTTTCATTTCTACATCTTCTTGCCCAACTCTTTTATTTAATAGGTCTGAGCTATTTAACGTTTTATAGAACAACACCAAGTTCTAGGACTATTAACTGCAAGCACCACCAATTCTTTTACATTGTTAATCCTTAGAACTGTATTTCCTCCCAAGTCATTTTTGTGATTATTTAGGTTTAATAATTGGCCCATCATTGGAGGCTATTCGGCTCTGGTACTAGCCATATTCTTTGCCATCTCGAGTATAACTTTAAGATGAATCTTGCATCAAGCCTTGAATTTGTATAAGTTCATAAGGTCAAATGTTTTGAATTCAGAGTTTGTTTGCCTTTCGAGAAGATTGACTATTGACTATTGAATTTTTGTATTTACTTATAGCACCCATCAAAAATTTTCATGTACCCCATTAACTAACTAGGTGAAATGATCAAATGTTCTATCTAATTTGTCCTTATTCTAAAAAGTTTTTTCATAACACTTTTTAAAAACTCATAAAAAGTTACATTCATATCTTCTCTGTCGATTATATCAATAACTGTCATATAGAAAGTCATTTTTATGATAATTATTTTCATCATTATCATATAAAGTTGTGTAAAAAAAATTCAATTTTTACATAATTTTTTCATATTATATGACAATTTACTCACAATTGATATAGTACATTGAACATATTATGATGATTTTTTACTAAAAAAAAATAAAACTTTCTAGTTACTTTAATCTGTGTTGATTCTGCAATTGACATAAAAAATTTTGCAAACCCATATAAAAGTGCATGATACATAGTAACTATAATCAAAATCTTTTCTAACCTTAGAGAGAATTTAGAAAAAATATATATATGAAATTTTAAATGATAATGTTACTATTTTTTATCTTAAAATAAAATAGAGATATAAAATTATTTCTGCTAAATATTATTTGAAATAAACATTCAACTTTGTTTGTTAATGTATAAATCTAAATGTCTTCCAATAATTATATAAATGTCTTTTGCTAATATATAAATTATAAATGGGTAAAAAATAGTATTTATAATGAGGCAAAGTGTTGAAGATGATTTAAAACTAGTTGTTGTAGAGAGTTACTTGAATGTGAAATTTATATTCAATGGTGGGAAGCACAAAACTTAAAAAACTTTTTTTAAGGTCAACTTAAAAAACAAAACCAAAATTCACCCTATATCTCAGAAAATAAAAATATATTTAAACTAAAACTCAAAATGTAAAATTAAACTATTAAGCAAGATACAGTCAGTCCTATGTCTCTCTTTCTCTGACAACAAGTCTTTTAGTTGAGTTTGAAGGCTCCGTCCATGATTTTCGTTTCGCAGGGGACCAATTAACATCTTTCGTTTCAGGTACTGCTATCACCCCTTTGCATTGCTTTTCGGTTCCTCTCTCAATTTTTATGTTGCTTCGTTCTTGAGCATTCGTTTGTTTATGCTTTTCTTTCGAGATATCATCTTATGATGTACTGAGTTGACTTCTTGTTGTATTAAATTTTTATTTTTTTCTGGGTTTGATTAGATTGCAGTAAGTTTTGTGCTTTATGGAAATTTTGCCTCAGACTTCAAATTAAGACAGAATTATGAAGGCTGCATTTTGGATGAATTTGGTAGCATTTTGTACGATGTATCTGTGACTGGGCAAACTTTAACCTGCAACAAACTTCTGAAATTTTGTATTGTGTTCTTCTTGCTTGGGTTTTGCTTTTTGCTTTTTGGGTACAGCAAAATATATATATTTTTCTTTTAAAAGATGTTGATCGCCAAGGAAGATCTACTCGCTTCAACCAAACCACAAAAAATGGGTAATTTATAAAAAGGAATCGGGGAAAGGTAATGACGATAAAATTTAGGACAAAAGCCTGGTTGTGAAAAGTAGATCTTTAAATCAGCTTGAGTAAATTTGTTAGTGGGTAGGTGCGATGATAATACTTGGTGTGGTTTTTGAAATTGCCCCTATTCCATGATCTCTCTCAATGGTCGTTCTTGCCCTCCTTTCCTTCTTCAAGGTAGCGCTTAAAGCTTATGATTATGAACACAATTGGCGAAAGAATGACAAAGAAAGAGAGTTTAGATGATGACCATGAAAGTTTATTGAAGAGCGATAATAGTGGAACAGATGATGACCCTAAGATTAACTACAGAGGGTGGAAGGTCATGCCCTTCATTATAGGTGAGGAGGGTTTTTGTGATTTTATATGCATTATTTTCTCTTGTTGGTTTTTCTCCTTAGACCTTGATTGATTCTTTTGTGTAATTGGCAGGAAATGAGATTTTTGAGAAGCTAGGAGCCATTGGCACTTTATCCAATCTCTTGGTCTATCTTACTACAGTGTTCAACTTGGAAAACATCACGGCTACAAATATTATCAACATCTTCAATGGCAGCACCAACTTTGCTACACTAATAGGAGCTTTTCTGTCTGATGCCTTTTTTGGTCGCTACAAGATATTGGCATTCTGTACAGTGGCTTCCTTTGTGGTAAATTGCTGCTGCCTGGTGCCTTTTGTTTATGGATAAACACAACACAGTTAGGGATATCTGAATTTGTAAAAGCTAACGACATTCAGAAGTAGAAAATATGATTTAAGATAATCTCAAATAGAAGTAATTCCATTTTAAAATGCTTAGAAAGAAGGTGCTTGGTTTACCTGATTTGCTTGTTAAATTTTTGTATCTGATATCTTGGTTTCCCTGCTTCATACAGGGTTTGTTTGCAATCCAACTGACAGCGGCAGTTGAGAAGCTGCATCCACCTCACTGTGAAGAGTCCCCCACATGCCAAGGGCCAACAGAGGGTCAAATGACATTTCTAAAGACTGGTTTAGGTTTGTTGATGATCGGAGCTGCAGGGATTCGACCATGTAACTTAGCATTTGGTGCTGATCAGTTTAATCCTAACACGGATTCTGGGAAAAAGGGGATCACTAGCTTCTTCAATTGGTACTTTTTCACTTTCACTGTTGCTCAGATGATATCCTTAACAATTATTGTCTATATACAGTCAAATGTAAGTTGGGCAGTGGGTCTGGGAATTCCTGCTGCTTTGATGTTTGTATCTTCTATAATCTTTTTCATGGGATCCAAAATGTATGTGAAAGTTAAACCAAGTGGTAGCCCTATAACTAGTATAGTGCAAGTTATAGTGGTTGCAACAAAGAAAAGGAGGCTGAAGCTCCCCGAATATCTATATCCTTCCCTCTTCAACTATGTAGCTCCCAAGTCAGTGAATTCTAAACTTCCCTATACATATCAATTAAGGTAAACAACATCAAGCAGTTAGCATTTGTTGTTAGTTATGATAGATTATTAGGAAGTGTTTACTAGATGGCTTATGTTAACAGGTTCCTTGACAAAGCGGCAATCATGACTCCCCAAGATCAAATAAACCCCAATGGATCTGCTACTGATCCCTGGAATCTCTGCAGTATGCAGCAAGTGGAAGAGGTTAAATGCTTGTTGAGAGTGTTACCTATATGGGTTTCAGGCATTTTGTACTTTGTTGTAATCGTCCAACAGCACACCATTTTAGTTTTCCAAGCCCTTCTATCCGACAGGCGTATTGGGCAAAGCGAGTTCTTGATCCCAGGAGCATCCTACTACGTCTTTTTGATGATTAGTGTGGCAATTTGGTTACCTGTCTATGACCGAAAAGTTGTGCCTTTACTCCAAAGGCTCACTGGAAAAGAGGGCGGCTTCACACTCCTTCAGAGAATGGGTATTGGAATATTTTTCTCTATACTCAGCATGCTAGTATCTGCTAGGGTTGAACAACACCGTAGAACCCTGGCTTTGATTAATCCTGTGGGAGTAACAATAAGAAAAGGAGCAATCTCATCAATGTCAGGTCTGTGGCTGATTCCTCAGCTGATATTAGCTGGATTGGCTGAAGCATTCATGACTGTTGCACAAGTTGAGTTTTACTACAAACAATTTCCTGAGAACATGAGAAGCATTGCAGGTTCTCTTTACTACTGTGGACATGCAGGGTCGAGTTATTTGAGTAGTCTGCTTATTTCAGTTATCCACCAAGTCACTGCCAAATCTGAAACTGGGAATTGGTTACCAGAGGATCTTAACAAGGGTAGATTGGATAAGTTCTATTTCCTCATTGCTGCTCTAGAAATTATTAATTTAGGTTACTTTGTGTTATGTGCAAGGTGGTTTAGGTACAAAGGCACGAGCAGCAGTTCTGTTGAACTCGAAAAAGTGACAAGACAATCGGAAAAAAGTGCTAATGGTCTTAATGATTCGAGTCAATAGCTACTGCGTAGAAATAGGCTACTACAATTTTTCATCGAGTGAAGCCACAACTAGCAAAGGTTAAAATCAAGATTGAGTATAGTAACAAAAATACAGTCTGTTTTTTCCCCATTAGATAGATACGTTGTGTAGATGCATCTTGGCAGATGAGGTGCATTATTCCTAGGATAGGTTCCTACATCCGAAACTTTTCCCTTAAAGCACCGAATGACAGTGGAAAAAAATTTACACTGACATAACGATTATATTTTCCACAATTTGTTTCCTACAGATGACGATAATGATTGTAACCACCTGAAGTGGGTCAGAGTGTGGTCTTTTAGCTCATCTTACACGAAAAGATCTCGCGAGAAAGAAAAATAAGAACACTATTATAGGCATTGTCATTGATTTTGTAAAATTTTAATTTTACTTTGATTTATGTACTTCTCACACTATTATCAAGTAATTAATACCTCAATTAAGCACTGTATTCTGCACGGTTTGTTTTAATTTCCGTTTGTTAATATTAGAACATCATTACGACCGATTTGAAATTTTGAATTACCTGCTCTTGAACTGCATGTGCATTTAGATAGATTGATCCAAACTGATGCTAACAATTGAGAACATAATTCGATTTGTCATGTTCAGTGAGGTATTTTCTTTGAGTTTTAACAACGTTTTTCGTCGAAAAATAACACGAAGCTGAACTTGCAGTCCAATTGCGAAGGACCCTGGTTCAGAAGAAAAGTGTTATATCCACTTCCTTATTCAGTAAAATCCCAACAAATCATTTTTACGCATTAAGGTAAATATACCAAAGGAAGAGCTTCTATGATCATGTTTCTCAAAACCATTTTTAGAAAAGGTGATAATATTATACTTGATTTTTCTCTCCTTTGAGACAAAAAAGTTGAATCTACACTAGACACGGCACCTTGTTATATTTTAGGTATGTGAAGCTGATGACACTAATATTCCAATGATTGTTGTTCACTTTTTAAGTATATAAAACTCAGAGCAATAACGTCCACAAAAGCTGAATGAGTTTGTAGTTGTAATGGCATATGATTAGAATTTAGATTATACAGCTAACCAATTGGGTTCAAAGACAATTAGGATAGTACAGTAAGGATCACGCAAATTAGTAGTCAAAGAAATTAAATTACAGAATTTGTATAAAATAAAGAAAATAATTATCATTATATTACTATAAATACAAAAGTCACTATATATATTTATTTTTGAAGTTATTACATACCTTTAATAGTACTCCTTAACGCAGTCACTTTTTCATTTTTATATATAATAATTTCCTCCTAGATCAAAGTTTCACCTTGTGCAGTTTTGATCCTTTAATGGTGTCACCAACTTGTGAGAAACCTTTTGTGGCGTACTTGACTTTTGTGCATTTGAAACTGTGTATTCAACTCGTATCAGTACCCTCTCAACACTGCTACCACATGGTTGGTGGCTATATTTAATTTATGTGATAACCTTTTCCTTAGAAACAATTCACGATAGGCTTGAAAATTTTAAGCAAAAGGTGAAGAGTGAAGACACTGAGACACACACGTATGTAAACTGAAGTTTGTGCAGTTGTGATTTCATGCAATCTCATGCAGTGCAGTGAAGACACACATATAAGAACCTAGCCCCATCTTAGCCTGGATCTAATAATTGAATGAGTGCTGTAAAAGACAGTTAAGAATAACAATCACAGAAAGAAAGTGGACATGCCTTGTAAAGCATAACTACATGCATTTATGTAGGGTAACGTGTTCTAAGTTTGCCAATCCGAATTTTTTATGTCCATGTCAATTATTTAATCAATTCAAACCCAACAATATTTCAGATCCTGAAAGTGAGAGCCACGATTTTGGTAGTGAAAGAGACCCAAAAGAAACGACAAAACTGATTGAGTTCATCTGGAAATCAAACAAGAGTGGTAATCTGAAAAACCAGAAAAGTGCACGTAACCGAGTCATAACATAACTTACTTTGAAGAATAACAGTGCATTTTTAAGCTAACGCAATCATTATATAATGAGTCTGAGTCTCACATAAAAATATATAAGAAGAAAATTTATAAACTCGTTATAAACTAGCATGTCATATTAAAAACTCCTTTTCATTTGAAATGGATAATGAAGACGAGACAAAACTCAACATTTAAAATGAGATACAGTCCAATGTTCTAAAAATTACTCTATGTAAATTACTCATTCATCTAAAAATTACTCTATGTAAATTACTCATTCAACAAGTGAATTAGTTATTAAAAAAATAACCTTAAAAAATCGATTAATATCATTATTTTATGTCATTATTTTTAGACAATGTAATCTTCAACACAATATCTCATGCGAAGACCTGTCAACTTTTGGATGAAACTATATAACAAATGATCTAATAAGTCAACACAAACTATCATTAAGATAACATATTTTAAATAACTTTGATATATTTTAAAAAGTAAACTTTAAACTTAACCTCATCTTATAAAACTGATTCATAAGTGAAATATGTACTACATAAAAAGTTATTACTTTTAGTTAATGTGGAATCTTCAACATTAATAGTTAACCATGCATGAATCATGGTAACCCTTGCCATGTTTTCATGTATCATATATGTTCACTAGTACAAAAAAGTTAATTCACGACGGTTAAAATGGACTTGTAAAGACGGTTCTAAAACCGTTGTTATTGTGGGTGTCGTTAAAACGAGACCGCTTTTAACAACGATTGAGAACCGTACTTATAACGACGGTTACTGTAACTGTCTTCGTAAGCGGATGCCAAAACACCAAATTTTAAAAATTCAGAAAAAAGTTTTGATAATTTGTTGAGAAGCTTCACAGCTAGGAAGAGATGTTGGAGATGAGGGAGAGCACCGACACGGTGGCAGGCACGACACGGTGGAAGGCGCGGCGCAGTGGCAGCGAGTGTGGGCTCGCGCGACGGGGGGGCGTCATCTGCTGCACTGAGCATGCCGTTGGCTCACGTAGAACCGACGTCGTTCGGGGCAGACGTCGCGCTAGCCTACGGAGAAGAGAGGATGCACATCTGGAATGGCGACGATGAGTGAGGAGACTCGTCTAGAACGGCGGCGGTGAATGAGGAGGCTCGTCTGGAACGTGGGAGAAGGGTGGCGTGGGAGGGCACAGGTTTGGGTGAGAAGACCAGTGAGAGAGAAAGTGTCGTTGGATACCGAAAATGGAAGAGAGGGAAAGTGAGAGTGTTGGACGCGCGGTGCCTTTTTTTTCAATTTTCCCAGCATATAACGACGGTTAAATACAACCGTCATCAAATATATTGCTTTTAACGACGGTTCCTTAGGGAACCGTCTTTGATTCTCGCCCAACAGACTTATAATGACGGTTTCATGAAGAACCGTCTTTGAAAATGCAAAAAAGATTGAAAAAACAACGAAATTGCCACCTCGTTGTTTATGACGACTATTCTCTACGAACCGTCTTTAAAGGTGAGTCGTTAATTACGTATTTTGTACTAATGGTTAATCACGATCAATTTTTGTCAAAGAACTCTCAAACCCCACATGCAAAAGAATGTGAGTTATAGGAATAGTATAAGGTAGAGGCATGTCAATGGTCTTGAGTTTTTGCAAATAACGAAAGATATGGTATGGCCAATTAATGACAATATTATGTTTCATTTTCCAAATCATGAAGATGTCGTCTTGTAGAAGTTGTGCATAGTTATTGTTGTATGGAATGAGAATATGAACATATACATAATGTACAATTTATCCTCAATAGTTAAACTCACGCATAATTGCATGGATGCTCATGAAGCTCCAACCTTAACATTTTAGCCAAAGCATTATCCCTCTTTGTCGTTTAGGTTTTTAGGGATGTTTGTTAGGTCAAATTTTGTACCCTCATACTTCAAGTTGATGATATTTATCCAATCATCTAATGTTATTTGAATTTTTCTTTTTCAATACGTCTGTGATTAAATCATTAGTGTCAAAGAGTTTCATAGTTGTGGAGAAGACTTTTACGAGATTTTCATAATATTTATCTTTCTACACAAATTTTCCAATGACTAAAAGGACATGAGTGGAGAAAATATAAATCTCGCCATAACAAACATTTGAATAATATTATTTTGTAATAATATTAAATATAATTAATTTCTTATTATTCAAACCTCGTTCTTTTAACTTGAATGGTATGATGAAAATAAAAATTTGATTTTATTAAGAATTTAACCTAAACAATTTTTATCTTATTTTCCAATTCAAAATATTTTTTTGTCTTGATTTAGGGATTATATAAACCTTATTTACTTAAAATCACCAATATAAATCATTATTAACAATAAAACTCTAACATTTCAAAATAAACTTTCTTATCAAATTTAAAGTTAAAGTATACCCTTCCACAAGTATATATATAACTTATGGTTTTTAAGTTACCTCATTAATCATTTATAAAATTTAATTAACTTCTTTTACTTTTTAATATTTTTTTTTTCAAAGTACCCACGTTGATTATTATTTTTAAAGTCCAATTTACTTTTAAAAAATTAATTCAAAAACCAAATATATCATTACAGTTCACCAACTCAAATTTATATTTTACAGTCATATTTCACATGTATGTAAAAGTCCAACCTAATGCATGTAAATCAATACCAAAAAGTCAAAATCTTTAGTAAAAAATAAAATCTTACTCTAATTAAAAATTTACTTAGTTAATATTAACTTACAATTTATAGTCTTCAAAATTACGGAGCCGGGCTTAAAAAGGAATGACTATTTGACTCAAAATCTTATAAAGAAGTTGAAGAGAACGAAATTGGAAGAGATTAAATTTTTATATAAATGAAAAATTAATTAATTTTATTATATATGTAAATCTTAATTTAAATAAGAAAATATTTATTTTTCATCTATTTTAAATTCTTTATTAATATTTATATAAAGAAGTGTTCCTTGGAGGTTATATTGGTTATAGAATTTGTTCGGGGAGCTGTACCTTAAATATCTTTAGAAAAAATGAATATTTTATAAATTAAAATTATTTTATATGAATGTTAGTATATAGAAACTCTTTTATATAATTTTTGTTAAGTTCTTATTTTTTAACTTGTTCGTAAGCTATTTTAATATATATATAAAAAATATGTTTCATATTTTTTTATTTCTTAAATATATTTTATAAAGAAACTTATATGTTTATTATTAATGTGAAAATGAGCTTAAATAAAATAAATTAATAAAAAGGATTATTTCAAATTTTTTAAACATGAATAATATATTAATGATCGAAAATTTATATAAGGTAATTTTTTATAATAATTACTTTATTAACATTGATTATCTTTAATATTTTTCATTACATATATATTCATATAAATTATTGATTAGTCTTTAAAGAAGTCACTAATATTTGACGTGCTTAACCAGAAAGTCTTTATTAAAAAAATATATGAATTTGACTCCTTTATTTAATTAAATAGAACATGAAATTTAAACTCTTTTATTTATTAAAAAAATTCTGATTAGACCTTTGACAAAAAAAACATTTCACTTAATATCCTTAATTTTCATGTTTTTTCATACTTTATTAAATGTGACCCCACTCTTTCACATTATAAGATTAATTTTAAAGTGAAATCTCACTATTCACCATCAACCCCAAAAAAGGTGAGGTCTTAGTCATTCATTTATATACAAACTTCACTGCTCTTCTTCTCTTGTCTATTGAAGCTTCATTACCCAACACCAAAATCACATTTTTTTTTCTCCCTACTGTGAAGGAGCAACAGAGTTCATATACAGAATCCTGAATAAATGGGAGCTGAAGAGGCAGGGAGAACAGCTATGGAGACAATGGAGAAAGAAAGTATGGAGAACCACGAGAAACATGTGACAGACAGTGATCCTAAGATCAACTACAGAGGATGGAAGGCCATGCCCTTTATCATAGGTAAGGAATGAAAATCTTGTTCATCCTAAATGCTTTGTGTGTGTGTGTGGTGTTTTTATTTTTAGTCTTACCTTTTGAATGACTTGTCTGTCTAATTGGCAGGAAATGAAACTTTTGAGAAATTGGGAGCCATTGGCACCTTAGCCAACCTCTTGGTCTATCTCACTACTGTATTCAACCTCAAGAACATCACAGCCACAAATATAATCAACATCTTCAGTGGCAGCACCAACTTTGCTACCATCATAGGTGCCTTCTTATCAGACACCTACTTTGGTCGCTACAAGACAATAGGATTCTGCACATGCACTTCATTTTTGGTACAAGTTCAAGGCTCATACCCTGCCATGACAACATTCCTCGCACAATTTCATTAAATTTTATCACCAAATATCTAATATTTTCTCACAAAACACACCGTTTACAGAAAAACTTACACATCTACATCAACTACTTGTATAATAGTAATTTAATAGACATCAGACTTGAGCCTTTAGCCAAGTGGTACATACTTGAGCCTTTGTAATTGTTTCACCTGCATCTAAACAGGGATTGCTTGTGATACAACTTACAGCAGTATTTAAGAATCTGCATCCACCTCACTGTGGAAAGGAGAGCAAAACATGCAGAGGACCAACTGCAGGGCAAATGGGTTTTCTATTGGCTGGATTTGCTTTGCTTCTGGTGGGTGCTGCTGGGGTCAGACCGTGTAACTTGGCATTTGGAGCTGATCAGTTCAATCCCAAAACAGATTCAGGGAAGAAAGGGATCAACAGCTTCTTCAATTGGTACTTTTTTACCTTCACTTTTGCCCAGATGGTCTCTTTAACACTAATTGTGTATGTACAGTCAAATGTTAGCTGGGCAATAGGGTTGGGAATTCCTGCTGCCTTGATGTTCATATCTTGTATAGTGTACTTCATGGGGGCCAAAATTTATGTCAAGGTTAAACCAAGTGGTAGCCCCATCACTAGTATTGTGCAAGTTTTAGTTGTTGCAATCAAGAAAAGGAGTTTAAAACTACCTGCAGAACATCCAACGGTTTCCCTTTTCAACCATGTGCCTCCCAAGAGCATTAACTCTAGCCTCCCTTACACGTTTCAATTCAGGTAACTCATCAAGCTTAACTTTTTACTTCAGCAATTTCTGAGTGCATAGTTGGCTTCAAAAGTAGTAAGGATTACTTGTTTTGGGAACATGTTTTCTGCTTTCATTTATTTTTTTCATAAATATTATAAAGTTTTCTGATTATTTGTGAAATGGAAATATATGTGTATATAAACAAGCCCTCAGTTTCTAACTGAAATGAGTGTTACATGAATAGGTTATTGGAGAAAGCAGCAATTGTGACCCCACAAGATAAAATAAACCCAGATGGATCTGCAGCAGATCCATGGAACCTTTGCAGCATACAGCAAGTGGAGGAGGCAAAATGTGTGATGAAAGTATTACCTATATGGTTATCAGCCATTCTGTACCACTTAGTTATTGTCCAAAATCACACCCTTCTTGTGTTTCAAGCCCTTCAATCTGATAGGCGTCTTGGACACAGTAACTTCAAAATCCCCGGTGCCTCCTACAATGTGTTCTTGATGTTGAGCATGACCTTGTGGCTGCCAATCTATGATAGAATAGTGGTCCCTTTTCTCCGTAGACGCACTGGAAAAGAGGGTGGCATCACACTCCTCCAGAGGATGGGAGTTGGCATTTTTCTCTCTGCACTATGCATGCTAGTAGCCGCAGTTGTTGAAGAGCATAGGAGAAATTTGGCTCTGACCAACCCTATAGGAGTGCAACCAAGAAAAGGTGCTATTTCATCTATGTCAGGTCTATTGTTAATTCCTCAGTTAGCCCTTGCAGGTCTATCTGAGTCATTTACTGCGGTTGGACAAGTTGAATTATACTATAAACAATTCCCTGAAAACATGAGAAGCATTGCAGGGTCACTTTTCTACTGTGGCATGGCAGGGTCCAGTTATTTGAGCACTCTTCTGATTACAATTGTTCACAATACCAGCGCCAAATCTGCATCGGGGAATTGGTTACCTGAAGATCTTAACAAGGGAAGATTGGATTTGTTTTATTACATGATTGCTGCTATAGAAATCATGAATTTGGGTTACTTCATATTGTGTTCAAAATGGTTCAAGTACAAGGAAAATGATAGCAGTAGCCTTGAACTCAAAGAACAGCCCAAACAATCTGAAACATCCACTATTGGCGTTTAAAAGTTAATTAATGTATATTTATAATTATATTATATGCATGCTTCTTTTTAGAAGAATTATATTTTGCTATTAATTTTATTATGATTAACGTGCCATGATATTTTTTGGTTTGCATGAGTATTTTGTTTCGAAAATAATTCTTACTGGGATACTGTGAAAATTTGTATGGATAAATTTTCAAACAAAATTTCAATTTATGATTGATCGTTAATAACTTTTTAAAAGATCAATTATCCTCTCTCTTAAAAGAAGGGTAAGGACGGTTTGACACCTATAATTATTTTACACTCAAGTTTTAACTTCATAAATTATTATTTTATTTATATTTATTACTTTTATTTTAATATAATATTTTATTATAAAAAAGAGTCAAAGAATCAATAATTCAACTAATGTAAAAGCTAATTATTTGATTTCATAAACATATATACGAGATACTTTACAAAGTAAATCACTTTAAATAGACATTATGGACTTTAATGTATCTAAATATGACATTTTTTATATTAAATACTTTATTTTATATCTGTTGCAATTATATCAAGGATTTGTTTAACGATGAAGATCAAATAAGACACATTTTAACTACTTTTAATAAGTTCTTTTGATAAATATAATTAATTTATTTTATTATTTATTACTTTTTTTAGTTTAATGTAGATTCTTTAGTGTGAAGAGAGTAACGTGAAACAGATAAGATAAGTTATGAGTAGTTTTGATTGTAAAAATATAATTGAGAAATCAATAGTGTACCTTAATTTTAATATATTTATTAATAAAACCGTAGTTCACTGTTAATTGAAGCATAGAAATTGAGTTATATCTTGTTTGAATTAATGTTTAGAGTTAAAAGAAAAATATGAAATCTAAATCGTTAGGTTTGTAGTTATGAAAGTTTTGAATATTGTTGGTATTTTGCTTATGATATTGATTATGGGATAGTCAATTCTTCTTAAACGAGAAACTTTTGCATGTTAAATTGAAGTTTGAAGCTTGGTAGGAATATGAGACCTAATTTTTTAATGGAATTATTCTTGAGTTGATACTTTTACTTTATTAAATGTTTATTAAATGTTTGAATGATAGTTTTTCTTATTCAAGTTGGGAGTTAGGAACTTGGACAAAAGAAAAATTATGTTTATCTTCTCTTCTCTAAGTTCCTTATTTAAGTAATGTGTTATAACTTGAGCAGAGAACAACTCAAGAACAATAAATATTTTTATTAAGTTATCACTTAGATGGTACAAGAAACAACAATATGATCTCATAATCAAGTAGCATTACATTGTTTGAGCGAAAAAACTCCAATAACAATTTTTATTATTAATGATAATTAAAATATTTATAAATAATACATGTAGTAGATATGCTTTAGGATACAAGTTCAGAATTATATATGAACTATTATTTTAATGTAATAATAACTATATGAACTTATATTATAGAGATACTGCGGTTTCATTGAATATAATATTATAATTGTATTAAGTATATGAATTTATGTATATACAAGTTGAGAATTATATTATTATTGTATTTAAAAGTTGAGAATATGTGGTTTAAAAGTTGTACTTGAAAGAGAATAATATGGTATTAAAAAAAATTAACTCACCATTTTTTAAATAAGGAAAATTTAGATAAAACATAAGCAGGTTGATTCGGTTTGCTTAAGACACGAGACCAATACAATTTTCCTTCTTATGTTGAAACATATAAACTATTATGATCCTTTATAGAATAATATAATATGATTTTATTATCTTATATTCAAATATCCTTTCACATATTTTTGTTTTTCTTTGCATTCAAAATATCAGAATTAATTTGGGTAGAAAGCATCTGAACAAATAGGATAATTTTTTTTTTTTTCAATTTACAAAACTATAAAGATAATTTTAATGTCGTGAAACAAAAATGATCTCAAATTTGATTCAAGCCATACAAATATTGTACAAATAATATAAATTTTTATAAAAATCCTATAAAAGAATAGCAAAGTTAGTCTATATAATTAAGTCATTATTTTAGTTTTAAAAAATCTACACATTCATATTATTTCTTAAAAATGTTAAATAATTTTCTAAAATTAATCTACTTATCATCACTTTAATAGTTAAATATATGTATTTAACTCGCAGTTTTTAAAAGTTTAAATTGAACTAATAAATATATTACACTTTTAAAAGCTAATTTTATTTTTGCTTTGTTTTGTTCACTTTCAAATATATGAAAAGTGTTCTACATGAAGTCTATGGTAACACTCCGTTTGCTTGCATTCAAAGTATGAGTGAAGAAAAAAACACAGAAAGAGTGAGAATATACAGTGTGGTTGAGTCAAAAGACAAGAACAAAGATTTATAGAGAGATGTGGAAATTGTTTTACACAAAATGAAAGAAAAAGAAAGTAATTCCTCTCTTCCCTATCAACTATGTTCTGATAATGTTAAAAAATATATAAAAGAATAATATGTTTCCAAATTAAGAGCATAGTTAAATATGAATTACTCACGTAATAAAAGGTCGTTTATAATTAATTATAAATATTTTAGTTTTCATAATAATATTAATAATAAATAATTTTTTAATAACAATTAAAATTATTTTTTTTCTAATAGAATAACCTCTATTCTTTTTTTCTTCTCTTAATTATTTTCCCTGTTTTTATCTCTATAACAGGTGGGACCCTAGCGTTTTTAGTTGCACCCACTACCAGAAATTTGAATAAACAAAGATGCATTAAATTCAGCTGGCAGTGGAAAAAGGGCAATCCAATTTCTCATTGCCTTCAATGATGAAAGATGAAAGATGAAAGAGTCAAAAGATTTCTAGAAGAAAGAGAAACATAAATTGACTCGTTGACTTCGCCTCATATCTAGTAGCTCTCACTCATCCTTATCATCATTAAATCCAAAGACATTTTCTGAATATAGTTATCATAAAATGAATATATGTTTAAGATAATTTACAAAAGTAATTAAAATAGTT
The DNA here is from genome assembly GCA_013389735.1 of Phaseolus lunatus. NCBI lineage: Eukaryota > Viridiplantae > Streptophyta > Magnoliopsida > Fabales > Fabaceae > Phaseolus > Phaseolus lunatus. Next base: position 31,801,821 of record CM023859.1, read on the forward strand.
TTTAGATTTGTTACATTTAAAAAATTTAGTTCTATAATATTAAGACGATTATTTTAACAAATATAGTTCGAAAGCAAATTGAGATAAATGGTAAAATTACATGTGTCTGGTCAAGATTTGTACTAACGAGTGATCAAGAGTCCAAAAACTGCATACTCATGTTACGTCTCGGCATCTCAACACATTGCACTTTCGCTCTAACAAAGTTATATATATAATATTTCGATGTTTTACAACCTAATAAAGGACCATCTCTATAAATATATCACTATAAGTAGGTGAATATCATAAAACACTAAGCTATATGACTTTATAAAAAAAAAATAGAAGACATGTTCAAATCTAACATTGATTTGTGTGTTGTCAGAGTCTCATTGCATATATTCCTAATTCAAGATCACCAAGAAATCGAAAAAACCGAAAGCACAAAAAACTAAGAAAATATTTATCCCTACAAACCTTCGAAAAAACACCTAAGAGACTAAGAAAAAATCTGTCCCTACAAACCTTTGAGAAACAAGAGTCATTATTGCTCACCGAGTGCCCTTACTCCTCAAACACTATCTTGTTCACATTGGTTTTTATTGCTTCTCATAATGCACGGATGCTGACACCACATTCACACTTTCAATGTGGGACAAAAATGATGATTACAAAGTCAACTGTTAGGTTTCATCATACACTATAAAAGTATTTTAAGTGTTACTTTCTGTTCTTCCTTAATCATATGAGTCAAACAATTTTTCTAACAAACCCACCAAATTATAACTAGTTTTTATCTTTTTAGAATATACGATCATCTTTGAGGTCCAGTCCATTTGTTTACGTGGATTAATTGTTCACAATAAAGAAGTAAAAGGATATTTATCATTTGAATTTATGTTATTTGGATTTAGTGTTTGGTGAAAAAAGGAATAAGATGATACATCTCTAAATCGTAAATATCATTTCTTATAAAATGAATAAATGTAAAGGAAAAGACAAATTAACATGTATTATTTTTTAATTTATCCTCATTTATTTTATTTTATTATTTGTAGTATTTTTTTATTTTCCATCACTATAAGATTTTTTAATATTAAAAAATAGTATTTTTTTATTTATATTAGATGTGATTTATTTTTCAATCTTGTAGTATATATTTAATATTTTTAAAAATTACTTGATGTTCTATTTTTATTTAATTTGTTTTTATTTTATATTAATATGTTTTTGTGAATAATTATTATGTTTATGAGTTATAATTTATTTGATAATAATTTGTTGTGAAATTTTTTCTATTGTTAATTACATTATATTTTTGTTGTTGTAGTATTTTTTATTTTTCATTACTACATGGTTTTTAATATTAAACAATAATTTTTTTTATTTATATAAGATCTTTCTTTTTTTTTTCAATTTTATAGTACATGTTTAGTATTTTAATAAATTATTTGAAGTTTTATTTTTATTTAATTTATTGAATACATATTTTTCTTTAATTATAATTTTAAATTATATCTATTTACATTTAATATATATTTATTTTTTAATTATAATTTTTAAATCTATGAATATGTAAAAGTTGTTTATTTTTAAACAAAAATAACTCATTTTATTATTAAATTTTTTAATAGGCAATGATAAATTTAAAAATATTTAAGATTCTCTAACAGCCATTACATCATTCACAAGCTCCCATAAATTTTTCCACATATTCACTCCATTAAATTTTCCACACATTCATTCTAAAACATACCTCAATCCAAATAATTTTACTTTTTTCACACTTTCTTTTCACATCCTCACACATCCACCCCCTCAAATCCTCACGCATCCCCTCCTCAATCCAAACACACCCTAATGATGTGTTTGTTTCCATGGGGGAGGAGGGAGAGGGTGTTTTTTGTGTTTGTTTCAAGGGTTTTGAGGGTGGGGGAGTGGATGGGGGGAAAGGGTGAGTGGTTTTTTTCACTCTTCACAAAATGAAGAGATTTGTGACGATTGATGTAGGATTATTGTATTTTACCAAAATATCTTTGTACATGCATTTTATTACAATATATAAAATTAAATATTACATAAATTTATTTATAATTTTAAAAATATTTTATTATACTATTAATAACAACATATAACTATCAATAATGAAAAAAAAAATTATAATATCAACAATATATATATAGTTATATAAAGTAATAAATGAATATAATAATAAATATTATTTTCATAAATTTTAATGTATTTAATAAATTTATTTCAATTTAACACAAAAATATTTTCTAATATTTTATAATTTTTTATTAAAAAATATAAGTAATTATGAATATTATATATTAAAAATATTTAATTAATTCAAACCTACACAAAAAAAATCATAATTCATTATTCAAATATTTTTAATAACAAGGATAAATTTGTAAACTTATAATAAATCATCATCACAAATCCACTTGATCATCCTTCAATCCAAACAACCTCACATATCTTCACACATCTTCTCTAATCCTCACAAATCCACTCCAAAAATATAATATTCTCCTATGTTTATAAAAAGGAAACGCTATCGAAAATCTAAGCATTGTTTCTATTCCATGGTCACTACATTGCAGCATTATGCAGGGTTCCAAGGAAGGCTCTGATCCGCATCAACTGGATACAAATGAAAATTTCTATGCATAATCCATAATAAGAAGAGTATGTAATTTATGTCATAACATCTATTAAACATGTCGGGATTGATCTCTTTATATTGTAAATTAGTTAAAAAAATATAATAATGTAATATTTTTTACCCAACTAAAAATTTATTAATAATAGATAGTAACAATTTATAAAACTAAAAGTATGTCTTTTAACCGGAAAAATTGTTAAAACTATTTCATTGACCATTAAAATAGTTGCATTGTTGAATTTTTAATATTGAGATAGTTAGGAGATATTTTATTGAAATTTGTATTAATAAAGGGGCCAAATTGAATAAAAACATTAATATATTATTATTGTTGTTATTGTTATTATTATTAAGTTGGAAGAGATGTGTGATGATTTTTTACGCCAAGTGCACCGTGTTGTCAGAAGTAATAATTGTCCTTAAGGATGGATATCGATCCCACAAGGAACAGTGAATTATCAAGCACAATAATCACTAAATATATAACAAAACAATTAAAAGTGTCTTGAAAGTGGTTGTGTTGACGATGATCAATAAGAAAACAGACAAAGAATTGGTTGTTTCAAGTTGGAAAAATAGGGATTAGGTTTCATCTCTCTCACTCTCATGTATTTTGATTAGCATGTCAATATTAAGTTCTTTGATTAAAATTGATGCCCGTATAAAAATCATTTATATCGATTCCTCGCATTTAAAATCCTTAAGAAGCTCAGACGTTAATAGCAATTAACATTTCAAGTATATTCCTAACACTCAAATATGTTAAGTATTGTTATTTAGGTCAAAATCCTAAAAATACTTTCTAGTCAGATTTAAGATTCTCAATTTGTCACGAAAAATTAAAAGTAAAACAACAATACCAATAATCAATCAAGAACTGAATATTTTAATATAAAATATCACCTCAATACATAAGAGTTCGAGCAGATTACTCCCAATCCCAAAGGGTAGAATTAGTCACACATACTTCTAGCACCTTCCATTCTCCCAATTTGGTTACAATTCACTCTATGGTGTTTTCCTCTCAAGCACATTGGGGTTGTGCCTCTAGTCCCCTATTTAACCTAATTTGCTAGGGTCAAGTGACTTCTTAGGTCACACTTATGGGCTTAATAATAAAAACATACAAATAGTCCAATTAATCTGACACATTCTTGCGGTTGAGTTGGACTTTTCTCTCTCTCTTTTGCACGTTTTGGGCCTTCCAGCTTTCTCCTTTTAGCATATATCATTCTTCTTTAGTCCAAATATCCATTCTTCTATAAAGACCTGCAATTAACACCAAATTTAGGAATAAAATGCTCTTATTTAATTAAAGATCATAAAAAATGTAAAAAGGTATAAATTCATAAATTAGGGATTATTTTATATGTAAATTAGCAATTAATACTCATATGTGCCTATATTTTAATATGAAATATTCTGGAAATTAGGCGTTTATCAATGTGGTATTGTACTAAGTCTTAGTTTTGTGTGAGATGATTGTAAGGATTTAGAAAATAACTTTAGAATAAAAGTGATATATTTTAAATGACACCTGAATATTTTATTATTAAAGTAAGAAAACACATCAATAGAGATATCAGTTAGTCAGGTGTCATTTTAAAAGAACTACAACCTCTTTAAACTTTCTCTTTTTTTTCTTTGTCTTCTCTCTAACTTTTTGAACCCCTCTGTCATTAGACTGACTATCGAAGTCCGTCATTGGATTTCAGACAATGAATACTACAAGGCAGCCCAATCAAAGTTTTAGACAAAGTAAGTTCATTTTTGTTCCTTCTTTTTTTGAGTCACTTTTGAACTTATTTGATTATCTTTCGTATAGGCATTGCATAGCTTCAAGATTGGTCTCTATTAGTTCAGAGTCCTAGTGATATAGTTAGATATTTGATCATAATTCTGTGGTGCAGGTTAAGTTATCACTGAACTTTGTAGGATTGGAACTCTTTTATGAGCACATCTACTTCTTCTCAAGTAAGGAAAACTTGTTTTAATTTTCAATAAAACCCTGGGTTAGAACATATGGATGTAGGAGTGACGTGGTCACTAGTCTCAAGTTTTCTTGTAGGATTGTTTGTTATTGAATAAAGTGGTGCATTATTGAAATGGTTGATTTTGTGTATTTTGCATTGTATATGTTGATTTTGATCTGAATGAGTTATTGATGGAATTTTTTTTAGATTAAAAGTGTTGAATGGTAGTATAAATTGACTTGAATTGCATTATGAATTTTATTTAAGTGTAAGAGTGTATGTTATTGTTTTATAGATGTGAATGATTGGAAATTGCTTTAGAAATAATGAATATATATGTTGACATAGTATTTCTACCATTATGAGTAAAGAAATATCATTTTAATGTTGTAGGTTTATAAAAATATAAGTTTGAATGTAATTTTTGGTAAAAATGTTAAAGAGAACAGTTTTTGGAACCTTTTTACTGCATATCTTGCTCAAGCGAGGGATTTTCGCTCAAGCTAGCTTGGGACAGTGACTTCCACACCTATTTTTGCTTAAGCGAGAAAATTCTCACTCAAGTGAAAATATGATGAAAAATAGGGTTTTCTCGGGTCCATTTTCGCTCAAGCAAGAGGGATTCTCGCTCAAGCAAAAATGAGTTGAACTTAGGGTGCTCCTGGGTCCGTTTTTGTTCAAGTGAGACCCATTTTCGTTCAAGCGAGATTATTTCCGCTCAAACTAGAAAAACTTAAATTTTAAGAGTTGCTTTTGTGTTTCTATTTTTATTATTGTTTTTAATTAATTTCTATGTGAATTTTAATTATACAGTTAGTTGAAAATCCTTTAGTTTTTGTGTGTTTTATGTAAATTTTTGGGTTGTTTAAGTTTTGATGTGATTAAATGGTGTGATTTTGGATAATGTGCGATGTGAAATATGAAATTGTAATCGAGACATAGCATTTTCAGGAAAGGAAATATCATGTTGAAATTGTTAGGAGAGTGTATTAATATATGAGTGCTCTATGACGATTTTGACTCTACACTAATATAGTAAAATCATATAGATGAAGTTATTCAAGTGGTGAGAGTCGAAGGAGGTTCATACTACTTTGTCTGCAGTTTGAAAAATAATATGATCTAACCGCTCATGTAATGTGATTTGATGTTGAGATTATTATATGCATGACTGTGTGGATTCATAACGAGTAGTAGAATAGATACATATCTTTGAATTTTAATCTCAATACATGAGTTTTTCAAAAGTAAAATCAATTGTCTCTATGTTTGTAGATCAGTAAGTCTGAAGATGAATTATAAGTTTTTATAGACACTTTATTTCTTTGTGAAAATGTATGAGGATTGATGTTTTATGCTTGTTAATTGAAGCTACATTTTATTAGAAGTTTTAATAATAGTTAGCTTACCTTATTGTTTGTGTTGTGTTTGTTTTTTTTATCTATAATAATTGTATTTTTACATGAAAACATGTGATGTTTAAGGTGATAAAACTTTACTTGAAAGAAATGTATCATTTAATATTTTGTTTAGATATTTTATTTTAACATATATAAATATTTATTTTTGATAATACAATACACGATGTAGTATTTAGATGTGATAAATAGGGATGTCACATTAGTGCTCAAGTTGATTAATGAGATTTAACCTCAATGAGTTGAAGGCTTTCTGGTAAATTTGTAACATATTTCATCATGCAGCAGAAGGCGATAAGTGGTGTACACTTGATGAAACAATGAACTATACTTACAAAAAGGAAAAGGCTCAAAAGAAATAACCTCGTAGGCTGTGTCCCTCCAGAGTTTATCATCTCCAGAATTCTGGCTTGTCAGTCTGAGGATGATGATTGCTCCTAAAATTGTGAATTGGAAAAGTTTTTGACACTTTCTCCATCAGAAAGAGTGCCTATAGCCTCCATGTTAACCATATATTTCAGCAGGAAATGGCATGGCCCCACAGTGAAGAATCTCATAATAGGTTGAAAGGACAAATGCATACTTGTGATATACCATTATTGCTGCACTCCCATCTTTTCTGCCAGTATTCTTTTCGGCTTCTAGCATATGGATATGGATACTCATTCATCCAAACCACCTTCTTTTCCTTCTAGATTCAGGGCTTCACAAACTATATGTTAACTATTAGTATTTGAACCACAAATACATTATCTCTTATCCTACTCTCCTGCTTCTAATTGTAGAAACAGTGATAGAGAGATGCCAACTTTTAGCTTTTGTGCAAATCACTCCAAATTTACCAATGCATTCACTATTCCCTTTCATCAAAAGGTTTCAAAGTTCATATATAGTTGACAAAAAAAGTTCATCAATCTGTTTTAAACTACTTTTTTACGAGCCAAACAATTATAATCCAACTCAAGCAAACCTAGCTTGATGGGTTAAGTTAACTCAAATAAATTATAAAAAATAGAAGAAAAAAGTACTACTTTTAATAAACTTAAACATTATAAATCATTTAGAGAATTCAATCTTAAAAACCCAAATTAAGTGAATTAAAAATAAGAAGAGAAAGAGTTAGGTGAAGAAACTCAGCTCATAGTCACTTTGACCCAAAGTTAAGTAAACCAACTCATTTGAATTCAGAAGAAGGCGAACCCCTTTTTTACCAAACTAAACAATGAGTGACCAAATTAACTCAACTCGTATGACATGACACCTCTATCACCATAGAAAGTTACAATAATGCACTTTATTGTTAAAATACTCTCCTCACCTTAAAGTTCCAGCGTTCAATTTTTTGTTTTGAACAAGTGTTTATCTCCCTGACATTTATTCTATAAATAAACCAAACACAATCTATGGATAGTTCTTCAATTCCAACTTGTTCTATTTAATTTCCAAAAAACAAAGAAACTGAGGAGGTATATAGATAGAAATGAGTTCAGAAGCATAGAATACAAGGATGAATTTCTCACAGTTCTTGGCATCATGAAATTGGAAAACGTGGCAGGTGGAGTGATAACTAACAGGAAACAAGATCACATAAATTGACCTCACAAAACTAGAAACAGACGGCAGAGTAAAAAGGACATATTAAAGTTGAACATGTGTAACCATTACATTATATTCTTCTCAGCAACATTAGAATGTAACTCTTTACAGTATAACTATGCAAATATATGATAAGCATATTCAAACTGTGTATGCTTGCTGAATTGTGTCTATGTCAAGTCCCTTCAATCTCACAACTGATTCTACATGACCTTTTAGTGTATGGAGTTCTCTCAACCTGCATACAATCACTAGGAAATAAATAACTGCGGTTTATAGAAAATAAATTTATCCAAATAAGACTTTAGCATAAGTATTTATCCTAAAAAAAAAGAGATATTAAATTCTTAACTCATATCTTGAGAATCAGTGGTAGTAGTTGTTGTTTTAGTTATTGTTGTTCCACACTTCAAAACATTTTTTGCAGCTTATATTCAACTTGCATGGAGCATCTAAAGCTCCAAACTTTTGCAAATATTTTTAGATATAATTATGCAGTTGTATGCCTGCATTGCATATGGTACATATCCCCTTCAAATCGTGAATGCAATATTCTGATATTCATCCCCACCTTAATTCCTTACAGATAAAAACAATTACCTTGCAATTTCAGCTCTCCTTTTAGCTTCTTCGGCCATTTGATTGAGTTCATTGACATGTGTGCGCTCAGTGAACTTGCTGTCAGGTGGTTGTAATCCATGCAATGTTCTTTGCGCATGTGCCCATTGAAGTTCACGTTGTTCCTTCCCAAAGTCCTTTTGCCTTGTGAATGCAATCTACAAGACAATGAAATCCATAAGCATAGAGCAAGAACTAAAACCAGCCTTGGATCAATCAACTCAAGAAAACAAGCTCTGCTCACCCTTTGCTCAATGACAAGATCCCATGCCCTACCGCTGAGAGCATAGCGAATTAAAAATTTAATGATATCAAGTGGGATGTAGAATATTATGTTATATAACCATATAACACCAGCCCAACCCCAACCTATTCCTTCAATTGCAGCAAAGCTCCAGTTGGCATATACTGCAATCAAAGTGGCAATCTGCACAACACAACAAATCCATCACCAAACTTGTTGCAATAAAAAAATGTACAGCAGAATTAAATGGTTTATTGGCTTACCAGTTGAGCAACTATAAAAGCAACCACCAGCAATAAACCAGGACGCTCAACATATGACCAACCTCGTGATCGAGTTACAAATATAAGAGCCTGACTAATAGTGCTCACTTGAAGATAGATTGCAGACGCAAGTTTTCGAAAATCATGATGAGCAGTTTTTTCAAGAGTTGAGACTCCAAAAACTTGCTGAAAATATAGCAGACAAGATGAATAAATCAACTAGGCATCCAAAACAGCCAAACGAAGAATCTAGGTAGGTAATGAGTGAACATTGATTCAAATAAATAGGAAACATTAGATCATAACATTAATGAGTCCTAGCATTGCTGCCATAAAGGGTGAAACAACGTCCACATATGTTACGATGAATTCAGATATGAAACTGAAATCATAGAAGACATACTGGGAAAAAATCTGTTTTGTATGCTGCCCAAAAGAATATGACTGTCATCATCGCCAAGTAACTTCCAAGCACAACACCAGTAGTAAATATCTCAGCTAGCTTCCAGCTATCTGGCAGAGGAGATGGTTTTACACGATCTTTTGAAATTGTCATAATAGTTCCTGCAAAGTTAAATTAACATTAGTCACCAAAAAACTCAAGGTCACGTACATAGAAGCATGATGCAGGAGATAGGCAACAGGAAAGAATGACAAAGAAAAGAAACAACGAACCATCATTTAGGATGGCGATAATAAGCACCATAAAGGGTGGAAAGTCAAACTTCCATATAAGAGCCAGCAACATGAAACCAAGCTGTAAGCATGTCAAACATGTAGAACATAGCAAAAAAAATTAGACCCATCTAATCGTTACATCATCCAAAATGGCATGCCAGGTAGAAAATTAAACCTGGAGTTGCAAAATGACCTACCACAATACGAATTGTAATTGAGACTGCATAAATCTGCATGATAGAAGTAATATTTTATCAAATGTAAGTATAATAAACACATGACAAGCGAGATGACCAGGACAAAAATATTTCCCAAACACTAATATATGGTATAGAGGATCATAGCAGTAGAACTAACAATGATATAGATGATTTAACAGGGGGAAGTTGTAGAGAAGATATTAACAGTAATTAAATAGCTCACTGTATAATTTTTCATTCTCTGAAAGATAGCTCGGCTGGTCAAAACAGCACTAATAATAACACTTAGGCCCGGTTCTGTTAGAACAATATCAGATGCACTACGAGCTGCATCAGTAGCATCAGCAACAGCTATACCAATGTCTGCCTTCTTGAGAGCAGGTGCATCATTCACTCCATCACCAGTCATTCCACAAATATGTTTCCTAGCTTGCAAGCGTTTCACAATCTCATACTTGTGCTCTGACCAAATATACAAACCAACTAATATGAGCAAAGAATCATATAATACAAACTTAGTACAATTACCAATTAATCTTCCATCCACCACATGTCAACAATAAGCAAACCAATAAATTGCAATGACAACACAGAAGCATACCAGGAAATACACCAGCAAATCCATCAGCCTTTTCTATTAGCTCATCAATTGGTAAGGCAGCAATGGATTCATCTTTGTCCTGTCCAAGCAAAGCTGATGAAGGATACATATTGGTACCCATTCCCAAGCGACGACCTGTTTCCTTTCCTATAGCTAGCTGATCCCCTAATAGAAAAAGGAAGATACATGATTGAGTATTGGGAGGAGAAAATCCTTCATCAGATTGCGGATTTGTCAACCCATCTAAAGCAAAATCCTTCATCTACTGGTACGAATATGTAATTTAAGTTCCATAATAACTCAGACCAATAATGTCCAAAAAAAAAAATAATAATTCTGATCAATAAGTAACAAGTTTGGTGAATAACAAGCAAGATAAATCAGATGTCACAGGATTGTCTACATTCACAGGACTATGATCACATCAGCTGCTTATATAATACAACAGCTTATTTCCAGTCCTTATTAAACTTGTTACATAAGCTATAAAGAATTATGATTTCATTATCATAACACAAGCAAAGCAAAGGTGTTCACTATCTTATGTTACAGACCTGTAATCATTTTGACATTTACTCCAAGGTTTAGTGCCCTCCGTATTGTTTCTGCACTATCATGCCTAGGTGGGTCAAAGAGAGACAGAAGGCCAACAAATTGCCATGGACCTCCAGCACTCTCTTTCCTTCCATCTGGAACTTCCTGTAGAAATAAATGAAGAAGCCTAAATTAACGTTTCTAACTTAAAACATTGGTATAAAAAGGCACCGATTGATTAAGCAATAGATTAATTACTTGGTATGCTACAGCAAGAGATCGTAAACCACGCTCTGCAAACTTGTCTATCACTGAATGAACTCTACGTTCAATCTCTGCCTTATTGTGTGCAAGATTCAGGATCTAAATATCATGAACAGATCACATCACAATGACAATACACAAGATCAACTGTTAATATAAAACTACGCAAACAATGTTGCCAAATTACCTGTTCCGGTGCACCTTTGCTTACTCTATGCATTTTACCGTCATGATCAAGATAAGTCAATGCAGTCCGCTTATCAGTAGGATTGAAAGGAAGAAAATGTACTTCTTGTATACCAGCGCGTGCCTTAAGTGGCCGTAAGTTAAAAAAGAAAAAAACTAGTCAGCTTGAATTTAGAAAGATGTGTGTCAATGTGTACGTTATAGTTGCAGGCTTGAAGCTAAAAAATATGCCTCAAGAGGAATGCAAGGGAATAATAAATGTATGAATAGACTAACCTCCTTTGGGTCAGCTAACATCCCAACTATGGCTGTATCAATTGCATCTTGATTCTCAAGCCTTGAAGCTCGGGCAGCCATCAAAATAACAGTATCTGGATCCACTCCTTTTGCAAAAACCTTGATTAAAATCAAAATTTATTAGAACAAGTGGATATCAAACACAAAAATAACCAACAAATAACACCATTCAGCCAATAATCATCCAACCTCAACTAGATTTTTGTCAACAGTAAGCTTATTCAATGTCAGAGTCCCAGTCTTATCACTGCAAAGCACATCCATGCCTGCCATTTCTTCAATGGCTGTCATCCTCTTTGTGATAGCCCCCTGCAGACATTATCTCCATTAGTTCTTACCTGCATATGTCCACCCAAACCCAAGGTGCTCAACCAAAAGAACCGGACTGACCTGCTGAGATAGCCTGTGAGAACCAATGGCCATGGTCACAGACAAAACTGTGGGCATGGCAATTGGAATTCCTCCGATCAGAAGTACAAGGAGGTTATCAATTCCAGGACGATAGGGTCTATCTTGGATGGGATACATAACAATAATCTCGATAACCATCCCCATAGCAATTGAACATATGCAAAAGTTCCCAATTGCTGTCAAGACCTGAAAAAAGCAGCAAAAGAATTTAACAATGAAATCTGAAATTCTGAACAATGAATATCAGTAAGACTGCAAGGGAGGAGTGAAAAGTTGCATTCTCTCATAAGTTACCTTTTGAAAGTGACCCACTTGATTTGTGGTATCAACAAGATGAGCAGCTTTCCCAAAGAATGTATGAACACCAGTAGCAATGACAACAGCTTCAATCTCTCCCTGTTTGCAGGTTGAACCAGAGTACACCCCATCACCAGGACCCTTTGTCACTGGAAGTGATTCACCTGTAAGTGCAGACTGAAAAGCACAAAACACAAAGGAAAAAGAGGATAATTGACCAATTAGGAATGTGGAGGATTCAAAGAACAAATAGTATGTGATAGATATATAAAAATAATAGTAATAAACAAATAACCCACTTGATCAATTTTCAAAGGATCCCCTTCAAGAAGCCGAGCATCTGCTGGAATAATATCTCCGAGCTTGATGCTGATTATATCACCAGGAACTAGGACAGCAGCATCTTGCTCATTCCACCTACCATCTCTAAGAACCTTTACAAACACATTTATGAGAAACGAAACTATAAAGGGAAAAAGAAAGACAAAATTCCTTTCAGATGCAAACTGGACCAATAAGAATATGGAATCCACACACCCAGGCAATATTGAGATAAAACAAAAGAAAGACAGAGTTGATACCTTTGCTTTTGGAGCGAGCCGAGCCATGAGAGCTGCAGCAGCATTACCAGCATTGTTCTCCTCGATGAAACTGATGGTTGAATTGATGACAAGCAATGTAATGATACCCACAAAGTCTTGCCAATCAGGAGCTTTCCCCTGCACAAATTTTCAAGGAACAAGTCCGAAGAATCAACCTACAAACTCATTCATTGCCAATATAAAGTCTCAAAAGCTAAGTCCACTCACCCCTCCATTTGCAAGCGCAATTGCCATTATAGCAGCAGCCTCCATAACCCATGATAGAGGATTCCACATAAATCCCAAAAACTTCAAAAATTTGCTCTCCTGAAAAGTACTCCAGAAGACAATTCACCATAAAAATTCAATTTTGGAAGTGGGATTTAATGAATGAGAAAAAAAAAACAGAGAGAGAGAGAGAGTACTCTCTTCTCTTCAAGCTTGTTGTGACCAAAAATGGTAAGCCTCTCCTCAGCAGCTTCACTGCTGAGACCCTCCCTGCCACATCTCAGATTCTCCAAAACCTCCTCAATGGGTATGTTCTCCTGCATTCACAAAGTTAATAAAAAGAAAGTCCCATCAATGAAAACAAAAATACCAAGAAAGACTCAACAAGCAACAAAACAGGGATAGAGTGATTCAGATCTGTGTTAATGTTACCAAATCCACAGTTTCCTTCAACACAGCCTCCAGCACTTGGGACTTGTCCCCCATCCTGTGTTTCTTCTTCTTCTTCTTCTTCTTCTTCTTCTTCTCTGTATATCTCTATAGCTACCAACTTTGCTCTCACTACCAAAACCGTTCAGAAATCAAGAGTTAGCTTGCGTGCCTGAAGAAGTGCACCAACCGAAAGAGTTGGCACTAAGTACAAGTAAATAAAAAAAGTGTGCAAACTACAAGAGCGTATGGTATGGTTATAGGTAGGAGTAGACAACCTAACTATGACCCCCAAGTTTGGGATCCAAGATTGAACCGATGTACAACAACAACTACTACTCTTCACAACACAGAAAAGCACAAACACAAACTCCTATGGATTGCATATGCATGTGAAAGAAACCATGTTAGAGTTGCAGTAGTATTAGTAGTACAAACATACATTACATACTTAGAGCCACTTGCTAAGTAACATACTGACAGTCACATCTTTATTTATCTCTGCTTATCCTTCCCTTTACTTTTTTTTCTTCTTCAAATTTTGCTTTTTGAATGAGATAATGTTTCAAGAAAATATAAAAGTTCTCATAATTTCACGTTTTATTATGGACATGATGCCAAGCTACATTGCAAATATGAATAATTAAGATAAAATCTAAAATAAAATGGCAAAACTTATATCAAGAATTTTTTTTATGATAAAAATCCAGCAGAAGAGATAATGTCTCAGTCTGAAAGTCCAAGATGTGTCTTAATAAATGCAAATTTTTGTCTTGCTTCACATTATATTTGACATTGTATTTTTATATTTATGTTGGTAAGTTATTTGTCTAAAGTGTGATCTGTGGTTGTTCTTTTAATATAAATAGTTTTCAATAACTATGTGTTGTAAAAGTGTTTTTTTAAACATATATGGGCTCTACAATTTTATAATTTCTATACAGTTTTACTGATGAGAAATGATAAGATTTTATAGATTTGGAGTTATCTTATGCCATTTAAATTATATTCTAAAACATTTTCATTTTTAAAAGAAACCAAAGCTCTTAATATTTAGTAACTAATATGTCTTGTTCTAAAATAATTATGGGTAAAGTTTTGATATAAAATTTTAAGAATATAAATGTTATACTCTTATACTCTTAAAAACATTACTAATTTTCAAATTAGTTTTCCATTATGTTAATGTTATGTCTCATTCTGTCTAGAATTTAATTAAATTGAGTAATGTACGGAGAAATAGCCTTTATAATAATTGTTTACAAGATTATATTTAAAATTATTAGTTATTGATGGCCAATATTTATATTATTGGATAAAATCGATATAAAAATTATTTCTAAATAAATGCAAGTGGATAAAAGTTCCAGAGTTGCATTATTATAAGAGATGGGAAAATATATTTTGTCTCTTATAAAACAACATTGAAACATTAAAATGGCAGGCAAAGAAAAAATACAAGTGAATTAAATTGCCTTTATAAATGGAACCATTTACTATTGCTATAAAAGGGGATTGGTGTGAAGAAAGAAGCATCATTGGAAGTGAATGGTTGTTCAACTAAAACTTGTATTTTGGAAGGATTTTTTTATAAAAATATGTAATCTGTTTTTTTATATTATGAATATTTATTGAAATGTTAGTGTAGATATAGGTAAAGGGTATCGAATCCCTTCAAAATCTTCTATTTTAGGTTTTGTTTGTATTTTTATGCTTTAATCATCATTGCATGTCATAGGAATCTTTCCTATTAGTGGTTTCAAGGTTATGACATGGTTCGTGTAAGAAATATCATCATTTAATACTCATAAAAAAGTATTAAGAGGGGTATGACAAATAAGTTAGCAAAATTAGTCTAAAATTTTTCAAAAAAATGTAATGCAAGTGCATTTCATTTGAAGAAACAGTAAAATGAATTTTCACCATTTAGAAGTGAGAGAATGTTATGCAAAGATGGACCATGTTTGCTGCAAAACTTTTACATCACTGACAAAGTTATGAATTATAACTAAGTAATATGTGATGTAGCTTAAAAGTTACATACTAAGTACTTATTATTTTTTGAACAAATCTTGGTACATATTATTGAATTCTATGTATATATATATATATGTATGTTATGGGAATAAGATATCCACCATCTTTTAGCAAAAGTAGTTAATCCATAACCTGAATCAAAATATTTGTCCAATTTTTACTTGTAAAAATCATAACAAGTGGAAACATTAAATGAGTATAATTTCTTTTAGAAACAATATAAATTTTAGCATCACTTGATAAAGTAGTAACATGGAAATGGACGTGTGTTGTGTTATTTGGTGCGGTGCGGCGCAGAAGAGAAGGTGGAGGCTGGACCAGTGGCCATTAAATCTATGCCAGCATATGCACATGCACGCACTTACTATCAAAACACATCTCTCTTACTTTTTCTTTTTTTTTTTCTTAAAACTCTTGACTCTTTATTATAAGTTTAATTGAAATTCAAACAACTTTGTGTGTAATTGAATAGGATTTAGACACTATATATTCTTGTGTTTGGTTTTTTTTTACTTTTCTATATTTAGTATTCAGTTATATGACACTCAAGTAAGTGAATAAATAAATGTTTGATATTTAAATATGTTTAATATAATAATAAGAACTTATTTTTTATTATTGTATAATATATTTATTTATAAATTTTGCAATGATCTCATTATTAATGTACAGTATTTAATGTGTATTATAACTTAAATAAAATTATCTGATTTATTATCTATTTTTTTATTTTATTTTGATGTATTTATTTTGGTTGATTAAGTGAGTATTATTGGCTTGTTCGAACCGGTATAAAATATAAATTATAATATCAAAAACTTAATTTTTTTTTTCTTCTCACATTCATTGATTAATAAATTTCCTTTTAAAAAATAAATTAATCAAAAAGTTAAAATAAAATAAAATACACAAATTAGAGATAAAGAAAAAAAATGATGAATATTTAAAGAAAAATAAAATATATTCTTAATATTTAATATAATAAAAAATGTAATTGAGATTCATTAAGAATATATAAGTTTCTAAGATGTTTAAAATTCAATCAAATATAAAATATATTTTGATTATGAATTTAATTGGCATAATTAGCAACTTATAACTAAAAATTATCTTAAAATATTGTGTCCTAATATATTGTAATTAAAAAAAAGTAAGTGAATATTAGTAAATAGTCTTAGTTAAAGTATGTTGATAAAAGAAACAAGTGAGACAGCTTGGGATGGCTTGTTGATTCAACTTGCCGTGTCAAATAAAAAGATTGAAAGTGATTTGCGATAGTGTCCATGTTCCTTTCGCTTTCCCCTACCACATGCAATTTTTTTTCCATTTCAATTGTTTATTTCTTAAGCTTTATGTATATCGGAGAAGTAATTGATTAAAAAACTACAATTATCATTTTAATAATTAAAATTACTTATTTTATCTTTATTTATTTTAAACAAGTCATGCTGCTTAAACAGTATTTTTCAACCAAATGTAAGATAAAAAAATATTTCATTTAAGATTATATATTTTTATTTTTTTAAAAGTACATATATAAGTATCGAAAAAAAAATGGGCCCATCCACAATAAAAAAAATTGAATAATATAAATTATTAGATTAGATGTGATATTTATGTCGCGCCCAATATCACTTTTTGTTTTTAATCAATGAGACTGTTAATATGGAATTTTTATTCAAATGACTTATCAAATGAAAATAACTTTATCATTATATAAGTTTTACAACATGTATTCTCAACTCATTGAAGAAGAAGAGACATAGAGAGTGATAAAGACAAGAGGGAAAAGGAATGAAGAGAAAAGAATGCATTTCCCTCTTCCATGGAAACGAAGATAACCTTATCCAAATGGGAGGCAATGAGCCACCATAGATTGTTGAAATGAAACTATGGAAGAGTTATAATACTACACATTGCCTTTGTCCAAATTTGTGACTCAACATTCCAAACAACTTTACACTAAAATACACTTTTTTATAACCAAAATATCTAAAAGTTTGAGTCATTGATGGTTGTTTGTGTTAGTTCCTCTTCACACCAGCCATGGGCTTTACCCATTTTCGCACTTCCAAAATGCACAACCACAGAACAGGTGAACCAACTCCATGCACGAATCATTACAACAGGGTTCATAAAAAACCCTTCTTTTACAACCAGACTCGTCCTCTCTTTCATTTCCTCACCCCATGAGCCTCTTGTCGAGTTTGCTCGATACGTCTTCTTCAAGCACCATGCTTTTCGTCACCCCCAAGACGACCCTTTTCTCTGGAACGCTGTTATCAGGTCCCACTCTCATGGGTGTGACCCCAGAGGGGCCCTGGTCCTAATCCGCTTGATGCTCGAAAATGGGGTGGGTCTGGATGCGTATACGTTTTCCCTGACTATGAAGGCTTGTGGGAAAGTGGGTTTGGTGAGAGAGGGAATGCAGGTTTGTGGGTTGCTCTGGAAAATGAATTTTGGGTCTGATGTGTTTTTGCAGAATTGTTTGATTGGGTTGTTTGTGAGATGCGGGTGTGTTGAGCTTGCACGGCAGGTGTTTGACAGAATGCCTGACCGGGATATTGTTTCGTATAACTCGATGATTGGTGGGTATGTGAGGTTTGGGGCGGTTGAGCAGGCGCGTGTTTTTTTTGATGGTATGGTGGAGAGGAATTTGATTACTTGGAATTCGATGATCCGAGGGTATGTGATGTGGGAAGAGGGTCTGGGGTTTGCTTGGAGTTTGTTTGTTAAAATGCCGGAGAGGGACTTGGTATCGTGGAACACGATGATTAGTGGTTGTGTGAAGCATGGGAGGGTGGAGGACGCTTGGAGGTTGTTTGATGAGATGCCAGAAAGGGATTTGGTGAGTTGGGTTACCATGATAGACGGTTGTGCGAAATCGGGTGATGTTCTTTCTGCCAGGCGGTTGTTCGATGAAATGCCAAGGAGAGATGTTATTTCTTGTAATTCGATGATGGCTGGATATGTTCAGAATGGTTATTGCATTGAGGCTTTGAAAATATTTCATGATATGAAAAGGGCAGGGAATGTGTTGCCTGATGATACTACGTTGTTGATTGTTCTTACAGCGTTTGCCCAACTAGGACACGTGGAAGATGGAGTTGTGATACACCATTATTTGATGAAGAAGGGATACTCTCTGAATGGTAAGCTTGGTGTTGCTCTAATTGACATGTATTCAAAATGTGGTAGCATTGAGGATGCGATCTCAGTGTTTGAGAATGTTGAGCAAAAATGTGTTGATCATTGGAATGCTTTGATCGGTGGCTTGGCTATTCATGGAATGGGTGAGATGGCTTTTGATTTTCTCATGGAGATGGGAAGGGTTCCAGTTATTCCTGATGATATAACATTCATTGGAGTGTTGAGTGCTTGTAGGCATGCTGGCTTGTTGAAGGAGGGAATGATATGTTTTCAGATCATGCAAAAAGTGTACAAGTTGGAACCTAAAGTGCAACACTATGGATGCATGGTGGATATGCTTAGCCGAGCAGGGCATGTTGAAGAAGCCAGGAAACTCATTGAGGAGATGCCGGTTGAACCCAATGATGTGATATGGAAGGCTTTGCTTAGTTCTTGCCAAATTTATGAAAACTTCTCTATAGGAAAGCCTATAGCTCAGCATTTGACTCAGCTAAATTCATGCAGTCCAGGTTCCTATGTGCTCCTGTCTAATATTTATGCCAGTTTGGGTATGTGGGATAATGTAAAGAGGGTTAGGACTGAAATGAAAGAAAGACATTTAATGAAAATTCCAGGTTGTAGTTGGATTGAACTGGGGGGAACTGTTCACCAGTTCTCTGTAAAAGATAGGACACACCCTCAGGTTACTGAGATTTATTCTTTGTTAAGTAGTTTGTAAATTCCTATTTTGAAGCTCATCCTTGATATATTGTTTGAGGTGGAAACTCGTGCAATGTGGATGAAAAAAAAAAATTAACACCTTTTTTAGCATGTTATAAATATAACGTATCTATTAACATTGCCGTCTAAACATATTAGTGATCATATACAGTATTAAATTGAAATTTCTTTTTATAGTCATATAACTTGAATATGAAATCTTAAGTTTTTATAAGTTAGCTTCAATAACTGTAAAAAGGTGGACCAGGGATACCAGAAGGAGTGAGAGTAGTGTTACTGTTTGATTTATTTGTAAAACAAAACTACTTTTTAAGGGAATCAAAACAAACATCCAAAAGGTGATTCCGACCATTTTGTTTTTATCTTAGGATGAGAGATTGTGAAAGCGATTTGTAAAATAATTCCAAAACAGCATACTTCATATGAATAATAATTCAGGTTCGAAACAAATTTGTGCTAAGATTATTATAATATTTTTTATCAAAATTTCCTGTTAAATATTAACATGAAGATGTTCTTTTTTGACTAATCACATTTTATCCAAACTCAATGTCTTTTTATTTCCTACTTTACAGAACATTTGTTGATTTATATTTCTTGACAGATGCATTATTTCTGTTACCGTTTTATTTAAATTATCGAAAATCAGAAATAATTTATTTCTTAATAAAAAAAACCTATCAGGTTGGATTATCTTACAATTTTGTTACTTTCTAATCAATACGATTTAATAAAAAAAGTATGATACACAACCTCATAAACCAAGAGATCAGTAAAAAAACAAATATTTTAAAGGAATTAAATGTTTTAGATAAATACAACACGAGTTGATTTTATTCTTAATAACATTTAAATAATAAAATATTTATTCTCCATTTACCTTAGTTTTTCTCACCCCGACCAGAACAAATTGAGATCAATTTACATTATCCAATTACCATTATCAGATTTGGTTTCCATAAGTAAGGGTGAAGAAAAGAATTTGAATCTTCAAATTCAATTCACAGTATTCAAATTCATATTACTTTAACTCAATTTTAAAATATTTATCTCAAATTCCAATTTATATTTTTGAATTTAACTCCTTGAAAGGATCACACTATAAGGAACCCAGAATGTTTCAAATTGACTAAGTCCAAATCAAAATTTAAACATAAATTGAAAAAAATTAATTTAATTTTAATTTATTTTAAAAAGTAGATTTAATCATGTTTAAATTAAATTAAAAGATCCGATTTGATTTAGTTAAAATAAATGCAAATTTATTTTATTAAATCTAAATTAGACTTAGATTAAGTTTCATAGATGAATGTTATATCTATTGAATTTTGTGTGATCGAAATTAAAAAATAGTAAAAGATAAAGACGAGAAGTTATTTGTTTCCGGTGGTGTTACCTAATTAGCATATGCCCATAGAGACAGTAAATGTGACAGAAAGGGGCCCAAAGACATGTGTAACGACTGAATTGGGCAATGCTCATCCATCCCTCACATGATGTGTGTCAGTTCAGTACCTTCCGTACTCTCCCATTACCTCTTTCATCTTTTTCTTTCACATACTAAATAACAAAATTTATATTTCTTTTTAATTAACTCTTACTTATATTTCAAATACTAATATAACAAAAGGAAAGAAAACACTAATTTTCTTCAATAATTTCAATCAGTATTAAAAATCATTGTAAATCAATTTTTATATGTACCACGATTATAACATGAAAAAAAATTATGAATGGGAGCTATACCATTAATGTACGATAGTGTTTTTAAGTACAGGGCTTCGTCCTTTCTCTTCAAAAAAAAATACATGTACATGGTTTCTTAAAAAGGGTATATATATACATCGTAGTTTTGGATTTGTATTATGGAGTTTTTAACATGTAGTATTGTATAAAGTAGAAAGAAAGAGGGAGGTAGCTATGTAGGTTCTGTTTGGACCCATTATTGAAATCACGTTACATCCAACCATTAATGCTTCCTCACCCTATCTCTTCAACGCGACACGCTTAGGCTGGCACCCTAATCTTTCTGTCCTTTCTGTCCTTATATCACCAAACCTATCACTCAAACTCTTACATAAATATTTTCTTCTATCATTTTTTTCCCTCATAAATTTATTTCAAAAAAATCCATAAATGAAACTATCTCATCATTAACTATCACAGTAAAGAAAAATTTCAGAATTCGGTTTGCAAAATGTGAAATTAGTTTCATCAATATCCAAAAATTATTAAAATTCAAATTTAAAAGAAAGTAAAGAAAAACTTTTTTCAAATTTATTTCGATATATTCAATATAATTTTACACTATTTAAAAATAAAAGTTAAGAACATTTTCAAAAATAAAATTATGATAGTTTTTTTATGTAAATTTTTTTAAATGATTTTATTATGAAAAAAAAAACTATTACTTCTGCTATTTTACTAATATTAATTCTAAATTTGTATTGAACATCATAGTATTACACTCTTCCTTTGTTTTATATATTATGAAAAGTACTTTTGTAATTTTTATGTGTGAGATTAATCTTTGAAATAATGCAGGAGACTGTTTTACCTATGGAACACATGTATTTTTTATTTATTTTCTATAGAAAAGATTCTCTAGGCCATATTTAATAATTACATGAAAATGACTCCAATTCAACAGTGTTGTCAAATTAAAAATCATCTTGTATGATTATCTCTATTGATCAACATATTCAAATGTATTAGAAAACCTCTTTAGAATATATTCAAATATTATAAGAGTTTAAATTTTTATCACATAATTAATAAGAATATTTTTATATAATTAAGTATAAATTTCAAACTAATCATTACAAAATTAACTTTTACGAAACATAACTAACTAGGCCTGATTAAATAATAATGTTGCACATTTAAATTAAAATAAGGCATAATTTTAGATATTTTATATTTTACATTTCGGATATTATAAATGTTTTTTCTCAAAATAAATATTATATATATAACTTCTATATTGGAGTGTATATTGAAATATTCATTCATTCTTAATAAATGTTAATATATAAAATTCTATTTTAATATGAAATGTGTAAATGAGTGTTTAAGTTATTGTTATATGTATATTTGTGTGTATGTGTCCCCTATAGACAAATAGAGGATCTATAATTTTTTGTTTGGATGAGTCAATTTATTTTTGATGTGGATTTGAGAGTTGTAGGTTGGGCATTATTCATGTTTGATTAGATAGATTGACACTAATTTTGGAGGAAAGAAAATGAGAAATGAAGTGAAAGATGACTCATCTTAAATTATGAAAAAATGTATAAAAACTTCACATTAAATTGGTCTATTACTAAGGTACCTCTGGATATTCAGGTACATGATATTTCTCATCCAAGTTGTCATGATGCGTAATACTCCTATAATCGATTATGAAGTCCTTCATAATCGATTACCATGTTTTCCATAATCGGTTATGGTTCAAATAATATTTTTAAAAAAGAGCACAAGGTTACTCTTTATATTGTTGGACGTTTGGATTTGAAAGGTGACGATAGGGTGCATGAAAAACTTGTAAAAAACAACACTCCAACACTCTTCATCACACACAAAGAATATACACATTACTAAAGTTCTTTCTACACCTCTAAGTAACAATTTGCTTCAATGTTTTGTTTCACAACGTTTGCCTCTTGTCCTGTGGTTTGAAACACCCCTTGTATGTTCCAACAACATTGTCTTCCGGGTAATCAACCTTTCATACACTTCCATGCACCTGTATTCTTTATTGGGACTCACGGTTGTCTAACCAATATAATCCTCAACACTGGTGTAACCAATACACATACACATCATGTTGACTATGTTGTTGATATGATTCCAAATAGAACTAACGGTAGAATTGGGAATTTAGGATTACGGAAAGAAATCAATTAAAAATAAAAACAATGAAAACCTGGATAAAAGAAGGCGCCACAAACAAAGTTTGATAAGCCTAAGGATGATCGCCACAAGAATTGGTGGATTCTTGATAAGATCACAAGATGCAGGGAAAAACCCTAACAGAGAAATATTCTCTCTTAAAATTGCCAAAATATTCACCTCTCATTCTGATTTTCAAAAGTGTATAAATACAAATAGAATTATAGGTCTTGGGTTCAAATCCTAACTCCAAACACAATAATAATATTATTTTATTTTAATAATCCAAGCATGTTGTGCATGTAATCAGCTTGGTCTGTTTAAACTGTGAGTCATTCAACAATTGGGCCTCCAAAAGATTAGCCACCTTGTGCTGCAATGTCTCTTGGGTCTTTCTAAGCCTTCCTCTTGTCATGGGTCCACCTAAGTCTGGAATGTCTTTGTTAAGTTCCTGCTCACCATGCCCTTGGGCTTGGATGTCCTCATCATTCCCTTCTTCTTGAAAGACCTTGGATGTCCGCATCATTCCCTCCTTCTTGAGAAAGACCTTGGATGTCCGCATCATTCCCTCCCTCTTGAGAAAGACTTGAAGTTAATTCCAAAGCTTCACCATCTACAGAAAAAGGAGACAAATCAGACATGTTAAAAGTATTACTGACATTGTACTTACTTGGAAGATCAATCTTGTAGGCATTATCATTAATCTTTTCTAACACTTGGAAAGGTCCATCCCCTCTCGGTTGAAGCTTGGATTTTCTTTCTGCAGGGAACCTTTCTTTCCTCATGTGTACCCAGACCCAATCTCCAGGCTCAAAGATTACTTTCTTTCTTCCTTTGTTAGCTTGCTTAGAATAACCTTCAACTTTTTTTTCTATTTGTGCTTTAACCTTTTCATGTAGCTTTCTCACATAGTTAGCCTTAGCCTGTGCATCTTCATGCTT
This sequence comes from Phaseolus lunatus, assembly GCA_013389735.1. Classification (NCBI taxonomy): domain Eukaryota; kingdom Viridiplantae; phylum Streptophyta; class Magnoliopsida; order Fabales; family Fabaceae; genus Phaseolus; species Phaseolus lunatus. Next base: position 31,826,031 of record CM023859.1, read on the forward strand.
TAAAACAAAAATGTTAGGCATAGGTAACAAGTCTAATGGAGTTAAAGGATTTAATCCATACACAATTTCAAATGGAGAACAATTTGTTGTGCTATGAACAGCCCTGTTGTAAGCAAACTCAATATGAGGTAAACATAATTCCCAAGCTTTCAATTTTATTTTTTTTTGTAATAATCACACTGTCTTTTACCACTCGTTCTCTGACTTAAGGTTCTTACAAGAATCTAAGCAATCAATAATCAAGAATCACTTTCAAAGGTAGAAATTCATAAGCTTAAAATAAAATTTTTGATATTTTAACATCAATGGAGAAAAAATAAAATAAAATAAATAGTGAAGAACAATTTCACTACCAACAAATAAGCAAGACAATTATAATATATAGAAAAAAAAATGTATACAGGACACTTCAAACTTATAACTTTTCACAATCAGGAAGTAATGGAAAAAATAAATAGTGAAAAACAATGTCACTACCAATAAACAAGCAAGACAATTATAATATATATATATATATATAGAAAAAAAAATGTAGACCGGACACTTAAAACTTATATTTTTTTTTAACAAACAGGAAGTATGCAATGGATAATTGCTATTTTCTTTTCTCTATTTTCCTCTTGTTCTTTTTTTTTTCTTTTTCTGTGTTCCTCTTCTTCTTCTTTTTTCCTTTTTCTTTTTCTGTTTTCTTCTTCTTCTTTTTTTCTAAAAAAAAGATGAACAATACCGTGAACACAGTGACGTGAACAATTCCACCGTGAACAATACCGTGTGAACAATGCGGAACAATCAGGAAAAAAAAAAGCAGGATACACAATTGTATTATCACTCTAACTAGGCTCTGATACCAAATGATATGATTCCAAATAAAACTAACAGTAAAATTGGGAATTTAGGGTTACGGAAAGAAATCAATTAAAAATAAAAATAATGAAAACCTGGACAAAGGAAGGCGCCACAAACAAAGTTTGATAAGCCTAATAAGCTTGGTCTGTTTAAACTGTGGGTCATTCAACAATTGGGCCTCCAAAAGATTAGCCACCTTGTGTTGCTATGTCTCTTGGACCTTTCTAAGTCTTCCTCTTGTCATGGGTCCACCTAAGTCTGGAATGTCTTTGTTAAGTTTCTGTTCACCATGCCCTTGGGCTTGGATGTTCTCATTATTCCCTCCTTCTTGAGAAAGACCTTGGATGTCCGCATCAGTTGTTTTCTTATACTTACGTTAGTACTACAATATCCATGCACTTGTTGTCACAGTTGATTTTGAAAAAAACCAATATTTGCATGTGTCTAAATCCCCATAATTGATTGTGCTTGGAAGCTTAATCAATTATGATTAGATTTATAATCAATTAGGGTGTACACTTAATTGATTATGGACTTAACCATAATCGATTAAGTCTCCAAACATAATTAGTTATGGGGACATAGTAATTTTGTTATTAGCCACATTAACTTATTAAAAAATATATTTTTTAATAATTATTTATAAAAAGACCTAAATTTATAAAATAATTAAAACTTAATTAATTCACAATAATAATATTGTTATTACAATAATGGTGATGATGATGAGATGAAATATATTTCGAATCTTTGTTAATGAAAAAAATTTAAAAATATATTATTTTGAAACATGTGTGTAAGAATACAAATTCATCTTAAATACCTTCAACCTTTTTGATGAAGTCGCTTAAAACTTTTCATAAAGTTATGGTCGGTTTTTTTAAAAGTAAATTGAAGTACGAAGATTTATGAAATTGAGAATAACATTCGTTTTTTATTAGATGGCAAAATAATCTTATTAATAAAATAAATGGTGGTCAAGATATGGTGACCGTCTTATTAAGAGATCCTATGTTAATGCTTATTTGAGTAAATTAATTGAATATGAACTCAATTAGTTGGGTGTAATATTTTTTTAATCTGCAGTAAATCATCATTTAAAGATAGTGCGTATTGAATTACAACTTATATAAAATTTTAGTCTGCAATAGAACAATGATAAATCAAAACATATTGAAGAGCATTAACAATATGAATTTGAGTTAAATAAAGAAATGAATAGTTAATATAATGTGCGAAATTTTTTTTGATATATATGATAATGGTGGGGTTATGAGCAGGAAAAGGAATCACATGGCTATGATAATATAATTTGATTGGAGGAAGAATATCCACAAAAAGGAATTGCTTTCCGTAAGTGGAATCCTTGGCGTACCTTCCTCATCAAACTAACATTCCATCATACTTTACACCTTTTTCATTCACCTTTTTTAGCACTGTGAAATCATTTAAAGTCCAACTCAAGAAAAAGAAAAAGAAGAAAGTCTCATCAACTTTCCCAAAGGAAAATTACATTCATTTTTCGTGTCTTACATATAACTATAGTTATTCATAAGTTGTGACATATTTTGAGGTTTAATTCTTGTTGCTATATATATTTTTCACGACTTAATCTGTTTTATGGCTTATATTTCTGGTTGTGCCACTGCTTTAGATTACATCAACGCATTACACGCCAAAACGACAAAATAAAAGGCAAATGATGAAACAAAAGGTGGAAGTGAAAGATGTCAAAATATTATATTATATGATAGGTTCTTCATCTCACTTTAATTAGAGATCCCATTATTCTACAAGTACAAATAATCTTTATTTTATAAATTAATTTTTATAAAGATAAATTAAATTTAAATTATTTTTTAATATAGTATTAAAATTCGTCAAGATTTACTAATTTTTATCGTGTTACTTACTATTTAAAATATCAAAAGTTGGTGTAAGAGAATATACTAAAAATGGTATATTAATTAAAAATATAATTAATTTAACGTATATAAGTATAGATAGTTTTGTTATATAAATTAATGTTGTAAAAATAAAATAAATTTAAATTTATTTTCTAATACCATACAAAAATAATGAATAATGAAGTTAGTAACTATCACTTCCATGCATGGTTTGAGATTTGATTGAGCAAATTTGTAGGGCATCCAAACTTTGACGACTAGCTAGCTTTATCATGTTTGAAAATAAGCATTCTAGTTTTCATTCACTCTTATATAGACATTTTCGCATGGATTTTCACTACGATACTAATATTTAAATCGCAAAAGTAAAATTGTAAGTACATGCCCCGATTTTGACTTTTATAATAATCATCTTAAAGTTATATTAAAAATATTACGTTCACTGATTATTATTTCCATTTTTACATATAAATTTTACTATTATCTTTCATCTTTCACGTGTAACTTTATCTTATAAATTCATAAGAAATGAGTCATTTATTGATTTTCTTGTAAATTTTACAAAGTGGAATTAAATATTTAAATTTTACTAAATAAAAAAAAAATGTAGTGGTGATTAATTTGAAGCATGAGAATGTTAGGTTTTGTTTTAGTTACCCTTTGGGTGCTTTCAACATAAGAGAATAGTATTTATGTAGGGTTCAACCACTTATCTATGTGTAATGAATTTGGGGAGGGAAGTGGTTGTGAGCAATTCAGTAGCTGAAGTGGTGAGTTATAGCCCAAGGTCCACTACTTTAACTCACTATAACATGTTGCTATTCTTAATTTATGTTGCATGCTTACATTAACAATATTAGGTATCATATTTCCCATATATAATTTATTTTTAAAACTAACTTCGATATATATTATTTTAAATATATGAACTAAAATATATTGATAGGAAAGTAAATCATAGTCAACTAAAAATGTATAAAAAAATAAAAAAATAAAAAAATATTATGATGACAATAGGAATGAATGCTAACCGGAACCGTAAAGAATTAAACAAATAAAAAAAATTTATTTTTCTGACTCATCTCCTGTTGGTAAAAAAAAACTTAGAAAAACACGTTAAAAATACGGAAGAAGCACATGGCAAATTCTTCTTGCACACCCGATTTGTTAGTGAAATGAGAAAAAAAAAAATTGAAATGATGAAAGTTACCTTAAATGAAAAAGAGGATGTAGATTAAAAAATATTGGAATATTTTTTAATATATTTATGAATTTGTATTTTTGAAACATATTTTTGAACTTTGAAAATTATTTTTTAGAATACATTTTTTGATTTTACATTTTGAAATTTTTTTCTAAAATATATTCGGATTTAATTTTCTGAAATAAGACTTTGATTTTAAAATTATATTTTTTGAATTTTGGGATTTTTAAATCTAAAAAAGAAAATCCAAAATAGAAGATAATTTTAAAAATTTTAAAAGGTTCAAATTGTTATCGTGCAGAAAGAATTTGCCTCTTTAGATATGGACCTTTTGGGCTTACTTCACTGGGCTCATTCTTTCAATGTTTGGCAACGTCTTCCTGTACCTCTACATTCTTCTTCCTGCACCCCTACATTTTCAGAAAAGATGGTTTTGCCCTCTTTAAAAAATGACTTTCAGATTGTTCTTTCCGAAAGATTTCCGGAACATCATTTCCTGAACATATTTTAATGTATTCAGGATTCACCAATTCGGAAATAAATAAAAAAATGTGTTCCAGAAAAGCTATTCTGGAATGATTTTTTGTTTTCCAGATTTCCTATTCTGAAAATATTTTTTTGCTTAAAGAACCATTAATCCGGAAACAACCAAAACTGTGTAAAGGATAATTTTGATATTTTTTAAGAATGTAGGGGTGCAGGAAGAAGAATGTAGAGGTGCAGGAAGACATTGCCTCAATGTTTTGGACCTTGAGTCCAAGACTTAATGTTTTATGCAAACAACCGTTTGGACATTTCTACCTCCGCCTCCATATTTTCATCTGCACGCTCTTAAATATATAAATTTTCTATTTTATCATTCCCAATTTGTGTAATTTAGAAGTTAAACGTTTTTTTTTCTGACAAATTTTAAAATTGTACATTGATAATCTTGTTTTTAAGAAAAAAACTGATTTTCAAACTATATAATCCGAAAATCAAAAATAATTTTTACAAGATAAACTGAACTTTTTCATAATTATAAGGTGCAGAATGAAATATATAAAAGTGGAGAAAGTAATGCTCCAATCATTTTCTTTCTCTCAGTGATAAAAAGAACTAAAAAAAAATCTTTATCTGAAGCAAAGTTATGAAAGCCCCTGTCCAAAACAGTAATGGCCGATTAAAAAGTTAAACTCGTTAAATAAATATCAGTTCATTGTAATGCAAGCATAACTTACTTGGAAAATAAGAGTTTTTAAAACTAACTATTAAAACGACCTTTTCTCTAGCTTTGTTTCAATCATTATAAAAATTTGAGAGAGTGAATTTAAAGTGATTTGAGAGAAAAATTGTAAAGAAAAATAGATTTTTTAGATTAAGGTATATAAAATAAATTTGTAGGAAAAATTCATTGAATTTGTAAGTAATATGACGGATTTGAGAATTTTTTTTTTAAATACTGAAAATATATTTATAAATTTATCTTTATTTTAATAATTGAGAAATAAAAGAAGATGTAATTTTGTATAGATTTTAGTTAATTTTTCTTTTCAAATAAAACAAAAATTATAATATTCATAATTGTAAAAAATCATATAAAAAGGTAGAAACACAGTAAATTTTAATATATTAAAACAAAATTAATCCATAATAATATATATAGATATAACAAATAATATTTTTTTATTAAATTATAAAATTATTTTTTATTATAAATAATTATATTATCATTAATTATTTATATTTATATTAATAATATTATTAAATATTTTAATGATATAAATTTATTTAATATTTAATATTATCTTATTTATATTATATTATATATTTGGACATTTTTTGTACGATTATAGAATAGGGATAAAAATGTAATAAAAGAAAGTCACATGTCTTTCTTTTTTGTTTCTTCATAATGTAGGAGGGAATGTTTTCATCCATTCACTTGCTTTTCTTTCATTGCAAATCAATTGAATCAATGGCAAAAAATCTTCACTATTTGGTCTGCCTAAACAGTGTTTTCCTAGAAACAAACACTGCGTTGGGGTTTACGCATATCAGAAATCTAGTGATATTTGTAGTCACTCTAGGTTAGGTTTTCACATTTCCATTTTTGGTTCTCCCTTCTCATTTCATGGAAAAGTTTTTTCATTAACATTTCTAAAAAAAACTTATAATTTAAAATTAAATTATACATAAATTAAAATAAGAATTTAAGCAAGCTGTACAAAATAACTCATATAAACTAGTTTATAATTTTAGTTTATCCGTAAACTAATTTTAATTTATAGAGAATTTGTTTAAAATTTATGTTTGATTTTATCAAAACTAGTAAAATGCATAGTAGTATATGTGATATGATCTATAGCCGTGTATCAAGAATCCAGTTTACGTCAAGATTTTACCTTTATCAGATGAAACAACACTTTATTCCATTTTGAGAGTGTTTTTTCTAGGTGTAGAATTATTTATCAATTCTTTCACAATCTTCCATATTTGTTGTATTTGATCTTGAGTCATTTGCATGTTATTCTGGCTTTTTATTGTTTGCTGATTGATTTGAGAGATATTTTTGCCTTGGTTTCACTATTGTCAGGGACATTACCAGAAAAACAATTGTTATATGTATGTTGTTCCTTTTTCTATTTATACCATGGTGGAAGTCCATGCTTCGAATAGTATTGCTCTGTCGTGTGATTTATTTTATTTCAGTAGTTCCAATGCTTCCCAAAATGTGGTTTATGTTCTTTTCCTCTTCCTTGTCCTTTCACATTAGTGTAATTGTTAGCATTAGTCTTTCTTTGCTGACTCCAATTAGTCCGAATATTAATAGAATTGACAATAGTTTTATTATGAAGAATGATATTACGTGTCAATTGTCTTTCTTATTGAATGATAAGTGAAAAAACTAGATTGAGATCAGTCAAAGGCTCCGTAAGCAAAATATGCGTCTTAATGGTATTATAAGATTTGTTTAAGCCTTTTAGAAATCATATAACATGTTTTGAGTCTTTATGCTTGATAACATTCTTTATCATGTTGAAAATGCAACAAACTTCACAAACCCAATTAGGTGTAGGTATGAAGGCCTCCAATTCTTCCCATGATATCTTCGTATCAGTAAAATATTTTGAAACATTCTTTTCTCTTTGCTGCATTGAATGTATCTCTTAAAGCATATTTGATATTCTAAAGTAATTCTCTTTAGAAAAAATTTATTTAAGGTCTTCCTACAAATCTTTTGCATTATCAATATCTATCACACTTTGCACAATTTGATCATATATGATGTGAATGATCCAAGATATCGCTATAACATTGTATCACTCCTAAGAATCATATAAAGAACCATCCCTACTAGGGGTGACTATGGTGTCATTAACAATTTTTTTTTGTTGTTGAAAGAAACGCATGTCTAATAACACTACTTTATGAATGGTAATTGTTTTTGTTAAACTTAGAATTCATAAGTATCGTACCATGATTTAAGATAATATAAATTTAGCGGAGGATTTTGTGTATCATCCATGCTACAAAAGAAAAAATGTATGCACCAAAACACAGAAAAAAAAACGAGTTGAAAGAAAACAAGAATGTCTAATATCAACAAAATTTATGTTGTACGCAAGCTGAGCGTCTAATATCAAAGAATATCTAATATGCTCTATGCTTTGATTGATGGGAAAAAACGCACGCGGAAGCAAAACACATAATCACGAATCAATACAAGAAAATAAACGACACAGGATTTAACGTGGTTCGGTCGCCAATTGCAACCTACATCCACACGGGCAACTATTAGGTTTTCATTTTGTCCTGTTGCACCCAATTACAAGTACAATGATCTCTTTAAATAGAGATAATAAAGAGGACACAATGATTAAGCCCAACCACTAAAACATAGTGTCTACTCAGCCCAACCCAATTGATCTTGGCTTCATACCCAACAATCTCCCACTTGAAGTCACGGAACAATGTTCACCTGCGCTTCAACTATGTACATGTACTTCTGTAATCTATCATCGGAACTCAATGTTCCACCACTAGTTGCCACCAGCCTTCTTAATCATTTTGAAGGCCACATCAGTCATGACTGAATCTGTCACTGACCTATTCTCTGTTCCTACCGGCTCTCACTTGCGAGAACTGCCAGATCCTAGAACAACCTGAGAACAAACACTCTCCATACTCAACAAGAAATTTTCTGAAGGTGTTTCAACAACTGGAATACTGGTTCTCCTAACACACTGTCTTCTAGGGACCTTAGCTGAAACACAACCCGTGCTCCCACTGCTATAAGTACCTTTGACTGGTCTACCTGAACCTTTCCATGCTCGTTCATCCTGAATCTAACCTGTGGCTCTGGGTTTCTCTCTTGTAAAGACAACCCTCTTCTGCCCACGAGATTCTGTGAACCTGACTTTGTTTATCTTTTGGGCATTGATTCCTAAAAGGCCCACCTCCTCGCAGTTCCAACATGTTACACTTGAGTCATCCCGAGTCTTTGATTGACTCCTTTTGTTCTTGCTCCCACTATCTCTGATATCTTTCTTACCTCTGACGACATATAGCGATTCACTAGATAATTCCCCAGAACTCCTTCTTCGGACATCCTCTCAAAGAATGAGATCACAAATCTACTCAAAAGTGAATCCATCAGGTTCCGCTGAACTGGTAACTGCTGTAACCGTTCTGAACCAACTGTCAGGCAAAAAATAATAACAATAGTAAAGCTTGAACTTCATCATCGAACTTAATGCCCACTGACATAAGTCTGGCTAAGATCGAATTCATTTTATTGATGTGCTCAGTAACTGAACTGTCATACTCCGTGCCGTAGCGAAAAACAGTCACACCTCGCGCCTAGCACCGCACCGTCACTGCTACACTAGCAGAAAAATGCACACGCCACCCTGCGTCTTCCGTCACTGCCATCGCACTGCACCTCCGTGCCGTCTCACTCACCGCAAGCACCTGCACCTATTCACCATCCGCCGTCGCCACCGCGAAACTCTAGCTTTGGGATGCCGCTGCCGCCCCTACAAAACCCTAGCTTTGGGACGCCGCTACAGCCTCTGCAAAACCCTAGCTTTGGGACGCCGCTGCAGCCCCTGCAAAACCCTAGCTTTGGGACGCCGCTGCAGCCCCTGCAAAACCCTAGCTTTGGGATGCCACTGCAGCCCCTGCGAAACCCTAGCTTTGGGATGCCGCTGCCGCCCCTGCAAAACCCTAGCTTTGGGACACTGCTACCGCCTCTACGAAACCCTAGTCACAATTTTCTCGTCTCGTCGATTAATTTCTGCTGATCGGATCTCTAGTGTGTAAATGAACCAAGCTCTGATGCCACTTGATGGGGAAAATGCGCACGCGGAAGTAAACACACATAATCACGAATCAATGCAAGAAAATAAACGACACAGGATTTAACGTGGTTCGGTCGCCAATTGCAACCTACATCCACACGGGCAACTATTAGGTTTTCATTTTGTCCTGTTGCACCCAATTACAAGTACAATGATCTCTTTAAATAGAGATAAATAGAGATAATAAAGGGGACACAATGATTAAGCCCAACCACTAAAACATAGTGTCTACTCAGCCCAACCCAATTGATCTGGCTTCATACCCAACACTGATATCATATTATATGGTATGATGCATGAGTGTTGCTAAACTATTCGAATGTAGGTTGTATTCACATGAAAAACTGTGGAACCACGACATGTAAAAAGAAGGAAAAGTTCTTATATTGGATGCATGAAAAAACTTATATAAAAGCATGTGAACTCTAAGTTTAAATAAAGTGATAACAGATAAAAAAACGAAAACCATAAATCCTCCAACAGACTTTCAATTTCATATTTGGTTGATTTTAAATTAAAAGTTATTGATATTTAAGTAGTTATGACGTTTGAGTTGAAAAACCTTTCCCGTGTGTTTATATTTTTTTATTTGTAGGTCGTGGCCCGCTGGCCCGCAAGGTGTTGTCATGGGCCTGTAAAAGCTTATCCATTTGTTTACGTTGCGGTACTGTTTGGTCCTAAACAAGGGAGTAGCTAGCTTGTATACCCAATTTTTCCTTAGGCTTACAATACTTTTTTCAAAATATTTCAAGAATTTGACCGTTGCTTAAGAATGCTCTTAAAAGGCTCCCTTGGGACACCTTTCTCTCACATTTTTTTCCATAACTTAATGACATGTTAGGACATAAAAAGAAGCATCCTTCATGTCAAATCTAGATAACCTACAAAATTTATCATTTGATTGTTTAAAAAAAAATAAGACTAAGTGATAATGGTGTAAAACTGTGCAATCATCCCCTCCTCTCCCCTCAAGCAAACTCAGCCTAAAACTTATGTGGATTGGTTATTATGCATCTACCCATCATGTTCAAAGACTGAAGTGAATAAAAAAAGCACATGAATAAGATAGGACTAGTGTATTTGAATTTATTAAAATGCATCACAGTTTTATATACATAAAAGTTAAACAATTCAAAAAAGAAAAAGAAAGACTGAGCATAAGATATCTATATTTTTGTAGGACAAATTTGAATTGCTGTAATAGGCACTTCACATTCTCAGAAGTTCACAGCGCCAACGTGACAAACCCCAACACAAAATAAGTTAGACATATGACATTTACCAATGAAATTATGGAACACGAACAGGACAAAGATATACAAAGAATATGTGATGTGACATTTTGAGGACAGCAACTCCTGCTGACAATCTATCAAACAGCTTTACTACGCAGCCCTCCAACGCATGCTTCAAGCTACACCCAATCCAACTGAAAAACGCTCCAACACAAAACTCCCTTGCTTTCAAGGAGAGATTACAGAAACCATGCTTTCAAGCATAGTAAGTAGAAATTAACTGAGTGAGCACTAAGGTTACAGAAAGATATAATTCCTTGCTCAAACCACTACAGCTTGACCACTAATACCGTCATGAAGCTGAAGTGACCCATCCTTCATCAAATTTATGCTCAAGCTCTTGAATCTCTCTCTTGAATACTGTCTAGATGCTTTTCTCCAATCAGTTCCAGTTTTCATCATGGCCACAAACTCTTCATAACTGATGCGACCATCCTGTGTAAACACAAAATTAGAAATGTGGGACTACAGGATGTAACATGATTATTCTCACCTGAATAATCAAATCTTATGAGAGAAGCAAGCCTATGTGCTTTTCCTTAAATTTCATTGGCAGTGTTTCTAAGAAAAAAAATAGTTATGGCATGAGTGTGAAACCTTGTCAGTGTCAACTTCACGCATGATGTCATTCAATACAGCAGTGTCATTTTCTCCCGACTCATCTACTAATGCTGTCTCTAGCTCCCCAAACTCAATATAGCCACTCCCGTCTTTGTCAAAAAACATGAATGCTTTTCGGAAATGTTCATCATTCTCCATTCTTTGCAAGTGAATTGTCACGGCCACAAACTCTCCATAGTCAAGTACTCCATTCCCATCAACATCGGCCTAAGCAATGGATAGCAAAGAAAACATCCTTGAATCACAAATTGTTATTGCAAATCTACATTCAATTCACAATCCGGGCTTAGGATATGAATGGCAATTCAATTTAAATTTAGTCTATCCTTTTAGATGGATCAAGCTCAATTCAAATGAAATATTGGAGTAATATGAAGCAGTTAAGTCAATAAAAGTAAGAGGTTATATCAGCTTTAGAGCAAAGTAAGGAGTGCCTAATATTCTCTCTCATTAAACCATTTTCCTTAAGCTAAGGCTTCAGAAACAAACAATCTTCACATCCAAATTGAAAGAGCCTCTCATCAATTTTTGAATAGCGAAATACTACAACAATAATCCATCGTAATGACAATTTATATTAAGAAATTACAATATAGATGGTATACACAAAAGCCTACCACATCCATCAGCATCTTAATCTCGGGCTCATCCAATTGTGAACCAACCTTCCTCAACCCAGCCTTCAGTTCCTCGTATGTTACCTTGCCATCTTTGTCAGTATCCATCAATGTAAACATGTCTTTGATGATTTCTACCTCTTCAACAGATAAGTGCTCTGCAATTACCTGCAGCGTTCGTTCAAAGAAACACAAATCACCACCATTCGAACTTCCTCATACTTCCAATACATATTGAACCTGAGTTAACAATTATGCACAGACTGAAATAGATGCTAACCCGAAGTGCTCTCTTTTTGAATCTATTCATGACAGAGAACTGCTTAAGCCTTGTCCTCACAATATCTCCTAACGGAACATTTGAAGCTTTCTTTGCATTTTGCAACCAGGGATGCTCTGCAAACATATTTGAGGACGGTAAACATTTAGCATCACTTTCCAAGTAATTAGGCCAGATGGGGCCTCCTGAGTCGTAAGGGTACAAATAGGCACCAAATTCTTATTTTCTTTTAGGAGAGGGCAATGGAACAAAGGGTCCACAAGAGAATGAGAATACTCTTAGCAAACAAAAACAAAAGAACAACGTACAAGGAAATTTTGAGCAGTCTAAACATTCCCATCTTGCTTCACAAACCATAAAGTACTTACCAAGCACCTGTTCAGCCGTCAAGCGCTTCTTAGGATCAGGCTCCAACATGTGGCGCACAAGGCTCTTAGCACTGTCCGAAATCTGAGGCCACGGTTCTCTCTTGAAGTCAATCACTCCTCTCAAAATCGCCAGAGCCACCCCTCGTTCGTCCTCTACACCAAATCAAACCAAACTAAAACATCTCACCAAAATTCAAACACCCCACCAGTCACCCAAACACAAACTCAACAACACATTAACAACATTTATCGATGAGAAAAAAACAACACACACCTGCCCAAAACGGAGGAACCCCACACAACAAAATATAAAGAATCACCCCAGCACTCCACACATCCACTTCTGGTCCATAATTCCTCTTCAATACCTCTGGCGCCATATAGTAAGGACTCCCCACAATTTCGGAAAATCTCTCCCCTGTCCATTCATTGAAAAAAAAAACATCAGCACACTTCACCGAACCCATATAAAGAAATTAACCCACACACGTGAATTAACAACAAGAAACTGTTTTTAATGCTCAAAGCATTCATAACGGTCCTATCTGATTTGAGTAGAACGAAACGAATTCATTCACTCGCGTACCAGGTTTGAAAAACACGGAGAGACCGAAATCAATGGCTTTAAGTACAGAATTCTCCTTCTTATTCGCAAAGAGGAAATTCTCGGGCTTAAGGTCTCGATGCATGACGCCATTGGCGTGACACATTCTGACGACCTCAGCAATGGTTCTCGCGACGTGCGCGGCCGCACGCTCGCTGTAGTGGCCACGTGCGACGATCCGGTCGAAGAGTTCGCCACCGGCACAGAGCTCCATGACGAGGTGAACGTTCTCCTGGTCCTCGTAAGTGGCTTTGAGCTTGACGACGTTGGCGTGGTCCGGCAGCGTGGACATGATGGCCACCTCGCGGCGCACGTCCTCGACGTCGACGGCGGTCCTGAGCTTGCGCTTGGAGATGGACTTGCAGGCCAGCTCCTGCTTCGTCTCCCGGTCCGTGCACAGGTACGTGATTCCGAACTCCCCCCGACCTAGCTCCCTACCTATCACGTACTTGTCCCCGATGAGACTCCGCGACGTCACGTCCTTCAGCACGCGGATCGGAACGCCCGAACGGAGCGCCTCCTCCGCGTAAGGGTTCGGTTTCGTGTTCTTCTTCCTCACACGGTTCGAGTCTGCCACGTCATCCCTCACGCACGCGTTGCAGTTCCCCATGTCCCCGGCTGACGGAAACAGAGAAGAAGTTGGATTGATGATGATGATGATGATGGGGATGATGGTGAGTTGGAAGAAAAGTGGAGTTTTATTTCACTTGGAAGGTGTTTGACTCTGAGAAACTTATTTGACTGTGATATGGCATTTATTGGTTTTGACAAAATTAAATCATTCTCTTAGTTGTTTTAAGGATTCCTTACCATTTTACATACAAATATCTGCCTCCCTACAATTATGGATAAACTCACTGTAGACGCCGCAGGTTGTCCTAAAACTGCTTTCCATTATTCTCATTCCTACTTTTTCAAACTTAACTCTTACCCAACATGGAAATCAACCCTCTTCAATTCCTACTTCAATTACTTCTCTCAAATTTAAATCAACTTGGAATCAATGTTTTTCTAATTCAGCTTAAAAATGGTTGGATTATTGTGGATCATTGCGTGGGGCAATGACACTTGGAAAATGTTTTATTTATTTATTTTAATTATAATGTATAAAGTATAAAGTGTATGATGGGATGGGACCCATTGTTGCCTTTTGGCTGCTTGGGGCCTCTGCGTTACTTTTTTTTTTTAATTTTTACATGAAAACATATTAAACAATAATTTTTTCGATAAAATGGGATAAAAAGATAATTAGATTAATATTTAGAGTTTATTTGATTTGGTTTGGTAACAAAATGTTTAATTACAAGTAACATGGGTTGATGCAATCATATATACTTGGCACTACAATTCATATTAACCGTTGGATTGGTGTTGTTCCTGTTCATATCATTGCAAGCATGTGAGCTTGAAGTTTACTTCAAAGATTCAGTGATATAATAACATTGCAACAGCCATCAATCGAAGTTAGCCACAAATTTTGTGACTTGGTCCTACTCTTTTCTTTCTCCTAACGTCATTGCATATCCTTTAGTGCAACCATGGAAAATCAATCTTGTATTAATTGTCACAAAACATCAATTGATTCTTCACTGATATTTAAACAAGACATTCAAATACTTCCAATTGATGTGTGTTCTTGACAAGGTCAATATCTCAACGTTAATTAAATTCCAAAAGCTATGTTCTATTTACATTTTACAAAAGCTATCCCAGCCATGACTATGACCCACTTGGAGCAAAATAATATTCCTTCTGTGCCAAAGTCAACAAATTATGATCACTTACTTTCCCCTTTTCTATAGAAAAAAGAGATACAAAAAGGATATGATTAGCTTTTTTCTACATTGAAAGGTTACAAAAGTGTTGGCTATTGGGTAATGGCCAATGTTTTTCTTCTCTGGAAAGTTATTCCTTTTAACCTTATCATTAAATTCTGAATATTCAACTCATACACCGTAAAATCAACTTCTTATTCTTTTCTTGGTTTAACCGCTTAAGTAACTTCCTTTCCTGTATTTTTAAGCAATTGCGTCTCATTCTTGGTCCACTTGAATAAGAAGAAATACAATAAAATAATAATAATGCATTTCTCTTGAAAAGTTCAATGAAAATTTTAATTTAACACTCGATTTGTCCAAAAAAAAGAAACACAAGGGACAGAGAGAATAGAAACAGAGGAAAATAAAAGATAATAGAAATATAAAAGAAAATGTACTATTTTCAATGAAATCAAATAGGAAAAATTAGGTTTTTTTTGTTGTATTTAAATAAATAAAAGAAGTAACGTCTAAGCAAAGAATGAGAGACAAATAAGGGATAAAAAATTAGAAAAAGAAATGTAAATGTTCTTCAAAATAGGGTAAAAAAGGATAGGTAGAGAAAATTGTTGTGGTGAGTGAGAGGTGTGTTGGTTTTGATGTATATTAAAAGAGTATTATGGTGTGAGAATGTCTGAATGAAATGATTAGGTACTACCAAACAAATGCAATGCACGATGAATAATGATGTAGAGAACCATACTTTTAATCTATTCACTTCTACTTTTCCAGTTAGACCAAAAGTAGCCTAAAACCCCATGTTACACCATCATTGTGTTGGATCATAACATGCATTCAAAAAATTATTTTTATTTAGATTATTTGCTTATTTTAAATAAATGAAATTTATAGCTGCAGATCAGAAAATTATATCATAGGCATTTATTTTAGGTTAGTGTGGTATCTGTTAACTTCCATGTAAGATTTCCCTACTTCGGATTGCTAATCATGAAATTGTACAATGAAAATCATTTTTAATTTTTGGATTACATAATTAAAAATAAAAAATAATTTACAAATTAATGCAATTTAAAAAAAATACTTTTAAATTATACAATCTAAAAGTAAAAAATAATTTTCTCATTATACAGTTCAAAAACTTGTTCAGATTATACAATAAGAACATATTAATTTTTAGATTACATAAATTAGAAATAACAAAAGTAAAAAAAAATCATATTTAAGTATAGAAAAAAGATATCGATAAGAAACACTCATGATTAAGTATGATTATTCGCATATTCTCTTGTAAAGTCCAAGTTTCTATTAGTGGTAAATTTTGTTATAATTTTGAAATAACATGAATTTTAGTTCGATTTATAAATATAGTTCAGGATTATTATTTCTTAAACTTTATTTTTAAAAATTGACTGTTAAATTTTTTTAATAAATTCATTACATAAGTTTCGTCCAATAATAATAATTAGTTAAGTTTCATTTACTTCTCGGCTATAATATCCTCAGCTAAAAAATTTGAAAACTAACCATTTGAATATTTTCTTTCTTTAGTGGATCTGAGACTCAAAACACTTTACATCTTATTAGTAATATTCAATTTCAAAACTTACTCTCAAACTTAACTATAAATAATAATTTTCACACTTAATATAACAATTCAATATATTCATTACAAGTAAACTATAAACATATACAAGAACGGAATGATTGAAATATTATGTGTTATATATAACTATATTAATACATACATATAAATCAAATGGGTGTATCATTTGAAAGAGATAAAATCGTTTGAATGATATTTCTCAGTAAAATAAATTAGTCTTTTTCCTTTCTCACGTATACCTTAATGTTTAAATGATATTTCTTGATAAAATAAATTGATATTTTTCCTTCCTTACTTATACTTCAAACCATCGATCATCCATTATAGTTCCTTATCTTCCTGCACCCTATATATCAGAATAAAAAATTTGTAAGAAAAAAAATCGATTTCAGAGTATTAATTTATTTTTGAAATGGTAAATTTAAAATTCATAAAACGTGTTCCGGAAATATTTAAAAGAACAAATCCTGGGATCATTTTTTAAATAAGTAAAACAGTATTTTCTTTAAAAAAATGAGCTGCAGAAAGAAATTTGTTGGAACAGTCATTAATGAGTACTTTTTTCTCCCATGCCGGTCCACAACTCCAATTGTAAAAGCTTCCACTTTCATCACTCTTTCATCCATAAACTATTTGGCAATTTCTTCATATCAATTCTAGCCTGTATCATATATATTTTTTTTTTAATTTTTAGAATTACTCTTTCCGGATATAAAAATCCGAAATATAAAATATAAATTCCAAATAAAGAAATCTAAAATATAAAATTAAAATTGCATTTTGAATAATACTTCCCAGACTTTAAAATCTTTAAAATGTGTTTTAGATATCCAAATTTATAATATTTTTAGATAATAAATTCTAGAAATAATTTTCATTTATATTTTTTTATTTAAAGTTATTTTCATCATTTTGAAAGGGACAGATTGAGTGCATATTGAAATTAATATGGTGCAGGAAGAAATTGTCAAACTATTTTCATCCCCTATGTTTCAAAATCCAAACAAGAGTTCATAAAAAAAAAAACCTCACTACCATCATACATAATCATTAAAATTATATATATATATATATATATATATATATATATTCATTTCAAATAAATTAATCTACACTTAATAAAAAACTTAATTCCTTACACTTTCAATACCTTTAATTTTAAAAAACACCTTTTCATGAATTTTTAAATAATTTTTTTTAATAAACAATTTAAAAACTAAGTAGATATAATTCTAGAAAATTAATATTAAAAAATATAGTAATAAACAAATTCTTATAATCTTTATTTGAATACGCGATTTTGTCACTATCATTCTTATTAAATATTTTCTGTGAAACACGTAATAATTATATAAAAATTAATTTATACATTTTAATACCATTTTGGTTCGATTTTAAAATAAATGTAAACTAATTATTCCTATGACTTTTTTAATTGAGTAACAAAACTTGTAAAATGTGTATGCATATATTGCTCTTCCTAGGATAACTTCCCCTCTTTATTCAATTGGCAAGCGGTTATAGAATTGGTAAATTTGCCACTATTTTTAAATATGTATCATAATTATTTGAAAATTTCATAGTTATATTTTGATTTCATCAATCTAACACTGTTGTGATTTCAATTAAACGAGCCATGGTTTGATGATTACAAGTCTATTGGTGTTAACTATATTTATAAAAGATAGTAGAAATGAATGGAAAGATTGCATACAATTTAATTAATGTAGTGTAGTATTTTTTTTTATATTAATATATTTAAAGAGTAATTTATAAAATATTATATATATATATATATATTTAAAATGTATTCAAATAAATTTAATATTCTTTACTTTAATATAAAAACAAATATTAAAATGATAATCGGATTATAAAAAAATTATAACTGATTATCTTTGAAATATACATTAAATTTTCACAAATCTTCTCTGTGTGAACAATTTAAAGCATCAAATTCTTCTTGTTTTGTGTGATTTTTTCAGTCTTTGATCTTTTCTCTTAATCTTTTCATAGTTAGAAACAATTTCTTAAAGTTAAATACAATAGTCTTGGGCAACCTAGTTGAAAACCTACCATTTCCCATGTGTGTAGAAAAAACAGATAGAACTACAAATTATTTATCATTTTGCCCTTTTTTTTTGAGTATCCTAACCCTCCATTGTCGTGGAAATAAGTAAAGAAAAAAAAAATCACGCATTGAAGGTTGTAATCTGTTTTTCTTTCCCTTATAATAAAAAATACACATAATCAACTCATCTAATCTTCTCTTGGACCCATTTAATATTGTAAAACTTATATCTTTTTTATGGATTCATCTCACACATGTAATACTTCCACTCAAATAAAACTAGGTCTGGTTTGACTCTATTTCTTTATAGATCCAATGACTTTACTCTATTTATTAATATGAGATTATATTTAAATAAAAACACTACTTTGGAAAACAAGAAGAAGAAAAGTCTTTTAACCTTCGCATATTATTGATCTACTTAAAATATATATATATATATATAATTAACTATATATTTTAACATATTTAATTATGTACATATATATTTTATTATTATTATTTATATTATATCAATATATAGTATTATTTGTTTTAACGTTCGAAGTTTTTTCACGATTTGTTCTTATAAAATGATTAGAGAAAGAATGGATATTTAAATTACACTTAATCTCAACTCCTAAACGATAGAATATTAATGGATGTATTGAAATAATTATAAATATTAATAATATTTCGATAATTATATTATTGATTTTTTATTAATTATTTTTTTTATATTATAAGAAAATTATTCATTATAATAATAGGTAAAATAAAATAATTTAATTTAACATTTTATTAATGTAATTTTTATATTACAAACAGAAATAAAATAACAAATAAAATAAATAATTTAACATTTTATTAATTGTTATGTTTTACATCATAATAAGGTACATAATCAAAATAAAATTTATTAATTTAAATTTTGATATTTTATAATTTAATATATTTTTATTTTGAAATATAGTTTTTTTATTTAGTAAAACTTTATATATAATTTATTTTTTATTTTAAATATTTTAACAAAAATATTTTTATATCAAAATACTTTTACTTGTTTACAATTTTTAAAAAATATATTAACATACAAAAAAATATTTTATTACATCCATCAAATACTCACTTATTCATTTTATTCTCTATCCTCTTTTTATTTATCTAAATAACTCAAATTTTCAATTTTTATTTTATTTTTTTCATTCTAAGCAAAAATATTAAAGATGATGTGAATGTAAATGGTTAATGACTTAAGTAGTAATTTATCTTAAAAAAAAAAAAAAGTAAATTCCAACAGGATTTTTCTAATGGCTAGGCCTAAGCCACGATGCCTTGCCAAGTGTCTCTTCTAAATCAAAACCAGACAAATTTGCAAGGTTGGTAGAGAAAACAAGTGATGTTAATACCTGGTCATGATTTCCCCTGTCATCCATCATAACCAAAGTTCCCAAATGTGTTTGAACCCGAGGCGCCACACTCTCACATAGTTACTCAGACTCTATCTTTCTTTGTAACCCTTCAATGGTCTCCCAACAGCACTGAGTGTTTACCCATGCAGGTACCTCTTGATTTCATTCATTTCATTTTACAATCCATCTTCGCTTCACAAACTACACTGGTTTCATGGATCAATGATGAAATTATAGCCACTTCTATGCTTGGTGCTTTTAGATCACCATTGATTTGTGGGGTTGTTCCTGTGTTCATGTTTGATGTGTTAAAAATTAGTCTCTAGTATACACCTGCAGTAAGTTGTCTCTCAATGGATTTAAAAGGTTGTGGAATTTTTATTTGCGTTGCCTTCTGAACATGTCAATTTATTCTAATTTTACCCCTTAACTCATGGATTTTGCTAGAACTCCGCTGCAGAATTCTTGTGCTGGTGACTGAACTTTTGAATCATTCAACTTCGCATATTGTAGTTTTATTATACTCATATTGGTATCCACATGTCTTGTTTCTAATACAAGTATAACATGAAATATTGTCTCTCTCAATATTCTAACAGCTAAGTTAATCACGTCAAGATGCTGGATAAAGGCACTTGATGTTAAAAATATTGTGGTGTGTCCCTACTGTTCTTATTATTGATGTGAAAAAGTGAACCTGATTCCTTTATATTATTACTCTGAATTACTCAAGTAATATGTTAGTTCACGTGCTAAGAGTTTACTCATCCAAATCATAAGTAGTGTTGCTGTTGAATGTTGATGCATGCAAAATTTATAGCTGATGTTGCAATATTGATATATTTCTAGCTTCAGAAGTTTTGAGTAGGACTTGTGTCGGGTGGCATCTGTAATTTGTAAGGGAGATTTGTTGTTTTCTTGCTACAATGATGTGTTTGTACATACATAAAAAGTTTGTGAAAAGTTGGTCTCTTCCACTTTTGTGTTAAGTTTCATAATTATGAACTATTTGTATTGAACTTTATCTGCAGACCATGCTACCAGCAAAGCAGATCAGTGCACTTTCTAACAGTGCCAGGAGTTTTCTCATTAGTGGTTCCCATTGTAATGCAGCAGATGGCAGTCCATGCTCTGGCACTGAGGATGAAGTTTGTCTGTCTAGAAGACAGCATATTAAAAGTGAAATTTTACCGGCGTAGAGGCCATCCTTCTTAGTGTCCAAAGCTAAGTCTGAAGTGGATGAAACATTGGTTTTAGAAAACTCAGTAAATGGGCCATCTTGCTGCAAGGCTGAGGGTGTTGATCAATCTCAACTGTATTCAACAAATTTTTCCTGCTTCAAGGTCATCAGTTAAATCAGATTTTGTAACATATGCTTCTGGTATTGATGGCGTACATTAATGTTTTGAGCACTCATCCCCTCTCAGTGCTGACCAGTTTTACAGGGTCAGCATTGCAGCTATACATTTTATTTCTGATTTAGCTAATTGTAAGTTTCCTTTATCAAATGGAATGGAAATGCTAAGCTACTCTAAAAATTGTATGATTGATACTACTAGAACCCCAACCAACATCAGGTCTTCAAATGTGAGACAAACTAAAAGGGAAAGCTTTACTAATGTTCCTCCAAGACCATCTGTTTCAACTGATTCATGGTCTAAACGTACTAGTCATCATCACAGTGGAAAGTGTAAAGTTGATAAATCAAATTTAGGTACGAGTTTTAAGCGTCTTCCTTCTTCTGGGACAAAAAAGTTACTTGTATCTCAAAGTAATCATGAACGTGGATTATTTCCATATAGAACAATAACAAAATCAAATCACATTGTGACAAATTTTGGTTCCAAGTTGCGTGCTTCAAGTACCCAGATGGTGGAATCAATCAAGGAAAGTTACAACAAACATCTTAGGGATCTGAAAATGTCACCTGGAGTTGCTCCAATGAATAGGCATTTTATGAACACAGGGCATTGTGGAAGTGGTTTCAGATATTCTAAGGCAGTTAAAGTGGGGTCCTGCAGCTGAAAAGGCTCTGTCTAATCTGAATTTTTCAATGGATGCATACCAAGCTAACCAGATCTTGAAAAAACTCCAAGATCACTCAGTTGCTCTTAGCCTTTTTTAGTGGTTAAAACGGCAACCAGGTTTCAGGCATGATGGACATACTTACACTACCATGGTTGGTATCCTTGGTGGCGCTAGACAGTTTGATAAGATAAGCAAATTGCTAGATCAGATGGTCAAGGATGGATGTTAACCCAATGTTGTAACGTACAATGGCCTAATTCATTGTTATGGCTGTGGAAACTACCTTAAAGAAGCATTGAATGTGTTCAATGAAATGCAAGAGGTGGGATGTAAACCTGATCGTGTAACCTACTGTATGCTCATTGATATCCATGCTAAAGCTGGATTTAATAATGTTGCCATGTCTATGTACAAAAGAATGCTAGAAGCCGGTCTTTCTCCGGACACATTTACTTACAGTGTTATAATCAACTGTCTTAGAAAAGCTGGCAATTTAGCTGCTGCTCACTGGCTATTTTGTGAGATGGTTGATCATGGTTGTGTTCCTAATCTGGTTATGTACAGTATCATGATTACCTTGCAAGCTAAAGCAAGGAATTATGAAATGGCATTGAAACTATATCATGACATGCAGAATGCAGGATTTCAACCTGACAAAGTTACTTATAGCATAGTAATGGAGGCACTTGGCCATTGTGGTTATCTTGAGGAAGCTGAAGCAATTTTTGTTGAGTTGAAACAGAAAAACTGGGTGCCAGATGAACCTGTTTATGGTCTTTTGGTAGACTTGTGGGGAAAGGCTGGTAATGTTGACAAAGCTTCTGAATGGTATCGTGCTATGCTGAATGAAGGTTTACTTCCAAATATACCAACTTGCAATTCCTTTCTCTGTGATAATCTTTGAAATTTTTGCTTACACCTTTAACTTTAGAGTAATCTCCTTTCTAAACACATAGTGTAATGAATACTCTATTTCTCTCATTTGATATTCTCAGAGTATAAATGACTAAATTGTTCTGCATATATTAAGCTATAGCTTTTCTCACAAGCTCTGACTTATTTATCTTTGGTTATTTACCCTCAATTATACTTTTTACAGGACATAATCATTATTGAGTTGTTTTTGATTAATTATTCTGTATAATCAAATTAATTAATTAGTAGACTTGTAGGATAATTGGGATTAGGAATTTTACATGATAAACATTCATTTATAATTATTACAGTATCTAATTCAAAATGATTCTCTATATTATGTTCCTAGATGAATAATTGAAGATAAAAGAAAGAGATCAATTTTCATAATAAAAACTGGTTAAATAATAAGTATTGTAAATAATATATTGGAGGCAACTTATGTTAAGGGCTTTGAAGGTGAAAATACAACATTAAGACCTTTCTCATAATTTAATCTTTTACAAATATTTTTATTTCATTTTTTATGATTTAATTCAGTCTCTCGAAATTAAAATATCTTTAACTATAAATTAAGATTTCTCTTAATAATATTCACATATTGATATATAGAATACAGTATTCAAACTTTTATATTCATTGTATTCCTGAAGACACATCTTTCCTTATAGCACATTTTGTATACATAAATGGCTATGATAATAGAAAAGTCAAGAAAATAAAGGAAGCTCTTATAGCATTGATTCCCTAGGCAAATCATGCACTATTAATTTCAAACCTATAAGTTATTGATTTAATATAACAATTATGTGATAAAGTATTATTAGTTTGAAATATCTTTTGATGATTTTATGGGAGTTGTAATTTATGTATATGAATTGTTGATTTTGTATTCCCAGTATCATTCACATTTCAAAATTTTAAAGTTTGGTTTGGCAAATTTATATTATCAAACAAAATTTAATGCCTTGAAATTACTTTAAAATATCTTGAATCAATAAATCATCATATTACTTTAATGTCAAACTGGACTTAATAAAGAGTCACACAAATGTCACATGGTTTTTTAATGATGGTATCTGATGAAAATTTTATATTAAAACAATAAAAAATATAATTCATGAATTAAAATCAGTAAAATATTATTGAGAAATTAAAAGTTAATTTTGGGGGAAAATGAGATTCTAATTAATAAAGTAACATTAAAAAGACCAACCTCATTTTTTTTACTAATAAATAAAATAAGAGGAAAAAAACGAGGCTCGCAATTGTTATTAAAAACAAGTAAGAGAATAAAAATAGATAACTTTTTTTTTGCATAAACATACAAAGATTTGTATGAATTTTTTTATGCATAATTATGTTATAAATATTAATAAAGTATTTATAATATAATTGATTATTTATAATACCTAGTCAATTATTGTATATTGTTTACATTACATTTTAAAAATATAATAGATTATATTTTTAACATAATTAGTTACTTAGTTTATTTTTTTATTAAAATAAAAAAATGATAAATAAAAAATATATTAACTTTATGCTTATTTTTTATATATTTCATTGAATTCAAACAAAATTATTTTCCAATTATTTTCTTTTTTTTTCTTAGTTTTTTTTATTTTATATTTTATGCTTTACTTGTATTGAGGTGTGAAAATTGAAGAATAAAAAATGAAAAAAACAAAGAATAAAAAATGTAATTATTTTAATTAAGGAAAAATAGTAAAAAAAAGTAAATAAATAAAATATTATTAAGTGATTTGATTGATGTAGGAAAAAGGTTAATAAATTAATATATTTAGAAAATTATTGTGTTCCTATATTAAGAATAGAACATAATTAAATGTTAAAAGAAATATTTAAACATCTACCATTCATTTCAAATTAAAAGTTTGTATCATCATGAATTGAGTACCCAACTAAAATAATATTTCATTATTTGGTACATATTAGTGTTTAATTTTTTAAAAGTATTTTAATGTAAAAGAAATAAATATAAATTGAAATTAAAATAATTTTTGAATTAAACAGAAGAAAAATCATTATAAAATTTAATAAAAAATATTTTACAACAAAAAATTTAAATTATTTCACAAAAATACCAAAATTTAAATTATTTTAGTATATATATATATATTAATAAAATATTGATTATTATTAAAACATATAAATTATACTATCATAATAGTAGTATTCTTGGTTCATATCATAATAGAAGTATTGTTGGTTCATGTAAAAGGAATGCATATCAAAAATATTTTCTGCACATATTGATAATATTGACAAATAAAATAAATTCATTATCAACTTGCATTGTTTGACACTGAGAACAATTCTATAATTGCAGTGATGTCCACCTCACTTTCATTGCAAATTATGAAGATTTCCCTCAAAGGATAACAAACATGTAATTCCACAACTTTTCATACAAATCATTACTTTTTTTTAATAGAAACAAACAAGTTTTTTTCTCAATGTTTTTTCTTCTCCATCAAGAAGCTGATATAAATTATACAAACAACCTTTGAAGCAAATATAATAAGCTGAGATTAGATACTAGAAACATACTAAATGATAAAATATGGCAATTTATACATCTATTTACCTGAATTTCAATTACTATTTCATAATTATACTAAATTGTAAAAACTAAATGTTAATAAAGAAAAATAAGATTAGAATTGATAAGTTTTTTTAAGGAATTGGGTACCAAAAATTCATCAAATTCTAAATTTAAATAGTAAATACGAGTGTTTCAAGAAATTATTTAGTGAGAATGTTTTCAAAAGTTTTTATTTAATAGGTATTTTTAACTCTGTGTTATTTATTTATATGTATATTTTTTTATCTTTATATTTAACTTGGATTTTATTATTTTTTTGACAAATGTAAAATTTAAAATATGTCTATCATAAATTTAAAATCTAATTTATATGTATAAATTATTTAGTTTATAAACTCTATTTATAATATAAAGTTAAATATTTAATTTTTTTCTTTCTTATAAACATTAAAACAGTTAATTTATTAGTTTTAGTTATAAAAAGAACCTTGTGCGTGCTTACACATAGAATAATAATTATTCAACCAGATAAGATAACACTTGGATTTTACATCATTTTCAAGAAAATGACCCAAATT
This sequence comes from Phaseolus lunatus, assembly GCA_013389735.1. NCBI lineage: Eukaryota > Viridiplantae > Streptophyta > Magnoliopsida > Fabales > Fabaceae > Phaseolus > Phaseolus lunatus. Next base: position 31,852,048 of record CM023859.1, read on the forward strand.
TATCATAGAAAATAATACAGCAGATATTATAAAACTTGTGATATATTTTTTGGGGACTATAGTTTCTCATTTTTTCTATTTAATAAATAATTTTGTTAAAATATATGTTTTGAACTCCTATTCCGGGTCAGGTTTAGTTAGAAGATCACGTGATAAATATAATCTGATCCATGATGAAACCAATTATGTCATCTCAAATTTAATGTCAATATTTACAAGTATATATTTAAATACAGTCAGCTTAAATTAAAGTGTTGTAGAAAACAAAAACAATGAATTATATGAAAATTAAAAATCTTTAATTTTTGGGTTTAGAAAATAAAATAAAGAAGGATTATGCAATTAAGAAATAGGAGTGGGTGAGTGTTGATCTGATTGATTTATTAGGTATAAATAATTAATTCAGTTTATTTTTATTTGATAAATTTATGAGTATTTTCCTGCTTTGTGTCTCATGAAACCCCACCCTCTTGTGTGGGTAGGTGCTCTCCCTATTCTTCTCTTCTCTGCTCTTCACTGTCTTCTTCCCTTCTCTTCACTGTCTTCTTTCCTTCTCAGTTTCCCCTAATCCTTCCCATTCAAACTTATCACCACCTTCTAGATTCTTCCGCCGATCCTTCTCCATAACCGTTATCACCGGCCACCACTCACTACCTTCCTCAGCCACTTATCTAGGTCAGGTCACTCTTTATCTCTTTATCTTTTCCTAGTTTCTGTCGCTTCTATATTTATTCGCACAGCCTTGCTAGCCGATTCTTGCACGGGTGTTTATGCACGCGAATCGGATTTGTATGAACTCAATCGATGGGGCACAAAAAGAGAAACTCTGCGCCGCGCTCGAAACCACCCGCGGCGGCTTCTCCGGCGGTGCAATCCGGCGTCGGCGGAGCCGCCAACGGTTCCACCTCGCCGGACGCTGACGCTAGCAATGTTTCCGATCACAAACCACATAACCCTAGCAAGATCGAATTGGCTCCGCCCCAATCCGAGGGTTCCGATTACTCCACAATCAAGCTCGAATGCGAGCGCGCCCTCACCACGCTTCGCCGCGGGAACCACAACAAGGCAATGAAGCTGTTGCGGGAGATTTGCTCCAGAGAGGAGGGTTCGCCTCACTCCGCTTTCGTCCACCGAGTTCACAGCCTCATGTGTTTCAAAACGGCGACGGTTATCACCGACCCGAGCTCGAAACAGCGGCATTTGAAGAACGCGCTCGAGTCGGCGCGCCACGCGGTGGAGCTCATGCCAAATTCCGTTGAGTACGCGCATTTCCGTGCCACGGTGATGTTGGAAGCTGCAAGTGAAGGGAAGGATTACGAGGATGTGGTGCATGAGTGCGAGAGGGGGCTCGCTATCGAGAACCCCAGTGATCCTGCCAAGGAGACGTTGCAGGATGAGAGCGAGCAGAAAGCATTATCTACTGAGGAACGTATTGCGCACGTGCAGAATGAGTTGAGGCAGCTTATTCAGAAGTCGAATATAGCTTCCTTGTCTTCTTGGATGAAGAATTTGAATAACGGGGAGGAGAGGTTTCGGTTGATTCCGATAAGGAGGACCCCAGAGGACCCCATGGAGGTGAGGCTGGTTCAGACTAGAAGGCCTAATGAGATCAAGAAGGTGACCAAGACGCCCGAGGAAAGACGGAAGGAAATTGAAGTGCGAGTGGCTGCTGCCAGGCTGTTGCAACAGAAGTCAGAGGCACCACAATCTCCGAATGAAGGAGATAGGGATGACAGACCATTGGATTCATCTGCAGGATCTGGTCAGAGGATTGGTGATAGGAGAAGACATGGAAATGTGAGGAAGAGTGGTTTTACAGCGGAAAGGATGAAATGGGTGCACTCCTATTGGAATTCGGTTAGCATGGATAGGAAGAAGGACTTTCTGAGGGTTAAAATTTGTGATCTTAAGTCGCACTATGGGTCTTCGAAGGATACTTTGCCGAATGATATCTTGTCAGAGGCTTTGTCTTATGCTGAGGCCAATAAAACTTGGAAATTCTGGCCTTGCTGCAACTGTGAAGAGAAACATTACAACCCGGATTCTCATAGGCATCATGTTGTGCAGGAGCATATGGGGAGTCTGTCGCCACAAATGCAGAGACTTCTGCCCCAAAATGTGGATAGTGAATGGATTGAGATGATTCTTAATTGTTCTTGGAAGCCTCTGGATGTCTTAGCTGCAGTTAGAATGCTTGATAATAAAGCAAGGTTCAATAGTCCATCACTTCCTGAGGATTTATACTTGGATAATCATACTCTGGACTATAATGTTTGTTTTAAAGAAGCAAGCAGCTCTTACAATGAGAAGGAAAGTTCAGGGGACACTCTTCGTAATTGTTTGGAAGAATGCAATAGCCATTGTAAAATTATAGAAAATGATGTAAGAGAAGGTGTTGAAGACCAACTATCTGTGGCTGATCGCATTATTGATTGTTGGCCAGTATCTGATGATCCTGAGCGTGCAAAACTTCTGGGGAAGATTCATGCCATGTTTGAGACTCTTATTAGGCACAAATGTCTTGCTGCTAGTCATCTGAACAAGGTCATACAATTTACTATGGGTGAGATACAGGGTTTCGCTGCTGGTTCTCAACTTCTAAATCATGGCGTGGATCAAACACCAATGTGCATATGCTTTCTAGGACCTTCACAGCTTAAGACAATCTTCCAATTTCTGCAGGAAATATCTCACGCATGTGGGTTGGCCAGAAATGCTGATAAAGGTAGTAGTCCCACAAATGATTTGCTGAATATCTGTCAAGGTCCCGAGATTAAAGACAAGATTGTACTCGACGGAGATGCATCACGACTCCTACTGGATGAGTGTTTACTGCAAACACAAGTCACTGCTGGTACAAATCAGGGGTCTGTCTTGGATGATGTGACCACCCCAAGGTCTCCTGATGGAATTTCATGCTATAACGATGCTTTGCTATCCTGGATATTTTCAAGTTCCCCTATTGGGGATCAAGTGACATCATGGCTGCGGATCAGAGAAGATAAAATAAATAAAGGAAAGGAAATTGTCCAGATGCTTGAGAAGGAGTTTTATCACCTACAGGGCCTATGTGAGAAAAAGGGTGAGCGTTTAAGTTATGAGGAAGCGCTGCAAACTGTAGAGGATCTATGTCTTGAAGAAGGTAAGAAGAGGGAAACTGTTGGGGAATTTGTTCAGCGAAGCTATGAATCTGTCTTGAGAAAGCGAAGAGAAGAGCTCATCGAGAGTGAGAATGATATGATGTATGTCAGCAATAGGTCTGAGTTGGATGCTATATCAAATGTTTTGCAAGAAGCAGAAGCAAGGAATGTCAATCAATTTGGTTATGAGGAAACTTATGCTGGTGTAACTTCTCAATTATGTGACTTAGAATCTGGTGAAGAAGATGAATGGAGAATGAAGGACTACTTGCACCAAATGGATGGCTGTATAGAAAATGCTATTCAGAAACTGAAGGAGCATTTATCTATAGAGGTCAGTTTGTTTGTTTCATATGTCTACAGAGATAACAGCAAAGATATCCTTCCTTGTTCTAACCTTCCTTTCACTATGTAGCTTAGCAAAATTGATGCCCGAATAATTAGAAGTGTCACAGAGATGCAACAATTGGAATTCAAGCTTGGGCCTATTTCTGCTAATGATTATCGAGCAATATTGGTGCCTCTAGTGAAGTCGTACCTAAGGGTTTGTATTCAAACTGCTGAAGCATGTGCTGTTGTTTTACCTTTCCCTTACGTAATTGTACCTTTGTTTTGATATTTTAGGCACTTTTGGAAGATTTGGCCGAGAAGGATGCAAGAGAGAAGTCTGATGCTGCAAGTGAAGCATTTTTGGCTGAACTTGCTCTAGATTCCAAGAAGGCTGTTAAAGGCGGAAGTGAGAGCACAAAACATGTCGAGAAAACAAAAGATAGGAAGAAGAATAAAGATCACAGAAAAGCAAGAGATATGAAGGTGTTTATCATGGATGTTTAATGTGTTTATTATGGGGGTCATTGACTAATTTTCAATGACAACTGACTAAACTTTCTTTAGCTCTTGCAGGCCACGGGTGATCATGTGCAGTTCTCAGTGGGATCTACAATTCCCGAGTCAGTATATGTTTCCTTTTTTCTTGATTTTTTATTGTGTAATCTTCTAAAATCACTGTCAGTCTTCTTAAAATTGTTTTTGATGTGCTTCTGTTACAGTTCCAATCTAGTTGCACCTGAAAGTGACTTCCTAGATCATGAGGTTGGTTCTATGAATGATGATGACTTAGAACAACTTGAAGAGGAATTTAGACGGAAAATTGAGCTAGAAGAGGAGGAAAAAAAGCTTGAAGAAACTTTGGAGTTCCAGCGAAGGATAGAAAATGAAGCCAAACAGAGGCATCTTGCAGAGCAACAAAAAAAGTCATCTGGGTTGTACTTAGAAGTGGAAGAAGATCTTCAAGATTGTCAAACAAAGGCAGATACTGATTCGCTAGATTCATACAAACACGTAAGAGAAACTGTGCAAGTAGGAATCTCTCTCCTTTTAGTTTCTTCTACTGCTTGTAGGGAGATAGAATTTCTGCGTGTAGGGAGACAGAATTATACTACTTTGCAAACAAACAAATGAAAGGAAATAATACTTTTTTAATAAGAATTTGTTATTAAACGAAATATACCTCTGAACATACGCATATTTTTCAGGACCTGTTGGTACTGGATAATGGATCCCGAAGCAATCTGGATGGTGTTCAAACAACCACAACAAATGGTTCCATTTATTTGCATCAGTCAAAAGTTAAACAATGTTGGTGATTTGGATATCCTAAAATGTGAAGTTTATTTTTTTATTTTTTCACTTGAGGTTCTTCACATTTATTTGTTTCATTTTTGCAGCAGATTTGCCTAATGGAGTTGTTCGAGAGAATGGTCTACCTGTGTCTGATCGGCGTGCTGGAAAAAAACATAAACGGAGAAATTCTTCCAGACCACTCGATGGAAAGATTGAATCTTTTTCTTCAGAAAAAGAGAATACGGAGGATACACATACTGATTCTCATTTGAGAGAGAAATCCAAATTTAATAACAGTCAGGACAATAATAATGGTTAGTTTAGCTTTGCCCAAATACACTTTTGGTGTTATGGTGGTGCATAATTTCCAAATTAGGGTCTTATTATCATATTTGATTCCTAACCTAACTATTTTCAAAAGCAGTATTCGACTCAGAAATGAACTGTGTTATTAGTTTGTGGTACTGTATATACTTGGCTTATGTAAATTGTTTAGACAAAATTTGATTGCCAGTGTTAGAACTGTGGTTCAATATCTTGGTTTAGACCTCCTCTTTTACTTTTTACACCATTAAGTATCCTAATCCTTTTACATGTCTGTAAGTCAGTGGTTGGGCGCTTGTTTAGTCTTTGTTTTACCCAGTCCATTCATCTGTCATTTTGTCATAATTCTCTTTCTTTACATGGCTCTCTATTAGAAGACATTCCAACTTTATTAACAGTAATGTTATTCATTTTGTGACTAATACTGTGGATGGGAAATTTTGCGATTTATATTCTCTAGTGACTTTGCTTGTTGATTTATTTTTTTGATGAACTTAGTTATGATGACTTTATCTGCTATGGATAAAATGGTTTGGGGTTAGTTATACTTTTTCAAATAATACATGTTTAGAGATCCTTTTCCCCCATTGCACTTATAATAAAAAAAGTTTCTGGTTGAAATATAATTTGTCACTTTTGCTTTCTTTCCTGTGAGGATTCTGTCAATATGTTAGTTGAAATGTATGTTCATACAAAACTTTATTTCAGTTGGTAAGCCTAGTTGAAGCCATTAGTAATATATTTTAGATTTTAGATAATACTAATAATAAAAGGCATCTTTCAAGTATGAAAATTAATTTTCTATTACTTGGATGTGGCATCAGTGTGGAAAAACAATGGATCAAATGTGATGAGAGAGTTGCCAGTAGAAGATGCAGAGGAGGAAAGATTCCAGGCTGATCTTAAAATTGCTGTGCGCCAAAGCCTGGGTATAACTTTTACATTCTATGCATGCATAGATCAATTATTTTTATGTGTATGTGCCTGCGATTTACAAACTCTAGAAGTATATTACTAGGTATTTACTGAAGATATACAATACCTAAATAAGAGATATTTCCCCTCAACAAGAGAAACCTTCCACCCATGCATAATTTCTACTTGATCTACAAGAGAAAATTGACAAACTATTAGCTGAATCCTGAGAGTGATGCTAATGTTTCCTTCTCTAAAATGTAATTCTGGGTTTATATTTAGGTGTTATGGAACCTGGATGATTATCTAATACTCTAATCTCAAAAATATATTCTTCTTATCAGACACGTTTCAAGCCCGGGGAAGTTTGTCTTCGGCTTCCAGTTTAAGGATGTCCCAGAGGGCTTCTTCAGTGGTAGATAGTGTTGATTGCTTGCCTGTAGAAGACCCAACAGATAATGTGAATGGGGCAACTTTGTTTGGTACTGGGTTGAAGAATGAAGTGGGTGAATATAATTGTTTTCTCAATGTTATTATACAGGTAGGTCTTAGTTTTCCACACAATTATAATATCAGCCGGTGCACTATTTTATTGATGTATTATTTTCCATGGCCTTAAAGCAATTTCTTTCTCTGTTGAGCTCAGTCATTGTGGCATTTAAGACGCTTTCGAGTGGAATTTCTTGGCAGATCAAGAACAGAGCATGGCCATGTGGGCAATCCTTGCGTTGTGTGTGCATTGTATGAAATCTTTACTGCACTGGACATCGCATCTAAGGATTCAAGGAAAGAAGCAGTTGCACCTACATCACTGCGGATTGCTCTAAGTAATCTGTATCCTCACAGTAGTTTCTTCCAGGAGGTAACTACATTAACATAAACAAAGAATGAAGATATTTCTTCTGTGGATGATTTAATTAATATACTCATTGACATTTGACAGGCCCAGATGAATGATGCTTCTGAGGTACTGGCAGTGATATTTGACTGCCTTCATCGATCATTTACTCGTGGTTCAAGTGTTTCTGATGCAGAATCAGCTGAAACTAACTGCATGGGATCCTGGGATTGTGCAAATAGTAGTTGTATAGCACATTCACTTTTTGGAATGAACATTTTTGAACAAATGAACTGCTATCACTGTGGTCTTGAATCCAGACATATGAAATATACTTCCTTCTTTCACAATATAAATGCCAGTGCCCTCCGTGATATGAAGGTATCTTTATGGAGATTTTCTTCTTACACTTGGCAATTCTTGGTGTTCCTTATTTTCTGCTGTGGGAGCATCCACATGCAATTATACCTGTTAAGTACCTTATCTGATCCTTCTTCACTTGTTAGGAAAAGTCTCCTGCAAGTTTCTTCGATAATCTTTTGAATCTTGTGGAGATGAACCATCAGTTGGCTTGCGATCCAGAAGCTGATGGCTGTGGCAAGCTGAACCACATCCATCACTTTCTCTCAACTCCACCCCATGTTTTTATGACAGGTACCTAAGGTTGTTGCTTATGGAATGTTGACATTTTTTATATGCTTTATAGATACTTTCACTTACATGTTTATTATTTACAGTCCTAGGTTGGCAAAATACATGTGAGAGTGCTGATGATATAACAGCAACTCTGGCTGCCCTGAGCACCACAATCAATATCAGTGTCCTTTATGGTGGTTTAAATCTTGAATGCACCCATAACTTGGTGTCAGTGGTATGTACTTTAATGATAACTATGTTAGGAATGTTTATATTTAGTTGGATTCTAAGCCTCTAAGATGAATTTGGCTTTATTATGAACATTTTGCCGTGAAAATTCTTTTAAAAATATTACCTTATCTGAAGGAACTGCTTTGGCGATGAAAGGGTTCATTTGCATACTAAATGAGCTTATCTTATTGTCTAAAAAAATGAAGAAAAAATCTAAATGAAAAACTTCAGATAAATAATATACTTTTGCCACTGACCCCTACTTTTTTATTAGATGGTTTAGCAACATTTTATTTTGAGTGGAAAAAAGTAGTTATAACTTATAACACTTGCCACAATTGACTGTCTTATGTGTGCTAATGTGTTATTTACCTTTTAGGTTTGCTACTATGGTCAGCACTACCATTGCTTTGCTTACAGCCGTGACCATGAACAATGGATTATGTACGATGACAAGACTGTCAAGGTGAGTTGAATCTAATAAGCAGATGAATTTTTTTTGTCATTCTTGGTGTGTAAATTTTTATTTCTTAATAATCAGGTAATTGGTGGATGGGGAGATGTTCTTACAATGTGTGAAAGAGGGCATCTACAACCTCAGGTTCTTTTCTTTGAAGCTGTAAACTAAATTTTTGGTGGAAATGATAACATCATTTGCTGGACTGAAGAGTGTTGAGTTTGGCATCCTGTTGGTTTCTCGTGTGGCCTTGTTTATGCAGATGCATTACATTTCTGCATAACACTGAAGTGGTTTAGGCAAATAAATTTGCAAGTTGCAGTGATGTCAACTAGTTTTGGCATACATACCTCTGATGGGATATGTATAGCATTTTAAAATTTATGATACAATTCAGTTTAGATAGAAACAGGTTCGGGTGGGGGAGAGTGATGACAAATGCATTTAGTGTAACAGGATGACTTAGAAGAACCCAGAGAGTGGTGTTTTGATACCGAACACATTTGGTTCGTTTTGAGAATATCAGATTCATTCCTTGTATCCTACCAATAAGCAGATTTTGGAATTTGCTAGATGAACTACAATTTGTGGAGGTCGGTCAGCTATGTATGAGAAGATCTTAGGATGTTTATGATGGAAATAATTGCCCATTATTATTGGGAACATATAACATATGTAAGAGGGGAGTTTTTTCACGAGTTGTCGAAGAAATTTCCCTCCCACCCCCTCCCTCAAAACAGAAAAAGGGATATGTATAGTTCTTATACAATTAGATTTGTCAAAATGTCAGCCTCTTGTCACTTCAGCTGTAAAAGAAGTGTCCTTTCCTGGTCTACTGGACTACTCTTCTCCCTTTCAAGATACCTTGTGTTGGAACGTGCTGCATGGCAGATTTTGTGCAACAGTAAATTGAGGAGCTTCCACCATCCTTTGGATCCACAACACTGTACTCTATTTTTGTTTACTTCCGCCTGGGTGTGGGATGGGGATCCCCAAGTTGAGTACGATTGAAGCTAATTAACTAATGTTATCAATTTCTAGTTGCAGATGTTAACTGTAGTAAGCCTTGAGTGAGGAAAAAGCTGAGAGGTTTTGGCACAATTTTGTCCCACACTTTTTCGGAATAGCGTCAAGTAAGATGGATTATTATTATATACCCCATTGTTCAATATGCATTAGTGCAAAATACTGTGCGATTTAACATCTAGAATTGTACTCATGTTCCATCTTTCTGTCAGATTTTTTGAACTAAGTGCAAACTTTAAGCTAAATAATAAAGACACTTTTTGGAGATCTTTGGTGTCTTTGACGTTGAACTGACTAAATAACTCGGATTGTTAATCTTTGGTGTTTTTGACGCTGACTAAATAACTCAAGATTGTTAATCTTTATTTCCTGATATAATGCCGTATTAGTGTTGTTAATCTTGGTTAGTTGAGTTTGTTAGAAATAATTGTAAACCATAATAAGCTCTATAAATATAAGGTCATCTGCAAATTATATATTTTATCATTTCAGCAATATAATTCCATACGTTTTTGGATCTTTATTTTATTTATTTGTTAGTTTTCTTTAGTCATATATAAGCTCTTTGAGAAAACTGTGATTTTGTTGCAATATCAGAAGAACAAAATGTGGAGCTAAAGCTTTAGTTGTTGAATATTCCATAGTATTTTCCCTTCACAAGATTCAGTCAATCTTGTATGGTCTCAACATGATAGACATTATTCAGTGACCAATTTTCTAAGTTGCTCAAAGTTTCCTTTGATTTCTTTAGGTTCTTTTGTTTTTCTGTTTTGTTTGTTTTAATGGCAACGTTATTAGTTGTTGTTGGTATAACCATGAGTTTTCAATGTAAACATCCAAAACTATTTTTTATTTCTTCTGAAGTCTTTGTTTGTTTACCACCAAGTATTGTACACCCTGATAAAAAAATCTGGGTAAAAATTGATTGTTATAACTTTTATAACATCATTGATTATATATTCTTAAATAATCAATTATAAATGTATAATTATATAATAAAAATATTCAAAATTAATTTTTAAAATAATAATAATAATATATAAAAACAATAAAATTATAAATTATAATAATATTATTTAAAATAATAATATATAATAATAATAAAATAAATCATAAATCATAAATTATAAATCATAAAATAATAATAAAAATAATTTGAAAAATAGTCAAAATAGATTTATTAAATAACAATATATATTTTATTTTTATTTTATTTTATGAAAATATCTTTTATCGATTGTTATATTTATTGGTAGAATTAGATTGTTTTCATGATATGATTCTTGTTTTTATTTTGTTTGATTATTATAATTTAATTCTTTTTTTTCACAATATTATATTATACTATTTTATGTTTAATATTTATTTTGTGTTAAATCTTTATATCAATTTTTGTTTATTTTATTTAGTTTTCCAAAAAAAATATTTTAATTATTTTTATTTAATTTTGTTAAAAATTCTTTTTCAATAATTTTAGAAGTATCTACAATAATATTAAAAAAGTTTTTTTCAACTGAATCCACGTTCGAATAACGGAAATAATGTGAATAATGGAAATAATATTTTGATCAGAATAATATCTTAATTATATGAGTGAAAATAATGTTTTAATCATATGAGTCAGTTCTATATATACAAAAATAAATAATTTCTTTTATTTTAAATTATTAAAATAAAATTTTAATCTTACATTTTTATTAATTAAAAAAAAATATGAATCACACCACTCAACATCCTGTTGCTCATGCTCATGGTATTTCACTATCAGTATTGGAAATGAATTGAGAAGTGGTGGAACTTGCGCAATTTAATTCTTTCTTCAATTATTTTTACTTTTTTTTTTTATAATCTAACTACCCCACTTTTTCTCCTTTTTTCTTCTTCAAATCCATCATTTTTGTCTTTCTCAAGTTCGTCAATCCAACTAAAGGATTAGTTCTTGAAGGCCACACATTGAGCGACAATTTCTCCTTCTGTTCTTTTTGTTACACATTCTATACTTCTTGATTTGAAAGGCAGGTCATACAATGGGATTCTTTCTTGAAACTTAAATCAAAATACTTAATAGTATGATAATAAATTTATACAAAACTTCTACCTTAAACATACATAATAGAACCGTAAACATTCAAGTAAAATTAAATTTATGAAATTATTTGACCTAAGGACAATATCGTTGTGGTAAAGTCCGTAATATCATAAGAATAATTACCACATGACATAGAGATGAGGTCATAAGTATTTATACTGTTAAATTGATTTTCCTTCGACGGAATGAAAAAAACATATTTAGTAGAATCGTAATCATAAAATATAACTCCTATCAAATTATATCCATTTGTCTCATACACTGTATGGATGATGAGAAAAAAATATATTTTACACTTAAGATGATACTATTGAGAAAGAACAAACCTTTTTAAAATGGAATTGAACACACATCTGGGGCCTTATGTGGAGTGCCGATAAAAAAATATTTATCCTTTACATGTTGTTTTTACTTAGTTTTTATAAGTATAAGGGATTGTGGTGATATACTTTATAGAAATATTAGGTAGTTGTTTGGAGATTTTCAACATTTTCTTGCTTATTTCTTGGAGTCCCACGGCCGCCAACTGTGTCAATATTGTTCTCTTTAAGAATGGAAATATGTTCCTTAACCAAGACATTAACAGAGCTTTCTATGTCTATTTTGATTTAGAGGACTGAATTTTAGACATCTTAGTTTTTAAACAACAACACACTCATCAATTCTATCACACATATTTATTCTATTCTATTCTGTTCATACTTTCATCCCTCTGGCAAGGTGTTATTGGAATGTTTAAAAGTAAGTTTTGCTTGATTAATGACAATGTATTGTTTAGTTATTTTCTACTAATTAATTTAAACAGTGTATGTTTATACTTCCCCCGTTTTCTCAAAAATACTCTTTTTGTTGGCTAAATTTCACCAAGTTTCATTGAAGTTCACTCTCCCACAATTGAAAAAACTAACTTCATTTATCATTGTTTCACAATCTCCGTCTTCATCTTTACAAAATAAATTCATTTTTATCAAAATATTTATCCATGAAGTAAAAATTATCTTTATATTTAGTGAGTAAGATTTTTGTCTTATCCTCATTCTTGTTAGGTAATGAGTATACATCTATCAGTCTTCTTATTATTTTAAATATTAATTAAATATTTTTATAAAAAAATAAAAACATAATAAAGAAAACAAATATATTCTCATATGTAAAAAATAATAAATTAAAATATTAAAAAACAGTAGAAAGAATAAAATTTGTGTTTTAAATTGAGGTTTTTTTTGCACAAAGAAAATCTTTAATCAAGATTGTGATAGGATGAAAAATATAATAGGGAAGTAAAGTTTATAAGTATTGAACAAGTCCAACAATAATAAAAGTTGAGAGAAAATAATAAAAAATTGTGTAGTAAAAGAAAAAAATAATTTTTTCAAATAAAATATGATAGAAAGAAGACAATAATAACCAAAATGTATAAATATATACACATCTTCATATCTAATTTAAAAAATAAAATATTATCCAAGATTTATTTTTGTCATTACTAACATTTTATTAAAAATGTCTTTTATTTTTAAATATATTTAAAGATACAATTAATAAAAACATAAACAAAAATCCCTTTAGCTTTCAATTTTTTAAGTCATCCTCATGTTACAACAGTACAAAAATGAGCTTTTATTAAATAAAAAAAGTATTAATTATTTTTATGTTTTATTCAATAACAAAAGTCACCATTGTAAAATTATTATTTTTTGAAAAACATCATGGCAAATTTTTTTATAAATTCTATTTTTTTTATAATAATTATATATTATTTTAAAAATGAATAGTAATATAGTTATAGAAATGCCTTTCAGATTTTTACTAACTAAATTTAAACCTTGTCGTATTAAGCACACAAGCACTACCTTTCCAATTTCAATGTTTTTTTTTTTTAAATAAAATAAAAATTTACTGTGAAACTGAAATAAAATCTCCCAATATGTGTTGGTTATACATATTATAAATGGTATTCTTATTGCAATGCTTAACATAGAACAAACTAAGTTAAAATTTTAAAGAAAAATAGAAATATAAATACTTCATGTTGTTAAGTCCTTATATGATTTCAACTACTGTTAGAGTGTATTACTAAGTAAAAATAGGGAAAATAAATTCTTAAGTTTTACCTAACTTTTTCATTATTATTTTGCTAGCACCTTTTGGCTTTATTGATATAATTATAAATAGGATGTTATTACTGTCTTTCACAAGTAGAAAGTATATATAAACCACAAAATATTAAAATTAAAAATCATAATGTACGTACTAGTAAAAAAGTAAAATAATTAAAAAAATACAATACAATAAAATAAAATAGATATTTTCTATATGTAGTTTAATTTTAATAAGATATGTTAGAAGATCAAATCAAAATATAACTTGCACCAAATAATACTTCATTTAATTTAATTCATTGTTTATAAAAAAATATATTAATAAAATTTAAAAAAATATTCATCTTTATACCAAACATGACTAAAGCACCAACCCTCAACACTCCTTTCACATTAGCACAATTTTTTTTTCACTAGTTAATGCTTATTTTCTGTACATTGTCAAGGATAGTTAGAGAAATTTTGGGTTTTATTCCCTTCCTTTTTCTATTTATATATTTGATTTGCTTTGAGAAAAAAATAGAGCACGATGGTGTTGTATGAATGAATAACACCCTAAACAATAAAACCTATACCTTTAACAACTCTATAAATTATTATTTTAATTAAATTTATTTTATTTTTTAATTTAAAATATTATTATATTATTATAATTATTGTCAAAGTGGTTTTTTTTTTAGTGTTAAAAGAAACTTTTCCCATGAATGAATTGGTCTTTTGAATTACACGTAAATCATGAACATGTTTAAAATTGAACATATCATGTTTTTACTATACAATATTTGTCTGCCAAACGTACACCTTCTTTAATGGAAAAGTCGTTTCAACAAACAATAGAAAAACAAAAGAGAAACAAATGCAGAACAAATCAATCTTAACAAACAAAAGAGAAACAAATACAGAACAAAACCCTAAACTTATCAATCTGTTCACGACTAACATAAACAACACTAAGAATATCTTTAAACAATATCAGAAACTAAAAATAGTGATTGATAATTCAAAGAAAATGAAAAAAAAAAACAAATAACATTTTAACGAAACTGTAAAAACTAAAATTCACATATCTTATAAATGAGTTGATTTTTTTAAAAAAGATCACAATCACACTTTTTAATTTTACATTCAAAAACATATTTAATTTTCAAACATAAAAGATTTAGGAGTTCAAATTCATAACGTTAACAGCACCCAAAAATTAAAATGCACACAAATACTTTTAACTTTTGATGTCGGCAACATTCTAATATTTCTAAAATACTTCATATTAATTATTTTTTACCGATAAAAGAATATATAAATAAATATGTTATTTCTTTTTGATAAACACTGACCTAACCTAAAAGCAATATGACACTTATTTTAAAATATAAAATAATTTGGGATGAAAGAACTAAAAGAAAGTAAAAATGCATTATTTTTATTAAGTGTTAGAAGGGTGTAAATGGGAAATTTTTCAAATGAAAATGGTTGTTTTCTGTTATAAGTGAGTTGCTTTTTAGTTGAGATGCAAACAATAGAGAATAGAATAAAGATAAGTTAGTTGAAGATTAGATTGTTCAGACGATAAGAACATATTGTGGCACAAATCTATGAAATGTATATACATGAAATAAGATTACTGCTTAAAATCTGAAGCAGCAAAAAAAAAAAAGGTAGAGAAAATGACCAGATGGTACTTAACCCCAAAATTTAGGAGTTCTCACATTCTCCACACACCTATCCCTAACGGCATCACTCACCATGTCCCTACACCTGCTCTTTTACTGGGTCTTTCCATGCCCACCAGATCCGCTTGTTAATAAAGCATGCTACCAATGTGAGAAACACATGCAGCACCCATTCCACTTCAACCTTTCTCTCTCTCCCTCTACCTTTCCATCTCACTAATGTTCTTCTCTTTCTTCATCCATTCATCGCCATCACCACCGTGGAGGGATTCATCGCTTCCTCTTTTCCTCACGAGGGGTTGCAGCATCATCTCTCAACATAGCTGGGGGGGATTCAAGAATGACCCTTAAGGGTGGCACAACCCAAGCCTGTGCGGCATGCAAACACCAGAGGAGAAAGTGCACTTCTGAATGCGTTCTTGCACCCTACTTCCCTGCAGACCAACCCAAGATCTTTCTCAACGTCCACAAGCTTTTCGGAGTCAGCAATATCGTAAAGATATTGAAGATTTTGGAGCCTAACCAGAAGAAAATAGCCATGGACTCTATCATTATTCAAGCAAATTATAGGGATAAGTACCCTGTACATGGCTGTTGGGAAGAGATTTGTAGGCTGCAATACCAAATATGGCTTGCAGAAGAAGAGCTTCATGCTGTTTATCAACAGCTTGAAATATGCAGGCAGCAGCAGCAGCAACAACAACAGCAACTGCATCATCATCACCAAGGCCCTTCCATGCCTGATGATGTTACTTCACAATTAGAATTGGGCATGACACCATGTACTAATAATAATGCACTCCCATTGTTTAATCATCATACTCCACAACCAAACACTTACAACAATAATGTGACTGCATTGTCTGTGTCACAGCAACATTCCTATTCCAACAGTAACAGCATGGATTATAGCTCCCTCTACTTAGATTCCAAGGATAATGCTATTAATCCTTTGTGGGTTCAGTACCCCTGTTCAAATAATGACAATTCTGTAGGAATGCAAACTCCATTGGTTTCTTCACAGCCATTGGCCATCCAACAAAATGTTGTTGAGGATTATGTTGACATGCCTCCCATTTTTGATTCAGTTGATGATAGACAATCATACATTTATTCCAAGGAGCCTTACGAATCAAGGTAGATTGATTAATCATGTTTTACATTTGGTTAATGACAATGATGAAGTTTCAACTTTACACATCAGTAAAGCTAAAATATAATTTTGGTCTTTTATTAGGGTTTTAATATGATTTAAAGTTTACATTTTTTTTTTCACTTTCAATCAGTGTTTATCTTAGAACAAATTAATCCTTCAGTTTCAGTCAGTTTTTAGCATTATAATGTAGATTTTAGCTTATTTGAGAGCCTCTCCAACACTTGTGACCGTGTTAATGAGATAAATAAAAACCAAATAATAAAAACTGATTCAAAACAATGTAACATTTTTGTAATCAGAAGAAAGAAAACAGTAGATAAAAATGCAAGTATACATCTCTAAAATATAGAAATGGAACAAACCATCAATTAGTTAGTTAGCAAAACAAACAGCTATATACCTTAAGTCCGTGCAGAAATTGCATAAAAGGAATGCGTAGTAGGAATTGAATAATTTGGCAGTAAGATGAAATGCTCAAATCTGATACATTATTTGTATATATGTGCCTGCAGTTCAGAAGAATCACTGAAAGATATAAGAAAGTGCACAGATCATGTTTCAGAGAATGAATTGAAGAGTGCTGCAGCCTGCTTTAGCCTTACCAGTGTCAACTAATCAGCAATATTTCACCTCTCCCTCAACAAATGGAAAGATATACTAGGTTTTCCTTTTCTGATTCTTTTATTCTTGGTAAGCTTTTCATAGATTTTTTTATAGTTTACAACATTCTCTATAGATGTAGATATTTTCCATTGCATTGGTTATATGCAAACCCAAATAATACTATCCAAACTAGATATTTCATCAATCTCTGTGCTAAACTATTCTACTGTTCTTAGTTGCTAAACCTTTATAGACTAAAGCTTTCAAGTACAAAGGTATAACATTTAGTAAAGTACTAAAATTTTTGGTCTATACAACTTTTTTTTGTATAGAAAACATTTTAAAGCATAAATTTCACTACACTTTATATATTACTTCATTTATCTATATAATAACTAAATATTTTTATTAATATTAATTAAATGTATTCACTCAACATCAATTAGAATAAAATATTCATAAATCCATGTCAAAATAATAAAATTTAAACAGATAAGCATACTTTATATTCAATTTATATTAAATGTTTTTCCTTCAATATTTTTTGAATTTATATAATTTTTCACACTTCGTGTATATTTAAGGTTGTCCACACAATACACGATATTCATTATACCGATTAATTAATTTTGTGATGTTTAATATAGCTAATTAATTATGATTATACAGTACTCAATCATACTGCTTTTTTAAGTCAATTTTATTTGAAATAATTTTTTAAAATAATAAGGATGACTTTTAATAATTTTTTTAATACACAATCAAACTGAAAATATTACTAAAAGAATTTAAGCATAAATTATTGTCATTAAAAAACATTTATATACACAAAGAAGAGATGTTATAGTGAATATTTGTCTCCTAAAATAAGGTTATAAAAGCCATTTAAAATGTTTGTATTTAATAAAGTTATATTTGTCATGTAAAACTTAATAATTTAAAATCATTGATTGAAATTTTAATTTTAAAAAAAAGTTGATTTGTTTTAATCAAAATTAATATTAATAGAAAGTTAGATACTCACACTAATGTTATTTATTATAAATATAAATTTTATGCACAGATTGAAAAATGGTTTTAAATAAAGGATAATTAATTAATAAAATCTTTCATGAAATTCATAGTATTTTATTTATGAATAAAAAACATTTAATTAATAATTAGTTAAACAAATTATTAAATATTATGAAAATGATATTTCTGTATATTCATTCAACGCATGTCTATTTATATACAATCAGATTACATAGATATGCTCTATATAATCTACAACTCCATATGTTATGTCTATCTATCAGCAATTACATCGAACTATTGTCTTATTCTTACCACATATATTATACATTGATATACTTTCTATATCCATTTATATGGAAAATATAATAATTTCAATACTTCCCCTCAAGTTGGTGAGTAAATATCATGAATTCCCTACTTGTTTTGCAAAGTTACGAACTGATATTTTTCGAGTGGCTTAGTAAATATATATGCTAACTAGCAATATAAAGAGATATGTGATGTGATGGACTTATCATCTCAGCTTGCAACTTTTCTCGTACGATGTGATAGTCTATCTCGATATGCTCGTACACTCATGAATTACAGGATTTGCTGCAATATGGAATGTCGCTTGGTTATCACAATACAAAGGTGTAGGCTTGCTAACTGGAACCTTGAGGTCTCGCAGGATAGAACATAACCATGTTAGCTCCAGAAAAGCATTTGCCATGGGCTGATATTCTGGTTCTGCAGATGACCTTAACACGTTGGTTTGTTTCTTAGACTTCCAGGATACTAATGAATTTCCCAAAAAAAAATATAATAGTCGCTGACTGATCTTCAAGTAATACGACATCCTCCCCAATCTGAATCACAATAGGCTTTCATCTTAAGATTATTATCATAGTGAAGTAATAATATTTACTTGGGTGTCCCCTTGATGTACTTCAGAACCTGTAATGTTGCATCCCAATGTGTTCTGCGAGACTCTTGCATAAACTGGCTTAAAGTTCTAACTGAGTAGACAATATCTGACGTTGGGAGGGTGAGGTAAATGAGTCTTCCAACTAACCTGCGATATTTAGTTGGGTCATGTAATAAATCACCATCAGTCAGAGTGAGTTTTAAATTTTGCTCCATGGGGAACTTCTCCGGTGAGTTTTAAATTTTACTTCATAGGGAACTTCTCCGGTTTTGCCTCAGATAGACCTGTATTGTCCAAAATATCCAAAGTATATTTTCTTTGAGACATAACAATGCCACTTTTAGAACGAGAAAATTCAATTCCCAGAAAAAACATTTTAAGGTGCCAAGATCCTTGATTTGAAAATGTTGGAACAAAAATACCTTGAGATGCTTGATTTCCACATCATCATTTTCTGTTAAAAGTATATCATCGACATAGAGCAAGACAGTTGTGAAGGATGATCCAACATTCTTGGTAAATAAATAATAGTTTGCTTTTGATTGAATATATCTTATCTTTTGAATAACCTTAGAGAAAGTAGCAAACCATTTTGTGACGCTTGTTTTAATCTGTACAAGGACTTATGAAGCTAACAAACCAGATTTTCCTAGGGGTGGCAAAGCGGGCTGGCCCACCCCGCTTAGGCCCGCCCCGTATATATAATGCGGGCTGGTTTTCATGGCCCACGTAACTTCTATAAATGGATTGTTACATAGATAAATCAAGTGATGGACACAATGGAGGAGGAATCGTGGTGGAGGATGGTTGCAGTCGTAGAGATGGTGGTCTTCGCGTCGCAGTTGAGGACGAAATCGCGGTGGTGGACGGAATCACTGTGGTGAAGGAATCGCGGTGTTGGTTTGCGGGGGAGGAGAATATTGGCACATATGTTTATGGATTTCTTATGTTTAGGGTTCATGGTGGTGGAGCTTCTTGTGTTTAGGTTAGGGATTGAAATGTTGAGAAGAGAAAGGTGAAGGCCAGCACAGCACATCAGCAACAAGATTGGGTATTTTTACTTGCGGGCTGACAGGCTAGCCCGTCCCGCCCCATTGTAAACTCGCACGGGCTGCGGGTTATGCGAGGCAGACTTAAGTGGGTTTGCGGGTCAAATAAGGAAACCTGCCTCATGCTTTTTCGTGCGGGCTGCAGGTTGGCCCATGCGGCTCGCCCCGTTTTGCCAACCCTAGATTTTTCCCTTCGGCAAAATCCGAGAGGAAGCTCCATGTAAACAGTTTCATGAAGGTCACTGTGCAAAAGCTGGACTTTAATATGATTCCAATACTATATTAAGAAATGAACTTTAAGCCTAACTGAACTTCATAAAATCAGCTTATAAGGTGAGATTTGTACCCACTTATATACTATGAAATTTCTTAATCTCTAGTCAATGTGGGATCTCCAACACATCCCTCATGCCGAGAGTGGCAACTCGTGCGTGAGACTATATATTTATGAATGGTCCGATAGCGACCCGACCCGATAGCGGGTGACCTAGTAAATCTAACAAATTCTTGTTAGGATAGGTGAAATATCTTAATTTCTAGTCGATGTAGGATCTCCAACGCACTCCCTCACGCTGAGAGTGACAACTCGTGTACGAGACTATACATTTATGTGTAATCCGATAGTGAGTGATCTGATAAACTCAACAAACTCTTGCTATGATAGACTTTAAATGACTCTGATATCATATCAAATATTACGATGAGAAAGATATTTTTACATATTCATTCAACGTATGTCTATGGTTTATATATAATTAGATTGAAGAGATATGCTCCATATAATTTACTATTATACTATTACCTTATTTTTACCACGAATAATATAATGAAATCAGTTAAATGAGTGTTTTTTGTTCAATGGAAGTAAAAATATGATCATCCTAAAAACAATCACATCGTTATGTGCGTGTTTATTCTTATTTAGAATCTAGTTACTATTGCTTACAGAAACAAAATGAACAGCAAATGTCTCCTCCTTGTAGAAAGTTGTTGCTTATGACAGATTTCATGTTTTTCAAACTAAAGATGCAATGATGATTCTTGTGTTTCGCAAAGAGAGATCAATTAAATGTCATGGACAATAACGGATGATTATTTAGGCACAAGCAATGCAGATAACCATTAAATGTTTTACAATCTATTGTTTAAATACACAGAAGTAAGGGAGGAGAAGCAGCTCCCGATGGAGAAGAGTCACAGAACTCTAGTATTGTAGGAACCACAGCTAGGGCATTTGTGGTAGAGCCAATGGAAGGGGGTCTTTCCTTTCTTTTCACAGTCATTACATAATATAACCTGCAGCTTTTGTAGGATCCATCAGAGTATGCCTTTTGAGAAACCATAGAATAAGGGACCATAAATAAGAAAAATAGCTGACAAACCTGAGTTTGACCTGACATCTCATCGGAAATACTCTCTTCAGCCAATAACGCATCTAACATCCTAAAATATACCTGAGTTTTCAACAAACAATATATCTTCATATGGATTATATGAACAGTATGATCAATATATGTTATTATAGGATACGCGATAACATTGAATAAAAACTGACCTGCATGTCTCCGAGTGACTTGCTACATATGGGGCAGATGTAATTAAATCTTGTATATTCCTGGAAGTACCATCACAAATGCTACTAAAGTTGTTTCTGTACTCGGTGGATGTTGGAGAGGGAAAAAAAATACAAGGAAGTACCTGAAAACATGTTGAGTGCATCACGTGACCACATGGGAGGGCTTTTACAGGAGAGCAGGATGTGAAGATATATTCATGACAAATTGGACAGTTGTCCTCTAAATGTTTCTCCCTGCATGTATGCGTCATAAGAGAACGGGACATACACGCATTGCAGTTCATACAGTGAAAGTAGTCTACACCCAAACCCTTTCCAACTCGGCACAGGTTACAGTAAGGACAATGGTAAATTTCCCTGTTGAGCATTTCAAAAGAGGTTTTCATTAGCAATGGCTAAAATAAATGATAAAAGAAGCGGTAACAAAAATATGCAAGTTTAGCATCATAAGGTGACAAAGCATGACCTTCATTCATGCACGTGACCATTTTCATTGAGAACTTGGATTATGGTACAGCTACGGCCCAAAGACCTCGAAAGGTTTATGGATATCATTAATAAGGTTAATATGTTGTTTCTTTTATAACTTCTATGGGTTTAAATTAATGTCTTTTTTATTATGAATTATTTGAATCAAATTATATTTTATTGTATATCTATAAGAGTATATATAGTGAGATATAAGAGTATATATAGTGAGATATCTTTATTCAGTGTATATATTTTATGTATTTGTTTTACCTTTAATAAATATTAATATTTTAAATAGTGTTCTTCTTCTGCTTAGAGAAACAGTTACATCCACAAAACTATCACATTCAGTTTTTATCGCATTTTCTAAACTAAGGCACACTCTATTTTATTTATCTTCAATGGTGGGTTACATCCAAACTTAATGCACACATTAATAAATATTCAATTTCAATCCAGATACAACTAGAATTGTAAACACACTCAGGGGTCAACCTTTGTGTTTCTCGTAATTAATTGTAATGGGAATTTTTTTCCACTTCTGATAAGGATCCAATTTTATCGAGGAAAGAATCACTTTCCAACATTCAAAATATCACAAATTTGAAATATGATATCATGTCAACAGATAGTAAACTAGCAACTACAATAACACCTTCCGGGCGAACTAATAACTATGTATCCAAAATCAACAACTACTGCAAATATAAGAGCATTCTTTCTTTTAGATTAAAAAAAAGAGAAGAGAGTACGGGTAGCATTCTACAAACTTATGGATTAAGTGTGTTCTATTTCATTTAGAGACAGGTTTTTGTGGTGTGGTGTCCTCGAGTGAAAGAAATCACTGCACTCTGTTTTTGGACTAAGATAAAATGAAGGTTGTCATAGAGTGCAACCATCAATATTTGAGCTCTAAGTGGATATTCAACATTTACTATAGATATAATCAGTGTAACCGTTTAAAGTTTGTGCAGTCCTCATTTTACAAGTCTTTTTTTATTTGAGTTAAACTCTAAACTTATATTCTAAAATTATATTAGAATCTATTCTAAATATATTGTTTAGTCTACGTTTTATAAAGTTTAGTAGTTCTCACCTTACAATTCTATTTATTTGAGGTTGAATTATGTCAAAACCCAAATTTTAAAAATAGGCATTCACATATTTGCTAGCTGATAGTATGTTATGTTGTTGACATCAATGAATTATTTATTAGCTCCTTCCTTGGCTCCAATGATCTCTTTAACTAGTGGGATTTATACCATAAAATAAGTGATTAGTGTGCAATCCTGGACACATTATTCTCAAAAACTATTAAATGTTCTATAGTATGTGTATTTTCATAGAACCCGCCAATGGATTAAAAGTAACATAAAAAATGAAAGTTTCCCTTAAGCTGAAGTATAAAAAATGACCATGAAGTTACTTTACCTTTCATCATCGAATAATTTGCAGATTCTGCAGTAATATTTTGCCATCGATAAATTGCAAGAAATTGTTGAGCATGTGGCACTGATTGGTTGAATCATCAAGCACTTCATACACATCATCTTTGTAATAGATTTTCTATGTATATATATTTAGACAATTGGTCAAAGATCAAAATAGAAGTTATCAATTCAAAAAAATAAAGCATTAATTAAACACAGTATTGTTACCTATCAATTGAATGATCTGATTCGTCGTTATGACAGTGTATGCAGGTATGAAGTTGGTTGCAACATGGAGCAAAAAGCTTACAATTCCTCTTGTAGTGTTTACAGCCGTAGATTAGTTTGAGAGGATCCCTGTATGATGGATGCTTTCCAGAAAATTCCAGATTATCATTTTTTACATTGACTTCAGTAGAAGAGATCTGCTGTTTAATAATCCAACGGCTGAAATTATGTGGAAAGTAACGTTAAACTACACAAGACCGAATCTATTGCGTGAAATAAATTACTGAAAGTTGCAATCTGCTTCCCGTATCACATTTCATTGTATTCACTTGTGTAGGAGAATACAGCCTGCTTAGAAATTTGTACGCAAACTTCTGTCGAGTATAAATATCAATATTCTATAATGCTTGTTACAATCTCTCACTTAAAATTCACAGGCATTCAGAATCAACTATCCAAGGCAACATTAGATTCACAAGGACTAGCATAGGTTTACTTCATTCCAAAAATTAATGGTAAGAAAACTCAGGCTAAATTGCATAACCTTGTCATTACTGAATGTTAGAATTAGCTTATTTTACAAGTTGAACAAATCCTGCAAAGTAAAACTCTCCACATTTTGATAATCTTTTCAAAAAATAGCAAAATAAGTGAATCAAAACATGCACCAAAACTATCTAAGTATCATTGATATTATATTGTTTATCGGCACTAAAACTGACAAATAAAACCGACTAGGGATACTAATAAATTGTTACGCCAAAATTGAAGATGAAACTTTAGTTTCAAACCAACTCTCTCTAAAGTTTAAGTTTTACCAACTCTCCCATAAGCTTCAGATGTTAGGTGAAGGCATGTGAATGGATTTTTAACTTACATCTATAAAAGAGAAAAACACAAGAAAATAAAAAATAAAACCAACCTCATCAGTAGGTTCTGTATTATGTACGACCTTTTCTGAGGATCTAAGCAAGAGTCACGAGACACCCTTCTTATCACCGTCTCCAAATCATCTTGGCTCAATTTCAAAAGTCGTTCATAACGCCCAGACTCGTCACAAAGTTTAGACGACTTACCTTCATTGACTACCGGATTTATGATATCTGCTACCTCATTGCAAACATGTTTGTCATCATCGTGAAATTGATTTGTGCGTTTTGAACATTGATTATTATTTTTTTCAGCATTATGAACCTTAAATTTATCATTGTGGTTGTAGTTAGACAGCTCAACATTATCACCAATACGATCCTTCTCCAAAAAAATTATGCTTTTGTTGGCAGATGATGATTCTTGTAATTCATTTAGAATTTCTTCAGATAAATATTTGGATATAATCTCCAGTGGCTCAACAGGCTGAAGAGGGGCATCGTTTGAGCCCTCTGTTACCTTAGCTAAACTGTACCCATCCCACCATTCACCTAACCATTCAGCAAACATTGTATTTTTAGTAGCCATGGACCATAAGAACATTGAAACATGTTGTTCTTCCTGTGTCAAAGATGCCATTAGCCAAGGTATCATATCTTGTAATATTTCTGCCTTTATTCTTCCAAGCATGCATCCCATGATCTTCCCTTGCTCCTGGTTTGTGAAGAATTTTCTAATTATAGGCCAAATTTCTATTTCCTCACGGTCTATATGATTGGAAAGTGATGTATACATTGATTTGCACATTTCTTGCAGCTTCCTGCATAAATGCTGATACCTTAGCAGTCCCATCTCCTTTATATTCGAATCAATTGTAGAAATTGAAAGATGTAATCTAGACATCTTATCAAGGATGTGAGATATTTCATTGAAGTGTTCAACTTCATGGTTGTGATCAAAAGTGTAAGCATGGCTAATGTTTTTTAGTTTTCCTCTAGCCTCCAAGGCTGGAAAAACTATCTCATCCTCTGCATCACTATGGATCTGATGAAGAAAATATATGAGATGGAATCGTTTCTGGAAATCCGTAAGCAACTTATCATTTTTTTCTAGCTCGGCTGAGCCAAGAACTAGGAACTCCAGATCTTTCTTGATAGCTTTGTGAAAGAAAAATATTAGGTCAATTGGTTTCGGATCATCAAGAAAGGAAATAGAAGATCGTTCTGCTGCATGTAATGCTGGATACTGATGTAACTTCCCAACTGTGGCAGGAAAAAATATGTGCAGATTAATTCCGGTAGAGTATGGTATCTCATACTTGTTTACACTACTGGATCCAGATGAGGAGGAACAGGACAAAGAATTTTGGTCAGAGACTTTATGAGACTGCTTCTCAGAATTTATGAAAGAAAATCCATGAGCTTCCTTATTTTGTTCAGGTGAAATAAAGCATCTTCTTTTGAACATGTGTTGCAAGTCTAGTCTGAATTTTTCAATAGAGGCTTTACCTGAATAGCCAATGCGGAACCACTCATGTAATAATGATGAAAAAGCTTTACAGACAGAATTGTTTCCTTTCTTTATGCAATAGAGAATGGACCTGGACTCTTTTTCAGACAATCTAACTGAAAACCAAGTTATAACACATTTTAGTAACCCCAGAGGCATCATATGTAGGCTCAAGCTTAGAAGTCCCTCTTGCATTCCATTTCTGCAGTTCTTTCTAAAGATAGGAAATACCTGACAAAAAAAAAAAAGGAATCCAAATTCGTAAATTTTTTATATGTTAGCATGTAGCATCCCTCTCGTTTAGGATATTCAATTTGTTGCAAGTCTATAAATTGATTTTCTAAAACAAATAGATATTTGTTCTATTCTCTGAGAGTAAGAAAATTTTCATCTATGAGAACATTACATCAATGTTTTTGAATAAGTGATAGGTACAACTACTTGCTATCTTGATAAAAAAAAACGATAACACTA
The DNA here is from genome assembly GCA_013389735.1 of Phaseolus lunatus. NCBI lineage: Eukaryota > Viridiplantae > Streptophyta > Magnoliopsida > Fabales > Fabaceae > Phaseolus > Phaseolus lunatus. The sequence goes on from CM023859.1 coordinate 31,878,389, forward strand.
TTCAGTTTAGAATAGTTTCAAAAGCACAACATTTGGATATTTTATAAAGCTGTTGTGTGTGAGGTTAAACTGAAGGGCCAAGAACCATTTCCATATTACTAAATTCATTCCCTGCCTTCCTTGGTAAAGAAACAAGTAGTGATTTAAATATAATACCTCATTTTCTTGAAAAGCAAATTGTTTGTTGACTCCTGATACAAATGATTCCAGTTTTTGGCAAAGCTTCTCTACGAACTTGCTCAAAGATGTTCCACTTTCTGAGTTACAGAAAAGCAACTGTTGTATATCTTCAATGTTACTTTCACCTAGAAATTTTTCAATAGACTTGGACAACCAGCCATTAGCATATTTACTCAGTACAGGATGAAAGAATTTCTTCTGAGCATTGCTGTAATATGAAAATTACATCAAGTAATTAGACAATTGAGAACTAAAATAATAAGTATTTTAGATAGCAGAGAAGAAAGGGCCTTCAGGAACTTTAGCAAATAACATGAAACAAATTAGTCAGATTCCACTTACGCCAAAAAACAAATTTTCAGAAGCACTACCTGTAGAAGATGAGGACATCGGCAAAGAATTTCACTTGGATAAGTATTGAGTCTAAATTCTGAAAACAGCTGGATTTTCTTAGTAGGTAAAGTTCTTTCAGAATTTCTTTCAAATCTTTCTTGATGGCATTATGCCAAAGATGAAGGACATTAACCTGGTAGACCCCATCTTCTATTTCTTGGCCATTCACTTCCATTAGACTTGAAACTTCTTCGGTTTTCCTATATGATCTTTCTATATGCAGGAAACCATCAACACCTTGAAATTCTCCACTCTGAAAACAGGTCTCAGTAAAGGTTTGTTTGTTGCTTCTAAGCCAAGAAACCAAAACCTTCATAATGGTATCTGAATTAGTATAAAATGGAAGTTTGTTAAAATATATTAATTACTGAACTGTGTGGCCTACCTCTTGCAGTGCTGTTTCCATTGGTGCAATTTCATTTATACACTGGGTAACTTCTGACTGCTTACTTGCAGAAAGGAAGGATACCATCCATGGAAAAAGTTCCTCCAGAAACATTATAGGAACACTACATATGAATAGCCACACAAGTGAGGCCTGTTCTTCAGTACATAATTTCTGCATCAATAGGGGGAAAACCTGCAGTAGTTCACAAATTTGATAATGTGAGTTTCAGAATTCCAGAATGCATGTATACTTGCTCATGCAAATAACATTAGATAATATGGTCATAATTTGAAATATGCCATAAAATGTAATTTATAAGTAGCTTGTTGTCTTGTTTTGCCCCTATCATTCGTTTCCTTATCCTAGAATGAAGTTAATGGTCAAGATAATTGCAATTAACAAACATACGAACAAGAAATTAATTGCTGCAAAACTAAATTTTAACCAAGCATCTAAGATAAAGGTAGCAAGTCATAATTGACACCCACGTGAACACTTTCATTAGTTGGATTAACGTCTTGTACAACATAGGTTTTTTCTTGCACATTCAATAAAGAAAGAATGAGTTTTCATCCTTTTCAAAAATGGGCAAAAATCGGTGTTAACTCGATCACTCAATTAAGAGGTCTTCAGTGATTTACCCATTAGTCTCAGATTAAGGTTGTCTGGGCGAGGTGTTTTATTGAACTCTTAACACTAGGTAAAGATGGACAGGGTTTGACCACTTCATAAATTGTACATGCCTAAAGTCGAAAGTAGGCTTTTTTGCATTTTACCTTAATTTTTAGGTTGTTTTCTTCAAGTGAATCTATTCATAACAAGCTGTGATCTGAGTAAGCTCCAAGTTAAGAGAATGTCATAATACTCATCAAGATTAGTTAGCATATTAATATAGATTTGTTATCTTATACAGCACATGCTATAATATTAATCATTTATAATTACGAAAAATAATTTGCTGCCTAGTCAGTCCTTTATTAGCTTCTCTACTTAAACATTCACTATACAAGTTAATTAGAGGGTACGAGCAATGTATAGTGTTTCTCCTAAATGCTCCTTATTTCTAATAACATACACTACATCACTATAAAATCCACCTATAAAAACCTTAAAAAGAGTAGTCATGATAACTAATAGAGGTAGCTTTCATATTAATGCAGTAAAGGGCTTCAGGACAGTTGATTTTTTTTAACAAGATAAAAATGCTGACCCACACATTCCTTACAAGATAGCGCTAACTACCTAGTATAGTTGCTTTCAACATCATGATCTGTATCCCATAAGAAAAATGGAAGCAAAAAATAAAATATTTCCTCCGATTCTTATTATAAGACATATTTTAGAAGAAATTATTATCCCTTTTACTTTATAATTTCTATACAATTTATATTTTTTTTCTCATTTACTAGTATTAAATATTATAAGTATTTGTGTTTTGTATTAACGAATAGTAAGGAAAAAATTATTAAAAGTCATTAATAACAAAAGTTAATTTGATATATTAAAAATTGAACTAAATATTTTTTTTTCATTGGTAGTGTGTTTATATTAAAAATTTCTTACATTAAGAATGAGAGGAAGTGTAATATAAAATATGTATTATATGCAATAATACAATGTTGATGTCAACAAATTAATGGAATGTGCTTGAACTGCATTTAATGAAGCAAGTATCTTTCACGATAGGTTCAGATTAATGGGATATAAACCAACAAAAGCGAAAAAAATTAATCAAGTGAATGCATTTGTGTCGATCACCTGCTTTAATGAGGAAAGAACATTTCATGTAACTAGAGTATATTTTCATAAATCACAAAAATTGCAAACAGCCACCTGCTTTTCTTCTTTCAGCATATGTTCGTAGATGTAGGTTTGCAAGATACCAATACAGTACACAAGTTCTTGGAACAGCTTCGAAATATTCTCTTTAGGAACCATCAGCTCTTCCAAGGAGTGAAAAACAGATCCAAAAAGGTCTGAGGTGCTTTTATGTTCAAGCGAATATGTACAAACGACATTTTTCACATGAGCATCCAGTGCATGAAAGATAACCTGTCAAAAAAAGTTTGAAAGTGATTTCAGAAGTGCCAACCTTGACCAGATAACAATCACAATACACGTTCCTCGTCAGTTGTCACGGACAGGCATTTCAGCTCCAAACATGCACTTGCAGACATGAAGACAAATATTTGAGAAACTTATCGAGCGAGAAAAGAAGGCAGTTTACTTTCGATGCATCAATGATATTTCTAGTTCTTTCCATACTCTTGTTAGTATTAAGTGATGATTGAATAGGAATAGAATGAGAAAAGGTCAATTTGGTTAATAAAATTGCATCTCACTATCAGACTAATCCCTTAAACTAAGAAAAACACAAATAAGTCCCTGAAATTATTTAGAGTTTCATTCAAATCTTAGAAATTCACTTTCTTTTTTTACTTTAGTTCCTGATCGGGAAGCTTAAGTTATAATAATAGCATATGTTCAGAGATAAAATGAAAAAAAAAAAAATTAGTGAATTTTATATTAAAATAATGTTTTTATTAGTAAGAATTGTATTGACTATTTACTCAACTAGAGGCAAGCCGAGTGTACCATCAAACATTAGTTGATAGGTAGTCAATAACGTAAAAAGTCAAATAAGTTCACTTTATCACAATTGATTTAAGGAATTGTCATTTCTTATTTAATTTTCACACCAATAGAACTAGTAAAAATAATATTATTGTTGCATCCCAATATCATAATTGTGTGCTTAAAAATGACAAATAAAATATTTATGAATATTATTCGAACTTGTTTATAAATTCACTACTAATACTTGAATAAATTGAATATGTATATTTGTTATGAATAATTTTAAAAATTGAATATATAAACAAAGATGAGTATCTAAATATTTATTTCGTTTTTATTTTTATATTTATTTTCATTTTAAATGATTAAAACATTCTTTATTGTTTTTATTTTATTATGAAAGTTTATAATTATAAATTTTTTGTTGTTATTTGATATTAAAGAGAAAAATGTATTTTTTACATTAAATTATTTATATTTAAAAAAATTAGTTATACATATTATTATTTATTATTATTATTATTATTATCTAAGATGAATGAGGTTAAGACACAAATTATATACTTATTCAAAGTTAAAATTAAAAATAATTTATTTATTTATTTTGAAATAACGAGTATAATCAAATCCGTACTATCATCGAGTAAACCATTTATTTGTATATATAAATTAATTTTAAAATAGCGTAAATTCTATTAAACTAATTTAAAATTAGCAAAAATTCTATTAAAAGAGAACCAAAAGTAGGGTTAATTCCCCAGACATTTCTACACATCCAATATCCCCATGAACTCTCGTTATGTCTCTCATGTCTTCTTCCTATAACCTATATAGTGTCTTCTTCCTATAACCTATATAGTACCTACATTTTTCTCTATCGCTTGGGTAGGTATGCATTTTTTTTGGTCTCATGTCTCTATCCTACAGTTCATCACAAAACATAAAATTGACAAAAATAAAATAAATTAAAATTTACCCAGAAGAAGAGTAAGGGATTTGGCAGATAAGAAGCAAGCAGGTTAAGAAAGAAATATTAATGAAGTTTGAAATCAAGGGTCCGTTTATCAAATTCCTTAAATTAACAAGAGAATCTTGGCACACAAACAAATTATAATTATCACTACTCTTTTTTCTGCGTTATTTGCAATTGCAAAGTTGGAAATCATAGTTGAAACAATTAATACCACTCAATACTTTACCATTTTACTTGTTAGTACAAACTAAACTAATTTCACTAGTAATAACACGTATTTTCTCAACAATAGATATTCCTTAGCAACGAAACAGAGCGTAGACTGAAACTGACCTCGTCTTCCGCAGCACAGTGATACTTATGTGCTAGTTTCAGAAACTGGAACCTGCGTTGAAGCTGAAGGATCATTTGCCGGCAACGGCGAGGCTCGTCCTCCAACGACGCCGTTTCCGCCAAGCGACGAAGGTGATCGAGTTCAGAGCGAAAAGCCTTGTGGAAGCAAACAAAGATGAGTATGGGAGCATCGACGATCGGAATTCGCAACAGAATGTCCGCCACGTCTTCCTCATCGTTCTCCTCCTCTTTATCGGACAGGGAAGGATCGCCGTCGTCCATCCACGGCGGAAGTTCCGGCAGCAAGCACCATCAACGGCGAAAGAGAGCAAAGGGAGGTTCTGATGGGAAAGTGGCATGGGATTTATCTCTCCCTGTAAGTAATTTTTTTATGTGAAAAAATTAAAATTTAAAAATTAAAAATTAAAAAAGAGATTGATGCTGACAATGGGAAAGAGACCTCGTAACTAACGGCCAAGAGGGTTTGCGTCTTGCGATATAAGGAGGGAGGTGGCATGAAGAGTGCCGGTTCTCGGTTTAATAATAATTGCCGCGTTACTGCCACGCGCGTTTTAATTAATGTCTTTGGCGCGCTCAGAATTGCTTTGAATAATAATGGACAGAATTGTCTTCTACTTACTTTTTTTTTTATGTTGTGCTTTTGTTTTGGAGCTTCTATTTTTTAAATTTATAACAATGAGGAATATATTAATTTCTAACTCATTCATATTATATCTGTGCTATTTTTAAATTCCTAAACCTAAGATATCAATTGACTTCACTAATTGCTATGATTCAACAATGTCACCGACCCTTAGTTTAAGAGCTTTAATAAATAACACCTTAAAAAATTAACTACTTAATATATTAAAAATTGTAAATATTATTACTGAGTTTGTTAATTTTTATAATTAAAAATTTTAAATTCATAAAAATAGTACCTGTTTCTTAAAACAGGTTTTTACTTAAATAAGTAGTTCAAACTTGTGAAATTAATCTATCTTAAACATGCTATTAATAACGTAATTTGTGTATGGTAGAATTTTAATATATGCAAGCATTTGTTTCATGGTTTATATTCTATAAATGTAATCTACATATATATTATTATCTATAAACTACTACTAGAAATGTCTAAATATGCTTGGTTAATTTTTTAGGATATTTTTTAAACTTTAAATTAACTAAAATAATAAATGGAAGTTATAAATTAACTTCCTTTTATTCCAAACAAAATATAATTTATCCACCTTTGAACATGGGAATAAAAATTATACAAATGTAAAAAAAAAATTAAAATATATATAACTTTCTTGAAACTGAAATATATCCAAAAAATATTTTTTTATAACCTTTTAATAAGTATTTTCACTTTCATATTCTTAAAAATGTATGAAGATTAAATAGACGGCATGAAGAACTCTGTGTCTGATTATTATTGTTTTTTATTTTATTATTTTTATTGAAGTGATTTGTTGGGTGTCTGCCTGAAGATTATATAGGTTTTTGTCTTTTCGGTTAATGGATGGACGTTTTGTTGTATACCTCACCTTAATTGGTGAATCATTCGAGTTAAAGGCATGTTTCATGTATTAATTTTCTTTTACATAATAATGAATAACCATAAAGTCATAAATATTATACTATATATTTTTTATAAATACATTAGTACTACTGTATAACCACTTTTATACTTCTAAATTTCTTAAATAACAAATCATTTTAAAAATACTGTATTAACATTTTTATTTTTAAAACTTAGCAACTGTATACATAAAAATATTTTTTATTTCATTAAAACATGCTTGTAATTATGTATATTAAATTTTTTTATAAATACCAACCCTTTATGTAATTAAACTATTTTTATGAAATTTAACTGCACCTGTTATTTATTTATTGAGTTTAAAAATAAATTGTTTTTAAAATAACACATTTGAGATACTCGATAAAAGTGTATTAATTATTAATTTATCTAAAAAAATAATTAGTTGAATTGAACTTGAATTAGTTTACAGTGTTTCTAAATTTAATTAGCTTGTGTAGTATGAATTACAAATAAGTAAAAATAAAATCCATATAAAAAGATTAAAAAAAAAAACATTAATCATATACGAATAAATAAACTAAATATAATAAAAATAAGATAAATAAAACATAAATTATGTAAATATAAATATATAAATTGTTCAAGTCTTAATAAAATAAGATAAAATTTAAGAAATAAATAATAAAATAAATTAATTAAACATAATGAAAATAAGATAAATATAAATAAATAAGCTATTCAAGTCTTAAGAGAAAAATTCAGTAAATAAGTAACCATAAATAATTATCTAGAAAAAATATCCATAAAAAAAATAACTCAAAATTTGTTATTTGGTTCATTAATTTATGTTTTAAAAATAATTTTGTCATTTTTTTAAAATCATTTAATATAAAAAAAAATTATTCTATTCCAGTTCTAAGTTTTTTTATTTACTTAGTTATTTTTTTTATAACTATTTTGTATTTTTAAATTTGAAATGGTAATGAAAGTTAATAAATTTCAAATGTTAACTGCATATGCAAGACACAAACGGAATATATAAATATTATAAATAATATTAACGTAATTTAGATTGTCTGTAAATTTTTTTAAAAATTTTTAAATAAAAAAAAAAATATTATCAGATGACTTAATTTACAGTTATATGAAATTAGAGTTACTTCAAAATGATGATATGGATCTTAAAAAGAAACGATATACATACACTTTGACTGTAGATAAGCGTGACTCTCCTTTAAATAAGGTTATATAAAAGTAAGAGTTCTTCAAGTATAAAAGAAAATATAAGTATCAGAAGATAATATAGTGATTTCCTTTTAAACCATAAAATATTTGTAAGTTAAACCATCCATTACGTATATATGATGGTTATATGTGATTTCAATACATATATATATAAGAATTAGCAAGAGTTTGTGTATACACAATAATATTTTTTATTTCATTACAACATACTTGTAATTATTTATATTATTTTTTTAAAATACCAACCCTTTATGTTATTAAATTAGTAACTTAAAAATTTATTGTTTCTTATTGTTTTGCTTTTATATATATATATCTATATATATATATATATATATATATATATATATATATTATTCTTCAGATTTGATTGCTGTTATTTTATAAAAGTAAAATTAATTTTGAGATTTTATTATAACTGTCTTTATAGTTAGAAGAAAAGAAAGACTAGTGAGTGGATCCTTGTGTACGTACTGATCAAATTGGTTCTATTTTTGATTTCTAAGACAAGTGATAAATAAAATGTAAAAAAAAATTCCTCAAATAATATCGTATTCATTTCTGATCTTTATTTTGTATCTATTTTATATAATAAAAGAAACATAATAAATTAAAAGAATTATATTCAATGAAATAGATAAAATTGGCCCGATCAAGTTGATATTTCTATCACAGTTATAGTTTTGTAGAACTTTAAAACAAAGCATTTTGACAGGAAAAGTCCATTAACAAATTTTTTCAAATGATAAAAAATATATATGAAAATCATTGTTAACGAGACGAAATATTGTACTGAGTTAAATATTTTATTAATCTAAATATTGAACTAAATTAAATATCGTCCTTACATTCAATGAATTAAATATTTTTGAAAATAAAATTTCATAAAATAAATGAAAAATTGAATAGGCAATAAAATTGCATTATCCAATAAAATTATTATATCTCAAAGATAAAAAAAAAAAAAAAAACTCTTATTGTTCACTAAGTAATTGAATAACATATGCTGTGAAAACAATATCTTAAATGCTAATTGAAGAACTTAATCCCACTTAATGGTTAAAATACAATATCGTATAATAAAATATAAAAAGTAATGATTAGAAAACAATATCATAGAATAAAATATAAAACTAAAATAAAAGTATGATACAATGTCAGTAAGATAAATTTTAATTTTATTATTTGTTTTCTCACGTGACTGGTACAAATAGGAACATGATAAGATGGGAATAATTATAAGGATAAACACACAATCAATCTTAATATAACAACAATAACATTTACAACATTGGTAGAAGTAGTAACACTGAATAATAAAATTAATTATAGTAAGGATTCTAAGTTATAAGAATAATGCCAAAGATGATAACAGTGGTTATAATGATAATAACAAGAGTAACATCATAATAATGATGACAAATATAATAGTGATGTTTAAGACTAATATTGATAACAAGAGTAACCTCATAATAGAAAAAATACTACTATTTTTTTTTAAATGAAAGTAGTTAGTATAAAAATGATTGTATCATTAATGATTAATGATAATAGTTATTATAATATCTACCATAAACTACATACGAGAATATATGTGATTTTTATTTTTATTATGACTATACATATATAAAATTAACTATAAATTTGTATTGTAATATTTTAATTTATAATAAATCTATGTATATTTGAGTCGTTATTATTAGAGAGATAAACTATTTTATTCTACCAAGTTAATTATAGCGATGAAATAAAATGAAAAATATATAAAAATGTTTATATTGCATTACGTAAAATAACTAATTATAATATGATAGGATAATTATCTTATCATATCTATATGATAATTATAGTGATAAAATAAAATAAAAAATGGATAAAAATAAATATCTTATCTACTTAGAATATGATAGGGTAGTTATGTTATCATATCTACAAGTAAACGAGTTCTTAGGACTTAGAGAAAGGAGCGGAAAGGATAAGAGCAGGCGATAGTGTTAGTGGGCCGGGCTTTGTTTGGACCTGGTTTCATTCCTCCTCATTCCAACACAAACACATGTTGTTATTTAATATTCTTATAATTATTACAAACATTAGTGGGTGCGTGAAGAAGGGTCCTGTGTTGTTTGTGTTTTTTCCCAAATTTTGAAATCGTGACCGAAGAGAAAGAACGAAAAGGGGAAAGGGTTTCGATTTCGGAAGAGCGATAATAACATTAAGGAGCTTCTGAAAGAGAGGGTTCAGTCTTCCACAATGAAGACGACGAAGGGTGGCAAGGTCATGAACCCCACCGATGCTTACCGGAAGGAGCTTCGCAAGAAAGAATTGAAGAGGGTATTCTTCACTTCCTCAACCCGCACTCCATTTTTCTCTTTCGCTTTTAATGTCTTTTTGTTGTTCCCCTTTTTCTCTTATCCCTGTCCTAATTGCCGGTTTACCCTTTCACATGCTCCGCTGTTAATTGATTGAAAGTGCAAGTAGTTTTTCTTCGAATTTGATAATGCGAAAGAGATGCAAACAGGCTTTTAAAACTAAGGAGCTGTTGACTTGGCTTAATATGCCGTGATTTCTGTGTTCCTTAAAGTGTGTGTTCTTGTTATGTATTGCTTGTGTTTTCGAAGAATTCAGCTCATGATCGGACTTTGTATCCGTGACACCTTTTTTATTTGTCTTGATCAATAGAATAAGAAGGAAAGAAAGAAGGTGAGGGAGGTGGGGATTTTGAAGAAGGATCCTGATCAGTTGAAGAAGCAGATTGAGAACTTGGAGATGATGAGTAAGTCGTGCTTTTGATTTTCAATGGCAAGCTGTAAAGTGCAATATAGTTTCTTTCACTTATCATCATCATTATTATTATGGCAAAATGATTACTGAGCATTGATAAAGGACTGTTTGATCGTGCTTCTGGTAGTTGTTGTTTGAATGAATCTCTTAGTCTGCGTAAACGTGAGAATCCATTTTCGAGGAGTAGGAACAATTGTTGAAATCCGTTAGAGTCACAAATAAATTGTGATGATGGAAGAGAGCAAGTTAATTAGATTTGTACAGACTGGCAAAACATTCAAATTAAATTTGGTGAACTTTCAAATGCTCACGGTGAATCAAAACATGACATTCAAGTGCTTAGGGATTTTCTTTTGAATTCTGTACGAAGTTTCTTTTATCCTTGAAGGATACCCTTTTTGTCTACATGGAGCATGGACAATGAACTATGTGTCCATGTCCAATGGAAAAGTTATGTCATTTGCAATTATTTATATAAATGTAGATGTTGTGGTATGAAACATAAACAGTTATTCATTTGCTTCTACAAGATAATTGCAAACTCGAAAAGGGAAATAATGTTATTGCATATACATGGACTCATTGGGGCAGTGGTGATTATAGTTGTTTTCTGGGATGTAGTTGTATGATTACAAATTAAGTATGATGTCTTTTAGGATGATTTTACCATTCAAACTCACTGTGCATTGTTGGTTTTGGCAGAGGCTGATGGTGCTTTGGATAAAGCAAGAAAGCACAAGAAGAGACAGCTACAAGACACACTTAATCTTGTCCTAAAGAAGAGGAAGGTAAGAACTTATTATATGTTCTTTCTGTTGGATCACTTTTTTCTATTATTCAATATTATTTTGCAGATTATCAGGTACTTGTGTTCTGTACACAATTATGTATGGGTGTTAGTTTGTTATGGAGTATATAGAAACATATTTAATCAATGAGTGAAAATAATCATTATTTCATAATCCAGATCAGAATTGACAACTTTGCCCTTCTATGATGCAAAATATCTCAGTTCTTTATAGTCTTTACTATCTTTTTCTCTGTCGTGATTAAAATCCATTTGTTTTCGTGCAAAAGTGGTTGCTAATTGTGCCTTTGAAAACCACTTGTAACAAGAGCATTGGCTTATGTACCATTCTTGTCATGGGAAAGTCCCACTAAGAGTAGCCAAGCAGCATCCTCCTGTGTTTATCTCAATCTGTAAATGATAGTTTAGGTTGATATTTTCTTAGACACATGTAAAAGGTTGCGTGGTCATGGCTATATCCTGCAATTTGTTTCTATTTACACACTATTGTGGGTCATTGTTAATCTCTGTCTTCTGAGAGACACTTGTTTTTTCACTATAATTTACGGCTTGAGTGTTACAAACAAGGAAAAATGAAAACTTAGTGCATGTTTAGTTTTGCGTCAGATCAAAGCAAATGTGGTCCATTATCCACATTCTAGCTGAAGCTACTTTTTGAATAGCTTCCATTTTTCACATTGAAAACTCAGATCCAAGACTCCAACATCAAACCAAACATGCGCTTAGTGTAAGTGGAAACTTCATGAACTGAGTTTAATATTGTGTTTGTAGTAGAAACTGTCTGGTTTAGCCAGTGGTAGACTGAAAATTCAATCTTCAAAATTTGAACATGTTTTACGAGTATATGCTTTATTTAGTTAAATGGTTTCTGCCAATTGTTAATTGTGATGATCTAGATCTAATCCCTCTTGTATAGGAATATGAAGAGAAAATGCGGGAGAAGGGTGAGGCCCCAGTTATGTTCAGGTGAAGATTTTTCTTGTCATTTTAAAATATAGATTTATTCTCTATTTGTGTTTGTGGTTTACACATTCTCGGATGACTTTATGGCAGTCATTTAGGGCCTCCTCGAAGGAGAACAACTGCAGAAGAAGAAGAGAGGGTTAAACACCCAAAGCCCGAGGTAGGATTTAAGATTTAAGTTGTTTGTGCGTGCATGCTTTATGTTTTTCTTTTCTCTTCCTTCTGAACTAAACTGGCATAGCTGTCATTGATGGTTGGGTGCCTTGCTGGTTTTTCTACAGGACTCTGTTTATTACCATCCTACGTTAAACCCTACTGGGGCTCCACCACCAGGGAAACCTCCTATGTTTAAATCATCTATAGGTATGCTGAGCTTGTTTTTCATATTTTATGTTGTAAAATCATGGATCTATAAATGATGTTGGTTTGACATCTTCTGCACTCATCAGTCAACTATTGTGCTTGAATGCAGGACCAAGAATTCCTTTGTCTGGTGCTTCATCTAGTGCTGCTGCATCATCCTTGGAAATGGAGACAGAGGATGATGTATTAGCTGTACCTCCACCTCCCCCACCGCCTCCATTGCCTGATGGTAGCAATGCAAGTTCAGCAGATGGCACTGTTTTACCTGCATCTTTACCATTGCCTCCTCCCCCTCCCATGCCTCCAAAGCCTGCTAGTGCTGTGTCCACATCATTACCACCACCCCCTTTGCCGCCTCCACCTCCTGGTCCCCCACCTAAAGATCAAGTTGCAAATCGTCCTATTCCGCCTCCACCTCCTCCCTTACAACAGTCTCAACCACCTCCACCTGGCACCAGTGGAGGTGAAGGGAGAAATCAGTCTGCATTAACAGATGATTCACCTTCCAAGGATCCCAGTCAGGTAGATTTGTCTTGCTAAATAAATGACTTTGTTTTCTCTGTAAAGGCATGACCTGATTGTAAAGGCATTGAAGGACATGAAATTAGAGATATATTGAAAGCATTCACTGGTGCTGTGGTAGTATCTAAAATGATTAAGTATGCAGATAAAGGGATTTTTCAAAATGTAGGATGTGGATGACAGGCAATATTGAATAAAATACTAAAATCATATCTGATATGCTTTACAGGAAAAAAAAAGATATATTTTCAATTTTTTAAAAGTATCAAAGACTGATTTTAAAGGGTGGATAAGGTTCTCTAAATTTTTCAGTCTATTTTATCATGTTTTAGCTTTATTCAGAACCTATTTTCTTTGTTTTGAAACATTGCGAAGCATATTTTGGATTTTGGACACATTAGAGACATTTTGTAATGGTTAAGACCCGAAAAGGCACTGAATTTGTTGTTTTTTCTTGTATGTGTTCTGGTCTTGGGTTCAGTCATGCCTCTGGCTTTTTGGTAATTCAAGCTTTTTTGATGGGTAGGTTTTTGGATATTCATGCTTAATAGATGGGAGGTAGTATACATTTATCATGGTATGATTCTCCAAAACAAAAGCTTCTTGGACAGTAACAATTTCTAAAATGCAGGTGCAGCTCCCTCCACCTCCTCCACCTAATCAGGTGCCACCAAAGATTGGTATGGTTCAGTCTGATGGCGCCTTGCTTTCTACGGAGACTAAAAATTCACTTTCAAACCAGGAAATTCCGAAAATGGTTGCTGGGCATCCCCCTCCAAGGCAACAACCTTCTGTTCCAGGACCCACTTTAATCCCAAGTTTACAGCCTGATGTATTACCCCCAGGAATATCCCGTTTCCCACCACCCCCACCACCACCTGACATGAGGCCTCCTTTACCTGTGGCAGGACTCCCTGGTCAGGCACCACCTCCTGGAATGATGGTTCCCATAATTCCTATGCCACCACCATATGGCCCTCCACCTGGTCCTCCTCCAATGATGAGGCCTCCACTTCCACCTGGTCCTCCTCCAAACTTCCAGGAAGATGATCATATGGCAATTAGGCCGCCTCCCCCTCCTCCGAAACCATCATATGTTAAATCTGCTGCTTCTACTGTTGTTAAAAGGCCATTAGCGCAGCACACTCCAGAACTCACTGCTATGGTAAGTTCAGGGACTTTTTGGCTTTCTTTTGTATTGGCTCTTGAATTTTGTGCTTTTGGATTTTCCTGATCTATATTTTTTTATTTATAGCTTAATTTTATAACAAGTTTTTGAGTAAATTTATTTCTGTCGTGTTTTGATGATAAGCTTTCTTGATTTCTAACAATGTTAATGCCATCGTACTGTAATTAAGTCTGGTGGTATTTTTTTTTTTGCTACTGCATTTAGTGATTTTGATACCTTATCATGTAACCAAACTAAGAACAACTAAATGATTTATATGTGCATTTGCTCATACTCATACGGAACAGCTTTTCTTAATGAGAAGAAATGTGACCTGTGTGTTTGAATTTATGGCTGAGCCTCTGAGGAAGGAATAGGTGCTAAATAAGTTAATTCCTTTTCCATATATAACCAATTAACAACTCTTTTATAAGAATAATATAATAATATCTTGGTTAGTCAATGATGTTTTGACAAGTTTTTAAATAAGTGATTGTGAACTGGTTATATAGTTAATAGTAGTTGCCAATATAACAATATCCCGAACTCTTAATAACTGAACTTAAAAGTTGAATCACTTTGTTATTATTTCAATATCTCGTGTATTCCTCTAATTGCGGCTTTATCTTGTTTTTTACTAGGTTCCTGCATCTGTGCGAGTGAGAAGAGAAACTGCAATGAGTAAAACAAAACCGAAACCGGCAGTGTCAACCTCTAGGACTGTCTCTGGGACATCAGGGCCAACTATTGTAAAATCAGAGTCGGTGAGTTCGTCATCAGCTCCAAAAGCACCGAGCATTGATGACTCATACACGGCTTTCTTGGAGGACATGAAAGCCCTTGGTGCACTTGATGGTTGAGATCACCACAAGTGGCGGTGCGGTTAATGGTGAAGGATGTGTTCGATGGAATTTGCTTATGTTCAAATATTCACTGTGATGACCTCACTCAATTTTTTATTCTTGATGAAAGTTAATCCAGATCTTGTATACTCTTGTGACTTCTAACTTTTCTCCTTTGTTACTCTAGTTTAAATTAGACCGTCTTTTTTAGTTAATAAAATAATGTTCATTATTAACCAATGTTGTGAAGATACTTAAAAAAAAGTTACATTATATATATATATATATTTATAAAAAATAGATTTAAAATTTAGAAAAAAAGAGTTGAAGATTTAGCTAGCAACACAATTTAAAGTAAACTAGTATAAGTTTTTTAAATGTGCAAAAGTGGTTTACAAAATAATACAAATTATATTTCATTGTTATAAAATTTATAGTATAGGAGACTATTGTTTATTAAATGCATTCATATATTGGAAGTATGATGGGCATGGATTCTTTTATGTTGAGTTTGTACTATAATCTAGTTTCGAAGTATAACCTGGGTTTTAACAAATTTTGTTACAGTATCCAATGAGGGCAATTATTGTGTGGCTAATGATGTAACAATTCCAATTAGTTTATTGATGAACAATAATGCAGCTTTTCTGACAATGGTTTTCTCTCTCCTCTTGGTCATTTTAATTATCCGACAACTGTTAATCCCAACTGGTTCCAGTCTATTATCTATCGAATTTAGAACTCACTGAATCAGAATCAGAAACCAGTGCTCGCTGAACACCGTACTATACAGTAACAAATTTTACATTTAACTAACGGTAGTCTGTAGAGCAACAGTACTTAGATATAGTCTGACCTGTCTTTACTTTATTAGAAAATCCCAAGATCTTCCCCACCCACTTTCTCTGGTTAATTTGAGTAAGAGAGGTAATTTGATTTGATTATTAGGAAATGGATAAAAAATATTTTTTTATTATAAATATTGATAAGTCGTGTTAATGTAATAATTTATTTAGATGAGAATGAAATGGTGTGTTTTTAATAAGATTTTGATTAATATTTTAATAAAAATAGGCACGATTGTGGAAGTTTTCAACAACTTTAGCTTGGTAAGAACAATTTGGCAGGGTGCATGTTCCTGAAATTACTATTGTTATAAAACAACATTCAGCAATAACGCCGCATGCAATGTTCAGATCAAGATATTCTTCCACTATTCAGATTCAATTAATTAATAAAAAATTATTCTTTTCATCTCCATGTTAAGAGAAACCCAACAATTTTTAACAATTTTTTTTTTTGTTTTTCTTTTCATTCTTTTAACTGTTTCACTATATTATTTAATAATTTATTTATTCTCTTAATTTAAAATACACACAATCAATAATTATTAATTTCATTAAATAATAAAACTCTTTCACGTAATATATATTTCAAATTACTTTTACAATTCAATTCTATAATGTAATACAAATATGTAATACACCCATGCCATAAATATAAAATATTTAACAATTTTTTCTCATGAATATGCACCACCTGCCTTAATTTCGTAATAATACCACTACTTCTGTTAAAATATTAATCAAAATCTTCTTAACTCTATAGGATTTCATTATCTAATTAAACTCATCTTAAGAACACACAAATTTATTATAAAAAGTTGTTTTTAGCTTGAAACGATTTTAGCATGCAGAACTTATACTTATCTATATTCGTAATTTAACCACTTTCTCTACTAGGTGCTCAGTATTTCTCGTACCCGTCTCTCATATTTTAAGTAGTCATTGGTCAAAATGTCAACTGCTTCAGAGCGTAGATACCACCCACTTCATGCCTCAATTCCTCTTCAACAATTGAAGGCACAGCCACACAGCAAATCAAACAAAACCATTTTTTTATTTCATATTATTAAGAGGGTTGTATTAAAGGAGACAGATTGAAATAGATCAATTCATTAAAAAAATTGGATTTGGAGGGGAAACAAGACGTAAGAGGCAGAAAGTCAAAAAATGAAGCTCTTTTCCTCTAAACACTATCTTCCTCCTTCGTTTGTCAACTCACAAGCCAACCACTAATGCTTGTAATATGTTCTGAGATGTATGTGAACTAAAGTACAGACGCTTTCAACTGGTCTTTGTGCCATGAAGGGTGTTTTTCCCTTCAGCTTCTTGCTTTGTTGCTTCTTCTTGCTGCTTTTGGATTCTTCAACTGCACTTCCTCTATGCCTTCACTTAGGTCTGCATACTTTTTCTTCCTTTGCCATTAATTTTTTGAGCTTTGTTTTCATTATGAATATACATGGTTTTGTTTTGTTTTCTTTATTACTTTTTCTGTAGAGCGACCATTTACCATCAATACCACGATCGGGTTTTGCCCTTACAATGGCAGCACGTGTTGCCATTCCACAGAAGACGAAGGGATACAGAAGCAATTCCAACTGATGAATGCATCTGATCCTGGCTGTGCCTCCATTTTGAAATCTATACTTTGTGCGGTAAGTAAGGTTCTGGTTTACTCAAACAAAACCATATAGTATGTAGAGGGAAAAAAATGAACAAAAGCGTTTTTTTCTTTGTCCCTCTCGTAGGGGCCATAACATCATATTTCGAGGTCTGCATGGTTGACTAACTGCTATCAATGATTTTTACGTCATAAATATCTGGACAAGTGTCCATATCGAGGCTCAAAAGTATGCTCAATTTCACTCAATACTTTCAAAGTTAATTTTTTCTTGTCATACAAAGTGACTAAATTGTCGCGTGAGCTTTTCAGATGTCGTCATCTCTACTAGTAACCAACCACTGTTTCATATTTCAAAATCAACCAACAAGTTCTGCCCTGCATGCTGCAGTTCTGTGTTGTCTAACTTTCTTTTGTTTGTAGAGATGCGACCCTTTTTCTGCGGAGCTATTTACAGTTCAATCCACTCCCAGATCAGTTCCCGTGCTTTGCAATTCGACCATCCCTGGAAATTCTTCTCAGTCAAAAGCAGCAGTGCAGGACTTCTGCTCTGAAGTATGGGACACATGCCAAGCTGTGTCAATTATAAACTCACCATTTTCCCCTTCATTACAGGGCCAAGCAGGAGGAACACCGGGTAATAATGCCAATGCAACCAAACTAACTGAATTATGGCAATCAAAAACAGATTTTTGTAATGCATTTGGTGGAGCCTCCAATAGTGAATCAGTTTGCTTTGAGGGGGAACCTGTTGAACTAAACAACACTCAAACTCCTATGAACACCCCTCATGGTTTGTGCCTTGAGAAAGTTGGGAGTGAACCTTATCTCAATATGGTTGCTCACCCTGATGGCTCTAACCGCGCATTCTTCTCTAGTCAAATGGGTAAGGTTTGGCTGGCAATTATTCCTGATGAGGGATCAGGAGGACAATTGGAACTTGATGTGTCAAGTCCCTTTGTTGATCTAACCGACCAAGTTTATTCTGATACTCAACTTGGAATGATGGGAATGGCATTTCATCCAAACTTTACAAACAATGGTCGATTCTTTGCTTCATTTAACTGTGATAAGGATCAGTGGTCTGGATGTAACGGAGTATGTTCTTGTAATTCAAATGTTGATTGTGATCCATCAAAGATAGGAAATGAGAATGGTGTTCAACCATGTCAGTATCAAGCTGTTATTGCAGAATATACTGCAAATGGTACTGCATCTCCGCCATCATCGGTACACATCTCTATACTCATAAAAGTAGTTTCTATAATAAGTTTAACTCAGGGACCAAGTTGTTTTTCATTTTTCAGTTAAGTGCTAAACCAGTAGAAGTGAGAAGGATATTTACCATGGGCCTCCCTTTTATATCTCAACATGGAGGCCAAATACTCTTTGGACCTAATGATGGATATTTATACTTCATGATGGGAGATGGTGGAGGCTCAGGTGATCCATACAACTTTGCCCAAAACAAGAAATCATTGCTTGGAAAGATTATGAGGCTTGATATAAACAACATTCCAAGTGAGTTATACATCATAAGGCATTTGCCCTGCATTAGAAGCTTGAGGACTTATTGTGAAATATTCTACCATTTAATTAATTAAATAGTGGCCATAAAGTAGAATGGATTCCTTGGGAATCTTGTAGCACGGTGATTTGATAAATAGAAGATGTGAAGTTTATTCTTTTTTCATTTCTCTGTTTCTACACACATTGTAAAGTTATTGAGTGCTAAATATCATTTGTTCCCTCACTCTTGAGAATGACATCTAACAAATGTTCAGGTGCATCAGAAATCAGCAAACTTGGCCTTTGGGGTAGCTACTCCATTCCTAAGGATAATCCGTTCAGTGAAGATAAAGATCTGCAACCTGAAATATGGGCCTTGGGATTAAGAAATCCATGGCGATGCAGTTTTGATTCAGAAAGACCTTCCTACTTTTTTTGTGCAGACGCTGGACAGGTTTGTCAGTGCTAATCCTAAAATAAATCTTTTGGTAGTTAAATTTATACAGCACTGTAATGCAATCTGTAATTTAACTCTTCTAGTGTGAGTACCATGCTGTTAAGTATTAACTAGCCTGCATATATTGAAAGTGGAATATATTACATAATTGATTCGTAGGATCTTTATGAGGAGGTGGATCTCATCACAAAGGGTGGAAACTATGGTTGGCGTGTTTATGAGGGACCCTATCTTTTCACTCCTACGGAGTCACCTGGTGGCAACACCTCCCTCAACTCCATCAATCCAATTCCCCCAATATCTGGATACAACCATTCTGAAGTTAACAAGAATGAAGAATCTGCATCTGTCAGTGGTGGATATGTCTATCGCTCTAGGACTGATCCTTGCATGTATGGAAGGTAAAAACAATCTTTTCTTAATTTTGTAAGGAAAATCTGAAACTCTCTGAGGAATATATCAAATTATAATTTATCAAGACACATATTTTTAGTTCATTGAATATCCATATTTAATGTTTCCTACTAAATAAAAATTATAATCTGTCTATTTTAAACTAGAAACATGTGTATTCATTAGATTACTTAATTATAGAAATTAAAATGATAGTGAGATTAGATACCTTTTATAGAACTTTGAAGAATCCACATTGTTTATCATTAATCAGAGTTTTTTCAGGTACTTGTACTCTGATCTCTATGCTGGTGCAATATGGACAGCCATTGAAGATCCCCAAAACAGTGGAAATTTCAGCACCACCAGAATACCTTTCAGTTGTGCACATGACTCTCCTATCCAATGTGACTCAGTCCCTGGAAGCTCCCTTCCAGCTCTGGGCTACATTTATTCATTCGGTGAAGACAATAACAAAGATGTTTATATTCTTGCAAGCACTGGTGTTTACCGTGTTGCCCGTCCAAGCCGCTGCAATTACACTTGTTCACTGGAAAAGGCAACGACCACTCCTCCTTCTTCCCCTAATCCATCTCATTCAAGCTGTTGTAGTAAATTCTTCTCCGGATATCTGTTTCTGCATCTTTCATCCTTTTTGTTGCTTTACATAGATTTTGTGTAGTGTTGCCTTGTGAATAATTCACATTGCAATAGGAAATTAGTTTTCACACGTTAGTTACACATGTATATCTACATGCATTGCAGCTATTGAATCACTCTGGCATGAAATAATAACGTTCTAGTTTAGGATTCACATATTTTGAATGAAGAGCTGAAGGGCACATTTCTAAAACTTGCTATGATTTGAAACTCAAAATTATGCTAAACATATATTATTTGTGGATGAAATTTCTTGAAGGTTTGAAGTATGCAAGATATAATCTAGAGTCTAAATATGCAGTATATTACTTAGGACTAGTTGATTAAATGTGGCACATAATGTGCTACTCCAGCTGCAGCTTACAAGTTCCTAATTTGGCCAATTCTTCCTACTTTCATCAATATCCAATAATTATGAGCCTGGTGAAGTGCAAACCTTGAAAGGTGTTTTATGCATCTTAGCTGTAACATTTCCCATAGTCCAACAACTCAATAGTGTGTTACTATTGTTGAAAAGACATCATTGAACTGAGGCTGAGTAACTAAGGTGTTTGCAGCAATTGGAGTGTGGCAGCAACCAACAAATGTTGACAATCTGGTCCATACAAGTGTCGGTTTTGGAGTGACCTAATATTTTGGGACGGTTTAGGACAGCTGGATAAGCAATTACTACTTGTAGAGGTGAAATCAGGTTGAGCATTCAAGAATTGACAACTCACTGCAAAAGAATACTGTTCAATCTGACACAGAGTTGCTTTGATCAATTGATGTCCTTAATTAATCAGAGAAAGGGGACAAGACAAGGGAATCAATATTTAATTTCATCTATACACCAATCAAAAGCAATCATCAATCAAAATGCTAAAATAGGGTATCTTTTTTATCTTCAGCATAGGACAATTAATAGTAGAATACACATTTTTTTTATCATTCACTTTCTTCAAGATGATTCTTGCCAAAATACGGAAGAGTTGAGTTAATGATTAGATATTTTGTATTTTATTGTCCAGACTATTTAATTATACCACAAAAATCACGTCATTATAGTATTAAACTTTTTCATCATCTTATGCGTATTTAAAGAATGAACATAATTTTTTTACCTATATTTAGAGTTTAATTGCCATGCTTTATAATTTTACACTATTAACTAATAAAAGTATTCCTTTCAGAAACACTAATAAAAAAATATGTTTAGTACAATTTAAAATCGTTATTGTATTTATGAAAAAAAATATTATTATAAAATAAAATTAATTTAATATATTCCAATTATTTTTTTCTATTAAATTCTGTTTCAAACGCGAAAATGGTTATGCATGTACTAATTTACCCAACGTGGTATCATTGCATTTGCATTGTATGCACGCGAAGCTGAAAACTCCCTTTCACCATGGCATGCTGCAATTCTCAACATCAAATTGCACGCTGTTTCTTGTATTCAGGATTCCACCTAGACACTACAAGATAATGGTGTTCAAAAATACTAAAAAAATTTGAGGAAACTCCAAACATTAATACGAAACACTTTCATTTTTTACTTGTTACTTTTATAATATCGCTTCATAATTCTAATCAATGGTTAGTGAACATTCTAATAATATTATTATAAATAGGTAGGTGAAATTAATAAAATTTTATTGAATTTTAATAAATATTTGAAATAAGTTGAAAAAAAAAATATTTAAATAAACTAATTCACTTAATCTACTAATTCAAGGCGAATTTAGTCGGGACAAATTTTTGACTTACCAAAAAATTAGCTATATTAACTTAATTTGATTTTAGTTTGATATATGATAAGTCAACTCATATGAGTCTAGTTAGCTTATTTTGATACTATATTATTAGATGTCCAATTTATATTATTGAATATGTGTAATTTTTAATATTTTGAAGAAGAGTTTGTGATTATTTTTGTCACTTAAGTATATTTGATTAAGTATATTCAAGTTGTTTAAGTATATTTAAGTGAGGTTGTATTTATTTGTTCTTTCATGACCTTTTCTTTATTATTTTGACTTTTTTCTCTTTTAACAGTTAAAAGATTATTTCTTAACATTGTTATACCGTTGAACACGATATTTACTTGTAATAATGTGATGTGTTTATTATACTTTGGAATCTCTCTTCTTGATGCGTCACTATAACTTCAATTTATGAAACAAGATGCATGTTTTAATCAAAGAGTCGTATTTTTCTGGAAAATCATAAAAATTTACAAGAATATTTTTCTCAATAGATAAAGGGTAACCTATTGCAATGACAAAAATGCCTTCTTACATTAAAAAAATTGAAAAAAACCAATATGAAAAAGTGAACAATTACGCATTTACTTCAAAAGAAAATGTAAAATAGATATTATGTTATCAATCAAACCATTGTAAACTTCTTCTTTTTTTTTTTCATTTTGTACTGTCTCTTCCGTTAATTCAAAGTACCTTATTTTTCACTTTCTTTCTCTTTACCCTCAGGTTTTTTTTTTTTTCACACAGTTCATACAAGTGAAAGCAGAGTTAAAGATGACAGAAGCAAAAGAAGGAAAGCAGTACAAAAGATCATTATGAAAATCAAATCCAAATGCGGAGTTCTAAATCACATTCATGCTAATTAGTAAATCTAAAAAAGTGAAACAATTAAGAACATTGCTGTTCTCTATAATGAAATTTAGTGCAATTATTACAACGAAAAGAGTTACAATAATTACATTGCCATTTTTTTTACCAATTTAAGGAGTTATTTTTTGTAATATATCCAACACTCGATGCATTAATTTCCTATTCTTATCATAAGGGATAGGATTGTTTTGAGCAAGAAGAATTTGTTCAATAAGCAAGCCATGACCCTATCAGAATCTTTGGAAGATCGACCCAGTGAAGTTCCATTACATATAATCCATAGTGGAATATTTGACTTCACCCAATTCATTGAGTAGGTTAGTACGAATCATAGCTTTAATCACTATTTCTTTTTCCACTTTCTCCTTTTCATTCATGGAACTTCTTCCACACCTTTCAACACAATATTGAATGTAAGAAGCTATTAAGCTTATTAAAAAGGTTTAAAACTTTCAATCATGCTTATCTTCATAAATATAAATGTGAAATCTCGTATTAAATAACAGTAGACAAGTGAATCTAGCTTTGTATACGTGCATGATGATGAAGAAATTATGTCCCACATGCACAGGAGAAAACCTAGTATTAATTATGGTTTTGTACCTCTCTCTCCCTCTGCAATTATTGTAACACAAAACATTGATAGTTAGGAAAAACTCCCTCACATTCCTCAAACGCTTTCTTTTTTACATTTAATTAGATGAATTAACTAATAAACTTAACAATATCTATCTGTATATATGCAATCTAATATTTTGTATTACTTTACATCAGCGAAAAGGAAGTTCTACTTGTTTTCATTCTGGATCAAGCTTTAAACTTTTGTTTCATAATGAATTTGCAAAAATGCTACCTACCTTTTTAAGGCAAAGGGGAGAATAAAATCAGCAATGTCGAAATTCTTCAGTTTCAACACTTCTGTTAGACAAGTTAGAGTTTCCCGTTTGTTAACTTAACATGTCAGGTTTAGCTTTTGAGAAGTTGAAAATCATCGTTTGAGCAAATTGTAAGAAACTATAATTTTAGATTTTGAAAAACAAAACCAATCTTGATTAGACTCATGTGTTTGAATCAAAATTTCTCAAATAGCATACTAACAAGTAAGAATTGCTTCAACTCGCACACTTGATCAGGGTTAAATCCATGTTGAAATGTATTAAATAACAGAAATAAATAAGAATTACTTCAGATTATATTCTGGTTACGCTAATCCAAATTCACACTAAACTAAACCAACAGTCTCGTCCAAAAGGGAAGAAAAAAAAGTAGATTTTTTTTCTGAATTTTGAAGACAGAGGAAAGGCAAAAGAAAAAAAATCCAAAGTAAACCCCATCAGCAGTTTAATCCAAAAGGGAAGAGAACAGTAGATTTAATTTTTCTTACATTTGGCCAAAGGTGAAACGAAATCTAACCTCATAGCACCAAATTTGAGGTACTGTCCCTCTCTATCATCACTGCCAGTCACCACTCTTTTTCTCTTTCTTGAGTCTGTGTTTTTCGAATTTTTGCAGTTTCATTCATCGACTTGAGCTTCTCATAGGATACACTCACCTTTGGATTTGAGGGTTTGGATTGGACCCTTTGGTCCTTCCCATCTCCCCTCTCTTTTCTCTTTTCAATTTTCTCTTTTTATTCTTCTCTTGCGCTTTATAGTTTCCACAATCTAATGCTAACTCATCAACCATGATTCTCCAACTCTAATCTCACACTCACTTCCCTAAACCCTAATTTAATATCCCTTCTCATGTCCAACGGATCCCCTCCTCCGCTGACCAGCGAACGGTCCTTGCCGCCGGAACCCAACCCCTCAAACCATGTTTCCCATTCGAAGGAGGAAACCGCCGCGGCTCCTCCACCAACCACCAGGAGTACCCGCCCTTCCCGGGCGTGCACCATGCGAGCCGCCTCTCGACTCCTTTCCTCGCCGGCGGCGGCGAAGAAGGAGGATTCTCCGCCGCCGGCGCCGCAATGCGGCAAGATCGTGACTCCGCTGGTGGAGCCGCCGTCGCCGTCACAGTTGCCACGGTGGAACCTGCGGACGATGTGGGAGTTTGCATCCGTGCTGAATTTCTTGCATGTGAGTTGGGAAGTGTGCAATCTTTGTCTTTGGATTGCTTTTGTTAGTGTTTTCTGTGTGTGAAAAGTTGTGCCTTGTTGCAGCTATTTATGCCTCTTTTGAATATCTCGCTGGAATTTTCTGCGGAAGAGTTGGAGACAGCCCTTCTTACCCCCAACGATACTTTGTTTCATATTCATATGCCTTTGCTAAAGGTTGGTTGGTTTTATTACTGATTTTTGTTTAGTTTTTCTTTTAGTTTGTGTTTTGGTCCTTGGTTCATGTTTATCGCATTTCTCTTTTCTCATGTGGATGTAGGTCTTAATCTTTGCGGATTAAGTTTGTGTACTGCTTCTTCTTGTTGTGTTTAATCTGCACGTGTCTAATAAGATTCGATCATCATGTTTCTTCCTGTTCTGTGCTGAATTTACTTATTTTGAATGTTTATGCTCCAACTTTACACCTTCAATTGCGGGATATAGTTTTGTAACCTGGTCGAGTTGGATGCTTGACTGTAAGAGAGATTTTAGAGTTATTAAGTGGATTTTTGTTATTATAACTTGTTCAGGGAAAGCTTCTATGGTTGAAAGAGTGGATTAGACAATCATTTTGCATTGGTGTTATTTAGTTTTAGTTCAGATATAAGTGTAGCTATGTGTTTTGGGAGTGTTTTTATGTAGGTGGCTTCTGTAATGCTGGATTTGATGGATGGAAGAAGGCTTGTTATTTTAGTTTTCAAATTACATTAATGATTGATTACTTAGCACTGAATTTGACCAATTTAATATTCTGAGATGGATATAATTGCTTTTAACTGATTGCATTCTTGGGGTTGACAGAGGTTTGTAAAGTAGAAAGAAGGTACTTGATTCGGAGATTTTTATTAGATGTATGAAAAGCCCTTTATTCGGTAGCTAAAAGATAAATATGAACTTGCATTGTTCTTTTCATCTGCATTAGTTTAAGTTGGGAACATGTGGGGATTGTGATAAGCAGATCTGAAGGCCCATTTCCCGGCTGAAGCATTGAATGCAACCGTGAAGTTTGTTTATTCCATGCAGTTGTAACTTTTAAGAACGAAAATGACAGTGTTTTCTAAATGAAAAGGTTACAATATCCAAAACAGTCTGAGTAAGTTTTAAAGACCTTGTCTGCATTTATCCATGAGTTGACTCTGACCCCGCTCTTGATGTTCTGGATGCAAATCAATCTCAAAGGTGCTGTTGCAAGGAGTAATATATATGTACCTTGAATACCATACCGAATTAGAAGAATTTTCTAAACTTTGGGTACAAGCGACATCTACATACCTAATTATTATTGGAAGTTTCTGACATGAACAACAGTTTCGTACAAGATTTAAATTGTCTGACTTGTGAGAATAGGTTGATGATTTAGCCATTTATTGTATTGCTGCTTATAAATGTATGTTGAAGGCAGGGTACTCAACCAGTCCTTGATCTAATGAATCATCTACCTATGCTTATATAACTTTTGTTTTTGACTTGTTATAAATAAAATCAACCTTGCTTTAGAATATATTAGTGAGGGAAAGTGAAGGCTGTCAATTGAGTAATCATACAGTTTCAAATCTAATAATAGCTGTTTGAACTTTGAAGTTGTGGTTTAGCAGTAATTCTTCTGCAATTATCTTTCTCAAAGTTTATAGAGAATCAGTACTTTCTTCTTCATGTGCTTGCAGAGCTGCTACTCGTTTGATAATAACATAATATATTAAACGTTTTGATAGGCAATCCCTCCGATTACCCGAATGGCACTCACACGCGATACTTGGATAACCGTATTGTGCAGGAAATTGAGAGATTGGTGGCACTGGGTAATAAGTTACTTTCAATCAGCAAGCTGATATTTTATAATAATGTCTATTTTACTATTTCTGGAGTTAATAGGAGGATGGAATGCAAATGTAGGTTGCTGATGGGGATCTTCCAGTTGTTGCTTCCCATGGGTAAGTGCTCATGCAATTTTTGTAATCCTAGAATCTTAATCTTCAAATACCACAGGCTCAGGTTATGCTATGTGACAGGGCGGAGATTGAAGTGTATAAATCACTTGATCCAGGGATCCGTGTTGTCATCTTAAAAGCAATCTGTGACATTCGTGTTGAGGTATAATCTATCAATATCTTTTTATCTTAATGGATGGTTGTATACATTCATGCTATATAACGAGCTGTAGACAGCATCAATGTACTGTCATGTCATACAATCTGCATAGATGTGGTTATGTTTTCTGTATTTAAGAACCAATGACTTTTGTGTCTGATATTCACCTAGCATCCTAAAAATCAATTGGTGACACTTTACTCAACTTTATTGTTGGTTTGGAACCCTCCATAGATACCCCTTTTCATGACACTAACAACAAGTCTGATACCAATGGATAAGCACTGAAGCATTTGGATAACCCACCTGTAAAAGCTAGCTATTAACATGAAAGAACCGAACACTTAAAACTCGATCAAGCATCCCATACTACTCAATGTAAGACATAGGCATCCTTTAATATCTATGTTCTAGTGAACCTCCTAGATTTTTTTAATGGGTCAGGGTCAGGGGGAACCCTAGATCAAAACCTACTGGGTGCATCCACAATTCCCCAAATGTTGTTACTCTATTATCCCTTTTCGGATTATACAAGTGGTGATGAACAAATTTGGGCGATTATTTTACAGCAAGAAGACATCCGAAGTTATATTGACAACTCAATTAAACATGGTGTTGAGCTAGCTATTAACATGAAAGAACCGAACACTTAAAACTCGATCAAGCATCCCATACTACTCAATGTAAGACATAGGCATCCTTTAATATCTATGTTCTAGTGAACCTCCTAGATTTTTTTAATGGGTCAGGGTCAGGGGGAACCCTAGATCAAAACCTACTGGGTGCATCCACAATTCCCCAAATGTTGTTACTCTATTATCCCTTTTCGGATTATACAAGTGGTGATGAACAAATTTGGGCGATTATTTTACAGCAAGAAGACATCCGAAGTTATATTGACAACTCAATTAAACATGGTGTTCAACTTTCAACTTTCCGTAAAGAGCGTATTGGAGGTGACTCACACGGAATTTCTTATTGGTAATAAACTTTTGTTTTCAGTTGTCATGGCCAAATTTTGAAATCTTATATTAGAAAGTATTGTGCATTATGGTTTTATTCATTTGAAATTTGACTGGTGCAGGTATGAAGACGATCCCATTATTGGACATAGATTGTATCGAGAAATAAGGAAAACTGAAGTGATTCAAATGAAGAAAGGGAAAGCAAGAGGTTCCCAGGTTCTTTCTAGCACATCATACCAGTGGGAAGCAGTTGCTACCAATTTTGATGAATTTCAAGATGTTTCTGTAAGTTACTAAAGCTGGTGGTTGATCTACATTCATTTTAATGAGTTACTTATCATTTAAACATGGAACATAATAGTTTGTCGTGTTGGAAAACACAATAAATCTACTTTATTGCGATCAGAATCTCAAATCTATAGTCTCAGCAAACTTTGTTAACTTAAATTTTTTTAACTTCGTTGGAAATCCAAATTAGGCTTTCTCCCTGAAATTTGATGTTAGGTTCAAAACTTATTTATCAGAATCTAATTATAAATCAAATGAAAACTTGCATGATTAAAATTTCCAAAGGTTTTTGTCTTACAGATTTTTTCTTTCTTTCATTATTTAATTTTGTAATGCAAGAAGAAAATCATTAAAATTCTTTTGCTTATTATATGCATAAGTAAACATAAATGTGATTTCTTAAAATTCTGCATGGATTTTTTTTTTTAATTTGATAAATTGCTAAATAAATGCTTTCTTTTTTCTTTTTTTTTTACTTTTGGTTGGTATTTATTGGATTTAGCAGTTTTGCATTCCAAGGCTGGCAAAATCTTCTTCAATCATGTTGTGGGTGGTTCTCAAAAGTCAGAGACTCTTTCATAGTTTTGTGGTGTAGGTTTCATAATAACCTGGTTCTAAACTAGTTTGAAAGTTATTTGATCTCACAAGCAAACATCCTAAATGTTTGTAGCTAAGCCTTTGGTGAACTATACACACTGCAGTCTAATACATGATGCGATCCAGAGGTCAATGTTAGCGATTATTTCATGAGATCTGATGTTAATTGGGGAAGCATTTGCCTTGTTCAATTTTTTGATGATTTTGCACTTTAGTCAATGTTATTTAGTACATAACTATCCTGCCAGATGATTGGTTTTACCCTTATTTTTCTTTTTTCATTTTCAGTGAGAACAGAAAACAGAATCGTGGCATCTTTTTCTTTACATGAGCCGTATCATGTATGAATTTAATCAATTCTTTCATCTGCTCACGCAGGAGAAGCTTTTCTCAAGTAAAAACAGAACAGAGACTTCTGTGGGGAAAAAGCTGAAGATAGACATGCTTCCTGAAGTCGAGAAAGCTCTTAAGGTACTTTAGGGTCGAGAAATTTGAGAACAACTGGTGTTTATAAAATTATGTCAATTTTTTTAAAATATTGATTTATGGTCCTTGAAGGATCTTAGTTGCATTTTTATTCAACTGATACCAAATTGATTTGGTTGGCACAGAAAAAGGAGAAATTGCTGAAAAAGCAACACAAACAAGCTCTTCTGCTTGATAATTACTTGGTTGTTGATGGGCTTGGTCCAGGGCGTTCTCTCCGTGACAGAAAACCTGTTACCTACACTTTTGGTAAGAGCAAGAAAGTTTAATTATAACTGGAGTCATCATTTTCATGGTATTGGTTGCTGATGCCTACAATTGGTTGATTTGGATTTTGTTTTAACAACTGTAGTTTGTTTATTAGTCCTGGCTCCTTCTGTATGAATGTTAGGATATATTAAATATATCTCATAGACATCTGGATTCTATTGTTGAAAGTTTTAGAGCAACATATATGATCTCTACACCTGGGGAAGTAATATGGGGAGTTGTTTCCAATATTTCCTGGTTGCTTTATTCAATTAGTATTAATAATTTTATTGTATTAGTGAGCTTGGGCTTGTCAAATAATTCTAACTACCTATCAGGATAACTAGGACCTTTGAATATTTTATAACACATGATTGCAACACGTTTTGATGTAATATATTATTATCCTCTCCTCCTTTTCCAACCTAAATAATATATTTTGAAAAAAATGAGTTTCTGTGATTGTGCACTGGGCCCAGGCACCTCCTATTTTTTAAGCATTTAGGCTGGATCCATTGACCCATATCTGTATTATATTTGGGGAATATCTGGTTTTAGTAGTAACCGAGTGCCTGGGATTGTCAATGCTACCATAGGGATACTGCGATGGAAATGTCTGATTCCGGCTCCTTGTTTTTGTATAATCCAATGAGTATCTAATATGTAATGTCATATTGAAATTTTCCTTTTTACCCAGTCAGCCTGTTTCAACATGGTAGACTTCTTTTATAAAAAATCTCACATTCTGTTTCATTCTCAGTTCTTGAGTAACTTTAAGAGGGTAAGCCCTTTCGCAATTGTAAGATAAACCTTGTGATTTGGTGGTCCCCAGTTTTAGGCTTGGAAACAACTCCCTTCATCTCATGAGGGTAAAACTGCAAATGTGACCCTCCCCATTATCGCAATGATTTTAGAATTTTCTTTTTTCAAACCATGGTGCTTCAAGATCCAAAAAAACAACTCACATTGTTTGCATCTTCACCTGTAGATTTTTCATTGTCAGCAAGATGCAATTTCATACATGCAAATTACCCAAAACACTCACTTCTAACCCATTCCTATTGGTTATGTTCAAATTGCTATGCTTGAATTTCCCGATTTTGTTTTTTATTGAACTTGAATCAATTTACCCTCAGAAACCACTGTGCTTGTTTTAAACCTAACCTGAAATTACTGTTATTGCAGATGATTATGACCGGTCAATCAATGAGGCAATTAAAGTAACCAAGTATGTGCTTATATCATTTCCCTCTTTTTTTGGTGTATATATATATATATATATATATATATATGAGGAGGGAGATAGGTCAGTCACACGCATTAACTTGTGCCATTTACTCATGTCATGCATATATATATATATTTATTCCATTCAGGCAGAAACAGCCATCTCCAGAACGTATGCCCAAGAGAGAATCGGTAGCAAAACCTGAAGCTTTGACTAATGGTAAATATGGTCCTCTGCATGCCACACATGATGTGAATTTTGGTATACCATCTTCAGAATCAGCTGACTCTTATGATGACAAGGAAGACCATGAAAATGACAACTTGGATCGAAGGTGTGTATTTTTTGTTTCTTTCAAATATGTTGAGATGTTTCTTCTCAAATATAATTTTCACTAATAATTTCATTTAACATTAGCAATCGTCAAAGACGGAGACCTAATCGGTATTCAGAAAGAGAGTTTGTTGAAGAAGTATCGTACAATGAGGCAGACTTCGATAGTGATGATGATATTGTTGGCGAAGCTGTATATGATGAAGAATATCTGGAGAAACGCAAGCATAAACAGAAGTCTTCTAGTAGTTCTGAAGGAGAAGAAGAATATGAATGGGACGAATACAATGTTGAAGATGATGAAGAAGATGATGATGATGATGATGACGATGATTCCTTGAGCATAAGTGAGGATAGTGACAAACCCCGCAAGGTCAAACAGTTGCCAGGCCGGACTAGGAGACAAACCAAACTCAGATCTGTGGGTGAGATTCAATCAAGCCTAAGACGCAGTAAGAGGGCAACTAGAAATTCTGTAAATTACAGACAGTATGAGGCCTCAGAATCAGAAACTGAGTTTATCAAATCTGAGAAGTCTGATACATCAGCTGATCACTCAGAACCCAGTGAGAATGGTGAATACATGATGGAAAGTGAAGATTCAGGTGGCAGTGATGATGAAGAACAAGAAATGAAAGTAGCTGAGCCTGTTACTTATCCTGCAGTAGAAGAGAATGAACAAAACCAGGCTCCTGAAAAATTAAATAGTCCAGGTCAGGAGGAAGTTGAGAGCACAGGAAAGAGACGCTTCCTTGATTTGAATGAGCTTGCCCCTACCACTGGTTTTGATGATGGTCCAAACACAATAATGAAAGATGAAGGCAATGATTACTGAAGCTTCTCATCCTGCTCGAGAGCAGGAATTGTAGTTTTCTATCAGGGAAGCCAATGTGTATGATAATAGAACTATACATTTTGTTATAAGCCCCAGAAAAAGTTACGATCAGGTTTCTTCTTGAGGCACAGTATAGCAGCTCTTGGTGCATGATTTGCCACCAGAAGCAGCGTGATACGCAGTTATGCAGATTAGGTAGTCACTTTTTTTTAATATTTTTACATTCAAAGGGTCCTCCAAAATGAATGAGAAATTGTTGGGCGTTATTTAGCCTATCCAATCCATGTACAATAACTGTTAACAGGTACTGTAACTTTAAAAAGATGTGGTTTTCAGATTAAGCCCTGTACTTTCTCCTTTTTATTTAATTTATACTTAATTGCATTAGGTTAGAGCATGTAGTTTCGTTTGTAATATCGTGATCCAATACGAAACTGGATTAATGACACTGAATCTGACTGGTGCAGACAAAATGATCGTTTTTGAGAAATTGCATCCTTAAATACTCATAAAGTTTAATTGATTTAACGTTAATTTTTAGTTCCTTCTCCCCCGTTCAATTATCGATCATAACATGCTTGTTTTCCAATCGTGCAACTCCTAACACACAATTGCTTTGTTTAGAAGCATCTAAATAAAAAAGTGCTTTTCCGTTTACATGCAAGCAAACACCAGATTTGTTCATCAGTTCGGAAAGATTAAAGGTATTTTTATTTCTAAAACAATTTTTTTTTTCCTTCTCACGGGGGAGCTTCAAAGTATTCTTATTTCTATTGTTTTTCCTTGTTCGTTTAGTATATTTAAATTTGAAAATTTCATTTTCTAATTGTAATCCAAACACAGTCTTAATATTCCTTTTCCACGTTGTTCGAGCTCTTTCTCTCTGCTATCTGATCTTCAGTCATGGTTTACATCGGAGCGCAATAAAAACAATATGCACTAATAATAGACCATGTGATATAAGGAAAAATAATGAACCAATTTAAATTTTTAGAAGGTTAGGACATCCAAATCAATAAAATGATTTCTAAAATAGATCAACAAAAAAAATTAATGGTAATGACATGTATCAATATCATATAATTTTATTATGATTGCATTAATATTATAGAATTTTATTACTGTTGCTGAATGCAAACGAGTATTAATCTAGTTAGATTTTTGGAATTCAATTATTCATTTTTGTTGTTTTCATGAGAGTTATGTATTAGAGAAGATTATTTTGTTTGTCTTATTGTCTTTATTTGATTTTTTTTTTCGAATGAGTTTGATTTAATCCTTATAATTTTTTTTTATTTTATGATATTTTTTATGTGATGACACATGCTGCCTAACCTGAGTTTTATAAAAGAAACTATTATCATATTTAAATTATTTTTATTTATATTTTTATATGTTCATCAATATCAAACAAGATGAAATGTTATATGTTTAAAACTATAGACAAATGAGAAGAAATAACCTCATTCCCAATTTTCTTAATTAGATTATTTTACTCATTTATTTTGTTTTTATTTAATTTTCGCACAAACTTAAGTTTGTCAATATCTTTTAAATCAAATTATTGTACATATTTTCGTACTTACTAAATGTTATTATTAGGATTTTAAATTATTATTTCTGACTCGATACACTCGTAAAAAAAGAATCATCACTACTTCAGCCCTATGTTGTGGAGGTCTAGCATAAGGTTTATGTTGTTGATGAATCTTGGCCTTCCCACTGGAAGACCCTTCAGGGTGTGATCTGATCACCATGCTATCACCCTTTTCTAGGGTGTCCACCATCTTAGCCTTCCTTACCAAAGCATGAAACCCTCTAATACCATAGGAGCCACAATCTTCTTCAACTCATGCCTCAAACCCTTCTAAAACTTTCTAGACCTCTAAGCCTTAAAGCTAGCTTGGGTATAATATGGCTAAGTACTCAAACCTGGTGTCATAGGCATTCATCGACATCTTTCACTGCTTCACTTTGAGGAATTAAACTTCCTTGAAAAACTTTGCACTATCTGGAAAATATTTTTTCCTGCAACCTCACCCTGAAGCTCTCCTAGTCTATCACTTCAGCTCTAGCTTCAATCATCTACTGAGCTCCCATCATCTATTGAGCTCCTATCCACCAAAACTCTACTTCTCCAGATAGCGAATACACAACAAACACCAACTTCTTATCCTTAGGGCAGGAGGTTGCCCTGAAGATCTTTTCCAACTCCATGATCCATTGATTTGCTTGGTCAAGAGTGGCATTCTCATTGAACTTTGGAGGGTTGTACCTCATGAACTCAGTTAGCCTCATCTGCTCCCGAGGTTGATTGGCATAGGGAGTTGTTGTAGCAGATCTAGTCGTCTCCCACTCATTCGAAGGGTCAATTATATACAAGAGTATCAACATAATTCAAGAATTTGAAATAGGTACAGTAAAGGTAATTAACTAATTATATTATATGTATCATTAAGTGTGATGGTTATCTCACGAGTAGGTAGATGTAAATAAATCGTATCAGCATGCCATCTCTCAACAAAGACAAACAATAATGTTTTGTTAGTAGTCTCCTATCTAACCTTAATATCAAGACCACAATTTCTATACATTCGCACGGGATCCTAACTTGTTTGTTTTCCTTCCCTAAGACACTAAGATTAGCTCACCACGATCCACGATTGTTATTGACTATTAAAGTATTTAAAATGCATAATACAAATAAACCGATGTACATCATCATAAGTTCACAACACTCCACCCAATAATTGACAAGTAACATGTCCTTTATAATATGGGATTAATAAGATATTCATAGGCCTTCTCACATAAGAATAATCCTCACCAATTGAGACTCCTCGACTTTAAGATTCTCCTATTTGTGGTCTTTCTCATGAATGAAATTAGGTTCCACATTCTTCTTATAAACTACCTTTTTTTAATTTTAATCATGGTTATCTACAAATACGCAAAACAAAAGTGTGAATATCATTAGCTAAAAAGTCATAGTATAAACTAAAAAACATGTTTGCAGAAGTTGTACTTGCCACAAATCCACAATTTCACAAAATTTGAGTATTCTAATACTAATGATATTTCACTGAAATCCAAGTATTACGCAGATCAAAGATACAAAAAAAAAAAAAAATAGACATATAACAATTGATTTTGAATGGT
This sequence comes from Phaseolus lunatus, assembly GCA_013389735.1. Lineage (NCBI taxonomy): Eukaryota > Viridiplantae > Streptophyta > Magnoliopsida > Fabales > Fabaceae > Phaseolus > Phaseolus lunatus. The sequence goes on from CM023859.1 coordinate 31,913,897, forward strand.
TATTAGATAAGATCTCATACTCATACCACATGGGTAACTATATCAGCAAGCTTTTCAACAGTTTGCAGGAAGTAAGTGCACGGATTGTCCACTGTTGTAAAAAATACTTGTCCACTGATGTACAAAGCGTTTATAATGAAATAAAGGAATGCAGCAAATTGGAAATTATGAATGAATTCAACTGCGTAAGTTTAAAATGAGGAATTATTCCTAGTAAAAAGAAGCACAATCTCGTATACCTCTCCCAATCTTCTAGACCAAAGATTTTCTTTGATGCTTTCTTTCAATCTGAAAAGTTGTGAGACTGTCTCCTACAATTATAAAGAAAATGACCGATCTAAGAACATTGATTTGCAGATAATTTGCAAAAACAAGAAGCACAATCTCATATACCTCTTGCAATCTTCTAGACCAAAGAGATTTTCTTGGATGCTTTCTTTCAATTTGAAAAGTAGTGAGACTGTCCCCTACAATTATAAAGAAAATGACCAGTCAAAATAAATAAATACTTACTTCAGAAAATTGATTTGCAGATAATTTGCAAAAATAGACAAAGTAAAATCTCGTATACCTCTTCCTATCTTCTAGACCAGAGATTTTCTTTGATGCTTTATTTCAATCTGAAAAGTTGTGAGACTATCCCTACGATTTTAAAGAAAATGATCGATCATAAATAGATAAATACTGCAGAAGATTGATTTGAAGATTATTTGCAAAAACAAAAGAAGCACAATCACGTATACCTAGACCAAAGAGATTTCCTTTGATGCTTTCTTTCAATCTGAAAAGTTGTGAGATTTTCCCCCTGCAATTATAAAGAAAACAACCGCTCAAAAATAGATTAATACTGCAGAAGATTGATTTGCAGATAATTTGTAAAAAATGATATTAATACTAAACTAACTGACAATAAAGAAAGGAATCTATTTTACTTGTCTGAATAAGTTAAAACTAACTTAAAAAAGTTAAATGAGAGAACTCTTAATTACTATGAAGTTTGTCTAAATAAGAATTTGAGTGTAATAGTTGCTGAACACAAACATTATGAACCGAGACAAAAGTCTTGAAATCATGATATTATTTTTACTATTTTAGCACTTGATCAAAACTAATTTCATCAACAGAAAAGAAAGTCAAACCTTTTAGGGAAAACTTATTGGAGTAAGCTAAAAGGAGATTTTTTTGAAAAAATTTATCTAATAAGCTTATTGAAATAAAAGAGATTATACAAGTCATAAGCTCAAACAAACTTCCAATAAGCTTTTCAAAATACTTCCTTAGTTAGAATTAAAATCTTCAATTTCTTCATTTCTCATGAACTCAGATTGTTAATCTTTTTAAATGCAGATAAAAGCATAGACCACATGTTTATAATAAAGTGAATCTTTAGACGTGAATAACTCCAACACCACTGATGCCAACATAATTTACCCCATCACTCATAGAGAATTTTGTCTTCCTTGATACCTTAAGCAATGGCTATATTAAGAAATTTCTATTATTTATGAGATACAAAGTCAGAAAGAACTCATAACATACTCATAAAGGTCCCTCCAAAATGTTCAGAGAAAAAATGAAGCACTTCCTTTATTATATTAGAACTCTATTTTAAAAAAATTATTTGTGAGATCCCCTTCTAAATGATTTCAAGAGAGGCCTAAGCAATCACGTGTAAGGATCTAGAAAATTAATTTAGAGTAGAGGTGGTATATTTTAAATGTTTTCTGAATACTTTATTATCTGAAATGAAAAGAACATATAATAGAAAATTCATAGTAGTCAGACCTCGGACGTTGCCCAAGAGGTCTGAGGTCAGTATGGTAGAGGTCGGTCGGTGGACCATAGTGAGTTCCAGAAATCACATGTATCAAGGTGTGATTTGAACCTTAGATGCACCATGCATGCGGGATAACTGCGAAACTCTATGCTTTGGCATAAGAGATTTACCCTTAGTGTTACATGCATTGGCAAGTGAGAGGTTTGTACCAAACTGTCCTCGGGCAGGAGAAACTACCGACGTCACCAAGCCATGTGGGGGTGATACCACAGACGTGGAGTAGTGAGTCGATGAACCCTCAGCAGGGTGTGACGATGTGACATCGGTGACCAGAGTGAGGCGATGTGTCCTCGTCACACACAAGGGCGATGAGAGATCGCCAGGATGAGAGACACATCGGTCATCGACCATGATGAGAGATCGCCAGGATGAGAGACACATCAGTCATCGACCATGATGAGAGATCATCAGGATGAGAGACACATCGGTCATCCAGCATAAAGCTGTTAAAGGCAATGCTAAGGTTACAGTTAGTCGCGATCAAGTCACAAACCAAGTTGGAAGGGTTGCAGTGAGATCGTGCTAAAGCCTAAGCCAGTTAACAGTTAGTCACGTGCAAAGATTTAAAGATGGAGAGAGAACCAGTGGTCAGTAAAGCGCCTGGAAGCAGAGCGCGATCAGTCATCGGTGGATGGTCATCGCGCGATCAGTCATCAGTGGATAGTCATTGTGGGATCAGTCATCGGTGCATGGTCATCGGGGTTCCCTGCTACACGTGTTAAGCTGGGACCCGGGCTCCCCACAAGAGAGCGTTATGCATGCGTGACACGTGGACTGTGAAGGTGCCCAGAGCAGTTGGCGCCAGAGATTTGATAGGGCAGGTGACCCAGAGTTTTGGTGCGCGCAGAGACACCACGTGGTCATCCTGTCAGAGGAAACTTGCACGCAAAAGTTCTCTCAGAGTGGGTAACGGCAGCGAAGACTACAAGACATGTCCAATCAAAAATCTCTGATGGATAAAGTTTATTTTTGGTTTCCTTTTCCTTTCCTCTCCTTCCCTCTATGTTTCGGACTTCCACACGTACCAGTTCTACGATCGGCGACTGCCCCTGGACTCCTGGCGTTTTACTCTGCAAGTTTTCCGATCAAAGCCTTAAAACAGAGTAAGTTCGTTTTGCTCTGTTCTTTGAGTCAATTCTGAACTTGAGAGGGTCGTCTCTGCATAGGCTTTGCATGTGACTCTTTTAGCTTCAGAGTTCGTCTCTGTTAACGCAGAAAACGAGTGATCTAATTAGATTTGTGATCAAAACTCTATGGTGCAGGTTAGGGCATCCTTAAGTTTTTGGTGGGTTTGGAACCTTAGTGAGCATCTGCTCAAATCCAGGTAAGGGAAGCTAGTTTTATTTTTCAATAAAACCTTAGGCTAGAAGATTCTGAAGTTGGGGTGACGTGGTCACCAGTTTCAAATTTTCTTGCACGATGCCTTGTTTTTGTGTAGATCGGAAATTGTTTGGGATTGAAATGGGAAATTTTAAATATAGTAGATGCTGTGAAATGTATATGATCTTCGAAATTCTAAACTTTGGTATGATTTGATTTTGTGATTTGGATTGTTTAGAAAAGGTTTAAAATATGATATGATTGAATCGTTCATGGATGTGTTGTATGATATATGGAATGATGTGAAAGTGTGATCAAGGCATAGTATTTTCAGGAAAGAAAATACCGTGTTAAGATCGTGTAGAATGTGCATTGACTAGGGATTCGTCTAGAAGGAGATATCCTGACTCTCCTGAGATAATGGAATCATATAGATGAAGTTATTCAGGTGATGAGAGTCGAGGGAGATTCATATGAATGGGTAAGTTGTTTGAAAGATAACTAACTCGACCTGTTATATGAATTAACCCTGTCATACTAGGAGAGAGATGATATTGAGATTATTTATGCGCATAGCTGTGTGGATTCACAGTGATATAGTATGACAGGTGCAGATCTCTAAGTCTGAGTCAACGCACGAGTCTTCCGGAAGTAGAGTCAAGTGTCTATGTATTGTGAGTCAGTAGAAATCTGACAAAAGTAATGTAGAGTATTAACGTGGTAGACACTTGATGAATTTATGAAATGTGTGAATATTGATGGTTTATGTTGATATAAAGTTTCATATTTGAAGTTTTAAAAATAGCTAGCTTACCCTGTGTTTTGTTTTGTGTTTTGTTTTCTTTAATCTGTGATGATCGTGTTAATTTACACGGGAGCAGACAAGGTTGCAGGTGATAGAGCTCCTCAGTGAGTTTTTGGAGAAAAGGGATAGATAATTTGAATGCTGTATTTTGTTTATTTTTAAAACTTTGATGTATGTATTAAAATCCCTGCGAAGAGGGATGTTTATTTTGAAATACATTTATGAGATAGATGTATGTATATGTTAATTTCATATTATCTGTTTTATTTTTAGTATGTATATATATATAAGTAGAAATTTAGGGATGTTACATTTTTGGTATCAGAGCAGTTCATCTTTAGGATGACCTGAGAGTAGTGGGTTCATTGTGTTTCTTCTGCTTATAAATAATTATTGGAGTCTTAATTAAAGCTTTAGTGAAAGGTTTTCAAATGTTTTTCTTATTGAAATCTTGTTTGTGCTCTAGTAAAGGTATGTTCTAAATGAAAATTTTAGTATTAAGAATGAAAGGATCTTGATAAAGTAGTGAGGGTGCACACTCATAACTGAATCGAGATGATTCTCAATCTTAATTCTAAAAGTTTGACGTTTAGCATATATCAAATTCCTGTGTGATTTATTTCATTTTATTAAGTGTTTTTGTATTTGATTGAAAGCTGTCTTTTTGATTAATAGTTTTACACCAATAACTATTTCGGTGTTATACTTTATATTATAAGTATTATGATTTTGTTGATAAACTCAAATTCTAGATGTTTTTGAGATGCTTGCCTTTGAAAGATTCAAATGTTATCTTCTGAATTAATTGATTTTTTATCGATCTCATTCTTATAGTTGTAGGAATAGAAAATAATAGTTTCAAAATCTGAAACAGAAAAATGGCTCCTAGACCTCCTACCCCTCCCTAACCTTCTTCTGAAATGAGCCAGATTGCCAAGGCTATTGAGATGATGACAAATGCTATCCAACAACAGAATGTGGCAATGGCTCAGAATCATCAGGCTGCAATGCATCATTGGGAAACTGCTAGGTCTGCTGCAACAGCTTCCCATGTCAGTCAGCCTCAGGAGCATATGGGACTGACCGAGTTCATGAGGCACAACCCACCCAAGTTCAGTGGGAATGCTACTCCTGACCAAGCAGATCAATGGATCAGGGAGTTAGAGAAAATCTTTAGGGCGACCTCCTGCCCTGAAGAAAAGAAATTGGTATTTGCTATGTATTTGTTATCTGGAGAAGCCGAGTTCTGGTGGATGGGAGCTCAACAGATGATGGAAGCCAGAGCTGAAGTATTAGATTGGGAAAGTTTCAGAGTGAGGTTTCTGGAGAAATATTTTCCAGATAGTGCAAAATTTGCAAAGGAAGCAGAATTTCTCAGGTTGGAGCAGGGAGAGATGTCAGTAAATGCATATGCTGCTAGGTTTGAGTACCTAGCCAGATTCTATACCCAAGCTACCTCTGAGGCTTGGAGGTGTAGGAAGTTTGAAGAAGGTTTAAAGTATGAGTTGAAGAAGACCATAGCACCTATGTGCATCAGGGAGTTTCATGCCTTAGTGGAGAAGGCGAAGATGGTGGAGACCGTGGAAAGGAGTGATTCTAGGGTGATCAGATCACACCCAGGGGGGTCTTCCAGTGGGAAGGCCAAGGTGCAACATCAACAACCCAAGCCTTATGCTAGACCTCCACAACATAGAGCAGGAGCAGTTTCGTCCCAGTTTCAGCAGCAACGACCATGGAAACCTAGATGTTTCCATTGTGGTGGACCACATAACACCAATGTGTGCTCCAAGGGGACTCCAGAGAAAAGATGCTTTACATGCCAAAAGACGGGACACATTGCTAGAGATTGTCCCAACAAGAACAGGATGACTCAATCAGGTGGTTCACAACAGTTTAGGAATGAGGGCAGTAGACCTCAGGCAGCAGGGAGAGTGTTTGCTATGTCAGGAGCGGAGGCATCTCAGTCAGGTAACTTGGTACAAGGTGTTTGTTATATAGCTGGTAGATGTGTAAAAGCTTTGTTTGATTCTGGAGCGACACACTCTTTTGTGTCAAGTTTGTGTGTAGCTGAGTTGGGCCTTCTAGTGAAGGAGTTGCCGTTTAAACTGTTGGTCTCTACACCTGCATCAGGAAAAGTATTGACCTCTACAGTTTGCTCTGAATGTCCAGTAATAGTAAACGGACACAGGTTCAAAATAAATTTGATCTGTCTACCTCTTCAGGATCTGGATGTTATCCTAGGAATGGATTGACTATCTGCCAATCACATTCTCATAGATTGTGGTAAACAGAAAATAACGTTTTCAGATTTCATAGAGTCAGATGTGATATCTGCTCAGCACGTGTGGTCGGAATTGAAAGAAGGAGCAAGATGCTTTGTAATCTTAGCTCAAATGAAAGTGAAGAATGAAGAAGAAATAAGCAGTATACATGTGGTGAGGGATTTCATAGATGTATTTCCAGAAGAAATACCTGGATTACCTCCTAAGAGAGAAGTAGAATTCTCTATTGATCTGGTACCTGGAGCTGGACCAGTGTCAATGGGACCTTACCGAATGACTCCAGCTGAGTTGAAAAAACTAAAGAAGCAAGTTGAAGATTTGTTGGAGAAACAATTCATCAGACCTAGTGTATCTCCATGGGGGGCTCCAGTGCTTCTAGTTAAGAAAAAGGATGGAGGGTCTCGGTTGTGTGTAGATTACAGACAATTGAATAAGTTGACCATCAAGAACAAGTATCCTCTACCTAGAATTGATGATTTGATGGATCAATTGCATGGAGCCTCAGTGTTCTCAAAGATTGATCTGAGAACTAGATACCACCAAATTTTGGTAAAGGCTGAAGATGTTCAGAAGACGGCATTTAGGTCTCGTTATGGACACTATGAGTATGTGGTAATGCCGTTTGGAGTAACAAATGCTCCAGCTCTGTTCATGGACTACATGAATAGAATTTTTCGTCCTTTCTTGGATAAGTTTGTTGTAGTCTTTATAGACGACGTACTTATTTATTCAAGAACCGAGGAAGAACATGAAGAACATCTGAAGACAGTGTTGGAGATTCTGAGAGAGAAGCAATTATATGCTAAGTTCTCTAAGTGTGAGTTCTGGCTGAAGGAAGTCAACTTCTTAGGACATATAATATCAGCTCAGGGGATCTCAGTGGATCCAGCCAAGGTAGAGGCAGTGCTTCAGTGGGAATGTCCTAAGACAGTCACTGAGATAAGGAGTTTTATGGGTCTAGCTGGCTACTATCGGAGCTTCATTGAAGACTTTTCCAGGGTAGTAGCTCCTCTGACTCAGTTAACTCGCAAAGGTCAACCTTTTGCTTGGACTGACAAATGTGAGCAGAGTTTCATAGAGCTAAAGAAAAGATTAACTAGTGCTCCGGTGTTGGTGATTCCTGATGTAGGAAAACCTTTTGATGTTTACTGTGATGCTTCCCATCAGGGTTTGGGATGTGTGTTGATGCAAGAGAAAAGAGCAGTTGCATATGCTTCAAGGCAACTCAAAGTTCATGAGAGAAACTATCCTACTCATGACTTAGAGTTGGCAACTGTGGTGTTTGCTTTGAAGATTTGGAGACATTATTTGTATGGAGCGAAGTTTCAGGTGTTTAGTGACCATAAAAGTCTGAAATATATGTTTGATCAGAAAGAGTTGAATATGAAACAGAGAAGATGGATGGAGTTTCTAAAGGATTATGATTTCCAACTGATGTATCATCCAGGGAAGGCTAATGTAGTAGCAGATGCTTTAAGTAGAAAATCAATACAAGTATCAACCATGATGATTGAAGAGCAGAAGTTGATTGAACAGTTTAGAGATTTGAATTTAGGAGTAGAATTCCATGTTAATCATATTAGTTGTAGTAAGTTAACTATAACTAATGATTTCATTGGAATGATAAAGGATAAGCAATTAGAGGATCCTAGTCTGAAGCGTATTGTGGAATTACTAGGTACAGATCAGGCTAAAGACTTTGTGATGAGAGACGATGGGATCTTGAGATTTAATGGCAGAATTTGCATACCTGCAAATGAAGAGTTGAAGAAAATGATCCTAGAAGAAGGCCACAAGAGTTATCTTAGTTTACATCCAGGTATGAATAAGATGTACCAAGACTTAAAGGAGTCATTTTGGTGGTCAGGCATGAAGAAAGAAATAGCTAAGTATGTTGCTACCTGCTTGACATGTCAGAAGGCAGAGGTAGAGCATCAAAGGCCTGATGGTTTGTTACAGCAATTGGATATTCCTGAGTGGAAATGGGATAGCATTGCTATGGATTTTGTTACTCATTTACCCAGGTCAGTAAGGGGTCATGATGCAATCTGGGTCATAGTTGATCGGCTGACAAAGAGTGCTCACTTTCTTCCAGTTAATTTGAGGATATCTATGACCAAGTTGGCGCAGTTGTACATCAGCGAAATTGTGAGGTTGCATGGAGTGTCTTCCAGTATTGTTTCGGATAGAGATCCCAGGTTTACTTCACGGTTTTGGCAGACTTTACAAGATTCTTTGGGAACTAAGTTGAGAATGAGCTCGGCATATCATCCTCAAACAGATGGGCAGTCTGAGAGAACAATCCAGTCTTTAGAAGATCTGTTGAGGACATGTATCTTGGATCATTTGGGGAGTTGGGATGAGATGTTGCCTTTGGTGGAGTTTACTTATAATAATAGTTATCATGACAGTATTGGGATGGCACCATATGAAGCTTTGTATGGGAGGAAATGCAGAACTCCGTTATGTTGGTATCAGGAGGGCGACACAGTTTTGGTTGGGCCAGAGTTAATTCAACAGACAACCGAGAAGGTGAAACAGATACAAGACAGACTGAAAGCGTCTCAAAGTAGGCAGAAATCCTATGCAGATAAGAGGAGAAAACCTTTGGAGTTTGCAGCTGGAGACCATGTGTTTATGAGAGTGACACCAACCAAGGGTGTAGGACGAGCTATCAGATCAAAGAAGTTATCTCCTAAGTTCGTTGGACCATACCAGATCTTAAGGAAGATAGGTCCAGTGGCTTATGAGATTGCTCTACCTCCCCAATTAGCAAACCTGCATAATGTCTTTCATGTATCACAGTTATGAAAGTATATCCCAGACTCTAGTCACGTGTTGGAAATGGATGATGTGCAAATCAAGGATAACTTGTCTTTTGAAGCAAAACCAGTTAGGATTGAAGATCAACAAAGTATACAACTCAGAGGCAAGACCATCGATATGGTAAAGGTGGTGTGGGATGACAGATCTGGTGATTCAACTTGGAAATTAGAAGAAACCATTAGAGAAACCTATCCCTACCTCTTTTCCTGGTAAGTCAATTTTCGGGGACGAAAATTTTTCTTGTTGGGGAGAATGTAAGGATCTAGAAAATTAATTTAGAGTAGAAGTGGTGTATTTTAAATGCTTTCTGAATACTTTATTATCTGAAATGAAAAGAACATATAATAGAAAATTCATAGTAGTCAGACCTCGGACGTCGCCCAAGAGGTCTGAGGTCAGTATGGTAGAGGTCGGTCGGTGGATCATAGTGGGTTCCAGAAATCACATGTATCAAGGTGTGATTTGAACCTTAGATGCACCATGCATGCGGGATAACTGCGAAACTCTATGCTTTGGCATAAGAGATTTACCCTTAGTGTTACATGCATTGGCAAGTGAGAGGTTTGTACCAAACTGTCCTCGGGCAGGAGAAACTACCGACGTCACCAAGCCATGTGGGGGTGATACCACAGACGTGGAGTAGTGAGTCGATGAACCCTCAGCAGGGTGTGACGATGTGACATCGGTGACCAGAGTGAGGCGATGTGTCCTCGTCACACACAAGGGCGATGAGAGATCACCAGGATGAGAGACACATCGGTCATCGACCATGATGAGAGATCGCCAGGATGAGAGACACATCTGCCATCGACCATGATGAGAGATCATCAGGATGAGAGACACATCGGTCATCGCCAGGATGAGAGACACATCGGTCATCCAGCATGAAGCTATGCATAAAGCTGTTAAAAGCAATGCTAAGGTTACAGTTAGTCGCGATCAAGTCACAAACCAAGTTGGAAGGGTTGCAGTGAGATCGCGCTAAAGCCTAAGCCAGTTAACAGTTAGTCACGTGCAAAGATTTAATGATGGAGAGAGGACCAGTGGTCAGTAAAGCGCCTGGAAGCAGAGCGCGATCAGTTATCGGTGAATGGTCATCGCGCGATCAGTCATCAGTGGATAGTCATTGTGGGATTAGTCATCGGTGCATGGTCATCGGGGTTCCCTGCTACACGTGTTAAGCTAGGACCCGGGCTCCCCGCAAGAGAGCGTTATGCATGCGTGACACGTGGACTGTGAAGGTCCCCAGAGCAGTTGGCGCCAGAGATTTGGTAGGGCAGGTGACCCAGAGTTTTGGTGCGCGCAGAGACACCACGTGGCCATCCTGTCATAGGAAACTTGCACGCAAAAGTTCTCTCAGAGTGGGTAACGGCAGCGAAGACTACAAGACATGTCCAATCAAAAATCTCTGATGGATTAAGTTTATTTTTGGTTTCCTTTTCCTTTCCTCTCCTTCCCTCTACGTTTTGGACTTCCACACGTACCAATTCTACGATCGGCGACTGCCCCTGGACTCCTGGCGTTTTACTCTGCAAGTTTTCCGATCAAAGCCTTAAAACAGAGTAAGTTCGTTTTGCTCTGTTCTTTGAGTCAATTCTGAACTTGAGAGGGTCGTCTCTGCATAGGCTTTGCATGTGACTCTTTTAGCTTCAGAGTTCGTCTCTGTTAACGCAGAAAACGAGTGATCTAGTTAGATTTGTGATCAAAACTCTATGGTGCAGGTTAGGGCATCCTTAAGTTTTTGGTGGGTTTGGAACCTTAGTGAGCATCTGCTCAAATCCAGGTAAGGGAAGCTAGTTTTATTTTTCAATAAAACCTTAGGCTAGAAGATTCTGAAGTTGGGGTGACGTGGTCACCAGTTTCAAATTTTCTTGCACGATGCCTTGTTTTTGTGTAGATCGGAAATTGTTTGGGATTGAAATGGGAAATTTTAAATATAGTAGATGCTGTGAAATGTATATGATCTTCGAAATTCTAAACTTTGGTATGATTTGATTTTGTGATTTGGATTGTTTAGAAAAGGTTTAAAATATGATATGATTGAATCGTTCATGGATGTGTTGTATGATATATGGAATGATGTGAAAGTGTGATCAAGGCATAGTATTTTCAGGAAAGAAAATACCGTGTTAAGATCGTGTAGAATGTGCATTGACTAGGGATTCGTCTAGAAGGAGATATCCTGACTCTCCTGAGATAATGGAATCATATAGATGAAGTTATTCAGGTGGTGAGAGTCGAGGGAGATTCATATGAATGGGTAAGTTGTTTGAAAGATAACTAACTCGACCTGTTATATGAATTAACCCTGTCATACTAGGAGAGAGATGATATTGAGATTATTTATGCGCATAGCTGTGTGGATTCACAGTGATATAGTATGACAGGTGCAGATCTCTAAGTCTGAGTCAACGCACGAGTCTTCCGGAAGTAGAGTCAAGTGTCTATGTATTGTGAGTCAATAGAAATCTGACAAAAGTAATGTAGAGTATTAACGTGGTAGACACTTGATGAATTTATGAAATGTGTGAATATTGATGGTTTATGTTGATATAAAGTTTCATATTTGAAGTTTTAAAAATAGCTAGCTTACCCTGTGTTTTGTTTTGTGTTTTGTTTTCTTTAATCTGTGATGATCGTGTTAATTTACACGGGAGCAGACAAGGTTGCAGGTGATAGAGCTCCTCAGTGAGTTTTTGGAGAAAAGGGATAGATAATTTGAATGTTGTATTTTGTTTATTTTTAAAACTTTGATGTATGTATTAAAATCCCTGCGAAAAGGGATGTTTATTTTGAAATACATTTATGAGATAGATGTATGTATATGTTAATTTCATATTATCTATTTTATTTTTAGTATATATATATATATATATATATATGAGTAGAAATTTAGGATGTTACATCATCATGTGAACATATAATGTAGAGAGAAAAAAGTATTTGGAAATAATTTCTAGTTTTACCTTTGCTAATCCTATCTAAAGTCAACCAAAACAGACCTGTAAAAGGAAAATAAAACTAGTTTATATTTAATACAAGTTTCTTAGAAACAGAACAAACCTTTGTTAATGTTCATAATTGTTCTGTTAAAAATATTTTTAAAATATTTTACATATCAAAACTTACACTTTTAAAATTTTTAAATTGTTTTAAAATAAATCTTTATTATTATAGTTAATGAAACCTTAATAATTCTTACATACTTGAAACCTACAAAAATAGTTTACTAAAAGGTAAATATTTAATTTTTAAAATTTAGGAATAATTTATTTTTATATACTATTTTTCATAGATTATTTTGAGTGACATTTTTAAATAGTAATAATAATATAATTAAAATAAATTTATAAAATAATAATAATTAGAAAACCATCAAAAATAATAATAATAAAATCTTAATCGAGAATAATAATCAAAATAAATTTATAAAATAATAATATATAAAAATAATAATAATAATTGTACTAGTAAAATTATAAAATAATAGTAGTAGTAAAAATAATATAACAATATTCAGAATAATAATAATAATAATCAAAATTAATTCATAAAATAATAATAATAAATTCATAAAATGATAATAATAATAATAATATAAATAATAATACTTTTATTTTAATTTCAATTTATTTTTATGGGAAAAATATCTACATTTTTAAATATATATACAATTTTAAATAATTTGTAGTTATTTTTTTTATAATTTATGAATCAAAGTAAGTATAAATAACTTATAAGAGTTCATTTTTCTCTTCACTTATCACTCTCTTCTCTTAATTTAAATAATCTCATTTTTTACTATTTTTTTTCACATTTTCATCATTCTCCTCCACATTTCCATCCTTCTCCGTCCTCTTCAATCAATTCCTTTCTAATAAAAAAAAAATCTTAAACATTTCTACTATGATTTTCTTAAACATTTCTTAGTAAAAAAAGTAAGAGTATTAGACTAAATTACAATCTTGATTTTTTTTTATTTGTGATTTTAGTCTTCTTATTTTTTGAATTTAGTTACTCTAGAAAACTGGTAATTTTAGTTTACTTATCATTAAGAAATAATTTAATCAATTAAAGTACAAAAATGAAATAAATAAGTTTATAAAAAATTGACAAGAGACTATTTTGGAATAAAAAAAAAAAGAAAATCAAAATTATAATTTAGCTAAAATCTTATTCCATTGTTTGAAAATGTGTTGTTCTTATTATGTCTTCACTGTAATAATCAAAATAAGACAAATTTATATTAAAACAACATACACTTTTATTCTTTATTAATATATTACCTTTTAGTTTTAATTATTTTATATTTTCATTTTTAGTTTGTACTTTTTATCTACTAATAATAAATAAATGATGTCAGTATTGTTGCATCTATATATGTTAATACCTCACAATTAGTAACAGATAATGTGAAATAAATTTATATATCACACTTATTAAAAAAATTCGATAATATAATAGTTTTAATCCATTTATAAAATATATATATATATATATAAATATATGTACAACTATAATATATATTATTCTCGTAAGGCCGACCTCACTAAAAGTTGCGAGCACAATTTCTTGGAAAAGTCCCTTTGTGGAAGTTATCCTAGAGATACCCTTGCCGGGAACCTGGAACAATCCGACCTTAGACAAGTATGATGGAACCACTGACCTTGATGAGCATGTAAACGCATATCTGACGCAAGTTAGCCTGCACACAGCCGAAGATGCATTATGGTGTCGGATATTCCCCACCTCCCTTAAAGGTGCTGCGTTGAGTTGGTTTGCTCGGTTACCGGCCCAGTCCATAGATTGCTTCGACACACTCACGACGAAGTTCGGAGCACATTTCTCTACCAGCCGTCCACACCACCTCACTTCCATCGCTTTAGTAAACATCCGGCAAGAGAAGGCCGAATCCCTTAGAGCCTTTATGGACAGATTTGGCAAGATAGCTTTGAACATACGAAATTTGAGCCCTGAAGTAGCAATGCACCACATGATAACTGCACTTAGGCCGGGGCCGTTCTCAGACAGCTTATGCATGCAACCAGCCGCGACCCTGGACGAATTACGCCAAAGAGCAACAAAGTATATGCAACTCGAGGAATTAAAGGAATTTCGCGCTAAGACCCGAGCACCCGATGAACCGGAAAGAAGGGGTGATAGAAGCAGGCAAACACAATTTGGAAGGTCGAAAGACTTCCCTAAAGGACCGCGTTTTACTCGGTATACCCCCCTCCTGACCGACAGGTCGAGAGTACTAGAGGAAGCCCTGAATGCCGACCTCCTAAAAGCTCCCATCAGAACTCTCACCCCGCTTAGCACGGACCAAACAAAGCACTGTCGGTACCATCGCAACTTCGGGCACACAACAGAGGATTGCTGGGCCCTCAAAGATAAGATCGAAGCATTAATACAAGCTGGTCATTTGCGACGTTTTGTCCAAAAAGACCGAGAAGACGAGAAGCCTGAGGCGAGAACCGAAAGAAAGCGAGGGGTCCACAGAAACACCTCAGGTAACGAACGACAAAGACAAGGTCGAGAAAAAAGGAACCACCGGGAACCCATGCCCGTGAGAGGAGTGATAAATAAAATCGCAGGGGGATTCGCGGGAGGGGGTACGACCTCTTCTTCTCGGAAAAGGCACCTCCGCGCGGTCAATTCTGTATACTCCATCCATAGGAGTAGCAGAAGAGATTTACCTCCCATGCTCTTCACCAATGCAGACTTCAAGAACATAAACCCCAGGCATGATGACCCCATGGTGGTCACTATTGAGGTAGCTAACTTTGTAGTCATGAAAACGTTGATAGACCAAGGAAGTTCAGTGGACATCTTATACTGGAAAACCTTCAAGAAGATGGGCATATCAGAAGACCACATCATCCAGTTTGGCGAACAAATCATTGGCTTCGCAGGAGAGAGGGTTGACACCAAAGGATATATTGACCTGGACACCAAATTCGGTGAGGGGAATCAGCACTGTAGGACGATCAGGATCAGATACCTGGTAGTAAACGCCGAAACATCATACAACATTTTGCTCGGAAGACCATCTCTCAACAAGTTGGGGGCTATAGTCTCAACCCCTCACCTGGCCATGAAGTTCCCATCCGACAGGCCGAGCAGAGGCCGAGAAGTGGTCACCCTCCATGCTGATCAGAAGACTGCAAGGGAATGTTATGCCGCAAGCTTGAGAATTCCCCCGCCGCCGCCGCCTAACCGAAGACTCGAGGTAAATCACATATCCCTGAGTGACGACTTAGATCCTAGGCCAAACAATGAACCTCAAGTGCAGCCAAAAGAAGAAGTGGTATTGTGGCAAATGGGCCGAGAAGGACAGAACACGCGACTCGGGTCTACGCTAGGAAAGGCAGGAAAGAACATCATCACCGATGTCTTGTCCAATAACTCTGACTTGTTCGCATGGACTGCGGCGGACATGTCGGATATAGACCCCCGAATAATTTCTCACAAGTTATCAATTTGTAAAGAAGCCAAACCGATAGCTCAGAAGAAGAGAAAGTTGGGTGGAGAGAAAAGGCGCATAGCCGAGGAGGAAACTCGAAAACTCCTAGATGCCGGCTTTATTCGAGAGGTTCATTACACCACCTGGCTAACCAACATAGTGCTGGTACAAAAGAGTAATGGAAGATGGCGGATGTGCACCGATTATACTCACCTTAACAAAGCTTGTCCTAAGGATGCTTATCCGCTGCCAAGCATTGATCGGCTTGTAGACGGAGCAACCGGCCACAAAGTGTTGAGCTTCCTTGATGCCTATTCAGGGTACAATCAAATACGTATGCACCCGGCAGACCGAGAAAAGACAGCATTCATCACGGAGAGAGCCAACTTTTGTTACGAAGTTATGCCTTTTGGTCTAAAGAATGCCGGTGCCACGTATCAAAGGCTGATTGACCGAATTTTCCGAGAACAGATTGGGAGGACTATGGAAGTGTATGTCGACGACATAATTGTAAAATCCGACAGCATTGAGCAGCACGCCAAAGACTTGGCCGAAGTCTTCCGGCAGATAAGAAAATATGATATGCGCTTGAATCCAGAAAAATGTGTGTTCGGAGTGGAAGGAGGAAAGTTCTTAGGATTCATGCTGACGAGTCGAGGAATCGAAGCAAATCCCGACAAGTGCCAAGCCTTAGAAACCATGAGAAGTCCGAAAAACCTAAAAGAGGTCCAGCGGTTAGTGGGAAGGCTGACATCGCTTTCCAGGTTCATGCCTAGGTTAGCAGAAAAAATCAAGCCAATTTTGAAACTTGTACCGACCAGTCCTCGGACACCGAGAACAGGTAGTAAAGGGCGAACCACGTCAGATGGGTCCCACAGCATGGGCCAAAGCCACGTGAGGGATGGACCCCATTAGAGGGTGATCAGTCATCGATGTGTTCCCTCAGAGTAGGGTGATCAGTCATCGGTGTGTCCCCTGAGAGATGGGTGATTAGTCATCAGCATTTTCCCGCAGGGAAGGGTGAGTAGTCGTCAGACCACCAAGATGGGCTGAGGTGTCATCGTCATTCAGCAGGTCGAGGAGTCCTCGGCAACAGAGTATGGCGAGGTGACATCGGCCTTGGGTGGAGACGAGGTGACATCGGCCTTGGGGGAAGACCAGTTATCAGTAAACATGCCTAGAGGTAAGGAGAGGCCTGGATCACGAAGTGCCTATGCGGGTAGCAGGGAGAGCACAGTTGGGTGTAGAGTCCTGAGGGGACGAGTACTCACCAGAGCTAGGGTTTTCCCAGTGAAGCTACATGCATGGCACGTAAACAGTGAAGGCACTCCCAGAACAGGTGGCCCCAGAGACTAGGTGCACAAGGAGGCACCCAGGTGGTCACCCTGTGAGAGTTTGCACTCCAGAGAAGGAAACCTTATGTGCTAGATTACCATAAGATTGGGTGATAGCGGCGCAAGGGTATTCCAGTAAACCCTAAATATGGCTAGTAGCGCAGTGAACCCTAATTAGGGTTAGCGGCGCTGTAAACCCTAGACCATATAAGGGACAGTAAAATACTTCACAAAGGTACGCAGTTTCTAGACCTAAACACAGAGAGAAACTCAATACACTTGGTGTTCCTTGCCTTACACTGACTTGAGCGTCGGAGTGCAAACGGCCTCTAGGGCGCCCCCTTTCTCTTTTGCAGGTGCATATTGCTTCGAGAGAACCAAGCACATATCAACGTGAGGAAGGAGGCGTGTGAGTGTCGTGAGTCAACCGACAGGCGGGTCAACCGGCAAGAACAAAACTTATGAGGAAGGCGGAAAAATTTTCATGGAACGACTGTTGTGAGGAAGCTTTTCAAGCCGTAAAGCAGACACTGGCCCAACCACCAATTTTGAGCAAACCCACTCACGGAACGCCTCTGCTAGTTTACTTGGCCGCATCGCCGGAAGCCGTGAGCGCAGCCGTTGTACAAGGTCGAGTAGAACAAAAATCTGTTTATTTCGTAAGCTGAGTACTGCAAGATGCCGAGACCAGGTATCAGGTAATTGAGAAGGTGGCTTTGGCTCTAGTTCACGCCTCCAGAAGACTTAGGCAATACTTTCAGAGTCACGATATCATAGTGCGGACTGATTTCCCAATCAACAAAATATTACAGAAACCTGAACTGGTCGGAAAGATGATTGGCTGGTCAGTCGAGCTATCCGAGTTCAGTATCAAGTATGAGCCACGAGGGCCAATCAAGTCTCAATGCTTGGCAGATTTCACGGCAGAACTGCAGCAATGCCGGGAGCCGGAAGTGAGGTGGACATTGCATGTTGATGGCTCCTCAAATGCTAAAGGAGGCGGAGCAGGAATTGTCTTGGAAGGACCAGACAAAATACAAATTGAACAATTTTTGCGCTTTGGTTTCCAAACATCCAATAACCAAGCAGAGTATGAAGCGCTCATTGCTGGTTTGGTTCTGGCCAAAGACATGGGAGCCCGAAAAGTGGAATGTAAGACGGACTCACAACTCATGGTTGGGCACATCAATGGAGACTACCAAATCAAAGACCCTTTACTCTTGAAATATTATCACAAAGTGACGAACATCATCAGCCAGTTTCAAAATGCCACGATAAGTCACGTAAAAAGGGAGGATAACCTGAGAGTCGATACCCTGTCAAAACTGGCCACTGCTAAGACGAAAGGCCGACATGCTAGTGTCATACAGCAGACCCTGTCAGTTCCCTCCGTCCACGCTGAAGAATGTATGGTAATAGAACCGGAAGACTGGGTAGCCGACATGAAAAAAGCGGTCAAGAGCCGAGAAGAAGGGGAGGAATGCCGTGACCTGTCCCTTGCAAAAAGATCTTCCCGTTTTGTTTTGATAGGGGAAGACTTGTATAAAAGAGGTTTCTCCACCCCACTACTCAAGTGTGTGACAAGGGAGGAAGTCGGGTACATTCTGAAAGAATTGCACCAACGGGCATGCGGTCTGCACTCGGGAGCACGAACAATGGCAACCAGAGTCCTGAGGACCGGATACTACTGGCCGACACTAAGAGCCGACTGCGAGGACTTTGTGAAAAAGTGTGTAAGTTGCCAAGAGCATGGCCCTTTGATCCATCTTCACCCTCACACTCTCCAGAACATTGTTTCCCCTTGGCCCTTTGCCTTATGGGGAATTGACATAGTAGATCCTTTCCCGCCAGCAACTGGGCAGAGGAAGTTTTTGTTAGTGGCAGTCAACTACTTCACAAAGTGGATAGAGGCAGAACCTCTTGCAAACATCACAGCCCGACAAATCCAAAACTTTGTATGGAAGGACATTGTCTGCAAGTTTGGAGTTCCACATACGATAATCACAGACAATGGAAGACAATTCACAGATCAAAAGTTGGCTGAGTTCTATGAAAGCTTGGACATTCGGCACAAAACAAGCTCCGTGGAACATCCCCAAACTAACGGTCAGGCGGAGTCTGCTAACAAAGTAATCCTGAACGAATTGAGGAAGAGATTGGGCAGCGCGAAAGGAAAATGGGTGGAAGAACTCGTGGAAGTTCTTTGGGCCTATCGTTGTACCCCCCACTCGACAACTGGAGAAACCCCATACAACCTTACTTATGGCACTGATGCCATGCTTCCGGTAGAAGTCAGAGAGCCGACAATCCGAAGATAGCTCCAAGACCTGAAGATAAATGAAGAATGCCTAAGGACAGAATTATATTTGCTCCAAGAATCACGTGATAAAGCTAAGATAAGAGAAGAAGCCTGTAAACAAAGAGCTGCAAGAAGATACAATCTGAAAACCAAACCGAGAGCGTTCCAAGAGGGAGACCTAGTCTGGAGAATAAAAGGAGAAGCTCGCAAGATCCCAGCAGAAGGGAAGTTCAACGCAAATTGGGAAGGACCCTTCAAAGTCAAGGAAAACCTCCATAACGGCGCATATCGCCTAGAACAGCTAAATGGCCGAGAAATTCCCAGAACATGGAACGCCAGCCATTTAAAAATGTATTTCAGTTGATATGTATTGCAGGTGTACTCTTTCCTACCTTCAATCTTTTGTCCCAAGGGTTTTTGATTGAAGAAGGTTTTAACGAGGCACCACATTTAATGAAATCAGGATCATCAACCACATCTCAACATCAATTGTAGTTAAAAACCTCTCGGCCAAGGAAGAATTCACCCAAGTGAATCCCTGCCGAGAGTACGTCAAAAACCTCTCGGCCAAGGAAGAATTCACCACGTGAATCCCTGCCAAGAGCTCGATAGAAAACCTCTCGGCCAAGGAAGAATTCACCTAAGTGAATCCCTGCCGAGAGTACGTCAAAAACCTCTCGGCCAAGGAAGAATTCACCAAGTGAATCCCTGCCGAGAGCTCGATAGAAAACCTCTCGGCCAAGGAAGAATTCACCCAAGTGAATCCCTGCCGAGAGTACGTCAAAAACCTCTCGGCCAAGGAAGAATTCACCACGTGAATCCCTGCCGAGAGCTCGATAGAAAACCTCTCGGCCAAGGAAGAATTCACCCAAGTGAATCCTTGCCGAGAGTACGTCAAAAACCTCTCGGCCAAGGAAGAATTCACCAAGTGAATCCCTGTCGAGAGTGCGATAGAAAACCTCTCGGCCAAGGAAGAATTCACCCAAGTGAATCCCTGCCGAGAGTACGTCAAAAACCTCTCGGCCAAGGAAAAATTCACCAAGTGAATCCCTGCCGAGAGTGTAATAAAAAACCTCTCGGCCAAGGAAGAATTCACCCAAGTGAATCCGTGCCGAGAGTGCGATCAACTGTTCTGGTCGCGAAGTTCAGATCACCCTGACCGATGACCGACGTGTCTCGCGTGACTGATGATCGAAGTGTCTCTCGTCATGACTGATGACCGAAGTGTCTCTCGTCACGACTGATGACCGAAGTGTCTCTCGTCATGACTGATGACCGACGTATCTCGTCACGACTGATGACCGAAGTGTATCTCGTCATGACTGATACCGAAGTGTCTCTCGTCACGACTGATACCGAAGTGTCTCTCGTCACGACTGATGACCGACGTGTCTCGCCACGACTGATGACCGACGTGTCTCGTCACGACTGATGACCGATGTGCCCCTCGCATGACTGATGATCGACCCTACTAAGGTGGCTCGCTCTTCATGCCCGAGGACCGGTCGACACACAATGAATCCCTGCCGAGAGTATGTTAAAAACCTCTCGGCCAAGGAAGAATTCACCCAAGTGAATCCCTGCCGAGAGTACGTCAAAAACCTCTCGGCCAAGGAAGAATTCACCCAAGTGAATCCCTGCCGAGAGCGTGTTAAAAGACCTCTCGGCCAACTGTTCTGGTCGCGACGCTCAGATCAAAGACCGATGACCGGTGCGTCTCAGTCATGACCGATGACCGAAGTCTCAGCCTGACCGATAGAGAGTGCGTTAAAAGACATCTCGGCCAAGGAAGAATTCACCCAAGTGAATCCCTGCCGAGATTAAGTTAAAAAACCTCTCGGCCAAGGAAGAATTCATCCAAGTGAATCCCTGCCGAGAGTAAGTTAAAAGACCTCTCGGCAAAGGAAGAATTCACCCAAGTGAATCCCTGCCGAGAGTAAGTTAAAAGACCTCTCGGCCAAGGACGAATTCACTGCCGAGAGTAAGTTAAAAAACCTCTCGGCGAAGGAAGAATTCGCCTAAGTGAATCCCTGTCGAGTGTGACAAAAAGACCTCTCGGTCACGTTAAAAGCAGTACGAAGAAAACAAAGCAGCTAAAAGAAAAAGGCGAGTAATAATGCTAAGTCAGTCATATTCAAAATGCCGAAAAACCGGCCATATCTACACAAAAAAGGCACCATATGCTTACAAAAAGTCAACTACACATGGCCCCATCGAAAACAAAAGAGACCTAATCGACTAACTGTCGGACTCTATGTTCTCGACATCTATGGCTGGCAGGATGACCGGGACCTCGGCTTGAGGAGAGCTCGGCAGCTGGTCGAGCGGTAGCAGCTCATCATTATGAACATCCTTGTCAACATAGAACTTTCCCTCATCTAAGGGAATGTTGTAGAAGAAGGCCGCTTGTCGAAGAGCCTTCTGGAAGCCGGCCTCATGTTCTCCAATAACACTGTCCTCGGCAACTTCCAGCTCCTTCATAAGTTTCTCTACCTTCTCTTCAGTTCGATGCTGAGTAAGAGCCATATCCGACAAACTCTCTCGCAGCCCTCGAACCTCCTCATCCGCCTTATCGGCCACTTCCCTCCCCGTCTTCTCGGCGAGATCACACCTCTCCCTCAATTTCTTCATCTCAGCTTCCCAGTGTTATTTCTGAGATAAGAGGTTAGTGTTCTCGGCCAGTGCCGCCTGTAAAGTGGCAGAAGACTCCTCCAGCTTCCCTCGAAGAACCTCCATCTCGACAGCGTTCTTGTCCCTCTTCATCAAGTCAGAGGTCATCCTTTTGCCGAGTACGAGAGTCCTGGAGCATAGCTCCACGAATGTATCGTGCAATTTCGAAGGGCGTGCCGAGAGGTACGCATCCTGCTGGTAGGGGTTTAGTTTGATACTGACCTTCTCGGCCATATTCAGCTCATGGCCGAGAAAATCAAGACCACTGGAGCTCGGCCCCCCGGTTAGTCTGCCTCTCTTTGGAGATCTTCCTGACGAAGAACGCTCCCTGTGACGCCGAGAGGACTTGCCACGATCTTCCTTCCTTCTCTTTGGATTGGAAGGAGGGCGGTTCGTGTCAGCAGCCGGTACAGTGGTGATAGGGACGGCAGCTTCCGCTAATGGTGTTGCCGAACCTTCCGGCATTCCTTCCCTGGCGGCCTTTTGAGCTTGCCTTTTCAGGCGCAGCTCCCAGAAGTAGTCCTTCTTCCCACCTGGCAGCACCAGACTGGCCATTATCCCTACACAAAATGAAAGCATTAAGTCAATCAAAATAAGAAAAACGCCAAGACGAGTAAAAACACATACCATCAACATTAACACACTTATCGGACGACAAGTAGGTACGGATGAGAGACCGGGATGGAATCTTGCGTGGAAGTTGGTCCAATATCGACAACACTTCTAGGTCGTCATCGGTCATCAGGGACCTCGGCCATACATTGAAGCGCGTTGGATCCTTCGTCCAATAAAATGGAAACCTGGGAGTCTCACCGTCAAAGAAAAACGGCCTGCCTTCCTCCTCTACAACAACCTTAAAGAAACCATCTTTAAAGTTCTTATAAGAAGTCATATAAGGAGCAAAGAGGCTGTTTTTCGCTTGACCGATCAAGGACAACCACCCTACTCGGTCACTCGGCCTCGTACCAAAGAAATGTAAAAAAGACCTAGCGGTTGGCTTAAGACCCAATACCTTGCACAGCATCCGAAAGGCCTGAAGCAATGCCCAGCTATTTGGATGCAGTTGCGTGGGTGCTACATTTAAAACGCGCAGCACTTCCATGGTAAAGGAGTCAAACGGAAAGCGGACATGCATGTCCGAAATCAAACAAGAGTAAAAATAAAAGAAATCTTTTCGTTCCTTCCCCCTACCCAGACACACGGTCTCGAACTCTCGGCACCTACGAAGTGCGAAAGCACCGTTAGGAACCCCTTCTAATACTATATCTACACTATCAACAAAATCCTGGAGCATTGAAACCTTTGTATACACAGAAAACACCTCCCGGACCTTCCCAAGAACCCACACATAATCGGCCTCTCGGGTCTCCTCACCCTCATACCCACTAGACGACAAAGACGCTGCCGGTTCCACACTCTCTCGACTCAAAGGACTTGCTACGCAAGAATCCTCGACACTCTCGGCATCACTAGAAAAACCGTCTGTAGCCAATGGCCTAGGACGACCAGGTACTGATGGAAAGCAGGTAACCGAAAGAGAAGACATCGTTACCTCCAGAAACTCTTCAACCGACAAGTAAAAGCTTGTAAAAAGTAAGTATTCGGCTCTCGGGTTCTCGGAGCTAGTTATGGTAAACGTGAAGAAAATCTAGTCCACCGCGACCCCTATTTATAGGCGAAGAATACGAACCGTCGCGAGGCTTCCCTACCGTTGGATCAACCACCAATCAACGGTGCAGATTAGCCCATGTTCTCTCTCCCTAACGTCATCAAGGTTACACGCGCTCGAGTACGGGAACCACAATCGCCCTTCACCAAACCGCCTACCCAGAAGCACGCCGCCAAGCCTGATACCCACTCCCCTTGACGGCCATTCTCCCAAGCACATTTAAGACTCGGCATTCCATAAACTCCATTTGAGCCTGGGGGGCATATGTACTACCGAATGGCCGAAAGGCCGATTAGCCGGAAAGAATCCCAGCGAAACGCATAATTAAGCGTAAGTAAACCGACTTAGACGTAAAGTATGATTAAAGTATACTTGGGCCACTGATTGGACCTACATACAGGCCCACGACAGTCAGGGCCCATCCATGACAGTATAAATAGGGGGGCAAGCACAGCACCCAAGGTAATCTTTGACTCCCTATTCTCCTAGTACCTGACTCCCGAACTGACTTGATCGTCGGAGTGTCATTGCAGGTACCACCCCTTCCCTTTCCGCGGCATTCGAAGATCAAGGAGACTAGAAGACAGCCTAGCCGATAGGCCGAAAGGACGAGAAGACCCCGAAGAAACTGAAATGTACTGCGAAGTCTCGACTTTGTAGGAACAATTTTAATTCTTTTGAACTTAGGTCACATGTCACCTACAAATCAAAGGTAAAATTTTAAGTTTTTAATAAATATGTTAATAAAGAGTTGCAAACTTTAACATTTTTTTTTAAATATTACTTTGATTACTACATATTCAAATACATCAATTTATAATTATGATTTATTCAATCTAATTTTAAAATTATTTCATTTCAACAATAAATTGTTTCTGTTTTCAATTGTAGTATAATGCAAGATGGTTAATCTATAATATTTTTCTTTCTGGAAGTCAACTTGAACTAAATTGGAGAGAAAAATGGTGGTGGCTACCTTACCAGAGGTCAAGAGGTTAGTGGGGATAGGAGTTGAATGATGATAGATATGATTAAAAAAAGTTAAAACTTTGGAGATTTGTAACAGCATACTATTACATAATTGAATATGCATCATCCACAATGGTGGATGTATTATTTGGGTTTAATTTTCTTGCACAATCCATTACTGTTTTTCCATTATCCATTATAAATATGACTTTTATCACTTTCACTCACCATTTGTCATTAGCCTCCATACTCAATTCAATTTTAAGTTTTTTTAAATGAAAAAAAATATAAGGTCAGATTTATAATTTATCACATAATTACTTTTCTTTTCTCTTTTACTTTTTCAACCAAAGGCACAAAATTTTACATTTTCCATTCTTTTTCTCTCTTCTTCTGTTTATTTTACCTCAACCAAACAATTTCAATCTTTACCTTATCTTTCACATTTTTTTCTCTTCCATCTTCTCAATTTCTTCCATTTAATCGATAATTCATTTGGATAAAAATAAATAAAAGGGAAAAAAATAATAAATAGATTGTCTAGATTGTGAGAGAGTTAGTAGTAGATGTGATTAATGTAATAAAATTATTTTTTTTATATATCTAAAAGATAATTTTTAAAATCATTTTTTAAAAATAATTTAATATAAAAATAGTTTATAAAATATAAATTAGAGTAAAAATAAATTTAAAATAAAAATAAAAATTATTATCTAATCAAAAGTTATATTTAAAAAACAATATATTAGAATAAATTATTTTAGGAAATATCAAAATTTAGTGTAATTAATTTAATTTAATTTATTATTTTAATATTTTTATTTCATTATAATATAAAAACATATATATTAATAAAATATTTAAATATTTTTTTCTTCACTACTTTAATTTTTTTATTCTTATTATTATTATTTTTATAATATAGAAACATATATTTCTAAAACATTAAATTAATTTACTTTATGTTACTTATTATGTTAATTATTTATTTTATTATAATATAAAAATATGTTAATAATATAACCATAAGAAAAAAAATTCTTATGATTACAATAGATAAACGTTACTAACATCATTAATTATAATTCCAACATAATAAATTATACCATAAATATTTTATGTATATAATAGATTATGTATATAATCTCTTCATAAATTCAACTTATGGAAAGTTTAATGTTTAATATTTCTTAAAATAGATTATGTATATAATTACGTTTTTTTTTTTCACTTTCTTTCAAATGCATGGCATGAACAGGAAATTACACAGTACAAAGACAGTGTTAAAGATACCAAGGTTTTCTTTCTTCATTACTAAGAAACATGTGAGATCTATTTATTGTTTATTAAGAGAAATATAAATACATCTTTTAGACATGCCTGTGTAAAGATAAGAGAATTCTCACCTTATAAATAAGCATGATTTAACAAATCATTGTAAAAGTTTGTTTAAAATAATTACTCTGCTTAGTGTTGTACATTTGTTAGAAGGTATTCGAGTAATTCTATCAGAATTTACAATATTCTTATAACAATACATTATTTGTGGCAAGTAACTATCGCATTGGGTTACAATGTTCTTTTTTAATATTGATCTACACTCAGATTATCACCAAATTTTAGTGAAAGAGAAAGATGTTCATAAGACTGCTTTTGGATATAGGTATGATCACTACAAATTTTTTGTTATGCCATTTGGTGTGACCAATGCTCCAGCTATCTTCATGGATTATATTAATCGAATTCTTAGACCTTTTCTTGATAAATTTGTGGTAGTGTTCATTGATGATAATCATCTATTTTCGTACAAAGGAAGAACATGAAAAACATCTTTAAAATGTTGTGAACATTTTGAGAGAAAAACAATTATATGTTAAACTTTCAAAATGTGACTTCTTGATGTCAGAAATACAATTTTTAGGACATGTTATCTCTGCACAGGAATATCAATAGATCCTTTTAAAATGGATGTTGTACTTCAGTGAGAACGTCCTAAAACTGTTATAAATTAGAAGTTTTGTGGGGTTAGCATGATATTAAAGGAGATTTATAGAAAGTTTTTCTAAAATAGTGGCTCCTTTGACCCAATTGACTAGAAAGGATCATCCTTTTGCATGGATTGAACAATGTGAGAGAAACTTTGAAGAGTTGAAAAGAAGGTTGACTAATGCTCCTAATACCAATTAGTCTTTTGAAGTTTTATGTGATGTTTCCTATCAGGGATTGAGTTGTGTTTTGATGCAGAATAAGCAAGCATAGGAATGACTCCTTTCGAGGCATTGTATGGAAGAAAGTGCAGGACACCTTTGTGTTGGTTTCAAGATGGTGAGAGTGTGTTAATTGGACTATAACTAATACAACAAACCAATGAGAAGGTCAAAAGGATTCAGGAAAGGTTGAAAACATCTCTTAGCAAGCAAAAATCTTATGCAGATCAAAGAAGAAAACCTTTAGAATTCTCTGCAGGTGAGCATGTCTTTTTAAGAGTTACACCATTTACTAGTGTAGGAAGAACAATCAAATCTAAAAAATTGACTCCTAAGTTCATAGGACCTTATCAAATTCTCAGGAGAATAGGTCATGTGTCTTATAAAATTGCTTCGCCTCCTCCCTTAGCTAACATTCACAATATTTTCCATGTATCCCAACTAAGAATGTACGTACTTGATCTCAACCATATTCTAGAGTTTGATTCAATCCAAGTGAAAGAAAATTTGTCATTTGAAGTGAAGTCAAACAGAATTTTAGATTCACAAGTGAAACAAATTTGTGGAAGAAGTATTTCCATGGTAAAAGTATTGTGGGATCTCATCTCTAGAGATTCCACTTAGGAAATTGAATAGGAGATACGAGCATCATACCCTAATCTCTTTCTTTAATGTAATCCTAATTAAAGTTATCAATTTAATTCCTATTTTAGTTAAAATTAGTCAATATAATTTTTTCTACTAAATTTATATTAACTTCGTTCAAAGGATGAGGCACTAGTGACACAAACATGTGGATTAAGAACAATCAAGACCATATTTATAGGGTTGAGATGATTTGTGCAAGTCACTTATATCATTTGGGAGCTGATAAAAAAAAACCTTATATCATTTGAGAATAAACCAATAAAATAGATAATTCAATTTTATTTTTTTTACACTTTACATCGTTTCAATATCATAATATCAATTTCATGAAGTAGGGTTTTTTACATAAAAAGTCTAATTTTTTGAAAATATTATGATAATGGTAAATTTATAATT
The DNA here is from genome assembly GCA_013389735.1 of Phaseolus lunatus. Taxonomy (NCBI): domain Eukaryota; kingdom Viridiplantae; phylum Streptophyta; class Magnoliopsida; order Fabales; family Fabaceae; genus Phaseolus; species Phaseolus lunatus. The sequence continues at coordinate 31,941,625 of CM023859.1, forward strand.
TATTATTGAAATGGTCAAGTCATACTCACATAACACGTCTTTATTGTTCTGAAGTCGTCATACACACTGCAATTTTGTTTGAATAAGAAAAATTATACTAAATTTATTAACCGTCTAAACAACTTTCGTTTTGAAAATGCACAACTTTGATTATGACTTTGATTAACTTTAATTAACACTAACTATTTTTTTTATATTTCAACTGAAGTCTGTGACAACAACCTTCGTGTAAAAAATTTACATAGAAGTTGTGCATATATTTTTTTAATTTCCATAATTTTTTTTACTTAAAAACAACAAATTTGTGTTAAAAGTTTGTGGTGACATAAATTACAAATATTCAATAATTAGGAAATAAAATGTAGGTTTAAAAATAAAAATATTGTAGAATAACATGTATGTTTAAAGTTTGGATTTAGGATTTATAAAGGATGTGAGGTTTAAGATTTATGATTTATATGGAGAGTTTAAATCTGGATTTAAGGTTAGAATTGACCTTCTTCCTTTAGAGAACCATCTTTGTAATCATAATCTTTGCTTTGACGTTTTCCATCCACAAAGCATTAAGCTGATTAGCATGCTCAAGTGACAATTTTGGTACTTTCCTTTGCAACCATGATTTTTACTTTTACATCATATATTTGTGCAACATCTTTTGCCTCTGAATTGGTTTGCTATATTGTAATTCATATTACTTTGGCTAAATTAAAGAACGTACATGTGTCACTGATTTCTGAAACCATTGAATTTAATAACCACAGGATATATATATATATATATATATATATATATATATATATATATATATATATATATATATATATATATATATATATATATATATAAAAAAGATGAGTCGGGAATTTTCAAAAAATAAACAGTGCCTCTCATAAACAATATCCCTTAAATTGTGAGACTGTTATACTAGAAATAAAAACTATATACAACAAAATATACATAATTAAAACTAATGAACACAGAATTAAAACTACTAAGAATAAAATATGAAATTTCCTAAAATATCTCAACAAATATAAATGATTTCTTTTTAAATAGTAAAATGGCATGTTGTTTCTATGAAGATATTATATTTCCCAGGACACTCTTGGAATGGTTATATAAATATACATGTATTTGAGTTTTGGTTATTATCAATCGTTTTACCATTACAGTGAAATATAATGTTATTTAAAACTAAATTGAAATATGTGATACTTTAATTCAAGTTTTTACAAAATTAATTTTTAAGATGATATTTACGTGCATTATATAATATAATTTGATTAAATTTTTTATATGTTAATTTTTAATTTTTCATATATTCTTACCTCTTTTACTTTTAAGATTCTAATATTTTTATATTGAACTCTTTAATCTTGTTTCTTCTTTCACTATATTTTTCAATCTCCTTTTTAAATTATTACTTATTTTTATTTTCTATATTCACTTTCTTTTCGAGGTGTTATCATTTTCGGAATAATCACTCTCTATTTTTAATGCCTTTATTTTATTTTGTTTATATCTCAACTATACTTAGATATTATTGAATAATTTACTTTTAATTTAAAACAAAATATAATCACTTATATCTTTATATTTATTAATTGGATGTATGTTTCTTATAATTTTATCCTATAAATTAATGGTTTAAAATATTACTCTACTAAAAAAATTACTGATACAATGCATAGAATTTTTCATACAACTTTGCTTTGTTTTTATGAAAGACAAATCGATTGCAACTCATTTTTTAAAAAGTAGCTCAAGAAAGTATGATTGTGCAGATCTCATAAAGAATAATTTGGGCATATTTTTACCGAAAATGAGACATCGCAATACCCTTCCCTCCTCCACCCTCAGTGATCATTCAGAGCAAGTTTATTTTTCCGTTTGTGCAACCTACTTACTTAAAAGCACATGACAAAAATTGCTTTTCTGTTTACTTGCAACCAAACACACATCTACTCCCTTAGCCTGTGCTCCAGCCTCTCTACATTTCCCTTATTCATGATTCCTATTGTTTATATCAGTGCATTAAAACAATATTCAGCAATAGCCCACACAATATAAGGTTCCATTATGAGAAACAATAACCTTCATATTATGATTATGTTGCACTTTGGAGTCACCTTAACAGCAAGGTATTATTTAAAGAGAGAAAAGAACAACAGGGGAGGGACCTATCCCAATAACAATAAATTTTATCAACTCTCTACTACAAGTTCAAAACTAATCCCAAAAGTAGGAGGATTTAGCAAACCCTTCATTGTCGAAGCATATAATCCCTCCCTTTTTAATCATCTCATGGAGTTGACTAACATAGATACATAGTTTAATAAGAAATGTGCCTGCCCTCATGCCACAATTTCTTTTACACAACATTATGTACCATTACACAGCCATAGCTGGCATTGATTCATTTCTTGGTCAGCTGGAAGCTCACCATTTTCCTTAATGGACCCATTTTGTTGCAGAAGTTCCTCATGTTCAATGGGACAACTCTGCTCCTGCTCCTCAGCTTTTGCAGCTTCCTCAAGTGCCTCAATTAAGTTTGAGAGACACTTGTGAGGATCATCCAGTGGGGACTTAGGCATGAGGTTTTCAGCAACATCAGCTGGGGTGATGTTGGCCTCCCCTATTAGCCTCTTGATAGTGTGAAACAAAGGATGAGTTTCTAGCTTCAAGTAATTATTTGCAAGCACTTTAAAGCCATCAAAAGTGCAATAGGAGAGCTGAATGTGTTTGTCCATTCTCCCCCTTCTAATGAGTGCAGGATCAAGTTTCTCCACATAATTGGTTGTGAACACAATCAACCTCTCCCCTCCACAAGCAGACCAAATCCCATCAATGAAATTCAACAGCCCTGAGAGTGTGACTTTGCTGCCACTCCCTCCTTCTTCCTTGCCCTCTTTCCTTCCAACAACATCCTTATCCGTCTCCTCGTCCGACAACTTATCTGCCTTCTTCTTCCTCTGCCCTGTAAGATCAAGAGAGCAATCGATGTCTTCAATAACAATTATAGACTTACTGGTTGTCTCAATCAGAAGCTTCCTCAACTCTGTGTTGTCCTTTACTGCAGTGAGCTCCAAGTCATAGACATCATAGGCCAACAAATTGGCCATTGCAGCAATCATAGTGGACTTGCCTGTCCCAGGAGGGCCATGAAGAAGGTACCCCCTCTTCCATGCCTTCCCAATCCTTGCATAGAAATCCTTGCTCTTGCTGAAAGTGATCAAATCCTCAATGATCTCCTTTTTCTTCTCAGGCTCCAAGGCCATTGTTTCAAAAGTAGCAGGGTGCTCAAACACAATGTGACTCCACATGGTTTGCTTGTAACTTGGCCACTTATAGCCAGGGCTATTAGTGTACAACTTCCTCTGCCTGTTCCTCAAACGAATCTCCTTCCCCTCCCTCATCACATGCTCCAAATAGGACTCAGTTATTATGTCCCTATACTTGTTGTGAAAAGTGAGCTTGTAGAACCTTTTCTCCTGTTCTGGATAATAAGACATTGGAGACCTCGTTGGTGACATAACTTTGCTAGAGACCCACCAAACTTTGACACCCTCGTACTCATCCGTTACCCTTTCATACTCATCCATAGTCAACACCAAGTTGCTGCTATCCTTACCCATTTCAGCTTTGAGCCTTTTAGCACTCTTTGATGTGTTGGCACTGAGGTATGCCTCCACAGCCGCATAGGCCTCACTGCGCTTTAGCCTGTCTCCCATGTATTCATGGAAGGAGATCCGAATGTAAGGGGAAAAGTAACTCACGATCCTATGTGTGCACTTCTCAAAGAACCGTTGAACCCCGTAGGGACAGTACTGCCTCATGATCGTCCACAAGAACATGAAGCTAGCTAACGTTGACCCCATGGTTGTCCACATCTCACTCATCTTCATGGTGCCGCCTCTCTTGGAGTTGATTTTGATAAACACTTTGAGGGGGTGAGTGTCAAATTGGTGTGTCAAAAGGTGAGGGAAATGAAAAAGGAAAACTAAAAAGTGGTGAGAGTGAGTGGGTGGGGATGAGAATTGAGAAGGAATAGAAGGGCCAGCCAGTGTTTATTACCAAAATGAGTCAAATGACACTACCAAAGCAATGTGGAGTACTTTTAAAATGGGAAAAGTACAAGTGAAATACAATATTAGGTTCCACTAAGTTTTTTGATTTGGTGGGACTATGTGCAAGTGGTCCAAAAGCTTTAAATTATGAACTGATTCATGGTATGTTGTGTCTTATTGGACACTGCAGGGAAAGAAAGCTCTGAAACTGAGCAAATACCTTGCAAAAAAAACAAAATAAATGTGGCATAGTGAAACAAACTCTCTCTATTGAGGTTGCTACTTGGCTGTCTATGGAGATGACGACGACATTCTCAATAAAACACATAATGGGGTCCTTCTCATGCTCACAATACTTAAATTCTTGTGTCTATTTCTCATTGTTTGATCCAGTTCTTGTCATTTTCCTCAAGTTGTTGAAACATAGCACAAAGAGAAGCATAATTCCAAGTTAATAAAGTTACACCACTAATGTTTTCCAAATTAGATCCATGTTAGATGTTTGTTTCTCATCCAGTTTTACAAATTTTCCACTAAGCATTTTATAACATTTTATTCACTTATTATAATGACGCAAAGAACCTTGAGGTCATCAAATTGATGTCTGAAGAGTAATTTTTTTGGTTTAATACTTTTTCTGGCTTAACATTTTCATCCCGTTTCATCTATAACACAGGCCACATTCTCAGACTTCAACTGGATAATACAGAATCACACTAATTTTGTGTTTCAAAAACAAAAATTGCACACTCACAACATAATCTCTTCACACTTCATACCTGCCGCCACCTTTGAAATTTTAAGACACTTCCATACCCTTTGCTTTTATTTTATTTTACCAAATTAATTGTTTTAGCATAAAATAAAAAGTACCTCCATCACATCTCATTCCTTTGGAAATATTTTTTTGGGAATTTATATTTTATATTTAAGAGAATGGAAGATGGTACACAACAAAAGAAACTCCCTGTTTCTAATTCAATTCTCAATTATAGATAAAGCATCCAAAAACTCACCTTGCCAGTGGTGAATGGGTATAGGCCTTTTTGGGTTATGATGACTTCCATTGAAAACAATATGAAATTATACTTTAGTTTTTTTTTATATTTATTTATTAATTTTTTAAAAGAAACAGGATTGAAGTTTTGATTAAACTGTTCATTATGAATATATTTTGTTAGACCTAGATTTTGTTTTCCCAACACTAATCGGCCATGGATAGAGATGATGGGACGCGGAATTTGGTATGCGGAACATAAAATTATTGAAAACCCTGTAACAATACGCCAAACAAATCGGACACTATTTATTCGTTTTTTGTTTCTTTGTTTTTATACATTTATTATATTTTCAAAACAATTTTACTCAAAAGAAAATAATGATATAAATATAATTTATTATTTTCTTAAATAAACTTATTGGCAAAACAAAAAACTATATTGGTCAAAATATCTACTCAACCCGATCTAACCTTTTAAAGGTTGAAATTCGACTTTTCGGTAAATTCTCAACAGGTCGAAATTCGGCTTGTTTTTCCCTTTTTTTTTACATAAACCAGGTTTTCAATTTTTTAAGAAAATTCATTTGAAAATACATTGAAACAAACTTTTTATTAATTTAAATTTAAAATAATAATCGTACTATGTTTTAAAACAAAATAATCATTCGATTATTATATTAAAATTAGAGAATTAATAAAACTATTATTAATTTAAATAATATTTTGAATTTTATTTTATATTAATTTATTAAAAAATTATTTAAAATTAATAATTTAAAAAATAATATTTTATTTAAAAATTTATAACTCAAATTAATATTAAAAATTGTATAATTTAATATAAATATATTTTTTAGTAAATTTATGATTATTAATTTAAAACATGTTTTTAGATTAATTTTATTATTAATTGAAATTTATTATTATTTATAAACTTATTACAAACTTTGAAATTAGTTTATGTTCCAATTTATTAAATCATTCTGAAATTTGGTAATATTAATTTTTTTTAGTTTTAATTTGTAAGAATAAAATAATATTCATTAAGTGAGTAAAATATAATTAATATGGTCAATAATATTTTTAACTAATAAATTTAAGTTATACTTAAAAATATATTTCTCTATTTAGTTTCAAAATATAATTTAAAACATATATTATTTATGTAAAATAAAATTTTACTTGTCATCTCAATAATAAAACATTTAATATAATCGATAATTATTTTAAATAAAGAACCCTTTTATTACTAAATTATGCATAAAGCAATTAAAATTATAAATAATTGACATGATATCACAAATAGAAAATTGCATTAAAATTTAACACCTAAGTAATTGATATGATTATAAATAATTGAATATTCTTCACAGAAAATATTAGATTTAAAACTTAATTCATTAGCTTGATACTTATCTACTTAAAACTTATATAACAATTTGTTGGAAGTGTGGAAAGTGAATGATTGATTTGTAGTGATTTGGAGATAAAGTTAATGGAAAGTGAAGTGGTTTTGTTTAATGGAAAGATAGGATATTTGAGTACAAAGATTATTTTTATTGTAGTGTCAAAATTATCTTTAGGTGTAGTTTTTAAAATATAAATATTTTTTTAAAAAGAATAGTCGAGAAAATGAAAATAAATTATTTTTTAAGATATGAATTATTATTTTCTAGCAATAACTAAAAATAAATTGAAAATCTAAATATTAAATATATGGGTGAATTAGTAATTTACCAAACAATCCCCGTAAATCCACCATTTTCTCTCTTCATCTCACGTTTCCTTTTCTTTTTGAAAACTTTTCCTACAAATCATCATAAATCTTCATATATCACCTAAATGATTTCAAATCAATTCCCAGTTGATAGTGATGTGATGTGATACATTGTTATGGTGAAGTATGGTCCCAGTTCTGCAGTTTCCTTAGCTGGAAAGGGTGGAAGAAGTTAAAGAGACAAAGGTGCAGTCATTATCAGAGGCGTGTTGAAGTCCTATTTCTTGTCACAGGAAAACACTGAAAACAACCACCACTGTTGCGAACTACTCCTTCTCAAACTTCTTCTATCACATCTTTTCTCTGTAAACCCTAAAACACACATTTTTCTATTTATAGCTTATTTCGTTGCATAGAAACATTTTTTTTTCAGAACAAACCTAAAACCAAAACAGAGTTACAAACTGCAATTCCGCTAATTACACAATTTTGAAGCTCTTTTTTTTTTTAATGTAAAGTACGATTTTTGAATTACACAATTCAAAACACTTTTTTTTTAAGTTCATCTGTGACATAGCAATAAACAAGGTTGAGACCGACAATGACAAGAGCGACAACAACAAAAAATAATCGGAACGATAAGGAGTGGCGACTGCGAAGGGACAATTCGGTTTTTGTTTCTAAGTAGAAGAGCCTCTTCCAGATTGCTAAAGACACACCACCCTTTCCTAAGTCCACTCCTTGGTCTGTTTCTTTTTTATTCTTAACTACTCTTGACCCAAAAATCAAAACTCTCAACAACTCAAAGTCCAATTCCTTTTTACTAACTACACCACTCAATGGAACACATACATTGTTTAAAATATATATAAGTTAAAGTTTCAACATACTTGAAATTTATTTGTAATTTATCAATTATTTTACACACAAAAATGTCCTCACATGAATCATCATGTTAGAAAATCGAAGAATATCCTTCAATATTCTATTACCAACTTGAAAACAATGTATATAAGTCATTGAGGTTTCGTCCCAAACTATAAGTTTAACCTTTATAATAAGGTAACTTAAAAGACTACCTAATTTTATGTTGTAATAGAATCTTCATTAATATTTATTAGTTTTTGAAATGTGAAATGTGTTGTTCTACCACCTTATTCCACTAGATGTCACACTCAAACCAATTTCTTCTTTAAATCTAATAATTACAGAAATAGGTAAGTATTACTTGTTCTTTCACAGTCATACACAAAAGAGGTTTTTAATAATTGACTTAAGTTATACTAGTATATATATGCTTTTAATGAAAAGAAAAATTGTTGAGTATAAATATATTCTCATAATAAAAAAATAAATTCATCAAAAGTATCGTGGAGAAGAAACTTTCGAGAGAACAAAGAGAATTTGAGTAAAAGTAATGTCATATTTTATATATATATATATCAATGTGAGAACTATGTTTATAAGCATTTGAGTATCTCATTGGTCTACTCTTTGTTAATCAATACAAATCAAAATTTCTCGTAACATCCAAACTCACATGAGATTCACGTCAAACTCAATTCAAAACCTCAAAGTAATAGATTTCTAAGTCTTATTTTTATACTGCATCCAATTTTTTCATTTTTAATAAATGTGAGACTTAGATTCATATTTAAATTTTTTTACAATATATTTTATATAGGTCCCTCAAATTTAATAATTTAAATTTTTAAAAATATTATAATTAGACAATGATTTATATTTTACTAAATATCAGAATTGGGATTACGGGAGAGGTAGGACTTTTTAGTTATCTACTTATATGCTTAACTGGAATTAATTATTTCCTTTTTTTCATTGAAGGTGTATTTGTATATAAGTGAAGTACATAAATTTCTGAATGATGGAAAAAAAAAATCCATCTTAAATGTTATCAACGTCATCAGAGCTATGATGAAGAGTGGATATGGAGGACATGGAAACGTTAGTAAGTGACTGGTAATTGGAAGGATAAAAAATTGGAAAGAAGACAAGAAAATTGTGAATAAAAAAGATGATGGTGGACAAAGATGAGTGTTTATATGACTGTTGCCCGCTTTCTACATTGGAGCATTGATTGCTAGGCTAAACTATCGTGCCACAAAATTCTCATGGGTTAATGACAATCTTAAAACATGAGCATACCACTCAAACCCCTCCATCATTGCCTCATCCTAAAGAATTTATTTTATTATATGCCAAATACCTTTGTGTTAAGCACTACCTCCATTTCCATATATAAAAAACAAATACATATTTCATCAATACCTACCTAAATTAGTTAATTTTAATCAAGATCATAATTTAAATTTTACTCTAAAAATAGTCATCGAATTAAATTATTTAAGTGATTATATCTAATAATATTATTCATAGTTTAATGAATTATTTTTTTAACTAATGAGTAGGAATCTGACTTACATGATTAATAGTTCAATAAATAGGTCATGCGTAGATGTACCGTTGACATATTTCACAATTAATTAAATATATGAAATGTTTAACGTGGTGTTATGGTTTTATAGTTAGAAGAAAAAATTCAAATGTTCTTTATGTAAAAGAAACTAGGGAAATAATATTTAGCTGGTATCAGTTAATGCAAACCCAAATGTTCTACAATTGCTGTTTAATTTAGTAAATCCGTATCCAAAAAGGTTTTCAAGTCTCTTTTTTATTGAGAAAGTAATATTACTAATATACATCTAATTTTATTTTACAAGTCGTTTTAAAAATAATGAAGATATTAAGACCTGCTTTACATAAACACCCCTGGAGCAACACTCAATATGAGAAAGTGAAATATTCTAATATTTTTAGGAAGCGGGATAAACAAAAAAATGTGAAAAAAAGTAAGATATAAAAAATTTGAGAACTTGTTCCCGCACTCCTAAAAATGATATCCCCCACTCACTCAACGCCACGTTGATCTTCCAATCCAATCCCATGCTGAAACAACTCGAAAGGGAAGATGATAGAATCGAGTAACTTAAAGAATGGAATTCGCCCAAATAAATAATGAAATTTAAAATGCCACATTTATACAGGACTATAGTTAACTAACCAAAACACTATATATACAATATTGAATCTAAGCTATGACTGCAAAACTTTTCTTTGTTCCTCCTCGCAGAATTCTAAGATGGCCACCTATACGTCAACGTTATCTCATGTTGCAGCACTCAGGAATTGTCTGCATCTGCAATTTATCCCACAGGCACATCATCTGCCTAGGCGATTGGTAATGGGCTGTGATATAGCCTTCCACACAACCAAACTGGCAGAACTTCAAGCTATGCAAATAGTATACTGGTTTTGTTCTGTTAAATTGTTGTACCCACATTCCCATACTCACGTCTTCCATTTTAAACAACTGCACAAAGAAGTAAACACTGACAACTTCAAACACTATACACAGCAAATGCCTACCATGAAGACACTCGAGACATTACAGGACAACAGAGAAAATGTGCAATGATATTAGAATACTAACCCTTAATTTATGCATCTCAAATTCAGATAAAATGTAGCTAGCAATATCAGAAGACAAAATATAACCCGGTCCATTAGCATAGGGTGGATATTCCTCTTCTGGCCACTCCTAAAAGCAGAAGACAACAAAATTATCACCAGCAAGAAGCTATATCTGACAAAACAATGAGGAAGTAAGAACCATTGTTAAATCAATCACAGCCTATTAGGGTAAGAGCTCGGAATACACAATAAAGCTTTTCGCTGAATGCTGTGTATGTTATGTTCAGTTAGGGATCGTGGCCTCCAACCCATAAGATTAAGATAACTGACTATATGGTGCTGCAACTAGGTGCTTAACTATATACTATGGAGACCTGATGACTGATTGGAGAAAGAGAAGAATAGCAATCTTCATGAAATAATTATTGTATAAGCACAACCAATCAAAAAGTTGCACAATATTAAAATAATAATAAGTGGAGCCAATACTAAATGAAGTTATTTTAGAGTCCGTTTGAATACAAACTAAAAGTGCCTTTGAGAGCTTATCCACTATAGTTGGAAAGCTTTTTCCGATGAAGAAACTTTTAAAAACACTTCAAACTTTGTATCCAAACATGCTCTTAATTTCGTATTGAGGTTTTGCTTAATTGTGCCTAAAGAAACCAATGCTCAAGCTCAGATCATACATTCTTTGGATCAAATACAAACACTTTGCTGTATTATAACAAAATAATTCATAAAAAATATTCCCATACAATGCTCACTCCTCAACTATGGTAAAAGCAGCCAACAAGTTTTGCTTACCTCATATGTCACGGCCCATTTACCACGGCGCAAGGGTGTGTGGCGGTAATTGATGTTCCCTATATAAAAGCTCATAGAATAAGGAACATTCCTTGCTCGAGTCATAACATCATCAACTTTTACAAAAGTGTCATCATCTCCCTTCATGATATACTCCGCGGAAACAGTGCGAACCTGTGAACAGTACAAGCCATCTCATACATTAACTTGAACTATTTCGTTTTTAAACAGGAAGCTTTTTAAACAATCAACTTACCCCGTACTCACATATGGCCACCGTTTTCAGCACAACAAGGTCATAGTTATCCATGTAAGGAACTATAACAATATCACCAAAATATTCTGCTTCCTTCTTCAACTCCACGTTAATTTCCTTCCTCGGGTGCTGTTTAAACCATTCAACTGTTAAGAAATCTCAAGAACCAACAAAATGACCAAAAAATTTGAGAAATTTGTTCACATTACCAGTGCTACAAAGAAGCGAGCAACCACTTTCGAAGATCTGATAAAGCTATGCTGCATCCATGACTTCCTCACAGCCATCCGCTCAGCAAAATGGTTTCCAGCTGAAAGTATCCCAACGAACAATTCCACGCCAAAGGGAGGAAGATTTGGGGCACGCCATCTGGTTGAAAATTCAAGCTGCTGCTGCGGGGAAATGTTGGGATGCACCGATGGCAAAGAAGCAGCAAATACAGAATGGACATTAATGTCCCCGCTCAAAGTAAGACCAGTGGCATCCTCAAGAGTAAAGCCCTGTTCATATCAAAACAGAACATTATTATGTAAAACCCACTTCAAACTACGAAGTTGATGGACATTGATTACCCACAGTGCTATAAGGAAAAGAGGTGACATGCCTCCCATCAACATTAATATGGTAGCCCTCCAACCCAGCACTGACAGTAAGAACAAATAGCTTGTTCACAGAAAATGGAAATGGCCAATCAACTGTTACTCGTTTTGTCCGACCAATCAATCTCTTCAACCACCACTCTACCTTGGTCTCCACTGCATGCCTGTCATCATCATCAGCCCTAATCCACTTCTCACATTTCACCAACCCATCAACTGTATCAAACACAAGTAACAACTCAATTCAGCACAATCACAACCTATGATGCATATTTACAATAAATGTATCAGGTACAATAGTATCAAATACAACAATAGTTCTAAAAAATTATGGGATACATCATACGACACATATAACATATCTGTGTGTGTCTCTCTCTCTCTGTGTATAAAAATTCATAAAACATAATAAACATATAATTGCAAATATCTAATTCAAATAAAGAACATCTTCGACATTACTCAAAAACAAAATTAAAGAATAGCAATCATTGTGATTATAAATCAGTTCCTACTGTATATAGACAAGAATAGTATCAGACTTAATGTTCTCTTTGTAATCACTCATAATGAGAGCAATTTTCATTCTTGGATGGGACAATGCTCCTATATCTGTAAAATATATACTCCCTTGACACGAATATAAGCAAAATGTTCCGGTTTGGTGAATTGAAATATAAGTAAGTTTCAACTATATCAACTCCAATAAATATGATTAAAGGCAATTGCTTTTTATATGAAATCAAGAAATTATATGAATTTAACTAGCATTCTAAATTAATGTAAAACTAGGTACTTTTTGTTTATATTTAAGTCCGGAAAATTACATGCTTATAGTCTCAAATGAAGCGACATTGGATTTTCATAAACTAAATACTTCATAATTACGTGTTGGTAAAGTATCCATGTATAGAAAGCAAATTAAAGTAAAGTGTTTCATACATCACAACCATAATAAATAAAACATACTTTTTCTTACCAGTATCTTCACCAGCTCTGGATTTCCAACCATCACAGCGTATTGCAGTACCCCAATGCATGCGGTAACACGTGTTGAGTTCAATCACAGGCTTCCCACTCCAATCCCCTCTCAACCTAGGATTCAAATGTAAGACCCTAGGTGGTTCTTCACCCTCCACCGTCTTCAGCCCCTGCAACTCCATCACAAACTGGCACGCCTTCCGTTGCGCTCTTAACGGCTCCCCAACCACCGTTACATGGGACCCTAACGTGAGCCCACAGGGAATCACCATCGAACTCCCGCGGCCCAAAAACTCGGGCCCGGATACCCATATGGACTCGGGGCAGGGCCTGGATCTGTTATCGGGCTTGGAAACGGGGGCCTGCGCGTTGCCTGATTTAAGTTCGGCCCAAAGATCCTTGCCGACGCGGCAGGCGGATTGGTAGAGGAAGGAATCGAATGTGGCGTCGTTTAGGATCAAACCGGAGACGACGCCGTTTGGGTGGCGAACGAGTGGCGGGAGGCGAGACGGTTGTTCTTGAACGGTTCTGAAGACGAAGGGGATCTCGACGGAGACGAAGAGAGCGTAGAAGAGCGCAAGAACGATGAGAATCTGAGTGGATCGTTGTCTGGTGAATGTGAAAATAGTATCTAACTTGCCTATTCTCCCTCTTTTCATCTCTGGTTTGGCGCCTGAGGATAATCGATTTCAGGTTGGTGACGACGACGTCGTTCTTCCTATTGTTGGCATTACAGTGGCGTTTCGTTTATAGTTTGCTTCACGTAAGCATGATTAATCTGAAGTTTAGTATTTTCCTGCCACATTTTGAGGCCACTTTCGATGAGATTTAACGAAATCCTCTCTCCTTCGCAATAAATCCCCTGTTAATCTACAAATAATAGAAATGAATTACTTCATTTTTTTTAAACTGTTTATACAGATAAAAAAACAAATATAATTATTAAAATAACTTATTTTGTTTTTATACAATAAACCATGCACCGTAAAAAAATTACTGTTGATTAATGAACAATTTTTATTGGTGTAACCTTTAAAATAATTATTATAAAGTTAATAATTTCATTGCATATAGCAGTTATGATTAAATTATTTTAATACTTTTAACTATAAATAATATGGATGGCTTCAGAATAATGATTATAATATAATAAATGCAAAAAAAAAAATCTCACTTTACTCAATTCTCTTAGTTTTATTATTTTTAATAAATAATGCATTTCATGCAATATAATAATATTATTATTATCTATATTTCATATTTTATTTTATTTTATTTTTAATTATATTTTTTAACTAAATAGTTAAAAATGCATATATGCAATTATTTATATACTAAAAGTAATTTAACATACCTTATTACGACAACACACTATAAATTACTTAAATATTTCAACAGCATAACACACTAAAAATCATTTCACTACTATTTGTATATAATACTCACTACTACTAGAATATTTTATTATTATTTCTATTTTTAATTATTATATATTTATAACTTATAGTTTATATTATATAATACGCTTAAATATATTTTTAGCTATAGAAAGATGACTTCGATTCTTTTAAGTTCTTCACAAAACTACTCGTTGATTTAAATTATTAACATTTTATAATTCTTAGTTTTTAGTCCATATCATAAATCATAATTAATTTAACCGTAGAATTAAAAATATTAATTATGTTAATTAATATGTAATGTTTTTAGATTTAAACTGATTATAAGTAATAGTAAACACTAAAATAACACAGTTAGAAAATATCATAAATTTAAAACTAACAAATACGTTTACAAAACTAGAAAACTTATTTAAAATGATGATTGATTTTCTAATAATTTCTTAAAACTATTATGTTTTCCTATAAACTAACAACAACAACAAAATATCACATTGATCATGCATAAAAGTTAGACTCTTAATTGTAATTTTAATATTTAACTGCGAATTTGGAAGGAGTATAATATATTTCGTGTTAAAACACCACAAATTTTTTAATTATCAAGCGTGTAAATCAATTAACATAAAGTTAGTTCGTCTTAATAATTCATTTGAAGTTTGAATGGATTAAATACTTAAGGAAGTGTAGTGAAGTGTAGTGGCTTATCATCTCTTCCAAAAAGTAATAATTAATTTGTGAATAATTAATAATTTATTTTAGTAATGGTATTTATTTTAATAGGTAAAACTATTGGAAAAAAAAGTTAACTTCTCAATTTAAGGACCTGAAAAAACTATATCTCCCTTAATCGGATAAAATAACTAAAAGCTCTTTTTTTTGTTTTTTGTATGAAATATAAAACCTTGTCTTATTCTTAGAAATAGAGTTAGAAACCAGCAATCCCACTAGCCAGATGGACATTATGTTGGTATGATTTAAGTCATACTTTAAATGGATTAAAAGAGTTTTGTACCGAACAGTCCTCGGATATCGATAACAGCTTGTAAAGGTGAGTCGCGTCAGCTGGGTTCCATAGCATGGGCCAAAGCCACGTGGGCTGGGCCCCACAGATAGTAGGGACTAATGGGATGATTAGTCATCAGCATGTCGACCACCAAAGTGAACTGAGGTGTCCTCATCACTCAACAGGGTGATGAGTCCTCGGCAACTGGGTGCGACGAGGTGAGATCGGTCTTGGATGTTTTGAACAACAGAGCTAGAACATCTGATGTGGATCCCGAGAGAAAACCAGTTATCAGTAAAATGCCCAGAGGTAGGGAGAGACCTAAGTCACGAAGTGCCTATGCGTGTGGCAGGGAAAGCACAGTTAGGTGCAAAGTCCTGAGGGGTTGAGTACTCATCAGGATTAGGGTTTCCCAATGAAGCTACATGCATGGCACGTGAACAGTGAAGGCACTCCCAAGATAGATGGCCCCAAAGATTAGGTGCATGAGGGGGTGCCCAGGTGGCCATCCTGTTAGATTTTGCACTCCAGTTAATGAAAGCCTTACGCACAAGATTACCCTAAGTCTGGGTGATAGCGGCGCGAGGGTATTCTTGTAAACCCTAAATATGGGTAGCGGCACAGAGGAAACCCTAGACTATATAAAGGGTAGTAAAACACTTCACAAAGGTACGCAGTTTTCTAGACCTAAACACAGATACTCAATACACTTGGTGTGCTTGCCCTAGTTTTTGACTTGAGCGTCGGAGTGCAAACGGACTCTAGGGCGCCCTTTTCTATCTTGCAGGTGCAGGTTGTTTCGAGATAGCAAAACATAACTCAAGGTGAGGAAAGGAGGCGTGTGATCGTCGTAGAGTCGACCGACAAAAGAGTCAACTGGCAAAAATAAGTTTGAATTTGTTTAGTCTGGTTTGGTTGCTTATTGGAACAATAAGCTATTTCAACTTAATTTGAAAAGATGAAAATGTAATTTTAATTTTAAAAATTAAATAAATTATTTTTTATTGAATCATATAAATAAAATTAATTTACTTTGTTAAGATATTATGATATGATAAATAAATTTTAACATATATAAGGACGTAGTATATTGTTTAAGCGTATAAGTGGTATGATTGAGATTTATAAATATTTTATCATTTAAATATGAAGTTTATAAATAAATAAAATTTGAATAACTAATTTTCTATATTTTTTATTTATATAAAATTTGAATAGCTAGTTTATAAAAATCATGATCTCTGTAATATTATATATATATATATATATATATTTATTTTATTTTTTTTATTTTATTTTTTTTTATTTTTTTTTGATTTTTGAAAATTTTGTTCATTCTTTTGTATTTTAGAGTTTTTGACAAAGTCTATTTAATTAAAATTTGTTTTAGAGTTGGAAGCTTTTGTATGGTAAAAGAAGTTGGAAACTTGAGCTTAAATCTAAACAAGTTTTAATAGGTAAGATGAGTTATTTAAGGTATATGATATGGATGTGAATATGTCATGATTATTTTAATTTATATGCAAAATTTGTATTTATTTTTTTTTAAATATGTAAATGTTTGGAATTAAATATAAATAATATAATGTTATTTGAGTTTTTAGTTAATGAATATTTTTTTAGAGTACTTTTGATTTAATACTCATTGTTGAGATATTGAGATGGTGAAAAAACTTTTGCAGGTTAAGTTATAAAGATTGTTTAACTGTGTTTTAAATATCAATTTTTGTGTTTTAAAATATCAAATTTTACGAGAATAGTTATTTTTTGGTAGTTAATATGGAGTGCAACTTATATTTGAGTAAATTAGAGTGTCTTTTGAGTTGTTTGGGTGTTACAAATTGTTGTATTGATTTTGTAAAAATTTGAAAACAAGTTGATCCTACCACATCAAGCTGATTTTATGGTATTTTTGTTCAAATCACAAATTTTCGCTCAAGCAAAAATCTAGCAGAAAATCAATATTTGTTTCGAGCTCCATTTTTGCTTAAGTTCAAAAAAAATGATTTGTTTATTTGTTTGTCTCTTTAATTAATTTGAATATAAGTGATAATTATACTTGTAAATGGAATGTTGATTATATATATATATATATATATATATATATATATATATATATATATATATATATATATTTTAAGAGTCATGTTTATGTGACTGTTTATATGATGAATTGTTAACATTGTTATTTTCTACGAGAGAATACTATCTTAAAATTTTTAGGTTGTGCATTAAATCTAAAATTTTGTATGAGATATTCTAACTCAACTAATACTGAACTTACTTAAAAAAATATTATATGGCGAGAGTCGAAAAATGTTCTTAATAATGTAAAAAAAAAAAGTGTGTTTCCTTAAATATATATAAAAGGAAGGTTTTTTTTTTTTTTAAAGTGCTTTATAAATAGTATCTAAATACTTATATGTATTATGATGATTAATATGAATGTAACTCTTAGTGGATGTTATTACACATATACTCACCAGTACATAAATGCCCTTTTACGGCAACTTAGACACGCCGATTCGATGTCAAATGCTATCCAATAAAATGCTGTGATATTTTTAAAATTAAAAGGAGTATATAGACGGTAGTTTAGGGTAAAACTGTCGTCTTACCCTAAATTTGAAACCAAAGACAGTAGTTTCCAACAAGAACCATTGCTTTGGCCGCCTTAGATTATATGAGAAATGTTTGGGCCATATATAATCTAGGATAGTTAATAAATAATGTAGGAATTAGATAGATAAGAATATGTATTTGTGTTTGCAATACATTTTTATATATATATATATATATATATATATATATATATATATATATATATATATATATAAAAGTTACTTCTTTAAATGAGTGTGTCTGAATATATGTATCTGTCTAACTGACTGAGTTTAAATGAACAAGTTAGTTAAGATGGAAAAACGCATAAAACATAATGAAATAAAATAAAAAATCATAATAGACAACAGTTATGACCATAATCGTCGTTTATACCTCTCGGAGAAGGGGTATAGACGGCGATTGTGGTCATATTATTATCTATATCTCGACCATGTGCACTTTTTAAGCAGTGTCAGGCATAACTGCCGTTTATACCATTCCTGACACTTTGTATACCCATATTCGATTTTCATTATACATTGCGGTTGTGGTATGAATCGCCGTCTAGATATGACTTATAAACAACGGTTGAAGAACTGTTATTTATACCCTAATAGTATATACTATGTGCTAATAGATAACGGTTACAAAATCACTATCTAATGACTAAAATAATGTTGTCTAATGGCTAAAATAATCATTGTCATTGACCTTTCAATAAATTAATATTATTTTTAAATTAAAATAATAATATTTTAATTATAATTATTATTTTTTAAAAATAGATTCACAATAAACTCTTGAGTTCATCTTACCCAAATTCTTTTGAAAAGTAGGTTAAATAAAAAAAAGTTAAAATTATTCTAATATAAGTTACTATTTTTTTCAGCTTTGTCCATTCATTGTAGGGTTATGACTATTTGACTTATGATGTTAAAATTATCTTTAAAGAGGTAAAACAAGTAATTTATATTTTGTGACTTAACTTATAGTTTTTTGAAAAAATTATTTTTCTTGTACTAATACTTATAGTATAATTTTGTTTGTATTATATTTGAAGGAAAAATTAATTTTAAGTATATATTCTAAATAATTTGTTCAAAAATCTTATTTAATTTCTTTTATTGATGAGTGTCCTAAATACTCACGAGTATGAACACGGATTGTTTCAATTATATATCCTTATAGATAAAAGAATGTTTTGATGAAGACCTTTTACGTCCAGTAATTTTCAGAGCAATTATTTGAAAATAATAGGTAAAAACCTTTTTTCTTATAATTGTAAGAATTCATAAAATCAATCTTAAAGTGTTTAAAAGAAATTAAATTAGTGGATAATATGCTTAATAAATTAAACAATATTAAACTTATTAATGATGGATTAATTTGCTTATAATAGGTTTGATGTAGATTATGTTTTATTGATATTAGGATGTATTTATTGTCTCTATTCAAAAGTGTTTTAGATTTAAATTATAATTTAACACAATTATGATTTTTTCTAATGAACTTCCATTACACTATTTGTTTGTTGTGGTGTTGTGGGGATTAAAAAATTGTGATTAATATCATCCACATGCTTTCTTCCATTATTACTCTTTTGATAGTGGCATAGATTTTATTTTGTTTTGATCTTTCTAAAAATCTATAAAAAGGTTTCATTCCTGGAACAAGGAACTAAACCTGTTCATCTACCCTAATCATCTACCATAACAATGTCATATTGTTTTGTCACTACTGACAAAGTTTTTATTGGACCAAACAAATATATATGCACCAACTTTGAATAACATATTGGAAATCATCATCTTAAAGGGAATAGCTTTTAGAGCTTTGAAATTCATCCCAAGATTGCATGACCAAATTTACGTTGTGAAATCTAATGATATTTTCTGAAATAAAATAAAATAAATAATATAAATAAATAAATAAATAAATATATATATATATATATATATATATATATATATATATATAATCAAGAGACTTTATAATATAATAACTTTCCTTCTAACTATATTTTTCAAACAAATCACACTCACAATCTATTCATAACTTAAATTCATCTATCATTCTAAACCAATTCACATAATATACATTTTTAAGTAATAACTCACTTAATCACACCAAACATGCTTCCACATAAGGGCAAAGTCTCTTAAATATCCATTGCAACACTTAACATTATTATTTCTAGAAGTTTGAAAATTTATTTGATTTCTCTCCCCTAAATGTCCAAACATAGTGGATTCAATATCTATTTTAGTGTTTGAGCGAAATAATAATAATAATAATAATAATAATAATAATAATAATAATAATAATAATAATAATAATAATAATCTTATTGTCTATTGTCATGTAGAATAATTGCTATAATTCTACAATATTACCATATTGTTATAATTCTAAACTAACCAAAATTCATTTTTGCCCATCAAAATTTGTATAGAAGCAATAAACATAGCCGTGCAAGAAAATCTAAATACAGATGTCAAAAATACTAGAAGAAAAACTTACTCTTATAAGAATTTCAACTGAACAAACATGCTTTATTCGAAATCATTTTATATAATTGAGAAAATAATATGAATATTATTTAGAAAGTTAAAGTGAAGGTAAAATAAAAATAATTATTTTATAAAATAAATAATAAATTAATTATATTTTTTATTTATATGGGTAAAAGTCAACTTAAATTTAAAATTGACATAGTCTCATTAAAAATTACACGGATATATTTATTGACATGCATATATTCTTATAGTTAAAATAATTCCAATAACGTTCACCATTTATATAATAAAAGTTATAACCTGTATGGTTAATTTAAATAAATAGATTTATAATAATGGTTAATTTAGAATAATGGTTGGCACTATATTTGAAAATCTCTGTGGTTTAATGTGGTGTTTATTTGAGAGTAAATTCGGTTGACAATGATGTAGAGTGATTAGAGATTGGGTGGGTAGTTTGGATCCGCTGATATTTTAGTGGAGACATGTTCATAATTTCCATGATTTTCAAATGACAATTACACATTTTCCTTAGCTTCGACCTTTTACCAACAAAGACCCAACAAAACTTGCGACCCCATCGTCCACATGTGTGTGTTATGACTACTACCACTCTCCAAAACAAACACGAATAACATCATCAAACATTCAATATATTTGATTTTTCAATATACCTTACACAAAGCTACAAAATTTGAAACATCCTAACGTTAACAAAGCAACCATAGCAGCAAGAATAAACCAATTTTTAGCATGAGAAAGTTCAAAATCACAATCAACAACAATAATACCAATAATCTACTATTGTGTACTCCTGACCAACCCTACTCTACCCTACCACTCGCACAATACAACACCCATTCTCATACGTAAGATCCTCAGCGTATCCGGTCAACGGTCAACAATTCTCCATCCTTAATGGGTCCCACTCTCCCCATGGCGCGTGAGGAATTAAACAGCACTTCAAGTGTTCATCTTACCACACAAGTCCCCATCTAGTGTACAGTAGTTGTTGAGACGAAGACGCAAACACCTATTACAATACAAGACACTTCTCTCTCTCTAAGCAAAACAAAACCAAACCCAAAGCCAAAATTTTTCACTTTCCAGTTTCCATCTTCTCCCTTCCAACACCCTTCCAGCATGGCACACCATCCTTCCCAACGTCGGAACTTGGAAGCTCCACAATCCATACCTACAACCCCAAACCCAGATCTCATCCAAACCTATAAACCCTCTTTCCTGGTAAAACACATGTCAAGCCTAAACTTGGCTCCAACCCACAAAACCCATCCTCCCCACAAACACTCTCCTCTTGTCGTCCCAGAGAAAGAGAGTGTTGTTGCTGTGGCTGTGAAGAGAACCCACAAAGAGAAGCCCCAAAGGAGCTGTTTGGAATTGGAAAGGAGGAAGCTTGGTGATCCCAAGGGTGTAGTGGAGGATGTTAAGGTTGAAAAGGAGAAACCTGGGAATCCTTGTTTGGAGAAACATGATGGTGTTGAGAGAATGTCTGTGGCTCCGGGTGGCGGTGGGGGTAGAAGGAGATCCTTCTGTGGGTCACAGACTGATTTAAGAGATGTCTTTGCAATCAATGGGGCGAAAATGGTTTCGGTTGATATGCCCCCGTTTATGCAGATCCATGCTGTGAATTGTGCCAGAAATGCTTTGGATAGCATGGAGAAGTTCACATCAAAGACCCTTGCGCTCTCTCTCAAGAAGGTATAATTCTAACAAAACAATCATTGTACACCTTCTATTTAGTTTTGCTGGATTAATTATTTTGTTCTGCGTGCTCAGAGTTTTACTAGCAAGTAATTAAGTTGTTGTGGTGATTCAAAATTTGTATGTGTGGTTGATTGGTCGGTCAATGAATTTTGGTTGGGTGATTGCGATTTGCAGGAATTTGATGGGGTGTATGGGCCGGCATGGCACTGTATTGTGGGGACTAGCTTTGGGTCTTTTGTGACCCATTCCGTTGGAGGGTTCCTATATTTCTCCATGGATCAAAAACTATACATTCTCTTATTTAAAACCGCAGTACAAAAAGCAGGTTGAAGGAGGTGAATTCTGCAATGGTCAGAAGAATTTTTGGATACACTTATCTTAAGAAGAAAAGGCTTGGAGTAACAGCAACAGCCTCTGTACATTACTCCAGCTTCTAAAGATGTTAATGCCGCATAACAAATGGAGCTAATGGAAGAGAAGAAACCATCTTTATAAGTCATGAGCCCTTAATGTGGTTGTGTATCTACATGTGTATCTATCTTTTTGACTGAAATCAATTTCGGTTGTACAATTATTAAAATTCTAATTTTTAAATTATTTAATACTTTTCTAATTGTATCTAATGCTACAAAGTATGGACATTTTATATTCTTCAAAATTGTTTGAATGAAGTTGAATTAGTTGGTAGGAGAAGATTAGCAATATGAGGAGTAGGAAAAATATGGGAATAGAGTGTCCCAAGCAATGAATGCAGTGATGTGTTAACCTGGTTATCAAATAACATGGTGTGTGTGCCAATGTGGCAAAGAAGAAAAGGGAAATAGGTGGGGATAAGGGATCTGATCAGGAATTTCGAAAGGGCACGGAAGGGGCTTTTAGTGTTCTCACGTCGTTCTCGCTCACTACTTCTTGCCTGCAAAATTTGCGCAATCATTCAATTGTGTCACGTATATTTGGGGTCCATGCCACTAAATTTTTGGTATGAGTCCCCATTCTCATTCTTGTCTCTTTCTTAATTCTCCAGCTACAACTTCTTAATACTTTGATAGAGAATTTGAAACCCGTCTTTCAGTGCTTAGGGTAACTAAAATTTAATATTACATTACATTGATCCGAATAACCAGGAAATTGTTGGCAGCAGTGGTTAGTGGGGTATGCTACTTTCATAAATGTGTGTATGACCTCAATTGTAGTAATCCCTGTGGATGCTATTAATTTGATGAATAGTTTGAGATGGATAAAGCACTAGCAATAGAGTCTTTGAAAACCAAACAAGAATTGTACTTGAACCCAAACTTTTGGCATGGTTTGGGGAAGAAATTGTATCATAAAGCAGAAGGGTACTTGTAGCTTAGTGGAAAGCCTACCCTATTTTGTATGATGAAGTTTATGGAGAAGGAGCACAATCTAAAAAGTCTCCCAGATCTCTAAATGTTTGTGTACCTTGTTTCACTTTTGTGGTTCCGTTTTGTTTACTACTCATTATAATATTATCCAAAGTTGCGCTTCCTCCAGGAATACAAACCCCTGCTCCATCCCAGTACTGTTATATTATAATAAAAACTAGTTATATATCATGAGATTGATATGTTCAACTTATTGAAGTCTTAGTTCACTTTTGAAAATGAGTTGTTGTTTATAGATAGACCATTCCATAATTCTACCAATCACACAATGGCTTGCTTATCTGTAACTAGGTACTTAATAAAAAATAAAATGATGTAATTAAAGGAATAAGAGGGAAATCAAGAATGATATGTGGTCAATTTTTTTTAAACAAAATAATATGGTCAAATTAAAGTACATTTACCGTATTCAATGTCCTTCAATATTAAACATAATGATTTTATTTTTTTTAACTCAAACTACAAATAAAGATGAACAATAAGGTAGTTTTATTATGAAACTGTCACTTTCATCCCTGCTTTATTGATAAATTTGCAAAGAAATTTCTCTCTATCTAATAACATGATATATTTAGAGTAGTCCAAAAATCAACACAATATATTCCTGTTAATCTAATTACTTTATTTATTTTCTTATGGAAACTTCAAATTAGATTGTATTTTTCCTTGATAAATTTATTCCTATGACCTTATGTAAAATTTTCAATTCCTTTCTTATTCAGTATTTAATTGGGCACAAGACAATTGAGTTAAATTTGAAAAAAAAAAAACTAGTAAAAATACTTAGACTATAGAAAATAAAAAAGATGAAGAGAAAATGAGTGTTTATTGATTGAAAATTAATCTAGAAAAAAAAAATCAAGTCATAATCAAATTTCTACTTATAAAAACTATAATCTTAGGCATCACTATAAAATTTGACATCTCATCTAAGTCAACTAAGCTGACACCTCAAGTACCAATAATCATCTGCCACCACATAAAAACGTATTATTAAAAGAAAGAAAAAAGAAAATAGAAATAAATATGGGGGACTAGGTCAAAATTTATATATTAACAAAAACGATACATAGGTAGTCTATATCTATTAAATAATTATAAGAAAAAACTATATGAAAATCTATTATACCAGTAAAATTGTTTTCTATGAATAAATTCTAAGTTAGTAAACTTGTCAGCACATGCATTTCTTTCATAAAAAATATGAGAAACCCTATACCTAATCAAATCCCTACTTATTTAAAAATCAATTTTCTAATTACTAAAGAAAAAAAGGAAAGTAGTAGAATACAATGAGATTGGTGATACATCCACTATTTCTTGAGAGCTTATTTGGTTCTCTCAAAAGACATTGACTCAACCTTTTATGAAATATGTTTCCCATGTCTGTAACATATTTGTTTTATGTTTTAATTTTGTATAATTTCTCTAGTCTATTTTATCCTTTACATAATTTATCTTTTATAATTTTAATGCTATTTTATTAGTCCTCATTTTTCAATTATCATATTGTGACTAATTTTGTGAGTCGTTAAGTTAAGAAAAATATAACAATAAAAATCAACATTTAACTAATAAAAGATTAAAACATAAAGGGAATATCTTCAAATAAAAACCCTACACTATTAATATTGGAGATGGAGCACACGTGGGATCTTTCAGTCATATAATCAAATTTATGTGGTCCATCCCTCATTTCATATTTCAATGTGAGGTTTGATACATGTTACACTTCCACATAAATAATGATTTATTAATTCTTTTATTATGAAATATCTTTAGATATATGTAGAAGCGTGGTAGTTTATAGATTTATTTGGGTGAAGTCTAAGTGGTGATGTTTCTGACGCACTTGTTTATGTATTATTGATGTAACTCTTTGTATTGTTGAGCTTATATTGTAAGCAATTATTTTAGTTTCAATGCGCTTTTTGGTTTGTGATTTTAGAATCCCTTTAAGAAGACTTAATTTGATATCTGAATTTTTAAATAAGTCGATAAATGAAAGAAAAAAAAAAGTTATCAATTCATAGGTTGATATATATTAATTATGGATGAATGATTATTCTATTTCTTTAATTCAGAATTGATAGATATTATTCCTTATGCAAAGTTTAAATGCTTTTTATATTTTACATTTATAAAAAATACATTTATTTTAGATTTACTTTTTTCATTGATAAATGTTTAAATTTCAAAAGTAAAAACCTATATTCATATGGACCCTTCCATGTGTATGGTTTTTTTAACTCCTTATAGAATTTAATTTGGTCAATTTTTTGGTAATGATCAAAAGGAAAAATATTCATTCTAGTTAATGGCATTCAATACAAACATTAAATTTTTTTAAAAGTTATTGTAATGGTATTAAAGCTACAAATAAAAGTGAACTTAAAAGGTAGTTTAAATATGGAACTGTATGACAAATTGGCAAAATAATTTCTATCATGATATAGTTAGACTAGTCAACACATTAAACACTATTTTCATTCATCTGATTACTTTCTTTATTTATCTTTAAAAATTAGATTGTATTTCTCGTTAGTAGATTTAATCTTATAACCTAATGTAATTTTTTTTAGCTACATTACTGTTTAGTTTAGAGTAATGTCTTATTCACTACTTAGTTGTATTATAAGGAAAATCAACTTAAATTTTTGAAAAAAAAATTATAAAGGCAATATTCGACTTTAACAAATAAAAATATTGGAGAGATAAATGAGTGTTTAATGTGTGAGAATCAATATGCATAAAAAAATGAAGTCATAATTTAATCCTCCGACTCATTTAATTATATTTTATCTGATAATATATAGTCGAATGTGCAATGTGTTCTGTGAACAGACAGTGACCCTATATTTATCAAATATGTATTTTTATGTCCACGATATTAATATATTTGTTTTATGGATTTTATTATTCATTAAAAATAATGTATTTCATTTTAGTTATTTTAAAATTTGAAGAAACAAGCTTAAGAAATTAAAAGAAGACGTGTTTGTAATTATAAAAAAGTCAAGAAAAACGTATATATGATTGTGGTAAAAGATAAGTAGATAAAAATAAAATGAAATGATATTTAATTAAAATATTTTTTGAATATGAAAACCTAGGGAAAGTGTCATGTAACAATTTTAATGGGAATTTTTTAATAGCATTTATTGTTGATAAAGTTAAGTCCAATAAATAATAATTATAATAATAATAATAATAAAAAAAAAGTAAAATCTTCTCTCTCTCTCTCTCTCTCTCTCTCTCTCTCTCTCTCTCTCTCTCTCTCTCTCTCTCTCTCTCTCTCTCTCTCTCTCTCTCTCTCTCTCTCTCTCTCTCTCTCTCTCTCTCTCTCTCTCTCTCTCTCTCTCTCTCTCTCTCTCTCTCTCTCTCTCTCTCTCTCTCCAGTCAAAGTTACATTTACTTCATCCTGTTACCAACCCTGATAACTATAAATTATACATTAATGTAAAACTCAAATCATAAATATTTCTTTCTTTCTTTTTCTATCTCTTTTTATGGGTCAATATTTTTCATCCATCTCAAACCTCATCATCACTTATCTTTTTCAAGTGTAATAATGCTTCAACTTCATACTTAAATTTTTCTAACCCATACATTTTATTTCTCTTCATTCTTCTTTAATGATCCACTTTTGAATTGTTATTGATTTCTCCTTTAATTATAAACCACCATGATAAACAAGACATGAATTTAACCAACAATCTTGTTTTTATGTGAACTTTTTATTTAAACTAGTCAATCTCTTCAATTCTATTAGAAAATAAGATTCCCTTATTTATTACTACCAATTATCCTAAAAAAAATACCAAAACAAAACTAGTTCTCATGTTTAAAAATTATTCACTTTAACCTTTACAAATACTATACTTAATATTTTAATATATATATATATATATAACTAAAATAAATTAAGTGGTATGTTTGATGAATAAATTTAAGTATAAAAAGTAAAAATAAAATTTATATAACTATAAAAACAAAATGAATAATTAAACTTCACTTTTAATATGTTTCATCTATATATATAAGTGTTCATATTTAGTCATGGTGGAACATTTTATCCTCAATTTCCAAATCATCTACTCATCCTTTATTTTTTAAAATCACCTACATTTCAAAGCATTACCAACTTCATCTTTAACTAAAATTATTAACTCTCAAACAATATAAATATATATATATATATATAATTGGCCCAAAATTTTATTTATTGTAACTTGAACCTTCTGGACCAAATTCATTCTTTTGTGTCTTTTACGAATAACCAAACTACTTGGTTATTACACATTATATATCTTAAAAAAAAATCAAACGAAATCATTTTCTTCTTACTAACATTTTTATCAAATATCATATCCACCTTTCATATTTAATGTGGTCAATTTTTCTAATGATCAAATTAATGTGATTAAAGGAAAACATATTTATTGTAATCTATGGCATTCAATAGAAACAATAAAAAAAATTATATTTTTTAAAAAGGTTATTGCAATGGTAATAAAGCAAGAAACTAATTTGCTTATCATTTATCATTTTTAAAAATATTGGCAGCTAATTAGATATCAATTTAAAAATTATTTAACAATAATAGAAACTGATTTAGAAACCAAAATTTTTTTTAGCCTCTAAAATAATTTTTAGTTTAATCAATATAGCAACTAATTATTTTTTATCTTTAAAATTGATTTATATTTAATGATTTTCTTGTAGTGTTTAAAAAAAAACATTGGTTATATGCTTTGGGAGTTGGGAGATTGTGAGAGACTTCCACCTTCAAGCTTCTCAATTTCTTGCTCCTTTTGATTTTGCACCAAATGTCTTAAAGCAACTAATATCTCTTATTAATTGAAGTTGGATGTAATAAATCTTAACTCTGTAGTTTCTTTTATATTTCAATATATTTTTCTTTTCACAACTCATGCTTTTATATTTCATGTGCATAACTTGATCATTTATGTTTTGTTAAGTTTCAGTACATTGAAATATGTTTAGAAGTTATAGAGCTAGAGTTTAACAAAGAGTATTTCATATTAGACATAATATTTAAAATTTAGATAATTCTTTGTTCTTCATGCAAATATTGCGTATAAGTTAACTAAGGGATTAGAATTTCTACATTAAGGTTTAGGCTCTTTACACTGATGAATTAGAGTTTGAGTAACTAATAATGTGAATAAAAGAGTTATATTGAAAATTATATGAAAAGTTTATAAATTATTATGTTATGTTGATGAAATCTAACCCTGATCGTATCTTTATATTGTTTTAAGTGATTTTTATGTTTGTTAGTATTTAGAAAAATTATAAAATTATTATTTAATTTGTTGTTCCAATTATAGGATAGAAATAATCTCTTTGCTTCAATATTGGTTTAAATTTTAAGTCTTAGTAAATATATATAAATTGTTCAACTAGTCAAATCCATGTAGAAATAACTTAATTTATCAATATACTACTTCAATTGGTATGTTTGCAAAAAAAAGTTAACTTGTATAAATAACAACGTTTATTATACTTCTTAGATCTCATAATCTAAATCTCGTCCTTCGATGTTTTTTTATGATTATTTCTTCAATTTCAACTCAAATATTTCTTGAAGTTGTTAAAGAGAAGGTTATGTAAGCAACCATGTTACTATAGCAACTACAATTTTCATTAACTCAAAAAAATATGAGGTTGATATGATGATGATGATGAATAAAGGGATAACAATAACCCTAACATATGTAATCTAGGTGGAAATTACAGCTTCTACATTTCATTTCATGAATGTTGTTACATTGTACGTCACCCTACTGTTTTTAAGAAAAGTGTTTTATTAGGTTTTTTAAAATTTGCATTATGAATTGTCTCTAGTTATTTTTGTAAATCATAGTGATTTTTAGATTTATTTAGTGTGAAGTCTTGGATGTTGGTGATTTTTTTATCAACAGTAATAAATAAATAAAATTAAACCCAATTACAATGTACACACATCTATTCTTCAAAAAAGTAGTACTTTGTACAAATTGCTTCAACATAAACAAATTAAACTGAGTTACACAGGTTGACAGAAGCACTATAATGTGACATACTCCCAGCAGACACAAATCTACTATTCCATGCAAAAAAGTAGAAACAATAAACAGAAGGACAACAATATAACAATTTGTGGCTGCAGATTGCAAATTCTTCTCCTAGTTGTGAAATTATTTCAGTTAAACAGGGGAGCATCGAAAAACAAGCGTGTGATGATTTGGTGTATTGTTATCATGATCCTTACTTTGACATGTGTTACAATTTACTTTGATCCATTCCATCTCTATTAGTGTTACTTTGAAACTCTTGAATATCCTTTTACAATCAGCCTTAAAGTTTATTTTGTTAATCAATACTTAAGGATAAGTTTGGATTAGTGAAGGGATGCGTACGAATTTGAAGGAGTAGATATATAAAAATTTGAGATAAAAGTGTGAAGAAATTGAGTGTCTTTGGATTAAAGTATGTTATAGTAGATTTTTTAAGAAAGTTTATTAAAGTTTTGTGAGTGATGAGATGATTCTGAAAAAATTTTGATTTTTTTTTTATACATGAAAAATAAGTTTACAATTATATTTTTGTCTCTACAAATATTTGAACAATGAAATATGAATTATTTTTATGTAGATTTGAGTTAATTAAAATTTTGTAAATTAATTTCAATATTGTTAGAATAATTATTTAAAAAAAAAATGAGATTCTTATCCTTCTTGAAATATGAAAAATTTTAATAAATATAATAAGTGATGTGATGGGTGTGATTGAAATTTTAATTTTATTAATTAATAAAATATTAAGATTATAAATTTATTTTTATAATTAAAAAATTTAATTAATTTTTTCATATATTTATTCTAAAATTAAATAATAATAATATAAACATTAAAATAATAATAATAATTAAAATTTTAATTTATAAAATAATAATAAAATTATAAAAAAAATATTAATTAAAATAAATTTTTAAAATAGTGATAATAAATATAAATTAAAATAATTATATAAATTTATAAAATAATAATAATATTAAATATAATTTATTTTATTTTATTTGTATAAATATTTAATAGAATTGCTTATGTTATAGAATTTATTTACGTAATCAATTGTATATTATTCATAATTATTATATATTTTATTATAATTATATATAATGCTTTTATTTTTATTATAAATATATTTAATATTTTTGTTTTATAATATAATCTTATTATTTTTTTATTTTTTTTATTTTCTTGTTCCTTTTATTTTTCTTTGTCTTCAGCAGGTCAAAAGTAAAATTTGAGATAAATTAGAAAAATTACTAACTAATAGTGATGTATGTCTTTCCACAATAATCTTTTTGTTCATGCAGATATTCTTTTTCACACTTTCATACATATCACTTTATCTAAATAGGGAATATCTTTTCTCTCTTTAGAAATGCTATTTCCATTGAAAAAGAGAGAATAAATGCAATTTGTTATTGTACATTTTAATGAAGTGAAGCTCCAAATTTGCTCATGGTTTGATTAACTTTAAACCACAGTAAATACATGGTCTCTCAAATTAGAAAATTGAGACACAATCTGGGAAGAGTACCAATCAATTGCTACATCTTATATGGTCCAAATACCTACTGAAGTAATGATATATGTTTTCTTTAAAATCAGAAAATAGAAAACGCTGAGATCATTAACGTTCCAAAAGATTAATGGCGGTTCTGGATTTCTTCTATATTGTTGAACTTGAATATGACATCCGATGTAGATTTCAGATTTTCTAGGGATCCACTTGTTACTATTATTAAAAGAAAACAAGGGAAAAAGTATTTACTTCATTTCTTTGTGAATTTTTAAATTTAATTCGATTTTATAAAATCCATTTATAAAATTTTGTATATATTTATATATATTATAAAATATTTTTATTTTTAATTCATGTAAGATTTTTAATATATTTCTCTCATGTCAAAAATCTGTCAATTCATGTGTGAAATTATATATAATGATTGATTTAATAATATTTTGATAGTAATGGTCTGATAAATATAACAAATTTTTAATATAATAAATTTTAAATGATTTTTATATTATATTAAAAAATAGAAATGTAAGTCAATTTTATAAATCTACTTATAAGATAAATGAGATTTATATTAATTTATATATTATGCTCAAACAAAGTCAGAGTGACTCACCATCAATCCTATAATTATCAGTAGACACTGAGTTTCTTTTGCTAAATTAAAATTATCAATGCATTGTATAACAAGTGAGATGTTAAAAAAAAAAGTGTCAAACACCAAATGGTGTTGCTTGTGATGTCAGGGTTTACATATTTCCACTAACATAAAATTTAAGAGCATCATTCCACAGGGATTTCCTAGTCCTAAATTCAGAGCAATGTGGTTGTGGTGTTGCTTTCACCTGTCTTGACAAAAACAGAAGAAATAACTTATTATAAATATGCAGACACAGTTGGAATGCTTGTTGGTCTATATATGTTAAATAATTGAACAAGCTCATTGAAATTACTTTAAAAATTTCCAAGATCACTCCAAACAAACGTGAAACAGCAGTTTATTGGTCTATTGATATTAAAGAACTTGGCTGAGGAATAAATCAACTCCTAATCATTCAGAGAACCTACCCATTAATTCACCCGTCTTTAAAATAGGTTGATTTTAATATTAATTTTTTTAATATATCAAAAAAATGTATTTTGAAAATACAAAGAAAATACCCAAAACCTACTATAAAATCAAAATTTGTAATTTTATAAAAAAAAAATAATCTAAGAATCACACGGATTTGAATATCACAACAATATTTCTTACTAATCCGGTGAAAGTAGACATGAGTATAATATGCAATGAATTTATCCTTCTCCATAGTAAGTACACGTTATTTAAAACTATAAAATTATTAATAAATTTTAACTACTATAAAATTATTAATATACTTTAAATAAATTAATCGTAAAATTCACCAAAAAAAATTTAATTTTTAATAATTTTAAGTAATATATATATATATATATATATATATATATATATATATTCAACAATTTTTTAGATAATTACATTCTCAAGTAATCACTAATTAAGCTAAAACAGTTTCACCATGATCCACCGGTTAAAAGAAAGATAGTAGCCATACTTAAACTAGTTGCCTAAAGCCATAACACTAGTTAAAACCAGGTCAGTGACAAGATTCTATTAATTTGTGGTCAGTTCTTTGATTTATTCGTATTTGTAAGAGAATTATTAGTATGGTCTCTTGGGATAAATGCATTAATAAAGTAATATTTGGTTGTATTAGACATGATGAAAAATTTTTAAAAAATAAAATTTAAACCTAATTCAATATCATAAAATTAATTTATAATATAAAGTTTAAATATATTAATTGATATGGTACTTCAATCCATATAATACATCTTGTTTCATATAAATTTTTAATTATTATTTTATTAAAGTTGTGGTAAAAGAAAAATAAAATGATTTTTATTAAACACGGCTTTAATGAAAAAACATATAAATCATATTTATGTAACAGATCTCTAAAATAAATAAATAAATATATGAAATAAAATTGTATAAGTTAAACACGATTTTTATGTAGTGAAATAAAAAGTTGATATCGTATTTGTAGAACATAACTTTTTCACTAGTAAGTGTGCTTCCTCAATAGGACTTATCCAATCTTAGTTAATTCTAAATTAACCCATGTTAATAATTTTTTTAAAATAGTGCAGCAGAAGGGTAAATTAAAATTTCCCAAAACCGCTTTGGATGGAATCATATATTTCTTAAAGCAGTAAAACAGTACAGCAAATTCCTTTATTATTACGATAGTCATGGTCATAATTTTCACAAAATCATAAGTTTTGTATTAACTCGAGTAACTAATAACTTAATTATTTTATACAATATATAAACAAATGTTTGATACCTGATCATGCAAATAAAAAGCAGTGTGGAGAATATGATCTAAAGTAATTTATGAAGGACTACTTCTTCCTGCACCTCCATATCTTATTCTTTCACCTTCATAGACTTTTTTGTTTCTAAAAATATCTTTCTATAATATTTTGGATTACATAATTCGGAAGTTATTTTTTAAATTTGTAATTAACTTCCAGATTATATAATTTGGAAGATTTTTTTCAAATACATGATTACCTTCCGAATTATGTAATCCAAAAGTCTTTTTTCAAATGCGTTTCTGGATTACATAATCCAGAAATTACTTTATGGAAGTGACACAAGAAGGATACAAATTTATTTTCATATTATGTGTGAGGGTGACAGAAGAAGATATGGAGGTGCAGGAAGAAACAATCTATGAAGGGGTGGTGAAAATAGCATGGGCCACGGAAGTTTTAAAGTAGTTTATTGGGCGTTAACTTATTTTCATGATGAACCATATTTTTATGGCAAATTCTTCTTGCACCCCGTTTTTTTCTCCTGCACCTCTATACTTTTTTGAAACGATATTTTCAATAATTCCATGGGAGTGCAGGGTGAAACCATGGGTGCAGAAGAAATTTTTCTATTTTCATATCTTCGTGGTAAAAGAACTACTAAACTTTACAATTCCTTCTAACTATTACATCAGCGTGTCTGCATTTTTTATATGTTATTTTATATATCTTTAATATAAATAAATATATATTATAATAAGCTATAAAATAAAGTGTGTGATTATTTTCGGTGGACTTAACAGTTTATCTCTACTAGTTTTCTATTACTGTTGCTTAGCAACCTGTTTTCTTCTTTTCTTTTTTAGTTTATTTTTTTATATCTATGATTACACTATTCTTTGTGGTTTTGTGTTAGTAGGATATTAAAGTTAGTTACTCGGAAAAATTTTGTTTTTATAATGTACATTTTTAGTGATTTTTTATGTACAATTACCGAATATAAGATGTTATGATTTTAAAAATATTTTTATTATTTTTTATGGATAAAGGACAACCTTATAATTGTTGTTATACCTGAAAACTTTGTTCACCCTCACTTGTTTTGTAATTGATGACCTCCATTCATAATTCAAATACCAGTATGTTACTCTAGATTAAAATAGAGAAAATTATAATTTTAGTCCTGTATTTTTTTTTTTGTGGCTAAAATTGGTTTTATTTTATTTTAAAATTGATGAATCAATCCTTTAAATTTTGAGAATATATTATTTTAGTTATTTTTATATTTAAATTAAACATTTAATAATTACTTTTATCTGTTAATAATAGCTTGTTATCATACTTTTTATGAAAAAATAAGTAGACTTCTATAACCAAATGTTAAATTCTAAATGAGAAAAAAAAAATGGTGTGCTGCAATCTAATTTTATATCAAGCCAACAAATCACTTTCATCCAGTTTGACTTTGAATAGCATTAAAAATACTTATTTTTTTACTACATTGAGATATTGAATAATTTTCATAGGTTGAAGTAAGTGAAACATTTCATTCCTTCAACATCAACAAATATTTATTGTCTATTAAAAAATGTGATTTTATCGATTATAATTTATATTCCTCAAATAAACATATATAAATGTTATTAATATTTTTTTTAAAGTGTTGCATGGATAAGGGATATGTAACAGAGTAGGAGTCAGGCTACGTTCATATTTTTAAATAGAATAAGTTCATTTTTTATTCTAAATATATTTTATTCATTATTTTTTTAATGATTTAGTCATCAATCTAAATATCTCTTAAATTTCTCTTTCATAACTCATTTATTCCAAAATCTTATTATATTACTGAGGAGTCAGACTATGTTTATATCTTATCATATTTTCAAATATAGTAAATTCATTTTTTATTCCAAAGATATTTTATTCGTTGTTTTTTCTGTGATTCAGTCATTAATTTTAACGGTTCAGTTGAGAAAAGTGTTTATCTGAACTTAATTAAGCTCGTATTAAAATTTGAAAATGTTTGAATAACTTATTTCAATCCCTAAATTTTATAGTAGTTCCCGTGTTTGAACAAAATTTTTCTCTCAAAATAAGAAATTACAAGTAAGGAAAGTTATCTACTTTCTTTGTAAAATCTTAAGATAGTCGATTTAGATAATAAGTTAACCTAGTAACTTGATTATGCGTGTTATAGTAGATAAAATTACTTATATTGAATTTGATTATGAGTTGATCAGTTTGAATAGTTGAAATTGTATTGAAATGATTGAAGAATAATGTTTGAACATACTTTAGTCTTAGTTTATCTTTTTTAATTGTTTAGAAGTTACATGGTTAGATTGTTATAAAAATTATTTTTACAAAAATATATTAATTAGATTTCTTTATTTCTCTTTATTTTCTTCTTATATCTTCATTAAATTTGATTATATAATATATTTTTATAAATAAGAATGAATATTAGTTGATGATATATTCAATTAAATTATAATAAATTTATAGTTGATTTTAATAAATACAAATACAATGATAAAAGTAAAAAATTACATATTGAAGCGTGAACACATGTGTTTCTCCTAATATATAATAAGTATTTTTTATACAATTAATCCATTAAATATTAAAGAGGAAATAAACTATAAATTTACATTTATCCACATTTTTAAAATATTATCACAATTTGTGTTTATTATAAATATGTATTATGATCAAAACATAGTCAGTAGTTATATATATAAATTTATAAATATTATGCAAAAAATTATAATATATATTTTTACATACACATATTAAAAAAAACACTAATTTTATCTACATTTTAAAATATTGTCATAATAATATACTAATGTTTTATTTATTTATTTCATATATGCATTTTATTTTTCTATTTTATTTTTAATTATACGTTTAAAAAAAAAACTGATAATTTAAAAATAAATACACACTTTAATTATTCAATAATATCAATCTTTGATTACACGAAAGAGGATAATTTCTTTATATATTTATATATTTTTATAAAATTAATATAAATAAAAACTAAAAATTGTAATAGAGGATAAAATGGAATGTAAAACCCTATCATATAATCATATTTATAATATAAT
The DNA here is from genome assembly GCA_013389735.1 of Phaseolus lunatus. Classification (NCBI taxonomy): domain Eukaryota; kingdom Viridiplantae; phylum Streptophyta; class Magnoliopsida; order Fabales; family Fabaceae; genus Phaseolus; species Phaseolus lunatus. Next base: position 31,978,253 of record CM023859.1, read on the forward strand.
CTTATATAACCCATCTACCTCAACTTATCCTTCTTTAGCATACATAAAATAAATAAAAAATACACACAAATATATATAAATATAAATATTATATTGTAATAAAAATGTAAATATATAGGTCGTATTTCTTCTAGTTTTTATAAGATAAAAATAAAAAATATATGTACACAAAATATAATTACAAAAGAAATTTAATTATTATAGACTATATTATTAATTGTTATAAATCACATCAGGAGCATGTTAGTTTTTGTTATGCAATTTTTTTAAGAAATTTGTATCTTTTTTGTCTTTGTAATTCTATCTATCATATAAAAACAAAATAACCATTGTACTCCTTAATTTTAGATTTTATATGCATATTATTTTATATTAATATAAATAAAAACTACTTGAAAAGTTAAAGTATATGGAAAATTCAAAGTGTAAATGCTGATGCAATAATAATTTATGTTAGAAGTATATTAATTCATTGTATTATATCTTATCTTTTATAGGCATCTAATACATAATTAAGTTTAGAAGTGTATTAATTCATTTTATTATATCTTATCTTTTAAAATCATCAATATATCATAAAAGAATTTATCATAACAATATATATTAAATTTAATGTAAAGAAATGCGAATTCAAAGGTCAGCAACACACATGTGATTTTGCTTATTTCAAAAATTAAATATTTTGAAAAGAGAATCAAATATATAAAAATTAGATGATATTATATATTAAACTGTTTTTTAAACCATGTTTGAATTTTAAAAAAAAACACAGTATATTTTAAATAAAAGTTTATTAGAATTAATAATGCAATGTGAAAAAAATATTTTAAAGTTTAATATGTTTAAGTAACTATATAATTAATTATTTATGATGTAATTATCCTATATTGAGGGTAAACTAACATTCTTAATTTTTACTTCAACTGCTGAATAAATTATTTTTTTAAACTGAAGAGTTTAGTGTACATTAAGTAAATGTAGTGTTATTTTATATTATTAATTTATTAAAATTATTGTTATTGTGGCTTTAAAATCAGTACTGTCAAAGCTAACATTTAACAAATTTATCAAATATGTATATATAATTTGTAATTTATAATGAAATGATAGTGAATTATTGCTTCCTATTTTTAAAGTTTTAAAAAAATTATCATTGAAGAGGCGCCACTATTTCTAGATTCAGACAGGGCTCTCTCTTTCGTTTTATTTTCTTTCTCCTCTGCCGTGGACTCCGATTCTAGGGTTTCCGGCAATTGTAGCTGCCGTCTCCACCGTAAACCACCGCTCGCGTCACCGCCGGAATTGTTGCCACTCTCAGGTCCGTTTTCTCTCTAGTGTATTCCTTGATCTCTCGTAAAGGCGGATTAAGCCAATTTTTTTTTTTCATAAAATCTCTCCTTGTTGAGAGTCGCTCTGCGAGACGTCCAGTAGTCTCTGACTTGGTCTTAGAGTCGTAAGTTTGAGCCCGTTCCCAGCTTGCCTCGCTCTCAGGTTGGCCCTTCTACTTGACTGGAAGGCGTAGAATGACAGAAGTGTGTTTCGAGTAATCGGGATGTAATCAAACTAGAATAGGATACTGAGCCAAAATGTTAGAACCGAGGTTTGGGCATAGTGTGTTTGGAAAGCCATTGATTTATTATTAGCAGTGTTGAGAATTAAAGTAACTGAGCTTGGTGTTGTTTTGTGGTGGTTTCCTTTGGGAATCTTTTCCGGTTTATGACGAGCTTCAACTTCGAATGTTTATTGTATTCTGATCAAAATTCAAACATGTTCATTAGTCATTATATCTAATTATTTGATGTGGGTGCTTGCCCCGGAAATACTTTGCTTCTTGTTTTCTAATGCTGTTTTTACTGTGGATTTCCTCCCTCCCTTCACTGGGTATGATTGTTGATTTTGTTAGATCTGAAATATTACATCCAAATTGGTGATGGGGAAAAATATGTTTCTTTGAAGGATTCTAATTAACATCTCAGGGAAAGTAAAAAGTGTGAAGTTGTTTATTATATTGTTTTCTAATGCTCTACGAATTTTAGCTGTTGTTCCAATGCTGTTTTTATTATGTACTCACACCATTTAATAAAATTTCATCTGTAATGAGGCACTGGGTAGGACAACTGGTAATGTTTTGTTTGATCTAAAATGTTACATCCAGATTCGTGATGGGGAAAAATGAGTTTCTCACACCAAAAGCAATTGCCAATCGAATCAAAGCAAAAGGATTGCAGAAGCTTAGGTGGTATTGTCAGATGTGCCAGAAGCAGTGCCGAGATGAGAATGGATTTAAATGCCATTGCATGAGTGAAGGGCACCAGCGTCAAATGCAGATTTTTGGGCAAAACCCACACCGGATAGTTGAGGGCTATACTGAAGAGTTTGAGAGCACTTTTCTGGAGCACATGAAGCGTAGCCACCGATTCAGCCGTGTGGCAGCCACTGTAGTTTATAACGAATACATAAATGATAGACACCATGTTCATATGAACTCCACTCAGTGGGCAACACTTACTGAATTTGTCAAGTACTTGGGTCGAACTGGCAAATGTAAGGTGGAGGAAACACCCAAGGGATGGTTCATTACATACATAGACAGAGATTCAGAAACCCTTTTCAAGGAGAGGATGAAGAATAAGAGAATCAAGGCAGATATGGCAGATGAAGAAAAGCAAGAGAAGGAGATAAAGAAACAGATTGAAATGGCTGAACAGATGATACAGCAGCCTACTCCTGAGGCTGATCAGCCTTTACAATCTGAGCCTCCAAGAGAACTAAAAATGGAAGATGGAATTAAGATAGGGTTTTCTCTTGGGTCTTCATTGGCTAAACAACCTGTGATCAAGGAAAAGCGAGAGGCATCAAGGGTGGTGTTTGAGGAGGTTGATGAAGAGAGATATGGGGAAAGAAATCCTGGAAACAATTTGAAGAGGAAAGAAAGTGGTGGTGGAAAATCAACTTTGGATGAAATGATGAGGGATGAAGAGAAGAAAAAGGAAAAAATCAACAGGAAGGATTACTGGTTGCATGAAGGAATTGTTGTTAAGGTTATGAGCAAAGTTTTGGCAGAGAAGGGCTACTACAAGCAAAAGGGTGTTGTGCGGAAGGTGATTGACAAGTATGTTGGGGAAATAGAAATGCTTGAAAGTAAGCACGTGCTCAGAGTTGATCAGGCAGAGCTTGAAACTGTGATTCCACAAGTTGGGGGCCGTGTAAAAATTGTCAACGGTGCATATAGAGGATCCATTGCTAAGCTGTTGGGGGTGGATACAGATAATTTTTGTGCTAAGGTGCAGATCGAGAAAGGACCTTATGATGGCAGAATACTTAAAGCTATGGAATACGAGGACATTTGTAAAGTAGCCTAGTGAGTTGGATGGAATTAATAACTCAGTGGTTTGCATGACTTGTAGTCTTTGTCCTTATGTATCTTTCTCTAGTGTGTCATCTTTGTAGCACAAACCATATTCATTATCTTATATTGAATACAATTCTTGGTAATTTATAGTTTTCACTATATTTAGGCACCAAATCTGCAGAAAAATATGGTAACTGAGAGCTATGAAATATCATGTTGTAGGTAAAATTAGACTACAATTATGTTAATTTACTTGTTATCGGTACATGATGATTAAATTATATATATGTATATTTAATATAGTTACATATTTGGCTATTGTATATTTTATCGTAAGGTAATAATAATAATATTATAAATAATAATACAAAGAAATTAAAGGCTACAGTCAGCTATGAAACAAAGTGATATTTTGGGTCCTGGTGGACTTCAGGCATAAAATCTGACTGACATTATCTTCAGTTTCACAAAGATATTTAGCTTGAATGGCCCAACCAATTTTGTTGTCTTAAAAATATCTTTCATTCAACAGTGACTGTTTCTGCATATATTCTTGATCCTCTAATGCATCCTGCATCATCTGTTCAGCTCAAATATTTGTGAAGCTTTTATTGGTAGAAATGGAGAGTGAGTTAGTGAAACGCAGAATTCACATGATTGCAGCCCACTTTTCTCCCAAGGATGATATTTAAACTACCCATGTTCTGCCAATGGTAATAATATACTGTGCTCTTTTCTTTCTTTCTTTCTTTATTTCCATTTACACTCTTTTCTCTTCTTGTTACCGTGGTTGGTTCCTTAGATAATAATGGAATTTGAATTCAAAGGTTTTTATGACACATGGGAGTTGTAAGGGAGATAGATATGGCTAAGTTGGGAAGGGTATTAAACTTACTATCTTCCTCGCCTAAACAGAAAAAGCCATCTAATAGGAATCTTTATTTGTTGTATTCACAGCAGAACCAAACTGCGTCTCATTTTAGTATTGTAAAGTGGACAAATACTTTTTTTATTGCATAGAGGATGAGAATAGATTGTTTATTGGTTCTGAAGACAAGGAAATATAACCCTTATCAAATGATTGACGTCACTATGCTGCTAACTTTAAATAAATTGTGAAATATTGCTTATACAATGTCTGATTTTCTGTAGTTTATTATGGTGAAGGGTTTGTATCATGAGGTTCAGGATTGGAAATATAATTGTTTAAATTGGTCTTTTCTTTTATGATTAACTTGGGCAATAATAAGTTGAACACCATTAAATCAATGCATTTTTGTTGTCTTTTCTTCATCTCTGTCCCTTTTTGAAACTTAAGTGTTTCCTTAATTCTGAATTTCTATATGCGACACTACACCTTCTATATATGTTCTTTTAATAGACCACTATATTTGTTTTGTAGCTTTTGGTTTACAACGCCTAATATAGTAATCTGCATGTACTATCTTTTTTTTTCTTGAACATATGTTTACAATTCATTTTCATCAATTTTACTACCCCACCATCAGAACTGCAGTGGCAGTCTGAATTCTGTGCTCTGGAGATGCGATAATAAGGTGTATTTTGCACGCCAAGCATCTTCTTCTCTTTGGTTATTTTATGAGGCAGACTTCAATTGATGAGGTACTTTAAGTGTTCTTATTATTTTGAAATACTTAACAATGTTCTATTTAGTTCTCTTTTTGGTAAATGATTCATTCCTCACTGGCTTCTTTGAAACAAAAAAATTTCAGGGTGGCCCAACTTTTGCTCCTAAAACTCATCATGGTGCTGCATCTGAATGCACTTCTAATGCAAAAGCATCATGTTTTGCTAGACCTGCGATGGCAGAATCACTCTTAAAAAATTCAGTGGTCCAACCAATGAATCTGGAGCAGGGCTGTGAATTTAGTACACTTGAACCGCCCACATTCGCTAGGCCAAACAGACAGATTAGAGGAGATCATTTACATTCTGAAAAGAAAACGTGCTATTATGAAATTGGTGGTTAGCACTTTGAACTAAGAAATTTATTTGATGTTCTGATAGATGATTAGCTATAACAAACAGAAGTATATAATTTATTTTGAATTGTTTGTGTAAATTTTTGTATGCTGTCTGTCAACTGCTAAAGAATCATTCTTAGTATTCTGCTCGAATTGAGTGGTCTCCAAGGATGGATGTTGCAGAATCAGAAAGCAAATATGTTATCACAGTGGAAGTTCCAGGTGTCAGTATCAGTGACATAAGAGTGGAGGTTGATGATCAAAAGTAAGAAGCATATCTTATATTCCTCCCCATACTAATTGTTATACTCTTTGCAATTTATGGTATTAAGCATTTAGTTCTGCCTAATCAATAATAGCAAGGGAATGTTGAAGAAAAGGATAAGGCTTAATGAAATATTGTTGGATACTACTTTATCTAAAAGTCATTATTGTGTTTGGAGTGGTTCTTTCATTTGTGTCCCGGGCAAGGGTCTTGTCTATTAATACAAAGTTTGTTTATTATATCTGCATTGTAATATAATGCAAAAATCCTGGAAGTGAAGCACTAAATGGAAATTTTGATGCTGGACATTCTTGGTTATAAATCTTTTGAAGTACATGACATCTTTTCTTTCTGATAAAAGAGTCAATATGTGAACTGTGACAGGTTGTGTGTCAAAGGTAGACTCTCTACTAACTCTTGGACAATTGGAGGTTGTCCAAATGGTTCATTTTCTTCTTACCATCGGAGGGAAATATTATATGGACCATATGAGGTGGTGTGGCAGCTTCCTGCTGGTGTGAACAAGGACAGAATATCAGCTGAATTTTTGTAAGTTATATCTGTGTTATGCATATGTTTCTTAATGTTAACTCATAAATTAAAAACTCGTCTAATTTGGTCTATTGCATTATATTATTAGTAGTTTTGGTTATTGGGTCGGTAAATGATTATATCACCAACAAAGTTCAATATTAATATTCTCTCAATTTGGAAGTAGTAACAAAATACCAAGGTAACTCCCACATACTAGATCTTCTTTTGGAGATTTTGGCTTCAAGCTTTCACACAGTGCTAAGCCAACTATACCTGGTTAGTGAAAAGTGATCTCTTATACTAACACAACATGGTGAGTTAAATTGTAACCTTGAAACTCAATTAAATAACTGAGAAATTTACTGAATACCTAACGTTCTTGGCTAAAATGGCTGATTCACTACTGCTGAAACTAGATACTGTAATGATGGTAATTACTTTTATATTTTTTTGGTAGTTAGATCATGCTTGTATTTTAAGTACAGAAAAACCGAATCTATGACAATGTTAATACTTTTCTTGGCATCTACAACACTGCCATGGCATTATGATTCATAAATTTTTCAAACTCAACGCAGAAGTTATATAATTTATAACATCTACTCTGAAAATACCTAGGCTTCCATATCCTTTTTTATTTTGTACTTAAGGACTAGTAGTATGTGATGATGTGTGTGGATTTGCATCAGTTCAAAGATATGTGCTTTACCCTTATACATTTGAAGCTGATGATTTGTTGTTTCTTTCTCCATTTTCAGGGATGGACTTCTAAAAATCATAGTTCCTAAAATCTTAGTATGAGTGAGAAATATTGATTTATAGCACATAATGTGTAAGTATACCCCTGCATATAGATGGAGAAGCAAAGGGCATTCTGCATGAGTCATGTCATGCCCTATATAATGTAATGTAATGAAGAGATAAGGAATTTTCATATACAATTTTATTGCTAGACAGAAAATTTTATCTTTTATTATTTAATCATATTAAGTAGTTTTTTTTTCATAATGATTAGCTGAAAATTGAAGATAAAAAACACATAAGAAACACTGACAGTATGCAATAAGATCAACTTAAAACTCTCATGACTTTCAAGATCTAGTTATCAGTATTAATGTAAAAATAAATAAATATTAGATTTTGAAAAAAAATTATTCATAAAAATTGAACACAGAAAAATTTTATAATAACATACAGACCATGCTTAACTTGCGGAACTGGATTTGCCGTCACAATTTTGAAGCTTACTTCTATACTATGTTTAACAAATAGTTTATTAATTAACATTTACTTTTGATTATTATTTCAATAATTAATAGTGATATCACAGGCTTTGTTTGTTTGAAAAATTATCAATCAATCCAAAGAATAATTCAACCACTATATAAAAAATAAATAAGAATCTATCATATTAAAAACAAAAGAATTCTCTTTAGTTAATTACGTAATATACTGCTTATCATATTAAAAGTCTGGAAAACATAATTTTAATATTACAAAACCATATATAAAAATTTGAAAATGTTTAATGTGACAATTGTAGCATGAGAAGTTTCTCTTTTGTTAGATCATGGAGATATAATTAAAATTAAAAAACATATGTAAGTAAAAGTGGTGATATGGAATTAAATGTGGATTTTATTATTTGTTAAAAGTATTTTTTAATATACTTATTTTAAAATTTATAGAAAATTTTAAGAAAATAAAAGACCAAGTTTTTAGAAACCTAAAAAGAAAGTCAAGGAACAAATAATTGTGAGATTAACTAAAAACTAAATAAAGTAATAAATTAAGGTTTTCATCAAAAATTAAAAATTAGAGAAAATGCTTCAAAGCAATTTTAGTGGAAACTTTTTAATATTATTGTTTAATGATGATAAACAATTAATTTAACAAATAAGAATAAAAATGTAAAACCATGTTTAATGTTTAATGTTTAATAGAGTTTGACTAATCTCAAACTTAAATTATAAAACAAAGAAAAAATAAAATGCAATATTTAAATAGACTTCATAATAGAAATTTTTGTACTTAACACTCACCTATAGCCTTGTCTATTTTACTTCTCTTGGAAAACAAAACAATTCTCTTTATCTTTAAATCATGAAGTGAAAACTTAGAAATGATGATTTGGGATGAACTATCCGGGCCGGCCTGCAAACTGCTATTAAAAAAGAGAAGAATCTCCTAATTTAGCCTACTGACCTATTTAGACTCATCTTGCATAACTTGCAATCTGTGCGAACCAACATCGTGGTCTCTTGACCCAAATAAAAAAATAATTATTTTATTTTTTCTGCAAAAAAAAAAAATCATATCTCACTCACTTATTATTGTAGTGTAGTCTTTATTTTATTTTATTTATAAAAAAATGAATTTATTGTACTAAAAGAATGAATGTTTTATTTTAATAATCTAAAGAAGTTAATATTAAGAATGATAGTGAATCTAGTTTTAAGTAAAGTTATATATTTAAAATTTGTTAATAAAGGAAAAATTTCAATAAGATGCTCTTTAAAAAAATTAGACATCTTCATCAAAATATTTTGTAGCAAAACTTTGATAAGATATTATGATACATTTACATACATATAGAGAAAAAATAAATACAAAAATAACTTTAATTATTTTTAATCAATCATTTTAACAACTCTCATACTTGAATTCATGTTTTATCTTAAGTGAATGAAGTGAAACATCGATAAAATTTTACAACTAGAGAATTTTTTTTTTATAATTAATATTTAAAAAAAAAAAATATTTGTGTTAAAAAAAGAAACTAAAACATACTTGTGCACATAAATCTTTACTGTCAATTAATATAATTAATAATTATATAATATGTAAATCCGTGTCCCCGTATCTTACATTTTAAAAATTATATGTATCTTTGTATCCGTATCCGTATCGTATTAGTGTCCGTGTCTGTGTTACATAAATTATATTAGTTTCTAATTTAATAGATTAAAAAATAATGTAATAAGAAAAAAACAATGGAAATGCAATGTTACCAAATTTGTCTTTATATTGCGAATTAAAGCAAAATTTTCCATCAAATTCGATTTGGAAACGGTATATGTGAATTCGGATTCAATTGTTAAATTTGGATTCAATTGTCAAAAAAACTGAGTTGCGATAACTTGTTATCAAGCAATTTCATATATTAAATTCTGAAATAAATAAAATTTTAAAAAATTATTAAAATGAATAAATTGTATTAACGTGGCACCATTTTATTATAAATAAGTTATGTCAAAATAACATAATTTTAATGTGAGATGTCAATTGAAATTACGTAACTTTGACACAACTTATTAATTCAATAATTTTTTTAAATTTATCTAAATTGATAATTAACTTATAAAATTACATTTAATTGATAAAAAAGAGTTATAAATTAAGTACATGTTTAGACAGACATTTATCAAAATGATAATAATTTTATAAAAGTCAAAAGTATAATTTATATTTTATTTAACATAATAAAGACATTTTGATTACAAAATTTATATATTAGGTCATAAATTCAATATCAGATTCTTGTAAGAATAGTGAAATGTATTAACATGACATAAAATTTAAATATAGATTATTGAAAAAAAAAATTTAAAATGCGGGTTGTATAAAACTCTTTTATTAAAGTGAAAAATTGGAAGCATGTCTTACAATTTATGTAACATAACATAATAAAATCCAAAACATAAAATTAAAATATTATATAATAACTCTTACAGTAAAAATAGTCTTAAAATAGTTTATTTGTAACATGAATAACTACAGTTTTCGTTAGGATAAAAAAAATAGGAAGGATTTAGATTGCAACGGTAAAATTATAAAATGCATAATAAAAATATTTAAGGTCTTAATCTTCGTAAATATGAAAATGTAGTATGATTTCGGTATAAACCACTGGATTAACATAAAAATATTGCAAAATACATATCAGAAAAATGAAAAAAAAAAACTTGCTTAAAAAAAGTTACTTACAAAAGTTATTCATTTCAGTGATATAGAAAATTGAATATTTTTTTCAGTTTGTATTTTTCTTCTTCATTTCTTTATGTATATGAAACTCCATATTGCAGGTAGATTATTGCTAATTTTGGATCAGTGACAGGTTTACATTTCAAACAGTAAAAAGTATTTATTTCACAACTCAGTAAATTAATATTTTAATTATATTTAATTTATTTTTCAATTTAAAATATTATTAGATTATTATAATAGATTGTCAAATAAATGTTGTTTACTTTTTTGACGTTAAATTAATACTTTTCTTTTGAACCATATACCACAAAGAATGCACTGGGTTAAGTGTTAACCATAGAAAGTAGGAATATGAATATAACAAGAAGAATAAGTGAAGGGTCTATTCATTTCAATCTAATTGGTTTATGCAATGAAAAAGTTTCAGGTGTGTGTGTTAGCATTGAGCAAAGCACAATTTGGAACCTTAGACTAACCCCTTGCTATGGTTCCAACTGAAATGAATGAAGGACAATGAAGTCCAAAAGGAAAAGGAGATAGCATGCTCACTTGCATAACAAATTTTCTCAACACAACAAAAACAATGCTTATATTTTATTCTATACATGTTTGTTCTCCTCTTTTCTGTCTTGCCTTGGCCATTTGACACGCATCACTCTCTTAACAACAATCTTTCTTATTTTTCTTTTCATTTTCTCTTTTTCCCAACATTTTTCTTGCAAATTTGAGAAGCATAAAGAAACAAAAAAAAAAAAAAATTATTTCTGAAGGATAGTAACTACATAATGATGATTAAAAACATATTTAAGTTTTTCTTAAAACCCATACATCTTCAGTTGTCCTAAGTATGATTTTGGTTGTCTCAAATGGCTAATCAAAATTTCACCGAAAAATAAAATATAATAATGGACAGGGATTATCTTTACCATCTTCATTTCTTTAATTCATAAACTCCTATTATTTACAATTTCTTAAATATATTTTTAGTCTGTAAAGTTAACAAATTTTTATTGTGGTCTTGATATATTTTTTTCATTGTTATAAACCTTGAAAATATTATTATTTAGTCTTTATATAATGAGTAAATTTTAATTTTAAGTATCTAACCCTAATATAATTCATGTGTATCCGAACTAATAACGGTTTATCTCAATATCCTGTAACGCAAATTTATTATCATAATTCGGACCATAATTCAATTTACATTTCTCTTGGTTCATTAGTCCTGCTTTAATGACTGTTGAACATTCTATTCAAAATCTCTTGTAAAATTACAATATTTTCAGAAAATAAACATTACTATTGATATTAATTTAAAAATTATTTAACAATAATAAAAATTAATTTAGAAATTAACAAATATTTTAATATTTAAAATGTATTTAATTTAATTAATATAATAACTAATTATTTTTTTCTCTAAATTTTATTTTTATTTATTAATTTTTTTATAATAAGTGAGGGACTTTTTACTATTGACAATTACTCATTGTTTGAGGAACATAATTTTAAAAGATAAAAAATTATCTTAATATTTCTCTTATTGAGTTAAAATTTCACGGATAAACATTATCACTCAAACTATACAAGTGACATTTTAACAACAACATTATTATGATCTGAGTGTAATTTGAGTTACTAACCCAACACTAAAAAACAATACACAAGATTAAAAAATAACATCAGATATTAGATACACTATCAAGATGAACCAAGTTTAACTTATCTAACAAGTTTCAACATATGATAACAAACCCCTTTTCCTCTCAAACTTACATACATAATAACTAAAGTCAATTATCACTATTCAACTTTCAAATTAACCCAAAAAATAACAAAAAAAAAAAAAAAAATTAACATTGTCACCTACAATTATAATATTCCAAATTCATAGGAATGTCAAACTAACTTTTTATACTTAATAGATTTCTAGTCTATCTCAACCAAAACCATTTATACCTTTAAGTCAAATTCTCTCACCTGAAGGTGGTGGGCGTTTAAAAATTATTTAGAATAAAAGCCTTCACCCTTTAGTATGCACAATTTATTTTTGAGAAACTTCTAATTATATTTCTAAAACCTCAACCTATAAAATTCACACCTCAACTTGATCATATCACTAAAGTTCTCCACTCCTAAACTGAATAAAACAAAATGTTTATAAAATTCTCACGTAGACTTGGAAAAAAAAGAGATAAAATCAATTTCAGAAAAATTAAAAACTTATCTCTATCAATATTTTGATCTGCGTATCTTAATTTGTTCTTTACATATTTTAATTCAAATCAACTCTTCAAAAGTATCAATTATTTGATCGTGAAAATAGTAAATCATTAGTAATTTTTTAAAAAAAAAACAACAAACAAATTTGTTTATAATTGAAGAGAGATATAGTTTTATAATAAATGAAGAACAATTTTATTTATACTTTTTCCGAAAAACAACATTTTTATTCACCATTTAAATTCCTTGTACATGTATGAAATTTGTTAATATGATCTTATTAGTAGGTAAGATGAGATGGATTGCAAAATGTGGTTTTGATTAATTTTTGATTTCAAGTCCGTTTATATAACATTTTTAGGGTGATTTTTAGGGTGATTAAATATATTTGATGTTTTGAAATATAAGTTTCGTCATAATAGATTAAAAGAAAAATATTTATTTATTTTATTATTTCAGTTAAAGGAGAAATATATATAAATTGTTATTGGTCTCGATTGTAAATAATGTGAAATTATTAGACATATCAAAACAAATATTTCAGTTGAGAATTAAGAAAATGAGATTTGTTTTGAAATCATTTTTTCATTTCCTTTGAGAACGACGTCAAAAAAAAATAAAATATAATATCGCTAGAGTTAATTATTATATCTATTTTGAAGCTTGAAATTTTGGTATTATTTTTAAAAAACACACCAAAATTTAAAAGAAAAATAAAAATAAAAATGTGTGTATAAATTATTATTAACTTTTAACTCTTAAACAATATTAAACGTTATAAAGTGAAATATCATATTCTCATTCATTCTTTTATATATTTAGGTCTCATTATCTCCGATGGTAAATATGTAGGGTTTTATTTAGCCTAACCCCTAAATACTTTCTCTCCTACAATCCAAACTGCACAATTAGGTTTATTAAAAAACGGACAAATGTCATGACTCATTCTTTTGTTAGCACGACAACTCCAAGTATCATTAGTTATCAGCAAATTCCTACCTGTATTTACAGTGACATTACTAAGGATATGAATTAATGTTTTTTTTTTTCCAGTAAAAGAACTAAGAGACACCACTTTCTTATTAAATACAAATTTAAAAGTATAATAACGTAAGGGTAACAATATTGGAGATATCCTAGGTAATGCAACAAAGACATTCATCATACCTTTTAATAATATTTTCACTAATCTTAACATTTAATAATGTATTTCCATAAATTTCGAGTTAGTGCAATTTCCATCCACAATTAAATCAATATTTCTGGTGACCCAAAGGTGCCAAGAATTCACTCTGTACATTGCCGTAAACTATATATATAAGCTAAAATCCTTTTTGTGATTTTTGTAAGCGTTACTTTTAATTTCTTTTATTGATTTAAATAATAGAAGTAATTAATAAGAATAAAAAAAAGAAGAACATTAATTATATATTTAATTTGTGAGTGAGGGGTTTAAAAAGAAAGGGGTAGAAACATGACACGTAAATGATCCTTTTTTAAAAGGAGGTGGGAGGGGAAGAGATAAAACTGAGAAGAAGAGATATATAAGAAGCGCAGTAGGCGTAGTACGCACTCTTGCTGCTCATTCTACTCCATGTCGAACCAGAAAAGATGAGAGAGTAACCATTCACACACACCTGAATCCCACCATTGTTTAAACAAACAAAATCACCAACCTCAACAACACCTTCAACTATTCTTTCTCACTCACTCCCAAAACCAATTGTAACTGAACTGAACTGAATTGAATTGAATGAGTCTGAATGGAAGCTTCCCTCATCAACGACGCCACATTCTCTTCTGCCAACCCTTCCTTGTCCGAAATTTGGCCCTCGCAATCCCTCTCCTCCAACAAGAGATCATCTTCTCTTCTTCTTCGCAATCACTCTCCAAACAATAACAAACACGTTAAGCTATCACCACCCTCGGAGACACACCAAAACGCTGCGTTCCAGCCGCCTCAACCCAACCACGACTACATACACGTGCGAGCAAGAAGAGGCCAAGCCACTGATAGCCACAGTCTCGCCGAAAGAGTAATTCCTTTTTATTTTTTCATTTACTTGTAATTTCATAGTTCATATCTTCAACAACCTTTCACAACAGGCTAGAAGGGAAAAGATCAGTGAGAGGATGAAAATTCTTCAAGATTTAGTCCCCGGTTGTAGCAAGGTAACTAACTCATAACTTTTTTTTAAAATTTATTTATGTTTTGTGTTATAATTATTTTGGGTTCAGGTAATTGGCAAAGCGCTTGTCCTGGATGAGATTATTAATTACATCCAGTCACTGCAGCGTCAGGTTGAGGTGGTTATCTTCATCCCTCTTTTTTATTTTTATTTTTTACCTTTCTATATGTTTTTATTTTAAAACTTAATAACAAAACTCAATATTAAATATTAGGAGAATGTTTATATTTTATAATTCCCACTGCCTTTTTTTTTCTGTCAAAGATTTTGTTTATAAATTTTTAATTTAAATTCAATGGTTGACATTTTCATATTTGTTTTTTATAATATTCGTGTAATTGATTTTCATACTATATAGCATTGCTGAAATTTTTAGTCCAATGGAAAAGTTGCTGAAAATAGTTTTAACTCAAAATGGATTTTTGAATGCGAGATTTAACACATTTATGTATTATTTAATATGTTTACGTGATTTTGAATGATTTGATTTATTAATTCTATGCAAAATGACTTTGCAGTTTCTTTCAATGAAGCTTGAGGCGGTTAATTCGAGATTGAGTATGAGCCCATCTATTGAATGTTTTCCTTCAAAAGAAGTAAGTTTATCGACTTAATATGTTAATCTAACGCCAAAGCCATTCATTCCATTTAGAAAATGTTAGGCAAAATGTTATAATAGTTTTGGAAGGAGGCTTTTATAAATAGTTTGGTGTACATGGATGCAAGCTAACATTCTGGAAGTTTGTTTCGTGGATAAGGAGAGAAGAATGGCAGTGGAAAAACGGAAAATAATTAATATATAATCACGTTAAGATTGATAATTTTTTTGAAATGATACGGTATAATTTTCCAACGATGCAGATCAAGTTGAAATTGTGATTTTGAATGTCTGATTTCAGGAGGGGTGGCAGTTATTGTAAATTATTGAGACATTGCAAACCTTTTTGGCGTCTAAAAAAGTAGCATAGGCTTAAGAAAATTAGTTGAATCATTTTGTGAATTCTGTGAACCCAGAATCCTTTGACCTGGTTGATTGCCACTCAGATTGGTTTTATGTAAATGTAAATTATCACTATCGCTGTACACTAATCTACATGATCATTGTACAGTGATGCATGAATCCTCAGCTCAAGTGAATCCTGTTGTCAAGTATATAAGTATATTTACCTGATTCTAGGGAAAGTTCTGTAAGCTTTCACAATCTTTCACTCCAGGTCTAAATATTTTTCAACTAATTGCTAACTTAATTGGGATTCATGTTTATCTGGTTCTGCTTCTCTTGAGTTATATCTCAGGCGTTCTACTGTCCTTCATTTTGGTACCACTGTCCTTTTCATTGTATGCTTACTGCATATTTTTCGGCAACATTGAGATTTTCTCTTTTCATTATTAATATTGATTTTCTCACCCAAAAGAATTTAGGCATTCTTGTACACGGTTACTTGGTTTAGTCTTTTGACATGTTTTACTTGAAAGATTAAAAGAAAAATAAAATTAGTTTTTTTCTTCTATTGTATTAACTATAAAATGAAAAGGAATTGCTGTAAAAAAAAACTACAAAATGTGACCTTTGCCAAAAAAAGTCAACTGGTGATGATGCCTAATGAGCTTTTCCAAGTCACAGAAAAATTAACTTTTCTATGCAAGTAATGTGATCATTAATGAATTTACTACTTCTTACATCAAATTAATTCTACGATTGAAATTTTTGTTTTCTGTTTGTGCAAAGGTAGGTCTTGGCCCAAATGCAAAAACGATCTTTTAGAGTCATAGAATGCATGAGTCATAGAAAGTATTCTATCAAGTCAACTCTAAACACTGTTAATGAACCTCGTACCGTTTTAAAAGATTTGGAGTCTTTAATCAAAGTAACAGTCTCAATTAGTACAAGAAGAGTGCTAGTTACACACCCAGACTCACTCTTCTGAACACATTCTATATGATTTGTCAAATCTATGTAACATAGGATGAACTAAATGAGGACTAAGACCCGCATGGATTTTAATGAATGGCAGAGTGTGGTTTTCTTGGGACAATCTGTTCTTCAGTCCAAGTATTATTACCTGGACCTATGACATGTATTTAAGACATCATTGTTTTTTAAGGACTGCTTATTTTTTACTGCGATTTTGATCTGCTGTTATGGTGGAACAGGTTGCCACTCAGCCATTTGACCTTTCAGGAATAATATTTGGATCACAACCGGCCAGGGGATCACAATCTGGATGGTTGCATATGCAGATAGGTGGTGGTTTTGAGAAAGTAACATAATTTGAGGGAGATTTATTGGGAATGACAGATCAATCAGTGTGGTTAGTTTTCCATTAAAAAGGAAAGAGTCACAGGGGATGATGGCTGGTTAGCACTCTCTATTAGCAGCTTAATCTTTTGATGCAAAATGTTGTTAGATCTATTGTTGTCTCTCATAGTGAGATATCAATTATAAGAAATGCATCTAATCTCCTTGGGCTTTTGAAATAATTTTATCGTGGTTTTCGTTTAAAAACTCTGCTGTGGTGGGATTCTTCTCTCCTGATTTGTTGTATCACAGTTCATATATATTAGCAAGATATTATTAGCTTTAGAGACAGTATGAAAATGATCCCGAATTAGTAATTGAGTCATTGTCTTAGATTCCTGTATCTTGTTCTTCATTAACAATAACTGAATTTGATGTTCTTGATTCTGTTACATTTTGATGGAAAACCAGCAACCGTTCATACAAACAAGAAGCTGCAAGTGTTTTAATAAAGTATACAGGTAAAAAGTAAAGGATATAAACCAAGGAGAGAAACCAAGGTTAAAAAAGAAATGCGTCTTATATTTGATCATACATTGGGTATTTATAAAAGAAAAATAACAAGAGAATGGTCACTTAGTGCCATGCATCCCACATATGGTACTTTGTGGGGACAAATGAAGATTATTAGTTAATTTTTTTGTTAAAAAATATAAATTAATAATTATGGTCTAGTTAGTAGCACCTGTGTATAAGTTCATAAGACTATACGACACTAAGTAACATGACACTTTCTGCATAAAATTCCCAACACTATTATATCATTTTTTCCTTTTCCTCTGCTTTTCTTAAAAGTTAAAACTACCTTAAAACATATTTTGCAATCATACTACAATTTATTTAGGTTAAAAACTCTTTAAGTCATAATACTATGAGATTAGTTTATAATTCAAGTGATGTCAAGAAAACAGAGAGTAAAAACACATATATTATTAATTTTAAAATTTAGTTAAAGTTATAGCTATTTTTATTTAAATCAGTATTACATCTTTATTTATTTTAGAAGTTAAATCCAAAAAAGTGAAATTAATACTTTATCTCTATTCTACAAATTTAAATGTTCTTATTAAATTATATTAAAATATTTATTTTTTATTAAAAAATAATTGGTGACTGTATTGAATAAAATATTTATCAACAATATTATATATTCTTTATTAAATTATTTAATATAGTCACAAATTAATATTATAAATATTATCTTTCAATAACTAATATTATAAATATATCTACAAGAGTATCACGTATTCAATTATTTTCTTATATCTGCTGTTAACCATATATATATATATATATTTATCTTCCCAAATAAGTTATCCCCAGCTTAATCCATTCTATAACAAAATTTAATTTAGTTCTAAATATAATTCAAAATGCGATACAGCCATGCATTAGTCGCTACTTTTTATAACTTTTTTTTACATGTTTTAGTGTTTTTCATAACTTTTTAATTCTCAATCACTTGTCTTATCACAATCTTTTCATATTAACTGTTTATGGTTTTTCTAATTCAATCGCATTCAAACAAATTCAATACTCAGTCTAAAATATTTAAAACTAACTTTATTATATCATAATGTAACTATAAATTATTTGCATAAATTGAAACATAATTTTCACGTTCAAATTACTTATTTACTATTAAAAAATATGATATAATTTATGGATTAAAAAAATATTTCAAAACCTTAATTTTGATTACGTAAAGATAACACTGATTAAGTTGTTGAGAATAAAGATAAGTTCAAACGAAATGTCATGCGGAAGAAGTGAAAGAACCCAAAGGTAAAAAATAAAAACCCTCGCGGTTTAACAAGGATTTACGTTGTCTTTAAATTGGGCCCATCTCTCAATTTAAATAATGACTGCCAGGTGTCCAGATCTCAGGCATTCTAACCTTTTGGGCAAAAGTGCAGGACATGTAAGTTGACCTAAGCGTCAATCAATCAAACGGCTGAGAGAGTATTTTCGCTGAGGATATCTGATCAACGATTGATGAAACTCCTCAAAGCAAGCAAGGCTCCAACCCTTTCTCACCGGGCGCCAAAAACCCCTTTCGTCGCTTTATCAACAAACCTTACTCTCTCCTTTCAAACGTAGTGCCAGAGCAGAACACCAAATTGAAAAGCCACCGTAAATCAGAAGAGAGATAGTGAGAGAGAGAGAGAGAGAGAGATTGAACTTTGGTTCTCTCTTCCTCTATCGGCGCCACCGATTTGATTCGATTATTGTTTCCTTTCGATTTGAGCATGGACCTTCAGAACACTGTGAAGGAAGCCCTAACTGCACTCTACCATCATCCTGAGGATGCGGTGCGCATGCAAGCCGATCGCTATCTTCAAGATTTCCAAAGAACTTTGGATGCGTGGCAGGTTCTCTCTTCAACCCGTTGTCTGCTTCCTCAATTCATTTACTTTCGTCGTGGATTTGTCTTTCTCTTCGTGGTCTTGTGCCCCGATTTGATTTTCTCTCAATGACTAGATAATTATCCTGTTTGTTCATGCTTTTCTTTTCCGGTAATTGATTTGCTGATTGTAGTTGGTTCTCCAGCTGTGAACTTCTCTCTGAGGGTTGTTTAGTCGTGTTTTGTGATTGTTTCTATTTCCGTGTCTCTTTGATATCAAGGAGACTTTTTGATTTATTTGTTTGAATCGTAAGCTCTATAATTAGATGCAGAGACAAAATTTCAAAACTTACCGCACAAATGTTTATTACTTTGATCTCTGCAGGTGGCTGATAACTTACTTCATGATCCCAGTAGCAATCTAGAAACCTTAATATTTTGTTCTCAGACCTTGAGAAGCAAGGTGACATCACTGTTCTCCTACTTCCTGTTAATGAGAAGTTAATAAGAATGTTGGATGTTGGTTTCTGAATGCAAAATACTTGCCCCAAGGTCTTTATTTCTTCTTCTTGGGTTTTGAGTACTTGTTTTTGGTATGGTTTAGGTACAAAGGGACTTTGAGGAACTCCCTTCCACAGCTTTTCGGCCATTGCGTGACTCATTGAATGTGAGTTAGGGTCTATGTAGTCCTGGTGCTTTTCCTACGGTGTTTATTTAAGTTTTTGGATGTGTAATTTATTTCCAATTAAAAGGATGGCGTATATCCTCCTGTTTCCTCACATACCCCGGGTAAAATTGTTTGGTTTATGGACTCCAATACATGACCACACAGATGTTTAAGTAGAAACAATACTTTATATGATTTAATTTTGATAGTTTTTTCAATGCAGACTTTGCTGAAAAAGTTCCACAAGGGTCCTCCAAAAGTTAGAACACAGGTGTCATATAAAAGTCCCTTAAACCTTTCTGTCTTTCTCTGTGGTTTGTTTCTGTCAGTTAGTTTTGTTCTCTTTATATGGAAATTTAATGTTCCCAAACGTATTGTTCAAAATGTGCTGCACCTGTAGATTAGCATTGCAGTGGCTGCCTTGGCAGTGCACGTCCCTGCTGAAGACTGGGGGGATGGTGGTATAGTCAAATGGCTTAGGGATGAGATGGATTCCCATCCAGAATATATACCGGGATTCTTGGAGTTACTTACAGTTCTACCAGAGGTATACTAGCTGACATCAGTGGTGTAGAAGGAGCATGTATCATATTTTCATCTTATTAATTAGACATATTTCTGAACTTTGAATGACTAAATGTTAAGTTGTTATAATTTACTAAGATGTTGCTTTGTCAGGCTTGGATATTGTTGTTTATTTAGTATTTGTCATAGCATCATATAAGTCATGCATTCTTCTATAAATGCTTTTAACAAAATATTTTAATTATAGTAAGTTTTGTTAACAATTTGAATGTTTGTGTTGCATATTATGACTTTTCACATATTTTATCTGTATATGAAGGAAGTATTGAATTATAAGATAGCAGCACGCCCAGAAAGGCGACGTCAATTTGAAAAGGAGCTTACATCTCAAATGGAAGTTGCTCTTAATATCTTGACAGCTTGTTTGACTATTTCTGAACTTAAGGAGCAGGTTTGTAATGAATTTCATTATCTACTTACCCACTTAAGGATCAGGTAAGTAATGAATTTCATTATCTGATATTTTCATGTTAAAATTTCCAGGTTCTTGAGGCATTTGCTTCGTGGCTTCGCTTAAAGCATGGGTATTAAGTTTCTCTACTTAGGCCTGCATCTATTTTTTATCAGATGTTTTGTTACTTATAATTGTAATGAGAAGACTCGTCTCAACATAATGAATGAGAGTAAGCTTTTCTTGAATTAACATGAATGCTCTGTTGTCCCCAATTTAAGAGTTACCGGTATTTCTTTTTCGCTATGTATGCATGCAATTTAATTTGTTGGCTTTCACATGAAGGAATGCCAGAAGGATTGGATAATTTACCTGAGTTCTACATATATAGACTTTTTTGTTAAGTGAAAAAGATAGAATGTGGGTAGCGTATCTGAAAGTGCTGGGTAATGGGTTTTAGTTTGCATTCATAAAGTTAGATAAAGAGGTTGGGGATTTTGTAAATGTTTATTACAACCTGGTGGTATTTGACTTGATTGGCTGATTAATTTTTTGTTCTCCAGCATTCCAGGATCAGTTCTTAGTTCTCATCCACTAGTTCTCACGGCATTATCAAGCTTGAATTCTGAGTTACTTTCAGAGGCATCTGTAAATGGTATAACAAGTAAACTGGGAAACATTCATCTTAAATTATGTTTGTTTGTTGTGATGTCTCAATCAGGCATATAATACTATATGCTGCATTTTTACTAACCCTTGGGAAAAAAGAAATTAGTGAATGTCAAATTGATTGGTATGCAACTATTGATACACACGTTTCAGGTCTGATCCCTTCTTCTTGGTACACATTATGATAGATGTAGATATGCTAAGGATACGATTGTAGGATCAATAAATATAAAATTTTATTATGAATTCTTGATGCTAGTGCAAGTGCAATACTGATCTACCCAAAGAAATTCAACATTGACCACCCCATTTATATAATTTATGTATGTATAAAGTATACTGTCTAAAACAAGCTGGAAAACTTAATGTATATGAACTAGCTAGGATGGTAGATAGTTTAATGCTTTTAAAGATTAATATTAATTTTGTTAGTATATTAAACCCTTAACTTTTAGGAGTCTTGTTGTGATAAGGAGGCATGATATGGCCTCATTGTCAATCTAACTTTAAAAGCTGAGACACTCATATTCTATCTTATATGAAATGGTTAAATACATAATATCTACCAAAAAAAATGTTACTTTGCATATAATATTCTGGAATTTAAAATAAAAAATTCTAGTCTTCTTCCTTGGAAGAGGTAAAAGTTCTTACAAAAGCAAATTTCAGCAATGGAGGAAATTCAGTAGTGGAAAAACCACGGGCATCCACTTACATTCCCTTTGAGCTCCATTTTTTAGTTGGAAGCTCTTCTGTGCAGCTTGATCAAATTTTAAAATGAACTGGTTCTTCTTTGACCCTAGTTTGATTCCAGATCTAAAATCTTTTAGTAACTAAATTGGTTACATTATGGCCAGCAAAGTGGAAGAGTCAAATTGTAGAGTTTTAAATCGTCATGGTGAGCTTCCCATCAAGGATTCCACATTTGCCTTGCTTTTTGCCCTGGTGAAATATACTGGCATTTGGTGGTGTCATATTTCCACTTCCTTTGATTATTTCTCCTAAGGTGTATAATAGGAGAAAACACTTTCATCTGCTGCAACTGGTTCATGATCATGATTCATGTGCAAGGAATGCTGCAACTGGTTCATGATCATGATTCATGTGCAAGGAAATGCTGGTGGTTGGGAAGTGCTGAATGTGATAGCAGGGGATGCTTATAGTGAGAAAGATGGGAATTGGAATGGATGTTGTAATCCTCTAAGGTATTGGGAGTTTTATATGATTTTGGTGGGATGAAAAGCTTTGACTGTGTTTGACTTTACTGTTAGGGTTTGTGTACCAAACAACTGTTAAAGCTTTATATAATATTTACTTTTATTATCATTTCTTCTTTTTGTACAATGTGTCAAACATTTCATTGTGCTATGATTGTATTACTCTAGTACTTTGTCCTAGAATAACATTACACATAATGTAGGTTAGTGTTTATGTAATCTTATCAAACATCAATATTTTCTCTATTCTTTTTTCATCATAATCCATCAACTATAACAAAGTTTTTACAAGATAATAGAAATTTGTAACTAATTTATTTGCTCATTCAAGTCAGTATAAGTTATATTACCGCCATTTTGATTATTTCTGCTGTTCCTTTTTTATACTGTCACCTGGGATTTAATCATGGTATTGCTTTCACTGTATTTTTAATTTCACAACATAATATTCTTTCTCTTGTGGGTATGCTCTTTTGCAGTTATTTCCGAGTTAATACATTACACGGCAGCAGGCAATATTGACAATATTGACGGTGTTTCTGCAAATATGCCCTTAATTCAAGTCATTGTACCTCAAGTTATGAATCTTAAAGCCCAACTTAGTGATTCTACAAAGGTAAATACTTTATTAATATCCAGTCTCCATGTGTTGGGGCATGAGAGATTGTCCTATTCCAAAGCATACTGGGACAGTTTTTCTTTTGTGGTATTACGGATTTTGTTCTCTCTGTTGGCATTTACTTGATGGCTAAAGTCAAAAGTAATGTGAAATTTACTCTTTTTTTTGTTTGCGACAATGTCATGGTGCTGATTTGGTTGATTGGGAGTATGAGCTATTGTTTTAGAGGCATGTTGTGATTGTGAATACTAAATATCTAGTGAATCATGCCAGCCTTGGGTGTGTATGTATGTGTGTATACATACATACATATATAAGTTACACCCATTTGATTTTTAGGATTAACTTAGGAAGTTATACCTTGAGTGTATTTAAAGAATTTGTTGTTATAGTTTGCTAACTTTTAAAAAAATTACTAGGTGTAATTTAGCCAACCCCATATGCATTTGCCAACTTATATTAATTTGTTTTTCATAAGATAGCAAGTTGCACCTTGGGTGTATTTAAAGAAATTTGTAGTTATAACTTGCTAGCTTACTCGCAAAAATTATTTGACTGTAAGCTAACAATTAATATATATATATATATATATATATATATATATATATATATATATTATTGTATCTTGGCTTTAAGAGTTTAAACTACTGATCCAGGAGAAAATATAGTAAAATATAGATAATAAACTACACTAGGATATTAAGTGTGCTCTTAGAAGATTCTAGAGATCTCCTTGTTATCTTTACTTTAGTGTTAGAGATCTCTATATTGGTATTAGAGCTCTCGATCTTGGGGGCTTTGCTTTTGCATTTCTTCTTTACTGTCTTAGCTACGGTTCCTTTATAGGGTTGCTTGAAGTGCATCCATTTCCTTTTATTATAGGGGTTGCTAGAAATGCACCCAACTTGTGTTTCTTAGGAATCTTCTCTGTCACTTACTGTTTCCACCGTTGTCATGGTCATCGCTGCTGGAGCCTCCAATTTCCTTCTATTATTAGGGTGCGTGTCTCTCCTTTGAAAAGAGTATTGTTCACGACAGCACTGTTTTTCTTTTTGTTTTATTTTCTATTCTCTGTTTTTATTTAGGAGGATGTTGGGGAATCCTTTATATTTTTGCATGGCAACTCCACTAGGCAATGTTGATCTTCCACACTTGATGATAGTTGCCTCAATGGTTGAAATTATCTCTATCTCTAGTGAGCTCAGTTTATTAGAGGTGCACATTAAAGGGTACAGGTAAGTTCAACCATTTTGAAGGAGAGGCCTTATCTCTAGGTACCCCTAATTTCCAAATTTCCAAATTTGGGACAATGATGACTAGCAAATTATTACATGGCTATGGGGATCCATGACTACAAAAAACAATAGAAATTATATGTTCTACTCCAATGCCCCTGAAATTTGGGAAGACCTTGCAAATACTTATTCCAGCGACAGGATATCTCTACATGCTGAGTTAGGAAGCAAGATCTTTGGTGCCAACCCCTCTATGTTGCAGAATATTATGCATTGTTGAAGGGTTTATGGATTGAGTTTGACCTATAACAAAGTTTGAAGCTTGAAAATAACAAGGATGCTGTAACTCTTGTTCACTTTGTTGAATGATCAGCTATTGGCATTGCTCACAATCCAGTTCAACATGATAGGACTAAGCACACAGAGATGGATCAACACTTCATTAAAGAAAAACCGGATAGTGGCCTTATCACCTCTTCTTATGTTTCATCCGGGCTTTAGTTAGTAGATGTATTTACAAAAGGTATCCCCACTGAATGATTTCAGGATCTCAGTTGCAAGCTGGGATTATAGATATCTATTATAGTTAATAACATACAGTAGGATATTAAGCGTGCTGTTAGAAGCGGTTAGAAGGTTCTAGAGATTTCTTTGTAATCTCTACTTTAGTGTTAGAGTTCTTATATACAGAGGTTGATGTACTGTTTCAAATTAATGAATTGAATCAAAATCTCCTCTTATTCAAATTAATCTTTTTTAAGTGAACCAAAAAAAAAAAATGATTCCAAAGTTCTTTTTAAGGATTTCAGTTCTAGACTGTATGACTATTTGAATGACCATGGGTATATAAAGTGATTAGTTTTTTGTTTCATCCATTATATATATGATAGTGTGCTATTTTAGGGACAGTTGCATACTATACTTCTTACAAGTCTTTTTTTCTAGGATGAGGAAGATGTGAAGGCGATTGCTAGGTTATTTGCCGACATGGGTGATTCATACGTGGAACTGATTGCAACCGGTACTTGTACATAGTCATAAACTTCGTTGGTTTCCCTTTGAGAAGAATTGGTGCTTTCTCGTGCACTGTGTGAATAATTTTGATGTCTTAGCAAGTTTCTTGTGGTTTTTGGTTGTGTTGAACTTATTGGGTCTGCATTGTCTTAACTGAAATTTTCAGGTTCTGATGAATCAATGCTAATAGTGCATGCATTGTTGGAAGTTGCTTCACATCCTGAATATGATATTGCTTCTATGACTTTTAACTTTTGGCATAGTCTTCAGTTAAACTTGACCAAAAGGTGATTTTTTGTCCTTTCTGGAAAATAGCATTTGTAGTGTCTGTTTAGGTAAGTTTTTCTGTAAGCATTTTCAGGAGAAGATGATTAACTTTCGCTTATAAAGTAACTCATTTTATGTTTCTTATTTTTTTCCCTATAGATGTTTATGAAGTTTATTCAAATAAACCTTTTTACTTGACACTGCTTTAACCAGAAATATGATTATTATATAATCTGACAGGGAGTCCTATATTTCATATGGTAATGAAGCTTGCATTGAAGCGGAGAGAAATAGAAGGCTGCAGGTTTTCCGTCCTGCATATGAGTCACTTGTATCACTGGTGAGAAGTTGGAACTAAAAATTTCATCTGAAACTGTCAAACACCCTCATCAGTGCATGGTTTTCAGCTCTTGTTTTACCTTAATATCAGTTTTGTAATTATATATATACACTAAAACATTATGTGACTTTTTACTTATCTACATAATTATTCACAACATTCTTGTTGCATTATGAATTATATGATTTAATGGCATTCGCTCATACATAACTTGACTGAATACCTGTAGTATTCTTACCTTTTTTCATGGATTTTTATAGGTTATCTTTCGGGTTCAGTATCCTGAAGATTATCAAGACCTTTCATACGAGGATCTTAAGGAATTTAAGCAGACCAAATATGGTAATGAGATGGTGTTCTTCTGATGCATCTGCTTGTTTTCCTCTTATATATTATTGTGCATTAGGTTGATTCACATTTAAGCTGTTTAGGAGAGAAGCTATTATGTTAGGCTATTCAGATGACCACTTAAAGAAGCTGTTCAGGCAGGTTTATAAAAAGGCTGTTGGACCTCCATCTCGCAGCTTCAGCATTCTGATCCGTAGTTTTTATTATATTACTTTAAACTCCTCTTTCACTCGTTACTCTGACCATTGCATCTATTGCAAAGCAACAACCTCATATATCACACTTGACATTATTTATCTTAGACTGGTGGCCTCACTTCTCAAGCTGATCCAAAAATCTCTTTTCTCTTCTACTTCTTTTGCATTCTTTCTTTTCTCCCTTGCATATTCTTCTGCATAAATCATTAACCGTAAACTATTTTTCAAAATGGTTTAAATGTTAAAATCTAATTACTGTTTTAATATAAACAAATAGTTCCATATCCGTTTTTGTGATATATTATTTGCTAAAAATTACATATTTTTTACTTTTTTTAGTTGAATTGCATCATTATAGCTAGTTTAATAATCTGCTCTGAAGTACCTGGAGTATTGCATTGTGGATGGATTGGAACACAATAATTTGCATTGATTTTATGATGGTTCTTAGCTGTTGTGGTCTCTTGGCTGATTGTTAATTAATATAAAGGGGTCTCTGTTTTTTGCTATATATAAACACTACACTCTCGTTGGTCCTCCGTAGGTATAAGAAAGATCCCAATTGGCTCCAAGAAGTTGGACATCAATTTGGTCCCTCTTTGTTACATGGGTGTAAATCAGAAGATTTAGAAAAATGAAGTTGGATTAAAATGGATGGGTCACAGATAAACAATATTGCATCTATGATCCATTAAACCTGTAGGAAAAATCCTTATCCATGACTGATTTAAAAGATCCTACTCATCCCTTAAAAATGCTCTTTATAAGGACTGTTTTCAGAACATGAACGGGGGCTCCTTGGATATAATATCTTGATCCATTGGTTTAATAATATATATAGGATGGCATGTTAACCATCTAGCAATTTTTTTTGGTTTAATGTATTATTGTCACCCATAATCTTAAATAAGCACTGGCTTGTCCGAAAAGTGTCTTTTGACATCAATTTGGTTCTGAAATTGATACTTATTTTACACTGAGAAGCATGGATAGTCCAACTGACGCTATTTCCTGGCTGTTTATCTTATTTAATTCCCTTGGGAAGGTATCATATCTTTTGTTCTTGTTAGTTTCTGTTCTGTTGCCATATCTTTAAATCCAGGACGAAAAGTTGATTTGTGTTGGAAATGGGTGCTTTTAATGTTTATTATCTTTCCAAGTAGTTCAGTTATTGTAACACGGTTCAATGTACTTAAGGAAATTGTGATGTTTTAATTGTTCTGTTGAAACTTGTAGTAGTTGTTATTTATTATCTTTGTAATCATTATTGTTGTAAATAATTCATCTGCTGAGTGGTAAAGATACAAACACATTTAGAAAATTTCTTCTCATTTTTTAACAATTTGTCGTATTTAGTGACAAAGATTTGTTGAAGTGTTACAATGGCTGCCTGTGTTATGGGTTTTCTTATATGTGGGATGCCAGGAACAACTACACTGATAATGAAAAAACTTAAATTACTACTGTATAGTTCGAAACATGAAATTTGATTTCAGATAATTTCATGGGTTTGCGCATTCAGTGAAAATTGGGAATAGTTTTAATGCTCTGAAGTCTTGGTGAAAATTCTTCCTTTGTGTATGGAAGTAACGGATGCTCATTGCATCTGTTGGCCACATGCTATTACTAAAGCAATTTACTTTTAAGATCTAATGTTTATCTGTCTCTTTGAGTATTTTAGTTAGTGATGATCTTGTTTGTGTGGGGGGCTATTTGCCCTGAAATACTATGCTGTACAACTTTTATGATTTAAATGCAACTGAATTATGGCTTACTGATTGCTAATTCTTTCTTAACACATGTATTTCAACCAGAATTAGATAATATTTCTAACTGGAAGTTTGTGTTTCAGCTGTTGCAGATGTATTGACAGATGCATCATCAGTACTTGGTGGTGATGCCACACTTAAAATTTTATACATGAAACTGCTTGAGGTGCGAACGGTTAATTAAAATATGCTTTCGTTATTAACAATCAAATGTTCTTGTAATGGTGTGAAATAACCTGGTTTAAACGAATTTTACTGCATGAGTTTCATTTAGAACTTTTTTGGGTTAACTTTATTATAAGTAAGTAGATTGTAGCTGCTGGCCATGTCTTTTCTGCTTCTTTTATGTGATTTTGCTTAAACAATGAATGTTATTTCCCAAACCTTTTCACTGTTTCTGAACTGCCTTATCACCCTGTTTAGGCTGTATCTGGCCATGGTAATAATGAACACAAGGAATGGCGACCAGCTGAGGCTGCTTTATTTTGTATTCGGGCTATATCGAATTATGTGTCAGTTGTTGAAGCAGAAGTGATGCCTCAGGTATGCTTCCACCTTAAATTTGTAATAATAATTATTATATAGTTCTTCTGCTAAATATTACAAATAACTTCTTTTAATCCATTATAAAATACTTCCTTAATTTTATACCCTTTTGTCTACACAGACGAATTTCTATCTGTATTTAAATCCATTTGTGGATATCTTGGTGCAAAGAACCTGAGTCATTGTTGACTTTGCTCTTGGATTATCACTTTCTTATGTTTGGTTGCACCCGCCTCCTTTATCTAGACCAACTCACTTATTTGATTTCCTGTATGTTCCTAAGATATTCTACTGCTCATAAGAGTTATAAGTTGTTTATCTTCAGGTGTTAAATTGTTCATCTCCAAAGACTTAATCTTCTACGAAATCTATTTTCCTTATGCTGACTATTCCCCTCAAAACCTGTTTTTCCCACCTCCAGTGTCTCAAATTTTCCTTGCTTACCATATTTCATTGTCTAGTACAATGGTACTGTCTACTTCCATTCTTCTGCAAGTCCATAAGTAAATTTTTTGGCCTTCATACAGATCATGGCTTTGCTTCCGAAACTTCCTCATCAACCCCAATTACTTCAGACAGGTAAAGTGTATACTACCCTTTTTCCAAATAGTATTATTTATTTCTCTTCCTGCTGAACTTTTTAGTTCCCAGTCCTTGTAATTTTCTATTTCATTTTGTTACCTGACAAAAATAAAATGCTTTTCATGTCTGGTTGCTTAATTTTCAGTGTGTTTAACTATTGGAGCTTATTCAAAATGGCTTGATTCTGTGTCTTGTGGACTGTCTGTACTGCCATCGGTTTTAGATATCCTAATGAATGGCATGGGTACATCTGAAGATTGTGCAGCTGCTGCTGCTTTGGCATTTAGACACATATGTGATGGTATAGCCAACTACTCTGAGTATATTTGTGCACTTTCTTTTTATGTTTTGGAATGGTGAAGAGTTGGTTTGGTGAGTTACAATGATATTCAGTGCAAACATGGCAAAGATTAGCAACTCTACCTTGAATGAAAACAAATAAACTTCTGAACTTTGTGGTTTTGATTATGAAGTGTTGCATGGAGCATTGTTTTGGTCATTTTCATACACATTGATGAAAACACTTGTGTTTTTAAGACATGCGCTTGTTTATGTAATCATTTTTTTTTTTTCATTAAGGTTTTGCAGGAACATAATTTTACTTTTATATCTGCTTTTACCTAATAACGGCTGTAGTGATTCTTAGAATTTTTCGCAACATGAATAAAAAGGAAAATATTGGATGGACAACGAGGTATTTTGTTTTAA
Organism: Phaseolus lunatus; assembly: GCA_013389735.1. NCBI lineage: Eukaryota > Viridiplantae > Streptophyta > Magnoliopsida > Fabales > Fabaceae > Phaseolus > Phaseolus lunatus. Next base: position 32,008,585 of record CM023859.1, read on the forward strand.
TTATTTCCATTATTTTTTCTGTGCCCTGTTAATTAAGACAGTATTTGATGGAATGAATTATTATTCTTTCCTTGGTTTTATGATTTTGTTTAGATATAAAGTCGTAAATAAGCCTTAACCCAACAGCTTCAACTGTTGGGGAATAGTTGGTTCTTGATATAATAACAGTCTATGATCATGTTGTCAAGAATTCAATCATCTCTGTTCTCATGTTTTTTAAATAGAAATGCCTTCAAGCCATAACTCCTTGCTTATGAAAAATCTTCTCTTGCCTGAGGATGCAAGTGGGTGATTTACAATGATTTGATTATTTGATGTGAATAATCTCTTGTATTTTGTTTTGATTTCAGACTGCCGGAAAAAGCTTTGTGGATGTTTAGAGGGTCTGTTCCACATCTACAACAAGACGGTTAATGGAGAAGATAGTTTCAAAGTTCCTGCTGAAGACTCGTTGCATCTGGTTGAAGCATTAAGGTAATTTGGTTGCTTTAAATTTTAAGATCTAGGATTGTATGCTGATGTTTGATTTGTTTCTATCTTTTTAATGATATTGATTTGAACATCTTCAATTTCCATGCAGTATGGTCGTTACTGAACTTCCTCCAGATGATGCTACAAGAGCTCTCGAGGCGTTATGCATACCAGTCATAACTCCTTTACAGGTTAGTGTTCAATTTGCAGACACTTTTCAGTTATAAATTTTTCTTTTGATTATTTTGCGTTCTATTAAATATTTTGCTCCACCAGGAAGCTATTGCTCTAGGTCCAGAAAGCTTGAGTAAAAGACCTTCTCGTCAGTTAACAGTTCACATTGATAGATTTGCTTACATCTTTAGGTGTGTTCCCTAATTAATAGATGTTGTCTAAGTGCGCCAAGCACCACCCTTTTTTTTAACTCAATTTATCGCAATCCTGAACACGTAACTGAATCTGCTTTTAGATATGTACATCATCCTCAAGTTGTGGCAGATGCTATTCAACGGCTATGGCCTATTTTTAAGGCTATCTTTGATCTGTAAGTTGTCCCTGATTATCATTTTTCTTCTTTGCTTCATTTCCATTCTTTTATATTTTAAAGATTTCTTGTCTGAGACATCTTTACTATGACATTGATGCCAGTCGTGCTTGGGACATGAGAACAATGGAATCTCTCTGCCGCGCATGTAAATATGCAGTGAGTAAGCTAAATAATTAACTCTGCTCCATTTGCACTTTGTCATTGTGAAGAAAGTTGTTATAATGAGAAAGGCATCCGTTGGTAGAGTCATTCAATATGGATTAGGCATTAATCTTAACTTATTACAGTTTTTGTGTGGTTTCATCCCATGCTTACTATGTCTAAATCTGTCATGTCTCCATCCATAGTTTTCATGAGGTTGCAGCACACTATGTTTATGATATGTTTCTACTGACATGTAATAAGTCATGTTTTGAGTTGGCTATTTGTCAGCCAAGTCAGCAGTACAGATTTAAAATTTTTTGTCAGTTACCAGATGGTATCTTCCTCCTAAAGAGTCTGTACATGCTCAACTCTGGTTCTATGTATAATCAATGTTGAAAAGATTAGGTTGTATTATTGAATGTCATGTGGCAATATTCTATCGCTTGTTTCTAGGTGAGAACTTCTGGAAGATTCATGGGGCTCACAATTGGTGCCATGCTGGAAGAGATTCAGAGTCTATATAGGCAGCACCACCAACCATGCTTTCTTTATCTCTCCAGTGAAGTTATAAAGGTATTCATATGTTGCTGTGGCACTGGCCTTTCCTAATAACCAAATGTTTCCATAGTTATATGGTTTTAGCTCAATAGATACCTTCATTGTGCATGATAGAAAATTTGTTTTTATATGAACGAGTCTGCATACAGAAAATGGTATTAGAAATATATGTCGACTTTAAACAAAGGTGGACTGAAGTGTGAAGAAAGAACATGGTACATAGACAAGATAACAAGTCCAAACAGCTGTGCTATGATGCCTGTGAGCATATGGGTATTGGAAATGCTTTTCCGATGACTTCTCCTTATCCCCCAGTTTCTTATTCTACTTATATATTATCAAGAAAAACCAACTTTACCTATTTCCATGTGCCCTTCTACTTGTATATTCTTTCTTATTTCTGGTCTTTGCTTCCTCGACTAATTTACTCCACTGTTTTTTTTCCTGATAAAATGACTTGTTCTGTGAAAAGATTGGTAGATATAACGTAATTATCCCATCAACTATAGGTTGTACAAAATCCTTCCTCTTCATGGTGTGGTCAATGAACTAGTTTGGCATAACTTTGGTGGTTGGTATCTTGCATTTCAGATATTTGGTTCTGATCCATCTTGTGCTGACTACCTAAAAAGTTTGATTGAGGCGCTCTTTCAACATACAACACGTCTTCTCACAAATATTCAGGTGATTTGAGTGACTTTTAGTACTTTCTTTCAAATCTGTTGATAGTGTTTTAATGTCTGATTTTTTATTTTTTTTTTGCTGCAGGAATTCACAGCCCGTCCTGATATAGCCGATGATTGTTTCTTGTTGGCGTCAAGGTGTATTCGCTACTGTCCTCAACTGTTTATTCCCTCATCTGTTTTTCCTTCATTAGTTGATTGCTCTATGATTGGCATCACAGTACAGCATAGGTACAGTCTCTCACTGAAAAAGCATCATCTATTCTTGGGGAAGGGTGTTATGTGTATTCATGATCCTTTTGTATATTATTTATTGTGTACAGTCTCTCACTGAAAAAAACTTGAAAGCATCATCCATTCTTGGGAAAGGGTGTTACGTGTATTCATGATCCTTTTGTATATTATTTATTGTTGAGAGGCAAGAAATCCTGTTGTAACTACTTTTCACGCTGCTCCATGGCTCACTTCTATCTGGTGTGGTTGTTTACCCGTTTTGCTGTTTTTCTTCTGTGTAGGGAGGCCTCCAATTCCATTTTGCATTTCTTGGCTGATATTTTTGATCTTGCAAATTCCTCTGTGGGGGAGCGATTTATACCAATAAGAGATAGTGTAATTATTCCTCGAGGTGCCAGCATCACCAGAATTTTGGTTGCTTCATTAACGGGAGCACTTCCAAAATCTCGAGTGGACGTGGTAATTTCTCACGCAACGTCTACTGTCTTTATTTGCATATGTTCACTTTTGACGGGATGTAGTGCCACTATCTCTTCTGTTCTTTTTTACACTTGCTCCTTCCTCAGGTATCTTATACGCTACTGGCGTTAACTCGATCATATGGGATGCAAGCGCTGGAATGGGCAAAAAAGAGTGTTTTATTAATTCCATCGACAGCTGTTACAGATGTGGAGCGATCAAGATTCTTGAAAGCTCTTTCTGATGCAGCATCCGGAGGTGATACTAATGGCCTTACTGTTCCTGTTGAAGAGCTCTCAGATGTTTGCCGACGTAACAGATCAGTTCAGGAAATAGTTCAAGAAGCTTTGAGACCGTTTGAGTTGAACATGGTGAATGTATCATAGACGATTGGTAAATGCCTGTGATAGGGAGGGCCATTTTGTTTAGGTCCTGTCTGTTGGCTAGGCTAGTTGGTTGTGTATTATCTATCTTATATTCTTTTTTTTTTTTTTTTATCTATTATCATTCTCCAATTTTTCAGGAGAATTTGCCCCTGCATGATCTGTTGTGTTGGCCGGAAGAAATTAAATAGGGTGTTGTATCTTTTATTTTTCTTGAGATGTGGGATTGGTGAGTGATGTTTGTCCCGGTTGTCATTTTTGGGGGGGACCGGAGGTTACATGGTATACAATTGTAATTTAATGGAAACAGAAAAGGTGGGGGGAAATAGAGAACATTGATAAGTTGTTTCAATTTTTTAAGTTTGGAATGAATATGAAATTTGGAATCTGTGCACTGATTGTGTTAGGTTCGTCTGACTCATCTATTCAAATGAACGAAGAGGGATGTCAGGATCATAGAATGATTGACTAATTTGATAGAGTTATTATAAGCTCTTCATGCATGTGGCGGCAAAACCGTCTAAAAATTTTAGAATGGATCCGCTCTTCACTAATTGAATATGTTAAGTTCTTATTAATGAAAATAATATTTTAATATTGATTATATAGCTAAAAGGTTCTCAAAATTTTAAATAATTATTTATATAAAGTTTTTTTTTTTAATTTTTGAATAAATTTATTTTCACCGGATTTTATTTTACCGGAAAAACTGAATACATTCTTAAAGCTGCGAGGGTCTACTGCGTGGGGCTTCTTGGCTATGCCATGTTTTGATGCAAGGGTCCATTTCCTTGTTTGAGCGTTATACTAGCAACCATATTTTGTCTGTTTTTAAATTGGGAGAATAAGAGAGGCTAGACGCTGGTTTGTTATAGCTGAACTGGCGTTGGCGCTGAAGAGGAATCCTTATCTTCAATCTCGAACGAGAACAGTGACTGATACAATGCAGAATGTTAGACTCGTGTATATCTTGTCAACATAACAGAAGCAGCAAAAACGACCTTCACTGGTAAGGAGTTTGTACATCAGTTGAGCATAAACAGGTCTAAAAAATCGTGAAAACCAAAAATGGATATTCTATTAGTTATAGATTATTATACATAAGGTGCAAGCCAACTGATGAGCGCAAGTGAAAGAATAGGGAATCAAGATAAGTACCGCACCTCAACTGAAAATTAATCAAATAAATTTTCAAAATCAGTCTCAAAATATTTTATTAATGGTTCTTTTCTTTATTAAATTTTCTAGATTTGGTTCCTTTGATTATAGTTATTTAAAAGTAATCAATATAATGTCTTCCGCTTAATTGATTCAACCAATTATGTAAATATTTTAATTCATTCATTGTTTGGACAATCTTGTTCTGCCAATGTCTAGATGCACCACCATTACTTGGGTGACCCTCTCCAAATCCTCTTTTCCCGTCTCCTCGCTCGTTGTCAACCACCTCTCTCCAACCACAAGAAACAATTGGAAGCCAATTTATTGAATTTTGATTGAAGGAGTGAATGAATTGCTTGACTTTGCAATTGAATTGTTGTACGATGCTTTAGGGTAAAAAAACAAGTGAAACACCTCAAAATCTAAAGATTTTTTTAAGTTTTTGTACCAACAAAATTAAATACAAATTAAACTGTGAAACTAACAAAATTTACTTTAAATATCAAAGTAAGATCTACCGTGAAATTAAAAATTAAATAAGATATTGTATTTTATCTAGAAGGAGAATAGTAAACAAAAAGTAGTATAACACCTTGCATTAAGAATATTGTAATGATATGGCCTTAATAAGATTCAGAACTTCCAATTATGATCCTTAATAACACTCTTATCAAATGATTACCTTAATTTGGATTTATTTATTATTGGAGCGATGATGCGTGGAGCATGAACAGCGCGTGGACCCATCCTTTGAAGTTCTACGTTTGCTCGTCAAATCGAATCAATCATTCACCAATTCGATTCACTGAATGCAAAGTGCAATGTAATCTCATCTCTCTCTCCCTGGAAGGAAAAATGGTGTCAACATATGAGAAGAAGACCAACCTCACCAAACTCATCATCCCTTCTTCTTCCTCTTCTTCCCCATCCCCATCCCCATCCATCACAAGCCCACACGTCATCCACAGTAGGTCCCACTCCTTTGTGGGCCCCTCCCCGCGCTTCAATCCCTCTTCCACCCCTCTCTTCTTCGTCCACGAGGACGACGACGAGGACGAAGAAAAGGAACCTCTTGTTTCTGACCCTGTTAAGATTGGACCTTCCGATTTTCATATTCTACGAGTTGTAGGGCAGGGTGCCTTTGGCAAGGTCTTTCTTGTTAGAAAAAAAGGAAATTGCTTCGATGGTGACGGGGTCTTCGCCATGAAGGTCATGAGAAAGGACACCGTCATAAAGAAAAACCATGTTGATTACATGAAAGCGGAGAGGGATATTCTCACTAAAGTTCTTCATCCTTTCATTGTTCAGCTGCGTTACTCTTTTCAGGTCTCTAACTAACTATCCTAATTCACTTCAATTCATTCATACAATCACTTACTGTGTATGTTATGTGCAGACCAAATCTAAGTTATATTTGGTGTTGGATTTTATAAATGGAGGGCATCTCTTCTTTCATTTGTATCGCCAGGGTATCTTCAGGTAACTTTTTCTTCATCTTATGTGTTGCAAGCTACGTATTGAACGTTTATTTAATTTTAATTATCCTTTTGGTTTGGTGTATGTGTTGAGTAGTGAGGATCAGGCAAGGCTTTACACTGCTGAGATAGTGTCTGCTGTTTCACATCTTCACAGCAAAGGCATCGTGCATCGGGATCTTAAGCCTGAAAACATTCTAATGGATTCTCATGGGCATGTAATAATAATACCCATACTTACTCACCTCCTATGCCTTCTTTCTTGCATCAACTTTTGCCTTCTGTTTTTTATGTCACCTTGTGGGGTTGTGCTCCTAATTCTGATATATCAAGTTTGTTAAGTTCACTGTTGAATATTTTAGGTGGCTGAGCTGTATAGTTCGACTTTGATGTTTGCTCTGCCCGTGTATAGGTCATGCTGACTGATTTTGGAATGTCAAAAGAGATTGATGAATTGGGAAGATCCAACTCTCTTTGTGGGACCGTGGAATATATGGCTCCTGAAATTCTTCTGGCTAAAGGCCATAACAAGGATGCGGATTGGTGGAGTGTTGGTATCCTGTTGTATGAAATGCTAACAGGGAAGGTAATGCCTATCTGCACCAAAAAAGCTAACACATTTTCTAACACTTATCATTGTCTTAAGGTACTAAAGTTGAATACTTGAAATTATATGTGGACAATAACAATATGCACGGTTAGAAATTAGAATTCATTAAGTATTCGCCCTTGAATAGAGAACGTTATTAATCAAGATAGGTATGTCTTGGCCAAGGCTTAGTTGCCTATACAATAGGAGAAAGGGTGAAAAGATGGTTGAGTCAGCAGATATGCATGAATCTAAATTTTACTATAGGCGGATGAGGTTGATTTAAGTTCAAATTATATGGTAATCGAAAGTTTTGAACCTAATTATTTTAATGCGGACCTTATTGAAGATCAATGTACTCTTTTTATTTTCCAATACTCATGTCTGAATGAATCTGTTTAATTGCTGTTGAGGAACCTTTTCTATTTCATTTATTTTCTATGTAAAAACACAAGGGGAAGCATTAACTTGTCATAATTTATGATTTCATTTGGCAGGCACCATTTACACACACTAACAGAAAGAAACTTCAGGAGAAAATTATTAAAGAGAAAGTTAAACTTCCACCATTCCTTACCAGTGAAGCTCATTCATTACTCAAAGGAGTAAGTAGACGACAGTATATCTGGTTTTCTTCCATTATGTTTCTCTACTGTCTCATCTTCTTTCACGTGCACTTACAAGTATAATATGCATGTTACCTGAACATAACATCAAATGTTTAGATTGTAGATTTCTGAACCCACTGCCTAAATATTTCGCTGTTGTCCTTTTCACATGCCAATTTTCTATTTTTGTATGATCTCTTTTTATGTGTGAAATCTTATACTTTACTCCAAAAGTGATCCTATCTAATTTCTATGTGGATAATTCTATTTTTAAAACATAAATTTTAGTCTTCACATGTATAACCTAAATATATGTCAACCCGAAACTTCAATTTATATCTTTCTCAAAACCAGTCTGAGTTCTTTACCTTTTCAAAATTACAATTCCGATATTATGTGAACGATAGTATTTATCAAAATATTTTAAAACTAAAACGCGAATTTGTTTTATTTCATGAGTATGTAAGTGGACCCTGTTGTCTATCTTAATCTATTTGGATTTCACGTTTGTTATTAAAAAAGAAAATCATATTTTTTTAAATGATATTAATATTCTAATAGTAATTAGTGAAAAAAATGTACTACGATTTCTTTCCAGTATTTTTCAAGGTTACTTTGTAAACAGCCACACTCATGATCTGATCATGCTCAAAATACAAAGTGAGTAATTTCTTTAAATACAAAATTGAAGGTAGTAAAAGCATCTTCACAACGAGTATCAATTTTTCCTTACCTAATGGCAATTTCTAGTGAAAGAAAAAATTGATGACCACATTTACGTAGATGTTATTTTGCTACTAAGTATGAACGTTCAAAGGATAGCTTTGAAAAATAATATAGAAGAACGCTGGGATACAGTAAAAGTTCCTACTCTGGGACGTGATGTTCTCAAAATATTTTGTTTGAGATTAAAGAAAAAATTGTACGGACAGAGATAGAGGGATCCAATTCTAAAATCTGCATATTCTGTTTACTTGTTACAGTTGCTGCTAAAGGATCCGACGACAAGGTTAGGACATGGGCCAAATGGAGATGATCAGATCAAAAGTCATAAATGGTTTAGGTCAATCAATTGGAAAAAATTGGAGGCAAGAGAAGTGGAACCAAAGTTTAAACCAGATGTGTCTGGGAAAGACTGTACAGCTAATTTTGACAAATGTTGGACAGCAATGCCCCCTAATGACTCGCCAGCAACCACACCTACAGCAGGTGACCATTTCCAGGGCTATACTTATGTGGCACCCAACCCTTGGCTTTCGTCTCGCTCCCCAGAATGAGGGAAATCTGTACATGGATCAATGTATCAAAATATGACTTCAATAAGACAAGTAACCCATATCTTCTGATTGTGAGCTTTCTTAGCTTACAAGTAACCAAAATCTTCTCTGACCAAGGAGCCACCCCGTCTGCTTTCAAAGTTAACTCTTAAATGAATATTGTAATGGCCCATTGCAGAGAATAGATAATGTTTAGGGATATGACCAATTATGCTTGTGCAGCTTGGTTTAGTTCTTGTTTTAAACTAAGGTAAAGATTTGAATTGTGTTGCCTTCCATTAAGGTCAACATTAACATATTTGATCAGCCAGTGCCCTAAAGAGGGTGAGGGTGTATAACATATTTGACTTATTCATCAGAATAGTTTGCAGCAACAGAACTTTAAGGTTAATGCATTTCATCATTGCTCATTCTTATGCATATAGAACTATGCTATTGAACACAGCTATCAATTGATGGCAATGTCTTGGGTTGTATTTCCTTTCCCTGCAAAAAAACGCACGTTTTTTATTTTGGGTAGGAACTAGGAATGCACAAATAATAGTATCTATAAAAACATTTGTCTGATCTAAAACGGTCAGATAGGGTGGTTGTTTGAGATGGGCCCTCCTTCCATCATGCATGCTTGACTAGTCGTGTCAGATACACTGAATGAGACGATTCCACAAAAGCGTCATTTGTAAGGTAAGAGCAAAGGGATGATAATCGTTATTTAAAATGTAAAGACAACCATTAAGAAACAGTAGCATTCTGAAAAACACAAATAGGAGATTAGCAGTATGAAAGAATCTTATACCTTCAGGACTTTACGACTTTGCGTAACCCAAACATAATAAAATATCTAGCCTCCGTAGCATGTGAACTACGTGAATGATATAAGACCAGGGTAAAATCTCCCCAATCTCTGGCCATGTGCACCAGTCACTAAAATCTACTTTTTGCCCGTTTATAGTTTTATAAAGCCTAGAATCTTAATGGTTTTAACGAATGGTGCAACCAGGGACCAAACCAATTATTTATGTTATGTGTGCTACTACATGTTTTCATTCGGCATACAGCAACAAAAGCAACAAGATTCTATCTATATTACGTGGGCTCTACTCTTTGCAGAAGAACCTTCATATAACTGAATGAGCAAGGGATCCACACACTAAAGAAACTGAGATTAGGATATATTTGGATGAGGGTTTACACGAAACCAGAAAGAACCCAAAAAGACGAATTCACCCACCCATCTACATCCTATGCATATAAATAGACCTTGCTTAAAAATGTGGCAATAACCATCTCTTGAAACACCAGGGTCTGGTTAAGCCAAAAATCATGGATAGAATCAAGTCCAAGAATGAGAAGTCTCTTTGTGAGAAATCGATGAAGCTTGTAGTAAATATCATTAAGCTGTCTTCTTTCTCTATTGCACAGAAGACTCTTGGTGCCACAAGTACTAGAAAGGCTGGTCCGGAGTCTGATATGGACTCTGATGAGGAAGCGCTGGTTCCTGATCAATTACCCACAAGCAGAAGGTCACAACAGCCACAGAGTCGTGCAAACCCCACATATGTGGTCAAATCATGCGGGAGCAATGGATCAACTGAACATTTGATTTATCAAGAAAGAGTCCCTACTGATGTTAACCCAAAGAAAGAGCAGTGTGTTGATGGATTGGCTTCTGACTATATCAGTAAGATACGCAACAAGCTTGGGCGTGGTGGTGTATAAGGAGATATCATTACATGGTCAAGGACCATGTGATCTTGGCCATTCTCGACGTAATACGTTCCAATTACACAAAGGAGTAAATAATGTGTCTCCCGGAGATGGACCAAGAACATATGTTCTTGATGATGTAATACTTTCTCAGTTGTCTTCACTTGTGTGCTCCTTCGTAGAAACAATATTGCCTTCACAGCTTTTATGTGCTCCATGTATCATATTACTTAGATAAGCAGCCATTTTGGTTCGATTAACCAGCTGTAATAATGTAATGAACTTAGTTATTGAGGTTTCTAAGCTAAAACAAATGTATAATCAACTTTTTCCTTGATGTTTATTTAATATTCTTTGCTGGATGGACAAGTATTACATGTAGACTAGTTTATACAGATGATGTTTTCAACACTAGTTTGCATGAATTATATTAATGATTTCATTTGGTTTTAAGATGATATTTTGGATACACATAATGTCTTCAATAAATTGATATTAAAGCTCATGCCAAAAAGATATTAATTATTCCCGAGTATTTGAGTGTTGCAGTCATAGTGGTGGTCCAACATATTTGTGTGGATAGATGATAAAGTACAAGAAATCGTGAACGAGTGGTTCAAGAATATGATTGCTAAACATCCTGATGATGGAAGGTACCCAACATTTTTTAGCTTCTAATTTTTTATTAACTCGAATTTTAAGCTTCAAACAGGTAACCTAAGACTCTTAGGCTGTGCAAAATTAACTGCGGTCATGCAACCATATAGAAACCAACTATTTTTAGGAGGCATTTAGAGTATCTTCTATAGACCTTATTTGTGCTTATAAAATTACCTTCATAAGTTCTTTAGCTTAGTTCTGTGAGCTTTTATACCGAACTTGCTAAAAGAAATTCTATTTAACTTATTTCAATAATTTTCATAATCCAGCTTATGAAGATGCTTTATGCAATTAGATGTTTTAATCCTTTCAAGTTAACATATGCAGCATTCATAAGTAAAACTGGCTGAGCATAAACCAAATACCAGCAAAGATATCTACACTTTATGTGCCTTATACTTCACCGGCCAACCAATATGCTTCAGTCAGTAGCTTTCAGCATCTCTTTTTGTTCTTTTGGCATTCTGATTATATTTTAAAAATAATTTGACTTGCCTTGCCTATTAAGAATCCAGCTAGTCATTATTAGGAAGTGCTGAGGCATACACATATCAAGTGTGTGACTAAATAACTATGGAAGGCTCAGAGAGTTCGGATAACACAATAGATATATAAAAAAATTCAATTTATAAGGTAAAATTTACTCATAATTATATACACATGTACAATTTAAGGAGATTTTACATTTAAAGAGGGTAGACTATTGAAGAATCTTACTTTTTGGTCTTAAAAGAAAATTGGATAAATAATTAAGAACCCTAAATTTGTCCAGAATCCAGAAAGAATTGTCTCATGTTAAAGTATATAAAAGATATTTTTTAGAAACATTGGTTGATACAAGTAGCAGCAACTTGTATTTCTTGACCAAGAAGTACAAGATTTGAATTTTAATGATGTCTGAAATAAACCATATTAATACAAACATTGTGAGTACTTAAACGTTCGACATATATTTTGATATAATATACACATGTAGAAGTAGTTAAGTCTTGTTCAAATTGTGTGTCTATAGTAGGGAAGGGACAAACATTTGTACAGAAGGAACTTATGCCTTTGGAGGGAATGGCTGTAGCTAAATGGGAATCCAAGTGTAAGTTATGAGGTGCTCTACTAGTGTCTTCCAGAATCTCCCATCACCACTATCAACAAAACATTACATCAGCCTGCGATGACTCATGATCATGTCATTTCGTTTGTTTTCTTCAATCCTAATACGTGTTAGTCGTGCCTTCTTTTTATCAATATTCTGCAATAAAATTATTAGTTATTTTATTCATTAAATAAAATATTATTCAGAAAAGAAAAATATTATTGATAGTTAAAATTTTATTAGCTAATTAGATATTAATTTTGAAATTATTTATTAGTAATAGAAAATATTGTAGATATCAATATTTTTTTTTAAATAATACCTAATTTAATTAATATAATAATTAATTATTTTGTTTTTAAAATTAGCTTTTATGTAATGAAGTGATAAAAAAAGGGAAAGTTAATCTACACCTTTGTTCTTTGGAGAGAATTGTGGGAATAAGTAAACAATTTCTTCAATTCACACCCATTTTTAGGAGAATCTATAGGAAATTTATTTATATTCAATGCATGGTTCATATAAACAACACACGGTAATTCATTTCATACGATGAGGGAATAGCAGTTTCAAAAGGAGTAAACTCCCATTCATACATAAAATTTTAGATAGTTTAAGTTTTATTCATAAAAATACGAGAAGAAAGACTTCACCTACTACCTTGTCATGTGATCATAAATTTTATGATAAGTTTGTTGGCTTTTACATTAATTATTTTTTAAATCATATGAAAAATAATAATCTGTAATTAAATGGCACTGTAAAAAGTTTTTCACTACTAGTGCATCATTATTATAAACTCTAAACATATTTACATAGTTAATAAGTGATTTTTAAGATAGTTATACAAAAATTAATAAACTTATCATTATATGATGATTAAGAATGACAAATTAAAATTTCTTTACAAGATCTATATATCTCAATTTTACGTGCATTTAATTTTAGTTTTCAATTTTTAAAAAATATCACTTTAATTTGTAACTTCATAAAATATCTTTTATTTTACCTTCTGTTTGGATTGGGATAATTTTAAAACATTAATTCAAAATTGAATTTAAATTTATTTTGTTTGGATTGGATAATTAAACCTTATTAATTTTTAATTTTTATTTGGATAAATTATTTTAATTACTACTAAATTAAAAAAAAATAGTAAATAATTTTTAATAATTCAAAACATATACTATTTTTTATTAAAAGTTTGTTAGGATTTGTCCATTAACATTGGTTTAAAACCAAATATAACCCTTATGTAAACAAATAATAATAAACAATAGTTCCTATTAACATCAATAAATAAAAAATATAAGTAGTTCTTTTAAAAAAAGTCTAAAAAATACTAATTTGTCTTAATTGAGAAATAACATCAACCTTGTCTGTAAAAATCATTTTAATTGATATTGACTGGAAAAATATTCTTGATTGACATCAATTAAGAATAACCTCAATTAATATACATTGGAAAAAATAATATTTGGCATAATCATCGGAAAACGTTTTTAATGTTAATTATTAAAACTTTGATTAACATTGTTTAAAAAATTGGCTTTAACATTAATGATAAAATAAGTTTGATGATGCAGCCGGAAAATAAACATGATTAACTTTAACACGAAATAAACCCACCGATATATATAAAAAGAAATATTAGAATTATAATACGTAAACATTGACCAAATTAATAATGATTTAAAATTTTAGAAAAATTAATATGTTCAAACATTATAAAAAAATTATTAAATAAAATCTAAATTTAGAAAAAAAGTACTATATTAGTTAAATTAAATAATATTTTTTAAATTAAAAAATTATTAGTATTTAAAGTAGTTTTTATTATTAATAAAATTAATAAACTAATTTTTAAATTGTTATTTAAAATAATTTTTATTATTAATAAAAATTTATAAATTAATTTACAAATTTGGTATTTAATATTAATTATTAATATTTTAACTACTAATTAAAAACTTAGTAACTATAATATTAAATAATGATTTATAAATTAATTTATATGTTTGATTAGCAATAAACTAGTTTTGATATTAATATTTTTTTAATTTATAAAATAAAATCTAACTTAATCAATTGTATCTATTTTACTTTTTTTAAAATTATTTATTATTTAATAAGTTTTTTAGTGAAACCAAAAATGAACTAAGGAGCAAATATAAAAATAAATGAATTTAAGTAGGAAATACAATTTAAAAGAATAGTGGATAGCATTTTACATTGTGATTAAATAAAACTTTAATTTTATTAGTTAAATTAAATATAATTGAATGTACTTAAAGTGTGTAAGAATAGGTCAGAATTTAATAAATTCTACTAAACAATATTCAGAGTGGGCCACCTCGTATGGTTCTCTTGGGCCTTATTTTCCATATAAACCCAACCAAATCCACCTAAGTACTTTTTTTCAGGCTTAAGTATAAGAAAGATAGAAAACTAATCAATTCTTATGCTAATAAACAAAATTCAATTAATAGCATTTAATTTTATTAACTCTATTTGAATAATTTTTCGTATTTTTTGTTGAAAATTAATACTGGGAATAAGAAAAAGTCAATAAAAATGAAGTCTTAATTAATTGAAGAATATTGTTAAAAAATAACTAAAAAAAGTAGGTACCGGAAATAACATAAACATTGATTTAACTTAAAATGCTATTATGCTAATATAATATCGTTACTTAAGGCACAAACATAATAAATAAATTCAAAGATAGTTATTAGTTTCAAGGATCACTATAAAACCATCAAAGAATACTAATAATTCGAAATAACATAAAACTGATTTTAATACAACAGAATAAACTTTTAATATTTAGTATTGAATATTGTTAACCTAAATATAAAAAATTTATAAATATAATTTTATTGTGACTATTTACTCAATCTCATTCTTTACTTGGTACTTTATTAAAAAAAGACAATAATTATTCTAAAACAAAATTCAATTGAGCCAAAACTTAATTTTCTCATAACTTCTCTTATCTATCTGGGATGGTTTCAACTCAATTTCAGCAATAATTTTAAATTTTTTTAAAATGAAATATTAATTTTAAAAAAATAATAATTTGAGTATTGAATGTAGAGAGTGAATGAATTGAGAAATTTACATATTTAAGGTAAATTTTTTTGTTTTTACATAAATAAATAAATTTTAAAAAAAAATTATTAAAATGGTCATTTTTATAATTTTTTAAAAATTATTAATTTATATATATAAAAAAAATGTAAATCAAGCAAATGAATTAGCAACTACTCCAAAACAAACAAATGTTGGAACAGTGAAACAGAACATAATCTTTGAGTGGGTCCCAAGAACAAGTAAAAAGATTCGTCCTCCTTCCAAAATTCTTTTTCTTTTTCTTCTGCATATTTTCACCCGATAATATCGGACAGTGTCCTTTCAGATCATCCAATAATGAACTAAATTTGACAGTGAGACACAAAAAAGTGTCATTGTGAGGTACCAATTACAATTATTGGAGTGGCCTTCAAACAAAGAAAGGGTAAGTGTAAATACCATAGTGTCACGCAACAAAATAATAAAGAAAAATACTTCTTGTTTCAATTCAATTCTCTTTTTATCAATTCATTTATGCTCCTAATTTTAATGCACTTTCTTGATTTTAATGTATTCTTTGGAGGAGCTGTTTATAAATTGTAATTTCAAAGCAAAGGAAGTAACCCATCACTAAAATTACCATGTAAATTTGTGTCTTTCCAGCCTTGTTTTTAAAATATTTTTTTTTTGTTGTATTATTGATGATTTATCAAGGAATGGTGGTCAATAATATTCTCATAAAAATAGAATAAAACACCGGAACGAATGTCACCTAATAAAACTCTGACCAATTTTTTTTTTTTATAAAATCATGTATTTTTAAAAATAAGAAAAGTATTTTTATTATAGGAAGCTAATTGGTTTGATTAGTTTAAATTATTCGAGTAATATGAGTATATCTACCTGAAATAAAGAGAAAATATATTTTCTACTGGTCACCATGCATTCAATATTATAATACAGTAATAAAAACACTTTATATGATCAAACAAACGATTGTTATTGAAATATATTCACTTAATTTTATACTATTATATTTTATATTATTTATTAAAGGAAATTCAATTTAAATTGATAAAACTTTTATTTGAATTTTATGATCTCTCGGGCTAGTAATCAAAGAGAGGCGAGTTTTAAATAATATTTAGAAATTTGTTGTGAATTTCAGCGTTAAATTAGTCCAATTAGATTAAGTTTTGTCCTTAAAATCAACACTTCTCCTGCCAAACACGTCAAAAGAGCACTTGTAGTAAATAAATAAAATTTTGGTATGAGGAGGAGGCACTACTTAATGGAGAAAACTAGAAATTATGAGTGGCAGTGGGTCCAAAATGAGTGGTTAAGAGTGGTTCAGACTCTTCAATCGAATATCTCATCAGAATCTTAGGTTAAAATAATGAAAGAAGAAGGTTGTGCTAGAGAGAGAGAGAAAAAAATCTATACTACTAAATCTACAACAAATACATCCCATCATCGCTCATCAAATTTTGTATGGATTTTGTTCTAAAAACGTGATTATGCTTTGTTTATCTATGCTATGCTCAGAACCTTTTTCCCTTTTAAGATGTATGCCCCAAGGCACCACTAACGGAGACAAATTCTACCATCACCACTGAAATTCATATACTACCTCAATGAAAGTGTTGCTCACTAAATAAAAGTTCAAACATATCTTATTCTCTAAGGCTATGTTTGGTTCCGGTCGTCGACTGCAGGGCCACCCCCATTTGGTTTCATAGGCACATGCGAGTGAGGGAGGAGATGGTGAAAAAGTTGAGGGGTAAGTGGTTCTTCTCAGGAATGAGAAGAAAGGCAGAGAGTGGGGAGGGAAAGTCACGTCATATTTGAGAAGTTACCAATGTAACCTTCTCTTTTTCATTTCACGTGGGTGCCTTTGCCTTTCATGCAAACAGACAAAACTTTCATGCAGCTTTGCAGTGACCCTACAGCACTGTTACGCATGGCATCAAGATTCCTGAGTTTGTTTCAGGAATCGTTTGACCAAGCAGTGTCTTTCAATGAATGCAGCAGCAGTGAGGTAGTGAGGTAGCTGGTTCCTATTAATTGCGAGTTGTGTATAAGAGTAAGACATGTGCATTGAAACTTCATCTATGAAAGAAAGAAACTCAAACGAAACTGGGCTTCGAAAGCTGTCTGGCATCATAGTAGTAGTAGAGGGTGACTTTCGCAGTGGTTCATTGATCTGAGGTAAGCATTGTCATGGTTTTTTTCTTCAAATAACCGATTAGCACTGAAAATAAAGGGCCAGGATAATCGATTATAGGGTACACTTGAAGACATAATCGATTATAAGTGCTGTTGTTTTTGGCCCATAATCGATTATGGCCTATGTTTTAAAAGGACCATAATCGATTATGGGGTTTTTTAAGCTGTGGAGATAATCGATTATCTCTCTGTGCAAAAGGTTGGATAATCGGTTATCCTCTTTTTTTTAAGGCAGTGGTTAATCGGTTAAGGTTTTTCAGAATTTGATATTTTTTGGTTGCTTGAATATATTTTTTTTCCAAACAGCTTTGCAGTTCTTCTTGTGGTGGTGTTCTTCCTTAGTTGAATTTGATCTTCCTCTCCTGTGCTGGTGTTCAGGTTTTTCTTTGATTTTTTATTTGTATTTTTTGTTTGTGGTTTAAATATGTGGAAAAGATTTATATTCTGATTTTGTAATTGAAATTGTTTAGGGTTTATAGTAGTGAATTATGCTTAATAAGTTAGTAAATTAATTTTGTCTGTTAAGTTGTTTATATATTTATTATTGTATTTTTGAACATTTTATTTTATGGAGAATTTTTTAATTTGAAATAATATGCGTAGATAGTATTATTTTGATAAGATTTAATTGTTTAGGGTTGTAATTTGCTTAAATTTAACATTATTTTTTAGTATTATAATTAAAAACATTATGAAAAATGTTGTAGTAATTAAAATAAGCTGTAAAAATTTAGAGAAGAAATATTATTTTTGAATAATAAATGTAGAAAGTTATTATTTTATGAAAATTGAATTGTTTATAAAAATAGAATTATTTTTTTAAAAATTAAATTGTGAAAGAATGGAAATAAAAGATGATAATGTTTAGGGTTATAATTGTTTTAGATTTAACATAATTGATTAGTATTATAATAAAAAAACATTATAAAAATGTTGTAGTAATTAAAATAAGCTGTAAAAATTTAGAGAAGAAAGATTATTTTTTAATACTAAATGCAGAAAGTTATTATTTTTTGAAAATTGATTTCTTTATAAAAATAGAATTATTTATTTAAAAATAAAGTTTTGACAGAATGGAAATAAGAATTTATAATGTTTAGGGTTTTAATTTTTTTATATTTAACATTATTTATTAGTATTATAATTGAAAACATTATAAAAATTTGTAGTAATTAAAATAAGCTGTAAAAATTTAGAGAAGAAATATTATTTTTGAATAATAAATGTAGAAATTTATTATTTTATGAAAATTGAATTGTTTATAAAAATAGAATTATTTTTTTAAAAATGAAATTGTGAAAGAATGGAAATAAAAAATTATAATATTTAGGGTTATAATTGTTTTAGATTTAACATAATTTATTAGTATTATAATTAAAAATATTATAAAAAATGTTGTAGTAATTAAAATAAGTTGTAAAAATTTAGAGAAGAAAGATTATTTTTTAATACTAAATGTAGAAAGTTATTATTTTTTGAAAATTGATTTCTTTTAAAAATAAAATTATTTATTTAAAAATAAAATTATTTATTTAAAAATAAAATTATGACAGAATGGAAATAAAAAATTATAATGTTTAGGGTTTTAATTTTTTTAGATTTAACATTATTTATTAGTATTATAATTAAAAACATTATAAAAATGTTGTAGTAATTAAAAAAAGCAGTCAAAGTTTTGAGTAGAAATATGATTTTGACTTAATTTTTTTTAATTTGTATTTGACATAAATTATTGGTGTTAGAAATAAATGTTATAAAAAAATGTTATAGTAATTTAAAAAGTCAGAAAAAATTTATAGAAGAAATTTGAATTTGTAATAATAATTGTAAATAATTATTACTGTTTAAAAATTAAATTGTTAATAAGAAATAATATTGTATTTGTAAATTTATAGAATCCAAATAAAATTTGATAATGTTTAGTTAATATTTTTTTACATTGATAATAAATAATTTTGTTTGTTTATATTTTTTTGTTGTTTGATTAAATTATGTTATTGAATGATATAGTAATTTATAATAATTTATTTATTAAAAGTTAATTAAAAGTACGTTTTAGGGTAACTGTATTGGTGAACTTTTACACCGATACGGTAACCGCGTTCGGTATGAATTCGGAAAGAAATTATGACGAGGCAGAGATGGTACACTTTGAGGAAACAGTTGCAATTTATGACGATCTTGTTGCGGCGAACATGAATTTAATTTCACAAATCGAAGAACAAATAAAAAATAATAATGAAGGTGCATTAGTCATGATCCTTTGTATGATTGCTTTTGGACTGAATTTGTTACGCACAGTGCCTAGTAAAAGTAATTGTATCAGTGAGTCCCAACCACAAAAAGAGCGCCGCCGACAAGAATTGATGGAGTACTTGGTTCACACTGAACAATCTCGTGATATTATTCGAATGGGACCGGAAGCTTTTATTAAATTATGTGAATGAATACGGGCAACTGGAATTGTTAAACATGCATATCGATCAACCGTGGAAGAACAAGTAGCGAAATTTATGCACATTATTAGGCATAATGTGAAGAATCGAAGTGTGTCATTCTTTTTCCATCGGTCTGGAGAAACAGTTTCCCGTCACTTTCATAATGTTTTGACTGCAATTTTAAGGTTGGAGGGGGAATTCTTAATTCAACCAAATGAAACGGTTGTACAACCACACATCCTTAACAACAGTCGATTTTTCCCCTTCTTTAAGGTTTGTTGGTGATAACATTACTTCAAATTATGTGTAATGTATTTCTTATTTTGTGTTGAATTAAAGTTATGAAATTTTGTTTACATTAGGATTGTTTAGGGGCCATAGATGGGAGTCATGTACGTGTTAAGGTTGCACGTGCTGATGCACCTCGTTTTCGAGGGAGAAAAGATTGGCCAACCCAAAACATATTTGCAGCTTGTGACTTTGACATGAAGTTCACATATGTCCTAGCCGGTTGGGAAGGAACTGTCTCCGATTCAAGGATATTGAAAGATGCTTTGGTACGAGACCATGGTTATTCCAGAAGGTTAGTTATAGGGTATTGGGTGTGCAGTACAATTAAAAGGTTGAAGTAGTATACACTAACCAAGCTTTCCACAATGTTTGTAGGAAAATACTATCTTGGTGATGCAGGTTTTATGTTAAAACGAAATATAATAACACCTTATCGTGGGGTGAGATACCATTTGAAAGAATATTCGCGAAGAGGGCCACAAAATGAAAAAGAGATGTTTAATCTTCGACATTCATCACTTAGAAATGTAATTGAGAGAACTTTTAGGGTGCTCAAAAAACGTTTTCCAATTATAGCTAGTGGGACTGAGCCACATTATGATGTGGATACTATGACAAAAATTGTTTTAGCTTGTTGTATTCTGCATAACTTTCTACGCGGGGTCGACAATGATGAGTCTCTGCTTGAAGAAGTAGATAATGAACTGTTACAAGAAGATGTCCAACCAAGCACCACTCATGCTCGTGAACATGACTATAGGCTAGGGTCTCATATTAGGGACACTATAGCAAACGAAATGTGGCAACATTATGTAAACAATTAATTTCATGAACTAATATATTTTGTCCTATTTTTTAGTGTTTGTCATCCTAACTTTATTTAACTTAATTAGATGGATCGTGGGAAAAATGTTTCTTCAAATTCATCAGGTTCACACCTGCGAGAGTTCACGAAATGGACGGCGGAGATGGACCTAATTTTGCTGAATGCAATGATTGACGAGGTAAGAAAAGGGTGTAGAATTGATGGTAGCTGGACCACTCAAGGATACACTAAAATAGTTATGGCTTTAAATGACGCTGGCTTATCGGGTGTTAAGAAAAATAATGTGAAGAACCGTCAGAAAAGCCTCAAGGACAGGTGGAGGGAAGTCCATGATTTGTTTGGTGGATTGAGTGGGTTCTCATGGAACCAGACCACCAAACTTTTTGAAGCCGAGGATGAAGTTTGGAGTGAGTTGATTAAGGTACAATGATAAGTACTTTTTTATTTAACAATTAAATTTTACTTAACATTTAGCATGAAATACTAATATGTCAAATTTGTGCAGGCCAAACCATCTGCGGTGAAATGGCGTGTCAATCCCATTCGTCATTATGACCTCATGGAGGAGTTGTGGTCTAATGATAGAGCCACGAGAAGTCGGGTCAGGACAGCCCGTGACATCAATTCACCTCCTCATATGAGCAATTTCAGTGTCAACCTTGGGGACAATAATATGGATTATATCCCCGACCAACCGAACTATGAGGAGGCAGATGACTACGTCCCACGATCACTTGCTCCTCACTTCCAATCTAGTGACACTCCTTCAGACACGCCGTCAAACACTCCTTTTATGCCGTCAGCTGGCTCTGCGGGCACATCCTCATCTCGAGGATCAAAGAGAAAAGGCCCTACTATGGACGACATTGATGAACATTTTGCAATGTTGAATAGTAATCTTCAACAATGCGTGGCATCAATGAAGGATGGAAATGAAAATGCCTCTCAATTGGTGGATATTGCTCGTGCACAGGCAACGGCAGCTCAAGAAGTAGCTGCCGAAATTAGACGAAGAAACGACCTATATGCTGAGCATGTACACCACCATCGACGTCATGCCTCATACCAATACTCAGAGTCTGATATTTGGGGAATGCTCGTGGACCTTAACATTCAGGATGAACAGCTCATGGATCAATGTTACGAGTTTTTATGTGACCATCCCGGAAGAGTTAAGCAACTATTTGGGATGTCATATGAGCGTCGCATGACAAAATTGTTTGGATTTAATTTTTTCAAATGGTGCACTGAAGACGATGCCGATGAAAAAGATGAAATTATTATCATACAACGGAATAAGATATGTCTTCTAGAAAACCGTTTGAAGGTCTCCACAAGAAGAATTCAAATGTTATTACTGGGAATGACTTTTCTTTTTGTAATTAACATTATTATGTTCTTCATGTAATTACTTTATATTATATCTTTTGACACCCACTTAATATTAATGTTATATTCTAAATTTCTATTTTATTTTTAAAATATATTCATTTCACTATTCATAATATTGAAAATTATTATTAAAATTATTTTTATATATATTTGTATATATATAACATAACATAATTTAAAAAATCATATATAATATTAAAATTATGTAAATAAATTAAATAAATTAAATATTAAATAATATAATTATACTTTAATTTTAAATTATAATTAACTAAAATATGAAATAGGATTAATCATTATTTTTTTTTATATACAAGGGTGAAATTGTAATCTTACAATTTACACTATTCAAAATAATTTATAATATTCTTACAACTATCACATCACTCACAAATTTCAATAAACTTTTCTCACACATCCACTCATCCACACCCCAATCCAAACAACCTCAACTTTCTTTACACTTTCTTCACACTTCCACTTCCACTCACCCTCAACTTTTCACTCACCCACACCCTCTAATCCAAACACACCCTAAATGTTAAATGAACTTCATCTATTACAAAAATTATTACCAAGAGTTTTATTTTTGTACAATATCTGTATAAAATTTACCCTATCAATCTATTAGAAATTACTCTAAATAACTTTTTGATATAGTTATTACAGGATTAATGATTTTATAATTTTTAATTATTCTATTATAAGTATGTCTATTGAATTATTAACTTTATCAATCAGTAACTTAAAAAAATACTGATTTAATTAATTATACTGAACTATTGACAAGTTAATAACTATTTTTTATGGGATTTTGATCCAATATAAAAAGAAATCTTAACCCAGTATAAAAAATCCTTATCCGCAAGGTCTAGTTAAATTACTAAAACATTCCATGACAAGGAAGGAATAAATTACTAAGAAATAAATCTGGTCCCTGGTCAGAACCTATCATCAAGTTCTACTTTAAGCTAAAATCTATTTAGATCTATTTGTTATAATAGGGTCAAATCTTTAAAAAAATGTTTAAAAGCCAACATTCAAGTCTTTGAATTTTTTAAATTTAATAAATGCAAATAATGTTGTATTAAATTTTATACAATCATCTGCTACTATTATTTATAAAAAAAAAACTTAAATTCGCTTAGCAATTATAAATATATAAATATAAAGAGAAGAAGAGAGAGGATGGGGAGGATATGTACTTTTATTTAATAAATCTTCATATAAAATATGTTTCAAACAATTTTTTTATAGATCAAATTAGATTTTATTATCAGATTAAACAAATAAATACAAAGTGACTGGTCCTTTTTAATATTAATCTAATTTACACAAAGTAATAACTATACCCGAGCTAAGTATCATTATCTTTATAGTTTTAAAATAGAAATTTATCTTTATCAAATGTTTAATAAAATGAAAATTATATTATTTTATATTTTTTTAAACACAAACTTCTTTCATATTTTTAGTAATATAGCATTTATTTTTCTTATGCTAATAAATCAATAGTCACTTATTTTATCTCACTTAAAATAAAATATAAACTAAAACTTAGATAAAAGAAATTATGAAAATACTTTATTTATAAGAAAAGTTTGGTTTTAATTATATTTGAATAAAGTATTATTATTTTCTAAATAAGAGAAGTAGGTAGTAGTCATTGGATAGAAAGGATGAGGAACATCGTGACTAGGCGTAAATACGGAAATTGGTGAGATAAGAAAAACGTGCCAAACTGCTATAACACCTAACAGGAATGACACACACTACCAACCTTCAAAGTTCAGACCCAACTAGATAATATTATCCTCAAAAGAGCCACAGACCACTCGTCTGTGCGGTCCATATCCAACTATTAATGCATTATCAATCAAGAACAGAGAGGATTTTGTTATTTTCAGTTACATCAACTACAAACATAAATGACCAAATAAACCACAACCTAAAGTCATACATTAATTAACATAAGCAAACAAGAAGAAACAGGACAGGACCTTTCCCGGGTCTGTACAAGGAACAGAAGGATCAAATTCAGTCACTTAAAACTTGCCTTCTTAAATCCATCGCCCTTTCCTTCAACATCTCTCTCTTCTTCTCCCACCAAAAGGACAGGAAACTAGAGACGAATATATCAGATTAATCGGTGAATCCAAGATACTCTAGACAAGGACCATGACATAATCACGATTCATCTTTCTCAAGCAACACTAATGACGCTATCTCCATTGCTGAAACGTGGTATGGCAAGTAAAGCAGAATGTCTTGATGATGTTTGCCTTTGGTCAGAAGAGAAGGATAGCCCCAAGGACAGTGTGGGTAGGTCAACTGCAGAACTAGAACTTGGGGTGACGATATCAGACACTGCGGGTGCTTTAGGATCTGCAACAACAGGAATTGCACGGACCAGATTGATTGGCACCTTGTGTTCTATGTTTCCTTGTCCCAGAGTGAGTTCTTCTAATGGTTTCCCACCTTGGACTGAAATCACTCCAGAACCAACCCCAAACTGATAAACTGGCATCATTGGAAATCCACTTTTGCTAGTTTCAGGAATTGCAGGGCACACAGGTTGTGAATGAGACAGGGTGTCTTGATTCTGGACCTGTTCATCCTCCATTGGAATTGCAGAGACCTGGCACAAAAATTGATAAAATCATGAATATTTTGTCACTCCAAATTCCAATCCAGGTTTGAAAAACTTTTAGCTCCAATCAGGTCAACTCTTAGACAGAAGACAAAATCCCTAAATCCATTTTTATAACCACTCATGCAAACATTCACTTCCACAACCAAAGGAATTTCATAGAAAGGAATTTCATAGCAAGATACACGTGATAGTCGGAAGCTTCTTTCCTTTTTCCTTTTTACTTTTTTCTCAAATCCCTAAAATGGAAGGAGTAATAATATTCAAGACAGGACTATTGACTAGAACATTAAGAAATACCTGAGAAAATATGTTATTTAGTAGGACCATAACGCTCTATTGATTAGGAGTATAACTATTGAACATGAATAACACCAAAAGCATCTCAATATTTTTTTAATAAAGTCAAGAAGTAACAGAGGATGAGCGCCAGAGGAACACGGTGACGAAATTACCGTGTCAGTGGTGATGTCGAATAGGCTGGATCTACGGCGACGGCGATTGAGGTTGCTTCTGCGGAGAAAGTACTTCTGAGCATGGCTCGCAACCTGCGTCGGAGTGCGTGTTTTCACGTAGTTTTTAGAGATTCCTCTCCAATCACCTTTCCCTACCTTCTGCAATCCAACCAAAAACAGTTTGTGCTCTTCCTCCGTCCACGGAACTCCTAATCATCAACGCAATCATTTCATTTAATACATCTGAAACACTGGTTATGCGATCAAACGACAGAAACTATATTAAAATTAAAAAATGACAATCGATCAAATAAACGGATCGAACCTCGCTTCCGCTCCCGCTCGCGATGACGGACGGAGTTCTGAGGAACAGCGTCATCGGCTGAGGCATAACCTGCGGTGAGAACTTCCTTTTTGATGTTGTTGGTGTTGTTATTGTTGTTATTGTTGTTATTGTTGTTACCGTCTTGCGGATGCTCGTACTGTGAGAGGTTGTTCATGCTGACGCTCTTCCTCATGGAATCGACGACGACTCGAACCCCGAACAGCATGATCTCGCCAGAGGCAACGGAGTCTGTAGCAGCGCAGGAGCGAGACATGGTCGGATCGGACGGTGGTTACGGTTAGTGTGAGTCAGATAGAATCGGAGTCCGTACAAGGCGAGTTTGTGAGTCGGTGAGAGGAAGAGAGAAGATGAAGGATATATGAGAGAGAGAGAGAGAAAGTAGGATCGAAGTTGAGTGCGTGGTGTTTAATACAACAGAGTTTCAGACGGCAATGAGGTGGCAACCATGTGGAGCATATTTTTTAAAAATTAAATTAAATATTATTTTTTAAAAACTTAATTGTAACATATAAATAAATTATTTGTTTGCATTGTTATTGTTCTTTAATAATTCTGAGTTCAATTTTTAGTATTACTTATCAACTCATTACAACAAAATTTATATAGTTATTGTAAAGTTAAATGATTTTATAATTTTTTAAGACTTGTGATTAAATAATAGTAATATTTTATTAATATATTTAAAGTAAAATTATAAACTATTTTATAACATTAAATATCAACATGTTAGTTTGACTCATTAAATTCATATCTAATGAGTGTCAAGAGTTAATATATTATTACCCAAAGAAGTTTAACTTATAAATTAGTAATACAAGACATTAATTTTTAATATTACAATAACCATGCAAATAAATAAGATTCACAGTTTTTTTTATTCTCAAAGAGTTCATTCATTATCACTTAAGTCTCATGAGGTATTAAAATTTGCAAAGAAAATTTTGTTTCTTACTTTAATTATATAATTAAAAACTTTTATTAAAGTGTTGATGGATATGTTTATTGTTACTTAGTTTTAAATTTAATTGTTTATTGTTATTTGGTTCATAAAATAACTTTTATTTTTTAATTAAATCTTATACTATACTTTACTTATATTTCTATTTTTTATCTTTTTTTTAATGTTTTGTTTGAATTAAGAAAAAAATGTTCGAAAATCTGAGAAAGTGAAAATTTGGAGTGATTTGAAAAAATATATATTAAAAAGTTAAGTTGTCTAGATTAGCGAATCTAATTTTGATTTGTAAAGTTAACAAAATTTCAGATACAGATCTAGTGAGAGGATCCGTGACTTAAAAGCATAGGAAGATGAAGAATATTGATGGTGTCCTTACATATATGATCACAAATAAAATGTAGGTCCAACTCAAAATGTTTTGTTTTTTAATGCATAACTGGATTGGCACTAAGAAGGACTGCACCAAGATTATTAGAGTACAACTTTGATTTAAGAAAGGGAATATGCAATTTTAATAAAAGAGACTGAGTTCATATAACTTCAGTAAAAAGAGTTGTAATGGCACAATATTTAGCTTATGTTGAGCTTTTGGAAACAAATTTTTGTTTATGAGTAGATCATGATACGAGATTTGATTCAAGATAGATGCAATAGGTAGTTGTTGATTTCCTTTCATCAACATCAGCTCCTCAATCTGCATCGGAGAAACCAATGATGGAAGAGGAAGGCTGACGTTTTAATAAAAGACCATAATTAAATAAAATAATTATGCAAAGAGAGAAAAATAAAATAATTAAATAAAATTTTCTATATTTTAAAATTTATAAAAAGAAATTCATAAAAAATAATTTATTTAAAATATCTATATTACTGGAGTTACACAAGAATCATTAATTTAAAATTTGAATATTTGTCTATATATTGATATAACATAAAATTTAAAACTCTAAATTTTTTAAAAAAATTCTGAATTATAAAATTATAAAACTTATTTTTTTTAATTATAAAAATATTGTGTATTACTAACAAGCAAATAATAAATTGTTAAAATATAACCTTTACACGAAGTAAAAACTATAAGGAAGTCTCATGAAGTGGAGTAATGTAAGGAAATCTTAAAATGATGTCATATATTAAAACTTACAAAAGATTAAAATATGATACCATGAGTTTTACAACGAAGATGACCTAAACTAATTTTAGTTGACATGACTTTATTCCATATTTTTTTCTTAAAATGTTTATGAAAAAATTGTGAAAGCAAACTTCAAATATTTTATAGTTTTAATTAATACATAAAATGCTTACTCATTACCCACAAATTAATAAAATTTTGGCAGTTTATATCTACTATACTGATTGAACTAAGATCATATATAGCAATTATTTAATCAAGATGAATGTTCTTGACAATGTTGATGGTTTTACATTAACATATTATAACACATACTCATACAGTTACATTTTAAGACATGTAATTCTGCTGTTTACATCAAGCAGAAAGTTATTATAGTTGCTACTTTCCATTTTCTCAAAACGGTTTTATATTCAAATAACTCGAGCAAAATAATCAATGAGGATATTTTGCACATATCTAAATGAACACCACAAGGGACATCATGAATCAAATGGTTCTAATTTATTTAGAATTAATTCGTTATTTTAAATTTTATTAACAGGATAAAGGTCCAACCACCGCGCTGCAAAACAACAAATAATATTTACATTTTAAAATTCAGGATATACTTTTTTAGCTTCCTATTATAATATTTTAATACACGTACAATATATTAATACAATGTACCAAAAAAATTGAGCTCTGATCTTCTAAAAGATAACAAATTAAGTGATGAAAAAATTGATAAAAACAAGTATCTAATAACAAAATATTTTTTTAATTTCTATGAATTAATAATATAAAAAAAGGACATAGCCAACAACCTAAAATCATACTAAATATAATTTTTATGATAATTATAACTATCAGTAATATGAATAATTTTTTATCCCTTTTATGCGTACATATTTCACTATAAAAAATTATTAAAAAAAAATTAGATAAAAAAAATAATTAATTATTATATTAACGAAATTAGATAATATTTTAGAGACTAAAAAAATTATTGGTTTCTAAATTAATTTTTATTATTGATAAATAATTTTTAAATTGGTATTAATTAGCTATTAAGATTTTTATTATTAAATTTAAAATCTAAATAATTAATAATTAAAACCTTAGTAGCTAATTAGATACCAATTTTGAAACTATTTATCAATAATAAAAACTAATTTAGAAACTAATAATTTTTTTAGTATCTAAAATAGTACCTCATTTAATCGATATAGTAACTAATTATTTTCTTTTTTAAAATTAATTTTTATTTAATTAATTTCTTGGAGTGTCAATACCAATAATATAATAGTTTAAAAAACTTGACTGTGATAGATTCTTATATCAAATTAGGAAATGAGTTTAAGTTTAGTCTATTATCACAAAACTATTTTGAAATATAAGAATTATACTTCATTTATATATTAAAATTTGGTTTCAATCATACTTAAATATTGGATTTCCAATAATTAGAGAAAATTAATAAAAAATTAATATTTTTATAATTACTTTTGACTTTTATATACATTTTTTTTTTATAATTTCAATATACAAATGAGTAACTATTTTATTTTTTTTATAATTGTTATAATAATTAATTTTTGAATTACAAATATTGTTTCATCATAAAAAAAGAACACACCTAGAACTGTCTTTCCACTAATTGTTCTAAAGTTAATAAAATTATCATATATAGCAATGATTGAATGAATGTAAACTATGTTGGGAGAGTTATATGATATAAAATTAAAATGTAAGATTTTTGTAATAATTTAATGATGCCTAGAAACATCATGTACAAAGTATATGTTTGATGAAATAGACGAAGATGGTAAATAAAGTAACCCTTCATTTATCTTACATGTTAATAAATTGATTTTAATCACAGGTGTGATGTGAGTATATATATATAAATATATATATATATATATAACATAATACAAAAGATTCATTATTAGTATTTGGTCAACAATGTTGATAATGAAATTTAATATTAAGATATCGTACAAATAAAAGAGGAGAGTACACTTTACAGCCAATCCTAGCTTGTTACTACCATCGATTCTATGAAAAGAGACGACCATGAAAATTGTGGGTTCGATTCCCAAGCACAAATGTCGTAAACTCATTGGATACGAAGATAGTAAAAGTCGAGACATGAAAAAAATAAAGCAATTCATCGACCAGTATGTTCTTTCAAAGATCCACAAGTTATGCTAAACATAATTAATAACCTAGGATCAGGAACTTTGTAGTTTAAGGATTTTCTATAACAGCTACAGGCCACAAATGGAGTAACTATGAAGTTATGACTAATCACTCATTAACTCCTTCAACCTCAAACAATTGTGTCAATATTCTAAATTCAAATCTTTGAGCGTGATTAGTTACAACAAAACTTATGAAAGCTTGTACGAACTATGGAATTGAATTCAATTTCCATATCCATTTTGTCAGCATTTTTATTTTCTCTGTATTTTTATTTTTTCTAAAACAAAAGTTATAACGATGGCAAAAAGTTTAATTTATAATATATAAATGAATGAGAATTTCATCTTACATACCAATTTTATAAGGTTAAGTTAAACTTAAAATTTACTTTTTAAGATGATATTAAAGTTTATTCTACTAAGAGTTTATTGTGTCATTCACTATCCGACCGTTATCAGACCATCTATACACACGAGATATATATGTCTTAGCGTGAAGGGTGAGATAAACGTGTTAAAGATCCCACATTGACTAGAAATAAAGTCATATTATATAAATTGTGCAAAAAAATCTACCTCTTAAAACAAACAAACAATATATATGATAAAAACATGGGGGATAAGTTTAACTATTATGATTTGAAGATAAAATCAAGTTGTTTTTTTTTTATATTTATATTTGTATTAAAAAAAAAGTTAGTACTACCCACATATTACAATGACTAGACACATCACTATTATTATTATTGTTGTTAATTGTTCTTATTGAAAATGGATTTGGAAAGTTATGAGGTGAAAGTTTTGAGGTGAAAAAGAGAAGACTTCTCTATGAACCGAGTTTTGTAGTGTTGACTGATCACAAGGAGAGAAGAGAGATCCACCTATAAAAGACTTTCCAACGCTTAAGTCAAAAAAAGTATAAATATGTGTGTGGGTATAGGAGAGTATGAAAAGTCGAGTTCAATTCAATATTTCTTAACAGTTATCACCTATTTATAGGTCTTTTTGAATTCCAACCTAGTTATGATCACTACTCCTAGCTACTGGAATGTTTGCATTTTCACTTGGTGTTGTTAACTCTAGTGATGCTATCTCAACGGACTTAAGATCGAAACATTGACGTCGTCTGTAAAAATCGAAAAGTGATTTCAAAGACGAAATCTCATTCTCTTGGCCCTCAACTAGGAGACCTGTTCTGATATGTCTAATAGTCTCACATTGTTTAGGAGTCAAGACGAAAATCAATTTAAATACACATTTATTTCTTAATCGTTTGAGATGTTTTTTAAGGATAAAACTGTTCGAGCTCAAAAAGCGTATTGAAAATTTATGTATGGACTTGTATTTATATGTAATGTAATAATTATTTTTGTATGATGGTTTTATTGATAATAAGTAGTATGGATTAAAAATAGGTTAATATGAAATGATAAAACAAATGATTTGAGAGGGTATGGAGGGCTAGGAGGAGAAGTGAGAAAGCAAAGGAAAAGCAGAAATGGAAATAGAATCTAAAGAGTGAAGAAGTAGAGATATTATCCAAAATGGAGGTGTGGAAGAAGGTGACAAATTCACAGTAATCTCCACTAATGGAACTGGGACACATGGGCTCCTCATCCCTTTATCCTGTCCAAAATTTAATACAAGCACAAAGGATGAGGGCCACATGCATCTATAAATCTCAAATCTTCATCTATGGTCAAACTTACACTATTCTCCGCAACTTGTCTATAATTAACACTATTAAGTGGATATTAAACTAAACCCACCTCATCACACACTTATAAAAATGCAATAATTAAGACTTCCCTTCCTTTTATATTTGTAATCTTCATCCATTATTATTAGTAATATTATTGTTGGCGTAAAATAAAGGGGATGAAAAGGAAGATTTTTTCTTATCTGTGGATGCAAGTATGTATAATAAAAGATATTATTAAGATATGGTGATAGGTAGGTTAAGTGGTGGGGTGCAAGGGGGAATGGAGGATAACTCAAGGATAAGGGTTTGTGGGCTTCCATTATCTCTCTCTCTCTTTCTATCCATCACTCACATTCTGTCACAATTCTTCACTCTCTGTACTTACAGTAACATCACAACTTCTTTCACCAATTCTTCTAATTTCCTTTTAATTTTTCCCTCTCTCTTTATCATGTAACATAAAACAATAATTCCATAATCTTAATATAAGAATAAAAATTATTTTTCCAATTGTGGAGGTTTCTTAAATTCCTCTTAAATCTGAAGGACCAAAACCAACCTTTTCATGGTTGCTTCGCGGAACTTAGCATAATAAGCGTTATGAATATAGTTATTAGGGTATATAGTGAAATGTGCTATATTATAGATATGATACGATGAATGAGAGGGTTTTTGAGATACAAAGAAAATGAGTTACGTTCACATTTTGACTGCAGTAGTATGGACGTAAAATGCGTTTTAAAAGCTACCCATTCCAAACCAGCCAAACTGGTCACATAGAATGAACACTGCAATTTGCAACTTTTCTTTTTCCTTTTTCTCTCTTTCAGAGTGGGTTTGGTATATAATTGGATGGGGAAAGGATACCATAGAAGACAAAGGAATCAAAGATGGTGGTTTGATTGAAAAAGAAAGAAATGAAGAAAAAAATTACATACTCATTTTTTTTTTTCACTTTAACACAAATAGCATCTTACAGTAAGAACAATAAGAAGAGACCGTGCTCTACAGGAACAAATACTAGTAATAACAAATAAAAATTAAGTACAGTCAAATAATAACAATGGTAATGGTCAGTTAATTTTAGAATATAAATAATTTATATTTATGTTTTTTATAATTTTAAAATATAATTAAAAATAAAATAAAAATGAGATATGTACTCTCAAAATATTTTATTATTATATATTGGTGCAAATATTAGTTTGAGACCCGTGAGTACTCAGAGCCTATCAGTTTGTTGTCAGTTTTGATTTCTTGTTATCTTTTCTATTATTTTTTTGTGATTTTTATATTTCACACTATAATAATAGTAATGATAAATAAATAAAACAATTAAAATAATATTAATTTAATAAAACAATAATATTGATAGAAATAAAGAAATTTAATATTAGTAACTAATAATATAATTTTAAAAATGAGCTTTTATTTTATTTATGATTTACTTTTCTTTAATTAAATCATTTTTATTTTCATTTTACTTCTTTTCAATTAAAAAATATTTATTTTCGTTCCAATTTACTTATTTCTTTCCCACCAATTTTTTTTCCTATTCAATTTTTTACTTCTTTCTCTATATTTCTTTATTTTTCCTCTAAACTATGGCTTTGATTTTTTTTTTTTTAGGAAAATATGATTTAACGAGAAGAAACACCTAAATAAAATTCCAAATATCAACATAAAAGTATTTTGCACTGTACAATATTGTTCTAAAAGCATTTTGAATTGTATGACCTAAAAATGTTATTTTCTTATCTACGAATGATAAATTAACTCATCCTAATTTTAATGAGAAAGCTTGGTATTATTAAATATAAATATAAATATAAATAATATATAATTTTTTAAATTATACACGTTTTCATTTAAAATTATTAAAATATTTTTAATTTATTAAACAATTTAAAAAAATTATATTAACTTATTTTGTCTTAAATCTAAATTTATATTAACTTTTCTTTAATCTTTAACTTCACAATTTATTTATAAATCATTTGTACAATTTTTTATTTAACTTTTATTTTATTGTTATTTGATATTTTTATTTTAATAATTATATTTTTTATATTTTATATTAAAAAATATGTATATTTTTATATTGAATAATTAATATTTTTTACAATTTTTTATAAAAAAAATATTTAATTAACATTTAAAATAATAATAACAAGTACGAGCATGAGAAATATATTTGTTGGTGTACCAACTTGACCAGAGTATCTTTATATACTTATCCCTCAGCCAATTGAAGAGAGAGAACAGGACGAAGTTATCGGAAGAAAAATGGAAGAAGCATGATCTTGTCAAAACCATCTCAATTTCATATGAATAATAATCAATATCGAGAAATTATCAAATAATAAAGGATCAAATGACAGTAAGTATCAAATAAAAAATTCCAATCAAATTTACTGATAATTTTTATTTAATTTATCATTATTGACACTGCTACACAACAGTTGTGATTCTACAATAATTACGATAATAAAATAATAAAACAGTGGCGAAATTAATATTAGCTTCTTAACAATTAAAAAAATATGTATAAAATTTGATTTTAACTTCATTTTTTTGATGCATTTGATTTCATTAAAATTGATGTACTGTTTAAAATTAAGAAAAAAAAAAGTTGAGTTATTTATTTTGATTTACTTTATCTATCTATCTACATCTATATGTATATTGATCCGAAATAATTTTACTGGAACATGTTATATTATAGACAGTTTCATAGTTTGAATTTAAAAACAATGTTATATACTGGAGTTATAATTATTTTGATTTATCGTTTTGTTTTGACCTTATTAAGCATATTTTTTTAAAAAAAACTCCAAAATTAAAAGGGACAATTTTTTATACTATTTATTTTAGTATATATTTTGAATGTGGATAAAAACATTTATATTATATCATGATTCGTCAATTTTTTGAATTTAATTAATTTTTTTAGCATATAACTTGACCAATGAAAAAAAAAGTAGTTTAAGATTTGACATTGAATTTGTAGGAAAAAGTTGTAATTGTAGGAGGTAGTGGTGAAGTCTTTAGATGATTTTGATTCATTCATTCATTCTTTTTGTTTGACGTTTGAAAGAAAAAAGGTAAAGAGAAAATTGTAGAATGGTGGGTGTCACGTAGCCTTAATCACTTTGTTTCCCTTTTGAGTTTGAAGTAAAGATGTGAAGAAAAGGTATAAAGGGAGTCTATGACAGCTACAATCTCAGATCCTCACTCTCTAAACTATTATTTATAAACCCTCTCCCACCATCATCACCATACATTTACTCTGCACAACTCCTTTATTGCCTAACCAACTAATGCTACTTTTGGTTGCGTAAAAACTACAGCCAAATTGGAAAAGGGGCAAAATATACAAGACCTTTTTTATTATATTAAAAAAATATTTCAGTCGTTTTTTTAGAGTATAGAAATAAAGTGATTTTAATAATAATATAAAAATGAATTGTGTCTTAGGTATTCTATAAAAGATATAAAATGCTTTCAATTCGGATTTAAAAATCTTTCCCAAAAATCTTTCCCAAGGTATTTTCCACACAAAAAATGATGTACTTAGAAATTAAGCAATGGAGGAAGTTAAAAGTGTAGCGTGGGCCATCCAATCCAATCCTACTTTAACACAACATATTGAAATTGAAAAAAGTAATGCTTTTGTCCCAATATTTTCCCACGAGTCTACGTGTCACAGTATAAATTTACTTCTCCTCAGGGTTTTCTCACTCACTAAAACATGCTCTCCCATACAATCATAAATCTCATACCAGATCTTACTTCACTCTAAAATCACTCCGACAAATTTTTTCTTAACTATTCATTTTTCCTTCTCATGTTAGATCTCTCTCCTGTGCTCTACATGGAACATACTTTAAAACAACAGCAAATGTAAACTTTCATAATTTTATTTCCAAGATTATGGTAGGGTTTGAAAATTTTATTTGAAACTGATTTGTGACCAAGGAAAAAATTTATTTATATATTTTTTTAATTATTTGAGTAATTTTTTTATCTTATTTAAAATAAATACTTTTTTGTCAAATATTTCTTAATGGCCAAGTATATTCCCAACAAAATTAGACATCTTAGATTTTGCAATAAAAGTTAACTTAATTTAACTTTACCATTTAATATAATTTTACCATTTGAAACAAAAATTTCCATTCATTATATATTATAATCTACCATTTTAAGCGAAACTCTTCTCATTCTAAAGCAAATAATTGTATATTGGATGTGCCACACAAAGTTGTAAGAATAATTACCTTGATTGATCATGCTGGCCGAAAGTAGGTTGAAAAAATTTCAGGCTCAAGTTGTTGATTGCTGCTGGCCAAATGAGTTTTTTTGGACGTATGGTTTGAAAAGAACGTTATCACAGCTGGGAGTTCCCCCTTCCTAATATTGAAATCGTGAAAACTAATATAATCAGAATTTGTTAAGAAGAAATTTGTAAAATATTCTATGCTTTCGTAATATCAAAATCTACTTTGCCATTAGGGTCAAATTGATCAGAAATCGTTTGTCACAAATGTATTAACAAATAAAAACATCCAAAGGAAAACTCGTTTTTTTTGCTGCCCCCATGCAGAATTGAGAAACCAAATATAGTAACTTATATATACTACATGTAGACAATTTATACTATTCTTTATTTATAACTGATAAGATATAATAGTATTTTTATATGTAACATAGTTATCATAATAATCATAAATGTAAATTTGCTAAGATGACAAAATAGGTCAACCACCGAATAAATACACTATGGTGCTGAAAGTTTTAATCCATTCCACATGTTTTTTTTTCTATGATTTTATATACATATTAAAAATGTATTAAATCATGTAAATATTTTTAGAACTTTTAATTAACATTTTAAAATTATTTCAGTATAATTAATAACTAGAACTTAATTTATAGGTCTTAATAATTTAAGTTAAAATATTCAAATAACGCCATAGAAATTTTTTTGAAATAGTCTATAATTTTTTTAATTGAAAAAGAAGGCCAGCGGCCACTCCATCTTTGACCCCCAGGTTGTTAGTGGAGTGCGCAGGTAAAGAGGAGTGACCAATAGAAACTAAAAAAATATAAACCCAACCTGCGGATGGGCTACCAGGCCCGCTTGCCTAAAATTTCGTATCCTTTCAAAGTATATATTGGTGCCGAAAGACAAGTACTGAGAAGAATAGCTAGAGAATATTATATATACCAAAATTTTGGCCACCTGAATGCAGACCACTAAGGGAATATTTAGTGCAAGTGGAACAAATACGCGCCCCAATCTATCTTAATTTCAAATCCACCAAAACAGGGCATGGGAAAGTGATGAATGGAAATTCTTAATTCTCTAATCTAAACTGCACTGGTTAGAAGCTGAGTTCGCGTACTATCGGTTCTAGAATCAACATCGTTAGCTTTACCATCAGATTTGGATGCTATAGCACCTGCAGTAGTCAATGGGGAATTACTCAAAGATATTAATTTACCCATTTTTTTCCTACTAGAAGATGACTCAGTGCCACTCAGAATTTGTCTTAGTTGCGACTGTTGACAAACAATGCGACCTTTGTTCCATTCAGGGAAAGTAAAGGATGATGATGGGACATTATCCTGCAAGAATGACATGGCAGCCTTTGCGATAGGGAAATCTTGGGCATCTATGGTTTTCTCCATCTCACCCCGACTGATTAAAAGGAAACAAAACATATCCACGTTACAAGAAAGAATAAACCGGTAACCTAAACTCAAGGTACCGCATATAGCACCTTTTTTTCTGATAAAAAGAGTTTAACTCGTGTGACGTGCAGATAATAAGTTATTCGATACAAGCAACTTACACCACAACAATTGTTGCAAGCACAGGAAGATCCTTCCCAATCATGAACATTTCCTGCATATTGTTCAGCCAAACTGATAGTGCTGTTAATGCAGCACCTTCTGACATCCTGCAACAAAATGAAGTCCGAGATTTTACATGATCCGTTGAATATAAAAATGCATAAAACCTCAATTTGGGAGGCTAAAAAAATAGAGTTCTCAACTTTCAATTTCAATTACTGTCCCTGGAAAATTGAGAAAGGCTTCTGGTCACATTTACCTGTCCTGTTATCGTTTCAACTTCATTATCATTCTCACTCTTAAATTTCGTAAACTACCAATTTGTCAGTTGGTGATTTAGAAAATATCATAATGAAGTACCGAAATCTCCAAAAGTTAACCAGTCTACATGAACATAATTAGCTATGGAGACCTCAGAAACTAAAATGGCTAATTGCAGAATTGCCTGAATTGAAAGCTGGAGGTTCTACACACCAATGCCTCAATACTGGGGGTCTTTGTATGTTTTCATTTATTAAATAACAAACGTTTAAAAAGAATTTATTGCCACCATACCTGTGTACATCCACAGACCATACTAGTTTACTTTTACGAAAAAGTTCAGGGAACAGCCCTCGCTTTGATGCTTCATTGAGAACTCTAGCAGCCCTTTCTCGCTGGAACATCCACCAAAGAGCTTCTAACAGTGCATTGTAGAACCTCACCCCCAACCCACACCCTTCGGAAATGAGCTTGTCAAAGATGTATTCCACAATCTGCCAATTAGACTCATCGTCAAAATCTCCCTTGATCATCTGTCCAATCACTTGATGGACATCCGACACCCTTATTTTGATCATTTCATCAATTAAATTATAGGCATCCTTTGATCTGAATCCAAAAATTAAGGAGGTAAGCTAAAATATATTAGAAGTAAAAAGCAATTAACAAGGGATCAAAGTCAAATCAAAGCTTTAGAGTTTGGACTTTACTTGATACAACAATGAGATAGAAAATTGCAAAAGCAAGTAAATAAAAAATAATTTCCCCCATTTAACATAAAGTGAGAAAGAGTAGTATGATAGTATCTAATCAACACGCAAATGTCCAAGAAGTTGTTGAAAGTTCCATCACATACAATTTATGTTTAGTTGGACTTTGAAATATGATTTACATCCATATTTAATTTGGCTTCCTTATTTATTTGTTTTGGTTACCGGTGTAGCCTGTGACCTAGTAAGGAGACGGAGATTGTAGCCTTAGGTCAAGGTCAAATGGCTTGGCTAGCATGCATCCCATGATCAAGTAGTCCTCAGAAGGAACCACTGAATAAGGCTCTTAAGCAATTTTATATTTTAAATTGTCAAAACAAATTCTTGCAAACTCACTAAGGGTGCTTATCTTACTATCACTTCGTAGGCTTTGGTTAAGCTTATAAAAAGTACTTAAAACTCCTATAAGTTTTCTCAGTTCATTTCAATAAGCTATACCATGAAGGTGTTAAGCCTAGTAAATAAGCACTTAGTTGAATTTTTTACCAAACATACCTAAGACGAGTTCAGTGATATGGAAACACAGAAGTATAACACGTATCAATTGAAAGCTTTAATTCAAAACCATATATTTTCTGTGAAGTTCTCCAGTACCATCATTTTCAGGGGACCAGCTACAACAATTTAATTTTAAAATTGCCTATTGGGAAGTCACATCATCTATATGAAGCAAAGCAAAATTCAGTATACAATTAACACCACATTGATAGAACGTGTGAAAATTTCCTACCAAAAAGGCAAAAAATATATAGATGACACAACATATTCTATTGATTTATAACTATCTGACAGTGACAGATAGAACTGTCTAGCAGTGACAGCTAGAACTACACTTATAAGTTATAACTGTCTGTCTAGCAGAGAAATGTGGCCTATATAAATAAGAAAAAGGGTTCAGAGGGAGATTTCATCTTGTGATTTGAGAAGATTCATTAAGTTGTGGGAGAGTCCAGGTCTCTCGAAAGTCCTGGGAATCATTTTAGATCTTTACTATTAATTGAAACTTTTCTTTCTATGATTCTGTTCCAGTTTATATCAACTGGTATCGTAACTATCTTGATCCAGAGGGAGCAGTACGGTATTGTCAAAAATGGAAGCAAGATTGGAGATCCCTCTGTTCATAGGT
Organism: Phaseolus lunatus; assembly: GCA_013389735.1. NCBI lineage: Eukaryota > Viridiplantae > Streptophyta > Magnoliopsida > Fabales > Fabaceae > Phaseolus > Phaseolus lunatus. The sequence goes on from CM023859.1 coordinate 32,048,324, forward strand.
GAGAACACCTATGGGTGGGCCCACCAGAACGTAAAGATATTTGATATTTTCAGTTGAAGGAGTAGACCAGGAAAAAAGAGTGCAACAGGTGGAAGAAGCTATAGAAGGGCACACTTTGAATTGGTTTTAACAATCAAATCCTACTACACCTGCAAGACAAAATGGGCAGCATTCAAGATTGTTTAAATTAGGAGGTTTCAACCATCCATGATCCACTGATGAAATCTTGTTGGATTTGAAGCAAGAGGGCTCCCAACCAGAATACAAGGAACAATTCAAGATATGTTTGACCAAGTAAGAGATGAGGAAAGTGCTGAAACTGCCCTCTAATGAGTCGCTATCAGCAGTGATGGACTCAGTGCAACTTATACATGAAGGATATTTGTTGAAAGAGGATAAAAGGAAGGTGAATCGTGAAGGAAGGAGGAGGTACCAAACTAGAAACAAATGGCAGAGGTCATTGGGCAAAATCAGTGGAGACAAATGGAAGGGAAAACATTCCAAGTGGGTAGCTGCATAAACAACCAAAGGTGGGAAGAACAAGTGACAGCAGTGGAGGCTTAGGGGTTTAATGATCAATCCATCATCATTGATAGAATAGCCACAACGTCTGGGTTCTGCCTGGAGCCTGGAGAGAGGTAGATCATCAACAATGGCTAAATTCTGGATCATCTTGGTTAAGCTTCCCCCACCAGAATCACACCTTAGTGCTCAGATGGTGGCTAATTTTATGTTGGAGTTAGAGGTAAGAATGAAAATCAGTATTGTTCCTGATGAGATGAAAGGTCTGAATCTTCAAATTAGAAACATTGCAGGTGAGATGAAAATGCTATTCAATTTTTTGACCTAATGGATCAGTCCAAGACTGATAAAGCAAACTCTCTCCCACCACTAATGAAACAGGTCCAACAAGAAGAGACATGAAATGGGTCTTAGAGATGGAGGCAAAGAGAAATTGGCAAAGGCTAATTTTTCTTTTCTTATCAAACAATTTTAACCCAACAAAAGAAAGAGGATGACAGCACAGTTTCAGAGGCATTAACACTGTGTTTCAAGGCCAAAAGGACTGCAGAAGACAGAGCACCAGAAGAGAACAAGCACACTTACAGATTGGAGTTTGACTCTAGATAAATAGAGCTATTTTCAGTATTTTGGGACTACAATTATTGAATGAAAAACACTTAAGTATTTGAGTTCGATCTAGACAAAATCAAAGCTATGTTGGGACTACAACTATGGGGTTGGCATGGTCATCAAGCTTCCACCAGCTGGAGCCCAATAGCACATGCTTTCAGCTGCCAAATTCAATTCATCTTCAGGAAAAGGTGAAACTTGGGTGGGCGGGGGGAAGTATTCACAAGTAATCCCCATAGTTAATAAGTAAAATAACTGGTTAGTTGGGGTACAGATTAATTAGAGAAGTAAGGAAAAGTTGTATTCAAAAAAGTAAAGGTGTTGAGAGGGAGATTTTATCATATGATTTAATAAAGAAAATTCAGATTACTATGGGAGAGTCCAGGCCTCTCAAATGTCCTGGAATCATCAGTACTCTTTTCTGTTAGTGGGAACTTTTCTTCCTATAATGCTGATCAAGTTTGGAAGTTTCTATCAGAAAATATTCAAATTGTGTCTATATAAAAATCTAAAAAGAGTGTGGGAAAATAAATTAACCATATCAGAAAACTGTATGGAATAGAACCTCAAGACTGAAATTCATAATTTAGTAAAGGTTAATACTATCCAATTGTGTGATTTCGTGTTACTTGTATCTGGTATTGGTCTCATGGGCTTATTTAATATTCCTGTATTCAAAAAAAGAGAAAAAGGATCCATGCTTCAATGCTCTGATAATGAGCCAAAATTCCTTGCACTGTGATTTGTTTGTTTTTAGTTCAATTTCACAACCAAATAAGATAACGTAGAGGAATTGGAATCATCATAACTCAACTGCTATTTTGTCCAAAATATTGAATTCAATTATTTACACAATACTATCACTGTAATATGCTTGAGATCATCGATTGGTATTTGTAACCACCAAATTATTATAACTTCAAACTTAGATCAGAAAGTAGCAAAGCTAAACTAATAGTAAAAAACACTGCAATATTATTAAAGAATGCTAACCTGTCATTCTTTGCATAAAGAGCTAGCATCATGCAGTAGCACATGACACTGGGAAGTAGTCCTGAAGCTTTGATTTCTTGGAACTGCTCCTCACTCTCGTCAACAAGCCCAGCAGTGCAGTATACACTTAACACTGCTTCAAGTGTCAGCTCATTAGGTTCACAATTTGCTTTTTCCATTTCAACATGAGCTTTTACAGCCTCTTCATACTGACCTGCTTGCCTAAAAGCTTCAATCTCACCGTTGAATGAATTCACATCCCGTTTTAAACCTGACTCATTCATCCTGGATAAAATTGCTTCCGCTTCTTTGTACAATCCCCCTCTTGCGTATGCATGAACAAACGAATTGTAGGTCTCAAGGGTTGCGTTGCTTCCAACTTCTTTCATTGTGTTAAATGCAACAAGAGCCTCTTCATACAGTGCAGCCTGCCCAAACGCTTCAATCACCCCAGTGTACGCCTTGGAAGTCGGCACTATTCCTTTCTCTTTCATATGCAGTAAAATTTTCTTGGCATCTTCATAAAGCCCTCCCTTCCCACAAGCAAATATCAAGCCCTCGTAAGTCTCCATGTTGGGCTCAATATTTTCCTCCACCATGTCATGAAACAAAGTGACCACCTCCTTGAAGTACCCTCCCTCCCCAAAGACCTGTATGAGAATGTTATAGGTACCCACATCAGGATCCGTGTTACTTACTTTCATCTCAAGAAAAAGTTCACGAACATCATCATACCTCCCGTGCTTCCCATACAAATTCAACAAAATACTATACGTGTCCGCATTCGGCACACACCCTGCAGCCTGCATCTGCCTAAACACGCCCATCGCATCTTTGATAGATCCTAATTCAGAATGAGCCTCTAATAACACATTATAAGAAGTAATATCCGGCAAATTACCCCCAGATTCCATCTCCCTGAGAAGATCCGAAACCTTCTCTAACCTATTCAACTTCCCAAACGTCTGAACAAGATAACTATAAGTATTGATATCAGGAACTATCCCACTTTCATTCATGGTCCTAAACACCATTTCAGCCTCATCACCTAAGCCTCTATGAGCACAAGCACAAAGCAAAGTATTATAAGTGATAACATCAGGCTGAATCCCCTCATGTCTCATTTCAGCAAACAATCCTAACAACCCTTCCCAATCCAACCCACCCCTAGCACAAGCATTAATCACAGTGTTGTAAGTCAAAATACTCGGCGAAACCCTCTCCTGCTTCATTGCATGGAGGAGTTCAAGCGAGGCCTGGAACTGGCCGTTACGGCCATGAGCGTTGATGATGGCGGTGTAAGCGTAGACGGTGCGCGCCACGCCGTTGCTTGGCATTTCGTCGAACACCTCGCGACACTTGTCGAGCAAGCTTTCGCGACCCAAGAGCGTGATCATGATGGTGCATATGTGCTCGTTGGGCTTGCACCACAGCTGGCGCTGCATGTACTTGAAGAGACGCAGCGAGCGCTGCCAATCCCCGCGCTGCGCGAACTCCTTGAACACGAGGGCGAAGTCGTTGAGGGAGAGCTTGTTTTTGAAGGGGTCGAGGCACCGCGCGATGCTTCCACGAGGCGGCAGTGCGGTGAGGCGGTTGATTAGGGTTTCCACATCGTAGCTGTACTTTCCCTTCTCCACCGTCACGGAGGGGTTTATGGGGATGAGCTCCTTGAACTTGGTGGCGCGTGATTGGAACTGGAAAATTCGTTTGGGGGAGGTTGCGAAGAAGAGTTGGCGGAGGGTGGTGGTTGGGTTGAGGAGCGTGGGGGAGAAAGGTGAAGGGTTGGGTACAGAGATAGGGGATGAAAGAGAAAGGGTCATTTTATGCGACGCGGTCGTTTTGCGAGCTTAGTTGGGAAAACAGTTACCCAGTGGCGTGTTCATATCAACAAGAGCAGTGTAGAGTGAACGGAAAATGGAGGTGGAAGAAGTTGGAGTGTGGAGACTGAGGTTGACGATGGTAACAGAATTGAGGAAACGCCACGTGGTGTTCTTCGTGGATAACGGTCAGAGGATGGTAAAAATGGGGAAGTAATCGGGTTATTTGACCCGATAAGCCCAATTCTGGACAACGGTTCAAATACAATCGGATCCTTTTACCCCGGGGCAATTCGCGGTAACGGATTTTCAAACGACCTTCAAGCGGGAGAAATGTACTCAAGCTTTCTGCGTTTTGCATACGCTATGCCTTTGCTGTGTACATTAATTAAATTAAATTAAATTAAATGTAATTAATGTTTATATGGTGCAGAAGATATACGTAGTTGGGTACTTGAGAAAGACCTAACATCGGTTGGATTGAACGTCTACTATAAACATGATAAAGGGATTTTACCAAAATAGTTTAATTCCTTCCTTATTTTACTAAAATGAACAAATTTTAATTTTTTTATACATCTATACCTATATATAAAAATATCTATATCTATATATAAAAAATCCACTTTAATTATTCTAAATTACTTTTTTATTTTATCATTACTTAATATTTTGTTTTATTAATTTATTTAGATTATTTTAATATTTTATAATTTTAAAAGTTAATAAAAAAATTTTTAATTTTTTAATTTTAAAATATTTAATATAAGTGATTTTAAAAGAAACAATTTTTAATGTTAAATTTTGAAATTCATTCTTTATCTTTTTTATACATAATATTTTTTTTAACTACCGTTCTTCACTTCTTCATTAGTCTTACGTATTCTCTTTTAACTTTTTATTTGTTTTAAAATTATTTTTAAATAAATAAAAAAAATTAAAAACATAAATAAAAAATATGGATACACAAACACGTCTATGTTCCCATTAATATAAATAAATCGTATTCGAAAGTATGACTTTATTATTTCTGAAATTAAAATCATATTTTTAAGTATATTTTCAATTTTAATTTTTAGAAAAATTTAGTTTAAATGTATGATTTTAATTATTTTATAGATTTTTTTTAAATCGTATCTTGAGCACAACGTTTATATTTTTTATATTTATATTTTTTTTACGAAATCGTATAGCAGACCTTAAGTTAATTGTATCTTTTAATTATTTTTTTTTAATGTGCTATGAAACATGTTTTTTATTGTTTTTAAATAATGTATTTTGCAAAAAAAAAAAAACTTTTTAATCAATGATTTTGTTTATTTAATAATTGTTTTTGTTTTTATTTATTTAAATGCTTTGTTTTTTTAATATAAATGAATATATTGATTTAATTTTAAATTAATATTTATATTTAATGTAATTTGTGAAATTACAAATAATAAGATTGAATTAAAAAGAATAAAAGAGGATTTCCTTTAAAATTGTTTTTTTATACACAATTTTTTCTTATTTTATCCTTATATCAATATTTTATTTTATTATTTTATTTTGATTATTTTGTCATTTTATAATTACTTAAATTGAAAACTTAAAAAAATAATTTAATATTAAATTTGAAAATTGAACTTTTGAATTGAAAGGTGACTTTATTAGTAGTTACTTTAACTCATTGTCAAATACATAATATAAAATAGAAGTGTGAGAAAAAAATAGATATTAAAACGGAAAAAAAAAAGTCGATGAGAGAAAATAAACTTCCAAAAAAGGTAATATCAACCCACAAAAACTCATTTTGTTTCCTATTTTTTCTAATTTAAAGGTATTTTTTATTGGACCAATATCATTGTTATTTATTTCTTTTGCTTTGCTTTTTATTTTCGTAGCAAGTGGAGGTGGGAGAAAAAGTAAATAAAGAAGTAAAATATTTCAAAGTACAATTTTGCTTAAATACAAAAAAATTATAAGTATTAAGATATTTTCACGGACACAGAGCTCCGAGCTCTGATCCACCTCGTTCAAGACGTCGTCATACAATAATTTTTGTTAAGACCTTAATTTGTGGGATTCATGCGTGGTGCGTCGCAACTAATCCTGATCATTCGTTCAATCTCTACAAATCATAATAAATTTAACTGATAGTTAATAAGAAAATCCTTTTTATATATATAGATATAAATGAACTATAAATTTAGAAATTTAGAGTGATAATATAAGTATAAGACTAATTATATAGTTTATCTAATATTTAATATTAAACATAATTATATATAAATGGTAAAAATAAAAAATACAAATACAAATGTCACGTATGTATTTTTTATTAATTATAAATAATGAAAATAATAAAATAAAATTATAATATCAATAAAACATATATAGTTATATAAAATAATAAATGTACATAATAATGAACATTATTTTCATAAATTTTAATATATTTAAAAAATTTATTTCAATTTAACACAAAATTATTTTTTATTAAAAAATATAGGAAATTATGAATATTATATATTAAAAAAATTTAATTAACTCAAACATACATCACAAAATATATTATAATTTATTATTCAAATTTTTTTAATAACAATCTTTAAAATAATTTTAAAATTATCTTCTAATTATCACATCACTCACATATCTCAATAAACTATTTTCATAAATTCACTTTATCATCTCCTACTTCAAACAAACTCATATATACTCTCTAATTTTCATAAATTCACTCTTTTTTTTTTTTTTTTTTTTATAAATCATCTTCTCAGTCCAAACAGAATGAATCTTTTTTCATACCATCAACTACTTAATTAAAAACGTGATATAAACAACAAAGAAAATCCAAAACGATATTTTCCCATCAAAATCAATGGCAAACTATTGCATAAGTGGATCATTTGAGTAAATTTTATAGTAGTAAAATACATCAGTATTATCAAATCAAATCCAAACTTCAAATCAAATAGTATAATTAAATTTGAATTCGTATTTTCAGGAATTTGGGTATTTATATATATATATATATATATATATATATAATAACATTTTTAAATCAAAGTATTTCAATATTCGTTCCATCACTGATTCCATAATTTATTGGAAGAGCTAACTTATGGAATTAACAATAATTCTCCACACAAACAATAAAAAAAATTATCCCCAACTTTTTCTTTTATTTAAATTATTCATCTTCTTATTTTTCTTTAAAATGGTAATTTATTTATTTATTTATTTCCTAAATTATATTAAATTAGCATCACTAATTTAGTCAATCGACCACATTTACATAAAAAATACACGAGCTTACAGAATAAATATAAATATTAATTTAAAATTAAATCAATATACTTGTTTACAAATATTCAAATCAAATACATTAAAAAAAAACAAAAGCATTGATTAAAATCTAAAAAGAATTGCAAAATAGATTATTTTAAAAAAATCCAAAATTCTGTTTCGTAGCACTATTTTTAGAGAAATTAAAAAAAAAAAAAAAGTTAATCTAAAGTCATACTTCGCAGACGATTCCATATAAAATAAATATCAATGTTAGGTAATATAACTTTAAAGAAAAATTATATAAAAGATCCAAATCACATTTCTAAGCACGATTTCTTAAGAAAAAAAAAATATTAAGGTCACAACTTCAATTTCGAGAAATTCATCAAAGTTAAACTTACGCCTGACAGAATAACTTCGAATAATAATTTACTTATATTTATATAAAAAAAATTTACTCCACAAAAATGACGAAAGAATATTTTAATAAATTTCCCAACAGAATAAGCATATAGTTTTTCTTTATACCCCACAACTTTGATTACACAGAATGGAATATAAACAATTAATGTCTGAATTTTTATCATATTAAAATATTTATTTAAAAAAATAATAATTTATACAAATGCTCTTGAAAGAATATATCGTGGGAAAATCATGTTCATTTTTTAATTATCTAAGTTTTAGGGGAGAGGTTTATTGTGTAATCACTAATTTATATGTTTGCTAAATAAAATAATTATTTTAATTGGTAAAAATAGTCTAAAAATTTAAAAATGTCAAAATAACGGTTAGAAAGATATAATAGTATGTAAGTATGGTTGATATTGAAAACACTCACTATTATTTTATTTGCGTACGTTATTTAAATAATTGTTCCAAATACCTCATTCTAGTTTAGAGGTGTTTTTCTTATTTATTTTTTAGAACAAACAATAAAAATAATATTTTAATTTAAAAAAAAAAAAAAACAAACAAACTGAGCATCTTGTTTCCTAAAGTTGTTACCCGGGTTAAAAACTCACTTTAAACTAGTCACGTATAGATCTTCACACGATTGTTTCTCTTCCAGTAGCTTTATGATGAGTTTTTCTTTCTTTCTCTATTCTGTTTTAGTTAAGCAAAATTATATATTTACAATCAACTTGTTTTAAAACAATTAAATTTTAATAATAAAATATCAAATTAATTATTTAAATATGAATAAAAAGAACAACATATAAGTAGAAATAGCAACCGACTTGTTATTTTAAAATTTAAAAGTTAAGAAGTTAAATTAGAAATAATATCTAAGTCTCTCTTATGAATTTGTTCTTCATTCATTAATGTTTAGTCTCTTTCGTGTCCAAAAAAGTTTTAAAAAACCCAACTGTAGTATGTAAATACTTATTATTTTTATTAGTTATCAACAATTTTTTTAAATTCTTGCAATTAGATATGTATTATGGATGTCTTAACTTTTAAGAAAATCATTGCTTTAAGGAAGGATCCATTAAATTAGTATTAATGGCAATAGTTTGATAAATGATTATTTATTTGTTATGTCTGTTTGTAGTGTATTATTTTATCAATAGTAATTTAATTCGTAGTACATGTGAAAATATGAAGAAAATAAATTGATCATGAGTAATATGAATGTATATTCCCAAAATACAAGTTATTTCAATTTTTGAGAAATATAAGTTATATCAGTATTAGTGTTTTGTCTTAACTCATCATACATGGTGTAAATTAGTTTCAAATAGCAACCGTGTTTTAACTTTTAAATATCTTCTACGCATGTGTTGATGATAATAAAGTGTGAATTTTTCTGGCTACGTGGAAAGTGAAAACTCTTAATCTAAAGTAGCATGTAGTGAATAACACTTCTTATAATATTTTTTAGATTGAATCAATTCAAAGTTCATCCATTAAACAAACACTTGTATTTTTTTAAAAAGGCTGATATCAAAATTGCTCCCTGATAAATATATAATGAAAACAATTGTTGGAGTTTTAATCCACACATCCATACTAGAACTCCCAATGTTTGACTCTGACTGTAATTAAATAATGTTAAGATAATAGTAAAAGGGTCCTGTCAAGAATATTCATGATGCAGGAAAACCAATACAACGACTAATGTATAGTCACCATTTTAAGATGCAACAAGTTTTTTTTAACCATTTTGATTCCCTTAAGATTTAGCTATACCTACAAAATACCGTATAATCAACACTCGTAGCATATGTAACATCCTGAAATTTTAAAAAAAATATTACAAAATGGAATAATAGAAAATCATGTTCTCAACTTCTTTTCTCAAAGTCTCCGAGACTCCATGCAACTATATCTACTTGGGTTTATATAGTTATTGTAGTTCACACAAAAACAACATAGATAAGGATAAGTTATTGAAATAAAATTTCTAACGTAGAAAAATATAAATAAAAAATCAATTAGATTAATAATTTATATATATATATATATAATTTTATTTTTCCATCAGTCATAATCATATCATACTTAATACCAATTATCACAATCTAACTTCATTCAAATACTGCCATCAACAACCATATAGACCACACATGGATCCATACACTAAAGATATCCAACCGACGTTTTCTAGGATCCGAATTAAGTAAGTACTACAAGAGACTAACACTTGATCCAGTCCAATACTTAGATTTACAAAAGAATACAATAATCGAGGCATGAGGGTAAGTTCAATACAACCCAAGTTGTGCATCTACATATGTCACGACATGCATGAACTCCACCACCTAATATCTTAGTCTATGTGTCTTAGATCATCAGTGAAACTAAGAGATATCTCTGTCAGAACATAGACATCAATATTTAATACACAAACCAATCAACAACTCATACATTATCCCAAATGTATGATCTCAATTCCATACAATTCCATCATCATCATACAATACATATCATTTACATACAATGCATATCAATCACTCATACATTATTTAAGATTTCTCAAATTAATTATACAATTATCTCAATTTCATACACCTTTCATCATTCACACAAGTCCATATAATTTAGAAATTGCAAAATTCAATTGATCATACAATATCACTCTTATATGTATTACATATCATTCAATCACACAACGTTTAAACTTCTACAAATCAATTGAATTTACAAATAAATATATACTTTGCATAAAACAAATCATGCATAATTCAAATCATTGAAAAGACACGAAGAAAAGAAAAATATGGTTTAATTTTTTTAGGCTAGCTTGAGTGAAAATTTATAGCTTGAGTGAGAATGAGTTCACTTGACCAAAAATGAGGTCGAGAGGGTTGATTTTTCATGTGATTTTCCCTTGGTGGGAATAAACTTGTTTGGTTGATAACTGAAGAACAAATAAAATGTAGAAATATTTTTGCTTGAGTGAGAATCATCTCATATGAGCAAAAATATATCATTAAATTAACCTCAACAACATACTCATATCACATTTTCAAAGATCTTTTCACAAATATTTTAATAATACCACTTATAAAAAATTTTAAATGATTAATACAAACTATTATATGCTTAAGCATCTTCCTTCAATCAATTTTATACACTCAAATAGATAGAGAGAGAGAGAGAGAGAGAGAGAGAGAGAGAGAGAGAGAGTCAAATAATGAAGGACTTATAATAATCAACTATAAGTAATGTCACTACAATAAAATTATTAAATAAAAATAAATTTTAGAGATTAAAAATAATTTGTTTCTATATTGAGTAAATTAAAATTTATTTTAGAGATTAAAAAAATTATTGATATCTAAATTAGTTTTTATTATTAATAAAATTTATAAATTAGTTTCTAATTTTTTATCTAATTAACTATTAAAGTTTTATCTATCAACTACTTTAAATTATAAAATTGGTAACTAATTAGATACTAATTTAGAAACTATTTACAATTTTTTTTGTTTTTAAAATAATATAATTTTTTGTTAATATAATAATTAATTATTTTCTATCTCTAAAATTAATTTTTATTTAATAATTTTATTGTAGAGTGTGTATATATGTTGATCAATTATGACAACATTTAGGTTGCTTCATAGTTAAGAGATTCTCCTACTCCACACTAAATGGTGCAAAAAAGCATGGAATATTATTTGTTTCATATAATGTCAAATGAAATTACATTCCCAAACCACAAATATTTTGTTTTCCAAAAATATTATCTCAAAAAACTCAGCTAATATATGTACCTCATATGCAAATAAGATGAACGATTCACTTTATGTCTCTTCCAAAAATTACCATGCATATACATCATGATCTTTGATTAAAGTCTTTAAATAATTTTGTAGATATACCTTTGGTTCACCCAATATGTTGTGTTGTATTAAATTTGAAGGCAATAAAGTACAACAAGAAAGGAACATAGTAATTAAAAGGTGGTATTCTTCAATTGAATCTAATGAATTGTCTTAAAGGAGAAGTAAAATTTTTATGAGTTAAATTATTGCTTTCACGATTAAAAAACAACTTTAAATTCAACTTAATATTACAAAATCGATTTCATAAAATAAAATTTACCTATATATATATATATTAATTTAACCATATAGATGTCCAGTCAAATTTCTTATTTTTAATATTTTATTAATTAATACATTTCATACATATGATTTAGTTTTCACACCTTCCTTATTGAGTGAAAAAAAATTATTTGAATATGAAAACATAATTTTCTGAAAAATATTATTACAGTATCCCGCAAAAGTGAAAATAAACATCCTCTTTTATATTTAAAAAAGGTGAAAGATAACTTAAAATAATGTTCCAAAGAAAAAAGCAATTAGAAAAAAATATTTATAATCTATAATAATTAATAAACATAATATATTTTTAAATATTTATTTATGTGCCCATTTTTTTATCATCTTATCTACAATGTATGATAATTTATTTTTATTATAATAAATATTATCATTAATTTATAACAATTAAATATAAGATTATAATTTTAGTTGTTTAATGTGTAACCGTTTTATTGTTTGAATTTTTATTTTTTTTAAACAACTTCTTAAATAAATATGGAAAACATTTTGATAATACAATTATAAAAATTAACGAAATAGATTATTTTTATAAATACTTTTTTATATATTTTTATTGATTTTAATCTTTATTATTTGATAATTATTTTTTAATTGTCATATTTTTTTAATTATATTGATTAAATTTTATTATCATAAAAAATGTAAACATGAAAACACCATCTTCGACTCATAATTATTATTTTTTAAATTCTGTTAGTTTTTTTTATGATTGAAAAAAAACACATGAAAAAACATGTGTTTTCACTTAACAATAATATTCCCGATTTAAGTAAAACTATTTTAAAGATAAAAAAAAGCCTGAATTTTGCGTTGAAGGAAAACCTAAAAGACGAAAACTAAAAACGTGGGCGTTTAAGGTCTAGTGGGTGCAGTTTCATGAAGCGGTCCACGTCAGCATTGTGAGATGGAGGTGGTGGAGCAGAGAAGGGGCCCACACTGGAAAAATATAAAACGGGAGAGGAGAAGAGATCAACGGGCCCCTCTCCCGTGTTACGGTTTGTGATTGCGACGTGGTAAATGTAATGTTATTACGCGGAGGACAATCTTGTCATTTCTCCTCTCACTTCCTAACAGACACAGCTCCCACTGTGAAGAGGGGAAGAAAGAAAAACAGAAACAAACTCCCATCCCATCATCATTCACTTCTTTCTGTTGTTGTTGTTCCTGTTCTTCGGTTTGGTCTCAACTCAACCGAATCACCTAACACCCACTCTTGGATGCATTAGACAACAATGGAGGATTCCGAGGTATAGTTTTAACTTCCATTGGTCCGCTCCACCCTTTTCAACTGCTTCTCCCGCCGCCTACCGCGGTTTTTCTTTTTCTGTTTTTTTGTTTTGTTTTGTACGAGGAAAATCGGTTCGCTTTCATTATTCTCTGGGTTCACGGGAATGGGGACGGTCGTTTTTGATTTGTGGCGCGTTTGGTGTTTTGGGTTTTAATTGGGTGTTTTGCGTTTTGATCAGAAATTGACGGCGTTGAAGAAGGCTTACGCCGATATCATCCTTAACACGGCGAAGGAGGCGGCGGCGCGTATCATGGTTTCGGAGCGGAAAGCCTCACGCTTTCAGCAGGAACTTGTTTCCACCAAGGATGAAGCACTTCGAATGCTGCTTAGGCTCAAACAAATGTTCGATTCTAAGGTTTGACATTCACGCTCTTGCAAAGGGGTCTTTTTTTAATAAAAAGATTCTTTCTTTGCCCTTTTACACTTCGTTTTTGTTTTTCTTTAAATTGGTGTGTGTTTGATTTCGAGTTTATTACCCTACTCATGCTTCGTGATGCTGGTTTTTGTGTGTATTGTTTGTTCTCGATTGGTAATGTTTTGAGATTCCCGTTTTGCTATGTTGGTTTGGATTGCCGGCTAATTGCTTGCATCAGTTTGATGAGTTCAATGTAAATATTCGTAGCATGTGGGTGGGAGAAGAAAGGACATTCTAGATGATTGTAAAAGGTTACTTCTTCTTGGGAGTTCTTGAAATATCTTCAATTGCTTAAATGTTGGTTGTTTTGTAATGGTTATGCTTGAATGACAGTATTATTTCAGTTCATCATGTGATACCATTGATATGCTCGGTGTCAGGCATTTTAAACCTGGGGTAAGAGTTCTTCGGAATTGTCACATTGTTGTTTTCTTTTAAGATTTGGATCATTGATTCTCTCTTTATTTTTTGAAAAAATAGGGTTGTTTGTAGGAAAATTCTTGCTAAAAATAAAAGGGATTGACTATTTTTTTTTGTGACATTTTGTTGTGGTCATCAAAGGATTGCAATCAATGTTCATTTGATGAAGTATGTGATATAGTTGTGACATGGTATCAGAGGAATCCACTGGTACTTTTGTAATTGCCTAACTGTCCATCAATTTACTGTACATCTAGTTTGAGGATGAAGCGAACTTTATTGTGAATGTAGGCACAAGACTATTACTGGATACTTTTCATGCTTGTATTTTTTTGTGTGCTAAACTTGTTCTATTAGTGGGGAATCATATAAAGAAATGTACATTGTATTATTGTTTCAGATTTTTAAAGTAAGTTCAACTCGTAGCAAATGCAGTGATTTTTCAACAGTGAGAGATTACTACCATTATAGCACATGCTACATGCTAACATAAGAGTAATTTAATATACTAACATAGCTGCTAATATAGCTGAAGCCAACCAATTATGTCCTCTATCTTAAATAATTTGTGTTGTTTCATCTCCTGTTGTGTATAATGAATGACAACTTTGCAGGTCAATGAAGCAGAGCTGATGTCATTGAATCAGCGGAAGAAAATTGAGGAGCTTGAAGCTCAGCTCCAGGAAGCTGAGGAAATAGTTAGAGACTTAAGAGCAGAGTTGAGAGAAACCCAGGCTGAGCTGGAGACTAGGATGAAACACCAAATGCAACCCCCTGTTGAGCAAAACATAGAGGGTGAAATTTTAGCTCAGGAAAATTTTCTGCACGAGAACAAACTTGATCATCATGATGGATCTATTTATTCTGCCTCTGGTTTACAGTTTGAATCTGTCTCTATTTCTGAACCCAGGAATCCAACTGTAAATGGATCCATTGATAGCAGTAAGTTTTGTGGGTCACATGATCATACAAACAACTGCTACATTCATAACCCAGACTTTGCATCCATAGTCATTAGGAGGAAAGAGCCCAAGCTCTACAGAAATGGATGCACTCAGAGAATACATGCATTTGAAAGGAGCCTTTTTGATGGCAATGTGTCTGTTTCAGGAAACTTAGATAATGTACAGGATGAAACTTTAGTGAGTGTGCATGAAGAAGGTAAAGCAATGACTGTATCAACTAATGCCAACGATGATATTATTTGTGAAAAGGAGAAACAGGATGAACTTGAAGTGGTAAAAGCAGATGCTTCTGACCTTGTCAAAGTTCCAGTTCATAGAAAAAAGAGAAGATTTGGGAAAAGGAAGGCTATTAAATCTAGATTACATTCTAACCAGGTTAAGGAAACAAATAAAGAATCACATCTGTCTTGTGCAAAACATTCTCCACTTGTATTGGATAACAATAACCCCTTAAGGGCGAGTTCTTCTATGGCATATGAAAATGAAACTCAAAAGGAAATAGTGTCTCCTGTTGCTGATGTACTCACAGACACAACTGCAACGAACGAGCAATCAAGATCTCATAGAAATACTCAAAATGGGGAAGTATTTCTTAAAGCCTGTACTGCTCGGAGCAAAACTAAAGTGGACAAGGAACCAATGGATACATCAGATTTAACAACTGAAAGTGTGGAGGTTCCAGCTTGTAAAAGTATTGAAGCATCTAACGGGTCACCGGATAAAATGGACCCAAAATTATCTGATGCAGATGCAAAGTTTTCTAATCGACCTACAAGTGATAAGTTTCTTAAGTACACATTCTGTAGAAAGCGTAAGAAGGAGGCAGTTAGCTGTGATGAAGATTGCTCTCAAGATAATATCAATTCGAAGAAAAAGTGTGGAGAGAAGCAAGATCACAATGTTGATCCTCAGAAATCTTGCACGATGACTGAATCATCTCGGGACAGCCGACGACTAGCACAGGTTGCTCGTCAGGTTGGTGATTTGTGAATGTTAGTTTCCATCTTTCACTGTTTTTAGCATGCATATGTGTGTGCACATACTATGTGATTGTGTACCAGTGTTAAATAAACTACTCTTTTTTTCAAACATGGTCATATAGCATTATAGGAGATATGTTGTTAGCTGCTGACAACGGTTCACTTTGACTAATATTTAGCTAATTTTAAACATACCTAATTAGAAATGGACAAATTGTTTCGACTAAGTGGTAATTTTGTTATACTCTTATCATACTTTCTTGTTTGGTGAAGAAAACACTAGAGCTGATGATTGATGATCTTCACTTTATTCAAGTTCTTATTGAACTTCTTTTTGAAATCCTCAATTATTCCTCAAGTCCTTTCCATTCCCCCTTTCACTGGCCACTGATCTCATGTTTTACAATTACTGTGACATTCCAATGCGCAGTCAAAGAATCTTCTTATGAAAAACCTGTACTTATGATACAATGTATAGTTACGAGTGCTTATGAAATTTGATCATTGAATCACTTGAACCTGGCTGTAGACAAATCTCATATAGGGATTCTTTCTTGACTCCACGGTTATGGTCTGGTAATAGAGACAACCAAAAACATTTGCCTCCCTTTGGTTTGAGGTTCAAAAACTGTCCAGTGTCCAATCAAACCCCTTTTACCAGAGATATTTTCTAGCCAAGCTTGTCTGCATTATGAGTCTTTAATCCTCCTCCATTTTTTTGTGTTGTCTACTTCACAGCTCAATTTTTTATTTTTCTGTTATAAGATATTACTATTTTTCTATTGATTTCATAGCACCATCTTCCTTTTGTTTTGACTTCTTTCCTCTGTTATCGTTGCTCTTTCTCAGCCATGGCATCATCTAGGAGATGATGATTCCAATTAAGGTAAGCCTATTGAAAAGTTGAGTTACTTTAAGCTTTTAGAGGCTTGTGTAGGACTCAGTGCTTAACTTTTTTTTTTTAATTCATGTTCCTTGACTTTTGTTGTTATTGTTTTGTCAACTATGCCTTAGATTGGTGGGGGTGATTGCGTGTCTAGTGTCTCTCTGGACTATGACTTTTAATTATTAATGGTGAATGTCTTTTATTTTTTTTCTATGTATGTATAATTATTTTTATTGTACCGGTAACTTTAGTATGACAGACATCCCTCTCTTTGACCATATCTGGGATTGACGTATGACTCTGGTTATTGAAAAGCATTTCCTCTTTATGGAAATCCAGTTCTCTGGACTATGATTATTTATTCTGGTGATGTTTCCTCTAATTGTATTTGTTTCTATATATGCTACATACTGAGCTTTGCAATGTATAGATGTCTTGTATGTCCATTTTATTTCACATAAGCCTATTATGTACACCCCCAGTGTATTGATCCTAGAATAGATGAATTTTGACTGTTAGTAGCCTACTTTACCCATCAGGCATATATGGTTCACTTATTCTGCCCAGGCAATTATCACTGTTGAAAGTACAAGTTTGACTCAGTAAACCTAATATTATTGTCTCGAAATATGACCCATCCTAACTGATGCTTATTCATAAACTTCAATCTCTCATTAATAACTTAGTAGTTATGTGTTTCTCCTTGCTCAGAAATTTACTTTGTCAAATGAAGTTGACCTTTTCTAATTGGTTCTTGACTTCTCACTCATCTTAAATAGCCTGTTTCCTTAGTTCTGTATTAGTCTGTCACATTGAAAAACTGCAAGCTCTTTCTTGGTTCTATGATTTTGGCAATTTTTTTTTCACTATTTTTATTTCAAATGGAGTAAAAGATATGCTTTTTTTTTCATACAGAAAAGTAGTCTTACATCTACTAGAATGAATACGCTAACTTGAATTTTTCACTTCATATATTGTGTTGTCTTCCGTAAACTGACCTTGGCATCTTGGTCTTCATTATTTGTTAGTGAAGACTGGGTTTCCCCAAGTATCTCCAGAATTTCTTTGTTCATTTTATAGGCTTTTGCCTTATTCTCTATTTGCGGTTGTTTGGGATAAATGGTTGGAAAGAAATGCTACTGTAGTCCACTATGGTATTACTGCTCGAGTTAATTTTGGATTGAGTAGTTCACTTAGATTCTCTGTGTTTTTCTGTTATGACCTTTTTAGCTGTCTTCTCTGGTTGGCCTTACAGAGATTGGGGTGCTGTTACATTACCTGTATAACATGTTCTTTATCCTTTTGTTTTTCCCCGTCCATTCTTTGATTAGTTTTTAAGGATTTGTTATCCTCCACCATTTGCATCTCTCTCCTTTGTTTATTACAAAAAAAAACTCTGTCCCCCATTT
Source organism: Phaseolus lunatus (assembly GCA_013389735.1). NCBI lineage: Eukaryota > Viridiplantae > Streptophyta > Magnoliopsida > Fabales > Fabaceae > Phaseolus > Phaseolus lunatus. Next base: position 32,066,484 of record CM023859.1, read on the forward strand.
TGCTTTAAATTGCCAGCACTGTTTGAATGAAATGCTAGCAATGATTTGGGTTCATTCTATGTTTCAACTTTCTAGTACAACTTCCATTTTTTTAATATTACTTTTGTGTGAAGTATGGAACACCATATGCACTAACCTTCTTTATAGCTAAAGTGGTAGACTTGAAATCTGTACTTTACGTATTATGCATTTTCTTCCCCAAAAAAGACATTGACACTTGAGTCTTCATTTTATTCCTGTATAATTGCAATTAAAATAGAAACCCCTTATCTGGTTAGATATTGTTATTGCATGTGTTGTTTATTCTACTTGCAAAGTTTCATATCAAACATCAAATGCTTGCCTCTGGTTCTATATCTGTTTGTTGAAGCAAGGTTCTTGTTTATCATCTAAAAACTAAAGGGAGGAAGCTAACATACTTGAATTTGGTTTGCAGCTCATATCTTTGTCTGAGAAGAAATGGTGGCAGTAGATCCATCTATTTATGATGCGTTGGTTAGATGGGTGGGAAGAGACTCAAAGCACAGTCCAATGCGCAATTGTTTCCGAAGGTGGCGTTTTGAAGGATGATTAACCTTGATAAAGCTGTGGAATGTGTTAATATTATATTATAACTATATATCAGCTACTACTCTTTCATCCTTAGCTTAGAAATCTCTAGCATATTATTTAAAACATAAAATTATATATATATATATATACTATTGCTACCCTTTTGCAGGGGGTTCTGTTTGCAATACAAATTTTGGTAATGATATATTTTATATTGCCGTCAATGATGCTTGCTTTTCATTATTTGTTTTTCAATACCCGAGTAGTAGGTGTTGTTTGCTTGGCTATTTTGCTTTGAAGTAGCACTGTAGAGTGAGACCTTGATTTGCTGACCGTTGCCTATGCAACAAGCAAATCAATAACAAGGCAGAGAACGGGGTCTCAAATTTTTACTCAAGTTGTGAAAGTAACATGATGACACTCGAGGAAAAGTTGAAAAGAATTGCGTGACTAGTGTAAAATTGCTGACTCTTGCACGTATGTTTTGAGTTTTTTTTCGAGTAGTGGGCAGCATAGTCTTTATGTTTTGTTCGGAGTTGAGGGAGATGAAAAATATGGATTTGAGTGGAAGATAATTTTTTAATAGATGAAAAAAAGTAACATTACAAATTGAAATAGATTTAATTAAAACTTAATAAAATATACGAAAATTGTGATCAATATTCAGTGTCTAATTAATATTGAATGTACAATATAATATGATGGAAAAAAATAGTAAAAATACAATAATTAGACAAAATAAAAAAGAACAATCAGTTGATCATAACTATATTCCTAAAGAGTTCCGAAAGTCATAAAAAAAAATTCATGCCAGGATGAATTATCTTAAAACCTTTGTTAAGATTTGTGAAATTATTTAATCCTAATTGCAAGTTCTAGATATTATCCTAAATTTGTGAAAGCATTTGAGTATAATGAGAGATTGGAGGATGAGAACATGATCATTGAGTATTGGTAAGTGTTCCTCATCTTGTTCATCATTGTTGTGATCCCTATCATGTAGGCACAATTGTTGACTTGAAAGATATTCAACTTGTTCAACATTTTCTCTTCTTAGAAATAAGTCCATGTTGTACTAATCCATGATCTACATGATGACAATGTTGTATGGAGTGGGCATATTGTTGTCCTAAAATTTAATCACGTGTTGCATTATGTAGTGAGATTAATTAATCAATATATTATTTTTCTTGACTCATAACATAAAAATGTTTTCATGCAACAATTAAGAAAAATTGCTAGCTTGCAGACTCAAGATGTGCACTAAGGTGTAATGCAGTAGTCAGTCATTAATATTCAAACTACTTACATTCCTAACATTTTGATTGTGCATCTGTGATATGATAATGAATTTAAGTGTCATGTCATGATTGTAGTTCAACTCCTCAGGGATGTTTGAAGACGTTAATTTCTAACATTGGTGCTTCAAATGAGTCAAAGTCAACCAAACTGAATGTGTGATTTTAATCTTCTTCTTGTTAGTATAGAGGTTACCAACTTCTGTGATCTTCATATTTGAATAAAATACTAATAAAATATTCAAAGTACGGAGCTTGCAACATCAAAAAATTGATCCAAACCTTGGAAGTGCAAATGATGTTGAAAGTAAAACCTTGACTATGTAAGAAAGGGGAAATTCATGACTTTAGGTGTCAAGATTGGTCTCGTGTAAAACCCCTTTCCATATTCAATCATTTGATTATGTTGACTGAGAAAACATCATATATTGGGAGCTTTTCCTTTACTTTATGCAATTTCTTAACACATGAAAATAACAATTAGTGCACCTTGAAATAATATTATATGACAACAACATAAACAAAGCTAGTAAATGAACAAATATATGCACAACGTATAACTAACTGCTTAATAGGATATTTCAATTCAACTAAGTGTCTTAATGTGCAGTCATATATAATGTTACATTTCCAATAAACAAAAATAGACCTATAGTTTAAGCCAAAATTTCACTCCATTTTCGTTTGAAAAAAAATAGACCCAAGAGCAAGGTAAATTTTTCATGTTAACTTAATTAAATTTCAAATTTTCATTCAAACTCAATACTCAAATTTGCATTTTGCAACACATATAAGATCAATATGACATTGCTCAAAATCACGAATTTTAAACAAGATTCAATTCAAATTTAACTCAAACAACCAACTTCAATTATAAAATTAATTTCTATATCCTTATAAATAGAGTCAAAAATTTATAGAGAGAAGACATAAGAGTAAAAAAAACAGTTTTATAGAGATATGTACAATATTTATTTTAAAATATTTGTCTATTTATATAATTTTTTGTTTTAATAATAAAATATTCATATGTCATTTTACTTATATCATTCTATTTTAAAATTATTTTCTAAATTCTTAGAATGATAACAATAAAATTTTATAAAAAGAATATTGTTGAAAACGTTAAATGTAGTTGTATATAATTTAAACATTTATGTGGAATATAATAAAAAGAGGATATTTTTCAAATGTTTAATCAACCATTTAGTTTTTACATTCACTTCATTTAAATTTTTATATTTAAATAATTTATTAGGCTTTAGTTTCTATTAAAATAAAATCGCCAAATAAAATTGTATACTACTATATATATATATATATATATATATATATATATATATATATATATATGAATACACTTTTTTTAACTATCTTTGAATACATTTATTAAAAGGAAACGTTTTTTTTTGTAACTACCTCCATTATCCTTAAATATAAGTCTAACTTTTATAAGTACTTTTTAAAAATTTTAAAATTAAATTATTTAAATTAAAAAAATGTAAATACACACGGGGAAGAATATGTGTTTCCGCCAATATAAAAAATAACTGTAAGAGACATTTATAATTTTATATATTTACAAGAATTAAAACAATAAGTTAATGCATTACCTGGACTAAATGATTAATTAAATATTATTTAAATGGTTAGTTTTCATTATTTTATATTTTTGAATATTTTTAGAGGAATTAAAACATTTAAAATCATAGATAATAAAATTTTAGAAAGAGTATATTACGAATCCTCCCTGAAAATAAATGTTATAATAAAATTTACATATTAAAATATCAATTATTAGAATAAAAGTTTAAAATATTTATGATTCGTTCTATCAGCTCGAGAATAAAGAAATATGGCTATTTTAAATACTACTATTAGAAGCAATTTGAATTAGTTTATTTTAAAGAAATACTTCTTCCTAAATATTTAAAATATTTGTTAAAACTAAACTAATATTTATGGTCTAAAAAACCCAAATTAAATAGGCAATTGCTTCCTGCACCCAATCAATTGCTTCCTGCACCCAACACACTCATGTGAAATATCTATTTTATTCTTAGTGATTTTAAATTTTTGTCTTTCGAATATTTATATCCATAAGTTAAGTTACAAAGTTATGGATATACAAATCTGGAACTAATATGTGACTTCTGGATTTTCCCATCCAGAAGCTTATTTGGACAGTATAAATGACCTTCCAGATGTCTAAGCAAAAATAAATGGGTTCCGAATCTCAATCCTTAGCACCATTTACAGCACACCATTATGGATATGAAAATCCAGAACTCATATTTCACTTCCAGATATGACCATCCAGAAGCTTAAATGAAATATGAAAATAAGATTCCGAATTTCAAAATCCAGAATGTATAAGAATAACTTTCAGATATTAAAATCCGTAAGCAAATGTGTGAAAAGGGCAGAATGAGATTTTAAAATTTTAACTAAAAAAAGCAGGAAGCAATTGCCAATTAAATATGTCAATGGGAATTTTAATTTTAAAAACATTTTTATTAATAATTATAAAAATATTACCTTTTTTTTTTCTGTCGGGAAAGATTTGTATTGTTATATTTTTCACCAAAAAAGGTATAGAAAAATAGAATAAGAAGATAATAGTGCGGGAACTGAGTAAACCCTAGTTAGTGGAATTGGGTGAGAATGGGAATAGCAGGTAAGGTTGGGGATTATGCTTTCAAGGCTTTCACCGCCACTCTCGGATTCACCACCATTTACCTCACTGCAACCTTTTCCGTCAACGTTTACAGAGGCCTATCATGGCACAATGCTCAAACCGTACTTCCCTCTCTCTACTATTTTTCGTTATTTCTGTGTTATTTTGCTTATATAGAATCGATATTTTGCATTACTTGCTTCGGTCGATCTAGGTTTTATGGTTTGTGACTGTGAATTATGATTATGCCTTTCAATTCAATCGATTGTTATGTCCAATCAATTAACCTTTCCTGCTTGAACTCTCTGCTGCCTATAATATAGCATCGTTTTATGTGTCGCTTTTCCTCGATCGTTCCTGTTTCGTGCAAATCTCGTTTCTTCAAATTCTGAGACGTATTTTTGCAGCTTTTTGAGGACAGTGAGGAGCATGATTTATTTTGTTGCTAAGTATTATATGATGCTGTTGTCTGTTCTTATTATTCGGTCTTCCAAATTTGTCTCTGCAATGCATTGCTTAATGATTGTTTTGGTTGAAATTTTGAATCTCGTGTCGTTGAATGCTGGCAATACTTAGTTTTAGTTTTAATTATGGATTTTGTTATGATGCCATGGCTTTACAGTCAATTGTACTCAAGCAGATATATCTTTACCACTTTGCCTAATGTTGGTCACTTTGGTACTTTTCTGCAGAAACTTGTCAAACAGGATGCTGATGAGCAGGCACCGTGATTTGATCTCACAAGCCCACCTTCTTAAATTTCAAATCTTGTTGTGTAGAAATGTAATGTGAGTTTCTTTCTCATATTTTTTCACTTAATTGATCAATAATTGAGTGACAAATGATGAGTAATAACCCGCTTAATTAAAAAGGTAGATACTCATTTTTGATAGATTGTGCTCATACATAATTCTTTGTTTACGTGTTAATGTGTCTGAAGACTTCCTGGAATCTACTTCTTGTCATATACGACGACATACGATGGTAGTTAATGGAGTTATATTGAGTAGGGGTGAAAATCACCTTAGATGTTGGTGAATTATTTGAGTTCATCTCAATAAGTACTCGTTATAAACAAATAAATTAAAACATATAATTAGGCTTGATAGTTTGAACGAGTCTCATCTTAAATTTGTAGGTTTTATCTTTGTATAACTCTCGCATACATATATAGAAAGAGAAACGCATCACATACATATATAAGAAGTACATTTATAGTCTATTAGATCTATTAGGTCATATTTGAATGGTCAAGATTGAGGGAAAAATTCATGTGAATTTTTAATTGATTATTTAACTACTAACTAATTTTTAATTTTGATAATTTATATATTGTTGTATGACTTATATTTATACTTTTCATTTCATACAGCAATAATGGTTCTCACTCAACACGATTTTGAATGTATATAATGTCACTTGGATAGTTGTATTTTTATTTGAAACATTATTTGGTGTTTATTGTCATCGAAGATATATGTACAATTCTTTTAATGTTAATTTTAAGAGTATTCTAAATAAATTTGTTTACATTTTCTTCAAAGAAGTCCTCTATTTACTCAAAGAAATATATCTACACAAAAGTAAAGTCATAAACAAGTTAGAATTGAGTGAATCTCAGTTGTTTGGTTAAATAGTCGAGTCATTTTTTTTATCAGGATTGAGTCGTATATGAGTATTTCTTTTAGCGGTCAAGCTTGAATAACTGTCTTGCTTGATCCATTAAGAAAATGTCTAAAAGAGCTTATTTATAAGTCATTCGAGTTTGTAACAAACACTATTGTTTTGGCGAGTTTGTAAAAATAGCTAATGATATATCAATAAGCTTTTTTTAATCTTATTTTAATAATTTACTACTTGCGTAAAGATAATTTAATTTATTTTTAATTTTAGAAACAACTTAATTTTTAAATATTTATATGATTAACACTTCTTTAATACCAGCGTAATTAAGATCCAACACCTAGTGTTAAGAATGTGGATTGGCCATTTTGCAGTATAGTTTAGTGGAGATGAAAAACACCTTTCATCTTCAGTGTGAAGCTCGTGGTTTTCTTTCTTATATTTCGTTACGATAATTTTTTTTGAAAGAATTTGCATCAAGTTCTGTGATTATATGTAGTCACATGATTTTTATTCAAATTTCTGGTACTTTTGTTTAATGATAGTTATATATTATTGAAAAAAAGGTCTATATATTACTATTTGAACACGAATTTGATAGTTAGGATACAATGAACTTGATTTAAGTTTTGTTCAAACGTCTATTAAGTTGAAGTTTTATTATTCCATTTTTTAGATGTTTCTCATATTGCCTTCAATAACCGTTTATCTACTCTGCCTGTAATAGCTTTACCTGGCAGCATCTAGATTTCAATAACTTTTTTTATACGTTTTGTTGAACATAAGGGGGTTGTGTAAATAAATCTGTTTAACCTATAATTCGTCTGAATGGTAATAACTCTCAGATTTTTTTTCCTTTTTTTTTCTATTTGATATTAATCGATATTTATTCTATTTTTCTTTCAAGTTTAAGAATTTAAGCAAATGTGTTACTTATTTCAATTTCAATTTTATACGTCATGAATAAAAGTAATATGAAGTGAATAATGTTTCTGGATGCTTGAGGGATAGGCATAAAAGTATGAAAGTTTATTAAAATATTAGCTGTTAAGAATGTGATTCCAGTGTATTTTGATATGTACTCTTCTCTTATTTGAGGATATTTGTCATTTCATGTAAGCATAGGTGTTGAAGTAATTGCCTTACTACTATAGTCATATTTAGGGCACTTTACTTGTCAGTATTTAGAATTCCACCATCTTGTAATTCTGACGTTTTAGTCAAATAGTAATGGTTTAAGATGGTTTTTGTTTCTCATAGAGCGAACTCCATAGCAACTTTTGTTAGAAATTCCAACCCGACATTTAGAATTCGAACTCCAGTTTACGTGAAGGGAGAATTCTCTCATACGATTGAAACAAATAAAAACTCAAGATCACAATGATTGGAATTTAAGCATAATCACTATCAACATCATTGAAGTTCCTTTCTTTTAAGTGGTTATTTTTTTTAAGTATTCAAGCTAAAAGACGCAACCTGAATAACTAAAGCAACGTAATAAGTATGAAAAGGTTTAGGGTGTTAGAATATTTTCTTAGGTTGGAGCAAGGATCACGATTCAGGTAGAGTAGAAGAAACAAACTTCAACATTCGCATATTATCACTTGTTCCTGCCTTGATATGCAGTTCCACTGAATTCAAGTAAGGATATTGTACATGGTAATCCATCATTGAAGCAATATCGTCACCATCTTCTAATTGAAGAACTGGTATTCTAATGCACACGCTTGGCACATTTTCTGCTACTTTCGATACAGATTGAATTTTTTTTTCGCAGAAGCTTGAAATTTGTGAGAACGTTTATTTAATGATTGGATAGGAGTTGGTTTGTCATCTCCTTGCCCAACGCTCCATGAAATGATTGTCACACAAGTTGAACATACTATATTAATTAGAGATATAATTAAATAAAATTTATATTAGGAAGGTTTAGTAGTCTATCATGTTAATCTTGTAAATAAATTAGCCATAAATATCTAATTTCAAGACTAAAAATGTCTTTAGTTTAAGTGATGTAAGATCATCTAAAATGTAATTAAAATAGAGTATATAAATAAGTATAAATCTTCACTTTGCAAACTAATTTTGTAGGATTTAAGTAGAACTAAACTTACTTTCTATTAATAAATAAAACAAGATATATACCGTTATCTATTTTACTTTTATATCTATTTATAAATGTAAATAATGTGTTTCATATTTAGGAAATTAACTCCTATTTAAGAGATATTTTGTGACAAATAGGAAGTACTAGCCTTAATATGCCCTTTTAACTTTAAAAAAAAAATCGTTGGGATATACAAGTTAAAAATACTTTTAACTAATAGTAATATTTCCTTTTAAAAAATACCCAACGGTGTTAAATCACTAATTATTTAAGTAATAGGATTTTTTGGCCTAAGTTTGGTTTTTAAACAAGTAGAATAATTTAGTAGTCCAACAACCATCGAAGAGACAACCTAGAAAGGGCTGGGGATGAGGGTTTGCACATGAGAATCTTATTGTTGGTTCCTTTCCAATAAGATACTAAACAAAAATGGATAATAGAGAGCACACATGAAGACTAATATACAAGAATAGAACATTGTTATCCAATGATGAAATGCCGATAGTGCATGCCAGTGTAGAGAACCTTTTAACATAACTCGAAGGCACAATACTTAATCATAAAATAAAATAAAAAATAAGCAGCCTATCACTTCTCTGTACATATACAAATTCACCCTTATTTAAGATAGTGTGGTATTTAGTCGCGTACTCACTCCAATATGCTGTTCTTGTCCAAAGATTTATCACGAATATGCAAATGAAATTCTGCGCTGCGACGTAGAATATATGGGCTAGCGGCACACGCCTTTTTCACCTGGAACGAAGACTAGATGGAATACTCGCGAGTGGCAAAAATTTAGATATTCTGATCGAATTTTAATACCAATAAAGGGGGTTCTTCCATATTGAGAGAGAATCAAACTTGCATTCTAGATTGTCCAGTCATCTGCAACGAAATACGGGAATTAGGAAAAAGAGTAACCGAGTTAGAGTGCCATCAACTGGCATCTCAAGAATCTAAAATTGCATGCTGAAAGGTGACAGTAGCAGCGAGAAAGTTGCGTGCCTTGTTTAGAGGCATTTAGAAAGCTAACTTACTTTTAAACTAGCTCCGATGTAGCAAAATTCCTCGAATCTGCATGAATCTCTGCCAGTGGATTAGTGATGAAACCTCCATCAGGCCTAAATCTATGGCTCGTCAACTTGGTTTCACCATTCTTGTCGGCTTGGTAGCTCATGGCAGCAAGTGATGGAGTGCCACCTGATCTAGAGAACCGTGGGATCGAATGCCGGCCATGTGTTTTCCTCCAGAATTTGGAGCTTAAAAATTCTGCTCCAGGTAGCATGCAACATGTGTTGCCATGAACATCAGATTTAGTCATCCTTCCACTTGATATAGCCAAATCATAAGAGATCTCATCCAATGCCAACTCAAGGCCATGCACACGAGTCTCTAAAGAACGCATTCCATTTTGTGAGCTTCCCATAAATTTCTGTGACAATATGGAGGAGCATGTTGGAGATGCTTGTCATTATAGAATTGACACAATGACAGTATAAAAGAATTTATTGAGGGAACTTGGTGTTAAGCATTAGGAACAAACCTGCAGAAGATCGAGTAGACTTGACTGCTGCTTCTCAATCTGATGTAGCTGATCGCGGATCAGCGATAAATCTTCACTCTCTTTGTCATTCCTACGGAGATCTTTAGAGACACCACTGACAGGAACTGAGTCTTCACTTTCTTCATGATATGGAACCACACGAGATCCAGCTTTGGACCCACCATACTTGTGTATTCTATCGTCAGAACCTCTATATAGCAGTGCCCCCTTCATTTCTGGCTTTGAAAATCTGCTTTGATCCATTTTGATCCTTTCCAAAGCAATTCCATCCATCTCCTGAAGATCTCCCTGATCAGCCACAGCAACTTGAGTATCCCAATTGTTATGATTTAGTTTTCGGGAAACAATCGAACTCGTTCTCTTGTTGTTGTTGCCACTTGAAGCACTCCTATTCTTGGCACCGCTAGCAGAAGAACTATCTGCTTGACTGAATCTGCTAAAAGGTGTAGTTTTCTTCCGTAGATTGGCCATCACTGAACCAGGACTACATGAATTTTGAGAGACAGCAGGATAGCGTCCATCACTTGCATTCTCTGAACCAATAATGAGACCAGAAAGAAAACAGGTATGAAAAACACTCAAAGACAATGCAACACAACAAATTAATAATACAACCAAATGAGCAAGTTGCCAAAATGGCGACCCTAATTATAGCACGTTTGGTTCCAGTCCCAACTGTGATTCACATAGAAGCTAATGGTCATACCTTCGACATCTGAGACGTGGTTTCTTATTTTAGTACCCAAATATGCACTAAATTATAGGAGACAAAATTCTGAGTTTATCTGAAGATCGAAAACCGTATATTGATAACCCCCTGTTCCCCCTTACCCCTACTTTCATCTAATCATGTTTTCTAATTAAACCCACAACAGCGAACATAACATGATCAGCTATTTCGTTACTAATACTCACCTATCACGAATTCTCCAATTAAACACTAAAATCCAAAACTGCAAAATCAAATTACCTTTAGAAGAAGATTGTGATTTAGCAGGTGGCGTAACTTCATCCGAAACATCAGGAATCTGCTTCCACGCTTCCAACATCTGATTCATAACGTCCCGAACTAACTTTACCTAAACAAAACACCACACACTCTCAATTCACTTTCAAATTACCATAAATGAACATCAACGCAAAAAATAAAAAAAAATTATAGAAACCCTTTACAGTTCACGCAAACCTTATCAAACCGTCGATTCTCAAAAACTGTCACACACTCGGCCTTGAACTCCGACAAGAAATCCCTCCCTACGTTGGCAACCACCACGAGAGTCTCCGCCGCGGCCTTCCGCGTGGCCCAATCGTCGTTGCTCAACGCCTCTACCAAGCACGGAACCAAGCTCTTCAACGGCGCGTGACCGGACGCGCCGCCGGACGCGACGACGCTTCCCACGAGCGTCAACAGCCCGGGCTTCGCCTTGAACCCGTCGCGCTTCAGAAGCTTTTCGAAACGTGGCAGGAGCTTCGACAGCCTGGCCGGGTCCGGATCCGGAGCACCATCAATAGCGGCGGCGAGACACAGCGCCGCGGCGGCCTGCGCGTTCTGGTCCTGCTCCGTGAACAGTGCCTCCGCCAACGGCTTCACGAACGAATGCAACGGCTGCCTGCTGACGTGCCGAGACAATGCCGCAACCGAACTCACGCACGTGGATCGCACGGACGAGTCCGCGTCGCGGAGGCGGCGTACAACGCTGCCGATAATTTTAGACAGGTACGGCGCGAGCATGTTGCCGTGCGTCTCCGCGAGGAACCCTAGGAGCTGCACACATTGCTTGCGGACCGGTGGCTTGTCGGACGCGTCAGTGGAGTACATGCACGATAGAAAAGCCGGCACGGTGGCTGCATCGAGACACCGAGCGATAGACTCGAGTTCTGCGGCGGCGAGAGACTGCGTGTCGCGGTCGGAGAGTTTGGTCAAGCATGCGAAGACGCTCTGCTTTACGCTCTGCGGTGATGACGACATTGTGGTTACGGTGACGGTTCCGGCAAATGATCTGTTAATTTTCCGGTGGTAGAGCCGGTGGAATTTCCGGTAACATCGCAGGTGAGTTGAGTTCGTTTTGCGAGGGAGTGGAATGGGAGGAACGGTTTTATTGATGTCCAGTTGTCGATAGTGAAGGTGAAGCTGAAAACATAAACCGCGTGTCGTTTTCTGGTTACTTAAGCGAGAACAGCTGCTGAACTACGGTGTCGTTTTGTTGACGGAGACCGGGTTTGGTTTGCCAGTTTTTATTTTTAATTTCTTTTATTGTGTTCTCCTTTTTTTCACTCTACTCAAAGGCTGGTCGGGTTGGTTGTTTCCATGCTGCTCACTTCTTATGTCCTAATATATGTTAATCAATGCCACATAACTTGGAATTCCTAATTTTCTTCCTCGACTCATTCTATTATTTAAATTACTATTATAATCCTTGCTTCCATGTGGGAGTGCCTCTCCATTATTTTATATCACCACATCATAAGTCTACGAATAATCTCACGTTTTCCCTCATAATCTCCTCTTTTTTTCAACTGTGTAAGGCTAAATTTATTTTATTTTATTTCATTAAAAAAAACCTGATTATTATAATCTTATCTACTAAACTAATTTACATTATCAGAAAAATAAAATTTCAATATTAGTAGAAAAATGATAAAAATAATTAAAAAAAAAAAACAAACTCACAAAAGAAGGAGAAAAAAAAAACATGTATTTAATGAATCTCCTCATCATTTTTGCTTTAAAATGATAGAGTCTATCTTAGTGCTCTAATATATCTAAATACTGTATTCAATGAATAGTAAATCATAAAACGTTATTTTATTTTTATTAAAAAAACCTAAGGAATTGAAATTGTTTTATGCAATTTAAGGAAATATGTGCATCAATCCATCTATTATTATCAATTTTTATTATTTTAACATAAATATCTAATCGAAGTTGTTTTTCTAACATTGTAATATTAATAGTCCATTACTTTTTTTATTAATTGTTTCCCTTCTTGTTTATTGATTTCCATCAAATTTTTAATAATTGTACTTTTCAATTTGTTAATCAATGTTGCTGAAATTTAATTATGACAATAATATTACTTAAAAAATGTTTAAAAACTCAATAAATCATAAAATAATATTAGGTGTTCAAAGAAAAAAAATATACATATTCATTGACTAATAGGAATACATATTAATAACTTTGAAATTGATGGTAAAAATTACCCAAAACAATAACTTAGATGCTATTAGAAATTTGAAAAGAAAATTCTAGTGTTGTCACTGTTGAGATCGAAGAAAATATGAATATGAATAAAAATTCTTACATGTTTAAGTGAAATTATTTTATGGAAATGACATTTATATATATATATATATATATATATATATATATATATAGATATAAATAAAAAGTTACACAATGTATTATAATTTATATAACTTCAAATATAAAATGGTAGCTTTTTTTTCTTGGCCTGTCAATTAAAATGTGCTTTGTGGCTAATGTAGTGTTAAAGACATCCGAATTTTACTCAACCATTGAAGAAGGCCTTGTTAAAGGCCTCCACGTGTAGATATGAAATGTGGCACAATTATTATAGTGACCTAACACCACACTACAAATCACACACAATAAAATGGAGTCGCAAAAAACGTCAATGGCGTAAAGAGAGTGTGTTAATGAGGATTGTGTATTGCCACAGAAAAAACACAGTCCAATCCCAAAGATGAAGAGATCAATTATGTGTTAAAGGGAAGAATCAATCATGGGTGATCAGTGATGACGTTCAGCTCCAACATTGTTATTAAGGTGTCAGATTCTCGTATGATGGTGCCACGCCATTATCATTCAACACTTACTCTACTCCTACTTAATCCACTTGCTCAAAAAACTTTTACTCTTATGTTCATATATTATTGCTTTTTTCAAACACTAATGTTTCTTCATATATATTCATCATCACACTACAAGACTGAATTACTTTCATTCAAAGTGATTTAACGGTTTTAGCATATATGGAACTCTGCATATATACACTTGAGTGCCATTGTTTGCCTTGAGAATTGTTAAATAGTTGTCTTTTTAGTTATGTTATATATATATTCTCACTGTTTGAGATCTCCCTGTTACTCACAAACATATAATCATAAACCTTTTTATATTTCAATGTGAAATATCTTAACCTAAAAAAATTATTAGTTCTCACATGAAAAAATGAAACGAATTGTCAAATCTCGGCCTAAAAAAATTGTTAAAATTCATATATCTATTAAAAAAAATTATAATATATAAATTAAATTTTATAAAATTGAATTAAACTTAAAAATTTATTTTTTAATTTAATCCTTGAAATGAGAATGTGATGGTACATGAATATCATTTATATATGAGAATGAGTTATAGTTCATAGTAAAAATCTGACGGGATTATAGCCATCTTAATTAGTTTCAGTGTCATTAATCAAGCAAGAAAGTTGCAAGGTGTATGTTACTATGTAAATGTTATGAATTTGTATCGCAATTAAAAGAGAGAGTTTAGATGGTTATGATGGTCATGGCCATTTACTCATTGGGTACGTTACTGTGGTTGAAGATGTGTGAGAAGTTGCAGTAGGTAGGACCCATGTTCTTTATTTGTCATAAGTAGTTCCTAATATAACCATATCTAATAAAATCATAATAATATAATGAAAGTATAATGCTATAGCTCAGCATTAAATTGTTATCAAGGTGCAAAGATGAATCAATGTCGAACCTACTCGCAGCGTGGGTCTCAACCTCCACACCTACCTTTCTTCTTTATACATACAAGAGAAATAAATAACTTAGCCTTTTCTTCACAGTATTCTTAGAGCTTCAACAAGGTAAAATATACATTATTTTATTAAACAAGTTCTTATCGATTTTGGGATATTTATCGACTTAGAGACATTCATGAAAGAAAAAACAAACAAGGAGAACAAGTAACTGGAAAGGAAGAAATTCCAATTATTTTTGGATCCACATCGATAAGAAAAGAGCAACCTACATTGATCTCATCATTTTGATCGATCCAAAATCCTAATTATTTCATGCAATTTCACGTGATCTATTAAGGAATGGTTTGAAAAAAAAAAAATAACCTCGTTTAATCAGAATCTGAAGGCAACGAGAGTGTAAGTCTTTCATTTTTTTAGTGAATGTGAAAGACTCGTCGTACTTATGAAAGAAACTGAAAATGAAAGAATTTCTTTTGCATGTTTTGGTGGCAATTAGGAGTGGAAGAATTTGGTAAAATTACTGGGTAGCGTGAAACTTAAAATGGAATTGACGAGATGATGAACATGTGAGATTTTGTTTTTGATAGTTATAAAATATAGAGGCCAAATTTTGTAATTAGACTAGTTAGCCACAGAGAGAATTTTGAGAAAAAGTACTTGCAATTTTAATTGAGGTTCCAGAATGAGATTTTGAACAAATCTGGATCTTGAACACCATCAACTTCTCACCAAACACTTCATTACACAATCAAACCCTTGCCACGCTAGATAAGAAAATTCAGTGACCGGAATCAAGTTGGTGAACTATTCAAAATTAGTCTCCTACAGTTTTAATTTAGGTACGTTGATCAAACAAAATAGTACAGGTTTAGCACGTACGATTCAAAGATGAGTCACAGGGATGAATAAAAACTAACAAAAAAAGCAGTAATAATATGATAGTTGGCATATATTTAGTGGCGTAAAAACTCAACTTGATAATCATTAGAACAAACCTTCTGATTTTCAACGCACTTGATACTTTTTGTTTTGTTCTTGAAAGCTGTGTTGTACCGTATGATGGATACGCACGTCTAACTTTCAAATAAAAGATCGTACCTGCAAGGTCCTTTCGCGCCAAAGATCCTTTGTATCACCAATCTTCTTAGCTACTGATCTTATTCAAAATCATGCATAAAACATTGATGGAAAAGGACTAATCTCTCTTTAATTGGTGAGAAGTCATCTTTGCATTATTGTCTCTTCAAATACATATCTATATAAATTATATCCTCATCCATTCACAATTAATTAAGAAACACCAGAAAAATTATTTTGTCCTTCATAATTGTACCTTCCACTTTTTTCTTATGCATAAGTGAGTCTATAATTGATCTATACTTAACACATATATAGTTTTTGTGCTCCTTAACCACCGGAAAACGAGGGTTTTGCTAACTATTTCTTATATTAAATCTCGACACTCTTAACAACAATAATTTATTTATCAATAGATGTACGTGGTTTTCGAAGAAATATATTTCTTTTATAATAAAAAGATCCATATAATTAATAATAATAAAAAGTTAATCATTGTTTCTACTATGCTAATGGATATTTTTGAAGCATATTCATTTATTGATATTGTGGATTTCTTTGCCTTACAAAATTGCATAGTTATGTCATGTGTATCATTTATTCAAAAGTAATAATATTAAAACACATAATAAGCTTCTTAAAGATTTTATTTTTCTTATATTTCAGCCTAAAAACTTTTTATATCATCAATTATAACTACTGTAAATATAAATTTTGAAATAATTATTACAGAAGTAACTGTTGTACCACACATAATAATTTGTATTGAATTCCTATTTTAATCCAACAAATAATTATATGAGTTATCTCCGGGGTTACTATTCCGTGATGCACATTTTGATATATGCGCATTATAAGTGTTAGTTTTATATTATTATTTTTTTAAAAAAAAAAACTACTAAAATAATATTTTTAATAAGGCCTTTCCATAAAATTATTTAAAAATTAAAAAATCAAAATATGTTATTTATTTTCCAATAAAATATAATCGTTTTTTTTTTAGTTTCGTTGTTATTAACTTTCTGTCCTTCTTTTTTTTTTTTTACTGATTAACTTTTTCCATTAAATTTAATAGTAATAACATGATTACATATGACGTCGTTAAAATTATGAAATCAATTATTCTAGCATTATCGAAATGTGGCATCAGTAATAAGTTATATTAAAAATTTATATATTTTAAGGAACTGAAATAAAGAAAATATATATGAAAAAAAACATATGATAATATATTTATAGACAGTAAAATCAAAAAAATATTAAAATGACTAAATTAAAAAAAAAAAACTCAACACGATATAAGTAATATTTTAAAAATTATTTATTTATTTTCTTATATCAAATGTCTAACAACGAATGATTTAAGGATATAATAAAAATTAAGAACGACAACTAAATTTTAAGTAAATGAAAAATCAGATTCTTATGAGTTTTTTTATAATAATAAATATGATCAAAATTGAATGTGATAAAAAGAGAACTAAATTATATCAATGCTAAAAGTTACTGATTTAGTGATTTTTAAGCAAATAAATTAGGTTCAACACACTTAAGATTTCCTATAATCATAATTAATCTGAAGGAAAAAAGGATTGAACATAAAATTAGTTCTTTATGTTAAATTGTTATAATATGTGGTTTCCTAGATAGAAAAGTAATGAGTAGTTATCTACACAAAATTATTAACATTAATTAAATTTATACTTTTAAAGTTACTTATATTTATTTATCTATCAATTTTAGTATGATGGTTAAATATATTTCTATAAATATGTTTTTTTAATCCTTTTAAATGCTCTGTTTTTTTTTTTTTCAGTCCCTAATAATATCTTACTTTTAACTTTAGTCTCCACAATATATATTTTTTTTAATTTTTAGCATTTCTAAATATTCTATTTGTTTATCATACCGACAATATTACTATGTCTTATTTGACAATTATACTGATCTAACATTTGAGAAAGTTAAGAATAAGAATGAAATTAAAAATATATAAAAAAAAAAAGAAAAGAATATAATAGGAACCAAAACATCCTATTTTGTAGAGACGGAAAAGGTTATTTAAACTAAAAGTAACTCTAAATAATATATTTACTGTCTATTAATTGTATTAACTTTAATTAATTTGTAATTAATATTTTTTTATCATACTATGATATAATAGGAACTAAAATATTATCTCTAGATGAAATCTCCAATATATTTTCTCGAGACCTCCCCCAAACGGAGGTATTCTTCATCTGGAGTAAACTTGGAATCTCCAACCAATCATACTGACATATATAGGTTTTTCACTATTTTATTTGTTACAGAGTTTGACATAACAGAATGAAGTGTAGCTTTGCCAACTAGCCATGATTCACGTTTAGTAAGGTTTGTAGAAGGAGTATGGTGATCTTAACATGCCCTCTGACCAAAATGATTGATCTCAAAGGAAAACAAAAGTGTCCCACTCACATGGGAATGAAATAAACGACTGAGAATTTAAAACAAAAAACAAAGAAACGAGAAACAAACAAAACTGATAAACCCCTATGTGTCTATTTTCATCCCCCTTTGATAAAAAAAATATTATTCATGGTTGTTCCAAAGTTGAACCCATGAAGGCACGTGCAGTTTTGGAAGAAGCGAAAGGACATGTAACATGAAGTGGGAGCCAAAATCTGCGCAATTCTCTACTCCAGACACCTCACTCATGGATTTCTCTCCTTCCGGACACACACTATTTACTTCTTTACCTACAAATACTCTCTCTAACTCTAACTACCAAATCTCAATCTCTTGTTGCCCTTCCCACCATATGTATGTGAGTTTATTTTTCTTATACTAATAATATGTACTTTATATTGTCAAATAATTAAAAACTATTTTAAATGTAGCTTCTAAAATAGTTTTTAGCAATTTTATTATAATTATAACAAATTCTACAAATATATATTAATTGTCATATATAATATAATAAGATTATTATTTTTTGTAATGCGGTTTGAAAATGGAGAAAATGTAGATATTTTTTAAGAATTGAACTTAGTCTATATTAAGATGACATTTGGCTTAATATATTGTAGACTTCTTTAAAAAATAGTTGTATCGAACAATGTTTTTATAAAGATAGATGTTAATAATCAATTCTTTACATTTCTCAGTGAATTCTCTTATAAACTGAGATTGACGAGAACTTTACTAAATGGTGTAGGTTTCCTCTCCTCATTTAATAAGTTTTGATTATTTTGCTTAGTAAGTAAAAAATGTTTTGATAGCGTCATCCCTTTGATTAACAATTGTTTCTTTAAAAAAACATAAAATCTAGCTTACCCAATAGGTTTTTGAATCAATATGTTATCAAAAAAGTCCTTAAATTTTTGCTGTAATTTTTAAGTTTTCTTGTAACTTAAGATTCTTTAAAATCACAATTAAATACATAGAAATCAAGAATAACTAATAGTTTTGCAAAAAGTTATTGTAGCACATGCATTTTACATAAAATAATATACAAAAGCTCAAAGAAACTTAAATGAGACATTTTATTATTAAAGTGAAAAAATACATATAAATAGAAAAATTAGTTATGTTTCATTTTAATAACCATTATTTCTCTAAAAAAAAAAAAACTCTCATCTATCTTCTTTCTAAGATTTTGACCATCTTCTTTATTAGAATGACATTAGAGGTTGATGGGAAAAATGCACGCGGAAGCAATACACACATAATCACGAATCAATGCAAGAAAATAAACTACACATGATTTAACGTGGTTCGGTCGCCAACTGCAACCTACATCTACACGGGCAACTATTAGGTTTTCATTTTGTCCTGTTGCACACCAATTACAAGTTACAAGTACAATTATCTCTTTAAATAGAGATAATAAATGGGACACAATGATTAAGCCCAATCACTAAAACATAGTGTCTACTTAGCCCAATCCAATTGATCTGGCTTCATACCCAACAGAGGTTACCACTAGGTTCTGGATAGTAAGTAGAGTACTATTGTTCGATTATAATTTTTGTTAAAGTAAGTTCATTTTTGCTCAATTTCCCTTTAAGTTAGTTTTAAGTTGTATTGTTTGTCTGATTATATGTGTTTGCATGTAGTACCTAAAACTTCAGAATGAGTCATGTTAGTTTAGAGTTTTAATAATATGGTTAGATAATTGATAAAGACTATGTGAATGTAGTGTATTTGAAGAATAGTGAAAGAGAAGAAATATTTTATTTTGTATAAATTGATAGAAAAATTGAACAATTATAGAAAAAATCCTAATTACAATGTGAGTTATCCTTATTAAACAAATTACTTATTGTGCAACTTACCTTTTTTATTTGTAATCAAATTAATTACAATATAGTTAACTTATTTTTAATAATTTCATATTTATTTAAATGCATCTAATTAGTTATGAATCAATCAAGGTAATTTTGAGTTTTGAAAAATATTTGAGTACGAATCAGTTACGGTAACGAAAACAATGATCTATTCTAATTTTATCAATTTGCTAGTAGTATCATAAGTAATTATTGAAACGGGTCAAATTTGTTATTTTGTAATTATTTTGATTAATTATATCATAATCAACTTTATTCACTCATAACTTTTAATAGTAACTTTCCTTCAAAAACAAAACTTTTAACAGTAAATATTTTCTTAAACGTATTAATGAATTTATTTACCCACAAAAAATATGTTTTTATTGCGTCTTCCAACTGAATAAACAAGTATTGTTTTTTTTTCAAAAAAAAAACAAAATAACATAAATTTAATTCTGTGTTATTCTTTTTGAAAATATTAACAAGTTCCGTCATATTATTATTTTTCTCAGAAAATCAATGCCACAGAAAATTATATACAAGAGAAATAAGTTCCGAAGAACCGAATAATTTTGTCAAAAAACATTAATATGAAAAAGATAGGTCTAAATAGTTAATTGGGGGTGCGGATAGCAATACCTCAAATTGATTCCATTGGATAATCAATCTCGTATA
The DNA here is from genome assembly GCA_013389735.1 of Phaseolus lunatus. Taxonomy (NCBI): domain Eukaryota; kingdom Viridiplantae; phylum Streptophyta; class Magnoliopsida; order Fabales; family Fabaceae; genus Phaseolus; species Phaseolus lunatus. The sequence continues at coordinate 32,087,109 of CM023859.1, forward strand.
CATTCAGCCCAATTTATCTTTCCACCAGTACCAAACTCAAGAATATTTTGTCTTTAAAATGGACACATAAAAGGTGTCAATATCTTCCTCCATCTCCATAGTTTTTTCCTGCACCTTCATAAATATTTTAATTTTAAACTACCATGCGGCAAAAGGTACAGGTTTTTTTTTAAAATTTTAAATTATAAAATTCAGAGACCTTTCGAATTCTATAATTGGAAATACAATTTTGTATTCTGAATTCTAGGATTTAAAATACAAAATTGTATTCAAATTTTTAGAATTGATAATATTTTCGAATCCAGAATAAGAGGAAGAGGAGTGTCAATGAAGAAGATGAAAGAAAAGGATAAAGTTATAATTTCATATCTTTTATAGAGGTGCAAGAAGAAAGTACGGAGGTGCAGGAAGAAATTGCCTAAAAGGTTTAGTTAGCAGCTTGGTTATTTGGGTTGATGATGGGCCATGAGTTTGAATTTACTTTTTAAGAGAAAACTTTGCTTCCATAATGTTTAGAGAATAAAAACATAAAAAAAAATTATTTATAATTGTGTTTTTCACATAAATGGTGTGTAAAGTATGCTAATTAACTACCCTGTTCTTTCCATTCAATGGTATTCCAATTTTGGTCCAACCAGTTGCATGTTCAAAAGTCAAAACTATGATATTATTGTGATACATATTTCAAGAGTACTTTACCTTGCCTGTTATTGAAAACATATAAACAAGGTAGCAGAGCATTACGGATATGTTTGGAAGATTTTTTTTTAATCACTTTTACGAAAAAGATAATATAAAAAAATAAAATATTTTTAGGTTAAAATTAATTCATGTACAAATTAATTTGTGTAAAAGAATTATTTCATATCTTTTATAATTGTCGATAGAAAATTTTACTCAAACAAACCCTTACCCTAGATGCATGTGGTTGAGTCAGGTTGATTAACACGTATAATAAATAAGTATTTAATAATTTTATTTTTATATAATATATATATATATGAAATTAAAATTAAAAAATGCGGATAAAACATCACTTTTATTTTTCCGAGATAAGATAAAACAGTTAGCGAGATATATTCAAGTCCAATAAAATGTGATAGGTGAAAAGAATTATGCCTGTAAATATAATCAAATATTTATCTATCGAATTCCAAGTCTATAAAAATATTAAACTCCTAAAAAAATAATTTAGTAAATAAAATTAAATATGTAGAAAGATTTAATTAATATATCCAGAATTGATGAGATTAGTGCATAAGATAAAAAAGATAAAAATAATCATAATATTGTTCAAAGTAAAAAATAAATAAAATTGGAAAAAGATTAAATTAGTTAAAAAGATTTTATTGGTATAAAAAAAAATATAAGTCTTTTAAATTATGAGATAGGGTCTTCTATATAATACACATACTATATTATTCAATCCTTTAATCACATGGAAATTTTTCTTTTGAGGGTTCAAATTTGAATCTTAATATCACACAAACATACATGACTACATCAAAATTGGTGAAGAAGACACACTGCAACAAGAGACAACACAATTAAAGTAATTAGTCTGTTTCTTCGATTCCAATAAAATCACTTCCAAGAGACAACGCACCGACATTAATCAATCTTCTTTGATTCCAATCAAATCAATTCCCCAAGACTTGTTGGTTAATGTGGTTGCAAGGGTAAGCTTTGAATCTTACATTGATCATTACAATATGAAAGTATGTTGCAAAGATTTTTTTCATGCTTCAAAAGAAAACTACATGTGACAACAAGTTTCTTTGGACAAGTTCTCCTTAATTCCATGGTCGCATAAACAAGCTTTTGATTCTTTTATGCAAAGCTGTAAGAAAGGTGGAAATATTGAAGTTTTGTTGAGAGTGAGATAGCAATAATTGAAGAGTTTTGTTGGAAATATAGAGAAGGACATTAAAGACCTGAAGATGACTGCTAAAAAGGGTCACTTGGAAGCAAAACATACGTATGTTTTGATTTTATTATGCTCCCACTATGATGACTTGGGAAAGTGAGGAGTTCAGTATTTGTAATTTTTGAAGAATGCTAAATGTGTTGTAAATTGCATAAATAAGGTAATGGTGTTATTAGAAAGATTATGGAGAAGACCTTATAAAATACTAGTGCGTAATCCAACCTCTTTATGTTGCAAGAAGTCATACAAAGGTTGGAATCTAAAGAAAGAGACTTGACAATGGGTAGATAATGGAGATGATGATGATGATAGTATTCAAAATTCATGCGAAAATTATAGGTGAGACATTGGGTTAGATTTTTTTTATGATGTCTTATTTCATCCTTTTTAGTTTTATCAATTTTAAAGTAATAGGATTTATCAGGTTAAGAGTTTACCTCGGGATATTTGTTTGAGTTTGTTTTACATTTTATAAATCCTTCTTTGAAATATAAATTTTGAATGAAAAATGTAAAAATTTAGCTTATGAAGTTGGTGTTGTTAAATCATTATGTAATGTTTTGAGACTGAGTAAGATACATCATGTAATGTTTTACTTTAATGATTGAACAATGTGTTTTTAATGAAAAAGAATAAAAAAAATGATAAAAAGATTATTTATTTTTTATTTTTACTTGTAAATCTTATCAATATCCTATATTTATATTTATTTTTTTTATCAATTTTTGTTCTCATTCATCCAAAAATAATATGTTAGTAAAAGATAATTAATAATATATTAAATAAAATATAAGGAGAAAAAAATATTAATCTAATTAAATTTTTTATTTTTCTTGAATTAACTAATCAATATATAAATTTAATTATTTTTTGTGCGGAGGCTATTAATTTTTACCACCTAAAATTTGAAATTTTTATTTATTAATAATTAATGACAAGTAAAAAAATATAAAATTATATATTGTAATATTTACAGTTAACATCAAAATTGATTAAATTGTGAGTCTTTATTTTCTTGGGAATCACGTTTCATATTTATTTATAATAATTATAGAACAGACTCCTTTACAAAGAAAAAAAAAAGCTGTTCACCAAATTTTGTAAATAAATTTGAAAGATTAACTTTACAATAATTTTTTTCTTTCCTGTTTCTTACAAAAGCACAGTATTTGTTTCCAAAATATTTTCTACCTAATTATGTACCATTATTCTAAAAATATCATTTGGTTTGATGATAATTTGAGGTTTGAAATGGAAAAATATGTTATTTGTGGTTGACTAATCTTTTAAAAGAGTAACATTGAAGATTGAATTTGAATTTTTAGTTTTTTTTAAAAATTTGAAATCGAGAAATGAAGCAAAAATTTTAAGGAATGGTTTTTATTAAAATTTATTAAAAAAAAATTTCATTAATGCGGTGAAAACTATTTTTTTTTTCAGAAAAGAAATAAATATTATATTTATTACATTGTGTGGTAATGACTTAAAAGATTTTGATAAAAAATAGCAAACTATTTTTAGATTTTTAATTTTCACATGTAAATATTTTGAATAAGAATCATTACTAACAAGATTCAAGATTTTCAATTTTTATCATTAAAAAAATATTAAACTAATTATATTTCTTTAAAAATAAATTTTGGAATAAAAGTGGATTAATAAACATGACATGTGGCAAGAATTGGGAGTTTCGAAAAGCTAAACGGGAATTTGGCGGGAATAGAAAAGAGTGAGAGTGAAGTATCTACAAAGTTGAACATCCAAGGCACCCAGAGTTCCCAAGATCTGAAAAAGGTCTCTCTATGTCTCTCTTAGGCTATGTTGGGTTGAGGAGTAGAAAAGAAGGAGAGGAAAGGAGATGATTTGAAGAGAAAGTGTAAAGAAAGTTAGGATGTTTGGATTAAGGTAAATAGAGTGAAAAGTGTAGGGAAAGTTTATAAAAGTTTGTGAGTGATGTGATAGGTGTGATTGAAATGATATTTTTTTTAATTGATAAAAATGTAACTTTACACATTTGCCTTTGTATTTAAAAATTTATAAAAAAATGAATTTGATTGATTATTTGTGAATTATAATTTTTATTAATTAAAATATTTTTTTTTCTGCAATTGAAACATTATTTCCGAATCGTGTTCGAGCTAACTTTGGAAAAATATAAATTATATAAAATTTCGAACCAAATTTATGATGGTCATAAAATTTATTTAGAACAAAGTTATAATTATGAATTATTTATTTTTTAATTATAATTGTATGTAATTAAAAGATTATTTTCAGTACTGGAACAAATTATTTATGATAATGTGTTGGAGTTATAATTTGTAAAAAAAAATTATGAAATAAATATTAATGCAGTATTTTAGTTTATTAAAGCAAAATTCATTGATAAAGTTTGTGAATGATAATAATAATAATTATAATAATAATGTTTCGGAAAATCATATGAATGATACATTGAAATGCATCTTTAACCATCCCCGTTCCTCTTATTCGTTGACATAAATTAATAAATGTTTTCGGACTCATGCGAATAATGTCACAACATCTTTTAGTATGGACCAAGTACGACATCAATTCTTGCCGACGACGCTCTTTTTATGGAATAAACTCCGGTATAGCATTATTTGTCTCGGTTAACACACGCAACACATTCAATCCATATCCAATCATGCAAAGAATTGTCATTGTTGCTACTTGTGTCCGCAAATTGATTTGCTCTTGTATTTGTGTGTGAAATCAACACCAACTACATCGAGATTCATGTCATTCGTGCTAGACATCTCGACATTTTCCAAATACATAGACCAATGGTTATCGTTATCCATGATCACAAATCCTTGACAATCATATAAATTTAACTATTAGGTCTAAAGAACCATATTTCACAGAAATAATAGTACTCAATTTTTTTTTACTTTTATAAATAAAATAAAATATTATATAAACTCTGTAAATTGGTATAGTCATAATTGTATTACAAATTCAAAATAATATTTAAAATATTTAGATATTTTGTATATTTATAATTATTTTATAAATTAAAAAATAATGTTCATAAAATTATTTTACTTGATTTTAGAAAAAATAAAATATTATATGTAGATTAGTATTTTAAAATATTTAAATATTCTGTAAACTTATAATTATTTTATAAATTCAGAATAATATTTATAAAATTCTTTTACTTGATTTTAGAAAAGATAAAATCTTCTATGTAGACTATCTATAAAGTAATATTTTAAAATATTTAAATACTTGTAATTATTTTATGAATTCAAAATAAAATTTATAAAGTCTTTTACTTGATTTAAGAAAATAAATAAATATTATACGTAAACTATCTATAATTATTTTAAACCCTGTTCAAAATAATATTTATAATTTTTTTTACTTGATTTTAGAAAAAATTAAATATTTAAATATTTTGTATACTTATAATTATTTTATAAATTTAAACTAATATGTATAAAAAATTTTACTTTATTTTTAGAAAAAAAAATTTATACATAAACTCTATGTATTTTCAAATAAAAAAAATAAATATTAATAAAATAATTTAACTAGCAGAAAACTCATTTCATTAATGCTCATTAATATACTCATCAATGTGATTAAACTTGAAAAATCAAAAGGTAGCAACATACATCTCTTAACAAAATAAAATAAATAACTAATCAATGTGATTAAACTTGAAAAATCAAAAGACAGCAGCATACATCTATTAACTAAATAAAATAAATAACTAAACATTACAAATTCTTTCTTTTCAACATTTCATTCTCAGTATGAAATTTACCTCCAGAAACTCCAGAAACGTAAACACCAAAGATGCAAAACCACCAAAGATGTAGAACCTCCAACAACCACCGCGAATCAGCTATCCACCGAGCACCACCAGCGGAACCACCACCCACCACCAGCAGCGAAACCATCCAACGACCACCAACAACCATGCACCTCCGACGAGCACCTCCGACCGCTGCTAAGGTACTTTCCCTCAACTCAAAACAGATAACTTACCTCTACTTCTCTTCCATATTTATCATACCTCTCATTTATTCATCACCCACACACTTGAATTTATCCACCAAACAATGCCACGAAGCCCTGTTTGTGATGTGTTTGTGCTGTGTTTATGCAGGGAATCTCATGCGTGAGAATCTCGTGGAGGAAATATTGGACCTGCATGGCACGAGCATAGGCAGCTATGGCACATAGGTTAGGTGAACGGATGGGTAAAATGGTAAAATGAAAAAGTTTCTCTCCAAATCTTCTCAGTTCATCAGGGAAGCCTTTTTCCCTCTCTCCGCTTTTCTTCGCCCCCTAATCCCCCCTAATCCCCGCTAACTCCCTGATGCAAACATCAGATTTATTTCCTTTTCAATCGGGGTGAACAGTAATCATCCGGATACAAACACAACCTTATTGTGTTCGACACAAAAATTAGGGCAATTCATCTTTCATTTTGTTGTATAGTATTTCATTTTTAATGTTATCTAGGATTGTATAGGTCTTTTTTTGACACCGATGAATGAAATAATTGTCATAAAAAATACTAATAAGTGTACATATGATGCGTTGACTATGGTGGATGTCTCCTTTGAAGTGCATACCAGAAAATCAGACATCTAAATCCTATATATAGAAAATATATCACAATTCATGAGAAGCTTTATTTGCATTATTACATTCTGTTTTGACGTCTAGTTTTTCTTCTTTTTTTCTCTCTCTTTCCGAGTATATATGTAATTTAAAATGACAAATATATGTATTGGTTGAGAAATATTGCTTCCTTAGTATAAATTTTCATTTTTGTTTGATTGTGTGACCATGGATAAATGTGTACTTCCAGATGAATCAACTGAGAGTGACCCTGATCCAGGTGCTCCTTTTTGATCCAGATATACGTGATCAGTTAGATTTATTGAGAGAAAAACTAACCGAGGTAATACTATTCATTGAGAGAAAAACTAACTGAGATAATACGAACGCTGATTGCTAAATTCTTTCTTTTTCAGAATTGATTCTTGTCTCATTTACCTTGGTAATGATTATGATGTCAGGTGGCGCAAGATTCTGAAATGCTTAATCAAAAATTCAACTATTAGAAAGAAAGTCTAGTATCAATGTTAGATATATCAATGAAGCAGTACAATCATATATATATATATATATATATGAGCAAAATAAAGAATTTATTACATTGAAAAGGATCACTGTTTTAATCTTTTAGGGTTTAGGGTTTAGGGCTTCTTTTCATGCTACCCACATCAGTGAAGCATTGCAGAATTTGGTTATTGGAGACTTTGGAAAGGTAAGACTAGCGGACAACAGAACTCTTGATGTTACGGGCATGGGTGACATAGTGTTGAAGACGTCAGTTGGTTTTTGGACTTTGAAGGATGTCGGAGTTGTTCCAAGCTTGATGAAAAGTTTGATTTCTGTTAGGCAGTTGGACGAACAGGGACATGAAGTGAAGTTCGGAAATCAGCAGTGTAAGGTCGTCAAGGGAAATCTTGTCATGGCTCGCGGAAGAAAGAGAGGTTCGTTGTATATGGTCGAATTACTGTTTGAGGGAGTGACCATCCTAGTTCAGAAGATAAACAAAGTTTGGTTCACAGAATCTCGTGGGCAGAAGAGGGTTGTCTTTACAAGAGAGAAACCCAGAGCCACAGGTCAGATTCAGGATGAATGAGCATGGAAAGGTTCAGGTAGACCAGTCAAAGGTACTTACGGCGGTGGGAGCACGGGTCGTGTTTCAGCTAAGGTCCCTAGAAGACAGTGGGTTAGGAGAACCAGTATTCCAGCTATTGAAACACCTTCAGAAAATTTCTTGTTGAGTATGGAGAGTGTTTGTTCTCAGGTTGTTCCAGGATCTGGCAGTTCTCGCAAGTGAGAGCCGGTAGGAACAAAGAATGGGTCAGTGACAGTTTTAGTCATGACTGGTGTGGCCTTCAAAATGATTAAGAAGGCTGGTGGCAACTAGTGGTGAAACATTGAGTTCCGGTGATAGATTACAGAAGTACATATACACAGTTGAAGCGTAGGTGAACATTGTTCCGTGACTTCAAGTGGGAGATTGTTGGGTATGAAGCCAGGATCATTTGGGTTGGGCTGAGTAAACACTATGTTTTAGTGATTGGGCTTAATCATTGTGTCCCCTTTATTATCTCTATTTATCTCTATTTAAAGAGATCATTGTACTTGTAATTGGTGTGCAACAGGACAGAATGAAAACCTAATAGTTGCCCGTGTGGATGTAGGTTGCAGTTGGCGACCGAACCACGTTAAATCCTGTGTCGTTTATTTTCTTGCATTGCTTTGTGATTATGTGTGTTTGTCCCATCAAAATACTACATCAATTGGTCAACATCCAAGGAGTTAAGTAAAATACAAAGATGCACTCATGTTGTATTCCACCGTACGGCGTGGAATGTAAAATACTGCATCAATTAGTCAAGTATATCATAACTTAGTCAAATCATTTTGAATTCATTACCTCTCTTCATTTTGGCTGGATCAATAAATAAATAATCCTTTGTTGGTCTTATTGAGATTTTAACCCATAATACAGAACCATCACGTAAAGCAAGTTTCTTCAAAATATCAAACTCATGATGTCAGGTTTGTCATTGCACAATATAACAACATTTCAAGGTAAGATATCAATTATGAAATTAAAAAAAGTACTGAAAAAAAAAGTTACAATCTCTATTTACTTGACATAAATTGGACACCCCTACAACTTGTGTTGGTGCATGGTATTCAACAGTTGCATGTAGGCTCTACATATCATGCAAAAATTTAATGAGTTCCAACAGAAATATGTAATAAAAAGGGAAGGATCCTATATTTGATAACTTACATGATATTGTTTCAATATTTTCAAGGATATTATGAAGATCAACCTTGACACCATTAATATCGGTTCAAGAGGAATGATAAATTAAACCTTATAATAATTTTCATAAATAATCATTATAAGAAACAGGTATGAACTAAGCATTATGAGGTAAAAGAACATAAGAATAAAAAATGGGAAATAATCAGAAGAATGAAAACCATTAGAGTGAGAGTAAAAAAAAATCAAATACATAATAACAATATGAAGGAAATATTTTAATTTAAAAAAAAACTACAGCATTTTAAAATGCATTTTAAGACATTTAAAATTATAATGAAATAACTCTAAAGAAAGAAAAAAACTTGTCGTACTTACAACAACTCTTTCTCTCTTGAAGCCTTCTGCTGTCGAACTGCCTTGTTTCTTGTGTTATCTTTTGCTGCAATTGAAGTTGCACCTATATTGATTGAGTTGAATTTTAAATGTTTTCATTTAAGGTGACAATTTACTTAAGGATTGAGATTTTAGGAGTTAAAGGTGATGACTTTAAATGAAAATATCTAAAATTCAACTCACTTCATGTGGTTATCAGAGTTTTGGTTTTTGAGCTTATTTGTTTAAAGTTGATTTGACACTTTACTTTTCTTGCACCTTTAATTTCTTGCTTTTACATTCATGCAATTTAAATTTCGCCTTTACATTCTTATTATTTACAATTCCGCTTTTTAATTCATTAGCACTTTAAATTCCGCTTTTGAATTTTTATATGTCCTTTTGTTCTTATTTTTTTTTGCTTGAGTCTTATGTTCTTAGTATTCTAGGAGTCCTTATTTTGCTTATACTTATTTTGCTTTTAATTGTGAAGATATAAAAGTAACTAGAAATTTGTTTTGAGTAGAAGTTGATTGAGTTCCAAACATAGATTTCAAGTGTTCATTTAAATTGAATCCCAAGCTTTCTTTTTTGTGACAATTTGAAGTGAATGAAAATATGCATGATAAGAATTATGAATGTCTTTACTCCATAAACCAAAAACAAGTTGAAATTAATAGAAGAAAGGTTACTCTGCACAAATTGTGTGAGATAGTTTGTAAGGTTTGAATCCTCTTAGCTAGGTCTTATCTTGAGTAGAGTGAGGCTCTTAAGTGGCGGTCCTTCACTTATCTTGGAGGATACCACCATCCAAGTGGCGTGAACCATCCTCTCACATTTCACTCCATAAGTTCCTTCTTCCATCTTCTTTCCATTTTCCATTCCCATTTTCATTATTGTCTTTAGCTTATTTTCTTGTCTCGGTTATTTGCTCTTAATTGTATGCTTGTGGATCATCATTTGGTTTGGCCATGTCCACCATTGATGTTACCTCATAGCTTCTCTTTTTCGCTTTGCATTCCATCCATCACCATATACTGATTTTTATCTTTACCTCTGTGAAGTAAACATTCACACTTACTTAATCACTTGGTTAAGTTCGTGTTCAGTGGGAATCTTCATTAGGTTTCACCTTTAAATTGCTAAAATCCCAACTCTTAAGTGTCACCATAAATGAAAACATCTAAAAATCAACTCACATCACATATATAGGCTTTAAAGAACCTCTAATGACGACAAAAAAATATCAATTTATGATCTCAAATTCAAATTCAAAATTATCATATATTGGCCAAACATGTACCCGCCAACATAACCATGAGCTAAAGAGAAATTTGAATGTTTAAATTGTAGTCTTTTGGGAAATATAAACTTTAAAAAACTAATAAAGTATTGAATAGTGTATACCACATATTTGCTTTAGTCTTTGCCTAATCCATGCTATAACACGGTTCAATGTCCAATCGGAACACATTATTATTTTGGAGGAGGAACCTAAAGGACATTCCTTTACTGATCAAATCATGGAACCACACCTACCTCCTAATTAGAAAGGTTTGAACATTGACCGATATGATCTTAATCGAATATAAACCCGATGTGAGGTAATCGAGAAAATGATTGTTATCATTTAAATCTATTGTGATATTATTCTGAAGATAAAAGATATATGATTGTTATTATTTAAATCTTTTGTAATATTATTCTAAACATAAAAGATATTATTGTTATTATTAAATACTTGTAATATTATTCTAAACATAAAAGATAGGTTTGTTATTGTTTAAATTTGATATGATGTTATTATGAACATAAAAGATATTTTTGTTATTATTTAAACCTATTATGCTATTATTATGAAGATAACATATATGATTGTTATTATTTAAATCTCTTATCATATTATTATGAAGATAACATATATGATTGTTATTATTTAAATCTCTTATCATATTATTATGAAGATAACATATATGATTGTTATTATTTAAATCTGTTATCATATTATTTTGAAGATAATAGATATGATTGTTAATATTTAAATATATTGTGATATTATTCTCCTCAAAAAAGAGGAATGAGAGGAGATCAACCAAAACTCCATAAATAGAGGAATAAGCCCCAAAAATTATAGAAGTATTATTCTATGTAATACATATTGCATTGATATATTTTATGCTCTTACCCATGATCGTTGTAGTATTGTCAACAAGTGAACTCCCCCTCATCTCACTGTGACGTCCACATACGTAGGAAGTTTTCAATTATGACAAAATTTCGAACACCATTCAGCCAAGGTAGCTTTCTTAACAATTAGTAGTCATTACCAAACGAACGCGACACTACATGCAACTCTTCAGCCAAGGCAACTTGCTTAACAATTAACAGCCCTTTCCAAATGAACCCTTTGGCTAAGGAAGTATGCTTCGATTAAGGAAACTGTCTTAAAACAACAATCCTCAATGCTTGGCCGGTGTTCAACCTATCTAAAGCTCGACACAGCTTATTTAAATCATATTGATCCAGGTATCAGTATGCGCTTAACATTCAAAATTGTAAAGCAATTCAAAAGCTTGAGCGACGTCCAGAGGATCTTAGTCCTAATGATTGTTTGGCATACATTGTTTAAAACTATACAAGTGTTAATAGAGGCATTCAAACAACTACTGAAAAGATCAAAAGCAATAAGGTCGTTTAGTCGGCAATCAAAGACAAGAAGTCACTTCATACCTCGAAGCACCCAACAGTCACATCTAACTTCTGAAGTAAACGTTCATCGAGCATGGGGACAAGTGTACCGGTCGTTACCGGACAAGCCATGTCACCTGACCTCGGTGACCGACTGACCAGGTTAGAATACATTTAAAGCAGTTAAGGCAGTTGTAAACACTCTCAGAGAATCAAGGGCACATCCCACCAAATTCGGGTAGCGTCTTGGGAAATCAGGGAACCTCCCCAGAAATAAGTTAACATTGATATTTGATAGATTCGACCCATCATAACAGAGGGCTCATGACCAAATACTATAAATAAACTCTCTACAAAGGAGTAAGGTACGCTTTTATCAAATATATCATATACTCTTATACGAAGAACTTTTTGCAGGTTAACTCCTAACCGGACACGAATGAGCGAGTACGAGAAAGACGAAAGAGGAGCGACCAAGGTATCAAAGACAATTGTTATTGTCAGTTCCAGTTCTAGGTACTATCTAGGCCCCTTCTAGTATATACAAGTACACTTTTGATATTACTCATTACATTTTTTTTTTAAATCTAAGTTGAAAATCACTCTAATTACATATCTTTTGATAATATCTTTAATCAAGGCCTTTTGGTGAAGTTATTCTCTTTACTCTTAATCTCAATGTCTGGATATTTGTCACTATAGGTGATGTCATTCTAAACCTTTGTGAATACTTTGTTACATCTTGTGATGTGAATTTTTGCACTAAGTTTATGCATCATATGTTGTATTTATTGAGAGTTGTTATAGGGATATATCTTCACTATGAACAAAACTAAATAAACAAATGTTTGATAAGTAAATTACAATTATTAATTGTGTAATAAACAATAGGCTTATAGGGAAGAAGGATGTTGTTGGAGATCTCACATCGATTAGAGATAAGGACGAACATTTCATTGTATATAAGTGGGTGCAAACCTCACCTTATAAGCCGATTTTATAGGATTGAGTTATAAGTCCAACAAATTCTCGCTAGGATAGACTTGAAAATGGCTCTGATACCATATTAAGAAGTAGACTTTAAGCCTAACTCAACCCCATAAAATCGGCTTATAAGGTGAGATTTATACCCACTTATATACAATGAAATGTCCTTATCTCTAGTCGATGTGAGATCTCCAACATATGTCAAGGAAAAAGAACATTAACATATCTTAGGTAAATTTAAAGCTTGTGTATAAGGGGATGTAACAACTTTAAGGAAAATAGGGTAAAAGGAAAGTGAAACTAACCAGCTAAGACTATATTCATGTCATGAGAAAAAAATTTAACAAATTTTATTTTCAAATGAAATATTTTAATAAGCACAAAGAAATAATGAGTTTGCTTAAAATTATGAAATGGTAAGAATAATAACTTTGTAATCTTTATTAAAACTCTATTTTTCTTTTATTAATCTGACAAACCCAAATAAAATTCATGTCAAACTCATAATATAAAAAAGCTGAAACATTATTGAAAGCAAAACGATTTTATGCAATCTTTTTAACCATTGTGAAAATTACATTGTCCTTGAATTTGTATATTGTTCCCATCATTGACTCTAATAGGAATGTGTACTTCCATCGTTTGTTTGTATTATATCTTACCATTGTCATCACACCTTCAATATGACACATGATTATTTTACCTATGTCGCTTCACTTAGTTATAAACCTTACTATGATATGATACACATGTCACCATATTATTTCTTAGGTAATTTAAAATTCGCTAATTGGTTAAATTTGTTTAATTTAGATTACTTGAGATATTATTTCAAGATGGTTCTCAAACTTTTCACATAATAAGATGTTAGAACATGTATCACATAATAAGATTTTGTAGAAATTTCCTTTGAGAACTCTATATCTCATCTTTATCTTCCACAAAGTATAAGATTGAAATTGAGTTTATAAAGTTCAAAAAGTAAAATTGATAAAAGCTAAAATTAAATTAAACATGTTCATACAATAAAGTGGTATGTGTGACAAACCTATTGCAGTAACAAGTTGTACCAACCTTCTTAAATTATGCTTAATAAACACTAAATGTTGCAGGCTTGTGGCGTAAGTCATGCGAGTCAAGTACAAAAAGTTGTACCCTAATTGTAAGATATACCTTTTAGCCAAATGATAAATATTCAATCAAATAATTGGTATCAATGTCAAGGTCATCAGTTATAATTGACTTTTCATTATTGATTATTATAAACATATAGTCTATCTCATTACTAGAAATGGAAACAATACATGTTACATTAAGTTAGACAAAAAAATATGATTAAATTTATTAGATGTGATATGTTTACTTACGCTACTCTATTTAAACTAACAAATTACATAAATAACTTCCTTTGACTTTACTTTCATTGATGTGTTTAAGAGTCTCATGATTTGGTTCCTCACATTACAGTGAGTTATTAATATATTATATGATAGACACGATTAACTATTCAATATGATTATTTTAGTACAATATTTTTTTTTGTAGAAATGATATAGATTTGTGTATCCATGACATGTCTAACAATTTTTTGATAAGAAGATAACCATAACATCTTGAATATTATATGAGGAGAAAATTCTCATACTTAACTTTAAACATAAATTCATTCAACCAAATATTTTTTGCAAAATATTATAAAAAAATATTTTTTACACATTAATATAAACTTTTTATATTCGAATTTCAAATATTTTCCTTATCTTTGATAGGTCTTCAATAAAAACAAAATAATATAAATTTTACCTAATAATACCTTTACCTTCCCCCCTTCCAAATTTAATTCCATCATAAAAAAACATTATCAACATCCACAACCTTAAATTCTTTTAACCATCTTCATAATTTTTTATCCTCTTATTCATAATATTAAAACTAATAAAATGTCTCCAAAGCTTTATGACCGGTATCCTTCCATATACCATGTATATCCTAAAACCTCCTTCGTCCAACAGGATTTTGTGTTTTTTCATATTCAATATATAATAACTTTTAAACTAACATATCTTGTTTCTTATAGTATTAAAATATTATTTATTCCCTCATGTCTTTATCACACAAAAATCATTGAGACTGTATTAAATACGATGGCGTCATATTAATTTTCTATTTTTAAACATCTGTTACACTTAATATGAAATATGAAAATTTTATTTTCCTCATTCTCTTTATTAATATATATATATATATATTATACTCTTAATAATTTTTTTGTTATAATTTTAATTCGTCTTTAATTCGCGATTTTGGTCTATTTCTTTGTCTTTCTATAATTTCAGTTTCCAAATTTTAGAAAATCCACAAAAATGGTCTAATTATCACATTTGCATACTTTTTTAACAAATTTTAAATCCTAAACTCAATGGATTAAAATAAAATTAAAAATAATCCAATTAATTAAAATAGAGAGAATAAACATATGCAAAAATTTAAACTAAATCATATTTACGATTTCTTCTATAATCTAAATAGTAAAATCAAGAAATATAATAATGACACCAATGTCATAACTTAAATAGAGAATTGAAATTATAATTAAATTTATTTTTCTATTTAGAGGTGTATTTAACGATAAAAGATATTTTTTCTTAATTATTTAATAATTATACTTTTTATCCTTATTTGTAAATTGATTTAATATTTTTTTAAAATATGAATTGATTTAATATTTTTTAAAATATGATTTATATTATAATTAAATTATTACAAAGATAAATTAAATTTATAAAATGTGTGTGTGTATATATATATATATGTGTATATATATATATATATATATATATATATATATATATATATATATGTATGTATGAATGTATTCCAAGAAACAATCAAGTGGGAATTATTGTTGCACTTATTTAAAGAGACAGTTTATTTCAATGATAATAAATATAGGGTAAATATATGCTTACGTAGCAACTATATCAACGACGTCGTGTTGCATCGCACATATTCATTTTTACATATCTAACCTTGTTTGTCTTAATCTCCACGAGAATTGTCACTCTGAGTTGCTAGAATTTAATAAATGACAAGGGATAGTTAGGTAATTGAACAAGCTATAAAGATTCAAACCTGGACCTCTTCTGTTGCAAAAAAGGGCAAGAGGATCAGAGGAGTTACCGTGATCCATTGTTGTTCTCTATCTAAGTTTTTATTTCTCTCTCTAGAATTTTCTATCTGCTCGTTCTCCCTCACAAATTAGGGTTTTTGCGAATCTCTTGTTAGTCTGTAATCGAATCGAAGCCATGGTTTCCGATTCAATCTCTGCCGTGCCGATTCCCTCCGCCGCAAACACTAAGAACCCCGGGAAGAAGAAGAGGGTTCGATTTATTTTCGTTTTTTAATTTTCTAATGATACATGCATCAGGTTTTTCATTCTCATCAATCTCATCGATTACAATTGCCTGCGTGTTCCAGACTAACAGGTCTGCAAAATTGAAGCAATATAAAATCGATGCGCGCCGCGAACAGTGGCTATCGCAAGGTACGTTACAAGCACACGTGCGCACTTTTGTCTCCATTGATTCATTCACCCGTTGATTCTGGTATGTATTGTCGATTTGCATCCGAGAGTTTCAGGTGCGGTGAAGAGTAAGGGATGCAAGGACGGTGTGGACGATGACATCGTTCGCGCGCCGCCGCCGGCTGTGAATCACGGCAAGCTCTCGTTGGAGCCTCTTAACACGAGGCGCGAAGGCGATGAGGACGATGGATTGATCCATCATGACAGCGATTCGGAGTCTCCTACCAACTGTCCCGCCGGCGTGTTGTGCGGCAACGATTCGGGGACGAATTTCACCGGCAGCAGTAGCGGCGGGAGCAGCAGCAGCAGCAGTACAAGCAGCGGCGGGTGCTGTTCCGGGAACATTACCGAGGAGGAGGAGGAAGAAGAAGGTGAGGACGACGATGATGGTTGCTTGGATGATTGGGAGGCCATGGCAGATGCTTTAGCCGCCGATGACAAGCAGGAAAACCCTTGTTCTGATTCACCCCCAGTGGTTTTGCCTCGTGAAGGGTCCAATTTAGGGTCTCCGAATTCAAAACCAGAGAGTAGTAGATTGGTTCCTTGGGGCTCTGGTAGTAGCCGAGCGTGGAGGGCAGATGACGCCTTTCGCCCTCAGAGTTTGCCCAATTTGTCTAAGCAGCACAGTATGCCGAACCCTGATCGGCGCTGCGTAGGAGGGGTCCCTTGGGGTCGTGTCTCCACGCCGTCCCCGTGTCCTATTTGCTGTGAGGATCTGGATTTGACGGACACGAGTTTCGTGCCTTGTTTCTGTGGGTTTCGGCTTTGCCTCTTTTGCCACAAGAGGATTCTGGAGGAGGATGGGCGTTGTCCCGGGTGTAGGAAGCCTTATGAGTGTGAACCTGTTGAGACAGAGGCGAGTGTGCATGGAGGCAGCCTCACTCTTCGGTTGGCACGTTCCTGCAGCATGATCGAGAGGTCTTGAGCCCGCGGTCTGTCCTTTTCTGTTTTTTTTTTTTTGCATCATCGTCTGTATTTTAGGGGATATCTAATTTTCATAGATCTAGCTGGCCTAGTGTTATGAGTTTTTTAGCACCTTGAAATCAAGTTGTTTCTCGTTTGATCTTATGGTGCATGTGGTAATGTAGAGTACTCATGTTGGTATGTGAATACATAAGGTGGTATAGAAATTCAATACATTTAAAATGGTTAAATCATGCGGGTTATTTCCTTTAAGCTTCTATTTATTTTATTCATGTTTTGGTGTAGTTTCTCTTCTCTGAAGTCTATTACTTCTATTTGGAACGTCATGTTTAATTGAAAAACTTAAATTTCTGATGATGTAAACTTTTTTGATGGTGTTGGAATGTGTAATGTTTTATTTTCTATCTTTCTTTCTCTCTCTTACGTAATTGCATTTGTATTTATTGCACTCTGAGATACTTATGATGGTGTCATGTGTCATGATCTCTCTCCCTTTAAGATATTTGTTGTTATGTATTAATGAATTGAAGGTATATGCTAATAATGATCATTAACCAAGTCATAATCTATATGGTTTTCGTATAGCTTTTATCATCTGAGTGATGTTTTGATTTATGAGTGGGAAGGGAGAAGCGAGGACGAAAGCGGAGGAAGGGGGAAGCATGGGAAAATAAAATCCACCCAAATATTGGAGGGCATTTGAAGGGGATATGTTCTTCTCATTTTCCTTTCCTCCATCCCCCCCAACCAATATTAATATTACCTTGTGTCTGCTTATAGGTCACTAAAGTTTTTCAAAAGCAAATTTTAATCATTTAACTTGCTTGTGAATTTCTTTCCACGAAAGATGGTACAAAAAAACTTTTAGTTTATGTTGTATGCTATTACTTTGTTTCTAGCCTTTCACTACATTTGACAAATCTTTTATGCAAAATTAGAATTTGTTTAATATGGCTGCAACATTTTGTTGCTGGAGCATCTTGCACAAATAAGATATATGCCATTATTATAGCTTGGTCCTTCTTTTTCCTACAACCACTTCTCTCTTCACATGAAAGGGATCTTGGACATCCAGTTTTGATGTGAGTTAAAATTGTAAATACAGCTTTTTTCATGACATTTGAACATTTTTTTGTATTGTTTCCCATTGATTCTCTTTTAGGAACCAACAATATACTGGTGTTAAGTGTAAGTAAGAAGACAGGTCAATAGTGTTTTCCAGTTTTTCAAGGTATGGGAATATCTTTATGGCATTGTTATGCATTAATCTTATAGGTTTGATTCAGTTTCGTCAAAGAATGATTTGTCCTTCCTGCTTCCTTGGGGTTCAGATAAGTGGTATATGACTGGTTTACCATTGATTTCAATCAACATCCGATCATCAACTTGACTCCTTGTATTCTTTCAAATTGGTACTTAATTTAAATTTTGTTTGTACTAGTAATTTGTGCAAAACAACCATTTACTGTGTATACAACAACTGCTGAGTCATTTTACTTTGATATATAATTCCTTTTATATTTTGCTCTTTCCTTCTCGTTCGACCCATGATCAAGAGACCCACAGAATAAGCTAGCACAATTTTAATAGAGAAATTGGATTATTTGTATGACTATGTAAATGTTTATAGAACTGGCTTGTCCAAAATTCTTTCAACATGAGTGGTTGGTTCTATAATGTGAAAAGTGAGTTAGTTTATTTAAAACAATAATTTTTTGAAAGATCAGTAGGCTAGTTATATGAAAATGAATGACATTCGAGAAGATGCAGAGTAAGAAAGATGGAGAGTTTTGAATGAAAATTATTTCATTTGCTTGGTACGATAATAGAAGTATGAGAAATCAGGAGATTTAATTGGCTGACAGTTGCATATTTTTTGCTTCTCTCGTACTTGTCATAATATTCTCATTTGTCGTCGTTTTTATACTAGGTAGCATGCTTTTCACAACCAATTTCTCTGTCTCTCCTGCAGTTACTGGTTTGGGGTTTGTTGTAGTGTAGACAATGGAACTGATCACGTGAAAGGTACTAATAAATATTTGTCGATGCCTTGTGAGCTCTGCTTATACAATTTGTACTTGTATTATGTTAAATGCTTCATTTGAGAAGAGATGGTCTTATGAGAAATACAAACCTTTTGACTCTCACATTAGAAAAGATAAAAGGTTCTTCTTCTTCTTATGTTATTATTATTATTTCTTTGATTTATGGGCTACAGATATACTCCTGTGGGTTGTTTTTTTCTGACAAATTTGATGCCAAACAGATGACACCATTGTTCGAGTATTTGAGAAATAGAACTATGATGAGACATACAAATACATAGATAATCAGGTTGCTCTGCTAGTTGTAGGTCTATCTTTTTTTTGTTTGACGATGTTCCGAAATAAGCTACAGATTAGGAATCGAGTCCAGCTTCTCTACAGGTTATTTTGTGCTCTGTCTAAGTTGCACTATTTTTAATATTTTAAATATATTACAAATATTTTAAAATATTAAAGTCGGTGTAACTTGGAGGTACAACAGAAAGATAGCATAAAAAAGCCATTAGAAGCCAATAGAGCAGCCAAATTCGAAGGAATCCCTTGGAAACTAAGATAAGAGTTTGAACGATTCTGATGATTATTTAACCAGAGTGATAAAGTTATAGCAGTTGCTGGAATGTCGCTTTGCAAACAGAAGACGTTTGGGCCATTGGGAGTGGAAACATGCACACAAAAAAAACTAACTCTTGTAAATGTAATTGAACATGCTCTACATGTGAGTAAATTAGATTTGGGAAGTACCACTATAACTTTCTGGTTGCCTGGTTGTTCTGCATTGATAAAGTTGTTGATGCGTAAGAAAATGAGGAAACCTTTTATCTCAAAAAAAGTACATGTTGTACACACTAGGAAACCAATTATAATATACCCCTTTATTGTTATTGGTATTAGTTATTGCGGTAAGTTTGCTCAGTTTTATAAATAGGAAGGTGGGTAAGACTTGATGATGCTGTATCTCGTTTGCCGCGGCTTTGAAGCGTATGCTTTATGGCAAAATATAGGTTTTTAAAATGGAGATTGTAATGGACGGCCAACTAATATCTCGAAAGATAATTTTCTGTCCTTAGCCATTATGCTTTTCCTGTAGTAGTGTTTCGTTTTTGTAGTTCGTAAACTCGTGGTTTGGCACAAATATTAAATTAATTGTTTTTACACTCGCAACACATCTGTGATTTTTCCAACCAGTTCTTTGTGGATAGAATTCTGTTTACATTCTCCATGTGAAAGTTTGGGGTGTGAAAACCATAAGCTGGACGTGCATTTAATATTAACGGGTTTTGTGCTTTCAATTCCCCTAATCTTATTTATCTGTGTATTTAACATTATCGTTTGTGTTTTTAATAGTTTTTTTCTGAATGATATATGCTTTGCCGACTTTCTGTATTGACGACCAACTGGTTGTTTATTTGGTTTGGCGCAATCGACGAGCTTGCTTTCTGCAATTTGTATGATGAAAATAGTTTCATTTCAGCCAGGCATTCGTAACGAGTCTGTTCTTTGTTGGGCCCTGTTTCTTTTAGGATACGAGGCAATTGCTGCAAACAAACTGGATTGCTTATTCGTAGTTTATTTTCTTTCTGCATTTACACATTGCGAAAAATGGAGTCTTTTAAATGGAATTTGCTCTGATGTATTGGATTTGTAGTTTCCAACTGTTTGAGACAAAGTGACAGCATGTAGCTATGCCCTTCTCGTGAGTATCTGTCAACTTACCTTGCTTCCCGTTAAGTTTCTGATGGGTGCGTCTTGCCCCTTTTGTGTATCACAGAAAGGAGAAAAGAAAGGGACTATTTAGTTATCAGAATTAAATTAGGTTTTCCGATACGTAACGTTTGACTGAGACTTGAATCTTTTAATTTTGTTAAATGAAGCAGGGTTGTGCTTACAGAGAAAATTTAGTTAAACGAATTCATTTTTTCCCTTATTATTTCAATTAAGTTGAGTAAATAGTTTTTGCACAATCAATGTAAAAATTTGTTAAAGGAGATTTTTTTGTTAAAACAAATGGATTGTCAATTAAAGTGGGTTTGTTGAATTTCATGTATGCTGGACACTAGAATCTGCAAAAAGGGTCTTATTTCTTAAACAGCGAAAAAAAATGTGATGTATAAGAATCTTATTGACACCTCTTGTTTCATTCTATCTTTTTTTTTTTGTTAGTCACGTCTGTTACATTAATAATTTTTTCTCCCTCAGCATTGGTGTTTGTTGGATATTTAAGTATATATTTTAAAAAAAAGCTCGAAATGCTGAATGGTACTTAGTCAAAGAAAGAAGAAAAGTATACATACTCCAGTGATATGGTATGATAGGAAGAGAATGATAAAAAATAATAAATTTTGACAAAATATTTTCAAATAATTAGTACACCGTTAGTTTTGTTTTTAGATATTATTAGGATGAAAAATGAACATGGTACTATCCAAATTTGTATAGATTTTAATGAAAAATCTCTGTATTCATTTTACTTTTTCTATAATTATTTTATCTTTATTTCATTTTTATTTTATATTCTGATTTGATATTTAGATAATTATAATTTTTTATTAATCTTTAATATTGGAGAAAAGGAAATATGTATTCTTTTGGCAATAAATACTTGATAAGATTATATTTTATTATGATTTTTATTTTTTTTGTAAAAAAGTTAATTAATTAATAATTAGAATAGTAAGAAAATATATATGGGCGCAAATACAGACATGGATGAAGATATGGATGAAAAAAAAATGTTATACCCTTTTGAATGTGGAAATGAAGATTTTTTAGTTTGAAGATGGAGATAGAAACCATCAAAGACATACTCACCGTATTGCTACCATAGATATGACTGTTCTTCATATTTAGTCTCCCCATAACTAAAAATCATCAATGTTTTAAGATATTAATCATAGTAATCCTTATGACATCTTAAACATGCCTAGGAATCAATTTCACTTTATAATTCCAAATTTTTATGATGCTTATATGAAACTTTAGCTAGTATCTCAAATTCAGCAACAAATTCTATGTTTGTTTTGTTTCATATTTTAAATCGATTCACTGCAATTTTAATGTAGGCCATCATGAAAAAGAAAAGGTTCATAATTTTGTCCATCGAAAAAATTTAGAAAATTTCATTTCAGGTACCAATAAAAATGTCTCTATCGCATGTAATTTTAGCTTAGAAACTAGGATTGTCGATATTTTTGTTTTATAGATTACCTTATAAGCCTGTAAGATCATATTTCTTCATTTTTACAAGATTTAAGCGATAACAATCCTAACCTATAGTAGTACAAATAAGAACGAAACTAAGGAAAAAGAAAAGAAGGTTGCCAAAAACATTTAGTTATTTTAAGCTCACTCCTTCTTAACACTTCTATTCTATCAATAATTGGAGTATTAAACAACAAAACAATTCCTCCCGCCAGAATCTGTATATGAAAAGAAGTCATTTACACTTGATTTGGAGGATTGGCACAACTGGATAAAAATGAACCAAAAAGATTATTACATTTGAAATTATTTAATTTACCGAATTATTAATTAATATGATGAATTAATGTTTTAAAACATTAGGGAATTTTGTATTAGTTTTTAATACATGAAGGACTAAGTAAAAGATAGAGTGATGCATTGAGAACCATTCGTGATTTGGAATAATTATGGCATGGTTACTTACTTACCCTGAATTGATGCGTTTATTGAGGAAGTTTATTGAAGCTTTGACAACTTCTTGGCGTCCTTGTTCATCATATGCACCAGTCTTGTGAGTTTCTTGAGTGCCACAGGAAGGAAGGAAAGAAAGAAAGAAAGAGAAAAAGAAAGAAATGGGAAATGGGTCACAGTGGAGGTGGCTTTGGCAGTTGCACATCCCACATCGGTGCAAGATCTTTCTATGGCTGGCATTGAACGAGAGGCTCCCTACATCAGTTCCTCACATTGCAGATTTTGCATTTTCACCATGCCCTTTTTGCCACGGCCATGAAACTCTCCTTCACGTGTTGCGTGATTGCCCTCGAGCCACAACCGTGTGGGTTCATCTTGTTGCCCCCCAACACCAACGTGCATTCTTCTCTTCCTCCCTATGGAACTGGATCTTCGCCTATCTTCAGCACCCTTGGTCCAGGGCTCACTCCCATGATGAGGATGCTGTTTTATTCACTGCCACGCTTTGGTTACTGTGGAAGGATAGAAAAAGTTGGGTGTGTGATGGACGTAGTTTTTCGTCCGAAAGAGCTATTCATCGTGTGGCTACTCTTGCTGATGATTATGGGCGAGTTGTTGCAGTGGAACACTCTTCTCCTACCACCGTTGTACGCTACGTTTCATGGTGTTTCTACTGGAACCAACCCCCTTCGCAGCTTCACTTGCGCTCCATCGTCTCTCCCAAGTTGTAGATTTCCATGCTCTTAACTTCTTACACCATAATCTTTTTTACATTCATCTTCTATATTTTCACTATATCAAATTTTCACTTCATTTATACACACCAAAACTCTACTCATTGTAAATGCTAAATTTCTTCAAACTCATTTTAATCCACTTTTCATGCCCCAATCTTCACCCACTCTATGTCTCATCTTAGTTATCTAATGTAATAATGCTTGTGATTATTGTTATGAATCAGAATAATATTATTATTTTCATAATATGTTTATGTAAAAATATAAAATGAGTTAGTTGAGATTTTTATTTATTGTATTAGCTCGCTACAACCTATGTGTGGTATCGATTTGTTAATACCCATTTTTTCTGATTAAATACATTTGTTAAAAATATGTGTTCAATTAGTGTAGACAAAATAAAAAGAGTTTTTAATAAAAAAGTATAATAAAAATTTTAAATTTAGAAAATTTAAAAAATAATAAAGCTTACAAATACAATAATAACAAATAAAATTAAATTAAAAAAATTATGAATCTTTGAAACTATTTTTTTTAATATACATGTGGCGTCCTATGCTTTTATTTGCTTTTTTACCATACTCGTGTAATTTTACTTCCAATGTCTCTAAATAGATACATTTTTTTAAATTTTAAAATTGGATAAATCATACACATAGAATATGATTTAATTTCAAAGATTTCGTATTCAACCCATACAATACAAACTGAAACAAAAGAAAAATTATGCCAAAATTGAATATGAATATATTCCAAATACAATTTTATAAAAATAGATTTATATATAAATCGTAAAATAATACAACTTATATACGTTTTGTAGAAAATAAATTATTATAATTAAAAACTTTTTATTATATATAGTTAAAGAATGCAGAAAGCTTTTTATACGTATATATAGTTAAAATCTTCATACGTATTATACAAATATTTTAAATATAAGTTTCAATGTAATTTTACTTCCAATGTAAATATAAGTTTCGTTTTTGTGATTTTTAAAATATTTAAAATAAGAGTTCGGAAATACAGTTTTCCTTTAAATGAGTGGGGCCAATGTTTTGGTACTGCTGTAGCAATTTGAATGAGATATTTTTTTGCCATTATTATTCCTCTTTCATGCCCCAATGGCAATCTTCACCCAAGAGGGGCCACCCAACCATTTCATGCCCCAATGACACATCATTTTTTATTTTAACCTGCACGATGTTTTGTTTTATCTGATATCATAAAAATATCTTTCTTAATTTTTAAATAATAACGGGTGTGGATCAAAATATATTTTGGATTTGGTATTTTGTAATATATTTTTTGGATAGATTTTCTGACTCCTTTTTCAGAATTTTTTGGATTTTGTTTTTCACATTTTTTTTTTATTTTAGAATGTGATTATGGTTTTCGAATTACATCCCAAAATTTTATTTTGGAAACACAAAACTTTATTCTGAATTTTCTTTTCTTTAATGTATTTATTAAGTATTCATTTTTAATTTCGGGATAAAGAACAATTTTGATTGATTGGGGGCACCTCAAAAGTCTTCGGGTGCAGGAACCAATTACCTTCACCTTTTCTTATCCTATATCCAATTCTGTCATTTTCATATTGCAACCCATGCTCTTTTGCTTTGTTTGAATTTTGATCCATTTGCTTTCGGCCCCTACCAATTATTATTCTCACCACATATTTTGTTTAAAAACAAAGGAAAATATGGCACATTATGTTGACCCGGCATTTTTTTTATTTGCACCAATGTTTTCATATCTATATCCATCAATTTCTTAAATCTGGTCCTACAAGTTTGCCCAGATGTTTTGATATTTGCCACCCGTGTTTAAAGATTTGCACTTCCCATGCTTAAAACCCTGGGCCCATTCAGGTGGCCCAGAAGTTTCCTAATTGCCACCCACCTTTTTCCACTTCCCTTTCTAAACTGCCTACCTCATTGGGCTTAATCAGCAGCTTTACTATGCACCACGTTCAGTAAATATTCCGGGCCCATCCTGCTAGTCCGACAGTTTCTCTATTTGCCACTCTATACATCCATCAGTTTTTATTTTCTTTGAAAAGTTGGGGCCAGTTTGTTTGGCCCAATATTACTGCTGTTTGGCACCTAATTTTTACAAACCACCAATAATTTTGTTTTGTTTTGTTTTGTGAAAAGTAAAAAAAAATTGTATAATTTTGGCACTATAGTAGAAAAAAGTTTAGATACTTGTATGATCACTCTGGTCATCTTGTATTTGATATAAAATAAATAAATACAAATTTTTTTCAAAATATATGTTTTGTCTTAAATAAAATTCACACAAACACTTAAAAATATCGATAAAAATATCGGTGTATAGTTTACATTATCTTCACTTATCATATAATTCATAAAATAGTATTAAATATAATCGTTTGCAATATCTTATATTCTAATTAGTGTAAGTTATAAAAAAATTATAATCTTAAATATAAAAATTTCAAAAAATAAAAATATCAACACCAGTCAACATCTTTTTTACCGGCAAAACTATATGATTTATGGTTTTTCATTATAAACGAAAATGTTTTTCATTATGAACAAAAATATGTAAGAGGAAGATTCATCATTTTCAGATTATTTTTTTCATAGCTTAATTTCATTCGCAAAGCTCAAATCATCCTAACACTTTTTCTCAAATAGTTTTGAGCGTTTACAACTACATAAACCCTAGTTTTCCATTATACTACATAAAAATAATTATGACAAAGATTTATCGTTGTCAGACCCAAATAAAAATTTCAAAAATATTTTTCAAAAATATTTTCTTTATGCTTTTCGTTTCTCTTTCTGAAAAAAGATAAACATTTTTAAAAATCACATTCATTTCATTTCATGTATTTAAGTAAAGGTATCTACTTCAAATGAACATTGTAGGTTGTAGGATCTTAATAACTTTTTCTAATGGTCTATTTGGTTCTACAAACTGATTTGTGGAAGCGAAAAATAACGTAAATTTCATGAAAATCAATAAATTAAAAATTAATAAAAAATAAAAAGTACAAAAAGAAACATATTGATTTGTTTAATTTTTCTTTACAAGGCACGAAGATTTGGAGGATAAAGCTTAATTTTTATTATATATTGTTTTTATTATATATACTGATAATTATTATTATTATATATATATATATATATTATATTTTTATATTATTAATTCATTAATATTTATATTATAATAAAATAAATATAATTAATCATATAATACAAACAATAATAATATATAAAATAATAAAAAATATTAATAATATTTAAATAATAATAATAAAATGATTAAAAATATATAAATAATAAAAATTATAATTTTAATCATATCTATCACATTATTCACAAATTTTCGTAAAATTTATGTATAATTTTAATCATATCTATTACACTATTCACAAACTTTCATAAAATTTATCTTCACTTTCCACTCTATTTACCTTAATCCAAACAGTTTTATTTTCTTCACATTTGTCTTTTAAATCAACCCTCTCAAATTCTCTCCATAATCCAAACAAACCATTAGTTGAGCGTCAACCAATTGAGACTGAAATTACCAAGTATTTATCAACCTCTTAAATAGTTGAGAGATAAGATCTCAACCCAAGTTGTATCTTACATAGTTCATATTAACTCTTGAATTCAACAAATACAAATATGTTTATTTTGTTATGAAATATGCATGAAACTTATTGTCTTATTTCAATTATTTTAGTTGTAATTTGATATAATTGTTTTTACTACTTTTATTTTGGTTCTAATTAAATTATATAATATTTTTGTGAAAGGTACCTCCAAAATCAATTATCCCTTATTTGGATTTTGAGTGCATTTTCTATAATTGGTTTAATTTTAATTTATGCTCTCCGGCAAGATACCAACATACAACATTGGACCATTTAATGTTATCATTATTCATTCAATAAAGAAGTTGCTAAAAGAGTGAAAGAAATATGAACATAACTACAGAACTCACCTACTAAAAAGTTTCTTTTAAGAACCTAAGTGTCAACGCTTATATTTTTTTTAAAAATGTGGTAATTTGATTAGTTTTATTTACTTGTGTATTCAACTTAGATAACATTATGTGTTACTCAAGAGTGAGAAAAAAAATGTTAGCATGACACTTAGGTCAGGTGGATATGACTTAACCAAATTACTAACAAAAATATTAACTTTCCAATCAAAGAAAATTATAGGGAGTTATTTGTCACTAAAATCTTATTTAAAATACTCATATACTAGTTAATAATATATATATATATATATATAAAGAATAATGTGCAATTATTTTCAACAAATATAATTATTATGTACGATCATAGTAGTTAAAAAATATACACAAAAGGATTATTTGATTTTAAAAAAATATCATAGAACATGATACACATATTTCACATCATTAACATATTAAAGACTTGGACAAATTACAACTATTTCACTTTCAACTGAGATCAATGAATTATCAACCAGATCTCAATGAAGCAACATGATTTATTACACTTGATGTTTTATAAATTACTCAGGTTAAACATGTCCTACTAAAAATTAACATTTGATTTATTGAAAACACTATTAACAAAAATCAACCTTCATCTTTTATGTTAGAGTGACTATTTGATTCTTAGGTCTTAAAAAATAAGATCTCATGTCTTGATTCCCTCAATCATAAGAATACAAAATTATTTTTAGAATTTTGAAAATTAAAAGTATAAATAAAATTTATTAAAATGTTAATCTTATAACTCTCTTGCATTAGAGGAAAAATTGTTGGGTCTTAAAAAAGACGTGGTAAAATGGAGTTCACATAAAGTAAATAAAATCATATAATGAAGTATTGAAGATGACTAAATGCGTGTGTTTGCATATATGTGTATAGTTATTATTTCATCCCTTGTATAGTATATATTGATTGAGTAGTGGTTTGATTTAATAGAATGGTAGTGGATTTGAATACGAAATTTATTGGTATATTTGATCTAACTGAATTAATAAAGTTTGAGAAATTATTTTTAGTGTAATTTTAAAATTGTTTTAAGGTGTATTTTTTAAATTATAACATTTTTTGTTATAAAATAATTAGTTGAGAAAATTAAATTAAAATGTTTCTTAAAGATATTATTTATTAATTTCAAATAATATTTATATAAAAAAAGAAAGGAAAAACTCAAATATTAAATTTTAGAATTAGTAACTAATTTACGAAACAATATCACAAATTCCACCACTTTTTCCTTATCTCCTACTTGATCCTCTCTTTCAAAAGAATTAAAAAAAGTTCTCACAAATCTTTAAACATTCGTCAAACCAAATACAGATCATTCTCACTTATGATCTCAATTTAATCTCCATCAACCATAATAAATAAAGCATTAGGAAGTCAATAATGCACCTACTGTTGCCGCGTTGGCTAATAATAAGTTTTGTTGTGCTGAAGAAAGGTTGATTCTAACAAATACTCGATTAAAAAAGCGCATCTTGTACTGTCCTTAAGTCCTTTTTGGTAGGTTGTAAAATATTAATAGGAATTGATTAATAGTCAAGAAAAGACCATTCAATGTGGACTTGCTAGCTTCTGAATGGCAAGTTTATTTTCATCGGCATGCTGAGTCCTAGATCTTCTACTCTTATATTATATGTAACCAAAAGTTTTGGCCTACAAATAATAGGAAACAGCAAAAGTACAAGGAAAACTTTTCCAAGACCCCTTTTCTCAAACAAATCTAATAAAGGACCAGAAGGAGAAACGAGGGTGGAAATGATAAAATCTTTTAATTTATATTCAAGATTGTATCGTTTTCCTTCTGATTTTTCCTAAACTTTCCAAAACGAGCACATTATTCAATTTTTTTTATTGTTGAGCATGGCAAGGCATGTTATAATTTAGTATTTATTATTATAATAATTATTATTATTCAAATATTACAAAGATTCATAAACTTTACAAATTTAAAGAAACCATGATTATCAGTGAAGAACGAATAAATAGAACGGTTAGTATTTATTATTATTATTATTATTATTATTATTATTATTATTATTCAAATATTACAAGATTCATACACTTTATAAAGTTAAAGAAATCTTGATCAGTGAAAAACGAATAAATAGAGCGCTCTATTTGTGTATGTATTGGTAATTGGTAATTTTCCACTGTACACGAGCAAGACCAAATGACAAACAGGCCAAAAAATCAACGACTCTGACATTTGCTTTTCTGATTCCTAAGGTATAAGATTGGTGAACAGATGCAAAATGCAGTGCATGCTTTGATATCAACACCAGGTGTCGACAAAATTGGAGACAGACACTAGTCAATCTGTCATCACAACCTAGCCTTCTTTGAGGATAATGGTGAGAGCAATGATGGTGATGGATCGCATGGAAGAGAGATGGTTGAGCATGTTGCAGACGGAGGTGGACTGCAATCAATTGACCGCATTCTTTTGAGAGATCTTTTCTCATCTTCCTTCGCTTTCCCTTTCATGATGAAATCTTTTAAGCGTCTTACATCTGACAATTTCACAGGTTTCAAAAGAAACTCCTCTGCTCCTTCCTCCAGGCAACTGTCAATTAGTAGGAATGAACTGTTAAGAAACATGCTAGAAATACTTGTTACCAAATAGAAGTATGAATTATTGCTAGTTGCAGGATATAATGCAATGTTTTGATACAATTTGATAGATTACCAGAAGGTTCTGATAAGAAATTTGGTAAGTATTTAATATTTGCAAAGGACATACCCAACCCCTATTATGATTTCTTATGAGTCGGTGGCTTCCAGCATAGTTAGTGCTAAGCTAATCATGGCATAACCAATCACGGAGCCACCATATGACCTATTGGCTATAAAAGATTTGTAGGGAACTTTAATTACTATTCAATATGTCAGATCTACACAAGGATTGGTACATAACGTTTTGAGGTAGTAAGTCAGTAACTATCCTTGTAAGTGTCAGGCTAGAATTAGAAAAACGTTGATATCAATTGAAATTCAACTAATGGAATGGATTCGACAAGAAAATCCAAATAGTCGTATTTTTCAGTAAAAAAATATCATATTGTAGATGCAATATGAACTAGATCTCAACGTTTGCGATACATTTTACGCTCCACCTCGCCAGTTCATAGACAAATCAACAAACACCATCGAAATTGTAAACGTTACCAAAATACATAAATTGTTTGAAGAGTTCATTGATAAAAAAAAACTAGATGTCACCTACAATAACATTATTGATCCAAAATATGTGTAAGCTAATGAAGGATGCTTACCTATCAATTCGAGTCAAAACATTCTCCGATGACATTATCACCACTGGAATCTCTCTAAACACGGAAGACTCCTGCTAAAATTAACAGAAGGAAGTGTAATTAAGAATCAATGCTCCCCTGTTCACAATCTGACGACCAACTTTAAACCCTACCCAAAAGCACAAATACACAATACAACTTTGTCTCCAACTAACAAAATAAACACCAGTAGCAGCAGTTATCAATCCTAAAAAAAAAGAAGGAAGTTTACCTAATAACACCAAACAAAACACCCTTCAGAGAATAAAAATCGAACAGACTACACACCTTGATTTTCTTGAGTAATTCATATCCTGTCATCCCCGGCATGGAATAATCCGTCATTATGAGATTAACATTCACACTCTGTCACCACAACCAATAAACAAAACAAAACAAAACAAAAAAACATTAAGCACCAACCTATTTCAACAATCAACATCAAAAAACTCCAAAAACTAAATAGCAAAATTCCCTTACATTGAACCCGAGAGAACTGGTCTCTCCGTCCAAGCCCAAATACTGAAGAGCACGCGTTCCACTCTCCACAACCGTCACTGAAAAACAGCCATTCCAAACACACACACACAACATCAGAACCAATCTAAATTTGGAAAACGAGAATAAAAAAAACTGGCTATTCGCAACGCCGGGTCACCTTTGCAGGAAGAAATCTTGAGCAACCGTTCAATGACCTTGCGATCAACGTGGCTGTCATCGACCGCAAGAACGTGAAGCTCGGGCGCAGCAGAAGGTGAGTCGTGGAGAAATTCCGTTAAGTTGTGGCGGAAAAAATCACCGACGATAGCCATGAAAGTGAAAAGTTGAAGAGCAATGTGTGTTGTGAGAAAAGAAAGTAAGGAGTAAAATGGGTGGATTTTATCTATATATATTTAGTTGGAGGGAGAATGATGAATATATTAATTAAATAATAAAATGAATGAAAAGTAAAAGAAAATAATAATAATAATAATAATAATAATAAATAGATAAATACGATAGATTGGGCGGATCGAAATCTGAGAGATCTTTGGAAATCCATGAGAAGCGATTATGCCACCTCCACTTGTCTCACGTCAATGTCAAAATCTTACTTTTATTATTACATTTTTCTTTTCATTATTAAATTAATTAATAATAGTAACCTTGGTCACGCTCAAAGGAGGCCAACCGTATCTTCTTTGCCTCCACTCTCCTGTACTTTCCAAGCCTTCTCAATGCCACGTTTTGACTTCGCAATGCCCATGGCACTTCTCTGTGCATGTATCTTCCAGCCGTAATAATTCACTTTTAATTAAACAGATTCTACTCAAACTTTAGTTTAAATTTTAGTAAAAAAAATCAAATAATAAAGGATACAAATTTTATTAATATATTTCTCTTATGTCATTAGAAAAATCATTTTTAAGACTGTTATTTATAATATATATATATGTACTAAAGAAAAAAAAGTCAATCTTCCTAAACTTTCACAAAATATAGTTAGATAATAGTTATGACGAAGGTGTAGTGTGTTTAAATATTAACTGTTGGACTAAACATTTATTATTAATTAAAAATTAGTTTAGTGATAAGCGTTCAACATTCATCTTTAAACGATGTAACTTGTTGTGGAGTTTATTAATTTCAAAAAGATATTAAACACATTGTTTCTTGAAGCTTTAATGACTATAGTGTCATTTTAAAAAAAAATTATATTATTATTTGAACAATATCATGTAGTTGTATGATCTTTACATATTCGTAATCCTATATACCTCAATGATTAGACAATCATTCGTCACTTGATTGTTATTTACTCTAAAGAAGAGAAAATGATTTCATTGTTTCCTTTACTCAAATCTTAAATCATAAATTGAGCGATATAATTTGTCACTAGACTATTTATACTAACCCTTAGTTGACAGTAAACAGCACATGAAATAATAAATCAATGCTTAAGTGACACTAATCGTTATTTGTATTGGTTTCGGTCCTTGTACTGAAAACTTATATCCACTATTCATTTTAATCCTTAGTTTTGTAACCCTTCTTATTCTCTTTCTTTGCTCAATTATTTTTTATTTTATCTCAATTGTTCAAAATTCACAAAGTTCACTCATGTTCCCAAAGTATTTTTTCTTTTATCACAATCTTGATTATATATATTTTTTCATTTGTGTTGTTTTCGTTTAGATGGTGTATTGCATTTAAAAACATAAACATCAATTTCATTGAATCAAATAATTTATAGGAGACACATTCGATCATTTATACTATTTTTTAATATTTTTATTTATTATTTAATTTTTCACTTAAAAATGTTTAACTCTCAATTTCAACTCTTCAATCGTGTAAATTTTTAGTTTAATGGATAACATAAAAAGTTTATATTTTATGTTCTATTTAACTTTTAGTTTTATTTCGTTTGAAGAACCTTTGTTTTACTACAACAAATTTTGATTCACTCTCAAATCCTCAATTTCATTTAATTAATGCATTTGATCATTTTTATTATTTTTTTTATAATTATTTGACATTTATCTAATTGTTATTTGGTACTCAAATGTGAAATTTTCACAATTATAATTTTTCTCTCAATATTTAATATTAAAGAAAACAAAATGTGTATCATTTTAACATTGAATTATTCATGATATAATATTCACTTTATTATGACTTTTATTTTTTTTATAACAAATATTTAATTAGTACTTGAAACAATAAGAGAACAACTACGAGTATATCAGTTACCCAAAGAAGATGTGGACAAGACCAAAAAAATAAAAGTCGTTGAGTATGAAAATGAGGATGAGAATGATTTTTTACTTTGTAAATGTGGATGAGGATAGTGAAACTCGCACTCATCTCGCCTTATTGTCATCCTTGCGCTTGAACGGGATGTCCTTACTAGAGCAACATTCTTCCAACATGCTTGCTTAAATATAAATACTTGTTGGATAGATGAAATTTATCATTTTAGTGTCATTTCAATGCCTAAGTAACATATTCATTTGGAAGAGAAAATCAACACTTATGGTTTCTCACTCAAATTAGAATTTTAAGTGACCAAACTTTTAAAAGATGAATAATCATCAGTGAACCTCATTACTCAAGTGTATGATACATTGTCTCAACGACAAAACTCTTAAAAGAGAGATCATTAATATTAATTCATTTTCTTTATCTCTCTTGTTCAACACTATAATTCTATAACCTAACCAATAGATACCTCGTTTTCAATTACGAATGTCTAAAATAACAATCAATATTATTACTACCATTTCTAAAATGAGATTAATAAATATTAATAAACATGTCTTTCATTTTATTGAACCAAAATTAATTTCTTCCAAAGTCAAAACATTTTTTTTTTCAATAGAGTAGCTCAAAAATAACTTTTTTTATTCAATTGGATTCCAGAATTTCTAACAATATCATTATTCAATGCCAAATATAACAGATAATAAAAAATCACTAAGCAATCCATATCAAAATAATTAAATCTGAAATCATTTGAACCATAAAGTATAATGGACTAAATAAACCTCACCTCTCTATTTAAATTCTTCCATCTTTATCAACTCAATATTATTAACAATTTCATCCATGATGTACAATACTTTATCAAACAAAAACATATCAATAATAATAATAATACCTTTATCAACTCAATATTATCAAGAATTACATTCTTGTTGTATGATACTTTATCAACTTAAAAATAGATCAACAATAATAATTTAATTATCAAGTACATTTTCTAATCAACTCAATAGTAAAATAAATCATACTAGTTTTCCTTAACTTTAAATTTATTATTCTTAAAAAAAAAATCACTCTAAATAGACCAGGGTTAGGAATATTCTAATTTCTTCCAAAAAAATATTATTATAAAAGGCA
Organism: Phaseolus lunatus; assembly: GCA_013389735.1. NCBI lineage: Eukaryota > Viridiplantae > Streptophyta > Magnoliopsida > Fabales > Fabaceae > Phaseolus > Phaseolus lunatus. The sequence continues at coordinate 32,122,050 of CM023859.1, forward strand.
AGATATCACTACAAACTTAAATTGGCATATACTTATTAGATCACTTGTGAGATGCATGCAACGAATATCGAAATAGAGAATTCGATACTAGAGTATAAAGGAAAAATTATTCGTATAAAATCTTTGATCTAAACCATGTGTTCTAAAAGAAGAAATGAAAAAGAATTGTTTTTAAAACTTAATGAAAAAGGTAAGATGTTTGAGACTTTTTAAAAATGAAAAAAAAATTGTTTTGTTTTCTATCTTACAAATTGTAACTGAAAACAAACAAGATACTAATTTTTACTAATGTTAAACCCTCTCATATACTCACATAAATGTGATTAGAGTGTATAAATGATATGATTAACCTAGTAATTTTTTAAGACGAACGTTTATAAAATATATTTTTATTAACATATGGACACACATACTTATATTCATGAGCTTTTTAATATAGTATATATAAAGAAAATAAGTATTCAATATTTCTATTTTATTCTAATATTTTATAATATAACGGTTAAATTAAAATATTTATAATTAATTTACATAAATATTTAAAAATATATTTTTCTATTAAATTCAAAGCATATATCATCATATTTAAAGAGGATTTTCATCTTTAGACAATATGTATATTAAAATACATATTACAATTTATTGACATTTGCAAATCTACCTTATATTAATTAAAAAACTATTATAAATTTATAATATAATAATATATTAAAAATATTTAAAAATACATATATACAAGTGGAACAATCCTTTGTTTCCGCTAGTTGATTAAGAACGATAATTAGTTACCGATGCTATTAAAATAATTTTAATTTCTCAAAAAAATAAATGCATTATTTTTATAAACGGTAAAAATAAGCATTAGCGCATTTTATGGAAGAAGGAGATAACTTCATAATTTATCTTGACTTCGTCCCTTCCCACGATAAAAAGAAAACAATCTAACCTAATTTTGTCTTTGTTGGGTAAAAAAACAACATGAAAGGGAAAAAGAGGATGAAGAGCTCATGGATACCATTTTTCTTTTTTCAATTTGTATGATAGTGTAAAATTAATTAAGTTTTTTTGGCGAGATACGATTTTCAAATCACATTTGCGTGAGAATCTTGAATCGTTCCCTTCTTTTGCAATTTTGACATTGCGTCCTTGTGTTGTGCTCCTTTTGTTTCTTCTTCCCTGCATCGTGCAACTTTCAAACTTGACTCATTTTTAGATGGGGTTCTTTACGAAAACTTTTAGGAAAATTAATGAAATTATTTTTTATAAACTAAAACTAATTTATACAAGTTAAAAAACATAAAAATATAAAATAATTTGTACCAGTTAATCTATACACAAATTTATTATAGCTCGTGAAAACTTTGATTTTTTTTATACAAACTTTTATCAAATAATTGATGTAAATATGTTTTTAGTACAAATTCATGTGATTTGTTATTTACAATTTAAACTTTACGTAGAAAAACATAATTCATTATGGAAGACGTGTGCTACTTGTGTATAAGAATGAGTCATGGTGAGATATAGTAAGTTACGTGTATATATAAATGATTATGTATACAAATGTAAAATAAAAAGTGTCAATGTTGTATAAGAGTAAAAAATTATTTTTATTAAGTATTTTCTTAATAGTTTAATATTTTATTTTTAATATATTATCGAACAACAAAGTTTTATGTTTACTTTTTTATTTTTATTTCGTCTGCTTTCATATTTTTGTACCTTTCTAGCAAACACAAATTCAAACTCTCCATTTTTTGATTTGAAGTTGAGAGAAGAATGAATAAAAGAAAACGATGGTTCAACAGTTGTTATTCTACTCGCAAAAGTAGACGATAATGGAGATAGAGACACAATAAAAAAAAATTCCTTTTCATTCTTTTTAACTATCATACAAACTTTATTATTTGTTACACATTTTTATTCTATTTTGTTTTCTTCAAACTATAATAATGATTGCCTGTAACTATAATATCTAAACAAATATATATTTTTCGTTATAACTATTTATGACATTTATATAGGTATTTATTTTCTCATTCCAATTTACTAATTAATAGAAAGGTAAAACATTATTTATTTTCTTTTTTATTTTTCTTTTCAATATAATTTTTTAAACTACTAACAAATTGATATTTAACCCAATTAATGTAAACTAATAATTCTCGTATGCCACATTGTGAAATTGAAAACTTGTGTGTGCCCCACTGTTTTTCTCAATTTTCAATCCATCATTTTTACTTATTTATTTAAAAATAATAATAATAAACTCACTTACTCAGCTGCTAATAGGTGAATTTCCGTGTTGTTTGTTTGATGTTAAGAAGCCAAGCTGAAGCTATTTTTATTAACTTCTATGCGTTACAATTAAAACGTGGATTCAAAGCTCTAAACGTCAAACCAAACACACATTAACTTTAATTGACATGAAACCTAACATGCGCATATCACCTTTGCTTTCGTGATCCATTCACCTTCATACTTTATTTTATTATTGCCTCTTAAAGTAGGCACTATATTCTTAATACCAATAATACAAGAAGATTTTTACGTCTCCGATTCTGCACCTTTATAAGATTTGCCGTTTTTAATTACAATACTCTTATGATTCCACTGCTAATACATTTGGATTTCTCTCCTTTTCCTTCGAGATAATCTCCTCCTTTACTTTTTGTTCTAAACCACCGTTCGGCAATCACTTTTTGCCCTATGCTTTCTTCTTGTAATCTCATGGTAGTGTTAGAAAGGGTTAAAAGGTCTACACTTTAGATTTAAATTTCTATGTGAAATTTGAAAATATGTTTTGAATAGTATAATCCCAAAACTATTTTTAATTTAGTATATATTTTCAGATTTTGTAATTTGTAATTTTCATATTATATAATTATTGAAACATTTTTAGATTTTATAATCTAGGAATATATATATATATATATATATATATATATATATATATATATATATTTAAATTATATAATTTAGAATATATTTTTAAAATTTTATATTAAGTGATTTGGGATATATTTTTCTTTTTTCTTATTATGTTTTTTGAGTACGAAAATTTAGAATGTATTTTTAGATTGAGTAATCTCAAAATGTATTATAAATTTTATAATTTGAAATATATTTATAAATTATGTTACTTAAAAATATATTTTGAATTGTAAAATTTATCTATTTTTAAGTTATATAATCTCAAAAAATATTTTAAATTATATAATACAGAATATATTATGAATTATGTAATCTATAATTCGAATTATTTTGATTGTAAAATTTATAATAAATTTCAAATTAACTAAATTTTTAGAGTGTATTTTTAGATTTTTTATTACATAAGGAATAAGGATTGAGGGAAGATGTATGAAAATAATAGACATAAAGAGAGAGAGAAAAAAAAATGTAGATGAAGATATTAATGTGAGGAGATTTTTCCAGAAAGATTTAAAACATGAAATGTAACATGCTTCAATAACAATGGTATATCATTAAATTAAATTTTATATGCTTCTTTCATTCAACAAATTTGAATATGGACCATATTAACGAACTGAAAGGACCAAAATGGTATATATAGGCTTTAAATAGGAGTAAGGGGTGGATGACAAAATGGATTTTAGAATATATTTTCAGATTTAGATTTTTAAATACTTCAAAAATAAATTTTAAAAATATGTTTCCAGATTTTTTTTTTGTAGAATTTTATTTCCAGAATAAAATAAATCTATTTAAAATTTTATTTTCAGAGTATAATTTTTAATTTTGAAATTTTAATTATAGAATAAAGGACAATTTTGAAATTTCAAAAATTAATTGGATGCATATTCAAAAAATATCGGGTGCAGAAAGCAATTACATAAACATCACAATCTTGAGAATCATGCCTCGTAAAGCCCATCACCATACTTGATTACTGGGTCTTCATTTATTTTGCTCAACCCATAATCTTTTCACTTCCACACATAGGTATCACAAATACCTTTACGGACATATATAAGAAAAATTGATTACTTTTCAAAAAATAGGTATTGGGTACTTTCACTTTACTCTAACACATTTCACAAAAGAAATAATCAATTTACATTTGGACTTAATACTTTAATATATGTAATTTAGGTTATGAATGCGCCTAAAATATATTATTGCGAATAATTTCGTAACTCAACTATTAAACACATCTCAAATCATCTTTCAATTCACTAGCATGAAATAATTAAACAATAAAATATTTAGTAAAACTATAATTACAATTATATAACATTAATATAGTTTAATGGTGTTTTTGAAACAACAAAACATATTATATTATATAAAATAATATTGTCCCAACAATATATTATTTGAACGATATTTCTTATAAAAACAAGATTTATATGACCATCTTGCTTAAATAATGAGTAATTGTTCAAGTACTAGATAAACTCCTATACTAAAGGAGATAGACTACCATTCAAACATTAAATTTATCAAAACTAAAGATTCTTTATATAATAATTTATAACATATCCTCAAAATTCTTGTTTACACCTTTCTTCACATCTAAATTCATTTTAACCAATTTTAGGAACAATTCCATCTACTCTAATTCCTCCACAAACCAATTTAATTTACAGAGTTTCTCACTTTCAAGTATAACTTCTCAATTAAATTCTACGGAAACAACCACATAATTCGCATACTTTCAAAATAAATTCTAAAATATATATTTTAAATTATTTAATTTACAATAATCTAAATGGAGAACACACTAACTTAACTTCCCATAACTTAATTCTAAGCTCACTTCAAGTTAAACTCCATTCCATAATTTATTTGCTCCTTCTAATTATTTCACCATGCATGTCACATTTAGATTTTGAATAAATTACATAAGAAGAAAACTTACTTAAGAGAATAAGGGGAAAAAAATACTCTGTACTTGCTCAAAACATTTCTTAAACTATAAAATCTAGAAAAGAGAAAGAAATTTGCTTCTTATTTAAAGTTAGGGGAGAATAATTGTTATAGAAGAAAAAGAAAATCAAAAGAATAGAGAAGAGAGAGAGAGAGAGAGAAGTCTTTATAGTTAATTTTTGTGTATAATAAAAGTATATTTTATTATGATATTAATTATTTAAATACAACTTCAATTAATTTTAAAAATAGTAAGGTGCAAATTTGACTTTTTATGATTTAAAAAGAATTAATATATTTTAAAGTTAAAGAATACGTTTTTTTAAAATAATGAAGTGGTGTTTTCAAACAATACTATTATTTGGAGAATTTTTTAAATATGTGGATTCTTATAGTTTTGTTAAGATTAATGCGTGGTGCTCAAAACCTCTGTATGACACTAGAAGTTTGCTAAAAAAAAGACACATAAATTGATTTAGAGTTTTTTTTTTTAAATGTTTAATTATTTGTTTTTAAATATATATTTTTTATTGTTGCAAAAATTGAATTGCACCTCAAAGATTTAGAAGAAGTACCCAAACACCTTAAATAGAACTCTGCCAAAACAAATATTTTGAAAATAAAAGAAAAAATGGTGGGATTTTTTCATAAGAAAAATGTAAAATAAGTATATTAGTTATTGGTGCAATTATATAAAAATGTAAAAATTTGCTTTGATGTATTTTACATGTGTGTGATTTTGCAGAAAGGGATTGGTAGTCGGTGAAGGTGTGGGATGTATTTGATTGATGAAGAATGAGAAGTGAAGAGATTAGAGATGGAAGAAGAAAAAGCAGCGGCATACTACGACGAGTTGACCCGCAAGGGCGAGGGGGCCGCAAGATTTAAACAAGGCCTTGGCTTTTCCTCTTCCGCATCAAACGACGACGTTCCCAAACCCGGCTCCGCTCTCGCCTCTTCCTCCTCCTTTCTCTCCAAATTCGTTAAAGCCTCCTCCACCGCTTCCCACTCCGACAAGCAACCGCAACTTAATGCCACCTCCGCTCCTTCCGAGTCGGAGAAGCAAGCACAACTGCAATCCATTCACGACAAGCTCAAGAAGAAGCCCTCTTCCGAGCCTAGGGTTTTCAGCAGGGAGAGGGAGAGGGAGAGGGAGAGGGACAGAAGTAGAAGACGAAGCAGGAGCAGAGACAGATACAGGGAATCGCGGAGGCGAAGCAGGAGTAGAGAGAGATATAGGTATAAAGATTCTGAAGGGGACAGGGATAGGGATAGGGAGAGAGGGAGACGGAGAAGTAGAAGCGTTTCTCCTCGCAGACAGCGTAGGTCGGAGAAGGAGGCGAATGATATAGGGAAAGTGAGTGAAGCGAGAAGGGGAAAGAATGTTGGGACTGATTACTCCAACCTAATTCAAGGTTATGATCGTATGGTACGTTGCACTCTTCTAAGTCCATTTTTTTTTCTCTCGGTTGACCTGATGAAGATATTGCTTTCATGTCTAGACACACTTTTTTTCTAAATTCTCTCTACTATTGGCTGGGATTTGTTTGTCATGATTCATGGACATCTTTTGTTGGTATTGTCTACAGTCATCTGCTGAAAGAGTCAAAGCCAGGATGAAGCTTCAGCTCTCTGAAACTGGTAAGCCAATACATCTCCAGGGAAGAAATTATCCATTCTTCTTAAATACATTTTCACCATGTGTTTCAAAATAAATTGTTTTTCTTGATGTATCGAACGCTGGTATTAGATGCACTGATCTTGAATGTTCTGAAAATCTTTCCTGTAGTCGACTAGATTGAGAATGTTCTTTAGAAATGATAATGTTAATCTTGCGTGGAAAACTTAGTTTTTGGCACGAATAGTTGCCTTGCCTTCTCTTGACTTCTTGTAGTATATGATCATTTGATGTTAGAGACTTGTTAAGGTTGCTACTATCTAGACATATATACGAATAGGGCTAGCTATTACAAACCAAAATTTTAATATTTCACCCTTGAATTGTTGATATAAATTATAAATATTTGCTCTCTAGCTTGCCAAATGAGATGGTTTGTGCATACGCTATTGATTTTTTTTTCTAATATATTTCATACTTTTAAATGTAGCTGCACATGATTCACAAAAGGGCGTGGGCTGGGAGCGGTTTGAGTTTAACAAGGATGCCCCTCTTGATGATGAAGAAGTTGAAGGTCAGACTTGTTTCTTAATATATTTGTGGGATATCTTTCTGTTGTGTACCCATGAATTCTTCCATTTAATCCTTTGTTTTTAATTCCTTTTTGGAGCTATAAGGACTATTTGCCTTGACTGCTGGTTATTCCCCATTCTTGGTAGAAGTCCCTAAAACTAGAAGATTCTTGCATTGTTCATTTCTATGTGGACATTTATTGGGTCTCCCGGTGCTTCTCCTGTTAATATAGTCAACATTTTCTGGATCTTGTTATTGGAAATTAAAGGAACACATTTCTCAGTATTAAGTAATTAATTCTATGTTTGTTGGTTATGTATCTGTCTTTTTTAAGTGTATACTTTTCCGTTGTTGAATGATGGTGTTTTCAGCTATATACTTTTGTGATGACAGACAGTTAGTAGTGATGGGTTTTGTTGAACTTAATAAAACTGATTGTATACGCCTTCCATCTGCAGTTGCTGAAGATGATGCACCCTTAGTCAAACACATCGGCCAAAGTTTCAGATTTTCTGCAGTTGAGGTATCTTCCTCTTCTCGTATGATTGAATAGTCAGTTTGGTTCCTTCCTGATGTACATGTCTGATAATTGTTTGGAAAACTGAATTCCGTATTGTTACACAGGCAAGGAGGAAGGAACAAATACAAGCTGCTCACGAAGAAGCTATGTTTGGTGCTACAGCGCTTCCACCTCCCACTAGTACAGATAGTGAACCTGAAAGGGAGGACGAGAAGGAGGTTGCTAAAAATGATCTGGTTACAACCCTCTTAAGTGAAACAGTAAGCATTTTTCTATGTCACAGAGCATATGGATGGCATAACAAATAATTCAAGTAACCCTGTTATATTTGGTTTCAGGTGCTGGCCCAGCAAAAGGGATCTTGGCGTGATCGGGTTCGGCAGGCTTAGAATTTGCCCCTTAAAGTTGATCTGATGACAGAAAAGTTGGCCAAAATGTCACATGGATTTGGCTTTAACCATGTCTACATATATTCCAATTTTGCGGTTGGAATTACTGTGCAAATTTTTTTGGCTTCTGTGGTAGCTTTAACCAATCATACTATTTATATCCGGTTCCCATGCAACTGCCACTATTTTCAAGCCTGTCTCATTAGTGAAGTGGGCTTGGTGGTGCTGCTTGTAATTTCAAATTACAGAAGGGGAAGTGGGGTGTGTGATGTTTTTTGTGTAATGTCAGTTTCGTAGTGGAATAGTTAGAGGGAGAGACTGCAGAAAGAACTATCTTAATACACAGAGGCTTAACCTCTGATCTTATATATGCGCAGTTTTCACCATCTGATTATAGTTGGTTCGGACTCAATTTTATTTACATTTGTAATTATGACACCTTAGATAGATGATACAACTTTATGGGATGTGTAATAATCATTATCTTCGTTTCAAATTTTCGAAGTGTCTTATTGGTCTATTGAATGTAGCCTTCAAATGTTTATTTAGTTTTGGACGAAAAGAAGTTACCAATTGACATAAAAATTGAAGAAATTAAAATTACAAAGTTTGGAGATTTTTTAGAACAACAGTCCGAACTTGAAAATTCCAGAACTTATTCTTTTGAAAAGTTTCTTGTTTGATTCCGGAAATGAAGATATTTTTGTTTTTCCTCTAATAAAGTAGATAAAATAATTTAATATTGTTTACTTCGCCTTCGGTGATGCTCTCGTAATTGAGTTAATATGACTCACGAAGCTTGAAAAATAGTATTTAATATATTTTATTTAGTAGCATTCCTAAAATAGATGAAACAGTTTTATATTAATTATTAATTATTTAAAAAATAGAATTTGTTAGTTATTGATAGCTTATTCTCAATTATTTTTTGTTTAAGTAATAAAAAAAAATTTATACAATTCTTGTGCATTTCACAGTTTATTGAAAGTTGCACGTTTTAATGTTTTCTTTGCATTAAGATTTGTCTTCATTTGGATGAATAAAACAAAGGAAAATTTAGTAAAATGCTCAAACTAAATCAAGAGATTTACTCTAAACTAAATAAAAAATTTAATAAAACTTAAAAGTAATGACAATTGGATCATGAGTATAATCGAACAACGAGATAAACGATCCTAAGCTGAACTCCAACAACTGCATGGAAAGGGTGTTTAAATAAATTATTCTAGATCTCTAAATATTGGTGTAACACACTTGATTTTGAGAGCTGCTTTGAAAATAAGTTTTTTTAAAATAAATTTTTTAGATAAAGAACTAACTTTCATTAAAAAAATTGACAAAAAATTATCGATAAGTTTGTGTATATAAATAATTTTTTAATTACTGATAAATATGTCACTGTCAATAATTATTGACAGAATTTTCTAACATATGTTAAAAAAATTATGATATTTTTCATATCCATCAATAAAAATATGTCAATAAAATATATCAGTAATTTAGCGCAAATTAATATATATTGGTAATATCTATTGATAAAATTCTCAATATTAATATAATATAATATAATTATTAATTAAGTTAATTATAACAATAATAAGAAAAAGAATAATCATAATATAATTATTAAATTGTCTTAATCTAGTAGTTACATACTCTTTCATGTAGTTAGTGAATTTGAGTATACTCTTTCATGTAGTTAGTGGATTTGAGTTTGATTCCCTCCTATAATAAAATATGAGATTAATAAGTAATAATAATGTTATTATTGATCGATGGATTGAAATAAAAAATTGAACGTTTGAACTTAGTATTTGGTATGATCATAAGATATTGTGATTGCAAATGTATTTTTTAAACAAAAGTATCATAAATTGAAATGAAATTAAATAATTGTGATTAAAAATAGATTTATATATGATCTATATGAATAATGTAATTAATAGTTGAATTTTATATGACAGTAATTTAAAGAATTCTTATGAATAACTAATATGATTGGTTCTTTTTGCATATATGAGTACGTGATAATTTTTTTGTCCATTAGTTTATTTTTATTTTTCTTATTACGTTGTGATCTATGATAATTATACTAGTACACGAATGATACATATGGAAACCATTTAAAAGGCATTGGAGAGTTTTATTTTGGTCTTCAGTTTTATAAATATTTATTGATTATTTACTATGAATATTTTTAAAAACTCCAACTTTTATATAAGAGTCAATAGAATTTTATTGTAGTAGAGAATAATATTTTAGAATGTTAAAAATTAATATATTTTATTTATTAGCATTCCTAAAGTTGATAAAATGATTTAATAAAAATTAATAATTATTCAAAAATTATTGAAATTTATTAATAGTTTATTCATAATTATTTGCTATTTAAATAATAAAAGGAGTACTCTTGAGCGCTGTGCATGCCTTCACAATTTCCTACTAGGTTGCCTATTTTTTATTTTTTTTTAGTTTGTATCATTTAGATATAAGTGAGTAAAATAAAGAAAAAATGTGTAAATATCAAAATCAAATGAAAATATTTTTTTACTAGAAAAAATAAAAAAAATATTTAATAGAACTTATACTATAGTAATGAAATTCACTAGCTATAACAACTCAAAATTTACGGGTTATAATAATTCAATCATCTGCAACCAGACAACTATATATTTATGCAAAAACCAGCCCACATTCTCAATAATCAGTTCCTGTCTTTCTTTTTATCCTCCATTTAGTCCTCTGTAAGTAGTTTTCCTTCATTCTCATTGCTTCAACACATTTTTTCTGACATTATTATGTTAAAGTGTAACATATTTTTATCGCCGTGTGTATTTGATCACCATGCAAGTTGGTTTATGTAGTCATCTACAGACTCACCAGTCAAACTTAATCATTTGTTTTGAATTATTTTTGTATCTATAAGTACAATTTTCCCACACCTTTCTGCCCTAAAATATTTATTTTTAATAAATAAATGTAAAAAATAAAAGGTAAAAAGTTCACATTTATAATTTTTTAAATAAAACTTAAAAATTAAAAAAAAATCAAAAATAAATATCATAATGAAACGTGTAAAAAAAATTCATAAATGAAACATGGACACATAATTGCATCTCACAAATGTATTATTTGTTGTATATCTCAAATGACCAAACATAACTTCAAATTTTCACTTTGTTAAGGTAATGTTTAAACTAATATATAAGGTGAAATTTTCACACTACTAAATCATTGCTTAGATCTCTTAAATAACTAATCATAAGTTGAATTTAAAGTTGTTAAGTCATTACGTAGATTTCTTAAATGACAAGTACAACTTGAACTGTCATAACATACAAATTAAGAGCTCCCACAATACAACATCTCAAAACACATATAAGCTTATCAAGATAGGTATGTTTCCTTGTTATGTATTTAGTGATTAAAAAAAAATATTTTGGGTGTAATTTTTATTGCCGAATCCACTAGTTTGTGTGGTTATGTGTTTCATGTGTAATGAATTTATATATTTTTTTGAATTTAAGTGTTTTGAGATTTTTGCTATCTTTTACTAAGGTTTTTATATTAAAAAGTTTATTCAGCGGCAAATATATATTTTCACTTGTCCTCTTCAAGGTAAAGTGATTTTTTTTTATTCTACTAATATTTCCATTTTTTAAATAAACCATAATTTAAAGAATTAAAAGAAGTTTTTGATATACTTAAAAAATATATATTATTTTTAATCAATTTAGATTTAAAGTCAATTTTGAAAAAATATCAATTTTAAAATTAGTAATAAATCAATTGATTAAATCCAATCTTGTTTAAAATAAAGTATAGATTTAGATCTAAAATACAATGCATTAGATTGATCTTTAAAAATCCAATCCAGGTAAACAGGGTATAAATTGCCCTCACAGATGTCAATTCATAATTGATGCCAATGAGATCATACATTAGTCAGACTATTTATTGATGGTTGGTTACAATTGCTCCTTTATTTATGGTTCAACTGTACCAATTCGAATATATTGCCATCGGTAATTAGGTACAAAATTGATCACCCTTCTATTTGGTATAATGCAATGCTTCTCTGAATGATAATATGTGTTGTGCTTTGTTGATCCGTATGATGCTGGTTCTCAAATTTGTAACTTGGAAGGCAACAATAATGCAGTTGCTGCTGCTACTTATTTGTTGTACTGTGATGGTCGGTTGTTCTCACAGAGATTCTACTCAAAAACCGGATCTTAAGGGTATTGTCCTCTAAGTCTACGTTTTGGTAGGTTGTAAATATTAATGAGAATTGATTTCTAATCAATGATAATCTCATTCACTTGACTCGCTAGCTTCTGAGCGGCATAGTCTGCTAAGATTAGTGGGAATTTGACTCATAACTCAGTCCTATATCTCCAACTCTACCGTGCAACGAAACAAGTTTTGACCTTTTGAGAATAGGAAACAGCAAAATTACAAGGAAAACTTTTCCACGACCCCTTTTCTCAAACAAATCTAATAAAGGACCAGAAGGAGAAATGAGGGTGGAAATGATAAAATCTTTTAATTTATATTCAAGTGTATCGTTTTCCTTCTGATTTTTCCTAAACTTTCCAAAACGAGCATATTATTCAAATTTTTTTAATGTTGAGCATGGCAAGGCATGTTCTAATTTAGTATTTATTATTATAATTTAAATATTATAATATCTATACACTTATATTGTGTTTGAATTAAGGAGAGAATGTCTCAAGATTTGAGAGATTAGATGTGTGAGGATTTGAGAGGAAAATATGAAGAAAGTAAGTGTGTTTGAATTAAGGTATGTTGGAATAAATTTGTAAAAAAAATTTATTGAAGTTTGTGACATTTTTTAAATTTTTTTTAAAGTGTAAAATGTAAATTAAAAAATTTACCCTTATATTTAAAAATATTTAAATAATAAAATATGAGATATTTTTGTGTACATTTTATTTAATTTAAATATTTTAAATTACTTTCGATACACTTGAATAATTTATTTCGATACTGTTAAATAATTACTTTTGAAAAAAATACAAATTACTTAATATTATCGAAATATGAAAAGAATCATAAAGATAATATTATCTAAACATATACAAATTTATTGTTATATTTATTTATACATTTAAAAAAAAATTATATTCATTGATTTAAATTGTATGTAGATACATAATCATGTAAATATTTTAGAGAACATTTTATAATAAAAAAATATTATATATAGAGTGAACTGTACAATAAATTTATTTATATAAAAAAAGAAATATATATATATATAGAATAAAGTATGAAATATCAAATAATATGATGAAAAAATAATAGAAATAAAAAGTATTATTATGTATATTATTGCATGAACTACAAAGTAAAAGAGAAGGCAAAAAAAAAAAATATTACTATTTTAAGTAATTTTTCCCTCAAATCTTTGCTTATAAAAAGGATAAGAAGAATTACTGTTCACAAAGATTCATTGTCTCCCTTTTCCTGCACATCTCTTGATTTAAATTATGGATATCCCTTCACATCCTTACTCTTACTCTTAAAGGATAAAACCCTTAAAACAAATAAATTCTTAATAAAAAATAAAAAAAAACTATAATCACTAAAGACTTTGTTTGTTTCCCACGACCAAAAGGCGTGAATTGTTGGAAGTGTAGAATGTTGCGGAATACACAAATGTTAATAAATAAAATATTATTTAAAAACAGAAAACGAGGAAAAAAAATTTGGCAACTTTTCTTTCTACATTTGGGAAGATTTGCAAAGAAACTAACTATATGTAATAAAATATATATTTATAAGATTATGAATTATATTTTTTATTATATATAAGTTTATATTTTCATATTTTTAATTTATTAATATTTATATTATAATAAAATAAATACAATTAATTTATAATAATATAAATAAATGATTATATATTATTTTATTATTTTAATAATTTATTATATCTATCCAGTTAATATATATATTATCTTAATTATACATTTTATAATTATTAAAAATTTACATAATACATTAAAAAGTCAAAATTATTTTTAATTTTATCAGTATCAAATATTTAATAATATTAATAATAAATAATAATTATTATTAATAATAATAAAAATAATATAGTTATTTATATAATAATAATAATATTATTAATTATAAAAAATGAATATATAAAATATTTATTTACTTTTTTATTATTTATATATTTTTTAAAATAAAAATAAATTTATAAACTTACATTTTATACTTTTAAAAAAATTAAAAATTTTCATACAACCATAACATCATTTACAAAATTTAATAAATTTTTCTAACAAATTTACTTTTACATACCTCAATCAAAATATTTTCCTTTCCTCTCAAATCATTTCAAATCCACTCCAAATCTCCTCCCCAATCCAAAATATCCAAAATGAATAAATAGAGCAGGAGTTTATGTAAAAAAATGTTGCGGAATAGCGCTCTATTTGTGTAAATATATTGGTAATTTTCCACTGTACATGCGCCCAGATGACAAACAAGTGGCCAAAAAATTAGCGATTCTGACTTTTGCTTTTCTGATTCCTAAGGCATAAGATTGGTGAACAGGTGCAAAATACAGTGCATGCTTTGATATCAACACCAGGTGTCGACAAAATTGGAGACAGACACTAGTCAATCTGTGATCACAATCTAGCCTTCTTTGAGGATAATGGTGAGAGCAATGATGGTGATGGATCGCGTGGAAGAGAGATGGTTGGGCATGTTGCAGACAGAGGTGGACTGCAATCAATTGACCGCATTCTTTTGAGAGATCTTTTCTCAACTTCCTTCACTTTCCCTTTCATGATGAAATCTTTTAAGCGTCTTACATCTGACAATTTCACAGGTTTCAAAAGAAACTCTTCTGCTCCTTCCTCCAGGCAACTGTCAATTAGTAGGAATGAACTGTTAAGAAACATGCCTAGAAATACTTGTTACCCAATGGACTTGCATTGTTGCTAGCTACAGGATATAATGCAATGTTTTGATACAATTTGATAAATTACCATAGCTTAGTTAAAGGTTTTTGACTATATTGTTGTGGGAAGGGGACTTATTTTGGAAATTCTGATAAGAAATTTGGTAAGTATTTAATATTTGCAAAGGACATACCCAACCCCTATATTATGATTTGTTATGAGTTGGTGGCTTCCAGCATAGTTAGTGCTGAGCTAATCATGGCATAACCAATCACGGTGCCACCATATGATCTATTGGCTATAAAAGATTTGTACGGAACTTTAATTACTATTCAATGTCAGATCTACACAAGGATTGGTACCTAACATTTTGAGGTAGCAAGTTAGTAACTATCCCAGTAAGTATCAGGCTCGACTTAGAAAAACGTTTAAATCAATTGGAATTCATCTTATGGAAAGGATTCGACAATAATATCCAAATAGTCGTATTTTTTCAGTAAAAAATATCATATTGTAGATGCAATATGAAGTAGATCTCAACGTTTGCGATACATTTTACGCTTCACCTCGTCAGTTCATGGACAAATCAACAAACACCATCGAAATTGTAAACCTTACCAAAATACAGAAATTGTTTGAAGAGTTCATTGATAAAAAAAAAAAAACTAGATGCCACCTACAATTCCATTGTTGATCCAAAAGACGTGTAAGCTAATGGAGGATGCTTACCTATCAATTCGAGTCAAAACATTCTCCGACGACATGACCACCACTGGAATCTCTCTAAACACGGAAGACTCCTGCTGAAATTAACAGAAAGAAGTGTAATTAAGAATCAACGCCCCCTTGTTCACAATCTAACGACCAACTTTAAACCCTACCCAAAAGCGCAAATACACAATACAATTTGTGTCCAACTAACAAAATAAACACCAGTAGTAGCAGTTATCAATCCTAAAAAAAAGAAGTCAACCTAATAACACCAAACAAAACACCCTTCAGAGAATAAAAATCGTACAGACTACACACCTTGATTTTCTTGAGTAATTCATATCCTGTCATCCCCGGCATGGAATAATCCGTCATTATGAGATTAACCTTCACACTCTGTCACCACAACCAATAAACAAAAAAAAAAAAAAAAAAAACCATTAAGCACCAACCTATTTCGACAATCAACATCAAAACCCTCCAAAAACTAAATAGCAGAATTCACTTACATCGAACCCGAGAGAACTAGTCTCTCCGTCCAAGCCCAAATACTGAAGAGCACGCGTTCCACTCTCCACAACCGTCACTGAAAAACAACCATTCCAAACAAACACACACAACTTCAAAACCAATCTCAATTTGGCAAACAAAAATTAAAAAAAAAAAACTGGCTATACGCAACGCCGGGTCACCTTTGCAGGAAGAAATCTTGAGTAACCGTTCAATGACCTTGCGATCAACAAGGCTGTCATCGACTGCAAGAACGTGAAGCTCTGGCGCACCAGAAGGGGATTCCTGGAGAAATTCCGGTAAGTTATGGCGGAAAAAATCGCCGAGAATGGCCATGAAAGTGAAAAGTTGAGTGGGAGTTGTGAGAAAAGAAGGTAAGGAGGAAAATGGGTGGATTTTATTTATATATTTAGTTGGAGAGAGAATGATGAATATATTAAATAATAAAATGAATTAAGAGTAAAAGAAAATAATAATAAATAAATACGATGGATTGAGAGGATCGAAATCTGAGAGTCTGAGAGATCTTTGGAAATCCATGAGAAGCGATTATGCCACCTCCACTTGTCCCTTCTCTTCTCACGTCAATGTCAAAATCTTACTTTTATTATTACATTTTTCTTTTCATTATTAAATTAATTAATAACACTAACCTTGGTCACTCAATCGGAGAGGCCAACCGTATCTTCTTTGCCTCCACTCTCTCTCACTCTCACCGTACTTCCCCGCTTTCTCAATGCCACCTTTTCACTTCTCTTTGCCTAATAATTCACTTCTAATTAAACACATTCTACTCAAAATTTTGTTTAAATTTGAGTAAAATCATTTTCAAATAATGAAGGATCAAAAATTTATTAATCGATCTTTCTTACGTCATTAGAAAAATCATTTTTAGACTGTTATTCCTAAATTTTCTATACAAAGTCATTAGTGGTTGCAGAATTAGATTAGTGCTCTAATAAAGAACAAAAAGTCAGCAAATCTTCTTGGTGCAAAGATTCAGATACTTGGGATTAGATCCTCTTTAGGCATAGACTTTCAAATAAAGCTTCTTATTTTTAAAACGGATGAGAATGTAATAAATTAGGTCTTGACTTATGCTTTTTCTTTTGGATTGGAGAGGAGTGAAAAATGAAAGAAAGGAAGAAGAGATTGAAAAGCTATGTTATTTTAATTTTTTAAAAAATAAAAAAATTGAATGAAAATTTGTTTGATATAATAGAGTAAACAAATTAAATTAATAATATATCGAATTAACAAAATATTCTTAGTTAAAAATAATAAAAATAATTGTTTATAAATTTGAAAATAATATTAAAAAATATTTAAAGATTTATTTAAATAATTATTTGCTAATCATGCATAATTTTTTTCACATACCAATTTAAAAAAAAAAATAGATACTACACGTCAATTTCATAAATATAATAAATAATGAAAAAAAAAAATTTAGAGTGTTACGCTTCTTATACTTATGAAGAGGGCCAATTATTCTCACAACTTTCTCTTTGTTTTCTTGCATTTCCGTAAGAATATAAATTCATAGAGTTTATGTTAACGTATATTAATCTGTATTAAAAGATTGGTATAATAATTTCTATAACGTTCGAATTAACAACGTTTGTTTCTGATTTAAAACTGTAAGTATAACTAGACATGGTTTTTCATAAAAATATTTTACACAAACCAGATGTTAGTTTCCAATGAAAAGTTAAATATGTTAACAGATCATCCGACTTTTGTGTTCTTGAAATAAAACTCAAATTAAACAATTTTTAACATCTAAAACAAATTTAATTAATTAATAGATTTTGATCGAATTAAACAACTAATAATCTTTAGTAGGCGATAAAGACATTTGGATACCTGGAAAAATTATCAACACTTTCTACATTAATTTAACTATAACTTTAAAAATTAAATATTATTTATTAATTTTTAGGTTGAGTCAAGCTTACCAACTCTTTTTGTTTAAAGAAAATGATAGGCATTAGATTTTTTTTAAAACAATTATTTATAAAATATTTTTTTTAAATATAATTTTTATTAATTTTTGCATAGATCGCTATTAATGTAATCAATATTTAAATATATGGTTATGAATATTTTATATTTTTATTACTATTTTGCTCTAGAGTAACTATGATTTCATGTTTTTTACATTATTAATAACAATAATAAATACAATATTTACTGAAAAAATTATATTAAAATAACTTTATTCTTTCAGTCAATACATAATTTTTATATATGTTAAAAACAAGTATCCACGCACTTTATTTGGAGAAAATTTGAAACATGAATTCGAGTCTTATATCAAATAAAAAAAATGTTAACATTAAAGATAATTGACATTTAAAAGAGGGATTATTAAGATTTTAAAAATAAATTTCAGTGTCACATAAAAAAGAAATTACATAATATATAAATACATATTCAGAATAAAGGTTTGCATTATGCTTTATGTGTATGCTTTGTGAGAAACATGAGGAATCTATTCAACATTTATATTTTTAAATGTTCTAATGAGAAACATATTTGAAGTTGGGTTCGGCAGATTTTTGTTACTTTTCATTTTTCTAATAAGGATGTGTTGGAGATCCCACATTGACTAGAGATGAGGACA
The DNA here is from genome assembly GCA_013389735.1 of Phaseolus lunatus. Lineage (NCBI taxonomy): Eukaryota > Viridiplantae > Streptophyta > Magnoliopsida > Fabales > Fabaceae > Phaseolus > Phaseolus lunatus. Next base: position 32,140,834 of record CM023859.1, read on the forward strand.
TTTCATTGTATATAAGTGGGTGTAAACCTCACCTTATAAGCCGGTTTTATGAGGTTGAGTTAGGCTTAAAGCCCACTTCTTAACATGGTATCAGAGCCATTCTCGAGCCCATCCTAATGAGAATTTGTTGGGTTTATCAGGCCACCCGCTATCGGGCCGTTATCGGACCACCCATAACATATATCTCCACGCACGAGTTGGTAGCCTCGGCGTGCGGGGGGTGTGTTGGAGATCCCACATCGACTAGAGATGAGGACATTTCATTGTATATAAGTGGGTGTAAACCTCACCTTATAAACCGGTTTTATGAGGTTGAGTTAGGCTTGAAGCCCACTTCTTAACAGGATGATCTTCTTATTTTTATTAAGAGTGATGGTAGTCCTTTGGTTAGATTGATTAAGCTTATTGTGATAACTTTCTCTATTTGGATGATATGGCGTATGAGGAATTTCGTTAGATTTCAGGAAAATATTGAGGTTTTTATGACTATTTAAGTGATTAAAGACTTAACTTGTCTAGTGGGAAATTCGTTTAAAGCTTCAATGAATAATGATATGTTGGATTTTAACGTGATTAAATTTTTTGATATTAATACTCGTAATGGTAAAGTTTTTTGTCCCATTTTAGATGGGAGTTTCTTTCACCAGGTTGAGTTAAAATTAATACTGATGGGACTACTAGGGGTATCCTGGTCTTGCTACTTGTAGAGGTATTTTCCATGGGGTATGGGGAAATTTATTGGTGTTTTCTCTGCATTTCTTAATTTCATACGGTTGTTGAGTTTTATAGAGTTATACATGCTATGGAGGAAGCTCAAAATATGGGTCTTACTAGTGTCTGGCTTGAATTTGATTCTTTACTGGTTTGTGTTGCGTTCACTATTAGGACTAATGTTCCGTTGATGATTCGTAATCGATGGAATACTTGTCTTATTTACTATGGAAAAATCTGGTTTAGAGTTACTCATATTTTTCGTTAAGGGAATGCATATGTTAATAAGTTGGCTAATTTATGATTTATTCATAGAGAATCTTTTCATTTGTATAATAGGTTTCCATCTAGTATATTCTTAAAATTATTTATTAAATAGGTATAGTCTACCTATGTATCATTTTTGTTAACAAATGGATTTTGGTCTAGTCCCCCATATTTTTGTATTTTTTTTCATTTTTTTAATAATATTTTTTCATGTAATGACATATGATTATTGTTATTTGAGATATCAGTTTAGTTGAGATGTCAAGTTGCATAAAAATGTCTGTCATGAAAATTTTTATAAAAAAAAATGATAACATCGTAAATATAAATTTATCGACTTTATGTATTGTATTATTGGATGTGGAATTGTCGAGTAGGCGGTAAGTGAATGTTTTAGTTATTATGAAGAAGATTTTCGTCTTAGACATTCACACATATATTTACAATAATTACATAATAAAACTTTATTATTTATTAAAAAATGTAATTAGACACATATTGGATTTGGAAGAATCTACCTTAATCTTTATAAAAGGCTAGTGAGAAAACTATAATTAAAAAATAACTTTAAGATAAAAAATATTGTTAAAATTAAACTTTAAAACCTATAAATTAATAATTATATCTGATTTAAACGTGAAAATGTCATTACAACTACTTTTATCATCATATCGTATTAGAGGATAGGAGACTTAAATACATATTCGATCTTGTAAAAATATGTATAAAATGTTGATTGCTTAAAAAAATCATTTATGAAATTTTACAATTTTAAAGAATGATCAAATTATAATAAATTACTTATTTCATTTAAAGTGAGGAGTTTAATTTAGTTCAAGGAAAAATAAAAGGTCAAAACTTTAGACATTAAGCCAACCAAATTTCATCGTTTGACATATATTAAATTGCATAAATTGGATTATGCAGGTTTCTGGATTGAACGTTCTGAGCAAATCCACTATCCATTTTGAAATAAAAAAACATTGGTGAAGAATTACGATTTTTTTAGAATAATACTTTTTTTGAAAATATTTCTCCAAATGAACCTATTCGAACATTAATTTTTTAAAACGAACCTGTTTACAGCAATTGAGAATTTGACGCTTAAAAAACAAATTCTCAACTGATTTTTCGATCCACATGCCAGAAATTCCTCCACAATTGGATTCTCCGGACAGGAAGTTTGATAGTTTTTTTTTTTTTTTTCATTTTAAAAAGGGAAGGAAAATAAAAAAATTAAAATAAGAAACTAAAGTAAAGTTAGAGAAAAGTTGTTTAATTAATTAATTAGAAATTTTGAAATTAAATTTTAATTACTCCGACAGAATGAAGAAACTAACAAATATTTTAAGAGTGAATAAATTTAAATTTTTTAATATAATTTAAAACAAAATTTGTCACTTATCTAGATAGGGTCTATGGTCGATCATTATGGTCCATGACCTTCATTGCACTCTAAAGGGTGCTGTTCTAAGGTCTATCCAAACAATAGAGCTTACATCATAATTTATTGCAAAAGGGACTCGTGTTCGTGCAGTCCCTATAAAGAAAAAGAAAAAATAAAATTTATTAATTTCAAATTATATTACAAAATCAAAATTTATTCACTTTAAATTATTTTTTTGTTAAGTTTCTTTTCTCAAAGAAATTAAAATTTAATTTATTATTTTAAATTACTTATCTCTATTTTTTTTTTCAAACAAAATAAAAGTATATTTTCAGAATTTGATCAGACTCCGGAGATGTTTGAAAATTAGACTCTTCAAATATTAAATTCTTAACTACTACATTAAATATATTCATTTGAGAAAATAATATTTATCTGATTTAGAAATTAAAGAATGATTCTAAAAGAATTCAAGAAATATGATCATATAGAATTAAATAATTTGATATTAAGAAGGCGGCATAAGGAAACGGTGTTAGTTACAGAAATTGGATCGTACAGGATCAAACCGTTGTTTGATACGGCGGATAGCTCCACCTCTTCCTATTCTTTTGATTTGTTTGAATTTGAAAATAGATCTGATGAAATGGATTTGAGAAGAGAAATTGGAAGATTTAAGATGAAAGTAAATGGATAAAACGTGAAGTTGTTGTTTGGATTAAGAGAAAAATAGTGAAAGATAAAACAAAAGTTTACAAAAATTAGTTAACTATGTATAGGTGTTATTGATAATATTTTTTTAAATAAAAGGATTATAAATTTATTATTGTAGTTAAAATTAAACTAAAATAAAATACAATTAAATTGTTTTATAATTTATATGAAAATATTTTACAAATTTAAAATTTCTAAATTATTAAAAATAAAAATAAATATAAATCATAAATTATTTAATATAGTAGTTAAATAAAAATATGAAATAATCAAAATTCTTAAATTAGTTTAAATTTTAAATAAATACAAATATAAATTATTTAATATTAGTATTTAAATAAAATATAAAATAAATAAAGAATCTATAGATGGTTGGAAGAAGAATTTTTAAAGCATCTCAAAAGGGTAAGAATGTAATATCCTTTAGTCCATGTGAATTTCTTCAACCATAGTGCAAAGGCACGATAAATTTTTTTTATTAATCTTTCACTTTTCATTATTTTCCAATTAACAGATAAAAACACACATTTTCCTTCCTATTACATAATGTTCACTTGGATGTAAAGAGACACTTTATCTTTACCGAATCACAATCCATTTTATTATATTACATAGTTACATTCAGATGCATCATAAACAATTATATATATATATATATATATATAAATAAAAATTCTAAATATATACTTTAGCAATATAATTAGTTATGTGTGCAACAATACTAATTATGTTGCACTTTTACCTGCATCACAATCTATATATTTTTCTTTTTTAAGAAAAAAAAATGTTACTTTTAAAACTTTATAGTCGAAAAACATGAATTCATTATCCATATTTAAGTTAAAATAATTTTGAATAACTTCTATTTTTCACATATAAAAAACGAATTTTGAGATTCCAAACGTCAAACTAAACACATACTAACTTAATTTGGCACGAAATCAATGTACTTAACTAAAGTTAGTTTAAAGGCTTTTTATATTTTTACATTTAAAACAAATTAAAGTTTTTAGCTCAAATCAAACCCACACTTATACAGTTTATTTATACGAACATCTATACAAACACTTTTAGAAATAAATAAAAATTAAAATGATTTTTGCCGTATGCTTTCTTTTTTTGCTCCATCCACCATGACGTTTTATTTTATTGTTGCCTCTTTAAAGTAGGCACTATATTCTTGATATGAGTACTACAAGATTTCTAAGTCTCGGATTCTACACCTTTATAAGATTTGTGATTTTAATTGCAATGCTGATATGATTCGTTTATGCTATCTTTCGGATTCTTTCATAGTTTTTTACAATATAGAGAAAGTGAAGGATGACATGAACACTCTCAATCAAATATGCCTAAATGGTTTTGAATGACGTGTTTGGCCTTTTAATTTAAAGCGCTTCTCTTCTGCTTTCAATTTTGTTTAATCGAGGAAAGAAAAAATTAATAGAAAAAAAAATTATAAAGTGTATTTGTATAGATAAAATAGACGTAAATAAAATTTAAGATTGACGGTAATAATTATTGGTGTCCGTCACTTTTCTCATATTCGTTTTTTTTATTAGTTCATTCCTCCTTCACTTTACTTATGCTCGTGGGAATTTTAACTTTTTAACCCTTTGATTTCTTGGTATTCTATCAAGAATAACGGGATCAAACTAAATACTTTGTATTAAGAGTATACGATGTAATTAATAAAAACGTACATTATCCTTATGTATAAGATTTGTTTATAGGGTTTGATAGTGGACCATTTGATTTATGGGTTATATCTCACATATATTTTCAATAAATCAATGTTAACTTATTTTTGATTGATCAATCAATGATGCTGAATGACGTGATTTATTCAACTTCAAGTGATATATAAAGTAAGATGGATTTTAAATAATTCGATTGAAAATAAAATGAAAGGAGATAAAGATAAACATATTTTTTATTATATAAATAAATAAATATAAATACAAAAGAATCTCATCCATTTATATAATATCACTATGATTAATTTAAAATATTATTTATTTAAATATTTTGAAGTTTCATCATAATTTTAATCTTAGAAAACGTCGTTAACAAAAAAAAAATGCCTCAGTTTTTTTAAAAATATATATAAATTATCAGTAATTTTTACTCTAAAGGGAGATATTTTTCATAAAATAGTGTATAAAGTCGAGAGGAATTTAATACTCTATCTCATAAAAAAAGTTTTTTTCACTTTTCCAGCCAAGTCAGCCTAATATTTGTATTTCTTTCCTTCCTTGTAAATAATGATAAATGATTTTTTTTAATCTCCTGTCTTCGTTATCTCTCTTCTTTTTAATGTAAACCAGCACTTCTCATGTGGAAGAGAAAGCCTCTTTAATTCAGGACCATAAAAAGTAATTATTCTTTCCTTTTTTAATTAAAAGATCAAACAAGGAAAAACATGTTTCTTTCTTTATTTTTTGTATTATTTACTTCCATTCCTTCCACTTTTATCCATCCATTCCAAACAAATTACACTAAGTTTAGTTTGAGGTTTAATAGATCTTAGATTGACATTTTATAATTTAAGGATTTTTCAATGTTTATTTTTTTAATTAAATTTATTTTAAAACTACAATTGATTTGTCCATATATTTCAATCACATCTATGTTTTAAAAACTAAAATATACTTTCAATTATTAATTAAAATAATTAATGTGATTTTAAACTTCTAGAACTTCCTTATCATAATTTTAATCATAATTTTAAGGATTGTGTTCTTATGGTAAAATAATAAGTTGAAGAGTGTTACAAACTTTATAATTTTTTTAATATTTATTTTTGAAAACATAGTTTGAATTAAAAAACTAGTCGCTAAGAACAAGATTAACCACCAACCAACAAGAACAGTGACAAGCGAGATACTGATAAGAAGACTAACACTACAAATCAGATTGCAGCGAAAAATCAAAACAAAAAACTAATAGAACACAGTCACACCTCTAGAAAACTACATCACTGAATGAGAATAAAACCCTAGTTGTGAGCCAACAATCACCCACCTCTAAATAACAATGTAGAATGACAAAACCTTAGTATTAACTATCAAACATCCGCCAAACCTTAGTCATGGTACTTCATTTGTAATTCATCTATTAGTTTATTTTTGTTATGTTATATATGAAACTAGTGTAATTCAATATTTATTTTTTTTAAAATAAATGAAATTAAAAAATGTCCGAAAGCAATTGAAATGAATGTGAGCATAGTTATAATTAAACCAAAGATGAAATAAATATATGGAGTGTTTATTTACTTATAATCCATAATATATTAGGTACTTATTTTAAAATTCACAAATAATTTATTTTTTTATTAAATATAAAGAAGTTCATTGAATATGATTATATGGTATAAGAGAATAATTTAGGTTGGTTGAACAAGGTGTGAGTTTTTTTTTTTTTTTTTTAATTACATAACACGTGTTTAATTCGTATGGATGAGATATAAAAATCTTACAAATGATTATAGTTGATAAAAATGGATTAAACATAATTACACTAAAAAATGAATTAATTTAAAAAACTTCTCTTATGGTTTAATTTTCAAAATATGAATTGCTCTAAAGTAGAATTATTTAAACTAATTTGAAGTATAATGTATAACTAATAAATATAAGAAGTTGATTAATAATCATTCATACATTTTCAGTACAGCGAGTTATTTAGAAAAGTGTAATTCAATTCATTTTATTAAAATCACAATACACTTCAATCTATTTCATCTAAATAATTCTACAGTTCACTTTATTTCATTTTTTTTTGATTCAGTGGGATAATAACCGACTTAAGCTCACTTCATATTTTCTCCAGCTATAAATGATTATGTAAAGTTTAAATAATATCACGATTAAAAATATATTATATTCTTATTTTTATTGAATAAAAATTAAATTAACATGATTTATGAAAATGAATTATCTTATCTTATCTTGTCCCACAGTTTATAACTAGATAAGAGTATAAAATAATTTAACATTATAAATAGATTATATTTTATGTTTTGTGTAGAACTGAAATGTGTATAATAAATAAAAATAATAAAGTAGTTTGATTGCAGTTGTTGATAAAGAAGTTCCCGCTTAATTGTTTGTTTTTGTTTAAAAAACAAAACAACATCCCTCCCACTCCCTCTTCAGATCCAATTTTCAAAATTTTTGCCCCGCTTTTCTCCCGTCTTTCCCTCTTATATAAGCCTCCCATCTCTCTCTTCTCTTCTTTCTCCCACACTTCCATGGCTTCTTCAGATCCCATCTCTTCCAAACACTACACTTACAACAGAAAACAGAAGTCCCTGGGACTTTTGTGCACCAAGTACTTCTTTTCTTCTTCCTCTTCCATTCCTTCAATTCAATTCAACTCAATCGCTTATTCGTTTTCTCCCTCTTTTTTTTTTTTAATATTTTTTTTATGTCAGTTTCTTGAGTCTCTATAACCGAGACGCAGTGCACTTAATTGGCCTTGATGACGCTGCCACTCGATTAGGTATTTAATGATCTATTCTCTCATCATTTCTCTTTTTTTTGTTTTGAATCTAATTCTTGTTTCTCTCCAGGAGTCGAGAGAAGACGGATCTACGACATTGTTAACGTTCTCGAGAGTATTGGGGTGTGTACATTTTTCTCTATTTTCTTATGTTGCACTTTTTTTTTTTTTTTTTTCACGTTTCACCTCAGTTTATTCTTCCGATCCATGCGTGTTTCAGGTTCTCTCAAGGAAAGCGAAAAATCAGTATACCTGGAAAGGTTTTGCTGCAATTCCTCTCACTCTTCGGGAGCTCAAAGTAATTATAGTTTGCGTCAGCTTATGATTTTAAAGTTTCATATTTATGTTTTAATTTTTAGCTTATTATGGTTTCTTAGGAAGATGGTCTGAGAGAGAATTCCAATTCCTTGCGCGGGTCCACTAACGACGACATGGATAAAGTGAGTTTTGCCCAAATACTGAAACTTGCTGCTCTTTTTTTTTTCCTGGTTAAATTATGTACATTTTTAGAATAGGGACTGGATTAATTAGTGTCAGCAAATAATTTGTTGTTGACTGTGTTTCGTAGGTGTCCGATGATGAAGATGATGAAGAAACACAGTCCAACGCCGCTACTGGAAGTCAAAATGACAAATTGAACCCTAAATCTACTCAACCCAGATCACTAAAAAATGGTAATTATACTCTAAACAAAAAATAATTAAGCTTTGCCTTTTTACGTGGGAAATGCCTTGTTGTACATCCTCAAACTCTGATTAAGGTTATACGTGTTTGCTCCATGTTATTTTCTTGGGATTTGTTTGTAGTTAATTTTATATATTTTCTGAAGTGTAACATTATCTTTAACATTTAGGCATACTGTCGATTGGTTTAAAGTTTGAATAGGTTGTTGCCTTTCCTGTTGTGAATTTTCTTAAGCACGGGAATGCTAAACTTTTAGAAATTTCTTTGGCTCAAGGCTTGATGCTTCTATACTGCTTTGCAGAAAATCGAAGGGAAAAATCTTTGGCTCTGCTGACCCAGAATTTTGTCAAGCTCTTTGTGTGCTCTAATGTGAGGGTTACCACAAGTTTCTTGACCGTTCCTATTCGATGTATCTTTTTCTTAGCTGTGTAGTAAGGTAGTTCAAGATTAACAATGTTGACTCTACTTTACAGGTTGAATTGATCTCCCTTGACGAGGCTGCAAAATTGTTGCTTGGAGATGCTCACAATACTTCAATAATGAGAAGTAAGAGTATGTTTTATTCATTGAAAAATATAGAACTGGACAATATGAATATAACTATTTCATGCTTGTTTTAAAAATATAATGAGGCAACGCATGGTGAGTAAGGATTGCATAAAAGCTCACTTTTCTGTAATTGGATAAACCATTGACACTTTTTTTTCTCTTCCTTATACTATAATTTAATGTGTATTAAGTGCATTGTAAGTCAACGATTAATGTAAGTTGTTCTTTAATCCTTGGCTAAAGTAAAAACTTATTATATTTTCTTCACTTACACTCTGATCTGAATTTGCAGCAAAAGTTAGACGCCTATATGACATCGCAAATGTGCTATCATCCATGAACCTTATTGAGAAGGTGATGCTCGCCATTCTTTCATTTTTTATTAATTGGTTTTTAAATGTCTTAAAATAGGTAGTTTAACGTAATTGTATAACTAAGCATATTATTGTCCTCAGCTTACGATGATTTTACAAATTGACAGACCCATACGTCAGATACAAGAAAACCAGCATTCAGGTGGCTGGGTCCTGAAGGGAAGACATGGAATGAGTCACTTCACAAATCAAATCAGAACGACTCTAGGAAAAGGGCGTTTGGAAGTGATATTACAAACATCAGTTTTGAGAGGAGTAAGGTGGAGTTATTCACAAATGGAGACTTAAATTCGAATCCTAAGAAGCTAAAAATTGAAAACGATATAGGGCCGAGTCAGGCAGATGAAAACGATTTAAAACAAGACACAAAACAAACTTCGAAAAGCTATCAGTTTGGTCCTTTTGCTCCAGCGTGCGTGCCCAGAGTTGGAGCCTCTGGGAATCATAATGCGAAGCAGGTGCATGACTGGAACGGTCTAGTGAATGCACACAGCCCTCAGTATCAAAACGAAGGTAATCAATATTTCACATTTCACCCAACATAAAATGTGGTTTAACTACTTCTTAGCAAGCTCAATTTAGATATATTTATTTATTGGTTTATTAATTTGATCATTTTAGTTTTTTAGTTAGAAATATGTTTATCTTAGTCATTTTTTAATCTTGAATGCATTGGAAAATTTTGTTTATGTAATTATCCTCATTCAAACCATCCACGCGCCTCCTTCCCGTGGTTTTCAAAGCTTTATAAAATTGTGATGCGCATGCTCTGAGAGGGAGACAGTTGCGTGCATTTTTTGCAGCCGTTTTTTAATGATAGAAAATGGTATTTCCTACGTGAAATGCTGTTTTTTTAGGTGAGGACCATTTCCTACGTAAAATGCCAATTTCCTCCTACCCATGTCTTATGTAAACATTGGTTGTAAACTTACAAACCTGTAAAAACCGTGTTGGAGATGCTCTAGGTCTCATTTAACTCACTTCTATTGTTCAGTAGCTTGATTATTGACATGTTCATTGAAAACCAACTGTTTTATTTTTGATTCAGCTTTGAGAGATCTCTTTTCGCATTACATGGAGGCATGGAAATCGTGGTACTCTGAGATTGCTGCGAAGAGACCATTACAAATTTTGTAACTTTCCTCACAAGAACAAATGAATTATATGCATTTACTTGATGCGCCCGCAGAGCTTCCGTTTACGGCTTTTTCAACCGAGGTGCATGACCAACATCAGCTTAGGCATTTCTTGCAAATTATTGATTACATTTGTTTCTTGTATAGTTTCAACCTTCTATCTATTGGAGCGGGAGTTCTTGTGCTCCCTTCTATTTCTTGTACTGAGTCTGCTAATTTAAGCAAAATAAAATTCATGAGTTTTTTATAGTTTGCATCTTTTAAACATGATTATTATGGAGTGCAAGACTAATGCAAGATCGCTAATTGCAGTTAATTTGGCCCTTAATGTGACAGAATAATAGATTAATTTAATATTTGTAAATCATCTGATAGCTAATCTGCCCTTAATGTTTAAGGTACTGCTAATTACGACATCCTATACTGTCAACATTTGAAAGAGATAGATTGAGCATTTGGGTGGCACAAACCCACGGCCCACTTGAAAGTATAAAGCCTTGTTTTTATTTTATTTTTTTACTTTTTTATGTGTCATCTATTTAGGGTTATATTTTCCTCCAAAATTCCACATTTCTTTTTAATCGATCACATCATTTCCTAATAATCTTTTTCTTTCTAATTAACTGCCCTTTGCTGCCAAAATTTCTTTCATTACAAATTTTATTTATTATAATTGTTTAGACTAAAATTAGATATCATTATATATCACAGATATTATGTATAACAAGTTAGTATATATAATATCTCCAATATTTAATTATATCTAATTCTAATAATTTAATATTTTGATATAATCTTTTCATATTCTTGCATTGTGTACATTCTGTATTTTTTTCATAAACCTTTTTCTTTCATTATTTATTAATTATTATTATAAATAGATGTCATGCTAGTGGGTGAATTATATCTAAATTGTTTTACTAATATTCTCTAGAAGATAACTGGTCGTTCTTTTCTATGTCTGAAAATAGGGCTAAATATGATTGAATTAAAAATGCCAATATCAATATTAGTGACAAAATTGAAGGCTGAAAATAAGAGTTACATGCCTATCGAAGATTCTAAATAAGAAGATCCCATCCAGTGATCCAAGCATTGAAATGGTGCCTTTTTTAATTCTTCCATTAAAATATAACATTTCTTTTGATAGGTGTTAAATATTTACCTTCATAGTTGTGTTATTATGTAGTTCATTTTTGTTTCAACTGTCTTAAAGAATACAAGTTTTTATCAAAAGCATCTATGCTTTTCCCTTTGACCAAACACTTTCTGAGGGAAAATTGTATAAATGATCTCTAATGTTGGTGTTACTTTGAATGATCAAAATTATAGATTTACCACTCATGAATTCAAAGCGTTTTCTTAAGAAAAATATTTGAGTTTGGTTGATTGATAATTCAGTTCTTCCAATAAATATTTCTTTTGTTCAATATTCAGAATTGTTGGACATAAGAAAGACGCAACTTAGTTGGTAAGAATATGAGAAAACAATCAGAGCCTTAATAATATGATTGAGATTTATTAAAATAACTTTTTTTTTTTATTTACATGTTTCTGTGATTTTGTGAAAATCAACCTCGCATCTGTTTTTTAATGTTTCATTATATTTATCTTCCTATCCCTGTTTTTATATTTTATTTCTTTATTTTTTTTATTTCTTTCTCTTACGAATTTGTTTATTCTTATTTTTTTATGTCTTTATTTTATCTTTTTGTTTTCTCGGTCACATATTTTCATTTATGTAACTCTTTTGCTCTATTCCTCCTCTCCCTTCAATTCTCACCTCAATTCTTATCTTTTTCAATATCATATTTGATTCGACCGTGTAGTTGTTGGTGAGTCAAGGACAAATCCTACTCTAAGTCTAATATTTTTTTGTAAGAATCTCTAAATTCTTTTTTCTGTTTATATTTAATTTAATATTATTTTGGTTATTTAGAAAAAGTGATTCTTAACTAGTTTTATTCTTGACTAAATTTTGGTATAGTTTGGTTATGTTGTTCTAGATTTTAGAAGTTCCCCTTCCATAGATATTTCTTATTATTCAAGTATTTTAAGGTAAGAGAATGTATATGATATTATTCAAATGAGTTATATTTAAGAATGAAATTGAGTATGAAATTTGGTTTGTATGCATAAACTTTAGTTTATGACCCTTTTGTGAATTTTTATATAATGTTGTATAAGTGTTGGTGGTAGTTGGTTGGAGTTTTCAAGTTGAACAAAATGATTTGGTTGTAGTTTATTGAAGTGTAGATTTAATGAAAATGAGTGTAATTTGAGTTCTGAATTATCATTTTGATTTGAAATTATTGGAATACTAGATTTGGATTCTAAAGAGTTATATTTAAACTTCTTGAACTCTACTAAGAGATAATTTTCAAAAATTTTGCAAGAAGAACAATTTGTGCATCATTTTGCTCAACAAATTCCATATAGAAAATAACATTACTCTTTGATTTGAATTTGCTCACTAAATTATAATTCACTTAATCAAATTTTACAAATCTTCTCAACAGGTTAAAATTCGCCCAACAAATTGAAACTTTAGAGCAAATAGACGAAATTATTTTGCAATTTCCAAAGGAAAATTCTTAAAGAAATTGAAATTGTATTTTTAGCTTATATTTTTTAAAAAGACTTTTATATTCATGATCCCAATTTAATTTAATAGAATTATGTGTATATTTTTAATATTTTTTTTCTTGTCGCTTAATAATTTATGATAATTGAGTAGTGTTAGTAAATAATTATAATTTTGAATTATGTTGTATTGATTTATTTTATACTGAAATTTGTATGAAATAAAGTTTAATTGAGGCGGATGATATCTGAATACTTATTTAAATATATGTATTAATTGTAGAGTTAACTTTACAAAATTTTTAAATTATATAAGTTAAAATATCACTTGACGAAAAGTTGATTGAAAGTTTATTATACATATTATACTTATCTTGATTCAGGAAATCTAGGGGTGATCAAGGATTGAAAATTTCAAAATCTAGTCTAAATCAAATCCAGATCCAATAAAATAGATTAGATCAAAAATTGAGATCTATTTTAACTAGATCAAAATGAGATACTATGACCTACTTAGCTTCGTGTCAACTTAGCTTGATTTTGACCATGATTAACTTGACTCGACCTTGTATGAGCACGTCCCGATACCATCTTACTTGAGTTCAGTTCAACCTAAAATTTCATAACTTAAAATGACATAAATACACACTAATTTTGAATTTATATCCAATCAAAATCTATTTAAATGGATTAAACTTCATTTGAGATAAATCCATTTAAATAGAGTTAAAATAATATAAATTTGAATAATTATGAATTGAATTTATAATTTGGATTTTTTTTGTTACCTTAGTGAAACCTAATGTGTTAAAATGATTCACTTGTGAGGTCTTTTGGAAATCCAAACGTGTTGATATATGATTAATGAATGTTTGAGATGAACAAATTAATTATAATAGTAATATGATGAATTAATATGATTTAATTTGTGCATATATGTATATATGAATATTATTACTTTATTTTCAATAACTTACATTGTGTTTGATGTTGATATGGAAATTATGACTGTAATTCAGTAGACGAACAAATCTTTATACAGATCTAAGAGATGAATTTGGATGGAAATAGGGTTAGTATATTTGTTTTGATAATAAGTTGAGTGAATATATATATATATATATATATATATATATATATATATATATATATATATCTACATTTATATGTTATGTTTACCTTTTTTTGAGATATTTTTAGTTCGTTAAGCCATCTATTAGGTGTGTGTGCACAGGATAATTTAAGTAGGTAGGTAGTTTAGGGCTAAGTATGAGTGTTACAGTCGCTTTTATCTTTTACCATTCATTTTTATTTCATTTAAGATAAAATATTTAATTTTTTAAAAGTTCAAATTAGTAAACAAACGTTTTATAGCTTGATCAATGCATTAATCCTTTTAAATTTGTTACTTACACTTAAATATTAAACAAAGAAATGTATAATTTTGATGAAATATTAGTTATCAGTGTAATTTTTTTGTTTGTTTGTTGTTACATGATCCATCCAATTTCTTAAAGTGCCATTTTTATTTAAAAAAAACGAATGGATTAGATTGGATTTCAGACAGGGTTGAATCACATATATAAGTATAATTTTATCATCTTTAAGTAAAGACAATTAATCTGACCCAAAAGTTTTGGCCAACATGCTCAAAGACATCGCATTAACAACACATGGAACATGCTAGTGCCTTTCAAGCAGTGTAAACTCATCACAGTGTAATTTTTAATTGAATATAGCTTTAGTAGCTAGGAAGTTTATATATGGCCTTTGATTCACGTAACAGGTAGAACATGGTGGGTGGATGGTATCTGAACCTACCCACCAAACTTTTGTCTGGAACGTGATCATCGTTGCTAATATAGAAACAATATAAATTCATTCACAAAAGAAAACACATGGCTTTTATTTTCCAACACTAAGGTATTTAAAAAATAATATTTCCAATAGTTGTTTAAAAATATTTAAAAAATACATATTAAGAAAAAAAGAGATGACTCATAAAACAATGGAACAATGTATCTTAAGTTTTTGTATTTATTTGAAGAGTCACTAAAAGAATGCTTCCTTACTCTAAGATGTACTCCCTCTCACAAACTAAAACGATAAACACTTTCTAAATAACCAATCACTTGATCTTGTGTATGCATGACCTCTCAAAGTGTTTCTGTTTGTGAAAGTGCAGTTCTCTTTATATTACATTTTTACTTAAGTTTTTTTTTTTTTTTTTTTTTTTTTTTTTTTTTTTTTTACAGATAAGGGAGGGCAAAAAATATAAAAACTGACAAATTTATTATGCAACATGGAGAGGTAGAGAGAAAAGTCGTATTATATAAATTATATTATTTTATCCTATAACTATTATCTTTCTTAATCAGATGTATAGACACTTAGTCAATTATATATACTGAGCTTGAACTTGTTTGAAGATGACAAAAATTAAGGCACACGTCTAATTGCACAATTGTTCAAGATATTAATTTCATATTATAACCATTCTCTAAACAAAACAAGCATTTAGAATTTTGCCAACAACCTCCATGAATAAATTGTTCAAAATCCCAAAATTGGAGTGGTGGTAGTAGTTTCTCTATATTTTTAAATATATGCAACTATTATTACCTTCAAGCTTCACTTGAGAAATGTCACCACCATATTCCACATTTGAATATGATTTGCACTATTCAACCCGTCAAGAAAAAAGTGTGGCATGGATAGTGGGAATGATATTTCGGTCCGGGTGAAAAGAGTTCAGAGAAGTCTAGCACTATGGATTTTAAATATAAGAAATTAGATGCATGATGATGGGCCAAAACATAACCAAATGAAATTAAAAACACTACCACCATAAAAGTAGAAAACAGTTTTGCTGTTATACATAGACATCATGTCTTCTCGACATTGGGATCCTAATCGTAATTTGGATTTTACCCACACCTTATTCCATCTCAGCTTTTAGATACCTGTCATAACTTTGAAGGAGACTGGTACCAGCCCCACGGTTCATCCGAGATGTACTGAGTCACTTGCTTCACACTTAAGTAATTATCAAGTCCCCTGAAAAAGTTAATAAAAAGAATTACGCACAAGCTCAAATAAAACTACAACACTTTATCTTCTACTCCGTATCTTAAAATGATAAATGTGAAGTCATTTATTCTCTTTTGCAATCATACAAGAGTTAGTATATTGTCTCCGCAACCCTATTCATTTTTATGCTAGCTTCACACTAAGGAACATGCCAAATTAGTATAAATTCACTCAAAACGACAAGCCACTAAAGGAAACTGGTATTGCTTTTTTATTCATGTTAATTATATACAAGTAGACTTTTTATTAAGATTATTGATTTCTAGATGATTTTGAATATATAAATCTTGGTTGTCAATTTAAATAATTCAAAATATATTCAATATATATATGAGATTATAAATTTTGCAGTCTTCGTGCAAAATAGATGAGTGGTGCTGGAGCTTTCAACAATCTATGGACACTTCAACTTATCAGTGTGGTTTTTCTTTTGCATGTTGAACATTGCATCCCCAAAAAAAGAAGGCCTTTGTGGTTACTTGCATTTGTTAATTTAGGAAATAAAGACCATACCATTCTCCTAGTTCTCGACCAAAACCGCTGCGTTTAATGCCTCCCCATGGGGCTTGAGTGAAGCATGGTTGAGAGCAATTAATCCACACAATTCCTGCCTTAAAAGCCTGCATTGAAGAAAGATTACCTATTAAGCAGCAGAAACAATCCAATTAATATGTTGTTTTCTGTGATAACCCAGGACCAATCTCACCTTGGTAATTCGCTCACATCTTTCTAGATCATTTGATATTACAGCAGACCCTAAGCCATATCTGAGGAAAGTCAAAGTATATAACTCATCAAATCACAAATGAAGAGAAATGTTTAAAGATGAAGTTAGTGTCAGTCCACAGAAAACCACCAACTCACACAGTGTCATTTGCTAGATCAATAGCTTCTTCCTCAGTGCTAAATGTTTTTACACAAAGAACAGGTCCAAATACTTCTTCTCTCCAAATTTGCATGGAGGTAGTCACATCAGTTATGACAGTCGGTTCAACAAAGAATCCCTTCTTTAGATGCTGCCATTGAATTTGAGAGAAAAATATCCCGTTCTGAGCAATTGCAGAAGCACATAGCCAAAACATACCCTCAAAGAAAGTATAATCATACCTCGGGGCGAGACCCACCAGTAAAAATGGTTGCACCCTCACTCTTGGCATTTGAGATAAACTTCAATACTTTTTCATACTGAACCATATAAATATAAATATTAGATATCACATAACCTTGTTGAAGGAAACTATGCTTATATCAGTAAGATATTTTAAGTTGCAAGACCAGAAAGAATGCTAAAGCATGGGAACATATACATTGACCAGGTTCCCTGACTCCCTCTCATGATATATATAACCAGCTAACCAATAATTCTTCTATGTAATCTTTTGTATCATTACATACTACATTTAGCTTGACCATAACTCCACCTGTGACCTCACAGCCAGTCCCAAACCCAGATAAAGAAGGAAATTGTGTTGGGTCTTTGACAACCAAAGTATAACTTGTTGATATAAAACACATTTAGTCTGATCATAATTCGTAATTAATGATTATAACATAATACTACTACATTTTCATTTTGACTATTAAATAAGGTTTTTCATTTGAACATACCAAAGCATACCTGTCCTTTAGTAGAAAGTGAGTAGGGGGTAACTAGTGTAAATATTATAAACATATAAAGAAATGAGAAACGGCAAGTTACCTGTGCCTCGCTAACAACAGGGCCTAGTCTGCAACCTTCTTCCAAGGGATCAGAAATTTTGATCTTTTTTATCCATTTTGCAATCCTATTCAAAAATTCTGTTGCTATACTTTCCTGAAACAATGAGAGTATATTTGCTTATCAGTTTTAGCAGATAAATGTCAACATAATTTATATAAAGTTGTTTAAAAAAATTCAACCACAATTGAAGTTAATATGATCATTCCCATATATGTTCACAAAGAAGAAGAAAAAAGAAAGTTGCAAATACTTGTTTTTAAGATATCGCATGTATTTGGAAGGAGCAGGATCTATCCAGTAAACTTACATGAACAATAAGGCGGGAAGTTGCACTGCATATCTGACCATTTGTCCAGAAGCAGCCAAAGATGGTCCATTCAGCAGCTTTTTAAATCATGGAGAAATGATCCAAATCATGTAATAGGTAATTGATACAAAAAAAATCACTCATTCTCACTCAGTATTTAAGAAAATGTGATTCCATGACGCAAGTAAACAAGTGCTGTCCATAACTAAATTGCTATACCCAAGAAAGTCACTTACCCTTGTCAAGGTCAACATCCTCAAAGACAATGATTGGACTTTTTCCACCCAGCTCTAGCGAAACAGGCTGCCAAGAACCACAAATTTGATATTACAGTGATTCATGAAGAAACCACAAATTTGACACGACAAAGATTCATGCACAAGGAAAACACAATTAAAACTTGAGATGAAAAAGGGTTCATGTGTGCAAATGTATGTGAGAACTGAGCAAAAAGAATTCTAATAAGGAACCGAACTTATAATAGGTTATGTATTATTACATAATCAATTATAGTTGTATTTTACAGTCAAAATAAACCGTTACAACAGATATATAATCAATTAAACATAAGTAAATCACTATTAATTTTAATTCTTATGTAAATTCTTTCTCTTTTTTATTTCAACTCCATTCTTCTTTAACAAAGCACATTTATTTCTACTCTATTTCTCTTCAACCAGATACTTTATTTCCAATGTATTTGTAACTTTTTACTCTTCTTTTCTTTTGTCACCAACTTACTTCCTCTCTATTTTTCCCCCTCTACCAAACATGGTGTTAAAAAGATAACTGCTTAAAAATACCTTGACCAGCTGAGCTGCGGCCGCCATGATCTTGCTCCCAGTTGCCGAGCTTCCAGTAAAGGCAATCTGTCCAAGAAGTTATGGTCACTATGTCACATTAGCTTTGCAAACTCAATACATTGCATTAACAGTACATGCAACCCCATAGAATAGAAGTTCAATTGATCCAAAAAGTGAAGGGAATTGAACCTTATCGACATCAGGATGGACTGCTAATGGAGCACCGGCTTCGGGTCCTAATCCAGTGAGAATGTTCAACACACCAGGAGGAAGCCCCACTTCTTTGCAAATCTCACCTAGCTCCAAGCAGGTCCTAAAAATTGAACATAACACACAGCATGGGAATAAACCAACAAACCAAAGAAGCGAGCTGCAACAGTCAATGAGAACAAAACATACACAGATGCCAACTCAGAGGGCTTCAATATTGCAGCACAACCCGCTGCCAGAGCAGGAGCAACCTTCCACGTAGCCATCAACAGAGGATAATTCCTAAAACAACAACACTCAATAATCATCAATTATATATAGGACGAGCATTGATCAAAGCGGGTCAAAAAAGAAGGAAAAGGGTAGTACCAGGGAGTTATTAATCCTACAACCCCAATTGGCTCCTTAAGAACGTAACTCTTGAATGTGTCCATGGGAAGAGACACCGGAGCCTTTTGCTTGGAGTCCAATTTTTCAGCCAGATCAGCGTAGAACTCAAAGCAACCAGCAACATCGTCCTACACAAAACAAATAGCCGTGCTCGATGATTTAAGTTTAATTAGTTTTTTATTAATTTTATTTCCAAATTAGGGATGTGAGGTTACAATGTCCCAGGCGGCTTCATCCAGCGGTTTTCCACAATCGACGGCTTCGAATTTTGCGAGTTCGGGTTTTTTCTCGGTGACCTGAGAGGGAGAATGGAAATAAGGAAATGGATCAATAGAAGAGAGAAAATAGAGGCGAGTGAAGTAAGAACCTTGGCAGCGATGGCACGGAGATAGCGGGCCCGAACAGCGCCGGATGCAGAGGCCCAATCGGCGCCTTTGTTGCGGGAGAGGGCGGCTTTGGCGGCGGCGACGGCGAGGTCGACGTCTTCCTTAGTAGCGGCTGGGATCTCCCCTGCATTGACAAGGAAAGTGTGGGTGAATGAGATTGAAAATGAAATCTGATGAGACGGTGGAGAGAGAAGAAGAGTTGAAAAAGAACCGATGATCTGTTGTGTGGAAGGGTTGATGATGGGAATTCGTCTGCTGAGGACAGGGGCTTTCCAGTCACCGTCTATGAACAATTGACGGTTGGGAATTGAGATGGACATATTCTTGCGGTGGCTCTGTCTGTAGAAGGAGAGATGACCCTACCAATTGCTGCGTGTAAGTGTAAGTGTAAGTGTAAGTGTGAGTGACTACTGAACTTTCCACTGCTTTTTCTGTTTTTATCTTTTCTTTTCTCACTCCTTTATTTTCTCCATTTCTATATGACATTTCCTCTCATTTTTTCGGAATGAAATGAAGATAGTTCTTTTATTAGAGAATCTAACTTCATTTTAATTATTTTAACTTTGTTTCAAATAAGAAAATAGTTAAATATCAAGAATTTTTTTCGTTACGGTATTTTTTTTAATTCAAATGAAATTATGAGTCGTTGAATATCATGGAAATTGGTAGTTGTGAAGAGATTTAGAAAGGAAATGGTTCATGGTTTCTCTAAACATCAAGTTTTTTTCACTTAATAGTGTAATTTGCTTTTGAATGTATGGAAATTGGGCAAATTAAAATTTTATTTTTGAATTGGGAAATTATATATAGAAGATACGAGTTAATTTTGAAAACAATTGCGTTACATGATTTTTGAAATTTTTAAAGAAATTGTATTTTTGTGTAATTTTTTTAATCATATTTTTAAAGGAAGTCGTACCTAGAAAATATAATTTTAATTAGTATCAAAAAATTAAATTAGCTGAAATCGTACACTTCAAATACTATTTTAATAAATATAAAAAAAATAAATTAAACTTATAGATAAAAAAATAACTCTTGAAATGGAAGTCTTCATAATAATCATAGTGGTATAAGAAGTTTCACTCTTCATAATAGATTTTTCGTAATAGATTACATGTATATAAAACTTATCATAGTGTTTTAAGTAAGAATTTTTTTAATTATTTTTTTTCTAGATTAATTGTTAGTAATGTCTTAAAAGAAAGTTAAATGAGTCTTTTGCAATTAAGAATTTTGGTCATACAAAATAAATTATTGTCATTAAATTTGTTCTTAATAGTAAGAATGAAAAAATATGATTATCACAACAAAGTATATTGATAAACTATTTGAAATATTTAATATGGATGATTCTAAGTTTTTTAACACTTACTTACAAGTCACTTCAAGTTAAAGAAATGTCCCCCAAGTGGAAAAGAGAAAGAAGAAATTCATAATATTCTATATTCATCTACATTTGGCAGTTTAATATATGTTA
The DNA here is from genome assembly GCA_013389735.1 of Phaseolus lunatus. Taxonomy (NCBI): domain Eukaryota; kingdom Viridiplantae; phylum Streptophyta; class Magnoliopsida; order Fabales; family Fabaceae; genus Phaseolus; species Phaseolus lunatus. Next base: position 32,162,131 of record CM023859.1, read on the forward strand.
GATGTGCACAAAGTTATAGATTGTTGTTGTTAGTGTTGTCAATCATCTCTTGGTTAATCCTATACAAGAGTATTGACAAGTTATAAATTGGATTATTCATGTATCTCAAATGTTATAAAATTTGCTCATGTTTTAGAAGTGGTAAGTCTCTCTTGAATGCTTCCACAAATGCAAACATAACTATTGATATGAATTTTAAAAAGTGTATTTTTGGTTAATAATAAATTTTGTAAGGAGACCAATATCATAATAATCAAGACAACAAAAATGTATTGCTCTGTCTTTTTCAAAGAGAGAATATATTGTTATATTGTCATAGAATTTGACAAACATTTTAACCATTGCAAAGATATTACATTTTCTTTCTTAGAGGCTGTATAAATATTAATCAATAAAAAATGATATTTTTTTAATAACATAATAAATAAACTGTTCTTTTCCATCAAACTGAGTTATAAAGTATAGAGAGTGACACATATAATTAGCATGACAAACATGGAAAGTAGTACAGAAACTCCTTGTACATGGATCATACTTAACTATACGAACTAGGAAGAATAAATGAATTGATGAAGGATGAAACTGAAGACACAGAAAGCATGAAAGTAAAAGAAAGAGAAAGAAAAATGAAAGTAGGAGATTAGAATGAATGAAGGAATGAATCTAGAAATTAATTTTTGTGGGTGGCTTTGAAATACTTGGTCTTGATCCACTGAAGGCCAATGGATGTACCATCCTTCAACTTCTTCACACCGGTGGAGGCCACTGCTTTGGTCTTGCCAAAACCCTCACCGAGCTTTTGCTTGTATTTGGTGGCGTTGTCGTTGCTCTTTTTATTGTTGGAACCAACCGTCACAGGGTCAGGTCCATCATCCCATTGATCAGCCCAGGAACTGTAGTTGCTCCCATCCATTTCTCAACTTTTATCACTTCCTCCCAAATGATTCAAGGAAAACAAAGATCTATGATTGTTTCCAAAGGGACCAATTCAAGGGTTTTTATAGCAATTTTTGCTAGTAGTTTATCAGAAATCAACTATATCCAAATGCATGAAGTTAAGGTCAAAGGTTAGAAATTTGATTGTCTTTTGTGACGTGTAGCCACTTACATTAATTACATTATTGATCAGAAACTAATTGTTCACAGTTCATCAGAAGTATAAGAGAGAATTTTCACGCGCCGTCATGTTCAACATTGACGTCTGGATTGAACCTTCTTTTTCAGAAGTTTATTTGACTAGGCTAATAAAAAAATCTGGAAGTTTTGAATTGACAGATTGGGCCAATCCATCACGGTTGAGCTTACGATTCAAAATTCTTTATGTTTTTTATTCATCTGCAGAAGCTTCGAGGATAAGGGGATTAGTTCCAAATGGATTGGTTGACCTGGGTTTAGTGGTATCCAAAGATCTTATGTGATGTTGTGCCTTGTGGATTGTAAAAAATCATTATTTTGACATAGTTAACAAAATAAATATCCCTTATTTAGAAATTGCATTCAAGTAAATAAAATCATTGAGAAAGGAACATGTTTGAATTCTTAATATCTAAACTAAAAATAACAAAAAGTAACAAATTACTTCCATCACAATTAAAAAACAGTCAACGTCTTCTAGATTAAAATCCTAACTTTATAACAACCATATGTTAAATCAAATGGTACTTAATAAAAAATTAATTTATAAAATTCGAATAATAATAAAGGATTTGAATGTTGATTATCCAATTTTTAAAATATATATATATATATTATATTAATATTTATTTGAACTTTATTTTATAATTATTTGTTATTATCATTATTATATTATTATATTATTGTTCTTATTGAAGATAAAATGTCCTTCTTTCGAGATGTATGTGAGTATGACAAGGGTTTATGAGTAGATTCATAGTAATGTACTTGCAGAAGATTTTCCAACGTTCAAGTTAGTAACAATATAAATAATTTTATATATAAAGATGAATAGAATAGATTTACTACTTCCTGATAAGATTGAGATATTTATACACTCATGAGCTTAACTAGATAAAGTGACTACTTTTTAGTTATGTTCTTTCGTACGTGTGTCATACTATTAAAGTGACTTAGCAGAATTATTTGATAATTAAGGTCGAGTGTAAAGGGATAGTTGCTCTCAAGCTATAACGTGAAGTATCATAAGTGTTTTTAGCAATTCTTAATACATGATATATTGTAAATTTCTATTATTTAGGTAGTAGTACAATTATTATTAAGGTTATTCATTTTAAGCTTTATTTTTTAAATTATAAATTTGAAAATATGTTCATATAAAAAAATAATTATCACAAAAATAAAATATTTAAATATAAACTAATTTTAAAAATAAAAAATAATATATTGATTAAATTAATTTTTATTATTAATAAATAATTTATATATTAGTATTTAAGTAGTTAACCAGATTTTAATTAACAACTTTATAATTTATTATTAACAAATAACTTTATAACTAATTGACAATCAACATTTTAATTATTAATTAATTTTAATTTTTAAAATAATATTTAATTTATTCAGTATAATAAATGATTAATTTAAAAAAAAATTAATTTATATGTAATAATTTTTTTTAGTGTATATAATAAAATAAAAGACTTGAAAGTCGTCGCACTTGATTGAAAATTCTAACTTCATAACAGCGGTTATATTGAATTAAATGGTCCTAATTGTTTCAATAAAAAAATAGTTAATTGTAATTAATGTTATTTATATAATATTTTGATAACTATATATGTAGGTTTTTATAATTTTCATATTAAGTTGTTTTTCGATATTAATTATATTTTTTAAAATTAATTTGTATGTATACATATATATTAATACAGTAAAAGTAATTTGTTTATGTTAAGAGATATGGTTTAAAGTAAATGAAAAAATAAAATATTTTTTGAAATTTTATAAATAAATTTAGAATAATTCATCCTTCATTTATTTTAAAATTTGTTTTTATAAACTGCTAAATACTCTAGGCTCTCTTTTAAGATTATTGATTAATCATCCATTTTTTTACTATCTGATTAAACCAGTAAAAAGATAATAATAATAATAGTGAATTAATCAATATAAATTAATCTTATGATGCTTAAATTATTCTCTCAATTTAACACTATTGTTTTTATATACCTCCTTATTGTTATTCACTGACAAATTGAGGACAAGTCACAAAATTCCATATTTGACTTATAAATCTACTGTACCATAAGGCATGCATATTGCATATGTCATATTTTTTTTATAAATTCTTAAGAAAGGGCTAATGTCGATGAAAAAAAAAATACTACAAGTTTGTTTTCTAAAAAATAAAATGAAATTGGTTGGGAAAATAATATTATTTTTACTGGGTTGTGTTTGCTTGGAAGACATGAGTTTTATTTCTTCTATAAAATAAAATTAGTTTGGTGAATAAGAGAGTACACAAATCATCATCTTCATTAATAGAATGAACTGATTACCTCTTTCTTAGGATTACTTTTTTTTATATATATATTTTTTAAAAGATCTAACAAAATCATTACATTTTATAAAAACTAATTTTGAAGATTATTTATAACTTTTTTTTTTACCAAATTGAGAAAGTAAAAATATATTTAAGTCACTTGAATGAAAACACGTTGAAGTTTTATGAATCATCAATAAAAATATGCTTATAGAATAAAATAAAACAAAAGCAAGATTGTGCCAATAGAAAAAATGGGAGTGTGAATAATAAAGGCCGTACTTAAAAAAAAATTAAAGGATGAACAACTTACTTTTATTGTAGATCCACTTAAAAAAGTCTCTTATAATTGACAACTGTTACTGAAAGGTTTCACTCTAAAAAAACTGTTGCTGAGTGGTAATTAAAATACAGCTTTTGGAGACAATTTTTGTTGCACAAATGGAGATGGTGATAAAATGATCATTTAAATAATAAATACCACATAAATATGAATAAAATCATAAACTTAATTATTATATTTTCTAAAATTTAAATTATAATTAAAAATCCTAATTGTCTAAATATAATATCTAATAATCAATACAAACAAAGTCTATTATCACTACAAGAAAATCATTAAATAAAAAATTAATTTTAGAGACAAAAAAATAATTAGTTGCTATAGTGACCAAATTAAAAATTATTTTAGAGATTAAAAAAAATTTTAGTTTCTAAATTAGCTTTTATTATATACCAATTTAGAAACCATTTAAAAATAATAAAAACTAATTTAAAATCATTTTTTTTTTCTAAAAAATAATGTCTAATTTGGTTAGTAACTATTTTTTTTTTTTTTCATGTATCAACGAATCGATAGAGCTAATATTATACTAAATTGGTATGGTGTAACGGAAGGTGGTTTGAGACATTACAAAAGAAGTCTAAAAATAATTAATGAGAGCACTCAGGTGGTTTGAGACATTACAAAAGAAGTTTAAAAATAATTAAAGAGAGCACTCAAAACAGTATCTGAGAGTTATATTTATTTATAACAATTGCCAGAAAAAAATAATACTGATAATTATTCAAACATTAATTTATATACTTTTAAATAGAAAAAACTATAAAACAGGGTATTTTTTGGGGTTAAAAAATCTATCAAAGTTGTATGAATACCTGCCGCTACTTAGGAAAATATAAATATAGATGATTATTTATATATTGTCTACGATATTTTTTTGATCCATTTAACACGCAACAATTTGTTGAATAAAGTCTGGAATATTAGTATACATAATTAGATAACTTTATAAGCTTTTAATTTATATTTTTTACTTGAATAATAAGTATGTCAATTTTATATTCTTCTAATTGAAAACTATGTTTGACTATTACATAATATATAAATGTTCATTAGCTGATATTACAAAAAAGAATCTTGACAATGCATTATTAATTTTAACTGACTAGTATATAGATGATGAAGAAAAACACGATCTATAGTTATTTAAATAAAATATAATCAATCTAATTCAATACATGCTTTCTATCATGTTCACTTCATAAGTTAAGGGTCACGGGAGGAGATACTTAAATTATCATTAAATCTTTTTAAAATAGAGAAAAATTTATTTTCAATAAAAGTTTTCAGAATATTTTTCAATGTACATTTTTTTTTTTTACCTTTTAGCTTAATCATTTATATGTATTTCATCATTTTTATATAAGATGAGAGTTTCCTTCACTAGACTGAGTTAAAATTAATACTGATGGGGCTGCTAGGGGATACTCTGGTCTTACTACTTGTGGAGGTATTTTTTGTGGGAGTATGGAGGAGTTTATTGGAGTTTTATCTGCGTTTCTTGGAGTTTAAACTGCTCTGGTTGCTGAGTTTTATGAGGTTATACATGCTATGGAGGAAGCTCAAAAGTTGGGGCTTACTAATGTCTGGTTGGAATGTGATTCTGCTTTGGTTTGTGCTGTTTTTACTGCTAGGACAAATGTTCCTTGGATGCTTTGGAATCGATGGAATACTTGTCTTAATTACTGTGGGAAAATCAAGTTTAGGGTTACTCATATTTTCCGTAAAGGGAATGTGTGTGCTGATAAGTTAGCTAATTTAAGTTTTATTTATAGAGAATCTTTTCATTGGTATAATAGGTTTTCATTTAGTCTATTCTTAGAATTTTTTTATGAATAGGTATAGTTTACCTATGTATCGTTTTTGTTAGCATATGAGTTTTGGTCTAGTCCTCCCATATTTTTATATTTTCTTTCATTTTTCTTTTTTTTAATAATATTTTTTTCGTGTGATGGCAGATGATTGTTGTTTGAAGTATCAGGTTGCATAGTGGTGCCTAACATGAAAACTTTTATTTAAAAAAAAAATTAGTAGACAAGTATATGTTTTCTTATATTGTACTAAATAAAAAAATTAAACTATTTTATATTTATAATTTAATTTGACTGTACACACACGTGTGATGTATATCACATGAAGAATAAAATGAAATATAACACACCGACACATCTCTCATCCCCATCTTGTCTCAAATTCATTGGACTGCCAGTGCTGTAATTAAGACAGATCAATGAAGTTGATACAAAGAAAGCAGCATAGTGTGAGTGAGGTAATAAGCTTAATTTGTAATTTATAAATCTGTTTAAAAATGGAAGAAGAGATAATGTTTAATAATTTTTTAAGGAAAAAAGAATAATGAAGCAGAAGAGTTTTAAAGAAGATGGAAGAAATATTTAACGTGTGAGAAGAAGAATGGAGCTTCACTTATAATGGTGGGACAGAGAAAATGAATGAAGGCGTTGCATCAATCAAATGAAGGAAGCAAATCAATATTGGATGTGTTCCAATGGGAGCAAAGGGCGTGGAAAACGGATACTCCAAGTAGGAGGGTCCAGATTAAATGAGTTTTCCACTGGTTATGACTTGTGAAGAAACTCACCATAAACTGCAAAGGCTATGGGGGCAACAAAATTCAATGATGGGTTGACACAAACAATTGCCACTGGTTAATAGGGTCCATCATTAGGCCCCTCCTTTATTAGACAAAATGGTAAATGCTTCAGTATCACTTAAGGAAAGATAACTCATTTTATGAAAAGAAAAAAAGTGTTAATATATAGTATGTTTTCATTTTAATTAATGTGTTAATGTATTATGTTTAATATGTGCTAATCTATTATTCCTATGTTGACTTGATTGAGATAAAATATCTTTTGATTTTATACTGTTAAATTAAACTTAAAATGAAAATCATTTAGATAAGTTTGAAATCAGATTGATTAGATAACTTAACAAATTTTTGTTAAAATAAATTTTAAATAATTATGATATTATGTTAAAAAATAAACTTTAAATTTTTAGATAAGATTATTAAGAAAAACTCACACAAATAATATAATTTAACAAGAAAATTACACAAATAAATAAATACAGAAAAAAATTAGAGAAATAGTCATTTATCAGTTAAAGTTATCAATGTTATATACAATATTACTTAAACTCATTAATTTGTCACTTAAATTTTATTTTTATTTTTAATTAAAGTTGTAAATTGAATTGACAACTTCAGTTCTAATAAAATATAAAGAAGGTGTACAATAAATTGATAATTTTAGTGTATTTTATTTAAATTGAAGTTATCAATTCTCTTTACAACTTCAATTAATTATTTTCTCCAAAAATAATAATTAATTATTTTTAAAATAAAAATATGTATATAATAATAATTTAAAAATTGTTTAAAATTACATGAATTGAATAAGAATATTGTAAAATTTTTTATTTTATGGATCAATTATATGGAAAAATTAAAACAAACTTACCTTAAATCAAGTTTTGATATATTAAAATTATATATATGAATTATTTTAAATAAGTGGGAATAAAAATAGGTTGCACAAAAAATATAAATATTTAGTACTTTTTAAGTATTGTTCAAGTTAAAAATATATTTTTTCTTAAAAAATATTAAAATTATGTTAATGAAGTAACTTTTAGAATTTATGTAATTATAAATAAAAGGGGTGATGTTTAAACAATATTTATAAAATGATAAATAAGGGTAAGTTGATTTAGGGTAAATTAATTTTTTGCCAAAAAATAAATTATTTTAATTCTTCAGCTTTATATATGATTTTTTTAAATAAATAAAATTAAAATTTTAATATTATTTATAAAATAAAAATTTTCAAAACATTGTTATTTAATTAATGTAATTTTAAAATATTTTAAAATTATTATTATATATATTTTTATTTTAAAAATATTAATTATTATTCATGAAAGAAAAAGAATTCAACTAAAATTATCAACAAAGTTGACAACTTCAATTTAAATAAAATATATCGAAATTTTAATTCAATGTACAATTTCTTTACATTTTATTTAAATTTCAAGTGAATCCATTATACAATTTCTTTACATTTTATTTAAACTAAAGTGATAAGTTCAAGATTTTAATTAAAAATAAATAAAATTAAGTGAAAAAATTAATATGTATAATTAATATTATATATACCATTATTGACAATTTTAGCATAGAAATGCTCATTTTTTAATTTTTTCTATATTTTTTAATTTTTTTCTACATTTGACTATTTTATGTAATTTTCTTGTGATTTTTCCGATTATTACACCATTACAGTAGGGTAAGAAACGGGAACGTGCACATATATACTATACGTGTAGATATATATTTTTCATAAGCAAATTCACATGTGTGAATGATTGAGTGAGACATAAATGAAGACAACTAGACAAGAAGGGCATGCATGGATACATATGGGACCAAGAGCTTGTTAGTTAAAGCCAAATGGGTCGAGTTGACCTGCCCCAACTAGGTTTGTAATTAATAATAAATATATATATATATATATATATATATATATATATATATATATATATATGTAGTAAGTCTTATTTTACTAAAATAGAATTGGTAATTAATATTTAACACAACTGTACATTCATACTTTAAACTTTAAACCTCCAAATTAAGCTAAAATAGTTTTACGATAACAATAGTTTTTTTTTTTTTATAAGTAAATTGCAAAGAAATTAAATGGACACACTCTAGAGATGATCCAGCCCTTATACAGAATAATAGATAACAAAGAGTACCATTTCGTCTTTGAATCAACCAAAATACCTCCTACTAACTATTCTAGCTCTGTCAATTCAAAATGATAGAATAACAAAGATTAACTCTTATAAAGATATTAAACCGAAAGCATACATATCAAGGATTCTAGACACCAGTCAGAGAATGAGAAATAAATAATTTGATGAGATCCATAACCAAACCTTAACTTGTGTCAGGAAAAAACTTCAATATGATCGACCACTCCACCTTTAAATAAACAATTTTTCTTATGCCTCCAATTAACCACTCATACATGCTAAGGGATCCAAACATCAATCAAAATAAGAAAACAAAGCAAAATGGGACTTTGCATAAATCCAAGATCAAACCTTTACTTGCACCATTGTGAACATTTCTGGCACATCAACCACTCTCTTTTTAAATATGACAAAGTTCCTGTATTTCCAAATTTCACTCACTATACCAACCAAAATTGCACCCCAAATATCATTAACCGAATTTGAAGCCTGACTCATCCTGAACTGAAAAAAATTTGACTTAGGGTCATTATGAGTCACGAATGACACACTAAGCCACTTAAAGCAAAAACTCCAGATGTGCCAAGCAAAACTACAAACGAAAAATAAATGGCGGTAAGACTCTTCTTCCTTCCCGTACAAACAACACAAAGAATTTTCAACCACCACCCGCGCCTTTTTAAATTGACACCAGTAGCAATTTTATTCTCCATCGCTCTCCATCTCCAAGCAGTGAATAAAACAGAAGGAAGGCTTTACACTAACCATAGTAGTATACAGCTATTTGTTTTTCTCAATAAGTATGAGTTTGTGATTGGATAAGCATTTTAAAAAATGATTAATAAAACTAATTTTTTAAAATGATGTGAGATTTATAATCAAAGGGGAAACCCAATTTGAATTTTTTAATCCAGTATATAAATGTTTGTAAAAGTTATTTGAAGACAATTAATTCCCATTATCCTCAGCGTGAAACTAAATACTGAAAAAATGATCTAAAGTCATATTGGTTGGGTTTTAAACACAATAAAATTGATGTTGGGAAATATGTAGGGGACCTTCACCTTGAGTAAAATAAGTTGTGTAATACTGGAAGAGACACAGGGACAACACTAGCATCCCCCACTATTGGTGCAGTCATCACACACCTAATGTCTATGCTGTTCTTTATTTGTAACTTACTCTATCAGTTTCTTCGTTGGCATCATATAAGCCAAGTCTTTTAAAGATATAAATGCTTATTATATATGTAAAATCCTGTTCTTAACAAATCAGGTTCAGAGCTTTTTCTATTTTTTAAGTTGTTCTCTCCATGCTAAGACATATTGAACAGTCTCTGTCTATATAACCGACAATTCTATTTAATGTCCCTGTTATCTTTCATTCATATGGACTAATTGGTGCTGTTGAAATTACATGATATGCAGCAGCAGCAGCAGCTACAAAAGAGGATAGTAACAGCCACCATGATTGTAGTGCAATTGTTATCTACCCATATAGTCATTGACACACACATCCCTCTTCACGGATTATTTTTATGCTGTTTGTTGCCAACTAGTCCAAACTTTGGTGGATCTGAGTTAGAAATCACATACATGGAAAACAACACAACCTGATGCCAGCAGGACCTAGTGTTGGACAACTTTTACAAAGATTACCAACAAGGTTAAAAATAATTGAGTGTTTCATTAACTTAAAAGGGTTTGATGTTATCATCAAAGTTCTTGTATTATCTTGTACGGGTTCAGACAGGTGATTCCTTTATTATGGGTGAACAAAAGTCTATAGGATCGACCCCAACTTTTAATGACGAAAGTTATGCCTTAACAATATGAAGCCTGTTAATGACTTCATGTTTCTCTTTATATATAAAAAATTCTGAACTTGAATTCAAAATAAAGGATTAAACCAAGTAATTAAACTCTAACAATTTCGTCAAGGTATCTGATACGCATTTATACAGGAAATCCAATTAGATACTACGGATTTAGGTTATCTATAGTCGTGAAACACGTGCACATATCCAAATGAAACTCATTGTACTTGCACTGTAACCCTAATAACAAAATCTAAAAAATAGATAATGACCATGGATGCACACCTTCTCTTTTAATCACGTTAGTTATCTGTGGAAATCTTGGTCAAATTAAAAAAAAAAATAATGACAGCAACAGAGAGAAAGTGTTACTATTACAGTTGTTGAAAAGGAGGAAAAATTGAGTAAATAATGAGTAGAATTAGAAAACGCAAAACATAAGAGGTAGGTAAATATAGCAAGATATTTGAACAGAAATGGAAGGGGTATGTAACATTGTGTATCTGTACACGTAAGCTCCATGCATGCCCCACTTAGCAGGGTATGATGTTGGAAGGAGTGTGTGTAAGTACCAAATAATTTGTGTTCACCATTTATATAAAGTCAAAAACTCTCTTTCCTTTCCACCATATACAACTTTTTCTCACCATGGAACGCACTGCGTCCTTCAACCACACCAATAATACTCTCTCTTCTCAACCAAGTCTCGCTTCAGTTCCCTCCCTCAACTCACCCTCACACCTCTTCAACGCTTCCACCACCTCTCACACGTGCCTCGCCACTATCAAACCCCACACCTCCTCCTACACCTCCTCCCTCACCCTCGCCGGCAAGTTCCTCTACGCAGGCTCCTCCGACAGAGAAATCAGATCCTGGAACTACACCATTTTCCTCTCCGAACACCCACAAAACACCGACATCTTAACGGCGGGAAAAGGTGCTGTGAAATCCATAGTGGTCCACTCCGACAAGCTCTTCACCGCACACCAAGACCATAAAATCCGCGTCTGGAGAATCACCACCCACGACCACGACCACCAGAGGTTCACACGTGTGGCCACTCTCCCCACGCTCGGCGACCGCGTCACCAAAATCTTGCTGCCCAAGAATCACGTTCAGATTCGGCGGCACAAGAAGTGCACCTGGGTTCACCACGTGGATACCGTCTCCTCCCTGGCCTTGTCCCACGACGGAACGCTGTTGTACTCCGTTTCTTGGGACCGCACGATCAAGGTTTGGCGGACGAAAGACTTCGCGTGCTTGGAGTCCATACGCAACGCGCACGACGACGCCATAAACGCTGTGGCAGTTTCTAACGACGGGCACGTGTACACGGGATCCACAGACAAGAGAATCAGGGTTTGGAGAAAAAAGGAAGGGGAGAAGAAACACTCGGTGGTGGAGACGTTGGAGAAACACAAGTCAGGGATTAACGCTTTGGCTCTAAGCAGTGACGGGTGCGTGTTGTACTCTGGTGCATGTGATAGATCGATACTGGTTTGGGAGCAGGGAGAGAATGGTAAATTGGTGGTGGTTGGTGCTTTGAGGGGGCACACTAAATCCATTTTGTGCTTGGCTGTGGTTTCGGATTTGTTGTGCAGTGGTTCTGAGGATAAAACGGTGCGTATTTGGAGAGGCCTTCAGAAGGACTATTCCTGCTTAGCTGTTTTGGAAGGACATAGGAGCCCAATTAAGAGCCTAACTGCAACGCTTCATCACACTCATCTTCCTTCCCAACTATCTCTTCTTCTCTACAGTGGCAGTTTGGACAGTGATGTCAAAGTTTGGCAGCTTTTTCTTCCTCTTCTTTCAACCTAATTTTTCCTCTTTTACCATCTTATATACCCATTTTTTACATGTAACTATTAGAGACAAACTCTAAGATCACAAAATCAATGTTATATGTGTAAGTTTCTGTATAAAATTGTAATCAACCATTTCTTTTCATCCCTACTACTCTCTTACTTCTTATGTCACTAATACATTTATATGCAACCCATTAATATTATTTGTATGGATTGATTTTGTTGAACACCTTCTTTAAGAAAGAGAGGTGTAAGATATTTTGAGGCCTGATATATCCATTATTTTTCTTTAATTAAGAAAAAAAAGAAAAAACACTTAGACTTGAGAAAGAAAAAACGAAAAATATCTTTATTTCATTTTGTTGATTATACGAACTAACCCCACCGAAGGTTCCTCTGAAAGGGGAAAGAAAAGTGCATACACCACAACTCATTAAGCTGCTAATCATTGTTTGCTTAAGAGATTGGGATCCAAGTTTCACAAAAGTTGTTTAGAGTTATGGTAAAAAAATTAATAGTTATTATACTTTAATATTCAATTTAATATAAGTTAATGAATATGTATATGAAATGTTTTATCTATTATAACTTGTTAGTAATACATATATAAGCATATTAGTTATATTGGATTATCTGATTACTTCAAATTCAAAGCCAGTGGTTTTTATGAGATAACTAGATTTTATATAATTATGCAAGAGTTTGTTTAAATTATATAATTTTATCTTTTAAACTTTTATTTTTTTATAAAATGTGTAAATTTTTTCTATTTTCAATAATAATTTAAATATAATTACATTAAAAATAAGAAATATGAATAGCTAGATTTTTAAATAAGAAATATTTTCAAAAATAAAGTTACTAACATTTATTAAGATTTGTTGTTTTTTTCAAGTGATGATAGCAATAATATATATATATATATATATATATGTATATGAAATATATAATTAAAAATAGTAAATAAGATTATTTAAAATACTTATTATTAGTGATATTATGTTAACGTGTACTTATTTTTTTATTTTTTACAGAAAAATTTTAAATATATTTATCATAGAATACATTTTTTATTTTCTAATTAGTTTGATTTTTATTGAGTAAATATAGCTATAAATTATTTTAAAATAATGTATTTACTGATTTTTAAAAAAATTATATTTTATCATATAAATTTTAAAATCCTGAGTTGGTTATCTAGTTATCCAAAAAACTAAAAGGTGATAATTAAATTTTCTTATTAATATTTAATTTTATGTTCATCGCTTGCAACTTTTAAATTTCTGAATTTATAAAGATTATTCACTAAAAAGAAATCATTAAATAATAATTAAATTTAGAGAAAAAAAATAATTAATTACTATATTAACTAAATTAAATACTTAGAGATTAAAAAATTATTTGTAACTAAAGTGTTTTATATTATTAAAAAAAAATTATAAAATAATTTTTAAATTAATATCTAAATTAGCTATTAAGATTTTAGCTAATCATATTTTAAATTCTAAATTGGCCTCAATTAATTTAAAATCTAAAATATTAGTAGTTAAAATTTTTATAGCTAATGGTTACATACTAATTTAAGAATTACTTTATATTTTTTTATTAATAATAAAAACTATTCTAGATATCAATAGTTTTTTTAGTCTATAAAATGATTTATAATTTAATCAAATATTAATTAATTATTTTAATTTTTAAAATTAATTATAATTTGATAATTTTCTTGAAGTGATTATTGAAATTATTTATATGTTTGTGACTTCATTTAATAAAGTTATTTAATTTTTATAAAAAAGTAAACTATAATAATGGTAATACATAACAATGATTTATTTAGAAAAATATTATTTATATGTTTTGAAAATTATTTTAATATATATGTTATTAATTATTACATGTTTACATATTAGTATTATTATTTTTCTCATTTTAAGTCTTTTCAGAAATACACTGTTATATACCTTTTTAGAAAAATAATGTTCTATTATTATTATTATTATAATAATAATAATAAATTTTTTTTTTTAAATTAAAATTACAGCTCATTTTAGGAGAATTTTTATTGTAATAATTTATTATTTTTAAATAAAATTTATTATTGTTATTGTTGACGTTGTTGTTTGATGATATTTTTTTAAAGAAACAGTTTAAAAAAAACTTAATATCTCTTAGTAAGTCACTATGAATTGCAGTAAAATGTATTTTATAATTATCTATAATATAATTGAAAATATTTATTTTTTATTTAAAATTATTTATTATTTTAATAATATTATTATTATTATGATAATTACACGTTATAAGTCAAATAAGATATACAGTGCAATTAAAAAAAATAAAGATAAAAATAAAAAAAAAATTTAATTAATTTTAAAAAACCAAACTAATTACTTACTACTTGACTAAATTAAAAATTATTTTATAAATTAAAAAATAATTTAGTATCTAAAGTAGTTTTTATTATTAATAAAAATTTATAAAATAGTTTTAAATTAATATATAATTATTAGTTATAAAAGTTTTAGCTAATTACTATTTTATATATTTTAAATTAGTTTTTATTAAAATTTAAAATATTAAGAACTAAAATATTTGTAACTAATTTAAATATCAATTTAAAATCTATTTATTTAAATATATATAATTTTTAATCTCTAAAATAGTATATAATTTAATTAATATAATAACTAAATATTTTTTTATCTCTAAATTTTATTATTATTTAATAATTTTCTAATAATTTTTTTAATGTATAAAATATAACCATAGCAAAAGAATCCATTCACCTAGCGCAAGAAAAGTATTTTATCTAGAATTATTATTACAAATAATAATATATAAATAGTCATGATATGAATACATTTAATTAATCAAATTGATTGTATTATATGCATCTTCAAATACCTATTAAGCACTTTGTACTATATAATGACATTACACTTATTTTTTTATCCACAATTTATTTGTCATAGTTTATTATACAAATAATTATAATTGAGATGGTAAAAAACTCTTTCTCAATTTCTCATTACATAATAATGTTATAATGTTATAGTATATAATATATGTAATTTAGACTATTATTAAAGTAAATAATCCCTTTTAATAATGAATTCTTATATTTAATACTACAAGTCACAAACTCATTCTCTTATGGACCCATGTTTTTAACTACATCCTATTAAACAATGACACAATGATTATAGAGTTGATATTAGAAGGTTCAACTAACTGGTGTTAAATATGTTTTTTATTGATTTAAATTGTCGTTTACACTCTCTTAATATTTTTTATTTATCATATAAGTTAATTTAAAACATTTAAATACAATGTTAAAAAAAATTAAAATAACACAAAAATATAGTTTCTTGTTATACAATATTTAAACATATCAAAACGAGATAAAAGATCATCTCAATTTCAAAAGTTTATATAAATTTTATTTATATTTTTAAATCGTCTTACACTTGTATAGATTTTAATTTCATTGTCATAATTTTTGCCAATAAAATTTCTAATAACATTTTCGTTATCAAAATTAATCTAATATATTAAAATACAAAATTCAACAATTTTAATATCGATAACATCCTATTGTTATTTCATAATTAAAATTAAATTAATTTATAACTTAAAAGAATTTTCTGAATGCAAATAAAACTTGATTTCATGTTAGAAACGCACAAGTTATTTTGAATGTTTATAAAAATAATTTAGACTTTTTAGGTAATCTTTCATTTGCATGTATAAAAATTTATGTGCTTACATAATCAAAACTGCATTCTGTACATTTTCCATAATTTTTTTCTTAATAGAATTAAAAGTTTCTTCTCTGTATGGTGTTTTCTTCTCTTGTTTCCTGTATCAATGGGCCATCTTCCTTTTGTGAGGCAGTCTAACAAGAATAATTTCTTCATTATTAGAAGTGTCAATTATAAATAGGAATATAAGCACTACTATTATTTTTCTTTGACGGCATATAAGTAGACAAAACTAGATTTCCAAATTGACACAAAAAGATACTATTAATGTACCTTATCCGAATAAAACATCAAATCAACCATCATTTTGTTACCATGAGTTATCCCTTGATACTTAATTGAAATACTAATATTCTCTTCCTATTTCATAGATTCGTTCTATGAGAAATTTATTCCACGGAACTTTTAATTTAGTGACTTTTATGCATTTAAAATAATTCATTCCTTATTTCCTTTTGTAAATAACGAAGTTATTGTAATATATTATTATTATTATTTACTTTACGATTAAAATAATTTATCTCTTTATTTACAAAATTCCACCATCAATTCAACAACGCTTAGGAAAGGGAATAAATAATAGATTTATGAAAATATACTACATTAATCAAATTTGAAAAACAAAACTGAACCTGAAAGGCTTTAAAATTTATTACTTTCAGTGCAACTAAATATCAAAGTTTCAATCTAGAATCTTATTAGTTATGTGTTAATTAGATTTTTTTAAGGATTTTCCCTATTTAATCCAGAAGGGGCTAAGGTGTTAACACCGTAGCAGTCATTTCTCCAGTGCCTGGATTTCCAACGCATCGATTTGTGAATCTCTTGCGTCGTGTGTAAACATCAGACAATTTTGGAAGTAGGAATGCTACTAACAAAAAGCACTCATTTCTAAACTCAATGGGTTCGTTGCAGACGTAGACATCTATACGCGTCATATACAAATCATCATCATAGTTATGGTGTTTAGTAGTGTAAAAGTTTTGACAATGGATGTGCACAAAACGTTTGCCTCCAGATTCCAATCATTGAGCAAATGTGTAATGAATACATGACACGCAAGGAGAGGAAGATAAAGACAGCTTGCAATTTCCGTGTCGTTATCTATACAAAGGCAAAAACTATAGTAAAGCCTTGCGTATATGCAGGTATTGTAGCATATTCCGAACGACGTCGTAGCACCAGAAACTAAGCTTGTTCTATATGAACTGAAAATCTAACCACTGGTGCACGTTATCTATATTGTTGTACACTACAGGCCCCTCTTGCTAGCAAATTTAAATGATTCTCGATGGTTCAAAGAGTGATGGGATTGGCTAATAAAATAACAAAACACGGCCATCATAGCATAAACTTAGCTACAATGGCTCTTTAGCTGGTGTACCTGGATCACGGGGATATTTCAATGGGGTAGGACGATCCTTCGAACATATAACAGCAGTTCGCTGACCATATGGGCTTTGCGATTCCACTGGAAATGACAACATCAATGTAAAGTTACTTATACAAGCTAGCTCGTAATCCAGGTACGAAACAAATAAATTGAAATGAAATGCAAACACTTCCGATAGAATCAACAATACATGCACCCAAAGAAAAAGGTAAAAAGATCAAGAATACAAGGGCATACCCAGAATTAACTATTTCTGGAAATATGGAGAAAGATCATATACCCATTAGGCCATGTAGGTGAATCTTCTAATATGTGCAATATTATTTTTACAATCTAATATGTACAATATTATAATTTTAGGGGTCGTGTAATACGGACTAGAGAATGCGTAAGACCATCTTTATTGCTCGATTCTAGGATGAACTCTTCGTCAACTATGGTGGGAGTAGAGGAAAAGTTCTCCATGCTAGAAGAACTGTTTTTCACCAAGAAAAAAAAAAAATGAAAGGGAAGATAACGAGAGAGGTGATAAAGAGAAAGGGAAGGAAACAAGACAGAAAAAGCTTCAAATGAGTTCTTAATACTGAAAAAAAAAAAAAAAAACTCTTAGCATCTTAGGTGGCAATGTAGATAGAACCCACAAAAATATGCTTTAAAATCACATTTTGGTTTTATGGTTAGAGAGAGATGCTAGACTAATATGCATAACTCCTAACAAAAAAACATAATATTACACGTTATTGATTTCATGAAAAACATTTGTCTTGGATAAGATAATATTATCATATATATTGGTGATAAACAGTACAATATTTGGATAGAATAAAACACTTTTTTGCAAAAGTACCAATCACATGAAATAATTACATTTATTTAATTTTATGCTAAACATTACAGAAATAAAAGGCGTAATCTCTATAGTCCACAAAATCATTTAGGTTAGGCATTTTCGTCATGAGATTTTAAAAATTCTACGTTAGTTCTTACCTTCGTAAAAATCAAAGGTTATTAACAAAATTAAGGGCCTGACACGTTCAAACCTTACAATCTTGAGAACTAATTTAGGGATTTACTCAGACGTTTCAAAAGCCTATGAAAAAAAATCATAATCCCTATGTACATTCAATTAAAAGAAACAAAACATCATCATATAGATATATGTCTTATCAAAATCATAATAAGAAATAATATCATATCTAATAGCTAGTGATTGATTTAAGGGGTTCGCAAAAGCCTTGAATCCTCATGATGGCAACTGATTTTTTACTATCATTATGCATTACTACAAAATTAAGCATTGAAACATTTAGTTTTCATGTTTTATATGCAGAGTTGAATATTATTTTTAAATACTATATTAAAAAAAATTGATCCTAATTTAACTTATAAAATTTAAAATATGAAAAAGTTTCAAAGTTAATAAATTGTAGTGAATATATTTAAATTTAAAGATAATAAACTTTATAATTTCAATTATCATCTGCATCATATTTTCTTATTTTCCTACGGCAAACGCAATATGCCATCAACGTCAAACAGTAGAGTATTGACTAATTCCAAAAGTGTGCCAAAAGAGACCCTGATATTAAGGGGGTAAATTCAATATGGTATTCAGATTTTGCTAGGGATTGTGCTAAATGTAGTAAACCTGTAGCGGGCTAAGAATAATTCAATTTTAATAAGTTACGGCCTATTTGAGCAGGTTGCATCTCCTTTACACCGATAAAGTTAAAATTATTAAGTTTTATAACAAGTTTCTCCAAAAAAAATGTTAGAAGAAAAAATATAAAAAATAAAATCAACTCTTTTACAAGTTAAAGTTAACTTATGTTTAAATGAAAAATAAAAATTTAATGAAATTATGAGAAAGCTTTTACAAATTAACTAGTACATAAATTGCAATTTTAACTTAAAAAAAATAATGTCAATTTTTTTTTCTTAGAAATTAACTCGTCCAAAAGTATTAACTAACTTGTATTACCTTTTAAAATTCTAAAACTTGTCCTTACAGTAACGGTGAAAAGTTAACTTTTTGAGTCCATACATAAAAACCTTATCAATGCTAATTCCACCCCTAAGACTTAATTTAGTTATCCATCATATGATAGTATAAGAGGAATTCGATGGATAAGCTTACACAACAAAGTACTTGCATCAAACAATTGATAAAGTCATAATATATTATACAAGCTTATCCTAAATCTGGTAGGGAGAAGAGAAATATATTGGATGAAAAGAAGTCGATAAAGTTGGATATTGTTGAAATAAAAAAGAAATAAAGAAGAAACTAAATATGATTAATTGAAGAGAAACAGAAAAAAAGATGAAGAAAGATATTAAAAAATGAATAGAAATAGATGAAAAATAATACACCGTCTCACCAATTTTAAAACTTTTGTTATCTTTTTCCCTCACCAACCTACTTATATTAATTATTTTTACCTGTTCTCTCAATCGGATTTAGGATTTAGATATTTTAACGTGTGGAATTTAGGATTTTGGCATCTTCGGCTCAAGAATTGTGTACTTAGAGTTATGGTTGTCTTGAGTTTGCATCTAAAGAAAAAACTCAGATCAAGTTCTATATATCCTTATTCCTTATCATCAAGTTCTCAAAGCAATTCAAATATGGCGAGAGGATGTTCTTTCTAATAGAAAATAACTTCAATTAAATATCTTATTACAAAATTTCAAATAAACATCTTCATGTCATCATTTATGGCGAACATAATGGCAAAGAAATAAAGAACTTGATCCAAGTTTTGCCGTATGTTTAATCTAGAATTATTTGTATAGTTTTATTTATTATTTTTTGTTTCAGACACTGTCTATAAGTACATAAATATACACACACAACTATTAGTATTAAATAAGAAATATTCAGTTAATAAAAATTTACCAGTGATTTACTGGGAATAAGATAACTTTCACTTATAGAAAACTACAGTAGGACATTAGTACACTTGCCAATTAAAAGAGTATTTACCCCAAGTCTTCGTTAAGTATTCTGTTGTCGTTGACAGGGAATTATGGTTCCAATTTTATTAATTTGTATATTTTTTATTTAATATTTTTCTTTTATATTAAAGTTTATGAATTCTAAATTCTTGTCATCAGTTCTAAACTTGCAATCTAGTACAATTTTTATGTGAAACAAAACTTTAGTTGAGTCTTTACTCTCTGACTCTAAAATAGAAAAGACAACGAGAAGAAATTGTTCAGAGCCAAGGAAATAGAAGCTAGAATTGCAGCAGACAAACCAATCAATCTCAAACTCAAAACAACGCATGGCGGCCACTCGACATGAAGGTAAACAACAAAACCCACCTAGTAGAACTTTGGGTGCCTATGCCATGTGACGAGGGCCCATACGCTTCTCTTCTCTAGCATTGTTGCTCTTCCTATATGGTTAACTTCCTCTTCCTGAGAATTGTTAACGCAATGACCATAAGGATGATTCCCTCCAGAAAAATCACATTCAGATTTTGTAGCTATGAGTTGGAATCAACATGGACAACAAGTAGTTGCGGAGGATGTTTGGTTAGAGCTTTTATTTACTGAGTCAAAATCTTATTTTATGCCAAGATGGCATCACATGTAGTAAGATCAAGCCCTCCCCTTTACGTTGTATGGCTATTATGTTGGGCTTGATTATATGTTGAGGCAAAGGTATCAATACTTCTGTTCTAGTGGCTTGCTCAACATCTATAGTCATTATGGCTCCTCTTGTTGTTGCATCTAGTATCATCTTTGTTTTAAACCTCAAACCAATGCAAAATATACTTAGTTGGGACACATCTTCAAATACATGACTTGAGCATTTTTTTAAGCAACAAGGATTTGAATTGCTCTCAAGTTTCACAAAATGGTTCATCAAGTCCTTTCCTAAAGGTAGAGATTTCTAGTTTGACACTGATGTGTTTGGTAGGTGGAAAGAACCTATTAAAGAATTTTTCTTCTACAACATTCCAATAAGTTAGGCTATAATTTGGATGACATGGTAACCAGGCTTTAGCTTTCTCATTTAGAGAAAATGGAAAAAGTTGAAGATACACAACTTCATATTCTCCTTGTGGAATTCTCATGGTTCCACACAACTCATGGAATGTTGACAAGTGTGTATGGATCCTCATGGTCCATTCCAATAAATAGATGAGCATTGATTAAGCTTAGGAAAGTTGGCTTCATCTCCATTGCCTTTGTAGTGGGAGGAGCAACAATGTCGGAGAAGTGTTTGGGCTCTCGCATGGCATGATCACCCAGAACTCTTCTAGGTGGGTGTTATTGTTGACCTGAATGTCCAAGGTTTGTCATTGGTTGTTTTGAGTTTGAAGTTGATGTATTTGTCTGCTACAATTCTAGTTTTTAATTCCTTGTTTTCCCATGATTTCTCCAAGTTGTCTTTTCTATTCCAGGATCAAAGTTAAAAGGTTCAGCTAGAGTTTTGTTTCGCATACAAATTGTGCTAGAACTGCACGGTTAGAATTGATAACAAGAATTTATAAAATTTACAATCTATAAACATTTATACAGAACTATTAAATTAAAAAGATACAAATTAATAAAATTTGGTACTATATTTTTCCAGCAACAACGCTAGAAAACTTGACAGGACCTAAGTACGCTTGCCAAGAAAAAAAGCATTGGCAACCATAGCCACTCCACATTGACCTTAAGCTCCCAATCATTTTGCAGACGCATTACATGCTAAGCTCCAAAAAAACTCAACGAGAGGGAGTTGGAAGGGGTATCAAATCCATAAAATGGTGTTACCCCTTAAGCTTGTGATAAAACTAATCTATTTACGTGATGGTTAGCAGCTTAGCGCTGTTGAACAAGGAAACCATCAATCTCTCCACTTCATTTCAGAACATAAACTCTTCCATATATTCCAAGAATATAAACATGTTTGAAATTTTTTAACTCAATACAAAAGTTTATATCACAAGAGCGGAGTTTAAAGTCGTGTACCTGAGCAAACTTGCAATAGAGATGCACCAACCTTCTGGATGGCACTTTCAGCTTTCTTAATTTCATCCTATCCAAATTCATCATGTAGGAAATAGATGATTCACAACTTCAGAAGTCCATGGGACATTAATAGAAAAGCCACACATGATTGAAAAAATAAAAAATGATATAGATTGAATTAGATATTTACATTATCAGCCAATCATGCGTCCACAAATTACTAAAAGAATTTGACCATCACAATCACTATGTAGGAAGTCTAACTTGTTACATGATGTGCCAACTGCCAACACATTATTATATGACAGTAAAAATCTTTGTGCTGACAGAAAAACATACTTAAACTCAAATAATATAAGCACAGTTGAGATATAATTTATTTATAAAGTTAGTAACAAAGTTTTCACATTAACTTCAAAGTGTACAAGACACATAAGTCACTTGTCTGAGTCATTGCAATGAATGATTGAGTTGAATGTTTATCTAGGGCAAGAGGAATGAAAAACAAACTAAATAGTCAATAGTCAAATCAAATTATTTAAGGGGGTAAAAATAGCCTCCTCTTTCTCTTTTTTCAATAATCTATTCCAGCTCCAGGCAAACTGTTTAGAAGAATTTGATAAAAATTTCCGAAATTTTAATAATGACAAACTTTCACTGTAACTCCTAGACTATTAGCACATATATATATATATATATATATATATATATATATATATATATATATATATATATATATATATATATATATATATATATATATATATATATATCCTCTAAGGGCATTATCAAATCAGCACTACACCCTAAAAGTGAACTCAAACTAGAGGATGTCTGGAAAGAATTCTTGTTTGACATGTGAACTCTTCCTATGTTTCAGCACAAGGTCCGTAAGTTCTCCTTCAATATTGGCATTCAATTTTAATCCCGAGTAGGAGTACGTTTCAAAGTTTATGGTCATTAATCATTATCAATACCAGTTACAAGTAATATTAAATAAAGCAATCGACCAGGCATTGTTAAATGCATAATATATGAATCGGCAAAATAATTGTTTAACATCTGTTATTACATGTACCTCAGGATCATGACCCTTTGCAGCTATAAACAACCCACCAACACGAACCAAAGGAAGACAGTATTCAGCTGGAAATGCAAAAGTAGAAAGCATCGCAAAGAGTCAATGGCAATGCAACGAACTAAATTAGGAAGTACTCAGTTTACCTAATATTCTCATTTCTGCAACTGCCCTGGCCACTGCTACATCAAATTTCTCTCTGAAACAAGGATTATGCCCTAAATTCTGCCCTATGCACAGAACAAGACATTTTCAGGCAGTAGAAGGTATACTGAGATTATCACAAGTTAGTGATGCCAAAAAGTAAAACAAAACAAAACATAACAGGCAATGTAAGATATTTGGGAATTGGAAGTGTTTCAGTTTAAGAAACGTGTTACATGTTAATTGAGGTTAATAATCTCCATAGTGATTGCTTTAATAATGGGGATTGAGGTTTAAATCTCCATGGAAAATCGTGTTTGGTTATTCTCTCCTCTTTTTTTTTTTCCCTTTCTAAGGGCAATAAATAAATGTAACACTAATATTGATTATGTCCGTTTTGTGATGGTGCCGTGGTCCCATCTGCTGCAATAATGGTGCTATTGCTCAAGCATTTTCTCGTGGGCTTTCTCTTTGTTCAGTTCTCGAGGCTGATTTCATGGTTTGTTAATAGCCCATAATAAGGGACTGCAGAATCTAATTGTGAAGTCTGACTGTCTTGAAATAATTAGATTGCTGAATTCTGGTTGAGACTTGGAGGGTCAATTCTTTCAGCAATTGGATGAGATTAGAAAATTGAGGGATACTTTACAGAATTGCTTAGTTGTGCATATTCAAAGGTAAGCTAATCATTTGGCTGACTTCTTTGAGAAACATGTTTTATTGCTTACTAGAGAAAGTTGTTTTTTTGTTATTCTCATCGTGCATATTACTCCTTTATGGAAGAGGATGGTGTACTTAATCATACGATTAATAAATAAGTGTGGTTCTGAGGCTTTTGCCCAGATCCTGGGCAAAAAAGAAAAATGTAAACTCTAAGGAAAACAATTCAAAATAGCATAGAAAGATGCATTTAGACAAACAAAAAATACGAAATATATCAGATGGAATTAGTTAAAGAAAAACAGGAGAGTATTTTACCTCTGCTCTTCCTCTTACAATTTGAACGTTTGAGGAACCAATAACACCGACAACGTGCTCCAAGAAGACGCATCGCTTGTTCATAGACTCCATCAGCGTTACATCCCACTCTATTCCATTGAATCACATATCACGACGAACTCCGCTGACCAATGACACAATTCAGATATTGAATACACCAGATAAGAACAAACCTGGGCGAGCTATGGCCAAAACTACTCCGGGAAGGCCGGCGCCGGTTCCAACATCGACGAGACTCAACTTATCGCATGAAGAGCCGCAGTGCGAGCGGTAACAATCGCTGAGCGCAGGCAAAATCGCGAGGGAGTCCTCCACGTGCCTTTCCATCACATCATTCACCTCTCTAACAGCAGTGAGATTCATGCGCTGAAATCGCAATTGCGATGTGCATTTGTTCAGGGAGAGTGTGAGTTGTGTTTTATACGAGTGAGAGAAATTGAATACCTTGTTCCATTGAAGAAGAGTGTCGACGTAGAGATGAATCTGATGTTTCTGGTGGGAGGTTAGCGTTCCGAAGTGGGTGAGAGTGGCTACGGACTTGTGCTGACACAGTGTTGTTAATTTGAATTTTTGTGTCGGAAGGTGTTTGAAGAAAGTCCACCGAGAAAACTGTAAGTTACTACCCAGCAGCATTTCCTCCCGCGCGCTTTTACGTTCCCGCACTTTACAGCTTATGTTGCTAAGCTGCCTTGGGTTTACAAGCCCAAACCCAAATGACAAAACTATAAGGCAAATTCTATTTGCAAACTCTCTTTTCCTCGCTACGTCGTTTATTCAGGGGTAAAGTGTTAATATAAAATTACTCTTACTCGTTCAACTCCACACACTTAACATTGTCATCTTCTTTAATCTAGTAGCAATGTTGGGTGCAACAATTGCTATGAGTTGGAGCATTATGCAATGGTACAAAATCGCGAGCCTCTTCCTCATAAGCAGCTACGCTAATCTGGATTTATTATTGGGATGACCTCATTTATCACTGGATAACACAAGTACCGGTTGCTTCCTAAAGCACCGGTATTTAGGTAATTTTGCACAGTAATTATTTATTTAGAAATAAAAAAAATATTTTTAGACTGTTATACAATAATAAAGAATATATTTTATTTATTCTATAAATCATGAATATATTTTGAAACCGTTATACAATAGTATAAATAAATATTTTTATTTTATATTTTGTTTATTCTATGAATAAAAAAATTAACTCAATGAATAAATTGTTGTTTAAATATAAAATACATGAGATTTTTGCGAGACTCCTTTACAAATTCAAAGAGAGGTGATGATAGAAGAGATTCTAAAGATGCTTAAATTGAAAGATTATTAACAAAGATAGAAAGATATCAATTTAAAAATTAATTTATAATTTTTTATTAATAATAAAAATTATTTTAGATATTAATAGTTTTTAATTTATAAAATACTATCTAACATACATAAGCTTTTTAGAATGTTATCAATTTGGAACCTATTTTCCAAAAGGCATGGTTTGCTGATGATGTATTTATGCATCTTGTCAAAATGTGTAGATTCTTAGGCATACATATATTATGATAGCCAATCACTAGTTCAGCTTAAAATGGTATTGCGATGTTACAGCTTCCTGTTATAGCACAAAATAAAAATCAAAACCAATATAGGTTAACGATTATGTTGTCACACGCTTGGAGATTTGAACTATTTCTATTTCTTAATTAGGAAGATGATCATCACCTAAATCATTGTCTCAAATTACATTCACTGTTTTTGGTTAACTGTGTTCATTTTCTTCTTCAATTATAGATAGTGTTTGTTTATAGGGTGGATTTTTAGTTAAAGGTTTGTACACTTGTGCAAGACCTCCATGATTGTAGGATACGTGCTAGTGTAGAATTAATTAAAATCTCTACTTTTTTGGTTTCTCTAAAATTTAGAATCACTACTTTTGATCCTCAGTGTTACATATATATGACTTAATGAAGTACGTAGGTTTTGAACAAAAATATATATTAACGTTCCTATTAACGCATGTTAATATTTTGATATGACGTTATTATGTAACAATTGGAAAAACTCTTAAAATCTGTAAAATAAAATATTTTTATCCATCATAAATTGAGTATTATAGATTAAAAGTTTATTTTAAATTATTGAGGAAAAAAGTATAAAAAACTATATTGCAGAAAATAAAACCAAAATTCACATGTTCTCTAAGAACTATTTAAATTTTATAAAAATGAAAAAGGTTATTGGAACAAAAATAAAAATAGCTAATTTTAGAAATACGAAAAAATTTAAGCCAAATTATTATTATTTTAAAAAAATAAACTACATTAATTATTTAAAGTACCGTTTTAAGCAAGTAAATTGTAGTAATTAGGTCCGATGAAATGAAGATCATCTTCGTTTACAAAACAAAACGCAAAAAGGCTTTATCATTTCAGTTCTAGGTTAAAATTTTTAAGAACTTGTATTTCCTTGTTCATGTGTGGACCAGCAATGATAGATCTAACCAAAAAGGTTTTGGGATAGTTTCTCTCACAATTTTTATTTTATTTTATTTTTAATATAATATAAATTTATAGTAATAAATTGCCTTCATAATTAAAATAACTAAAAGTAAATTTACAATGTGAGTTTTATTTCCACTAATTTATACTACATCCAGGGCTTGAAACTTGTGGGGAGAAGCTATTTAGTTTGTGATTTTGGTCCCAATATAGCATGTATATCGGTGCAAAATAAGCCGAATGTGTCAGAGAAGAAAGGCTACTCCTCTTATGATCAGTTAAGTCACTCCTCTTGTGCTTTGATTCGTTTTTCAAATTCATTCATGATTCCGTCTTTGAAATGTTTCAGAAAAGTGTATCAGATAACAGATCGAGAAAATCAAAATATGCAGGATTGATGTGGTCAAAGATGCAAGAATCAAATTCATATTCATGTATGTATCTTGGGGATCATTTTGTTTTCATTTTGAAAGCTCAAAAGCGTAAGATTATATCTACAATTTTTTTTAACAAATATATACTATTGATCTAATAGATGTTGGCATCGAGTAATTTAAAAAAAAAAATCTTTTATAACTTTCATGAATCTTCTGAAAGAATAATTCTTCTGCTTTTTTCTAAAAATAAGCCTATTCGCATATATAATTTAACAAACAAATATACTCGTACTCGATTACTTTTCTTTTCAATTAAAAGAATATTTGAATTTATGCGCTTTACTTTTTATGAGCCGTAGTATAAATGTTATAACCGCACAAAGTTTCACATCTTGAAAAATGAGAAGCATAGAAAGGAGTTTTCTGTTATCCAAATATCCATAAAATTATAGAGTTTTGAGGCGTTGAGGGGTAAAAAACATTCTGCAGTGGCGGTCCAACTAATTAACCTCTGCATAAGAAATTAAGGACAAAGGGAACATGGCACACTGCGCACTTTATATCTTTGGGTTTAGACTATGTTGTGTGCCAAAAAGATTTGAATCTCTGAAAAGAATTCCACTTTCATTCTCTAGTTTTACTTTTCCACCAAACTAATTTGGTTTGCCACATTTTCCTCCATTCATGAGAGGAGAAAGTGGAAGAAAAGGCTGGCCAATGCGCGACTTTATCTGAGTCAAACATAAAGTCATAAGCCAAGGTTTAGATAGGTTATTTTCGAAAACTACTTTTCTCTTCTACATATGCTCAAAAGAGCATCCAAACAACACAACAAGGGCCTCTAAGATGATGATGATGGGTCAAGCCAATTCATAATCCAGTGGGGTAGAAAAATAAATTAATGAGATTCTAGAACTGGAGCAAGGGGAACCAAAAATGGATATTAGATAGGATAGGTTTAGAGGTAAAAAGATAGGAGGAATTTGTTAGATAAAAAGAAGTTAGCTAGAAAAGCAAGGGGTTGGGGTTGGGGGCGTGCGGCAAAAAATGTTGAAAAAGCAAGAAAGGAAAGGGCAATATAAAAACAAAAAGAATTATGTAAAAGATGTTTTACACACATATATATCAGAGTGTTGAGTGGTACGAGAATCAAGAAGTATCATCAGACCAGGTATATGGTACTGGACAAACATTCAAAATATGCTTATCTGGGAATCTTTTTCTCTATCTCTGTAAACAATGAATTATTGCTTCCAAGCTTCAGAATGCCGGGAACATTATTGCCTTATGTGTACAGTAACTAACATTTCTGTCCCCATAAACTTGGCTTTTGCACCAGGACAACCATTCCCTTCAGAAGCCCACATATTCTATTTCTATCTTGTACTTAGTATGTGTCTTCCTCCTCTTAACATTTTTTTACACTTATATTCTCTGCCATCCTCATTCTTTTCATCACTTTCTCATTCTTTATTCCCATGGGTAGTAGTATACATGTCTCTCTGATCTGCCAAATTCCATCTTTAACTAAACCCTATAAAGCTCATCTCATAACCATTTCAATATATTCATCCACTTCATATACAGTCACAAACAGCCTTTTACTGCTTTTTAATTTAATAATTGCCCATCATATAAACAATCTTCAACCCTCAATTCATTAAACCTCAAATACATCTCACTAATTCATCTACCAGTCAACACAACCACACTGCATCCATGGGAATAATAATACTGTTACAACCACCCAATCATTTTGTGCCCCAATCATTTTGTTTCAACAAAATTTTCCACAAGCAACAACATTGGTAGAAGATAATTCTTCTATGAAAAATAACCAAATTTTACTAATATTAATAACAGATAATTAGTTCTTCTGTGTTATTTATAAAAAAACAGTGTTGTATGATGTATTTGAATATGTGAAAGGATTAGTTTATATTAATTTTGGAAGCATAAATAAATAGGAAATAAAAAAACATGAAATGGGGTCATGTTTCCTTTTCCTGGCGAACAAGAGCTGGAGGGCATAAAAAAGTTGGCACCACGGTTTTCGTGATAATTCTTTTTCTTTCTTAGTTGCCACAATACAAAAAGGAGAGAGAATAGAGAGGTATGAAGTAGTCTCTTTCTCTTTCTCAGAGAGATGGCACGAACTACCTTGGATTTTTCTTCAACCTTTCAACGCCCTCACCCAACAGCAATCATCATGCTCTCACTCTCCTTCCCCCTCTCTCTGACCGTCCATAACCATCATCATTACCCCCTCAAGGCTCCCACCCCTTCCTTTATCAGAGACATCATCATCATCATCATCCACCAACACCTTTTGCTCCTGATCATCACCACCTTCACCATCACAGGCACAAGGCACAAGAACAACACGACGAACACAATCAAGGAACATCCAAACATGCTGCTGCTTCGCTTCTACTCATCACAAAGCCCTACTTTCGCACCTAGCTAGCTTCAGCAACTTATATATAGATATTGAGTCGTGAGAAGGGTCTAGCTTTTGCTGCCAGGATCCAGCCACTCACACTCTTGGGGAATCAAGCGTCTCGGTCCGATCCATTTTCTGTTTTGTTCTCTCTTTAAGTATATTAATTCTATGTTACTTATTAAGTAGTCCTTTTTTTCTTTTCTTTCCAATTTTATACCAATTTTTAGTTTCATTCGCAGAAGGATTCTGTTAGTTTGCTTTATCACCATCTTCATTCTCTCCTTCTAAGTGTGCAAGTGTTCTTACTTATTGTGATTGATAAACTTCAAAATTAAAGGTTTGGGTGCCATATACATGTTTTCAACTTTTTTCCTCCGTCCTAAAGTTGTTAGTGTAGAAACTCATAAGTAGACCAGAAAATTGCTATTCAGTAATATTTAATGATTAGTTTTCTTTCGTTCGGGCAATCATAGTTCTGAGAAGAGTCGAGGAACTCTTTGTGACTTTGTCACTGTATCCATATTCTGGGTAAAAGAATGATGCACCTATATTTGCTGGGTCTAGCTAGGGTTTCCCAGCAATATCCCTTTTAATTTACACTTGTTTGTTTACTTCCTTTTGCTGTAGATTTTTAGTGATGATGCCTGGGAAAGAATATACATAGATACACAGACACAAAAGTATGAATCAGAAATCAGAATTCATGGATGAATTAAGATGAAACGAGTTACCTAATCAAGACTCAAGAGCAGAAAGTCTAAATTCTTGACCAGAACTCCTTTTCCGTTGAATTTTCTACATCTTGTACTTCTTTCTTTCAATATTCTTTGTCCGTAACTCCATAATCTCTAACTTTATCTAATCTTTAATTTTTCCCGGTTTTTGATGTGTTGCACGTCTAGTTGTGGCTAGCAATCACATCTTTCTCATGAACAATGACCTACACAGATTTCTCTCTCTAGCATGTACGTGAATATAATACACACATACATATATATATATATATATATATATATATATATATATATATATATATATATATATATATATATATATATATATATATAGATATATGTGTGTGTGTGAGTGAGTGTGTGTATACGAAAAATTCATCAATGACGGAGGAGAAGTCCTGAGAGTCATCGTTAAGTCAGAAAAGAAAATATCTGAAATGAAATACATGTATTCCTTTATTATTTTTTAGTTACGTTCTTAATCGTAAATTAAAATGCTGCAAATATCTATTCATTTCTTACTTCACGTTTGGATAATTTTTTCACAGATACTTAAAAGAGAGAAGACAAAATTGTTCTTAGGTCAAAAAAATAGAAATGTAAGCAAAGCAAAACATAACAAATGGTGGCACCCATTATGATTGAATGAATCCTTCACCCTGCAACATGGCAGCTAAACAAGCTTCAAGTTGCTCCCTCGTTATTAGCTGAAGAGAAAAAGATATTACTACCACCACTCTCCGTGGTTTGTGAAGGAAGAAGTAAAATTACCATTTATTAAATATATAAAGAAGAATAAGAACACAGATAACCCGAGGAACTTAATTTCTAACCTGTTAAATAAACCATGATACACTTACATAAGTAATAGTTAAGTTTAATGCATATATGAAGTGGAAAAATAAAATGCTATAATTTTCATGGTAATAAATCGGATTAATATTTCATTCATCGTATGATACTCCAAAATAAAATCAAGTGAAAACGAGTTTAAAATTATGTTTTATATAGGCTCGAAATTAACGTATAGTTTTCAAATTTATGATATATACAAGCTTCTTTAATGTTTTCCTTTTTAAAATTCTGACATGCTCTAAAAGTCTACTAAAAAATCTAGTTTATAAAAGACCGTTAAATTAATTAATAAACCTACTTTTAAACATATATAAGCAACAATTATGCAATCTCAGAAAATTATTATAAGAATTAAATATATATATATATATATATAACCTTTTTAAGTGTCTTATCTTTTAAAAAATTATTTACCTAACTTATTTAATAAATAAGCTCACTTAAACATACTATGTTCAATTAATTGTATGATCTCTTAAGAAATTGTTGTAAAACTTGAAAACAAAAATTTGAATATTTTTCTCCAAATATTCAAATCTTACTCCTTCCAATTAAATAAATAAAGACAGCATTTTTCTGTTATAAATATGATAGTTTTATTTTATTTTTCATTTTTTAAATTGAATTAAAGGAGAGGAGAGAACAACATATTGCCAAAAAAAGTATAGCCGCGACAACATAGACCAATTTTGAGAAGTTCTTATATGCTCATAAAGTAAGAATTTCAATTATATTACTTTAATTATAAAACTAAAAATATTTGTTTAAACTCTTGAAAAGATGGTATTATATAAAAATAATATGGCAGTGAAGAACATCTCACTAGTTTTTAGTTTTGGGACATTCCTCTGTCAATTACTCAGAAGTGGATGTCATCTTCTTCGAACACCTAATAAACAAGTAGAATATATCAACTGTGAACTTTATTCATTTAAAATGAAGGAAATAAATATTCATTGATAATTTCAATTGAAGTTTCAAGGCGTTGTTTGTCTCAATGAAACTTGGTTTAGATCTGTTAAACAATATTTGATTCAAAGTGTGGATGAAAGTATTATTACTATTATTAATATTTTTATTAATATAACTAATAATGTAATTAATACTAAGAATACTCTCTTAATATTTTTATTAGCGTTATTAATATCATCATTAATATTATTTCCTCTTACAGTAGTTTTTTGATAACATTAATAATAATAATTATAAATAATAATCACTAATAATAATAATAAATAATTAAAAAATTAAATAAATGTGACCATTTTTTTAATACGAA
The DNA here is from genome assembly GCA_013389735.1 of Phaseolus lunatus. Lineage (NCBI taxonomy): Eukaryota > Viridiplantae > Streptophyta > Magnoliopsida > Fabales > Fabaceae > Phaseolus > Phaseolus lunatus. The sequence continues at coordinate 32,194,863 of CM023859.1, forward strand.
GTCAATTTAGAATAATCAAAATTATGATGTGGTCAAAACTTAATTAAGCCTTAAATAATCATAACTGTAATTTTTGAAATGAATTGAAAAGTAAAAAAAAAAAAAAAAAAAAAAACTAGCTTGCACTTCCCTATTCTATTTGGCCTTTTCTCTCTCTCCCTCAATTGGATTGTGTTGGTAGTACGTGGTTTAGTATGAATATCTCCATATGAAAATACATTATTTACTTTCAATTGTTTGAGATGCCATTTTTGAACAGCTGCAAGAGCTCAAAGAAAATGAACTGCCGTGAGCTTTGCAACCTGGAAAAATGTATCAAAAAAATGAATATCTTCCATTAATCGGGCTTTATAATGTTTTTATGCTGTCATTTGCATTGTGTTTAATTTTGAAAATCCAAGGACATCCTATTACAGTTTTGTGATGAGAATCCAAATCTTATTCGCTTCTAAAGCAGTAATTTCATCATGCATAGCCTTAAGCCAACAATCAAACTTGGAAGCTTCATTATATGATTCAGATGAAATGGACATATAATGATGAAAAGAATGAAAGAAAATTGTCAAGAAGATAACGAATACCTGCAAAATTGATACCAATTAGTGGTTGACGTGAAAGATTAGAACGTCGGAGATTATAATGGATGGAGAGACTTGAATTTTCAGTAGAAAGAGCAATGTTAGTCGTATCAGTAGAAATATTTAGTACCTAAACCTTAGTTACACGTTTTCACCTTTGTGTCACTTCCTTTAGATGATAAATGGTTAATTGCATTTCACCAAACATAAATTTCAATTTAATTGAATCAATTAATTTCAAATTATTTTAACTCACTTTAATATTTTTATTTATTTATTTATATGAGAATGTTTGACTTTTAATTTCAAGTGTCTTCAAATAGTTTAGTTGATAACATAAAAAACTTATATCCTTAATTTTGTTTTATTAAAAGAATTATTTTTTTTCCACAATTAAATTCACTAAGTTTACTGATTTTACTGGTCAAACCTCGGACGTCAGCCACTGAGTGAGAGGTCGGCGCAGTAGAGATCGGTATAATGGGAACCATAGAGGGGCCCCCAGAATAACACGTGTAAGAATATAAATCAGATTCGTAGATGCGTCACGCACGTAGGATTCCTATGTGACGTAAGGCTTTGGCATAGAGGATATGTCCTGAAAAGGAAGAAACACATAAAAAGGCACGTGAGTATTTAACTTAAGATAGAAGATTTGGTCATGCGGCGCTAGGGTTACAGTGTATGTCTGAGCGCCCACGCTTAGGTTAAGCACTATAGGAAAGAAATGTTACCACAAGAGTTTCACTCCAAGAATGGTAGGCTGCCATGGGACGCACAAGAAGATTGTGTGATAGAGTCCCAGAAAGGTAATTCTAAATTCGCTAAGAGCCAACACAAGGACGCGAGGATAGACGCAGCAGGAACCCTAGAAGGGCTATATAACAGGTAGCAAGGAATTCTCAAAAGGACGTAACATTTGAGACTAGAACTCTTTGCTATACATTGGTGTTTCTTGCTCTAATCTTGACTTGAGCGTCGGAGTACAAACGGCCGCTAGGGTGCTCATCTTTCTTTCTTTGCAGGTTCAGTTGTTCTAGCCAAAGGGAAGGGAAAAGGTACAAATGATCGTAGAAGTCAACTGATGGAAAAGTCAACCGAAGAGAACACTGATGTTTCAAAGGTATTTTTTTTCTCATACAATATTGATTAAACATTTTTTTTCTTTGTGTTATTTTGTTGAACCACTAAATTGTATTTCAAAAAAAAGTAAATCCTCCATTATCTAAAAATATATGATAAGAAAAAGGCTGATAGCTTCAAACTATTTATATAGTAATACCAATTTGCAATATATTCATTAATTAGATTATTTTTTCTTCTGCATGCAACGTCTAGATAATGATTTGTAATTCTAAGCAAATTTCTTAGTGTTACTCCAAATTTACCATCTCAAAATCACTTTTCCTTTCACATACCATCTTTCTACCTCATGTTTCCTAAATGAATTGGTTTAGTCCATCTCAAAATCACTTTTCCTATCAAATACCATGTTTCTACGTCATGTTTACTAAATGAATTGATTTAGTTGACTGAATTTATACTCTTGTTCTTTATAGCTTTTAAGTTTCACTTTTTTTTTTATACAAAATTGTAAACGCAAATAGAATTGATGCACCAAAATTATTTTTGCTTAGAATATCAACAGTGAAAGTATTCAAGACTTTCAAGTTGAAGGAATTCCATTAAAATGTGATCTAACAGAGTTAATTAATAAGTAAAATATCGATTTGTTTTAAAGAAACATTCACTTAAAAAATAAATATAAGTAATTTAATTATAGCTTATTCAACCAAAAGTTTATCATTAATTTTGCAGAAAAAAAGTTGATCATTGAACAACTTATGTCATAAATTCGACCCGTATATTAAACTCGGGTGGCATCCAAACAAAGGCTAAAGATTTTATAGTTGTAACTTGATTTAAGAAAGTTGCAATTTTTTTTTCAAATTTATTTGAGTTGACATTTAAAAATAGTATTAATATTTTATTCTAAACAATATTATAAAATAATTATTGTTTACTTTTAGAGTTTCACATAAACTTTATTCATTAAAAAATGAGCAAGGAGCGGTGAAAAAGGTAAAATAACAGAGACTGCGAAAAACATCACCAAGAGAGGGAGGGAAGAAAGAAGAGAATGGAAAAGAAGCGGAAGAGAAAGCAGCTGGTGCAGCGCGCTGAAGAGCGAAAACCGAAACCGGTTCGTGGCGGCCCAACCCGAACCGGCAATGTGAAAGATCCATTCCCATCCCACGCTCGACCCACCCCGGAAGAATGCGAAGCCGTACGAGACACTCTCTTAGCCCTACACGGCATTCCCCCGGAACTCGCCAAGTACCGCAAACTCCAACCACTCAATGACGCGGTCCAACCGGAGTCAGCCGAGCCCGTTCTCGACGGTTTGGTCCGAACTGTCCTCTCGCAGAACACCACTGAGGCCAATTCCCAAAAGGCCTTCGTTTCTCTCAAATCCTCTTTCCCCACATGGGAACATGTACGTATCAAACGTAATCGTTTGTAATCGCTCGCTTCAGTCTTGTTTTTTCTGTTGGGTTTTACACGATGCCGTTTTCTGTGTTGAAGGTTTTCGGTGCTGAGTCCAAGGACGTGGAGAATGCCATTCGATGCGGAGGTCTAGCCCCGACCAAGGCTTCCTGCATTAAGAACATGCTGCGTTGTTTGCGCGAAAGAAGAGGTCAATTGTGTCTGGAGTATTTGCGAGATTTGTCCGTCGATGAAGCTAAGGCTGAGCTATCCCTTTTCAAAGGAATTGGTCCCAAAACAGTATTATTCTTTTTCTTTAGCAGTTTTACTTGCCTCTTCATTTTGCAGTTATTCACCTGATATTCAAGCATTAAAAATCTCAACACTTTGCAGCTCTGTTAAAACTATTTGGCCTCATGGTACTTATGTTGGCTGTTTTGGGTTGTTTATAACATGCCTTTTAGTCATCTGTAACTATTGTTATTATCATTTGTTAGGACTTGGGAATAAGAATTGCTTTTGATAACATCCCTAGAAAATATGTGTGACTTTATGTTGTATTAGATTTTTGTAGATCAAGCCACCTTGTGACCGCGTACAATATTTCATGCCTGGGTATATATAAATCTTTGTTGTGATACTTCTTAAAATGCAGTGTTTCCCTTTTTCAATATACCATATATTTTGGAAATTGAGTATCAGAATCTTTTCCTTTAATTCTTTTAAAAAAAAATCCTCAAACGGTGCCTTGAATCCTTGTGAAAGGTGAGATACTTCTGTTTAAAGTTGATAAAAATGTGAATTCTGACACATGATGTTTCCGTCGCAGTCAGTTTTCTATTCTTGGTCTATTTTCAATTTTATGCTTATTTCAGTTCTTTGTTCTTTTCTCATGATCCAAAATTTTCAATTGATCTCAACATATCTATACTAAACATTTTATCTGCAAAAGAAGAAGTGGCAACCGTGAAAAAATTATAAACATCCATTGTGCTGGTTTGCTTTATCAATAATGTTGATTTTCTATTTGTTGACTTATTAAGAGCCTCGGTCTAGTGGAGCTCGAGTATGTCAATGTCACAGTAAAATTATTTTTCACGTGCATGCATGTGTGACCATGTTTTAGCAACTATAGGTGGTATATGAACTCTAGAGCTGAGATAACACGGACAATGTTGGGAGATAATACAAAGCAGTTTCAGTATATATAGAGAGAACTAGAGAAGGCAATTGGTCCTACAGGCCACTCTAACACACTAAATTCAAGTGCTTTGAGATATTAGATAGGCTTATTATTTAGGGGAGAACAAGCTTGATTTGGATGTTATGTGATTGCTACTAATGGTCAGGGCAATAGCTAGTAGGTTTCACACTGAATTCCCTCTTCTGTCTTTGCCTATTGGGGTAAAATGATAAGCTTTCTGTCACCATATTTCTTATTTGGTTGAAATATGAAGAACTTTCTCCGGGGTCACTGTTTTCTTTAATCTGTTTTATGAGGAGGATTATCCTCTAGTTGAAATGAGGAAAAGTTTTCCCTGTTTCCCATTCTTTTTGAGATATCGTTGTATGTAGGCATTCAGATCTTTGTAAGAGTGCAGGCTGGTTTCTACTTGCGGTAGATTAAGTATGGCTTGTGTTGTGTTATTCGTTGGATAATTTTTTGTGTTAATAACACATCAATGATGATTGTATTTGATTACATCCTCGCCCAGTAAGTAAACAACATCATGTGGAAATCTGTAAACTCAATTGAAAACAATTTATTTGCCCTTTCCCCCTTTGTGTTGGTTTCTCTAAATTGCGGGGTTGATTGTAGGTGGCTTGTGTGTTGATGTTCAATCTTCAGCAAGATGATTTTCCAGTGGACACTCACGTAAGCATGATTTCATCTTTTACTGTATACTCATATTTATAACTCTTGATTTAGTTTAATATTTATGCAGATATTTGAGATTGCAAAAACCATGGGTTGGGTACCATCTGTTGCAGACAGAAATAAGTCGTATCTTCATCTAAACCAAAGGATACCAAATGAACTTAAGTTTGACCTAAATTGCCTTATGTTCACGCACGGAAAGCTTTGCCGCAAGTGCTCCAGTAAAAAAGGTAACCAGCAAGGAAAGAAAGGTAACGATAAGTCCTGTCCTTTACTGAATTATTGTAAAGAGTCAGATTGAACTCTGAGTTGGGCAAACAAATTATTTTCAATTTTTGATTCTCAAACTAATCTTGTAACTATATAGAATACTAGTAGTTTAGACTTGGGCTGTAAGGCAAAGGAACAAGTTTAATATCACATGAAAGAATGCCCAACACTGGGTGCTAGTTTATGATGTACTTGCAGGGATTATATGGTCTAAAGCTTTTCCCTTTTTAATCTTGTGGAAGGGATCTTCTTGGAAAATGGAACATTGTTTGCATCTCTCTTAATGGACATTAAACCTGCAGGCTTACTTAGTGAGTTGCGTATAAGGGCATCTCCAATGGGAGAAAGAAACCTATTTGAGTTTCTTAGTACATTAAAAATTATGTCTCTGTAGTGTCCCATCTCGTATAAGAAATCAATACATCGTTTTACTAATAAGAAACTTGAAGAAACTCACATTTATATCCTTTACCCCAATAGTTAGAAGTCGACACTTCAACAAATAATCTTTTATGACGAAGAAATAGTTTCATGCACAAGGAACCTCTTTTTAAGGAGAAGATACTCAAGTGGCAAATAAACCTCTTTCAATGTGTTTTTTTTTTAAGAAACCAGTTCGTCATCTTAATTAACAGGTATTGGAGTTGTTCTAAGATGGTCCTATTACAACCAGTTAATTTGTGCTATTAATATTGATATTATATATAATATTAAAATAGTCTACTTTCTACCCTCATCCCCAATGACATCTACAATTCTTTTTTGTTTTTTTATAGTATAACTGATTTATAAAGTATATTATTTGATGTTTAGAAATAAAAATTTAAGCCGTAATTAGTTGATGAGAAGCAGATGAATCTTAATTATATGGTTACATTGATGTGCATGTAAACAATTTTTCCTGGTTTGAGTTTTTAGCAGGTTGGGTCTATATATTTTATTTATCTTTTCAGTGAATATGTCAAGTTTGTACTTTTTAATTTATGTTTTTGTGATCAAAAGCCTATGGTTTTTGAGTTTAAATACGATGAATTATCAATTCCTTCACAGAAAAGATTGTCAATTTTTATGGTAAACTCACGTGACTAGAATAAATAAAATAAAGTATAATAAAAGAGGGTTTTATCCTAAGGATGCTAGTTGAAAATTCTAATATAGTATATGATATGCAGAGCCAAGAGTAGTTATCTATTACTAAAATGACATTTACAAATTTTCTAATTTTAAAATAGTTATTTATCATTTTTATATTTTGATAAAATCACATTTATTTCTTATACATTTTAAATGAATATTTGCTTTCATTCTATTTTTAATAAATTATACTCATGTTCTTTATGTTTTTAGTTATTAGTTTTCAATATAGTGATACTTATCTCTATTATTTTATTTATTAAAATTTTGAAATTTTTGTTTATAAATTTTTTATATTTTAAGCAATGTTATTTTCATATGTATTATTTTATTAAGAATATAAGAGAATTGAATATCCTTTTATTGAAAAAAAAATGTGTAACATCCCTAATTTTTCTCATATTTAATAAAATAGAAAGCAAGAAAAAAAATTGAATTAACATATAAATTTATAACTATCTCATAATTGTATCTCAAAAAGATATCCCTCTTTATAGGGATTTTAATATATATATATAAAAGTTTTAAAATAAACAAAAAAAAGCATTAAAATTAAATCCATCTCATCTTTCATATGCTCACTGATGAGTTCTATTACCTGCAATCTAATCTGCTCTCGTGTAATTACACGATCATCACATATCAAAGAAAAACAACCACAAAACAAAACAAAGGGTAAGCTAGGTATTTTTAAAACTTATAACATAAATATAGTTTTAAACATCCACATAAATCCATCATTTCTCATGCAATTCACATAACCATCAAGTGTCTATCAACAATTTCAATATTCATTTTTCTCATGTCAGTCTTCTACTGACTCACAACACATAGACACTTGACTCTACTTCCGGAAGATTCGTGCGTTGACTCAGATTCAGAGATCTACACCTGTCATACTACACAGCTATGCGCATAAATAATCTCAATATCATCTCTCTCCTAGTATGACAGAGTTAATTCATATAACAGGTCAAGTTAGTTATCTTTCAAACAACTTACCCATTCATATAAACCTCCTTCGACTCTCACCACCTGAATAACTTTATCTATATGATTCCATTATCTCAGGAGAGTCAGGATATCTCCTTCTAGACGAATCCCTAGTCAATGCACATCCTAAACAATCTTAACACGGTATTTTCTTTCCTGAAAATACTATGTTTTGATCACACTTTCACATCATTCCATATAACACATCAATGCATAATTCAATCTTATCATATTTTAAACCTTTTTAAAACAATCCAAACATATCTCAAAATTCACTTAAATACATAACTAAATTTCAAATATATGATTTCTAAATCAATGATCATCTAAAATCAAACAACCATTTCTCATCAAACATCTCATTTAAGAAATTCAACAAATATTCAAAAAAACAATTCAACTCATTTATCTCATCATTCAAACACTTTCACTTCTCAATCACAATCACTTTCAACAAATTATTCACCTTAAAACCAATATAAAAGATTCAAAATTAACCATTCCAGTCAATATATTACTTTACTTTTCAAAAGAGACAATCCTGCAAGCAAAGATTTGAAATTGGTGACCACGTCATCCCACATCCACATCTTCTAACCTAGGGTTCTATTTTAAAAATAAAACTAGCTTCCCTTACCTGGATTTGAGCAGATGCTCACTAAGAGCTCAAACCCACCAAAAGCTTAAGGATAACCTAACTTTATCTAAGATTTTGATCGGACAATCTCGTAGAATTCACTGCCAGGAATCTAATGGTAGACTCCGATCGTCAAATCTATCAAAGATTCTGATTGGGCAGTCTTGTAGATCTTGCTGCCAGGAGTCTAATGGTGGACTCCGACAGATGGGCGAGAAGGTCGGAATCTTGAAGAGAAGGGAGAGGAAAGGAAAAGGAAACTTCTAAAGAGATGATGGTTCTTTTTAAAATGAAACCTAAATAACTAATTTTCTATTTATATATTTTTTTCACTTTAATAATAAAATATTCATGTATCATTTTAATTGTATCATTTCTACTCTAAGACTATTTTCTTGGTCCTTACAATATGCATTTTAAAACTAGAGATGATATAAATATTATTTAATGTAACGTTAAAAGATGTAAGTACAAGTTTTCCTATGTATAAACTATCTAAAACTTGACTATCTCAAACAATATCAGATAAATAACCAACAAAATAATTATCAATCTAACCATTAATTTTGAAGTTTTTATAAAATAGATCAAGTCCATAAGATTTATGTAGTTTAAAAAATTAATTTATATTTCATTATATTACGTTGCTTTAACTCATAATATTACATTTTTTGAGGGAATTTTTTTTTTAATCTAATAACACATATTAGATATAAGGATTTCATTTAAATTTGAAAAGGAGTTCAAATTTTCAAATTAATATAAAAGGAAAATTCAGAAGGTTAGAAGTCAAAAGGAAAAAAATATCCAGATGAATGAAGATTTGACAAAAATATATAGAGATTTTAGTGAGAGAACTTTATTTAGATGTGTTAAGAGGAAAAGTAATTTGAAATAATTTATTTCTTATGTATTGTCTAAAAAATACATTTTTATAATAAATTTCAGAAAATGGATATTAAATTATTTGTTGTTTTAAATATTTATCGAAATAGATAATTGTCAAGGATAAAATAACAAGTGAATTTAACTTAAAAAATGTTATAATTTTTAATTATAATTTTCTAACTTCAGTTGTAATGATAAAATTACTTTGATAATTTATAAAGCATTAAAAATATTTAGAAGCAGCTTTTGTCATCTATAAATAGAATTTCCCCTCAAAAAATAATTTTATCCGAACATGCCTTCTCTACTGATTTTTATTGTAATTTCATAATTATATAACTACATATATTCAAATGGCTGATACGGACACACGTGTACATCTAGACAGCTAAGATTTTGTTCAGATCAACGGTGACGTGTAACATTGGCATGATCAACTGAGCGATAAATTATTATTGCAATCATTTTTAAATAAAAATAGTAACGATATTTTTAATTTTTAAAATAACATTTTTAAAAGGTGAAAACATTAATAAATACCAGTGGAATGCATTCCGCGTGTGTGTGTGTGTGTGTATATATATATATATATATAAATAATGAAAAAATTATGTAGTTTCTTTTAAATAGAATAGATAAATTATGAGATTGCATTAAATAAGAATTATTCTAATCATTGAAAGATGAAAATTTTAATTAAAAAATAACACTAAAATAGTTATAAAAAATGTGTATATTTCTTTAAAGTAATAGTAATGATAAAAGAAAACATTATTATTTATTTCTTTATTTGAAGATTTTTTATCAATGTAATTCTTTTAAAATAATATATGCACACATGTCTCTACTGTATTTTGACAGAAGTGGAACAAGGGATACGGAAATCCAAAAAATGAAGCATTGATCAGATCTTACCAGGTCCTCTCTCGTTCACTGTGACAGCATACCATAATCCGCTACTCTTCTTTCCTTCTTTCCCTTTTGTTTCAAACCGAAGTCCTCAAAATCCCATGTTTCCTCCTCGACATTACACAACATGTCTTCTTCTTCTTCTTCTCTTCCTCGTACTTTCCGACTTCTCCATATCCCAATCACAATCCCCTTCGGCTGCCAAGAGAAAACGCATGAAAGAGAAAGTTCGCAATATGTATGTAAATATCACCTTCCCATTCCGTAGTCTTTTTAACATTTCAATTTTACCTATTCATCTCTTTCTTGGCAATGTTTAGCTCATGCGTCTAAGTTTCTGAGTTAGGTATGGGGAAAACACATTTTAAAAAACGAGGCTTAAGTTTTTCTAGCTAAATGGAAGGTGTATTCAACTTATTGATTGTTTTATGTGTTCTGCAACTTCGATCCTTGAATTATACTGATAATGAGTTTTACAGAGGCAATGAAAGTGGTAGGAATTGCCATAAGTAATCTTTGAAGTAGGCTGGGTAATATTTTCTTCCCTTGCGAACTGATGTTTATTAATGTTGTTGGTTTATGGCACTTTTTGTTCGTAGGTTTTACCACGCATATGACAACTATATGACTTATGCCTTTCCGGTCAGTTAATGTTGCTATATGCCATTATTTTTTTTTTATTGACATACAATAGTGTGCAATGTTAAGATTGTTATATTTTTGCAGCATGATGAGCTTAAACCTCTCTCAAAAACTTTCACCAACTCCCTAAGTGAGTTGGGGAATTTGAAGGTAATGATATCTCTATTTAAGAACGGAAGAAGAAAATCAGTCAGAAAACTGTGGAAATAATTGTTTACTACTGCAGCTTGAACACTTGCCTCAAGACTATCATGGCTCTGCCCTTACACTTATTGAATCGCTGTCTAGGTATATGAGTTGTTAGTTTATGTAATTCTGTTTTTATTCAATGTGTCCTATTTATGATGAGTTCATTATCTTGTTGAAGTGAAAACTGATATATATATATATATATATATATATATATATGTATATATATATATATATATATATATATAATTTTGTTCTTTTTTTATTAGCCTTGTTATTATGGGAAATAGCACTGAATTTGAGAGGGCAGTGCTTTGGCTTTCAGAAAATCTGACATTTGATGTTGATGCACGCATAAATCTTTTTGAGGTAAATATTTCAATTTGGTTGAAATTCTTGAGTCTAGTGTTTTGTGTGACATGATGTCACTTTGCTCAAATTTTGAACAGGGGATTGCTTTAATTTCTGCTGAATGATATTGAAAATATTTATTCTGAACACTTCAATTCTGAAGCACTATAACGTGTTTTACCACTTGATTGTAATCTTTCAGTGCAACATAAGAGTTCTGGGAGGACTTGTCTCAGCTCATTTACTTGCATCTGATTCTTCGAAGAAGTTGTTTGAAGGGGCTTACAACAATCAGCTGCTAGTTCTGGCTGAAGATTTAGGGAAACGCTTTCTACCAGCATTTAGTACGCCTACTGGATTGCCGTATGCATGGATTAACTTAAAGGTATACATAGAGCATTCAAAGTCTGTTATTCTGTAAATATTTTATTTAGAGGGCAAGGAATCAGCTTACAAGTTATTTTCATTTAATTGGGTTTGTAAGCTTTTGAATGGTTGAAGATAAGTATGGTAATATTAATCCTGTAATCAACAGTCAAAACTCATTGCATTATTACTATTTCTTTAGAAAATAATATTTAAGCCTAATTCAATCTTACTAAACTGGCTTTAATAAGGTGACATTTGTACCTATCTATATATTATAATTTAGTCGTATCTTTACTGGATGTGGACTCTTCAACACACACTCTCAAGCCAAGGACTAGACATCTTGAGCATGGGACTAGGGGGAACTCAATCGCGGAAGACACAATTAATCCAACAAACTTGACAAAGATATGTTTTAAATGACTCTCATATTGTCTTAATAAACTAGAATTTAAGTCTAACTCAACCTTACAAAACTAGTTTGGCGAGGTAAAGTTTGCATTCACCTATATATTATAGTTTGGTTTTATGTCTAATTGATGTGGACCAAAAGATTAAGCTACTTTTCAATGTCCATGTCACATTTTCAGCTTGTTTTCTGCTGTCCACTGCAGTTGCTGTCACTAGATATTGTCCTTCCCATTGTCAAGTCAACAAGTTGAGCCCATTATTGGATTCAACGTTAGCCATTTTGAGGAGGGGGAGGGGGGTTTATGAATTTTTAGGTTAGTCAGACATCCATAAATGCCACCCCTCTCCATTGACCTCTACCAATGTTCTGGCATGAAACTGCACCAGTCCACCTCTTCAGTAATTCCTCCCTCCACAGATCAGCTTGTCTTCGGTGTTTGGTTCTACCACAGCCCATTTTGTTTTGGTTCCACAACTCGAACAGGCTGTTTGACCTTGTCTCTGTTGTGTGTGGTGGCCATCTTTGGCTCTGTTTCTGTCCATTTAGTTCTGGTTCTGTGTGTGTTATTCTATTACTTCCATGTTTGTTTGCCTTCCTGTCTGTTTGGCCTTGTTTTGTCTTTCTGTTTATATTTCTGCATGAATTGACATATTGTGTTTATGCATATACTTGCATGACATCTACTTACAATGTTCACGGCACTGTTTGAATTTTAGCTTTGGCTCTGGTAGCACTGTTGATTGAAATTTTATTAGCCATTTTCAAGCCCATTCTGGACAGGTCAAACTTTTCCCATGCTGTCACTTTTCAAAGTTTTTTGCTTTTCTGACTTTAGTTTGAGGTTATTCATGTTGTTCAAAGCTTCCAAATCTGTTCTGATAAATTTGAAAAAGCTTGGGACCCACTTTAAATATTTTTAATGATGTTTCCTCTCGTACATCTTTCTTGCAATGTCTCTTCTCCTAGGCCATGCAACAGTCCAACCATATCTTCTGATTGTACATCATTCTTTTTATGTTATGTTCCCATGGCAATGATTATTTTGGTGCTTATTTTGTTCTCTTCAGCAGTCAACAGTTTTTTTGGGATGCTTCATTTTGTTATGTAGTCTCTTCTCTTCAGCCATCTGGTTTATGAACTCTTATTTTAAAATTATTTTCCTTGTTAAATGTAATTATTTTTAACGAGCTAAGAGCTTTATAAGCTTTAGCTTCACAGAATTTTATGAGTCCAACCATGTTCAGAATGTTGTTAGGCTGGGTGTAATAGGTGTACGGCACAAGATCTAGTATATTAGCATAAAAAAGAGCATTAGGTTATATCTCTTTTTTCTTGATTCTGTTGATTCTAGTAGAATAAAAACGGTTAGCTTTTACAGTTCTGTGCCAAATCACAAGTTGGGACCATGACAAGATGCAACTAAATGCCATAATAGATGGATAGATATTCAATCCTATATGCAATATTTACCTTTATTGATAGAGTTATAATTAGTTTTGAAATTGCAAAGATTCTGTAGACTTGATGTACTTAAAGAGAACCTTAAATCCAACTGTTGAATCATTTAATGTTCATAAAAAAGTTATTGAATGGAATTAGTTTGGCAAGATTTGGTCGTGGAGTATGTGATTCCCCCCCTATACATAAATCAAAGACTTTAGATTATAAGATGTTAATGTTGTACTATGTTGCTTAAAATATTTAGACATAAAAAATTACAAATTGTAGCCTGTTATATTTTCTTTAAACTTTCTTTGTGCTCTTTTTGAATGATATATAACTCTGCACCAATGCAAAATATTCTGTGCACAGTATGGAGTAATGGAGAATGAGACTACAGAAACAAGTACTTCAGGGTGTGGTGAGAGGTCTAGCTTAGTATTTTAAGACTAGGGTATAGTAAAATGATTTAAGTTGCTTCTAATTTTCCATATTTGTGCAGGTTCTCTTATTCTTGAAATGGGTGCTTTATCAAAAATGACTGGTGACCCCATATATGAATCAGCAGCGTTACGAGCTCTTCGCAAGCTATGGAGTATGCAGAGCTCATTAAAATTATTTGGAACCACACTGGACGTGGCAACTGGGCAATGGATTGAATATTCATCAGGAATTGGAGCTGGTAGGTTAATATTGACCCAGAACCAGAACTGGGATATTCTCTATAGTTCAGTTCATTGGATAATCAACATATAATTTATATGTTTATTGTCTATTGAAAGTATTTTATAATTTGTTATGCTAAACTTTCAAATGCTAATGACTGGCCTTGATGTTTCTTTTGTTGGATTTTATTTCCTTGGGTTATTTTAGGGGTTGATTCCTTCTACGAGTATCTACTCAAAGCCCATATCCTTTTTGGGAAGGAGGACTTTTGGAAAATGTTTCACTCTGCTTATGTTGCCGTGCAGAAATATTTCAGACACGGTTCTTGGTATCACACTTTCTAAGAAAGTCTTTATTTTTTGTTTATTCTTTACTTGAAAGGTGCTGATGGGAGAATGCGATCAACAGTTGTAACCTGGACTGGTTGGCCTTATGCAGGTACCATGAAGCTGATATGAGGACTGGAAGAGCAACTTATTGGCAGCTTACAAGCCTTCAAGCATTTTGGCCTGGCCTACAGGCTAGTAGCTGACTTTGAATTTTACTCACTTCAAAATTAGGTTTGATATTTTTCTGAGTGTGTAATTGCATATGACTTATTGAAAGCAGGTTCTTATTGGGGATCTTAGTGCTGCTAATTCATCTCACCGTGAGTTCTTCCATGTGTGGAAGAGATACGGAGTGCTACCAGAGAGGTATTTTCTGATTTTGCTAGTTTCATTTAACATTACAGTCTCTTTGTATTTTGCCATCAATCTGTCATCAGGTTTTTGTTCTTACAGTACTATATAATATATGTATCACATTCAATCATAAATCCGTGTAAAAGGTATTTGCTGGACCACCAGATGATTCATCCTACTGAAAAATATTATCCCTTACGTCCTGAATTGGCTGAGTCAACCTTCTACTTATATCAAGCCACTAAAGGTCTGATTGTTCTTCCATCTTTTTATTTTAAGTTTGTTGATATTTAGGCATTAGGTTCGTCTGCTTCTAAAATAGTGTGCTATTAAAAAGATTGGTGCACATGTAAATACTTTTTTCAATGATAAAAAGGGTCTCAAACTCTAAATTTAACAGGATAGCTATATTAGCATATAGCAACATTTTAGTCAAATAATCTGGGAGCTAGGTTTGTTCATGCTGTATCACAATTATTCAATTTTATTAAATATATTATCTTTTAAATTTAATCTCTATAACATCAATAAAGAGAATCCTAACTGACCAATGGTGATATAATCAAACTTTATTAATTTCAGATCCATGGTATATTGAAGTTGGTGAATCAATAGTCAATTCCATTAATTTATACACCAAAGTTGAAGGTGGGTTTGCAAGCATTAAGGACGTGACAACTATGCAGTTGGAAGATCATCAGCATAGTTTTTTTCTTGCTGAGACGTGAGACCTTTTCTTCCTCTTTGTATAATGCAAAAGTTAAAAATTATGAAACAAAAAAAAAGCAAATAGAATTTTTTCTCAAATGATTATTGTATTTGAGATTTTCTGATTAGCGATGCTGTGTTTTCTTCAGGTGCAAATATTTATATCTTCTATTTGACGATTCGTTTGTACATGAGAATAATTATGTATTTACCACTGAAGGTCATCCTCTTCCAGTACTCAGCAACTGGCATGAAGAGCTTCCACAAGCTTATGTTCCAACTAATTGGACTTTTGTGAAGGTATTTTTGCACTTTACAATAGTGCTTGTATAGATAAATTGAAAAAGTGTGTATAAATCTCCTAAATTTTTCATCATTTGCAAAACGCCTCCATGAATCTTTAAAGTCGTCCCAGTTGGTCCCTAAACCATAACAATTGCATCATTAGATCCTTCCATCCACCTGCTGTTGGGTACTCTAACTAACGAGTGATTTGGTAAAATATTAGCCTCCATCCTGATCATTTATGAATCTATCCTTTAAAATATACTTTTATCTAATTTTTAAACTTCATAATTCAAAAAAAGAAAAAAAGAACTTAGGACAGAAGGACAAAACTTAGATGCAGTTATATAAGTGTTTTTTGTGCTCTCCTCCTATCAGAATTGAAGTTTTATCTTGACAACTTTCCTTGAATTTAATGAAAACCTTTTGTTACATCTCATGCGAGCTGTACTCTTCTGTACAATAAATACACTTGCAGTTAGAGTTAGTTGGAGTCTGCTTAGATTCTCCATAAACATGTCTAGAAGAAGAAAATAGTAAGTAAAAATGAAATAAACTTTTTCATAAGGTAAAATTAGCTTATATTAGAGAAGCTTGTATGAGAGCTTCTACAAATTAGTTTTTACCCTAGTTAATTTTAGCTAATGGATTTCGTTTCATTTTTTCTTGATACTTTTCTTCTTTTAAAAAAGAAATTTATCCAATCAAAGCTTTGATGGGTTTGTTGATAGCCTGTACAAGATAGCGGCCTATAGGGGCTGGCTTAAAAAATGCTAACAGTATCTCTAAATGCATGCTTATGGTTTTGATTGAGAAATCTAGGGAAGAGAAGAGATTAACTCTAGACTTGAGTTTTGGAGATAAACATCGAAATCAAAGAATTTTTGCTTGAGTAGGAGTAAGATGGAATATATGCGATACAATTTTAATTAGAAACAAGAGGATGTTTGGGAAGATGTCATACTACAGGTCTAAATTTAAGTTCATAGGTTTAAAATCATTGAACGTTTGGAAAATTAATGAAGACATCACATAGGATACAAGTTGGGTTGTTGACACAGAAAAATACTGGGATTTATTTGCGACTACATAGTAGTTACCAAACTCAATGGTAACTTTTATCATACTGTTAATGTGACCAGCTATACTCTATTCAGTCAATGTTCAGCTTTAAAGGGATAAGAAAAAAAAGGGGAGTAGTAGGAAGGAGTGTGTTAAGATAGATATGTGGTTAGACAAGAAGGGACAAGATACATAATGATTGAATACAAGGAGATATTGGATAACCCCTGATGATAAATAGCAGAAAAATTGGTAAAGGAGGTTTGAACGTGCGAAGATTAGTGGAAGCATAAATGAGAGTAGATTGTTTGCATTGCAGTCTTATGAAAAGTGGGTAGAAGGAGATTAATGTGGACCACTCATTAGGACTACTGTACTGTATCTCTTTATTTAAATCTTAAATTATTTCAGTGTATTTGTTTCCTTATCTTTCCCTGTATTGATAAGATCTGCACATTATAATAGAATCCCTGATTTAAGATCCTTAGCATTATTATTTTTTATTAAGAAAATTTTCAATTATAATTTTATTAATTAGGATATTTGTTTGATATGGTCCTACTAATTAAGGATCTTTGTTTTTTATTTTATTAATTAGGATAGTCGTTAACTTTTATCTTATCAATTTGTGATATCTTTGTAGTCTTTTTAAAAGGAAAGTCTGATTGGAATATTATCATGATAAATTTTCAGAAAAACTTGTGTTAGTCTAGTAGGAATTCTATGTTAGATTTCTTTCACAACAGGTTTCAACTCCCAAAATTTTTTGCTTAGTTTAGTTTTCTTTCTCGGAGTGTTTTTTGTATCTTTCTAACATGGATTTTGTTTGATCCTCATATTTTGTGCCTTTCTTTTTTTCCCTTTTATGGTATCTTTATTGTGATGACAAATGATTGTTGATCTCAGAGATAACTGAGATGTTAAATTTCATAGTGATGCCTAATATGAGTTTTATTATAAAAAAAAAAAACTAGTAGGAATTCTATGAAGGATGAGTCTGTCTCTTGGTTTCAGCATCGGTTGTAAGAATGATTCTTCCATGTTTAGACCTGTGACTTTATCCTACACAAAAGTTCGTAATAGAGATCAACAATATTGGAGGAAATAATTATAAGGATTTCATAACAACTAATATTCCTGAGAATTAGTTTTCACCTGGGTCAAATGACATCGTGTGATATAACCTTGTCGGTCTCATCTAGTGGATAAAAATATTGTTATTATTGAACTCTTCCGAAGTAACTTCATGGCAGGTGGATGAAAGGATCCATTAGTGTAATTGTTGTAGTTTAGGACTTGTTCAAACAATTTTAGAGCTCTGGATGGCATTTTGCATATAGGTCAAGTTGATGGCCTTTATATACAACTTTCCCAAAACAACACATTTTTTATGTTTCTTCCATTTCATTTGCACGTGATGCTGAAAAAGAAATTCTTAGAATGTTCTTAGCTGGCACTAAAAAATAGAATATAGTAGTATTTTTATTGATTTTTGTTTTCTTGGAAAAGAAAACAGTACTTTCAACAAGTTGAGTGGTGCTCAAATACACAAAACTCCTAAAATTGAATATTTATCTTACTGTGCAGAGGCAACCAAGAGTGAACCGAATCAGCGCAATGTCTCTGCAAGTATGTCCTGCTTTGAATTTAAAGTCAGGTCAACATATTGAGAGTGCTTGCCACATCCCTGATGCTCGTAGTGACTTCAGGTGTTTGACCGATGAAGATTGTGGAGTTGATGCCACTACATGCAGAAGAAGATCATGCAGCGTGGCTGGTTATTGTGGGTTATGGCTCATCGTATGATACCATGTTTAAAGGAGTTCTTTTTGGATCAGAAAGGATAAGTGAAAATTTCATTATACAAAAAATAAATGCAATGTATGGCATCTTTGTAAACCATTAGTTAGCACCCGTCTAATGGTACAGGATTAGAGTAAATTGGTAGGTAAACATTTTACCAGTTTTGTTTAGAAGGGTATTAGCTTTTATTCTGAGGCATGCTTTCACAGAAGTAAAGATGGGAGAAACCTGAGTTCATTGTATTCTGCCATTGCACATGCCCTAATTTTATACAAGGAAAATTTGTATTTACTTCCTCATGCTGCTCTTATCCTTTCCATTTTAGACCTACCAAGTTTATCTTGGAAAAAGGAAAGAGTAATCGAAGCTTGAGTTAAATGATAAAATAAATTATACTGATCTCTAAATAATTTGAAGGTGATTTTTTTTTTTTCATTAATAGTAGTGTTTCTAAATTAAACTCAATTAGATAAGGGTACACCGAGGCTCATGGTAATTTTTTCCTCTTTATATGAGAATAAAATTACATGACGAAATCTAGAAACCTAAACCGTAAATATCAATAAGTCCCTGAAAACATCATCGATAAAGTAGAAATTAACACAATAAAACTCATTTCGCGTTACTTCATCAGAACATTTTGACTCTTTCTCAACCAGCAAGACATTTTCATGGCCAAAATACCTTTTCAAAGTTTACTTGCTTCTAATGACTTGTTAAAAACACTTTAAAAGTGAAATTAAAGATGAAATGACAACAAATTTCCTGCCAAACATAGTAGAAATACAGCAATACTTGCTCGTGTGGATATAAGCAAAGCAAGGTTTTTAAATACTCAGCAAAGGGTGAATGATGAAGTGAAAATTTATTAGATGGTTAAAGATTTACTACGATTCCACTGCAGTTTAAGGTATTTTTACACAGATTAAAAACACTAATAAGTATGTTTTTTATTAGTATAATTTTACTAAAAATAACTCTTAATAAATATTATCTACACCATGAGTAATATATTACATTTTTCAATGCATATTCAGAGATTTTGAAGCTTTGTAACTATTCACAATCCTTCTTTATTGATTTGCACCAATATTCATTCAATGAGTAATTAAAAAATTCACAGTAGGACACATTTACTTCATTATTGGAAATGAAATTAAATGTACTGCATAGCTAAAGTATTCAAAATCACTGGTTTTCAAGTGAGTGTGTGATTGACTAATTAATGAACACAGCATGTGAAATACATTAATCCTAATACAGATGTAATCTAACTAGGGTGGTGAAATTGGGAAGAAAAAGTAAATACCCTATTGAAATGTTGAACATCGGTCAATGCATTTTTTAAGAGAATAATAAGGTAAAATCACAGTAGAATGAAAGTAATATTATAAAAACCTAGTATCGATTAAGATACGACCAAATTATAATATTATATAAATAGAGTATAAATTTCACTTTTTGTAAACTAATTTTGTGATTATTAAGAAATATTACTCATGATCCCAACTAACTTTTACATGACATGCATTCAAGTTTTTCAATTTTGTGATTTTTTAAATAGCATTATATTAAACATGAAAATTAATTTGGATCATGTAGGATCCCCTAACAGTTGAAACCTTGGATAGCAATGATAACGTGGTTGAATATTGAGAATAATAGAATCCATTTTTTGAGTATAATAAGGTACAAATGAATATATCTCAAGTTAGTTGCATAAAAGTATAATACTTTTAGATCAAGAGCTTTAGTTCCAAGTGTAAAAATGAAAATAATAATAAAAAATACACTTTACTCATTTCAAAATACAAATTAAAAAGTTATATATATATATAGGTTGTATGAAGTTTAAAAAAAATATGAATGATTACTTTATTCACCTCTACATTTAGGGTCAATATTCAATTTAGTACAGTATTTTTAAAAAAATTAAATTAGTTCCTATGTTTGTCGTAAATATTTTTGGATGGTGGATTCTTCACAAATACAAGGTTTTTGGACAGTGGATTCTTCACAGATATGAGGGTGTTGACAGATACGAGGGTCTTTTGTGGTAAAGTTCAATGTTGTGGATTTGTTCGTGGGGGATGAGTAAATAGGTTTTGTGATTCATTTGTAAGTTTGTTCATAGTTTAGTTCGTGGTAGGAATGTCTGCCTAACCTTAGAAACGACTAAGCACGAAACTGTACCACGCTTAACAATGGCTGCACCTCACACAATCCCTACCCCACACAATCGCACTTCACAAGATTGAATCGTAAACCCTAATCGCACCCCCAATTGATTTTTTCCTAAACTAATCTCTCATGCCTCGAAACCCTAAATACCTATCTGATGTGTCTTTTAATTGATCATTCACATCACCCTTTCTCTTTGTCACATAAGTGGTGCGACTTAACAAAAATAACTAATTTGGATATATTTTAAAAAACATAAAGACTAAATTGATTTTTTTTAAAACTACTATACTAAATTGAATATTGATCCTAAATGTAGGAACAAATAAGCTAATTATATAAAATAAATAAATAAATAAAAACCTAATAAAAAATTAAAGAACTATACACACTAAATCCTAATTTTAACACTTAAGATAACTTATCAATTGCACAAAAAAGTACCCGTTAATTTTTTTATCTTTAAAATATGGTTTATTCATAAATCTAATTTATCAACTTGTCAACATATTAAGCCATTTGTAAAATAATTTTATTCATTTCTGACTTACTTCTATTTATAAAGGAATATTTGCTTATAAGTACTTAAATTTAAACAGTTTCTTTAAATCCTTAAACAACTTGTTTAAAATTTAAACGTCTCCATTTTAGTGTTTGTTTTAAATAAAGTTTATCTATGACGATGACATCAATATGTGATATGGAAACACGTGGATTGTTTTGGAATGAGTAAAATTCTTACACACATTTGCACTCACCAACACATGCACAAGCCATCTTGGTTTTCAGGAATTCTTTCACATATTCTCACATCTGAATACTCATTAAGAATTCCAAGGATAAGTGTAGCTACCACCACTTCTTTATTACTCAACTTTACTCATATTTATATATATTTAATAGATATAATTACTTTTTTTCTCCTTAAATATTTAATTTATTATAATAATTTTTTAAAAAATTAACTTGTTCCAAAGTTTTTTAAAATATATAAATCCCTTAAATTTTCACTAATTATTTAAAATATATATAATCCCTTAAATTTTCACTAATTATGATGTATAACTGTGAGTGACACTTTTACGTATATACATACACACTATACTTTTTTATGATTATTATTTTTTATATTATACAATTCACTTTGAGTTCTAGTTCAAAGTGATTTATCCGTATATAATATTATATATATATATATATATATAATCATTATATTTAAGTTAAAATATTGTTTTTAAGTAACATTTTTTATTCTTAATAAAATCAAACATTAATTTAAAGAAACTTGAATTAAGCTAAGGTTAGTCTAATCAATTAAAGTAAAATAAGAAAAGGAAGATTATTATTAAAGAATTGAGTTGGTCCTTTTTTATTAATCAACTCGAACTAACCCAAATAAATCATACTTAGATTGAATTCATTTATTGAGTTAATAATTAAGATAATAGTCACCTTTTGTTAACTCTTAATAATTAAAACTGCTTTTTGAAAATATGATTTTGAAGAGGAATACATGTGAATTAACATGAGGACTTTGTAGACTAGGAAAATAAAATGAAATATGTATACTTGTTTAGTCTTTACATGGTGTAAAATAAACGCTAAACCAATGACATGAAAATTTTAATCAAGTTATTCTTTCATGTAGTTTTCATATCAATAATAATTATATATGTGTGTGTAAAATAATATAATAGTGGTTATGCTATATTTTATGTTTATATGTAGAAGAAATTAATATTTGATAGCAATTTAGATATTAGAAGTGTAAAACATTTATTATCCAGTAGATGTTATTTTGGCTATTAAGTTTATAAAGAAAGATAATGACATTATTTTAACCTAATCTCATTGTGAAGAAAATATACACAAAATCCTTATCATTTTCGTCGAAGAGCATTAAAAAGGTGTTTAAATACTTGAAAAGAAGTATTAATTATGACATTCATTATACATATTTTCATATATTGTTATTGAAGGATATAAATGCAAATTGGATTTGTGAATCTGATTAAGCAAAATCAATTACTCTTATGTTTATTATGTTTTTTTACTTTGGGTGGAGGTGTAGTATCATGGAAAAATAATAAACAAACTATTATTTCACGATGGAAACATAGCTTATTGCCTTTAAAAATATAAATTAGAGTTAAAATAAATTTAAAATTAAACTTTCTATAAAATTTTAAAATAAAAAGTTATACTTTAAAATAAAGTTATTTTAAAAAATAAAAATTGATTTTTTTAATTATATGTTTTATTATAATATAAAACATCTATTAATAATATATTAAATTCAAAAGTTTATTTTATTTATTTTTTAATATCTTTTATTTAGATTATTTTTTTATAATATAAAATGTATATTAATAGAATATTTTTAATATTTTATTTATTATGTTATAAAATGTATGTTAATAGAAAAAATTAATAATATTTATTGTTCTTACAAACACTTATTAGAGACAGGACATGTGTGAGGAAGGACTCTTCAACATATGCTTTGATTTTGGTCTTCGACTACAATCCTTGGTTTCGGTCAAAGATAAGGGTATCTGTAAAGACTACTTTGACGTTCAAGTTAGGATTCAATAAATGGTGATTAGAGTATTACTTACTATTAAATATGTACCCTTGTCTAGTTTTTGGACGTGTATTTATTATAGGGATAACATGGTACCTCTATAAGTAGATTAGTGTTTTGATACAACTTAACGAATTAATCTTGTAATCGAAAGAATTTCGTACATGTGTTATGTTTAATTAATTGTCTTAAAATGAAATTTGTCTTTAAATTGAGATTTATCTTTGAATGTTCGATTTGTGCTTAGTCTTTAAATATTTGATTTTATGTGCCTATGCTTTCTGAACCACATAGTTATAGTGATTTGATGATGTGTACTTACGTCTCTTCAATCACTCATGTAACATTTATTAGTTAATAAAACTTAAACTTTATAATTATTTATGCTTTTACATATAATTAATTACTTTCAATATTTTTCATTGTTATTTATCTAAGTAATCGATTATGCTTGCATTATTTTCGTAAATCTACTTATATTAGGAAAAAAAAAGTAGGAAAAAAAAAAGTTTCTAAGTGAATATTTGTATTATTTTTCATATAGGTTGACCTCGTTTTCTGAATTTTCACTTTAAATCCTTCCATGTGAAGAGTTAAAAGGAATACAGGATCAATCTCAACAAAGCATTAAAGTTGTTTTGCACTGAAATAATTTTGTAAAATCTTTTTTTTTCTTTTGAATTGTGGTTCGATGAAAGGATTCGTACACAACGTACTCTTCCCCATGAAATAATTTAATTGTTTCTCTATTCCTTTGGTGAGTGCTGATACTGAAAGAAAGTAACAGTGTCAGAGTGTCTCCTTGTTGTTTTCACCAACTATTGGGATAAGGATTGCAGAGAAACCGATAACACTGCTTACAGCCTTCATCCAGCTGTATGCAATTCATCATTTCACCTCAACAACTTGGATTTATCTCCATAACCTTCCACTTCTTTTTTTTACCCCACCTCTTAAAAACAATGCAAAATCAAACAATCACATTTTCTTCAATAAAATTTCCACAAGCTTTTGGTATCATATAAATGAGACATGCATCTTAATGCAAATAAAAGAAAAAAAAAACAGTTGTGCAACATTACTATTATCTAAAATACTGTAAACCCAGTTCCATGTTTTCTTCTACTGTAATCTTTATAATTCTCATTATTTTATATACAAAGCATTAGATAAAAATAAATGCATTATTTATGGTAGTTAAGAAGATATATATGAAAAAATCATACACGCTGAAACAGTGTACTTAACCGGCTGGCAGACACTGACACGTAAAACATGAGTTTTTTCTTTCTGGCATTTGGTAGATTAAAATGTCTTAAAAAATAGGCTTACAAAATGCCCAAGTTTAGGCATTTTGGTATTTTCAAGTTGCAAGATATGATTTTTTTTACTACCCTTTTGCCTATATAAATGCTAGCATGTAGAGTGAGCAAATCACTAACAAAATAATTCAAAGATTTTAGCATTTGCAGGCACACTTTCTGCAGCAATGGCATTACGGGAGCTTCTACTCATGGGGATATTCCTGCTGGTTTGTCTTGCCAAGGTGCACAAATTAGCATTACTTTTGTCTATCAGATATTCAATTTTTTAACTCAAGTTCTTTTTCTTTAAATCAAGTTCTTTTTGTTTACGTTTAGGTAAAGATAAGACTCACCATTTTCTTTCTTTCTTTTGTTGTTGTTGTTTTCTTATACACAGGTTTCATCGGATGTTAACATAGAAAAAGAAGAAAATGAACTTCCCTTTCCTGATGACCCTGTATGTTTTGTTTTCTTGGCAGAATATTAGTCAAAATGCTTCTTTAATTTTTTTTCTTATGTGCTTGATGTAACAATATACTTATAATATTTTTTTCTGAAATTCTCTTCAGCTGATAGTGAGAGATGGGAACAGAAAACTAATGCAAGACATAGGTAAGCATAATAAAAGTAATGTTTGTACACTTTGCTAGGTTAATTTTGGTCTTGTAACATGGAAACCCATTTCCAATTTTCATTCTCACCAGGACATAATAAATAATTGCTACCAACACAGATTAAAAGGCAAAAAGTTGTCTGTGTACTTCTGTGTTCTTAAATAAGATGAGAAATTTTGTGTGGTGTTTACACAGATTGTGGAGGATTGTGCAAAACAAGGTGCGGTGTTCATTCAAGGCCAAACTTGTGTCATAGGGCATGTGGGACATGCTGTGTGAGGTGCAAGTGTGTGCCACCTGGTACTTCTGGTAACAGGGAGCTCTGTGGGACTTGCTACACTGATATGACCACCCATGGCAACAAGACTAAGTGTCCTTAGACCTTAATAACCCCAAGAAAGGTTCTCTTAACGTATCTGAGCTCATCTCTCCAACAAAGTGCTAGTTAAGTACAAATATGTAGGCCTTTGTATTGGATATATGTGTGGTCTATGTTCTTGTTTTTATTGTAATGGTATTTTACTTTAACCTAGTACCCACTGTTTGCGCTTTTATATATATTTGTCTTCTGGATTAGGATTATGGATCTCTGAAACTAAACCAAAAGCAATAGTATCATAATAGAGAGATATGATATAGCCTGTCCATTTAGTGGTTGAGTCTTTTAATATTAAAATAAATGTTGGTATATTAAAATAAATCTTGGGATAAAACTCATTAACTTTAAATAAAAATATAAATGATAAATGAACATCAAATAAATTGGAGTGTTTTAAGTTATCATAATATGAGTTTATCATGTATTAGTTTGTTGTTGAATAATTAGTAAGTCCTATAAAAACAATTTGTTACATTTTTTTCTACTACAGATTGGTACTAATTATTGGGCTACAGATTGGTACTAATTTGAAATCTTGGTTTCGGGCCATATGAGACACCCAACCCGAGGCAATTACTACCTGCACCCGGGTTGAATCTGCACTCTATGTCCTTGAATAAAAAAGGGAGCAGGACAAAAGTGCTCCACGAACCCAACCTCTTACCTGGAATACCGGATTGGATTTAGATTTTTTATCACTTCTCTTAATTATGGAAAAAAAAACTTGAAATATGTTTTAGATTTTCTTTTGCTGGATTTTTTTTAAAATTTTTTTATTTACTTTGGATTTCTTTTTCTAAATTTTAATTTTTGAATTCTATTTTGAAATTTTAGATTTATTTTTCAAAATATAGTTTTTGAAATCAAGGTTTTCAATTTTAGAATAAAGAATAATTTTAGAATTTCAAAATGAAGAATAATTTTGAAAATTAAAAGGTTTATATATCAAAGTGTATAAAATACAGGAAGAATTTGCTTCTATAGGAAACGTTATTTTTAAAGAGGATAAAAACAACGTTGGACTATCTTCTTTTAAGTAAGCCCACTTGTTGGAGTGATGATAGTTAGCTTCCACTTGTTATGAAAATAATACTAATAATACTCCATTCAATGATGAAATATACGTAATAAACTATCATTCACGTTTTTTCTATTTTATACTCGAAAATGTAAGGTAAGTAAAATATATAATCTATAAAATCAAATATGGTAAAATATATATGACAAAATTATTTAATTCGCTTATAGTAGATTAAAATTCACTTGAAAGCTCAGGATATTCTAAATCCCTGTGCAAAAGGTGCTGTTATAGATAATATATAACAGGTTCTTCTATTTGGTCTACAAAAGATCATTTACAAATATATTTTGAATAAATTATTTGTTTATAATTTTAGTTGTAATATTTAATAACAACTGGAACTATTTTAAAATTATATATAAAATATGACAAATAAAAAAAGTTACTCTTCATGCTTCATGCAACATCTCGTCAATAGTCTAATCCCATATCTAGTGTATCTAAAAGTCACATAACACGTCTAATAAGTGAGGAAGCATTTGGAAAATTCAACAACCAAAAAACATTAGAAGGGTTTTTTTTTTCTCTTTATTTAAAATTCTTTTTTAAATTACCACGGAGTGTCCATATTATAATGTAAGACTATAGTTTAAAGCTATATAAAAATAATTATACTATATTAATTGTAAGTTTTACAAAGTTAATTTTAATATATCATAATATTACTGACTTTTATAATTATTTTTTTATCAAAATTTTTATAATTACATTAAAAACTACGTTTATAGAATTTATTTATTTATTTACACTTGCAACATTATAATTAATTTCTTATACAAATTTTGCACTACAAGAAAAATGGTAATACAAAGAATGCATGATTTTCTTTTAAGAAATCAATAAAATATAAACATGAAACTTGTGGCTTAATGATGAAATAACAATATTATTTCTCATGAAAATTACATATAATCTTTGTAAAGAAATACACAAATATTTCACATTAAAAATGTTAAAACCAAAATTTTGTAATTTTGGTGATGCATATAATACACCATGTATATCTCTTTGTTAATAATAACAATAATAATTTACTTTGTCTCTTAAACAAAATTAAAACCAAGTTAGATAAAATCTAGTTAAATCAACATGTAAAATCGTCCACAGTACATGACTTCGCATAATGTAGATGGGAATTTAGAATCAAAACGTTGATGGATATATATTATTATTACCATTGAATGTACTTGTAGTATTCAAATTTAAGATAAATTTGTATTTTATCTCTTAAATTTAAAATCCATTTTCAATTCTTATAATTTCAGAAAATTATTTTTAAACTAATTTAAATTAAATGTAACTAAATTAAAAATTCAAAATAAAGATAAATATATAATAAAGTATTTGATAATAAGAATACAAAAAATTTAAGCATACTGTCGTATAAATGATTTATAATTTTTTAATATAATAAAAAATATTTAATGGCATTTTTTAAAAATATACAGTCAAAAATACTATTTTTTATAAATTACATAAATTAAAAATTAATTTTAAATTTAGAAGTTAAAAACAAACTTACTCTTAGAAATAAACTTATTTATTTTAAGTGATTCTTATGTAAGAAAAATCCGTTTCTGTACTGTAAACAAAATTTTTAATTAGAAAAATGTTTTTCTATATAGTTTTTATTTTTTTTAAATAAATTTAATCAAACATATTTAAAATTATAATAAATGTTTATTTTATTAAAAAATACTTTAAAATAAAAATAAAATACCCATAAAGTTTTAAAGATGTGCGTGGACTATTTTGTTTGTTTTTAAGACTTTTGGGTTTGTGGGTCCATCTAACACCGGCCCATAACCCAATGTGACGTCCATCGGCCTATTTGATCACAGCCCACCCACCGACCCATGACGTATATCGCGTGGTCTTTACGCATTAATAATTATAAGATCATCTGGGAGTGTTTATCCCTCTAGGACAAAATAAAACTAATATATAAAAAGCTATTTATTTTAACAAAAATTTCTGATTAATTTTAAGAATTATATTTTAGGACGTTAGATAAATTTTAATTATAATTTAAGTTGATAAAAAACATTTTATAAAATTATTATTATAAATATTACATCATGAGAAAACAATTAAATAAAAATAATTTTAAAAATAAAAAATAATTAATTTTATAAATAAGAAATAATTAATTATTGATTAATTACATTTTATTTATAAATTAAAAAACTATTAGTATTTAAAATAATTTTTTATTAGTAAAAATTTATGAATTAATATTTAATTATCAAAGTTTAGTTACTAATTATTTTATATTTTAAATTAATTTTTATAATAATTATTTTATAATTTAAAGTAATTAGTAGTTAAACTTTAAATAAATAATGATAGATATTAGTTTATAAATTTTTATTAATAATAAAAATTATTTTAAACAATAATTTTTAAATTTATAAAATAATATTCAATTTAATTAATATAGTAATTAGTTTTTTTTAATTATTTGTTATTTAATAAAAAATTTTAATATTAAAATAATTTTAGTAAAAAATTTAAATTATAATTAATAAGATTATATTTATTAATTATATATATATATATATATATATATATATATATATATATGGGAATACTTGTCTTAATTACTGTGAAAAAATAAAGTTTAGGGTTACTCATATTTTTCGTGAAGGGAATGCGTGTGTGCTGATAAGTTGGCTAATTTAGGATTTATTCATAGAGAATATTTTCATTGGTATAATACGTTTCCATCTAGTCTATTTTTATAATTTTTTATAAAATATATTGTCTACTTATGTATTGTTTTTGTTAGCATATGTGTTTTGGTATAGTTACCCCATATTTTTGTATTTTCTTTCTTTTTTATTTTTTTAATAATATTTTTTTCATGTGATAGCATATGATTGTTGTTGCTTGAGGTGTCAGCCTAACTGAGATGTCAGGTTGCATAATAATCCTTAACATGAAAATTTTTATTTAATATATATATATGAATAAATATTAAATAATATAATTATTTAAAAAATAAAAAAATTTAAACTTAAAAGCATAAAAATTAATAAATAATTTTACACAAAATAAGAGAAATAATCCTTCTTTATATATATATATTCCTAAAAACAGAGACGTAAGAACTCCCCACCTATTATTTGAAAATGACACTGAGTTAATTAATTTAAGTTTAAAAGATTTAGTTAAATTTTAAATTTCTCATAAAAGTTTAATATTTTTAATTAATATTTTAAAATTCAGTTGAATATTAAAACTTTTATATTTTTGGATGGAGTTTTTTTCATTTAATTTTTCTCTTTAATAAATAACCTAATTATTATCTTATTTTATCAATTATTTATCCTCACATATTAATAAAATATAAATTTATAGTTAATTTAAAATTTTAATATAAAATAACAAATAATTTTTACTGTGTTGGATAACGAAATTTAATTGTCTTTGATAATTTTCACGTCATTACCCACCTCTTTTTAAAACTATTTATTTAAAAAGAAAATTAATTCTACAAACAAATAGAAAGTTTTTGTTTGTAAAATAAATAAATTAGAGAAATGAAAAATATTTAAAAAAGGGGAAACATATGGATTGATTATTTTGGTGGTTGACGTTTCCTTGACAAATTAAGCTGATGAAGAAAAAATCATTGAAAAGTAGTGTTTCTCCTCTCTGGGAAAGATGTGTGTTTTATGTAATAATAGTTGTTCCAGTAGCTATGACATTGGAATCATGAGATATCCAGCATGTAAAGAGGTTCATATAAGAATATTAAGTAGAAATTGTGTAGATTTCACATGGAGCAGTTGAAATAAAGCCACTACTCACTCCTGAGCTTTATTTCATCAAAACCTACTTCCTCCATTTGGTAGAATAAGATTATATATATTTTCTAATGTGTTAAAGAAACTATACTATATTGAAAATCAGAGTTCAAATAATATATGCATGTGAATGGTCCATAATTTATATCATCCACGTTTTTTAAAATTGCTACTACTCTACGAAACTGCTGTGGTCCAACTTCACTCACAATGAAAGATACAACAATTTATTTGGTTTGGAAGCTAATGAAGCACCACTTTCTAATTAGAATTTTCTAGATTATGCTACACATACATCAACCAACTCTTCAACTCTCCTTCAGACTTTTTCTCACTTCACATGTGCCAAGCTAATAAGATCGTGCAAACCAATCGTTTTATCTTCCATACGGATTAATTAAGAAAGTGAAATTTAACTTAATTTTAAAAAATTAGTTTATAAAATAAAATTTATCATCTGGAATCTTTAAAATATAATTATATCTTCAAATCAATCAGTTATTTAAATTTTAAAATTATTTAGATTTCAAAATTATATCTAAAACCTTAATATTTAATTAAATATTAATTTAAAATTTATTTATAAATAATATAAATTAATTTAGATATTAATAATTTTTTTTTAGTTTTTATAATAATATCTAATTTTAATAATATACTAACTAATTATTTTTATTTCTAAATTAGTTTTTATTTAGTAATTTTTTTTAATATTATAACATTCTCACATTTTAAAAATAAATTAGCGTGAAAATCTAAAATCACATTTAAGATCTTAATATTGAGACTAGCTCAAATAATAAAATGGTACATTTTCAAATCCTTATAATTGATAAAAATCCTAATTTGATTCAAAATCATCACAACCAAGGATTTAACACTAACTACGTCCCTTGAATTCTCCTTATGTCCTATGAACAAAGGTTGAAGATGAGGACAGGCTATAAAATAGTAAAGGAATTGCTTAATCTCTTCTAAAATTCAAACATCTAGTTGACTAAAAAAATTATTAAATAAAAATTAAATTTAGAAACTAAAAATAATTAGTCACTATATTAACTAAACTAGATATTAATTTAAAAATTTAAAAATTATTAATATAAAGTAATTAATTAATTACCTATATTTTAATTACTAATATTTTAGATTTTAAATCAATCTCTAAAAGATTAATAAAGATAATTTAGAATATAAAATAATGAGTAGTTAAAATCTTAATAGCTAAGGTTAGATACTAATTTAAAAATTATTTATAAATATTTATTATTAATAGAAACTACTTTAAAAACAAAAATTTAATTTAATTTAAAAAATATCTTTAATTTAATCAAATAGTAACTAATTATTTTAGTATATAAAATTAATTTTTATTTAATAATTTAAGATAAACTCATAAAATTATATCTTACCCCCAACAAACCCCATGCATACAAGCTTTCAAAATGGAAAAAATAGAAGATGAAGAAAGGTGTTAAGAGGACAGACTCACTCAAGGTCACAGTCCAAAATTGATGCTCTAAAATATCTCTTAACTAGCTTAAAGAATGAAAATCATAAGAAAAGGGAGAACTGGGTTCAGGCCTTTAAAAACCACAGAGAAGGAAGAAGAGGAATGAATGAGGAAGAAAAATGACAATTAATGTTATGCCAATTAGAAATGAGTTTATAATTACTATCAATATTTTCACATTTAAAATATTTTTTTTTTATTACCTGTGACGTCAATTACCTCGTGATATTATGAGATTAATTAAGGCACAATCAAATCTTGTCAATTAAACTTATATATTCTTAATTAAAATAAAATATATCCTAACTATTAATTATAAATTTCGATT
Organism: Phaseolus lunatus; assembly: GCA_013389735.1. Taxonomy (NCBI): domain Eukaryota; kingdom Viridiplantae; phylum Streptophyta; class Magnoliopsida; order Fabales; family Fabaceae; genus Phaseolus; species Phaseolus lunatus. Next base: position 32,227,038 of record CM023859.1, read on the forward strand.
TAATGTTAATTTTTTATCCAACAATTAATATTAAAATCAAATATCACTATTAAAAGAAGGATGTCAATTAGAATTTTTAATCTAATGATATCAACACTTTTAATTACCCAAACACTTTCTGATAATAGTATTCATAATTATTTCTCTTACTCCTCAACTAAAACTTAAATAACTATCTTTTAATACAATCTAAAACTAACCCACATAATTCTCATACATATATTAAATTTACAATTTAAATAAATTAAATATAATTTCACTTTTAATTAATTTACTCACTGATTTTAAATAAAAAAATTCCTTACAAAACACTTAAAAAATAATCTCTCACACATTTTGGTGGTTGATCACATGTTCAAGTTAAAAAAAGTAACTTTTTATTCTTAATCATAGAATTAAATTTTTATTATATCACATCAATTGGTTTTAATAATATTTTTTATAAAATTTATATTTTCAAGTTATGATCCTCATAGATATTCTTATAAGTGTCTGTGATATGGGACAAATTCATATTATATTATGATTATCTATTTCCAAATTTAAATTTTCTTAGATATAAATAAAAATTCCTTTAGTTCCACCGTTCAAAGAGTACGTAACAAATGTAATGGAAATTATATAGGGGTTATCAATAATACGTGTCCTTCAATAAGAATGCTTTATTTTATCAATAAAAAAATATTTTAATATAGATTTTCTAAATATAATTTTTTTAAAATGTTTTTGTGAGAAAATTTTCAATTGAAAAAAAATTGTAAAAATGTATGGTAAAGTATTATTTTTATTGATATTTTAAAAAAATATTATTACTCCAATGCAATTAAACGTTTGGTTATTCACGTTAATTATTTAGCTCCTCGATGCTACCGTACTCAGCGGTTTATGATGTTGGATCCGTTTACAGAATCGAAGTGTTGTTAAATCAATAATCTTCCATAGTCTCGTATCACATCAGTACTCGTCTGTTAGTTAATGGCATGGCTCAGTTTGTCATGCATGTAAACAATCTGATTGGACACGTGGCCTCTTCTTTTGCATCTTCATGAAATTATTTCTAATTATTATAAAAAAGAGTACCCTAATAGGAAGTAGAAAAGAAAAGAATGAAAGTGAAAAAACCTAGTTAGACATTTGTATCTACGCACTTAGGTTTTGTTTGTTGCTTTTTAGAGAAAGTGAAAAAGAATTAAAAAAAAAAGTTGAGTTCTTTGAATAAGAGATTGAGAATAAAAAATAAGTAAAATTTTTATAGTTAATTTAATTAATATAATAAAACAATCATTTTATATTATTTTTTAAAAATATTTTGTAAAATTCATTTTATATAAAACAGTATTTAAAAACATAAATCATAGTTAAAATAAAATAAAGATGTTGTTATAAAATTGCAATAAAATAAAAATTATATTTCAAAATAAAATAATTTACAAAACATCAAAATTTAGTTAAATAATTTATTTTAATATTTTTATTTTAATTATTCACCTATAAAATGTAGCTATTAATAAGATATTAAATTATTTTATTTTATTTGTTATTTTAATTATTTATTTCCATAATACCAAATCATATGTTAATTTTATTTCTTTATTGCTTTAATATTTTAACTTAATTAATTATTTTATTGTAATTGTAATATAAAACATATATAATAAAATACTAAAAATGTAATAATAATTATATAAATATAAATAATAGTAAAGTATATACAATGATGTAAATATTTTATTATTATTTATATAATAATTATTATGTTCTTTTACATAATTGATTATGTATAAAAAAAAATCACAATCGTGTTATTCTATCGAGGACAGTTTATTGTTTAAAATTTCTTTTGATTTTAATTTCGTTTTTTCACTTTCATTTTTTTCCATTTGTGTGAATAGCAAATTATTAGAAACAACCACATAATTACTTTTCATTTGAATATAGTAATCTGAGGTTACAGAGGAAGCGAAAGAGTGAATAGGCGAAAATGTACAATAACACGTACAAGTGTTTTTGCACCATGCAATTCAGGTGGGATTTGAGGGTGAAAAATAATAGTAATTCCAATTACTCTATTTATCTTTTCTTGAGCAATCACACCACATGTCTATATTGTCATGCATATAACAAATTCATTTATGCACTATTTTGTATCCGGTAATTACTGTTCATTGGGAAAGAAAAGAAAACTGTTTTTTTCTTTAATCTCATAATTCATAAGGAATGATTAAAGAAGAAAGATGCAAAATTACAATTTTAGGTCTTTGATGAGGTGAAGTGATTTGTAGAGAAAGAACACAATAAAACATGTTTTTACAATTTTAGCCTTTATTTTTTTACATAAACTGTGGTAATATTTCATGTACCAAAATTTTTTCATAGTTTATATTTTTTTTAAGTTAGTTCTAACATAGTATTAGAAATAATGTTTGAATTACCGAAAATAATATTTTACTTCAAATCAATTATAATACACAGATAATCAATTAAATTGTTTTTTCAACAATTTTTAAATACAAGAGTAAATGTGCAGACTTACATTTTTATCAATTAAAAAAAATACAATTTCAATCATACTCACACTCATGAGATCAACTCACAAACTCTCATAATTTTTCTCTACACTTTCCACTTTCTTAATCCAAACACCAACACTTTCTTTATACTTTCCCTTCAAATTATCTCAAATTCATTCTATCAATTTCACTCCCTAATGCAGACAAAGCTTAGAGGTTTTCATTGAATACTCAAGTAAAAAATCGACTTAAATTGTAAGATACAACACTACAAAACATTTCATGCACAAATATCACTATGCAAAAGTAAATTTCTTCCTTCAATCTCCGAGGCACCAAACAATGTGTTTTATTTAAAATAAGAATATGAGAAAAATAATTAATTATGTGGATACATGACATGTCTATATACAAGACATGACACGGTTAATTTTACTATATATACCATCCATGACGACATTCAGTTATCCCTTACACCAGCACTTGCGTTCTCGGATGTTAACCGAATGTCGTCACCAAACAATGGTCATACCATGCACCACATTAAATTGGTATCAGACCGATTAAATTCACACCTCAGAAGGATGAACCTATGTCTTCGGGAAACCAACCTGCAGGATCAACGTCTCGGCCATAAGTTTTTTCGCCTCACGCGCTTGGTTCAAGGTTGAGGGGCTCTGCACCATCCAGGGACTACTAGGAATTAGGTCAAGTAGATCGACCCGTAAAGTAGTCCAACAGTGCTAACAGTGTATGTCATTAAGGTAAATGTTCCTCTTGGACCAGAGACTGACAAAGCAAGCCCAAAACACAGTAAAATGAGCCTAAACCCAATTCGTCAAGTTGATCAAGGGAAAAAGAAAGATGAAGGATATGCCATTAAATCTCTCGTATAGCATCCTTTGTAAGGGTCATTTAAGGTCTCTTTAATAACAATATCAGAATTAAATTTTTTTTTATAGGATAATTAACGTGATTTTAATATGCTATATCCCGATCTCTTTAATGTTCTGATTTACTTACGCAATATCCCTTATTATATTACATAAATGCTCTGATTTATTACGTAATATTCAAATTTTATGAAAATAGACTATAATATGCCGCATTAAAATCTGGAAAAACCAAGGTCAAAGATCCAAATTCAGGAAGGCTTGTAGATGATCACTCATAGGGAGTAATGAACAAATGAAGATATATTTTAAATTCAAAATTGTGTTACGTTTAAAACTACTTTTGTTTTAATATTTACTAAATTACAAAATAACTAAAATGCTTATAATAACTATTTTAACATAAAGATAAAATTTTTAAAAAATTGAATATATCAAACACGATTATTTAGGGAAATTTATATATATATATATAAAATATATAAAATAGAAGAAAAAAAAAATCAGATCTCTCACACTTAAATTTAAGCTAAAAAAACTCTTTGAGCTCTTTTCTTCCAATCAAAAAGTTTAAGAATATATCAGTTAAATGTGTACATTTTTAATTAATAACTTGAGTATAAACAAATTTGTCTCCATTTCTACTATTTACTTGTTATATCTATAAAAATTAAAATATTTATCAAAAAGAGAAATTTAACCTATAAATTTTTGTAAATGTTAATATGTATATATATATATATAATATAAAATAATTGTTGATTGAAATTCAAGTCTACCTAAAATAGTTATCTCAAACATAAATTCAACACAAACTATAATTAAAAGAGGTAGGGACATTCGAAGTACTACCACGTAATGATTTTTGGTGTCTGATGGTTTAACATGTTCTGCTTTACTTTATAGAAGTGATGTTGGATAATGACTATAAAAAATATTATGTTATAACTACTATAAATATTAAATAGTACTATAAAAATATTAAATAAAAAATAATTAATTAAATTATATATTATGTTATAAATAAAAATATTAATATTTAAATTATTTTTAAAATTGTATCTAATTAACCTATAAATATTTTAATTATTAACTATTTTAAATTTTAGAGATGATAATTAAAATTTTGAAAATTAATTAAATATTAATTAATTAAAGTAATTGGTAATTAGAACGTTAATAGTTAATTAAATATAATTTTATAAATCGGTTATTAATTGGAGTATGCTAGTCCTCTTATTTTATTATTATTCTTTTTACTTATTAAAAGAAACTATAATCAAAAGTTAAATTTCGCAATTATTAGGAGACCCCACTTAAATGAGGCAAGCACCAGGTCATGTATTATATTTATCTTTTTTCTTAAGATTATTTGATCAAGTTTAATAAAAAAATTATTGTTGGTGTATTAATATAGTTTTAAAATAATTATTATAAAATTTAATAAATTTATTATATGTTATGGTCATGGTTAAATGATAAGATAAAGAAATTATTTGTAGTGCAATCTAGAATAAATTATAAAGAATAACATTTTTTTTATTTAATTAAAATTCACAAGAAATAAGTTTTTAAAATAATGTATATAATAATAAATAAATTTCTTTAAATACATAGATATATTTGAAAATATAAATTATATTTTTATTTATAATAAAAATTTAAATTGTCATACAAATTTAATTTTACTTATTAAAAATTTCCTTATATAATATATATATTGACGTCTAAATAAGGGGATGGAAAAATAAAAGAATTTCACTGTATAAGAGTATATCAGTATTTTGGATATCTAGTTCATAATTTACACACAATTCAAAGACAAAAACATAATCTCAAATATTTTGATTAATTAAGAGTAACTTTTTATATGGAGTTAAAGTTATACAATACATAATTAAAAAACGCATTATCTTATTTGGTTTGATGTCCACCAATTCTCTTAATTATATGGCAATAAGACTTAATTATATTATTTTATATTTTAAATATTATAATTGTGTAACTTTAATGTCAAAAGTTCTAATTATATCCATTGAATTTCCGAAATGTGTGGTTTATGATCAAGTTGTAACTGAGTCAATTTGTTCTCAAATATTCCAAAAAATTATATTTTGTTGTTCTATAAGTTTAAATCAATGTTAATTTAATCTTCAAAATATTTTATTTAATTGATTATTTTATATTATATTTTTGTATTAATACTGTTTAAAATTTGTATTTGATTCAACTTACTCTTTTAAATTAATTTTAACAACATTTCATAAGGGTTTTGATGACAATTTATAAATTCTGGTACGTACTAAAAGAGTTTTTATACAACTCAAAGACTTTATTCAACCAAATGAATAAAAACATTTTTATTAAAAAAAGAATAAAATATCATAATTTCAAACTTTGTATGTGAAGTATAAAACTTGGATTAAAATGGGGACAGGGAGTATGAAAATTTGAACTAACTTAAAAGATAAAAATGATAGTTAAACTTGAATAACCTATAATGCATTGTAAAATAAATTGATAGTAAAAATATTTGCACTTGTTTTTGAAATATAGTTTGAAAAGGTTGTTAGGATTTATAATTTGAAGGTGAAAAAACGTAAGTTTGTTTAATGCTGTCGATTTGTGTTGAATGAAAGATGGAGAAAAGTAGTCCTTTTTGGAGTGTGGCATGCTTAATATTGAAGGAATGAGTAAAATATGAATTAAGCGGAAACAGTGATGTAGGAAGGAAGATTCCGGGAAGATGAAAAGGATAAAAGAGGTTGATCTGTACCTTACGCCATATTAATTATAATAAGACAAATACTAATTATTTCCACTATCTTATCTTCCTTATTTCATCACGTTTCACAAAACGACATTAACTCTCTTGTTAATAACTTATAACTAATCACAACTTAAATACAACATTTTACGTTATTATTATAACATCATGACGTCATCTCCTCCACTTACCCTATGAGGATTCATAAAATTGCTACGCTGTCATCTACAAAGTTTGATTAGTTATTGAGTTTGAATTTCTGTTACATTTTAGAGGACATTTTTTTATTATTTGTAATAATTTTATTCATAAAAATGCTTATATATATTTTTTTGGAAAATAGATGTTTATATAAGAAGATACTCTAACTAACCTTATCTTATTTTTATTTTTGATACGAAATTTTACGTTTGCTAAAATATTTAAATGTATAAAATTTGAATTAATTTTAAATTGTTTTATTTTTTAAAATATTTTGTTTGAATAAGATAATTTAAATATTTTGAATTTTAAATTTTTATTTAGATAAAGTATTTCAAATATCTTTAAATTAAAAAATTATTTAAATATAAAATAATCGTTAATAATTAAAAAATATTAATATTTATAAATTTTTTAGTTGATCATTTGTTGATGTTCTTTTTCATAAAGTTTGTTAAAATTTATTTAACGAATATTTATAAATTTGTTTTTTCAATTGATGTGAAGTAATATTAATTTTGTTGATGTGAATTACAATTATTTAGGCTCATATCAATTAAGATTTTTTTTTTCATGATGTTGATGGTTGAAGTGTTTTTTTCTTTATAATGAATGTTGATTTAAAAATTTCCCAACAATAGTTAATGTTGACAGAAAGTTTTTCCAAGACATTAAAAAAAAAAAAAAAAAAATATATATATATATATATATATATCATTATAGACATTAATTGAAAAATTCAATTTACCCAGAACATACCATCAATATTAATTCAACATTACAAGAAAATTATTAAATAAAAATTAATTTAAAAAAAAAGTAATTAATTTTTATATTGATTAAATTAAAAATCATTTAGAGACTAACAAAATTTTTATTTCTAAATTAGTTTCTATTATTGTTAAATAATTTTAAAATTAGTATCTAATTAGCTATCAAATTTAGAATTTAAATAGTTGGTAGTTAAAATATTAGTAGCTAATTAGATATCAATTTAAAAACTATTAACAATAATATAAACTAATTTAAAAACTAAAAATTATTTTAGTCTCTAAAATAATCTTTAATTTAGTCAATATTGTAACATCCCTAATTTTTATCCATATATAATAAAATAAAAGTAAAACAAGCACTATCTACTTAACATATGAATATATATATATATATATATATATATATATATATATATATATATATATATATAACTATCTCATAATTGTATCTAAAAAAATATCCCTCTTCATAGGGATTTTAATATATATATCAAAAGTTTTAAAAACAAACAGAGTATTCAAATTAAAACTATCACATCATCTAGCTGCTCACTTAGGAGTTCTATTACCTGCAATCTCATATGCTCTCGTGTACAACACGATCATCACAAATAAAGAAACAAACACAAACAAATAACAAGGTAAGCTAGCTATAACAAAATTTTCTATATAATTTAAATTTCAAATTGATACACAAAATTCATAAATTCTCATACAATTTCTCAAACATTTCACATAACCATCAAGTGTCTATCCAAGAAATTCACAACTCATCTTTCTCATGTCAGACTTTTACTGACTCACAACACATAGACACTTGACTCTACTTTCGGAAGACTCGTGTATTGAAATTAGCATCCAGAGACCTGCACCTATCATAGTACTTACTGTGAATTCACACAGTCATGCGCATAATCAATCTCAATATCTCATCATCTCATATGACAAGGTAAATCCATTTGATGTGCTCTGATCAGTTCTTTCAAACCTCAAATTTAGCCAAATGAACCTCCTTTGACTCTCACCAACTGAATAACTTCATCTATGTGATTCTATTATATCAGTAGAGTTAGGATCATCTCATTCACAGGACACTCACAAATCAATACACCCCAATAACAATCTCAACACAATATTTCCTTTCCTAAAAATACTATGTCTTGATTACACTTTCACCTCATTACATACATCATTTAACACATCAATGCACCATTCAATCACATCATATTTTAAACTTTCTAAACAATCCAAATATATCTCAAATTTCACTTAAACACATAACGAAGTTCCAAATATATGCTCTCTAAATCAAACATCTCATTTAAGTAATTCAACAAAATATTCAAAAACGGTTCAACTCATTTATATCATCATTCAAACATTTTCACTTCTCAATCACAAACACTTTCAACAAATTATTCACCTTAAAATCAATATAAAAGATTTAAAATCAACCATTCCAGTCAATATATTACTTTACTTTTCAAAAGAGATAATCCTGCAAGCAAAAATTGGAATTGGTGATCACGTCACCCCACATCCAGATCTTCTAACCTGGGGTTCTATTTTAAAAATAAAACTAGTTTCCCTTACCTGGACTTGAGTAGATGCTCACTCAGAGCTCCAACCCACTAAAAGCTTAAGGATAACCTAACCTGCACCACAAAGTCCTGAGCACAAATCTAACTATATCACTAGGACCCTAATCTAACAGAGACTAATTCTGAAGATAAAAACCTTACATGCAAACTTAAACTAAAAGACAACCCTAACCAGATCAAAACTAACTCAAAGGAAAATGAGCCAAAAATGAACTTACTCTATCTGGGATTTTGATCGGGCAATCTCATAGAGTACACTACCAGGAGTCCAATGGCAGACTCTGATCGTCAAACTGATAAGTGAGGAGGTCAGAATCTTAGAGAGAAGGGAGAGGAAAGGAAAAATGGAACAAAAATGAACTTACTCTATCAAAGATTCTGATTGGGCAGTCTTGTAGATGTTGTTGCCAGGAGTCTAACGATGAACTCTGATCGGCAAACTGATGAGTGAGAATGTTATAATCTTATAAAGAAGGTAGAGGAAAGGAAATAAGAGTTTTTAGAGGGATGATAGTTCTTTTAAAATGAATTTCTATTTGTATAATGTAAGGACCTGTAAAATTAGATTGGAATAAAAAGGAATATATTTTAAATGAATTCTAAGTATGTTTTTATTTAAAATAAAAAGGAAGGAAAGTGTAGTTTAGAAGACTATGAGATCGCCTGATTAGTACATAATCGCCTATCGCCTAGATTACACATGATCGCCAGTCGCCTGGTGGACATGATCGCCGGAAGTGCACTCAGTATGTGGTCAGGATACTGGATCAACCAGAGTGGGTTCCACAAAACCACACATATCAAGGTGTGGGTTAAGCCTTAGATATGCTGTGCATGCAAAGCTCTATGCTTGGGCATAAGAAATCGTCCTTGGTGTTGCATGCATAGGCGCACGAGAAGTAATGCTGACCTACTCTTGGAAATGTGAAGCTACTGACGTCACCAAGTCATGTGGAGATACTACCTTGGACGTAATATAGTGGGATGAAGAACCTACAGCAAGGGCGTGGCGATGTGTCGTCGGGCATCGCCGGGCGCGAGGCATGCGGGCATTGCCAGGGCGCGAGACTTGCGGGCATCGCCAGGGCGCGAGGCATGCGGTCATCGCCAGGGCGAGACATCGGTCGTCTCCCAGGGAGAGACATCGGTCGTCCTCCAGGATGAGGCATCGGTGGATAGTCATCGCACGAGCGGTCATCGGTGGAAGGTTATCGCGCGATGTCGAGTTCACACAGATAAGGTGGGACCCAGGCTCTCAGCATCAAACGTACTGCACGCGCGACACGTAGACAAAAAGAATGGTTCAGAATAGTGACATCAGAGTGTTGGCCTGCGCAGAGGCACGCGCAGTCGTACTGTTCAGGGAAGCGTACACGCAAACTTCCCTGCAGAGTGGGTGGTGGCAGCGGCTTTTGTGGACAAGTTGGTTTAAGATTCAAAAACCCACTTCTGAGAGGCAAAGGACGTTGTAGTGGTTCAAGAGTGAAAGAGTGAGTTTACCTTCATTCTTCTCCTTTTCTCTCCTTCGCGCTGCGATTCAGGCATCCTCAAGCACCAGTACGACGAGCGACGACTGCCCTTGGAGCACCTGGGAGGTTCTCTGCAAGTTCTACAAACCAGACGCTAAAACAGAGCCAAGGCATCCTTTAAGCTCGGTGGGTTTTTGGAGCTCTTGGTGTTTTGCGCAAGTCCAGGTAAGGGAAGCTAGCCTTATTTCCAACGAAAACCTTATATTAGATGATTGAGATGATGGGGCGACATGGTCGCCGGTTTTCAACTGTTATTGTATAATCCCCTGTTTTTGGACGAGATCGCCGGTTTTGGCGTTGTTTTTCGAACTCCCCTGTTTTTGGTGTTGTTTGAAACTGTTTGAGATTTAAATGTGATATTCGAAAATCTGAACCTTGGAATGAGTTTTGCTGTGATTGAAATCGTTCATTTAAGTGTTATATGATGTGTTGAATGTTGTGAATGTGGGATCAAGGCATAGTATTTTCAGGAAAGAAAATACCGTGTAAGATCGTGTGTAATGTGTATTGACTAGGGACTTGTCTAGAAGGAGATATCCTGACTCTGCTGATATAATGGAATCACATAGATGAAGTTATTCAGTTGTGGAGAGTCGAAGGAGGTTCATATGTATGGGTGAGTTGTTTGAAAGAGAACGAGCTTGACCTGTTATATGAATTAACCCTGTCATATTGGGAGAGTGATGATATTGAGATTATGTATGCGCATGGCTGTGTGGATTTCACAGCGACCCTGTGTGGATTTCACAGTGGTGTGGTATGACAGGTGCAGATCTCTGAGCCTGAGTCAATGCACGAGTCTTCCAGAAGTAGTGTCAAGTGTCTTGTGTGATGAGTCAGTGGAAGTCTGACGTGAGAAATGAGAAACATTGAAATTGATAGACACTTGACGAATTATGTGAATAGAACGATTCTTGAGGAATTGTGAAATATGTGTTTAGTTGATGGTTTTACGTGGGTGTCTTAAATTTGTTTTATCTTGATTTTAAAGTTTCATATCTAAACTCTCTTTCCAATATCTAGCTTACCCTGTGATTTTTGGTGTTGTGTTTGGCTTTTTCTTAAACCTGTGATGATCGTGTATAATTTACACGGGAGCAGATGATGTTGCAGGAAGTAGAGCTCCTCAGTGAGTGGTCGCCGGAAGGAGATCGCCTGTTCCTATTCCTGTTGGGCGATCACCCTTTTTTTTTCTGTTTTCTGATAGGAGATCGCCGTTCTCTGATAGGAGATCGCCCTTTGCTGTTAGGAGATCGCCTGTCTTCTATTTTACTGTAATTTTGTTTACGTTTTTGGAAAATTGACCGATTATGTATTAAACTCCCTGTGAGGAGAAACTTCATTACATATATATAATTATGTTCACTTCAATATATTTGTTTACCTTTATTTTTATTATATAAATATGAAAAGAATTTGGCGGGATGTTACATATAACATTTTTACTTTAATAATAAAATATTCAGGTACCATTTTAATTGTACCATTTCTACTATACAACTATTTTTTCTCAGTCCTTACAAATATAACAATTAATTATTTTTTATCTCTAAAATTGGTTTCTATTTAATGATTTTATTGCAGTGTTTACATGGTAGATTGAGTGTAAAAATATTATCCAAAATGAAAGTGAGTCATTCTCTCCAATTTATTTGCTATTAATTAAGTCATCAACTTCAAGTTTATAAACTTGACACCTAAGTTCATTAGACCTAAAAAAAAAGATAGCTCCAATGATTATGAGATTTCCTTACCACTTCCTCTCACAAATTTGCATAATATTTTTCATGTCTCTCAATTAAGATAAAAAAAATTACGTGATGGAAAATCAACATGGTTAAAGTGTGTTGGGACTTGTTTAATGAGTTAAGGGGAAACTGTGTGAAATCTTGGTAAGTGAATCTTCGAGGACAATTTTTTTTTTTTTATTATTGGGGAGAATGTAAAACTTAGTTCATCTAGGTTATGAGATAAGGTTTAAATTAAATAGATAGTGAATACATATTTTAAAACATATTTATAAATAGACTAAAACAATTCATTGTTCATTTATTCTAAAATTTTATTCTTAAAACCTAGATATACTATATATGTATTTTCTTTAACATTCAAGGATAATATATTGTTCGTCCTTTTTATGATTAAGTTTCTCTTTTTTATGTGGTAGGAAAAGCTGAACATATTTGTGGCACTTAAGAGTAAAATAAGCATGATGACACATTTTGTTTAAGATGGTAGTTACCATGAATGTAATACTATTTCTTACAAGTATGATACATGTATTGAGTTATGAAACATATGACAAGTATATTTATTACTAATATAAATCACATAGATGACAATATCGGATAGTGAAAAGTAAATAAAAATGTACACATATTTAGAAAATGAGTATGTGAGAAGCTATTTTGACACTTGAGATTAATAAATTATAAACTGAGCAATCAAAAATCATCTACTAGTAAAATATAGGAAATGTGTTATTCTCTTATATATATATATATATATATATATATATATATATTTATACTTGGAATTCTCTTATGAAAGTTTTGAAGTCTACTACTTATTAATGTAATTTTGTGTCTTAAAAAAACATAAATGTAATCACTTTTATAATATACTAATTGTGTTTTTCTCATATAATCATGACATGATCTTGAAAAAAATTAATTTCTTATATTACTAGTAGATGAGAGAACACATAACAATGTAACGGTGGGGTAAGTTAGTATCGAAGAGTAGAAATATATCTTAAATTTTGATTTTGAAAATTATTTTATTTAACATTAATGTGTCAAAATAATTGAGATATTATAATTTGAGTTAAAAGATCAACTCATTTCTTTTAGTATGTGTGCGTGTGTATTTATTTTATAATCTTGAAACAATATTTTTTATAAATTAGACTTCTAAATGGGTTGAACCTGAGGTTCTTCCATTGAGTTTTTAAGAATGTAACTATTTATAAAAATTTAATTTTTTCATTATCCATCAAGGATTTACTTGACTAAACTTAAATTAGTAAAAATACGCAATATAAAGTCATAAAGGATACAAATATGTTAACTAATATTCATATATATATATATATATTATTTCCTAAAAAAGACTAAAATAAAATAGGAAGCATATAATGAAGGTAAAAGAAAATAATTTTACTTTTAACGCACACTCTTCATAATTAATTTAATATTGAAGGAACAGTTTAATTAAATGAAAACAATTTTTTTTTTTTTTGAGAAGTGTGAGGTGTGTTGAGAACAAAATAAAACATGACACGTGACAGGAATTTAGGCAGCAGCGTACCGAATTCAGTCTTCTAAAAACACACTTCTGTGAGCATAGGATGTCTCCAAATCAAAGTTCAACGGCATAGTCTGTAGTTTTGCACTTAATCTGTGGGTCTCACATATGTTACTGTTTTCTTCTAAACACCTCAAAGTAGGTAACATATCAGCACCACGTCAGAAAATAATAAGTTATCATACCATTGCCCAACACTGCAACCTTCTTGTAAATGAAACAAAAAAAAGAAAACAATCTTAGTTTCAACATTTAGGCACAAATTTCACTAATCCTCAATTAATTTACTAGCTTTTATGTGTCTACAATTTTGGAGGTAAATAAGTGAATTATTTGATAAGGTTTTAAATAATTCATGTACATATAATAAAATTGCCACGTGTTTCTCCGTGATATCGAACAACATTGACTTTTTACCATATATATATATATATATATATATATATATATATATTAACAATTAATGCACCCATACACTTAAAGTTGATAGGTTCATTAGGTTGTTTGTTGGATGCACTTTTGAGAATTTTTTTTTTTTTGAAAACATTTATTCTTAGTATAATAAAGTAACGTATGCTTGTTTTAATTATTTTGAGTATTAAATATTATATATCATTAAAAAAATTATTAAATATAAATTAAATTTAAAAATTAAAATAATTAGTCATTATATTAACTAAATTAAATATTATTTTATAAACTAAAAAATTTATTGATATTTAAACTAATTTATATTATTAATCTAATTTATAAAATATTTATTAAATTGATATCTAATTATTAATTATCAAGATTTAGTATTTATCTTAATTAAATAATAATTAATTATTTTAATCTTTAAAATTAATTTTTATTTAGTAATTTTTTTAGTATATATTTTTAATATAAATGGAAGTATAATTACGGAAGGTGATAATCACAATTTTTTTTGGAAAATTTGATGTAATATATATATATATATATATGTAATATAATATATGTAATATATATATAATATAATATAAATATATATAGTATAATATACAACATGACATTAAGTTTTAAGAAAATATATACAATACAATAATTGTATATAGATATAGATGATAGGCGCTCAACAAGGATACATAAAAAAATAAACTAGTTTATTAATATTATTTAAAACATAAATATCATGATATATAATAATATGTATAAAATAAAATTATATATATATATATATATATATATATATAACAAGTATAATAAAACACATACTAAATCACAAAAATAGTTATATTGTTATATTTTTAACTAAATGAATGTATTTTTTCACAATATTCCTCCTAAATAGCTTTAACTAAAATATTGTGATGAACATATTTTAAGGGTATTTTATGCACTTACTTTAAGTTTGATTTATAAATTTCATTCAATTTTTTAATCACTAGATGTCTTAACTTATCAGATTGTATCATCACAAAATATATATTTTTACTTAATAATTTAAAATGTTTACTAAAGACAAATCTCAAGTATCCCATCCACAAATAATGTATTACATTTTGGGAAATACAATCCTCAATTTTATTAAACTAAATCAATTTTAGGACACATATTTAATCATTTATACTCTTTTTTAATTTTTTTTATTTGTTTTTTAGTTTTGTTTCATTTGAATAACTCTTCTTTCATTAGACAACTCTTCATTCTCTCTATTAACCCTTAAATTTGTAACTTAGATCTCCAAGATATTTTCCCTCTCAATATTTGCAAAAATAATGAATGTTGTAGCTATTATGAAATTTTAAGTAATTTTTTTTCTATAATTAATTAACACTTATACAAAATGTTATTTGGTACTCTATTTTAATATTTATGTAAATTTCTCCCTTAATATTTTACGTTCAATGTGTATCGTTTAGACATAAATCCTTGATAATATCATATTTCCTTTGTCATGATTTTTAATAAACTATTTAATTAAAAATTGATAATATGAGGACATATATGAGTATACCCTCTACTAGATGGAGATGTGGATGAATACAAATTTTATACTCGATGAAGGTGAGACGAAGATGAGGACGAAGATGAATATGAATTTTTACTTCAAGGACGAGGATGAATATAATCAAACATGCACACACTTTACCTCATTGTCATCCCTAATATATATGTCAATCTAGAAAGGACCACACATTCATAAGGGTCACATAGAGCACATAGTTTGAAAATATCATCATCACGTATGTATATATACATACATACATACATATATATATATATATATATATATATATATATATATATATATATATATATATATATATATATATATATATATATATATATATACATCTCACACCATACATATATACCACATTTCTAACACTCATCTTATCCCCATACATATCAATCATCAATCTCACTTGAGCAACCTCAGTTCCGTTAATTGAAAACATAAAATTATGCATTAACATCATTGTCTCCTGTCACTTGACTGAGTCAATTTGAGCAATCTCACTTCCCATAATTGAAAACATGTTTTCTTGTTTAAGTGGTAACATACCACTTAAACTAGACACCTCGAGAGATTAAAAGTGATATGCATCCTCCATGCTTAAGTGCCATTACCATGCTTGAGCGTCCATCATTTGAGCATTAACAAAACGGTTGAATGACATGTCTTTGGTGGTTATTTTCAACAAGTTTTAGAGTCTTCAACTCCCTTTACATTAAGCTCTTGAGTGATCAACCCTCATTTGAACTCATTGATGTACCTTCACGAGTCCCCAAACTTGTGGAACCCATGCACACTAACACACACCTCACTTGGGTGATCAATATATCACTTGAGTGATATCTTTCCAAAAGAGAGAAAGTTGTCTTGGTCTCTTTCTTATTTAAGCTACAAGTTATCACTTGAATCACATATATCACTTTAGCATCTTGATTTTTACTTGAGCGATGATGAATGGTGAGTGTGATAATTACATATCGTTTGAAGGATAAGTCACCTCTTAAGTAATATTAAGTTTCAAAAATATTAAGTAAATTAAGTCTCAAAAATATCATTTCTTTAAATACAAAGGAAATAAATTTCAATAAAACCAACACCAAAAACACTTCAATTTCATTTAAACAAAAATTATATTGAAAACCAAATCTTAAAGGATCATTACTATCATTTACTCTTTAACCTTTTCCTAAAATCATAACCAAAAGTATACATATATTTACTCCAATGTACACATGTAGCAATCTAACAACACATGTTTTTTCCATCTCAACAATCCATATATTGAATACATGTAGTTTTTAACTCTCTTTATTGAGGTTGAAGTGCGCCCAAATTTTTCTTAACACTTGTAAAAATCCAGAACAATCCAAATAAACTCTAAGTAAATCAAACATTACACCAACAATATCTTTAACAACCATCCAAATATAAGAAAATAATTAAAACTTTAGTAGACAATAATATATTTAACAAACTTAAAAATTTAACGATTTATAATAATCTCTAACCCCTTTTATCTTCTTGAGAAGATAATTTCACTCAACAACAATAGTGATAAATTTTCTTTGAATTGAGAGAGTTAAGTTTTTTTAGAAAGATATGATTTTATAATAAAATAATAAATAAACAACTGACTTCTATTTATGGACTTTAAAATAATTTTAATTTAAAATTTATCTTAAATAAAACTCAAATCTTACATTTGATGTCTTGCAATAATAATAAAAAAAAAACAAAATATCCCAAAATAACTTAATTATATTATATGCTAAATTTCTATAACGTCTATACAAGTAAAAAATTATGAATTTGAAAATAATATATATATATATATATATATATATATATATTAAGATGTCTAGCTAGAAAGGTTTTATAAAAAAAAAAAAAAACTAAGATATGATTTTTTATAAAAATACTTTGAGTTTGACTTGCTGGTCTTATTTATAACTTAATTATCTTTGTTTTTACAAAAAAAAAAATAAAAATCTGAGATTTTAAATTTATGATATATACATATATAATTGTAAATAATATATTTATCAACTATTAATGTTGAAGTTAGAAAGTTAATTTTTTTGAATAACTTAATATAATATCAAACTTAAGTTTGTTTAAGGTAATGTGAGAATGCTCTAAATTGAATATTTTATTAATAACACAACCCAGTGTGAATTGGTAGTTGTATCATGTTTGTTTTAATTTGAAAATTCACTCTTTCAGCTTTTAAAATAACTTTAACGTTACATACGCTGTTATATTGTAAACATATTTATCCAATAAAATATAAAGAGAAGGAGATAAATTTCTGAACTTTGATTTTTTTGTAACAAATTGAAATTTTATTATTGATTTGATGTATTAATTGAAAATATACTTTTATTTATCATAGATTAATTAACATAAAAGGTCCTAACGTAATAATTAATTTTAATTTATATTTTTAGGTATTTAATTAGGTTAAATATTTGAATAAAATTAATGTATGAAACTTAATTATAGACAAATGATTTGTAAGGGTAAAGTTGGTTTATTTATGATTTGTATTCTCACGTCATGCTCACACAAATTTACACAATATTTGTTTTTAAAATTGTATTGTTTTACCTCTGCCCGTAACCTATGATGACATGACTTTGCCTAAGCATGCCTACAGGAGATAGATAGGTATATGTTTCCTTTTCTCTGTCCAGTTTTCTTTAGGTCAGACAGAGAGATCAAAAGATAAACCCAAGCTCATTCCTAGAATAAATTTAATTTATTTATATATCCAAATTTCAAACTCAACTTTATTAAGATTAGGAGTTATAATAATAAAAAATATTATTTCAAACAATTCTTTAGTTAATATATATATATATATTATGAAAATCAAGTTGATTTTAAGTTAAATATCATAATGTTCTATAAAAAATTCTCAACAACCAAACATACTAGTTTATACTTTGTTCTGTGTGAGTATTTTTATTATACTATGCTCTTCAACTTCAACAACCAACAGCCATGATTATGTGTCATTGTGTTCGTTAGTTGGAAAAAAAACAAACTTTTTAAAGACGAATTGGACTACCTACCTTCTTCGGAAAACTTTCTCTGTACAAATTTTTAGAAGGAAAATATAAGAAAATAATAATAAAACATATTTCTTAATTTAGGTATAAGTTAATTTTAATTTTAAAAATTATTTTCATTTTTGTTCCAAAAAATTATATAGAAACATTTTTCCAAACTAGACCTGTTTCCATTTTTAACCGTGCGTAAACATAGAGAATAACTACTATGATCCTCATAATGAAATGTATTTAATAATTCCAAATAAAAAATGAAAGAACTTTAGTCATATGAAAGGAGTTAATTCCAGAATTAGAGTATGATCTGTAATTGCAGAGAAGAATAAGAAGGTATGAGAGAGTGAAAAAGAGTTTGGATTTTGTTTTGCCCTGTTGGTGTGGAAGGATAGTTATGGGAAGGTTTGAAGGAGAGGGATAAGAGAGGTTGGAAACTTATATCACTTACACTTCACTCACTCACTCACGGGAAGCGCGTTGAAGGGGATATTTATGTGTTGCTGCTGCGGACCCGGTTTTACCAAGTCGTAAAACGCGCTTATAATGGACCCCACTCACTCTCCCTTGGCCTAAGATGTCATTGTGTTGTTCCTTCTTCTTTCACCTACTTTAACTTAATAACCGTTTCCTTCTTCTCTTCCCCTGAATCAACTCAATCATTACACAGTGATGGTGGCGTTGTCGCTGTTTGCGAAATCCGAATCCAAAGGTGGCAGTAGATGACGAGAAAAGTTGAAGGCAGAGAAGCATCCCAGACGCAAACAAACTCGGACAATGGTTAGAAACATGACACGCAAGTACTAAAAAGTGGAACTACGAGAAGGAGAGAAGAAGAACGCACGCTGCGCTCTCTAACCCCTTTTATCATTTTTTTTTTGGACCTTACCGCTGCTTTTCTTGTCCTTTACCGCTTCCTCCATCTCTCCCCTGTCGTATCCACACACTATATATGTAACTTTCTGCTTCCTTTCTTCTTCCTCTCTATCTTTCACCGCTCTCTGTCGCCGCATGTTGCTCGATTTCAATACTCAACACCGCCGCATACCCATTTCTTCTCTATTCCCTCACCCATGTCGCTCAAGCGCCGCCCCGATGATGGCAAGACTCCAGACGACAAGCGGAGGAAGCCGCCTCCTTTCACCAGGTGCGTGTCCCAGAACTCCCCAATTGGGTTTTTCAATTCCCGCTGAATGTGTCTTCTTTAGGTTCAATTTTATTCTGGGTGTCTCTGTCAAAATGCTCGCGTGGGATCAGGGACTTGCATGTGTTTGTTTAAATGTAGCGCGAATTCGACTCTCTTGTTGATTGTTTAACCTGAAATGTACACTTGAATTTATGTCCTGCTATGGATTGTTAAATAAAAATGGGAGTTTATCTCATTAGCAAATGGAAATGGCAAATCAGACTCACATGAAATTTGTTAAGTACTATCATTACTTAACGGAACTGTGAAGTTTTTCTTTTTGACTTTGATTGTAACGAATAATGTGCAGTGTGGTGCGTGACGTGATGAGATTACAATCACTCGGGCATTTGCTGGAGCCAATTCTTGAGCCATTGGTTCGCAAAGTGGTACGAATTTCACCCGTCATAATATTATGGATTAGTTGCTTTTATTTATATTCTGGTATTCAATTTTCTTTTCTGTTTATGCTGTTTCAAGGAGATGTGATATGTTTATTAATCTTGGGCGTTTCTTGATGGTTTGTGGACATCATTGTGCTTCTTGAAATGATTAAATTCATTTAGTGTGACAATTTAAGTATTGCTTGTGAGTATCACCATGGGTTGCAGACTGCAGATAACTTGTGTTGCATCCACTTTATGGTGCCTATTGTTTTGGCCGAACACCAGGTGTCACCATTCCCCATTGTGGACAACTTCAGACTGCTTTCTAACCAATCCTTTTTCCATGTAAAAGCATCGGAATATTAGTTCTATGGTATGCAGTGACATTCGGTGATTGGATTTTGAGCATGTTGTGTCACAGAAGACTCACAAACCAAAGATATACTTTAGACCTACTTTGACTTGTTTCAAAACCTGTAATTGGGCTTAAATAATTTTGATGTACTAAAACAATTTTGGAAATATTTAATTTGATAAAATAGAGCTACTCACCTAGTTTCCTAGACTTGTCTATAATCTATATATAAAATGAAAAACAAGGAAACGTGAAGGGGAAGAAAACGCTTGAAGAACTTCCCTGGTTGAATTTGTGCTCGTGCACTTATCCCCTAAGATGCCAACCTTTCTTTTTGGTCTTTGACTGGGACGATCATGTGGAGGACTTACCAAAGATGAATTTTATGCTTCCATTATTTATTTCCTGTATCGGGAAAGCATATATACTGATTTACACAAACAAAATACTCGTTGCTTTAGGTTATGCATTTCATAATTTAACCCTGCACCCTGCTTATTATATTTGTGAGATAAATGAACAAACAAGATGTAGTCGTGTTCATATTGTGCTATGAGTGTTAATTCCAGTAATGCAGCAAAACAGAATTCCCTTTCTAGGACATTAATGTTATGAATAATTGTATGTGATTTTTTAAGGGAAATCCTATGTTAGTTCACTCTCTCTTCTGAGGTAGCATGCTTGGATTTTGATCCTGTAAATGTTAGTTCCACTGTTACTGATAGTTGATGTCAGATACCAATCAAATATGTGATCTCTTTACAGGTTAAGGAAGAAGTTGAGGCAGCCCTAAAGAGGCATTTAACCAGCGTGAAACAGTAAGAAATTATCTCCTGCTGATTATTTAAATTCCAGTATCTTGGACATGGTATTGAGCTAAAGGAAAAAAAGCTGTAACTGAATGATTTGAAATTGTTTAGCTAGACTGAAGTTGTTTTTTATGCATCCTTTTTACTTGTTTTCAGGACCTGTGGAAAGGAGTTGCATACTACTGAATTAAGAAATTTGCAACTGCAGTTTGAAAACAGCATTTCTCTGCCTGTCTTTACTGGTGGTCGGATTGAAGGAGAGGATGGCTCTAACCTAAGAATAAGTTTAGTTGATGGTCTAACAGGGGAGGTTGTCTGTACAGGACCTGAATCGATGGCTAAGGTGGAAATTGTAGTTCTTGAGGGTGATTTTGAAGAAGAAAGTGATATTTGGATGCCCGAAGAGTTCAAGAGCAATATCGTGAGAGAGAGGGAAGGAAAAAAGCCCCTTCTTACAGGAGATGTAATTTTATATCTTAAAGATGGTGTTGGTATGATGGGTGAAATTTCGTATACAGATAATTCAAGCTGGACACGGAGTCGCAGGTTCAGGCTTGGGGCAAGAGTTGTGGACAACTTTGATGGTGTTAGAATAAGAGAAGCAAAGACAGAATCATTTATTGTCAGAGATCACAGGGGAGAATGTGAGTATTTATATCTGTTTAGACGTATCAAGATCTAATGTTTGCAGAGGCTATCAAAATTTACCTTTTAGACTAATTTTGAACTCTAGACGGCTGAGATGTTTATGATATGGAACAAAAAGAAACATTGAACAACACGAAAATGTATGCATTTGACATAATGTCGTGATGGGTTTGCTTAACTTCTTTTTATGTCGAGAATGTAGTAACAGAAAACCAGGATACATGCTGTTTACTGGTCCTGATTTTTTAATCTGATTATCCCATGATTTTCTTTTTGGTGTAAAGCATTCCGTATTTCTTTTTGGGAATGAATTGAAAGTCTAAAAACTAAGTCCCTTCATTACAGTAAATATATATAATAGAACATATTTGGGCTTTTCAAGTCACTTGTCAAAACAAGAGAGGAATTTAAACTTAGTTTGAATGTCTGATTTTTTCTGCAGTGTATAAGAAACACCATCCTCCGAGTATGTCTGATGAAGTTTGGAGACTGGAAAAGATAGGCAAGGATGGAGCTTTCCACAAGCGTTTGAGTCGGGAAAAGATCCTTACTGTTAGAGAGTTTCTCACGCTTCTCAATCTGGATCCAGCAAAGCTGCGCAGTGTAATAATTTAAATTGTTTTTTTACTTGCAAATTGTTTTTATAGGTTGTTATTTGAAGGGTTTTGGCAATAACTTTCATTGGCACAGTGTAGTTTTCACCAGTTGTGTTTACTGTCAAGGCATTTAGATTAGATTTGTAATTATCAAGTCAGAAACCTCCTAGGTAATAGATTCATACATTGATGAGGAGATCCCATTTGTTCCTGTCACGAGCTTGATTAGGCTCTATGGGAGAATCATTATATAAAACATATATGATCTTATTCTCATCCTCTTATAAAAGTAACCCACTCCTTTGATTAACCAAAGTTCTGAATGGATAACATTCTAATAGTCAAGTACTTGGTTTCACTTGGGCAAATGAATAAATTCATTGCTTGGAAATGTGCAGATACTGGGCACTGGGATGTCTGCAAAGATGTGGGAAGTAACCGTGGAGCATGCTCGAACTTGTGTACTTGATACAACTAGGCACGTGTACTTCCCCTCTAATTCTCAACAACATGGTGTGGTCTTCAATGCTGTGGGACAAGTGACTGGACTGCTTTCTGAATGCGAGTATGTCACAGTAGATAAGCTGTCTGAAACTGAAAAGGCATTTATCCCTCATCACCTACTACTTGCTTTACTCTTTCCTTCTCTTATTTCTCTTTAACAATTAGCAATATGATTTTCCACCATCAGGTTGAGGCTCAAAATACAATTGCTACTGCATTAAGACAAGGGGAGAAATATGCAACTTTTGAAGATGAAGATTCTCTCATGGATGGGTCTTCACACTTAACTAATGTGCTTCACTCCCCGAGCTCTCCCAAGACTGAGGGATCAAGTGCCAACAAGCTTTTGGGTCTCCAAAAGACTGGAGGATTCAATTACCCCCAAGCAAGCGCTTCTTCTCCGGATATCATGTCATCCATTTATTCTGTTGGTGGAACTAGTAGCTTGGATGACTATTGCTTGCCTAATTTCGATAGCATGGGCCTTAGATATGATCAGACCCTCAGTTTTCCAGTCCAAGTCTCTAACTCTTTGATCTGTGACACTGATTCAATGGCTCATGCTTTTAGTGATGAAGATCATCTGAAATTTTTTGATACTGATCTTCAATCTCACGTTGAAGCAGATTTACAGAGTGCTGTTGATAGCTTCATGCACGCACGTTCTACAGCCAATGGTGGTGCGCAGAGGAGATGGAGAAAGGTATGCAACGTCCTAAAATGGTTCATGGTAAGGAAACGGGGAAACCAAATACAGGTAAGGTTGTGAAGAATATGAAAGTTCAGTTACTAATGTACATTGCTGATGAATGCGCCAAAAAATTATTCTGCCCTTTTTAAAGAGAAAAAGTTTATGGTTTCTCTTAGATGTAAATACATCTGTGCATTTGTTCTTAAAGCTTTGCCAGATGTCATAGAATTGCTCTATCCTTTTGTTATTAATTTTGTAAATACGGTCAGGAGAGGATTTATGGTTGTTGGCAGATGCTTAGTAATTTCAAGATCCACTTACCTTTCTTCTGGATCATATTTTTGTAAGCATGTTGTCTAATAAAATCAGTTTTTCCCCAGAATCTTGGTTCACCATTAAACTTTATAAAAGATGTGGTCCAGTTGGTTTTAAAATGAGCTTGTTATTAAAGTGAAATTTTATGTGATTTATTTACCAATATCTTTTTGTTATAAAGAACTTGATATTGCTTCGAGAAAAGCTTCGAAATCGGGTGTTGTGAAGAAGAAAATAAACATAGTTTTGTCTGTAACTAATATACTAGATTCAAAATGACATTTGAATTTGGTGGAATTTAGTGAAAGAAAATTTAATGAAAAAAATAACCATGAAATGTGATTATGGACAAGATGAAGGAAATAATGAAAGAGTTTCATATAACTCTACATGAGAAATATACATTGGTTGAAAAGGAGTGTGTCATTCAGTCATCAATATTAACATTTTGCAATTTACTGGAGTGGAGGAAGGAATTGAAACCAGGTCCTAACAAGGATATATATAATAACGACTAACATAAAAAAAAAAAAAAACATAACAAGGGCTAAATACAAAGTGGTAACAAAATAATAAAACTTACCATATCTAAAAGGATGAAACAATTATATTGAAATCAATCTTGAATTGAAATATTGAAATTATATTGAAATTACTATCAGTAGAATAGAATAAATATAAATAAAGCATCTGAGATTACCACCAGTAGTAATGTTCATGAAAGATAAAGAAAGTTTATTAAGATAAAATCAATCTTGAATTGAAATATTGAAATTATAATGAATTGGTTAAAAATCTAATGTAAATGAAAAAGAACAATGCTTTATTATATAAGATTTGTGAGTAAAAGTGAATATTATTCTTTATCATTCAAAGAGAAGGGTCATTATTTATATAACTTTGATCGCGAACACTGTGGTTATGGACATTAGATAAAATTTGACTACTACAAATATGGAAATCCTTCCAAGACAATCCTAATGAAAATAAATAAATCTAATTAAATTTGTAAAGAAAACAAAGCACATTTTTTGTCACACATGCTACAGACTTCCACCAATCATTGTGAATAAAATCTTAAAATCGTTCCATAAGTAACCTATTGTTTAGAAATTTCGTCAGTTGATTTCTAGAAAAAACATGTTATCTCTGTAAAATAATCATGTAACATTCCCTCTTTGAAGTGCTGATTTATTTATGTATGTTTTTCTCTGCTTGTTAAATTGGATCATGAAAAATTCTAATGTAAAAAGATTTTTGAATTATCAAAACATAATATTTTTATTACGGAACTATGGGTTGATTCATGAGAATAAATGTAAGCACAAAATTTATTTCTTAAGTAAAAATACATGAATGGATGTATGAACACTACAAGAAATAATGATGACAGAGTTCCCAAAAGAGTGACGCAAAGAGGCGTTATATGGGGTTAGTGTGAATTCCAATAGAAATAAAAGTTAATCTTTTCATGACTATAGATTAGAGACGACATCTAATGGGACACAAATTTATAAGGTAGTGTTGACTAAGCCTACATGAAAAAAATATATTATTTAACTATAGCGTAAGTTTAGGGGACACTAAAATGAATATAAAATTAAATAAATATTAAAAAACAGACTTTAAGCCTAACTCAACCTCGTAAAATTGACTTATAAGGTGAGGTTTGCACCCACTTATATATTATGAAATGTCCTAATTTTTAGTTGACGTAGAATCTCCAAAACACGCCTCACACCGAGGCTACCATCTCGTGTGTGACTATATATTATGGGTGGTCCAATAATGACCAGATAGCGAGTGGCTTCATAAGCCCAACAAAGAATCGTTAGGATAGGCTCAAAATGACTCTGATACCATATTAAGAAGTGAACTTTAAGCCTAACTCAACCTCATAAAACCATCTTATAAAGTAAGGTTTGCACCCACTTATATACTATGAAATGTCCTAATCTCTAGTCGATGTGGGATCTCCAACAATAATTAAACTTAGCGTCACCGTTGGGGAGACTACATGAGAAAACAAATGTGAGTAAATTGTTACCATTAGGACACTACCTGGAAAATAAATATGAATAAAATGCACTTAAGAAGAGCAAAATGGCCACGGAGAAGATGTAGGGTTTATGGGAGAAATTTCGAGATTATGAGTTTGAAAGTGTGAGAAAATGAAAATGTGAGACAAAAATGTTTTAATGTTTTATTTTTTTTTCTCATTAAATAGCTTAGTGTGGGCTAAGGTGACAATAAACGTCCACGTCACCTTAGTGTCGTCTAGATCTACGCTAAATGTAATAAATTATTAACTTACATCTACTTTGTGTTCCCATTCTCGACGCAATATCATTCTGCAACTTATTTACTGATTGCATCTTCTTTGTGTCCTCATTCTAGACGTTAAATTATTATTATTTTAATAATTTTTAACTTGTATCTACTTTGTATCCCCATTCTCGATGCAGTATCATTATACAACTTATTTACGGATTGCATTTGTTTTGTATCCTCATTTTAGACGCTAACTTATTATTATTTTACTAACTTTTAACTTGCATCCACTTTGTGTCCCCATGTCATATTCAATTTTATTCTATCACTTAAATTTTTTTATTGCATCTACTTTGCGTCCCAATTCTAGACACTAACTTATTATTATTTTAATAATTTTTAGTATAGGTTAAAGATTTTCATTATTGATACAATATTTGACATTTATCTTATATCTAACTTGAGTAGACTTCACCTTAGTGATTTCTTTTTTATAGCCTCACTTTTTATTAGGAGCTAAAATGAATTTTTATTCTAGTGAAATGTTTTATAAGTAGTAATTGAATACTGGAAATCTATAACTGCTTATATATCCTATTGAACCAAAGTGTATGTTTTAACAAAAAATAATTCACAAGGAATATTTCTCTAGGTGTATTTTAAAGTTAATGTAGATTATTACTGATTTAACCAATTACAATAAAAAAAATTGATCAGCCAGTCCAATTGTTCTCTATGTTTTTTCCTTTTAATTTTTTTTAATATTCGATTTTTTTTCTTTCTTTTTTTAGAGAGAAATATGTATTGCAATGTAACTTTTCTTGGCTTTTTTTTCTCTGGTTGTGTAGTTATGGACATCAACGAAAAAAGAAATCTAAACTTTCACTTTCTATCAATGTTGGAACTTTAAAAATGAAATAAAAATATTGAATGAAGTTCTCAGCTAACACAATACGTGTTTGAAAGATTATTTCTTTTTTTTGGTTCCAAAATCAATAACATGCTGTTTTTTTATAATTAAATTCCATGTGTATTAAAGATACGGATATCAGAGTTATAGAAGGATCATAATATTACTTGGGTGTCTTTTCTAATAATAAGTTGTTTTTATTTATAGAGATGAATAACCTTTATTTTGTCTTTGTATGTTATGATTCCTAGTATTTAATTATTGATTCTTTCCCTCTTTAGTTAAACCTAGAATGAGTGTACTTGTATATATTAAGATCATTTGTTTTGATTTGAATAAGAAGAAAAAAAAAGATATTCATTCTCATATCCTTTGCCTTCAGTTTATTCTTTTGTTCATCTCTGTTCTATTTTGTAATATGGTATCAGAGCTTTCCCTTCAGTTTACTCTTTTGCTTATCTCTGTTCTATTTTGTAATATGGTATCAGAGCTCTAATCAGAGCTCTGGTTGCTACATTTATCTATGGGTAAAGTTGTTGATCCCTCACAAGATCTTTGTTCACCTTACCATGTTAGTTCATCAGATAATTCATCCTTGAATAGAGTTTACTCTCTCATTACACAACAAGAGAGACAAGTTTTTGATGATCAATCCAAGGTAATGATTGCTACTAGCAAAGGAGGTTATAAAAACAATGCTATGACCTATGGCATGGGTGGTGGATATGGAAGAAGATATACTTCCAAAAATTGCAGTTATTGTGGAAAGACAGGGCATACATGCTATAAAAAGCATGGCTTTCCACCCCATTTCAAGCTTCAAAATCGGAACCATGATAAGAGTCATGTAGTTTTTCAGAATACAAAGTTTAGTAATAATGAGCAGAATCATCAAGGTTCAAAGTCAGAAGTGGAGTCTCAACAAAGTGGTTTTACTCCTAAGCAGTTTCAAACATTGTTAGCTCTTTTACAACAGGTTAAATCCATTGACAATGCTTCTAATCAAGGCTCTGTTATTCCCTCCAATCCCTCCAATCAAACAAGTAATAATTTTATTTCTTCCTTCAGTTCTTGGATTATTGATAGCGGTGCTACTGATCACATTTGTTCATCATTAACTTATTTCACTTCATATCATCAAATTAATCCTATTTATGTCAAATTACCAAATGGAAATCAAGTCGTTGCCAATTATTCTGGAAGTAATTTTTCTCAATCAAAATCATGTCATAAACAATGTTTTGTACATTCCTTGCTTCAATTTTAATCTTCTTTCAGTAACAAAATTGATTGATAGACTATCTTGTGTTATTATCTTTGACTCTAATGGTTGTCACATTCAGGACAAGATATATAATGAAATGATTGCATCTGCTAAGATGCAAGATAGACTTTATATACTCAGGATCCCTTCTTACCAAAAACTTCAAATCACACCCATCAAATCTACACACACCATCAATATTGTTAAAGTTAGTGCTAGTGATCTAGAAACCCTTTGGCATTTTCGATTAGGTCATATTTCAAATACATGTATTGATGTTATCAAGAATAAATTTCCTTTTGTTAAATATAACAAATCTTTTGTTTGTGATGTTTGCCATTTTGCAAAGCAAAAAAGACATTCATTTCCTATTAGTACATCTAAATCAAAAAAATGTTTTGATTTGATTCATGTAGATATTTGGGGACCATACTCAATACCATCAATTCATGGCCATAAATATTTCTTGACCATAGTCGATGACTATTCGAGGTACACATGAATTTTTCTTTTGAAAAAAAAATCTGAAGTTGTTAAGGTTTTGGAAAATTTTGTTATCTTTGTTCAAACACAGTTTGAGACAACAATAAAAATAATAAGAAGTGATCATGGAACTGAATTTTTCATGACTAGTTTTTTTGTCAGTAAAGGAATAATACATCAAACATCATGTGTCAATACCCCACAACAAAATAGCATAGTTGAAAGGAAACATGGTCATTTATTAGATGTAGCAAGAGCTCTTATGATAAAATCTCATTTACCCAAAATTTATTGGTCATATTCTGTGATACATGCTGCGCATATTATAAACATGCTTCCCACACCTGTTTTAAACTATTCTTCTCCTCATGAAATGCTTTTCAAAACTGATGCATATTTTAATGGATTAAAGGTGTTTGGTTCTTTATGTTATGCTAGCACTTTGTCAACAAATAGAAGAAAATTTGATCCAAGAGCATCAAAATGTGTTTTTATTGGTTTTCCAAGGGAGACAAAAGGATATATTTTGTTAAATATTCAATCAAGAGAAATTTTTGTGTCTAGGGATGTTGTCTTTTATGAACATATTTTTCCATACCAAAGGGTTCAAGATACTAGCAATGAAACTAACAGTCCTAACATTAATGATCAAATTTTATTTGCTGAAGATCAACCTGTCTTAAGCTATGTAGCACAGACACGGACACGGACACGGACACTGATACGACACAGATACGGACATGGAGATACGTATAATTTTTAAAATGTAGGATACGGGGACACGAATTTATATATTATATAATTATGAATTATATAAATTGACAACAAAGATTTATGTGCACAAGTATTTAATTTCTTTTTAGAGCATAAAGATGTTTTTCATGACTGATTCAAAAGGATTTGTTCCTTATTTTTATAATTATACTAAAAATTTATACAATAAATTTGAGCTTTTAGAAAATTAATGTATTTTTCCTTTTTAAAATTGTGTTAGAATCGTGCTAGAATAGTCAAAAATCCAACAAATATTTTTTAAATTGGACACTTCACCGATACGTGTCCTACCAGTGTCATACAAGTGTCGTGTCCGACACGTGTGTCCGACACAGACACACTATATAAAAGGGAGTGTCCGAGCTTCATAGGTCTTAAGTCAGCCATCACAAGCCATTCTTATATCGTGTGATAATATACCTTGTGATAATGTTGAAAATAGCAGTGATAATAATTATGAGTCACACATTGAGATTTCAGAAGAAGATTGTTCCCATATAGACCAAAACCTCAATGAATATCATGTCATAGAACAAAGTTCTGAATTAGATCCATCTGTCCGAATGAGCACAAGAATAAAAAAAACACCTGAGTATTTAAAGGATTATCATTGTAATCTTAATGTTTCCAATACATCTTCAAGTGTTAAATATCCTTTGAATTCTGTTTTGTCTTATACCAATTTATCACCTTCTTACAAATCTTTTGTTATGTCTCTTTCTTCACATGTTGAGCCAAACACTTATTCTGAAGTTGTGAAACATGACTGTTGGAGAAAAGCTATACAATGTGAGATATCTGCTTTAGAGTCAAATCAAACTTGGGAGACTGCTCTTCTACCTAAGGACAAAGCTGCCATAGGTTACAAATGGGTATTCAAAATAAAATATAAGGTTGATGGGACAATTGAAAGGTATAAAGCAAGGTTAGTGGCAAAGGGATATACACAAACAAAAGGCATGGACTATCTTGATACATTCTCTCTAGTAGCAAAGATAACCACCATAAGATTGCTTCTTTCTTTAGCTTCTATTTATAATTGAGAATTGAAACAATTAGACATAAACAATGCCTTTTTGCATGGAGATTTGAAAGAAGATGTATACATGGTTGTTCCTCCTGGATTGACTTCTATTCCACCAGGAAAAGTTTGTAAACTAAAAAAGGCTTTATATGGCCTTAAACAAGCTAGCAGAGAATGGTTTGTCAAACTGTCATCATTTTTGCTTTCTATGGGATATACTCAGTCTATGAATGATCATTCCTTGTTCATTAATTCTTCTGAAGGATCTTTTACACCATTATTGGTATATGTGGATGATATAATATTGACGGGAAATGATAAAGAAGAGATTGATCGAATCAAACAAGCCTTGAATCAGACATTCAAGATTAAAGATCTTGGAAATTTAAGATATTTTCTTGGTCTAGAAGTAATAAGAAGTAAGACAAGAATAATGGTAAATCAAAGGAAATATGCATTGGAATTATTAACAGATGTAGGTCTTTTAGCCTGCAAACCGGCACCCATTCCTATTGATAATCATGAGAAATTCTCTTCTACTGGAAGTGTTCCTTTCACAGATATTCAAGCCTACAGAAGATTGATTGGAAGACTTATGTATCTCATTAATACCCGACCTGACATAACATTTTCTGTGCAACAACTTTCTCAGTTTCTTGCTAAGCCTACAATTGATCACTATAATTGCTAAGATTATTTCTTTTCTGTGGTTCCAAAATCAATAACATGCTGTTTTTTTATAATTAAATTCCATGTGCTATATACCTATATATATCTATATATATATATATATATATATATATATATATATATATATATAAAAGATTTTTACACTGTTAATTAATAAAAAAAAAGGAGGTTTAAGGTAAGTTCGGAGGCTGAACTAGACTCCCAATTCTGAGCTGCCATGCACAACATTCTCTAGTTCAATAGTAACATTTTTAAAGTTTATCATAATTTATCAAAGATGAAAAATACCATTAAAAACTCAATTTTAATAGTTTAATAGCATTTTTTTTTATATTTTTCATTCAAAATTTAAATATGTTAAATATAATGCATTTTCATCAATTAATAACATCAAAACACAATCACTTCTATTTTTCTTAAAGTGGTACTATTTCTGTAGACGTTAACGCAAAATGCCTTAGCTTCTTCGTATTTAGTACACTCTACTCGAATTGTCAACATCATTAAAGTCACAACAATGAGTTTGAAGAAGTACGAGAATATATGCTTGCAATAATTTAGTCTTCCATTAACAAAAAAAGAATATTCTTAGTGTTTGTTCTGTACATGAGATTATGTATCATATATTTAAACATTTTGGAACCTTCAAAATTTTAGGATGTTTATCTCAATTCTACTTTTATTAACTTTTGAAGTATTCGTTGAATTTGAAGTTGAAGCTGCTGATTATTTGCACTCTATGGATTTTGTCTACTATTCTTTTATCTTGATAATGATAGCACCAGCCTCTCAAATAAATTCATGAGTGATTCAAAATCAAACATATCTAGATCATGATGGTACGAGGGTCTCAAATAAAGTTTAAAGTTAATTATTTTATTTTTTAAAAGAACCTCTAAAACACTATAAATAAAGTTATTCAACTTCAAAATACCCTAATGATGGATCACTAATTTTTGCTTACAATTCTTAAAAAGAAAAAAGAGGAGGCGCCTCCTATGATGTTTGATTACACTGGTCAATTAAAATGACGGGTCACTAATTTTTGCTTCCAATTCTTTATTTGTTTGTTCATCAACCACACCTTTTTGACTAAATAATAATAATAATAATAATAATAATAAATAAATAAATAAATAAATAAAAATGAAAGTCAGATATTTCGGCCAGGCAATTTTTTATAAATTACTTCTTAAAAAAAAAAATTAACAAGACATGGTCACTGCTCAACAGAATGTTTTTTACAATTCCCTTCTTATTAAATAATTCACTGCTGTTTTCAGTGTTTAATTTAAGTTAAATGTAAAGAAAATCATTTGCGATTTGATATGACTTTTATATAATGTTTTTAAAATTAGATCAAATTGAACAAAGTACTAGTTCAAGACTCAATCGGGGTAGAACAAATATTAATAAAAATACTATAATAATTGAATAACATGTAAAGTAATATTAAAAAAGTGTGATATTATATTTTAATGAAAATAAAATATAAATTTATAGCTTATTAATATTTAAAATATGTCTAAAAATTAAAATAAAATATTTGATCATACTAAATATTTTAAATTGGTTTTTATATTTTTAAAAGTAAAAATTAAAATAATATATTATAGGATAATTTGTAGCTGAACCGATTTAAATCCATCAAAAATCAACTTTACTAATTTTTAAATTCTTTAATCGGTCCAATGTGATTTTGAAAATAAATATGCATGGTTGGTAAGTTTTGAAGGTATATATCTGTGATGCAGAAATTTAGTGGGAAAAGTACATAAGCTCTCTCTTGCACCAGATGAAAATGTGAAAATAAAACATGACATAAGAGTGAATGATTGAGACATGTCCATGGTTATCTGTCTTGGTCGATGGTAGAATGGTCATTTCAGCAGAGGGTCTGCCAGTGCCATTGGTGGCCCAAAGCCGTCATCAGCTTGCCCAAAATCAAATCATCAAACTGGCCATTATGAATACAGCTAACTTTGTTTTTATTTGTCTTTGTTCCACTCTTAAATATAGACCAATGGACAACTGAACATGATCACCACCCGTTTGTAAATTTTCCATCGCAGAATTTTGAAAAAAAATACAAGGAACAAAGAAAGTATTCCACCCTCTATTCAATTCTCCAACTGGGATTCTAAATCACCATTTGAGATGGCATCATTTGCAGGCACTACACAGAAGTGCACAGCTTGTGAAAAGAAAGTGTATTGGGTGGAACAGCTAACTGCTGACAACAAGTTGTACCACAAATCTTGCTTTAGATGTCACCACTGCAAGGGCACCCTCAAGGTGACACCAAACATAGGATCGTGCTTTTAAATTTTCTTTGCTTTTGAATTTGATCAAAGCTTCATTTGAGCTTTCACTCTTACATTGGTAGAATGATTCTTTTCTTTTCTTCTTTTGGATTGATGATGGTTTTTATGATTTAATGCATGGAAAGTGGAGACTTTTAGGAGGACACATTGTTAAAGAGTATCTGCGAGAAAAAATTGTTGTGTTTCCAGTAATAATCATACAATGTGAGTTGAGTCAGATATAGGAAAAATGAACATTGTAATCATAGAATTGAGGATTGGAAATAAACCAGAATTGATTATCTGTATTGGATCTTAGACAGAAAGGTCCAGTGCGAATAAGAGATAGAGATACATAGTGCATTATTTGCTTTTCAAACTTAACAAGGAGAATGTGGCGAATCCATATCATAAGGGTAGAATAAAAGGATATTCTTGTTGACACGAGTTCTGATGAATTGGTTCCTATTTCTACTTCATTTCTTTCAGAGTGTTTATCACTCTTCTCCATCTTTAGGCATGAGGAAGGAAAATCCTAATATTGACAAAAAGAATTTCAAGAAATTTAAACAAATTCACGTGGTTGACTGGTAGAATACGATTACTTTGTGAGGTTGCATTTTTTCTTTATCTAATAAACTTTCTTTATCTTTCATGAACATTACTACTGGTGGTAATCTCAGATGCTTTATTTATATTTATTCTATTCTACTAATAGTAATTTAAGAATTCGCATTTGGATTCTGAAAACATACCATTTATCTAACACCTATTTTCTTCTCCATGTCTGAGATTTGGATGCACATTACTTAATTCACATCGATGAGTGTATTTTAGTTTTTCTTTTTCAACTTTGAATCTATTAGCCTCTCTCATCAGACACTGACTTGATCTGTGGATGAATTTTTAGAATCGTGTGACAACTTTCTATTCCATATTATTTGTTCAAAAATATCACTTTTGGAATAAAAAATTATTTATTGTTTTCTCAATAATATTTTTCTTATTTATCATTACATTTTACTCCCAGAACTTCAAATAGAATCTTGTTTTTATTGTGCATCCCTGCAGCTGGGTAATTATTGTTCCTTTGAGGGTGTCCTATACTGTAAGCCCCATTTTGATCAACTGTTTAAGATGACTGGCAGCTTGGAAAAAAGTTTTGAAGGTGAATTAATTCTATATATGCAGCTATTTCTTTTAAATAAGTTATTGTTTTCTCCTTTCATCTGACTGTTATATTTATGTTTGTAGGTATTCCAAGAATTGCTAGAGTTGAAAGATCTGCTGATCAGGTTTTTACACATTCTTAATACACACACACAAAAAAAAATTCTATCCTTAGGATTCTTATTTAGGATTGTAGATAAATGCATTCTCTACTTGTCAAAAAACAAAAATTAATTCCCTCTCTATTGTCTCTGGGAATTCCGCAGGTCCAAACCAACAACAAGGTTTCAAGGTTGTTTTCTGGAACTCAGGAAAAGTGTGTTGTTTGCAAGAAAACAGTGTACCCAATTGAAAAGGTATATGATATAGTTAGCGATCTTCAGATCGTCCCATAAATAAATATTTCTCTAAAATAAGTGTCTTTAGAAGAAATGAACAATTAAGAATCTACCTACTTAAACTTTAATAGATTAATATCATCACAAGCTTTAAATTAAATTAGCAGTAGATACCTTCTTAGTGCTTATTTTAAAACCAAATTTACTTTGGAAGATGATTATCCTAGTTATACAAAATTATTAGCTTAGTATTATTAAATATAGAAGTAGCAGTAGAAACATAAATATCAATTAAAACAGAACCATCATATGATATTTTTTAACCCTGGTATAATCAACTATAATGAAAACAGAACCATGGTATCTTGTGGTGGATCTACGATCCTGACTTAGTGGAGGCGATTTATTTACAGATAAAATTTAATAATAATCACCATCTTAGATATAAAAATGTAAATGTTACAATTTTAAAGCATCAAATAAATAGAATGCATGTTTTGCAATTGAAACACAAAAAAATAGGAGACAGTGGATTCAAATAAAATATATAAAATTAGAGAAGATAAATAAAAAATGTTATAATTTTTTGAAAGTCAAATGCACACACATTCATAGGTCTGGGCACTTGGTATCCCAAGATATACCCCAGAAAAGAGTGCCATAAACAGCATAATGAAAAACTTAGTGTGAAGTACCTTAAACCAAATTAGATCATGCCTTTGACTGATGGCACAGTTGTTTCTTCAGGTGGCTGTTGATGGAAAATCTTACCACAAGTCTTGTTTCAGATGCACCCATGGAGGTTGTGTGATCAGCCCATCAAATTATGTTGCCCATGAACATCGTCTTTATTGCAGACACCACCATACTCAGCTGTTTAAGCAAAAGGGCAACTTCAGTCAATTAGTCAAGCGTGAAAATCTCAAACTCACCACTCAAAACACTACACAATTACATCCAAGTAATGGCAGTGCAAGTCCAGTTCAAGACTCTTCTTAGGTTTCATCAAGTGCCACCGTTACACTACCAAACTTCTATTTCTTTCATTATTTATGTTATAATATTTTTGAGGCAAGCTTGTAACCACAACTTTAAATTTCTTATGGATTATTTTGGTTATTTAGAATTCAGAGCAATTCATATATACTTTGGCCAATTACTTCATTTAAAATCCTATTGTTGGCCGCTTGGGAATATTTGAATAAACTTAAGAAAAGAAACTTATTATTTTTTGTTAATTAAGATTAATATATATATATATATATATATATATATATATATATATATATATATATATATTCCTATATATCAACTTTTTCAAAATGTAATTTTTGACTCATACACATTAATTTTAACGAAAGTTTGAATGCTAAACTTTCATTAAAAAGGTGTTTACAATTAATGTCACTTGGTCTTAAATATGATCGTTTTTGAAAGAAGATTAATGTTAATATATATATATATATATATATATATATATATATATATATATATATATTGTTTATAATCAAATTTGGTTTTTTCAAATTGGCTTGACATTAATAAGGATGTGTAGCAAGGCCAATTGGTTCCGATGGAAGACATCCCGATTAGTGGAACAGCTATTAAGGAAAGTCCTGCCGAGAAAGGGGCTGAGGTTGAGGCAAGCTAGGGCCAAGTAACTTAGCATTTATTTGTACTTTCTTTTGTTAAGTAAAGAATTAACAATATAAAGGACTAATCCTATATTTTTCAAGTGATTGTCGAGTTTGGCCCATTAATGAAATTTGTGATTTTGCCAAATTTGTTTTTAGTCTAAGTAATGGCACCAAGACATAAGTTTTTTTTTTCCAAGATATACTCTTGTTGAGGTGATTAACTAATAACTAAATACAAATCAAGATCATTATGAAACATTCTCATTAAGGTTTATATGATACTCTTATAGTAGTATAACTTGATTACAAAATTGTTAAGATAAGTTTGAGATGTGCATGTTTAGCCTTATTAATGGAATTTATCGAAGTTATCCAAGATTTCTCTAGAATGTTGAGTTGTATTATCTTGATAAATTCGACCAAAACAATGTTTTATTTACTAAGTCAAACCAAAGATGTTAAAGTGTTTGTTAATACTAAAGGTTTAAAAATCGACATGTCGAGATATTTGTTAAAACAAATTAAGGGTCAAGTAAAACTCAAAACACTCAAATCAAAATGATAAAACAAGTTAGAATTTAAGTAAACTCCATGGAGGTGACAATTTGGTCAAGGTATTTTATCAAAAAGAGGATTTTTATTTCTTATTAGTTAATTCCAAGACGTGCTTCCCAAGATAAATATTTTTCTAAGAAATTATTGAGATGTTCTAGATCACCTCATGTTCACATAATCTTTTAGATGTCTTGCCCAGATGATTATGAAGTTAAGGCGTCTGGTATTTCATTTTTCGAGGTGACTAATCGAGGTGGTGAACTTGTATGTGGGACTTAATTCGTTTTTACTATTTTTCAAGGTAATTGGGAGGGATTGCTTGATATCGAAGCTTCCTTAGTCGGTTAGTCTTTCATGTTATGTAGTCGAGAAGGATCGCTTGATAGCGAAGTTTCCTTAGTTGATTACTTTATGTTAAGGTAATAGAGAAGAATCGCATGATTGTGAAACTTTCTTGGCAGATCGAGAGATATCATTATGATCTTGTCGTATAACAACACATGTACCGACCGAGACAACAATGAAACTTCCTTGGCCAAATTGAATTGATGAGCATATATTTGAATAAAATGATTGTATTGGTGTCTTGTTAAACCTTCTCAACAAAAATCCTACTTAGGGAAAAATGACCAAGCGAGAAAAAAGTACACCTGAAGAGTGAATGAATTACAACATTGAACTAAAATAAAACTTCAAATGTGTTGCATTCAATTCTTGGAGCCGTCTTTCTCACGAGGTGTTATAGTTGATATGTTCGTCGTGCTCTAAATCCAAAACGACCCATCCCAATCAGTCAAAAAAATTTCTTCAATCTCTCTTGCCTCACTTTTCATTCTCCATACGAGATCTCCTGGATGAAAACTCCTCGGTTTTACCTTAGAATTGTATGTTATAGTCGCCCTAATCTTACTGGTTTCTTCCCTTATTCGAGCCTTATCTCGTAATTTGTTGATGAGGCTGATGTTGGTTGCCAAATTCTCATTGTTTATGTCCATATAGAATAGTTGCCTTCGTAGGGAAGGCTCGCCAAATTCGACCAAGGTCATGACATTGGTCTCATATGTTAAGCTAAAAGGAGTCTCTTAGTGTTAATTGGGGGGTGCACCGATATGCCTATAGGATCTCTAAGAATTCTTCTATCCATTTTTTCTTAGTGACCCCTAAGTTCTTTTTTATCTTGTTTAAGATCACCTTGTTTGCTACATCGCCCCCATTAGTTTGGAGATGCTCTATCGAGTTAGTAGCATGACAAAGTTTGAGACTTTCGTAGAACTCAACTATATTCCAGTCAAGGAATTGTCGATCATTGTCACTAATTAGGTTATGTGGGATGCCCTATTCATATATAATGTTTTTCCATACAAATTTTTGGACATTCTTTATCGAAATGGAGGTCATTTCGTGAAGTAGTCGATCCCTACCAATAAGAACATGCATTGTCCTTTAGCAGAAGAGAATAGTCCTATGATGTCCATTCCCCACATCGCAAAAAGGTCATGGGGAAAGTGATGTGGTGTAGTGTCATTAGTAAAGTCATGTGTTCAATCTTGATTATTTCCGTGTTTGTTGTCCTTTAATCGTTAGTTATGTTTCTTGTAAATGCTATCGAATTCTTTTGCATTGTTCATTCTCAACCTTATGATGATGTCAATTGTTCTTGTATGGATTGAAAAGGTTTTCTCTACCTTACTAATTTGGAACATATATAGGTCACTTCTTAGATCTCGATCGCTTTCAAGATCTCGATTAGGATAAAAAAATACCTATAAAATTTTTTTCGATATTCAAGTCAGTATTTAATAGTTGAAATAATAAATAGTATAAAAACATAATTCACCTATTTATAAGAGGAAAAGCATAAATATTATTCACATTTAGCTTGAATTATGTAACTCTTTAGATTAATTTCATTTTAGTTTGATAATATAAATTTAATAGAGTTTATTAATTAATTTTTAATTATTATTGATTTATTTATCGTTTTAGATTACAGATTATCTCGGTATAAGTATAACCTTAGACATCACCCATGTATAGTGTCCATGGCCGAGTAATCCGCAACCACTCTAGATGCTGTGTATGAGGGATTTGTTTCCTAGACAAAGATTACAAAGAGTTTTCTCATTTATTCGATTCTTTGGTGCAGCCTGGAAAAAATATTTTATAATGAATGGCATGCAAGCTAACTTAATCACCTATAAATTTTGCTGAGGGTACATGCTACTAGGAGAGAGAAAAAAAAATCTAAAAATCATAGATTATCAGTCAAACTTTGAAGGCGGTTTCTTAAATTGTTTACTAGCTGTTTGTTTCTGCTGTCCAACTACTATTGGTCACTTTCTATACATGTGTTCACTTTCAGTTCAAGATATGTTTGGTTGAATTTGCTTCCAACAAATATTAACGTCTCTTTAGAACCATAATTTAAAAAGCAATACAAAAAAAAGAGACAA
Organism: Phaseolus lunatus; assembly: GCA_013389735.1. Lineage (NCBI taxonomy): Eukaryota > Viridiplantae > Streptophyta > Magnoliopsida > Fabales > Fabaceae > Phaseolus > Phaseolus lunatus. The sequence goes on from CM023859.1 coordinate 32,267,026, forward strand.
AATAGACATCCACTTCCTCTTTTTCAGGTATGTATATCACATACATGCATCTCTAGCTAGTATTCTTGTGGTGCTGCGAAAGAGATAATACAAATTAATGACCCAAACACACATAGCTCCAATCTGAAAGAGAAAAGGCACGTTTTGCTCGAATATCTATGCGTAGCCTCCATGATTGTTCATCATACAGAAGGGAAATAAAGTGGAAAAAAAACAGACAAACAAAAAGCAAGAAAGAAAGAATGCAGTGGCTCATGTTATGGATTTTTTAAACACTGAGAAAGCACTTTGGGAAGAAAAGATAAAGAAGCCAAATATTGGTGGGCCGTGTGGAAGGAATTCTATGTAGTCGATGATGGAATCTTGAGACCCCTCGTGCAGTGCAACTAAATTTCATGCGTAGGAAGTGCACGAGTGGTGAGCTGGTTGCAATTGTCCTATTCTATAGTTTTTCTTTCTTGTTTTTTTAATCCTTGTTGATGCAAAATCTTTAAGTAAGGGAAAGAAAACATTTAAAAAAGACAAAGCAAAATAAAGGGTCTTTTGCTTTACCAGCAATAGACAGAGAGAAAGTATAGGGGCGAATAATGCAATGGGCCACAAGAAAAAAAATTCTTCTGCTTCTAATGCAACAAAAAATATCCCTGGGGTGTCATGGTTGTCTAAAGTGATGAACTACACAAGCACATCAATTGCAAGTGTTTTAAAGTAAACCTTGTGTTGTGTCACATCTTCCTTCTCCTCACTCCTTTTACTTTTCATTTGTACTCCACACATTGTTTATCTTTCTACTACTTTCTTCATACTCATTAAAGCCTCTTCTTAATTTTAAAATTACACAAGTGGATGCTTGAAGACAACCAAGCTCTTGTCCCCATCTCATAATTCATACATTAATACTGTTCAAATGAGATGTATTAATTATTCATACATCAAATTTCTTAAAATGTTTTGTGTGTGTGTGAATGATATGTGCTTTTAACAGGTCATAGATCTGGAAACTATTAGTACTTTAAACATTACTCTTAACTATTTTGTAACACGCCCTCCCCTCCAAAAATATAAAAAGTTCTGGTGTCGAAACTGTTCTTTTCTTGAACTTGAGAAGATAAGAGATCAGACAATATAGCTGATCAGAGAACCTGTTCATGTTCGCGCATTTATCGCCTTAAAGTATAAAGCTACAAAACTTCTTTTGCAACCATGATTTATCTTAAGCCCTGTGTGACAGTACTCACAAATATATTACTTTTTTTGGTTCGCTGAATTTATGTCTTTGGTAATTATCTGTCTGATGTTGATGTATTATGAGCCATATATTTAAAAACAAAAAAATACATAAGAATAACGGTGAACTTATGATGTTGAAGGGTGATTTCACCAGAAAGTAAGATCTGATACATTAATTGATGTTCAATATGTCAACCTTTACTATACACAATTATTATGCATGAACCCAGTTGCTGAACCGAAGGGAATTTAATCATCTCTCAGTTTTCTCTGGCTTCCCTGAATGTACTATATTTAATTTGATTTAATTTCCACAGATCTAAGCAATCATGAAGAAGGATTGATTAATTTGTTTGTGGTGGTTTGAGTGTCGCTCAATGCTCCTCTGTCCCTCACATCACATGTGGGAAAGATTGAAAACACAGATCAGCTGGCTGCCTCTGAGATGCTTTGTAAAGAGGGTTGCCATGTTCTTGACTTAGCTGTGGCACTTGAAGCATTATTAGTTGAAGTTGTCCTTGACCCCTGTCTTTCACCTTTGGTTTCCTGAAAATCATAATTAAAAATTAAGAATCACATAGATGAAACCACCAAGTACATATTAGCTTTAAACAAATCTCCCTCTCTCTCTCTTCCTTTCCTTTCTTCAATAAAATCTACTATTATAATTCCATGCAATTGAACATAAAAATCGAAGATTTCCTTGGTTCATGTAAGTTTTCTTAATTCTATACAAGTCACCAGAGAATAAACGGGTCTGCAAAATGGAGTTATGAAGTATCAAGCTCCCAAACGAACTAGCAAAGCCTTATTTAGTTATTAGAAATACATCTGAATCAATTTGCAAAACCAACCCTTTTTACAAACACACCAACAATTATTTAAAGAAAATTGGTTGTCAATAAGCACAAATCCTACATCAGGTGCCTGTTTTAAAGATTTAATTTGACAATAATAAACAAGGAAGTAGAAACAGTAAAAATCCAAACTTTGATTGAGATTTACCAGGTTTTCCTCCGAGTCAGACCTCCTTGCTGATTTGTCTGTCCTTTCCTTCGCCAGATTTGGCTTTTGTGGTGATTCCGACAAGTTTCTCTTCAGCTTTGCTTGTTTCTTTGCCCAAAGACCCTTCATAACCTCTGAGAAAAACACCACTTAAAGATTCAAATTTGGAACAAAGCATAAACAATTTAAGGGGAAATAAAAACATAAAAGAGTTAAAGAAACAAAAGGGTCGAACTCAAAACTGAAGCTGAGAGTTGGAACGAACCTTGAGCCGAGATTAGTCTATAAACTTGGCCAAGCATAAGGGTATCTGTTGGCTTGAGAAGCTTGATGCGGGTAAGGCGAACAGGGTTGGTGGTGTTGGTGTTGTTGTTGTTGTTTTCACTCTTATTTTGGCAATTTTCATTTTCCTTGGATGAGCACAATGTGGTGGAGATAAGAAGAGCAACATAGTGATCAGGGTTGGTCTTCATCACTTCACTGGCACTCACAGGCCAATACAACCTTTCTACTTTCCCATTGGGTTGTTGTATGACTAGAGTTGCAGTGTCAACGGCTTGGCAGTTTCCCATCTCTAACTGGCACACAGAAGAAGAAGAGGATAACAGAATGGAAGGTGGTGGAAGGAAAGGGAAGGGAAGGGAGTATTGAAGTAGCTTAGTGCAACATTTATAGCAGCCACAAGTTTGAAAAGGGGCAAACAAAGTGATATACAAGGAGTCCTATAAATAGTGGTTGGTAAATGGGAAGGGCTTTTGAGTTGTAGAGTTGAAAAGTTTATAGAAATGATAATGATAATATGTGGATTAAAAAGGGGCAGTAGAAAGATAGATTTTGGGAATAAAGATAGAAGCGAGAGAATTGGGTGCGGAAAGAAGAGGAGAAAGAAAGAGAAGTGGTGAAAGTGTTATCGAAGATGGAAGATGGATTGGAAGGGTGAGGAAACAGTCTAAAGTAGAAGGGGACCTTGGCAGCTTAGGTGATGTGATGTGCACCTCTAACACGTTACATTCTCGTGGTCTACCTTCATAGGTTGATGTATTCACCTTTTACACCAAATCTTCAATTTTTTCCAATTCATAAAAAAAAATTAATTATATTTTTGATAAGATGTATTTCACCTAGTTCCAAATCGACTTCTCACACATCACGATTTTGGAGTTCAATTGAATTATATAAAAATTGTATGAGTCGATAGCAGATTTAATTAGCAATAACCTCATTACTGCATGGAACAAATTATGTGTAAACATACAAAGTTGAAGTCCTGTACAGAGAATATAATTTTAACGGTAAATTTTTGCAACTCAAGTCCAGTATGGAGGTGAATCTTTAATTCTATAAGTTTTACACCGACATCTTGCAGCACGATTTTAACTTTACAGTTTTTTTTTTCTTATTGACATTGAATTATTTAAAAAAATAATAATTACATTTTTTAATTTGAAACATGAAATAATTTGATTGATTTGTTAAATAATCTTTTTAAGAAATAATTTGTTAGATTGATTTAAGAAATAATAAAGTAGTTTTTTTTAAACTGAAAAACGAATAAAAATGGTGTTAAATTATAGAGTAAATGAATGAAATCACACTCTGTAAGTTTTTTTAAAATGTAATCAAAAATTGTTTGACAAAATTATATAATATGTGTTAAATTATTATTTTTATTAATATATGTTAGAAATGTGTAAGATTTGTTTCAAATAAGACATAAAATAAAATAAAATAGAGTCTAAAATGAAGTAAAAATTTTATCATTATAAAAAGTATAAAGATATTATATGACACGACAATCTATTATTGTTTAAATAAGCAATTTATTATGGCTTGTATTCTTATTCCATTTATTTAGAACTGGTTCGTTAATTTTATTATTATAGGACTTGGTCTTATATAAATGTGTCAATAATCTTTTTTGAACTTTGTAAACTTGTAAATATTATATAGATAGTAGATCAACCTCATCAATTATAGATGATATGTCAAACAGATAGTGACAGTATGAGCATATAGGATATAGGATATGAAAAGTTTAAAACTCTCCACACTTACACCACCAGCCATTTAGTATAATTATATATAATATTAGTGTCGAAATTGGAAAATAACTAACTCCTAAATATCCAACATTAAATTTTTTCTATTATATTTTTCAATATGACACATGACAAATTGATGTTCATTGTGTCAATTTTATTTTTCACTGATTTTATAAATAGAAAAACAATATTTTTATTAACTTTTAAATTAATCAAATAAATATTTCTTACAAATTTTTGTTAATTATTTAACCACCCAATCTTTAAATTTATATATTGTTTTTTATAAATATTACTTACTTACAAAATTTCATTCACTCTAAACATATTAATTATTATTTCTCATTAATCATAAATTACTAAATAACCATAAAACGAAAAAAGTTTAAACTAAAAGTCATACTATTTATCCATGACTTAAACTTTGCATGTTTTACTGTGTATGATGACTTCAGTAATTAAAATTATTTACTGAAGAAGGCAAGGCTAAATAGACCAACTTATTTATGTAATTAAAACTTTTTTTACCAATTTTAATAACTATATAGGATAAAATTGTAGTACTTTGATGTAAAAACTAATATAGTGAAAGTCTCTCTTGGTAGGATAATTCTTCCATGGATGTCACCCACTTACCCTCTATCCCTAGGTTATACCCTAGTTTATAGGGTATAATTTATATTTTTATTTGACCTTTTGGATTTCAGAAGTCTCGCATTGACGCAAGAGCAGTAGCCATTACAGTCCAAAACAAACAAAGAGTAGTGGTCATTAAAGTAATAACAATGGTGCATGCAAAACAAAAAACTTGTGTACATAAATGACATGCATCTACGGTATGTATGATTTTTGTAATAACTAATATTCTTACACTATTTTTTCTTTACACCATGCCACTTGTAACATTTCCTTTCACCTTTCTATTATTCTATTACTTTCTCCTTCAATACCTGGGCCTTCCTTTAAAAATATAAACTGTGTAATGCATTTTCACCCATGACTTATAATGATTAACAAAGATTATCCATTTTTCAACTAATTTTTAATATTCACATTTTCTATTTTCTCTTTAAAATTATATTAATTATTTTTACTAATTACAATAAATAATTAATAATAATTTAAAAGTTTAATAAATAAATTTTATGGGAAAATAAAAAATATTTTAATACATATATTTTATTATCATTTTAGTTTTTATATTTTAGTAATTATTTTTTATTATAATAATAGTTATATAAAAAAATTAATTGAACTCACTTTATTTTATTATCATAAAAAAATTTAAATATACAGGTCATGGTTTTTATATTTCCACTAGCTTTTATAAAAAAATTGAATTTTTTTTATCGAGTAAAAGTCAATCTGTATTTCAGATTATGAGTTTATAAAATATAAGGCAAGTAGAAAATAATAAGTACTATGTTAGATATTTTGTAGTTTAATTATTGTGACTCCCAAAATAAAGTTCCTCAATTAAAAATAACTTTAGATATTCTAAAATAATTATAACAAAAACAAATAATTTACTCCAAAAATAAATTATATTTATTATTAGATAAAGATTATTACGAAATTTACGTTATCAATACAGTCTAATAAATATATACTTAAATAACAGGTAACACTTGTATGAATATATACTTTTATTATTTTAATACGAACTATACATAATTTATTCAGCTTTGCTTATTATTATTATTATTATTATTATTATTATTATTATTATTATTATTATTATTATTATTATTATTTGCAAATTTTCTGCTTCAGATAATCAAGTAAATGTAAATAAGCATATTCATACAAAGATGAGATTAGTATGTGAATTTGTATTTATTATTTAACTTTTTTTGTATGTATTTTTTTATAATTCCAAACACTAAAAAATTAAAATAATACATTTAATTTTTTTAATAGTATATTATGTCAAATATTTATCTAAATACTATATTGTGTTAAATAATTATCTGAAAATTATAATTTACTCTAATATTCTATTCCAAACTTTATTTTTATTTCTTTTAACTTAAAACTTAAAAATAAAGGAAAGATAATTGATCATTTTTAGCTTTCCAAAAATAGTTATTTAAAATATTAGTTTGAAAATAAATTCATAAAAAAAAAATCTAAAAAAATAATTATACAAAATATAACAATTTAAAAAAATAATTATTCGAAAAAATAATTGTTTACAACTTTTTAAAAATAATTATTATTTATAAATTTGTTAATAAAATTAACATTTATAAATTTTTAAATAATTTATTTTTAAAGTTTTGGTTTGAAAATGTCATAGAGAAAAACGATTTTTTTTAAATAGTCAAAATATTTTATATAACTTAAATTATTGCTTTGTGAATAATAAATATATTAATTAAAATATTTATAAATATAATAATTATTTTTTTGTAAATAATTATTAAAAAAGGTAATAACTCATAAAAATAATTTTTTCTCTAAAGAACATTTTTCCTTGTTACTATCATAATTATTTTATTAGTTGTGTATGATTAAAACAATTAAAAATTGTGTAAATAAAAAATTTAAAAATTGAATTTGAATATCTTTTAATATAGGATTTTATTTTACATTTTTTATATTTACATTTACGTAATATGTATTTCATTTATAAATAAATATCTATTAATATTTTTTTTATTTAATACAAAACTAAATAATCGCTTCTCTAAATATTTTTGGTTTTTCAATTAATTAGTTCTTAAAATAATTACTTTTCTAAATAGTTTTTTAAAATTATAATACTTTTTAAATATTTATTTCTTAATAAAATTAGTTTTCTAAATTATTATTTTTAAATTTATTTATTTTTCTAAAATATCATTTCTCAATATAATTACCTTTCTTAACTTTTTTTTGAAATGTATGTTTTTCTGAAATTTTATTCAAAAATAACATTTTTTATTTTAAAATTGTATTTCCTTTAGTTTTAAATTAAAAAAAAACAAAAATCAAATTTAGAATGAGAGTCAATTCTGAAATGTTCCATTAAACCATGTTATTTGATATAATATATTATTTGGGTAAATATTTGACACAAACATAGGAAATAAATGATCCAAGTGTGCTCTTTTTGGTCAAAATTCCACACACTTTACTTTTAGAGGATATATAGTAAAAATGTACAATCATAGTAATCAACAACAACAAGCAGTTTGGTCTAAATTAAAATTGAAGCATTGAACAAAATAATAATACTTATTAAAAAATATTATGAGTAGTAAAATTATTTAGTCTAATGTGTCCATCACTTGTCAAAAACAAAATGGATGGCTAAAAATCTTAGCTCGTCCCTCCAAAAGGTAGACTAGTGAATGAGTGTACCAATTCTTTTTCTTTCATTTTAATATATATAATATATTAAAAATACTTTTTAAGAAAAAATTCAAGGTCAATGATTTTGATTGATTACCGAAAATAATTAAGTGTAAAATATTATTATATTTCGTCTGTAAGATAATATTTTTAGTTTAACTACAAATCATATAAGACATAAGTGTTTCGTTTGTCAAATGATACAATAATATGTTGTCTTCTTTTAAGTTTAGTAAAACATGAATATGCTTAGACGATATGTACATATATTTAAGTTAACCTTGCACTACATGAACATATACATGTTTATTTTATGTTGTAAATGTTAGTTATTTTCATCTATCAAGAAGATTTATTCAATCACAAGTCATATCAATGATCTCTTGGATGAAGAGTTAAACATGTTTTTCTTCAACAACTTTTTAATATTCTATTGTTGTCAACTCTAGAAAGACTATATGTTTGGTACGAATATGCCCTTTTGACCAACTCAAATAAAGACATATGAGAAGAGATAAGTACGTCACTCATCAAATGTGAAAAAAATATTCAAGTGAGTTGAAGCTGCTCAACAACCAAAAACAAATTTGTAACGGATATATTCTTCATCACTTATTTAAAGTCAATCATCGGAAAGAAGAACAAGCAAGACTACATTAAATTGTGCAAAAACATTGTTTAGATTTTTGCGCCTTTAGAAGCTTCAGAAAAAACATTATTTATGTTTACTTATCAAATCAGAAGACAGAGCATAACCTTGCATATGTTGAAAGATGTTATCACTCTCCAGTGAGCTACCCTGTGATTTGTGGATCACTAATCATATAACTTATTTATCTTATTTAAGAGTGACTGTTTGACAAAGAATACACAATTATCAGCCATGGGTGCACTGGTGCAAAAAGGCAAAACAAGTGCAGTTATTTTAAATTTATAAGGGCGGCTATATAGCCGCATTTGATCAGCACGCATTTGTAAATCGAAGAGATAAGAGTGCGACTATATAGCCGCACTTGTAAAAACCATTTATAAATGCGGCTATTTCTCGTAGCCGCACTTGTATATGCTTCAAAACATTAAAAAAAAATCAAAAAATTGAATTTATGTGAAGGCAACGTTGATGAAGAGTGGCATGGGAGCGCTAGCAACAGCGGCGACAGCGGACAGGGAAGCAAACCAAAAAATCCACATGAAACCACGAAGGCAATGAAACAATACTGAGCAATGCAAGAAACCAAACAATGTAAGAAAAACGAAAAAGATTTATACATCCATGGATGAAGAAGAAAGAGAGCTCGAAGAAACTTACAAAGGCACCAAAACAAAATGAATGAAGCTGCAGAAGAGATGAACACGAAGCACAAACGTGAGCAAGAACAGTGCAAACGCGAAACAAAGAGGAGAAAAAAAATATGAAAGAGTGTGGCAGAAACGAAGAGGAGAAAGAAAATTTGAAAGTGTGTGGCGCGCTTCAAAATTTAGGATAAAAAGATTTACAAATGCGGCTAAATATAAAACCGCACTTGTAAATCAAAGCGCTTGATTTACAATAGTCACTACTTGATTTACAAATGCGGCTATACAAATAGCCGCATTTGTAAATCAAATTAATTTTAAAAATGCCACCACATTTTTAACGAATGCGTGTGAGCGCAAAGCCGCACTAAATAAAGAGCATTCTTTTCTTTATTTTGCACTAGTGGTGGTTGTTGTTCAAAGAATACTAACTTTTATTCATGAATGATTGTTGCTCAAATAATAATCAATTTTAGCTAGAAGTGGTTGTGTCAAAATAATACTAAATTTTAGTCAGAAGTGGTTGCATCCAAAGAATACTCGTTTTAGCTATGAGTGATTGTGTTCTAAAGAATAATTATTTTAACTAGAACAATACTCAAAAGGTTAGTCAAAAATAACTACAAGCACAAAAAATACTCGATTGTACTTCACAACATTAGACTGCTTAGTGGAAATCAATATGTTGATTGAAAACTTGTTGTATTTTTTTGTGTTATACAAACCAATATAAAATCACCATATTTCTCTTTTTCCTTATCTCTTTTATTTTACATATTGTCTATATTAATTTAAGAGGGAGAGTAATTATAAAATTTATGTTAGAAAAATAGTTTTAAACAAGTAAGTAAATTTGTTAAGTTACAAAGTTGAGTCTCCAGCATTCAATGAGATGGAATAGAGGATACTAAAAACATCAATGAATTGCTTGTCATATAAAACTATCATCCAAGTAATCATCATCAACTCTCCTTTCTTGTATTATTTTTCTTGTTTTCTTCCACAGATTTAATGGTATAAATATTTTCTAAATTTTTAATTAATATCCATAATTTGATAAATTAAAACTATTATTACTTTTGAAATTTAATTTACAAGTATAAATAATTTAAGTTATAATAGTATTGCATATTTTTATTTTTAAAATAATATAATATAAAAAATAATATTTTAAATTATTTGTTATTTTAATTTTCAAAAAAATGGGCCCATTTCCATTCCACCTCTAATCTAGCAATGTGGTGGATAAACATAACATATGAAGGCGAACTTAACAGATTGAAAATATTAATTCCGACCGGTGATATTATGGGGATGGTGGAGTGACCACTAGATTGAGACCCATTTCAGCATCTCCATATATTCATATAAATTGGATGGTGAAGATGAGATGGGAAAGCTTTCGCTCACCATTACTTGTTTCGGTGCCTAATTCTTCTCAGGACCATTTACAAACCCAACTTTATTCTATAATGCCCACAACATTCACTTCTCAATAAATGTACATCAAAAACTCCTACCAATATAAATATTTCCTATAGATTCACTTTTTTTTATTGGGCCTCTATTGTCAACAACTATAAAAGTAAAAGATAAATATTTTTATTTTATAAAAAAAAATTGATTAAATTTATAATTTAGTTAGTACATTTGTAACTAATTATTTTTAACTTCTATAGTCAACTTTTATCATATTACCTTTTTTACGTGGAAATCTTATTAATTTGGTATTTTCAATTTATTTAAAATAAATAGATTGAATTCTTAGTTTCATTATTAAACACGTATCTCATTATTGAATACGAATACAAATATAGAGCTTTATTATATTATTTGGTATAACTGATAAAAATATATATATCATGAGACGTATTTTAAGTCTAATTATCAATAACACACATCGAATCTGTCAACTTTTGATAATGGGTGACCTGATAAGGTCAACAAACTCTCGTTAAAATAAGTTTTAAATTATTCTGATACCATATTAAAATGTAGGTTTTAATAATAACACAATCTTATAAAACTAACTCTTAAAGTAACATACAATACATTATATTCATTGAATACCATGCATATACCATGTTTCAATACAATTGGTTTAAAGATTTACGTGATACGATACATGTAAGATACATTTTAGAAGTTATAAAGCAAGATACATGTTTTTATGTGTACACTTTGGAAAAAGCATGAGGAATCTATTCAACATTTGTTTTTTGAATGTTCTAATGCTTTGTATATTTGGAGTTGGGTTTGACAGATTTTTCTTACTTCTCATTTCTCTAATAAGGATGATTTTCTTTCTTTTATTAAGAGTGATGGTAGTCCTTTGGTTAAATTGATTAAGCTTGTTATGATAACCTTTTCTATTTGGATGATATGGCGTATGAGAAATTATGCTAGATTTCAGGATAAGATTGAGGTTTCTAAGGCTATTTCAGTAATTAAAGATTTAACTTGTCTAGTGGAAAATTTGTCTAAAGCTTCAATGAAGAATGATATGTTGGATTTCAACGTGATTAAGTTTTTTGGCATTAATACTCGTAGTGATAAAGTTCTTCGTCCTCTTCCTGTTAGATGAGAGTTTTCTTCACCAAAATTGGTTAAAATTAACACTGATGGGGCTGCTAGAGGTATCCTGGTTTTGTTCCTTGTGGAAATATTTTCCATGGGAGTATGGGGGAGTTTATTGGTGTTTTCTTTGTGTTTCTTGAAGTTCAAACTGTTATGGTTGCTGAGTTTTATGGAGTTATACATGTTATGGAGGAAGCTCAAAAGATGGGATTTACTAATATCTGACTTGAATGTGATTCTGCCTTGGTTTGTGTTACGTTTATTGCTAGGACTAATGTTCCGTGCTTCTTAATCGTTGAAATATTTTTCTTAATTACTGTGGGAAAATCAGGTTTAATGTTACTCATATTTTTCGTGAAGAGAATGCGTGTACTAATAAGTTGGCTAATTTATGATTTATTCATAGAGAATCATTTCATTGGTATAATAAGTTTTCATCTAGTCTGTTCTTAGAGCTCTTTATGAATATGTATAATCTACCTATATATCGTTTTTGTTAACATATGGATTTTGGTATAGTCCTCACATTTTTGTATTTTTTTTTAATAATATTTTTTTTTATGTGATGATAGATGATTGTTGTTACTTAAAATGTCAAATGACATAATGATGCCTAATATAAAAGTTTTTATATTAAAAAATATATATAATTATAATTTAACAAGTTCAAAATGCTGAACATAATTTTTGGATATTAGCAAAAACAAAAGGTTAGAGATTATTGTTGTCCTAAATTACTTCTTATTTACTTATAAGTAGGGATATTATTATTACTTTTTTCCCCTTAAAATCATCTTCAAGGAGAACAATTTCATTTTTGGGTTTAGCAATGCACAATGTTCTTTTGTTTCTATATTTTAAATGTGTATGTTTCGTGTAGCTTTGTTTTTTGGTCGTGTAGATATGTTGAATTTTCATAATACAAACTTGGATTGCTTTATTTATTTATACATACATACATACATATAAATATATATATATATACATATAAATATATATATATATACATATATATATATATATATATTATCTAGATACGTCTTGAAAATGAAACCATAAAATAAATTTAAGAATAGATGATTAAGAACTATAAAGACCAAATTAAGAATGTATTATACAAAACCAAATGAAAAATATATAAATGATGTTATGATATCTGATGCTTAAATTATAACAAGTACAAATCTATATCTTAATATTTTAGATTAAAAGAATATAGTGTCAGGTTTATGTATGAGTTTCATGTCATCCATTAATAATTATAAAGATCTTCGAAGCATTTTCTTTTCTTGAGTTCTCAATTATAACATGCAATAAAAATTACATTATTTATATAGTATTTCTTATAACATTTTTATTTTATTTTTTATTAGCATTTCAAGAAAATCATTAAATAGAAATCAATTTTAGAGATAGAAAATAATTAGTTGCTATATTAATTAAATTAGAGACAATTTTAAAGACTAAAAAAAATTTTGGTTTTTAAATTAGTTTTTATTATTGTTAAATAGTTTCTAACACACTACAAGAAAATCATTGATTAGAAACTAATTTTAGAAACCAAAAATAATTAATTGCTATAGTAACTAAATTAGAGACCATTTTAAAGACTAAAAGAAATTTTGGTTTCTAAATTAGTTTCTATTATTGATAAATAGTTTCTAAATTAGTATCTAATTAGTTACCAAGGTTTTAACTACCAATTATTTATATTTTAAATTTGGTAGCAAAAATTTTGGTAGCTAATTAGATACCAATTTAGAAACCATTTAACAATAATAGAAACTAATTTAGAAACTAAAAATTTTTTTAGTCTCTAAAATGGTCTCTAATTTAGTTACTATAGCAACTAATTATTTTTTAGTCTTTAAAATTGGTTTCTAATAAATGATTTTCTTGTAGTGACAATATAACAATAATATAAACTAATTTTTTTTTAATTTTTAAAATGTCTTTAATTTAATCAATATAGCAACTAATTATTTTAGTATCTAAAATTTATTTTTATTTAATAATTTTCTTGTAGTGTAGAATTTGATTGTGTAAATATTTTTTTCTCTAATTAGTAGCATAAGACTTTAATTATTTGTACAGGAGAATAGATATAACTATTAAATTTTGAAAATTATTTTATAAGTTAATTAATAAGTATATTATAGTGTCAAATTTGTTATAATACCAAAGACTTTTTAGGGTTTTTTTTTTTGAAGAAGTCCTTTCAACTTCAAATTTATTCATATATCTTGTGTTTCAAGTATTCTTATCTTTATATAAAACAATTGATAATAATTTTTTTAATAAATTATTCTAAATCTTAACTCGAAACAAATAAGAAACTTGCATTATCAATTATTATTATTATTTTATAAAAAATTTCATAAAAGATGTGCAACACGAGAACTTTCCAGAAGGTCACCCATCTTAGTACTACTCTCATCCAAATATACTTAATTATAGAGTTCTGATGGGATTCGGTGCATTAGTACTGGTATGATCGCACCTAGTAAAGACCCCAATCCCCATTACTACCTGTTTGGACATCATAACCGTTTGATTGCTGAGTGAAGTGAAGGCGCCGAAGACTTTGGGAGCTCTGAGATTGTTATTACCAACTATTTATAAATTACATAATTATTTAAAAATGCTTAATTAAGTTTTGATTATCTTATATTTTTTATTTTTATATAAGTACTCTATCATTTAATTTTATCATATCATTTTATATTTCTATTCTCTTATCTTTAAGTTGTCAATTAATTTGTGTTTTTTATGTACTTAATATAATATTTTTTAATTAAAATTCAATTAAAAATATTTAAATTTTTTAACTAATTAAAATTTAATTAAATCTTTCAAAGATAATATTTTTTTAATAAAATAAGAATATATTTTATGTGATCAGTCTTAAAACTTTGACAGGAAATGTATATTTTATTTGAGATTATAAAATTAAATAACAAAAATATATCTACATATATTTAATTTGAAAACGTAAGAAATTATTAATAATATGCTGTTAAAGAATTAACATGGAAAAAAATCACATATTGAAATATTAGTATTAATTTAAAAAAACAAACTATTAATGTAAACAAACATTGTGGGAGTATAGTAATGTATAGTATATTTATTAACAAATAATTTTTTGACATAAAAAATTGATATACAGTACCAATGCATCAATTTTTTAGTATAATATATGTATTATTTATAATAAGTTATAATCCCCATTCTAATAGTTCAACTTTTAGAAAACAAGAATTATATTACCTAACTTTTTTTCTTCATTAACATGTGGTCCTTTTTTAGTGAATAAAAAAATCTAATGTCTTACTATTTGCATTTACAATCTTTACAACATCGGTATATGCTTATGATAAAAAAAATTAATTAAAATAAATAAGGCCAAACGAGCTTGTAAAAAGAAAAAAAGTAGCGGTATTTCATTTTATCCTATTGTTTAAGGATACAGAATAATATTAATAAAAAATACAGAATAATAGTTATGTAATACGTGAGAAATAATAATTAATTTACATTTTGTTATATTTAATCATGTAGTGCAGCTGTATTTAACACGAAATTGCTTATATTATGAAATTCCTAAGAAAAAAAAAATAGAAATAAAAGTTGGTTAGATGATAGCTGGCAGTGCCACAGTAACGGACATGGCCCATGTGTTCTCTCGTCACCATAACATCATCATTATTCATTTTTATTTTCTAAACAGTGTATTGGTTTTTAATGTAGGAAAATATAAAAATATATATGTGGAAAATAAATATATAATGTTTGATATAGTGGATAAATAGTTACATATCACATACATTAATACGACCACACATAAATACATATAATTTTTAAAATATAAGACATGGGATACGAATCTATTTATTATATGATTATGAATTATATAAATTGACAATAAAGATTTTATATGTACAAGTATATTTAAGTTATTTTTTTAAGTAAAAAGATATTTTTCATAGTTAGTTCAAAATGATTTTTTCTTACTTTTATAATCATACTAAAAATTTATATAATAAATTTGAGTTTTAGAAAATTAATGTGTTTATATTTTTATAACTGTGTTAGAATCATGCTAGAATTATCAGAAATTCAATAAATATTTTTTGAATTGGACATTTCACTGATAGGTAACCTACGAGTGTCTTTTAAGTGTTGTGTCCGATACGTGTGTTTGATACGGACACGTCATTTGAGAGGAGTATCTAAGCCTTATATATAAATAATAGATAAACACTAGAAGTGGTTAAGCTTAAGCATAATATTGGATATAGATAAAATGGATTTGATGGAAAATTAGTGTGCAAATTGACAGTGAAAAAATGGTGTGATTGGAGCAAGAAGGATGGGAAGAGAAGAGAGAGAGTAGTGGTGAAAGAGACAGATGATGGAGAAGAACATGCATTCCATGCATCAAAATTTGAATAACTTGTTTTGGGGACTATTCTGCATGTTATTTCTCCATCGTACCAGAATGAGAATGTGCATAATCACTAGACTAAAGTAGATAAAATGATAGTAATTTGAAAAGGAGGTCACACACATACACAAGAGTAGAAGAGTAATAAAGAATTGTAGTGGGTTTCATTTTCAGCTGGAGGATCAAACTTCCATTATTTTTATGCCATGGGACCACACAACATAACTGCTATATCTTCAATCCTTCTACCAAATAATAACCTAATCTTCTTTAATTTCTTTCCTATTAACATTCCAAGAAGTAAGATAAAATAATGACTTCATTTTTTGTTAATTTCGTATTAACATTTTAAGAAGTTGGTTTTTAATTTCAAACAAGATAATGTTAGTTTATTAAAAAAAAAATTAAATATATTTTTTACTTGTATTATAACACGTTGGACCATTCAAATATTTATAATATAAAAAATAATTAAAATAATTTTTTTTTATATAATTTCAATTATTTTTATATTACAAATATTTAGAAGATTAAAATTTAGATAAAAACAATAATCAATTCCGTATTATGATAGAAAGAGAAAACATATTTAGTTCTAAGAAAAATTATAATCTTTTCTTCGTAAAAAATTGTAATCTTTTCTTTGTGTTTATAGAAAAATTTATCAAAAAATATCTAATGAGTTTTGAGTAACTTGTGTGCGAGTTGATCTTTGCTTGTGTAGGTTCGAATCAACTCATGTTACATCAAGTTCAAAAGATATTTTAGTTTTTTCTTCTCCATAAGCTTTTTAAGATGCCTTATAATATATGTTAATGCAAAATTTACAAAAAGACTCACCTTTTATACCAGGACAAAAGATATATAAATCCTGCATGCGCATTTGTTTTCTTTTTTTGAATAATTTTTTTCTTCATCCAAATTAATATAAATATCAAACGTCTACACAAAATGAATTATAATTATTTATTTCTAAAAAAATTATATCAAAGATAAGGAAATATATAAAAACATTTTTTTTAGAAATAAATAATTATAATTTATGGTTGGATATGAATAGATAAATAAAAAATAATTTGTCTTTATTCTCTTCATAATAATAATAATTATTATTATTATTATTCGCACTACGAAAAATCCTATTGGTATTAAAATGTGCATCATCATGAATAGCCTCGAAGTCTTTACCTTCAAGACATTATTTATATCACTTATTACTTTACTCAAACGATTAATAACTATAGTATATGTGTCTTCTGTTCATTTGCATTTTGTTGCCAAGTGAACTTGCATTTGTTAGATGAGTTCAAAACGAAATTTCTTTATCTATTGATATGCAATAAAGGAAGTCGAAAAATCGAATATGAGAATTAGGAAGATTCAATAACGAATTTTTTTATAAATTTTAAATAACTCTTATATCTATCTTTTTTTTATCAGCATAACTCTTATATCTTATACCTTATTAGAGTGAATTTAGGCCTAATTTATTCCTGTAAAATCGATTTAGGACTCGATATAAAACGATTTTATAAGTTAAAGTTTGTCATCTTTATATATATATATATATATATATATATATATATATATATATATATATATATATATATATATATATATATATTAATTTGACCTTAATTTTTCATGCACTTTGTTAAGAATTATGAAATTATGGTTTGAAATTGAATATTTTTGGGATAAATTTTGAAAGGCTTACTTAGACTAGGATGTATGTCCAACCTTGTCTCAGAGATTGGCTATGAATGAAGGAGCAAAATGTTGGCAGAGAGAGGTAACCAAAGTTGACGAAGCTTTAGAAACTGAGGCAACAAGGAAACAGGGACATGGTGCTGGGAAAGTCAAAGAAGTGATAGAGGTGGTGATTCAGTATTATTATTATTCTGTTCCAATTTTTATTGATTCTGCTACTGCTATGAGAATGATACAAGCCTGTTTCTGCCAGAAAATAAAGACTAAAAGTGAAGAATACATAATGAAAGATAAATAAAATGTGCATTTTACTACAGTGAATCCACTCTCCCAATTCAGCATTTACAGAATGAAAAGCAATAGAACAAATGTTTTAGAATATTGTATAGCAAAAGGGGACTTCATATAACTATTAAACTATAACCTGTAATAAGATCCAACTCACTAGAACAAGTCAAATCACGACCTTTCAGAGACTCTAGTTCAGCTACAGAGTTACACAGATGGGAAGTATTTGTTTAGGTTGAAAGGCAATGAATAAAACTCCTCACTTCTTGTGTCAGTCTTGAAGGACCGGTACTTGTCCCACCAATGTTTTCCTCTGTCTTTCCGAATAGCACCATCCTTCTTATGTATTGTGTTATCTAGGAAATATGCCATGCAACCCGCAACAAATGCTTTTGATTGGAACGGCACATTGATTATATCATTGAACTGCAAGGTACATAAATTTTCAGCAAAAGCTAAGAACAAATCCAAGGTTTTTACACATCACATCCATAGTTTAGTTCCGTACCCATCTTGCTTTGGTGTGAACTGGACCATAACCATTAATTGCTGTGTACTCATTGAAGTACTGTGAGACGGACAGACCAATGAATATGGAGAAGCCTAGTACAAACTTTGTTCTAAAACTATTGAGGTTGCAGAATTGAAGAAAACTTAGACCTCCCGCTCCTACAAGTAATGAATGAAAGTGGAACATTACATGCTGTTTAATGTAAGTATATAAGTAAACCAAAGTTTGAATGTCATATGAGTACATCTTGAATGAGGCATACCAACATAAGCGAAGAACAAGCAGTACAGTGCAGCAACAATTGGAGGTGGAATGGATGCAAAAACAGCTCCAAATTTACCTACCCGGTAAAGAAAAATTAGCAAGAGTTTATGGGAATACAGGCACGAGGTTTAGTCTATTAAGGCAAACTACAAATTCAAATTAGAAGCACTGCACTGAGCTTCATCTTCAACTCACCAAGAATTGAAAAGAAAATCATAAATCCAGCCGATATCTGCACCACTCTTCTGCTGCCTACTCGTGTTAAAGCCAAAAGACCAGCGTTTTCTCTATATTGAAACCAAACAAACCTCATCAACAAGGAAGTTGTTTACCAAAAAATTGAAGTAGGGTATACAAACAGAATGATTTTAGTCTTACACAGATACAGAGGATCCATTGCCCGTTCCAAACAATCCTGATAATAAAATGGCAACTCCCTGAAGATAAGAAATATGATGCATGATCATCAGTATTATCAAAACACCTTAAACTACATTAATTATGAGGATTAGATCAAGTCCCTTATCTTAGTCATCAAATTCTTAAATCAAATAATGAAATGTGACATTTTTTCCGTAATAAGAAACATATTTTTAGTGGAGGCTAAACAATGCTGAAAAATACATTCTCGAGTTGTTGTTTGATTTGAAAATTAGATCTCAAGGATCTAAGGAACTTGATTTAAGTTCCGTTTTGTAAATGTGAAAACAAAATGCAGGCATACTAGCTATCTTTGTACCTGCCAACCGATGCCGCGGCTAAGAATAGATGGTGGTAATGGTGTTGCACTTGCATACCGATAGACAGCAATAAAAGCACCACTGGACTGCTTGCAACAAAGGAATTGTGAATATATAAATTAAAATTCTAGCGAATCAGCACCATTCAATGTAAACTGGAAATTGTAAAACACTAACTGAGTCAGTGCATTGCTATAGAATAGAAGCCGCCAGATAGTCTCGAAGGCCAAATTTTAGTTATGTATCAATCATTACTATTTCCCTCATTTGCATAAAAAGGTCAAAATTATTGCACTGGTCGAACATAACTGATAAACTGAGAAAAAGAATCTAGATACCTCCCTCCTTTTATTTCCATTACCTTTTATAATTCTTCCAGACAGACATTAACATACCAACCAGAGTCCTCAACCCAATATAGCATATTTATGTCGCAATTAATTTTCACATCGTTACTAAGGTTTTCTTATAAAGCCATTATATACATTCAGTGATTATTGGCATCAATATGGTTCCCAATTTTTAACTGCCATCAAGAAAACAAAATCAGCTATTTTTACATATGCAATATGCCAAACTATTAATTAAATTTCTCAGTGTTAAAATTCTGACTTTAGTACCACGTGCTTCTTCTAAGAAGGAAGAAAAGAAAAATAATCAACCATGAAGCTGAGCCGCTAGATTTGACAAAAGCTAATAGGATAAATATTTATAACACAAGAAGAACGATACCAGTTAATAACTCAAGTTTTTCTCATTCCAACTTAAATATCTACAAAAAGAAATTACCTCTACAAGAGCAACAAAGGATGCCATCATCATGGCAAAGGCTTCACCTGCATCAAATGTAGGGGCTCCCCATTGAAATGGATATGGAACACTTATCCTGCAAACCCAAAAAAACATGTTGAATACTTCCCCATGAGTAGATTCCTCAAAAAGGACAAAGGTGACAATTATTCAAAAACAACTATTTACGACTCCTAATTAAACACACTCAACAACCCAGCATAGAAGTAGCTTCCCCTGGAACTGATATCAACAGATGGGTTTGGGAAGAAAAGTCAATACAAATTTAGCAAAAAAATAAGAAGTTAAAGAAGGTGATCATAACTCTAAATCAAAGTCAAAGCATCCTGAGGTTCTTCTTATTTGAAACTCCAGATGTGATCATTGACAGATTTTGCAACTAAGAGGAATGTCCCTAGTTAACCAGAAGTCCAAAAGGCTCCACTCATAAGATATACTATATTTAAATGGAAATCACAAGAATAAATCCACATAATAAACCCTATCCATGGATGGTGCATTATTGAATTTTGGGAACCAATCACATAGCCATAAAATGTTAGTGAAAAACCACACCCCAATTTACGGGCCTTTCGGTGATTAAATAACCAGTTGCCAGCCAAAAAAATACCATTTAGAGAAATAATCAATGAAACTTCACTACTAACCATGGGGCAGCTTCTATTAAACCAGCACGATCAGTACGACAGGTTGCTTGTGTTTTAGGGGCAGCATGATTGTATGCCCCTCCAACAGTAAGCAGATAGGCATATAGCCACACAATTGCAACTGTAAATAAAACAGTGAACCGTTCGAAGACATGTTTTCCTGCATGTAGAACATGGGGTACAAACTGCATGAAAACCAATAACTGTTATTAACAAAGATTCATAGAAGCTATCATGCCATAAAAGTAAGGAAAGCAAGAGCTCAAAATGAACTGAGATCATGATGCTAAGAGTTTTTGACACTATAAAGAACTGTACCTGTGAAACAAATACTAGCAATATGAGCTCTGGCAGTCCAATCTCTATACATTTAGCAACCTACACACCAGCAAGACATCAACATTTATATTAGCTTTGAACCCAAGCAACTGAGATGTGTACTTACCCCAGGAAAGCCTAGCTCGTAAAGCCCAAAACCAACAAGAGATACCAAAGGAACTGCTGAAAGTGGACTTAAGAACCTGAAAAAAAAATTGGAAACTTACATCACTTGGAATATTACACTCAATTGCAGGAATATTAAGTTCTTTCGATGTCTTTAGTTCAAGGGGACTGCATTGTTGATACAAATTCCATCACACAAATAAGTTAAGCATGTCAATATATTTGTACTTCAAACAAAATTTCAATTCAGAGTAATAACTGTCAAATGAGCATTCATGGCAAAGACGACCCTAAATCTAGATTACATTTCTGTTTAGACACTTTTTACCATATAGGAAGACTAATGTAACACAGACGCTTCCTAAGGACTTGAAACCAACCTTGCAACATTACGCCAAAGCCCACTGAAGCCTAGTACTATTTGAAGAGTTGAAGCAACAATAAGAGCACCTTGGGTTGCCCGCATTATCCTCTTGAATTTCTGAAAAGAAGAGAAAATGAAGCCAAAAGGCAGAGGAAAAAAGTGATTAAAGTGCTCATGTACACCCAAAAAACAAAATAGTGATCAAACAACACCATCAAATAAGCATCAGGATTCAATGTCATATTCAGCTCCGTGAATTAAAATAACACTTTTTTCTTCTATATAAATTGTTTCCTTGTGATTTCAAGGTACTACAAGCACACCAGGAACTGAACCCAACTTTACTCTTTACACAGTTTCTAATGCATTGATTAACCCACCCCTCATTGGAATAAGTTTGCTAAAAACTATACAGATTACAAATCATGTGGAAGTCTTTGTTTGGCAAGTATATAAATCACACAGAACTTATAAAAAAAACTTCCGATACAAGACCTCTACAGGATCTGGCTCATCACTGAAACGACCAGCAAGAATAATAGAGATGGTTGTTGCAACATAAGTATAAGACCCTCCAATTACTGCAGGCAATCGACTTCCAAACAGAGATTGCAGCAATGTGTTAATTCCAGCTACAAAGAGTAGAGTTTGAATAACTTTTGCCTTCTCCTCCTGCAAGAAATGGAATTTCAATTTTCTATTTTTTTATAAATATAATTTTTGGCTAGGAAAATAGTGCAACTTCAATCAAATGGTCCGATAAGGACAACCCTTTCAAACTATTCCATTTACAATTACAATTGTTTATTTTAAGTATATTTAATTTGTTAAAGCTTACATTGCCACCTCCCATCTGGGGAACAAGAGCAGTGGGAATTAGCACAGTTGTACCGAGCATCACAAAATAATGTTGAAACCCAAGAAGTATGGCCTCAGCTGCATCAGAATGGCACCAACATTTAGGCATATCAATAACATAAGCCCAGGAAGTAGTCATTTATATTTTAAGAAAATCAACTACTTGGCGTCATTTCAGAATACATCATTTAATTTGTCCATAAAATCCACATTGTTCAATGAAGTTGTTGAATGTTGACTGCATGAACGTTCTAAAATTCAATAAATTAATAAAATATTATTTTATACAAAAAGGGATATTATGATTAAATACTTCAAAATTATTGCAGCAGAAGCAAGAATTAGATTTTGGACCCAGATCTGGAAATAACTGGGAATAGCCTCAATACGAATGTAGAATAAAAATAGTGCCTCAAATGGGCAAAAACAAGAGGTTCAATTTAAAAGAATTTCAATCAAATCCAAGTTTGGGACCAGCCAAATAGGGCATTGAATTGGTTCCAATCAAATGAGTCAGAGGTAAAAACACCTTTGGCTGCACTTTCATAAACCAGAACCCAAGTCCCTAAACCAAAACCGTGAATTAAACGCCAATATTTTTCTGGTTCCCCCTTGAAGTCGTTCATAAGCCTTGTTAAACATAAACTTACAATCGGTTTAAGAAAAAGTTCTATTTTCCAGCATAATACTTTTTTCTTCTCATCAAAGCGCCTAAAAGGAAAGAATTTACTGAAAGCCACTTTAATGCTAAAAAGCAAGCATGCGCAAACAAGTAATGTCAGAATCACAAAGCATGCTTTTAAATAAATATATATATATATATATATATATATATATATATATATATATATATATATATATATATATATATATATATATATATATTTATAAATAAACCATGTTGATAAAGATAGCAGAGGAGGAATCAGGTTCAAAGCAAGAGCACACAGAAACCGAATCTATGATTACAGAAAAACAAAAACAAAAACTCACGCCATGGAGGAGGACTCGTAATGCAGTAAGAAACATTCGGTAGCTGATCCTTCGGTGGATGTGGCTGTGGGTCATCTATCTTAGGCGCCGGAGCACCGCCACCTCCTGCCATAACTTTCTTTCACAGACCCTCAACAACAAACTGCAAGGATCAATAAATCAAAACCCAAATCAGAAAAAAGAAAAAAGATTTTAAAACACAGTCATAATAAACAAGAAGAAAAAGAGTGAGCTACCAAACAGTGAAGGTAAAGGGAAAAAATGGAGTGTGACTAATAATAGCAAAAAACGATAGAGTGATGAGACTAGGAGAGAGTCCCGTTGAGTAAGCAATAGTTACAACAATAATTGTGCAGTTCAAGAAAAGAAGAGAAAAATAAAAGCACCTTTTGACGGTTTTTGAGGGTGCAAAAGAAGGGGACTTTAAAGTCAAAAAAAACTAAAATGACCCACACCAACCAAGAACTAAATAGACTAAAAAAATGGTTTGAGAGAGTGAAAAGATTAATGAAAACGCTGACGGTGGGGGTGTTATAGGGCAGTGTAGAGTGTGGAGTGAAACAGAGTCCAAAGTCTGAAAGGGAAACGATAAACGCAACACGGAATGAACTCAACACCCTCTCTCCTCCTTCACTTTCTATCTCTCTCTCTAGCCGTATACACTGCACCACCACGAGTTACACAGTTCGAGTAGAATCGTATTCCTAAGTTTTTCTTTTTTTTCTCATTCGTATACCTCCAATTTTACTTTCCGACATGTTTTTGTTTTTCATTCATATATATTTTTCCTGTTGTCGTCTGTTTGCGACACTCGCATATGATATGACTGTCAAGTATAAGGAAAACCAACACTCGTGTCATCATGGTAATCGTTTGAGAATAAAGTTGCTTATTTATACAATAAATTTTACATAACAAAATAATAGTAAGAAAATAAACCTAATGTGATAAGTATCATTGTATTAATTAACTTAACAACTATAATCACTAAAAAACCAATAATATGTAAACTTCATTTTTCTATCAACTCTGGTAAAAAAATTGTCACTAAATATTAAACTTAATGTATAAGGAATTACTAAAATCACATTTAGAAAAATTAAAATACAAATTTATCTATGTGAGAATAAAAAGGTCAAATTTGAAAAAAAAAATACAGAGACTACTCTATTCTTTTTTTATTTGTTGGGATTTTCTCATTCACAATTGTTAACTAGCATAATAAAAAGTTTTCTTTATTATATTAAAAGTATGCACTACTTCTCTATTATGTCCTTTCTCTTGTTTATTAATTGTAATTATTGTAAAAACTGCATTGTAGGAAATTATGTAAGTACTTTGCAGCTCCACACTTGTTCAATAAGAAAACAGGATATGATTGCTTGGTTAGATTGACTTTTAATTAAAATTTTCTTAAAACTTAAAATATACTTCTTTATTCCTTTTTAATTATCAATATTTTAATAAAATTATTTTTTATAGGTCATTTTTAAAATTTTAAAATAATATTTTATTTTTTTAATTATATCCTCAATTTAATTAATACAAGAGAGACATTAAAATAATAAAACGGAATCGTTCACTATTTTAATAATATTATTGTATACAAAATTATTCTAACTTTTGTTTTATGAGAGAGTATATTTAAGGAAAGGTGACTACTCCTCCCATCTATATAGTGACTTGTGAAGAAAGTTAAAGTAATACTGCAGAAGATGTGAAGAATAAATATGAAAGCCAGTTGGAAGAGAAAATATTAATTACTCACTCTTACTTTTCAACATTATTGCAACATTTACACAAAATCCATTATGTGTTTATCTATAATGAATTATAATTATATAACATAACAAAATGCTAAATCAAAAATTATAAATAATAATAAAAATGCATGTATACAGTACTAAATAATAATAATAATAATAAATATATTAAAAAAATAAGAATAATAACATAAAATATTGATATGATAATAATATTAATAATAAAATAAAAATCAATTATAATAGTAAATAATAATATTATTATTAAATAAAAATTTATTATTGATAATAATCACAGTAAAACAAAAGCGTATAATAACAATAATAAATAATAAAACAAATAATGATAATGATAATAATAATAAATAAAATAAAATCATAAAATATTATTATTATTAATAAAACAAAATTTAAAATTATTTTACAAAAATTTAATTCAAATATAATTTAATTTATTACATTAATAAATTCACAAGTTTTTAGAAATGTTCTCTTCTCTTTCAATTATTTCCTTCAAATTCAAACAAACTTCAAAGTTTTATTTATTTCTAATTATATATTGTGAACACAAAAGAAACAAATTATGATGTTTTTAAAAGCAACGATATAAAAAAAATTATGATATAAACATCTTAGTTTAGATTAAAGAATTAAAAAGATGATGTAAAATATATAAAATTATATATTTATTTTTTAAAATTGCATTATATAAAATAATATATTATATAAAGAAAGGAAAAGCCACACACAATCTTCCATATGCATGAAAAAATGTTACTCTCTTGCACGTGAGGTTGACACGTGATTCCTTATATTTTTTATATTGATTTTAATATATATATATATATATATATATATATATATATATATATATATATTGTTTATATAAATTATATTAATAAAAAATTATCAAGATAATATATACAATATATAAACTCGAAACAAATTATTATCACTTTTTCACCGATAATATTAGATATTTTTTCTAAAGTAAATGATATATATATATATATATATATATATATATATTTAGATTCTCAATAACATATAACATAAATTATGTTAATATATACATTAAATTTTTAATAATATATATAATCTAACTTGTGACACAATATTATTTAAAAGATTTTCATATATTAAATGTTTTACTAAAGATGAACATTTAACTTATAATATGATATTATCAAAAAATATTTTCATATATACTAAACATGTTTTATCAAAAATAAATATTTAAAACACTTAAAATACGACTAATTAACATATATTATCAAATTAAATATAAATCAAATTTTCTTCACTTTATATTTTAATTTATATGATTAAATTATTAATAAAGTTAGGATATTTTCTTTATTTATTTAGTTAACATATTTAATGCATCAATCCTTGAGACCTAATATCATCTCAGATATTCATCACACATACATACACTTATCCACATCAACTTATATATAATCATCAGTATAACATTTACATCCATATATTGTTTAAAACAAACTTATTTCACTTTATCGATATTTCAAAAATGAGAAAAAGACTTATTCACTTAATCAGTCTCACATCCCTTGAAAAAAACACTCATAGATATCAAATTTGATTTCATTTTCTCTTCACTTAGACATTCACTGTCACGCTCTCACAACACTTAAGTGATATGTTTGTCAAATAACTTTCAATGAGTTTCAGGAACATGCAACTCATACTTCACCCCCATTTGACTAACAACCACCGTTTGAGTGTCCTAACATAATTGCATGATCTATGAAAAACTATCACACTTTACGCTTGAGTGACCAACATGTCCCTTGAGCGTTAGGTCTTCCACATGACAGAAAAGTATATCGGTCTCTCTCGTTCAAGTTACAAGTTTTTACTTGATCTAAACACTTTATCGCTTGAGCGATGAGCTATCACTTTACCAACATTAGTCTAAGAACATAAATTTTCATACTAATAGAGAATTTTTAACTTAAAACATAACTAAAATATACTTCAATTTATCCAAAATATTCACTTTAATAGTAATCATATCCAAACGAATCCCAAGTATCATAAATATATCATATTTATCCTAATATCATACTCAAAGTTATACATAAATCAACTTTCTCTCACACACATAATAATCCAAACATCACTTTCTCCACATATTTAAAAAAATAAAAATATTGGTTACATGGAAACATGAAGCTCATTTGTCTATGGGTAGTGTGTCTACTAACTCAAACTTCCATTGACACTTCCAAAATTCCAATAAAACTTTAGGTAATTCACCAAGTATCAATCATTACACTAAAAAAATCTTTCATTTACTAAACACAAAAAAAAACATAATATTAATATAAATATATATATATATATATATATATATATATATTATATATATAATCTTTAATAGGGATTGAACCCATTACCAAAACTTAACTTTGATCGGTCTATTTTTTACTTTCTTCAGAAAATAAATTTGACACCACAATAGTAGTCAATTTTTCTCTAAACTTATAAATAAATCACATAAATAAACTTTTTAAAGATAAACTTTTGAATGAAATAAATATTAAATAATGAACATCTATTTTCTATTTTTAAAATTTATATTATTTATCTATTTAAAATTCATTTATAAATAAAATTTAGCTCTTACATTGCTAATATAAATTATTTTTCTTAATAGTCTTTCCTTCGTTATTTTTTTTTCACCACTAATTTTGTTAAGAAAAACATATGTGTATTTAATTATTAATTTATATTTAATTTTAATTCAACAAAAATATATATAGTTTAGTAACTATACTAGATTTGTTATTTAAAAAGTATATGTTTATTGAAATATTAATTTTCAATTTTGTTTTAGTAACTATATTTAAAAAGTACATGTATATTGAAACGCAAAATATATAATTTAGTAACTGTAACATTCACTAACAATATAGTTCAGTTTAGTTTTTTTTTTTAATATAGAAATAGTTAACTAAAATTATAAATAATTTAGTCAAATTCACTATTAACATTAACTAAATTAATCTAGTCCGATTTAGTTTTTTCTAAATTAGATTATGAAAAAACCCCAGTAATTAACATAATTTTTTTTATTAGTTTATTTATCAATTAAACCCAATATTAATTTATTTCACTTTAAACTATTTTATTCGAAATTATATATTATAGTTATTAAAAATAATTTAATTTATATTTAAATAAATTTATTTTACACGTGGGTAATGTTGTAATGGCTTCTCCTCAATGCAGCTAAAAAAACAATGCAAAGTTACTGGGTAAAAGAATAATAAAGATGCAATGAAAGATAAAACTAACTACATTGTACCCAGTTAAGAATTCATAAATCTAAAAAATACCAAATATTACTTTATCTTTGAAATTTCTAATATAATGTCAAGAATTCTCATATTGTGATTATGACTAATATCTTACCATCGACATAGTCAAAATATAAAACTAATTACTAATAATAAAAAATACTCTAAACCCTAAACTCATACTTAACATATTAGATTACCACTAATAATAACATGAACATGATTATAAGAAATTAGGATGTTAAACAATATTATTTTGATTTAGAAGTTACGAAATTACATAGTTAAACTATGAAACTTGAAAATTTGAGTTTGCACGAGGTCCACAAATAAATGTTTACCTTAAAATAGTATAAATAGTATAAATAAGAAACAATACTCGTAAGTAAAGGATTTTTGAATGAACTTCTTACAAACAATTTAAAAAAATATATATACATTAATCATGAGAGAGTTGTAAACAACCATTGATGTGATTCTTTTAAAAAAATAAAATATAATAGAACTTAAATTTGTCATTAAATAATGTAAAAAATTATTAAAATAATAGTATTCAGAATTGTTATAAAGAATAATGAGTTATAAATGTATCATGACTTATTTGTAAAATAATAAAATCTTATTTGAGTGATGAAGTATCTTTAAAAACATCTCATTCTTTTGATACTAAGATATTTGATTAAGAAGAAAATATAAAATCAAAATCATAAATATATTAATTATTACAATATCTTATCCGTTATCCAGAAAATATATAGAAATCATGTTGAATTAATTGAAATAATTTTGTCATTAGAATAATTTTAAGTAATAATAATACTTTTTTCATAATATCTCTTAAATATTTATACAAGTAACTTTAAGCAATTAAACTTTAAAAATAAATAAATAATTATTTTACTTATTCAAATAATACATTTTATTATGTATAATAATAATTTTTTAATCAGCTATTACGTATAGTAAATAACTAGTCTAAATTAAAAAAATAAACGAGTTTGTGAATTATCTGAGGAAAAAAAATCTTCCATTAAAGTACAACTAAGTATAAATTGGTTAATAATAATGTGAAACAGTGATGATCATATACTAATCTTTTAATATAAAAAGCAATTCATGTGTCTGTGTTTTTACAGTGTTAAATGACACCAACTACAGCAAGAATTAACTTGATTCACAATTCATAATTTTAAAGACTATTTCGTTGTTTTGTTAATTTCGGAAGTCAAAAATCCCAAGGACGGAATTAATTTCATAATTTCCTCCAAAAATAAAATTATTTTCTGTAGTAAGGGTTGATCAAAATATAGAAGAATGTATTATACAAATACAAATATAGTGATAAATACTTAAATTACTTGAGAATAAAAATTATATATTTTGTGTGTTTGTAATAACGTATAGATATTCCATTTTGATTTATAATAATAATAAAGCCTTGTAACAGACAACCTAGAAAAATATTTCAATTAGCTCTTAGGCTAAAAATGTACAAAACACGAAAAAGTCATTCACGATAAAGGATTCTTTACCCTTTTTCTTTTTCCTTTCTCGTTAGTTGTCCTTTTTCAGGACTAAGATACCGTCGCAAGAGTTACTGTATTAAGGAAATAAGTGGCAATGTGAAAGATATGCACGAAGGTACCTTTTTCACTGTGGCTGCCATATTTTTGTCTACTTCTCTATTCTTCATTTTCTTTCCTCTTACCAACTTCAAGTGTGGAAATAGAAGGAACCAAAGTAACACTACAAAACTTTTACATTGGTCATGCTTGCATCCTTATCCCAAAAGGTCGAAGGTCTGAATTATCCAATCGGATCAGATTCTGATTATTCATTAGAAAAACTTTTTTTTTTCTTCCATATCTCGATTTTATCAAGCCAAAACTAATCGAGACCATATAACCATCCATAAAGAGTTTTTTTTTATATTTGTTTAGTATTCAAAATTTGTATGTGTATATATCTTTTTAGGGTTTGTTGGACTAATTTTCATGAGATATGTATTGGGTGCTGAGAAAATTCAGAAATTAATTATCTTTCGTTGATGTAAATATAAGATGGATATTTACAGAAACAATAAAAAAATAATAAAAAATAAAATAATGAAATTGAAAATTTTAAATGTGGAAAAATCTTCTTCAACTGAAGTAAAATTCACAGAGTCTACTCCAGAAAATTCATCTACTCTAAAAGTATAATTACAATATTTATTTTTTCTCACTTTGTAAGGATAACACTTAATCTCATCCAACAATGATGAAATACAACATCTCTCTAGCATCTCACTAGGATTTATAATCTAACAATTATGATGGAAAACACCTCCACTGTGAAAGTGGGATTACAAAGTCTCTCTAGCATCTCACTAGGATTTCTAATTTCACCATTATGGTGAATATCTACTCTCTCTTTTTCTCTATATGTTGTTATTCTCACTTGCTTTATTGTTTCATCTTTTATCTTCCTCATAAGTCCCCTTTATACAAAGAATAAGAAGAAAATTTCTTCATAAAGAGATTAATGCTCATTACATTTTCAAGAGAGTTACAATTCAAAAAATCTTTTGGAATGACCATCTGAATATATTCAATGGATTGGTTACCAAAATTAATAGGTCATAATCTCCCATTAAATTAAGGAGTGATTCCCAACAATTCTCCTCCTTAATTGACTTAATTGAGGGTATTAATAATTCAGCTCCCCCACAATAGTGTTACCAATATTAATTGGTCATGATCTCCTATTAAATTAAGAAGAGATTTCCAACAATTCTCCCCCCTCATGATTTAATTGAGGGGTATCAATAATTCAACTCCCTTACAACAGTGTTACTAATATTCATTGGTCATGGTCTCCCATTAAATTAAGGAGGGATCCCCAACATTGGGTCTATAGAGTAAAGTGTAAATATAAAAAATATTATGCAAATAGTAAGCATGCCATAGGAAGTATGAAGAGTTTACAAAACATGGACAATGAAAACATAAAAGTTCACATGTCATCTCCTTAATAGAAAATATTTTTACAAATGAAAAAGTCAATTATCAATCTTTAGTTTGAAAGAATTTACTCCAATAAAAGGAAGTCATTTGTGGAGTGTAGATTTTTTAGTTGTCCTTAATACTATAAATAAGTGTGTAGGTCTCTTGTAAATACAACTTGAATTGACTACTAAAAAATGTGTTAAAATGTTGTTTCACTTTACTCAAATTTATTATGTGTTAGCACAAATTTGTGTGTTTGGCCTATAATTTTTTAGAAGTTCGTCTTATATCTTATAGACATCTACTTGTACCTTCATATAGTTTCTATATTATCTCCATAAAATTCATTTAAAATTATAAATTCTTCATATAGTTTCTATATTGTCTCCATAAAATTCATTTAAAATTATAAATTCCAAATCAAGCAAGTATTCAGACCAAATTTATATAAAAACAATAAAAAATTTAGTAATTTGAAACTATAATAAAATATTTTAATCAACATTCGAAATAACCTAAAAATCACAACTAATTATGTAGTTTTTTTTGTGTGTTTATATATATATATATATTTATTTTAATTATTTATCCACATGTTGGAGGAACAATCAGTGTGCTACTTCCCCATATTGTATTGGAGAGAAGCAAAGGAGAAAAAAAATATTAGAAGCTTCTCTAGTTGTCCTTTACTATTTGAATCTTGAATATGTACTTATAATAATAATCATCATTAAACATCCTTTCTCTGTCTTCAACTTCAAGACATCATAGACACTGACCCTGGGATCAATTTCTCAAACAAATAAATACTCGTCAAATTTATAAAAAATACTGAAAATGTGAATATCAATTATCAACATAGTATTCTGGATATTAATTACTGTAAAATAAATTAAGCCTTTCATTTCTAATAAAATTCAAGTTTCTAAATATTATAGTTACTATTTTCATCCTTGCATAAAATTTCAAAATTTCGTAAATAAAAAACTATCAACTGAACGGGTGAAACAAGGGTTACCAACCAATAGTTAAACCATATTAATAAAATAATTTAAAAATAACATTAGAAAAATATAATATCATAACTTAATAATACTAAATATTTAAAATTAACATTTTTATAAATTTGTAACATTCAAAATACGCAAAAAATCAAATATGTTATAATATTTATATTTAAGTTTCAAGCACACACAATAATATTATTTAAAAATAGCAAGTTTGTTTAAAAAGTTATTAAAGCTTTCTATTTTTATTTTCAAAGAGAAAAACAAAATAAAACAAAAAATATTTATTTAAAATTCATTGAAGTGTTTTAAAACAATTTTTATTTTATTTTGACCGATTTATTGATTTTTGGACCAATTCAATTGAAGGTCCTCATGTGGTTCTAATAAATCAGATACTAGTCCAGTTTATGAACTTTTGGTTGAATCGACCAATTTAATAGAGAAAATTGTGTGTGTTAATCCTAAATTTGTAAGAAAATGTTATTATATTAATTATCTTTATAAAACTTATTAAATTAAAGTGACAGAGTGTTTTTTCTTCTTATATTTTATATGTTATTCAACCCTATGATTATTTTATTTTAAATTTATTAATATGAATTAAAAGTAAACTTTAGAAGATATATAATGAAAAAGATAATTATTTCCTTCTTCAATGAGTCTATATATTTAAATAAAAAAAATCTGTTAAGAACATCATAATCACTATCTTAACACTAAAGAAACAAATAAAGAATACGCTAAGAGTGAAAAAAAAAAGAAGAATATGAGTTATCAAGTCTCAAACTTTAAACTAAAAATCTTATATATAACAATTAATAAATAAATAGTAGTAATAATAAAACACAATATTTTATGAAAAATATAATTTAATTTTAAAATAAAAATTATTTTTCGTATTGTGTCACTATATAATTTAAATTAGAAAATGTGGGGGGTGTAGGTGGAAGGTCTCTTAGCCCATGTGGTTGTGTCTCTTGCAATATTAGTATATTATTATATGTATTGGAGAAGCACAAAAGTAGGTATTAATATTATAAAGGAGTAGGAATTAATGCGAAATCACAATCAAAGTATTAATAGGGTTTAAAGGAGAAACGGCATTTACATGTAATAAACTTATGTTGTCTCATCCTAATAAGACAATAAAAACTCAGACCTACAATGTACTAAATGAAAAACGTTGTCCTTTTCACTCAACCATTTAGTGTTGCTATACACACTATACGGACATTCAGAAAAAAAATTATAAGAAGAAAATGTCCTTGTCTCTGTTACATAATTGCAGTATTTAATATAAGAAGAAAATCTCACCACTCCATCTTCAACTAACACCAACATTACCCCAGTTTTCAACTTCCATTTTTCTTTTATACTGTCAAACTAAATAAATAAATAGTACTATTTAATAAATTTTATAAAATTAAAAATATTGCTTTTTTAAAAATAAAACCGTTTTGAGGTATGTACGTAAGACCTATCTTTAAATTTAGAGTCTGGTGTTTTTTTTTCTCAAACTCCATTTCCTTCTGTTTTCGACGATTTTTTCATCTATGGAGATTTCTAAATAAAAATAAATATTTTTGTGTGAATTCCTTTTAACAATTTTAAATATTTTCATTATAATTATATAAATTTCGTTTATTACTTTTTTTATAAAGCTAGTTGAAAGAAATTGATTTTCTAAATTTTAAACATTTTTTAGAAATAACTAAATAAAAAGAAAAAAAATAGCGTAAGCAAACTTTGCAGAAGTACTTTTAAAGAAAACTGTAAATGAATTACCAGTCAAGATTGTTAAAATTTAATAAAAATAAAAATAAAATATAAGACAAAGGTTAACTGAGAAAGACGAGATTGCTTTGTCTAGTGCAGGTTCCCTCATCTACTTAATGCTCCATGAACCTGAATTTAATTCTTTCCCGCTACAAATATTAATATATAAAATTATTATTATTATTATTATTATTAATTATGTTCGTCCGTGAAATAAGATAAAAACTGAGGAAGAAAAATAAAAAAAAGAGTTATAATAATTGTAAAAGAATAAAGTAATGAATAAATTGAGAAATAAAATTTAAAAAATAGTTATGATAATTGTAAAAGAATAAAGTAATGAATAAACTGAGAAAGAAAATTAAAAAAATAGGTATGATAATTGTAAAAGAATAAAGTAAAGAATGAGAATAAATTAAAGAAAATAAAATAAGCAAACTGGAAAGGAAAATATTAGAAAGAGAATGATTCAATATTTGCCATCTTTTGAATTCTATGTGTTACACTATAACTTTCACTAAAAGTAAAAAATATTATTAGAAATTTTAACTATATATAAGCAATCTACACTTCCTTGGATAAGATGAGAGAAACTATGTAAGTCCTTGAAGAAGGTGAGTTGGGAATCAAAAATATAAGAAAATTCAACAACGTTTTCCTTATGAAATGGAAATGGCGGTTGATAAGTGATGAGAAAGAAAAATGAAAAGATATACTTGTATCAAAATATGGCTCGAAAAGTGGTAGAAGTCAAGTTCGGTCGATATATCAATAATGGTGGTGGAGAGATTTAGCTAATGTCTGTGGGGAGAGAAAAGAAGAAGGATGGTTAAAAAAAACTTTGTTATGAAAAGTAGGTGTTGGGGATAAAGTTAGATTCTGGGAGGACATATGGGCACACAATAGAAATCTTAAATCTTTGTATCCTAGACTTTTCTCTTTATCTATGGATCAAGGTATGGAGGTGGGTGAGGTAGGTTCTTGGGTGGATTTGGGGTGGCAATGGCAGTTAAGTTGGAGGAGGGCAAGGTTTGAATGGGAATCAATTTTGGAGGAAGAAATGTTTTCGATCTTGAATAGGGGCGTCTTACACAAGGGAATTAATGATCATCTTGTATGGGGAGGAGACTCCGAAGGTGTTTTCTCTGTGAAATTAGCTTATGCTCTCTTGGAGGGTCAATCTAATGATCCAATGGATGACATTTTTTGCCTCTTATGGCAGGCAAAAGCGTTTCCCAAAGCTTTAATCACTACGTGGAGAATCCTACTTGATGGAATACCAACTTATTTTAACTTGCTTAGGAGAGGAGTGGTTGTGAACTCTTCTTTATGTGCTCTTTGTAATCAGTCAGAAGAATCCTCCCAACATCTTTTCCTTGAATGCACTTATGCACAACGAGTTTGGTCTCTTTGTTTCATGTGGATAGACATCTTGGTGGTTCAAAACAAGGATATGAGGAATCATTTCGAGAACTTTCACTTAATACACATGACTAATAAGCAGAATCAAGTTTGGAAAGGAATGTGAGTAGCAATAGTTCGAAGCATTTGGGAGTAGATGAATAAGGTTGTTTTCAAGCAAGGGGTTCCTGATGTTGAAGAAAATTTTCAATCGGCTCAACTCCTTTCTTGGCTATGGTTAAAACACAAGGTCAGTTCTTTCTCGTATGCGTTTTTGGTATGGAATTTGAACCCCAGTTAATGTCTGCTTTGTGTTTGATGAAAAAGGTTGGCAAGAAAAGGTACAAGCAGTGTTTTCTTGGTCTTGTAGGTGTTGGAATTTGTAAATGTTAGCTTTTTGTGAAGGGATGAAGCAGGGCTTTTTTCTTGGTTTTTATACTGACTTTATATCCTGTTTTGAGTCGCACAAAGAGGTGCTTTTGGGCTATTTTACGTGGTGTAGTTTGTGGTAGGTGTATATGTAAGGTTCTTGCCAATTGGTGTCTTAACGTGGGGTTCAAGTTGTTATGCTTTGCCAATTGGTGTTTTAAGGGTTGTTTATGTGAGGTTGGCTAGCGTTTAGTGTGGCAGAAGCTAGTCCTACTTTCAGTTGTTTTTTCTGCTGCCCATTTTGTTATCTTTTGGAGGTTTTTGGGGGTTGTTAAGGAGTGTCATGTTGCACATTATGTTTCAACCGCCATATGCATGCTTTTACGCTTCTTCTGGATGTTTTCCCTTTTTTAAGCAGTCTCTATGCAGGTTGATTGTTGGTTTTTCATAGTGTTGGTGTAAGTTTTTTTTCTATGCTTTTGGGTCTATAATGTTGTAGGTCTGGGCGTTATAATCTTAGATTGTTTGGTTTTGCTCTATATTTTTAAAGAATGTAATCTTGTGGATTTTGTATATGAGTTAGGATATCCTTAAGTATTCTTATATTAATTTAATTTATTCATTATCGATAAAAAAAATAAAATAAACAATCTATACTATGCATACACTTGTCAAGTGCTATAATACATTATCTTTAAAAACCTACACTATACATATACTTGTCAAGTGTTATAATATATTATATTTAAAAACCTACCCAATACATAGTTATTACGCCACTTGTTACATTCTTAATGACATTTATATATATATATATATATATATATATATATATATATATATATATATATATATATTTTTTTTTTTTTTTAAATTTATGCCGATTCCACCAGTAAATTATTTAGACAGTTTTTTATATTTAATATTTTCGTTCAATATAACTTATTTATTTAGTCTTCTATTCAATATAATTTATTTATTAGTCTTCTAGTAAAATTATATTTAATATTATATATAAATAGAATATGTATATACTCTAAGAATAAATAGAGTAAAGGATTTTTTTTAAAAATTAATAAATAAGATTAATTAAGTAATAATACATGTACTTTAATTCTTTCTAATGAAAGAAAGTAACAAATTAAAAACAGTAGAGAATTAAAAGTATTGGCACGAATAAATAAATATTTAAAAGAAAATAAATTTATCTCATTTTAATAATTGTAATTATTTATTATAAAACATATTGATTCCATTTATCATTTTATAATATTCTTCACAAAAGTTTTTAGAAATAAAATAAACATACAATAATAGTAAAGTTACTTTCATATATCATAAGTATTTTGTTTTCCTTGGAGATGTATGCATTTTGGACATAAAAATTGGACATTACTTGCATTGCATTTGTCCTCATTTTCTCATAATTCAAGACTGCAGCCAACCATCATAATTTGTTTTATCTCCGCCTCATCTTTAAACTAAACTACGTTTTTTTTTAACTACAGCACATTTTACAGGATTGAAAAACATATAATTAACTTTTTTAAAGTTAAACCTAATTTATACCCAAGTTAAAAATCAAATTTTTAAAAATTATGTAATTTTTTTCTACAAATTAATTTGGCTATAAATTAATTTCAACTTTCATTTTTGTCCATATAAGCCATCTTACATTTCAAACCTTCGTTTCAATTCAATTCGTGTTTAATTTTTGGGCCTGGCAAACTTAAATGAATCCGATCCGAATAAAATATTTTGTGTTTGGGCTTCGATAAGCTAAACTTGACATGATGGACTTGAAATTAAGTTTTGGAGTTTTTAATTTAGCCACTTTGAAGTTAAATATAGAATAATAAAACATTGACAAAAAAATGGAGCAGTTCACTAAAAGTAACAAATAAATTTGAAATTTCCTTCTGATTCATCTATACAATAAATTTGCACCAAAAGCTTAGTATTTCCTCCAGACATAATAGACCTTCTCCCTCCCAAGAAAACTCTTTGGATGAAATCTCTCACTTAAAACGAACTAAATTCCTTCCACACATGACATTTCTGCAATTTCATTGAGATGGATTCAATAAAACATGATAATCCTCAACAACAAACAATAGTAATAATAATGTTCAATCAAAAACTCTGCAATAAAAAGCTTGTCTTTGCTCATGATGTCTTATGGCTTCATCTTACACTATCTCCACTGTCATTTAAGATAGTTTTAAACATATTCAAATTTCCAAACAATTTTACCAAAATAATTCTTCTCTCACAATCAATGCGTTTTTTTTTTTTTTGTTTGGTGCAAAGACAAACATTGATATAATTTATTTTAACATAAATTAGTGCAAAAATAACTAACGATAGTAAGCAGTGGTAAACAGTTAATGATGTATCCCTTTTCAGAAGTAAGAAAGTTTGACGTGCAGGAGTTATTATGATATGAAAAAAATCTACTAACAGAAGACACCCTCGACGTGGTTTTTTCTTCTTCTCTTGTTTTTGTGGAGGCTTGATGACCACCTTGATAGCAGCATCAAAAACTGACTTCACGTTCTGCAATTAATTGGATTCACAATAGGGTCATTTGTAGAAGAATTTCATAAATAACAGTGACTATTTATCTCCAAAAATGGCAACCATTATCTTCTGAACCAAAATGAGATAGAGGTCCAAAACTTAAAGCTTAGCTTTATTGTAGATATTTCAATTCCAAAGCTATCATTAGGGTCAATTTACTTCTTTCGCATATTCTCTCTAGAGAACTAAATTTCCCTTAAGTATACAAATCACCACTTACGGTCAGAACAACTATTAGTATGGTCCCATCACATAATTGATATCAAATTTTCAACACATTAATACTATGATTAAAGTCATATAAGGTTTTCCTTAATCCTCCCTATTAATTGTAAAAGAAATGCTGCCTTAGGTTTGCATTTCCCACTACAATGAGTAGTATGTTTTACTCAGTAATGCACTGGTGAACAGTGTTGAGATAATTTTCTTTAGAACAGAATGTGAAAAAATTGCCTTTATATGCTTCAGACATCAAGTATTGTACCTAAATGGTAGAATAAACATACCTGTTGAGTTTTTGAGCTGCACTCAATATAATATGTAGCTCCTACTAGTTTACGCAATTCCTCACCCTGATAAAACCCAACAGTTTCAACAAACACTGTCTATTGAATTCTTTAGGTGGCTAATAAAGTAAGAAATTTTACTTGCTCAGAAGTCACAGCCACCAGACCAGGATGCTCAGCCAAATAGTGCTTGTCTTCTCGGAGATCTACAAGATTACCATACATAAAGTATTATAAGCAGAAGTCAATAAACTGCACAGCCAACTAATTACCATATCCATGAAAGAAAGGTGTAAAATCTATACAATTGACAGATTCAATATTTTGCCATTACTTTTGTGTCCACTAGGTTACTATTGATGCTAGGATTAATGAGTAATATTATGCACAAACATGGCAACAAAACTCAGAAAAGGTTCATTTCAGGACTATCTTAAATCAGAAATAGCTAAGTGTTAAAGGGAAATGACCATATGACTAGCCAAAAGTGTTCGGGAGGAAAGGAGGGGACTGAAATTTGTCCATAACCAAAATTTAAATAATCTGAAGTAACAAATTGAGATAATCGGCATTATCTGTTGACATATTAGATTGTGATTATGTTGGCAAATATTTTGCCACTGTAAATTTCCCTCTTAACAAACCTTCTGGTAGTTAACTGCAGGACAACGTTACATGGTGAACATAACACATTATCAGACCAAAACCTTTTAAAACATTAAATTGTGAGTCTTCTTCACCTATACGTTACTCAAAAAGTTTACTTTTTCACTGTGATACTTCATCTCATACTTAAACCCCAACAACTCTATAGAAATAAGCTCATATGTTTCAGCACAACAAAAGGACCCTCTAAAGAATCTAATCTATATCTATCTATATAGCATAGGCCTATAACTATAGTTCTTGAATCAAATATGGTGGCAATGGCAATATAGATGGATTCTGGTTGAACAGATAAAATCTTTACAGCACTAAACTAAGGAGGCCTTATGAACAAAATGGCCATCACAAAAAAGACTAAAAGCAGATGATGAAAGAATATTCGACTGAGAGAGATTGCAAGACCAGTTCTTGAGACTTACCCAGTTTGGTGCCAACTAGCACCACTGGGATGCCAGGAGCAAAATGCTGCAGTTCAGGAACCCACTGAAATGTGTATACGCAAATTAGAGTACAAGAGAAACCAGCAAGACATGTCAAGTATCGGACCAGAACGGCTTGTTCCACCATTCTGATTCGGAATCGGTCATCGATGCAATGAATCTTAAAATCTAGACACATTGTGTCAAAAAGTAGTCAAAAATCAATTTAGAAAACTAAATTGATTATTTTTTTTAATTTTTTTTAATATAAATTATTTTGACGATAAATAAAACCTCATCTTCAACAAATATTACATATCATATACTCATTCGTATTAACTAACAATTTTTATAATTTTATATTATATTAGTTTATCATTTCTTTTTATTGTAAATATAAATCTGTTATTGTTAATATGTATTATTATATTTTTATTAAAACTTAAACTTGAGAATTAAGTAATATTGTTTTAGAAATGAGTTATGAATATTTTATTAATACCATTCAACTACAATTTAATAAAGTTTGGAGAAGCAATGAGTAATATGGTTGAGAGGATATTATACCTTCTTCAACACATTTTCGTAGCTTGCATGACTAACTAGAGAGAAAGCCAGGACAAAGACATCTGCACCCCTGTAGCTCAAAGGCCTCAGCCTGTTGTAATCCTCTTGCCCTAAGAAGACAGTTCAAGCAATTGAACATCACAAAATTCATGCAGGCTAATAAGAAATTAAATTGCATACACTGTGAGATCAGAAGAGCTACTCTTGTTCATTAATGTAACATTGAATAGTTAAGGGTAACTACTCTCATCTCTCACACTCTTAGCCACTCTATATATAAATGTATATACTACAAAATTTGACAAACATACCTGCAGTGTCCCAGAGTCCTAAATTCACAGTTGTGCCTTCAACCACCACATTTGCACTGAAATTATCAAATACTGTTGGAATATAGTCCTGATAATAGCCAAACATCCCCCAAGCAGAGATGCACACCATAGGGGGGCAAAAGGCAAAAATTAGACTCCAAAACACAAGGCAGAGAAACCCAACTGAAACAAGATATTAAGGAACAACCCACATGAAAAAGTTTTGTTCTTTCAAAGAGAATTCCCCTCTCCCCAAAACAGAATGCACGAAAATGAGAGACATTGATTTCATGAAATATAATATGATATCAACAAAAACACATAACTGTAGCTAAAAGATATCCAGCAAAGAGTTGATACCGTGGGGAATTTGTTGCTTGTATAGCAAATGAGCATGCTAGTTTTACCTACAGCTCCATCCCCAACCGTGACACACTTGATGAACCTTGAAACTGTTGCAGCCATTGAACTAGAATTGGTCCCAACACCCCAACCACAAAACAAGAGCAACAAGTTATCACAGAAGGTGTGTTTTTTTGGTTGATTTTAACTGACAGTGTAAGAGAGAAAGAGAGTGAGTGAATGTGTGGGTATGTGGCGGCAGTTCACATGATTCTGCTGTCCCTTTCTTTTCTGAAACACCTTGTAGCATCTTTTATTGGTTGCCTTATTTTTCGGCTTTGGGGATATTAAATTTCACAGTTAAAACATGAAGATGACATAACGTAACATAAAGATAAATGTGTCAAATGTAGCATGTTAAATTTGAATAATGAGTTTGCTACCCACTCTTTCATCACGTGGACAGATTCATTTCAATTCTTTTTATTAGGATGATGAGGCCTGAGGCTGGTGAAGGTAGTTAGATGCATTTATAAGTTATAGCTAACAACCATGGTGGTCACCATTACCATGTCTGTGCTGTACCCATCATCATCGTGGGGACTAATATCAGTAAGTACTATTAACTTTTTTTTTATTTTATACTCAAATTTTGAGTGAACCGGGAAAGAGGCTGTTTTGTTACAAACAAAACACGTGTCTCAAATCTCACGTAACATCTACTGTTACATACTAATGTATTGCTCAAAGGGGTAGCAGCAGTAATGCAGTCTAAGCTTTTTTCGCAGTGTTTTGGTTCATAAAAGCTCAGTGAACTCGAAAAAGGCATATTTTCCTAAGTTTGCTTGCTCTTAACTGTCACAAGGAGTGTCTCAAGCCCAAGTATTTATAGTAAAGTGTTTTTGTTTCTTACTATCTTTTAGTAACTCAATAAACCAATAAAGAAATGCATCCTTCATTTTTTTTTTTTACTTTATGGTCTTATTGGCTTGTTCTTGCTTGAGGTAAGTTGTTGGTAACTCTAAGTTATAACATATGGGAATACATGTGTGGTGTTTCATTGTAATTAACGACAAATCTAGTAAAAAAACCATTTTCACTATTTTTAAGCTTAAAAAAATTATCTACAAAAATGTTTCTTTCTTTTCAGAGTTACCAGGTCTTTAGTAAAAAAAATAGAATAGAACAAATGTAAAATAAGAACTCAAACAACTTGAACATTATATGTGAATTATATATAAGATAGAATATTATAACTTATCTAATTCAGTTAAATTAACAAACCAGATGATAAAATGAAAAGAAAAGCTGGTTGGAATGCTAGGCAATGATCACTATGATTCTTTTACATAGATAAAGATATGCATTTGGTCTCTTTAAAAAAATCTGCTCCCTAGCATATTCCTTTTTGTAATAGTAGCATGTTATTTTCATCCATGTTGTATGAATAAGAGAATTTACAGAAACAATAAACGGGAAGTTTAAAGGTAGTGAAAAGTTCTATTTTATTTATTTAAAATGTGCTGCATAAAGATTGAGTTAGTAAGATGAGTAAGGGAAAGGGTTGTGCAATAGTGGTGGCTTTATGGTGAGAAAAGGATGAGGGGCTACACATTATTACTGACATTATCAGGTTGGTGGGGGTGATTAAGTAAACATTAAGCAACATGAATAATAAAAGGGGATCCCACAAAAGGATCAAGGAACACACTATGCACACAACATTGTTTTCTTTTTTACCTTCTTTTTAAACTCCAGATACTGTTTGATGCTTCATTTTATTGCAGCAATTTGTGATGCTTATGTTTGAATACTAATAATAATGACCATTCCCAACTGCATTGGTTTCTTATCATTTAAGTATTTAAAATAAAATGGAATGGATTCTATGTCCATTTCATTGATCAACTACTCTCTTTTCACCTCTAATTTAAAAGTAAGATAGAATGGTCTTTGTTTTTTCGCTATCTATCGTAAAAATATCTAAACAGTGAAATAATGACATGCTTTATTTTACTTCATTCAAATTATTCGCTATTAAATTAAAAAGCTGGCCAATGTGTTTTATCAAAAAAACAAAGAAAACAAAGAGTAACGAGAGTGCGAAAGGGATAGTGTGCTTTTTAAAGTGCGAAATGAATATTCTATCAGAAAAATTCTATTAGCATGTATAGTTGCTAATTATGTGAACACTAGAATCAGATCTTATAAACTTTGT
Source organism: Phaseolus lunatus (assembly GCA_013389735.1). Classification (NCBI taxonomy): domain Eukaryota; kingdom Viridiplantae; phylum Streptophyta; class Magnoliopsida; order Fabales; family Fabaceae; genus Phaseolus; species Phaseolus lunatus. The sequence goes on from CM023859.1 coordinate 32,310,826, forward strand.
TCAAACAGATGTTAATAATGACTTTTTATATATATATATATATATCGATATTATTTCTTACATGAATATAACCTTAATTTCATATGATAAAATTAATAAATAAATACATTTATATACACTATAAGAAAATTATTAAATAAAAATTAATTTAAAAAAAAATTATTATATTGACTAAATTAGAGACCTTTAGAGACTAAAAATTTTGTTGGTTTTTAAGTAAAAACATTTGTAGTTAATTAAATATCAATTTAGAAACTAATTTAGAAGTCAAAATTTTTTTTAATCTCTAAAATATCTTTAATTTAGTCAATATAACAACTAAATATTTTTGGTCTGTAAAATTAACTTTTATTTAATAATTTTTTTAGTGAAAAATTTGAAACTATTAAGTAAGTCATAGCATGTTACTATTACTATTTGTTATTTTTACAAACATATATAAATGAAAAAAAAAAAACTAATCCATCACGGATCCAGTTTTTAGTGCAGCAAAGCCTTTTGCTTCCTGCACCCCACAATTGATACCTGCATCGTTTTCGTACAGGTAAAAAAGGCCAAAATAATCTTGAAACCTAATTCTCCCTCCTTTCCCTTTGTTTATAGTTTTGTAGTTTGCACGAGTTAGCTGCTTTCCATTGCTGCTGCACACCATGTAGCAGTGCCACTGTTGCAGTCCACAATGTCCTTAATGTATTGTCCTTAATTGATTGTTTCCCTTGTTTTCCAAACCCATTTTTAAAAGGGATATGATTCTATGTGTTTCTTTTAATTTTCTTAACGATGAATGCTTACTAGGTGTCTTTATACATGCTTTTAGTTTTGTTAACATGTTAATCCATTGATCAAAGTTTTTTTTACCAATTCCTTTTTGAATTTGGTTGAACTTTATCTTATTTTTTTGAGTATAAATTATTTACTTGATTGATCTAGTTTCGAGTATAACTTTTGTTGCTTTAAGTTTAAGTCTCTTGCTCTTTAGCTTTATTTGTTGTAAGTGTTAAAAACTTTTTAGGAAGCATGCTATTAGATTGACTTGAGGTGTACAAATAATTACATTTAAGTGTTATAATTCCTACTTTCTCTTATATTTTCAATTGGGATTTGAGTTCAAGCACTGAGAATGACAAGTATTTATAAAGGAACAATTAAAATCAAAGTTGTCGAGACAATACAAAAGCCAAATGACATATATAAAAAGTGAAACTAGTTAAAAGTGTTCAAAACAAAGTTCTATAAATTTCTTTAATCTTAAACTCTTTAACACAAATTTCGATTTTTTTTCCTTAGGGCTGTGGAATTTGATTATTTAATTTGTGTAAGTTTTGCCTTTAATAACTTGTCTATTTTGGTAAAATTTCTGGAATGTGTTTTAGCATGAATCTTGTGATAATTATTGTTGCTTAATATTTATATGACATTTAACATTTTTGTAAAGTTTTATCTAGTAGTTTGAGCTTTTAAAGTTTCTATAAGTATTTGGTGATTTGTTTGTATTTTACTTATGTATGCATGATAGAGTATATTTGGAAAAAGTTATCATATTATTTTAGACCTTTGAGTGTTTATGTGAATTTGTAAACCCTTTTGATTTTGTTTTAGTGAAAAACTTAAGTAACAGCGAAGATACACTTATGAAAGTAATGAAAATTTTTACTCTAACCCAAATATATTTGTATTTTTGTCTTTGTGTTTATTTGTTTTTATAGATATTTTCTAATTTCTAGTAAAAAGGAAATAAAAAAGAGAATTAACAAAGAAAAAAAAAAGATAAAATGATAAGAAAACATATAGTATGAAATAGATAGAGAAAATGAAGATTATAAAGATAAGACGCAAAAATATAAAAAGACATTAAATTCAAGAAATACAACTAGTTTGATTAGATGCTCCAAGTGTGAAGGTTATGAACATAATTCTTATCAATGTCCTAATGGAAAGCCAATAAGTAGGAATGACAATTGACCAGAGTTGGTATGGGAAGTATTCATTGACTCTTCATCTCGTATAATTTTTTTTTTTTTCTGTGTTATCCTACTCCATTGCTTCCTGTGTAATTTCGTTAAAAAATGTTCAAGAATTTGATTTGAAGAAGTTATTACAATAATTATTACGTAATATTATGTGTTACATTAATGATCTGATCACACATTAAAACATCAAGTTGTGAGAAACTAAATAAAATTACTGTGTCAAATATTTTTTTATAACAAATGTAAGAAACCATATTGACATAAGAATTTACAAATGATGCTTATAAATAATGGATCATATACTAATTTTTGTTGAAACATGTATAATATGAGTATTACGAAAAATGTCGAATGTAATAAATTAGTCACTAAAATATAGTTAAAGATTATTGTATTCTTTGATAAATATAATTTATTATGTTATTTATATGAGTACGATGTATGAATTATATATGAGTACAATGTATGAATTGTGTTAAGATTTATTAATATTAGATTAGTCTATCCTTGTGTATATGTAATAAGAACGATTATGATTATACTTAGGATGATAATAGAAAGAGTATAGAGAACACTCACGAGACAATATATCTTTAATATTGTATTGTTGAGTAGTTTTGCTTACTCATTAGTTGACAATGATTTAAAAAGAAAATTAAGAAAGGGAAAACATTTATAAAAGATAGAAACAAATGTTGCAACATAACGTGGAGATTGTGAGAAAAGAGAGTCTCACTGAACAAAGAGGAATACAATGATTGGAGAAGGAAGAAGAGTAGCAGAAGAGTTAAACATTAAACAACTGATGGAGGTGAGAGAAAAAAAAAGATGAAATCACAAATGAATAAAAGAAGAGAGACTAAACTTTATTTTGTTTAAAAATATTGTAAAAGGTGAAAATGAGGTAGAGGGAGGAAGAAGAATAAAAACAGTAAAAGGAAGTGAGAAATCATAAATGGAAAAGAAAGATAATTTCCCATTTATACCTCAAAGGTAAGTTATTTTCTGGTTTTGGAAAAAATGGATAGTATATTTTGGTGCAGGCAAGTTCTTTTTTTTTTTGTCAAAAAATGGATGGAGTTTAAATACATTTTTTTTTAAAACTTTGTAAACAATAAACCCTAACATGTTAGTACTTTTCAAGTCCATTTTTTTTTAAAAATTATGTCATACACAATATCTTAATATTTTTTGCACAAAATTAAACTCCTTGAAGACAAAGCAACCAAGAATCTAGCGTATACTCATAACTTATAATTATAATATATAATCAAATAAAATATTTGAAAATTAAAGAAAAGATATTCGAATTTCAGTGTAATTTTTGATAGATGTCATGAGAATTGAAAGAAAACTAAATAGTAAATTGGTATTAGTGAATTACTACGGAAAAATCGAAATGTGACAAGAGCCGCATAAAAGTAGTTCAGTTTGATTTGGATTCCCTCCTCCGCCTTCATTTTCTTTCTTCTGCTTTCTTTCTTCTTCCTTCTTCCTCTCTCTCTGCGCACAAATTCACATAATCTTTCTCCCATCTCAAATAACAGTGACAAGCACTTCCCCAAAACAAGATGGGACCTGCCAAACGTAAGAGAGGACGCAAACCCAAAACCTCCGCCCCCGAAACCCTAGACATCCCCACCCCTTCCCCCGTCACCGCTACCGCCGCTGCCGCCCCTAACTCCGCTGCCATCGCTGCCTCAATGGAGGACGTCTTTTCCGTCGGCAACGTCGAGCTCATCGACAACACCGCCTCTACCCACGTTCGCCGCCGCCGTGGCCGCCCCAAGAAGCTCCCCACCCACTCAGACAAACCCCTCTCTCGCCGCCCCGCCCGCCCCCTCGACAACGGCGTCGGAGACTTCTCGGTTCCCGGCGACGCCGGGGTGTCTGCCTTGGTGGCGATGGAGGCGGACACGGGGTGGGAGGCGCGTGTGCTGCCGGCGATGGACTCCGTGGTGAAGGTGTTTTGTGTCCACACGGAACCGAATTTCTCGCTGCCATGGCAGCGGAAGAGGCAGTACAGCTCGAGTAGTAGCGGGTTTGTGATTGGCGGGAGAAGGGTTCTGACGAATGCGCATTCGGTGGAACACTATACACAGGTCAAGCTCAAGAAACGTGGCTCTGATACCAAGTACTTGGCCACTGTGCTTGCCATTGGAACCGAATGTGACATTGGTAACTAACTTCTAACCTGTCTCCTTTATCTATTATTTGCCTTTGCAGCATTTTTATGGATGTCAAATTGGAATTCGTATTTGCATTGGACAGAAAATAAAGTTTTTCGTGATTCACGATACTCGATTCTCTTTTTGTCTTAGCATAATGCATAGTGGTTTTTCGGAAGTCGACATTCAATAGAGCCAACTAAATCATCTTTACTTTCTGCAATGCTATTTGGTTGATAGGATTGAGTTTGAAAAAGGACCAAGGAGTGTATTTTTAACCTACCAGAGGGAGGTAGGTGTAAATGAGAGATACAGAAGTTGTTAGAGGAGAGAACAAAATCATTTAGCATTATTTAATTGTAATTGTTATAGATCACACATCTACTAAAATAAGCCTAATTCAAAGTATACAAGTAACCTTACATTACAAGCGGGGTTTTGTAAAATAAAGATGAGTTAAACTTCAAGTTCTCTTCTTGAAATGAGATCAGAGTCATTTAAAACTTTGTTGGGCCTATCGTGTCAATAGTAATCGAACCACCTATAAATATCTAGTCCCACACATAGTTGACAGCCTCAGCATGAATGGGGGTGTGTTGGAGATCTTACATTGATTAAAAATAAAACTACTTTAAAGTATATAAGTGCGTAAATCTCACCTTACAAATTGGTTTTGTAAAGTTGAATTAAGTAAGTCTACCTTTTAAGAGTAATGCTATTTACTTTAATGGGATAAAAAGAGGAAATGGAGTGGAATCATAAAACAATATGTAATGGGGATTGAGTCATTATTGCCTCCAAAAGGTGGTACATACGAAAAATTAAAATAAAAAAGAATCATAAGACAGTAGCAGTGAATAAGTGAATGGAGTCTACATATATTTGTTACTGCACATACTTATTATTTGAATGAGATTAGAGTAATGTATACAAATAGATTTTATCTGCACAAGACTTCATTAAGGATCAATAAATTGGGATTTAATAGTTGAAAAAGATTTATTGATATTCGAAAAGCTATTTTATGTAATATGAGAATAAGTTGTGTCAACCTTTCTCATTATGTGCTTTTGGTTGTGTATACTCATAATGGGTGTTTGCTAACACATTGGGAATCCACGTTCACTGTAAAATCATGTTAAAATCAACGCAAAAGCAACTATTTGTTGCCCCAGAGACTCTAAAAATTACCGAGGAGGCTTTTGGTTATAATTTATAACAGTTCAAATTAATGCATTTGATTTTACACTTGCAGCCATGCTTACAGTGGATGATGATGAGTTCTGGCAAGGGATGTCACCTGTAGAGTTTGGGGAGTTGCCTGCACTTCAAGATGCGGTTACTGTTGTGGGCTACCCAATTGGTGGAGACACTATCTCTGTGACCAGTGGTGTTGTATCACGCATAGAGATTCTATCTTATGTTCATGGTTCTACAGAACTTTTAGGTTTACAGGTTAGGTTGATATTATTAGTCTTCCATCTTTATCATTTAATGTCTGTTTGGAAGAGCTTGTGGGGGGCTTATTTGAGCGTATGAAAATAGCCTAAGATTCCAGGACCTCATTTCACCTAATCTCAACAAGTTTCTTGTGGGGGGGCTTATGTGATTGGAGCTTATTGAATAAATATTTAATTAAGTTGTATAGCCCAAAACCCAAATTTACCTTAATGTATCCTGATTTCCCCTCGTTAAGGTTCTTTTTTGCAGATAGATGCTGCTATAAATTCTGGCAATTCTGGTGGACCTGCATTTAATGATAAAGGAAACTGTGTAGGGATTGCATTTCAGTCCCTTAAGCACGAAGATGTGGAGAATATAGGTTATGTCATTCCAACACCAGTTATCATGCATTTCATCCGGGATTATGAGAAGAATGCAGGCTACACTGGTAATATGGTTGCTACAAACTAAGATGTAGATTTCACTTTTACAAGATGCTACCTGAGTGTGCTAATTTTTTCAAGAACTGAAGCTTTATATACTGAGATTGTTCTTTCTCAATCTGTTGTAAGGGTTCCCTATTCTAGGAGTTGAGTGGCAGAAGATGGAAAATCCTGATCTGCGAATGGCAACAGGCATGAGACCTGACCAGAAAGGTGTGCGCATTAGAAGAATTGATCCTACTGCTCCAGAATCTAAGGTTTTGGAGCCATCAGATGTTATCCTTAGTTTTGATGGGATTGATATTGCCAATGATGGAACAGGTGAGTGGTCATTTTTCAGTTTCTTTATGCATTATGTGCAGTATGTATCTTATATTTGTTTAGTTAAAAACTAAAAATATCTTTTGAGTGGAACTATCACTTCTTATTTGATGGCAACTGTCATGGAGGAAGGTAGTTGTATTAAACATGTGACCTCTTTTAGAACAATGGCCACATTAGTTGAACTAAACATGTCACACTCAGCTCCTCGGCACATATATCAAATTTTTGTCTTTTACATAAACTGTTGGTTTTATGATCAAAGTGCGTTGCTAAAAGAGCATAACACCTAGGAACCTTTTTTAAGGAATGTCAAAAGTCCATTTTGAATTGAATTGATTCACTGTATTTCTCTCCAGATCTGTTCACTTTTTCCATTTGGATTAACATTTATTTTGTGGTCAAGGTTTTGCGCTCCTGATTTCAGTCTAGATAAGACGAGTAGAAACAAAACTTTGCCATCTCTCATTAGTCATAGTACACATTATTACTGGATCAGTTAGATCTTTATTCATAAAGTCACTGTCTATATTGGTGGACTGTTTTTTCTGTGTTTGTTTATTGTTTTGGTAGCAATAATTTTGACTTAATAAAATAAGCCATTTTTCCTGTGGCCAATATATCAGATATCAAAGATTTGAGTTTAACCGTTCATAATGTTTTAATCCCTTGGTTTTGGGTGTTCTTTTCAGTTCCATTTCGTCATGGAGAGCGCATTGGTTTCAGTTATCTCATCTCACAGAAATATACTGGGGATAATGCAGCAATAAAAGTACTGCGAAATCCAGACATTTTAAAATTTGACATTAAACTCGATAGTCACAGAAGGCTTATTCCATCACATAGCAAGGGCAAGCCTCCCTCTTATTATATAATTGCTGGATTTGTTTTTACAACTGTTTCAGTTCCATATCTTCGTTCTGAGGTCAGTGGTTAATCCAGTATCCCCATGCTTTAATAGTTCAGCTATTAGTTGTCTTGCGTGATGCTGTTTGTTTTACTATTGTTTAATTGATATGGATGCTCTTGCAAAGTTTCTTCTTCCAAGTGAAGGTTTAGTACTTCTCTGAACTGGGCAAACTTAATCTGATCTGCAATTTGAACTTGTGGCATATCCATGCCCAAGTGGAAAATATTAATTGTTGCTGCATGAAACTCAGTATCATGATTGATTAGAACATTGAGTTGCTCAGAAATTAAAATTATTCAATATCTATAAAAATGTTGTGCAGAATAATTTGAATTTTGTACAAATATAAAAGAATATCATGCCATCTGTTACATTTAAAAGGCCTGTATGATGTGTAATAGATTCTGTGCAATGAATGTGGTGCCGAGTAAAAGTTGGAGCTGGTGATTTTGTTTATGGCAATAGAAAGTTGTCATTATTTCAGTAGTAATGACATGTAGGATTTTGAAATTATACATATATAGATTTCACTCTAAAGTTTCATGATATGAGAGTGTATATTGCACCTTGTACCTTTTATTATTTACTTCACTTTTGGCACTGACTAGTAAATTCATTTATTCAACCTGCATTTGCTAACTTTCTTGTGAATGGGGCCATTCCTTTACAACTCATTTTATCATCTATGAACAGTATGGAAAGGATTATGAATATGAAGCACCAGTGAAGCTTTTGGATAAATTGCTGCATTCAATGCCACAATCACCAGATGAACAACTTGTTGTGGTCTCTCAGGTATGTTTTCTTGTCAGTCTTTTCTTTCTGCCGTTTCTCATAAGGATCTTATGAAAAGTGTGATATCTCTTTGACACTTTAAAGGTGCTTGTGGCTGATATCAACATTGGATATGAAGATATTGTTAACATCCAGGTTGTTAATGGTTCTGTTCCATTTTTTTGATTTCCTTGCTAACAGCTATATTGGCTTAACCACTCAAGATTTTACTGCTTTTTATTCTGTATATCTGTGAAGGTCCTTGCTTTCAATGGTAAACCAGTGAAAAACCTGAAGAGCTTGGCCACTATGGTAGAGAGCTGCAATGATGAATATCTAAAATTTGATCTAGATTATGATCAGGTTCCCTAGCCATCCTTCCCCGTTTTATGTGCTTGTGTGAAAATGGCAGTAGCTTTATAACTAGCTAATCCTCTTGTATGCAGATAGTGGTGCTTCGCTCAAAGACTGCAAAAGCAACCACCCTTGATATTCTTGCAACACACTGTATTCCATCAGCGATGTCTGATGATCTTAAGTCATGATCTGGATCACAACGTGATAGATTCGTAGGATTGACCAAAATGGTACTGGGAATAATGTTGGTTCAATTGCTAATACCTGTCGGGATCCTGGTGGTTCCACATTTTGAAAGGGGATGAGAGGTAGAGTAAGCAGGATTTACATTAAAATTCATTATCTTCTGATACGTTGGCTTTTCTCAAATTTTGAGGGAACTTAGAGATGTAAAGAGTCATTACTTTCACCCATGTGACATATACCAGAGCAGGCAACGCAGAATAGAAACTAGATATTGGCGGCGAAGTTTCAAAACAATATAGTGCATGTTGGGTTTTTCTACATTTAAAAGTTGATCCACAACCTGAGAAACAAATATTTATAGTAACATGTTTATAGCTTCCGCCTTTTATATAATATATTGACTTGGTTTTTCCTGTTAACGTACATCCTCACCGGGTTGGAAAAATATATTGAAAGATTATTCCCACATTAATGTATCTCGACTTGAAAGATGAAGGTAAACACCGGTAAATGGTTGTGTTAAAAAATTGCTTTCATGGGACCGTCTCTTGTTGATGACTCGCTCGAGAATACTGGGATAATTGTCTATCAACTTCCAGGCCTTTCAAGTTTTCCTCTTTTTATATGTAAAATCCGATGGCAATTTTGATTGTGCCAGTGATACTAAAAGAATGGAAATGCATCGGTTCTTGACTGGATTGGGAAGGTCTTGTCATTACGGTTTTGTTTTCCTATGCGGTCTTGGCTTCTATCTTTGAATAAGTCTTGATAGTTGGCAGAAGTGAGGGGTGATGGTATGTGCAAAATGTTGTTTGACTTGGCTTCTATCTTGAATAAGTCTTGATAGTCGGCACAAGTGAGGGGTGATGGTATGTGCAAAATGTTGTCTAACGCTTAAATCAGTCTTCAATATTTAGTGACTATATATAATAAATGTTCTTAAATGTGTATATTTACTTGACATTGATCAATCTATTTATTGAGATTGAGATGTGTTGGATTCTTGTGCTGGTAGACATAGATTAACACAAATATTATGGTTAATCTTGAATTAGTCTGAGATTAGAAAATAATACTTAAATGACTTATGCTTACTTTACAGTGGTGGACATAATTGTGGTGATTATTGCATTATTCGACTGGTTGCGCCTAGGACATCTTGACTATATAATACACTTGCCTCTTAAGATCGACAAGCTTTGAGCGGATCTTAATGCTTGGTTTTAACTTTGTTGAATTTTTCTCTGTTTTTCAAGCATGACTCAAGTTGCCTTTGATTTCAAACACTTTTTGAAGCAACATCAACAGAGGGTTGCTAAGGGCCCCAGGGAAGGTTCTAGAACTCTTGTGCACAAGCCTTTGGTGCTGTGGTGGATTAGGTCCTTTGGTGCTGTGGTGGATTAGGTACTGCCCCTGGCAACAAATAAGAAGAAACAAAAAGGAAAAGAGAAATATGTGAAGATGTTAAGGTTGTCGAAGAGATCGTGACGTTCATCTACAAATGTCAAAACTAGCTTAATACCAGCTTGACATTTACAAATTTCAAAATTGCCAAGGGTGTCAATATTTCTAAGAGGCAGTAGCCTTAGCGTTAACGATTGCTAAAGTCATAGGTGTCGAGGCCTCAGAAGCTTCCTTAATGAAAGTTAAAAAATTAAAGAATTGCCATGGCCAAAACCAGCCTGGATGAACAGGCTCACTTTGTCGTGGCTGATTGAGATGGCCTATCTAATGAGCTCTCTTCATGGAGGGCTAGATGTGCATTTTATGAGAAAGACTACTCCATTCTGGAAAAGAACGAGGTAAAGATGGTCGCCAACATGAAAGATTTGGAGTAGAGTTTGATCGAGATGACTATTGTTCATAATAAAAGAGGATGCCAAGATGAAAAGAGTTCATGATAAAGGCTTTGATCAGACCATCCAACAGGTGACCTTTTTGTACAACAATCCTATCAAGGATAGGACGTTTGACATCTCGAAGGATGTGTACAAGGGTGAGTTGGTCTCAGTTGATGATATTCCGTCCCAAGGGACTAAAGATAACGTGTCGACTTGTTGGAATCTCTCCTTAATTAATGAGAGATAATGATCAATGAATCTTAATAATTGATCCATTGAATATATTCAATGATGGTCATTCAAAAGTTTTGGAATTATACATCTTTTGACAACTATGAAGTTCAATCTAGAAAGTTAAAAATATATTTTTTTCAAGGTCTTGAAAATGTGACAAACATTAATTATCCAATATTTCTTTATGAAAAAGTTTTTCTCTTCTCTATATAAAAGAAACTTGTGAGGAAGAGAAATAAAAGAAAGTGAGAAGAATAACATAGAGGGTAAATGAGAGAATTGATATCCGCCATAGTGTGAGACCAGAAATCCTAGTGAAAGGGTAGAGATGTATTGTATTTCTTCCTAGTTGGGTAAGATTAAGCGTTATCCTTATAGAGTGCGAGAAACAAAATTGTATTTCATGTGAAGACATTTTTTGGATCAGGTCCTGTGAGTTTTTACTTCTCAAGTTGAGGAGGTTTTTCCATGTTAAACATTCTCGTGATTATTATTCTATTTTGCTATATTTTCTTTTGTCAACTTATTGCTTCTGCAAGTGTCTATTTTGTATCTACATAAAAGCGGGAGAATCAGTTATGATGTTTTCCAACAGTGATATCAAAGTTCGGTTCTAATATAAAATGGAAGGAGTCATTACTGATGGAGACATGTTCAAGTTGACAACAAACAACTAGTCTTATTGCAAGCCCATGATGGAAGACCACTTATACCGTAAGATATGCACAAGCCCATTTCTTGCGAAAACATGCTAGAAGGTAAGACTGACAAAGATTGAGAACTTTCGAATCAATAAGCTGTTGCAATAATTTGAAAATATGTTGATAGAAGTTTGTTTGAGCATGTGTCAATATACACAAAAACTTATGAGTTGTGGTTAAAAGTTGAATCTATGATTCAAAAGAAAACTCCAATATAATATGCATTTCTTATTAGAAGACAAGTGAAACTTAACTACAAGGATGGTCAAAGTATGATGGAGCAATTGAATTCATTTAAAGGTCTTGTCAATCAATTGACAAAGATAAATATGAAGATTGATGATTAGTTGCAAGCACTTCTACAACTCAGTTTGTTGCCTGAAAGTTGGGACACATTGGTGGTCACGTTCAGTAACTCAATCCCAAATGGGAAGGTCTCAATGGACACTTTTGTATGCTGAGACAAATGGCTCAACTTTTTAATATGATGAGTACTTGAAACGTTTTTGCTATTTATTTGGATTTGTATGTTCTTGGTTTATTCTTGTTGTTCACTTCCCGTTTCTTGATTTCACCATTCTTCACCGAATGAATCTTTATATGGTTGTGTGTTTTGAAAAAAAATGTTCATTGATTATCATTTGTCATAGACAACTCAGACGTAGAGTTTTAATTCAAATTTTATAATCTTTGTGGCATTATTTGATGCACAACTTATGTGGAGTCTTTCTTGTGTTATGGGCATCTCAGTTTACTATTCTTTATGATGCGTAATTGTGAAGCCTTTTGCGTGTTGGCTAAGGTTGTGCAATTCTCGGGTTAGACTTGCCTTTATCCTTTTGCACAAAGCATTTCAGTTGATGCTTCATTGTGTGCCTGTTGCTACATGCTGTGAGCATCTCAGTTGATGCTTTGCTTTAACATCTTGCTTGATGTAAAGTTGTGTACATCTTGGTTCACTCTGTGAGCATCTTGGTTGATGCCTTGCTTTAAAATCTTAGTTGATGTAGAGCTAGGTGCGGGTTGGTTCATGTCGTGAACATCTCAATTGATGCTTTGCTTTAACATCTTGGTTTATGTAAACTTGTATGTGTGTTGGTTCACGCATGAGCATCTTGGTTGATGCTTGACCTATGCATCTTTGTTAATGTTAAGCCTTGGGTGTGTCGGTTCATGCGTGAGAATCTCGATTGATGCTTAACCTATGCATCTTGGTTGATGTTAAGCTTTGGCGCGTCGGTTCATGTTGGCTGTGAGTATCTCAGTTCATGCTTGACCTATCTATCACGATTGATGTTAAGCTATGGGTGTGTCGGTTCTTGTTGGCCGTGAACATCTTAACTGAGGCTTGAATAAACATTCATTAAGTCTTGAAAAAGGAAGATTTTATTGGTGTCTCCTGAAAACCTTATCGATTGAAAAACCCTTTTTGGAAAAAAAGGCCAAGTGAGGAAAGAGGACACTTGAAAGTTCACATTTCATTGTACAAGAAATATTAACTAAAATAAATTTTCAATTGCGTGAAATTTCATGTTCTCGATATTGGTTTTCTTGAGAGGTGTTTAAGTTTGTAGGTCTTACCTTCATCTTGGATTTTAAAATGTCCCACTCAATTGGTCAAGAATTTCTCTTGATTTTTTCTCGCGTCTTGCACATTCTCTAAGCGAGGTCTCTTCGATAGAAGGATATCGACTTTGCCTTGAAATTTTATTTTTAAGATTCCCAGATTTTACAAGCCTCGTCTCTTATTCGAGTTTTATCCTGCAACTCGCTTAGTAGATATAGGTTAGCCATGAGACTTTCGTTGTTTAAGTTCAAGTTGAATATTTGCCTTATGCGTGAGGACTCTCCAATTTTCACCGGAATCATGTTGTTTGTTCCATAGGTGAGACTATATGGGGTTTCAAGGGTGGCCAACTAGGGGGTTCATATGTATGCCCATTGGATCTCTAGCAACCTCAACTTGTCCATTGGTTTGGAAATGTTCGACTAAGCTGGTTATGAACATGATGTCGAGTCCTTGGTAGAAGTCAATGAGTCCTTAATCGATGAACTACATACCATTGTTTGTAATAATGGTGTGTGGGACACCAAACTGACATACAATGTTTTTACATATGAAGTTTTTCACACTTTTCACCGAGATGTGGGCCAGTGGTTCGGTCTTAATATACTTCTTGAAATAGTCGAGGACCATGAGTAGGAATTTACATTGTCCTTTTTCGGGAGAAAAATAACATATGATATCCATCCCCCACATGATGAAGGGACAAGGGGATGATATGTGGTGTAGCTCGTTGGGCTTGGCCTGTGACATATTGATGCACTTTTGCACTTAGACCGAGCAGTCGACCTACATTGTTGACCAATAGTATCTAGCTCTTAGCACTCGGGTTGTAATCATCCTCCCTCCTGAGTAAACTCCTCGTACAATTCTTCAAGAACGTATTCGACTTGTTCAACATAGATGCATTTAAGGAGAGGTCATGAGTAATTTCGTTTGAACATTTCGCCCTTTATCAATACAAATTGCACACACTTTTTCCTCATTCCTTTCTCATCCACCTCGTTGCATTCTCCCGTCTTGATGAATTTTTTGATTAGGTCCATCCAGGACTCGTTCTGAGCATTCATTTTGTACATCAACATTGGGAGTAGGCAACATTTGTTGAATGATAGACCAATGTTGATTTTTGCTTTTAGTGTTGGCCATTTTGGACAACAAGTGGACCCAAGTGTTGTGCTCTCTTTTTATGTGTTCTATGTTGGTTGTTTCAAATTCAGTCATGAGGTTTAACACTATTTGATACTTGAGCAACATTGAGTCTTTTATATGGAACTCGCTAATTAGGTGACCCATTGCGAGTTACTCTTACATATTATTTTTTGAGCTTCAACCTCTTGGGCTAAGGTGAGTTCGACTATCATTGCTTTGTATTCAACTTGATTGTTGGAGGTCTTGAATTTGAAGCATAAAGATTGTTCTAGAAGCATCCCTTCTGGCCTCTACATGATGATGCTGACTCCACTTCCTTTCTTTGCTATTTGAGGGCCATCCACATGCATCACCCAAGTGTTGTCAGATGCTTCAAGCTCTACATTTAATTATATTGTGAAATCGACAAGATGCTGGTATTTGATTGGTCCTTTTGACTCATACTGGATGCCAAATTATGAGAATTCAACCAACTAGTTTATCATTTTTCTTGCAAAATCCAATTTAGAAAGTATTTTACTTATTGAATAATCCATTTTCACAATAATTTGGTGGTTCTATAAGTAAGGCCTTAGGCGTCAGGCTGATGTTACAAAGGCCAGTGTCATCTTTACTATCATCTTGTATCTTGTCTCGACTGGCTATAGGGTCATCTTGATGAAGTAGACAGACTTTTGCTGCCTATCCATGTTTTGTACGAGAGTTGCACTTATAGCCTCAGCTGACAAGAATAAGTATATGAAGAGTGGGTGTTCGCATGATGGTTTTTGGATGATGGAAGGGGATGTTAGGAAAGTTTTAATCTTTGCGAACAGATCTTCGAATTCATTAGTCTAGTTAAATTTTGAGGTCTTTTTCATTAGATTGATGATTGACTTCATCTTTTCGGTCAACTTAAGTATGAATTGGGATAGGAAGGTAAGTCTGTCATTCAACCTTTGTATCTCCTTTACATTTTTTTCGGATTGCACATTACAACAAGAGCCCGACATTTTCTTGGATTCGCCTTTATCTCCCGGTAGGTTAACATGAAATCTTAAAATTTTCCTCCTTCAATGTCGAACACACTTGTTCGAGTTTAAGTGCATGTTATACTTTCTGAGTGTGACAAAGACTTCTGCAAGTCCTCGATGTGTTTCAGACATGACCCGAATTTTATCACAATATCGTTGACATAGGCTTCAATTTTTCAACCAATGAGTCCTTAAAACATCGTATCCATGAGCCTCTAGTATGTGGTTCCTACATTTTTCAAATCGAATGACATGAGTTCGTAGAAGTTGTTGTCG
This sequence comes from Phaseolus lunatus, assembly GCA_013389735.1. Classification (NCBI taxonomy): domain Eukaryota; kingdom Viridiplantae; phylum Streptophyta; class Magnoliopsida; order Fabales; family Fabaceae; genus Phaseolus; species Phaseolus lunatus. Next base: position 32,326,179 of record CM023859.1, read on the forward strand.
TCCTTCATGAATGCGATTTTTTTATCACTTGAATGCATTCAAATTTGGTTGAATACGGAGTAAGCATTAAACAAAAATTAGGATCTTGTGTCCAATTGCTCTGTCTACTAATTAGTCATTGTTGAGGAGGGGATATGTATCTTTTGGGCACATTTTTATTGAGATCAATGTAATTAGTACACATTCCGTTTTGTTTTTTCACCATGACCACATTTTCTAGCCATGTGGTGTACTTTGCTTCCTTGATAAACCCAACCCCCAACAGTTTCTCGACTTCTTCCTTTGCAACCCTACTCCTCATCTTCTAGTTTTCTTTTCTTCTGGGAGATAGGTTAGGCATCCCAGTGGACAAATAGTTTATGCAATATCACTAATGGATCCACGCCCAACATGTCAACGACAGTCAATGCGAATAGGTCTACATTCCCTATGAGGGAGTACCAGATTATTTTGGCCTCGGTCACGGATAACGAGGTTCCTATATGGGTGCCTTGGTCTTCTCTTTGGAGTTTGACAACCACGATGTCTTCATTTGGCTATACCTATATTTCATCGTTGGTCCTGAGGTCGAGGTCTACCAAGGCCATCATCGTGGTTCTTGGCCAAGAGATCTCAACCCTTGGTTGTTACTCGATGCACAGACTAGCTGTGTAGCATTCCCTTACAATTTACTGATTAAAATGTACAATTATGATGTCTCCTAAAGCCAAAGGAAACTTCATGGCTAAATGTGGGATGAACATTATACGTCTAGCTTGTTTAGGAAGGGCCTTCCAGTAGGATATTATACGTTGGCATTGACGATAAGGTACCAAATTTTGATAGTTTTGTTGTTGATGGATCCCTCCCTGAACATGGTTTATAAGTCTATGTATCCTTTGGTGTCCACCTTTTTCCACAAGAAACCAACAATATGCTCATCATGTGGGTGGATGTCAGACTTAACAATCTACAACTTCTTGAATGCCTTTCAGTAGAGGATGTTTACAGAAGTCCCTTGGTTGACGAGGAATTTAATAACTGAGAAATTTTCTATTTCCTCTATGATAAGCATCAGGTCATTTTACAATTGGTTCATAGCCTTGAAGTCATCGTCTATGAATCTGATTGGAGGCATTCTTCTCCTACGCATAGATGACACAAAGTTAACGAATTGAACCTTCTAGTGGTGATGCTTTTGGCCTGAGCCAGAGGATCCCTCCACTATGAACCTTCCTACGATTGTATGGATGACCCCTCTTAAAAGGACATCTTGATCACTTTCTGACCTGAGTTATTGAGGTGGTCTTGGCCTACCTTCTTCCAATGATACTAGTGCGACATTCGCTTTCATCTCAGCCCCTTCCAGGCGACTAATTCCATTATTGCTACTCGATGTCTTTGACAAATTTTCTCAAGTGACTGGCCTGGGTCAACTATTCGATTTTTTCTTTCAAAGCTTGACACTCCTCAATCATGTGCACAAAATTTCGATGATACCTACATTGTTTTTAGGTTTCTGGCAAAGTTGGCACCTTCCTGGGTGTTAGGATGAATGATGACTTTTTTATGACAAATGTACCGTGTCAGAAGTAATAATTTGTCCCTAAAGATGGATATCGAACCCACAAGGAACAATTGAATTATCAAGTATAAGATTCACTAAATAGAAAATAAAATAATAAAGTTTGTTGAAAGTTTGTTATAATGATTGCAAGAATTGTAAAGAAAGAAAGTTAAAGAGTTTGTTGGTTCAATTTAGAAAATTTGGGATTGAGGTTCATCACTTTTACTCTTTTATATTTTGAAAAACATAGTAATACTTTATCCTTTGATTGATGTTGATGCCCATATAAAAGTTCATTATATCGATTCCTTGCATATAAAATTATTAAGAGAGTCTCTTAAATATCAATTTCTCGCATATTTATAAAAACTCCTTAGCATTACGATTAAATGTTGATAGCAATTAACATTTCAAATTTATTCCTAGCATTCAAATATGTTAAGTATTGTTATTTGGGTCAGAAACTTAGAGATACTTTTCAGTCAAATCTAAGGTTCTTGATCATGGTAAACAAGCATTAGAAATAAAATGACAATATCAATCATCAATCAAGAGCAAAATGTTATATTTAAATATCACCTCAATACATAATAGTTTGAACATATTATTTCCAATCCCAAAGGGTAGAATTAGCCACTCATGTTGGCCATTACAAGCATGGAAAGTAAAAAAAGAAAATTCAGGATATTTATCCTTGATGGCTGTCTCCTCTAGGATTTTCTAACACCTTTTATTCTCCCAACTAATATATAGGGTTGTGTCTCACGCCTCATATTTAACCTAGTTGGACTTGGGCTAAGTGACTTCTTGCCTAGGTGTGATTGGGCTCGTTTGGGCAAGTTGAACAAAAACAAGCCCAACATCACTGGAGTAATCCTGCCTGGGCGAGATTGGACTTGTTTGGGCGAGATCCTCTAGGAGCTTCTAGCTTGGACGAATGCTGGAGCATTCCAACTTTCCTTTTTTATCTTTGTCTATTCTCCTTTCACCCTTTCATCTCTATTTTTTTCTAAAATCATGAAAAAATTCTAAAATTAACACAAAATATGTAAAAAGGTTTAAATTCATAAATTAGGAGTTACATTATAATTATTTTATCAATTAATATTTTAATATGTAATATTACTTAAAGATGACACTTATCAATGAGTTTCGCATTTAGTGCCTCCTCCAAAATATAGCCTTGATATATGTTTAAAGGGGTGTGTATCTAGTGAACCTGAACATTTTTAACTATCTCCCTTTGGGGGCATTCAAGGTCCTCGAGAACTTGTTGACCTCTTTCTTTTTAGGCTACAACTCGGTCATGACTTTGTTTTTGTATTTCCTCAATTCTTCCAATTGCATAAATCTGGCACCCTTTTTTGTAATTTGTCTAGGTTAGCAACAAACTTCTTGCACAAGCTATCAACAAATGACCCCGACCTCAATGTCATGACTATATGATGTAGAGCTACCTTGGAGCTTAGGTTTCAAATGTTCATGGCTATTTTTTCAAACCTTTCCAAGAACAGGTAGAGTCTTCCCTTCTCCTTGTGGATGTTCAACAAGGCCATGGAAGTAAGGTGGTTGGATTGGCTCAAACGGGGTTCCAAACTTGGTTACAAGTGTGTCAAAAGAATTAATTGAGTGAGAGGGGTGGGGAGTCGGATGAACCAGGTGAGTGCCATTCAAGGAGGTAGGAAAAACTCGGCACATGATGACATTGTTCACGGTATATAAACTCATCTCGATAATGTAGACATCAATATATTTATCTAGGTTAGTCGTTCCATCGTATTGGTCTATGTTTAGACCTTTCCAGATTGGACCCTTACGATGGTGAGTCTAGATTAGCACAAATATCATGGTTAATCTTAAATTAATTTGACATTAGTTGTTAATCCTCATACCATACTTAAATGACTTATGCTTTAGTTTATTGTAATAGACACGACGTTGGTGATTGTTGCATTATTCAATTGTATGTCTAAGATGTTCTCAGTCGTGCTTAGGACATCTCGATCATATAGTATGCTAGACACAATTAATGAGACAAACAAAAATTTGGGTTTAGACTGTTGAAGCAAATTTCTCTACTGTTTAATAGTTGACATGTATCTTAGTATAAAAAAATTTCACCTTTATCGAGAACAAGTAAATTCAATCATTAATTTAGACAAGCACTGGTTGTAAATGTATATATATATTTTTTATATATATACAACCCGTTTTTTAATTAAATATATTTTTATTTTTCAATATAAGTTAAACATTTACTATTCTACAAAACAAAAATATATGTTTTAGGGGAATTACACAATTATTGAAATTAAATATTCTCATATTAGTTTATGCATATTACAAAATTGAAAGTAATAATAGAAATTTATTATTTAATATGCTATATGAACTTAAAATGCATATCTAAACTAGTTTACTTAATTATACGATTTAAAAAGTTAAAAATGTTGGGAAATGAAGGATCATATGGGTTTATAAGATGAAGAATGACCATACCATACCACAACTAATAAAGTTTTGTTTCTCTCCTACATACCACAACTAATAAAGTTTTGTTTCTCTCCTACATAGACATGAAAAAAAGGACAAAAAAAAAAAAAAATCAAAACACGGACTTAATTTAAAAATATAATCTTCACTATATAATAAAATAAATCATCTTATATAGTTATGTTATAAGTATAGTTATAGATAATGTAGTGTGTTATTGACTAATGATGTTTTATGGTCTTTTGTGACTTAGGTTAGTTATGTCGAGAGACGAGAGCATTGTCGGTTCACTATCAACTTCTCGACTATCTGGTAGTACAAACGTCTATTTGTTATATTATGAGGATAAAATATATTTAAACTCACTTCCTAATATGATATGAGAGTCTAAAAGAGATTTAATAGATCTATTGAAGTGCTACTAGATCATTCATCTTAGTGTCATACATAAGATGTCTCCCATATAAAAAGATTTTGTTTAGTTTAGATTATTATTTTTAGTTATCTTTGTATGTTTATCCTGTCACGATGTTTGCTGCAAGGTCCTTGAGGGTTTAGGGTTTAGAACCAAATCTCCTCATTCCGGTGAGTAACATAGCAACAAGAGAGGATATTGTGAAAATGATAGTTACCTAACATTATATAGTGTTTCACCAAGGCAGGAAACACTAAAAAAGAAGCAACAGCAATCCCCACGGTCTTGAACAAGCTAACAAATCACAGAAGATGTCACCACGGTTCCCACAATAGCCTACAATACTGTTTTCCACAGACTAGGAATGAACTTACTAAGACAAGCTTAACCAAATCAAGATTCATCACTAAAATTGGAGAATAAGTGGTCTAAATATCTAACGAAAATAGGAATCTCAACTGAGTAATATTCCAGGGTGCAAGAGACAAAGAGCGAATGGCAAAGAAGAGACCTCCAATGACCGAGTGGTTGTGATGGAGAGGGTTGAATTCAAAAGATGCTGATATGGTGTGGTGCACCATAAGAGGAAGAGTGGATGGAGTAGGCTACTAATGAGGAAGGGTGAGATGGAGAAAAGAAATGAGTGATTTAAAAAAAAAAATTATAGTGGTGGTTAAAATCTATTAGTGAAAAATTAATTTAATATAATGTTGTAACGATTTTAAACCAATATAAGGATTATTTTGAATTATTTTTAAAACAAGAAAGCTTTAAAAAGTTTTATATTTTTAATATATTATTATTTTTTTTATCTAGTAATTTTTAAATTTAGCAGTTAATAATTATAAATTTTAGTGTCATGAAAAATATTTTTTTTATATTTTTAATTTTTTAAATTCGTTAATTCCTCAATTTTTTTTAATTTTATTTTAACAACTTATATCTTTCAACTTAAGTAACATGTGACAATAGAATTCACATAATACCAAAATTCTAAAATATTTAATTTATTAGATATCTAATTAATGAAAATAAAAAACCAATTATATATTAAGTTAAACTTATTTAAGTTGAATAGAAATATATATGTATAAAAAAAACTGATAAAACACGGAAGAGTTGAATTGTGTCTACTCTCTCCCCTTCATCATACAATATCACTGTGTATTGAAACAAGGGTTCAAAAACCACAATCAAAACAGGTGAGCGACAACAATGGCTGAGAGGTTCATTCTTTTGCTTATCACTGTAAATGATGTGAGTATGTTTAGTTGTAATCGCTCCACATTTTACGTCATTACTACTTTGTTTTTCAGATGTAAACTCAAATGCCTAGTATCCGGTAACAATGATGTAGATGTATTGGCTTGACTTTTAACTTTTAGCTAGATTGTTTCCCTACATGGTACTGCAAGCTATATTTCATCAAGTGGTAATGCCTCTCATGGTTCCTCATTTTGAAAGGGACGAAAGATTGGTATGCAAGATTTACCTTACAATTAGTTATCTTTGAAACACTGTCCTGTTTTAATTTGCGAAGGAATTGATAAAATGTAAAGAGTTTCCATTACTTTCACTTATGTAATATACATCAGGGAAGGCAATGCAAAAAAAGAACTGCATTTTGGTGAAGAACTCTGCTGAAAAACAAAGATTCTTTCACCCCACCAGTGTCTGTTGAATATATTGATGAAGATAAACTAGTATACACGAGTCAGGGTTATGCTAAAACACTGCTTTCACGGGATTGTCTCCAGTAGAGGACTCTCTTGGGAAGATGGGAATGATTGTCCATCAACTTGGAGGCCTTTTGCGTTTTCTTCTTTGGATTGTGCCCACAATACTGTGTAAAATCCGACGGCGATTATCACTGCGCCTAGGATACTAAAAGAATGGTAATACCAAAACAAAGTCAATATAGAAATAGTACTGTCAGCAAAGCAAAGTTTACGCATTCAATTAGAAAATTGGAGTTAGAAAAGTGATTCAAATTAGTGGACGATTTAATAGACCACATGCAATAATTGTATGTGTATATTTCTAATACATATCACGTGTTTCTCCCTCCTTTTTCCAAGTGGCATACTCCCAAAATGTACTGCTGAGTGGTTTTTGATCTATCCATAGTTTTGAGATTGCCCCTAAAAGCTAAATCACCTTTAATTGCAGTAAACATTGTTTTAGACCTAAAAACTCCCAGTTGAGTGAAATCTCCATATATTTAGAGGTGGGAATCCTGTCATGAAGAGAGAAACCCCGACAACATAAAACTCTGGAAAGTTATGGTTATCCTGAAATTTTGAAACAGCAGACAACAAAATAGTGCTGATGTAATTGGCAGCCGCAACATTTCCAAGCCTATTTTATGGTTTATGCCGTAGTCCTTAGTTCATTTCACTGTTGGTAGCTTGACATTTATTAACAAAGCTCCGTCGAGATGGAATAAGAAAATTTTGGAAATGGGAGTTACCTGCCAACATGAAGCGTTTCACCAAGGAAGATAACGCTCGAAAAGTCAGCAATGGCAATCCCCACAGGCTTGAACAAGCTAACAAATACAGGTCCTTTCCTTTTTATGCACCAAGTCACTACTGAAAATGTCACCACATTTCCGATAATAGCCTGCAATATTGTTTTCCACATAGGAGGAATGAGCTTAGCAATAAACCCTCAATCGTTTGCAACTTGTTTTTGTGTGCTTGTTTTTTTTAGTTTTTTGGGTTGTTTGTACGTGCTTACTGAATAGAATATAGACACGAGCTCAATGTCGGGGCTTATTTTCCAGTCATTTGGATCCCTAACAACAATGAGTGATAGTATTGCAGTTTGGATAGTTCCAAACAGGCAATAGAAGGCTACTATGGTTGACTGTGATGAATATCCTTTAAGAATTGCTGCCTGCAAACAAGCTCAACCAAATCAGATCCATCACTAAAAAAATTGAAGACCTTTGCTCCAATTTAGCTTAGTGATGTAAGTATCTAACCAAACTAGGCCTCGATCTCACCTGAGTAATATTCGAGAGTGCGAGAGAGAGAGAAGCAGTCGCAAAGAAGAGACCCCCAATGGTCCAGTTACTTGTTTGAGCCAACAAAGATGACAATGGTTGTGATGGAGAGTGTTGAATTCGAAAGCTGGTGATGGCAAGACCCTTGTAAAGGGTCACCAGTAATGCTCCAGAGATGGATAGCACTGTGCCCGTGACCTTGATCTGGCTTATTGAGCTTCCAATATTCAACTTCTCCATCCTAGAATAAGGCAGTAAAAAATCCAATATCGTGGTTTCAATATCCTAGTTCCAGTTCTAATGTTGAGTGCAACAACTAAAAAGTAACAACACATATTTCATTAAACTCGAGTTATAAATACAATTATAAACAATGTCTTGCAATGTATTCTGTTCTGGAAAATACCTTATCCATATTGGTTTAGTCTTACACTCGTACAATCTTTACATTTTAATCTCTACACCTAAAACCTACTCACTTTAATATCTCTTTTGTAAAATTTTTAATCTGTTTAGGTCCTTACAATATTTTGGAATTCTGGGACTACAATGGATTAAAAAGTGTTCGTGTAGGAATTAAACTATAAAGATAGAGCAATCGTAAGATCTGATTAAAGCTTGTTATTATTACATAAATAAAAGTAAAAGAAGAGAGGATACCCGAAGATGACCGCTAGCACAAAAGTGACAGCTGGACTCAAATTGCTCATGGCGGATCCAAGAGTGGGAGAGCTGTAGTCAATGGCGGTGAAAACACAATTCTGCATAACAGTTATGCTGCACATCTCCAATAAACAACATTCTTACATTTTTGTTTAACGATAATGTTTCCTTGCAAAAGAATAGGAAAAAATAGGTAAATATGCAATTACATAGACACAAGCATACATACATACCAAAGAGTGCCCAGGAGGAAGAACTTGCAGAGAAGAGCGAAAGAAAGGGGCGCTCTTGTGCTTCTGCAAAGTTGAAAAGTTGAAGGTTAAGGTAATGTTAGAGATTTGAAAAGTCTAATTGAGGAGGTAGTAGTGTTCTCTGATCACACATCTTCTTATAATCCGGTTATAATTCGATTTTATAAGTTTCAGTGAGACTTAAATTCTTCTTACATGAGAGTATATATAACTTGGTAAATTATGTTAAAGTTGTGATCGGAGGAGCTTAAAAAGAAGGTAACAAGAGTGTGAGAGAGATAAGACCTGTTGATGAAGAAAGCGAGAGGGAGGAGTATGAGGGTAGCAATGGCGTTGGAGTAGACAACAAAGACAAAATGGTTCATTCCTCTGTCCATGACTGCTTTACCTAAAGTGGAGAGTCCCACATCAAGGCACTCAACCATGATCATGGCTGCAAATGGACTCCATTTCAGCAACCTTCCTCCAACTCCCATTTCATCCATTTCCGTCTCTATCCATAGATGTTGCCTTTTTATTCAACACATCTTCATCTCTCCCCTGTACCACACCACCATTATTGCCACAAATCATCACTACACTAGTAGTTCAAAATATATTTATTTTTTAGTACACTAAAAATACTATTACACCAACTTTATTATATTTTCTTTAAATCTTCATTAATAATTTATATTATTATATTACTGATATTAATATAATTGACTATCTGTTTAATGTTTAATGTATTACATGTATTTACTAAAGAAAATATAAAATTAATATATAATTACTTTTAAAAAACCATTAAAGATTTTTTATTTTAGTATTAATTTTTTTAACAAACACACGATAATTACTAACTACAAAATATAATATAGTTTAATTATTTTAATTATTAATAAAATTAATCAAATTACAATTTTTATTACGACTTAAATTTTTTATTGTATTTAAAAGTCAAATATGTCAATATCTATTATATTAAATTTATCTTTTATTGAAAAAAAATATAACAAAATATATAACAAAATGAGAAAAATTATGTCAAATTAACAATTTTAAATTTATCAATTCATTAAATTATATTTTAATTATAAATATGTGATATTTTTATGGATACATTTTATATCTTTTATTTTACTCTTATGTCTAAATAATTATTTCTCTCATATCTCCTAAATACCTCCAAATTTATCGGAACACCAAATTACAAATCACCATGCTTTATTATTTAACTTTTAATATTACCTTTCAAGTTTTCATTTATTAAAAAAATATTTTTTTCTTCTAATAGGCATAACATCAATTAATGTTGAATGATAACTATTATAATTTTACTGATATCTTATGTATTAAATAAGTCAAGTAAAAGAAGAACAAAAATAAACAGTGACCACACGATTTTTAGTAAATGGATATTGAAAATCTATATTTGTTATACTTATACAATCACATTATAACTTCAATACTATTATTTTAATTTTTTTATATCATTTAACTTTAAATTCATCTTTTTATTATATATTTATTTTTATATTCCTCACATAAAAAATTATATAGAAATTTAAAAATATTAAAGCATAATTTCTCATAATAAATTAGTATCACCTAATTTAATATTGTAAATGCAAGAAGCAATAAAATCCTAATAAGAATATAAAAAATGTGAAGATGTAATTTTTTAAAATAAAAATTCAAAATAAACTATTTCGAGTTCATATAAATATTAATTTTCGGACTAGATCTCCATTTTTTTATACAGAAGATTCAAATCGTCATTTATTTTATTTCTCAAATTTATAAAGTTTTATTTTGTTTTTATATTATAAAATACAGTTTATTTTAATATTTTTCTAGATATTAAATATTAAAAGGAAATATATTTAATAGTTATAAAAATATATCTCAAATTTTATTGTTTTTACCTTTTTTTTTTCTTATCTCAATTATTCATGTACAAGATAGTAAAACCACAAATTGGACTGGTAGGTATTATTGTTTTTCTTGCAAGGTTATTGACAACAACCAGTCACCGGATACTCCATCTATTTAGGGGATTCTCTCATTTCATGGAAATCAAAGAAGCAACAAACTATTTCTCGCAGCCGACTATAGAGCACTAGCAACCACTACTTGTGAACTGCAATGAATGTCATATTTCCTTCAGGATCTACTTCTTCCTCTCTCACAACCTGCCACTTTGTACTGCGATAACAAATTTGTCCTGCAAATTGCTTCCAATCAAGTTTTTCATGAACGCACAAAACACACCGAAATTGATTGCCATTTGGTTCATGAAAAACTCAACTTTGATTTTCTCAAGCTGCTGCCTATTTCTTCAGCTATGCAGGTTGCAGATATTTTCACCAAGCCCCTTGCATCTGCACAATTTTGTCTTCTCAAGTCCAAGCTGGACATGCTTAACATCTACTCCCTAGAGGGGATGTTAACATATATTATTTCTATTTAAATTGTTTATTTTATGTAAACATATATTATTTCTATTTCTATTCAAGTTGTTTACTTGTTGGGTTTTATTTGTTCTTTGGCCCAACTTTTCTTTTTTGTTTCAACTAGGTCCTGGTCTTTTTCTTATATATACACCATGTATTTTACTCTCTAATACACAAATAAATAAGACTTTCTTTTGTATTTTCTCTTCTCTCTACTTTTCTCTCTTTAACGCTTGAAGTCCTTGTTTTTTTTTTCATTTGCAATTAGGGTTCATCAAAACCTTCCTTTCTCCATTACAATTACGTGCGATTACGTGCACTCTATTGAAGCAGCACGTCAGGCAAGAATATTCATCTCCATTAATTGTAATATGGTATCAGAGCTCTTCTGCACTTCTCTCTGATCTTTATTTCCCTCTTTGTTGTTCTTGATTATCTTTTCTGTTTTTTTTATTTCCCAATCTTGTAGGCGATGTCTGGTGAAACCCCCACACCGCTTCCTCTTCAAATGGAAACCCTACACCGGCTTCCTCTTCGAATGTAAACCCTATACTGATGAACAATTTCCTGTACCTACACCCTAGCGAGAATCCTGCAGCCTCGTTGGTATCGCCTGTTCTTTATTCAACAAACTACCCTTCATGGAGTCGATCCTTCATCATTGCTCTTAGTGCGAAGAACAAGGTGGAATTCATACTTGGCTCACACCCGTGCCCACAAAGGGATGATCCCACTTTCTTGTCTTGGTCACGTTGTAAAAACATGGTTGTCTCCTGGTTAGTACACTCTGTTTCAATCCCTATTAGGCAAAGTATTGTTTGGATGGACATAGCCTTTGATATCTGGAATGATTTAAAAGTTAGATATTCACAAGGGGATTTATCTCGCATTTCTGATTTGCAATTTGAGAGTATTTCTTTAAACCAGGGAGATATGTCTTTCACATAATTGCGTGTTATTTGGGACGAATTAGAGAATTTTAGACTAGTCCTGTGTGCACATGCCCAGTAAAATGTTCTTGTTCTGTTATTTCTATTATAAATCAAAGAAAGTGTGAGGATCGTGCTATGCAATTTTTAAAAGAGGATTAAATAATTAGTATAGAAATATTTGTTCTCATGTTTTTCTCATGGATCCCATTCATGCCATATCCAACAAGAGAGACAATTATCCACTGTTATTCCTACCCCTAGCCTTCATAGTCTTAACAGTACTACATGCAATTTCTGTGGTAAAAATGGTCATACTGAAGCTGTTTGTTTTTGCAAAGTGGGTTTTCCTTCTGGTGATGTTAAAACCTCAAAGTTTTCTTCTACTAGAAAAGTCTACACTTTTTGTAATCGTCTTGGCCATACTATTGACACCTGTTATAAAAAGCATAGGTTCCCTCCTGGCTACAAATTCACCAATAGGAGATCCCAAGCCAACAATATGATTACTACTAATCTTTCTTCTGAGTCTTTTTCTAAATAATAGGATGTAAAGGAGATTCAACTTACATCACAGCTGTGTCAATTCTTGACCAACATTTTACGTCAACAAAATCTTGAGGATCCTGCCCCTCACTTTCAAATTAATCAAGTCGGCACCTTCTCTGTGGATAAAATCACCAATACCAAGCAATCTTCAACGGGTAAGTTTCTTTCTTCACTATCTGCTATAAAAGAATCTTGGCTTGTTATTCTGGTGCCACGGATCATGTTTGCCATAATTTGAGCACTTTTACTACTTACACTAAAATCAAACCTGTCTTAATTAGTTTCCCAAATGGCCAAACTATTTATGCCACATATTCTGGTTTAGTACATTTTTTCTGCCAAGTTTTATTTGTCTGATGTGTTATATGTGCCTCATTTTCAATTAAACTTAATATATGTTTCTAAATTCACACATCAACTTAAATGCACTTTAATTTCACTTTAACTCACTACATTATACAGGACAATCTCACCCAAGAGAGGATTGGTACAATTATGGTTTAGTACATTTTTCTGCCAAGTTTTATTTGTCTGATGTGTTATATGTGCCTCATTTTCAATTAAACTTAATATATGTTTCTAAATTCACACATCAACTTAAATGCACTTTAATTTCACTTAACTCACTGCATTATACAGGACAATCTCACCCAAGAGAGGATTGGTACAATTAAAGCCACTGCTGGCTTGTACCCTATCACTACTTTGCCTGCTTCTAGTCGTTCTAAACCAAATAGTTTTGCTCCTTTTATTCATTGTAATATCACGGACAAAACACTGTGACACTATAGACTGGGGCACCCTTCACATGAAAGATTACATGTCTTAAACAAACAATAACCTTTTATTACTGTTGATTCTCATCATGTATGTGACACTTGTAGTCATGCAAAACAGAGAGTTCCTTTCACTTTAAGTAATACTGATACCTCTGTTATTTTGGATCTTGTACACTTTGACATTTGGAGACCCTGTTCAATAATTTCTATGCAAGGTTTTCGTTATTTCTTGACTATTGTTGATGATTACTCGTGTTATACTTGGGTTATTTTGCTGCATAATAAATTTGAAGTGCGTCCGCACATCATTAACTTCATTGTTTTTGTTCAAAATCATTTCAAAACTAATATCAAAACGATTCCTACCAACAATGGTGTTGAGTTTGCTATGTCAAATTTTTATGTTTCAAAGGGAATTATACATCAAACATCTTGTGTTGAAACACCACAACAAAATGGCATTGTGGAACGTAAACATCAGTACATACTAAATGTAACCCGAACTTTACTTTTTCAAGCAAATCTTCCTCCTATCTTTTGGGAATTTGCTGTAAATCATGTTGTTTTCTTAATAAATTCTATTCCTACTCCATTACTTAATAACATCACTCCTCATGAAAAGTTGTTTGGAAAACCGTATGACATTTCCTTTTTAAAATGCTAGTACCATTATTGCGAATAGGAAGAAATTAGATGATAGATCTATCAAAGGTATTTTTCTTGGCTTCCCGCAAAATACAAAAGGTTAGATAGTCTTAAATTTAAAGTTTCATAGCATAGAGATATCAAGGCATGTAATCTTTCATGAAAACCACTTTCCATATAAATCGGATAGTGGCTTACCTAGGGACCCCAACACTTTATCTCTCCCTATTTCTAATGCATTTAATTTTGCTCTTGATTTTTTTTTTCTGATATTGCCCCTCCTGCCGAGCCATGTGCCTTTACTCTTGCACCCAATACTGCACCTCCTGTCGAGCCATGTGCCTCTCCTCTTTCAGCAAATAGTGCCTCTGCTCCTGCATCCAACACTGCACCTCCACCAGCATTATCACCTCATTTACCTCCAGGAAGCACAAAGACGATCAGCTCGTCCTCACTGGCAACCTGCCTATCTTGCCGATTTTTACACTGCAACCAACACTAAGTAGTAGATATCCTATTCATAATTACTTGTCTTACAATTTCTTATCTTCTAATTTTAGAAATATTATTTCCTCTATCAATTCTCATCCTGAACCTCAGTCCTATAACGAAGCCTCCAAATATGTTTCTTGGCAATCTGCCATGCAATCTGAGCTCCAAGCTTTTGCTGCCAACAATACTTGGCAACTTACCCCTCTCCCTCCAGGTAAGAAAACTATTGGTTCTAAATGGGTATATAAAATCAAATACCATTCTGATGACATTGTTGAGCGCCACAAAGCTAGAGTTGTTGCCAAAGGGTTCACCCAACTTGAAGGACTTGATTTCTTAGACACTTTTGCACCTGTTGCTAAACTCACTACCCTCCGCCTTCTCCTTGTTGTTGCCACTACCAAAAATTGAATTTTAAAACAACTTGATGTCAATAATGTATTTCTTCATGGTGATCTCCATGAAGAGGTATACATGACCCCCCACCTGGCCTCTCTTTTCCTTCTCCCCAGCATGTCTACAAACTTCAACGGTCTTTGTATGGCCTTCGTCAAGCTGGTCGCTAATGGTACGCTAAGCTTTCTACTTTTCTTTTATCAAATAATTACTCTATTTCTGCTGCTGATCACTCTCTTTTTCTTAAATATAATAACGATAAACTCACTGTTATTCTTGTTTATGTTGATGACTTGGTCTTAACTGGTGATGACACAGAGGAAATCAATACAATTACTGCATCCCTACACAATCACTTCAAGATAAAAAATTTAGGTCATCTCACTTACATGCTTGATTCTGCACCTGTGACCACTCCCATGACTCACACCTCTCGTCTTTCTCCTGATAATGGAACATCTCTTGATGCTGATGCTACCTCTCAATTGATAAGCGTCTAATTTCCGTAATATTTCATATTAAAATATAGACACTTATGAGTATTAATTGCTAATTTACATATAAATAATCCCTAATTTATGAATTTATACCTTTTTACGTTTTTTATGATCTTTAATTGAATAAGAGCATTTTATTCCTAAATTTGGTGTTAATTACAGGTTTTTATAGAAGAATGAAGATTTGGACTAAAGAAGAATGATATATGTTAAAAGGAGAAAGCTGGAAGGCCCAAAATATGCAAAAGAGAGAGAGAAAAGTCCAACTCAACAACAATAATGTGTCAGATTAATTGGGCTATTTTTATGTTTTTATTATTAAGCCCATAAGTGTAACCCAGGAAGTCACTCAACCCTAGCAAATTAGGTTAAATAGGGGACTAGAGGCACAACCCTAGTGTGCCAGATTGAGAGGAAAACACCATAGAGTGAATTGTAACCCAATTGGGAGAATAGAAGGTGCTAGAAGTATGCGTGGCTAATTCTACCCTTTGGGATTGGGAGTAATCTGCTCGAATTCTTATGTATTGAGGTGATATCTTATATTAAAATATTCAGTTCTTGATTGATTATTGGTATTGTTTTTTTACTTTTAATTTTTTGTGACAAATTGAGAATCTTAAATCTGACTGGAAAGTATTTTTAGGGTTCTGACCTAAACAACAATACTTAACATATTTGAGTGCTAAGAATAGACTTGAAATGTTAATTGCTATTAACGTCTGAGCTTCGTTCTAAGTTGTTCTTATAATTATGCGAGGGATCGATAGTTAGAGAATATTCTTAAGAATTTTATATGCGAGGAATCGATATAAATGATTTTTATACTGGCATCAATTTCAATCAAAGAACTTAATATTGACATGCTAATCAAAATACATGAGAGTGAGAGAGATGAAACCTAATCCTATTGTTCCAACTTGAAGCAACCAATTCTTTGTCTGTTTTCTTATTGACCATCGCCAACACAACCACTTTCAACAAACTTTTAATTGTTTTGTTCTATATTTAGCGATTATTGTACTTGATAATTCACTGTTCCTTGTAGGATCGATATCTGTCCTTAGGGATAATTATTACTTCTGACAACGCGGTGCACTTGCCGTAAAAAGTCATCATCAATACAGAAGACTTCTTGGACGACTTATCTACTTAACTAATATTAGACCTGACATCGCCTTCGCTGTCCACAATCTCAGTCAGTTCGTTTCTACACCTACCAACCTTCACCAACAAGCAGTCTCTCGTATTTTACGCTATCTCGAGGGCACTCCTGCTGATGGTATTCACTTTTCCAACACTAGCACAATTTAACTTCGTCGTTTCAGTGACTCTGACTGGGCCACCTGCACTATCACTAGAAAATCAGTCACCAGATACTCCATCTATTTAGGGGATTCTCTCATTTCATGGAAACCAAAGAAGCAACAAACTATCTCTCGCAGCTCCTCTGAGGCCAAATATAAAGCACTAGCAACCATTACTTGTGAACTACAATGGTTGTCATATCTCCTTCAGGATCTACATCTTCCTCTCTCACAACCTGCCACTTTGTACTGCGACAACAAATCTGCCCTGCAAATTGCTTCCAATTAAGTTTTTCATGAACGCACAAAACACATCGAAATTGATTGCCATTTGGTTCATGAAAAACTCAACTTTGGTTTTCTCAAACTGCTACCTATTTCTTCAGCTATGCAGGTTGCAGATATTTTCACCAAGCCCCTTGCATCTGCACAATTTTGTCTTCTCAAGTCCAAGCTGGGCATGCTTAACATTTACTCCCAGCTTGAGGGGATAGTTGCTCATGCTTAACATCTACTCCCTAGCTTGAGGGGATGTTAACATATATTATTTCTATTTAAATGGTTTATTTTTCTATTAACATATATTATTTCTATTCAAGTTGTTTATTTTTCTGTATTAGGTTGTTGGGTTTTGTATGTTCTTTGGCCTAACTTTCCTTTTCTGTTTCAATTAGGTCTTAGTCTTTTTCTTATATATATATATATATATCATATATTTTACTCTCTAATGTATTTTCTCTTCTTTCTCAGCTTTTCTCTCTTTAACGCTTGAAGTCCTTGTTTCTTTTTCATTTGCAGTTAGGATTCATCAGAACTATGTGCGGTTATTTACGATTACGTGCGCTTTATTGAAGCACCACGTGAGACAAAAATAAAAATATACAATTTTTTCTTCCTTTACAAATTCTACCGTATACAATTTTATATTATTCTATTATCTCCTCGGATATAGATTATTCTCTTCCAACATATATAAATATATTACGCTTCACTATACTTTTAATTTCCTTTAAAAATAATTATATGACAAAATTTAAAATATGCAGTTTTTTCCTTGAGTAGATATATAGCGCACTTTTCACTAGTTTTTTAATTATTAAAGAATTAGTTTTCTTTTATAGTAAATTCACTCTCAATATTTTTTAACTAAACTGTTGTTAAATATCCTTAAATTTTGATGAATGATTAACACTAAAAGTAGCAATTTTAGTATTCTTTTTTCTTTGATGATTTTTATTCACAAACTCAAATCTAATTATGCTTCTAAGAAATTTAAATTCAGATCATTCAAATATTAATTATTTGTCCATATATTATTTATAAAAATACATGTTAATTAATTATTTGATTTTATATGAATGATAAAACTAATCAATTTGATCCTTTTTGACCCACTCTTAGTCCACTAAAAAAAGGATAAAAAAACTTGCGAGCCAACCTGTTAATTTTTTTAAAAAAATTTATTGTTTATTATATATATATATATATATATATATATATCTCAAAAATATATTTAATTATGTAAATAATTTTAAATATTTAATTAAATTTTAATTGAATAAATTAAAATTAAAATTATTTTATATTAAATTAATTTATTATAAATAATAATTGAAACTTCGTTTCTAAATTGTTAATTATCTAAATTATTATAATATTACATATCTATGATTCAAATAATATAATAAAAGAGTTAATATTTTAAACTACTTTTTTTTATTTTAAATCAAAGTGAGATATCAACCTCTTTTCTAAAATTAGTGTTGCGTTAACTTGTCAAATTTTCTCATAATGCATCTCTTATACTTTTGTCATAGTTCATATTTTTCTTAAAAAATCATTAATGTTATCAATTTTTAGTAAAGCATTGTTGTTGTTTTTTTTTTTTTTTTTTAAATTAAGCATGCTTTGCATGGGTACAAAAGTAATACATATATTAAGAGAGTAGTATTATTTTAAAAATCAATATATCTATTGACATTTTTAATACATATAAAAATAATTTAAATAATGATTAAGAGCGTATTTGATAAGATTAATAAGTTAGATATTCACTTATTTTATTAATTTATAAGTTAGTTTATCAAATATAAATATATTCAGTAAAATCATCAAAGTAACTTTTACTTATTTTATAAGTTTTTGGCATATTAATTATAGAGTGTGTTTGGTAAGATTAATAACATAGTATTAACAATACAAATATTTTATAAGTATATTAAAATAGTATATTTTATGAATTTCTAGCGTATAAGTTACAAGCTTCCAATTTACGAGATAGTTTAACTAGGTTATAACTTATTTAATTTTCTTTTATTATTATATTTTATATTTTAATACATTTTCTTATTATTCTTAATTTATTGTTATTTATTTAATTTTATAAAAACAATTAGTTATTACATTATTTTTAATAAATTTTGAGTTACTTTTTTTTATATAATTGAAATTAAAAAATATTTAACATCATAAATTGAAGTAACTAATATTTCATTACATAATATTATATAAAAATTACACTGAATATTGTCAAAAACAATTTTATGTGATAATAGTTTAAATTGAGAAATAAAATAAAATTTGATCAATACTTATTGTTGTTAAAACAAAATATTTGCTTCCAATGACTATTGTTTACCCTAAGTATCTATTAGATATATGCTATTAAAGACAATTTTAAATATTTTGCATTCACACGTTGTGAGAATAATTCATCCAAAGGAAAATCTTGAGTGCAAAAACTAATTAGATCATTAATAAACACCACACCATTAACCTAATAAATCTCTAATATGTTAGAAAAAATCGTGATGATAAAAGAGTTAAAATATTGAGAAAATTAAGGATAGCTAGCTAAAATAATTTTTTTATACTATTTTAGTTAAAAATGTATTTTAAAAACTTTTTAGAAGTTTATTTAATGGAATGATGTTAAATGAATAAAATTATATTTAAAAAAGTATAATGTAATACCCACACTATTCATAAAAAGAGAAGATAAATTATTCTTGTAATATTAAATTAAAATTAAACAGACTAGATTATATATTTTTGAATATTAAAAACAATCAAAATTTAAAATGATTTTGATGAAGTGAGAAAACAATAAAGTGAGAGGGTGTGTATTCCTAAATAAATAAAATGGTATGTGGCATTGCTTTGTCCAAGCATTCACGCCAAGGCCACCTGCAAGATTCATCTCCATATATTCATTCATTCTTGTCATCTAACTTCTTCTTGCTTCTCCGATTAGGGCTCAATTTCAACTTCGCTTTCCTTTCTTCTCAACATGTCTGAAGATTTTCTTGAACAAGGGAAGAAGCGAGTCCGGAACCCTTTTGTCCCCATTGGTAAAAACCTCGCCTCTTCAATATTACGCTTTCAATTTCAATTGTCCACATCTTTCATTTGTTATATTCATGTACTATTTGTTTTCTTTCATTCGTCAGTATTTATTTCCGTTCTTTTTTTCACTGGAAAGAGGATTGATGGATAAAAGGGTTCAGAGGGTTTATAATTAGGAAACTATTTGTTGTTTTAGAGAGATGTTGGATGGACTTGGGGAGTAAGAAATTGTTGTAATATGACCTTAGGAGGGAATCTTTCATGTTTCGAAGGAAAGGTGGTATGATCTAGGGTTGTTGTGTAGACTTGGGACTGCGGTAACACAAGAGGGTAAAGACAAATTGTGAGTTATATGCTACTGGGATTGCCTTATGTGAAAGGGGTGAAAAAAAAAAAGTTTATAGATTTATAATTATAATTTGTACCTTCCTTATTTGTAAGGCATAATGTGAAAAGATAAGAATTACCTTGCCATTGATGTGCCGAACATGCTTATATGTATGTTATCGGGATGTATATTACCTTGCCATTACTTTATGAAGGATTATATGTTAATGCAAGAAATTTACTTTGGTTTCTGGACTTTATGTTCAATGCTTGAATTGAATCAACTAATTTTGGGTGTGTGATCAATCAAGTTACTAAGTTGCTGTTGCTGGCCATTTTATGCTTATGGATTTAGGAATTGATTCCTGTAACTTAAGAGCTCAGAATTCACTTTTATAATGGGAACAAGAGTCTCGGTTTTTAAGATTGACAAAATGTGAAGGACACGGGGTGCATAGTGGTAGCATTCTGGTAGGGCTTCCCTTTATAATAAATTGGCATTCACTCTGCTTGCGAATGTGCTAATAAAATTATATCTTTGCATTTGCAAAGGAAGAAACAAGGAATTTGATAATTTTAAATTTAAGTTGTAATTTGGGATGGGAGTATGCATTGGCCTGGGGGGACATCGATCTTACATTTTTGGTGACTGGAGATGGCTGATGTTTGTGTTCTTTTTTCTGTTTCGCTGGTTGGAGCTTGTTCTTTTTATGACTGTCATTCAACTTTTGTTAGTTAAATTTGTTGTGTTACTTTCAGGTGCACTTGTTACTGCTGGTGTTCTCACGGCTGGCTTAATCAGTTTTAGACAAGGTAATTCTCAGTTAGGTCAGAAGTTAATGAGGGCTCGTGTGGTTGTTCAAGGTGCTACAGTAGCCCTCATGGTTGGAACAGCCTTTTATTATGGAGAAAATCCTTGGCGATCAAGTTAAATTTTTAGTGGCCCTAAACAAAAGTTGAAGTTTGTAATTGTGTGGTTCCTTGTGGGTTTTAGTTATATTTACGTGATATCTTTTTCGGTCATTTGAGGTTCAAAATCCTTGCCAAACATCTCATTTTTTAAAGTTTTATCTGAACACAACGATTGAGTTCACCCTAATGTACTTTTTTTTATACTTATTATTATAATAAAATAAGCACTCAATTATATGGAAGCCTGGTTTTCTATTATTCTTGGCTCATGCATTTTTGTATTTTCCTTTGTTGGAAATCTGGCTTAGCCTCTTTTTTTCAACCATGAATGTAAGGTGTATAATGAGTATGGTAAACTACATTATTTCCGTACTTTTGTTTGGTTAGTGAGAAATAAAATGGAACTGGCTAGTGAGAAATAAGATGGACTGGTAAGTATGTTTATGGAATACATTTTTAAAAGCAACCGGTCTAACCAATACTATTTCAAAAAACTTGAGTTTCATCTATTTTTATTTATCTTTCTTTTTACTTGTTTTCATCTTATTATTTCAATTGAACATCTTTTAATTCATTGTTTTTGTCACTTTTAATATGCAAATGAAAGAAGAAGAAAAACTAGTAAAAGTCTTGCTTTGATGTGCTGAAATTGCTCTCGACGACGTTACCACCCCGGGAAGATGATGAAGAAGGTCACACTCACTGCTTTTAACATAAAACTGATAATATAGAGTGAAATAAATAAGTTATATCCGCTTTTTTTCATATTTGATCTGCATCGTTCATTATTTAAATACTATATCTAATGGTCCACCCATGGACTAATTGTTTCACTTCTCCACGGTTTTAGTAATTTTTTTCCTTCTACATGACTAGCAAATTCTTCTAAATAGTTTAAATATATTCCACTCTTAACAATTAGTCGATTTTTTAAAAAAAATTAATTAAATTTTATTTAAATAATATTGTTTGTGTATGATTATACAAATAGGTAAAAAAGTGGGCAACACGTATGGTTGGTGTAGTCTTACTTAGCCTAAATACATATATCTTACCTATATTACTTTTCAAATAACACTCACTACATAAATTTTACTAGTACCTAGCCATAAGCATATCAATATTGCAACACCTTTTAACAATCTTTTCTCTTTAAAATGATAATAGTTTTTAAAATAAATTTAATACAATCAAATGGTGTTAATAAATTTCTTAATCTATGTGAATTATTCAAAAGACTCACATAAGGAAATATACATACATACATACATATATATATATATATATATATATATATATATATATATATATATATATTAAAAACAATACAACATAACAAATTTAGATAAATATTTTACACTTTCAAGCAAAAGACACTTTTATAAAAAAAAATATTAACTTTTATCTTATTCGGTAACATTAATTACATTATAAAATTGAAAATGCTATTATCTTATAATTATTGAAATTATCTTCAATATAATATGCATTCAGATTTTATAGTGTATATATCGTTTTTTCTGTTAAAAAAAATTATTCAATTGAACTAGTAACGACTTGCATTAAACTTAGCTAAAATATTTAAATTATTTTGTTAGAAAAATAAACTGAAATGTATCCTAGTTTTATTTTATTTTTAAAAACTAAGTTGTTAGAAAATTAAACTTCTAAAACTAAACTATACTGATAAAATTTCAAAAATAATATGATACACAAACATTTAAAATTAAATTTGTCAAAGTTAATGTATGAAAATTAATATTCAATCAGAGTAAAAAACTTGAAGATTGTAAAAATTAACTAACCTATCTATTTTTATGATAACAACCTTATTTATTAAATTCGTCTTAGATTACATATAGTTTAAATATGCGATATTTTATTATAGTTTCTTTTAGAAGTTATTTTATTCAGTCAATTTTAGTTGTTTAAATTTAATTCAAGCTGATATTGTTTTCAAAAATAAATATGTGAAATACCTTTTTTCACTAAAACTGTGACATTTAATAAATTTAAAACTTTTTTTTAATAATTTATAAAGTACGTGTTTTATTAACTAACGAATTATAAATACTTAATTATATAACATATATCTATATAAAATATTACTATTTATAAAATGATTCAAAGTAGTTTTTTTTTTATACAATACTTAATTGTATAACATATATCTATATAAAATATTACTATTTATAAAATCATTCGAAGTAGTTTTTTTTTATTTTTAAATAAAAGCTTTAATGTTAAGTATTACTATGGAACTTGACATCTCAGTTAGGCTGACATCTCAAATAACAATAATTATCTGTCATACAAAAATATGGGGGCACTAGACCAAAACTCATATGTCAACAAAAACGATACATAGGTAGACTAATACTTATTCATAAAAAAATATAAGAACAGACTAGATGGAAGTCTATTATACCAATAAAATAATTTTATAGGAATAAATCCTAAATTAACCAACTTATCAGCACATGCATTCCCTTCACAAAAAATATGAGTAACTCTAAACCTGACTTTTGCACAGTAATTAAGATAAGTATTTCATCAATTATAAAGCATCCACGGAACTTTAGTCATAGTAGTAAACATAGCACAAACCAAGGTGGAATCACATTCAAGTCAGACATTAGTAAGCTACATCTTTTGAGCTTCCATCATAACATGTATAACTCCATAAAACTCAACAACCATAACAGTCTGAACTTCAAGAAATGCAGAGAAAGCACCAATAAATTCTTTCATACTCCCACAGAAAATACCTCCACAAGTAGCAAGACCAGGATACACCTTAACAGTCCCATCAGTGTTAATTTTAACCCAACATGGTGAAGAAAACTCTATCTAACAGGAAGAGGACGAAAAACTTTATCATTGCGAGTATTTATACAAAAAAACTTAATCACGTTGAAATTCAACATATCATTCTCATTGAAACTTTAAATGAATTTCCCATTAGACAAGTTAAATCTTTAATTATCGAAATAGCCAAGAAACCTCAATCTTATCATGAAATCTAGCATAATTCCTCATACACCATATCATCCAAATAGAACAAGTTATCACAGCAAACTTAATTAATTTAACCGAAGGACTACCATCAATCTTAATAAAAGAAAGAAGATCATCCTTTTTAGAGAAATGAGAAGTAAGAAAAATATGTCAAACCCAACTCCAAATATGCAAAACATTAGAACATTCAAAAAATAAATGTTGAATAGATTTCTCATATTTTTCACAAAGTGTACACATATAACATATATGCAAACCTTTATTCTAAATATGTAGATTTGTCCATGAAAAACTTTCTAGAATACTAGAGTTTTGGAAGGCAAAATAGATGAAGACCAAATGAATTTACCCCAATCACAGGAAACCTCTGGTTCCAAGAAAAAACTGATTTAAGAGTAAAACGACCAAACTCATTTAGAATCCAATTAGAAATATCCTGTCACTCCCTTCGATCACTTTAAAAATAATTCAATTTAGTTTACACAAATTATTTGTCATTTAGTTTAGTTTCTTGAAACTACATTTGCATTCAATATAATTTTTCATAGTTGAGTTAAATTTAGTTCATTTTATCCATCCTAATTTTGTGCATCCAATCTTATAATGTTTTATGAAAACATTATTCCTTTAGTTTAGATCTATATAAACGTTTTAAAGAGTTATTAAAATAAATATCTTTTATCTATATATTATAATAGAACAATAATGACCATACTTGGCACACTTAAGACATAGTAATTATCAATTAAAGTGATGAATAAAACTCATAAATAAATTTTAGTTTTATGAAAAATTGTTATTTGGAACAATAGGAGGGTTATACATAAATCAAATGAGGTGAATGTAGTTAGAAAAAACGAGCACAGCATGTTAAATTAGCATTAACTGATTGAAGAAATAATAGGAATTGTACCTCCTAGAGTAATAAATTGGAATTAGCTCGGTAATTAATAGGAATTG
Source organism: Phaseolus lunatus (assembly GCA_013389735.1). NCBI lineage: Eukaryota > Viridiplantae > Streptophyta > Magnoliopsida > Fabales > Fabaceae > Phaseolus > Phaseolus lunatus. The sequence continues at coordinate 32,351,145 of CM023859.1, forward strand.
TACTTACTAGAAAAATGGTGAAACATAATTGCCACGTTGCCGAACCTTTCTAGAACACGTGTTATGTCCCACGTCGACATTCTATCTCCCTCACACCCACCCACTCCCTATATATGTGTTCCTCCTCATTTCTTTTCTCAATTCTCTTCTTTTCAATTACTCTCTGATCACAACGCCATCACCAAAACGCTACAAGGGTTTCAGGCAAGCCATCATTTCCCCCAAATTATAGTTTCACTTCTTTTATGCCAATGCACTTTTCCTCTCTTATCCTCTCTTCCTTTTGATTTTGCACTAATTCAAGCATGCTTAGCAATAGCAGTGCACGCATTGTTTTCCCTCTATCTTTGGTTAAATGGGTCAGCCATAGATCTTTCTACCGGAATCTATAATACCTCTTTTCTAACCTTGCTTGTCGGTATCGGTTTTATTCAATTAACGCAAATATGGCTTTTCTCATTTTGCCTTCCGTTGCCGAATTGGTGGCTAGGAAGTTTATCGAAGTAAGACAAGGAATTTTGGGCATTTTCCTTTGTTTGAAATGGACGCAGTCGTTTGCAAAAGATTTTGACTATCATGTATTTGCACTTCGTGCCAAATGAAGCGTGCACTTGTGCCATGTTGTGTATCACCGACTTTGTATAGCTTTTTTCTGTGCATTCGTCAGACCCTTTCATTAGTCACTGTTGCTTGGTGTTCTCCTTTGGACCTGTTAGCTTTGTGCTTCAATACTTGGAAGGGTGATAATGTTGGTTCGTGTTTTATTCACATAGATAGTGTTTGTCTCATTGGGGTGGAATTTTTCACCAGCTTAAGTATTCTTGTGAAGCAAGGGGTTGTTTTTGTTGCTTTCATCGTAGTTGAAGTTTGCCTGTAGTGTAAAGTTCTACAAGTATGCTATGTGATGAACAGAGCTATGTAGTATACACGTAAACAACTATGTCTGTGTTTATGTTTAATTTTCCTTCTCCACTTTGTCCTTTTCTGTTTGATCCATGGGTAATGTGCATTTATTTGGGAAGAATAATTGCTTATTCTTTCAAGTGTTATAAGCGAGCTTTTAAAAATCTAGCTATTTCTCTAAAAGTAATCAAGTTGTTGCCCTTCATACATACTGCCTCTCTTTTGCGAAGTTTCTCTTGGTTCTTTCTACAAGGTCCCCTCTATATTGTCAACTGCATTAATTGCTCTATTTTATGTTTTTATGAAAAACCCCGAATCTAGGGGCAGTATTTATGTGGAAAGAGATTAAGTGAATGGAATTAATTTCTGTAGTCGAATGATATTTTGAACATTAAATGAAAAGATAATTTCTTCGACTCTGCACTATCTTTATATGATATAGGGTGTCTTTCTTCACAGATGTGGCTTCTTTATGGATCAATAGAGATCTTCTTGGTCCTGATTTTTGCATCAAAACAATTGCAAAGTTTCTTATACTTGGGTTTTCTGCTTCTCTGCATCATTTATCAGCAAAAATGGTGAATCTTGACGAGCAAAATTATGTTTTGGTTTGATATGTAGGGCACCACCACAAACATATTAGGATATATCAGTTTCTAATCCTATTTTAAATTTATCAGAAATGAATTGAGCTTATATAGGCTGCACATTGAAATTAGGTTTTGTTTTTTATATCTTTTGTTTTGGGGAAGATGAGAACAAATATGTACATTTGGCAGATATTAAACTTTCCTTATTGTATCTGTAACAGGTTGAAATAAGTGATTTGTATAATCAAAATGTCATCTCCAAGCAAGAGAAGAGAAATGGATGTTATGAAATTGTAAGTAGATTTTTTTATTGAGTGTTTATGGTACATTATTTTAAACTGTTTGAATTATTTGTTATATATTTTTTTCTATAAATGGGTGGCAATCGGTATATTGTCAAATTCTTTGAAATATATTATGGTTAGTTTGTTTTGATTGTTGGTATGACGTGATGAAGAAGCACATTTGGCACATTATAGGTTATCTTCACGAGGTATCATTTGATCTTGAACCCACGTTCATAATGTGGGTAGATTTCAGTAAGTTTAATTTGGCTTAAAGAGAAGCCTGTTTAAAAACTAAAGTTCTATTACACAGAAGGACCTGGACAACTTCTTGAAATGAAAACAACCATTATATATAATAATTTGTAAGATTTATTAAGGATTAAAATCCGTCCAAATCCGTTGAAGTACAGGCCTTTCCTAACTTACCATAATTTTTATTTTTGTTAATAACTAAGTACCGTGTAGTGTTGTTTTCAAGTTAAAATATGATGTAATCTTATGTTGAATCCATGTAGCTCTTTGTAATTTTTGATATGTTGCATTGGGTGCATTGTGTGGGTTAAATGGATGAAGAAAAAATGAATGGAGAAGATGAATTTGGTTGATGAATATAGAGACTTAGAAGATTGTGTAGGTTAAATGGATGAAGGAAACTGAATGGAGAAGATGAATTTGGTTGGTGAATGTAGAGACTTAGAAGAGGTGAGGCCAACTTCTAAGTGATTCTAAGCTAGACACAAAACTAGTTTTAATAAAGAGTGAGCAAAGAAAACAAATTGTGCACAAACTTGAGCAGCATTTCTTTATCAATTCTAAGCTCCTTTACAAAATAAACAGTGAGAAAAGAAGACAAATCAATTCTTAGCTCCTTTACAAAATAAAGAGTGAGAAAAGAAGACAAATCGTGCACAAACTTGGGCAACATTTCTTTATTAATTCTAAGTTCCTTTACAAAAGGGTTAACACTTAACACTTGTATTTATAGCTCTAAGGGCAGCCAAATTGCAAGTTTTAATCCTAAAAACTCTTCACTCCCACCATGGGAGGTGACAATTGGCTACCTCTCAGAAATCCTAATTCCACTTAGTCTCACAAATTCTAATTCCACTTAGTGTTGTTTTCAAATTAAAATATCTGGTTAGTTGATCAGCAAGAAGGTAACAACACGCTGAAAACTACATTTGAAGGGGGCTAATGTGATTGTTGGAAAACTGCCTTAATTGTAGTCACCCCTTGGTTGGAAAGGGCTACTTAGGGCGCCTTGATAATGAAGGTCGACAGGACATGTCTCCTTGATAGTTTTGATCTCAGATCAACTGGAGATATGAATCATGCAGTGCTTTTAAAGTTTAGAAACCCCTTAATTTTTGTGGAGTTGACTGAGTTATTCATTCTAAGAGTAATAAAAAAACAAATTTTGGGGATTCATGATAAAGAGAAACTTCAGTTTTTATGATGGTAAGGTCACATGATGTGCACGAAACATAATTATTTAACTGTAAAAGTAATGTTTTCACTTAAAATCAAACAAGAGGGTTAAGTGATAAAATGTAGACCTTAGACTTAAGTTTAGATATGTAATACTTAATAGGAAATTTGTTTTACCCATTTATTAACATTCATGAGAGAAGGCAGGATTATGAATTGGCTGTTTCTGTCATGAAAAATCACCTGGAAGTGACAATCAAATTCATCACAGCATGATATGCCAAGCATAGAAACCAACATCAAAATTAAAAAGAAAAAAATTGCTTATGATTCTCCATCACATTACGTTTTAGCATAAGCTGATTTAGTTATAACATAGACTTCACCCTTTTTAGTGGGAATAGGGATCTGCAACTTACTAAGAACAATTGAGGAAATTAAAAAGAAGCGAAAAAGAACATGGTTACTTAGTCTTAGTCTGTTGGCAGTTTATGTTTTTCCCAGGGTGCCTTTTCTGGTGTCATACCATCATATTTCCCTGTGGTAGGTGACTAAACCACTGCTTTTTTATGATTTTAATTTTCAGAGAAACATTTTTTTAAATGCTGAATGATATATTAAACTGCAACCATGTAGTACTTAGTCAAAGTAAACTCATTATAAATCAATCCCATTCCCTCTACTTTCCTTTTCTTCCTCCCAAAAAATAAATTTCTTAATATATGATACTTGTTATTCTTGACATCGATCAATTAGTGCAACTTTGTTGGTCATATAATGAGTTAATTTAGGTTTTTGACTGAGTAAGGATGATATGTTGGTGTCTTGGTAGCAATATCATTTATGTATATTTTATCTACCTAAATGAAAGTTGTTACGCTGAAAGATGCGGTAGTATTATGTGGTGCCATATGGTACTTATAGGCTATGTTATCACAATGAACGGGTAGATGTCGTTATGGATGGAATAGCATGGTTGAAATTGATAACAGCAATTGAAATGAAGGCATATGGGCTTCTTCTAATTTAGTAACCTGTGCCGAACAAATTTATCAAGTGACCTTTATATGCTTCAAATGCATTGCATGATTGGTGAGGTTTATGAAGTATGTGCATAAGACCAAAAAAAAAAAGTCGCAAAAGCCTAGTATGAATAAACTTTCCAACGAACAGTTATAGGAGAAAAAAAGGTAAATATACCTCCGCTTCTCTCATAAGCTAAAATTAATTTATGAAGCTCAACTTTCAAAAGCTCTATCATCGAACTTCTCTAAAAGTTGACAAATTCCATTCATTTTTTCTCTTTTTTCTGCTAGAAGTACTTGTTAGAAGTTTATCCAAATGGTGTCAAAGGCTTGAACCTTTTGAGGGATTTTGCATTGATCAAATGATGCTAATGTACTATCATCTTTCTAGAGTTAGAAAGCTTATGCATGTACTAATTTGTAAATTCATGTTCATTATATATGTTGGATGTTGGATGAACTGAGAGTCGAAGACTATCACTCTTGGCATTTTTATTCACATGGTCATGTATGCTTGATCACTCGCTACAAAAAAAAGTTGTAGTCATATTTCTCAAATATTCTTTACTTTTTTTCAGGATGATGAGTGATTATACAGTGGAGACCATAAACGATGGACTTAGTGAATTCAATGTTGAGTTTCATGGTCCAAAAGAAAGTACTGTCAAAATTCCATGGTTAACTACTCTTTTGTTTGATGAAACTGTAAATGTGTACGAAGAATTACTTACTAAATTTTTTTCTTAAAATAAATATTTCCCTTTCTTTCCTTTCTCATGACAAAAAAGGGAGGACAAAAAGACTTTGATGAGAAGCTCTTTATTTCTATCAACATAAACTTCCGTATAATATTTGCATGTCACACTTCATATTCTAGCTCGACACTGGTTTCCTTGTCTTTAAATGGGTTGTGAGCACAAAGACCAATTGCTTGTCTTTAATCTATTTGGTTGTTCCTTGATTTATCACATTTACGTGATTGTTGCAGGTCTTTATGAAGGTGGAGTCTGGAAAATTCGTGTTGAGCTTCCTGATGCTTACCCATATAAATCCCCTTCTATTGGCTTTGTGAACAAAATATTCCACCCAAATGTCGATGAGTTGTGAGCACTTCATATGCTATTAGTCAATCTTTAGTTTTTTGGGTGAATATTTCTTCTGCTCTATGTAGTTTCTGCACTAATATGGGTCAATGGATTATTACCTTTTTATATTTGGGTTTCATGATACATGTCAATAATTGCTTTCTGCTGTTTATATTTCATTGTTTTTGGATTTTGTGCAAGATATTTCTTAGGAGTATCAAGTCACGGAAACAACTTGCTAATGTTTGAACACACGTGGATTGTGACTGATTCTGCTTTGCACATTTCATCAACTGCAGATCTGGCTCCGTATGCTTGGATGTCATTAACCAATCTTGGAGCCCAATGTTTGGTAATTCAGTTATACGCTTTCATAGTAAAAGTTTCAAGTAACCATCGTCTGAAGGTTCTATTAGTTTATCATATTTCTGTCTATGTACTCTGAGGTATATAACTATCTGAACGAAAATTCAACACGAATATAGAATATCCTCCTTCATTAACGTCCTCTCTCTTTTTCTGGCTAATCTGTTATGTTTTTTGTTTCTTGAGAATGACCTAGGTTTCTTGTGTTTTTCAGATCTTCTAAATGTCTTTGAAGTTTTTCTTCCACAACTCCTGCTTTATCCAAATGCTTCAGATCCTCTCAATGGCGATGCAGCATCGTTAATGATGAAGGATAAAAAGTTGTATGACCAGAAAGTTAAAGGTGAGCATATTGTTTGTTATGTGCTACTTTTTCTGATAATTAAAGACATGTTATATTGGTTTCTCTATTTTAGTGATTCAACTGCAATGCCTGTTGTCTGCTGATTGCCAGTGTTTGTTTTGTTGCATGGATTTGTGCATAGAATGGGAATTGGACATTGGAATTGATTTCCTATTTATGTTAGTACCACTACTATTTTCATCACCGTTTCTATTTTTGCCACCATGCTCCCCGCGTTGTGGTCATCATCACCTTCTACTGCCACCGCCAATTGGGGATCATTTTTTTTATATTAATTTTTGTTGTGTAATTCTAGTCAGAATGGAATATAATTCAATTCTTACCTTCAGTTTTTTGCTTTATCCATACGTAAGAATCATGACTCTAAACCAAAATTGAATTGCATTTCAACTACGATTGTGATTTCATGCGCTTAACGGAGGATCTCCTTAACTAATTGGTTTCTGATTGAATAACTTAACCTCCTGGGCGAATTACATCTGGACTTTGGTTTGTAATGATAATTTCGTCCTTGTGCTCTGGACCCGTATTTACCCCCTTTTTATTCTCTTAACACCCGCCCACCCCAGATCAGGAAGTTGTGTCATGCAATGCAATGCCATGGTTCAGCACTATATTTTTACCAAAGACTGTAAATTATTCAAACACGATGATATTTTTTGTACCCGAGACTGCTTCATGTATTTCTTAATGTTTGGATTTATTTCTAAAGTTAGGATGCTTTGGTGAATGGGGGGCTATTTCATGGTGACAAAAGATATATAAAAATTGCTCTGCTATTTGTGGGGACAGAGTATTGTGAGCGGTATGCTAAGAAGGAAAACAATAGCAACTCTACAGCTGGTGAGGAGAGTGGAGATGACGAAGACATCAGTGAAGAAGACAGTGGATCTAGTGATGATGACATTCCTGGTCATGCTGATCCTTAAACTGTTTAATGGTCTTCCAATTATACCTTTTAAAGGGTCCATGTAATACCAATCAAAGCATTATTACATAATTGTTACTTGTTCAATTATAAGACGTAGGGATTATATTCACTGTTTCTGCTTGTAAAATTACAATTCTCATTCCTCAGTAATTTCATGAAAAGCTATAATATAATATATAGTTAGTGCTTTAATCGAATTTTACATTGTGTAGTTCTTTACTATGGAAAAAGATGTTGATACATGTTCAAAAATTTCAGTTTTCTCTTGTATAATTATCTAAAAATATTACTTTCAGTTATGGAAATATGTTTCTTCTTGTCAGTGGAGTCTTGATTCAAGAACACCAACAGATAGTTTTGACAAATTTGCTTAAGTTTCTTCTTAACATCAGTATATAGACTAAGTAGTCAAGAGTAAAAAAATCATTCAAATTTTTTAGAGTCGAAATATAAAATTTTAATTGAGTCCTTTTTTGAATAACTTTTTAGCTACTTAAAAGAGGTTTAAAAGGTCATAAAAAGAAGTCAATTTAGGTCATAAACATCTACGAATAATAGTAAGCATAACATCTTTTAATTAATTCTCTCTTTTTAGTTGTCTAAACATTACTTTCTTACAAATATTATACGCATGGTATTAACTTTTCACTAACCCAGGTCCAACTGTATAATCAAGCAACAGGTATAAAACTCGGCCACAAAAATTAATTTCAGAAATTCATCAAATAAAGAAAAAAAAAATGAAGTTGTAGAGAGAGATAGAGGGATGAATTTGCTCAACTTCATAACCTTACCAAACCTTCAAGCTTCATCCTTTCCTTCTTCCTACTTTCTCACCTGAAAACTCCCTCTGCCTAGCTTTCTGTCTTCTTCTTTCCTGCAGCCAATGAGCAGAAGCTCTCTCTTACACTTCTTATTAACATGAATTGATATGAAGTTATATAATTATAGTAATATGTATACTAGTTATTTTATAACTTTTTTACGTAATTCTTCGTATCTTTTTGAGGCCGAATTTGTATGTTTTTATTCCAAAACCAGGGATATTAAATAAATGGTAATTAGTAGTTTATTAGCTACATATTACAATGACTTTTAAGAAAAAAAACTGTAAATTTTTTCATACTTATAACTACAAATTTCTATCAATGTTTTTAATCAATGTAGCTTAAATAAACATGAAATCCTGCCCTTTGCTCCGTGCAAACCAAAGAATTAAGAGCAAAGTCATTGTTGTTTATAATTGCAGGAAATTAAGGGACTTTACCAGTAATTAGTTAAAGTCCTCAAAACTTACTGTATTTCAAACAAAAAATCAATTACAGAAAAAAAGTTGCATCGACTAGGAGATAATGGTCTACTTGTACTCCAACAGCCAAACATAGCAAAGCCAATCCTTTTAAGATGACAATAGAAAGTACAGATTAAACTCAATCTCTCAAACAATTGATGAAGAATGAGATAGAAGTTCTTTGAGAAATATGTTGTAATTAAATATTTTTCTATTCTTTGAATTATATCAAGATTTCAAAGTGGCCAATATCCCATTTATAGAGTTGGACCCAACTTCACATAATCCAAACATAATCCAACTTATTTAAATTTGGTTGATTTTATTTATAATTAAGTCAAACTCGAACTGAATCAATTCAAACTAACTCGTTCTTATTTAAGTTCCTTGATGAGTTTAGTATAAGTTTACATTCAAGTTGCATTGGACTTAGCTAAAAAATGCATAAACTCAACCTCCTAGTAAGAGGTTTGTTAAAATTCTAGCCAATTCAACCCGCAAACACCTCGGCCAATCTTTGAACTAGGGTACAAATACTTAATGTTGCTGGTAGCACAGCTAAGGCTTTGACTTATTTTGACTTATATGCATGAGGAGATTCTGGAAGTAGAATAGCTGATGATAAATTAATTCAATTCATCCATACACAAGTAAGCGAATATGGTCTGATGCTGATTGGAAATGAAGCTGAAATGCAACATGGTAAACATCTCAAAAACAAGAGATATAGTACTGCTGATCATGCATATAGCACATTCAAAAGTGACACCACTTCTGGAGCTGTTGGCAGGAAAGGTAGTTCAAAATAGTGAATTCAATCTAGCTAAATAGGTGAAGTCAGTGACTAAAGAGGAACAAACTGTTTAAGTTTCTGACAAGTCCGTAATTTCACAAGGTGCTAGTGTGTAGAAAGGATTAACTTGTTGAAAGTGGCATTAAAATGTATAAATCATTCTCCAGCTGATTGTCCAAGCAAGAGTGAAGTTTCAGTGATGGCATGACAATTTCTATTAAACAAGAAGGAGGATATATAAAAGGAGAGGTTTAGTTATACACTTTCCTTTCAATATGTATCATAAAAGACGCCTCTGCTAATTTAAACTTTCTGTATTTTTTATCAATACCATTTTACCCAAGTTGATTTACAAAAGAAAGAAAACAACTAAGATCACATTTGGTTTCTAGATTTCTCACTTTTTGACCCCCGAGAATTCATATTCAACCGTTTAATTCAAACACACTTTGCACTGTTGAGTTTCTTCAAAACGGAAGTACACAACGAGAAGAAAAAACAAATCATTCACACAAAACCAAATGCTAAAAACTGAAGGTTCCTCCTTGCACTATAAGTTATTTATTGGCTAAATATTTCAAAATGGTTGTAGGCTAATATTACTTGGCAAATTTGGTATTGTGATGGATTTAAATAAATAATTAAAAAAAGGAGACAAGATGGTTCTTTTTTATTATATCTACAAAAGAAAGAGTGAGAAACTGAGTAAAACCCAACTCGTAGTTTAGCTTCACTATTGGCCAAAATCTATAAATGGGCATTACCTTAATGGGTTTTTTTAAAGTGTTAAGAGATTAAATCAGAGTGCAAAGTAATTTTCAGTGGAACGTAAAAAAATAAAAGTTAAGAAGAAAGGTTTTGTGTGTCAAAAGAGAATACTTTGTAATTACAATATTTACAAACATGTCTGAAGTCGTGTTTTTCATTGAGTAAAAAGTAGTGATACTTTAAAATAAAAACCATTACAAAAATTAACTTTCACTTAAAGGTAAAGAATTAAGAAAAAATACACGTGTTTCTAATGGTATCGTTAAGTAATTCTTCCATTTTAAAATGTAATATCTGTCAATAATAAAAATTTGACCAATATGAGACATGAAAGGAATTTGAAAAAAAGACTCAGATTTTAACATTCTTCCTTGGGATCTTTCTTCAACACTCCAAGTGTTAACTTATCTCTTGAAAATGTTTTAGTCATTATATAAACTAATTGATCTTTTGAACAACAACACTTCAATATAATTTTTTTTTTCCCTAATTGGGTGATATTTAACTTTGATATGTTTGGTTCTTCTATTATGAGTAGGGTTTTTGGCCATTGTAATTGTAAACTTGTTACCAACTCTTAAAAATAGTTGTTCATCTTGCTCTTGACTAAAGTTTGACAAAATATTTTTAAGTCGAATGACTTGATTTGTTACAGTAGCTACTGAACTATATCTAGCTTCACTGGTTAATTGAGCAACAACATTTTCTTCTTTTAAGTATCAATAGAAAACTCTAATTCCAAAAGAAAATGCATAACATAACATACTCTTTGTCATCTCAATATTCTTTGTCGAGTCAATTTTATAGTAACTTTCCATATACTCTTTTCTTTCATACATCATAAATTAAAGTGATTTATGTCTTTTGATATACCTCAAAACTCTTTGTTCACATGTTTATGAATAAAAAACATGATCTAAACATTAAGTCTAGTTGCATAAATACAATAAACTTCACTTTTATATACAGAGAGATATCTTTTTTGGTCCCATATGCATTTAAACACAAGTTTTCATTTATATGATTCCATCATATGATTGAAGTACTTCATCCTAAGAAAAGAAAATGGTTAACCAGACTAAAGTTTGTAATTTCAAATTTTTGCACCTTATTCATTTTAAAATGGTTTAAAGTGTTAGACTTATTTCCAACAACCAACAAATCACATAGAGGAAAATAATGAATTTTACCTCATGATATTTCATTTGACATATAAAATGTGGCTTCTTCCTCAGTTTTATGTAAAATCTTGCTTTAAAATATAATCTTGCTTTAAAATATGATCATAAGTCTATTGTATCATGGTCTTAAAGGCTGTTTTAGGCATACACAACTTTATGAAACTTGTAAATTTTTATATCATTAGTTGGAAATTATTTTAGTTATTCAACAAAAAATTCTTCCTCTAGTAGCCCATTAAGAAATGTCAACTTACCATTAAGATGACAAAATTTTCAATCCATCTTTGTTAAGGTTTTTAATAATCTTATATTACTAAAGATTATACAAATGATATCCTTTTTGCATATGGAACCAAACATAAAGATAATTATAAACTTTTTAAATTTTGTAAGAAATGTTTCTTTCAAAAAGATGTTTTTCTTGAAAGATTTGATAACATATTTTGAAAAAAAAAAAAAACATAAGTGATAATTGCTTCAACCCAATAAACATCTATCTTCATTTTTTTTTTCACAGAATTTCTCAAATTATTTCATTTTGTATTCTTCTTTATTGTCATATGGTAATATGTAGAAAGACAACTTAATTTAATTTTATTAATATAAAATAACTAACTATGGTAAAACTTAAAATTATATATATATATATATATATATATTTATATAGAAAAGAGGTTTTTTATTCAACCCAAGAAAACAAACTATGAATCTTTTTTTTTCACCAAATGTTGATAGACTCAGTACTTCAATGTGTAACCCATCTTTAACAATATTTGAGTGAACTTTATAACAAATTTATTCTCTTTCATTCTTACCCTAAAACTCTTTATCATATTCAAAGTATGCTTTTTATTCACCTATCAATCCCTTGAAAATTCTCATTGAACTTATCCCAAACTTCTTTAAAAGTTTTCATAGTAACAATTTTGATGAAAATATCATCCTTTCTTTGTCATTTCTTTATTGTGACTTTTAAGTCATGTTATTTTCATGATTTTAAGCAATGAAATTTGAATGCTTCCATTTTTTATTAAGATTTTAAGCATAGAAAAATTTAAATACTTTCATTTTCTTTTACATCCAAAAGATTTTGAATTCTTTAGTAAGTTTTTGCAATTCATGAATTAAAATTCTTAGCATAAAAAATAAGATGGAGGTAAAGATAATAAAATATTAATTTTTATTTTAAAGTTTTTATTTGAAAAAAAATTGTTATGGAATTTTTTTTTATTTTTCGGTTTTCTCAAAACCTTTGTTCTTTTACTCGTATCTCTCCAAGAATATTTGACTGTAATAGCATCTGACAAATATTAACCATGGATGAGATAAATCAAAAGTAGGTGTGAAATAAAATTTTAATAAAAAAAAAAGAAGATAAAAATAGAAAAAAGTACAAAAATTACACTGACCTAGGAGTTGTTGCTGTAAAAGTCAAAAAAATGAAATTGTTTTTCAAACTTTTAAAATTATGTATTTTTTATTATACATTTTAAAATGTATTTTTGTATAAGTTTAAATGTATTTATAAATATATTTTAAAATATATTAATATATTTCATATTATATATTTTAAAATGTATTTACAGATTTAGAAAAATATTTTATAATATATATTCTAAAATGTATACAAAACTTCAAAATAGGTTCTTATTATTCAATTCATAACATTCTCATATTATTATTTAATTCTTTAATTAAAAAATAAAATTATTTTAAAAATACAAATCAAAGGTATTTTTGACATTCGATTATCTTATAAGAATATAACTTGATAGACAAACTCTGTCCAAAGAAAGACTATCAAATTCCAATAAAATTAAGGTTATCTGTCCAAAGAAAGACTGTCAAATTCCAATTAAATTAAGGTTATCTCGTTTCTTGAGTTTAGCTTAGATTAAAATCATGTTGCAAATTTTGTAAAAGTAATTCTACTTTTATTCTAAACTCAGATTTACTTCTGTTTCTCTTCTCATGTTTTATCTACAAATTTTCTGTTTTTTTTTTTGGTATTTTTTTTTCCTGTATATTATGATTGCTTGAGAGAACAGGAGTTCAGCCCAGTTTGGTTCAGGAATCTGCTTGCTGCTTAGCAAGGGCACCAACACCATTTTATTTTTATTTCACACCTACTTTGCACAGACACCATCATAAGTTTAATTAGTTGCCATGCGTGCGAGAATACAAGACCCTACCATTTACTTTTTTGTCTTTTCAAGATATCTCTTCTTTCCATCACCTCCAAACATGTGAAAGTTGAACGCATAGAGCCTGAACTTCTCATCCCATAACTATTATGATTTATAGGAATTACCATTTATCATTTCAATTTAAATGTGACCCAAATGCTTTTATGATGTAACAAAACACGCCTATAAGATTATATAATTTGGAAAAGACCCTACATAGATTTATACTTTAATTTCTGAGCTTACAACTTCAGCCTTAAGCCTTCAAGAGCTCTATTCAAACTATTAATCTTAGGTAGCATTCATGTATGAAAAAAAAAAAACTCCTTTTTACTTTTTTTTTCTTTGCAGCTATCATGTCAAGATTGGCGTGGAATGGTCATTATTATCTGTAATTATTCTGTACTCCAAACACACCCTACAAATAGACAGCTTTGGAGTTTAAACTTATAAATTTTTATGGTATATAAAAAAGTCAACATCTTAATCATTTGGCTATTTTTTTCTTACTTTTCTGTTTTTCTCCTTATAGACCTCTGGTGTTTTTGTTACCATACAAGTCAAAATGAAATCTTTGCTTAAAACTGTCAATTCAGTATGCCAACATTGGAAGGACAAAAACTTGTAAACATAATTTATTTTAATAATTCATAATAAGAAGAAGAATAATGGAGCAAATGTGAAAAATAGTTTTGAGATGATAAAACGTAAATAGTTGTAATATTAGACAAGATTAACAATCTTAAAAATAGAGTTGAGGCGTAAGTGGAACTAATTATTAGCATAACTTATTAATAATATTGGGATGCCCAAAAATAAAAGTAAGAGACAGTGGGGAAGAAAGAAAATGAAAAAGTTATTTTTACTGTGTTTGAATGACTGTTGTCCATCAACTGTTTTGCCAATCAGTATCAGCACACCTCCAAACACCATATTACTAAAAAGAGCTTCCTGAATTCATTTCCAAAGAGACATACAAAATTAACATGATAGATTTAATACAGGGACTTTGGTATTTATACGTGAGAAACTGTATTTATATAATTTTTCTGAATAAAAATTAAGATCACAGGGGAAGAATTATAAAAAGAAATAATATGATGAGAAGACATATATTAAAAACCTATATAAATAGTAGTATAACTTTTTATGCGTTTATATAGATATAGAGGTCTATAAATATACTCCATTAATTTATACTTTTGTTTTGGATCTCTGCTGTAGAAGTAAAGTTAAACAAATTTTTCCATGTCCACCAACAAATTTCCATGCTTCTTGACTTTTATCAAAAGATAATAATAACACTCTCCCATCTATCATCTCTTCCTTCTTTTTCTTTTTCTTTTTAAGCCCTCTATATCTCCTTCCATCTTAACTACAAAATCCACCTTAACAATTCAACCATATGCATAACATACCTTTTCTAATGCTTCTCTTCTCACAACACTGGCTCCACTACACTGGAATGAATCTTCCACAAAGTACTACTGCATAATCACAGACTTTGTTCTCTTCTCCAACTCAACACCGGAAAATGTCCCCTTGACTTCACACATGGAAAAACGAATCAGGAATATCAGTTTTCAGAATATTCATCTGCTAAAGTCTTCCACAGTCAACCTCCTAGCTAGCAAGAGTTTGAATAATTTACATGAAGTGTTGGACACAAGCATCATTGTTGTCATTGTACATTGAAAAAAAGAATATTCATCTGCCAAAATGCGCTACATTCAGATTGAAACGAAGGAAAATGGTGGTGTGAAGTACTCAGATGAGTCATATCCTCAATCTCCTTTCTCAGAATACCAAGCTCCTAATGACGGCAACACTACCAACGAGAAAGAAACAACAACGCCATCATCTCTCAGCAGAATCAGTCCACTCATTTTGCTGGTCATAATTGTTCTAGCAGTTATCTTCTTTGTGTATGGACTTGTCCATTTGGTTCTATGGTTTTTCATGAAAACACCAACCTCTTCATCAATCTACAACTCCAACAGGTTCCACGAATCCACGCGCTCACGCGTTCTTCAGAGGCAGCTTCAACAACTCTTCCGCTTGCACGACTCAGGTCTAGACCAAGCCCTCATAGACGCTCTACCCGTTTTCCGTTACCAAGACTTATTGGGTTCAAAGGAACCGTTTGATTGTGCCGTGTGTTTATGCGAGTTCTCCGAGGACGACAAGCTGAGGTTGCTTCCTATGTGCACACACGCGTTTCACATGAACTGTCTTGACACTTGGCTCCTCTCGAATTCCACGTGTCCTCTTTGCAGGGCATCTCTCTCTAACTACGTGGAGAATCAGAATCAGAATCAAAATCAGAATCCAATGCTGTTTAATGTTGGCATTGGCAATTCAAATTGTTTGGTTCTGCCAAGTGGGTTCAGTGGTGAGGAAGAGAAGGGGTTTTCAGAGAGTGAAAGATCAGTTGGGAAAAGGGTGTTTTCTGTGAGGCTTGGAAAATTCAGAAACAATGGGTTGGAGTTAGAGAGTGGAGATAGTTGTAGTTTGAATGAGAGGAGATGCTACTCCATGGGTTCATATCGGTATGTGGTTCGTGATTCGAATCTGCAAGTGGTGTTGTCTGAATCTGGTGATGTTTCAGAAAATGAGAATGTGAAGGGAAAGAGGATAAGCGACTCAACCAAAGGTGAGAGCTTCTCTGTTTCCAAGATATGGCTTTGGTCCAAGAACCCCACATTTCATGCTTCTAATGCAGCTTTCCCCTAAGAGCTAAGAAGGTTTGAACATGTATGA
This sequence comes from Phaseolus lunatus, assembly GCA_013389735.1. Classification (NCBI taxonomy): domain Eukaryota; kingdom Viridiplantae; phylum Streptophyta; class Magnoliopsida; order Fabales; family Fabaceae; genus Phaseolus; species Phaseolus lunatus. Next base: position 32,367,103 of record CM023859.1, read on the forward strand.
GGAAGAATTGCATGCTTTTATTTATGTTTTATATTATACCATTAATAAACACCGATTTAAACATGCTAAATGATATTTGGCAGTGCTTCTTCCTTCCTCTCTTCTACTTTCTCTCTCCCTACTTATCCATGGAATTGCATCCATCTAGGTTGAAAACAAGGATGTTAGGAGGATTTGTATTCTGGATTATTAGTATGAGAAACTTATAACAAACTCACGACCAAAGTTCTCCAGTAACATTGTGCCAACAAAAAAATGTTCCATGTACGACATTATTATAAGAAATTGTAATTTTAATTATGTTTAAAAAAGGTATGGTGATTTATTCATATTTTGATTAATAGCTTCTCTACCATTAGTGCCCGAACGGTACTGATGCACTGGACCGACTGTTGGTCATAAAGAGAAAATCAGGTCAAAGTATAAAGTATACATTTAACTATAAGAAAAATTAGATAATACATTCATAATAATTATTGTACTAATATTAATCTTAACTCTATAGTAAAAGGTTCATCGAAGTTACATAGATAAATACAATAATCAAAACAAAAAATATAAATTATTATTATAATATTTATTACATCAACTGAATATTTCTTTGAAAATAACCTTTTAAGATATAATCCTTACTGAGAATCGAAGTTTGAAAAAAAGATAATCACAACCAAAATCGATGGAGTTAATTGTTCAACCAGTATGAGTCCCTTGTACAATAACAACTTTAAACTTTAAAATAATTTCAATAAAAAAATATGTAAAAATAAAAGAAATTAATCAAATTTTGGTTCCTATGCTCTCAATGCATCATGGCTGCGCAGAAAAATTAGTAAGTTATACACAGACATAGAAAATCCAATTCTGATAAATTTTTTTATTAAGAAAGAACAATGCAAATAATTTTAAATGATAAAACTAAAAAGTATATTTAATAAATAAATGAATATTATTTTAAAATTTATTAGTACTATTATAATATAAATTTTAAAAAATTAATATGTAATCAACAGTATAATGTATGAATTTGATTTTAAAACATTTAAAAAAGTAAAAAGTTCTTAATAATATAAAATAGTAGTTCAAATATTATTAATTATAGTTTAATTATTTATCAAATAATTGAAAATATAGTTTATTAACAAAAATTATAAATTATTGTTATAGGGTAAAATAATAGTTAGAAATCTTTATTTAAAACATGAAAAGTTATATTTATACTTAAGAAATATTAATTGACATGAAAGTTATGTAATATAGAAAAATCTATTATATATTTATCAAAGTATGATAGAATGAAGTAATAATATAAAAAAAATTATTTAAAAATATATGAAATAATATTTATTGATAAAAAATTTAAATATATAGAGATTTTGTTTTATATAAGAGTAATTCAAATTATCTTTTAAAAATAAAAAATACATAAAAATAAAACAAAAAAAATTGAAGCACGAAAACATTATTGAAATGAGGCAGATAAATATTGAAAGAAAACTTGAAAACTCGTTAGTTAGTTATAATATTTATATTAAATAATTATATTATTTAATTAAATTATATAACTAAAAAATAATTATTTTAATTTGAAATATTCGTTGTTACTTTAATCATATTAATTGATATTTATATTTTTAGTGTTAAACTAGAAGTAATTAAAGATAGGGACTGCAACAGTTAGATAAGGACTCAAGATCATATTGCATGAAGTAAAACACATGCTTAAAAAATAAAAAAGGAAAAAGCATAAATGTTGAAAATACAACAAAGCAAGAATATTAGGATTTATCGTTAATTAGAAAATAAGGAAAAGAATTAATTATTCTTATTAAATTAAGAGGAAGAGAAATGTTGAGATGATAACACGATTCAATCTAATTATAATTTAGGAAAAAAATATTTAATTTGTTTGAATAGATTTGTTAAACAATTTGATCGCGAATGAAACAAAAGTGATCATGATTTAAATCAAATCATTAACTTCATTAATAAAATTGTAAGTTAATGGCTGATCCCAATAATATATCGAACGGATTTCGATTCGGGTAATTAATAAAGATACCATTTACTCTTCATAAAGAATAGAAACACTAATAACGCAATTAACTGGATGTGTGGGATAGAGAATTATGATAGAATAGAGCTGAAAAAAGAAAGTAGATATAAGAAAGGAAGGAAGAATCCGATATAAGAAGAAAGAGAAACTGATCATAAAGACACACGAACTTAATTAAGAACTATTAAACTACATGTTCTAGTTGAAAATATTCCTCTTGACTAGAAAAAAAATAAAATAAAATAAAATAAAATTGAAAAAATTAAAAATCATAATAAAGTAAATTTTTTATAAATAATCATTTTTGAAATGTATAATAAAAAAATATATAATTTTAGAAGGTAAAATTGAAAATTGTATTTTTACGAGTGTAACATGAATGTATGGGGGTGCAATGGCCCATAAGTTGTCAACAAGAGTTGTTTTTGGCGGGCCAACCAACCCAAATTGTGACCCATCATAGTTAAGTGTGGAAGACCGGAGTCCTGTATAAAAGTTAGGAAACATAGGTTTGGTATGTTTCCAATAACATCAAATTCCACTCTTTTTCTAATTTCCATGCCAACACACACTCTTTGTGTTGTGTTACTCTGTCACTCACTCTGCAAGTAAGTGGCATCTTCATCATCACCATGGCGACGACTACAAAACCTCTTTCGCACACAGTTAGCGTCTTCAACATACCTCGCTCTGCCACCGCCAAGGACCTCCTCCACTTCATCGAATCCAAGGTGGGTCCTTCCACAGTCTTTGCCCTCGAAATCTTCTCCGACAACGCCAACTGGAAGTCCCGCGGCGCTGGCCGCGTCCAGTTCGAGGCCCTCGACGCCAAGTCCCGCGCCCTCTCTCTCTCCCAACTCCAACAACTGCTCATCCACTCGCATTTCCTCCGCCTCTCCAATACCTCCGAAGACATCATTTTCCGCCCCCTCCACCGCCTTCAAAACGGAGTCCTCTACGCCGGCTTCATGCTCTCCGACGACCGTATGAGCGTCCTCGATTCCTGGGAGGGCGTTGCGGGCTTGGTCGTGCCCCAAAGGAGGAAGCTTGACTTCTTGGTGTGGCATGATGACGACTGTTACCGACTCGAGATTTTTTTTGAGGATATTTTGGAGTCTCATGGCTATTGTTTGGGAGAAGATGGCAAACTCAATGCCCTCCTCTTGAAGGTACAATTTTTTTTTAGGGACTCTATAAATTTTGTCTTGTTCAAGGTGAATAAGTATGAAAGGTTTTGTTTTATGTGATTGATGAGGTTTTTTTCTTTTGTATTTATTTGATGGTGTGTTTTTTTCCTCTCAGCTTAAATTTGGGCCAAGAATTTATAAGAAAAAGACGGGGCCAGATGTGGCAACCACGTTTAGGAGTGATAGGTACCATTTTTGTAAGGAGGATTCTGAGTTTCTTTGGGTGCGGACTACTGACTTTTCGGCTCTGAAGTCAATTGGGCACTCTACTTCATTTTGTTGGGAAATTGCGGAAGAACAATTGGCTTCGGATGTTTTTACAAGTTTGCCGCTCTACAAGGAAAATTTAAGAGATTTGGCTCTGGAGGATGGGGAAGAATTCTGTTCTTCCACGGAAGCAGTTCCTCTTGTAAAGTGTGCGTCGCAATCCAAGTTACCTTACGAGGCCCTTTTCCAGTTGAATTCTCTTGTTCATACTCAGAAAATTAGCCTTGCTTCGGTGGATGATGAATTGATTGACTTGTTGGGAGGCTTAGATGAAGAAATTAGAGCTGTGATTTTTCAGAAATTGCACCAGATGGGCTTCACTTGTTATGAGCCTCTTAAATTTGTGAAGACTCAGTTGCATGTGCTGAGTAACAAGAAAAGAAGTCCACCACCATCTTCACAGAAAAGGTTGACAGATAATAACATTATGAGCTGTCATAGAGCCTTGGTTACCCCAACAAAGATATATTGCCTTGGTCCCGAGCTTGAAACGTCAAACCATGTGGTAAAGCACTTTGCATCCTGTGCCTCGGACTTCATGAGGATTACCTTTGTTGAAGAGAATTGGAATAAGCTTCCAAATTATGCTGTATCGACTGGTGTGCAAAAGGGAATCTTTTCAAAGCCTTTTAAAACTGAAATATATAAGCGGATATTGACTATTCTTCGAGATGGGATTGTAATTGGATCAAAGAGATTTGAGTTCCTGGCCTTCTCTGCTAGTCAGCTGCGTTCAAATTCTGTTTGGTTATTTGCTTCTAATGACAATGTGAAAGCAACAGATATCAGAGAATGGATGGGATGCTTCAATAATATACGCAGTGTGTCTAAATGTGCAGCGAGGATGGGTCAGTTGTTCAGTTCTTCCATGCCAACTTTTGAAGTGGCCCCTCAAGATGTAGAGGTAATTCCAGATATTGAAGTTACCTCTGATGGTGTAAGCTACTGTTTCTCAGATGGTATTGGAAAAATTTCCCAATCTTTTGGTAGGCAAGTTGCTCAAAAGCTCAACTTAGATCATAGTCCTTCAGCATTTCAAATTCGGTTTGGAGGATATAAAGGTGTCATAACTGTTGATCGCCATTCATTTAGGAAGTTATCATTGCGCAACAGCATGCTTAAGTTTGAATCCAAAAATAGGATGCTTTGTGTCACTAAATGGAGTGAGTCAATGCCTTGCTTTCTCAATCGAGAGATTATATCCCTGCTGTCTACCTTAGGAGTAAAAGATGAGGCATTTTTGGCAAGGCAACAGGGCCAATTGAATTTGTTAGGAAGGATGTTGACTGATAGTAAGGCAGCTTTGGATGTTTTGGAAAGTTTGAATGGAGCTGATTCAAGGAGCATTCTAGTGAAGATGTTGCATGAGTTTAATGAGCCAAACAGTGAGCCTTACCTATCAATGATGCTTAAGGCTTACTATGCATACCAATTATCTGACTTGAAAAGTAGATGCCGAATATTTGTTCCCAAGGGTCGAGTCTTAGTAGGTTGCTTGGATGAAACTGGTCTTTTGAATTATGGTGAAGTATTTGTTCGTGTAACAGTGAAAAGAACTACGGAAAAGTTTGATGATAACTTAAGGAAAGGGGGTGACGATGATAGCACACGTATAATACTGGGAAAGGTGGTGGTCACGAAAAATCCTTGTCTTCACCCAGGAGACGTAAGAGTGCTTGATGCTATCTACAATGAAGAATTAGAGGAAAAGGGTTTGAGGGATTGCCTTGTATTTCCACAAAACGGACATAGGTGTGTATATAATGAACTACATTTAAAACCCCATTTGCTTGTAACCCTTTTTTTATTCAACATGGAAAAATTCATTTTTTACATTTATCTTTGGCCCCGTGTGGTGTCATTGACTACCATGAGTCATCTAATCATGTGCTGACAAAAGTTGTGAACTGCAGGTTGAGAGATACAAGGGGAAAGGGCGACGTTGTTTTTAGCTATACTATCACTGTTGCACTTATTGTCTAGATTCTAGAACTTGTGGCATGTACTCCCTCGATGCTTTCATTTACTTGTGCAAAAACAAAATGTTTTTCATACTATTTAAAGAATTTGGTGTTCTAGTCATCATCAGTTTATTACTGTCTAGGTGCCACTTGGTTTTGGTTCGTTAGGTCTATTAAGTTCATTGTGTGGGGACATTTGGAGATGATATTAGATTTTCTGTTGTCTTGCAGTGATAGATATGAAGTTATCTCTATAAGCTTTTTAGCCACCTTGGTTCCTCATCAAGAAATCATTATTATCTTTGATGTTTATTGTTTCTAATACTTGTTGGTTGGCCTACAGGCCCCATCCAAATGAATGCTCTGGAGGTGATCTTGATGGAGATTTGTTTTTCATAAGCTGGGACAAAGATCTAATCCCAGCTCAAACTGAGGCTCCAATGGACTACACAGGACGTAGACCTCGTATAATGGACCATAAGGTGACCCTAGAGGTAATTTTCATCAAAGCTACAACTCTTTTTTGAAAAATACACTGATGAATGTAGAACTGCTTCCTCATTTGTTATTTCTTGACTGGTCAGGAAATCCAACAATTTTTTGTGGATTACATGATCAATGATACTTTGGGTGCTATCTCCACCGCACATCTAGTTCACGCTGACCGTGAACCAGATAAGGCCAGGAGTAGAAAATGTTTGGAGTTAGCAGAGCTTCACTCCATGGCTGTTGACTTTGCAAAGACCGGAGCACCTGCTGCAATGCCTAGAGTTTTAAAACCAAGAGAGTTTCCAGATTTCATGGAGAGGGTGGAGAAGCCTATGTACATCTCCAGGGGGGTATTAGGAAAACTTTATCGTGCTATAATTGAGTCTCAACTGCAAATTAAATATAGTTTTGTGTGGTCAGAGAAGCTTGCTGAAGAAGCATATGATCGTAGCCTTGAAGTGAATGGTTTTGAGGCCTTCCTTGAGACAGCCTCAAGTCACAAAGAAATGTATGCGCAGAAGATGAGCAGTTTGATGAACTTCTATGGTGCCGAGACTGAGGATGAAATGCTACTTGGTAACTTGCAAAACCGTGCTTCATATTTGCAGCGTGATAACAGGAGATATGGTGATATGAAAGATCGGATTCTGCTCTCAGTGAAGAATCTTCAGCGCGAAGCTAAAGAATGGTTTGAAACTAGTTGCCAACCGCATGAATATCGTCCCATGGCTTCTGCATGGTATCATGTGACCTATCACCCCAGCTATTATTGCCAGGAAAGCTCATGTTTTCTTAGCTTCCCATGGATAGTTGGTGAGGTTTTGTTGCAGATAAAGTCTGTAAACAAAGCAGTTCAAAGATGAAGGCATCCTCTAATGCTGTGTGCATACTTTTGTTTCTGAAAAAAAAAAAGTTTGAAGCCGTCTGTTGGTGGATAAGATAACAATTCTATGCAGGCGTTGATATAAGGTTCCACCTTGTCTGCGACCTTTTGGCTAAGTTATTATTGTTATATTATTTGGCATTATAAATATGTTGTAGCTATATATGCAAATCTGATGCCACTGGCTTGATGCATATCCGTATGTTTAGAGCTATCACATGGAGGGCTATTTCTTATTGTATAGCAACAATCTCTGTACATTTTTTAAAATTCTGAATTAGGTAATTCGTATTGTAAAAACTTTCTTTCCAGGTTGATCTTTTATGCTAAGGGAAAGAGACATCCATTCTTAGTAAATTTTGGATTTGATAATTTGGAACGAAGGTATTAATTTCTATAATAAAAAAATCATATAAGATCATATTTATCATTTAATAGAGGATTTAAATCCATAGTCATTTAGGGAGAATGTATCGAATTCTTATTTACATGCTCTGGCAATAGCTGATTAATATGACCAGATGCCTTGAGAACTAGTTTGGTATCTATGTGAATTGAGAACCAGTGATGAAAGGGTATCTCATTTTCAAATCTCATTAAACCACCTGAGGGGACAAGCTTAAAATTTTACTCTTCCATCATTCTGAGTTTTTATAAGAATTTAAACATTTATTTTGTTTTTCATTTTACAGAAAGAAATTCATTTTGATTATTTGTTATTGTCAATTTGTGAGAAATAATTAAAATATATGTTGAGAGACCGAGCAAGGTTGATACGGTGATCTTAGGATTGAATTGCGCGAGTTAAAATAATATCTGACTATTCAAGGGAGGTGATGTTTATGAATACAAATTATAAATTTTTTCTTTACTTCCACACCTTCTAATTTCATATTGTAAAAAGTTGATTTTAACTTTTTAAAATAATTTTAAATGAAGCATAATTTTATAATTTTAAATAATTTAAATTGTACTTTATACTTTTCTTCCATTTGCAACACATGTGTCAAAGAGCTAACAAAAGAATTCGTTATATTCGACATTTTGTACAAAGATCATTTCTTTTTAGTTTTGTATTTTATTCTTGCATCTTGTTGATATTTTTTTTCTGGGTTTTATGCCTTTCAAAAAATGAAAAAAAATAAACGAACGAAAACACAGTCATTACTAATAAAAACATCACACAATTTATCTCAATCATAAAAGTTCATCACTAACCACCACAAGCAACCACCACTTTTAAATAAAGAAGAATATACCACATTTTTCAATCAAAATGATATTATTAAAAGTAAAAAAAGTATAGAGGTATAGAAAGAAAGTACGAAAGTGCACGATCCTAGTTTATTATTACATTGATACCAAAATAAATGTAGTTTTGAGTTATATGAATGTCTCATTTTCCAATGAAATATTGACATTGACTTTTGTTCCAATGAAACAACCCTACCAAAATAAATGTAGTATTAAAAAAAGAGTTTAGGTCTAATTCATCTTTACAAAATAGGTTATCTCTACTTATATATTGCAAATTTGCTTTATCTTATTTTTAGTTGTGATTTTTAACACATCTCTCTTAAATAAGACATTTACATAGTACATGAAATTATAGATATTTGTGAGTGTTTTAATGATTGATAGTACGATAACTCCAACAAACATTGATATTATATTAAAAATAAGTTTAAACATAATTCAATTTTACAAAACTGACCTATATATAATTGGTATGAAATATTAAATAAAAAAATTAGATTTTCATTAAAATCTCTATTCAAATAATATATATATATATATATATTAATATATAGTGAAATAATATTTATTAGGTCAAAACTATAACATTCACAATAAAAAATAATAAAGAATTATTGATATTTCTTATTAAAGACAATCAGAATTACTTGAGATTAGCCAGATTTTTATTATAATATGTATACAAGACAAATCCATATGTCAATAATTTATAACACTTGATTAGTGATATATGAGTTTAAAAGTTACTTAAAAACTTATGACTAATGTCCATCAATTTTAAGTATAGGTCAAGAAATTGATAAAAGGCCTATCATTACATAGCATACACTAAAAATACTAGCAAAGAAATCAAGAAAAAACTTATTATCACAATCATAAATTGTGTTAATTATGAAATAAGAAGTAGTAGTTTTAAGATAATATGTGGAGACATATTTAGAGAGAGATAAAAGCAGTGATATAGTGATATAGTTTAGAAGGCTAATTTGAGGCTTTAGTTTCTTCTTTTATCTCATCAGCTCCTTAATTATCAATAATGTCAATTCATTGCCAATAAAGATCAATGAAGCCAGCACCAATTTTTGGTTCTAAAAGACCATACAAGCATGATTTTCTCAATGCATAATATATTTTTGTGTTGTGGAGAAACTCTAATTATCATTCATTATTACACCCTTATAGTTTTAAAATAAATTTTTTTATTTTCTTTATAATTTAAATAAGATAATATTTACTTCTGTTTAGTTTTTTAATAAGTATTTATATCTTTTATGTTTCTAATAAATGTTATTTATTTCATTCACATATACTCTCTCATTTTTTTTCATGTTGAAAATTTAAACAAACATTCACATTCTATATAATTTTAATAAATAACATTCATTTTGATCATTATATTTAAATTGTTTATAAAAAATTGTTTGATCCTTAAATTTTAAATTTTATTTTTTATAATTTTTTATTTAAGTTTTAACCAATATAATAATTTTAAATATGATTGTTGCTTCCTTAAAAATACAAACAAGATTGATGCCATTTATTAAAAATATAAAAAGATATTGAAGTCAATTTGAAATATAAATAAGATTGATGACATTTCTTAAAAATATAAAAATATTGAAGTCAATTTTAAAAGAGAGGGAAATGAGAATATCATTGTAAAAATATGAGTATTATCTAATATAACTCACGGAAGTAAGACTTTTCTGATGTTTTATCATCAAATTAAAAAACTTTTAAAATAATATTTGTAATCACGTTAAAATTATTTGTAATGATGTATAACTATAAATTGAAATTTTTAAAAAAATTTTAGTCAATGTTTTTTCTTATTAGTTTGTCATTGATAAAATTAATACTGCAACAACATTCATGTATGAATTGCAACAACATTCACGTATGAATTTATCACACCAGAAATGCAAATAAATGGTCCAAGTATAAAACTATAGATAACTCGTCGTAGGTGTTCAAGTTGCTGCACATTAAGGAATTTTAATATTTGTTATGCCACTCTAAATTTGTATACCTCTTTAGGTTTTTTTTTTATGGATTTTTATTAAATATTATGAAAATGTGTTTTGTATTAATAAATAAATAAAATGAAGTCATTAACAACAAAAGTTCAGTTGGTACATTGACAATATTTTGGAACAAATTAAATTAAAGAAAATAGAGATAAAAAAAAATGGAACTGGCTAGGCAGAGTGTTGATTTAAATTTTGAAGGAAAAAAAAAAGATTGTGGCAATGAAGATGATAAGAAATGTCTTAATCTAATTATTGATCGAATAATATATGTTTAGAAAACTCTTTCTTTTTACACCTCCATATCTTCTACTGCCCCTCTTATACCTACCACTCTTATACATAATATGGTAATACATTTTTATCCTTCTTATATCATTTAATAGAATAATTTATAGATTATATGATTGGAAAAATAATTATAAATTTAAAAAATGACTATCAAATTCCGTAATTCAAATTACTGAATAACATTTTTGAAGATGAGAGAATAAGGTTTATAGGTGGAGGAAGAAACAACTCTTTAGAGAGTGTAAGTTATAAGAAAGTATTTTTGGCGAGGATGAGAGCATTTGTTTCTGTTTGTCTGTCTGGACAGGAAACTAGTACACTACTACCATTCATCACAACAATAAAGTCACACTTTTCAAGCCTCAAGGACACCACACACTCCAAACAAATAACCAATTTCTACCTAAGCTTATTCATTGCAGTTGCCCATTCCAAAAGCAAACCCCACCTCGTCACCATCCACACACCACACAATAACAAGAATAATAATAATAATCATAATCAGTACCTAATGCTATTATCAAATCAAATCATAAGATTAATTCCTGGATCATCCATCCACCCAACCCCAAGCTCCAACCATAGAAAAAAATGAATTAATTATGATAAAATACAGTAAAAATGAAATAAAAAAAAGGTGTATATACACAGTAACAACCAATTCGATTTATATGGATGTATATACTATATAGGAAAAGAAATAAGAGTAAAATAATTGGCCAAAGAAAATGAAAAGTGAAAAGGGAGGCGAAGGGGCAGCCTCAGCCACCAACCAAAGAGCCACCGCGTCAACCACGCGTAGTGGCACGCCCACTCCACCACTCACACGAAAACGGCGTCGTCGGAGTCACGGGCCTTGGGGGAAAGCGACTTGACGTTGACGGCAGCGTAGCGCGTGGAGAAATTGCGGAGGGCGGCGTCGTCGTTGAAATCCCCGTTATGGCCCTCGTCGAAGTTGAGGGCGTAACTCATTGGGTCGTACTGGTACTTGGGCATGCGCTTGGAGGTGCGGTTGCGGTTGAACTTGCGAATGAAGGTCTTCCACCTGGGGCCCGCCACGATCTCGGACCAGTCGCGAAGCTTCTTGAGCGCCCTGAGGCCACGCGACCACCATCGGTCACTGGATGAAGGTGAATTGGAGTGGGACCAGGAGGTGGAGCGGACGCGCTCCCACCATGAGGAACGGCGTCGTTGGCCCAGGCAGCAGGAGGGCAATAGCAAGGCGCAGGCAGGGTTGGATCTCTCTTGGGCTTGGGCCGTGGGAGTGGTAATGGATTCAGATTCAAACTGGATGGACATGTCAGCAACTCAGATCAGATTTCGGTTATTCAGAAGAAGCGCAAGAAGAGCAGAGTCCTCTCCCAGATATTAATAGGGTCTCTTCACCCTCACTACGCACCATCCACTCACTACCCAATTTATTTTATTTTTCTATTATTAATTATTAATATTATCTCCATCCCTAACAATATTCTAACATCACTTTTTTCACTATATCCTTTTTTTTTCCAATTTTTTTTATCTATCTGTCACGTCAGGTTTTGTGTATTTGTTGTACAAATAATTATAAAAACAACTTTAAAGGCGCCCGCAGAAAAAGAAAAAAAAATAGAAGACGGTTATGAAATACAGCCGCAAGCGCAATTTCCCATTCGGCTGACTGCTTGGACTTAAAACACTGAGCTCTTAAAAACATGTATATTTTATCACCACTTCCCCCCTAAACTATACGTTTTCCCATCAAGACACAGCTTCACCCCCAACTCACAACGTCAAACTACTGAACAGGAAAATATGTCACATGGTCAAAGACCTTACCCAATTCTCCATTTCAAAGGAACCAACGTTGACTTAATTCATTCAACCAATGAATGTAATTCATATCTTACATTTTTGGGTTTTTTTCCCTATTACATATATTCTTTTCATTATCGAAACTCCAATCACCAAACATCTCACTCATAAAATTTATTAAACAGGAGACACATTTGTCGGTGGATTCAGAAAGTTCAAAAATCACTACAAAAAGGTCTCATAACATCTTCAAATTTTAACTGTTCCATTACCTATCTCAATCCAAACTGTAGATTTGGATTATATATAAATTATGTTTTTCTTCTTCATAAAAAAACTATTTGAATATTCAATAATATTTTTATAATTTATCAATACTATTTTAAATGTCATAATAATATTTACAAAAAAGAATACTAAAAGCCCCTTTTAATATTTATTTGATTATAAATTATTTGAGAATTAAATTTTATTTATTATTCTTCACAAATACGATGAGCTAGATCTTAAACAATATACAGAAATTGACACAAAATTTGAGATTCATTATCCATTCTTCTCTCTTAATTTCTTAAAATTCATTTGTTTTCTTATTTTAATTATGTTTTTTAGACTTGGGAATTTTAACATATTTACACGGTTCTAAATACATTATGTAAACCTTAAAAGAACAAATTAGATATTTAATTTGATTAGCTTATTAATATCCGTTCACAGTACATACTTATTGTCGTAACAAGACTTGAAAACCTATAACTTATTTTTCCTGATTCTTGACTACTTTTGTCTGGTAAATAATATTCCTTATTATTATTTAATAACTTAAAAAATATAATTAATGAGATTCTCATAAAAAATTGTAATTAACATGTGTAAATAGCAATGTTTAAATGAAAGATTTCTATAGCATGTTTATCTAATGATGGGATATTTTTAGAATTGTGATTTCTTATTACATCAGTCAAGTATATATTAACTTTATAATCTGTTTTGAACGGCAATGAATATTAATGTGCGTCATTCCAATTTTTAATTATTTTTGTCATGCACCTAACTATTATTGAATAAACTTTACGGGGATCTCACTAAATAATAATTGAATTTTAACGAAAATAAAATGTGTCTAACATGCTATTTGGTGACAAACTGTTAAATTTAAAATCAATGTACCGTATACAGACAATTGACAAAAAAAAAATACAAATTTAAATTCATAAAAATTCAAATTTTTTTTTAGAAAGTATAGATTAATCCAATTATATACATTTGAATTAATGGGCACCCGTACTTTTTCAGATTTTATGTATCCTTCACGTCAATTCATTTTCTCGTGCACCCTGTTTGACATTATTCTTTCATGTCATTAGACAAGTTTGTTTAAACTTAAAACAAGTATTTTTAAAATAATGCCTTATTTAAGAAGATAGAATTTACTTATTAAAATAAACAGAAAACTGATTATTTTTTAAACATAATTTAAAAAATGCACAAATAAACTCATCTAATGACACATAAGAAACCATATAGGGATGAACAATTTCATGCAACGATTCTAATACGAAGGCATTGTCATCAAATAATGGTACATTCATATTTGATAATAATCCACATCATTCCAAAAGCCCTGAGGATCCCACAGTCTTGCTTCCCCTCTCAAACATTTAGGAGGTTCTAAGAGAGCTTTAACAAGCCTTATTTCAACTTACATGAACTTTTAAGATGAAAATTGAGTGTTTGGCTAGCCTTGTGAGAATAGCTTATAGCCTATAACTATAAGCCTATTTTTTTTTTAAAGTTTATTTCAGTAAAGCTTCAAAGAGTAACTTACTGTATTCAACGCTTGTGACTTGAGTTTTTTTCAATAAACACTTGATTATGTTATTTCCCTTGACTCAGCTCCTAAAAGTTATCATTCAAAGATAAAAGGAGAACTGAAAAATATAAAGAAATGAATTTTAAGTCTATTAACCTTACAAACCTAACTCACAAGGGTGTGTTATATATTATGAAATATATATATGATAATCTAATAGTAATCCGATAGGATGGTCTGATAAGTCCAACAAACTCTTGTTAGGATAGACTAAGGCTGTCAAACTCGCGAGTCAACTCGTTGACTCGTCCGAGTTTACATGTCCACATACCCTTACTGAGTTAACTCGGTACTAGACTCGGTTTTTAAGTAAATTCGGCAGACTTAGAGTGAACTCGGTGAACTCGTTCAAACTCGCGAGTTTACTCCAAGTTGACTAGTTCAACTGGGTTTTCGTTTTAATCCAAAACGGTATTTTAGGATTTGCGTTTTGTTTTGATTTCACCTTTGTTTTGGTGGTGTTGCGTCTTCTCTAGAGTGCGGAGGTCGTGCGTCTTCTCTGGAGTGCGGAGGTCGTGCGTCTTCTCTGGAGTGCGGAGGTCGTGCGTCTTCTCTGAACAAGTCGCGCGGTGGTGGCGATCAGCGGAGGAGGTCGCGTGGTGGTGGCGATTGTGCAGAGGAGGTCGCGCGATGGTTGTTGTTCGTGCGGGCATGCGGTCGCGGTGGGTGCAGTCGTGCAGTTGCGATGGTCGCGGTTCGTGCGGTTGCGGTGGTCGTGGGTGACAGGTCGATGATGCCGTTCATCATGTAAGATTATTGAGATGGATGGCGCAGGAATTAGAGTTGCATTATTCTTTGGTGTGATTTAGGGAATTAGGGTTTTTTTTACTGAACTGCACTAAATTGGGTTTTTTTATTGGGCTGCACTAAATTGGGTTTTTTTTATTTAATTGAGGTTCTGATTTTTTTCTGTTTGTAGTGTTTTTTTTTTCTAATTGAGAAAATTTGCAACAAATATTTTTAAAATATTTTTTTTCATATAAAAGTAAACTTTTCCGAGTTTACGAGTCAAGTCTACTAAGTTCTCACGAGTCCACGTAGACTCTCGAGTTTAACAACTTTGGGATAGACTATGAATGAAACCTTACAAACCTAACTCATAATGTGAAGTTTGTATCACTTATATACTATGAAATGTCTTTATCTATATATTTATGGATGATCTAATAATAGTCTGATAACGGATAACCTAATAAACTCAACAAACTCTTACTAGGATAAATTATAAATAGTTCTAATACCATCTTAGAAGATGGACTTTAAGCTTAACTTAACCTTACAAACCTGAATCATAAGGTGAGGTTCACACTACTTACTATGAAATGTCTTTATCTATATATTTATGGGTGATCCAATAACGGTCCGATAACAGGTAGTCTGATAAGTCTAACCAAACTCTCGTTAAGATAGACTATAAATGAATCTGATACCATCTTAGGAAATGAACTTTAAGTCTAACTCAATCTTACAAAATTGGTTCATAAGATGAGGTTTACACCCACCTATATACTATATGATTGACTACAGATAAAAACATGTCATAATATATAAATTTATAAATGAGTTCAAATCTCACATTAAAGCCTACTCATATAATCTATCCTAATATGTAAAATTGGATTAAGCTTAAATTCCTAATAAAAACATCTGTTCTGCTCTATTGCAGTTATGTATTAGCTCCTAGAATACGAGTTTAAGAATTGAGAAATGAAAAAAGTATCAGCTTTTAATGATAATTTCACCCATTACTCTCCCAGTTTCATGAAAATTCCCCACATGTAAAAATATAAGGAAGATTTACCCAAAAGAGGCAAGCGCAAAGATTAGAAAAAGGGACAAAACCTGGTTAAAATATATAAACCAGTAACCCCAACTTTACATCAAAGTCCTGCAAGATTTCAAACAACATTTTGTCGATGTAAAAAAAAAAAAAACATCAACTAAAAGACCAAATAGCTATTCAACTCCAAGGGTGTTTCGAGGAAAGAAGTAGATTCACACTCGAGAAGACTGACTTAAAAGCCCCCGTATTTTTAGAAGACCAATTCTAGTGTTCATCCCTTAAATAATTATTGCAGAATAAAACAAAGGACTAATCTACATCCAGCACACTCGAGAGGACCGATTCAATATCATATGTGTCTTTAGCAAGCTCATTTAAGCATTAAGTTTTACAATAACAGCCGAAGTAAAGACTATAAACTAACAGCAAAAAGAAAAAGAAGCTACATATTCATAACTCGTTCAGTTAACAAAAGTAGTTATAGCATCACACTAGATTATCATTAGCTGCTTCACAGCAGAACTAGTGGTCCAGCACTAATAAAGCAACTAGATTGACTTAAAAAGAAGCTATAAACAACCAACACACTAGTCACTATCAAGTATCTTGAGCAGCAAACACAAACATAAGAAAATTGAAAACTGAACTTAGTTCAAAGAGCCACGGCAGATCCTAGGTCACCGCCATGAAGGTTCCAGAAGACGTTACCTGCATTATCAGGCATGCCGCTGTCAATAGAAATGGCAGCGAAGATTGCTCGGAACGCGCCGCAAACGACAGCAGGGGCGGAGGAATTGGTCTTGGGCGAGACACGAACGATCTTGTGCAACCCTAATCGAGTTCCGTCGACGGCGCAGGAAGAGTCGACATTGGTGATTTGGGACAATCGACGGTTCAGCTCTTTGGGAGAAATATCAACGTCTTTGGAGAGTAAGTGGAAAGAGACAGAGGTTTCGATGACGGTGGCGCCAAGAATGGCGAAAGCTTTGTTGTTTTCTTCGGAGAAGGAGGCGTGAGTCATGGCTCGACGGAGAAGATCAGTGCTCTTGAAGGTGTACCTGACCCAGAAAAAAAAAAAAAAAACTGCTTTAGCAATAATTGAAAAAAGAAAGTGAGAGAAAGAGGAAAGGGTTTACCCGAGTTGTTTCTGGAGGGTTTCGAGAGCGGTTGAAAAAGGAGAAGAGAGAAGTTTGTGGGTTGTTGCGTGACCCTGCAAAAGGAGAAGTAGCAGGGTGAAGATGATGAAGCATCGAACAGTTGAGGATCGCATTTTGGCAGGAAACTATGGCGAAGACAGTTGCTTCTCACTGCTTTAGTGTTGAGGACTTTTTACTTTCCCTCAATAACAACTAACTTTACTTAGCTACCAAGGACTTCCATCTTTTTTGCTGTAATAATAAAACAATTCTATAATGATATTTCTTTGAAAAATGGCCACTTATTTCTTTATTTATAAAATATATTATTATATTTATTGTAATATTATAAAATGGTTATTAATTAATTGTACATAAAATAAAATTATCAAACCATTATTCACACATTGTTCTTTTTTATAAAGTCTCCAACTTGAATTTTATAGGATCTTTCATTGAAGTGTGCCGCTCATATGATATAAAAAAAAATTAGAAAAATATGTATTTCTGTTAATAATTAAGTATTAACAAAGAAGTGAGTTTGATCAAATTCTTCTATCAAAGAAAAAAAAAATCTTAAAAGTGATATAAGAAAATAAAAATCTACAAAAAATAGATTAAAAGTTATAGAAAAAATTTTACAATAAAGATGTTATTATTTGTTTAAATGAATTAAAAAATTTAATACTTTTTTTTTCTTTTAATCAAACAAACAAAGAATTAGCTTATGTAAAATAAAGTTGTAACTATATTTACGATGAGACAAAATGAAAGTGTGTATACAAATGCATTTATGTCATTTATCTAGGATTGGCCGGAGATGCAAAGCTAGTCTCACCAATGATTTTTTTTATTAAAGACCAAAAGGAATATTTAATATATATTTCACAGATGTTCTATTATTATAAAAGGTTATCAGTTCGAATAATATATATATATATATATATATATATATATAATTTTTAATTCACAAAAATCAATACAAATTGTAAAATTAGTTAATTTTAATTAGTAATGTTATTATTTTAATTTTATTACGAAAACAGTCCTAAATTTAATTAAATGGTAGATACAATTAAGGACTCTACTTGTAGTTTAAGAAATAAAATTTTCAACTAATAAATATGACTTATGTGGTTAATAATTCAATAGATATATTTATTTTCATAAAAAAATAGTAAATATATTCCTTATCAAATTTCCAATAAATCAGATGTCAAAAAACATAGAAATCATACTCACCTGTTGGAAGGGTGGGATGATACACTTTTTTTTTTTATGTTTTATTACGCTGGAAAACTATGTACTATAATAATATTTTCGTGATTCTATTGATAATTAGCTATACTAGTACCAATATGTGTCCTTGATTTTTTTTTTTCTATTCTTCTTAAGTCCAATTTCAATAAAAAAAAAAATTATACTATAGATGATTAACTAGTTTAAAATATCTTATGACAGGTTATGACGTATATTAATAATTATTTTCTCTTAAAAAAGCAATTTTCTTGTATAACTTATCACTCTTAACATCGTAATCCAAATGACGGTGCATTTCATACATTTTTGGATTATAAATAATTTCTGCTCTTTTGCGTTTTTCAAAAGCAACTTTTATCATTTTATTATTATAAAAAAATTATCTGTATCAGAGTAGGATTTCCCTAAAAAAACAAATAATTTCATCTCTCAAAAGAAACCATTAATAACTTTTAAATTATATTATTCATATAATATTGTTTTTATTTTTATATTTCTCTTCTGTAGTAAATACATACGCGACAGCATTTCTATAATGATGACCATCACTCAGAAATGGTAACTTAAATCTTGAAACATATACTTTTGTTTTTTATTACTATTTATATTTTATTCTCATATTCACTTTTATTGTTGTTGTTTGTGAGATTTAAATTTCTTGTGACATCAGTGTACTATTTTCGCAGTGAAATTTTGAAAAGAAAAGAAAATTAGATCTCATTAAGGAAACTAAATGATAAATTGTAATCAAGTATTGAAAAAAAATATTTATTTTATCCTTTTGTTTATATAATTTTTTAGATACTTTTAAAAAATACACAGATATAATAAAAGAAAAAGATAATACTCATATTTTGTTTAAAAAAGATATCACAATGACATGACAAAATCACCAGCCTTGCAAGATGGTACATGATTTTAAATTGTGAATGGCCTTGCAAGGGAAAATTGTATCCAGTTAAGCTATACAACAATTGTGTTCTCATCTCTACATTCAGAACCTAAGATCAAAGGTATGGCTAAAAGACAACATATGCATCCATTTGCTACTAACAACAATCAAAAGCAAGAAATAAAAAACAACTCTTGTCAGTCTAAAACTTAATCCTCAGTTTCCTCTTAATCAGAGAATGTAAACTACTTCTGTGCAGCATGACTTCTAATGAAAAAACAACTAAGAAAATAGACTGAATAAGTTTTGCATTTCAGTTGTTCTTGAAGAAGGCTGATTCTGTTTTTCCACCAGAGTTTTCTTCAAGACATGCTGGTTTAGACACTGAAACGGTGCTAAGAGCTCGAAGCAGCCCCATCACATCCTCATTATCATCTAAATAGTACCTAGCTTTACTTGGTTTTTGACCAACAGTGCACGCAAAGATCTCTGGTGCAGTAGAAGAGGTTTCACTGTAAACTTTACTCAGCAGGCTCTCAAACATATCCTCATCAGATCCATCATCCCCTATACACAGTACAAAATCTGGGGATTGTCCATCCTTGGTCATCTTGGACAGGATGTTCTCTACAACTAACCCTTTAGTGATCCCCTGTAACGTTGAATAGCCATTATTAGAAAACATGAGAATAGTCACATGTTAACAATTGAAGAGATAGATACAACATACCTGTGACTTGACTTCAATAATGTGTTTTCCTTTCTTTACTGTTACTGGTTCGTTTGCAAATAAACACTCGAGGTGATCCAACAGCTGCTTGGCTTGCCAAGTTCCAAATTCGGGATCAGCATCACAGTAGTGCCATACCAAGGCACTCTCTTTGGTCTCTATATAGGAGCCATCGGTTGCCTCAGTATACAATCTCATCACAGGTTCAACAATCTCTTTCCAAGAAGAAACTATACTTGTATGATTCATTTCCCAAGTTGACTGTTGACTCCATCTGTGACAAGAGGACCAGACACGACATCATCAGTTTAGAACTTGCTAATAAGGTGTGGAAAAAATCACTAGATAAAAAACAAATATATGCATCATGAATGTATGAAAAACTACATATTTCCTTCTCAATCCTTTTGTTCTCTTCCTGCTCATTCTTGATAGAAATGAAATAGAGGATTTCCATTGTAACAATCAGCAGAATTGCACATGATTTGAGGAGTGGAAAAACTCACTTTATAAAATAACCATGCTCAGCTGCTAAACAGAGATTCTGACACTGATCAAACCATTCGCTGAGTGTGGTTTTCCCCCTGCCACTTACTATGAAAACAATGTTTTTAGGATCACTGCAAAGGTTATTTAGAACATCTATAATTTCAGGACTTGGGGTATTATCAATGGAAGGGACAACTGTGCCGTCACAATCCAAAATTAATGCCCTGCAATTTGTCCTTTCATATGAAGAAACAGCATGGCTTTTGTTTAGCTTCCTGAAAGTAGGAGAAAGGGACAAAACTCTGAAATTAAGGCCAAAGCCTATCGCCCAGTAATTTTTGCTGTGGTGATCCTTGCACGAATGCTCAAGATCGTGCAGAAAACTTTTGGCCCAGTAAGCTACATCATGATAGCTAATGTATCGATAATGTTTCTCATGCCGCAACTGTTTCTCTCCACTGGGCATTCTGATTGCCATATTCAGTGCATTGGCAAAAGCATCAATATCCCATGGGTTTACCCTGATTGCCCCACTTAGAGACGGTGAACAGCCAATAAACTCAGAAACGACAAGTGCACTTGATCGAGGGGGATCAGAACCAATGTGTAAAGCTTTATCCCTATTAGGACTTCCCTCCCTGCAGACAATGTACTCGTAAGGAACCAAATTCATACCATCCCGCACTGCATTCACAATACAACATTCTGCTAAAGCATAGTAGGATGCCTTCTCATACATAGGAACATGACGATCCATGATGATGACAGGTTTATATTCTGGGAAACCAAAACTTTCATTTATCCTGTTGGCAATATCGTGCACCTCATTCCTTGCCTCATCTACATCCTTCCCAGCACTCCTTGCTGGATTTACAATCTGAACAAGTATTAATTCACCCAGAAATTCAGGATATTGCTGAAGGAGTTGCTCAATGGCCATTAACTTTAGGCTGATACCTTTAAAAATGTCCATATCATCAACTCCAAGAATAAGTTTTTTCCCCTTGAACTTCTCGCAAATTTCTCTGACATGGAATGTAAAAGAAGGGTGATTCAAGGCAGATTGAAGTCGACACATATCAATCCCTATAGACAAGATTTTAATTACTATTATGCGACCACAGTATTCAAGCTTGATGTAACCCATTTTGGATTCATATTTTAAGCCAAGAATTCGACTGCAGCAAGAAAGAAAGTGGTGAGCATAATCAAATGTATGAAAACCAATTAAATCTGCATTAAGCAATGCTTTCAAAATTTCATCCCTGACAGGTAAAGCCCGGTAAATTTCTGATGAAGGAAATGGAGAGTGGAGAAAAAATCCTAGCTTGATCCAATTATATCGCTTCCGTAGAAATGTTGCAATAACCAAGAGATGATAATCATGAACCCATACATAATCAAGCTCTGGGTTAATAACCTCCGTGACTTTATCAGCAAATATTTTGTTAACAGAAACGTAAGCTGTCCACAGTGACTTGTCAAAGCGGTTGCCGCAGTCTGGATTAAAGGGCAACATGTAATGGAATAGCGGCCACAAATGTCGCTTACAGAATCCATCATAAAATTGTTTCTGTAGGTCTGAAGGAATAAAGGTAGGCAAGCAATTGAATTTCTCCTGTAGCTGAAGAGAAACATTCTCTTGTTCACTGGCATCAACATCAACATTCAGAGAACCCACATAAAAAACCTCAGTGTTAGAAGAGAGACCATCCTTTAATGGCAACAAGATTGCATCTTCATCATATTTGAAGCACCATTTGTCAGACATTTTATCCTTTTGAGCATTGAGAGGGAGAAAATTTGCTACTATAATGATCTTCTGATGTTGTTCTGATGAGAAAGCATTTGAATCATCATTGTCCCTTACTTTGCCATCAACATCAGTCATAATTCCTAAAGTATACAGGGTTTGAGAAAGATCTCGTGGAGTTTTTGGAGAATTCAAACTGTCCTCAGATACCAAGTCAGACAAATTGGAGGACGACCTTACCACCATCTTTGCTACAATAGTGAATTGGTGAGCAAAGTGAACTTTTACTATGATCCAGTACTCAGAACTGTAAATTCCTGAATGTGGTGGCCCAAGGAAAAGCAGAAACCTGTGAAAATGGAAGAGAAATAGCTATTAACTATAACATGAAAGATCAAGCACTACAATTATTTGGCTGCTTAATCACTATTATCAAATTCTCCCAATGAAAATTGTTGAAACTGACAATCTAATAAATATTACTCCCATGGACATGAAAATGGCTGACAAAGCTGCTCATATAATCAGATAAGCATTTTCCCAATTACTAGTTTCCCTCAACTCCATTATAGATATTTGAAATCAAAAGTCCAACAAGTGATTATATCTCACTGAAAGATGAAAACAACAAAAATAGTATTTATTAGCAAACAACTGCAAAGTAAGCACACGTTATAAGTGTACACTGGCAGAAACAAAGTTAGAACGCTCCCCAATTTCTTTCAATAATTACCAACAAATTACATATTACAACAAAAAGAGAAACCTTCCAACTCTAATTATTAAGAATCTGGTAGTTATAGGCAGAACTACTCATAGATAAATAAAATATTAATTAATTGAAATGTACCATTCCACTATCTAAGCAACACTAGGAGAAGCACAGCATACGAATATCATAAATGGATGTGATGATTGTCCTACCACCGATAAAATTTCCTTTCAAGCACAAAATTCTCTAAATAAAAACAAATAGAACTCTCTTCAGAGAAAAGGTAGAAATTGAAGAGAGTCTAATTAAGGATATTATGGCTTCAGTGTTTTCATCTTCCAATCATCCACTTCTGTAATACATGCAATTGCTGGCAGATTGGAAATACAGAATCAAAAACTATCAAAAGTCTATACCTAGGATTTAACTCATTCATGCAGCCAATGTCATGATCTATGTATAATAAATCTTCCAATCATCCAATTCTAAGCAACAAAAGTTCAACCTAATCATAAACTTAAAACAAAAGTTCAATGGAGATAAAAAAAAAAAAAAACATACAGGATAATGCGCACTCTAGACCGAAATTGAACTCAAACTCTAGCAATTAATCTCCTCAACCTCTGTAATCGGTTACTATTCTTTCACACAATTTCTTCCCTGCATATATCATATGAACCTTGTGATTGAGGACGAGTTATGATTTGCGAACAGCCCATCAGACTTACCATGTTCAGAAGCATCTAAATTTATCACTAAACTCGAGAAAACGGATATGATTGCTTTCATTAGTTTAGCAACTAAATACATTAATCAAATGAGTACATAAGGAGTAACTCCCTAACCTCAGTAAACATTTTAAGTATGCCTAAGGAATAATTAAAAGATAACAATGTTCGACCAACAAATAACATCATAGCCACTGGAGAAATTTCAAATCAATGCAACAATTAAAGGACTACTAATTCATCCTTATCATAGAACATTGATCAAATTTGTCTTTCTGCAATCCATATATGGTAAAAGAACAAAATCTAAGCAAAACCACTCGGGAAATTTGATTATTTTTTTACTACTAAACTGGTGACTTACACAAGTTCCGTGAGATTTTTTTTTTTTCTTAAATCTTTGTTTTCTCTCTTAATCTTGAGTATTATTATATTGAACATGGAAGCATTTCAGAGAGAACTACTAATGATAACAAGTGAACAATTGATCAGGAAACCATAAGTTAAAGATTAGAAGGTCAGCCGTTAAGGATTGTGAAACATAGAGTTGGTAAAATCCACTCTTTTACAATTCAACCAATGGTATAACCCTGCACTTAGAGCTCTAACGTGCATCCTTGGCAAGAGCCAAACATGGCCTTATTAAATTTTGCACATGCAAAATCGTGTCCCCTTGATCAAAATACTTCCTCACCAAATAAACAGCACCCATAATAATTGAAGAGAAAGAAAGAAAGATAGAAGAAAGTGGTCAATGCAACATGAAGAGGTCAATTTACCTGATCCTTGACTTGTCTCAACAAACTTACAGACGCTATGACATGAAAAGTGAAGTGGATAATTCAGAACTGAAAAGTGAGAAGGAAAAGAGGTGGCTTGAGTATGTGAAAAGTTGCAAGTAAAAATAGAAAGAGACCTTTTCTTTTGCGTTTTAATAACAGGGGATAAGTGTGTCAAGAGTTAGTAGGATCGAAACGGTGGAAATTTTGGCAGTTTCGGAAATGGACTTAATAAGATGATCAATGTCCAATTGTAACAATTATTAGTAAGGTGGGAATCATAAAAAGCTGGAAAAAGAAATCTTGTGTTTTGAATTGAGTTTCCGTTTGGTTTTGGAATATTTGTTTGTGAAAACATAGAAAGTGGAAAGTCAAAAGAAAATCGAAAGAGAAACATAGTATGTGGATATATATATATATATATATTACTAGATTTTTAACCCGTGCACCGGATGGGAATGGTGTATTATTAATATATTAATAAGTAAATAAATTATAATATAAATATTAATATATAAAAAATATAATTAATATATATAAATAAATAAAATTAATATAAATAATATACGAATATAATATAATGTAAATAAATAAATTGTTCAAATATAAAATAATTAATTTTGAAAAAAATAAGTAATAACTAATTATAATTAAAAAAGAATTTATCAAAAAGATAAATAACTCAATTACAAAATAATGAGTAAAAATACAAGATTTTACACATGTACTGGCGCACAGCACGGATATTTCATAAAAAAATATATATATATATATATATATATATATATATATATATATATATATATATATAATACTAAAAGATTATAATAAGAAAAAATTATAATATTAACAAATAAAATAGATTACGCAATGTAACATTATAATGCAACATTACATCTGTAATAAATAAATAAACAAATTAAAAATTAAATGTAACAATAAATAGAAAATAATAATATATAAAAAATAAAAGTTCAAATTAGATGTAACAATAATAATTCAAAACATAATTATAAATTATACTTATTTATTAGACAGTAGGTAAGATTTAAACTATTCCAAAAAAAACAAATAATATAGTTGTAGAAATGTAATTACCAATATAATTATCTAGTCATGTGTGTATGTTCCATTGTACTTTAAAGTTCATTATATTATTTAATCAACAAATTTAAAATAAACAACTAATTAACAATATTAATTCAATAACTCTTACATAAACTTTTGAAAAAAAATTACAATAAGTAGCAATAAATAAGAGAAAAGACAATCCTATTGACAAATATGTCAAGCAACAAATAATAGGAATTTTGAGAAAAATAACTAACAATAAATTTTAGAAAAAAGATTTATCCTAAAAGACGAATAACTCCAATTTCATTATTTGGTTTGTTAACCTTTGCTACAAAAACAATCTTATTACCTTTTTTGAAGTCATTCAACATACACAAAATTTTTCATCACGTTCAAAATTTCTTTGATTTATTTATTTAATATTTATTACATAGATAGGACATTAAATAATCCAGAATTAGTATTTATTAAGATTTTGAATAATTTAAAGATTTTATTTATTTTAAATATTTTATTTAAGTAGGGCATTAAATAATTTATGATTTGTATTTGTTTAAAAGTTTTAATAACTTAGGAATTTTATTTATTTTAAACTTTTATCTAAGTATGACATTCAATAATTTAGGATTTGTATTTGTTTATTATTTTAAATAATTTAAGAATTTTATTTGTAAGGACCTAGAAACTAATGTAAGGACCTAGAAACTTTAATTAGAATAAAAGTATTATATTTAAATAATTTCAGAAGATGTTATTATTTAAAATACAAAGAGCTAGTAAATGAAGTTTCGTAATAGTCGGACCTCGGACGTCGCCCAAGGTCTGGGGTCAGCTGGTCGAGGTCGGTCGGCTGACCATTGTATTAACCAAGTAGTCAGGTGCGATGACTTTATCGTGAGGTAATCACGTGGATGTGCTCGAGGAAGACATGTGGATCAAGAAGAGTAAAGGAAGAAAAGTGTAGCTAAGAAGTCTCCTACGAGATCGCCGTTATTGAAGACGGAGGCGATCTCCGACTTCTCTGGCACATAATCGCCTGTCGCCTAGAGGAGACATGACCGCCAATCGCCTATGGCGTACGTGATCGACAGGAGTGCACGTAGTATGTGGTCTAGATACTGGATCAACCAGAGTGGGTTCCACAAAACCACACGTATCAAGGTGTGGGTTAAGCCTTAGATACGCTGTGCATGCAAAGCTCTATGCTTGAGCATAAGAAGTCATCCTTAGTGTTGCATGCATGGGAGCATGAGGAGTAGTGCTGATCTACTCTTGGAAATGTGAAGCTACCGACGTCACCAAGCCATCTGGAGGTGATACCTTGGACGTAACATAATGGGAGGATGAACCTTCTGCAAGGTGTGACGATGTGACATCGGTGACCAGAGTAAGGCGATGTGTTCTCGTCACACACAAGGGCGATAAGAGATCGCCAACAGCATGAGAGGAACATCGGTCATCAACCAGGATGGGAGAGACATCGGTGGTCTGCCAGGGAGAGACATCGGTGGTCTGCCAAGGTGAGACATCGATTGTCTGCTAGTGTGAGGAATCAGTCATCACCGGGATGAGGCACATCAGTCATCGCCGGTATGAGGGACACATCGGTCGCCTCCCAGGGAGAGACATCGGTGGATAGTCATCGCGCGAGCGGTCATCGGTGGAAGGTTATCGCGCGATGTCGAGTTTCATGCAGATAAGGTGGGACCCAGGCTCGCAGCATCAGACGTACTGCACGCGCGACACGTAGACAAAAAGGGTGGTTCAGAATAGTGACCTCAGAATGTTGGCCTGCGCAGAGTCACGCGTGGTCGTACTGTTCAGGGAAGCGTACACGCAAACTTCCCTGCAGAGTGGGTGGTGGCAGCGGCTTTTGTGCACAAGTTGGTTTAAGATTTAAAAACTCACTTCTGAGAGGCAAAGAAGGTGTTGTGGTTCAAGAGTGACAGAGTGAGTGAGTGAGTTACCTTCATCCTTCTCTTTTCTCTCCTTCGCGCTGCGATTCAGGCATCCTCAAGCACCAGTGCGACGAGCGACGACTGCCCTTGGAGCACCTGGGAGGTTCTCTGCAAGTTCTACAAACCAGACGCTAAAACAGAGCCAAGGCATCCTTTAAGCTCGGTGGGTTTTGGAGCTCTTGGTGTTTTGCGCAAGTCCAGGTAAGGGAAGCTAGCCTTATTTTCCAACGAAAAACCTTATATTAGATGATTGAGATGATGGGCGACGTGGTCGCCGGTTTTCAACTGTTATTGTATAATCCCCTGTTTTTGGACGAGATCGCCGGTTTTGGCGTTGTTTTTCGAACTCCCCTGTTTTTGGTGTTGTTTGAAAACTGTTTGAGATTTAAATGTGATATTCGAAAATCTGAACCTTGGAATGAGTTTTGCTGTGATTGGAATCGTTCATTTAAGTGTTATATGATGTGTTGAATGTTGTGAATGTGGGATCAAGGCATAGTATTTTCAGGAAAGAAAATACCGTGTAAGATCGTGTAGGATGTGCATTGACCGGTGATTCATTTTTATGAGATATCCTGACTCTCCTGATATAATGGAATCATATAGATGAAGTTGTTCAGGCGTTGAGAGTCGAAGGAGGTTCATATGTATGGGTGAGTTGTTTGAAAGAGAACGAGCTCGACCCGTTGTATGGATTAACCCTGTCATGCTAGGATAGTGATGATATTGAGATTCATTTATACGCTTGTGAATGTGTGTGATTTCACGGCGACCCTGTGAATGTGTGTGATTTCGCAGTGGGGCAGTATGACAGGTGCAGATCTCTGAGTCTAGTCAATGCATGAGTCTTCCGGAAGTGGTGTCAAGTGTCTTGTGTGATGAGTCAGTGGAAGTCTGACGTGAGAAATGAGGAACATTGAAATTGATAGACACTTGATGCATTATGTGAATTGAAAGACTTTTGAGGAATTGTGAAATATGTGATTTCTTGATGGCTGTGTGATATGAATGAGGAAGTGATGGACTTTTGTGAATGTTTAAAAAGGCTGATCTATGTTGGTTGTCCAGTTCATAATTTAAAGTTTAAAAATATCTAGCTTACCCCTTGTATTGTTATGTGGCTGTTTTCTCTTAAAACTGTGATGATCGTGTATGTTACACGGGAGCAGATGATCTTCCAGGGAGTAGATCTCCTCAGTGAGTGGTCGCCGGGAGGAGATCACCTGTTTCTGTCTCTACGTGGTGATCGCCTGTTTTCTGTTCTGATAGCAGATCGGCTGTTTTGGGTCTTCTGATAGGAGATCGCCTGTTTTGTCCTTTTCATGCTGTATTTGGTTTTTATTTCGAAACAATTGATGGAATGTATTAAAACCCTATAAGAGGGACGTCTCTTTTTGAATACGATGTACGGGATGATGTATTTTCAATATCTAATACATATGTTGATTTTATAAATTTAATATCTACGCTTTATTCTATTATATAAATAGGAAAAGGTTTTGGAGGGATGTTACATTATTGACTTCAAAATTTTATTTAAGTACAACATTCAATAATTTAAAATTTTTATTTATTTTAATTTTTAATTTAAGTATGACATTAAATAATTTTTAAATTTTTATTCATTTAGAAATTGGAAAAACTTAGAAATTTTATTTATTTTAGATTTTTATTTAAATAAGAAATAAAATAATTTTGGATTTGTATTTATTTAGGATTTTGAAAAACTTAAAATTTTTATTTACTTGAGATTATTATTTAAGTATGACATAAAAAAAAAACTTAGGATTTGTGTTTATTTCAGATTTTGGACATATAAAAAAATTTATTTAGGATTTTGAATAATTTTGAAATTTAATTTATTTTTGGAATTTTATTTAAGTAGAAGATTAAATAATTTAAATTTTGTATTTATTTAGGATTTTGAAAATTTTAGAAATTTTATTTCTTTGAGATTATTACTTAAGTACGAAATAAAATAATTTATGATTTGTATTTATTTAGTATTTTGGAAAACTTAAAGATTTTATTAATTTTAGATTTTTATCTAAAGATGAAATTAAATAATTTAGGATATCGATTTATTTATAATTTTGATTAAATTAAGAATTTTTTTTGATTTTAGATTTTATTTAAGAATAAAATTACAAATTTTTTGGATTTTTATTTATTTAGGATTTTGAAAAACTTAGAAATTTTATTTATTTTATATTTTTATTTAAGTAGAAAAAAAATAATTTCTGAATTTGTATTTATTTATATTTTTGTTTTAAAAAATAAATTTTATTTATGTATGACATAAAATAAGTTAGAATTTTTGTTTATTTAGGATTTTGGATATTTTAGATTTTTTTTTATTTCAAATTTTCATTTGACTAGGACATTAATTAATTTAGATTATTATTTATTAATATTTTAAATAATTTAAAAATTTTATTTATTTCAGATATTTTATGTAAATAAGAAATTAAATAATATAAGATTTGTATTTGTTTAAATTTTGAATAATTTAGAAATTTTATTTATTGTAAATTTTTATTTAAGTATGACATTTCAATAATTTAGGATATTTATTTATTTATAATTTTAAATAATTTAGTTATTTTATTTATTGTACATTTTTATTTAAGTATGACATTTAATAATTTAGTATTTAAATTTCTTTAGAATTTTAAATAATTTAGAGATTTTTTAATTGCGAATTTTTATATACTTATGACTTGTATTTATATAGGTATGACTCCGGTATCACCAGTGGTACTTTTTCACCAGTGGTACTATACCACCGATGGTATTACCAGAGATATTACCGAAGGTACTACTGGGGTACTATCGAGGGTATTACCAAGGCTATTACCGAGGGTACTACCGGGGTACTACCGATGGTACTACCAATAACAACAACAACAACAAAAATAATAACAATAATAAAAAAATAATAACAATAATAATAATAATAATAATAATAATAATAATAAAACAAATGTTACTACCAATGCTACTACACATGGTAGTACAAGTGTTACTATTACTGGTACTACTAGTGTTATTACCACTGGTACTACAAGTGGACTTTATTACCAATGGTGCTACCAGTGGACTTTATTACCAATGGTGCTACCAGTGGACTTTATTACCAATGGTGCTACCAGTGGACTTTATTACCAATGGTGCTACCAGTGGACTTTATTACCACTGGTGCTACCAGTGGACTTTATTACCACTGGTGCTACCAGTGGACTTTATTACCACTGGTGCTACCAGTGGACTTTATTACCACTGGTGCTACCAGTGGACTTTATTACCACTGGTGCTACCAGTGGACTTTATTACCACTGGTGCTACCAGTGGACTTTATTACCACTGGTGCTACCAGTGGACTTTATTACCACTGGTACTACCAGTGTTCTTACCGCTGGTACTACCAGTGGTACTATACCCTTGATGGTACTCTACCATCGGTGGTGCTACCGAGGGTACTACTGGGGATACTACCGATCGTACTACTGGGGGTAGTACCAATAGTACTACCGGGAGTACTACCGATAGTATTACCGGAGGTACTACCGGCGATACTACCGGAGTTACTACCGGTGGTACTACTGAAGGTACTATCAATGGTACTACTAATAACAACAACATTAACAAGAACAATAATAATAATAATAATACAAATGTTACTACCACTAGTACTATCAATGCTACTACACATGGTAGTACAAATGTTACTATCACTGGTACTACTAGTGTTATTACCACTGGTAGTACTAGTGTTACTACCACTTGTACTACCAGTGGACTTTATTACTAGGGATGGCAAAGCGGGCCAGCTCGCCCCGCATTGGCCCGCCACGCATTTGGCCCGTAAAATGCGGGCTGGGTTGGCTCGTCCCGCGTAAAATATGTGGGTTGAATTTTCTGTCCCGCCCCGCATAAGGGTTAGCCCGCGGGTATGCGGGCCAGCCCGCATTTCTTTTTTTTTTTAATTTAATGAAAATGTTTTTTATGTTTTGCTCTTGAAAAATTATCAAATTGAACCTACATATTTGTTACTATCAAATATCAATATTTTTTTTCTTTCATTTCAAATATAGTCAAACATCAATAATTTAATTAAAATAAAAATAAAATATCAATATTTTTCCAATTTAAAAACATTAAAAATAGTTAAATTAAAAACATTAAACATAAACACCACTAAAATAAACATAAGTTAATTTAAAAACATTAATAGTCTTCCATTTCAATAACATTGGATACAATCTTAGAAGAACTTTCATCCAATTGTTCATAATTATAATCTTCACCGTCATTTGCATACATTAAAACAATGAAAATGAATTAATTAATTTTTCATAAAAATAATACACTAAAAATAAGGTCAATGAAAATAATTGAATTACCCTCAGAAGATCCATGCTTCTAACTAGAAGTACAAATGATTACTTCCACATTTTCAGGCAAAAGTCGATTCCTATACTTATTAAGAATTTGAGAACCAGTGCTAAATGCAGACTCTGATGCAATTGTGGTTATAGGAATGCTCAACAAATCTCTAGCCATTAAAGCAAGATCAGAAAAGTGTTGACTATTACTTCTCCACCAATCTAACACATCCATGTTCTCTAAAAAGTCAAAATCCAAAGTTGGTTCATCCAAATAAGTGTCAAGTTGTGTCCTTCCAGCTTTTTTAGCTACTTGAAGCTTGCGCATTTTTAATTCCTAATATGATGTAATAAGTTAGTATAATGGACAGCTGCAAAAAAAAAATTGAAAATGAATTAAAGTGCATTAATAAGTATTATTAAAGTAAGTAACTTACATCTAAAAGACTTGATTTAGACATAGATGCGAATGAAGATTGTCCTTGCTTATGCTTTTGAACATTTGATGATATTGTCAAACCTTTGGTAGAATATTCAGCAAAAGGTTTATATAATTTCTCTTTGATCTTTTCCAATTTTAGTTCCCAAGTAAGTGAATCAATTTTTTCAAAACAAAATCTCAAATTTTTTTTTTACGTGCTAGCGGGCCAGCCCGTCCCGCCCCGCTGCTGACCCGCGTGGGCTGCGGATTATACGGGACGGGTCAGTGGGTTGAAAAGGTGAGTTCGCCCCGCTTTGCCATCCCTATTTATTACCACTAGTACAACTAGTTGACTTTATTGCCACAGGTACTACTAGTGGACTTTATTACCACAAGTACTACCAGTGGACTTTATTACCACTGGTACTACTAGTTGACTTTATTCCAACTGGTACTACCAGTGGATTTTATTACCAATTTTGAAGAGAACTCATGAGTTTACAAGGGGTTCAGATTCAGTTGTCTACATTATATCACCCTTAGATTGATGGACATTCAGAGGTTGTCGACAACAGATGCCTTAAAATGTACTTAAGGTAACAATCGTACAAATGGCTTCCCTTGGCTGAATAGTGGTACAATACTACCTTCCATACCTATACAAGCCACTCCTTATGAGGTTGTTTATGGAAAACCTCCTCCCCTTTATTTGCCTTACTAGGGGAATCCAAGCTAGATTCGGTAGATAGAATTGTAGTGAAAAGAGAAGACATGTTAAAAGTTTCCAAGTTCCATTTAAGATGAGTTCAAGATAGAATGAAGCAGACAACAGACAAACATAGGACTGATAGACAGTTTTCAATTGGGGACTATGTAAAGTTACACTCTTATAGACAAATTTCGGTTGCTCATATAGCTGTGCTTAATTGAATCCTAAGTTTTTTGCCTTACTAGGGGAATCCAAGCTAGATTCAGTAGATAGAATTGTGGTGAAAAGAGAAGAAACGTTAAAAGTTCCCAAGTTCCATTTAAGAAGAGTTCAAGATAGAATGAAGCAGACAACAGATAAACATAGGACTGATAGACAGTTTTCAATTGGGGACTTGGTCTATGTAAAGTTACACTCTTATAGACAAGTTTCGGTTGCTCATAGAAGCTGCGCTTAATTGAATCCTAAGCTTTTTGGTCCTTCCAAGGTGTCAGATCGTGTTAGAGTTGTTGCATACAAGCTTCTAGAAGACATATTGGCAATGTTGTTTCAAGCCCCACACTTCCTCTAGATGCTGTTGATGCCATTTCTAACAGAGAACCTAAAGCAATTTTGGATAGAGCTACTGTCAAAAGAGGAAATCAAGTTGTCGCTAAAGTCTTAGGTAAATGGAAGCACTACCTCCCTAAAGATGCTAGCTAATGAATTTTACTATGACATGGAGAAGAAGTTTCCTTTTTTTCATCCTTGAGGACAAGGTTTTTTTTCAAGAGAGGAGGATTGATATGGAGTTAATTAGCTACATTCAGTTAGGTGGTTATGTTAGTTGAGCATATAAAAGGGAAAACTTCCCATTTTCTGAGGGTAGATAATAATTTTTTGCAAGCAAATTTTTCCCTGCTACTTTGATTAATAAAAAATTTTGGTATCTTTTCTTATTCAAGATTCCCTAGTTTTCATAGTTCTTCGATTTTTCTTAAAATTCCCAGGACTGTTTCTTATCTTATTAGATTTTTAGAATTGTCCTTTTCTTGTGCAACAAGACGAGCCAACTCTTAAGTTTAGGACTAATTTATCATGACTTTTGACTAAACAAGGAAACCAATATACTTTTTTCTATTACATTTCAAAATACAAAATATGTAATTAAACTTGATCCTTTGTCTTATAGACATTGACAACAACTACATGAGCAATTAATCGTAAGTCACTATTTTGGATTCAATGGGAGAATCACGTTAGCAGCATAACCATATTTGCTAAAGGTCCATTATTCATTCAATGTAATCTAATATATCAATTTGTCTCCAAATTCTTTAAAAGAAAGCTCTGCATAATCTTTTAGATAATGATAAAACAAAGCAAATATTTCGATTGAACGTTATTTCAACATGTATTCACACTTTTTTTTGGATTCAGTTTGAAACTAAATTCAATTCAAATTTCAGTTGACTTATAAATTATGATAATTTTTTTGTTAACTTGAGTTAAGTTGAACTCAACTTAATTTCTTGATTGAAATATAAATAAACACTTAAAAGTTAAAAGAAAAACACATATACAAAATCACCCTAGTCATATTTCGCAATCACGGGAAATGGTAATATTAAAAGTGAGAGGGTGTGGAATGGATATTGTGTGCAATGGCATGGCATGTCTTTCCTGAATTGTGTAATTATGATCGCATTCTCTTCTAACTAGGGAATATATGATGTGGAAGGTTACATTTGGTCTCCCACAACGTAAATTCATAACAGTGAAACTAGAATTAATATTCTAGATTGCTCAAAATTCACTACTATATTTGAGGTGCAGTTTACATACAAGTTAAAGATCTAACTATCAGACTACAACAATACATACATACATATATATATATATATATATATATATATATATATATATATATATATATATAATTTTGATTACCTAAACAATGAGAGCATTCAGAAATTGGAAATGACACCCTCAATAATGAAGACATTAACTACAATGAAATGACCTCAGACTTATGCGACATGATAGTTGTTCTGCAACATGTCAACTACCACTAGGCAAGTAGCCTTCCTGTTGCAGGTACCAAAATGCACCCTCAGCCGCACTCTCTGCAGCATCTTTCTTTTTTGACCGAGGTTCCCCAACAAACTCTAAAATCGTATCAAGGGCCTCTTCTATCTCCAAGGTCACCCTGCAAGTGAATCTAAAAATGGAACAATAATAAGGTATTGTTAGGAATATTTTTCTTATGTCTTATCTATGGTTATAGTTATCGTTGATAGCTACTTTTGAACTTCTATCAGTGGATGAAATGAAGATCTTGAGTCAAATTCCAAACAAGCTTAAACCTGATAGTAAGGATGTCTATAGTGTCTCTTGACCTATCACTATCCCAACAGTGAAAATTAGGAGAGAGGGGTATAAAATTAGGGAGGAGGATGCTGCAATTTAAACATCGAATGTCCTATCACTATCCCAGTTTCATCACAGGCTAAAATAATTTGTGCGTAAACAAAAAAAAAATCACGAGGAACTCACTGTTTGAGGTGATCTGGTCCCTCTTCTTTGCAGCATTCAAATGAAGGGGGTTTCCAGCAATAAGAA
This sequence comes from Phaseolus lunatus, assembly GCA_013389735.1. Taxonomy (NCBI): domain Eukaryota; kingdom Viridiplantae; phylum Streptophyta; class Magnoliopsida; order Fabales; family Fabaceae; genus Phaseolus; species Phaseolus lunatus. The sequence goes on from CM023859.1 coordinate 32,402,595, forward strand.
GCACACAATTCATACAGTCGTGATCTTGCCGTTCCTTTTTGCAAAGAATATAAAAAATATTTTAGGATTAACAAGACACGGGGTCAATGTGAATACTATGATTTTACACTACCTGCCCCTGATGAGTCACTGCCGCAATGATTTTCAAATATTTCACTGAGTTTTCCCCTCGTAGAAGATTGAAGCCATTGGCCAACAGGTTTCACACATGGAGAACATATTTCAGCTGTATCTTTGATGAGAATTTCTGGGTTTGACTTGGTGTACAAGTCTGCAGTTTCCATTATATGCTTGGCAGTATTGGTATCTGTGACATCAATGGGAGTTTCATCATAGCCAATAAGTTTTGGTTCCATTTTAGAAGTTGATTCCAGAACTTCTTCCAAAGTTTTTGACTTTGCTTTCCAGCCTTGAGCCTGCACCATACCCATGACAGCTCAAATCAATTTTTAAAATCCAACAATATATAGCTCCTGGACTTGTAGCTGAGGAAGATAAAAATGCATCTCTCCAATTGTTTTTTATAACAACAATCAAAGAGTAGGCTTCTGGAATTTGTGTTTGACCCTCACCTCATATTTATTTTAAAAGAAATCTCATAAAAATTATTGGAAAAATTCAAGTTCAACATCGATTAGCAATAGAACCTGAAAAAAGTATATAAACAAGAGACAACCCTCACCTCAAAAACTAACTATGGAGTTAGGGACAAATCTAATTTAAGATGGTATAAGAGTTAAATCCCAATTTCAAGAAATATGGTTGTTGAACAACATAAAAACTATAATTGTGTTAAGGCACAGGAATGGGCTTAAAAGATTCTACTTTCCATCAAGCCCGAAAAAGAAATCAAACACAATTCACCTGATGACTCTACGGAATATATAAAAAGAAAAAATTGTAATGAAAATCTGTCCGTAGTATGTTGGACTAATTAATTGAGCCAATCTACCTAAAATAGCAATTCAACACCATTCTTCTCAATTCTGAAAAAAAATGGTACTATTGCATTATTCCGAGAGTGTCAAGCTCCAAATGAAGAAATAAGAAATATCTTAGACTCCAACACTTGTTTAAAAAAAATAAACAAGGAACAATTATGTAAAGGTCATAAGCACAATTGATTTCAGAACAGTATTCACCTGGGGTGTGACCAAACAAGAAAGAAATGTAAATTCTATGGTGTTGAGTTGAGAAAACAAGGATGGAAAAACTAAAACTAAATATAATTGTTTTACCTTGAACTTTGAAAAAAGTTTCAGTGAAGCAATTCTACAAGCCTCCTTCTTATTTTGGCCAGTCGCTGAAGCTGTTTCAGATACATTATCCCCACTCACTTTGGCTTCGACTGAAAACGTTTTAGTCAGTTTTGATGACACTGACAGAAGCTCCAACTCCAAATTATGAGCTTGGCAAAGTTCTCGCAAATCCCTAATAGGACTCAGCTGCAAGCTTGATGAGAATTTCATGATTGGGTCCAAGAACGAAGTCATAATTTTCCAAACTTTGTTCAAATTGAACCCAGAATCTAGAAGGATGGCACCAACACAAGATTCCACCAAGTCACCCAGTGCCTGAAGCAATCAATGATGTCAAATTTATACCTCGAATCTTTTGATGCAAACTAACAAAGCAAGACACACCTATCAGAAAATTAGGAGATGCATGAAATCTAACGATAAAAAGACTCCTAATATTCTTAGAAGAGTTACCCATGACCTTAACTAAACCCATCTTATCTCCATTGAGCAATAAAAAATGACTCCTAGGCTTTCCTACCCAATATATACTGGTTTGTTTTTGTGATTTTTGCAAAAATATTGGCAATCATTTGGATGGGTTGTGTTTACTTCCTTGAACAAGGTTCTTTTTCAGTATTCCATTTATTTGCTCTTTTAGTATTCAAAGTAAGACAATAATGTCTGGTACTCATCTTGTGGGGAGAAGTGGTAAAATAATGAAAATTTTATAGATGTGTGGTGACGTGTGTGTGTGTGTGTGTGAGAGAGAGAGAGAGAGAAGAGCATTATTCCAAATAAAATAGCCTAACCAAACTTCAAAATGGATACAGACATAATGCTTTACTAACTTCATCTTAAATTTGTAAATGTATAATAATAACAGCACCAAGGTGTGGCAACTTTGTATAAAGGCCATAGTATCTACCTTGGGACATTTTGGCCCTTCTTTAATGGCACTATCTGTTGAAGGTCTTCTAACGTACTCTACATACTTTTTTATTGCCTCGGACAAGCCATTTGAATCACATAAAAGATATTTATCAAAACTGCGATCTACTGCTACACAGGCAAATGCCTTATTGTTAACAGACAATGCTCTCAAATCTGTCAATTGACCAGGCTTTAGTTTGGGATAAGCTGAGAATAGATATGAAGCAATCAAATAATCCAAGACAGCATCTCCAAGAAACTCCAATCGCTGCAAAGAATTATCACCTTTGAAAAATTAAAGACCAAAAATCTCACTCGAATTCATAGAACTATCAAGTAAAGGGCACTAGTTCTTATACAACCAGGAGGAAAAAGAGAAGTTGCACTAACCTGATAGCAGCCTCCTCCAAGCTTATTGTAAGAAGGATGCACAAATGCCTGGAGAAGCAGACCCTTGTGAAAAAATTGATGTCCTAGCTTACTTTCAAGAGAAGGAATGTCTACATCAGCAGAAAGAGGGAAATAGCCAGCACTTGCTACGCAAATATCAACCACTTGTGAAGCTTTAAAATCGACTTGTATGCCAATCCAAGTAAGAAAGGCAATTGCGGCTTTAAAACCACTGTCAACTAGGAATGCTCCAACCAGAGCTTCCACAACATCAGCAACTGTTTTCTTATGTAACCAATGATGATTTTTGTTACATCGGGTTTCAGTTAATTTTCCTTGCTCCTTAACAGAATTTACACAAAAGTGTATGCTTTCTTCGATTTCTTTACAACAAATTACTGGGCAAGGACGGCCTAATGCATAAAATTGAGAGGGATCAAATGTCTGATCACATATGTAGATCTGCAAGAGGGAGCAGGGAGATAAAGATAACAATTGAAGACAATAAATATGGATATGAATCCTAAGAAAGTTGAGAGAGAAAGTGTTCTTCTATCAATAAAAAATGAATGCTAACAAGATAAATAAATGTGTGTGTGTGTTCGTGTATACAGAAATCATGACCTGGGCTGAATTAATCAGCCTATAATATAATAATACAACCTAATATATACATACGAAGACCCAAAATATACATATTAACCATTCTAAAGCCAGATGTCAAGATAGAAAAATGGTATCCAGGTTATAAGCCTTACTAAATTGTTTAGTCAATTTCTATATTTTGGCTCAAGGGGTACTCTGGTACCTTTGATCCTCAGTTAAGATTTGTATTGGGTTTGTATTTATGTTATCCAAGTGTTAAGTTGACAATAACTAAGATCCAAGTGAATCAGGAAAAGATCTATTAATGGATTGGAGGTAGTTCATTATTTATTAGGATTATCTAAAATAAAATATCATAACCAGATTAGCAGTTATGTTGCATGATGACAATGTAGAAAAATTACTTATGGAAGTTATGCATTAGAAGTAGATCTTATAAGTGGCTGCGTAATTAGGCCAGTATGTTTTTATTGCAGGTTGTGGGCAGAGAATACTCATATAAGAGACCTTTGTCTATGGACAAACTGTGCTCAGTATTGCATTTTATTACTTATTTAATTGATGATTTATAGAGATCTAAGTATTCCTTATTGGGTCATAAGTACAAATAATGATGGAAAACACTCTTCTTTTGGTAGTGATCTTTGTAATTTCTTCTTTGGATGGATAATGAAGGAGATTTGAGGAACGGAAGCATTAAAGAAACTCAAGCTCAAAAGGATTTTTCATGGATTGAAATGGACTTAAGAATTTGTGAGAGTGAGAGGTGAGGCCAACTCACTAGGAAAGAGTCTAGGCTAAGTCTTGAAGGAGACTAACCTAGGAAGAACTTAGGAACAAGTAGAATGACAAAAAATTGGCATCATTTCATTACTAATTCTAAGTTGAAAATACATGTAAGAGACTCTTATATAAAGAAAAAGGCTTTCAAAACCTCTCAAATGAGAGTGTGACAAAGAAACTCCTAATCCCAATCTCTTAATTTTAGAAATTTCTTACAAAGAAATCTGTATTTATTAATACAATCAATCCATATTTATTGTACATAGTAAATGAATAATGTTTATGCCCATACTTCGATGGTTAGTATAATTTTACCTGCAAATTGCGCCTAATGGCCAACTTTAATAAATTGGAATTATTTACAGCATTGGATCGCCTCTTTGTTAGGTCTCCTTCATGAAGGCTTTCATGCATGAGAAAAAAATGGCGTGCAACAACAAATTTGAGGAAGGCATCACCAAGCACTTCAAGTCTTTCAAGGGAAAAGCGCTCCTGACACTTCTCAGTGGTGAGAGCCTCTAAAACCTAGTAATATGTTCACAATTGTTAGTTTCCTTGACCACAATATACATCTGTACCATATAAGCACACCAATGGTTAGATGATACACCACTCAGAAAGTAATGTAAACAATATATTGAACTTAATGAGGACTTACCCTAAGGGCACTAACTTCAGCTGCCTCGGGAAAAGAAGAAGATAGCATGTGCTTTAGTTCAATAGCCACCAGCAAGTTTCCAAGACGATGCATAATTGAGGGTAGCAAAGATATGGAACTGCCAATATCCTTCGAAAAGCTGATTATTTTCAATTCACATAGCTCAGGAGGTAAATAAATTAAATATTCATCCAGCTCCTGTGGTTCTGTCATTGACATTCAAAAGTTACAAACCTTTAAATAAGATTCTGATGAATTATCAGAATAAAATACAAATCCAAAATCAAATATACAAATCTGGACGTAGTCAATGTACTCTTTTTAAATTACCAACACAAAATCATAAAGAAACCCTCACAGGGCACATTGTTAGAAATGAGAATATCTACGTTATTTATAGAAGAATCAAATTGGAGCAATCATAAGAATGAATTTTGGATTGTATATCTGTATATTGTGAGAAGAGAATAAGGGTTTGAGAAGAGAGAAACAAAGTCAGTAATTTTCTGAATATGCTCAAGTGATTTATCTATTTAAAATCTGAATAGTTACCAAGATACGTTGAACCCAGTTAACACTAAGCTAAAGTTCCAAAAATATAAAACATTAAATGCTCCTGTTCCAAAAATTTCCCTCAAGCTGGAGAATAAATGTTTTTCATAGGTCCATCCCAATCAATCTTCAAACCTTCTAAGACAACCTAAGCAATTCACAAATACATTGTGCCATAGCAAAGAAATCAGTTTCAGCACTAGATCTAGCTACAATATTTTGTTTTTTACTTATCCAGATTACCAAGTTTCCTCCAACAAATGTATAATATTTAGAGTGTGGATTAGGTTGTGGCAAATGTACAAATGTACAATTGGATCAAAGACAGCGAGCAAAGAGAACGCAACTGCAAACAAAAAGAACACGACCACAAACGAAGAGAATGCCAACACACATGCGACAACCAGCAACCAATGACCACAACCAACGCAGACACAAACCCTAACGTGACCAAAACAGGTGAGTTTATTTGATTTCGGGTTCAGAAACGGGGTCACTGGGTTTAAAGAAAAAACCCTCTAGACTCAAAAACTCAATTTCAGACTCGCAAGTTCAACCAAGTTCATCGAGTTTACAGTGAGTCTATCAAGTTTGCTCCAAAAACAAGTTTGCTTCCATGTTAACTTGCATGGGTTGAGTGGGAACATAAACTCAGACGAGTTAACTCGCAAGTTTGAAAACCATGGTTACACCATTTTTAACAATTTTAATTTACACTTACATTTTAAATAAATTATACAATAAGTAATCAATTAAATTTTAATTCAAACAATACAAAAAAACAATAAATTAGAAAATAAAAGTTAGGAATTATATTATATTTTTATTTAAATGTTTAGTTTTAAGTTTGTTATTTAATTATTTCATAATTTAAATGATTTAACTATTAAAACAATTAACTTATATTTTTAAAAACTATTATAAAATAAAAATATAACAATAAAATCTTGTATATATGGGAGAGATCAAATGACACCAGTGTAAGTTACACTATGAAATTTTCAATAACTTTTAATTAGATAATTTATCATTTAGATTAGGTTTCAAAATCCCCTTAGATCAAGAGCTCTAATACCATGTAAAAAGAGAGAAACAGAGTTTGAGAGGATAACAACTGTATTTTCTGAATATGCTCGAGTGGTTCTTCCACTCAGTAAATTGATCTATTTATAAACAAAATGGTTACATAAGTAATAAATAATTCAAGTATCTCAACTTCCTAAAATATATTGAACCCAATTAAATTCTAAGTTACTTGGAAAGATAATAAACATTAACTACACTTAATTAAAACAATAACTAATAGTAACACTAAAATAATATATATACATATATGTGTGTGTGTGTCAAGACCACGTTTGAACTTTCAAACACTCAACTTTTCCCTAAGAAGGTTGGTTCTAGAATCCCTAAGGTTCGGTCAAATTTATTTCCTAGAGTTGCTGCCTTACACATTCCATGGCTTTAAAAATATTTTATGGTTGTAAGGAATGTCGGCTCTATTTCTCCTTTTAATCAAGACAGCTTCAGTCAAAATAACATATTCAATAAGTACCTGCATCCTCACGCTTTCGGTTGTGTAGCAGGTTGTGCAAATTGGGGAGTGGTTTTACATGCAGAAGCGGTTGTTCCGGGTATTTGAGGTGAATGGAAAACCTGACATCCAAGCATGCACATTTTTATGATATTCCAACTTGTATGCATACACATTCTCAGATATCTAATTAAACCAGTTAATCAGCAATCTGAAAGATGCCCCATAAATATGAATGTTTTCAACAATATAGAAGAATCATGTATGCAAAACCAAAATGGAATAAGGATAAACCCATAATAATAAGCAGATACCCTTCAATTAAGTAATCCACATAGCTTGAAGCGCCTGATTCTTTATGAGGACTAAATCCAGTCTTTTCATAATCAATATTTGTGACAAAATAAAAGGTCTTTTTATGTTGGGCATACACTAAACTATTCTCGACATCTCTTACACTTTCGTAACCATTGGCAAGTTGCAAGTGAATATCAAAAGGGAATTTTTTTTTATCCATAGTATATTCTGGATGCCTGAAAATTGGTGACCAAAGGCATCTCTTCACTGTCTTCCAATCTACTTTCATGGCATTTCCATATTCTTGAAATATGACTGGAAGCAAAAGGTAGAAGGTCGACGAGCTTGTGTGAGATTCAGCAGCCATACCCAAGTCTACAATCTCAGAAACAAATTCAAATCTATCCAGACTAATTTTGAGGAACATTTCTTGAAAATTCTCTGCCATCTTAATCTGCGGGATGGAAAACTCCAAGCATTAACTTAAATTCTGTTTTTATTTTGAAAAAAAAATGTCATGTACCTCATCTTTGTCAAATTCTACAACTCCAAATGGGATAAATTTTGTCATTACAGATCGTCCATGAGCAAGATGGAGATCAAGTTCCAATTTCTCAGCCTCCATTGGAAGACGGGCCATGATGAAAAGACCAAACTCTTTGTAGACCCTATCCTCTGGACATGGACAAAATTTTATGTAGTACGAGTTGAGAAGGACAATTTTATCCTCATTTATCCATGACTGTCCAAAGGCAGAAGGAACTAGCATCTCATGTAATTCTCCTCTTGAGATGGCATCTGCCAAAAAAGGAAAATAAATATAGTACAACACAACATAGTGATGAAGTTACATTTAGAGGCATAAGTTGATAAAAATCAACATGATAATAGTATTAAATCTGACAACAAATAAAAACCTTCCCATTAGAGACTATAAACAGGTAAAGATGCAAGAAGAATTTGATTTGATCCATTTTGGTATGAAAAACTTTACACTATCTTCCAATCACGTGTTACCACATCACCGGAAGTGCTTGAGAATAACTACCTAAGAGGAAATGTTCTAATGACCTGGCAACACATGATTTGACAATGATAGAAGTTTATACACTGACAGTAGGATTAACACTAAATCCATAGACATGTATGTTACAATAATAATTACCAAAATGGGATTATGTAGAATTTCAAAAGCCTGAAAATGATCATGTGGAAACATGCTGGATAAGTCATTCTACTTAATATGCTCATTAACACCTAAATAAGCTCGACAGTTTATGACAAAATACAACTTAAACAGTAATTTTTTTGTCAACCCAGTGAAAGGCAATGAAAGTAATGGCTTGAAGGAATGCAGCTGAAATTTGACCTTCACATTCATCTTCATCAGGAGAGCCAGAAACCTGTCCTTCCGGTTCTGCATCACCTTGTTTTGGCAAGAGATAATCACTTAAAGCGCCTATTTTATACAGTTCTTCTATTGCTTTCAGGCAAGCATCTCTTTTGGAAGCCTCCATAGACAACTGTGGTGGACCCAAAATTTGGTGTATTGGTGCATTGGAAGGCAATCTTATATGGCAAACAATTCCCTCTGAATCATCTAAGAAATAAAAATTTGGCTTGGGCTCAAAATACCTGCAAAGATAGATCATTATATTTTAAAACACAAGGTCTGTATTTTATTTACATGAGACTCCTTAGTTGAGTATATAAATTGGATCAAAAATTTAAACAAAGGTCCAGTTTAAATAAGCTCATACTCATCATGTGGAAGCTTTGAACAATACTGGTGAAGCAATGAGATACTATATCCAGAACTAACAGAAGCACCAGACGAATCAACTCTGAAAATTCTTTCCTCGGGGATGATGTATGTCTCATCAGATGTTCGGAAAGTGATTTCCATATTCATTCGGTATTCATCTTTCTCAAAACCATCAATTATATCAAGCTCCTTCTTATTACCACTGCAACAAGAGGAAGATTTCAAAAATAACCAAATGGAAGGGTTTGTTTATATTACTCCTGAAATCTATCAGCAAGTAAGAGTACCTGTCCACCAAAAAAGCATATTCAGACTGAGGCATTCGTGCACGGCCTCTTGACTGTATAAAGCTGGCAACAGTTTCTGGAAGATCAAATCGTATCACAAGGCAACACGTCTGAATGTCAAGTCCTTCTTCACCCACTTTGGTTGCAACCAACAAATTCAACTGTTAACAGCAGGAGACATATTGGCACACACATTACTAGAACTCAACTCTCTGACCAGCTAGGAAAAATATACATATTTAAGCCATGATCACAATTATCTTTTTCCTCAATTGCATGCTGGTCACCACCTTTAACACCAATGATGCTTAAAAGTATGTGCAGAAAAGTTAGGATAATATTTTCACAACTTTATTTTGCAATATAAGAAACATTTTTCATTCCCTCAATACCTTTAATGCCACATCAACATAGTAAATAACCCTTTATTTAGTTTATACAGAAAATTATTATAAAACTTTGCCACATGCATTACATTAATGAATTTCTAAGAATAATAAATTCTAATTTGCATTGATTGGAGTTGATTATAGGATATGCATGGGAGATAGGGTGAAAGTGTACTTTGGTACTGGGCACAGAAGCATTGATTCTTTAATTTATTATTTCCTTTTGGTTTCCACATTTTTTCCTGAAACTTATTCGTAATCAGAGCTTGCTCTCTGAATTTCCTCCTATTGTTCCTATCATAATTTTGATATTTATCTGACATTCATTTCTGCATAGGAAGTGTTAGAATTATATAATTAAGGAATTGATCCCATATAATTTGGAATATTTTATTATAATTTATAAAAATAAGGAGTTGATCCTATATAATCAGAAATGTCTTGATTATATATTGTGAAGATTAGTTCAATAAAAATCTTGTTAAGGTTACTAAACCATCGAACTTCATCTAGGTCATCTAGAAGAAGACATGCATCTTGAATTGTCAGTGATGGAGAGGCTTAGTAGTGCATCTAGTGTTTAGTACTAATAAGCGTCTAGTGAAGCCACCTGTCTCAGTAACGTTTATGCTCAGAAGTGGGAAGCATTGTTCACGTGTCTTCTCTGCAAGTTTAGACATGTTTCATGAAAGTTAGTTATGGTAGTTATGAACTAATATAGGAACCTATAGGTTGTTGTTTAACTAAAAGACTAAGAGAGTGAGTTCAGCAATTGCAGGAGAGAAACTTCGAGTTGTAATCTTTGTGATAGTGAATTATGTCGTGGACATAGATTGAAGTTTGTTAACACTTCAATTAAACCATGTTAATTTTGCATGTTGATTCTTTCTTATTTCTTCCTTCACTTACCTTCTACAGATTGTTTGCAGCTTGTTTCTTTGATATCGAAATTATGTTTGTGTTGGTAAACAATCTTGTAGTGAGTATATTAGAAATATTCCACAACATATATATACTATTAGGAACTTTTTTGTTTATTTCTGTACCATATCTTTGTTATTAGAGGATATCAAATCTCTTCTATTTATTGTATTGATTCTTTTTTTTCAATATAAATAAAGCACTAGTGTTGTCTCAGAAAGACATTATTTCAACTCAATGTTTCTTTCTTCCATAGAGTTCAACAATTAGAATCCAATCAACTTTCTTTGAGATGTTTGTCTTCCTAGAGAAAACAAGCTAGGCACTATGTTTAGTCAAGACCTCTATCAGCACCATCCAGGGTCAGCTGCGAGCTTATAGAGAAATCATTTACAGGAGAAGGTGCTAAAGTTAATAAAGACTGTAAATGAACACGCTTCTCACTATATTGAACAATCAAGTAAAATCAAAGAATATCCTATGTCAGTTAGCAACTTGTACGCACAATACAAAGAAGTACAACGTAATTCAGTTACTAAAACAAAAACTAGCATATAGGATAGTAAAGGCTTTTCAATTCTCACAATGATGAGAAATTCAACACTAGTACCTCTCCAGAACGAAACTTATCAACAATGATGTTCATGGTCTTTCGTGACATACTCTTCAGCCCAGAATGTACTCCTACTAGATAATCACTCCTCCATTGTCTTAGAAGCTTGAGCTTCTGAAGTATGTATGACAGGGATCTTGCAGTCACAATTCTATTCACAAAAATAATACATTTCATGTTCTTTTGCAACCTGAAGTTGGAACATGTCATCAGAATTTCCCGAATGTATTAGTTTCATAACCCAAAAACAAATAGATATGTGCTATATAAAAACATGCATTAAATAGCATAGATTTGTCAACCTAAAGTTGGACAGTATCCCAAAGAGTCGTAAAAGCTTAGCTGAGAAAAATGGCTCTTTCAATATTTCCGAAGAAGATAAATCATCAGATACATTGTCGCCTACAAAAAACATGTTTAGTTGCAATAAAATGAAGAATCTATCTAACAAGAAATCTGTTTTAAACATACTGTAGAAATTAACAATGAAAAAACTAATTCATTGCTAGATAAATGTTAGCCTAATATCAGGCAAAATGGAAGCCTATAACAGCCAGAAAAGAGAAAACCTAGTAACAGCTGTGGCGTGATTAAAAACACCAGTTGATGTCAAAATACCTATAATGCACTCTGAAGTAAATAGTTCAGCAGTCTGAGCAAGATAATTGTCACACACAGAGTCATCACTTGAATTTCCTTCTGCCTCCAATAATTCATGCCTCTCAGAACGATCACCACTCAGAAGAATATGACTAGCCTTGGAAGGTTAACACATATTAGAGAAGGAAACAATAAATATGATGGAAAACCACAGGAATGGACAAAAGAAAAAACACATATTCAGAGATCTAAATCAAAATGCAAAAGAAAACATTCGAACTAGACTAAAGCCAAGGAAAACATGTAATCAGAAAACTTGTCTAAATGAATTCCAAATAACATCCCCTTATCTTTAGATATCACATCAACATCACTAGCAAAGTCCATTGTTGAGGGGGAACCAACAAAATGGAACAAATTACAGCAAACTATCATGTATTATTATTTATAGATTATGCTACAAAAATTAACTAAATAATCTACTTCTAGTCAAATGACAACAGAACTAGAACTTATAATCAAGAGTCTTACTTGTAGTGCTCCCCAAATGCCAAGATTCCGTAGACAGAAAATTACATTATCATGCATTCGGTTCAAAAGTTTCTTTGTATTCATTTGTTTCTGGTGATCTTCTGTACTCCTACCAACTGCTGCTATGCACTATTCAAATAAAATTATGCAGTGATCAATAAACCTTATTTATCTAATCATCTCAAAACTAGCAAAAGTGCACCTGGCGTTTAATCTCCTCAATTTTCAAGTACAAGCTAGTTTCCCCACTTGCAGTTGAAGCATAACGATATATATTAATCACAGGAGTGGTAACAAAAGATTTCAATTCCTTGCCTTCAACAGAGTAAACCTACAAATGAGATTCAAAACCATAAAAGATTAGTAACCATGCCTGGTATCTAACCAGCAGCACAACTAGGAAATCCACAAGAACCATGCACCTTGCATACAAGGTAAATATAAAGAATTCAGAAGTGTTCAGACACCAATATCTTCCTATGGGTATCAAATACTATATTTCCACAAACTTTAGCCCATGCAAACACTTGACCAGTACACACCTTCAACCATTATATCAATGGTTTCATAATCAAACTTAATGGAAGGAACATTTTCTCTCTTGTACAGGAACGGACAGCAAAAGTTTGAATATCTTTTTAACAAACAAAAAATGCTAACAGATCTAAGTATTTCAACATATTGTACTAAATAAACCCTACCTTAGCATCAAGCATGTGTTCAAGACTATTGATGCTTTTTGCTAGATTTGCTTCACTAGAAGCCCCTGAAATTAGAAAGAACCAGTGAATTATGGAATTGTGACAAGGATTTGACATATTTGGAATAAACTACACTAAGTATTCAGCATTTATGGTTATTGAAATATGCATAAACATTACGAGAGGATCAATTACCAAACGTAGGCCAACCTCACAGTAACACTCAAGAAAAACAAACAAAACATTAATATAGCGGAACAACATCCCCAAAAGTATAACAAGTAAGAAAACAGTTAATCTTTTTTAAATACAATATTGAAATACATTCAGATATATGTATAAAGCGAAAGCCAACCAACCAGTACACTTGAAACTGCACACACATGCATATCATTTAGTATTTCTCACGATCAGATGGAACAAGTCCTAGTTAATTATAAACAAAGTTAAAGGTAAAAACTAAACTGACTAAAATTTTCATTAAAAAAATTCAAGTCAATACTTAAAAAGTTTATATAAAATGTCTAGTCTGTCCCTTTCGCTCCCTCCCTGTCCGACACTAAAGAAAAAGGTCCCCAACATCATATAATTTTCTTTCTCTCAACACATTTTAACCTTTCAATGTTAACCAATGGTTTCTAGTCCAATTATATGCAAAATTCATTAATAGAACCTTTCATGCTTATTGCCACCAAGAATAAAAATTGTCATTAAGTATAAAAATGGATTAAAATCTAGTCCAACTACATGCAATAATGGGTTAATAGAACCTTTCAATCTTAAGTCCAGATCTTTCATGCTTTTTGTCAGCCATCTATAAAAATGGAATAATAGACCACACAACCACTGGCCTTCCTCTGTGTGGGTGACAAATTCCCTTTCCCCACCCCACCTTTATCCTTTTTTTCAGTGTTCAAATTAGCTATTTGGAATGAAAAAAATTGTTTTACTCAGTGCCTTTCCTAGAAAACATTTTTGAAAAATAAGCAATTATCTTTAACCATAAATTTTTCCCAAACATCCAAATTATTAATACTAGCATCAAATTCGTATATCCACCACATTTTGCTTGGTTAGGAGTATTTGGAGGGAAGAGAAAGTGGCTTATAATTTTTGAATTGTACATACTAAGTTGTCCAAAGAATTTATTTTATCTCTCATCCAATAACAATATATTTTGGCTCCTCTCCCAAGTGAACCAAACAAAGTGACCTTTCCCACTCCTCCCCATGAACCTGACCAAACAATGGGACCTCTCTCCCTCCCCCAACCCTTCCCTCATTAAAATCAAATGCAAAGACTTCACATTAAAGTCATCACATGTTGTTCCTTCATAGCTAAAGGACAAGTTTCCTCAAGAGTAGGCATTTGTGAGTGTAACTACCACCCACTTTTTAATCAGTTAGTTAGTTACAGTTTGTTTGTAATCTGTTAGTTGTTTCAGTTTGGTTTCTCACTGTTGTGTCTGTTATAAGGCAAGGAATGGGGAAGAACTGTGTATACGAGTAAAGTTTGTATGAATTTTGAATATCTTAGAAAGAGACAATGAAACCCAGGAAAACCTATGAAATATTAAAGAGAACTTCACATGCTATCAGAATTTTGATATGAGAAGAAACAGAGAAAAATTAACATAAAGAGAACTGATTATTATTTCACTGAATAAGAAAGAAGACACAAGCTGAGGATATATAGGCTCAAGAGAGGTTACAACAGTTACACACCAATCATGGCAGAAAACAGAAAAACCAGATAACTAAGTAACATTCAATCGAATAACTGAATGTTTACATTTATATCTCTAATACTTGCCAACCTTTTAGGGATCTTATCTGTTTAGGAACCTTATCTTATTCACATTTTGAATAAGTAATTTGTTCTTTATTTCATTAGGGGTAGGAGCCTAATGCTTAGTTTAATTTCTGTGCTCTATATTTTGCATGACATGACACCATAATAAACCGTATCAATTCAACTTTCAGAGTTTATTCTCTCTTTTCCTCCTTCTATACCTAAATCCTGTAATTCAACAATATTGAAAGGTAATTGAGGCAGGGAAATATCTTGGCTCTTGTTAGCACTCAACCTTTTGAAGTTAAGAATTGTCATATTACCTTTTCCTACAACAGGGGAAGCGGTCATGCCAAATATACGAGGAACCTTTGCAGAATTACTTTTGTAGAAACTCTGACAGATTGCCAAATTAAATATTGTCAAAATAAAAGTTATGGAAATGGAGATATTTTATGGAAAAAAAATTAGGTAGCTTCATTTTGAATGTCTGAAGTTGTGCAAAAGTACAGCATACTTTCATGATTACTGCATAAGCATGATTGCTTTTGACTTGAGCATGATGACATTCATCAAATATCAAAAGTGCAATCATTTCCATCATGATGAAACAATGAGATAAGTTGTGAAGTAATATTTGTGGGGTCATAACAAGAACCTGAAGGGGAAAAAAGAACATGAGGTGCAATTTTAGAAGCAACAAACTCCACTGAATTAAAATTTAACCAGACAGATTTAAGATTCTGACACAGCTGGAGCCAATTTGAATTTTTTGCCTGAATAAAATGCCATTGATCACACCAACTTTCTTTCAACAGCTTTTACTTAAAATGCTCTTACAGTAGTCCGTCTGGATGCACAATAAAATCATTTCGAGAGAAACTTGATTTAACCAGTATTGTCACCTCATATTGTCCGATCTCCTGCTCCCAGTCTCGATGACTTTTCAAGCGCTTGGAACTTCCACAGAAGATTCCAACCTTAAAATCAGTAGAGTGTGCTATAACCTTTGCTTGCTATTGATAAACAAAAAATAGGCTTCAGAAAACACATGATGTGGAATTGACCAACATAGTAAAACTAAATATCGGTGGAAGATTAACACAAGAACAATTCAATTTATCTCATAGATATATCAAACAGAATATGAATAGCAGCTCACCTGATGAACTAAAGCCACGGTAGGGGCAAGAAAGACACATATGTTCTTCTGTGGTTTCCGAATCAAATGACCCAACTCATGCATAAGAAGCACAGAGATGTGAGTCTTCCCACACCCTGTTCCCAAATATACAATTATATTTTCCTCCATAGCTTTTTTACACAACTCCAACTGGTACCTTCCAATAGACAAAATATTCATAAGACATTTGGAGTTTGAGAGGACTAAGTGAGGAAAAAAATCAGCACAGTCAACACCACACTTCGGACATGTATGTCATCATCGTGCATTAACTTTAACAGAACAATTACTTTCTGAAATAAAATACTCAGTTGAAAAGTTCACAGAAACAAGAAGTTACACTGTGCATAAACAATAAAACTTGCTGACGCAATTAAATAGTCACAATTCTACTAGAATCTTGAAACATGAGTTTTTCTTTACATTATTTCTCATCAGCTAAGCAAAGAATAACTAACTCACTGCAACATTAAACACCACCAAGCAAAAACGATCAACCCACGTGACAGATAATCTAAAGAACTAAACCCCACTTGAAATATAAACATGTTCCGGTGAAGAAAATGTTCCAAAGAAAAAAGGGGTGTCGAAAAATACTTACTTTCTTGCAATTTTCCGGGGATCTTTCTGGACTGAGTCATCATGAAGTTTAACTTGGGAAAGACTGGGGGACAGTGACTGATCGGAGAGACTTAAAGAAGGGTCCATGGATGGTTGGTTCCCTGCGGAGGACTCTCCGTCTGACATTACCAGAATACTATGGGAGGGTTCACGGGTTTAAAGAAATGAAGAGAGATAGAGAAACTGGTGTGACCCAACATTGATTCTCTTTCTTATAAAGTCGCTGTTATTTGTTGTGTTCCCACGACACAGCTTTTCGCATCACTTCCTACTTTACTCTGTTATGTTCTTTCTTATTGTTTCCAAACAAAATTGACTTTTTTTCACACACTTACTTAAGTTTGAAACATATGTTCGTGTATTTAAAAAAAAAAAAAAAAACTATTTATAAAACTATGTTTTTATCTGTCACAATTTGTTTTAATTATGCTTACCATTATATCTTTACATTGATTTTATGTGATGAATAAAAAGCAACAAATGGAGTAAGTTTATTTATTGAATATATTTCATATGAAAAATTATAAAATTTTGAGATTTTAAAGTTAAACTTAATTAATTCTCTTTATAACTTCATGACGCATATTATTTGTGTAAATATAATGTAAAACAACAAAAATCTTATAAAAATCCCAAGACTTTCCTTCATTGTTTATACTTTGATTATGAGGTAATTTAATTGGCAATGCTACAATTTAATAGGACTCCAAATGGTTAGTTTTGGAACGTGGTTTGGTTAGAGTCATCATTATTAATTTTTATGTATAAAGATGATTAATTATGTCTTAATCTTGTCTTATAAATAATTTGATATGTTACTTATTAATAGTGTTTTAGGATTTCTTGACTTTTTTAAGTTAAAGAGATCAAAAGTGTTGTGGGCAAACCATGGATACACTATTTTAATAAAAAAGTTTAAATAAAAAATAAATTATTTACTTGATCTTGTATTACAAAATTAAAATCTTTATGATGATTTTTTTTAGAAAAATTGTAAAGATTTTAAATTTATTTATTTTAAAAAATTAGGGTAAAACTTAAAAAAAAAAAAAAAGAAAGAAATTTTACTATCCGAAGTTTAGATTAACATATATGGATTGATTGTGCACCCATATATACCCAAGTGTTTGCAAGTGTTTGTTTAGTGTATTATTAACACCACAATAAAATTATTAAATGATAACTAAATTTAAAGATAAAAAATAATTAGTCACTGTATTAATTAAATTGGATATTAATTTAAATATTAAAAGATTATTAATATCTAAAATAATTTTTATTATTAATAAAAAATTATAAAATAATTTTTATTATTAATAAAAAATTATAAAATAATTTTTAAAATTGTATATAAATTAACTAGCTAGTTTTAATAAGTAATATTTTAAATTTTAAATTAATTTTTAAAAATTAAAAAAATTGATTTAAAATATAAAATAGTAAGTAACTAATTTAGAATATAAAATTTTGATAATTAGTAATTAAATATCAATTTAAAAACTATTTTATAAATTTTTATTAATAGTAGAGATTATTTTAAATATCAATAATTTTTTTAATTTATAAAATAGTCTTTAATTTAATCAAATAATAATTAATTATTTTTATCTTTAAGATTAATTTATATTTCTTATATTATATAAAGATAGAATATTCAAGTATGCATTAGATTAATTAAATGTCTTTACAAACTTTGATTAGGCAGCCTAAAACTCCATGGGATATTTTTACATGAGATGGGGACTTTAATTTTCAAGTTTTGTTTTTTAATTGCTCTGATCATATTAAAAAATATTTTTTTTAAATATAATCATATTTTAATTATTTATTATGATATTTTTCTTAAAATATTTTAATTTTAAACATTTTTTATTTTTAATTATATTTTATAATGTGCACTTTTATTTTTTAAAAAAAATATTTTAGAAAATTATTAAAAGATTCATAATATTTATTACTTCTTTCCTTCTGGAAGTAACCTTGCAACTACAAGGTATATGGTATTTGTTCCGTTGGAAAATACTTTTCAATACTGAAAACGTGTTATGTTGTGTTTTTAATTGTGCAATCTTTTAAAGCAATGGTTAGTTCAAATTTCAGTGTCCATGTTCTTATCAAGATTCTTTTTATGTTTTTTTTTTAATGAAAATTGAACCAAATAATTTGTTAGTGAGTATATCAGGGAGTTCTTGTACTAAAAAAATCCCTACAATAATTTTACTTTAATATATATTATTGAAAATACATGGTTGAGTCCCACTTTTATGATAATAAAAAAATAAAATATATAATTAGAAAAGAATTATAATAATTATTAAAATAAAAACTACTAGTAAAATATAAGCTTAATTAAGTAATTTGTAAATTTAAATATTTTTAGTTGAGTATCAATTAAAAGTTTTGATGTTATTGACTTAGAGTTTTTATATTTTTTATTTAAGTTTTGATGATTTTAACATTAATTGAGATTATGTTACATTTTATTGTCACTGCTTATATATCTTTATATTGAAAATATATATAAAAAAAATGGTTTAATTAAATTTGAATTTTTTTATAAATTCAAATATTCTTAATTGAATTTCTGTTAAAAGTATTGTCCAAGTATTACATGTTGTACTAAATATAAACCCTACTTAGCATCAAACATATGTTCAAGACTATTCATGCTTTTTGCTAGATTTGCTTCACTATAACCCTGAAAATATAAAGAAGCAGCTAATTATGAAATTGTGATGAGGATTTGACATATTTGGAATAAACTTCACCAAGTATTTATTCAGCTTTTATGCTTATTGAATATGCATAAACAATAGGAGAGGATCAATTACTAACAATTTAGGCCAACTTTAGAGTAACACTAAAAAATAAAATAAACAAAATATTAATATGGCGGAACAACATCCCAAAAGCATACAAGTAAGAAACACTTAATATAAATACAATATTAAAAAAAAAAATATATATATATATATATATAAAAGTCAACCAATACATTTGAAACTGTACACATGTTACGATGAATTGGAACAAGTCCTAATTAATTAGTGTATTATGTGGATGCTGAACATCTGTGCATACATGCGCATTTTTATTTTTTACATTTTCTTTTTGTATTGTGTTTTTCAAAGTAATTAACGATATTGTCTAAGCAATTATCACGTGATATATTTATTTTAATTTAATTGAATTATATGTATGTGATAGAGCTGTGAATAACATGTTTATATAAGACATAAATTGAAGTTATAAATTTGGGATGATTTGTGATGTAATTTGATATGGTGTATTTAATATTGTAATTTATAAAAAAAATTATTGATTGATGATCTAAGTCACATAAACTAAAATATGTCTGACCCACTATAAGTTGTAAGAAACTTTTTGATGTTGTCCTTCACAAGAACCTAACAAATTGGTGTAATGAACGTAAAATGAACATGTAAGTTAGTGAAAAATCCTAAATTTGATAATTTTTTTATATGAAAAGTCTTTCTGACAAAGATTTTAGGTAAGTGTGTTAAACACCACTATAAATGGGTCACCATTATTGATTGAGGTAAGTGTACCAACATGGAAGAACCCACACTTAAAAAAAATATTATTAGAATTACAACTGTGAATTTAGATCCTATTGAATATGAATGAGCAAGATGAATAATATATATAAAAAAAATCCTAAACTCATTTTTGAGTTTAGAAATTAAATGTGATATCTCTATTTTTTTATATAGTTTGTTTATGATTTATTAATATCAAATATTTCTCCTAACAAAAACTCAACAATTAAAACAATTTAAAAAGCACGGTGAAAAATAACATAATTTTAGACTAACAAATCTTTTGAGAAACTAAAAAGTCATGATTTTCTTGAACTTTTTAAAAATAAATATATATACACATTAAATACATTTTGGATTTCAAAATTTTATTTCAAACTTTCAATTCCCAAAATTATTTTTAATTTTTTTTCCATTACAAATGCTTATTTGTACAGGTTCATTGAATAAGTTAACTAGGAGAAGTAATTAATAGAAAGGGATGAACATTACATTACTTAATTATTTAGTTGGTTGCTGGGGATTCCTTATCCTGTTAGACTTGATAGTTTGCTTAGTTTGGTTTGTTCAGTACATGAAATTCCTCAAAATGTTTAGTGGAAGTTGTCGGTGTGGTCTTCAGATTTAATTATTTTGCAAGTAACAGTATTTGTTCGTATTATTAGGGTACCACTAAATATCCATGCAGCAAAGGGAAGGGATTCACTTTCAGTCAAACGTCGCCATTGATTTCACACCAAACACGCCTCCATGTCATGTTAACTTTCTTTTTTCAAAAAATGATAATAAGGGGAAACACTTAGGCCATTATTATAGGTCATGTTTTCTAGTTTTCTAATTAAAGTTCAAATTTCACTTCTATAATATGTATTGGAATAGCATAATAGTACCTATTATATTGTATTTAAGTTTTTCCATTTCAACATTATTATTTTTCCCTTTTCACATAAATAGTAATTCAATCATCTCAAATAAATATCATTCATCTATCATGTTTTGATTACTTGATTTTTTAATTGTCAATGTCTTTCAATTGATTTTGTTTAGTCTCTATATTTAAATTAGATTTCACTATCTTATAAAGTAATATTAATAATTAAAAATAAAATTCAATTACAATTTAAATTGTTCAGATTAAATATAATTTATAGGCGTAAATAAATCTATCATTATAAATTGATAATAATTTATCTTTTATGTATTTAAAGATGTTTCTCTATATAATTCATGATTTAGTTTAAGCTAATTACAGAGGAATTAGAATTCATTTTCATAGAGGAATTAGAATTCATTTTCATAATGACGTCTCCACGAGCATTTCAACAGTCCGGGCTTGGGCCACCGCTGCAATCCGCGTCGGTCAATGTCCCGAGTCGATCGGCAGACCGACTCACACCGTTCCACATCCGACCGGGACACATCGCCGGCCCCCATCCGCTTCCCTCCCGACAATTTCAAGCACTCTTTGACTCTCTTTTCAAAGTCCTTTTCATCTTTCCCTCGCGTTACTTGTTCGCTATCGGTCTCTCGCCCGTATTTAGCCTTGGACGGAATTTACCGTCCGATTGGGGCTGCATACTTGCTTAATACATGTCTTTCGAAAATGTGTGAATAGATATTATCTAAAGGATATTCTTGATGTGTGGACTCATTTGTGATCCACGCTAGTGCAAAAATTACATTTTACAATTGTTACTTTAGACTTAGTATAACGATTCTATTATCGATATAAATACGACGTAGAAAGTATATTATATTTTACATTAATTTTTTAATCGATGTAATATTTAATCGATATAAAATAACAAATTTATGATGTAATATTAGGGATATTACACTGGTTTTATAAAACAATCACTGAAATATGTATCAGAATTAGGATATTACATTGGTTTTATAGGACAACCGTTGTAATATGTATCTATTACATCGGTTCAGTAGAAAAACACAGTAATATATCTGTTT
Organism: Phaseolus lunatus; assembly: GCA_013389735.1. Taxonomy (NCBI): domain Eukaryota; kingdom Viridiplantae; phylum Streptophyta; class Magnoliopsida; order Fabales; family Fabaceae; genus Phaseolus; species Phaseolus lunatus. Next base: position 32,424,513 of record CM023859.1, read on the forward strand.
TTACATAGATTAGTGTATGAACCGTTGTAATATGTTATGTTTTTTTTTTTAATTGTATTTATTTCCCAATCTATAATGTTAAACAAAATATCAGAATGTCAAGAAATAAATTTTTGTATTTATCCAAAAATAGGAATAATAAATCATTCAAATTAAAACCTAGAAAAATAAAGTAAAGCATAACACTTAATCAAACTAATGAAAAGAGAATGTCTAACCTAATTCTAAACTATAACAAGCTCTTATTTCTAATGTGTATAAAATGTTTAGTCCATTCATGACAAATTTATTCAATTGTGTCTAAGTCAATCAACTCTTTCTATGTGAAAATCTAAAATACGAAATAAATATTAGTTTTCATAATAACATGAAATCTCTAATAACCTTTTTTCAAATTATTTAAAGTGTCTTAATACCTGCTCTCAAAAATCAACAATGTTAACTCAAATTATGATCCACATCCAATGTATGACATAATAACCATATATGAAAATTAACAAAGTTAATTTATTGAACAATTAAAAAAACAAAAATTTAATAGTTTTAATGAAAAACTAAATACTTTAGGATAAACCCAACCTAGATTATGTGATGATAAAATGGACTTCCGTCTAAAACATTACATACATTAATTACACTACAAATAAAGGTCATTAGTAATTTACAATACATTATATAAAATATAATAACATATTATTTCTCAATTAAAACATACCCTTTACAACAACCTTCATATTTGCATTTGACTTTCTATACAATGGACAAAATCACACTAGAGTATTGTCTATGGAACAAATAAACATTAATTGTCAATGAGACCTAAAATAGCCAATTGATTAGTCATGTCCTTTGAATTATGTAACATCTTATTGTAGCAAGTTTTATTTACCCATTAATAAAAGAGGTCATATAAATCTTCTCTCAAGATTCATGAATCCATAGTTGAATGTAAGTTTGACATTCCATTTTTTTTTATTTCCATATTTTTGTATAGACTGTGGTTCAATGAAACCATAAATATCATCATGCTCCATATTGATAATTAATTGATTTATATACCTATATTGTTAATATAAATATAAGTGATAATGATTAATCTTATGGAACATGAATCTCTAAAATCCTAAATCTTAAACTTTAAACTTTAAACCCTAAATATATATATGTGTATGCATTATATGCATATAATGAACTGCAATTGATATTTTATGAATTATGAAGTATCACTTAATTTTGATATCTTGATAATGTTTCTTAAGTGATTTACCCTTATTGTTTTTGTCATATATGATAATTTGATATGAATGGATTGAGATATGAACACAGTTAAATACAAAAGTTATGTTTGATAAGGCTCAAAACAAACCTTGGTGTTAGGTTTATTTTGAATTGTTATTGTTATAATTGTTATAAAGACTTTTCTCGAATGTATTTTTTTTTAAGTGTTATACATTTAACTATTTTTTTAATCTAGACAATTATATAAAAGAAATGCATATTTTTTAATTGTTTTTTAATTAAACAATTTTATCCTTTAACAAATAAAAATAATTTATTTATTTAATAAAATATATAACTATATGATCTCTCTACTCATACTTTATTACATAATTTATTCACTTAAAAATAATTACAACATACATTTTTCTAATTATTTTTTACAAAATTATATCATTTTAATATGATAATAAAAATACAGATACAGATACATACTACCTTCATTCATATATATACGTATAAACCTTTTTTTTTTTTTGTTTATGTATAGTAAAAGCATAAAGTGACTTTTTTTTTTCTTGTAATGGATGTGGAACCCTATTGAGAATTAATAGTACTATTTTATATTTAATTTTCGGAAATAAGAACTAAATTTGAAAATTTGGTTTTTTAGAAATTGAATTCTTACCGTAAATATAAATAGTGTTATTTAGAGAAGTCGAAAATTGAAAGTCGGATTTCAATAGATCATTGAGTGACTTTTTTGGGCTCCTCTTTATTATTGAAAAAAAATAAATAAAAATTCAGAATTTGATTCCTAAAAACCAAATTCTGGAACCTGTTTTTTTCCAGGAATAAGAAACAAAGGTGAGAAACCGAATTCTCACCATGAATATAAGTAATATTATATAGGAATTTAAATCCAAAATGATGTTATCTAGAAAATTAATTTCCAAAAATATTGACTTAAAAGAAAAATTTTCATAAAGTCTTCATTTAAGACCAACTTATGTGATATCTTGAATCTATAGACTTGTTTATTTCTTATTGTAGTTGTACTTCTTTTTAGGTTGCCTAAGTTACTAGGGGTATATTAATAATACAAAGAGAACAAATTTTATCATGCAATCAAATTTATAATCTGATTTGTGATCATTATTTCCATAACAATATTAAAGTATTTTTTAATTTAATAAATAATTGAAGGTTAATTAACTTATTTAATTGTACTATATTTTCCTTTTATAACTATTTTATATTATTCTTTGTATTATATTTTTTAATTGCACATAACAAATATAATTAAATAAATGCATTGAACTTGTATTAAGATAGTACAAAAGTTAAATGTAATAATAATATTTTTTATTTATGCTTTTATTAAGTCTGTAAAATTTAAGACTATATTGTTAGTCACTCAAATAAAAGAAATTCTCGTTTTTTTTTTACCTTAAATTTAGTAAAATATGATTTTAATCTTACAAAATGGACTGAATTTAGCATTTAAGGACTAAACCTTTTTTTTTTTTCATTTTAAGAAACTAGAAAACAGTTTTTTAAATTTTAGGTACCCAAAATCATAAGTACATAAAATTTTAAGGGCTACAAATATAATTAAGCTTAATAATACTAACAAATAAATCGATTTACACTAAGCTAATTTTTCATATTTCTTTTTAAACTTATTATTTTTATCGTTTTTATAACTATTGTTTATTATTGACTGCATTGAAGCAAATAAAAATATAATTAATCAAGTTTATTAAGATATGATAGTGTAAAAGTAACATAATGTATTTTTAATATTTTTACCTTTTTAAGAAAAATAAACATTTTTTTAAAACACAAGTTTTTAAACAAAAGATGGAAGAAGGATGATGCATAGGTTCTTGAAAAAATCTTGAGAGTATATTTAGTAATGGAAAAATCTTAAAGTTTCACTAATTAGTTTGGATTTTAAGTATTCTTCTCAGTTGGAGAAGTTTATTGGTGCTTTATTTGTATTTTGAGAAGAATTTATTAGTGTTTTTTCTGTGTTTCTTGAAATTTAGATTGCTATGGCTATTGAGTTTTATGAAATTATATATGTTATGGAGAAAGCTCAAAAGATAGGGTTTACTAATGTTTGACTTGAATGTGATTCTACTTTAGTTTGTGTTGCGTTTACTGTTAGAACTAATATGTTCCGTAGATATTTCATAATCGATGGAATACTTGTCTTAATTATTGTAGAAAAATCAGGTTTAGGTTACTCATATTTTTCGTGAAGGAAATATGTGTGCTGATAAATTGACTAATTTATGATTTATTCATCGAGAATCATTTGGTATAATAGGCTTCCATATAATCTATTTTTAAAATTCTTTATGAATAGATATAGCTTACCTATGTATCATTCTTATTAACATATGAGTTTTGGGATTGTTACTTAAGATTTCAATATAGTTCAGATATCAAGTTACATAATAATACTTAACATAAAAATTTTTATATATAAAAAAATATTCTTCTCAATTACTTTTAGTCTCAAATATTATCTTCATTACGAGTTTGAATGAAATCAGATTCTACAATATAACATGAAAAATGGTGTTCCACTTAATTTTAATTTTTCAAGAAACAGTCTTATAATTTTATAACAGTACAAGAGGTCCAGCGTCCAAATTTGTTTGAGTAACTAAATGAAAAAATGAAAAATAACAAAATTTAATCTTACAAAATTGGTTCAAATTTATATTTTGCAAATGATAAACAGTTAGTTACAAACACACATAATATAATGAACGTAGAATATACACTTATAGCCAATATATTATGCTAATGATCAACAGTTACAAATAATTTAATAGACAATGACTAATTAGCTAAATCATTTGTGCTTTTAGTTTTTGCATGATACTCATATCAGTATTCTCGAAACATTTTTTTTTTTAAATGTTGGTAAAATTGAATTCTCAATTTTGTAAAAAATATATTTGGCTTAAATATTTTATCTCGTGTAAAATATATTGATAGTTTTAGATAATTGACATTCTCTTAGTATTTTTTTTATTTCTTAGTAACTTTAATTATAGTTATTTTGGTAGTAAACATGTAAATACAAATAAACATAGGTAACAAATATTTTAAAGTAATACAAAATACGTGATAAAAAAAAATATTTATTCATCTATTTAATAACTTAGTTGCTTGATTACATTAGCATAGTAATTAATTTGATACTACATTAATTTTTAATATTTTCTTGAACTTATCTTTACCTTTTTTTATAAATTTATTTTATTATTAATTGCATTATTTCTTTCAAATTCTAATTCAACTAGAGAATCACACCCTTTACGCGTTGTAAATTTCAGGATAAAATATCAAAAAATTATTCACCAAGGCAGTAATTTTCGTTATCTCTGAAGACCTAGAGTCACTTAACCGACGACGTAGTAGTTGTCACACAGCAACATTCTTCATTGCAGAGGATTTTTCATCTTACAATTTTTTTCGTTTTGGTTAACTAACTTTCAATCATTTGTATCACTATAAATAGCTTATTATAAATTCAATATATAATTTATATGTTAAAAAAATTATTTATTACGAAGTTTAAATGATATATTTTAATATTCAAAATGCTATTTAGTATAAAAATAGATAATACAAAAAAACGTTTTACAAATTACTAAAATATTAATTTACTTGTAACAGTATAAAAAATATGAGAGGTACCCAGTGTCCCATCACCTACCCCATAAAGCTATCAAAATTTTCATCTTATTTTCTTCCCAAAAATGCAATCACTCACATGATAACAAGATAAATTAAACAATAATTTTATTACAACATTAAGATTTTCAACCATTAATCAAGTATTCTATCTTAACAAGAAATCCCATCTAGGACCATCATTTTAGATATATCACCCTATGACTGACCTGTAACTAGTTAATTACATCATCCTAATTACACAAATTTTAATTCCTTTAATGTTTAGTTATTCATTCCTATCCTTTCAGTGAAGACAAATTATCCCAAGTTAATTACATCATCCTCTATAGTTTTCTTTCTTTTTCATCGGACCATATTCCCTTCATTTTTAAAAGAGTTGAACTTTTATTTTTGGTGTGAAAACCTTGTAGGAAATCTGGCTAATCAAGTGGTTCGAAGAGAAAAATATGTTGGATAAAGTAAAAAATACAGTGAAGAGAAAGGCGAGTTAGCAGCAGAAACATTGCATTTCTTCCATCTATAAAAATGGCCTATTTTATGATCTACAAATAAACTGAGTGAACTTATCAGGGGAAACAAAATTAGATGAGAGGCCTGGTAGAAAGGAAAAGAAACAGAAACTGAAGTATCTCACAAAATTCACTCATTTTTTATTTGAATCCCCTGTGTAAATTAGAGTGACAACAATGAATCAACTGATATAATATTCCTGGCACAACGGTTTAATCGGACAGTTCCAATGGTACAGCAGATTCAGGTTTCAAACGGTTTAATCGGACTGTTCCAAGAATATACTCCGGCAGCTCCGACTCTTCTTTTGCCTGCAAGTATGGCATCAGTTAATACCTGAACTACTCGAAAATTAAGATGCACAAGTTGATGAAGATTTTAACTTTCAGAAGTGAATGCACAAACAGTTGATGTAAAAGAATCCTAGAGGAGTTGATTCCTTCGTCATTCCTAATATACAGAAACTTGTAGAAATTAAAGAAGATTTCCCTCAGTTGCTTACTTCGTTTGAAAGTGATATTAACATAATCAGCTCACCACCTTCCTTATTAGAAAAATCCAGTTTTGCAAACCTTTTTCTCTCAGTCGTCCTTATATGATATATTAATGGTATATGTTATTTATATACGCCAGCTATAGCACAAATCATAAGTAGTATGTCTGAGAGCAATGACAGAAGAGGAATATACTTTAGAAAGGAGAAAATCCTCTGCATAACAACGAACTGAATTTTCCTTTAACCAAATCTTATCCCAAAATAGAAGAAAGATAGACACCCTTTAAATTAAGACTATCCCTCTGCAAACAATTACACCCGAAAATTGCAGAAATAGCAGAGTCATATAAATTGAAACTTCAGCACTTTAGCAAAAAATAAAGTCTACACCAAAAAGGAATAAAAAAAGATGACACCATAAGAAGATTGTTTGTCCGTAAATTTTATTAACAGAAAGGCACAAACCTCTATCAAAATTGCAAGGTCGACAACAAGATTTGTAACGTATCCCAGGACAAGGCCTATGACACTTCTGGCTACAGAAGATGATCCAATGTCCACATCAATCTGTATATTACAGAAAATTAGCACAACAGTGTGATTTACCAGACAACATGAAAATGGCAGCAAAGTTACCGAAGACTGAAGTTCAATTCTACAGCCAACTAGAATATTATTGCATGCGCTTTCAACAGTAATAAATGGGAATCTTCAACAACTAGAAAAATTAAAATTAAAATTTCAGAATAAAGGTTAAGCCAGAGCCAACAGTTGTGGTCACGGGAGATGTAATTTACACAGGAAACCTAAAATTATTGAGATTATCTATATTTATATTAACATGCTATTCTCGTTTTGCATTTGAATGATTGCATTCAAGGAGCAGATAAAATACAAAAAATATCTGATCTACAACAATAACCAAAACTCATCCTCCCCAAGAAGTCCTACCGAAAGTTTGGTCATAGAAACCGAGAGCTATGAATTGTTTGAGTGATAATTTCACCTAGTAACATGTTCCTATTTATCAGCAAGAGTTGTAAAGATAAAAAACGACAAGTACAATTTACAAGAGAGAAATTAAGATAACACTGTTTGCCACGATACATGAGCTTATTCTACTTGAATTTAATATGGTTTAGTTTTCATCACCATACTATATTTTTGTTAGCAAGGATTAAAGATGAGAAAATGTTACGAAGTGAGTGGCTAGAATGTAGCCATTAATGTGAATCTGTGCGTGTGTGTCTTCTTAATTTAAAGGGAGTGGTTTTCTAAGGTGGAAATTGGGATATGGGTAAGGAAATGACAGGTGTATGCTGATTGAATAATCCTCATATGCAATGTAATGTAAGTATAAAAGTGCACAAGAAGTTCATCAACAAACACGAAACAAATAATTACCATAGCAAAATGCAATATTCTGAAACTATAATTAATAGAAGAGTCAATAGAACAGGTAAAATACCAGTGATATAGTATACATAGAAACAAGGCAGAGAATTTACTTAAAAATGTTTCTCTATTACATTCGAGAATCAGCATAAACAAGCTTGACTTCTTAAGTTGAGATTCTAAGGTCAACAACTACTTCAAGATATAAGCTTATGTCAAATGGGAAAAATTTCTAAGGTAGCATTACCTCCAAAAAATTATCCTGTCTAAAGTATTTACAGGTTACGGCTTTTCCCAAGAGGCAAGCTTTGGTTCCTACAGCTCTCTTGACCATCCAATATCCCTGTATCAATTGAAAACTATTAGCTCACAAATGCTATCACTCATCAAACATAGAATATATAAAAATTCATCAAGGATCACACACCTCAACTATACTAGGAATAAGCTTGAATCTCGAGTCCCGAAACGCATCACTTCCACCAACAAACTTAGCTAACAAAGAATTTTTATTTATAGGTCTGTCAGCTGCATAATACAGAACCAGACTGTAGTTTGGCTTAGCAGGAACCTGAATTTGATTACAAACAAAAAATAAGTCTTTCAACGAGAAGCAGATCTGTGGCATAAACAAATGCTCCAATGCACTTTATCTATATACATAAACTACAGACAAAGTTTCTCTTGAGCGGTTGAGAGATCTATCATTGTGGATTTCAGAGAATGAGTAATTAATGACAGAAGCACATGTCACAGACTATTCTCAATCAAATAACTTTTCAGCTTTTGGCATCACTTTTATGCTTACTTACTAAGTTAAAAAGAAAGGCAGTAAAACCTTCCACTTTACTTGTTGGTCAAAGTTGGGGGCCTTGACACTTTACTAATAGTAAAGCTACTCAATTCTTCATTCAATGTCAAAAGCAATAATATGCCAGCAGTAGACTTTTAAAACTAGGTATAACCAGAAAAATGATGACAGTTGAGAAAAAACAGAAGAATGACAATAATGTTAAACAGTAGGCAAGGATCAAACAGAATTTATCCTTCTTAATTTCCTTTGAAACTCTTATTCAAAAACAAAAATATAAAACATAAAATTGCAACATGACCGCTTCCATTATAGCTCAGGGAGTTTGAAACTTGATAAACAATCACCCCGGACTCAACACTTAAATAGTTGTTACTGTAAAATGAAGAGTAGTAAATCAGGCTTCTAATGTGTAAATTTTGTATTAGAAGAGCAGTTATTCAACCGTCTCTTGGGCAGTTAGTTGTTAGGAAAGGAGTTAAGTCAGTTAGACAACTGAGATTAGGTTATGTTAAGTCAGTTACAGAACTAACTAAAGGCTGTTAATATAGGCAGTTACACTTTACACATCTCTGTCACTATGACGACAGTACTGATCCTATAAATACTTTAGTTTAACCTATGATTATTAAGAAATACAAATCAGATAACTTTTCTTCCTCAGATCTCTATATCTTAATTTTAAGAGGGTATCTAAAGCTTGAAAGTCCTCAATGGCTGAACCTACTCCATCCACTTCACTTGCCTCTTCTGCTCCCATCACACTGTTACTCAATTTCTGAAAAATTAGATGACAAAGTTTCTTATATGGTTCCACAATTAGAACCTGCTATCAAAGCACATCACTTCTGTTGAGAAGAAAGAGACCGAGAAGGCATATGATGTATTTTGTGTGTTTATACTACATAGGAACTATTCAATTTATAGGTGAGAATTTAGTTACCCATATTTAAGGGGTTTTTTTTTTTTGATCAGTAAGAAACCCATATTTAAGGCTAATAACATATATATAATCAATCTAATTGATCCTATCATCATATCATCAATTACTACATTTATAGGATTCTAACATTTATCTACAAGATTCTAACACTCCTCCTCAAGTTGGAGCATATATAGGTCATATGCATCAAACTTGTTACATATGTAGTTAGTCCAAGGACCCCTTAGTGACTCATTGAATATATTTGCTAGTTGATCACGAGAATTGTCAAAGCTAGTAGCTATTTCCCTTACACATGACTTTATCTTTCATAAAGTTACAATAAACCTCTATGTGTTTTGTCCTTTGTTGGAATACTAGATTTGAGGCAATATGTATGGCAACTTGATTACGTGATAAATGTGTAACTTCTGCAAACTTTAGTTCCTAAAGCAACAATTTAAGCCATATAAGCTCCTAACGGACTATAGTCATAACTTGATACTCCGGTTGGATTTGACCACAACATTTTACCTTTTGCTAAGACAAGCCTATCTCCAACAAATATACAAAAACCAAAGATGGACCTTCTATTAATGGAGGAGTCAACCCAGTCGCATAAAAAACTTTACAACTTCAATGTATCCTTTATATTCATACAAAAGGCCCTTTCTTGAAGCTCCTTTGATGAATTGAATAATGTGAGTCACTACGTCCCAACGTTTCTTACATCAAGAGTTGAGGAATTGACTTGCTCTACACTAACCACCAATAGATATCTAAACTATAAGTGAGAAAGGAGAAGTCTCATATATAATAGTGTAGACCGAATTCAAAGATGACATTTGTGGAGATGAACTATTTGTAAAAAAAGTAGGGCAATGACACTTGTACCCCTTTTGAATTCATGGGTACCTATATATGAGATCAAAGAGAGTTTGTCAATGCTAAAACCAAGAGCATGACCAAAACATGAAGAACCAAAAATCCAAGGCAGTAAAGGATGAAGAGAGTGGTTAGAATACAGAACTTGGGGAGGGATTTTACCTTTCAGAATAGAGGAACCATGCAGTTAATAAGATAACACAGTAAGTATTTCACGATCCCACAACTAATGAGGAACATCATAGTGCAGAAGAAGAGTTTGGGTAGTTTCAAGAATATGTCAGTTTTATCATCAACAACCTTTGTTCTATTGGAAGGTATGTGTATAAGATGTTTTATGCAACACACCATGAGATTCCATATAGGTCTAAAGCTGAGTAGCTCACACATTATCTCTTTGTAACTTATCAATAGGGACATCAAATTGATTTTTGTTTTCATGAAAAAAGGATTGAAAAATAGAAAATAATTTTGAATGATCTTCATTAAATATAAACAACTACAATAGGAAAAATATCTATAAAAGTAACAATATTTTACTCTAATATGGAGGAAATACGACTTGGACCCCAAACATTTGAATGGACTAAAACAAACGAGGACAAAGTTTGATTAATCGTACAGTTAGAAAGAGAACTACAAATATGCTTACCTATTTGAATGACTCACAAGTCAAAGATTGTAACTTGGAAAGACTAGGAGATAATTGTTACAACTTATCAAGACATGGATGTTGATGACACTTATTTTGTGCACACATTTATAGCTTTATTGTACATTTAAAGCACTTTCCATATGCTTTATTTTCAGTTTTTAGCTCATTTCCTTTTAGTAGTAACAAATTGGGTTCAAAGTACATATTGCCTTAATTTTGTATTTTTCAGCTAATCTGACCTTTGCTCACTGTTTTGCTCATAACGTTTTCTGTAGATATTGTTTTTGGCTGATCCCAATTGCATTGGATTCTCCATTTCTGCAACTTCAAAATGAACATATGATTTTCTGGATTTGAAGTTCTATGTTATTTTTTGTTTTTTGAAGTTGAGACAAATTTGCTGAATTTTTGTAAAAGAACCCATACGTATTCAATTTTCTTTGTTTTAGTTTAGACTTTTGTATTTGGGTCATGGACCTAATTGAAGTCCACATTTAGGCCCATGTTTACCTCAGATTTCAGAGCATATATTTAGCTTAAATGTGTCATAAACTGTACATAGAAATCATTTGCTTAATTTTCAATTTTCGAAATTGTTTCTTCATCTATTTTTCTTTTCTTTATCTGAATTTTCATTTTGTATCTTCCTTTTTTTCTCATTTTCTCTGAATTTCGTTTTGTAATCTTCATCTAACTTATAAACAGTAAATTGACTTTACCTTAAATCGATGTGGAATCTCTAATACACCCCCTTCACAACGAGGCATGCACATCTCGTGCGTGGGATTACATATTAGTCAGAGGTAGTGGAATTTAAGTCTATCTCAACATCACTAAACCAACTCGTTATTTGAAGATTGCACCCCACTTATATATTATAATCTAGTCTTATTCTTAGTTGATGTGGAATCTCCAACACATTCCCTCCCGCCGAGGAATGAATATCTCAAGTATGGGTATAGATATTTATGGGTGATCTAACAGGAGTTTGATAACAGTGGCATAATAGCCCCAAATAACTTAACTAGGAGAGATTTTGAGTGGCTTTGATACCATCTTAGTAAGTGGGTTTATGCCTAACTCAACCTCACAAAATCAACTTATAAGTGAGTTTATGCCTAATTCAACCTCACAAAACCAGCTTATAAAGGGATGATTTCCTCACTTATAAAATGTAAATTGATCTTATTTTTAGTGGACTTGACAACTCCAACATCCCCTCTCATGCCGAGAGATGTATATCTCGTGCATGAGACTAAATATTTGTGGGTGACAGACCCAATAACAGGTGGCACGATAGGTCCAATAAAACTCGCTAAGATAGACTCTGATACTATATTAGGAAATGAGTTTAAATTTAATTTATCCTCATAAAACCAACTTGAAAGGTGACTATTACTCTCAATCCTAGTAAGAACTTTAATATCCGGTATCGTTGAACAAAATGAGAAAGGGTGACAACATCCCTGCTATTTTCAAGCTATAAATTTTGATAGTAGTCCAACTTAATTCTTAGACCCTTTAGTATACCTTGGTATTCTACAATAAAGAGAGCCATGTTTGACTCCAACGATCTAATTTGCTAACTCATAATATTTTAAGATGTCACATCGCATGGAATAAGTATTTTCAAGGTCTTCCAAATTTCATGGTCACTGGAGTAGAACATATAATTCCTACTAATAATTTCTGTAGTCATGAATCCCCGAAGCCATTTCATAATTAGATAGTCATCATTGGCCCAAATATGGAAATTAGGGTTATCTTGGGATATGGCCTCCCCTTCAATATGGTTAAGCCTACCTCCTATACCCTTCGATGTGTGTCTAATAAATTGAGTCCACTAGAGATAACTTCAATCATTAAGATAGCTATCATTAGGCAAACACGAAAGATCCATATTGCTTAGTGGAGTTGCTATGCCAAAAAGAAGAGATTCCTTAGCTCTTTTTTTTTCATAAAAAAAATAGACAAACTAAAGAGAACTATGAATAGTGCTCTTTCATAGGAGAGACCCACAACTTGAGGTGAAAGTGCTGAACAAAGGCAGATTTGGAACCACCACCTTAGGTCAACTTCGATAAAGCAAGTGGCAGCAAGAACTTAGGGCAGACATGTTGTCATGCGCTAGAAATTGGTGGCGTGTGAATCCCACGCGCAAAGAAGGGTGTGTGTTCGGTGCGTGGATGCTCTGATGGCGGCAAGACTCCAAGAGCTATCAAATAAGAGGAAGACAAATATCCATGTGTGGTTGTTGATCAGATTGGATGCTCTGCAATGGCGGTGGTGGCATTAGTGATAGTGGTCGTGAAACAAACTTGGTGCACTTAAGGCAACCCAGATAAACAAAGGAAATGACTGCACTTTAGGCAACTCTAAAAAATGGAAACTACAACAAAGACAATAGTGGAAAAATGCAAAGCTGAAGCTGTCAATATTTGGAGCTCTGACACCAACTGAAAAAGGATTAAGCTGGTATGGGAGAAAAAGGTCTTATTGAAATTGAATAATTGGAACAATACATAAGCATCTATATATAGAGAGAACTCTATCCCTAAAGTAATGATTACAAAAGGATTCCTATTATCTTACAAGATCACACTTGTAATGATTATAAAAGCTTCTTGAAACTTAACAAAATATTTTCTCCTGACTCAACAACTATGAATCCTTTTCTAGTGGCTCTTGTGGGGGTGGTAGTGATCATCATGGAGGTTGTAGTGGTTACTATTCCAACATTCAATGTCAGGCGTGCCTTAAGTTTGGACATGTTGCATCTTACCATTTCAAAGAATCATTGAATAATCAAGGACCTAACAATTGCTTTTAAGGGTTGTCCAACATTTATATACACTATTTTAGTCATATCACAAGTAAGTTCGATATCTCCAAGACATTTCACCTTACACTAAGGACTAAACATCGAAAGTTTATAGGAGTAAACATCTATGGTGGTCCAATAAAATATTCGTAATAGGCAACTCAATAGATCCAAAAAGAAGTGTTAGGACAAGCATTTATGTCATCTTATAATTTGGATTCAAAATCTAATTCAACTTCAAAAGTTAACTAATAAGGTGAAAGTTTCCTTCTATTTATATATAATATTTTAGTTATATCGCTACTCATAGTAGGATCTCTAACATTCACACAATTAATAACCTTAACTTTTCCCAATTTGTATGTGTTGAAAGCAAAAGCAATAACATCCATACCTGGAGATTGATGACAAGGATAAATGGAAGCTTTTTCCCAGCTTCTGACTGAAATTCAGAAGGAAAAGATTATATGATATTGAATATATTTTCAGGGAAACATACATGTAGTCTTATATACAATGAAAAACCTTGTACATTACAAAATAAAATAATATTTAGAAATTTTCAACCTTTTTTTCTTAAATAACATGTCCAATGAAAATTGACCATCTTTCCCCAACCCTATTTTACATTGATCAATACGAATATTAAAAGATAAAATGTTAAAAGTTTGTCATTACCTGAACCAAACATTTAGGGTGAAGGGCAATTCTATCTACAGATTTATCAACTGTTAACCAATCCACTCCTACAAGATTGAGAAGAGGATCTCCTCCAACTACCTGCAAGAAAAATTCTGTGTTCACAACATTTTGATCGACCTATAAAATTTGATGTGAGAGATAAATCCCACTATATGGAAAGTATATTTTAGAAGGAAGAAACCTCGCACTGCCAGAATGACAGTGAGTTAAGTGATGATAATTTTGTTAGGAGTGACCAGATTTTAGGGTAAAGATGGGGAAAAAGAAAAGGCTAGTGAATTGTGACTTTAGAGTGGGGGAGCAAGATCTTTCTCTGGTTGAGGAACACTGTTACAGGACTAAGGCTCTGATGAGGTGCAATAAGAAGTGGATTGGGTGTCGTTTCTTTTCATTACTAAAAGAATTATTTCTTTTCTTTAGTTTCCTATCACATTCAGCCAGAACAAAATAAAGTAACACGTACTTCATATATGTAAAAGTATATTGAGATCTTTGCTGAAAAATGTAGTTCTAGAATTTATAAATATTGACTTCTAAATTTACAAAAAAATAAAAATAAAGTCAAAGTTCAAACCCCCAATATCCCCCAATTTCAGGGACAGAACTAATTATTAATTTGAGGACACTAAAGCAAATGCACAGTACTGCAGAATATCCCATCATCTAAGTTAAAGAAAAAATTTGTTGTACGTTTACTCTATAATTGAATGACTTATAGTCTGCTAACCTTAGAACTATCTTTAAGATAGTTCTTTCCTCTAATCATAAATCCTTTTCCAGTAGGAGAAGCCCAACAGTTTGTGTCATTGTCATCCTTTCCTTTCCATAAAGAACCATGCAAGTTACTTGGAATTGTGATAGGAGTTACATCAGGATCCAATTCTTCGCTTAGATCAGGAGCTGCATGCAATAATCAAATATATTATATTAGAATTCCAAATGAAATTAAGAAGTTATATGCAACTATAACCAATTACTCAAAAGTGAAAGAATGCTTTATTCATTTTAACCTTACCAATTTTCTTTTACTCTTGTAGACTAGATATATAGACTGAGTACATGTATTATCCTGAACTAAAACCCCAAAAGCTTAGGCCAACATGTGAAAGCACGTGAATAATTTTATATCTAACAAATTCACATGAATGTTGAAGATGCAGCTAAATTGAACACTGCAGTCCAGGTGGAGGAAGGCCAAGTTGAGAGGCCCAAAAGGAGTATTAACCGAAAGAAAGCTGCAAATTACGTGTATTAGAAATCCGGGAATATATTATTTTCTTGTAGTGGTGACTCATATTCTAGAATGAGTTTTTTATATTGTTAGAATATGCGGGGTGTGGGAATATTTCTGTTAGAGGGTTTTGGCACATAGTGCTGATATGCTTCTATTTAGAAAGGTTTGAATGATTGAACGGGAAACATTGAATTGTGCCTCATTTCTCCTTCTTAAATTTTCTTGTGGAGGTGTCTTTGTTCACGAATTTGGAGGGTATCCTACTCATCACAAATCCTCCCACATGAGCCATTTACAAGCCTAACCCACCTTCTGCTAAAATTTTACATGTATATAGAAGAGTAGGGGTAACGAGAGTTGAACTCTAGACTACATGCATGGTCAGAGAGGTTTGATATTGTGAATATTGTATATAGGAGTAGCTATTGTTTAGTACAACAACTCATCCGGTTTGATAATCAATATATGCCTTGTGGGTGGATTAAAAATAAGGTTTATAATGTGGAAAGTTTTATAGGTAATTTGTGTTCTTATACTACGAATTCTAACATGTCTGAGTTTTTTTATACTAAAGCATTTTGGCATTCATATCAAACCTAGTGTTAGCCTAAAAATTCCTGTTTTGTGGAAGGCCCCTCCTTGTTCTTGGTAGAAATGTAATATAGATAGAACAATAAAAGGTGCACCTGGCCCAACAGCTTGTGGAGGCATGGTCCAGGATAGTGCAACAACAGTCTTAGGATTTTTTTTCTATTTTCCTTAGAATTTATTAAACCATTCATGCTGAAATCATGGGAGTTGTTTTGTGCAGTTGATTTTTCTTTTGAAAGAGGTTGGCGTGGTTTGTGGTTGGAATGGTTGCTCAAACATTTCAGAATGATCAGATTGTTCTTTGGAATCTGTGGTCTAAGTGGCAAGATATGAAGTTTAAATGTAGTAATCATTTTAAACATGTTTCTTATATTTATAGGAAAAAGAATCATCATGCTAACAAGTTTGCTTGCTATGCGATTACAGAATGTTGTAACAAGTGGTGGGATAGTATTCCAGATTTTCTTATGTATGATTTTCTAGGAATAAATGTTCTTTACCTTATTATAGGTTTGTTTCTTAAGTGAGTTTTGGTTAAGTCCACCGACTCATTTGTATTTCTTTTCTTTATTTTCATGCTATTTGGCTATGCAACAAATCATAAATGTAACATAGGGTGCCAACCTAGATTGTTGTATTGTGATACTTTTTGCATACTGTACAACTACCTTGGAAGAGATTTTTCTGTTAGATGTTCAATTCGATAGTTAATTCTGCCAACTGTTGCCAGATGTCTATGTAACTGTTGTGTATTCTAGTATATGTTCTCATGTATTCCTTCTCTCCCAGAATGACAAAATAAAATTACAGAGAACTATTTTCTCTCTCTCAAAATTCTCTTTGTTCCTATTCTAATATGTTATCATGAGCTGAATAAGAAATATCGTGAATACAGAACCTTCCCCCCCCTCTTCTGTGCGCTTTGCTTTCTGTCCTCAGATTCTAGAGAAGCTTTCAAAGAAATAATTTCTCTTATGGAGGCAACATTTTGTGGTGATTCCTACAATTTCCTGCACCTCAAACAGTTGAACCTGAACTCCCATTGTCATCCATATGCTTTAGTCATAGTCTCTCTCCTCATTATATTGCTTTGGGTTGTCATAGGTTATCTCAACCACTTTATACTTACCTTTCGTCTATTTCTTGTGTCAATTCCAAAATATGTTGGTGATGCCTTAGCCCATCCTGGTTGGCATCAAACCATGCTTGATAAAATAAGTGTTCTTCGTAATAGTGGAACTTGGGAACTCGTTCCTTTACCTTTTGGGAAATTTGTTGTAGGTTGTAGGTAGATTTTTGCTATCAAAGTTAGTCTTGAAGGTACTATTGATCGTGTCAAACTTTGTCGCATGGCCAAAGGTTATACACAAATTTTTTGTTCAAATTATGATGACACTTTTTCTACAGTTGTAAAGATGGTCTCCGTTTGCTTATTCATAGTCATGGCTGCCTTTCAACGTTGACTTCTTTACCAACTGAATGTCAAAAATGTTTTTCTTAATGAGGATTTGTAGGAAGAAATTTATATGGAGCAACCTCCGAGTTTTGTTGCTCAGGGGAGTCTTCTAAATTGGTATGCCGTGTCGTCTCTGCAAATCTTCATATAGCCTCAAGTGGTCTCCTAGGACTTGGTTTGACAAATTTAGCATTGTTGTTCAATAATTTGGTATAATTCGCAGTAAGGCAAATCAATCATTTTTTTGCCGTCACTCTAGTGATGGGTGTATTTATTTAGTAGTATATGCTGATGATGTTGTACTTATGGACAGTGATCACCATGACATCTTACAGGTAAAACAACACCTTTGTCATTACTTTCAGATCAAAGACCTTGGCAAACTCAAATATTTCTTGAGGATTGAGTAGCACAATCCAACAATGGAATTGTTATCTCTCAAAGAAAGTATGCATTGGATATTTTGGAGGAAATTGGATTAATAAATTCAAAGTTTGTTGACCCATGAATCCCAATGCCAAACTCCTACCTAATCAGGGGGAGTCACTCTTAGATCCTGAGAAGTACAGAAGATTAGTTGAAAAAAAGAACTATGTTATAGTTCCTTGTCCTGACATTTCCTTTGCAGTCATTGTGATGAGTTAATTTTTTAATTCTCCATGTGCATATCATTGGAATGTTGTCATTCGTATATTGAAGTACATTAAAGATTCTCTTGAAAAAGGTTTGTTATATATGTACACAATAATTACACCAAAGTTGTATGTTATTTAGATGTCGATTGGACAAGTTCTCCTTCTGATAGGAGATCTACTTCCGGATATTATGTCTCCATTGGTGATAATTAGATCTCTTAGAAGATCGAGAAACAAAATGTTGTGGTGAGATCCAGTGTGGAATCAGAATATAAAGCTATAACTTCAGCTACTTGTGAGCTTATTTGACTTAAACAGTTTCTTAAAGAGTTGTAATTTGGAGAGGTAACTAAAATGACACACATATTGGACAATCAAGTTGTTCTTTATATTAGCTCAAATCCCATCTTTCATAAAAAGACCAAACATATTGAGATTTAATAGTCATTTTATTCGAAAAAAGATTGCATCTGGAAATATCAAACTAAGTTTGTTAATTCTAATGATCAACTAGCAAATATTTTCACTAAATCATTATGAGGACCTAGAATTGATTAATATTTGTAATAAGTTTGGTACATACAATTTATATGTACCAGCTTGAGGGAAGTGTTAGATGTAACGGGCTTAGGCCTATTCTTTTTGTATTTTCTTATTTATAAATGTATAACCTTATGTGCTCAATACACAATAGGGATTAAGCATATGCCTCACACTCTTATTTTAACACAACTAACAAAGTAAAAGGTTACCTGCAGTTCGCTTTAAAGCTAATGATGCAATTGCCCATGAAATATTCTTCAGCTTGACTCTTGGCTCCTGATAATTTGGAAAATGTAATTAAACAATAGAAGTTAACAAAACTCAAATAACATATTTCTATAGTAGACTACTTTTATAGCTGATAAGTGTAGATCAGGAAAACCTGCAGAACAAGTTTTTGATCGTCATCACTTTCTTCATCTGACGTTGACGAATCAGCAGTAATTGCATCATAAAACTCATCCTGCATTTCATCCTCACATTCAGCACTAGAAATAGAAGCATCAGAGATTTTGGAATGAACAACTGTGGTGGCATTTTCATGGTGGAGTGCAGGATTGGCAGCAATGTATTCCTTCAGACCTGACCCATTATTTAGAAACATATATATTAAATGCCTCCAGAATGGTATTCACATGCAATTTGTTCGACATGAGAAAAAAAGGCACACCAACATTGCATCGCAAGAAACTTCCTTTTCTTGTTTTGAAATCGAATACAATACTTTTAAGAGAGTTACTTTTGTAAAGATAGCTATTTGGTTTAGAGTAAATAATTATGCTAATTGCTAGCTTAGTTTGTTGTTTCTACATTGTTTGAAGGACGAAAATTTGTTATAGGCAGAAACCTTGCAGTTCAGGACAGTACCAGAATAACCAGTAGAAATTAAGTCTTATGTCAGTATTCAAACTCCTGAGGCCAACAGTTCACTTCCTGTTAGTTAATGATTTAGTTTACAAACATGTGATAATTAATAAATTTGTGTAGTTCAATCTAATCTGAATAGTTTTGTTACACGGCAATAAATTTATGGACTCCAGCCTGAATGGTTTCGAAGGTCATGGATAGTTTCTGTGTTGGACTGTACGCTTGCATGCTGAAATTTAAATAAAATAGATCCTTCACTTTCTTCCTCTCTGGTGTGATTCAAAATTCTTAAGGTCTTCCTATAAAACGGGATCAGATCTCAACTAATCAGATTCATTCCTAAACCAGAAGTTAATCTCCCACCCCGGTATTTTCTCATCCTACACTACCAAAAAGAAAGTTTTTCCTCCCTTCCTCTCTTTCTTTTCCTCTTCCTGATTCTCCCAAGTACCCCCTAATCAAAAGAAAGAAATAAAGATGGAAACTGGTAATTTATGTCAGAATAATGTCTTCTGTATCATGTTCCAATTAGCAGCCCTGCTTTTCTCACTGCTAGAAAGAATTCAGAACTACATCAAAAGAAGCCTATTTAAACTACCAAGATAACTACAAGCAAGAGTTTGAACAACAAAGTTTTGATAATCTCAACTCAAGTGCCAGTCATTCTAGAAATTCAGAGAAATATATAAGATAAAAACAATGGTACAAATACTTAACCAGCCACTTGGAACAATAATGCATGTGGAATGCTCCTCTGAAATTTTGAGTTCTGGTTGTTCTTCCATCGACACCAGGATGAAGAGTCTATCTCTAAAGTGTGGGTCACTAAACATCTTGGGCTATTTGATGCCATAGATGTGTTCAAATTTCTAATCTCCCATGAAGATGCTGCAGCCAAAATGCAACACATAAGAGGATAAAAATAGTTAATGCTGAAAAATACAATTCAGTGGTCATATTTTCTTTGTTCTAATAAGTTGCTGGAGTCTGAAATTAAGTAAGGGATAATTCCCATCATAGAGAAATCAATACACTCTCCACCAATGTGTGAAATTAATGTGGATACCACTAAATACTACCAAGCAACACTTATCAATTCCAAGGATTTAATGCAAAAGATTGCTATCTTACGATTAACTTTTGCACGTCGAAATCCGGGTATTTGGGGCTTTTTCTTGTGTACAGCTGGACATTGCAAGATGGCTGCAAGAATTAAATATATAGAATATTTCATCATATATTGTCCAAGTATGTTCAAAAAATACAACATTCTGATCATCTAAATCAAGGTCACAAAAACTGCCATAACAGTACCAAATTATTATTAAAAAAATACATGTTTACAGAAAAAAAACTTGGATACAATGCGCAAAATAAAAGAAATTTCATTTCCACTTGATTAGTAAAATGTATAAGCTTCTATTCTATCTTCAATAATAAAATCAAATGCACAATACTATCTATGCTAGTAATGAAACTAAATGAACTAATTCTTGACAGTTACAAAAGGACCAAACAAGCAATCACTACAATCATATTCTTACTATATGTTCCATCTTGTCCACGAAACCATTGTCTAGAGAAGACAAAATCCTGCTTTGAGTGCCACCTGGTATAGAAGTTAATTCAGTGAACATTATAAAAAGTAAATCATGATTAAGAATAATTTGAATAAAACTTGCTTTCTATTCATTGACGAAAAACAAAATTATAAGGCCAATGGGTAGAAGATAGAGATGTCATGAAACTCTAGTTAATTGGCAAACTAAAATTTCGTCACTAATAACTATAATGGACTGACAAAGACACCAAATAAATTAGCATGTCCTATATGAAGAATTTAGCAGAATGAAGCCTAAGTCAATAGGAGCCAAGCCAAAAAATCTTTAGCATTGAAAAATCCATAAAAATGAGAAATCTCTGTTACTGAAAAAATTCACACAATAATGAACTTTACAAAACCGAGCATATATTACAGCAATCCAATCTCCACAATGCTATAATTTTTAAATTTGAAAATAATAACAATAGATTACCGAGATAGATACTTGGAATCATATGTCCCATAAACAACATCGTAGTGTCCATCATAAGAATCAATAAGTTCCAAGTCGCATATCAATGTATCCCACCTGCAAAAATAAACATAGAAGAGGCTAATTTCCCTAATATGTTATCAAGACACTCAAGCACCTTCTATAGAAAACTTACTCATATCTTTTCTGTTGTTCAGTGCTCAAAATAACTTCAAAAACAGTATCTGCAGTTGCATCAATGACACCAACAGACTTTGCAAGGACAGTCTTACCATTCTACAAAGCACCAAAAATGTCAAAGCAGAAATCAGACTTATATATCTGCCCTGTCATAATGAACCAAAGCATCAATCTCAATTGCTGTAAATATAGCATAAAATAGGAAAGAAGCTACACAATGAGCATATGATAACATTTTACATATTAACAAAAAACTAGTGAATCAATAAACAAGATGATTCATCAGCATAAAAAGAAAAGGTTTTGGTTTACAAAGATGCATCAAGGTTTTTATTGACAGAACTATATTATTAATGATAGCCATTAAGGTTATCATATAAGGGACAAAACCATACATAAATAAAACAAAAATATAAAACCAACCTTCTGAAAATATTATGACATTACAAATACAGGTCCGAGCAAATACTAGTATATTACTGCTTGAGAACCTCTGAATGTAAGACACAAATTCATAATAGGAAGAACACATGCAAACTATTCCAAAGCAAAGAAAATGGAGTCTCAAAAATAAGAACACTTTTTTCCATAAGCAATATCAAAATATTCCATTTTTTAGTAATGAGGTCTATTCGATTTTTTAGAATGAGTTAATAAAATTGTTCCTGGTAACTAGCAATCATTGTTGTAACTATAGGTGTTAAGAAGTGGACTTTAAGCCTAACTCAACCTTACAAAACCGACTCATAGTGAGGTTTGGACCCACTTATATGTCATGAAATGTTCTTATCTCTAGTCAATGTGGATCTCCAAACACCCTCCGATAGCGGGTGGCCTAATAAACCCAACAAATTCTCGTTAGAATAGGCTCTAAATGACTCTGACATCATATTAAGAAGTGGACGTTAAACCTAACTCAATCTTACAAAACTGGTTCATAAGATGAAATTTGCACTTACTTATATATTATAAAATGTCCTTATCTTTAATCGCTGGAGATCTCCTATAATCAGCAACATATGCAAATACACATTTATACCCATGCACTAATTGAATTAAGCAAGGATAGGACACAGTAGCTATTATTACTGTTCAATTTATCCCAAGACCTTTTTGCTGTACTGTTAGCTCTGAACTGTTGGTATTTTCAGTTAGTCATTAGTTTCTGTTAGAGATTGTCAAGTCTCATTTGTGTGTATGTGTATCAGAACCTTGTGATGTCATTCACTCTCTTTACTCTCTGAGCTAAAACTCCATCAAGAAACTTATGCTGCTAAGCTTTACGGGAAAATATCTACAGAGAAACAAGTGTTGGATAATTAAATGAATCAACAATGAGACAAGTGATATACTATTACAACTCATGTTAGAATAACAAACGTGAATGGAAAGCTAACTAGTTTTCAAGAAATAAATCAATAATCGGTATTGCCCAAGTCCTCCCCTGCCCAAAGAAGTGAATTGTATAAGGATAGATTCAGAAACCTTGTTATCAGAAACATCCTCAAAAATTCTAATACCTGAAATCACAAACAAAAGAAACATCTAGATGTATAAGGATAGATTTAACTATAAATTTTTCTATTGAAACTAATATAAATAAGAATTACAAGTGGGAAAAACCATAAGTTAAAGCATATTATTTTGTATTAAGAGTTTGAAAACCAAATCATTCAAAGAAAGAGCGAAGTGTACATTACTTAAGTTGTTTTACTTCAAATAAACCAATGAATTTTTTCCTTCGTAGAGTTACTTTCACCATTCTTTCACTTTTTCCTGATAAATGAAATATTTCTGTATGGCAACAGACTGCAAGACTGAGGGTTATACCCTCCAAAATTTTCTCCCCTGATCCACAATGATTTTATTACCACGGTCCGGCCTCCACACCATCCTCTATCCAAACTCAGAAGTAGATGTTATCATTAAAGAAGGGCCTTTAGTTATATTTTTAACCATGAATTAATCAAAAGGGGGTGTTTATTATGGTTCTGGATTAAATAATATTATCAATATTAACTCAAGAAATCACAAAAGGGGGAAGTGTATTAGGCTACAAAAGAAAAAAAGACAGCATTGTAATAGGCCACAAAATAATGCAAAACCGAAGAAAATTACCAGCCAAAGTAAGAACACATTTCCATTGATGTGCTTCAACTGCATCTCCTACGTCCCCTTCAAACCCATCTGTTCTAGCAGACAACTTTGATGATTGTCGTAACAATTTCTCTGGGCCTTTCAAAAAGAAAAACAAGAGTAAATTAGGTAGTAATATAAAGAGAGAAGCATACAAGATATAAAATGCTAACGTAGCAACCCCTCCATAATTATAGAAATTAGAAAAGAAACATGGGATTCCTTGCAAAAATAGGATCATCATTGATATAGAATCATACTTACACAACTGTCACCCAACAATATTCAATGCAAACCGATACAGTCAAAGTTTACTCCTTTTGAAATAGGAAATAAAATGGAGTGCTTTATGTCAACGGGATTAACTAAATCCCTGATTTATTTCTTCTTTATTAATTCCTCTATAGTTTCTCTACAATATTTACTTGAATAGATATGCACAAATTTCTACTCAAAAAGTTTCTTTTTCTTTTAAAAATGGTTTACAGAATATTTGTGTCAGTTATTTATGCTCTTCAAGCAGCTATTCAGTTAGAAAAAGTGATTTGTGGTAGGAACTCTCTAATCTATCTTCTCAGATTTCAGCTCCATTGTCCTTTCTTGGTGATTTTAACGTTGTGCCTGGGAGTCATGAGTATAGAGGGAAAAGTTATCCTTCTCCCTTGGCTTGCAGGGAGTTCCAGGACTGGTTTGATCAGAATTCTTTTATTCACTTGCCTTCATCTGGCAGTCAGTTTACTTGGACCAATGGTCACATTGGGGATTCTAGAACTGATAAGAGGCTCGATAGGGATGTTTGTAATACTGATTGGATAAATTTCTGATCTTCAGTCTCATGAAGAAAGTAAATCAAAATTTTTAACTTGTGTAAAGGGATAAAGGGAGACCAAGAAGGACATTTGAAGAAATTATTGAAATGGATCTCGTGAGTAAATTTTCTTAACATTTTGGTTCCACCAAGTGAGATAAAGCTATTGTTGTTGTTCTGAAATATGTATGAAAGAAAATAGATGCCCTATTGTAATCCCCAAGAAGCATAACAGGTATAATATGTCATCCAATAAAATCAATTAAGTATGTTAATGCCTCAAAAGCACTCCTCGATAATATCATGATTGGATTTGGTTTTTGTACCTTGGCCAATTCTTATGAGCTTCTTCAAACCATGGGCATACCGCCTCACTCTAGGTCGATGTCCTTCAAGATTGATCCTTCCATGACATAAGCAGCAATGATATGTTAATTTGTGTAAAATTATCTAATAGAACAGTCTCTAAGACAGAACAGAACACTTAACTATGATCACATGAACTGTGCTGGTCTTTCATTATACATATAACATAAACAATAATATCTAACTCTAAGCAGTATTTCTTAAAAGTATTTAGAAGTAAACTATTAGTCTTAGATTTTGTAAGGAAGAAATGGGAAAAAAAGAAGAGCACATATGATTTCAAGGACCAAAAGCATTGGAAGCCCCTGCTATTACGTATTATACAACACTATTAATCAGTATGACCAACAAGAGAATTCAAATAATGTTATTCTACGAGACTTGAATGTACAAATCCATGTCAAAAGGGGGGAGCATACTCGGTCTCCATGTTTAGTTTGTCTCTAGCACTAACTCCTCTTGACAGCTCATGCTCGGCCTACAAAGAGAATATATCCAGTAAATTAAAATTGTTCACAAATTATGCCAAATGCCATATAGCTTTATGACATCCCAATTCTTTCAGATAGCAAACCACTACTCCCGTCTTCTTTACGTTAAGGGGAAACGCATAGTTGAAATTTCACAAAAGAAAAAAAAAACTCCATATCCAAGCCCCCTGCCCCAGAAAATAAACATTCAATCCCAATCAGACTTGGGTTTTAACAATAA
Organism: Phaseolus lunatus; assembly: GCA_013389735.1. Classification (NCBI taxonomy): domain Eukaryota; kingdom Viridiplantae; phylum Streptophyta; class Magnoliopsida; order Fabales; family Fabaceae; genus Phaseolus; species Phaseolus lunatus. The sequence goes on from CM023859.1 coordinate 32,450,211, forward strand.
TAACCCAAACCAATAACAAACGCAATGCTCAAGTTATAAACACAAACTTCCCGTTATTGTTTCATACCTGTTGCTTAGCTTGGTCAAATGCTTCCATCCATCCCCTAGCCTCCCCAGCTGTAGCGCAAGCAATCTTGAAGAACATGAACACGCAAAAGAAACTTATATTATACTACAAAAGGACAGAAAAAAGTATAACACCCATGCCATTAGGGGGCACATTAGATGCTAAATTGATAAGCTCTGCAATACAGACACAAATAAATTTGCATTCCAATGCAATTGTTGAATCAAGAAACTCTTAGAAAGTGAATTTAAATCTAACTCAATCCTACAAAACTAATTTGTAAAGTGGAGTTTCCAACTACTTATATATTATAATTTGGTCATATCTTTTGTAAGAGGTGAGATCTCCTATACACTCCTGACATCAAAGATTGAACATCTTGGGCGAGGAACTAAATATTTATCGGTCGCCCAATAATGAGTGACACAAGAGGTGTAACAAACCTTGTTATGATAGGTTTTGATATTATCTTGGAAAGTAAACTTGAAGTTTAACTCAATTCTATAAAATTGACTTGTAAGGTGATATTTACAGCTACTCAAACAATAATTTGGTCATATTTCAATTTGACGTGGAATCTCCAACAAAAACCATGTTGAACCTTTCCAGAAAAATAAATATTGAGGGACAGTTTATGTGATGAAGTGTAATTCTAGAAACTTGATAAAGCATTTTGATAACACTAGCCACAACAAGTGTGGTAACAAATGCTTACAACAAAATTAAGGGAAAATTCAAAATAGGGAACTCCAGTTGAAAATGTTAATTATGAAGGAAAAATAAAAACTTGAAGAACTACTTTTATCAGGGGTTCATGCTCTGTTGGATTCCTCATAATTCAATAGTATGCGGGAGGATTTGACACTTTTTTTTGGTAAGATCACAAGGTGTGGGACCAAATCCTCTCCCACTCACTGAGGTGTTGGCTTGGCCTGGACCACAATGTGCTTCAAATGAGTTCAGAACCCCGCACTCTACGCAAAAGTTACTGCAAGCAAAAGTTTGTCAATACGGAACTCAGGTTGGGAACTGAGCCACGATTCATGGTTTTAGGATCTTGAAATATTTTTTGTGTGTACAATGAAGGCTATGAGATTATGACCTACAACGGTATGCAAACTACCCAACCCCCCTACCCCTAGGTGGATCCTAGTGGGTTTCTTGCAATTATTGCTTGCTCAGGTATTATTGAATTATTACACTAACATTATACCTGAAAAATGCAATGATAGGAAAGTAATTTACATCAATCTTGGTGAGAAAAAAGTATTATACAAATTGCGTTCCGCTTTGAAAGGTATGTTCTGTTTTATTGTTTTCTTTTCAAAAAAAACTTGAAAGCAACAAAAATTATGTTTTCTTGAAAGAACATATGATATGCAGCGTTTACAATCTACAGAAGATGGAAGTTTGTCCTCCTGTTTTATACTCAGAAGAGTAGTATAATAAGTTACAAGATCAATCATGAATTCTTCCTAAGCTGCTATACTTGTTAAAAAACTTGCATGGTATGCAGACAGATGTAGTTATCAATCACCGCCAATCATTAGAATAAGCAATTCAAAAACACAACTTACATCTCCTTTTTTGGTCTCATCTAATCGATTGTAAAACCGTAAAACATAAAGATCCTGGGGAAGAAAACAGAAAACATTTAGCTCCCATCAAATTTAGAACGTAACAAGACATGTACACTCAAATCTTGAGAACTTTATACGTCAAGGGGAGAATATTCCATTAAAACTAATGCACGATCAGTTTAATTTCATAACTACAAGTAGTATTTTACCCCATTGTTGACCTTCCGACGACCTAGCTCCTCCACCATTAGCGTGGGTCCAACAACTCCCCGCCTAATTGGTTTCTGCAAGGAGGAAACTTTTATCATTAACTAATTTGTTGAAAAAACAGAGATAAAAGTTCCTCATCGGAAAGAAGAGAGAGAGAAAGAGATAAAAGCCAAGGTGATTTAAATGGTACCCACATTTTTTTAAAAATAGTAAATAAAAGTATTAAAAAACTATTGAAACTAAGTAGTATCTACGCTCAAATAAATACAACTGTTAATCTATCAAAATAAATATTTTCTTTTATAGACAAAAATGCAAGGAATGCCAACGACCCTGCTTAGCCTTTAGTATTTCATCTTGCCAGTCGAGTCTTCCTTCTCTCTATGACGGAGCCTTCTTAAAAATTTTATTTATCTGTTTTACTTGTAAAGTTGAGGAAGAGTAGTTCTAATCAAGATTTCGGCTTAGGCTATATTTAGATTAGTGGTAGACATTGGAATGATATCAGAGATTGCATTCCATTGTTTGAAAAAAAATGAAAATGGACTACAACTTTTTAATTCGAACATTATCTTTATTTTAAACATACATTCTTAAAAAGCTGATGATTACGTTAAAATTTGAAAGATAAAACAGTCATTTTATTATCTGAAAAAAATTGGAGGACGAAAATAACGGAACCTCTTCCGCTTTCCCTACATCCCTCTCCATTCCACACTTAAGCAAAAATCCAAACACAGCCATAGGACAACAGATCTAAGATAGAGCAATGTTACAAAATCCCTCCGGCACAAACAATATAAATGGCATTCGTTGAAAATCGAGCAAATTCGATATAAATCGTAATTATTTTTTGTGATAATCAGCTAAACACAGCATCGATTAGCCTGCTATACCTGTTTCCAATTACTTTCAAGTATTAGCAAATCGAACTTAGCATAGCGCAATTCTCAATCATATAAATACAGTATGCAATCAACATTCATACTTAATTAATATCTCCATTCCACAATCGAAACTATAATTAATCCATCAAACCACAAAACTTTCGGTTCTTCATTCCTAAGACGATTCTCAATTTCAAATCAGCAGCAGCAACAGCAATCGTAACAGGCTTCAATAAAGTGATTCCAATTTCCATTATACTCGAAAGCAAAAAGAGTGCAATTAGACTACTTTGTTTTGATCGAAAAAGTAAAAGAAGGTTTGAAGAAGAGGAGAGGAATCATACGATGCCAGGGCTTTCGTGAGGATCACGCTTGTACATGGCGATATACTTTCCCCTAATGAAGAGGAATCGGAGATGACAGTACTCATGGCCAATGGAGTTGACTCCCAAGTGGTAAACCCAACCAGAGTACTCAAATATCCCTCCTCCGCTGTCATCGCTCCGCTCCGAACCTCCGCTCCTGGACTTGTTCAGCTCCGAACCTGTTGCTACAGCGTCCATCTCACGCTGCCGTGGCTGCTGCACCACACACGTGATCTCTCTCGCTATCTCGGATTCTTCGTTTCGTTATCGTTATTTCGCGTGCCTTGATGTCTCCGGTTAAGAAATTAATCATACAGTTGGTTTCGTTGTGACACGCGCACTATGTTGAGTAGGCTAGTGGGGCCCACTTTACGTTGGAGATGGTGAGGTACGAGCTGGTATAGGTTGAGCTGACCGTCAAAGTTTTGTCATAATGGGACACCAGCCAACGCGCTGCACCACGCGCCATTGCCAGTTGGAGGCTGCCTCTAGCCACTCCCAGTCTGCCACCTGTAAGATTTCTCTTTTTAGATTTTTCTAACTTTATTTTTCTATTTGCTGGTTAAGGGGAGGCTTTTCTTCTCTAGTTATCTGCTGCTACTTTATTACATTTGAGTGAGTTCAAAAAGTAAAAGAAATATATTGTAAACTTCTTCGTTAAGGAATATTTATTATGCAAAAAAGTAAAAGAAATATATATAAAGTTCTTCTATCCTTTTTCCTGCCAAACAAAGAATTAATTACCTGAAAGATTTATCTTTTGAAGACTTAATTCAATAAGAAATAGAATACAAAAACTATAATTTAAATTGAGAGGCATTACAAATTCCACTATAAATAATTGCAAATTACACTAAATTCCACTGTAAATAATTGTAAATTCCACTATAAATAATTGCAAGTTACACTATAAATAAAATAGTAACATAAAGTGCACACTATTACAAAATAAACAACAAGATCATAAAATAAAAGAATCAATACATCAATCTTTAAAATGCAGTAAAATAAAATGATTCAACAATTATTATGTATAAACTATTATATTTTGATTTCAAGTGAGATGTCCCTAACTTTATTATTATATTTATCCACATTTTTATTATTTTATTTGATTGAGTGTATAAATTGATCCAAGTTAGGAAGTTCTCATTTTTTTTTTATATTAAGTGCGGTGTTTTTAATCTTATTGAAATCAAAATTTAAATATATGAATGATGACTTTTCAATTAATTTCTAAGATGTGAAGTTTGAGAAAATACGATGTGACATAAATGATTAAAGAAAAATAAAAAAAAATTAGAAATTCGTACTTATCATCTAGTATACAAAACCTAAATAATACTGTCCATATAAGAATATGTTTTTGAGTGTTATGGATTTAGTCTAGTGACTAATTGAAAATTTTGAATATTTATTAAAATATATGTAATATATATATATATATATATATATATATATGGATGTGAGAATGCTTAGAATAATATTCTTTATTATTTAGTTAGGAGTGGTTGTTGACTAAATAATATTTAGTTTTAGTCAAAAGTATATTGGTTTGAATAAAATTTGTTGTATCTTGGAATATAAGTCTACTTAGTAAATTTTAATTTGTTAATTGATAAATGAACATATTTTTGTTAACAAACGAAGTAGTATAAAAATATAGTGCAAATTTTTTTTTCTTTATCTTTTTAGATTGTATATTATTTGAATGTAAGAGATTTACGAAAATAAGTTTTGAAAACGTTTTTAAAAAGTATGTTTGTCAAACTTTAAGTCGTGTGTTTTCATCAAATATAATCTCTTATACACTGTTTTTGACGACGAAAACATATCAAGCAAAGAAAGGCGTGGAAAGCTCAAAAAAACAAATAAAAAGTTACAAAAAAGGAGAAAAAATCCCTCCTCATATTTTTGGTTCTAGGGTGTGAAGAAAGTCCCATTTTTAATAATTTATAAAGTTAATTTATTACCATTAAATAAAATGTAACAAGTATTATCTTTTATTTTAAAATAATAGTATATTTAAAATCTATAATAATTAAATTTATAATAAAATAAAAATATTAAAATAATTAATAAAATAAAATAAATTTAATTTAATATTTTGTTAATATATGTTTTGTGTTAAATAAATAAAATAAAAAATTAAATTAATAAATAATATAAAACTAATAAAATTTTAATATATTTTATTTTAAAATATTAATTTTTTATTTATTAGGGTTTTATAATAATTTTTTATTTAAAATTTATTTTAACTTTAATTTATATTTTTAAAATTTTATTAAATATATTATATATTATATGTTTTATTTTATTAATTAATATTTATATTTATATTGTAATAAAATAATTAATTGTATAATATAATATAAATTATTATTATTAAAATAAAAATTAATAATATATAAAAGAAAATAAAAATATTAATAATAAATTTATAAAATAATAATAATAAGATAATTAAAATAATAAAAAATACATTATTCTCACAAGCTTTCATAAACTTTCTCTTGACTCTCTATTCTATTTACCTTAATCCAAACAATCTCATTTTCTTTACACTTTTCTCTTAAATCCACTCTCACAAGTCATCTTCCTAATCCAAACAAAATATTTAGAAAAAACTTTTAACACTTTATCTATCAATCATTCACTTCTTTTGTTAATGTTCATTACACTAGGAGATTTCAAAAATTTCAAGATATATAATTAAACTATTTTTTCTTGACCTATTTTCACAATTATGAATGTAAAAATAATTTTAGAAAATGATATAATTGAAGAGAAACTTTTAACATAATTTATTTAAATAATAAAGTTGCAGAAATGTTTAATCGTAATTATTTACCATTATTTTGAATTTCTATTTTTTTATTTTAAATTTTGTCATTTTGTATGAATATTTTAAAAAATTTAAAATGCCGATGATGAATATTTATTTATGTTAAATATGAATAAGTTAAAGAGTTGACTTGGAAATCAACGAAGAAATTAGGAAATAAATTAGTAAAATCAACGGGCGTCATCTTTATTAATAAAGTATAATAAAATTTAAATTTTAAAAGCAGCTTTAAATTACAATTAATTAGGTATATAAATACTTAGTCAAATACTAACTAAAATAACTGTTTCCAATAGATAAAATTAATGGTAAAAAATGACCTTATTGCTCTTTCTTGTTAACAGTAAGATTTATACCTTTATATTAACTTCATAAGATAAAATTATTTGTTTGACAATTATATTTTTACCTTTTATCTAATATTTAATTTATACATATATGTATGCATTATGATGTATAAATAAAAAAGATAAAATATAAAATGTATTACCATTTTAATAGGATAAAAAAAGTATAAAATTGATGATTTTTATAAAACTTTAAAATTATCATCACTAAGAAAATGTATGTCATCTATGAAAAATTGGTACTTTTAAAAAAAATAGTATATATTTACGATTTTCAAATGGAACATTTTAATAATATTTTAAATAAAAGGTAGACTTTATGTCTAACTTTCAACCCATTCTCTTATTTTGAGAATTAACATTAAGATAAAGTTTAAACTTAATTCAATCTAAAAAATTAATTCATATTTGCATCTATTTATAAGCAAATGCACTACAGTTATTTCATCTCTTATTCAGTCTCTCTTGTAATATTTATATATGTTTCAATTTGTAGAAAGCATGCAATGAAACAATATTTTTTTTTATCTCTTTTGGTATATAATTATGCTTTGTTGTATGCAAATTATTGAATGAGATTATTGTTTTATCTTTATCTACTCTATTCTATAATTTATATAAGAGAGAACTTGTAACCTCGTTCACTGAATACTTCCTTTCTAACTTCGTAATCTGAACAAATCAAACCTAATGGGTTTTCAATTCCACATGTAGCTTATAACTTTTCTTAACTTGGGTTGTGTTGCTGAATTATACTTATCTCAAAAATCATTACAAGAAAAAGAATCACCCAGAAAGGGACAAAAGATGAAACAACGACAAGATGCGAGGTGTAGAGCTGGAAAACCACAAAAAAACAAAAACAAATTAATGATTACATACTCTAAATCATTAATACTAATTATATTAAAATAATAGAAAATTCAAATTAAAAAAAAAACCAAAAAGTACTATAATAAAATATCTTACAACATTTCTTAACACTATATACATATTAACATTAAAAACAATTAAATAATTTATCCTTTTAAAAATAAAAAATCACATAATTTTAAATATTATTTTTCTAAAATTATATTATTTTTTAATTATTTATTTATAAAAATAATAAATTTATTTATATTTTAATGTAATAAAAATGTAAATACAGATATACATGTGTGCTTTCGTTAGTTATTATTAAAAAATATTTTCTGCATATCAAATCAAGTGTCTATTTATATGAATTGTGCAGTTAACGTAATTGGCGGTGATATGACGTTAGTGGAAGACACACGTATAACCTCACTTTCATGACAAAATTACTCAACTATGTATCGCTTTATATAATTGTATGAATAACATAATTTCAAAAATATATAATTATATAAAAATGTGTTGTAAAAACTTGTGATGGTTAGTTAAGAAAAATTATTTAATTATTTTAAAGTAATATATATATATATATATATTTAATGTCATTGAAAAAAATTATACAGTAATTATTTTTAAATAGAAAAAAACTGTTCAATTATTTATCTTATTAAATAAAGAAAAAATATTTTTATTGATTAAAAGGTAAAATTATTCAGTTAAAATTTAACACCTACAAAAAATACCAAATTGTCAAATGAAGTATGTTAGAAAAGTAGTTAACGCAAATAAATAAAAAAAATAGTATATTCCAAACATCATTCAACATCTTTTGTTAGCACTTAAAATCATAATAACAAAAAAATATACTAAGAGAAAAATGTTGAAGAGAAAGAATTTTATCATCGTATTGAAATATGGTATACATGATGATACTCAACATCGATAAGGATCATATTATCACACACGCTTAAGCTGCTAGACACTTTCGTAAAAAAGGAATGAAAAAGGAAAAACAGAGAAAAAGTAAAAGCATAAACAAATTTCACTTTTTATTATCCATTGAGTGCTTTATATACATGATGGAAAAAATAAAACAATGAAACTACATAAATTGCTTTTATGCAGAGCTACTCTACATTAAAGTTTAATAGCCCCCATAAGTCTATGATGTATATCCATCAAATCGAGCTTGGAGTTGCAAACATCCCCTATTCAAGTGGCTTAGTAAAAACATCTACTAATTATTGATTGATGGAAATGGAAAGCAACTACAAAAGTTTGGATTGAAGTTTTTTATGTGTTTACTTCTCTCATGAAAATTTATATCTTGCAAACTGATTGTCACAGGAAACAAGTGTAGGTGTCTTAATTTTTATTCTAAACTCACTGATCAAGTAAGTTAGTCACTGAATATTATGCTTGTAATTACTAAAATAAAGAAAAACATTCTCATAGAATTTCACATTTCTAGCCACAAATATTCCTCTGATTTTGTATGTCAAGCATCACAAAACCTTTAATTCCAACCTTATAACCAAGAAACACACACTTCTTAGCTCTTGGATCAAGTTTATACCTATCTCTTTGTATACTAGAAGCAAAGCATAATGAACCAAAAATTCTTAAGTTTTGTAAGTCTGGTTGTTGCCTGTAGAGTAACTGATAAGGTGTATTTCTATTTATAATTTTTGAAGGGATTATATTTATTAAATATGTAGCATGAATCACATCATAAGACCAAAAAACAGTAGGAAGTTTAGACTTAAAAAGTAAGCTACGTGTCACATTTAAAATATGTTGATGCTTTCTTTAAACAACAGAATTTTGTTGAGTATTTTCAGTGCAACTTGTTTGATGTATAATGCCTACACTATTGTAGAGATTAGTACATAAGAATTCACTTCCATTATCACTCCGTATGGTTTTAACAGTAACATCGAACTGATTATGAATCAAGGTAATGAATCTATATAGAGCTTATCTTGACTTAGATTTAGTTTTCATCAAAAAAATCCATGTAAACTTATTGTAATCATCAACAACGGTTAAGAAAAACCTATGTCCACTCACAAAAGCAATATTGAATGGTCCCCAAATATCCACACGAATCAAGTCAAAAATATTTTTTGCACAAGTATTACTATGGGTGAATGATAGTTTGTGCTGCTTAGCATAATGACAAGCATCACAAGGTTTATGCTCATTGAATTGAATGTAAGAAAAACTATTATTGACATGTTGCAAAACTTTATTAGATGGATGTTCGAGTCTGAGATGCCTGACATTTTGTGGTTTTCTTTCATCAACTGATGTTCTTGTAATGTTCAACATGACTTCTTGTTTTGGAATTTCCCTAAGATACAACCCTTCACTTAGTCTAGCATATCGAATTGTCTTTAGTGAAACAACATCCTAAATTTCACAAAACTCAAAAGAAAGAGTCAATTTACTATTGTAAGATTTAACAATCTTTTGTGTTGAAACCAGATTAAACTGAAAATCAAGTACATATAGAACATTGTATATAAGAAGGTTTTCAAATAATTTCACAGTTCCATCATGATAAGCCATGACAAATGATCCATTTGGTAATTTAATGCATATAGGATCTATCTTTCAAAAATTAATGAAATTATTTTTTGAAAAAATTACATGATCTGTTACTCTTGTATCCAAAATCCAAGAATGTTCATTCTTTTTACCTTTTGTAGCATTATCATCAGAAGGTTCACCAACAAAATTGTTCATCGTGTGTTATGCAGAATCACTTTTCACTTCTTGAATGATCTTCATAATATGATGTACCTATTGTTGAGTAAAGTGGCTTCCTTCGTTGACAGTGATTGGTTGATCAGCTTCTTCATTCATAATAGTCCTTTCCATGACATTGTTGTTGATAACTGATGGAGAGAGGCCAAGCTCACCCCACCATGAAAGCCAAGGGCCAAGACTAGACCGTCTAGAACCACATGGAGAGCGTCTAGCACAAGACAAGGGGGAGCTACATGAGGAGCGTCTAGGAGGGAGCCTAGACCGTCTAGGACCTCTCACAAGGTCCATGGCCAAGCATATTCACGCCCAAATAAGTCAAGCCACGGATGGGAGGGAGAAGACCTTGTACATGCTACTTGGAGGCCCATTAGGGGTAGCTTAGTAGATTAGTGTAGTGTAGAAAGCAAAACTTGCTCACTTAGGGGTGTGCTATCAAAAAGGTGCCCTTAGCAATAGAAGGAGGGGTGTGCTAGCAAATAGGTGCCTTTAGCAAATAGGTGCCTTTAGCAAAAGAAGGAGGGGTGTACTATCAAATGTTGCATTTTTGACCTATCTTCTAGGATATTAGGATGATGGTGTGGTTTGACTAAAGTCAATACCCTAGGCAGCCCCACTTTTTGTATTTCCATCCCTACTCTTTATGCTTGCTCACCAAGGCTCCTAAATCTATAAATAAGGAGGCCTACCTCATGTATTTTCAAGATTAATATGAGAAAAGTTATGCTGCCAAATTTGTGCCAAGCTTTGCTCTCTCCTAGTTTCTAGGAATTGATCTTCATCTCCTTCACCTCACCAAGGGTTGGCCGAACCTCCCTACTCCCATACACATCATGCACCTTCAAGATCACCATCACTCCTAGGAGGGTCTTGCTCATTTCAACCATTGCTTCCGCACCATCTTCAACATCCAAGGAGAGCTCAACATATGAAGGCCATCGATAACCTTCTCTATTCTTTCATCTTTCCTTTTTTACCATAGAGGGAATCCGTGTTTGGAGTAACACTCATCAATTTATGATACAATCCCTTGACTACCCAAAGTATTTAATAGTATTTTTCTATTCACCATTGCATTCCCAGTCAATTGACGTTCATGTTGAATAACGAGAGAGAAAACGCGGTTGACACTTGGTAGTGGCTCCATGAGTAAGATCCATGTCTTAATAGTAGCATAACTATCATCCAAACCCTTAAAAAAAATAACACGTATTATGATTCTCTATGCTTCACAACATTTTTTATCCATGCACAGCTGCATTTAATCTTGCAAACGCAATCTGGGGTTGGTCTTAATGATTCTAGCTCCTCCTATAAGGTTTTTAATTATGTAAAGAACTCAATAACGTTGCGTTCCCCTTGCCTTATAGAATGTATCTCCTGCAAAAGATCTGAAATCCTAAAATGATCACCTTTTGAGAACCTTTCCTGTAAATCTTCCCACAATTCTCTTACATTTTCAATGTAGACAATACTTTGGGCGATTTGAGTATTTTCTGTCTTCATTATCCAAGATGTCACCATCATGTTGCATCTTTCCCATACTTCATGTAAAGATGAACTGGATTGAGGTACGCGAATGCTTCCGTCAACAAACTTCTGCTTATTCATTGAAGGAAGCGTTCTTTTCATTCCCCGACTCCAAGCGTGGTAATTTCCACCATCAAGTTCTATGTTGATTATCATCGTTCCTGGGTTTTCTCCAGGATGCAAATAGTAAGGACCTGATGGGTTTTAAGAATCATCGAAACTGGTACTGTTTTCTGTTACCATGATAAACTAGCAAGAGGAAAAAAAATAGAAAAACAAGAACGAACAAGAATACAAGATAAAAAGAAGAAAGGAACAACGAAAGCAGAGCGAGATTAACCTGCTCTGATACCATATTAAAATTTGGTATACATGATGATACTCAACGTTGGCAGAGGATCAAATCATCACAAGCTTAAGCGATGCTAGACACTTTCACAAGAAAGGAGTGAGAAAGGAAAAACCAAAAAAAAAAAGTAAGAAAAAAAACAAAATTCACTTTTTTATTATATATGATGGAGAAAACAAAAAAACGAAACTGCATATATTGCTTTTATGTAGAGTTACTCTACATTAAAATTTAATACATTGCATTATGGATCTTGATAAATTTAATTCTTATTATGCTAAATAGATCATACATGAAGGTGATCCATCTTATGTGTTGATGTCACATGTTTAAGAGTCACAATTTTTTTCAAAATAGTATTTATAAAAGGTTATTCGACGTTCAAGTAAGTGATCAGTCTTTGATAGTTGAATGTAATAAATATTTAATAGATACATATTTTAACATGATGTTGATTGTAAGGACCTATAAATTATTTGGAATAGAAGTGATAGATTTTAAATAATTTCTGAGTATGTTATTATTTAAAATAAAAAGGACATAAAAATAGAAAATATCATAGTGGTCAGACCTCGAACGTCGCCCAAGGTCTGGGGTCAGCTGGTAGAGGGAGGTCGGTTGACCATAGTACTAACCAAGTAGTCAAGTGCGATGACTTTATCGTGAGGTAATCACGTGAATCAAGAAGGGTAAGAGAAAGGAAGGTGTAGCTTAGAAGTCGATGAGATCGTCGTTTGTTGAAGAAGGCGGCGGCCTCCGACTTCCCTCGTATGAAATCAGTAATCGCCTATTTTGCGCATGATCGCCGTGTGCGAAGATTTCACATGATCGCCAATCGCCTATGGTGTACATGATCGCCGAAAAGAGCACATCACCGAGTATTCGAGAAGACTTGGTAAGCACTTAGTATGTGGTCTAAATACAGAAGATGAGTGATATAGAAGATAGGTGGCATATCTGCCACCATGAGTAGTGTGAGTCGTGATACCCAGAGTTAACCAGCACACCGTGTTAATGTTGTGCCCAGAGTAGCCTGTGCATTAAGCAACTCCCTGTGTGGATAACTTAGTCGTAGGAGCTACACCGGCCGCAGAGGCGCCATGCTGTTCTTTCAGGTCTCTTAGAGGAATTGAAGGTGGAAGTCTTTGGTGTTCTTGGACGTAGCATAGTGGATTAATGAACCTTCAGCAAGGTGTGGCGATATGACATCAGTCATCGCCGGGATGAGAGGCATATCAGTCATCGCCGGGATGAGAGGCACATAGTCATCGCCGGGATGAGAGGCACATAGTCATCGCCGGGATGAGAGGCACATCATTCATTGCCGGGATGAGAGGCACATCAGTCATCGCCGGGATGAGAGGCACATCATTCATTGCCGGGATGAGAGGCACATCAGTCATCGCCGGGATGAGAGGCACATCAGTCATCGCTGGGATGAGAGACACATCAGTCATCGCCGGGATGAGAGGCACATCAGTCATCGCCGGGATGAGAGACACATAGTCATCGCCGGGATGAGAGGCACATCAGTCATCGCTGGAATGAGAGGCACATCAGTCGTCGATGGATGGTCATCGCGCGATGTCGTGTTTCACACAGATAAGGTAGGACCCAGGCTCCCAGCATGAGCGTCTTGCATGCGCGACACGTAGTCAGTGAGAGTGCTTTAGAACAGTGGCTCTAGAGAGTTGGTATGGAAAGTGACCCAGAGTTGGTGTGCGCAGAGACCCACGTGGCCATACTGTTAGAGGAAACCCACACCCAAGGTTGCTCAGAGAGTGGGTAATGGCAGTAAAGGCTAAAGAGCCGTTCGACCTTAAGAGCTGAGGGAATCAACTCATTTAGTTCCCCTTTCTCCTTTCTCCTCCACTTGAAGACGCGGCTATCCTCACGTACCAGTGCTACGATCGGCAACTGCCACTGTCCTTCTGGGAAGTTCTCTGCAAGTTTTCCGATCAGAACGCTAAAACAGAGTTCGAGTATCCTTAAGTTCGGTGGGTTAGAGCTCGTAGTGAGATTTTACGCTAGTCCAGGTAAGGGAAGCTAGTTTTATTTTCAATAAAACCTTAAGCTAGAAGATTCTGATGTTTGGGTGACGTGATCTCCGGTTCTAATGTTTGTTTCGAAATCCCCTGTTTTAGTGTCGTTTTGAAATTGTTTGAGATTGAAAAGTGAAATGCATATGATATTCGAAAATCTGAACTTTAGTATGATTGTTTTCGTGATTGGGATTGTTTAAGAACATATTCAAAATATTATATGATGGAATTGTGCTTTTACGTGTGGTATGATGTACTGGATGAATGTGAAATTGTGATCAAGACATAGTATTTTAGGGAAAGGAAATACCGTGTTGAGATTGGTTATGAGGTGTATTGATCTGTGAGTATCCTGTGAATGAGACGATCCTGACTCTACTGATATAATGGAATCACATAGATGAAGTTATTCAGGTGGTGAGAGTCGAAGGAGGTTCATATGTATGGGTAAGTTGTTTGAAAGATAACTAACTTGACCTGTTATATGAATTAACCCTGTCATACTGGGAGAGTGATGATATTGAGATTATGTATGCGCATGGCTGTGTGGATTTCACAGCGACCCTGTGTGGATTTCACAGTGGTGTGGTATGACAGGTGCAGGTCTCTGGATGCTAAGTTCAACGCATGAGTCTTCCAGAAGTAGTGTCAAGTGTCTATGTGTAATGAGTCAGTGGAAGTCTGACGTGAGAAAGAGAAATATTGAAATGTGATAGCCACTTGATGGGTTTTGTGGAATGATTGATACTTGAGGGAATTGTGAAAGGTGTGAATATTTGATGGTTTACGTTAATATCAAGTTGTTTTAAAGTTTTAAAAATGTCTAGCTTACCCCCTGTGTTTTGTTTTGTGTTTGGTTTTTCTTAAACCTGTGATGATCGTGTTAATTTACACGGGAGCAGCTGATGTTGCAGGTGGTAGAGCTCCTCAGTGAGCAAATGGAGAAAATGATCGTTTTATATTTGAATGTTTTATTTTGGAAAACTTTTGATGTATAAATTTAACTCCCTGCGAGGAGGGATGTTCCTTTTGAAGAATACATTGTATGGAACGAATGTTATTTATATATATATATATATATATATATATATATGAATGTTAATTTTGATATTATTGTGTTACGTTATTCTATTATATAAATATGAAAAGAATTGGAGGAGCGTTACATTGATTAACCTATTATATGGATGAATTGAACTCTTATGCTTGTGAACATGTATTAACTATATTTTATTAGTTAATGTTATGACTTTATGAAAGATTTTTTTTCTAATACTTATTTAATCTTGTTATTAGAATTTCAAAGTGAGATTTTGACAACTTAGTTGTTCGTATTCGAGGAAATCTCGATCCATGTAATACAATTTTATATTATAAATTATTTATTAAACTTGTTTCTATTAAATAACCTAAACAATAATTTACAAAATCTTTACTTTCTATAAGCTTTTTCTTTAAGTAACTTATAGATAAGCCAAAGAGATCACATAGTGATCCATCTTAAAATCTAGAAGAAATTAAACTATTTTTAGTAGTAAAAAATTTATTAAATCTCTTTCTATTAAATGATTTGAACGATCATTTATACTGGAATCTTTACTTTTTAATCATGAATTTAAAGGTGATCCATCTGAAATCCAATATCGTTAATTATTGTCCTGTTAAGAATTTATATATATTTTTGTTGTTGTGGAGAATCATGTTCAAACATATTAAAAAAAAATCATAAAAAGCATTTCACATAATCTCTCTTTATTTTGTAACCAATGTTATCAAGACATGATCTCATCAGCTACATTTAAAAATGAAAAAGTAGAAAAAGAAAAAGTTAAAGCAGAAGTTAGGAACTGACTGTAAACACTGGAGATAGTTATGTGCATGAAGGGTTGGGATGACGTAAGAGTTGAAAGGCGGTTTCCTACCTGAACCCCCCTACCAGTACATCTTTTAAAAAGTTGGGGACACGTGTTGAAAAGAAGGGTGATTTTGTAATCTTAACAACGAATTGGCCCATAATGAAGCATAGGCAAACCCCACTGGGTAACCTATAACCCAACCACCCGGTAAAGGGCGGTTCAATCCGGCACACGTCATTCATAAAATAATTCAAAATCCCAATCCCGACATCTCTATAAATAACCACTTCCGCCCCTTCCATTTCCACCTTCAACTGTAAAAAAGAAAAAGAAAACACCTCGGTTTTCTCTCTCCATAGCTACTTTCGTTTTCTCTCTCTAGAAATGGGAACAGCTATCCTTCGTTCCCACGATTGCCTCCAAGGTCGCTTTCTCCCCAACGAAGCCTTCGCCATCGCCAGGTCACGGGTCGCGTCGCGGACAAACTCTAACCCTAACCACAACCATGCCTTCACCTCCCCCGCCCATCAGATACGCCGACGGAAGCGGAGTCCGGCCATTGATCGAGATCGCCGTCGATCCTCCGATCGATCGCCAGCGAATTCTCCGTCCCCGGTGAACCTCGTCATGGGACAAGTTAAGATCCTGAAGCGTGGCGAGAAATTGAGTCTGCTGAACAATCATGCCGATGTTGGATCGAAGAGGGAGATGGGCCTGGATTTGTTACTGGGCTCCACAGACCGATTGGGGCCGGATCCTTTAACCGTGCAGAAGCAGATTAGGGTTTTGGATCCGAACAACGGTGTGTACGCGGGATCGGCGTTCGTTTCGTCGCCGCATCCGAGTTCCGTTCCGGTGCCGGGATTTTTAGGGCGCAACGGCGCGGCCACCAGTGACTTGCGGCGGTTGCTGCGACTCGATTTGGAATGATTAGTTGGATGATTTCGGTGTTTGCTTAATATTGTCTTCTACTTTGGAATGATTAGTTGTTGGTGTATGATGACTGCTCGTATGGTCTCTGACGCGCTTCCTTTATTTTTTCAAGAGGATAGCCGCAGGGTTCGGGCACGTGAAGAAGGGGAGACAGCAATGCGTGAAGGTGGTAGGGAAGGGGATTTGTGCTACAGTTTCTGAAAGGGGTTAGTTAGTTAGGTAGTCTCGCCGTTAGTTCTAACTCTGTTGAAGGAGGAAGGGTGGGTAGAAGAAATGAGAACAATGGTCTGATACATGCGAATATTGAATGTGTAGTTGATGGGGTTTCGTTTGGTAGAAGCAAGTTTGGTGTTTGTTCTGTGTGTGTTTGTGTTTTTTAGGGGGTGTTTGTGAAATGCTCTTATTATGATACTGATAATGTAGCTGTGAAACATATATTAGTAATGAAACAAAGTTCTTAGTATTAGTGTGTTTCTTTTTCTCTTGAGGATTTTGGAATTGAGCATTTGATGGAAAACATTGTTGCCCGTTTTTTACTTGATTTGATGGTTTGGGTGCCTGATCAGTGCTGTAAATTGGTGTGAGGGGTAAACCCATGGTTAAGTGTTTTCTGTCTCCCTTTTTCTGATTCAGTGTTTGATATATTACCCCTGTATGGTAGAGAGCTTAAAATTTTTGGTTGTGTCTTGGGAAGTACAGATTTCATATCATGTACACAACGCAAAGGTGTTTCAGTGATTGTAACTGCGGTGATGTTTTGGAATCAACGTAAGATCTCTTTTATGTTTTTATTATGTTTTGATTTTGTTTCTCAAACACTCATTTTGAATTTAGTCAGCTGAAGGGAAAATTACTTAACTTTTTGTGTGGTTTTTGTTGTTAAATCTAAAGGAAAAGCTAGCAAAATGTTGGAACACAGTGCCTAAAACCTTTGGGTTGTTCTCTCCATTTTGGTGGTCTAAGGTAAGTAGCCAAAATTTGTTTGCTTTCATTTCCATTTCTAATGTTATGTTTTGTTTGAATTGAAATATGGATTCGAGGAGTTGAAAACAAGGAAAAAACAGTAAAAATGTTGAGATTGAATTTTTTTTAAAGAAAGTTTATAAAAATTTATTAATAATTTGATAGATATAATAAATTTAAAAAATTATAATAGTACAGAGATTAATTTTAAAATAATTATAATAAATAAATTAATCGTCTGTTTGTTTCTGGTGCGGGCGCAGGACAAGATTCGAGAGAAAAAAAAAAATGAAAAAAGAAACTAGGCAAAAGGTTTTAGGACACACTCTTCATATGGTTGGTTCTGAAAATATGCAGAAAGAAAAGTAATCAATTAATCAAAATATATAATCAATTATATATAAATATAATAAAATATGTACTATATAGTTAATTACAGTTAATTACGTATTTTAGATATTATATAGTCGATAACGTGAATAGATAAAAGATTATAAAATAAATATAATTATTACATTAAAATATATATATATTATATTTTTATGTAATTAATTCTCATTATTAATATATTTATATTATAATAATTAATAAACATAAATATAAATATAAATAGTAATAAATTTAATCAAGTTATAAAATAATATAATAAAATACTAATAAAATAAAAAAATATTAATAATAGATTTATAAAAATAATAAGATAATTATAAAATAAAATCATATAAATAGTAAATAGTAAAAATAGTAATATAAATAATAAAATTAAACAATAATAATAAAATTATTTTTTATTTAATTAAAATTAATTTATATAATAAAAATAATTTTATTATTATTATTATATATTATTTTATATTTATTACATTCATTAAATTACTCACAATTTTTATAAAAAGTTTAGTTTTTATTTTTTTCTTAGTCTAGATAATTTTTTTTTTTACTTCATATAATTTTCTACACCATATCAAATATCAAACATATCTAACAAATAAATTGATTTGATCAAATTGCGATGAATTTAAATTTTATGTAGGAGACGTAGTTTGTGGCAGCTAGTGTGTGAGGAGACTTGTAATGGCTTGTGGGGGGAGCGATGGTGGGCCCATGAATCATTTCTCGTTTTGAGTGATTGGTAGCACTTTGTGGTGGTTCTGCGACGGTTTAGAGTGAATTGTGGTGGTTGTGCGGTGGTTCTTTGGCGGTTGGAGGCACATTTGTTGGAGAAGAAAGGTGGCACACACTAAACATTCCGAAAATCAAAATCCACAAGCAAATCATTCATTCTGGATATACAACCACATCCAAAGCTTCTAAACACGGACAAGATCTCCATCGCACCTAACTGCATCAGAATGTCGCCTCCACCATCACTGAACACCACCAACACATACACACCTCACTGCTCGAGCTTCTTAATGTGAAATAAAACGATAGAGGACAATTGTGGCATTTTAAAGTTTTGTTGGGTGCAGGTTCACATTGATATGGTGCTGCTGGAAGAATTAGCCTAAGGTAGAATTGTCTATTTGATCTTATTAAGCCTCTACACAAGTCCATCTCAATAACCATAATTGAAGTTTTTTTCCCCACAGGAGACTAGAAAAGTCTTCAACCCACCCACACAACCAGTTAATAAAATTAACGAGGGAGCTGGGACAACTCACAAAAACTTAGCCTACAACCTCTGTAGATGCTGAAATAATTTTCTAAACTAAATTTCTAGGGAATTCAAGTGACGAGCGAATCAATGAAGTTTTCCTTTTCTTTGTGCACCCTAATTGACTTTATTTGATTAGGCTAAAACATAATATAATCTATTTTGATTCCACCAAAAGGTAACCACTTTGCTCATTCAATTTGATGTTCCTATTTGAAACTCAAGCTTGCGATTCCTGCCTTTGCACTAAATTCTACATATTTTTTTGCCATTATCAAGGTAAGTCTCTAACTAGTTTACCGTTGTTTTAAGAATTTACACTTAGTTGCTTATATTATTGATGGATGTTGATCCAAGCCATCACATCATAAGTTTAGAAGATGAGAAGATGAAATATTATTAAGAAAAACAGATAATTTCCAGTGTTCTTTCATCTTATTCTCTTAAATATTTTTAGAGAGTAGTTTATAAATTTATTCTAAACATTGTATTTTGGACTAAGTAGAGTAAAATATTATTTGAAACTTGTATTTGGGTCATGAATATTTTAAGTTAAATAAACTAATCCAAAGAGAGAGAGTTAACACAAAGTTAAGATAAATAACCTAGTTTGAGTTACAAGTTAGTGTCTGTCTAAAACTAAGTTATGTGCCATTTGTCACTCTTGTAATAGAGAAAATTTGAAGTCCGATTGTAAGCTATTTTTTTAAGAGGTTTGCTCTAAAAATTAGAAATATAGTTAGGGTATGAGTAGCTTTGACTTGGGAACTTTCTCATTCTATAAATAGAGAGCTACATCATATATGTTTCAAACATGAATGATAAGTCATTATCCTTTGAATTTATTTATCATTTGCTATCACTTGGACAGTGAATTAGATTAGGAATTTAACTTGAAATTTACATAACCTCTTCATAAACTTTCTTTCTCCTTGCATACACAACTCAGGGTTCATTCTCATCCCAACAAAACCTACTTCCCTTACATCTTTCTCTATCAAATCCGCAACCAAACCAAAAAAACGTGAATGGAGCCAAGGAGAATTCCATGATAATTGCGTTTTCTGAGGGATAATTGCAACATTCGAAGTTTTTAGGATTTAGGTAGGGAGTATTGTTATTATTCTGTTAATGATGTTATTCTCGTCTCCCAAATTCAAGACAAACGTTACCAAACGCTGATAATTGTGTGTTCATACAAATATTTTTATTTCTAAATTCGAATACAAACTTTTAGAGATGAATAAGGTTGACTATCTGAAAAAAATGCATCTAAACAAAGAGCCTTCTACCGAAGATGGCAAGATATCAGCACTGCCAAACCAACCCTTTTCCCTAATTTGTAACCATAAAAAAAAAAAAAAAAAGATTTGAAAGATAGTGTTGGTAACTTGAATTTATAGGACCAAATCATTGTTAAGGTCCAAGTGCAGAAGACCCTTCTTCTAATTTTTTAAAGTTAAACAATTTTGGTTAAATGATGATATTCACATAAAGATCTAATAATAAATTTAACAACAAAATTTAATATTATTTTGATATAACAATTAAAGGATATATTAATAATAAATCAAAATTGCTTAATTTTTAAAAATCGAAGGATTATATACATAATTAAAATTTTACATGAACAAGTTGTATATTTACGGAAATATAGGCACAGATGTTATTCTAAATCCAAAAATCAAAGCACCTCTAATTAGAATTTTAGTCTTCTTTACATAATAAATTCCTTTTAAAATAATTACATAAAAAAGTACCATTAACCTTTAATTAATTTATAAACATGCTTTTATATGTAAAAATAATGGGACCAAGGACAAGTATAATTCTCATTTACATGCAAGGCAATTACTTCCTACATCCGAGACAAAATCCACTTTATTTTTATGTGAAATAACAAAAAAACTCTTAAAGGGGTGTATTAAAATATATTATGAATTTTCTTTTCTCAGACACGTTTACATAACAAAAAAACTCTTAAAGGGGTGTATTAAAATATATTATGAATTTTCTTTTCTCAGACACGTTTACGTACCAAAGAATTTTCGTTTCTCAAGCACGTTTCAAGATATAGATTTTCAGAACATTTTTCTAATTTTCAGAGTCCCATTTCCAAAATACATTACTGAATTTTGTTTTCTGGAATTTCTTTTCCATCTGAAATTGTTTTTCCAAAATGAAAATTTGATTTTCCAATTTTATTTTGAAATTCCACTTCTAGAAAAAAAATATATATTCCAGATTTACTTTTCAAAAATATTTTTTTTTTAATTTTAGATTTTTAATTCTGGAATAAAGGACAATATTCAAAATTTCGACAAACATCTAGTGCAGGTCCACAATTTGTAAGTTGCATAAAGAATTTGGCTACGTGCAGAGCGATGCGAATTGCCTGAATATGATTTTAAAATTTCAATTTAGAAGTGTTTTGTTGTCTCTAGTAAGTTCTTCAAGAGAGGTGGAACAATAAGCCTTAGTGCAGAAAAAGGGAAATTGTGGTGGGAAATTGTGAGGAACACATCAAGCACTTTTCAAGAGTATTAAAAGAAGATATTTTAAAATTAACGTGTACTCGATTAAGTGCACACTGGTACAAAAGATCAGTAAAATGGAAACTAATGGTATGAATGAATGGTGAAGAGGATCCGATCATCAGAATTACATTCCTCAACCGCAACGGCCAAGTACTGTGTATAAACTTCAGAATTCCAATTTATCATACAATGATATTATATCTAACAAGGAATAAAGCAAAACTGGATAAAATTATTGTTGTAAAATTTACTACGTTCCCTAGTAAAACAAACAGAAATGGAGTAACGTAAAATAGAAGATTTGAGAAGGGTCTTCCTGTTTAAAAGTGTTGTTTGCAGAGCTCATTTTTTAATGGGAAGACTCTTCAATCCAACTTGACTGAAGAGAAGAGGTAATAGACGAACCAGAAGGAGGAAAGGAATCCAACTGTGCCTGTAGCCAACATGATTGCAAGAACCATGAATAAGGAATATCCCAGGTAAAGAGTTGCAGAAACAGGCCCATTCAGATTCTTGAGGTCAAATACAAGGTAGTTTATGGAGTACAAAAAGATGTATATGGCAACAGAACCAGAGGCAAAGAACGACTTCCACCACCATCTCCAATCCTCCACACACAGGTGCATGTAGGTTAGAACTAGAGACACCTCAGCACACACCACCACAAGAAGAATCAAAACAATTAAGAGAAATCCAAATACATAGTAAACACGACCCATCCAAATGCTGGACATGATGAAGAAGAGCTCGATGAACAAGGTCCCGAATGGAAGGGTGCCGGCACCGAGAACCAGAAGCCATGATGGGTATTTCTGCTGGGGAATTTCTCGAGGGATTTGATTGGTTCGAACTGGATACTCAGCATGAGGTGCCCTTGCTCCAAAGAGGCCACCCATAAGAGTAAGGGGAACAGAAATGCAGAACCAGAGCAAAATGAGTATAACAAATAGTGAAAATGGAATGGCTCCTGTGCTGTCGCTTCCCCACAATAGGAAGTTCAAGGTTGTGAGGATAAAAAAGGCGATACCGGGGAAGAAACAAGCAGCCTTCCATGCCACCGAAATCCATCCCTTTTGATCGCCACACCCAATTGTCCTCCACAGCCGAACTGCAACATAACCAGCAGCTACACCAAGTATCATGTAGAAAAACAGCATACCTGTTATGAGTGTTCCGCGAGAGGCTGGTGACATGAATCCAAGTGCAGCAAACAAAATTGTCACAACAGCCATCCCCAGAATCTGAATTCCATCCCCAACCATTACACACAACAAAGCAGAATTTGTTGGTGCGCGGAAAACATCCCCCACAACAAGCTTCCAACCAGATAATTCCTCGTTCATCTGTGCCTGTGCCTCCTTATCAAGCTCCTCATATCGGGTCAGATCCCTCCTAACAGTCCTCAGGAAGATAACAAGAACAATACCAGCCAGAAAAGTGATCACCATAAGCGAATTCAGGATGGAGAACCAGTGAACTTTGGCCCCCTCCATCTTCAAGTAGGCATCCCATCTAGATGGCCACTTGATATCACTCTCCTCAAAGGTGACTTCATATGTAAATGCCACCGGCTGCCCCTCCTTGATAGGCATCGCCACCGTGGACGGATCACATTTGATCGGTGAGGGGTATTTGTTATACATCTTCATCCCTTTAACCGAATCAGCGTTGTGCAGAATACTACAAGGTATCACCTCAAACCCAACAACCATGTAACCAGGCTTGTCAGATCTCTCCTTATCAATCGTGGGGATCATTTCAGCCGCATCACCGGTCCCCATAACACGTGCCACATTGGTTTCCTCGTACTTATGGACAAGAACATTAAACCTCAGATGGTTGAACAGATAATACACATCTTGAATCTTGATACCAACAGGGTACCCAGTCCATCTCAACAAGTAGTCCTCCTTCTTGGTAAACCTAATGGCAGGCAAATTATCAAGAATCAAATTAACCTGATACATCTCATCAATCCTCTTCTGCAAGATCTTAAACTGATCACCGGAGAGCTTGTCCAGTTGACACAAAAATATCTCAGACTCATTGGTGTGCATCTTAAACCTGTAGGGGGAGTTCTCGATCCGATCCCCCACAAGGAGTTCACCCAGATTCTCGGCACTGTCCTTCACACCACCCTCAGGCTTACAAAAAGGTAGACTGTAATAACTAAACGGCATTTCCGTGTCAATTGAAGTGAGAGAATTCACCTTCACCCACAACTCATCCCCAATGCCATACTTGTGAGGGTAACTACCCGGGAGGTAAAACCCATTTCCCGATTGAAACAATAAACACATAAAAAAGAACACCCACATTCTAAATCCACGAAAAGACTCCATTTTTGGACGGTTTTGCGTCAGATCTGAAAGATCCAGACAGGTAAAAGTTATAAGAAAACAAAAAAAATGGAAAAGCTCTAACTGGGCATTCAGTTCAGGGAGAATGCAGATGCAAGAGATGGCAGTTAAAATACGACATGAAACGAGTTGAAAGACGAAATGCAGGTATATATAAAGGAAGAAGGCATTGAAATGCACGTGAATTTCACTCACCAGAGGGCAGAGGGAAGAACATCTGCGTGGAAATTGAGTTCGAGGAATCTAAAATTTATGGAAAGAAAGAAAAAAAACGCGAGACGGTGATATAAGGGCGTTGAACCCGGGAACTACAAGTTTATATGCTTCCTTTCCCTTCTCCCTCTCACTTCTTCTCTTTCACTGTTCTCAATCTCATTTTCATGAACTCATGCCTTCAATTACCATATTACCCTTCTGTTTAATTATTTCCCTATCAATTAAATTACAAAATATTTTTACTATTCTTAAGTAATTTTCAAAATTCTGATTCTCAAATCTCATTATTTTTATCTAATTATTCATTTCCTTGTTACTATTATTGCCAAATTAGTATACATTCCAAAAGTCAGAAAAAATACTGCTATCGGAATTATTTATTTATTATGAGGAACAGTATTAATATATTATTTTATAATTAAATTATAAAATAAATGAAGAATAGGGTGATTAAATTTATGTGACAGTGGATGTTCTCAGCATTTCTGATGTGCCAAGTATTTAGAAATCTCCTCATCTCTGTTGCACTCAATGCAGACAGAAATAGAATTTTCCAACATTCAAATCTTGAATTTAAATAATTTAAATAAGGTCAACAAACTTATTAAAACCTTATTGTAATTACAAAAATACCACAGAGATTTGTTCTAATTACACAAGTTTCCTTCCATTTAAAATCTTTATTTTGCTACTACTTCCACTAAATTATTGAAAAAAAAACTTATCAAAATATTAATGGGATATATCTTAAAGTGATTTTTTGTTGTTTTTCTAAATTTTTAGAGTAGGAAAGTAATTTGTCCATATGTAGACTTTTTTATTAAAATCGTCCTTTTCAGAACAATTTTTTGGTTAAGTTTTGCAAAAAAAATCTCATAAAAAGATGAGAGCTAACCTCTTTACTCAAAAAAATCCATCTCACTTTTATTACATAATTTAACATGATGACGAATATTTCTTTAGTCAAAATAACACGTTATTTTTTTAAAAAAATTACATATATATATATATATATATATATACTATGAATAATATATTTCACCAGTTAAATAATATTATTTATTCTTGTAAGTAATAATTCTCAATATCTATGACTTTAAAGATTCGTGATTTCTGTAAATCATAATTTTTAGGTATAAATCTTAAATTTTAACCACATCTATTTTATCATTAATATGAATCTTTAAAAGATGTAATTTGTTATTACGTGTTAACAAAAAGACTGATACTTCAAAGGTAGGGCACATGTAATTTTAATTAATAGAAAATAATACATCACTAACGTTGCTCATAATAAACAATACCAAACACGGTATTTTTTTTATGGTAATTTTATGAAATATCCACCAATCTTATTTATGATTAATTTTCCTAACAAATCAATTTACTAAAGTGATTTTTCTCATTCATTGTTTACTCACATGTAAAGCTAAAATTTGAATTGCTATTTAAGAATTTAAAGTTATGTTTACTCATATATAATAGCACAGTAATAATAATAATTACAACACTTGTAAATAAATAGATAAAAATGCGAGATTTGTTTACTATAATTCTGATACAAGGATTAAAAGAATAATTATTTTATTAAAAATCATGCAGAAAAAATCATAGGAAATACATTTTTTCCACTGTTACATTCCACTTCATACATATATGATGATGTTACATACTTGGAAGAATCCATACTTCAACTTTCTGCAGTTGGGAGTCGATCAGTCACTGTGTAAATAAGAAATCTGTGAGTGGAGACAGAAAATAGTAGGAAAGAAACATGTTAGAACAAGTTATTTTACATAAACTTCAATCTGCGTAGAACAAGTACTCCAGCTAGCAGCCATAAAGTGAAGGACAAGAGAGCGAGTGGATAAAGTGGTTCATAAGCTAATCAGTATGAGTTGTTACTGAATCACTTGGTTTGTGTCCAAAAGCCAGGTAAACCTGGTAGGAACAGATCTTCAAGAGTTTGCGCTTCTGAAAGACATACTTTGGGTCTAAGAGATGGCAAAGATGGGCTTTGTTGAAGGCAAGGAATTAGGTAGAGAATCACAAAGCATCACCTCTCCATTGACTGCTCTTAGGTTACCAAAAGTTGATCTAGACATAATTTTTTATCATGATATGGGCATCTCTTTTGAATCACTGAGTTAAAAATCCTTTATGTTATGTTCCTGTTATTTTGTTGAGACTTTTCATAGGAAAAAAGCATCAAAGACATCGCATTTTGTAGATCTACTAAGCCTATGGATCAGCAGAATGGTAGCACTCGGCTGATCAATTGTCATTTTTACTGGTAGTTGAGTAAAGATAAGATGACATATGCATGAGATATATCCATCTCAACAAACTACAATAATACATATCATATAATTTGAATGTCTTATTTTGTATTTAATTACATAACAGAAAAGAAAACTTAATCAGCAAATGATAGGCTGTTCCATTATCATTTTCAATAGTAATTGAGCAAGATGGCATTGTTTATGTTGCATGTGATGTATCTATCTCAACAAATTAGAATAACATATAGCTAATAGAAAAAAGAATTAAGATACAACACGAGCCTCCATTTGAAAAGCTAGCAGTAACAATACTAGTGATGATCAATCCAATGAAGAGCAAAACTTCCTATTCCAAAACAATTATTTTCCTGGTATGGGCTGAAGGAGATTTGTGTAATATGCCCAAGAAAAAAAACAAAATCAATTATGTTGGTTGAGTAATCACAGAAAAAAATAGAAGAAATTTTCCATAAATTAATATTAATTTAAATATATCTTTTTAATGATTATTGTCTTTTTCAAAAAGAACTCATAAAAAGGTGTTAAAATTACACTATAAATCTGCAGTGTTAATTATAACTGAACACCAATGGTTTTTAAATAATCAAATCCCATATATGGATTATTTTAGTTTATTGACCCAATTGCTACTGAAAATGGGATGGAACAGCTTACTCTTAATGACATAATAGTCTTTGATGACTTACTTTTTACAATGAGAATAGTCTAAAAGAAAATACCGGAGCTGTAATTATAGCATTCTAACAGAGTGATTCAAGAGATGGTCATCCCAAGGTAATTGTAAACTACAAGAGAGAATGGTTTAAGCCAACACACAATACAATTAGATACAAAGACAGAAAAGAAATTATGTCTAGATCAACTTTTGGCACCTAGTCCTCGTGACTTTGGTAACCTAAGAGCAGTCAATGGAGTGGTGATGCCTTGAGATTCTCTACCTAATCCCTTACCTTCAACAAAGCCCATCTTTGCCATCATCTTAGACCCAAAACCTTTAGTATGTCTCTCAAAAGCACCCACCCTTGAAGAACTGTTCATACCTGGTTCACCTGGCTTGTTAGACAATTCTACACCCAAACCAACTGATTCAGCACCAACTCTTAAAGATGTTTTTCTAGCTGGCACACCCGGGTCGTTGGAGAATTCTACACCCAAACCAAGTGATTTAGGCCTCTGAATAACCTCAATAGGCTGTGCCATACCTTGACCATTTTTCCCCAATCCTCCTCCCCCCGTGTATCCCATTTTAGCCATCATTTTTGAACCAAAACCAGTAGTGTGTTCTTCAAATGAACCTATATTAGCAGAGCTAGTGACACCCTTCCCATAAGTCTCTTCAGCCTCAAATACCATAAGCGGTACAGTTTCTGAATCGATTATGCCACTTGATACAAATGACACAGGCTGATCAGCATATGAACCCTTTTGTCCACTCCTTCTCTTGTCCTCCACTTTATGGCTGCCCTTGTTCTGGGAAGATTGAAGTTCTTGCAATCTAAAATCATTCCGTTTAGTATGTTTCTTTCCCACTCTTCTGTCTCCACTCACAGATTTCTTATTTACATAGTCAGCAACAGAAAAATCGACATCCTCATCATCAACTCCCAACAACTGAAGTTTGTATAATAGTCAGTCTCAACTATAGCAAATTAAAGTATAGATAATTCTAAATACGTAACATCAAATATGTATTAAGTAAAAAATACTAAGATTTTGAAAGAAATGTCCAATGATTGAAATAAATAAATAAAAAAAAAAAAAAAAACTTCAATTAGATAGTTCAAAGTTTAAAAAGTAGGGATGAAGGACAGGGATGAAAACACGAGGAAAAAACATAAATGTTATGCAATGCATAAATAATTGTCAAGATGTCAAACATTATAAAACCTTTTCCAAGCGTTGTCTACCACTTGAAGATGGCATGGATGTAGACTGTGTCCGCGCCACTGTCACAAATCTAAAACCAAAAATCCAGAAAAAATTTATTAAATTTACAGGTCCTAACATTTAATTCTATGAATAAGGCAAGATCACCATAACCTTTTTTTGCCTGAACCTTGGCAGCTACTCTGCAATTGATAAATCCCAGCTAATCTTTGTATCTGTATTCATTGAGATCAGTGAGAGGCATATGGTATTTAAACATTTATGAAACCAGCTGTTATGGAAAAACAAATAGCATACAGCTGTTATGCAAAATCAATGGTTGCGGCTTTGGGACGTGCAAAAAATTCTTGAAAGACAGTAAATGTAAAGAGAGCCGCAATAAATTACATATGGCTTTACCATCCCAAACTGTTTGAATGTTCCAAACTTGACATGTTACTTACTCAAACACTCAATCCCTTCAAGATTATTTTTCTCACAAATCCCAATTTTTTCTTGTGAAAAATGTATGAAATGAACAGGACACTGGTGAGGAACTATTGGTGGTGCTTATGCATTTTAAATAGTAATAATTATAGGCGATAAAATTTATTAGGACCATGAGATAGAACAGGTATACAGATAGGATACACACCTGTGAGCAATCACGAGAATGCATAGGCTGAAAAGAGAACATATCCTTTTCCTCCAAAACAATTTGCTGTAATTTCTAGAATTTCAAAAAAAGAAAAAGTTATGTCAATATGTAAGAGAGCCAAAAACAATTTGAATTTTGAATATTCATGAACTACCTCATTTATGTTCAACATGTTTAAGTTTAACTTTGAAAAGATGTAGTTATACTCAACATAGAATGGTATGATTTGGAATGTAGAAATAGATCACAAGACTCAGATAATGTGCGGGGTTTAGCTTAAATAGGAGGAAAGTTAGCTTTGGATTTATACTTATCATAACACAAAGTGAAAAGTGTCAATAAACAATAGAGTAATGCAATCTCTCTTTTGTGGTTGTTCCTTTTGATCTTCTTTCAGAGGCACATATGTTTCATACAGCTACTATATAGGGGTATGGCCACACAACACACAATCTCTAACCTGCCACCACAAATACATGTTCTCGGTCCAACTCTCCTAGAGTCATCCAAGTCTCTAAGATGTAAAATAATACCTAAATATGTATGCGAATCTTTATCTTACACAACTTCTTTAACAATAGTTAAGATAGGTAACAGACCTTCAATATAGAACTTCTACATGATTAGAAAGAACAATTACAGGCATAAGGAAACACAAGATGCAAGTGAGAAAGATAGTAGAATCAAACACAGAATGATAATTAGTAAGCGGGAACCAATTCTGTTATAGGCAATCATAAGTAGATCTTGTTAATCTGTACATATATAAAATATATTGGAAACTGGCAAGTGTTTTTGAAAGATAAAAAGGGTGAAGCAAAAGAAAACCATAGAAAGTATTGTTGCCATACCAAATTAATTTTTTCAAGGTCAACCCCACGATGCAGCATTCTTTCTCTCCGCTTCACAGCAATCCTTTCTTTACGAAGTTTCTTTTTTTCACCTGTATAGGATCCGTTTTAGCAAAATGAAGTGGTTGAAACTCTATACTATCACCTTCTCATCAAACTTAAAGAATGAACATATGAGCACACACATACACACATTTCCAGTTTCAAACTCCATGGACGTGAAAACCCTATAACATTGAACCACAGTCCACAACTCGGATATCTTAATAAAAAGGAAAGCAACAAACTGAAGGTATACATAAATATGGAGTTCTAAAAACACTCTATTCTACTGATTGAAATTTATGGGAATCCTATTAGTTTGGGAATGGGACCAACATATTTAGTGGAAACCACATGAATTTCACCCAACAAGAGAGGGTGCGTTGAAAAGAGTGTTAGAAAATGTTACTAAAATCACTCTACAGCAATATTACCAGGACTTTGACTAGAAAATTCAATGCTTTTGAGGTTCAAAAAGTATAATGTAAGTTCAATGAGACAGGTTAACTTCAACTAAAAGCTTAGAACTACAAGAACAATTTTGGATATTTAACATATGTGGATGTGTGATGGTGGTACCATGCATTTTTTTGGAAGCTTTACTCTTCTGAGCATGTGAAGGCCAAGAGTGAGGGAACCGAGGAACATGCTTCTTTCTAGAAGATAGGGTTCTTGGATCCTTTTCTATCATTAGGTTTTCCAAAGCTAAAGGTCCAGAATTTACACAGTGTTTCTTCTTAGGTTTATCTTTCTTCATGCCATATTCCCTAGAGGCTTCTTGAAGGGCAAAGCCACCCAACTTCTTCAATGTCTCATCATAGCAACTACTAGAAGAACTATCATCATTTGACTTGTTCATATCAGGTTTTAGCAACCATTTTGCATCCAAGATGTTGTCACTACCACCAACTCCTTCTAGATAATCTTCTGCAACATCTTCATCAATGTCCGAATCACTACCAGATGTGCATTCTGAATCATTATTTTCAGACAATGTGGAACTCTCCTCATCAGATGAGTCTTCATTATATTCTTCATTTTCATCATTTGAAATGTCCTGAGTGTATAACTTAAAACCTCCAATTGACAGAAAGCCTGAATTTCTCTTAGCACTCACATTTGGTGAAAAGTCTTCTGCGATCTCATTGGTTAACTCACAATCCATACCTTCATCAGAACCAGCATCCTTCTCAAATGATGATGAATCTAAAACTGGAGTTGATTGGGGCATCTGTTCCTGCAAAGTGCCAAAGCCACTGGGGGTATTGTCTTGTTCAGAAGGGAAACCTAAACCTTTATGAGAGCTGTCACCCAAAACAAAATCGGCATCATAACTGTAAGTATATTTCACAGTGTTTGGTTTTGAAGGAGGTGTTACGTCTACATGAACAGTAACTTGGCACTGCTTGGTGTCCGTCAAAACAAAAGGTTGCAGCTGATTTTGATTACCATTTTTCATGTTGTTCCCGGTCCCAATGCAATTTACCTCCTAGTAATATAACATCAAACGCCAGTTACTCAGCAGAAACTACAAACATAGTTCATCGGATCTTAATAAAATGCATACTAAACCAGAACACAAAAACATGCTGAACACAAGTTAAAAGATAAACAATATAATTTTCAACTATTCATGAAAATGTTGACAATAACTAGGATACTTAGTAAATGCACTAACAAACTTCAGCATATATTGTAAGAGTTCAAATGCATATTTGATCAGTAACACAATCCATTTTTGTTTGCCTATATGGACAAGAAAAATAGATT
The DNA here is from genome assembly GCA_013389735.1 of Phaseolus lunatus. Classification (NCBI taxonomy): domain Eukaryota; kingdom Viridiplantae; phylum Streptophyta; class Magnoliopsida; order Fabales; family Fabaceae; genus Phaseolus; species Phaseolus lunatus. The sequence continues at coordinate 32,482,072 of CM023859.1, forward strand.
CACAGCTGACATCCCAGCAAAAATTCACCCTTCAAGCCTGTAAAATAATCAAACCTTGGATAGTGGGAGTTTTTCAATATCCTAACCTTAATTAATTCACTGTAGCATATATGTTATGTTTCTATTAAGAAGTGGACTTTAAGCCTAATTCAACCTCATAAAATCGACTTATAAGGTGAGATTTGCACTCACTTATATACTATAAAATGTCCTAATCTCTAGTCGATATGGGATCTCCAACACAATCCCTTCACGCAGAGGCTACAAACTTGTGCGTGGGACTAGATAACGGCCTTATAGAGGAGGTGGCCCGATAGCGAGTAGCATGATAAGCCCAACAAACGATCGCTAGGATAAACTTGAAATAACTTTGATACCATATTAAAAAGTAAACGTTAAGCCTAACTCAACCTCATAAAATCGGCTTATAAGAGAAGGTTTGCACCCTACTTATATACTATGAAATGTCTTAATCTCTAGTTGATGTGGATCTCCAACACACCTCTCACGTCGAGGTTACCAACTCGTACGTGAAATTATATATTATGAATAATGATCCGATAGCGGATGGTTTGATAAGCCCAACAAACAAACACTAAAATACTAAAATAGGTTTGAAATAACTATGATACTATATTAAAAAGTGCACTAAAACTTAACTTAACCTCATAAAACCAACTTATAAGAAGAAATTTGTACCCATTTATATACTATAAAATGTCCTAATCTCTAGTCTGGATCTCTAACATAGTTTTTTAAGAAAAATGCATGAAAACTAACATCTTCATCGGTACAACAAACCTACCTGATAATCAAGTGAAGGATAATTGTATCCAATGGTAGCTCCGGAAGATTTTGTCAACCCACTTTTAGATGCAGATCCTTCTGCTCTATGTTGGCTCCCGGACTTGTTATTGGAGCCAGAACTTCTTCCTGCATCCCGATCACAAAGAACCACCCAGATTCATGAATAATAATGATAAACAAAATTCAATTATCAGATTTCAACAGTAGCGGGTTCTTGATAAAAAAAAAATACAATAACTTCTTGCGAATATCTCGCAGCAACCCAGTTACAAAACAAAGCATAAAAGCACAAAGACCAGATTATAACAATAAGGGAATCTTGATGACAAAAAATTTGAATTTCTCCCCACAACCCAATTATAAAAACAAAGAATAGAAGCACCCGAATTCAAGAATCATAGCGAAAAATAAAAGATACAATGACTAAATTTAACAATAGAGGAATCTTGATGAAAAAAAAATTCTGCAGAATTTCTCCCTGCAACCCAATTACAAACAAAGCATACAAGCATCCAAATTCAAGAGTAATAGAAAAAAAATCAAAAGTTCAATGATTAGATTTTAACAAAAAATTAAAAAGTCTTGAAACCTGGAGTGTGGGTGGGAGAGGAACGGTGCCAATCGGACAAGAAACCACCTTCGACAAATAATGCGGTTTTGACTTCTGAACCTTTTTTCTTTCGGGATTTAGGGTTGTTTGGAGTGGCGCTGTCACTGGTGTTGTTGTTGGATCTTCCTCTTCCTCTCGATCTTCTGTTTCCACCACCCATGTTTGCTTCGAGTGATGAACAATTGCTTTCGATCGCTGTGATAAAAATGCAACGAGTTCAAGAAGAAGAAAAGAACTGTATCTACCGGGTTTGACCCGACCCAATAAGATATTCCCAAAACAAATACATATACGTGACTAAGCAGAACGTGTCACCCAAGTAAACAATGAATTGTATTAAAAATTAAAGCGGGGAAAAATAATATTCAAAATATTAATGATTTTAGAAAAATCATTTGAAATATTTTGATATATCTAGAAATAGCATAGGAGAATTTATCAGATGATGCCATGTGTATTGTAAATTAAAAAAATAGGAAAACTTAAAAGTTTTCCAAAATAAGTTTAGAAGTAAGATTTTAAAATGAAAAGATTATATTTTTTTTATCTTGAAAAAATTTTTAAATCGTATTTTGAAGCACGTATTGTAAATTTTTTATTTTTTAAATAAAATATTTAATGAAGAATATAAAAATATGAATTTTCTTTGATTTTTTTTTAATCTATACCTATATATCTATATCTATTATATAAAAAGTTTTGTTGGCCATGTGCTGGACTAAAAGCAAGGGCTCATTTTTGTTGAATGTAATTTTTATGGAATTCTAATTTAACCTTTGTCTTATAAAATTGTAATTGAAGTTTGTGACTATATATTTAACAAAAAGAGTTGTGGACACTATCCAACAATCGATAATCCTCTTTATGTTTATTTCAATTTGTGAAATACTAATTTGACATTTTTCTTATGAAATTGTAATTGAAACAAGGACTCCCTCATGTTTTACAGAAAAATTACTTCTAATCTGATTTACTTATTCACAATATTCAAACATAGAGAAACTCAGTTAGAAGAACGTAGAAAAAGGAAGAACGTAGAAAGAGGAAGACACTGAATCCCAAGACACTATTTCCCGTGTTCCTATCATTGTCATGCTTACCCCTAAACGCAAGGTTCCAATGCGAAGGAACATTGTTAAAAACGATGTGTAATCTAGATTTGATACGTCTTGCATCCTCGAAAAAAAGTAGTATGTGCTTTTACATCCACTAGTGTAGGGAAAGGTTCGTAGTTTTGTTTATGAATAGAAAAAAAGTTGTTTGTCTTGGGATTTGATTAGAAGGGTTAAAAATAAAGGGGTGGTGGTGATATAGAAGGGAAGTGGTTAACGGTGGTGATAAAGGATAGGAAAGATTTGAGTAAGTCTTTCTACAGGTCCAAGATAAAAAAAAGAGAAACATATTTCATTATATTTTCTTTTTTTGTATATAATATTTTTCATGATTAAATTGAAGATAAATTTTTTATTTATTACTTAACGGTATTATATGTGTTGTAATGATAAAAATAAAAAATACGAATAGATAAACGTTGTGTTCCCGCTAAAAGTTAATTAAATTAATAAAGATGGTAATCAAAATCAGCTGCAACCTTTTGTTTTGCCGGACACCAAGCAGTGCCAAGTTATATAAATGAAACACCTCCTTCAAAATCGAACACTGTGAAATATACTTACAGTTATGATGCCGATTTTGTTTTGGGTGATAGCTCTCGTAAAGGTTTAGGTTTCCCTTCTGAACAAGACAATACCCCCAGTGGCTTTGGCATTTCGTAGGAACACATGCCCCAATCAACTCCAGATTTAGATTCATCATCATTTGAGAATGATGTTGGTTCTGATGAAGGTATGGATTGTGAGTTAACCAATGAGATCGCAGAAAAATTTTCACCAAATGTGAGTGCTAAGAGAAATTCAGGCTTTCTGTCAATTGGAGGTTTTAAGTTATACACTCAGGACATTTCAGATGATGAAAATGAAGAATATAATGAAGACTCATCAGATGAGGAGAGTTCCATGTTGTCTGAAAATAATGATTCAGAATGCACATCTCATAGTGATTCAGACATTGATGAAGATGTTGCAGAAGATTATCTAGAAGGAGTTGGTGGTAGTCACAACATCTTGGATGCAAAATGGTTGCCAAAACCTGATATGAACAAGTCAGATGATGATAGTTCTTTTAGTAATATAGGCATAGATAAAGGGATCCCAGTTTAACTGTTTATTTATTTCATTCCAATTTTATCTTTAAATTTATATTTTATTTTATTATTTTAAAAATATATGAGAGGAGATATTTGTAATTTTATGAGCCATTTTAATTTTATATCTTAAAGGTATAAAAGAAAACATGACATTATTTTTAAAAATCAAAATTAAACATTACACAATTGTATCTTTTTCTTCCATTAAACGCTCTTTTTGTTATGTATTTTCACATTTAAAATTTAAGATATGAGAAGTTGTATTTTCGTTCCAAAACCACGAACCCAACCAATAAGTGTTGTTTTTTAATTATAAAGTAGAAGATGAAAATGTAATATTTGAATTTGCTTTTATTTTTTATTCATTTATGCAAATCTTTAACATTGTATGATGATAATATTATTGTTATTATTGTGCTGACACAAATAACCCATAAAACACACGAAAGATAACAATTTAATCAAAACAACAACAAAAAATCATAGTATATATTTTGTTCATTGAATAAAATATTGAAAGGGAAAAAAATCGTACCACTTAAATTGTCAGGGTTGAGTGTCATGGCGGTGACGAACTCGGAGTCGACATCAAGGGTGGAACGGATGACAGAAGTAATGGAGTCGACTGAATTCAAACTCCATGATGTAGTGTAAAGTACCAATGACACGTTCCAGTTAATATTCTAAAAATGTAATTAAATTATTAGCGGGGACACATGCGCTCTCACACCGCCTGTGTATTTGCATTTTTTATTTTTATCATTACAATACATGTGACACCATTAAGCAATAAACCAAAAAATCATCTTCAATTGTTCAATCAACATTAATCATGAAAAATATTATATACAAAAAAAGAAAAAAATAATGAAATATGCTTCTCTTTTCTTTGTCTTAAACCACAAAAAGACTTAGTCAAATTGTTCTTATCCTTTACCACCACTGTCAACCACTTCCCCTCCATATCCTCCATCACCGCCACCCCTTATTCTTAACCCTCCCAATGAAATCCCAAAAGGAACCATTCTTTTTTCTATTCACAAACAAAATCACCAACCTTTCCCTACACTCTCCAGTGGATGTAAAAGCGTGTGCAACTTTTTTTCAAGGATGCAACACGCACTGAATCCAAATTACACACCGCTCTTAACAATGTTCCTTCACATTGGAACCTTGCGCTTGGGGGTAAGCACGACAATGATAGGAACACGCACGAAAAATAGTGCCTTGGGGTTCATAGTCTTTCTCTTTCTACGTTCTTCTAACTGAGTTTCTCCCTGTTTGAAGATTGTGAATAAGTAAATCAGATTCAAAGTAACTTTTCCAAGAAAATGAGAATATATTTTAAAATTTTGAAAATTTTAAAATTTTTCGAAATTTGAAGTGTTACGAAAAGACTTTAGGGTTTGAAAATTTTTAAATTTTAAAAAATTAAAATTTTTGAAAAAATAGAAAATGACGCAATATTCATAATAATAAAATAAAATCAAATATTGATATAAGGATAAAATAGAAAAAAAAAATTAAGGGAAGTTAAATAGAGGAATTCCTTTATATATAAGTATAGATTCTAAATAAAAAATTAACACCAAATTTATTTCATTTATATATTTATTTTCATATTTTGCAAAATATTTTTTGAAGATATTTTTTATTTACACTATTTATTTTCTGTTATCTATACCTATATATAAAGGAATTTTCCTCTTAAAATTCTTTCAATTTTTTTCCTATTTTATCCTTATATCAATATTTAATTTTATTTCCTTATTATGGACATGGTGTCATTTTCTATCTTTTCAAAAATTTAAAAAATTTGAAAATTTAAAAATTTAAAATTTAAAATTTAAAATTTAAAATTTAAAATTTTTAAATTTTTCAAACCTTAAAGCCTTCTCGAAACAATTCAAAATTTTGAAAAATTTTAAATTTTCAAAAAATTTTAAATTTTTTAAATATATTAGGTCAAAAATTGGAAACATAATTGTTATTTGAAATATTTTATGAAAAAAAGTATGTAAGAATAATTTTCAAATTGATTTAAGAAGTAGTCTTTAATCCATATTGGATATAAGTATCTTCACTATGCATAAACCCATGTACCCACTCTACTTTTCACTTTTTTTTCTATACCCTAGTTTCCATTTTTTTTTCTCTTTCATTTATTTTTTATGTAAAAGCATATTTTCATTGTCACTTATCTTTCTCTTTCTATGCTTTGATTAATCTTTGTGGAACCTTAATTTGACATTTGTCTTATGAAATTGTAATTGAAGTTTGTAACTAGATGAAGGGGAACAACTTAACAAAATGATTTGCAGGCACCATCACAACAATCGGTAATTTTCTTTATGTGAATTTCAATTTGTGAAACACTAATTTGACATTTTTCTTATGAAATTATGATTGAAACATGTGTCTAGAGGTATAAGAAGGACTCAACAAGAGAGGGTAAGTGATGAAAGTCATTGATCATAAGACATTTTCTGGAAATAATTTAATGGAAGAACATAGAAAGAGGAAAAACGTAGGAAGAGAAAAAGGAAGAGGAAGAGGAAGAACGTAGAAAGAGGAAAGAGGAAGAAAGTAGAAAGAAGAAAGAGGAAGAATGTAGAAAGTAGAAAGAGGAAGAGGAAGAAAGTACAAAGAGGAAAGAGGAAGACAGTAGAAAGAGGAAGACCGTAGAAAAAGGAAGACACTGAACTCCAAGGCACTATTTCCCGTGCGTGTTCCTATAATTGTTGTGCTAACCCCCCAATCGCAAGGTTACAATGTGAAGGAACATTGTTAAGAACGGTGTGTAATTTGGATTTTGTGCGTGTTGCATCCTCTGAAAAAAGTTGCATGTACTTCTACATCCACTGTAGAGTGTAGGGAAAGGTTCGTAGTTTTGTTTGTGAGTAGAAAAAAAAATGATTTGTTTTGTGAGGGTTAAAAATATGGGGGATTGAAAGTATCTTCTAATATCCTCACTCAGCAAAAACACACGTGCTTACGTGGAGGTATCGTCTAAGTTGCTAAGAGAGAGTATCGTTTAATACCCTCTCTTGATGAAGGCAAATGGCTTAAGTGAAGGTATCATATGAGTCATTCCAGTGGGTGCTTCATCTTATATCTACGCTCAACAGAAGTACCTGCACTAAAGCAGAGACATCATCTTGTGTCCTTATTTATCATATAATTAAGTGACTTATTGCTTTAATTAAAATAAATTATAATCTAAAGTCACAAATTTGGGTTAATTTTTGACTATTGTCTGATGCGATATATTAAGTATTAGTCACTATAAAAGAGATATATGACTTTATTGATGATTTAAGTTACCAAGACTATAATATCAGACAGTGAGAAATTAAAGAAGAATTTATTGCACATTTGACACTTCTGAGTTCCAAATATTGGATCACTTAAACTTACCCTAAACCTATGAAACTTAAGTATGCTTTAAAGATAAATATGTCAATTTCTCACCAAACTTGTTAAATATGTATCTTTGACAAAATGTGATTAGATACCACTAGATATTCTTTCAGAATATTAATATATTATTAATATATGAATTTATGCGCATACTATATTATAAACATGTATAAATACATAAAAATAAAAAAAAGATAATTTAGGATGAATTGTAAATTTTATTCTTAGATATAATAATATAAAATTGTAACATATTCATATTTGTATATTTTTTCATTTATAGTTTACCACTTATGATGATGACAATATATAAATATATTATATACGTGCAAATATATTATATATGAGAATACTTTATATTTTTTTACAATTCAGACAATATTTTTTTTTTATTTTTTTGAAAATTAAATTAATAATGCCTAACATACTTTTGGGGACGTAGTTCACCATTTAGTCGGTAAACAATCTTAGAAGTAAATTAGGTGAACTATAACTATGCTAACTATATATATTTTTATGTCACATGTGATATTTCTTGGCTGATAGCTAATAGTTTTTGTATACAAGTTATCACAAACCACACTATCTTATTGCGTGTTTTATTCTGATAACTTTCCTTATAAACCTAATTAATTCAAACTATTTTTTCTTTCTTCCTTCACAAGAAGCAATATATGTTTAATCATATCTCATAATTATTCATCTATTCAATTATTGATTCAATCTCTTCATTAGATTGATCATCGTTATCATTTTCAAAACATTGCAAATACCAATTCAACAACTTCTTATAATAATATACGCAATTTAGCCACTCAATTTAAAATCCTTATAAGGTAGATTAATTTTATAAAGTTTATGTATATAACTTTTTTTGAAAATAATATAAAATTAATTGTTACTTTATTTTACCTCAGTAGTTTTTATTTAAAGTATAAAGTAAGTAACCCCTATCAACAGATGGATAATTAATGTGTAGCTTGATATACATAATAAAAAATCATTAAAATGTTTACTTATTTGATTCTGTATCGTAATATTGTTTTATTAATAAGGTAATTGTAAGTATAATAATATTACTACGAAATTGTAGTAATACTGTAATATTAATTTGACCACAAATAGTAAAAATAAAAAATATTTATGAAATTATTTAAGAAAAAAAATATTTTTTTATATAAAAAAATATTAAAATAAACTATTATCAAATAAATGTTTTGAAAACTAAAAAGGTAATTGTTTAAGATCACATGTTGAAAAATATAAACGGAATAATATTAACTTTAAATATGTTAACCCTAACAACTATGATACACTAGTGATGTCATTCAAGGAATTTTTAGTTTTCTTATGTAAAATTTGCATTATACATAAAAAGAATATAATCAATACATTTAAAATATATATAATAAAAGTTGTGTTATTTTTCATATTATATACATAATTCATTTTTTATTATACATCTTTAGTTTTTTTTTCCTTTTAAAATGTATCGTTTTTGAATGAGACTTTCGTAGTTTATTTTTCAACTTAAAATTTGTAGATGGAATCACGATTTTTATGATTTTATTTTTAAAAAATACTTTATTTATTTTAAAAAGTGAATTTGTGTTTTAAAATATGTTTTAATATTTTAAAACATGTCTTATCTATGAATCATAATAAATTTAAAACTTGAAAATTTCTATAATTTTTTTTTTTTAAAAATGTTTTATATGTGTGAGAAACTCCTACTAGAGATAGAAAATAGTTTTCATAATCTAACCTAAATTAGTTGTTAAATTTAGAGAAACTTATTTAAATATATTCATTTTCATTTTATGTTTTTTATTTTTTAAAATAAATTTTGTTTGAAAATTATAGACGAACTCTGATATGATTATATATTTAATCTAAACAAATATTTTGGTATTTTTTATTATTAAACGATCGCGTTAATCAACGTAATCTATCAAATAACTGAAAGAAACACAAAAAAATGTCACCTTTTTTTTTTTTTTATAAATTTACGCTTACTACTGAATATTGAAAAAAAAAAACGCATGTAGCAGCCATAATTAGTTCGAGATATTAAAAAACTTAATTAAATATGAACAATTAGTATAACTTACATTTAAATGCACACTATATGTAATAATTATCATGTATATTTTCTTACATAATATAATCTGATAGAAATGAAGTTTATGTTTGAATTTAATTTAACCACACGAGTAAAATCACACTTTTAAATATTTCTCGGTTTTTTTCTTTAATTAAATATTTTTTAATAATTTCAATCTAAATAAAAAAATATAATCCAAAAGAGATTTAATTAATATTTTTATATTATTTTCCTTTATTTATTTTTTCAATTTTACTTCTTATCTAAACAAGGAATAAAAACTTTAAAACAATTACGTATTTTGTTCTTTCCTGGACTTTTACAAAATTATAAAACATATTATCAAATTAATTAATCTACTAAAACTATTTTTATTAAAGTCTAGTTCATTTAAATTGATTTGCTTGAAAAAAAAAAAGGTAACAAACTTATACCAACTTATATGTATTTATTAATCTGAATATTAAATTAAATTGATAGATTTATTATAATAACAACAAGAATACAAAATGTTTATGCTGATCCACTTAACATTTTGCTACCTTCATATTTTTTTTTTTTTAAAAAAACTATTAAAAACCCTCACTATAACAAAAAAAATCAATTAAATACACAACATCACTCTTAAAAGAAGTATAAGTTTACAAAGTTATTCCTGGCTATTTAAATTTTTTCTTGATACTAAAAATAAAAAATATTATTTATTGTCACTTTTACTTATGGAGAAAAGTAAAAGATGAATTAAAAACAAAATCTTTTAGAAAGTAATATATATAATAAAGAGTTTTCTATTACATTGGAGTTTTTCCTCTCATACTATACAATTTTAGAACATAAATGAATATAATAAATTTGTATGTTTATGTATGAGAGTAATGTGTCTTTATATTTGTCTTTTTGTGACTTTTATAGATGCTTAAGAATATACTTGTCATAGAAGAATCTCTCTGGGTGCAATTCTAATATTGTTCTTCATTAATATTCACATGTAACACTAATTGATTCATTACATGTAAAATTAATTAATTTAATTTGTGTTTCATTTTGAATGAAATATTGATAACCTTAGTACTTGATGTTGAAAATAAAAGCAATTAAACATATGATAGATTATTAAGAATTGAATTTTTAGTGTAAATCAATTTTTAAAATTGATTTATAAGGAAAGATTTATATGTATTTATAAATTATAAAATATTATCATCTTTATTTAGTGTGAGATAAACAAGAACTGACAAATGAGTTGAAGAAGAAAATAATATGTAAATCTTATCGACGTCAAATAAAAAAAGTAGAATATTTAAATTAAAAAAATATTTTAAATATTCAATAAAATAAAAATAATTTATGGAGATTCAACTAAACATATTAAAATATATGAAATGATTAAATTTTAATTATTAAGCCAACCTAAATTTATGATACTTATATATTTATGAGGTTTAGTTTTTGTAAGAAAGAAAAGAAGGAAGAAAGTGATAGAAAATGGCATAGGCATAAGAAAAAGCGAATCTGAGTTAGACCCTATGATGCTCCCTCATAAAGCTCCAAAGAAAGCCATCCGATAAAAGCAAAGACTATAAATTGGGTGAATGGCAAAGCAACAGTGACCTAAGCTGAGCCACTCCAAACTGCAACCAACGTGTACAACTCAAACACTCCAACTCACAATCAAAACAAACCTAGCTTTTCGTAACCATCCTTAAATTCCACCTTCTCTCAGACCAAAATGTTTTTGGTCAATCAAATGCCAAAAAAGTCCAAAATCAAAATTGTTTTATTTGGGGAAGGCAAAAACAAAAACCAAAACAAACTAATAGGTAACCTAAACAAGTGTCTTGCGCTTGTTTAACTTGTTGGCTACTAACTAATACATTCTAGTAACACCTCCTAACATCATGTGTCTACCTGCTCAAAACCCCCAAAAATTGTTTAATTAAAATATATATATATATATATATATATATATATATACATTTTATCTCCCACACATACCATTTTACCCTCTTTTAGTTTCTATATTTAACATTTTTAATACCTTTTATAACATTTTTTTACACGTTACATTCATATTACCTAAGTGCTAAAGCAGAAATAGTTCAAAACCCCAACTATAATCTAAATAATAAACGACAACTTATCCACAAAGTTGATAGCCAATAAAGACCAATTATTTATCCTTTTTTTTTCGTAACTGTTTAGTTTAATATTCGGTTTAAAAAACATAATTCGGACTAAAACTATATATATATATATATATATATATATATATATATATAGTACTAAATTGATAATTAGTTAGCATATATATATATATATAAGTATTTTTTTTATGAATTGTTTTATAGTTTAATTGTATTGTGCTTGGAGTATATTCATATTTATGAAATGACAAAGGGTTTATGTTGTACCTTTTCTCTATCAAATTATATAATTTATTTACAAATATGACGATAAATTAAAAGTATTAATATGACAACAATTATAAAAAAAAATTGATAGCCAATCACTTTACTTTTCAAATTCTCGTTACAAATGTTTAACCATTTATAGAAACAATGATAACAATATCTAATTCAAATTGTGAAACATTTCTTTACTTGATTAAATTTTGTTATTAAATTAAAATTGAACAAAATAAAATCATCTAATTTTTATATTTAGACTTTTCAATAAAAGATCGAACTATAAAACGACTCTAAATTATTTAGGAATAATAGAAAGTAGTGATAAGTAATTTTTTTTCTTAAATAAAAAATGTGTAGGAAGTGACATAGGAGACAGGAGTCCCACGATGCTTGAACGTGCCGTTGTTAATTTACCGAAAACTAACTTCCAATGTATATTCAATTAACTACCAACGTATGGTATTATATAAATGCCCATCATTTTGTGCTCAACGCCTAAATAAGCACTTTATAAAGGAGCTTGCACGTTCGCATCATCAACAAGCTACAAGAGAAGAAGTTTATGCATAGTTCAACACACATAACAAAAGAGAAAGCAACCACCCACATATTATCTTCTTCTTACTGGAAGCTGCAAAACATGGCCACTGCTGCCACCCCAGATGGACTATTCTGGTCTGTGGTGTATGAAGGCTGCATATCTTGCTACGATAACTGCGTTGAACGGCGACCCTACCACCGTAATTGTGGTTGTGAACTCCATAACAAGTCTCTTCATTGCACGCACAAGCTTCCAAGGTCTAACAATGTGTCATACCCTATGAGGAGGGCATGGAGTGAAGGAAGCTTGCTGTTGGCTACTTCTTCTTCTCCTTCTCAGCTTGCTAATGGGGGAAAATAAGATTTGCTTTAGTTAAGGTTTGATGACAATAATATATTCAATCTGTTCCATTAGTTTGAGTCTGGTTTAGGGGTTCTTTTTTCTTTCCTTTTTAATTACTAAGTTGATTTCATGAATGGTTGTGTATGGTTCAAGAACTATGGTTTGGCTTCTCCTAAATTGTTATTATGCTCATCCGAATTGAATATTTATACGTATTTGCAATATATCTTTGCTATTATGCATCTTCTTAGTTAATCTTTTTGCGTAAATATTAGCAATATCCATTGTTCTTGGGTGGATTTTGCAGAAATTTGGGAGTTATATGTGGCAGGTAGCTATATTTTCCTTTCTGACAACCCAATCTTCTAGGAAATATGATTGTGTACTGAATATTGGTTTTAACAAAGAAGTTGGGGCAATGGAGTTCCTGCAAAATGTTTGTTGATGGTCAGTGATTTCTCAATTTGGTTTTGATTTAATTTCACCATCAGCTGCAAGCTGCGTTCGAAATCGTGATCCAAGAAAGAATCTTGACACAGTTTTGGGGTTCTTATCATATAACTATCATATCCATAACACTGCATTAATTCAACCAGATAGTTAATAATAATAAATATTTTGAGGTGAGTACAGATAATAGAACCACCCTTATAATTGCCGAAGAGTTTATTAGTAGTTAATGGCTGAAGGTCAAGTTTATGATTAGTGAAAATTGCTGTCCTCGAATGGTTTTGAAGAATCTTCAAACTGTCAGATCAATTCATCACATGGGATGGTCAGATGCTGGCTTGCAATTTCAAATGGAACAATGAATTTGATCATGATTAAATAAAAAATATGATATTATACTATTCATAATTAAATATTAATTGGTCCTGTGAGGTATGATATGGGTGAACTCAGATTAAGACCTCATCTGCAAATGACAGAGAAGACAAAGGAAAAACGTGATGAGGGCCTACACACGTGAACTGTGAAAACAATCAGAGTACAGAACATACCATATGGCAGCTGGATTGAGAATGTAGTTCTATGGAACTTGTTCTACAAATTGGATATGAAAATCAAATGTCCTTTTCTAAGACCAGAGTTGCTTAGGTTAGTATACTAAATCATCCCAACGAATTGTTCTGTAACAAAATGCCAGCACACACCAGCTAGACACTAGATATGGATTATAGCATTTAATTTTATAGTATACAGAGAGTAACATATGAATGAACTTCGAATAATTTTTATTTTGGCTTATGTAGTTGAATTTTTCTCTCTTACAAGTACTGAGATTGCATGTATATCATCTTTGAGAGATTTCGCCTTAATATCAATTAATATTTGAAAGTTGTTCAATATATATACTTAAATCACACTTCAAAAACTGAGGTAGATAATGAGTTTTTGGAGATTTCGTATTACCTACTTTAATTTTTAGAACGCAACTTATAAATATGTTGGACAACTTCACCTAAGATCAATTGCTTCTGAGGTGAAATCTGATATGATACCAATACCTCTTTTGTGTTGGGGAAATATTTCAAACTAGAATAGTTAAACAGTGAGTTTCTACAGTTCCACCATAAACCAGCTCCAATATGAAGCTTTAAGTTTTCTTGTATATAATCATGTACTAAAAGATCCTGGTTTGTGGCTTACCCTGGAAGAGTTTTACGACTCACATTAACATTTTCCTTTTATGAATTGCCATTCATTTGGATGCATAGAAGGTAGGAGTCAACAATAAGAATTATCTTACAAGTTACCACCACCATTATCAAATGGACTCAAACAATAGTATCTGAAACAGAACATAAAGTGGCACTGCAACATTTTTGACTTAGTAATTGAAGTGACGCAAAAGTTAGAACTTTCTGCTTAGGGAATATCGCCTACCTAAGAACTATAATAAAGTTAACCAAAACTTTTGGAGAATTCTATAGCTAGAATGAAAATAGAAAAAGTGAACCATACTACAAGACAAGGAGAGGTAGGTGGGTTTGAAAGCACACATGAAAGAGAGGCCAAACCACTAACTTGTCTCTATTTTCCCTAGCGATGCATGTCTTGTGTAACTCTCTACTTTAGCTTCGAATTTTACGGGAATAATAAATACAAATTTACTTTCCTACCCTTGATTTCTTCATCCAATCCCACACACTATATGATACATATAGTATGCATATATATATATACATGTTTGAGAAAGATTGGCCAAATCACCAACAGAATGGCCACTGGGGCATGTCAAATGATGCTTCGGTGTGTCTTTGAGGGAAGTATTTCATTGCATGACATGGAGATTGAGAGAAGGCCATACCATAAAAACTGTGGCTGTGCATTGCACAACTTGAATGGCATTTGCTCCAAAGCCTGTCCTCAGAAAACATGTGTTTCATTTACCAAGAAAACATCATGGACTGAATGTTGCATGTATACAACAACTTCCAAGTTTTCTTCACAATCTTTTCTTTCTAAAACGTGACAATGACAAACAGGGAAGGTGCCTCTGTGGCTCAGTGAAGTGAAACCACACAGTTCTTCCTAAAATGCTTAATGTAGTTTGAAGGAAATGGCTACAAAGTGACAAGTTGTTTTGTTTGTTAGTTCTGTTTCCAAGCCATTGATACTTCTAATGGTAATAATACACCAATCAAGGAGTATGTGCAAGAGTTCTTTCATGCAACATTTTTTATTTTCTTAACTGTGTTCAGTTTCATGCAAAGATTAATGTATCTGCTTTGCTTTTTCTTGCTTTCTAAAATCACACTGCAATGCAATTACTATAAATCAATGTTCATGACTTCATTGGTGCATTGTACACAAACCCAAAGAAACACCTTTATAATCTATTTTAATTTCTCCTACCAAATATTATTAGTGAGTGGTGATTTGTAGGAGGGAAAGCATAAACAAATGTGCATATTGTATAAAAAAATAAACTTGAAATTTTGTAAAACATTATATATTTTGTTATATCAAGTGAATATATAGATTTAATAAATCCTTATCCTATTTTTATTTAATTTGGTAATATATTTTTACTTAATTAAATTTTAAGTATATCATAAATTTAAATACTTTTAATTGAGTTGCTATTAAATTTTTTTAACTATCTCGTATTCAATTTTTTTCATCAATTTAATAAAATAACAGTGATCATTATTTTTATTTTTCGGTTTCCAATTTACCTTTCCAACCGATTCATCAACTCTTTTTTTCTCTTTTTTAATTCACCAATCAACTCACTATCTCCTCTTTAAGAGGTAATTGACCAATGAGTTAGAGAACCATAGAAAAGGAAGAAACATAATTTTTAATAAAATTATAAGTTTAAGTTTTTATGATAAGAAGAATCTTATAAAATCATTATACAATATCATGACCGATCTTCATTATATGTTTGTTAATGTCAATTTAGTATATAGGTACTAAGTGTTTGTGTAATAATGACTTATTTCTTACGTAATACTTTTAGTTTAATTTAATATCTTTTTATAAAATTTGTGAAAATGATACTTTAATTTATTTAAATATTTCTTAATTTAAATATGCCTTATATTTTAAAAAAATAATTATTAATATTAAGAAACGAAATAAATTGATAGTAAATTATTACCGAAATAATGATCCATTTATTTGTATAATAGTTTGTTTGGTACAGAGAGAAAAAGTACGTAATTAATTTTGTTGGTTTAGTTTTTAGAGAAAAAGAGGTAATTATATTTTTTTCTTTATTTTTCATATATTTTTATTTTACTAAACGTCTAGACATTCAACTTTGTTTATTATAATTTTTCTCTGTTTTTCAACTTATTTATTTTTTATTCATTTTCTCTAAATCAAACATAGTATAAGGCATGAATATAAAGACGAGATGATGGAAAATAGAAAAAAAGAAAAAAGAGAGTGGTAGTTTGAACGTGAAGAATTACAACAAATGAGAGATGGGTGTTATTGTACACTCTCTTCGGGAAATCACTGTATGAAATATATGGAAGAAACAACAACAACCTTATAAATATACAAATCTAAAATCTAAAAAGTTTAGGAATTGATATTAATATATTTCCAGTCTCAATATTAACAAAATAAATGAAATTATTAATAATTGATAAAATCATTTTCTTTAATCAAATTATTTTTTTTTCAACTCACTATTTTTTTTTCCCTTTTAGTCTCTCTCAATTTATTTTTTCTTTATCAAATAGTGCATAGAACATACGAGCGGCATATGAATAATTTTAATTCAATAATAATATATTAAATCTGCAAATACATTCCATATATTATTTAAATTAAAGAGTATTTTCTCTCCTGCATATTTTCTGCTAAGAAACAGGATTTTTTTTTATTTACCATACACAATTGTTGTTGAAAAAGAGTGAAATAATATTATATTTGAGTAAAATTCTTTATAATAGTTGTAAAAGGACATTTTAAAACAAAATATATTTTTAATCAGTTAAAACTAACTTATACCTGAATTAAAAATTAATTTTATTTTTTTAACAAATTAACATGTCTATAAATTAATTTTAGTTTAATAAAACTATTTTATTTTTCTTAGTTTACCTCTTATAATTAAATATTACTTAACTTATATATAAACTATTTTTTTTAAGGAATATATTTTATTTTATAAATAATTTTGAGAAAATCTATCCAAAAATATTCTTACAAATGTTGCCAGTGACAAAAACTATGACGTTGAAAAACAATTCCTCCCATTGATTATATGTGTTTGCAGAAAGTAGTTAATAAGATGCGTGAAAACTGAAAATGAACCAATATATTTTTTGTTTGTCAAAGTTATTAACAACTTATTGGATTACAAATATTTGATTAAATTGGAAAGTAGTTAATAAATATAAAATTATATTACATGATTTTTCTTTATGAATATATAAATATATTTTGGATATATAAATATAGTTAAAGACAAGCTATTTCAATTACGTTTTCAGTTCAATTATTTATGTATTTTTCATTAAAAAAAATGATTATGTAAAAAGATAAAAAAATGTAAATTTTAATGAATTTATTAAGAATGAAAAGAAATAAAATATAAAAAAATTAGAAATTAAAACATTGCTTAAAATGACATCTAAAAACAATATATATTCCAAGTTATTAAAACGAGTTTAATTACCCAATACTACTAATTATATAATTAACATTTTGTCTCATATTTGGAGAACAAGAGTGACCTTTGAAGTGGCCTATGTTAAAAGATGTCTACTTTGAAAAACCAAAATGAAATCAGTATGAAAAAGAGGAATAAAGTTGTGTGGAACTAAACTTCTAAAAATGGCCAAAAGTCCCACATAGAAAGAAACAGTGGATATCCTCAGTTCCCTCACAACTACTTTTGGCACCTACTCAAAAAATTTTCATTGATGCTTCAAATTAGAAAACTTGTCATATATTGATTCATATTTTTATGTTGATTTAAAGTTATTTTAAACTACTTTAGTTCATTATTATTTATAATATATTTATTCTAGAAGGTAGTGTGAAATGGTTGAGAAATATTTCATACTTTAGTTAATGCTTATATAAAAAAAATAAAATTATTGAAATGATTTAGTTGAGAGAATGAGAAGAATAATTCTATGATTAGTAGATTTAAATTTAAATTACATAAAAGTATTTGTAATTTCTTACATGAAAGCTTTATATATATATATATATATATATATATATATATATATATATATATATATATATATATATATATATATATAAATCTTAATAGGTAATTCATGATGATTACATATAACTCTAAATTATGAAAATAATTTTTTTATTATGTTAATTTTTATTGAATCTCAATCTCTTCTAATGATTTCTTGGCTATAGAAAGTGATTTCTGTGTATATGAAAGGACCCATTCTCCCTCATCCAACTCCAAAAAAATAAATACAAAAAGCAAGATTAACATAAACAAAAAAATATAATAATAATAATTATTATTATTATTATGTTAGGAAGATAAGTAAATATATATTTATAACATAATTAAATATATAAAAATTATATGATCATTATGTTATTAATATTTATGTTTTTATTTATTATAATAAACTGAATAATTAAAATAATAATTAAATAAATAAAATAATAATAATAAATATTTTTTCTTTACATTACTTAATTTTAAAAATTTACTTTTCTTTAAAAAAATTTACTCTTTATTTGATTTCCTCATATTTAATCTCTAATCTAAATAAAGTATTGGTAATGTTTTACTTCTCTTTTTACAACAAAGCGTGGGACATGATTTTATTCTCATGAAAATGAAAGGAGCACAAAGTGTGCCAAAAAAAAAAAAGAAAGAAAAAAAGAGGGAGACATCATTTTTAAAAAATAAAAATAAAGTGTGAAAAATTATTTGACATAATGATTTCATATGCAAATATAAAGACTAGGGGGAACTCTTGGCAATTAAAAGAAGGTCATGGTTAGGACTTTATGCATGGATAATAAATGGGTTTTTATTAGGTGTTATTTGTTATGAGAAACTATTTTTCATCACACATTTGTTCTGACTGATATTCTTTTCTTAAGATATTGATTCAATTGAAAAGGATATTTTCCTAGTCTAAGAGGTATGAAAATCTTAAGATAGAATATTTAATGTGTATTTTTTCTTTAAGGGATTAAAAAACTCTTATTTGTTTTATTATAATTGTGGTCACTTTTTTTAAAAGTGGTAGTGTGAATGATGTTTCTTTGATTGTTTATGTTAATCTATTATTTATATTTAGTAGGGAATACTTTTTTAATAGAATAATTATCAAGATAAAACAGGATATAATTATTTAGGTGATATTATCTAAATTTTCTATCACCATGTCGATATTTGGGTAATCACTTAAGTCATTTACAACCTCCAATCTAGTGTATGTTAAGACTAAATAGATTAGAAATGAACCTAAAAGTACATATATCGATGAGCGTGAAAAAAAATGTGTCATTACAAAAATAATCTCTCACAATAACAAATTGTGTGGATTATTATATTAGATAAATCTGCTGATTTCAAGCCATGAAGCACTAAGAAAAAATATAAATTAGTTCCTTATTTTTATTCTAATTATTTTACATGGTGTAGAAAATCGGAAAAAAAAAGGGTTGAATTATGTTTTAATAATAATTTTCATGTAAACATCTTTTAATACTTTATTATGTAAACATCTTTTAATACTTTGTTAGTCAGATGATATTTTTATGTAACAAGTGAACTGTCAACTCTTGTCTCAATAAGTATAGTATCACGTTTGATGATATGCATTAGTTAGTTGTAATTTTTTATGAAAAATTCAACACAATAAAAATAATAACTCAACAAAAGCAATAAGCAGCGGATAATAATTTTCCTAACTGGCAAGAATCTGTGAGGAGCAATAACAAATAATGGCAACAACAAAAACACACTTTAGGAAGACACAAAAATTTTAACGTGGAAAACCTCTCAATGTGAGAATTAAAAATCACGGACACAAGCCAGTCACTCAAGCTCCACTATGATCAAAGTTATGGTTACAAGAGAGTCTCAAAATACAGCACAAATTGTGTTCAATAACCAGTCAAAAAGCAATACAACAGACATGAAACCGAGAACAAGAAACCTGAAAAATTCACAAAATTGCAGCTACCGTACGTGGCCTATATGTCACTGTTCCAGTGACTTTTGAACAATCCAAACAGTCCAATTGAATCACCACGAGGTATGAACCTACTGAAAAAATTTCAGCCCAATCCAACTGTGGACGAAGCAGCAGCAGCGATCCAAAAATTTTCGTCCTCAAGAAAACGTTGAAAATGCTACTGCAAAGTGAGACGAATTTCTCTCTTCTCAAACGACTTTTCAAAGATCCAAACGGTCAGATTGATGTACCACAAGCTGTGAACATGCTGATAAAATTTCAGCCCGATCCAACGGTGAACAAAGTGTCAGCGGCAACTGGAAGTTGCTGGACGAAACTTTCTATCTTTACTCTTTTCTCCTTTTCTTTTCTCTCTCTGTTTCTACTGACGGTTGTCACTTTGTTTGAAAAAACCATAAAAGTTAATATTGGACTAGGCCTCTACATAGAAAGTGAGTCCAACCCAACAATTTTTAGTATAATGAATTCACTTGTTTAAAAAATTTCTCTAACTTATTTTTTTTTATAGTGATTCTTCCTTTTAAATTAGTACAAATGATAATGATAAAGTATAAGAGATAAATAAAAAGAGAAACACACACTATGTTTTATACGGGTTCGATTGACACAATATACTACATTTAGTTTTTTTCAATCAATAAATTGAGTTTTATTAAGTAGACTAGTGTTGTGAAGTACAACACAAGTATTCTTGAGGCAGATAGTTACTACTGGCTAACTTCTTGAGTATTGTTTGGACTTGTAGACACTCCTAGCTAACCCCTTGAGCATTGTTTGGGCTCGTAGTTACTCCTAATTAACTCCTTGAATATTATCTGACGTGTAGTCACTTCTAACTAACCCCTTTAGTAATGTTTGAGTCATAAATACTCCTAGTTAAAACTAAGTATTATTTGGATCTAGTTGCTTTTAGACTTAAAAAATGAGTATTCTTTGAATCCAACCACTCATGGCTAAAATTAAGTATTCTTTGAACTCCTAAGTAAAACTTGAGTATTATTTGGATGTCATTCCGAACTAAAACTGAGTATTCTTTAAATTTAGCCACTCTTGAGTAAAACGAGTATTCCTTGAATAGCAATCACTCCGAGCTAATAAACGAGTATTTTTTTATCAAACAGTCACTACTGATTAAGATAGGTAAATTATCTGATAAGTGATCACAAATCAAAGGGTTGCTCACTAAAGAGTGATAATGTCTTTCTAACTTTCAACTCAAGATTATGCTCTGTCTTCTAGTTTGTTGAGTGAACATAAACAATATTCTTTATAATGCTTTTTAAGGCACAAAACATCTAGACAAAATTTCAGCACTATGCAACACATTCTCTTGTTTTAGTTCTTTTTTGTGAATGACTTTAAATAGGCTTTGAAGAACATAACAATTACAAATGAGTTTCTGGGGAGATTGATTGTGAAGGTTGCATTAAATGCATTTTATGCAACATTAATTGTTATTTTCTTCTTTACTTAACATCTTAGTGGCTAGATGTCCTTATCTCTTCTTGAAAAGTGTCTTTGCTTATTTTTCTAAAGTGCATATAGCCATACGAAGCATCTAGCATTTTCATAGTCGAAAATCTAAAATGTATAACCATACGAAGCATCTAGTGTTTTCATAGTTGACAATGCTAGTGTTAGGGAGTTGTTGAAAAAAAAAACAATTTTAACTCTTGATCTAATGAATCATTGATGTGACTTATGCTTAGACAAATGTTCTTGACAAACGGAAGTAGCAAACATTCATGAAAACATGGAATAAGCATATATATATATATATATATATATATATGTGTGTGTGTGTGTGTGTGTGTGTTCGTGCGGTATGAGGTTAGCTTAAAATTTACGTGCATATCGTATCAGCATATTAGATTCCTATAAGATGTAAGATAAGACTGCACATTATTATATTATTTATTAGACGAAGCAATTGTGTCTTACATGATCTATTTTTTGAACTTTATACTATCATCTTAGATATAAATCATAACAATGTTTCATACTTATAGTTGTTTAGCATTTAACAAAAATCATAAATGTTAAATTTTCTCCTAACATATGGCAAGATGAAGAAAACCCATGGAAAAAAAAAATAATAATGACTATTTATTCATGTAATTTTGATGTAAAAGATTTATTTGAATAAGTATCTATAAGAATTTTTATAATAAATAATTAAGAAAAAAATATAAATAAATGAAATAAAAAAGTTTATATATATATATATATATTTGTTTTCTGTTATATGTTAACAAATAACTCTATTGAATTTGATAGTGGACTAGCCATAAATGTTAGAGATTGACTAAGAAGATTAATAAAGGTTCAAGGTTAAATTTGATTACCTTGAACAACCATTCACCTCAGTTCACCTTTGATTGGGATCTGAACGACACTCTACTTCCTTAAAAGTTAAAAACGACCACCTCCACCTCGTTCTGTATCTGTAGTGAAAAACCTTTCCCAACCAACTCATATGTTTCCCTTCACCTCTCATAACTACTAACCACAAAACCATGCATCAATGTGTAAGCATGTTGTTGCAAACATTCACTTCATCACCAGGACCACACTCGCTTAAGCCTATCTATACCATTTCCCAAATCCTACCCTTTTTCGTTTCCTTAATCTCCAACTATCCCTCTTGCACCACACAAACCTCTTCATTGGTTTTTAAGTTTATGTCTTTTTTTCATTTTTATCAAACCTCATGACTAACTTTTTCATGCGTGGAGATACTTTAGGCTCATTTAAAGGTACTAGAATCACTCCTTTGTTGATTGACCCACTTTTATTAGAAAGGGTTTTAGAGTTACATTTTCATCTCTCAACTTCTGCTAATCATCAAGTAGATTCAAGCTCTTTTGAAAAGTTGTGCAATAGAGTTATTGGATTTACCAAAAAATTGAGTCTTAACTGTTTGGTCTTACTAAATTAGCTGAGTCCAAAATTCAAAAATCAATTTAATGTGCTCCATCCCTACTCCAACAATCTCAGTACCTTTCACCACCAGCTTGTCCCACTCCAACCCAATCCATCACTTTCTCCAATTCACCCTTATCTATAAATTATCACTATCCTTTCAAAATTACATTTCACTGCTCATTTTTTTCTTCTAAGAATTATAATATTTGCAAAATTAGATTTTTATTTTAAAAGACCAAGTAATGAACAAAAGGGCACAAAGAATTTCACTCAATTTTAGTTGTCCTTTTTACATTTTCTTTACCTTTGGAGTGCCTTCTATATATATAAAAATTACTTTTCTGATCATCCAAACACCATTGCCTTATCAACTAGTGCAAATACCTTCTTTGATTATGAAGTAGATGGAACTGGAAATGAAATGAAACGAAGATGATGAGAAAGATGAGGAATGAAGAGACATAATGGAACAGAGGAATTAAGACTGGTCAGTTTCTTGATCATTCATGGTCTCTTTGGTTAAAAGGGCTTATTTTTATAAATGAATAAATATGTATAAAACTCATAAATCAAGAAATAAAAAATAAACAAAAATTTCAATCTTCTATCTTCCCAAATATACAAAGATTTGGAAAGAATCATGGTTAAATATATATATATATATATATATATATATATATATATATATATTATTAATCATTTCATATTTGTTGTATTATAATAAAATAAGTATAATTAATTATATAATATATTGTTTCCTCATTCTCTTTTAACTATTCCACTCATGCAAATTTACGTGATCATGTAGTTTCAAGCTATTTGTCTAGTTTCAAAAAATACTGAGAATTCGTAAATGTTAAAGTTTTTGTATTCTGAGTTCGGCAGCATTGACAGTCACATTGTTTTTCATTTTTTATCATGTCAAGAACAAAACAAACACTTCAAAGCAGAAGAACTTTCCTACAATGATGATGCAGCTTGTGATTATGGTGGACTGGTAGATGAGTGAAGATAAAAAGATGGAACATTGTTGGTGTAGGTGAGAGATGGTGAGAAGGGAGAGAAAATAAATAGATGTTTTGTTTTTTAAAATGAAAATGAATAGCTAAAAAGAAAGAAATGGTGTTATTTGAATGGGTGATGAAGTAATGATAACATGGATGCATGCCCCCAATGACCATGCTTGCGGGGTCCACAGTGTGCATGGTTAAGATAGGCCATGTGTACGAACCTGATTCACTCCCGCTTTATTTCGCACTCCCAAATCTTGGAACACACAGGTAATAGTTGAGTGGTCCATGAATCCTGGGCGTGACGCGTGTCAGTCGTGGGTGCTGAGGTCGCTGTCGGGTTGGGTAGTGGCTAGCCCAAGTTCAGGAACGCCAATGTCCACTCTGCCCGGTGTGGGCCTCATGCTCACTGCTACTACCGCACCCTCTGGGACCCCTGACACCGACCCATTCCACAACAAAATAAAAGATAAACAAACGCAGTCTCTTTTATTTTTACAACGAAAACGATGCCTTCCTCAGTGCTTTTCGATTCAAGAGATCATTAACATGGATGAGCTTGTCACTTCAACCCATCAAAACTTTTCCCAAACCAACATCATCAAAACCTTTCCCAAACAAAATTTAACCCCCAAGAAGAATTCATGTCATCATTCATTTATAAACTTCACACTTCATTCAAAAGGAAAATGCCACAATATAAAATTATTCCTACAATAGGGGTAATCTTTTTCTAGTCAATGCACAAAATAGAAATAATGGATCACAAATAACTAACCTTTAGATATTTTCCTCAAGAGATTCTATTGTTTGATCTGTTGTTGACTCTATCAGTTCAACTTGTTCTTCAAATAACAGTAAAAGTAGAATTTCTTTGTCAGGGTCTAATTCAACTACAACTTAGTCCTTTCTGACAATTTGAATAGGATTAAGGTGGTAATATCATATGTACCCAAGTATTGCACCCATTTGCAGCTTTAGAACTAGGAAATACCAACTGTTATGTGATCATATCCGTTTTCAGAATTTTAATTACCTCAATTCAATAACCCCTGCTCTAACAAAGGGACTGTCACGGACTTTATCCAATGAAATTGATTTGAATTAAGTATTGTACTCTTTATCAAATCATTACCTCTCTCTTTCATCTTAAATGAACAAAATCTCCTTTTTTTTTTTAAATTAAAAATACCCTTCATTAACCCCAAACGTTCCCAGCAAAAGGAAATGCATAAACTAATTTGTTTATTCTTTAAGATAATTTATTTGGCAAACAGAGTGAGTACCCTGTTGACACTGTGTTAATTAATTTTAAAAAAACTTAGAGTGAGTGCATTATTTTTGATAGGTGCAATTTAATACTAAAGAAATGTCATGTAGCTGCCTCCCACATCGACCAGTGATCCATTTTTTATCCATCTTTGTCTTTATTATTACAGGAAAGCTCCAATGAGTACTATCCACAAATCTCTCCACGTTATCGACAATCCCACCGTTGGATCTTCCTCAATCCTCGATATCTGCGTCGACCTTTCCAAAAGTCTTTCCATAAAAAGTGCTTTTCCAAACTTCTTCTTCCTTCTTCCCCTTCTCTCTCACCCTTTCTTCACCGCACTTCTCACCACCTTCAACAACAACAACAGCAAACAAACAATCAACCCTTCTCCTTCCAAACCCGCCGTTTCTCTTTCTCCCTTAAATCCACGTTTCTCTCACTTCGATCGACAGACCAAGCCACCAAACCACTGAAATGTAGCGAGAAGAAAAAAAACAACTGCGCAGATTCCGTTAACTATGGCTTTCCACGACCATCTCCAGCACGAAATAGCGTTCCAGCGTTTTACGGAGGAGCAAGAGCTGAGTGAGGGAAGAGACATGCAGCAGAGGCTCCCGTCGACATGGCTCAACAACGTGAACGCGGCGCAGCAGCGGCAGCAGAATTTCCTCGACAGCGCGGCCGAGAAAAGCGCGGATCGGAACCGGGGCGAAAGCAATTGCGAATCGGAGGATTTAAGGGAATACAAAGCGGACATTCTTGGGCACCCTCTCTACGATCAACTGTTATCGGCGCACGTGTCGTGCCTCAGGATTGCCACGCCGGTCGACCAGCTTCCCAGGATCGACGCGCAGCTCCAGCAGTCGCAGCGTGTGGTGGAAAAGTACTCTGCACTCGCGAATAACGGCGTGGTCGATGAGAAGGAGCTTGATCAGTTCATGGTTTGTGTTTGTTTGTTTATCTCTTTTCTTTCTCCTTCTTAAATTAACAAACCTTCTGTTTTCTTTGTACTTCCATTCGGTGTGTTTTCTTGTCGCACTTCTTTAACCCACTCCCAGGAGTACTTCTACTTCTAAGAATCTTAATTTCATTCAATTCCTCACTTGAATAAATTATTAGGTAATTTCAGATTCCATAATCTCAATTAACTTCTATGTATTTAACTTTATCAATTTTGAATATAACATTTAATCATGTATGGTCTGAGTGGGTTTAATTATTTATTATCTTTCTGATTTAGGGAATCATTTTTTATTATGGTCATGCTGGTTTTGTTAAATCATAAATTTTCATGTTAAGGTTTTGTGGACAAGCTAATACATAAGCAGAAATCAGAAAATGAATAATAAGAATGATATGAATGAAGATATTGGGAATGATGGTTTTAGAAGTTTTATTTTGGATGGATGGTGGTACGAGGCATTATTTGGTGAATCTGATTTGTCATGGAGTGGCTCGGCTTGAGGGTTCTCGTGCTGCTGCTTCCTACAATGACCTTTAGGAGTGCTTTATGGAATCTTTTCTGTTAATGCTGTCATGATCTTCCCACTTGTTCACATACTCTTTTTTTCTTTCCTTTCCCCTTTTTGCTAAACTTTGATGGTTCAGTTCTTGAATTCTTATGGAATATGTTCTGAGCCAAAGTTGAAGCTCTCATCAAGTTTTCTCAACCTTTACTTCCTCATTAATGTACGTTTCTGGCTTCGCCAAGTACAATAATGAGGGAATACGGAGTTTGGTGATTCTGTACGTATCAACTGAACGTAGTGTTTGTCCGGTAGTGTATGGTAGAAT
The DNA here is from genome assembly GCA_013389735.1 of Phaseolus lunatus. Lineage (NCBI taxonomy): Eukaryota > Viridiplantae > Streptophyta > Magnoliopsida > Fabales > Fabaceae > Phaseolus > Phaseolus lunatus. The sequence continues at coordinate 32,509,179 of CM023859.1, forward strand.
CAACTATGCTTAAGTTGGTGGTTTTCAACTTTGATTCTGACTTGATATTTACTTTACATATAATGATTGGAGTGATGCAAAATATGTAGTACACTATATTTATATGACGGAAATGTTAATCATTCTAATTAATAACACTGCTGCGGGTTTATCTAAACTATTTAATATTTATTATCCTTTGCGGTTCTTGTAGTCTTTTCTTAGTTGTAAATTATCTGGAGCTCCTTTTTGAGTTTTGCTGGTATTTGGTTTGTTGCAGACCCATTATGTTCTGTTGCTCTGTGCATTTAAAGAACAACTGCAACAGCATGTCCGTGTTCATGCCATGGAGGCAGTGATGGCTTGTTGGGATCTGGAGCAGTCTCTGCAAAGCTTGACAGGTAAATTTTCAGCATCTTTCCTTGCTCCCTAGATGTTACCCTGTCTTTTGTACTCATTATTATTCTCTTCCTAAACAAAACAAGGAGAGAGAAAATTAATTAATTAATTGATGAAAAAGAAAATTAAAAGAACTGATTGCAGACCACACACTCCCCCTCCTCCAAAACTTTCACTGCATTCATTGTCTTTCTCCATGGAACAGAAAAAAAAAATGTAAACTAGAAGGAGAGAGATAATAAAAACAAGAGTCAGGTAAGATATAAATAGAAAAAAGTAAGATAAAAACAACAAGAGAATGAGACGAAGATGATATTAAAGAAAAAAAGTTAATGCATGTTTTAGAGTTGAGCTTCATAATACGTTAATACTTAGTGTAGGTACACACTTCATTCATCTTATTTAAAAACAATTTTATTTTAGTTAATTTTTAGAATAATTTGTTATTATTTTAAAATATCACGTTAAATATGAGTTTGATTATATTTGGGCTGAATGACATGAGAGATCTTACTATTCTTTAATTTTTAATTAGGAATTTTAAAGTACAAAATAATATTAAGTAAAACTACACTATGTATACCTACTAGGTACATATGAATTAAACCGATTTTTTTAGAATAATTAATAATTCAAAAGTATGAATAAATAATTTATCACTTTAATATTTAAAGTAAGAAAAGAAAAAGAATTTAAAATTTTAAAAATAAAAAATTGTAAATTTAATACATTAAAAATTATTCTGAATTAACTTAATGAATGATTGATCTCATATACATTGCAGCTGAAAACTCAATCAACAAATTCAGATTTTTTTTAGAGTAATATAGTAGGATATTATCATATTATAGAGAAGAATACCATTTTTCCAAAATAATGACCTATCACAGTTAATTATTAGGAGATATTACTCTATAACAATATAAAAGATATCCACATCCAACTCTCATGTCCACATATCTTCTCAAACATTGAAGATATAAAAGTGCCCAAATATTAAGAAGTTAAAATTAACCGTTGAAATGTGGAGTTAAGTATTTTGTCGTAGAATAGAAGAGTGAAAGAGAAATGACGAAGAACCAAAGGTTGAGGCTGTCCTTACGCAGATCTCAGAGTGGAGGGGCTTGAATAATTGGTGACAGTGAAGGAAAAATGAGTGGGTAAAATGAATGGAGAAAAAAAAATACAAAACTTGATAAAGAAATAGCATATTAATCTTTGGGAAAAGGAAAAACTAAAGGAATAATAATTTGACAAATTAAAATGTTCTCATTCCTCCCACTCATGAAAGTGGGACTAGTGGCACTGTGGATGATATTTTTTCTTCTTTCATAAACTTTCATTGAATTTAACTTTTAATTTTATAAATATTAGACTTTAAAAATGTCTTTACATAAGATAAAGTGTTAAAAATTATTACTATATACAAAAATATTAAATATAAAAATCAATTTTATATTAACCTTTTATTTTAGTCATATAGTTTAAAAAATGTAAGTCAAATAAAATTAATTTTTTCATTAATTAAACGTGAGAGAAAAATATTTTCTTTTGGTGAAAAAAAATTGTAATATTTGATTGTATTATTCAATAGAATTTAAATTAATGAAATGGAAAGAAGAATAAAAATGTTCTTATTTTCTGGTGTTGAATTTGAAACCACATAAAATTTTAGTAAGAGATCTACAAATATGATTGCTGTAATGGTAAGCTTTCCCTAGTCTTTTGTTAATACATTATGATTTTAAAATATTATTCTCATGATTGCTTATTTGTCCCTGTCTTTTTTATTTGAAGAGATTGGTTTTATTTTGAGTATGTCAAGACATAATAATCCTTTGGTGTTTTTCTCTTCTCCCGTATAATTTGCACTAGGTAGATGCTCATATATATATAGTGAATGATGGAATGAGAAAAGAAAGTAGTAAAAACTGTGAGATACATGTTAGTGAAATAAATCATATAAAATATAATCAGATAAAAAAAGAGATTAAACGTTTAATGTGCAAGCATATGAATATTGTTCTTGAGTTTATTTTCCCTTCCCGTGTCCAATTTAACATGCAAAACATTGATTGAGAATCGATAAAGCCGTTTTCTACTATTTTCAATCAATATGCACATTTTTTACCATAACTGTGTGCTCTAAAATAGAGCCTATTAATAACCCCACAGCTTCTTCGCAAGAATTAAATCACCGGTCTTCTTCGTGTATTTTCTTTGTCACTGAATTAAAAAAAATAATGGTGGAAATAACTAATAAATAAGAGTGAGAAGAGAAGGAATATTTTTAACCACATGTTAATTTTTAATTATTAAGAGATCGAAGGAGGAAAGAGACAGGACACAACCAACCGGGACACACGTAACTTTAATTCATATGGGCCTTTCAATCAATGTAATGGAAGGAGAGATTCTCAAATGGTGCATCCAAGTTATATTAAATGAATTGACGACACATTACTTATTAGTAATAGTTTATATCACAGTTTAGTCATTTTTGTACTTAATAATGTGATTGGCTACATAAATGGTACATGCAACTATTATTCTTAAAGGAAGTACTCCATCCGTTTCAAAAGAGTTTGGAAAAGTTAATAGTAATAAGCATATATCCTTAAAAGTAGTCTTCACTAAATAGAATCAGAAAGCAATAATAGAGCGAGATTAAAATATAATAGTTTAATAATGAACTCAGATTCTCTTAAAAGCTAAAAGTATCTAATACTTTTTATTAAATTCTTGTGTAAAAAGCCATGAAGACAATATATCTTTACCACTTATGTATATATATTTTGCGTCTTTTGATTAGTTCTAAAATCAACGTGATGACTATTGCATGTCTCGTGCTTCTTCACATGTATATATAACAAGGATAGATTTAAAGAGGTTATACATATATAATGGATGAGGATGCAGGTGTTTCTCCTGGAGAAGGTACGGGTGCAACAATGTCAGACGATGAAGATGATCAGGCAGAGAGCAATGGCAACCTATATGAAGGCAGCTTCGACGGCGGTGAAACCCTTGGCTTTGGTCCTCTTGTCCCTACTGAGACTGAAAGATCCTTGATGGAGCGAGTGAGGCATGAATTGAAGCATGAATTGAAACAGGTAATTGTTAAAAGTATTACAACCTACCCTTATTTTTAAGAGTAATATTATGTTTTGCTTCAAATGTTTTCGGGATATAACATCTGTTTTAAATTTTTACCTTAAAAGACATATAAGACGACTGAATATAGGGGACTGGAAAAAATAAAGTGTCGGCTATTTTTAGTTGAGAAAATATGTTTTTGGATTATGTTTTCTATTGATGTAACATTATCAAAGCTTTTATATTTTAATATTGATGGATTTGATCTTCAATTTTTTTTTTTTTAAATATGAATTGAATCCCTTATAACTTTAACAACATGATAATTTTTTTTTTAAAAATCTAAATCTTTTTTCATCTGAAAGTTGGGGATTACGAAAATGTGGGAGCTTTAATCACCCTTAACGAAACTACTAAAAAAATTAAACCATATTATTTTTCTTCGAAGATTTTTTAGACATAGTGTTTGGCACATTTTTTGTGAAAAAAAAGGAGCCAAACGATGTTAAAAAACACTACTTAAAATCGCCTTATTATCTTGTTTTACTCCCTTTTATGTTAATTAATTATAAGTGACATACAATTAAAAAGTACCACTTTATTTCTGTCTCACGTGTTACTTTTATCGTGAGAAGATGAGACAAGTATTTGGCTTCGCATTCTGAACACACAGTTTGGATGAGTTTTACGAAATTTGATTCTGTATCAGGGTTACAAGGAGAAGATTGTGGACATAAGAGAAGAAATTCTACGAAAGAGACGGGCAGGGAAGCTTCCAGGGGATACCACATCTCTTTTGAAAGCTTGGTGGCAAGCACATTCTAAATGGCCATACCCCACTGTAAGTTTGGTCATACATGTGAATCATATATTATACTAAAATAAGAAGTGTAATACATATATATTTTTTCTGAGCATGACGGAGTCTGTATTTTTAGGAGGAAGACAAGGCTAGATTGGTGCAGGAAACAGGGTTGCAATTAAAGCAGATAAATAATTGGTTCATAAATCAAAGGAAAAGGAACTGGCATACTAATAACCCCTCATCCTCTAGTAACACCAAAAGCAAGCGCAAGAGGTAGGTTAACTGTAGGTTCTGTCTTCCCAATAACATATTGTCGTTAAGTTTGAAAACCCTACCTCATCATGCTGTGTTTTATTTTATGGATTAATGTTTCAATTCCTGTAATTTATTCATTTATACTGTAAGTCTGTAACGTAAAACTTTTCTTTTTATCATGCGGCTCGTTTATTGAATTCGACAGTGTTAGCGACATTATTAAATGTTAAAAAGTGGTATCACATCATTAATTAGAATACATTTTTGAATATTGTTAAAAAGTGGTATCATATCATTAACTCAATTTTGTCTTGTAGCTTTATATATATTGATTTATTTATTTCATGCATGAGACATGTCTACAATTTAAAAATGAGTCGTGATCCATGCATAAACCAACTTGGTTCATCAATGGATTAGATTCATGAAATAAGGATTCACTTTTAGTTGATTAATTAATTTATTTATTTAACAATATAAGTATCAGGTATTGTCTAAAACTTTAATATGATTGTCTAAAACTTTAATATGAGTTGTGACCCATAAGCCAATTTGGCTCATCAATGGGTCAGATTAATGAAATTTAGACTCGCTTTTTCTTGAGTCAGTGTACCTAACCCGCTTCTCAGATTGGGTTTAAGTTGGATTGAGAGAATTAACTTAACCTTTTCTTTAAGTCCCATTTAATAATCTTTTAAAAGAAAGGTTATTAAGATGGTCGTCGGTAATGGTTTACAGTACTTTAGATTTGTTAACTGTGGTTTTTATTTTATTTATTTATTTTCACCATTTTTAAAAAAAATAATACTTATCGATTCACAGTGAGTCAAGCCAGGTTATAGCTCACCAAATGAAGCAACTTAATGGACTGGTTTTTTTTTCTCAACCTGTCATGTTGAAGTTGAGCAAGTCAAGTTCACTCAAATTCACACCTCTAATATCAGCATCGATGTTCAAAATATATCATGGGAAGAAGTAATTAATAAGTAGCATTTTATGTGGATAGGAATAATTGCATTAATAAAAACTTAAAAAGTAAATTATGTATGAAAAAAAAAATAGGATAGCTTGAAATTTTTCTAATCTTTTATGGCTACATCTGATTGCTATTTTTGGTTGGTAGCAGTGCAGGAGAAAGCAGTAATCAGAGCTTCATGTGAATGGTGGCATATTTTGAACAAAAAATATTGGTATTATTCTTCTTTTATGCATGGTCGTGGGATTCTTAGATCTTACGGTTAGCGTGAACCTGAAATGATGGACTCTGGAACTAAAGGGACATAAAATTAATCACTGTTTAGAAATAGTATTTGTTACAGAAAATTAGCCCTGTTATTGTTGTATATGAGGCTGCTGCCGCTTGATATCTGATATTGATGCAGACACAATTAATCTTTTCCATTTAATAGGTAGCATGCTGATACATATATATTTTTCTGCTTCTCTATCATTCGGTTCACAATATCTAGTATTAAACAAATTTTATGAGAGCTTTACTAAGAAGTTTTAGTATTTTATTTGTGAAACTAACAAAAAATTCATATATCTAGTGTTTGTATATATCCATTCAAACGGGGCACAGTGTTAATTTTTCAGCTATAACAATATATTATGAGATTTCTTCATTGTACATATTTATGTTTTTGGAATTACCTTTAATTTATAAATAAGGTAACTGATTTTTCTACAACTATTCCATTGATCAACTCTTTTTTAATATCTCTTCCATAAGACAAAATAAATAAGATAACTTAAAAATATATTTTAAAGAATTTATTTTTCATACTTTTTTTAATTAGAATATTTAATAATTATTCATATTTGATGAGGTCTGTGTTTTCAATAGTATAAATAAAAATGAAAGGCATATTATAGGGTTACATAGAGAAGCATGGAAATTGCAGGAGAGGGGAGAACTTCCAATACAAGAAAAGGATTTGGCATACATACATATATAAACCAAAGGAAAAGTATTTCTCAATCCAACGCGTTTACTTTTGGAGTGGAATCACCATATGTCTACAACTTGAAATTTTCAACCTCAAAAAACTAATGCTTTGCGTGAACAATCCAAATTCTTTTCTTCCATCTCTATCTTAAGAAAGAGGATATTGTTCAAACTAAACTTTAATTTTGGTGGGTACCCTCTTCAACTACTTTTCTTTTCATATTTTGCCATTCAGCAAAGTTTAGCAAGAGGATGAGACAAATTAAAATCCGAATTTTACTAAAAGTGGTGGGAAAAGAACGATACCATCTTCACTCAATGAATGATAATTACAAGATTAATTAAGATTAGAATCATGGAAACAAGTTTAGGCAACAAGAATAGATGTTTAAGAAAACAAGAACATTGATGCACGTATCATGATTCATTTTGGCGACGCCCTGGAGCAGCAAACCTGGCTGAGAAGCTGTAAGGCATGGCTTCATCTTCACTCTGAGCCCCACTGTTGAAGTTGAGATTATAGCTTTGTTCATCATACTGGAACCTGTTTCTTTGCTGCTTCATCTTCTTCCCATACCCACTTATCTTTCTTATGAAAGTTTTCCACTTGGGACCAGCAATCACTTCTGAGGCCTCCTTTGCCTTCCTTAGCTTCTCCACCACCCATGACTCTCTCTCACCCCTTTGCTCATCAAGTAGCCCTTTATCCTCTTCATCACTTTCTCCCCACCATTTCTTTAAGTCAAAACCTCTGAAACATCCACACCCACACCCACTGTTGCTGGCTTCATCGAAATCTTCCTCACGTTCCATTTCCATCACCAATGGCCTTGCCTCGTGAGATGTCATGTTTTCGTGTGTGAGGCCTCTGGTTGTGACGGCTTTAAAAATTGAGGAAAGATTTATAGGACAAGAGAGATACAGGAGGAAAAGTCAAAGAAAAATTAGGAGACACATTTGAACTTTGAATTTGGAAGTTTCCAAGCAAATATCTTCCTATTCCATGGAGTTTCTAGTTTCACAATATGATTGCTTTAGCATGTTAGTGTATGATTTAGGTATTAAAATATGTCTATGTGATTTTATGACACCTTAAAAATGAAAGAAAATTTAATTATATAATTTAATTTACTTTTTTTAAGTAGTGAAAAATTAAAATATAAATTAAAAAAAAAATTTAAAATAGTTTTATGAAATTTCATCGTTAAGACAAAATTTAAAAAGGAAACGTGAGATGATGAAGTTGAGTTAAAAATAAAATAAAACTAAAAATAAGCCTTTGAAGATCCTAACAATACTCATTGATGCCTTGAAGTGAAGCTATGGTAATTAATATTTAAAATTTGACTTATCCACATGGCGCCATGCTCAAATATCGCAAAAAGTAGACACACCTTTAACCAAGCATAAAACACACCTTCCACACACGATATTCATAATGAAAATTCAAGGAATGCACGCGACTTAAACAATACAGGTACAACTTTTTACAATTTTAACAAGCAATATCAAAATATTGACAATTTTTCTCTTCTCTCTTTTTGTTTTCTCACACTCAAATGACACGTTTCGTGTTGAGGGTTGGAAGTAATAGAAAATATGCAGTAAAACTAAAAAACTACACTTATTGACAACCTTGGAGGTAACTATCTGTCTGAACCAATTAACGCATCATTCCTTCTCCTATAATATGCAATTGGATGTAAAACACAAAATTAAGGAAAAATCATTTGTGGAGTTGAGTGTGCAATGGAGAGTGTTGCAGCTGTTGGTTTTGTCCTTTGGGAGAGATCTTGGCCGCTATAGAACGCAATTCATTGGCAATCTCAGTGAAGGTTGGTCTCTCTGATGGCTCTGATGACCAGCACCTCTCCATTAACAATGTCCATTCTGGATCACAAGATTCTGGAATAGGAGGACGCAAAGTGTTGCTCACTATACCACCTGAATTTTTTTTAGCAACCCCATGTGCAACCGGTCAATTTAACTTAAACCTTCATAATTAAATCACAAAATTGGATTCAACAGGAAAGTTACCAATAATAGCACCATAGTGCAAGTCAGCATATGGCTCCTCCCCAGTGAAGAGTTCCCACATCACAATGCCAAATGAAAATACGTCAACCTAGAACACCAAATATCAAAACACAAGCCTTGCATTTAGATGGTGAGAAACTATGAAGGTATCAAAACACGTCAACCATTCAAATTGATTAAGTTAAAGCATAGACCTTCTCTGAAACAAGGCTGCTGCTTCCGTTCAGCAGTTCTGGAGCCATCCACGGCAGAGTTCCTCTCACCCCGCCAGAGATCAGTGTCTGACATTTTACTTTGGACAGACCCAAGTCTCCAACCTGATATCACATGTGAAAGTGTAAAATAAACTAACTAATGAAGGATCAATCAATCAATTGCACCATGCTACAAGTAGAGCTGTTTTGACCCAGAAAGCAAGCATTAAAGATGAAAATCGGTTAACAAAAAATTAAGGAGAGAAAATGACGGTACTAGATCTTGCAAAATTGAAGCTAGGCACAAATTCTAAATCATTAAGAGAATGGGTGTTCTGATCCAATGCAAGACCTTTTGGCATTATTTTGTTGATGGATCGGTAGTTTGACAGAGTAGTCATGTTTTGTATATTTGAGCTCTCAGATAACATATCTAGATTTAATAGATTGTTCCTTCACATTGAGAGGAAAAATTCATTTGCCCATCCCATGATTAAATCTTCACAATATACGCTGAGTTTCAAAACTTAATAACTGAAAGAGAAGAAGAACCCTCTTGCCTTTTGGGGCAAAACAGAAAATAAAATTCTTAAAATTTGGTTTTCAAACCTAATTCCACACACAACCTATTTAAAAGGCGAAGACTACTCAAGTTTTATAAGATCTATTTAAGTCATATTTCTAATCAATATAGAACTAAATCAGCACTCCCGAGACTGCAATTAAGATAGTCCCCAAAGAGACCGTAACTAAGGTAGAGGTAACTACAATTTTCAGAGTAAGGTTTAAACATTAAAGTAATACGGAGATTTCCAACCCAAATGACATCAAGTATGAAATAAGCCATGAGTATGAAGATGAGCAAGTTAGATTATTTTCAAAAAACATCACAAACGGTAGCATTTTAAATACTAGTTCAACACACAAATATGCTAATGGCTTATGATATAAACATAATTTATTCATCATCCCCCAAGAGGATAAAATTATCCGAACACAGAAACTACCAAGAGAACATAATCATCAAACATAAGAGCGTCGGAAATATCAATCAGAGAAATTACAGCAGAGCCAAGGAGCCATGACTTTCAATGGTAAAACATCTTTTTTCCAACCAGAGGCAAAGTGATGCCAACTAGTACGCAGTGGATAATCTTATGTGAAAAGTCAGTCCTACAAATTCATAGGTCAAAGTCCTTAGTTTTAAGAGAGGTGCATCAGCATCTGCAAGTTAATGACGCTCTTCAAAGGAATACCCGTTATTCTCTATTTTGTGTTTATGATACCCATCCAGACACTGGAGTGCAAATCTGCAATCACTGATTTCCCTCCAAAAATAGTGCTATAGATTTCTAACTAAAAGTATGACTTTCACCTTTTGCATATTAAGTTTCGTTCAAAACGTAGTCTATACAACAAATATAATTATTCAAACAATATATAAGATATGACATGCATAAAGTACATATCCACATATTGTAAAAATTCGTAAAACATAATATACAATTGGAATTCTGAAATCAAAATTATGAACATACTTCTGGACATCAGTAAAAACAAAATAAAAATTTTAAGTAATCGGCTTCATAGAATAGTATCAATGTCATACAGAGGAATGATTTCTATCTGTGGTTCATCAAGGGACCATTTTTACTTATTTCTATATATTGCACACTTCTATATCTCATATGGGTATTGGATATTCATAACTTGATTTAAAGTCCTGTATACTAGGCTAACATTTATGGTTGAAGTATTCAAAGAGCATTGGCCTCAGATACAAATACACAACGCAAATTAAAGTATTGGTGGTTCATAGAAATCACATGATGCCAGAATAAACTTTCAGCACAGCCAATTAGTACCTATGCCTGGTTAACAGATATATCTAGATCTTTGACAAAGTCGATATAAAATTTAACAAACAATATTTTAGTACTTTTGATGGGTCAAATTCCTTAAATCAGACTAAAGCAGCAAACTGATCATTCTATCTCATCAGGATCCATCAAGTTAAGCCACTTCAGTATATTCCAAAGACTTTAGTGGTGGATAGGTTATAAATTAATAAGAACCTAAATCCTAAACATATATGAAAGAAAATGTGCAATCTAGCATATCTCATACAAAATACTGTAAGCATATGTAACCCACAATAAGATGCAACGGAACAAGATTCTTGATATGAACATCAGTATCAAGTATTTAAACCTTGCATATTGGGCGGTGTGGATCTCGGAGATTAACAAGCAAGTTGTCACTTTTCAAGTCAAAGTGTACAATGTTTTTTCCGTGTAGGTACTCCATGCCAAAGGCCACGTCCATTGCAATCAAAAGTCGCTTGCGCTTGTCAGGAATCCTAATATGATAACAACAGCATCAAGCATTTATCAATAGGGAAACATATTAATCAGGGCAATGCAAAGTAACTAATAGACAAAATGAGCATATACAAGGAACATGCCCATGAATATATGCAGAAATTACCTCTCACTCTTCTGCAAGGCGTTTCTTAAAGAACCATTAACCATATATTCAGTAACTGTTGCCACAGAACCCCCTGGCCCATCAAGCACAACACCGTAGAAAGCTACCACATTTGGATGGTGCAAGTCAGCAAGCTTGATTGCCTCACTCCAGAAGTCATTTCTCTGTTTGATGCATAAACTGAGAATCATTGTCAGTTAATTCTTAGGTCATGGAAGAGAGTTGGAGAAAATGGAAAACAAAACAATTAATGAGACACAAACCATGCGCTCCTGCTCTGAAGGTTTTCCCGCAAAACACCTATCAGTAATGCGCTTGATTGCAACATCAGTGCCCCTCCATTTTCCATGATAGACGGTCCCAAATGTACCAGAACCGAGTTCTTTCTGTTCTTCAAGATCACAGTTCTTAATAACCTAGTAAAGTTCCACCAACAAGGAGTTAGCTCTGCTGCGCTGACAACATAAAATCATAAAGGGGATCATGAGAAACACATCCAACCTGTAATTTTCCAAAACCTGATGCTGGAAATCCAAAATTTGTCTTTTCTAGTTGCTTGCTCCTGACATCCTAAAGGGAGAAAAAAATAATATCACAACAATTCTAATAACACGTCGTCGTAGAGGTGAGTGGCAAACAGAATACTTTGCTCTATTTCTGCAATTATAAGGCAAAAGATAATACAAACACTGAGGAATATGTAGAAAATATCACCTGAGTTTTATGTCCACAGTTTACATCCATTAGATTATTTTGAACACTGGCATCCTCAATGTTCTCACAGCAGGAAATATCTCTGGAATGCAAGTCAGAATTTGAAGGATTTCTTGAGTGCAAAACAGAAGCTGCTACATTTTCCGCAACAGCTTGGAGTTGTTGGTCTTCTGCAGAACCTTCAATGAAGAAAACCAAACATGAAGACTATATGCTATGGGATCCTACAATCTATCCGCAACAAAATTACTTATTTTAGGACTTCAACAATTTACGGACCTTTGGCAGATCGACCATGTTCTAAAGTTAAATTTTGTTTGAATGACTGATAGAGGCTATCATCCAACTGGGCTTCTAAACTTTGTTCCCCAAAGTTGTCAGGATCCTTACTAAAGGGATCCTGACAAGAATAGGTCTCTTTCTTCAATGAAGCTTTGCTAGGTCTACCAGGTGGAAAGAAGGTACCATGCTGTATATTCCACGGATCCTGATTGCTAAAAAGTGAGTTCGGAGTATCCTGCACATCTCCAAACCTGATAGATGGGGATGATGAAGATAGTGCTGGATCGTTGGTGTGGGGGTTTCCTATATTCGGTTGAGGATTTGAGTCAGGAATGCCCCAAACAGGGGGTTGTGTAGCCTCATTGTGTTCCCCTGACCTGGAATTTTTCCTGTATGAAATTTCCATAGAAGAACAAGGCAGCACACCTGCCATCTTATTTTGATTTGCATCAACTATCAACTTTGACCTGCCAAAGTTGTTATCCAGAATGACCTCTTCCTCTGCGGATTTCTGAGTGTTGTACCCTAAATTATCATTCCCACTGGGTTTATCAGCTGGCAGAAAAGAGTAGTCATTACTTACATAAGCATCAGAATTGTGTATCTTGAAGGTGTCCATCCTTCCATCAATAGGTTTTAGATGGTCTTGTCTAATCCAATTATCTATCTCATCTGATTTAGAAACAACGCCACTACGTTCATCAGTATATTCATTTGGAGATCCTTGAACCATGCACTCTGAAGTTCGTATAGATGTTCCATCAACTACAGGCATATCACTATTCATAGGTTTTTTAATAAGCACATCCTGTTTAACCCAGTTTTCAACTGGTACTATGTGTTGGTCGCCAACATCATCTAAATAAGACAGTGTTGTTGTTCCCATGAGCTCATCATTTGGAGATTGATTTCTACCTTTGAATGCAATTTTTTCCTGGAGAAATGAATTCCCGGGATGATTAAATTCTTCTGGCTGTGGCTCAATGTTATGAGAAAGCCCAGTGGTCTCAGTATGATGCACTCCATCAGGAGGTTCCAGTTTGCCGACGACACAGGGTCTGGTCCTAGCCCCTTGTTCAGCAAGGCCTTCCTTCAACGGCGGCATCACCACTGGCGTAATCCTATTTGGTGCTTGAGCTTTTACGTTGTCCTCCATTGGGAAGCTATAGTGACTTGGAGTTGAATCAGGAACAGGACCTGCACCACTACTGCGCTCATCCTGAACTACTGGATCTGAATGTGCATGAGGTAGTTTTGTCTGACACAGAGAACATTCCTCGGTTCTTTGGAATTTCTCAGGGCTCGTTACCTGTTGTTGAGGTAATAGTCCATCAGAGATAACAACGCGCTCTTGTGAAGGAACCTGAACCCAACCATAATTGCCTCCAACTATGACAGGTGGTACTTGATTCACTGGAACTTGGTAAGTGTTGTAGCTACGTTCAGCAGGAAGCTGGATAAACCTTAGCCCTGATGTATTATCATCATGGTATTGATCCAAAAGATGTTGTTGTTGTTGCACCAACGATTGTGATTGAATAACATTCGGTCTCAGACCAGCGTGAGAAGATTGTGGAGCCACAGGCATTTGTACCCCAGGGATGACCTGATGATGGAACGCTAAGCCGGGAGTATCAGAAAACTGTTGTTGCCTCAAGCCAGGCCCAGTTGTTCCTACAAGCTGAGGGTTTGTGAACCTCATCTGTGAAGTAACCTGGACATAGTCTGGATGATTCATAACCTCCTGGTTAGGATCAACACATGGCTGCAAATAAGATGAAGGGGCTGGAACTTCTATTCCAGCTTGCTGCAATCCAAAAGGCTGTTGGGGCAAAACAACAGGGACAGACCTTTCTAACTCAACCTCATTCTGAAAATAAGTATTGTGGGATGGGGTTGGACTAGCCCGAGCCACAGGCATGGCAATCGAAACTGCACAAACACCTGAGTAAACCGGTGCACTGGAATCTGAAATCTCCATATTAGCACTTGAGTCTGAGGAAGTTGCTGCCACATTATCTTTAGGTGATGACAAGGGCATCACAATGGCATCCCCTTGACCAGTAATTGAACAATCCAAAGTCTCAGCCCCGCTAAAATCAGAATTCTGGGTTGAAGCAGCACTTGCAACACTCTCCTTCCGATTGATCCCACCTGCAAACCCAGTCGCCTCTGTCGTACCAATCCCATTCACAGCATCAAAATATTTTTGCCCAGTATCCTGCAAGTCCCCCAACTGCACCCCACTAGAAACTTCAGTCTCCGAAACAGAAAACAGAAAAACTCTTAGTTTTGCAGAACCGTCGGGAGATCTCTCAACCAACTTATCATACTCTTCCATCATATTCTCAACATCGTCGGGACACGACACGGAAACCAAGGCATCAAGATCCTCTTCGGGAAGCTGATACTTGATAACCACGGCCTGCCCATAAGTGTCAATCATCTTCTGCACCAAATCATTGAAACTCACATCCTTCCTAACACTAATGATCCTTGTTTGCCCCCCAACATATCTCAACATTCCATCACTAGGCCTAGGCAAAATCTTCCCGCCAAAACTGCAGAGAAACTTCACCTTCCTCCCTGACGTCGAATCATCACCGCTGCCACCACCCTCACCCCTGCCACCGTGATCGCTGCCACTCCCGATCACTCTGCTGCCCCGAACCCCGCCAACACCATAACCAAAACTATTCGCATCATTGCAGGCCTTGTCCAATCCACTACACCCCACAAGCTTTCCCAAACTCATAGCATTCCCGGCCACGACGCGATTGCCAAAGCTCGAACCGCCGTAGTTAAACCCATACGCCGCGGCAGGGCTCACGTTGGCATGCGTAATTGGGCGGACGCACCACGTTGTACAGGCAGCGGAGGACGCCGGCTGGTAAAAAAGCTCGCCAACAGAATTCGGAGTCGGCGGCGTGATGGTGGCCGGCGAAATCATCGGCTCCTCCGCCACTGCGGCGGCTACATTCAACGGTCGGAGATCCAACGGAACGGAATTTTGATCAAACGCCATGACTAGAAAAAAAAAATATTTGAATCTGAATCACAAGGAAAGTAATGAATGAGGAATGAATGTCGTCGTGGGAGATTGATTAAGGATTAAGGATTAACAATTAATGATTAGTTTATTAGAAGTGGAATTAAAACCCTAGTAAAATTGGGGGAAAATGAGAGCGAAAAAATAAATAAAAATTGAAGGTTGAAGGTTGTAGTAAGAGTGATGATAGACACAGAATAAGAGAGAGAAAGAGAAAAATGGTGAATTCCCGAAAAAGAAGAAATGGAGAGGAACGGTCACAAACAAACGTAAACAATTAATCCCTTCTCAGTCTCACTCGCCCCCACAAATCAGCCTTCTTTTTTGCTCTTTTTTTTATTTTTTAAATTTAATCAAATCTTTCTTTCTTTCTCTCTTTTTAATTTTTACTTCTTTCTCATTCTTCTGTTGCTGCTGCTGCCACACATGGAACCACGCCATATCGAAAAAAATGGGGAAATTTTCGTCTTTTCCTGCCAAAACCACAACGGCACGGCCACTTTTTATTTAATTCACCTTTATTATGGGATGAAAAAAAAATTAATTGTCATTATTTATAAATTAGTAGGAACGCAGTGACTTAACTGTGTATTCATACTTTTTATTTCTAAAAATGAATTTTTAAAATTTAAAATTTAAAATTATTTTTATTTTATTTTATCTTTATTTAATATTTTATTTTATTAATTTATTTTAGTTTTTTTGACATTTTATAATTTTAAAAGTTAATAAAGTAATTTTTTTAATTTTAAAATTTTATTTTATTTGTTATTATTAACTGATAAAGAGTGAAGACATTGATAAGAAAGTGTTAAGATTGGTAGGAGAGTATAAAGATTGGTAGGTTACTTTAATTGATTTTTTTTCTATTAAATAAAAAATTAAAGATATTTGTTGTGTTCATTTAAAAAGAATGAGTCAAATAAAATTTTATTCTCTATTAAATAAAAAATTAAAGATATTTATTGTGTGAATTTGAAAAAAATAAGTTAAATAAAACTTTAACTCCCTCAAAATATATATATATATATATATATATATATATATATATATATATATATATATATTTCATTATTGTTATTTCATAATTACTTTCTACTATTGTAGCAGTTTTAAAATTGATTTAAGAATTAATTTTTATGATTCTCCACTACACATAACACACCTACTTTACTTTCCTTTTTCACGTTTAAAAGGGGATAGGAAATGACTATAATACCCGTAATACAATAATAGAATTAAATATTTATATAGAATTAAATACTTTACTTTTTACTTTCTCTTTCATTTTCACTTACTCTACTTTTTTACCTTTTATCTTTTTCACTTACCTACTTCTTAGAAAAAATAGAAAATGACGGCAATACTCATAATATAATAATAAATTAAATATTTATATAAAAATAAAATAGAAAAAAAATTAAAAGCAGTTAAAAAGAGGATATGAAATGACTATAATACCCATAATATAATAATAAAATTAAATATTTATATAAAGATAAAATAAAATAAAAATAAAAATAATTAAAAAAAGAATCTTCTTTATATAGGTATAGATAATAAATAATAATCAGTAGTTAATTTGGAGTTTTGAGAGTTATTTTATTTTATTTTGTGGGCCCGAGTAATAAGGTAATGGGTTTTATCAGAATAAACACTAATAATATTATTTCTTTGTGTCCATGTTTAAACCAAACTTAAATTAGATGTTCATTAATGTAATAGGTGGAGTTGAAAGTTAATTTGTTGGAAATGAATTAAAAACAGAAAGTGGGATAAATTATGTTAAAAAATAAGGATATTGTGTTTATATATTATTATATTTATTTTATAAGATTGATTTGATTTGTTTGTTTGTTGAAGGAAATGAAGTGGCACATTACAAGTGATGGGCCAAAAGAAGGTAAAAAGGTAACCCACAAGAAAGTCCAATTAAAAGAAGATTTGAAAGTGGGAAGTGAAGAATGAAATAGGGTTAGTTGTTGGTTATGTGAATCTTTTGGTAGGGTTGGTTACTCTTTCATAAGATAGTGTCACTCTAAATAGAGATTAAAAACCAAAAGAGAAAAAGGATGTTTGATTAGATTAATAAAAAAGAGGCATAAGGAGACAAAAAGTGTTTAGGTTAAAAGAAAGTGGAGGAAGGAAGGGGTCCACACAAACGTCATGTACTTAGGTGGCATTAAGGATTAGCTTCCATTCCATTCACGCACCTTCCTTTAAGATCACATTATGCTTCTCATCTATTTTATATTAAGAGTTTTACTTTATTTTCTTACATTTTTTTTATATTTAGTTTGCATACTATAGTTTATTGTAATTTTATTTGTGTTTTTTTTTTCTCAAACATATCTCATGCATGCACGTAAGTATGATGTATTGTTGTTATATAGTGACGGAAGGTTGTGAGCAATAAGAAAGAACAAAAGTTTTTTTTTAATTATTATTATTATTATTATTATAAAGGATAAATGAAACACAAAGATATTGAAATCTTATAGAGATGGGATTTCAATCAATTTTTTTTTTCTTGGTAGAATTGATTATCATATTTGGAGCCTAGAGTTTAATCATATTTTTTTCTTTTTAAAAAGTGTTTTGAAGGATTAAGGGACAAAAATATATTTAAATTGTTCTTTATTTTAACTCTTAAGCAATGTGAGACAATTGAACATACTGGAACAAACTCTCTAATAGAAGTATAAGGTGAAAAGTGTTCATCTTTTGAACCACTTTTTCATCGTTATAGGGAATGAGAATTCACTATTATAACACCAATGTTTCGACTTGAAGTTTGTTAAGATAGTATCACTATGATCAATTACTGTATCTAAAGTATTCTCCATTAGAGTTGAAGCTCCACAATGATTTTGTCCTTAAAAGACATATTGGAGGATTGAGGGAGAAATATATTTAAATTACTATGAATTTCGACTCATAAGTTATGTGTAACTATTTCACGTACCAGAACAAGTTCTTCAATTGAGGTTTAAGGGAAATAATAGTTCATCTTTAAAATCACTTTTTCACAGTCAGAGAGTTAAAGAAACAAGAGTTCATCTTTGAAATCATCTTTCACCTCAAGAAAATAAGTGTCATGTTTCAATTCCAAATTCATTGAAATAACATCATTAGAATTAATTACCATATCCAAAGTTATCCACTTTGAAACTCCAAATTTTATCACACTTTTATCCTTGAAAAATGATTTAAAAAGTTAAAAAATAAATATTTATTAAATTATCCTTAAACTCAACTCTTAAATTATATAATATTAGGTGAAAAACACATATATTTAATATATTTGTACATATTTTATGTAAAGATTTTTTTTTCTTGTTTTTCTTGCTTAAATATCCATAGCTTCTAACCTCATATTTCTATCACACCTTAGGTAGGTATGGAACACGACGATCTATCATTGAGGTTTGGAATGATTAAAAAACAAAATGAAGGTATTTGTGCTAAAACTTGTTTATATAGACAAAAAATAGTTGTTACTTTGTAAATATGAAAAAAAACCCATAAAATAAAAAATAATGCCATCGTATCGTATTAGTATAACAAACAACATAAAACCGAATAAGATATTCTATCCTGTAATTTTATGTACACTGAATTTGTTTATTTTTTAATTGCTATAATTACAAAATAAATGCGTATATTTTTTGATATAGTTTCAACTTTTATTTCTTAATACTTACTGCGCACTTGGGTTTTTTCTAAATATATTTCCTTACTTAATATGTACATTTATTTATTTTTATCAAAAATAAATTTCTCAAAAAGATAAAAAAAAAATGTGTACACATTTAAAAAGTAGCATGACAAAAGTAAAATGGTATGTGTGAAGAATAAAAGTATTATATACTAGTGTTATTTTTTAGGAATTAATATGACAAAAGTAGATTGGTACCATAGTTTTACAAATGTTGAAGGCATAAGTATTTTTATGTAAGGAAGGGTTTTAACTTACTTTTGTCTTTGGGATAAGGTAAATGTAAGTATCTATATGTATAAAAACTGTGTCTTCATAAATGCTATTATGTGTGCCACGTTAGTCATTACTTTTTTTACCAGGAATAATATGATCATTATTAATATTAAAAAAATATTTTCATAATTATATATTTAAAATATTAACTACGTTATTAATATATTAGAAAAATATAACATGTGTGAGAGAGAGAGATAAGTTAAACACTATTGTTTAAAAAAGATTGCAAATATTAATTATTAATTTCGTTTTGTTACTGAATGTATATGTAATTATAACATTTATTTATCGTATTCATAATATATTGAGTATGTCCAAAAAAAACTATTATATCAAATTAAATTATGCTGAGGATTAATAGTTGTTGTAAAAGTAATTTTTGACATACTCGCATACCAATATTTAGTTTCTTGTTCTAAATTTTACAAAAGTGTTTAATCCATAGACTTAAGAATGTAAAAAAAAAATAATATTATTATAGTGTTTTAACTTTCAAGTTCCCAATCCCTTAAAGAATGTTAGTAAACATTTTTAATTGATAAAATTTAATAAATAATCTTTATTTTCAAACAAATTATAATCAAATCAGTATTATAAAATTTAAAATGGCAGTAACAGAATAGAAAAGGAATGAAAATATTAAAAAAGTGTCTAAAGAAAAACA
The DNA here is from genome assembly GCA_013389735.1 of Phaseolus lunatus. Lineage (NCBI taxonomy): Eukaryota > Viridiplantae > Streptophyta > Magnoliopsida > Fabales > Fabaceae > Phaseolus > Phaseolus lunatus. The sequence continues at coordinate 32,529,085 of CM023859.1, forward strand.
TTATTTTATTCCTAATGAAAACTATGAAAATAAAATAAAAATATGAATTGAGTAAAATATCATAACTAGTTTTTTATGCATTTTGTTTCATTGATGGATTAAAAACTTAGTGAATGGAGTGAAGAAATAAAGTGAGAGAAGCAATTGATGTGTATCTTTTTTGTATTACTTTTATGGGTAATGACTTATCTTGAGGGCAATCATATGTTGAAACTCAATTCTGACCACAAGAGGATTTTAATAAATTTAAAAGTAATGAAATTCAATTGAGTCACAACTCATCCTACTTGTTTATGCCAAAATGAAGGAGTAGAGACTCACAAAAAGTATCTTTGTACTTTTTGTGGGGGAATCACAATGCATAAATGTGATGTGAATTGAAGTGCAACAATATCAATTTAATTAGGTTGAAAGCTAAGTTTTCATGGAGAGAGCGAGTGCAACAACAATTTCTATCTCTACAATAAATTAAATTAGGGCAAGATGCTAAAAAATTGTAAAATATTATATATGTTTTATTTTTTAATTAATTTTTATTAGTTTAAACTTTAGACATCATTAATATTAATATTGTAGTAGTGACAATGATAAATTTCAATATTTTTCTTGCTACAAGTATTTAGAAGATATAAAGTTTGAATTAAACAAAGATTAATTTTATATAAGATACACAGAAAAAAATATATTTAACCAGTTTTTTTTTTTTAACAATAATCCTAATTGTATTTTATTCAATAGAAACATGAACAATTTTATGATATAGACAAAATAAATCTTAAGTGCAAACGTTAATTTGATGTTATTGTAAGAAAAAAATAGAAAGATGAAATTGTCTCAAAATTGGTAGTATTTTTCCATTTTTATATACCTTAAAATGACTTTTGTGAGAGTAGATATTTATCAAACACTGTGTTAAATATCTTTATAACCCAATACTTAAAACACTTATACCTGAAAACTGCACATTGATTATTAGATTTAAAATTGTAATCATTAATTTTAAAAATATTTTTCAAATGTGAGACCAAACATAGTTATAATTATTAGTTTTGTATTTTCTTTACCGATTCAGTTATTAGTTTTGATGCATTATAATTTAACAAGTAATTTCACCTTAAATTACTTTATTGTGTTTAGAGGAATTCATAGGACATGCATGCATTTTTATCATATAATTTGTTGTTTTCACGAGATAATGAAATGTAAGAGAATACAAAATGATAGAGAAATAAATATTTTTGTTTGTTTGAATAGTTATGAGATGAAGAAAGAGAAATATTAAAGCTTGTAAGAGAGATAAAGAAAACATATGAAGGACAAACAGTAGATTTAAGAATGATTTAGTATTTTGCTCACATCCTACTTCATGCAACATATCACTGCATTCAATTTTACTAGGAAAGACGAAAATTTCCGTAGAAAAATGGAGACATATATAAATATACATTTCGGACCTCTTTTTTCATAATATATTTTAGATTTTTTTTTAAACAATTTTTTTTATTTCGGATCTTTTATTTAGAATGAGATTTTGATTTTTTTTTCAGATTTTTATTTTCGAAACACAATAATCTTTTATGAATCTATTTTTTTTTTCAAAATGTATTATTTTTAATTCTAGATTTTTATTTCTGAAATAAAGAAATTTTTAAAAAATTTAAAAATATGTAGGGTGCAGGTTTAAAATGATTGGATGTAGGAAGAATTTGCCATGAAAATATGAAAGATATTTTTTTTTTTAAATGACTTCCGAATTATTTTTTTATCAGAGCTTTCTCAAACATACTTTTTGAAATTCAATAAATTTATTTTCAAAAACATTTTCTGAAATATAATTTTCAAAATAAACTTTTCAAAATATATATCATATATTTTTTATTGTAAATTTCAGAATAAATTTGGTCAAGATATACATGTTTTATATTTTGGAATATATATATTTTTGATTTTTTTTTTATTTTTTATTTTAATTGTATATTTTAAAATATAATTTTTATTTTGTATTATCTGAATACAAACAAAAAACGACATTCTAAAAGTGTATTACAATCAATATATTAACTTAATAAGAAATACATTTCGAATTCAGAAAACCATATTAAAATATATAATTAATAATGTGTTAATAATATTTTACATTTAATAAGGTATTTCCAATTCTAAAAAAATACTGAATTTTGTAATCAGAAAAATGTAGATTGCAAGAACAAGTCGGATTAGGTGGTCCACTAATGAATAATGAACAGGGAAATTCTACTCTTCTAAGAGATGGATTCAAAGGCTGGTTCATCAAAATAAATAAACAGAAAGAAAATAAAAAGTAAAAAAAAAAGGCAGAAAATTATAAAATTAGTTCATATAAATAATTTTAGTTAATATAATAATAATATATTATTAATTTAGTCTAGAATTTATTTTTTATTAATATTAGATAAGTTAGTTTTATAAAGTAAAATAATAATATTAACAAACATATATAAAACCAAATTTTGTATGTTATAAAACCAGAAATTAAATTAAATTTAAAATAAAGTAATATTAATTTATAAAAACAATCCAATTTTCTACAACCACTTATATTTTTTTATATAGTTTATACTTAAGCGATAATTTTGTATTCATTATTAGGGGACCATATGAATTATAACTGAAACGTATACACTTATGAAGAGTAACTAGTTTATCAACTCAAGTGTTTATAATTGATTGTAACTAATTTAGAAAAACACAATATTGTATTGGAAAAAATAATAAGTGTACTACATAGCTGATGTTCAGCATTTTCCTTGAAAAATGGTTAAATCCTTTATTCAATAGCATCTTTCATCAATCACCATAAGTCTAACTTTGTTTAGAAGTTTATTGTTATTTGTCACCCATTTTGCCGAAAAAATGAAGGGAAAAGAAATGTGGTAAATCCCAGTCTGGCTGTCTCCCCAAAACCGTTTGAACAAGAAGAAGACAAAAGAGAATGGTGTCGTCATCTGTCAGAGATTCAGTTAGTAAATCCACCACATCTCTGCCTTCAGAGTTCACACTATTTTCTCAAATTTCAATGCACACAAAATATCCAACTAACAAACAAGACAGTGAAGGTGGAAGTGAAAAAAACACGCCATCATCATCGTCACTTTCGCACTTTTAACTTTTCTTTTTTTGCTTTTTCATAATATACCTCTTCTTTGCATATTGCACTTTTGCGTTGCACAATGACACTATCTACAACAAAGCCAATTAAACAACAAGACAAAAACTATTCCAAAACGACGCCGCAATCGCCGTTTGGCTTCGCATTTTCAGATCTGCCGATTCATGCAGTGGCGGTTACGGGGAGGTCTTCGGCGGCGGAGAAGCCGGCAATCTGGCGGAGAAACTCTTGAGATCGTCGACGGACCTCTCGTCAGAGGCGTCGTCTTCAAAGTTGAGCGCGTAGCTGAGTGCGTCGTACCGGAAGTCGGCGGAGTGGCGGCGGCGGTGGCGTCCGCCGATGCGGTTGATGAAGTTGCAGCACTTTTCCTTGAGGTGCGGGAAGGGGAAATCGGAGGAGCGCAGCTTGTTGTTGAGCGACGCGCTTCGAACGATTTTGGGCCTGACGCGGTGGTGAGGGAAGCAACAGGAGAAACAGAGGGAGGATCTGAGCCTGTTCTTGAAAGAGTGAGGTGATCCAGGCGTGGATTCTTCTTCCGCCATGAACAGGAGCAATAAAACTTCTGCAACGCAACGAAGAGTGAATTGGAAAGATAAGTAAATAGGTGAGAGTGGGAGGGAAAGAGGGTAAAGAGAAAATTACGAGAAAGGACAGGGAGGTCACGGGAAAGAAGTGTATATTGGGAAGATAAACGCACTAACGCGTTTATTAGGAGGCTATTTGCGTCAATTCGTTTTTGGAAACATCGTATTCTTGATTACGAGTAAGGAAAAAGCTTTTCTCTTTTCGCCTTTCTACTCTTCTATACTGATTTTCCTTCTAGATTCCTTTTCTGTCAGAACAACCTTTTTCTTATTCAAAGGGTTGGTGTCTCTCTACTATCACACCAATTCTAGTGGAGTGTTTGCCAAAAGTTTCAAATTTAACCATAAAGAGTTTTTGGATTTGAACAACACAAGATTATTATATTATAATAATTAAATTACATTTTAAAGCGGTCAAGAATAAAAGTATAAATAAAAATTATAAAAACTTAGATTCTGTAAAAACAAAAATTATTGAAACAGCTTATTTAAATTTATATTTCAAATTATTAAGATGGCAGAGTTCAGAATGCATTCGAAAAAAATTATAGACTAAACAATTTAAAAGTTAAAATAATATTATAAATTATGTAATTTTTAGTAATCAAAATAACAAAATAGATAGTATAATTTGCAAGCCAATTTTTATTTTTGCATTGCATAATTCAAAACATTGTTTTCACTTCTGACAATCCAAAGCTTATATACTCTTTATATATAAGGTTGCATTATGTATTATAGGAGTTCTCTAGATTACATAATATAAAAGTTAAATTGAAAATCATAAATCAGAAAAAAAAAATTGTAAAATAGAAGACAAACTTCTTTCCCTTCTTACATTGTCTTCACCTCACCACAAATCCAACAAATTAACCACCATAAACATGGTGTGTAAAATCACTCAAACTAGCCACAACAACGTAACATCAAAACAAATAATCCCTCACTCTACCATTCAATAGCAAGGACAAACTTAGAATTTTAAAATTTATAGGTGTGTATATGAAAATTATGAGGGTACAGAAAGAAATGGCCCCTGATTTAAGACCGAAGCTAATTATTCAGCCCAAAAGTATTTCATTGATTTTTTTGTGTCATTCAAGACAGACATTTTGGACAAAAACAATACAGTTCTTATAGGTTGTAGGGGATTTCTTCATGCCCCTCTATGCATTTCGTTGATTTTATCTTTTTTTTAATTTTAGAATATGAAATTAGAAAATTTCCCAAATTATAGAATCTAAAAGTTAAAATTTGAGATTTTTTATTATAGATTATACAATTCAAAATACAATATATATCGGATAGCACAATTTAAAATATAATTTGTATTTTTCAAATTGCACAATCCAAAATATAATTTTTTTATTCTTGATTGTATATTTTAGAACGTAATTTTTGTATTTCAAATTATAAAATTGAAAATAAATATTTTTGATATTTTTGAAAGTATGAAATGTATGTGGGAAGAAGTTTGGAAGTGCAGAAAAAAACCCTAAAGTTATACTATATTAACCTAAATCTTGTATTTGTACTTGGTCACAACAAAACTAGATAAAATATTTGAGTCATGTGGCACGAAACTAGTTTAAGTTAGGGGTGGTGAAATGTTAGGTTAGCAAGTTAATGGGCCAATTTAGTGATCAGGGGAAACTTCTTTTATCTTCATTTTCTATTCTGGATTGAGAAATAATATAAGTTAAAATGAAGATAAGAAATACGATATGTTTTAACAATTTTCTATACAATGTCTTCTTTGTATTTTTCACTTTTTTCATTACCTATTGCATGTCATGCAATTAATTTAATTCTATTTATTCTCACTTTCAAAGAGTTATCATAAGCATATAACAATGCATACTAATATATATACTTAGTTTGAGTTTTACTAAATAAGATTGAATTAAAGTTTCCTTTGGTTCGAGGTCAAAATATCAAAACATTTTAATTTTTTTGAATAAGTATATTAAAAAAAAAAAAGACAAGTCATGTTTAAAAATATATTTTTTTTATAAAGAAATTATGTTTTGTAACATTTAGGTAATATTTTTTAGAAGTTGCCTTCAGAAACCTGGTTTAAGAATTTTATTAATTTTTTAAAATTGAAATATAAGTTGTATTTATAATAACAATTTCATAGTTTTATTTTTTTAAATATTTAAGTTGAAAGTTTTTTTTTTTTTAATTTGTGATGATATAAATTTTTATTGAATTTTTTTAATTTAGGTTAAATGTAATTGAAGTTAATTTTTTTTAAAAAATAAAATATTCCAAATTAAATTTTGATTTAGTTAAAGTATAAAATAATATTAAAGTGACATAAATAAGATGATTATAATTATTTTATAAATCAATCGATTTTATAGGATTGAATTAAGCCTAATCTCACTTATTAAAATGATATCAAAATTATTTAAAATTTATTTTAATTGAAATTTTTGAGACTATAATATTATTATTATTGAACTCTTGTTAGATCACTTATAAATATATAATCTAATGGTTGATGGTGGTGTTATGGAAAGGATGACAAATATATTTGACTGGAATATAAAAATATTATTTTATAAATATAATTTTAACATATTTAATTGGATTATTTTAACATTGTTTAATTGTTTAATCTTGGGCTAGTTTTGGTAAACAAGCATAAAAGAGAAATGAAGCATAAATAAGTATTCATGTTCTCACTGATATTGAATAATTTTCTTGATATAGATGGGTGAAGACACAGATTTGGATAAATATATACTTAAGACATGAAGAATTTTGTCAACAAATCACAATTCATGCAAAAGATTATTAACAATTATAAATAACTATATTTCGTTCCACGAGGACTTGTTTGTCCAATAAATAACTCAATCTATCATGTTGTGTGTTGAAAACATCATTGCATAAATGATGTATTTTTACACAAATTATATTTTTGTGAAACTTATTTTCTTAAAGTAAATTATTGTCACAATCTTTTCACTTTGCAATCTACTTTAATATTATTGTGGCTAATATTTTCCCAACAACATTAAGCATCTAAGTGAAACTTTATGATAAGGACTCATTAAAATATGAAATATAGGATATTGTAGTCGTGAAGACTGAGATAACCTATTATAAAAATAATAATAAATAATTATAACATGAAATTAATAATATAATTTCTCAACTATAATTTCTCATATAATACATCAAACCATATCCTACACCATTAAGTTGTTTATGAACATAATAATATCGTTCCCATTATGAAATAAATGTTGAAAAAATATTATGTTAAAATAATTTTATTGATTTTTTTAATCATATTGTGGATGAAAATGAATTTAAATAAAAATATTATAAAACTATCAAATAATCATTGTCAACACTAACACTAGTGAGAACACAGGCAGTACCTGTGTATCCATATTTTTTATTTTTGGATTTTTTTTATTCTTTAAAAATTAATTTTTTTTCACATTTTTTATTTTTTTTCTTTGATTTTTTTTATTCTTAAAAAATAATTTCAAAATGTTAAAATTTAATTTCTTCCACATTTTTTATTTTTCTATCTTTGATTTTTTTTATTCTTCAAAAATAATTTCAAAACGTTAAAATGAGGAGTTAAAAAAAAATACGTGAGGTTGATAAAAAAGTGGAAAAAAAAACAATGTTACATGTAGGAAAGAAAAAAATGAATCTTCAAAATTTAACATTAAAAACTATTTCTTCAATTCAAAAGCGCTTATACCAAATATTTTAAAATTAAAAACTGTTTTATTAACTTATAAAATTATAAAATGTCCAAATAACCTAAATAAATTAATAAAACAAAATATCAAGTAAGGATAAAATAGGAAACAATATAGAGCAGTTAAAGTGGGAAATCTTCTTTATATATACTAGTGAATACACAGACGCTTTTGCATCTATGTATCGACATTTTTTATTTTTGTTATTAATGTGTATTTTTATTTTTATTATTATATTATATAATTATGCAAAAATTATAACATACATGCAGAAATATTTTTGGAATAATCGAAATTGAAAAATAAAAAATAATATGTAAAAGAAAAATGATAATTTGATTAGTCAATATTTTTTCTCATATGCTTTGAGTTTTTCTTCTTCAAGCTTTTTCTTTTATTACATTTGTGGTATTTGAATAGTAGAGTACGAAGATATTCACGCTTGTTAAGGTAGATAAAAAATAAGGATGATTTTACCAAAGAATAAAGTAGTTTGTTTGAAGTGGAGTGGAGAGAGTGTGTTTTAAAATTAATCTTTTTTTTATTCTTCAAAAATAATTTCAAAAAGTTAAAATGAGAAGTTAAAAGAGAATACACGAGGTTAATGAAGAAATGAGGAACGGTAGTTAAAAAAAATGTTAAATGTAAGAAAGAGAAAGAATGGATTTTCAAAATTTAAAATTAAAAACAACTTCTTCAATTCAAAATCGCTTATATCAAATATTTTAAAATTTTAAAATTAAAAAACTGCTTTATTAACTTTTAAAATTATAAAATGTCCAAATAACCTAAATAAATTAATAAAACAAAATATTAAACAATAATAAAATAGGAAAACAATTTATAAAAGTTAAAGTGGAGAATCCCTTTATATATAGATGTAGAATTATAGATATAGAAGTATAGATAAATAATAAACTCTTTATAGACAACTGGCGGGAACACAGGCGCTCTCCCGCCTGTGTATCCACATTTTTTTATTTTTATTAATATTTAATATATATGTTTAATGTTTGATATTAAAATTTGAATAAATAATGTTTGATATTAAAATTTGAATAAATGATGTTATTATTCATACACTCATATTAACAATATAAATTTATAATACGTTTCAATAAATATGAGCATACATGGTGTCTATGGTCAATAATCAACCGTCGAAGCATATTCATCCGTTGAAAAAAATCCAATTTCTGTACTTAAGATCTAAGAATATGTGTTGTTGCTTTGATAACATCTATGTGTTCAACCACGGAGACAAACAATAAAAAAATGTGAGGACCAATGAGAAATTGTGAAAATGCTTTATAGAAATGCGAGAAACACCATAATAATTTATTAACTTGTTGCTTTGATCGGATCGTAGAGAGACAAATAATAAATTTACTTTAAATCATCTATATCTGACCCTTATATACAAAACATGCATGTATATGGTGGTTAACTTTACCACACCACCCTCTGTTACATCCTCCTCTTTCTCTTCCTCGCATACTCCAACAATCACCCACACTATTTTTGCCACCATGTCTTCGAAACGTTGCACCACACAAACCACCTTCACTGTATGTCATGCGCTTTCTTCTCTGCCATCCACCTCATTCAATCAGCGAAAGACTCAACTCTTTCAGATGCGTGTCCCATGTGAAGCACACTTTGAGGTGTAGGGCTTAAAATTGGAACACTTCATTTTGAAGTATGTGCACTGTACTAACAAAAACAACCTTCTATTAAATAGTATCACTTTTAAATAATAAAAATTAAAAAGTAATCAAATATGAACAAAAAACGGGCATAACTTGCTCAAGGTTCAGAACAGAGGTTGAGAGTATGAGGTTCTCGCACATGCAAACATTTGTTACGATGGTTCCTCTCCCTTTGGATTCTCCTTTATCTTCAAATTTAGATGTTCTCTCACTCTGAGGGACACTTCTAAACTCTTTGGTGAGTATTTGTAGTTTTAATTTGTGGAACTTTCTATTCATCTGATTGCTTTGGTGTTGACAATGAAATGATAATATACATGTTAATTATCTTTTTCTTGATTTAAAAAATCTCGAACTCGCGGTGCCTCCTTGCGTCCTGAATCTCTTATTGGCTTCCTCTCCTCTTTGTTGCCTTATAAAATGAGATAGGTGAAAGTAGGAGAAGAACATGAAGCGTGAAGGAAGAGGGTTCAAGATATGTCAAAATTTATGAACATTTTCTTTCCAATAGTTTGAATATAAAAGAGAAAAAGAAGTGGATGTAACAGTGAAAACTATCAAAATTTTAAAATTCAAAAGTTAAAATTCAAAATTTAAAATTCAAAGTTTAAAATTCAAAATTTAAAATTTGAAATTTAAAATTTAAAATTCAAAATTCAAAATTTGAAATTTGAAATTTGAAATTTGAAATTTGAAATTTAAAATTTAAAATTTAAAATTTAAAATTTAAAATTTAAAATTTAAAATTTGAAATTCAAAATTGAAAATTTTGACAATTTAAAAAATTTTAAATTTTTTGAAATTTAAATTTTTCAAGGTTTGAAATGTTTCGAGAAGGCTTTAGGGTTTTAAAATTTAAAAATTTAAAAAATTTAAAATTTTTCTAAAAATTTAAAAATTTTAAAAAATTGAACTGTTTCAAAAAGGAGTTAGGATTTGAAAATTTAAAAAAGTATAAATTTTTTTAAATTTAAAAATTTTGAAAAATAAGAAATATTTTGTATTATATATCTATACCTATATACAAAATTTCTCATCTTTGTATCAATATTTGATTTGATTTGATTTTATTATTATAGACATTGACATTATTTTTTATTTTAAATTTTAAAAGTTTTTCGTAAAGGTTTAAAATTTGAAAAATTTTTAATTTTTTAAATTTTCAAACTTTTTTGAAACACTTCAAATTCCAAAAAATTTAAATTTAAATTTTCAAACTTTAAAATTTACAAATTTTTAAAATTTTAAAATTTTAAAATTTTCAAAATTTCAAACCTTTTCGAAACACTTGAATTTTTTTTAAAAAAAAACTTAAATTATCAAAAAAATAAATAAATTTTTAAACTTATAAATTTTAAAATTTTCAAACATTTTCGAAACACTTCAAATTTCAAAAAATTTTAAACTTTCAAATTTTCAAGCCTTTTCGAAACGCTTGAAAGTTTAAAAATTTTAAAATTTAAAATTTTCAAATTTTCAAAAGATTTTTCAAAAAATTTTAAATTTTCAAACTTTAAAATTTTCAAGCTTTCAAAAAATTTTAAATTTTCAAAAGATTTTAAATTTTTAAAAAAATTTAAAATTTCAAAATTTTAAATTTTAAATGTTCAAAATTTTTAAATATGTTCAAAAAATATTTTTAAAATAAATATTTAAATGAAAACAAATTGAAAATAAATATATAAATGAAAACAAATTGAAAATAAATATATAAATGAAAATAGATTAAAAATAAATATATAAATGAAAATAAATTGGGATTCGCTATTAATTTTTTTTTAAAATAATTTAATTACATTGTGTAATGTGTCATTTGTTGACACTGCATCATGAAGTTATTGGTGAGTTTCCTTTTATGAAAGAAAAAAAAAATCTTCTAACAAAATTTCTAAATGAAATCCCTCATATTGAAAACCAACTATCATACCTTACCGTTCTACATCGGTGGCCCATTCGTCGTTGCATTGAACAATTCCTTCATCGTTTGTGATTGTGGCGAGTCAATCAATATCGTCAACTCCGTTACCGCCGTCATCCATTCCACCCTCGATGCCGACTCCGTGTCTGTCATCACCATGACACTCAACCTTGACAATTGCAGCGGTACGTTTTTTTCATTTTCAATGTTTTATTCAATGAACAAAATTCTACGACTTTTTGTTGTTGTTGTTTTGATTAAATTGTTACCTTTGTGTGTTTTATGGGTTATTATCATTATACAATGTTAAAGATATGCATAAATGAATAAAAATAAAAGTAAATTCAAACATTGCATTTTCATCTTCTATTTTATAATTCAAAAACAACATTGGTTGGGTTTGTAGTTCTGGAACAAAAAACTTATATTCGTGGTTCTGGAACAAAAAACTTGGATTCGTGGTTCTGGAACGAAAATACTTGGGTTCGTGGTTTTTAGATTTTGAATGTGAAAATACAAAACAAAAAAGAGCATTTGACAGAAAAACAGATACAATTGTATAATGTGTCTTCTATGTTTAAAAATAATGTTATGTGTTATCTTATTATACATTTTAAAATATAAAATTAAAACGACTCACAAAATTACATATATGTCCTCTCATATATTTTTTAAGTAATAAAAAAATATAAATCTAAGGATAAAATTGAAATAAAATTAAGGAAGTTAAAAAGAAAAATCCCTTTATATATAAATATAGATAAAAAAATATTATATGAGATGAATAAATAAGTAAATAAATAAATAAACATTCTTTATAACAAAACGAGAATATAATTATGGTAATTATATATACCTACAACAGTAATAATAATTATATATTATAACATTTCACTTTTAATGCATAATTATTTTAAACTTACCAAAATTTATTTAAACTTTTAATTTACATTAACGAAAATGTTATAAAGTACCATGTTATAAAGTACCACTTATATATATTTAAAAAATATCATATTACTTATTTATGAAAACATGCTTCTAAATTAGAATCACCTTTTGCGATTTTTTTTTAAAATTTTATCTAAATTAATAAATTAGAACAGAAATTGGACCATTTTACACTGCTATGCCCTTGCAGTATATTATTATTAGTTTGACCTGGTAGGTGAAAAAGACAGAGTGAAGGTGCAAGGAAAGTTCGTGGAGAGTGGTGGGCGGTTTCCTCGAAACTAACGAAACTCCGTTTCTTGTTTCTCTTCTTATAGTTATTATTTACAATGAGCAGAGAGAAGTTGTTTGACACCATTGTTGTAGTGAATCGAAGTCATGTCTGGCATGCTTCCAGGAGTTGAATGTGCTCGAAGAAGACGATTGCATAACAGTTCCTCTCGTGATTTCGTCACTCGCTCTTCTCTCTGTTTGTATACTACCAGGAACCTCCAATCCCCTGCTTCTTCTTCCTCTCAATTGGTTCGTAGCACTTTTATTTCTTAATTTCACACTTTTTTCCTTCCCTCTCTGTGTGCCAATGGGTCTGTGATGTGTGAATGGAATCAGGAAAGAAACACGGTGAATCAAGCAAACCCAGATGAAAATCTGGGAGGAGCGGCACTCGAAGCCAAGCGGAGATTGGATGAGAAGTTCGCAGCACATTTAGCAGCAGAAAACAGAGCACAAAGCAAAAGCCTTTTTCAATACTTTGCCGCAGCAACTCAGAGCAAATTAAGATGAAACATTTATTGTTTCTGTTTGGGAGATTGTTTTTATTAGTCTAAGCAATTCCCAGAAAAAAGAAGAAGAAAAAACAATCAGAGACTTCAGTGCCAACTAGAAAACAAGTATTGAGATGTGTTATTTGTTTATCTGCTCCAGATGCTTGAAATGGTTGAAAAATTATGGATTTGGTTGTTTTCTCTGTAGATTTTGTTAAGCTGTAACTTTCTTTTATTTGTCCTCAATGCTTGTTTGGTTAATCTCATTTAACTATTCAATTCATTTATCACTCTGAAAAAAGAACTTATATAGATTTCTCTATGTGAAACTACAATTTTGTTAGAGAGCAAAAACGTTGAAAGAAAAAAAGGGTAGATGAAAGTACGTAAAATTTTTATCCACCGAAAACAATTTCGCTCAAATTAGAAAAATTGTAAAAAAAAATCATACACAATCCTTAATCAATTATGACTGTAAGATTATATAATTGATGAACTTTTTATCCCATTCTCTCTCATTTATGCTTTTATTTGTTTCTAAGGATGGATAGATGGAAGGAGAGAAAGATAAAGAAAATGAAGATTGAAAAAAATGTAAAATCACATAAAAATAAAAATAAAATAAAATTGGTGACTTAAACTTTTCGTTTAAAAGATTTGTGAAGAAGTTCTCTAACTTTCAAAGAAAATCAATTATATAAATCATGAACCATCTTGTTTTCACTCTACCAGATAAATATAATTGATTATCATTTTAATATTTACGTTTTTTATAATAAAATAAATATATTAAAATAAAAAAATATTAAATTTTATTTTAGTTATATTCTTTAAAAATAATTTTAATTTTAATTTTTTTTTTTAAAATATTTTATAAATTAATTTTAAATATTATATAAAAAAATTATTATACTACATCAATCAAATCATCTACTATTTTTCCAATAGAAAAAAGTTTCTTAAAACAAACAACATCATTCTTCAATATCTTTCTCTTCCTCTTTTTTCTTTTCCCACTTCCTTAGATCCTCTCATTAGTCCAAACACAAACTTCCTCCCATCTCACACCATTTACTTATACATTGATATGATAATGATAAATTAATAATACCTCCAAATAATGTGACATTTGGATGATGAATTATACTAGAGTTAAATAAGTTTTTGGTGTTTATAAATTTAATTTTTATTAAAATTAGTACTTTCAAAATTATTTTATTATTTTATATTTAATAACTTGGTCACTTTATAAATGAATTTGCCACAAGTAATATAAAAGCTTCTGCATAATATTTTTAATGTAATACAAACATAACAGAGTTATTACAAGGGCCAAATCAATATATTTACTAATTTTTTAAGAAGTAAAAAAAAGTTTTATTAAAAGATACCATACACAATAATGTCTCATATTCACTGATAATTATATTACGTTTCATATGTCATAGAAAAATATGCACATGTATATTTTCTTGAAGCAGTCCACCAAAGTTGTATTTGCCTTTCATAAATGTTGAACAAAAAATATACCAACAAAGGAATAATAAAAATATTTGATTCCATGGCAATCATAAAATTAAATAAATAGAGGTTTTTTTTTTCTGTAAAATAATGTAATAAATAATTTATTTTCATTCCATTATGAGAAGGAAAATAATTAATGAAAAGAAGTTGGGTAGTGGTCACATGCATAGGTATTTCTTCCACATTCACAACGGCTAGTTTGTAATTGTAGCAGGAAGTGACTGTTTATAGTATTCTTCCCAAATTCAAAATCTGACCAACATAATTTCAGACACCTTCTTCAACTTCTACAAAACAAAAACATCATCACTCTTTTGCCACAAAAGTCACAGTCTCTGTTCTCAAACCTTCATCTAACTTCAACAATCCATAATGGTGTACTCCTATTACACGCCCACCTACTACTCAACCCTCCAAGACTCCATCACCTCGCTGTGTAAGACCATTCTTCCTTTCAGCTTCAAGAAACGACCGTTACCTGCGGCAGAACACAAATTGTCGAAGCTGCAATCAGACAACCTTAAATGGCAGCAAGACTCTTTCCACCAGGTGCTGAACCTGATGGGTCTCCACAAAGAAGGCATCGTGGCTGATTCTGAGGTTTCAACCTTCAGAACTCACTTGCTAGACACCCTCATTGCTTCTCCTCCAGAACAAGAACACCCTGTTATACTAAGAGACAAACTTCTCTTTCTCCAGGTCAGTTTGAATTAGAGTAATTTTTCAATGAAAGCAAATCTTTGGATGTTTTTTAGTTTGGATTCGTGCTAGATGATCTAGTATCACGTTTAGATATCAGTTAAGTGGTTTTAGGTAATATTTACCTATTTGAACAATTGATTCTGGATCTGGAATTGATTTTGAATGAAATAGTTTAGGTAATTATTTGGGTTATATAAACTTGGCTTCTGATCTTTTACTACTAGTTTTGACTTTTTGAGTTGAAACACTAAAACATGCATTTTTTACAACTAGTTTATGTTAAATTCACAATCAATTTTGCAAAATGTTTGTTGAAACTTGGATTTTTCTTTGTCATCAGGAACTTCTTTATGCGAAGTGCATTTCTGAAGAAGAATACCACTCTTCTAAGAGGCCATTGCTTCAGAGGCTGGCGGCTCAAGGGGCTCAGATTGAAGCCAGGGATGTGATAGTGGCAAAGACTAAGGAATCAAAAGAGAAGTTGGAAGAAGAGTGGTCAGTGATTGACTTGAAGGATGAGAAATGTTCGGTGAACAAAGAGAATTCGGGTTGTAAGAGCAGATCTAGTCAGGGATCTTCTATGAAGCAGATTAAAGGAGCTGCCTCGGTTTTTGGCTTTGGCAAAGGTGGAAAAAATGGGACGGAAAAGAGCATATTTGATTCACCTTACTTGTCTGCCAAAAATGAAAACCCTTTCTGGGATGCTCAAACAAAGGGAGCACAAAGTGAAGGAGGTTCAATTCTTATGGAGGAAAGTGGGCCTCCAGAAGCAGTTAAGAAGAGTAGTAGTTTGGAGAAGTTGAAGAGGAAACCATTTAGGGCTTTGTTTCATAAGGAGCAAAGAGAGAGAGATGGTGGTGGTGCTGAGCAAGATCAAAGATCAGGGAAATCAGCGAAAAAGCAATGGGGATTTGAAGGGTTCAAGAAATGGAAGAGAAATGAGTCCGAAGATGAGAAATCTTCTTTGTCACTTGGTGAGAGGTCAGATAATGAGGCCTACTCAGGTCCCTTTGCAAAGGGAATTGGGGAGGGACCAGACACCAAGTTAATGAAGAAGAAGTTGCATTCTGATGGTTCCCCATCTGATTTTTTCATAGATAAGGTTTTACGATCCTTCCTTCCTTTCAATCTATGAATCTCATTTCCTTATTCAGTTAATTTTGGGCGTGTAATGCAAAATCTTTTGTACACCATAAATAGGTTTTGGGAGACAAGATAAAGAAGGAGTTGTCTAGAATCCAGACAGAACTCAGCAGCACAAACCCACATCTTAAATTTTCGTGAGTATTTTCTCATATGTGTATGTCATTTTTCTTAGCTTTTTGTTACATCATATCTTACATATGAAATTTGACAAGTTACTTGTACGAACAGGAATGATCAGATTGAAGCAATTTCTACCAGAATTCCAGTGGACAAGGCTGAGTTGAAAAACTACTTTCCCAAGTGAGTCAACATAAACCCCTCTCTTTCATATACACGTTAAAATTTCAGCATTGTTTTTATGTAATTTTGAAATAATTGTTGTGTTCGAAGATCTTGGTGTGATCGATACGGAGATGTTGTGCTGGATGTAGTGAAGAAAGAATTTAAAGACCATGTAGCGGAAATGGAGAACATGCGCAACGTTGCTAGAGAAAAACACAGCAACTCTAGGCGGTGGACAACAACAACATTTGACAAAGACGAAAACATTCATCCAAATCTTTTTGCTCATCGTGAAAACTCAATTCGCTGCAGTAACATCAATCCATTTTCTCATGGTTTCGCTTAGTTTAAGGTCTGGATCAAGCTTCCTCTCTACGAAGCTCATCCGTACAGTATCTGTTGTATTTGAGAAAAAAAAAAACCTAGAATTTGTAATTACCGTCTCAATTTGTCGATAACCTACTTTCAGCCAGGCTATCAATGTTTCTACTCTCTATAATCGTGCATTTCTAGTGAGAAGTCAAAATTCGTTCTGTCAGTTGATTTTTACCTTCAAAATTTTTATTCTTGTGATGGTGTTCGCTCAAACATACAATTATTATTTGATGTTTCCCATATTAAAGAAAGGTTCGAAAACAAAAACAGCATTTCCAAGAAACACAAATGGATGTAACAAAACAATGGTTATAATTTGTAGACAGTGCTCGGATGACGAATCACGAATAATGTGGAGACAAAAAGGAAATCGAGAAACGAAATCTAGTAGAAAATAATTGGTAGCAGAAGGCTGTAACTTTTTTTGGCTTCAAAGTTTAAGACTGCTAACATGTAAGAGAGAAAAAGAGAAATACATTGCACCACTAAAACAGAAATAAAGACACTAATTTTTTTTAAAAAAAAACAGAAAGGAAAAACTAATCTAAGTTAATATATAAGGGTTATAAACTAATACAACCTTCTCAATTTGGAAGAAACATGTTAATAGAAGTCAATTTGTTTTTGAGCTTATTAAAAAGAGGTTGTAAAAGAGTTTTGTTGAACATACTATTTTCAGCTTTGACATGAATAACTCTAAATGAATTTGTTGTTGACTAGTTCTTGAATATAATGAAGGTCTCTAATTACAGCAAGGATGTTGTCATTGATAGAAACGTGTCTCATTCAAACTTTTAAGATATTTACATATTAAACATGCAGCATATTAGAATTTATGCATTATATAGAATTTTTTTACAATAAATTTCTTCGAATATAAAAACTATATTTTTTTATTTGCAATAAACACTTTAAACTTTACGGTTTTGTAACATATTCTAATACATGTATTCTATAAGATAAATGTTTTATATATAATTGATATTATAAATAAATGAATATCTTTGAATGTATAAATAATATTTTTCTTTTACGATGAACAATTTAAACATTTAAAAGACTACTTTTAATGATTGACAAAAAAAAGGTTCAACAGACAGTATAAATTGGGTGTCATATGAATATGTACTAGATAAATAAGACTACGGAATCATCATAAAATTCGGATACAAAACCTCACTTTGTACTCCAGACTCTAAAAACGTTTTATGCATATCATTGGCAGTGGCCGAATGTGATTTAAACCATTATTTTTAGCTATTTTAAGACACAGTTCGTATCAATTCTGTCTCTTGAAGATCTGTGATGTCAAATTAGTCCCTTGAAGATTTTGGGTGACCCCAAAAACATTTTCTTGGTCATGTTTGTGTCTGACAATAGCTTGAACAATGTTGATGCCAAGTGGGATATCTTTAAGAGGACCCAAATGGAAGCTTGGTCTAAATTTTAATATTTACATTTTATCTACAACGTCAATGAGATTGCACTTCTGAGTTGGCAGAAGACTCTGTGAACCCTCCACAGACATTGCCACGACACAGAGGACATACACTGTATAAGAGGAAAGCTAGGTAAGTGGTTGTCTATGAAATGGAAATAGGTAAATATGAAAAAGAATGATACAAGAAGACTAATTTTGGCTATAATGACAGTACCCGTGTATTTCTTTAAGCCACTTGTCCACACATGACATGTGATACTCATGGAGGCAAGGAAGAACTCGTATTTGGTCCCCTTCTTCGTACTCCGCCAGACATATGTAACATCTAACATATTCCAAATTAATGTTTAAGAAATGAAAATAATAAAAAACAGAAAGTTTCTTGTAAGTATTCAAGGCCAAACAAACTATCATTACCACACTGACATAGACTTCAAGCATAAAAAGCTAACAATTTAATCACATTATTCACGCCCACATTCTTGCTTAACACAACTAGGATAAGAACCCTTACTGTTCAACATCATTGCCTCCATCAGCCACTTCAACCTTTTTGTGAGATTTCAGGGGAAAGGAATCAACAATTGATTCAGGGGCAGGGAGTGAGACCATGGATAGAGACAGTGATCCAGGTTGCCGATGGATTTCATCTAAAACCTGCAATCCAAAACACTAGATGACATCTCAACACTCCAAACATTCACTGACCAATTAGATAAGAAATAAGAAATGGTTTTCCTACAGAGAAGTGGCACAGTAAAAGAAGTCCAATATCACATAAAAAATGGCCTAACTTAATCACAACATCAGATAGTCTCAATTATCAGGAGGCATGACACTCTACAAAAGAGGCCGAAAATATGAAAAAAAAGCATCTACACTTGGGATGATCTTATCTAACGAGCACACTACACTGTCAACGGTATCATAATTAGATTTCACTGGCTGAAATGAAACTTGGTAAGAACTGGGTTTAAATGAAATGCTTAATGTAAAGCAAAAAATTAAGATGTAAAGCAAAATAATGCAAGAAAAAAAGGGTGGAAAGCTAAATTGAATTAAAACTAGCAGCAAACAGTAAATGTGAGAGAAGGTTAAAACCTCAAACAAAGCCTCGGCCAGCATGACTATTCTTGAAATACTTGCTCGAGTGCTTGATTCATCAGCCACTGGGGAAGACTCGCATGAGCACATGCCATCTGCATGGAGTCCTAGTGGGCATGAATTCCATCGACCAATCTCATCAAAGCCACCACGAAGCCTATCCCAGATCTATAAAAGTAATCAAACAGCTTAAGCAACACGAAAGGGTTCATGAATCCAGATAACAAATCCAAGTAGGTGATATAAGCAATTTGAGGCATTCTATGCTCCAAATTTTCAAAATCACCTCAGATCTTGAGTGCCGCCTTCTTCGTTCATTCAATCTGTGAATTCTACTGCCCATATATGCAGAAGCACCTCCAACCCCATCATTTGACAAATCACCACCAAAATCAACTAGCCATCGATCTTGAGATCCAGGATCATCAGCAGCTCCAGTAGAGAAGACAATGGTTGGAGAATCACCAAGCCTCCTAGAACTACGTCGTGAAAAAGCATCCCAAAATAATCTTCTACCACTCCTTCTGGCATCATGATCATTAGCATCGGCATTGCTTCCAGACAAAATGTTGGAAGATATTGTGACCACGTCAACTTGAAGCACACTATCATTTCCTGGTCCTCTTTCCCGATTGGATACAAGAATACCTAAACCTGAAGGTATTGTCTCACGACAAGGTTCTTCTTCCGGCCCTTGAGAAGTTGCTGCTAAGTTGGAACCCTGAGCAACAGGGTTGGAAGAATTCTGGATAGAAATGAATGCACTAGTGTGATTCTCAACAGAAATTTCCCCAGAACTGAAATTCACATGCTCCTGGGGGGTTGAACTTCTTGGATGCACTGTCTCATGAGAGACTTGAGAGACACCACCACTAACCACTGGATAACTAACGTCATTAACTACATCCTTGTTAGCAGAAACATTTACAGAGACTGGATCTGAAGACTGCT
Source organism: Phaseolus lunatus (assembly GCA_013389735.1). NCBI lineage: Eukaryota > Viridiplantae > Streptophyta > Magnoliopsida > Fabales > Fabaceae > Phaseolus > Phaseolus lunatus. The sequence continues at coordinate 32,549,415 of CM023859.1, forward strand.
GTGCTACAAATGAAGTACTAGCTGTGTTGCTACTATCACTATATGATTCACGACCATTATGACCAGCACTTACCTGACAAGGAGGGGCTTGCCCCTCATGTTCAGACAAGCAGTTCCTCTGACCATGTGTTGCAACGTTTCTATAAGAACTTCCAGCACTAGTATTCCCATGGAACTCGGTTCTCATATCAGATGAGGTTGAAGTTTCAGCAGGGGGACTGCAGCTAATTCTAGCTTCTGTACATGATAAAGATGATTCCTCAGTGATTTTATGAATTTCACCTTCAAAATTTCTTGCTAAATGAACCTGAAGTTCAGATGAATGTTCTTCCATCTAAAAACACAATATAAGAATATCACTTCCTGCATCAACCTCTCTCAGCTATTTAAACAGTCTTCCTCAAATTGTACCATCTATTTAACATAGCTAGTGCACAGAATTTCAAACAATACTAATAAGTTATGTTTTCCTCACGAAAGTATTCAATAAGTTAAGAACATATATGATCTTTGGAATGCATCCATGTATATATTCAGACGTGCATAAATTAATATTGACCAACTCGTCTCCCAAATTCACACAATTCAATAAAAAGTAAAGGAGTGCCACTACTAGCCTGTGAATGGAGAAAGAGTTGAATTCAAAATATTGTAAATTGAGAAATTTTATGTTTTCCAGATGTTAGAGATTTGCACCATTTACTGAATCATTCAAACCACCCAGGGAAAACAATAACAATAAGCTAAATCCGATCATTCTGTCAAAGAATGATACCACGGCCAATTAGGCGTCATCAGCTGATAGTTCCATTGATTAAGCTCAAATACGTCAAACCGTATTATTCAATTGACAAATTATTAGATTATAAAAGCTCCAACAACTATGACAATCAACACCCCCCATAAACTGCGAACAAGTTTATGAGTAAAAGATGATCTCACACAATTAATTCCGAAAAAGGAAAACAAATACCTAATAAAAAAGTCAATACTTTGACAAAAATTCTATCCATGAGTCAAACTCAATCGATTGGCATGGCCCTCTGAAAAACTAAATTTGCATTTTGCAACTACACAGAAAAAAAGGAGCCACAGATTTAAAAAAAAAGGCACATAACTTTTGTTTAACCCTGTGGTTAAGGAGGGGGATCAGATGGATGAATCCCAGATGTGAAAAATCAATTTTTTGAATTTTAAAAGTGTAGGAGAATGTAAGGTATTAAGGAAATAGGGTGGAAGAAGGGATTTTGGGGGTAGAGGGAGAAGGGTACCTGATGAATGGAGCGAGAGGTGGAGGTGCCACATAGAAGAGACGACAATCTGAAGCGGTTGACCCTGTGAGTAGAAGAAGCAGAAGGGCGAGAAGCATGTCTACTAGAAGAGGAACCCATGGTCTTGGAGAGAGAGATGAGAAGAGAAGAGAAGATCAGAGGCACACAAAGAACACACCACAACCAAGTAGCTTCCTTGCTTGCTACCTAGCTAGATGTAAGATGTGGATGCTTATTGCTTCATCACAATGGAAAGCAGACCAACTTGGAGCTTTTCTTCATTTTCAATTATTTCCCTACTTTGGGGGCTCTCAATTCAAACACTCATAAGTGTTTTCTTTCTTGTCTTTTTAATATTATCACTTTCTTTTCTCACCTTTTTTTTTCAAAATCTATTTTAAAATATAATAAATAATTTCATTTCTATTTCTTTAGATATTACAAATATTGTTTAGGGAAAACTCAAGTTTGACTCATGTTAAAGAAAACTACAACTACTTCCACCACATAATCTTCTTTATTACTTCTTTAAAATACATTGGATTTTCTACGATCAAACTTTCAATCAGAAAAACAACCTTAACCAAAATACTCTTCGAGTAGAATGAAATTATTTAGAAATGAAATAATCTCATATCTATTCTGATGTTCTTTTGATAGCTGCAAAATTTGGATTTATGTAATCAGAATTATTTTGCTGAAAAGATGTTTTATGATGGCTAATTTCATTTGGATATAAAAAAAGAAATCGGTTTGTACATGGGAAAAAGAGTCTCCATGAAGTTGAAAAGGAAAAAATGTCGAAAAATAATCACAAGCTACAAATTTTCATATTACAAAAAACTTATATTTTTATATTTTTCTTTACAAATTTAAGTTATTATCTCAAACACACCACTTATTTTACAAACATTTTTTTCTTAGAAAGAGTAATTGAAATACTAGAATTTAGTTTCCCAAATAAACTCTTGAACTTCGAGTCTGATTAAAAATGTATGTTTTCCTTTACTCGTTGAGATGGGGTAGGCAAAATTCTTTGTTATATCTTAAGTATTTAATGTGTTTATATGATTACAACTTAATTTTAAGGTTATTACCTAATGGCATGGCAGTTTTCTTTAACCGATTACATGAAAATAAATAATAATAACAACACTACATTAAAAGAAGTGTGCATTGGACACTTCCATATCTGATATAGATTTACTTCATGAAAAAAATATGTTAAAATTAAAGTATATTAACACAAATCAAACCATACGAAAATTAGGATGTATCAAATATTAACTCAACACTAAAAAGTTTATCAAGACAATATAAAGAATCAGAACAATTAAAATAAAACATGTTTTTATTACATTATTTATTGCATATTAGATCAAAAACTTACTTCAGTGTGGAATAATTTTTTACATGAGTATTTCCGATTAATAATCAAAACTTAAACACTAAGAAATAAATATAAAGAAAGAAAAAAGTCAGCGGGTAAAAAATATAATCTCAATCCCTCATATAAGAACAATAAAAAAAATAATTTAAATACATTGATAGTATAAAATATATTTATATAAATATTCAATTACATAAATGAGAGATGAAATTGCTATTTTTATGATAATGATCTATAAATTAATTTTTAACAAGTTTTTTGTTTGATTAACAGTATAGAAAAATTATCCAAATAAATAATACATAAAACTGTAAGAGAAAGATGAATTTCAACTAAACATCCGTTTAGAGGGTCTCAAAGGTTAATAGAGATAATAATTTGTTGAATTATATATTATTATACATACAACAGCAGTAAAAGTAATGAATGAGATGATGTTATGATTGAAAGTAAAAGGAGGCAGAGGACAGAATGGAGAAGCAAAAAGCCAAATCCATAACAGCTTACTGCAAGTAAAAATGTGCTCTGTTTTTTGTTTTGTTGTGTAAAATGGTCATAGATGTGGTGGCAATAACAAAGAGATGTGTGATAATAGAGCATAATACTTGGCAGGGTGATCAAAACAAAAATTGTTAACTTCCACCAAATCTAAGTAAATTAAAGGAAAACAACAAAAAATACAATGCCTTGTGACAATGTTGTATACGGTAGACTATTGACTTTGTCTATGAAACATACTTGCCCGTTTCTTCTTTCTACCATAAATGATAAATAGACAAACCATTTGTTCATTGCTGTGTTTGAATTTAAATTGGTACAACGTCACATTTTCTTTCATTCTACAAACGTCTCACCTAAATCATCTCTGTTTTATTTGCTTTTTCAAATCCTTAATGTTCTTTCTTCACATATTATTTCTTGGCTCAATTTGTACGTGAAGGGTCAAGCTCATCAGAGAGAACAACATAAAAAAATTAATAAAATTGTTAGATTAATAAATAAATTATTATTATTTGGTAGCGGGTTTGGGGAAATTTGTGAAGAGACAGAAAAACATAATTACCAAAAAAGGTTGCAATTTTTTATTTTTATTTTTTACTGATAAAATCCGTCCATGTGATACTGTTGAAGTGAAATTGATCTGCACGATTGCTTTTGTATCAACTGTTTACTATCCAACACATGCTTTGAAAATAATTCTCAAAGTAATAAAATATTGTTGTACTTGAATTAAAAGAAGTATGTGCCAAATATTCAAATAAACCTACATTTTTTTCCAATTTAGGTCATCTCCCGAAAATTAGGCAACCCTTGGGCCACTTGGGACGCTTATGACTGCACCTCCATATAATTTTTAAATAACTTCCATATAATCTTTAAAATAATATCAGATTTAAAATAATATCAGATTGGTGAATCTAGTATACAATCTTGAATTTGGTTTGAAGTTCTAGATTGACTAATCTAATTTTCATTTAAAAAAATATATATTCATTTCGCTACTTAATATTGACAAAATATTCTTCACATATAATGAAAGAAGACGTTGTTGTAGTCACATGATAAAATAAAACACTTTACACTTCTAGTAATGTGAAACATAGATCGAAACTATTTCAAAAAAAAATGGTTCAAATTTCATTACGTGGAATAGATGGTTACTAAATATCACTCACCTCATTAAAATTGACTAGTCTTCATTTCACAAATGGCACCCTTGATACCACGCCTTGAGCATATTGCTCATATTGCGTTCCAGAAAACTCTCTCAAAAAGAATTCTTAGTAAGGTATTTGCTTAGCAATATAACGTCAGACAACCGCTCCAAATGCAATAATTGATATGGGATTGCAAAGCATTATTTGAGTGTCAACCGACCAAACGAGGAGCCCATAATGTGATGAATGACAATATATGTAACGCCCCTCAATACCTTATTCATTTTTATATAATAAAATAAAGGTAAAACAATAATATCAAAAATTTATATAGGTATATATAATATAATTCATCCATTCCATACATTGTATCTCAAAATAACATCCCCTTTCTAGGGAATTTTAATACATCTCCATCAGGAGTTTTCAAGATAAAACAAAATATAGCATTCAAGACAGACGATCTCTTCCTCCCAAAATGCTCACTGAGGAGCTCTACTACCTGGAACATCATCTGCTCCCATGTAAATTATACACGATCATCACAGTTTTAAAGAAAACAAACACAAAACAAAACACAGGGGTAAGCTAACTATTTTAAAAACTTTAAATATGAAACTTGATATCATCATAAACCATCATTTTTCATTTCACACACTTCACAATTTCACATCCACGTAATCAGCAATGTTCACAATTTCATAACTTCATCACGTGTCTATCATTTTCACATAACCATCAAGTGTCTACCAATAATTTCAATATTCATCTATCTCACGTCAGAATTTCCACTGACTCACAACATGTAGACACTTGACTCTACTTCCAGAAGACTCGTGCGTTGAACTTAGCATCCAGAGACCTGCACCTGTCATACTATACCACTGTGAATCCACACAGGGTCGCTGTGAATCCACACAGCCATGCGCATAAATAATCTCAATATCATCACTCTCCCAGTATGACAGGGTTAATTCATATAACAGGTCAAGTTAATTATCTTTCAAACAACTTACCCATACATATGAATCTCCTTCGACTCTCACCAACTGAATAACTTCATCTATGTGATTCCATCATATCAGTAGAGTCAGGATCGTCTCATTCACAGGATACTCACAGATCAATACACCCTCATAACAATCTCAACACGGTATTTCCTTTCCTGAAAATACTATGTCTTGACCACATTTTCACATCATTCCATATTCATACAACACATCCATGAACGATTCAATCATATCATATTTTCAACCGTTTCTAAACAATCCAAATCATACCAAAGTTCAAGATTTCAAAAATCATATGCATTTCACAGCATCTACTATATTTAAAATTTCACATTTCAAGCTCAAACAAAATTAGATCCACACATAAAAACAGAGCATCGTGCAAGAAAGTTTGAAACCGGCGACCACGTCGCCCCAACTTCAGAATCTTCTAGCCTACGGTTGTTATTGAAAATAAAGCTAGCTTCCCTTACCTGGACTTGCGTAAAAACTCACTAAGAGCTCCAAACCCACCGAAACTTAAAGATGTCCTAACCTGCACCATGGAGCCTTAATCACAAAACTGACTATACAACTAATTTTCTACGTTAACAGAGACAATTTCTGAAGCTAAGAGAGTCGCATGCAACGCCTATGCAGAGGCAACCCTCTCAAGTTCAGAATCGACTCGAAAAACAGAGTAAAACGAATTACTCTATTTTAACGTCCTGATCGGAAAACTTGCAGAGAAAAACACCACAGTCCAGTGGTAGTCGCCATCGTCAAACTGGTGAGGGAGGCGTCCGTGACGTTGAGAGAAGGAGGAGAAAGGAGAAGGGGAACGAAATGAGCTTATTCCCTCAGCTATTATGGCCGAACAGCTCTGTAGCCTTCACGGCCATCACCCAGTCTCTGAGCAACCTTGCGTGTGGGTTTCCTCTAACAGGATGGCCACGTGGGTCTCTGCGCACACTAACTCTGGGTCACTTTCCATACCAACTCTCTGGTGCCAACTGTTCTGAAGCACTCTTACTGACTACGTGTCGCGCATGCAGAACGCTCATGCTGGGAGCCTGGGCCCCACCTTATCTGCGTATAACAGGACCCCCCGATGACTGATCTCGCGATGACTATCCACCGATGTCTCTCCCTGGAAGACGACCGATGTCTTATCCTGGCAGATGACTGATGTCTCATCCTGGCAAATGACCGATGTCTCTCCCTGGAAGACGACCGATGTGTCCCTCATCATGGCAGATGACCGATGTGTAAATTTCTAGATCCTTACAATATATCTATATATATCATGGGTAATCAACTTGTGATTATCGTTGTGAATATTTTTTTGAAATGAATATTGGATTGGTCAATCTGGTACACAATTATAAGTTTGGTTTGAGGTTCCAAATTGGTCAATCTAATATTCATTTAAAAAAAGTACATTTAGTATTTAAAAATATATAGAGGTAGAGGGAAAAAAGAATGAAGGGAGAATTTACATGCTTAAAATATATTGCTCATTTGCTCTTTGATAAGCTCTCTCAACTTTATTGGCCCAGGTTTAAAAGTTCACTTAGTTTTTCTTTGTATCTAGTTATTTATTCTAGAAAGAAAATGATAAATTGTAAAAAAATTTGCATGAGTTTGATTGAACTTAATTTTATGAAAATTGTGAGAAAGTGGTGGAGCTAGTATATTCAGACTCTAGATGCAATCCTAACATGATTTTAAATGAAAGTCATATGACATTAAATATTTCCTTAATTGACAATAGTTAAGTAAAATTGTAATGTAAAGTAATGTAAACGCACTTTTTCTTGGAGAACATGTCAATATTTGTTTAGCCATATTGATGACTCAAGCTACCACATTACAAAAATATTGGTTAATACGTGCGAAAGAGTGAGAATGTTATAAAATCATATTGAAAATGCTAGCTATCATATTACCAAAAGATTGATGGGACTATGTAAAAGCAAGTTCAATTCATTTCATACATGACTCTTTTGAGTTGTGTATAAGATTCGATAAGCACAAAAGTGATAACTTCATTTAGTGTTTTGTGTTGGTTTACTATATAGCTTTTTTTTCAATTTCTATCAATCCAGGTTTATTTTTTAATTAATTTAAATAAAAAAAAATCAAACAAACATTGATCAAGACTTACGAACTAGTTTTGTAAGGTTTAATTAGACTCAAATGCACTTCTTAATATGGTATTTTAATTATATAAAATCTATCATAGTTACAATGAAAGTTTATTGAGCTTATCAAGTAACTATTATTTTATCGTTATTGGATCACCTATAAATATATAATCTTACGTACGAGTTGGAAAGTCTCGAAATAAGAGAATGTGTTGAAGATCCCATATTAACTATAAATAAAGACACTTCATAATATATAAGTGTATGCAAACTTCATCTTATGAATAATTTATTTTTATAAGGTTGAGTTAAACTTAAAATTTACTTTTTAAAAATAAATGATATTTATTTGATTAATTTTAATTGAATTTTTTTCAACTTACATTGACAATTTTTTTTTTCAACCCATGCTAGCTTAAGTTTTTTTTATCAGTGTCAATAAAACTATTTTTTTTGTAAATGTAATGGGTTTTTTAATTTTGTTTTAATAATTCTTTTATAATGGACATTAGAATTATTTATGTTTTATATTTAAAATTTGTAACAAGCGTTATTATAGGTATAAACCTAGAAGTGCAGATTGTGAAGTCCCTGACCATCAGCTTAAATTGTTGACGCGTTATGATGAATGTTAGTTACTCAACTACTAAAAACAAAACTCACACATTGACTGGTAGATTGTTAAAATAAGGAACAAGTTATTCAGTTTTGTCCAAAATTGTAGTTTATGGAAAGTAGTGGTTTGAATTCCTTCACTCTACAACCAAAATTTTAGTCACTAACAATAATATATAAGTTTCGTTGTGTGCTTCATCGATTTAACATCAGAGAGAACAAACATGCACAATCCTCCCCCACCAGGCGCTCCAGGCCCACCACCTCACCACGGCCCTCCCGGCCCAGGTCCACCACCTCACCACGGCCCTCCCGGCCCAGACCCATCACCTCACCACAGCCCGCCCAATCACGGATCTGCTCCACCACCGCATGCTGCTCCTGGGCCACACGGTCTCCACCCTCCGGCGCCTCCACACCACCGCCAACGCTTCTGATGTAATGCATAAGGAGCTTATGAATAAAAATATGCTCATATTTATATATATAAATGTATTATTGAAAGTGCTTTGATTTCTTTTTGGTATTTTTCATAGTATTTACACTGCAATGTCTATGTTTGATTTCGTATCAAATAATGTGAAATACGTATCTATAATTTAGAAGCAAGCTGAAATTATTTTGAATATTTTTATTTTATTTTGTTACATTCGGAAGATAGATAAAAAATTAAAACAAAAATGTTATTTTGTGGATAGTTTTTAAGCCGAAAGGAGGCACTTGCAAGAGAGATAAAAGCTTTTGGAAAAGGTCAAATTCTTTAATTCACCAATCTCTATACAGAGAAGTTATCCTCTAAAGAGAAAAAACAGATAAGCATGCTTGAAAATTTTTAGTTTAAAAATCAAGATAAAGGGTACTATTTAAAAGAAATGGGTGATTGAAAAAAATATAAGAGTCCAAACAAAATAATAGTATTTTGTAATTATGAAAATATATTGTTTCGGATAAAGACTCAAACGAAAATTCTCCTTTCAAATCAATGAGAATTTTTTTTTAAATTTTATAATCTTACACAAATTTGTCTTTTTTTTTCTCAAGCTTTTTCTCTTTTATAGTCAATGAGACTTTTTTCAAAAAAAATTCACAACAACCAGCTATATTCTTATAATGTAAAACAAATATTAATGTGTTTAGAGTCATTTGAAGAGTTTTGCGAAAATTTTGACAATAAAATATTATGTCATGAATATTATAGTTGATATTGATGAACGTTTGTTCATAGGACGATTATTAGATATGTTTTTTCTTATACTATAAATAATTTTAATCTTAATGTATATATAAAGCTAATGAACAATAAATCAAAAGGTCATTTGTGTGCAAATAAAATAAGTTATGTGGAAAATGTATGAGAACTTGTAAGAAACTTATGAAATTATAAAAGTGTAATCGTTGTTACTAATGTGTTGCATGATTTTTAAAAGATATCACTTTTTCAATTTAACATTTGTCTGAACTAATGTTTTTGAAGTCAATGTAAGAATTCTGTGGAAAAAAATTGTTAAACACGTGAGATATGTGATTATAGAAGTTGGATCAACAAATGTGATATAATTTGTAATTGATAAGTTAGTTGTATGTATTGTAACATGTATGCTCATATAATCAAAATTACATTTAATGTATTAGACTCTTTGTGTGATAAACACCTTCAATTGAAAAATATGTCTATAATTATATATATTGAAAGAAATGGTGATACTTACAACAATGTTTTTATATCACATAAATTGTAGACAATGTTTCTTATATAAAACAAATTATTTAGGGCACTATATGAAGTTATTAATGTTTAATGACTTCAACTCATTACAGTTGTTTTATGTTTCTCGTGTAATATTTATTTGTTTCAACCACAATCATGCTTAAAACTTTAAAAGATTGAAAAAATGACTTCATTAGATTTTGTTAGTGAGAGAATGATGTGGATAGTGCACAAATGGTTAGAGAAATTTGGTTGGTTGATGATGGGTGGAGGAAGATCAACTATACACTTGTTCTCATTGTTGCTAGTTATAATATTTTTAGAAAAATATATAGGTAAAAAACTATAACTAATAGTGATGACACGACTTTTTTTATATGTAAGAATGTAGCAATCAAAACTCGACAAATTCATTGTGACTTTACTTATTTAACTTCTACCATTGAACAACTGATGCAACGCACAATCATCTCTCCTCACCAATTGTCATGCTAAAAAAACATATAAATTTAGCTATAATATTCGGTATTAGATCAAATACTTGACAATTCAACTGTAACTTCACTCGTATAATTTGCAACACAATAGACTAAGAGTATGAATAACTAAGTGAAGATTTAGAAAGACTCTCCTCAAGTCATGATTACATGTAGCTTATCAAAGAAAAAAAAAAGTGTTTAAAAAATATTTTTATAATATTTATTGTTCTCGTTCAAGGATAATGGAACCTAGAGAACGATTGCTTCCTCCCTCGGTCGGTCGCTTCCTCCTTCCTTTAACCCGAAACGTACTCCCCTCCTTTGATCCTCGCTCCTATTGTCCAGTCTCGAATGGTACCTTCAAAATGCACTATGATGCTTATGTCAGCAAAGTGTTCGACACTTAATTGTCAGAGTACTGTAGATAATGACGTACCTGGTCCATACTTAGGGTTGTACTAAGTGACCTTTAATTGTGGATTAACTTTGCTGACTTGGTCAACTCATAGTTCGTGTTGGTCATACCACATCTCTCGGCAGAGGTTGTCGCATTTGGACGGTCATGTGATCTGCAATGCAGGCCGGATCATATGGCCGTTTGATCGTATGACCCATACCGATACATAAATGTAATGAAATTAAATATATAATGACTCTTTAAGATAACCACATAGAATTTTGTTTTATAACACTTTTTTATAATTGGTTTTGTTAATTTTTTTAATTATAAAATGTGATCAATACATTTTAATAAGCTTATATATATATATATATATATATATATTATGTTTTATGTTTTTTTTTATTTTTTGAGTTGTTCCTTCTTTTCCTTTCCCAGTATACACTTATAAGAAGATCAAACAATGTACCTACTGGCTTTGAAATTCAATTCCATGTAGCCGCTTTTAAAACTGCCCAAAGTTAGAGGGCAAAACAGAGATTTGGCGAGGGCGATAAGAAAAAAGAAATATTAGGAAATATTTTAAATGACATGGTGAAAAACAAACTAATAAAATGCATGTTTTTTCTGGCACGCATGTAATTAGACTAGTAAAAATTAAAAAGAATATATATATATATATATATATATATATATATATATATTTAAAAAAAATTAAAACGATCTTATATTGAAGTCAACCTATAAAAACCTTTTCATATTAAAATTAAAGCATATATTATTAAAAATGGGAATTTAAAAATGATAGTGGGCCGTAGGTGTTTATTTCTACGGGCCTGGTCCAGTCCACTTGAAATCCCATCTCCCCTACCGTCCTATCGAGTGGTCACGTTACCCTAAAACCCGAACACCCCGTCTCCGTCTGTTTGAAACGACGGTGAGCATTTCCCTCGCATTCTCTCTCCTTCACTCTCCACGCTTCACATTCCGCCATGGACGATAGCTTGTACGACGAGTTTGGTAACTACATCGGGCCGGAAATGGAGTCCGACCAGGACTCTGACCGCGACTCCGACCCCGAAGCCGACGACAACGCCGACGGGAATTCCGACGACGGCGCCCCGTCGGACGGCGAGGATCCGAGCAACGGATGGATGACGACGATCTCGGAGGACATGGAGAATCAGGTGGTTCTGGCGGAAGACAAGAAGTACTACCCAACCGCGGAGGAGGTGTACGGCGATGACGTGGAAACCCTAGTCATGGACGAGGACGAGCAGCCCCTGGAGCAACCTATCATTAAGCCCGTGAGGAACATCAAGTTCGAGGTTGGAGTGAAGGACTCCTCCACCTATGTCTCCTCTCAGTTCCTCCTCGGTCTCATGTCGAACCCTACGCTTGTGCGCAACGTGGCGCTGGTGGGGCACTTGCAGCACGGGAAGACCGTGTTCATGGACATGCTCGTGGAGCAGACGCATCACATGTCCACATTCGATCCCCAGAGCGAGAAGCACACGAGATATACAGACACTCGGATTGATGAGCAGGAGAGGAAGATTTCGATCAAGGCTATTCCCATGTCGCTTGTGCTGGAGGATAGCAACTCCAAGTCCTATCTGTGTAACATCATGGACGCGCCTGGCCATGTTAATTTCTCCGATGAAATGACCGCCGCTTTGAGGCTTGCTGATGGCGCTGTCTTGATTGTAGATGCTGCTGAAGGAGTCATGGTATTGCTTATTATACTTTTTTGTGTTTAGACTCTTAAGCATTGGAATTGGATTGATACTATTATGGAGTTGGGTCTAGCGGATAGGACATACATTGTGAAGAACTAAGGTTGGAATCTCCCGAGAGAGGTGCTTAGGTTTAGTGTTTCATTGTGACGCTTCGAAAGGGACAGCCTATGAAGGGGAAACTAAAAACCATTTAGTTGTTAGCTTCTTGTGATTTCTGCTCCCGTTATGGGGTGAACCACGATTTGAAACTCTGTTAGAAGGGGTGTTTTCATTTAGTGTCTAACCATTTCTTGAATAAGATTGCCTTTGAAGGGTGATTCATTTGAAAAGAATATTGTTGCTTTGTAGTTAGTTATTTTGGTATAGTTGCAAATTGCTAAACACTGAGCTTTTAGTGTGTTGTGGTCCGTAGGTAAACACGGAAAGAGCGATACGTCATGCAATTCAGGAGCGGTTGCCGATTGTCGTTGTAATCAATAAGGTAAGCTATTTCTTGATTGATGTTAAAGTTGAGTTTAAGTTCTGGTCTTAGTTTTCATGTTTTGACTTTAGGTTGACAGGCTTATAACTGAACTTAAGTTGCCGCCAAAGGATGCTTATCATAAACTAAGGCATACTTTGGAGGTTATTAATACTCACATATCTGCTGCCTCCTCGATTGCTGGTGATGTTCAAGTTGTGGATCCGGTTGCTGGAAATGTTTGTTTTGCTAGTGGTACTGCTGGATGGTCCTTTACGTTGCAGTCATTTGCTAAGTTGTATGGGAAGCTGCATGGAATTCCTTTGGAAGCTAGTAAATTTGCTTCTCGACTGTGGGGAGACTATTATTTTCATCCAGATACAAGAGCCTTCAAAAAGAAACCCCCTGCCACTGGAGGGGAGCGATCTTTTGTAGAGTTTGTGCTGGAGCCTCTTTACAAGATATACAGCCAAGTGATCGGGGAACATAAAAAGAGTGTAGAGACAACGCTTGCTGAACTAGGAGTCACACTAAGTAATGCGGCCTACAGATTAAATGTCAGACCCTTGCTAAGGTTGGCATGCAGCTCAGTTTTTGGTCAAGCTTCAGGTTTCACTGATATGCTTGTTCAGCATATACCTTCCCCTAGAGATGCTGCAATTACGAAAGTTGACCATATATATACTGGTCCTAAAGACTCGTCCATTTACAAAGCCATGGCACAGTGTGATGCTGATGGCCCCCTAATGGTTAATGTGACCAAATTGTATCCAAAATCTGATTGCAGTGTGTTTGATGCCTTTGGTAGAGTTTATAGTGGCAAGATACAGACAGGACAGACTGTACGTGTTCTAGGAGAAGGATACTCACCGGATGATGAGGAGGATATGACAGTTAAAGAAGTAACTAAGTTGTGGGTGTATCAAGCTCGAGATAGGATGCCAGTAGCTGAGGCTCCTCCTGGTTCTTGGGTCCTAATTGAAGGTGTGGATGCTTCAATCATGAAAACTGCCACTCTTTGTAATGTGGATTATGACGAAGATGTGTATATATTCCGGCCTCTTCAGTTCAATACACTGTCAGTGGTAAAAACTGCTACTGAACCATTAAATCCAAGTGAATTGCCAAAAATGGTGGAGGGCCTGCGAAAAATAAGCAAAAGTTATCCTCTTGCAGTTACTAAAGTAGAGGAATCTGGTGAGCACACTATATTAGGGACTGGTGAGCTGTACTTGGATTCAATTATGAAGGACTTGAGAGAGCTCTATTCTGAAGTAGAAGTCAAGGTGATCTATTAATTTTCTCTACTCAATTAATTCTGTCATTAACTTTTTGTTCTCTTTTTTTTTTTTAGACATGGACTTTAATGTGAAACTGTTATTTTGTAATTTGTGACACTGTTCATTTGCTGTTTTAGGTAGCAGATCCTGTTGTCTCATTTTGTGAAACTGTCGTGGAATCTTCATCAATGAAATGCTTTGCTGAAACACCGAACAAGAAGAATAAAATAACTATGGTAGGTATATGGCTTAGTTCTTGAATTGAATAAGTTTTATCTCAGGCTGTTCTATTGCTCGTGTAATCACCACTCATAGTGACCTTGATTGTTCTTTAGATTACTGAACCATTAGAAAGAGGCCTTGCAGAGGATATAGAGAATGGTGTGGTTAGCACTGACTGGAATAGAAAAAAACTAGGTGAATTTTTCCAGACAAAATATGATTGGGATCTTCTTGCTGCACGGTCAATATGGGCATTTGGCCCTGATAAGCAGGTAAATTCTCTCTATGGATCTATATACCAGTCTGTCATTCTCCGTTAAACTCTGTAACATATGCAAATATAATGCAGGGCCCCAATATTCTGTTAGATGATACTCTTCCAACTGAAGTTGACAAGAATCTGCTGAATGCTGTAAAGGATTCCATTGTTCAGGGGTAACCATACCTAACATCGAACTATTTTCATTTGTTTAATCGATTATGCAATAATTATGATTTGTGAGATTTTATGTCATTTGACAGATTTCAGTGGGGTGCACGAGAAGGACCTCTGTGTGATGAGCCCATCAGAAACGTTAAGTTCAAGATTGTTGACGCAAGGATTGCCCCTGAACCACTTCATCGGGGATCTGGCCAGATCATTCCCACAGCTCGGCGAGTGGCCTATTCAGCCTTCCTCATGGCTACTCCGAGGCTTATGGAACCTGTATATTATGTGGAGGTATATACTCTTATCATGCTTCAATGATGGTTACGTGCCAAATTTGATTGTAATTATTTGTGGTTTTTTACCTTGACTAATGAAATATGTCTGGAATAGCGTACTTTTACTGAAGGCAATAAATTTTATATTTGCACTAATAATGTTATTCTTTTGGCCTTTGCATCAGATTCAAACACCAATTGATTGTGTATCTGCAATCTACACTGTATTATCTAGAAGGCGTGGACATGTTACTGCTGATGTTCCTCAGCCTGGCACCCCAGCCTATATCGTTAAGGTTGGTGGTTAACTTTTACCTATAAACTGTTATAATGGATGTCGTTTTTTAGACTGCTATGGTCGTGATGGTAGTTTTGAGTACATAAAAAATTTGGTTTGCTGACTTCATTCCCAATTTATCTCAGGCATTTTTGCCCGTGATAGAATCTTTTGGATTTGAGACAGACTTGAGATACCATACACAAGGTCAAGCGTTTTGCATGTCAGTCTTTGATCATTGGGCTATTGTTCCTGGAGATCCACTGGACAAAAACATTGTTTTGCGCCCACTTGAACCCGCACCTATCCAGCATCTTGCTCGTGAGTTTATGGTGAAGACAAGGCGGAGAAAGGTAAAGCCTTTTCCTCGTTCTAGGCACTCACTAAAGATTATAGAATTTTAGCCCTTTTATTTTAATTTTTTTCTTTAGGGCTCTTGGTGATAATACCATAACGCATTTATGTTAAAGACAGTAGTCCATGATTTGCTTTTATCCTTTTTGTGGAATAACTAGCTAGTGCAAAGCATTTAATACATTTTGCTCTTACATTAAATCTCGCAGGGGATGAGCGAGGATGTAAGCATAAATAAGTTCTTTGATGAGGCTATGATGGTGGAATTGGCTCAGCAGGCAGCAGACCTTCATCAACAAATGATGTGATTCTGTATAAATAATTATTCTGCTGATTTGATCTTCATTCCGGGGTTTTCTTCAGAAGTTTGGGCCTTAAGCAGTTCCGTTATATGTGATGCAAGCAAAGTTTCTAGTGCTTGGCATTGCGAGTTATCAGGGTATGGCTCGGCTATTTTCACATACTGGTGCAAGCTTCGATGCCGTTGAAATTGCAGTCTACTAAATTCTCTCTTCAGTGTGAAAAAGCGGACGTGGCAGCTTTTTCTATACAAAATTCTGTATTGATGGTATCATTGATCGTGTGGTAGTACTTAATCTTTTCTTTTCTTTCCTCCATAGATCGTAATTGTACGAGTGCTTGTATTTCTAACACCTTCATACTATAGGTTCAACAAAATCCTATTTGCAACTTAGATGCAGTAGTTATGGACGTTAGTCAAACCACAAAACCAGATAATGCAGAGAAAAATTTATGAAATCTTCCTGGCCGTCGATTTATATATGGGGTTGACAGCTGTCTTAAACGACTACTACAGATCGAGATTTGCTGAAAAGCGTTCAATTGATGTTTATATTATTTTCTCACTGTTAGCGGTTGTTGAAAACATGTTCGAAAAAATTATGATCAGTTTCTAGCTAGTCAACGAAACATTTTTTAATGTAGTACTGTTCACGACGTAGCCTGTTGCAGCACCATGTTGATGGAAAATAACTCATCAAATGAAATACGTTTTTCTCACATGATACACATGTCCCTGCGTCATTCAATGTCGACACTTGCTTTCTATGGATCTTCACGTCTTGTTAGGCCGAAAAGTGTTTTTCTTTTGTTGTCCGCTTTGTGACGAGGCCCTTGAATGTTTTTTATTTTTGTTTATTTTGATTACGATGGAAATCATGGATCAAATATAGTTTCTACATTTGATACGTAAGAGCATTTTGGAAAATTTCCAAGCTTAGATTAAACCAATTTGAGTAGTATTTTAATGCCTTTAATTTTGCTGTTTTTTGTTGGTAATATATGATACTCAGTAGCATTATAAGGAATGTCGCTCTTACAAAGGGCCCAGAACTCAGGTATATCATATGTTTTTATCTATTTTGATGAAACAAATCCATTGAGGGAAATTGTACAGATGCTTCTTATATGATGCCTGAAGTGGAGACTCTAGTGGTCGACAAGAAACCATTTGATATAAAAAAGAAGAGGGTGATTGTGTTTGAAATTTAGTTCTCTTCCAAGTTATAGAGCAGTTCATGGTTTAAACCTTCATATGATTGTGCTGATAAAAAAAGTTCACGGTTTAAAGCCAAAACTACGGGGCTACAGCTAATCTTTTAGCAGCTGGTAATGCAATCCTGGGATGGGTTCAAACTGGTTTTAATGTAGGTGGCCTAAATGGCCTAAACGGTTATTGGAATAAGAGTTTGGCAATCATTTCCTTTGCAGCATAACATATAGGAGTAAGTAGCAGGAGCTTACAACTATTGTAACATTTCAGTAAGGCATATTCATGAAAAGTTTGCATTAAAATTCACTTTTGACGATAGTTGTTACTGTATTTAGACGTGGGTGTTTCTCTTTCACTTTTTTCCAGTTTAGATATGTATTTCTCTTTTTAAGTACCTCTGATACTCCATTGATAAATCATTGAGGTGCTTCACAGTAAAACAAAGAAAGGAAAAAGTAGGATGTGCGTATAAATCACATTTTGCATGATACACATGATTCAAATTTCTCACTTTCCAATTAACAATGAGAAAACAAATATACGATGGTATGGATTTTATTAGAATTTGCATCTTGGTGTGTTCCTTACTCAATCCCCAGAGGGGAGCAAGAGGAAGCAGAAGGGCATTTTCAGTGTTCTGCATGAATTTATGTACACAGTCTCAGCTCAAAAAAATCATTTGCCTTGCAGACAAGAACGTTCTATCCTTCTAGCAAGCATTTAAGATTTTGAAGTCCCTCAGCAGATATGCTTCGTCTGACTCTAGGCCTTTCTACTACCACAGGAGGTGGTGGTTCTGAGTGAAAACACACCATTACCACTGTCAAGTTGTCTGTTGCTTCTCTCTTTATTGCTTCTTCTATTATCTCTTTGCAACACTTCTTCACGTCATTGTGTTCTTGAAGCCTTCTTCGAGCAAAGTCCACTGCGTTCTGGCTGCGAAAAACATCCCATATTCCATCACTGCCAATTATAAAAAATTCATCTTCTTTGGTCAATGTCAGCAATTTAAGTTCAGGTTCAGCACTCAATGGTCCATCCTTTCCATTCATTTCCTTCATTCCTTCAAGATGCCAGTCGCCTAGAGCACGAGTCACACCTAACTGCCCATTCAGGTAACCATCATCTATGAATCCACCTACAGACTCAATCCTCTTCCTTTCTTTCATGCACAACGGCCTGTGATCTTTGGACATTTCTATGGCCCGTCCACCACGAGATAACACCGCACGGCAGTCTCCGGCATTAGCTACAAGTAAAGACCTATAGAATACAATGACTTTCGTTTAGAACATACAAATAGCTTCATCAAATATCCACTCAACGTGTATCACCATTGTTATCATTCAATATTTGTGCAACTTGCACTAGGTACTACGTTTGCCTTCAAATTCAGTGTGCAACTTCGCCACTGTGAGCTGTGAAAATTATTCTGTGGTTGTGAAGCTAAAGAGTAGCAGAAACGAATTGTTGCTTACCTTCCAAATATAATTGCTGTCAATGCAGTTGTGCCAGAAGATAGGGAAGACTCAATAGAACATGTTCTTGCAAACTCAGCATCAGTCTCCAAAAATGACCTTGTGACAACCTTCTCAAGTTCTAAAGGAAAGTCAGCATCCTCAACAATCACCCGTGGTAGATGATCACGAACGAATTGTGCAGCACTCTTCCCTCCATGTCCGTCAAATACCTGAACAGATATAATTTTCTCTACATGTCAAATCAAATTCTGATTAATAGGTGCATATTCAACTATTCAAAATGAGTAAAATTTGTTTAGTTTTCTTTTGCTCTGAGCTGAATTTCCCTATGATTTGCTTTACACACAAGTTTTAAGTCAGACTTCAGAGTGGGTATATAATTACAACTTCTAAAGGGGAGGAAGACAGTGACAATGATGAAAGAGTCCATGATCTCACCTCTAAGAAAGTTCAAACAAGGAAACGTTCTCAACACTGAATCTGGTGAACCAGATTGAAGTATTTAATGGAAAATCCCTAACTTTGACTCAAGACATCATTTAACATTTATGGTCATTGTCTAGTTCTATACACATCCATTTATAAGTTAAATTGCTTGCTAAATTTTTGGGAGATGAAACTTTTGTGGCTTGAGGTAACATTGTGAAATGAGACCACTTCTGCAGAAGAAAAAACATATCTCTAACTATAAGATACTTTCTTATTGGCTAATGTGGACTCAACATGATACTACTTTCTTTTATGTTGTCCATCACTATCATGTACTAGTTTCTTCCTTCATGCTGGGGCCTATTTTGGGCTGAACCATGCATGTTCCTTTTTTTTTTTCTGTTTATTATGACAAATATAATGTGACTGAGGATGTTATATACTGAAAATTATGACAACAGGGAAATAACATAATTGGTTAGATAGCTTACACCATAAAAGGAAATAACTTCCTCGGAAAGTATGTTATTGCCAAATTTTTTGGCCAAGTCTCCAATGCATATGTGGGTATCCTCCATGGAAGTGCGCTCTCCAATATCACACCACTCTCCAGACCGAAGAGTAGGGACAAAGTTCATCAGGTTCTGTTTTTTGTCCACAGTTTCTGTATCCTCACATATGCTTTCCAACTATAAAGTACCAGAGCAGAGAAATGAAAATAGGCTAAGAGGATAAGAGCTCTGTGCAGTGAAATAAAGTTAACAAATAGTAGATACTATGCAAACTCAATAAAGACAGAAAGGTAAGAAACAGAGGAGAATTCCTAAAAAGTGCAAAAGCACAAATGTAATTCTTGAATTATATTCAATGTCAATTTCAGTAGTTTTTAACTGTCATATCTAGAAAGTCACTGACAATTATGAACCAACAAATTGTTCTAACAAATAGAATCATGTGGAAAATCTAATCGGGATTTACACGGAAGGATGCAATCCAATAATACAATTGACAGCACAATCAATTTCCACATTGATGTGAACTAGTACCCGAAGTTAATCTCTATCCACGGAGACTAATTAATTCCTACCATAGCAAATTCTAACAGCCACTCTTCGATAATCACATCTGAGAGAATTTCAAAATCATGTAAGCTTTATCGGTCACTAGCAGGTTTTTTTCTTCTTCCGATACACAAGAAGAATCCAAATAAGCCATTAACAGCCATATGGGCGGACACAAACCAAAATCTAATTTAGAAAAGGACAACTATAGAAGAATCCATGACTTCACAAAAGGAAAAAAAAAACAGTGAACAAGATTCACGAATAATAACAAATAAATACTATTGATGTCTCCCCAGCAGAATTGAAACAGTGACTACAAATTAAAACTACAGTATTGTACAGAAAAAAAAAAAAAAAAAAAAAAAGAAGAAGGAGACATCCCACAAAGGAACAGAAGAAAGAGAAAATAAGGGAAGTCAATGCTTACAGGAAATGAATTTGCAACACTGATCTGGTCAGTGGGAGCTCTAAAGGAAGAGTCTTTTTCCCTGTTGTCCATGTGGGCTTGCAAGAGATCACAATGTAATGGCCATGACACCCTTCTGTTATCGACGCTCTTCTCTATATCCTCACCAACTTGTTCACCCTCTTGCACACACATGGTGTCAACACAACACTTGTGACCAAGTGGCCCGTTAAACTCCGCAACTGGCACTTGCACTTGCAGGCACAGAAATTAAGTAACAGTCACACATACACAACTCCACACATTTAGAAGAGAACACTTGATGGAATTTTGTTGCTTAAACCACACAGAAAGAGAAAGAGAAAGAAGATTCTTGGAATATGTTGGGACAATGATGGCGTTTTGTGTTTACATATATTAGTGCCAGTGGAAAGCAGTGTGAAAGGAGGGAAGGGGTAGCAGTTAAGCACCAGATTTTTCTATGAAAGCGTGGTCCAAAATTGTTGGTTGAGTTTATTAGGTTGATTCTTTATATTATAATGTTTTGTTACAAAAATAAGTTCCATGATGTCCTTTTCTATGCTTACCTATCATCTTGTCATCCCACCTAGCTTTCTTTTTTATATTCATTTCCCTGTCTTTTCTCTCTTTATTGCAACACTCCCATAATAATATCCCATATCAAAAATCTTCTCCCATTTTCTTGTTTTTCTCTTCTACCTCATTATATTCATTTTGTGGCTTTTATTTAATCCTCAGAAGTTGTAGTGCATAATGTTCTTCGGGTTCAAACTGGGTAAGATAATTTCCACCGAGATAAGGGAATTGGTTTGGAAAGTAGGAATACATCATTAAATAAAATTGACCATAGATGTTTTTCAAAAATTATAACATTTTAATATTTTAAAAAATTTAAATTTACTATAAATAATACATTTCAACATCATACAATTTTATTATAAAAATTTGTGCATGCAAGATTTAGTGTAAGAAGAGAAATCTTGTTTCACCTATATAACTTAGATTATTGTTAATTAATCATTATTTTTTTATTTAAACTAAAATTATACATAAATAACATGACTTTTAAATAAAATTATCATTATTTCTTATAATTTAGTGTATTATTTGAAAAAAAAGTTTAATACTTTAATATAATTATTTTTAAATAAAAACATTAATTATAAAATTAAAAATATGAAAAATAAAAACTTCATGTAAAAAGTGCACGAATTCAGTTTATTATAAAAGTAATTAAAATTGTGACACTGATACACTATTCAATTTAAATCATATTACCTTAAAGTCATATTTAACCTGACTTAAATATAATCTTATTAAAATTGAAGTAGTGTTAACCTAATTTTATTTAAAATAAGAAAAAAAACTTTAATTAACATTAATGATGGGTTAAACATAACTTTATCTTTCATTAACTTAAAGTTGTATCAAGTTGTTACATTTTACATATTTACACCTGTACCATGCATGCACTATTTTTTCACAATTGACTTCCCATAAAATTTTCAAAATCTACCATTTTTTTAAATTTTTTTCTAAAACTAAACTAATTCGATTAAAAAACCCAATCAATATTAAGCATCTTTGTTACATATATTAACATGATAGGTTAGTTCATATTCAAAACATATTAATTATTATAACATAAAATAATATTAAAACCAAAAAAAAATAATAATATTTCAGAAAACTAAATCAAAATAAATATAAATAAATGCTGAATTTATAAATTTAAACAAAAAATGTTAATTTATTAGGTACTGATTGAAAAACAAAAACTATTAGATACTAAAACAATATTAATTCTATATTTAAAGATTTAAAAGTTATTTAAGATTACATTAATTATTGATAAATTTTCCTGTTCTATTCAGGTAAATTTATTCATTTTAGCCATTTATAAGTTGAGTTGTTTTGAAATGTTGACTTATACAAAAAGAAATTACATGAAGATGGAAATAGTTGTCACTTTTATTTTAAAAGTGTTTTAAGATTTATGCATATAACAAAACAAATTATATTTGCATAATAAAATTTGTATTATTATTTTATAATATGAGCACTAAGAAGAGAAGAAAGAAATATAAATGATGTGATGGGAAAAAATATCATAGAAAAGTTATTAAAAATGTTACATACATAATATGATTTATATGTAAAATATAAACACATAATTAAAATAGATAATTGTATACAATATTAAAAATGGTCCCACTTATTTATTTGTTAGTCAAATAATAAAACTGAAACTTAAGTATAAATAAATAATTGCGAAAAACAAGACCACTGGATGCATGAATCACCTAGCATGATATTATTTTGACTTATAAGTTCTTTGAACCAAATCTTTAATATGTAATATTAATATCCTAAAGAACAATTTTGTGACATCATGTTCCACTTGAGAAAAATTGTTTCTGAAGAAAATAAAATGTAAAACAAATTTATTTATTATATTAAAAGATGAAAATAAATAAAAAATTCTATCCTTGGCCATTATTAATTATGATGAGTAGAATTTGTTGATAGCATTCACCTTCTGCCAACCCTATTTATTGGGAATAATTAAAGTCTTGTATGCTATATAAAGTCTAAAATGTTTAGCAAATGGCTCTTTTCATTTTTTTTATTAAAAATTTATACTTCAAAAAATTTCAAGGAAATTAATCTCAACATTTTTTAAATAATTATCAAGTTCTCTCTGAGTTATAGCGATAATTTTAAAATTAAATTATTAAAATAAAATATATAAATTAAGATTTTGATAAGTTTAAACTTGAATTTATCCATTGAAATTTGGAATAATATAGGTTGAAATATTTCTTTTAGGGGGTTACGTCTGATTTTGGTCTACAGATTTAATTGATATTTTTAGTTTTTTAATTTGAAAAATACTTGCTTCAATATTTCTGCTTCAAATACTTCCAGTATAGTTGAAGATTTCATTCATACGACAAAACCATATAAATATTTTACATGATAATTTTTTTTTAATTTAATTTTTCTCATGCAAAAAAAGCAAACGTCAAAACAGGCCTTCACCAAAATATAGCTTTAAAAAATAGCTTCCATAAATTTTAAATTCTGAATATTTTACCCATTTTTAGTATGAATGTTTTTTAGAATTACGTAGTCAGTAAATTATAAAATTTTAGTTTAAGTATTCAAAAGTTTTATTTTGTCACTGTTGTTATATGAATTCTTTTAACTGATACTTTTAAACTTTTTTTTTTATCATGAATAATTGAATTTATTTATTTAACTAATGTGTGTTTTAAGAGGTGAAAGTTAGAACATTTTTATGTGTTTTGAAGAATTGCAATTTAGAATATATGATGATAGATTGAAAGTTTTGTGTTTACTTTTATTTTTTATCTTTATCTTTGAAGTTGAATTCCATTGATTTCAAACTCATTTGCTATTTTGAATGTAGTTGACAACCTTTTAAGGAGATTCTTTAACCATTTCTTGAATATTTGTGCTAGATTCAAATGGTGGAGCATCTTATAAGGTCATATAAGATAAAAATAATGATAAAATTAATTCATTATAATTTTTGTATAATTAATTTTCTAAAAATGAGATAGGATGGAGGAGAGGGAAACTCAATCAAACCACAACATAAGTATATTACATATATAATTTCTATTTTAGATAGTGTGACATGCATTTCTAGAAAAAAAAAACTTAAATTGAAATATTTAATTCAATAGATATATATTTAAAAAACATTATTAGGTACTCAAAATGAAAATAAATAATATATTTGGGACATAAAATTTATTGAAAACCTTAAATAAATTATCCTCAAAGTTTTATTATTCTGTAGCTATAAGAAGATTAATTTCATATTTGTGAGATTATTTTGAAGAAAAGTATTGGAAGAGTGTGACTATACTTTTCTTGGAGCGATTAGTCAGAATGCACTTTAGGTACCTTTTTTAAAAAAGATATTTTATATGGATAAAATAGAAGTATGTGCCTAATTTTGAAGAACATGTGTATGATAAATAATAGGAAACACGTAACATATTAAGTTAAGAGACAAGTTGACTATGAGATGGAGTTTGCTTTATTTTATAATTACCAATAATTAGCCAAAAAAAATTGAAAAGCATAGCTTTGCAGATTGTATTGGTTAGTACCAATAAATAAGTTATTGAATGGAAAGATGATAGCTAAATCACATTATACTTCTCTATGATAAGTGTGCAAAATAAGTCAGCACAAGCTTTAAATATAGGTCTATGATTTTGTACGCTTGGAAGCTTTGCCAATTTCTCATAAATGTCTTAGTTGAATTAATCATATGTTAATATAAATATTTTTTTATGGAATAAGAAAGTCTCCTTTTATTGATGAATGATGTTTGAATTTTTTTATTTATTATTGTTCTTGTTTGATAGTTGATTATCGGTTAGAGAATGTATACGTGAAAGGTCCTCAATGCTCAAACCAGAATTTGATATTTAGTGGTTGAGAGTTACAAATGTTAATAAATATGTACATTTATCTTGTTTTTAAATGTGTATTTGTAGGGTTAAAAGAACTCGGAAAAATAGCTCCATAACTTCGGGAGAAGGGGTGCCTCCTCACAAAGGGGGTCGCAGTGACCAGGCCTGGACGACTGTTTACCAAAAACACAGGTCTCCGCAAAGTCATAAAACCATGTATGGGGGCTGACGCCTACCCAGTGCCGGAAGGTCAAGGAAATTGGTGACTTGATAACAGGAAAGCCGACGACCGAAGCCCCGAACGGCGGTCATAACTATAACGGTCCTAAGGTAACGAAATTCCTTATCGAGTAAGTTCCGACCCGCACGTGTATCTGATTTAACGTAACTTATGATTAATTGATGATTTCATACATATAAATTATATTTAATTAATTATCTTAACACGATAATTAGATGAATTTTGTCATTTATATTAATGATGAATTAGAGAAAGAAATGGAAGTGAAACCATTTTTTTTTTTTCAATATGAGAATGAGCTTTTCAAATTTAGTGGCTATGACTATGGGATTCCGACAAGGACATGAATGTTCATACATAATGCATGTAAGTCTTTATGGTCAAGTCAAGGGTACCAAAAGGAAGGAACCCTTTTGCACTATAAAGTTGTAATGGCATTAGCTATGCATAAGAATCTTTCTTATGTCTTTGATGGGGAAATAGAGATGGTGGACTAAGACGTGGGACAATGGTGTTCACTCAAGTTTTGTGTCATTCGCACTAAGTCATCAGTGGAGGGGCTTAAATAGTTTCATGCCCTTTTTTAGAGTTCGTTTCATATGAGATATTTTCATTCCTAATGGCCCAAAAAAAAAAAAACAAAACTGAATGTGTGGACTTTGATGAGAAATATTTGCATTAATCAAATATAAGTATATGTATTTTTTAAATAGGGTACGAAAACATAAATATGTATGTCTATATTCATTTCATTTCATTTGAAGAATCATTATTTTATTATATAATTTTCTATTTTTTTAATTATAGATTAAATTATTTCTATTTAATAATGTATACTCCCTTTTAATATTTTATTTTATTTTTCATGGGTAAGGACGTCTAAATCTCTATTTTGAATGTTCAAATGTAAACTCTAAATTTATTGAGTAGTATAAAATTTGTATCTCTTTTTTTTTTTAGTTACATTTAATTTAAAGATATTTTCTTTTTACTACACAATTTTTTTTTTTATTTTACAAGAGTTCGACTTATTCAAAATCTACAAAGTTAGATTTAGATTTCTAAAAGAATTTATCATTCAACGCTTGTAAAAATTTTAGTTATATATAATTTTTGTGTGTGAATATAACATTTATACCATTGTTATTTTATATTCTATTTTAAGATATATGTAATTTTGTTTCTTTGTTTAATATGAAATAAAAGAAATGGGTGTGGTTTTAACATTAAATCCTTAATATTGTTATATGATTTTATTGTAATTTTTTAAAACTATTTAATTAATATCATAAACAATATTGAATGAGTACTAACAAAAAATAAGTTATATTTAAAAAATAGATAAAAACAAAAAATAAATATAAATTTATATTTAAAAAATAAGTATAAGCCGCCTTGACTACTACCAAATTGAAAAATGGCAGAAAAAAAATCATTACCACTACCACTAATTTGACTTCAATAAGATGTTGAAACGTTCACAAAAGAACTATGTAGAGTATTGTGGCACATATTCTACCACTAAAGAGTTCTAATTAATTACAGTAACTTAATTACTCTTTAAATATTAAAAAAATTAGTAGTTAAATAGTCATTGTTGATCAAATGAATAAAAAAACTAATGTGGAATATGTTAGTTAGTGTTGGGCAATAATAATTTACAATAATATGATGTTAAAAAAGATAGAAAAAAGTGATGGGAAGATAATTGAAATCCCACCGAAAACAACAACTCTTCTTAGAAACTGTGGTGACAGTTTCATAATTGATTGCACCGACACAGTCATTTGTGGTGACAGACAGCTTCAACCTTTGGTCCTCTTCCTGCCATATCAATTATGTTTTTGTCCCTGTTTCCAATGCATCACCCATGCAACCATTCAAACCTCAACTCATACATCTCCACTTAATCAATTTAACATCTTTTATGAATATGGTGTAATTTTACTTTTTAATTATTAAAATAATTAAGTTTCATGAAAGTGATGTCATTTTATTATAAAACAGTATAATTTATCAATTTTGTTAATTATGATGTAAAATTACATTACATTTTGTAAAACAAAAATCTATTTCATTTGCATATCTTAAGTATGATTTTCAGGCAAGATAAAACATGTTATTATCATGCGTGTGTTCGATGTACATATATTATCATAAAAGAAATAAGAAAGTTTAGTGAATTTTGATTTATATTGAATAACTTTTGTATAATCCAAAATTTACAAATCCTTTATAATGTTAATTCTTTCTGAGCTTATTTAATATGTATATGTCTCTACAAATATATTAAATCAAACAACTCGAACCCATTAAAACAGTAAATGGTGAAATAAAATTGAATTTGATTATGTTTAACGGATTTAAATTGAGTTTAGCTTTATTTTTTTAGTCAAATTGGATATATTTTTGTCTAAAATTAAAAACGTTTATCATATCTACAACCATATATTAGAAAAACTAAAAATATTAAAAGACCTGTTTTTATAATAATTTTTTATACTTCTACTTTTTTAATAAAGGCCGAAAAAAGTTAGTTGGTCATTATCGATAAAAGAAATTCGACAAACTTTAATAAAACTTACTTAATACATTTAAAAAGAAAAACTATAGGCACTTGAAGATATTTTCACAGTATCATCCAAGATATTTTCACAGTATCATCCAAGATATTTTTACAGTATCATTCAAATTTTTCAAAATGATTTTTTTTTAATAAATGGATAAATTACCGATGTGAAATACGTTTTATGAATACTAAAATCGCAAATTATACATTTTTTTTTTAAATGGAATATGTGATATACGATTTCTAATTTTATAATATATGATAATATATAATATTAAAATAAATTCAATCTAGAATTCGTATATAAAACTTTTAGTTAAAATTGTATATGAAATATACGTTTTTAATCTTTAATATATAATAGTTTTAATATACAGTTTTAATATTTAAAATTAAAAAAATAATAATAAATAATTAGATAAGGTTAACTTATTATTTATAACTTTATATATATATATATATATATATATAATTAAAGAAAATTAGTTTTTTATAAAACATTTTTTTAACTAGATAAGTTTTTATAAAATATTTTTTTATTATATGCACACTAAAATTTACTGACTAATAATGTAATTGTGAGAAGTTTCAAATTTTTCAATACTCATATTATCATTTTATTCGAGATATCATTTATAATTAATAACATTCGTTTATCAAATTTATAGTCCACAATTATATTTTTGAAAGCTTACGAAGTTAAATTTCATTAAATTTGAGATCAAGGAATTAGGCATATCAACAATTAACGGTATACATAATGAAATAAATGAACCATTTCTAAATAAGTCACAATATACTCTTGTATTTTTTTTTTCTTTCTATAACAATTAAAATTTGCCATTAACATTCTCCATTTTAGTTTTTTTCTTAGAATTTCTGATTTATTTTGAATTTAAGATTTTTCCAACTTAATTTTTTATTATAAATTAAATTTACTTTAAGCATTTTACCAACTTATTAAGAATTCAAAATATTTTAATGTATTTAATTTTTAATTATATATAATAAAAAAATATTTTATGAAAAACTAATTTTCTTTAATTATATATATATATATATATATAAAGTTATAAATAATAAATTAAACTTATTTAATTTTCTATTATTTTTAATTTTTTTAATTTTAAATATTAAAAAACGTAGATTAAAAATATTATATATTAAAATTTTAAAAACGTATATAATAATTAAAAAAAATGTATATAATACACAAAATTTTTTAATTTTTTCTAGTTTTATCTGTTATTGTATATTATAAAATCAGAAAACATATACAGGATATACAACATATTTAAAAAAAGTATATAACATAAGCGATTTTAGTATTCTATTTCACAACGTATTTTACATTGATGATTTATCCATTTACGGAAAAAAAAAATTTTTTGTCCATTTTGAAAAATTCTAAAAAAATTTGCAACTTAAGGAAAAAAACCATTATTCAATTACTGTATATTTATTTATAACTATTTTTAAAATCATACCAGAAATTCTTCTTCAGATAAATGGTATAAAATACTTTATACTTTTTTGACAAAATAAATTATTTATCTCAATTATTCATGTTATTTTTTTTGAAACTGTTACTCATACTTCCTCAAATAATAGCAATTGCCTTCAATTACTGATCCTTAGAACATTCAGTAATTAGGCCAACTATTCCAACACGAATTCCAAAGTGGAGTAGGTCCTTGAGAACAAAACCCATAAGTTCTTTCTCCTAGTAAACGAATTTATAAATGATCTTCATTCCTCAAACCAAAATATACGAGCATATCTATTAAATTTTAAAGAAAAAGCTATCCATTTTGACTCAGACTGAAACAACACAGTTAGACAAGTTTAACAAATACAAATCCAGTTTGCCACAACGAGTAATAAGCTCAAGATAAATGTCCTAATGATAAATTAGAATCAACTCAGTTCAGTCAGTAGATTGATTAATTTAGAATCAAAATTGATGAAATACAAGAAATTCAAAATTTGTTTTTAAATATCTATGAGAGAATAATGTAACACAAGCAGCAAAATAACCAAGCATTTAGAATATTCTTTTAAATATCAAGTCGAAAGATAAATATACTAGTTTTCGTGAACAACATTCAACATCATAAATAACCCACAAAACTGAATATAATTGGGCGAGAAAAAACTAGATGTGCAGAACCATTCTAGTCTGCATAGAATATCTTACTATTATATTCATGCGGGTATCAAATATACGATAATATACCCAGAACATTAAATCGAAAATTCAATAAATACTGCTTTAGAGATACAAAACTACTTTACACACTTGAGTACTACTGATTTCTAATCTAAATATCTGGTTTCCAAGACTACATATTATTCAATCTTGTTTAAGACTTAAAAACTGATGTTCTCAATTTAGTTTCCAATGACAAGCGCATTCTACCAAAAATAATGGTTTCACATTAATTAGGACAAAAACTTTGATTTTCAGTCTAAACACAATTCCCCCAACTTAATCCCAAAACAACACTGAAATAAATAGACTGAAAACAGAATGAGTCTACATTGTTTAAAAAGTAAAAAACTAGTGACCAAAGATCACAGCGTATAACAAAATCATCAACTGGAAATCCAAGCTCACATTCCAGTAAATGCTTTCTTCGCACCGCTAGAAGATCCTGCAGGAATCACTTTCAACACATTGAACCTCACTGTCTTGGAGAGTGGCCTGCACAAGTGGTAGAAATAAACAAACATCAGAGATACACATAACTTCAAAAACATACCCCAAAACAATTACATGAATAAAATTTTACCTGCATTGACCAATAATGACATGATCACCTTCCTTCACACGGAAACAAGGTGATATATGAGCAGGAATATTGGAGTGCCTCTTCTCATACCTTTACATTAAAAATATTTATAATCATATTTCTGCAATCATAACATACAAATATTTATAAGCATGGCAGGATAATACCTCTGGTACTTCTTAATAAAATGGAGATAATTCCTCCTAACAACAATGGTCCTATTCATTTTAGCACTATGACACGTTCCTGCTAGAATACGGCCACGAATAGAGACATTGCCAGTGAAGGGGCACTTCTTGTCAATGTAGGTTCCTGTAATAAATCAAAGGAGTCGGAAATGTATAAATTACCTATTTAGACAACAGAATTAACAATATCCTTTTATATGAAATAAAGGAGCAAACAGAGATAATGATATGACATGTGCAATGTCAAGAGTTTTTTACAAATCTTTCTCAGCAAAAACTTGGATGTTCAATTGCATAATCAAATGCATATTATTCTGTTTAGCATATCTAAGAGAGCAAACATGAGACACTATCATAATCTTGTACATAAAATGTTCATATCATAAATATCTCTAACGACTTAGACATGAAATGCTAGTTTAATAATCATTACAGTAAAAAGCCACTTCAATGCATCAATAATATAAATGCACCGACTAACAGCCAAAACCGTCTTTGGGAATGCACTTCTATATCATGAAACATACCTTAAAAAAGACGGTTTCATACAGAAAGGTGAATTTTAACCCAATTAAAAAAATTCTATATCCGAAATTTAACTTCTACAATAATTACAAATACACGAGGCCAAAACAATAACCTATAGATTTAGTTCTAAAACAAACATTATACAAGAGAAAAATGGGTGAAAGAGAGAGGAGAGATACCTTCAATGGCATCCCTGGGAGTCTTAAATCCAAGCCCAATGGATTTCCAAAAACGGTTTCCACCTTTACCAGGTCTCTTTCCCTTCCCAGTTTTCTTCGAACTGCGAAATCCGGGAAAATAAGAAAACTAATCAGCACAAAAACCACTACGTGAAAAA
Organism: Phaseolus lunatus; assembly: GCA_013389735.1. Taxonomy (NCBI): domain Eukaryota; kingdom Viridiplantae; phylum Streptophyta; class Magnoliopsida; order Fabales; family Fabaceae; genus Phaseolus; species Phaseolus lunatus. The sequence continues at coordinate 32,581,132 of CM023859.1, forward strand.
ACAAAGTTAATTGTTCTTTCAGGTATCTAGCTTACCTGAGGAACACTTTTGGTTGCTTCAGAAATGCCTTCTCGGTCTGCAGTACAAAATAAAGAACAAAATCAGCGGAAGATCCACACAAGAACTAAGGACAATTGACAAAGCAAAATGGAGAAATGAAGGAGAATCGTACTTGTTCAGCCATGGTGAAGGGATTGACGGAAAATGCTGCAGAGGAGAGCGCTGGAGTCGCCGCACGCAAAAACCCTAATCACTTCTCTCACTAGGGTTTCGAGGGAAAACGCTGCTTTTTGTAGAGATTTCCGGTTCTGGGCTTTTCATAGTGGGCTGTGCATTTGCTTGAGATTATTTTTGAAAAAAAAAAAAAGTAGTTTCATTTTAAATGCTTTTTAAAAAGGTTGATAAAATAAACTTATTTTGTTCTAACTATTAAATCAATCGCAGGAATTATTTTTTATCAAAAACTGAAGAACACATTAAATAGTTTCTTGTAAAAAACTGAACAATTCCTTAAAAACTTTTAAATTAATATCATGGATCATTTAAAGGATAATTTATTGTTCTAAATTTGAATTAAGGTGTAATTTCGTGTGTAAAGTTAGACATGCATGTTCAAATCCATAAATTATGGGTTACCAGTAGCATTCTTCTGTTTTTATATTAGTTTTTTAACCCGTAAACGGGAAATTAAACTACATAAATTTTTTATTTATTAAGTTTCAATTTTTTTTAATTTTTTTGTAAAATAATAAATTTCAGATATTATTTATACATTAATTATTAATTAATAATTTTTATAAAAAAATATAAATACTTAAATTAATTAACAGTACGCATGAACATATTTATAAATTTAATTAGTATATACAATATGAATTATAAAGAAGTAAAAATATAATTTATATAATTTATTAATCAGTTAGGTTTTGCAAGTTAAGATAAGAAAATAATTTAATCAACATTCATAATAATAATTTTAAAATTTAATTAAGTTTCAAATCATGATACATTTTTTATTTCTAATTGATTCTATATTAAAAAGAATTATTATTTAAAAAAACATAATTAATATCTCACTTGTTATGATAATCACAAAGTTACCTCCATTATTATTAACACAAAATAACACCTAAAAACAACAAAGTAAAACAATAAACAATACAAGAGTCACGTCATTCAATTATTTCAGAAAAATTAAACAAAAGAATTCAATTAAAAAATATAAAATTTTAAATATTCAATAAAAACTTTGATTAAAATATTCAAATTTATCAAAAACTTAAAATCTAATTAAACCTAATTTCAACAATAAACTCTTAACCTTAACAGAATTATAAAATAAGTGACTTTGATTTGATGATTTTTTTTTATTATTAAAATGACTATGTAGTTTTTCATGGCTGGTAACCAATATTTAAAACTTTTTTTTTTTTGTGTTTAAATAGTGATATTAATAATTTTGAAATGGAATGTTATATCATGGTTGTGGTATAGAAATATTTACTATATTAGAAGTTAATGTTCCTATTAAAGGAGTAATATTATGTTGTGTTATGTTTTGTTTGAACTATGGAGATGATTTGTGAGAAAGAAAGAGAGTAAATTTGTAACGATTAGAGACTATGTGTGAAATTGTTTAAATTAATGAATGATAAGATGTATTTGCAAGGATGTTTTGTTAAAACGTATGAGTAATGTTATAGTTAGAAGATAATTTAAAAATTAAACATTTAAATAATGAATTATGATATTTATTTTTGTAAGTTTGAGTTAATTAAAATATTTTAATATATAATATCCATAATTATTTATATTTTTTAATAAAAAATAAAAAATATAATAAAAATTTTAAATTAAACTAAATTTATTAAATATATTAAAATTTATGAAAATAATATTTATTAGTATATACATTTGTTATTTTATATAACAATTGTTGATATTATAATTTTATTTTATTATTTATAATTATATGTTATTATTAATAATATAATTAATTTTTTTTAAAATTGTTAAATAAATTTACATACTATATAATTTTATATATTGTTATAAACTACATCTAAAATGTACAAGAATATTTAGATAAAATTACAATAATTTTACGTGAAATAAGTACTAATCTAAAATGTACAAGAGTATTTGATAAAATTACAATAATCTTACGTGAAATAAGTACCAATATTTTTATATATTTTTATTTGTATGAAGAATGAAAAAAAAGAAGAAAAAAAAAACTATCTCACTCTCAAAAGTAGGGAAACAAACACAAGAATTATTAACTCTCTCCTCACTTCTTATTGCACATACCTAACAATAAGTATAAATAATGAATAAGATTGAATTTAACGGATTTAAATTGAATTACGGTTTATTTTCCAATCAAATTGGATATATATTTTTGTCTAAAATTAAGAACGATTATCACGTCTACAGCCATATATTAGAAAAACTAAAAATATTAAAAGACCTATTTTTTAAATAATTTTTATACTTCTACTTTTTAATAAAGGCCCAAAAAAAGTTAGTTAGCCTTTATCGATAAAAGAAACCAACATACTTTAATAAAACTTAATACATTTAAAAAGAAAAACTATATAAACTTAAAGATATTTTTACAGTATCATTCATTTACTCTATTATATTTATTTATAATTACTTTAAAATAGTACTTTATACTTTGTTTTGACAAAAATAAATTATTTATCCCAATTATTCATGTTCATTATTTTAATTTTTTTTAAACTGTTACTAATACACCCTCAAATAATAGCCATTGCCTTTCACCTATTATTGATCCCTAAAAGATTCAGTAATTAATCCCACTATTCCCACGAATTCCAAACTAGAGTACGTCTTTGAGAACAAAACCCATAAGTTTTTTTCTTTTATTTATTCCTACTAAACGAATTTATTTACGAACTTGTATTGATTAAATTTTAAAGAAAAAGCAAAGAACAAGACCTATAGTTAGATTCCAATATCTACTGTTTTACTCCTATCATTTGAAGTAAATTCTCCCCACCAAATCTCAATAACTTCAAATTAAAAAGTACAGTTTCTTTCTAACACGGATACCTAAAAATTCAAATGTTCCAACACACGCTTTGGTTTGATTATTGGTTATTAATATTTAACTCAATTCAGCACAATCAATCCCATTAATCATTGGATTGATTTTATGGTTCAAAATGCAAGCTCAATACTAAACATAATTACATGACCAGTGATCACCACTGGTTATTTGTTTTGTTATGATTGTGACCAAGTTTTCTATCCAAGTGCTACCAATCCATCTTGATTAAATGATCTAGAACGAACTTTAAAGAAATCTCAAACCACAAGATTGTTGAAACGAAACAATGCATTTTGATTCAGACTGAAACAACCCAGTTTACAACTTTAACTACTACAAATCCTTTTGTTCGCTTTCTCAAAAGCCACAGCCAGTAATAAGTTCAATAAATGTCCTATTGATAAATAAGAATCAACTTAGATGAGTCAATAGATTGATTCATTTAGAATAAATTTGATGAAATCCAAGCAATTCGAAATTTGTTTTTAAAGATCATTGAGAAAATAATGTAACACTAGAAGCAAAATAACTAAATATTTAGCGTATGATTCTTTTATATAAAGATTCCAAAGATAAATTTACTATTTTTCGTGGCCAACATTCACATCATAAATGAACCAAAAAAGTGAATGTATTGATTGGGTTTGGATGTGCAGTGGGCGAGAAAAAATTGGATGTGCAGAACCATTCTCCTTTGCATAGAATATCTTATTATTATATTCATGCGGGTGTCAAATATACGATCAAATAATGAGAACGTTAAAAGGCAAATTCAACAAATACTGTTTCAGAGATACAAAAACTACTATACAAACTCGAGTACTACTGATTTCTAATCTAAATATTTGGTTTTCAAAGACTACATACAATCCAATCTTGTTTAGGACTTAAAAACTGATGTTCTCAATTTAGTTTCCAATGACAAACGCATTCTATCAAAAATATTTGTTTCACATTAATCAGGCAAAAACTTCGATTTTCAGTCTAAACACAACTCCCCCCCACTTTAATCCCAAAATAACACTAAAAATAAATATACTGAAAACAGGATGAGTCTACATTGTTTAAACAAAGATCACAGCGTATAACAAAATCCTAAAACTGGAAATCAAAGCTCACATTCCAGTAAATGCTTTCTTCGCACCGCTAGAAGATCCTGCAGGAATCACTTTCAACACATTGAACCTCACTGTCTTGGAGAGTGGCCTGCATAAGTGGTAGAAATAAACAAACATAAGACAGATACATATACCTTTAAACATACCTCAAAACAATTACATGAATAAAATCTTACCTGCATTGACCAATAATGACATGATCACCTTCCTTCACACGGAAACAAGGTGATATATGAGCAGGAATATTGGAGTGCCTCTTCTCATACCTTTACATAAAAAAACATTTATAATTACATTTCGGCAATCATAAACATACAAAAATAAACATGCCAGGATAATACCTCTGGTACTTCTTAATAAAATGGAGATAATTCCTCCTAACAACAATAGTCCTATTCATCTTAGCACTGTGACATGTTCCAGCTAGGATACGGCCACGAATAGAGACATTGCCAGTGAAAGGGCACTTCTTGTCAATGTAGGTTCCTGTTATAAATCAAAGGAGTCGGAAATGTATAAATTACCTATTTATACAACAGAATTAACCATATCCTATCATGTGTAATGATGTCAAGAGTCTTTTGTCAATGATTCTCGCCAAAAACTTGAATGTTCAATTGCATAGACAAATGCATATTATTCTGTTTAGCATATATAAGAGAGCAAACATAAGACACTATCACACAGACTGATCCTTAAATCCTGTACACAATATTGTTTATATCGGAAACATCTCTAACGACTTGGACTTGAAATGCTTGTTTATGAATCATTACAGTAAAAAGACACTTCAAAAGTATTAATAATAAAAATGCACCGACTAACAACCAAAAACCTGATTGGGAATGCACTTCTATAACATGAAACATACCATCAAAAAGACGGTTTCATACAGGAAGGTGAATTTTAACCTAATTAAAAAATATTCCACATCCGAAATTTAACTTCTACAATAATAACAAAATACACGCGGCCAAAACAATAACCTATACATTTACATCTCAAAGAACAAACATTATACAAGAGAAAGGTGAAAGGGAGAGGAGATACCTTCGATGGCATCCCTGGGAGTCTTAAATCCAAGCCCAATGGATTTCCAAAAACGGTTTCCACCTTTACCAGGTCTCTTGCCCTTCCCAGTTTTCTTCGAACTGCGGAAGCGGGACAAATAAGAAAAACTAATCAGCACCAAAAACACTACGTGAAAAAACAAAGTTAATTATTCTTTCTGGTATCTAGCGTACCTGAGGAACACTTTCGGTTGCTTCAGAAACGCCTTCTCGGTCTGCAATACAAAATAAGGAACAAAATCAACGGAAGATCCACACAAGAACTAAGGTCAATTGACAAAGCCAAATGAAGACATGGAGGAGAATCGTACTTGTTCAGCCATGGTGAAGGGATTTGACGGAAAATGCTGCAGAGGAGAGCGCTGGAGTTGCCGCACCTACAAACCCTAATCGCTTCTCTCACTGGTGTTTTTGAGGGAAAACGCTGCTTTTGTTGAGATTTCCGATTCTGGGCTTTTCTTAGTGGGCTGTGAATTTGCTAGAGTTTATTTTTGAAAAAAAATAGTTTCATTTTAAGTCCTTTTAAAAACGGGTGTTTCTTCCTGCACTCCAACAATTTTCTTCCTGCACCCGTATATTTTTTAAAATACAAAACTAACCTCATCATTTTTATTTAAAAAGACACTATTATAGGATTTAGAAGTTTTCGAAAATTGGATTCCATTATATTATGAATTGATGGATCTATAATACATTTTTTGACTTATGGATTAATAGATCTATAATACATTTTTTGACTTATGAATTAGTATATCCAAAATATATGTTTTGACTTATGTATTGGTTGATTTATAATGTATATTTTGATTTATGGATTGGTGAATCTATAATGTATTTTTTTTAACTTATAAATTAGTGAGTTCGAAATGCATTTTTTGATTTATGATGAAAACAAAATATATTTTTTTACTTATAAATTGGGTGGATTTAGAATAATTTTTTTAATAATGTTTAACTTTATTATGTATTGTTCATTCATTGGGAATCAATTTCTTTATCGTAGGTGAAAACATTTTTATAGTTATACTATAAACGGTTATAATATAAAAAGAATATAAGAAGAATATGTAATTGTATTTGTCATGCTTCGTTTCCTCATCTTCTTACTTCCTCATCTTCGTACTTCTAGAATAGAATGAAAGCTTCCAAGACTAATTACAGACAGCAAACTCAATGTAGCAGAGCAGAATTTAAAATAACTAAAACTATATATGATAGTATGCAACATCTATTCTACCACCATGGCAATTCATGATAAACCAAGCATGTTACATCAATAATCTCCCAACTTTCTTGTTGAATTTTGCTTATAAACATTGCATGATATGCAAATTTCATTCAAACTTCTTCACCCAAATTTCACCCACAGTAGATAGAAACTTAATCATGGCTATTACTCCTCAATTCAAAAATCCATTGAATCCTATTATGAACAACCTATTCCGAAAACAATTCCAGATTACCAATTATGGAAAATACCATAAATATTTCAGATTATCATTTTCAGAAGCCAAACAAATGAAACTTATCTTTTCTTGTCTACGAACTATGCTTCCAAAACCACCCATAATCACCACAATGTCACCACATTCACTGACAATACACCAAAATCATCAATAATGGGAATGAATCACACTACCGCTTTGCTCTTCACAATACCAATAAAAATCACAGAGAAGAAGGAGATGGGACGTCTGCACCAGTCTAGGATATTAGAAAAATTTTAAGATTAATTTTGTTAATTCACAATAATGTAAAGATTTGTCAATTTACAATAATATAGGGATACAGTAGAAAACACCCTTAAAAAATTGATAAAAACTTATTTTGTTCTAACTTTTAAATCAATGGTGGAAAAAAACTGAAGACACATAAAACAGTTTCTTGTCAAAAACTGGGCAAATCCTTAAAAACTTTTAAATTAATATCATGTGAAGGATCATTTAAAGGATAATTTATTGTTCTAAATTTGAATTAAGGTGTAATTCCGTGCGTAAAGTTAGGTATGCAGTTTCAAATTCATAAATTAAGGTTGCAATTAGCATTCTTGTGTTTCTGTATTAACATGACTTAATCAGGTAGGTTTTGCAAGTTAAGACCATAATTTAATCAAAATTTATAACAATAATTTTAAAATTTAATCAAGTTTGAAATTCACGATAAATTTTGATATTTTCAATTAAGTCTATTAATTTTTTTCAATATTTATAAATTTTATAATATTTAACTAATATCTTTCGCTTAGTTTCATCCGATAATAGGTAACTGGTTATGTTAACCACACAAAATTTTGTAATTTATTATTAACACAAAATAAAACCTAAAAACAACAAAGCAAGATGAATAAACAATACAATAGTCATGTCACTTAAATATTTCAGGAAAATTAAACATTAAAAATTCAATTAAAAAATATAATTTTTTAAAATATTCAATAAAAACTTGATTAAAATATTCAAATTTATCAAAAACTTGAAATCTAATTAAACCAAATTTCAACAATAAATTCTTAACCTTAACAAAAACATAAAATAAGTGACTTTGAATTGATAAAAAAGGCTTTCATTAAAATGACTATATATTTTTTCATGGTTGGTAACTAATATTTAAAACTTTGTTTTATTTTTTATTTTTTATTTTTTGTGTTTAAATTTATATTATTAATAATTTTGAAATTGGATATTATATCATGGCTGTGGTATAGAAATCGTAATGTGTAGATTTTAATAAAATTTTCACTAAATTAAAAATTAATTGTTAAAATATATTATATTTATCAAACCAATGCTTTTAGATACTTTTCACTCTATTCAGAACCTCATTTTACTTTTTTCAACTCTCTAATCCAGACAAAACAAACCAGTGAAATCTTAACAATTTCCACTTGCCAATCAACATAAATTTTAAAAAGTTACTAGTTTGCTAATAAACTCAAATATTATTTTTATAAAAAATACCAATTTACTTTTTTAATGTCTCAAAATTTCATATTTACATTTACATTATCTTTAAAAAGGTTTTGAATTCAACCATCAACTATTCCTATATATAAAGGGAATTCTCCAAAATAACTGTGTTTGGTGTACACAATTTTTTTTCTGATTATACTCTTATTTAATATATTTTATTTTATTAGTTCAATGAACTATTTTGTCATTTCATATCAATTATTTAAAAAATTAATTAATTTTTTTAATTTTTAAAATTAATTTTTTAAATTAATGTTATGTGATGTCAATTAAGTCTCCACTCTTTCATTATTTCTTTATTTTAAGCCAACAACAGAAATAAAGAGAGCATACTCTTACCTTCACTTCTTTATTCCCACACTAAATCTCACCAAATCTCCTATTAAAAAACTACCAATAGAAGAAAAGAAAAAACTTAAAAAGAAAAACTCAAAACATATGAAAAAATATTGACTAATCAAATTATAATTTTTTATATGTTATTTTTTGTTTTTCAATTTTTATTTTTAAAAAATATTTCTTCATGTATATTATAATTTTGCATAATTGTATAATATAATAATAATACAATAAAAATACACATTAATAACAAAAATAAAAAAATCGGATACACAGGTTTTTCTGTGTATTCGCTAGTTAACATAAAGAGAAGAGGCTTAGGAAGAAAAGTAATGTTTATTGGAATACTTTATTCTTGCATCAGAAATTAGTAATGGTCCATTAATATTCGCATCTATGTATTATTATTAAATAAATATGTTAAAAACATACTATTGTCATAAACTAAAAACTGTTAAATTAAGAATAATTTAAAACTAAAATGTAAAACAATTTTACAAACAATTAAAAATCAAAATTTAAAAAGAAATTTAAGATAATTATTGTAAAAGCCAACAAATTTATCATATTGAACGGTTTAAGATTGAATAAATATAGAATTACATCAGCCAATAAAACTCAATTGACAACTGGCAAAATAAATAAAAAATAACAAACGACTTTTTTAAGTGCTTATTAATAGATTTAAAATTAAAAATAATAAATATAAAGTATTCTAGCTTGTTTAATTAAGAGTAAAATCTTACATTCTTTTATGATATAACAACGAATCTTCAATATTAAGAGAGCGAAGATTTTCAATTTTTACAGTTCTAAAATCAAATTGTTTATTACATGTATAAAACATATCTCTACAATTATTATACAAAGTCTTGCTTATTGTGAAAATCGTTTCGTTACAGTACATACAGATTTGACATAATTGAGTTTAGATGATTCCCAATCCCTAGTAGAAGAACAAAACACCAATTTCATTTCAATACTCTCTAGTAATTCTTAAAGTAACAAAATTATACAAGTACTTTTACAAATAATGAATATCCATCAACTTAATCCCTATTGATTCATGTCAAACAAATTTAAAGAACAATTAATAATTAGAAAATAACAACATTATTTGTAATCCTTTTATTTATTTTTACTTTAACAATCAGATTAGAGAAAGGATAACATTATAACTATTAAATAAAATAAAAGGATATTGCAATATTAAAACATACAGTCCAAAGGCAACTATTGGAAAAGGTAATAGAACGGGTATAATATACCTGCATCTCAATTATTGCTTTCTTGAAAGGAAAATTCTTCCTAAAAATAGAGAAATGTTTGATTCAGTTCTTCAATAAAGACCTCACGGACGCCAAATTTAATTCATAAGATGACTAATCTCAATTCTAATGTTGAATTCTATTACCAATTCCAAGCATAATAATCCGAACTTTGGGAAGCTCAATTCCAATGCCAATAACGTACAAGTTGTCACATAATTTGGAGAACAATCTTCTTAAAATTTGTGTACAGCATGAGTAAATGAAATCATGCTTCATATAGAAAAACTAGGAAAGAACATAATACCATATTGACATCTTGAGTTTCACCCCAAATTCTATTTCTTGTGATCGTAATCTTCCTTGACCGCACACTCAACGTTGTCTTCTATTTCACTCCATCTGCATTAAGAAACCATGACATTGTTAAAAATTGCAGTTGTAGTTGAAATTGTAACGAAAAATAATTAAAAAATGTTATTAGATACTTAACGCCCATGTTTTTATTTTTAACGTCCATACAACTTACAGTATGGGCAAATAAAAATATAAACTTTCATCATTTGATCTGTATTAACAAGAGAAAAGCTGTTTTATTCAGAAATTAATCCAGAGACCATAATTAATGGTAGATAAGATTCACTGTAGCTTATATTTCAATATCACACTGTAGCTTATTCTAGATCATCTTATCAGGTTGGGCCTGACAAGACAATTGCAAATTTTTTCCTCCCTTTAAAAGAGTACTGGGGATATGATCCAACAGGATCCCACATGGAATGAAAATAGCAGACACGTGGTCATGGGAACAGTGACTCCCTGGGACATCCTTAGAAAGAAATAGAATCAGATATCAGGTTTGCACTCACTATCCCTATTATACAACCTCTCGTAATGAAGCTCTCACCCACTTAAGGGTTGGGATGCCTTTGTATTTTGTAATTATTCACACCCCCTCTGCCTCTCGTTAGGAAGCAAGGAGAATGGACCTAACGCTATGAAAGATTATCAAATCCAATTAGCTTAATCATAGTGGTTTAGAAAATCTCTTGTACAAAATCTACTCTGTATGCATTTAAACATGTACTTTTCATAAATCAATATAGATACATTGAATGTTCAGATAACTAGACAATTTCTTAGGCATAATTATATATTAATATATCTGAAAGGAATGTATTAGCGAGAAGTAAGAGTGATATTTACTGAGAAATAGAAATAGAAATTAGAAGAGCTCATCTTCAAAGACAGTACCTAGGATGATCTAGGCATGATGTACAACGAAGACAAATAGAAATCTTGATTAGAAGAGCTCATCAAATGACACGATAGCCAAATAATTAGAGGCAGGGGTAGACCAGTAAAGGCTCTTCAATTGAAACCATTAGAAAGTATATATAATTAAATGGCCTCTTTAAAGAATTGTTTACAACAGAAACAAACCAGCATCCTTTGACTCATGTACCTGACCCAATGAATAAGATTTTGGTGGTATTATTATCATTTATTAACAGTTATAATTATAGGCAAATGCAGACCAACCTAAAACTGGGAAGCTAATCCTAGCTGGGGTTTTAAACAAATTGTGCACAAGAACAGTTTACAAACTCAAAAGTAGAAGAGAAACCTTTTGACGTTTTGGATTTGGGGGGCTTGAGTCAGAATCACCCGGTCTGCGTGATGTCCCAACATCAGTTTCAACCTGCATGTACATAGGCTGATCAGATTCTTTTCTCTTTTTTTAGGAGACGTAGTTACAATACTTAATTTTCACAATTAGACATTCTATGGTTTAACAAGGAAAAAAAGACAATAATAAGAAAATTCTCCTGCATAATCTCGCCTGAATTTTTTGATATATTATATCTGTTCAGCAACTCCGGAGAAAGTGAAACTCACTGGGATTTGAGTAAAGTATAAAGAAATTGGAATCTTTCAAATAAGATATTCCCTACATGTGTGTCAAAAGTCAAGAAGCACTCGCAATGTGCGAGAGAGGCTTCAGTAGTTGATGTTGACCTAATAGCAAATGTAATCAAGCAAACAAAAAATAGAATAAGGAAAGCAAACTATGCACACCTGGGTTGAAGAATCTTGAGCCATGTGATCTTCTGAAGGATTTCCCTCCTCGGACCCTACTTGTTGAGATATGACTGGCATGATTTCACGGAGCATATTTGACAAAAATATTCCTTCCTCACTGACATTAGGTTGTGCTTCAGGGACTTGGGCAGCACCCCTTGATGTTGCAGCATGATCTGAGGTAGAGCCAGCAGTTATTCCTTGCACACTTGAATCTTCCACATGAATTTCTCCACCAGGAAAGAGTGACCTTAATAACTGAAGTACACTGCTTGGTATTTGTCGCTCAGGTTCTTGGTTGTTTTGGGGTCCACTAGCAGCAAGAATATTGATATTTACAACACGAGAATTAGATGGCTCCGGTCTTGTGCTTGGAGTCGATAAGGATCCTACTACAACAGAGTTCAGTGGCAAATTAAATAAAATCAATTTTATCTCTCAAATCTTTACAGTATATATCAGATAATTTTAAAATCGGAAAAATAAGTAAACCATGAGCTATATGAACAGAGGTCTTGACAACTCTCACAAACTGACAAATTTGTGTGAACAACCAATTGAATGATTACAAAGATGGGCTACATATGAAACCTATAAGTGCTCCATTCTTGTCCAACGTGTTACAAAAAAAGGGGGGTCGTTATAATAAAAATATGTATATTTATAGAAATGATACACTTTAGAAGGTTTGTAGAAGTAAAAAAAGGAAGTACCAATATATCTTCCTCACCAAAATGAATAAAACATATTGAATTCAATAAAATGCTTTGAAAACATGGTTAATCAATCATTCAATCATAAGAATAATCTGGAAGATATCTTTAGTTCATAGATGAAGAACATCATATCCAGGATAAGGTAAATTTAATCAGTTATGAGTTGAACCCACTGAATTACTGAAAAACATCACAAAGGGTCATCTATCTTAGGAAAATGAAAGGAACATGGCCATCAAGTGTTTAGGAAAGAATAAATTAGCACTTGAAATTACTTGAATAAATAAGATGGAGAGAATACAGTGTATTCAACTTACACACTGTTTTACCTTTTATTGATGTGTATATATATATAAGACACTCACCTTAAACCCTAACCCTAAAGTTGGGTACATACAAAAAGAAATAATAAAAAAAAACATTACATTTCAACACTCCCCCTCAAGCTGGAGAATATATATAGATCATATGCACCAAGCTTGGAACATATAAACTAAATCCTAGGTCCTCTTAGAGATTTAGTTAAAATGTCTGAGTTGTTCATTAGACCTGACAAACTCAGTAATAAGATCCTCGGACAACAAGTTCTATCTAACAAAATGACATTCAATCTCTATATGCTTAGTTTTCTCATGAAACATCGGATTGGAGGCAATATGAAGAGTTGTCTAATTGTCACTACTATAAATTCATCTGCCCATTTTCACAATATGAGGAGTTGTTTAATCCACACAAGTTCACATGTAGCTAGGACCATAACTTATGCACTAGATCAGTTAACAACACTTTATTTCTTACTTTTCCAAAATATAAGGTTCCCTCCAATCCAACAAAAACTTTAATTTCATTATTTCTGTTTGAACTCTGTTAATGATTGAGGTAGTTGAGTATGTCTTTGGTTTTTAGTAATTATCACATGCGTTTATTAAAAAGATAATTCATGTTCATATGCAATTATCCCAACTCTACTCAAATGTATTCTAAAAGAAGGTTAATTGCATATTAACATTAATTTTTCCTTTTTATAAACACACGTCAATTACTAAAGATCAAACATGTGCTCAATTACCTCAATCATTAATGGAGTTCAAATTCAAACAAAACTAACGGAATTGAAACTTTTGTACTACGACTATTCTTTTTACTTATTGTACTAAAAATGAAATACATCAATATTTGTTTTACTGAACCACTATTTACCCAGAAAAATAAAATAACCTAATGAGAGAGCATCAAAACAAACAAAAAAAGCAAACCTGGGAGAAATGTTCGCAAAAAAAAAAAAAAAAAATCCTCTGTAGTTCATGGGTAGGTCTCCTGAGTCAACACAGTTTTGAAAAAAAAAATCTAGATAACATGTAAAAACTCCAAGGAACAGAAAAACATTGAGCTGAAACTGTATGCTTCTGAAACAGCACATGCACTTTATTTATAGAGAAAAAGAAATCAATACAATAGAGATTTGACATCCCCTAATAACAAAGATAAGATACGAGAATAAATAAATAAAAGTTCCTAATAATACATATATAATCTACATTTTCCTGATTATATAAGAACAACTCCTTATTTCTAAAATTATAACAATATTCTTGATTGTAAAAATTTCTATAATTATCACAACACTATTATTTCTATAAAATAATTTTCGATGTATAACCATTGCACTGGAAAAAAATGTATAAACAGCTCTCAAGTTTCAAATACAAGAGCCAAAAAAAAACAGGAATAAATAACATCAGATTCCATAGCACTACATCTTCAATCAAACGAAATAAGTATTGATTACTTCAACAAAATTCTCAAATTTCCAATACAGTAGCCAAAAAAAAAAGGGAAGAATATAACATCAGATTGCATAGCACTACGTCTTCAATCAAAATAAATAAGCATTTATTATTTTAACAAATCATAAAAAGATAGTTTTGGATCACATACTCTGCATACCAACTAGAAAAAAGGATCAAATATTAATCTGAAAACTTCTTGTAACAGGAAGCAATCAGTGGTTTCAGATATTTAAAGACATTTGTTAAATTACCATTCCTTGTAGAATCATCTGTGGTTTGCCTTTCCAACATGGATTCAGTAGTTGATGGTACCGCAGCATGATGCTGACTTGAATGTTGAGACCTCTGTTCACTATTTACATGTCCAGAAGACACATGTTGAAATCTCCCAAGAATTGGATAGTAAAGCCCTATAGAATTACCAGATGATTCTGAGGGTGGACGGACCACAGGACCTGGTACTGCAGCTGCAACCATGGTTCTAATAGGCACTAACCTTACTCCTGGTTCCCCAGCAAAAGATGCATCTGAACGTCTAGAGTTTGCCTGATTAACAGGATTTTCACCCGGATTTCTTTGTACTGAGGCAGGTTGTGTATCATTGCGTTCTTCTTGATTGGTATTGGATGATGTTGATGAGGTACCTAATTATAGAAATGATGTTATATACAAGTTAAAAACATCATGCGAAACAACAGAACCTAGTAGACTAAAAATATATATAATGTACCTCGTCGTATTTGTATGTCTATACGCCTAGGGAAAAAGCTTGAACCAAGTCCACTACCTAAACTTGAGTTAGACTGTGCAGCTCCCACAGGGACAGCGCCAAAGCTTGTTCCAGGTTGAAAAGGAAGGGGCTGGAACCAAGCAGGTCAATAAGCAAAAGCAGTATAGTCATCAAGACAAGAACTATAGGAAGACAAAAGTACCTGAACCATGATATGGTTAGGACCATTTGGGGATATAAAAACTGCAGGCCCACCATTAACTACAGCTTCAGACTGCAGAGAGTTAATAAGTACTTAGAAGCACAAACTGAACAATTAACTAACAAGATACCAACAGTGGGAAACCAAGCCTACCGGTGTTTGACCCAAACGTAGTGTCATGGTTGTGCGACCAAGCTCGAGTAAAAATGCACCAAGGTTATAAAACAAAACTCCAGTTCTCAAAGCCCTAGACTGAATGCTTGACCGCAACAACGGATCAGTTATATCTGCTTGATTCTCTAGCTGCCGTGATAGTTGCTGTGGAAGTATATAATGAACTTGGCAATTTTATATGTTTAGCAGAATAAAGAAAATAGTTATAAAACTCCAAATGCCTACTTGCAAACAGTGCAGCAAGAAAGAATAAACACTTCAAATTTTGAACCATTACAAAGTCATGTCAAACACAGAAGAAAAATCTGAGATGTTTTAAAACTCACAAGTAGGCATTCGCCAGCTTGTTCAACAATCATTCGTCTGGTAGAAAGTAAAACTTCTGCCAACAACATTGGAGATGAAAACCCTTCTGGAGCTGAACCCGAACGTGAAGAAACTGGTCTAGTTTCTACATTCCTCTGAGCCTCAGCTGCTTGGGCAATATCCCCCCCTTCTCTGACTGCCAGTAAAGTGTGTCATTCTCAAAGAACAATAATGCAACAGAGCCAATGAAGGATAACTATTAGATTCAACATGGCATGCTTACCAATTGCATCAAATTCATGGCTTATGTGACTTAAATATTGGGACAAAGTTGTTAAAGAATCAGGAATGACCTACAGAGCCATATATAAGAAATAAATTGTTTGATTTCTTGTCAGAAACAGAGGAAATGACTCAAAATGTCAAATATAAAAGAATATGTACACCTGAATGAAACTAAATAAGGATTTAGCACATACAGGAGGCTGCAAAGACCCTAGAGATACTGGCACTGGAGCTCCAAAGGCATTACGTGATCTATCAGACAAAATCCGAAAACCCGATTGTTCGGGTTGAGGATGAGATGAATCAAATATCCCACTAGAGCCTGAAATTCTTCCAGGGCCTTGGGAATCATGCTCCTTCATTCAATCAAATATGCCAAATGTCATGGAAAAGAATTTCAGATGAATATACACTTAAAAAGACATACAAATACCATTTTTAAATGGTCACGGATCATAAATTCATTATAGCACTCCAATACCCAATGGAAAAAGAATGAATATACAGAAAGTTGAATTTACCCTGACGTCAATCCCTTCACCACTTGCAAAATTTTGAAGTCCAATGGATCCTAGAACAGCAGAAACAATCTGCACAGGGATAAGATAAAAATTAAATTTTCAACCGCAAAAGAAAACCTTCAATGTGGCCCCTTTTCTTCAAATTTTAACTATACCCTATTGATTTCAGGTGCAACACCATCACCCTGAAAAGGCACATTGAAAGTCTCAATAAAAACACCAGGAGCTACTTGACTACTGTGACTGAGGCTTGAGCTTGAATTCGGTTCAGTCACTGCAAAATGGAGGTAAGCATGGAGATTAGTATACCTTATCTCTTTTTATTAAGGGTGAGCATGTAGGCAACCCACAAGACAAGATCAACTAGAAATCTCCTCACCCAGTTCCCCACCCCTTCAAGAAAAAAAATAACAGTGACAATTTTGTGAGTGTCCAAATGGAAAATCATCAAACACGATGACCACTTCTTGAATTTCTACTTACACAAATAAGGCATGCTCTTAGGAATATTTTCCAACACAATCAGGTAAAAAATTTGCGAAACTAAACTAACCTAGTTTAATTCTTGCAGGTGCACCAGATAAATGCACTATGAACACGTGCTTTGATCATCTTATCTGATTCTCCAGGCAAAAAAAAAATTAAAAGTCGCAAACCTACTTAGTCCACTGGTTGAATTACAATTCATGTTTTCCCCCAGGAATGCTTTAATTTAGGTGTAAAATGGAAACAAACAAACGAGTTTCAAGCTATAACAATATCTTCTTTGCAAGAAAGACCAAGTATATCTTATTTCTCCAATTTTCTACTAAGAGCATATTTGCTACAGAAAGAAATAAGAAACCTTCACTATAAATCCTACTAAACAAGAGCACATAACTTTCACATCAATTACAATATCAAATGATAATGTACATAATCACATCAAACCTGAATGATTGGGCAGACTTCCTGGTGGTGGTAGGTCAGGTTGCCTCACAACCAGATGCAAGGTGTGACCATCTTCAACATCTACTTGTGTTAAGGAGGAAACCCATTTTGAAGATATGAAAAAATAGGTATGTAGTTACAGCATCAAAACTTCTCCAACATAACAAATCATGGATTTTGTGTCTAATCAAATCATCCATAAAAGAGCTTCTTTGTTTTTGTTCATAAAATCAATTACTGAGATAATATTAATATGCTTGGCAAACAAATTATAACACAGGTCAATGGGCCTACTTTTCAACTTCATACTTTTCTGTAAAGGTTCAAGCAATTTGGTACAAAAGCCAAAAGTCTCCACTCCATAGAAATTTTACTGTCATGGCAGTGTCCCCCCTTCTTATCAATCTGATTTTTATGTGCTGCAGCCTTTTTGCCTCAAATCTAAACTCTTGACAAAACGATTGATCACAATACTGATTACAGATCATGTTTTACAAACACACATAAGAAATTTTATCAAAGTGGATTAAAAATTACTACAGAAGCTAAAGACATAGCCCCTTTCCAGACAAGTAAAAGGAACACAAATTTAACACAAAATAAAGGAAACACCAGATTACATCATATCATTTTGTATTTCCAAAATCCAAGTCTTCTCTCCATAACTAATAACTACTTAAAGGCAGGATAGCATCTCATTAAAGCTACATTGGCTTCCTTTGTGAATCCTTCAACATAGTGGAAAGACAAAGAAACAGGATACGATACGCAGACAGAAGCTGATCATCCTTTAGAACTTTTCCTTGGCAAATTAAGCGTTGCCGTTCAGATAATACTCCAGTTACAGAAGCAATCTGTTCTTTCAGGGCAGGGACCGGCATCTGCAGAACAGGGAATATTGTTGTAGGAAAAGAACAATTAGTAACAGATCTTCAAGCAAGTTGTAAGGTAATTCAAAGAGGCAGCCTTTATTATCAGATATCTTAAAAACAGTGTTGCATTTAACAACCAAACATATTAGGATGTGCTGGATATGCAGAAAAAAGTGGTTTCATTCACAATTTATTTAGGAACTTTTTCAGAATCTACTCTTTCCATGCTTTGGAGAATCTTTTTTTAGTTTTTTGCCTATTTTGAAAAACCTATTTAACTATTATAATTTTTTCAATTTTACCAATTATCATGCTTCTAAAGGCAAAGCAGAGCAAGAAGCAAGATACACATACAGAAACAGAAAGTCTTCATAAGAACTTCAAAAAACAAGTCAAGAAAAATTATACGAGTCAAAGAAACACCTGTTTATCCACTCTGAGGGTGTACGTTTGAGAATCCAATGTTTTAATCTTTATTTCAATAGTGGTTTCTGAACTTTCAGCACTGTTATTGATTGGGATCTTTTCAGTACCCTTACTTCCCATTCTCCACGTACCACGTAATACTCTATAAAATTACATAAGGTTGTTGAGCAAATCTTGGGAAACCAATAAAACAATACAAAAAATAAATGTAACCTGCCATGTTTGGAAAAACAAAAACATAACTAATAATACTGCAGCTGGATTGCTTACAGCCTGGGTAAAAATTAAATCCTAAGACCTTAATGATATAAGAGAACCAGTCCAAAAAGTAACCAGATATTAGGGAAAGCCTCAATTATAAATTGGATTTGTGTAGTATAGTAACCCAGTCCATTTGGGACTAACACTTCCCCATCAACCCCATTAGTTTGGAAAGAGAAGACCATCCAGAGGAAAGAATAGTCAAACCAGGCTACTATACATTGACGCATAAGAAAAATTAGACAAACCAAAAAAAAAAAATACAAGGAAAGAAATGTACACTGCCATATTTGGAAAAGCAGAAACACAATTGATACTGAAGCTGGCTTGCTAACTGCCTGGGTAGAAATCTTATCATAAGACCATAATGATATAGAGAACCAGTCAAAAAAGTAATCACATAAGAGAGGGAAGCCTCTATTTATAAATAAATGGGAGTTGTGTTGCAACCCAGCCAATATGGGGCTGACACTACTCCATCAACCCCATTATGTTGGAAAGAGAAGACCATCCAGAGGAAAGGTTAGACAAACCAAGATATGATACATTGACACATAAGATTAGATTTGTGTTTGTTCAGTGAGAAATCATAACGTTTTGAAATGTACAGAAAGAGAGTCTATATGTGTTAAGTAATTTATTAGATAACCGATAACAAAGCATCTTGAGAACTATAAGAAATTCAGATAAAAACTACTGGAAAGTGCCATTAAGGCCCAAACCCATTGAAGCAAAGAAAAAACAGAAGCACTCCTATAAGCATAATTATTGATCCTGAATTCCTATAACAGCTGACCAAAAAAATGCTATAACAAGATGGCAGATTATCGGATTAAGTTTAGTATACCAACATACATACATTCTCAATAATGATAAAAAACCACTCAAAATTCACGACATTCATAATTAACAAAAAATAATTTCCAAATGTCTCAAAGCATGTATGCTTAATTTATTACTATCTGAGCTCATCAATTTACCCCCCATCTATTTGAATAATCAGTATCAATTTGAGAGGAAGAACTAGTAAGAGACAAATACAAGTAAATACCAACAAAATTCAGGGACATGAGGGCTATTATTATTGTTGTAGTATGTACTCATTATTGTTATTAGTTTATTAATACTACTATTCAATTTATCATAATGCTGTTATGCTTTAAATAATAAATAAGAAGAGAAGTCAAACAGAAATCAACCAACAACAGCAAACAAAAACCAAAAATAATATAAAAAAATACATGAGGGCCCATTGATCCAATTCCCTCGGCCTTACCCCTTTTGTTTACAGTACCAGTGATAACCGAAGACCCTGGCATCTATCCACGTCCCCCTTAAATGATTCAATTGCAAATAGAGGAGAGGAAAACACAGACACCTTCTAAAGAAAGAGAAGGCAACGATCACAGACAGAGGAGAAGGTGCAAGTGGCTGCAGCCACAAAACAACACTGGTTTCAGGGGCAAAGTTGAGTGTCAACACATCTTCTGTGTAACAATGTTATCAATAGCAGCCTATGGTGCCATAATAGCATGCCTCCCTTCACAAATTGCCTATGGCAGTTCACAGAAATCTGCCACATCATGGCACCCATGTAACAACATTGCAATGTAACACCTGCTCCGACTGTGATTTTGACCAATTGATCGGGTAAAATGTGACGGCCATTAGAGGAGCTGCAGGGTGCCACAACAGCAGAATTGTGCCCACTACTGCATGTGACTGACTATTATGCCTAAAATCCATGCTCATAGGATGAATAAGAGCCTACACTATTCTACGTCTACAGCCCAGCCCATATGGACCAGCCCCTGCATCAACATATCAGCATAGCATGTGACAGATGGAAGATCCCAGTAAGCTGAACTTAAATCACAATTTGAAACTCAAGCTGAAGAAGAGTTAAGTAGGACTACTTTGTCTTCACTCTAGAGCATGGGCAGTTTATGCAAAATACAGATTTAAGAAATCAACTCATTTAGAGATGAGCTTTCTTAACTTTGCCAAAGTAAATACATCCACAAAGAAAAGTACGTGGTTAGTTAAAATAAAGAAATCAGAATTATTTTCATAAATCATTTCCTCATTATTCTCATGTATCAAACAGACAAATGTCATTGGCATTATGTAACAACAAAAGGTTATCAATGGCAGATGCTGGAATATGCTGGAAGTCAACATTTCTAGCATATAATCACACCATTGCAAGTGGACCTCCCTTCACAAACTAAAGATGGTGGAGGGTCAAAAATAGCCTCGTTATAGCATTGTGCTGGGGCTATAAATGTTATTTAACAACATTGAATATGATCATTTTATGTAGTTATGATGTATATTAAGACAGTAAATATGTTTGAACAGCTAGCTTCAAATATGTTAGATTGAATGAAGAGATGGAAGTTAGTGACTGCAGCAGAGCAACCATAAAAGAAGCCTATTTGTAATCAAGAATAGAATGGTTGTCACAATGATAGAAAAAAAGAAGAATATATATTCTATTTTCAAAATAAGTTGATTTCAGCAAATATAGATGACATTGATGAATAAAATCTGTGCAAGAAGCCTATTGTTACATAGAAGCAAGGAGCTCAAATTTCACTTTATATGATTCGGCACTCTCTAAAACATATGTAATTTTGGCTTTGGTACATCTTACCATTACCTATATTCACATGATTAAGAAAAACTTAACATGCATCCCATCTAGATGTTTTTGAAGCAATAAATAATAACCCATATAACAACAAAAAGAATATCAGCAATGAAACCAGCCACAAAAAAGAAATTCAATCCAAAATAATCACCCAATAGTTATGCAGTTATGACAAAACAGGAACTACTTCGTAGATATTGGTTCTTAGAGTATCTAAAATAAAAATCTTCACACAAGAGGAAATCAAAATCACTAAACAAACAGAGACTGTAACAAATAGAGGAATCGCTCAAACATGATATGATTAATAATATAGCAATACTATCAGGAACAATGCGAATTCATGAACCTAATCTCACTCTCGTCGTTTGAGGAGCGTTCCGGGTATAATTGAAAACCTAGTTGCAAATTGCAAATAACTGGACAATAAACAGTTGCAAAGTATTGGACAATAAAAAGTTGCAACCCTAGGCCGGGATGGCAGTTGAGGGAAAAGAACAGAAAACAGTGACTGTTAAGGAAACGCGAAATCGGAGAAGAATACGAAACGAAAGAGAGAATTGAAGAGCATGGAAAGGAGACTGAATAAGAATGAATCTACCTGAGAACAGAAGGTTGAGGAGTGAGTGGTGGAGTTGGGAAATTAGGGATTGAAGGGAGGGAGTGGGTGTTGGTGCAGCCTTGGCGCTTTCACCGCTCTGTTCCGCACTCTACAAAAGATTTTTCACATGAATCAATGTAGAGTGCATGCGGTTGTATTCTGCAACCTGAAGCACTGGATTGTGACCCACCTTTTGGTATCGACTTGTCCTAAGGAAATTGAGTCGGTCGCCGCCATTTTTTCTTTCTTTCATTCTTATAAATAAAATCATGGCTTCAAGATTATGTCTTGTCGAATTTTAGCCGTTACAAAACTATAACATATAGTTTTTCTTTCATCAAAATTTTAAGCGAAATGTAACTTCCACCTTCCTTTCCGTTAATTTTTCTGTTCTGTTTCTAATATAATTTAAAATAAAAAGTTTATTACTTTTTCAAATTTTCATTAAATATACATTTATATATTATATTTTTTATTTAATTATATTATAAATATAATTTTAAAAACTTATTATTTTAAATTATAAGAAATAAAACAAACAAATTTATTAAAAAATAGACATATAAACCAGGAACAACATACAATTTTTATCTTTGAATTTGTCAACATCTATGTAGTAAAAGAATTTTTTAAAAAATTTACGTTTAATTAAGTTATAATTACTTTATAAAGTTTGGATATTTTTAAAAAATTTACTGAAAAGTAATTTATTAAGGATTTAATATATTATTTATTTTGTTTATTTGATTTTATTGTCAAAAGGATTTTGTGGCTGTTATTATTATTATTTCATTTCTAACTTGTTGAACAATTTGTCCTTTCTATTTTCAATCTCTTACTTATAAAAAAATTTCTCCTTGTTTATGAAATTACTAGTAAAAAAGCAATAACAAATTAAGGGATAAGGTAGAAAAGGTTAAAAATAACTTAATCACGAGGAAATGAAAATAATGATTACCTAATTTATCAATGATAAAAAATTAAATGAACAAATAATTATAAAAAAGTGTTCTAAAAATAAAATAAAATTTTTAATAAAAAATTATCTTACCAATTTTTTTAAAATAAAAATAATAAATATAACATTTTAATATGGATTATAAAGTTGGTTTGGTGGTGAAATGAATATGAATAGAAAGGAAGGAGGGATATATCTCATCCTTCTATAAAAAAAAATGTAGAATATTAATATATTTTAAAACATAAATAGAAGATTGGGTTAAAGTAAAGTTAATGATAATAAAGACATTTATCAAGCATTTTAAAAATTAACTTCTTTTAAATTCTAAAAATAAAATACATTTTATTATTATTAAATATTAATTTAATATTAGTTGTCATATTTTTTTTCTTTTGTCTAAATGGATCTATAACAAATTTTCAAAACATTGTTAATTTTCAATACATCTTTATAGAGAGATATTCTCTTACTACTTAAGTTATAGGTATTGAACATATTGCTATTTAACCATTTTATATTTTATCTAAAGTAACAATGTAATTTACTTTATTAAAAAAATTATATTTTCTAATTTAATATCAGTAATTAATTTTTTGAGTTATTTATTTAATTACGAACATTTGAGACGAGGAACAACCAGTGAATTTTTTAAAATGTTTATTGCTTATATCTATATTTTAAACTCAAATATTGTACAAGTTCACTTAAATTGTATTTTTTATAAATTGTATTCTTATATGTCTGATATTTTAATGAAATTATAATTTTATAAATTATTCAGTGATATGATAAGAAATTGAGGAGACAATGTTTTATGAGTTAGTAAAACAATTACTACTAGATATTTATTTTTCTTTATTTTTTTAATGTATATTAAGTATAAATAAGGTGAATGGTATACAATTTGATCGTGAACAAGATTATATATTTTTGTAAGCAGTAAAAAAAATTACAAATTCATAAATAACATCAGCATATTATTTTTAGACACTAAAAATTTACATATATAAATGGAATAACCATTTAATTTTTCATTATATATATATATATATATATATATAATTTCTAAAAAACAAGTAAGATTGATTAAACAAGTAAAAGAGGATGATGAACTCCATTTCAAAATTTGTAAGATAAATAAGACTTTATTTGATACCAAGGGATAATTTATTTCTATATGAGTTAAAAAAGTATAGAAAAAAGTTTTGAACTTTCAGAACACACATGATATGTGGGATTGTTCCTTTTAATAAAGATAAATTCAATTTCTGATGAAGGTTGAAAAAAATAAGACACCTATAAATAAAGTGTCTGAAACCCCCCTTTTTTTTACATATATAAATTAATATAGAAATTTTTTTTAAAAAAAAAGTATATTTTATATATTTAACATTTTCAAAATGTTCATAATTTATAAAAAAAAAAATTGACACCTCAAAATACTTTTTAAAGATCTACAACTGCTGGAAAAGAAATGGAGTGATAATAATTCACATTATTGATTTTGTCCATGAATATTTATAACTATTTTTCAAACAATAACTCTTGCTCAAGAAAGAACATACGCATTTTTTTAAAATAATTTAAATTAACTTTAAAAAAAATTAAAAATTAAAATGTCTTAGGATGAAAAAAAAAATAATGTTAGTAGTTTAGTTTGATAGAATAAAATAAAATTAAAAATATATCTTAGTTTTTTTCTTAAATATTGTTTTTAATAAATAGACAAAATGGAAAATATTGTTTGGATCTTAACTTTTTGTTCAATCTTTTATTTGTTCTACGCATTCATTCTCTTATTTCTTTCATTTCCATATTTCCATAATTGTTCTCTACTCAGCCATGTTAAAAGTATGGAGAACATCAATAGCAAAATCAGAGGAAAAAAGAGAGAGAATAATTAAAATGGAAGAGAGGAGAGAAGTGAAGTATATCGAAAAAGAGAACACTAACCTCAACTTCTTAGTTGCCATGCTAATATAAATGCTTAATAATGATAAATATTAAGTTAAACAAAGTAAGAAAGGTTGATAATGTATACAATAAATAAATATATATATATATATATATATATATATATATATATATATATAATATGTACATTTGCAATATCTACAAGTTTATTACTCATTATAATAGCTTGTGATTTTAATTCTCCATGTTAAAGATTGTTTATAAAACTGTTTTTCCCTAAAAACCAAACAAGGTAAAAAAATAGTCACATGTTAAGATTAATAAAATTAATAATATTACAAAATAACACATTAAAAAATAAGCTCGTTATACAAACGGATTGTGCATAATAAACAAACCTGTTTAGCTTCAAACGTGATTATTCTAATGCATAATAGAAACATGTTTTATACAACCAAAAACCTTTGATTTTGAATTACTTAACAAAAACAGATTTTCGTCAGACATACTAAATGAGAAAAAAATATAAAAACTAGCCTGGAAAAAGAATATGAGATATGTGAGGATGCCATTTTAGAGGAAATAATACCTGTTGGAATTTAGCTTTTAGCTTTTTCAAGGATTGTCAAGCCCAATTAGGAAAATTCTTCCTGCACCATATCAATTTCGATATCCACCCAACTTTTCAGTAAAATAACAAAAATACCCATGCAAAATAACGAAAATGACCTTAAATGAAAGACGGATAAAATAATACTTTGAAACTCCTTTTACATAGTATATTTTTTAATTTGGATTTCTGATAATTATTGTTTAGAGTGTATTTCCAAATTTTGTGTTTCGGAATTTATTTTCCGCAATTTTTTTTTGTATTTTAGATTTACTTTTTTTAAATGAGATTTTAATTTTCAAATGTATTTGTTGAATTCCGATTTTTTAAATTTGAAATAGAGGAAAATTTTAGAATTTTTTAAAGGTAATAAGATACGGGTTTAAATTGGTATGGTGTAAGAAGAATTTGCCGCCCAATTATTATCCTCATAGTTTGCATATTTGACCTAAAGTTCTGACATAATTTGCTATACACAAATTATAATGTTTTTTTTTTAAATTGGAATGATGAAAAATAACAAGGTGAAAACACGAAAAAATATATATAAAAAAAAAAGTAAAAACATTATACATTAATGACCATAGACCGAGACATTTTCACTCACACACCAAAGAAGATTATAAACGTTTTACTTTAAGTAGATTAGGGTGGAGGAAGAGAAAGATACGAGAAAATAGTAATAAATAAGATAAGTGTAAAAAAACATAATTGAAAAAAATTGTATTTAATTATAGTTAAGTTTCAAGTAGTCTTAAATCCATTTTGATAGAGTTGAGTCAAGTTTATCTTGGCCAATTGAGTCGAGTTGAGTTCATCCCCTGTTAAGTTGAGTCAGACTCATCTCAGTTAAATTTGAGTCAAACTCGCCATGGACTTAGTCGAGTCAGGTCCACCTTAGGTCTTGTTGAATTGGATTCTCATTTGTTCAAGTTGAGTTGGATTTGTGTCAAGCAAAGTCGTATTAGGCCCACATCAAGTTGAGTTCATTCCTCATCGAGTCGAATCAAGTTAGGTCAACTTGGGTCAAGATGTGTCAATCCTACAATAGGTCGAGTAAAATTGGTTGACTTTAAATATACTAAAATGTGTAAATGTTGGGTTAAGTAATGTTAAACCCACCTCAACCTGCATCCATTTGGTCCATATCAAGTCGAGTTAAGTTAAGCCCATCTTAGGTCAAGTTCAGTAGCACTCACCTTGGGTCGAGACGAGTCACCTCAAGTCAAGTTGAGTTGAGTATACCTTGAATTAAATTGAGTCGATCATATCTTAAGCTAAATCGAGTCAAACCCACCTTAAGTTAAGTCAAGTTAAGTTCACCTTAGATTGAGTTGAGTATAACTCATTGGATCGACTAAATCGAACAAGTTAGATTAAATCTTAACCTTTCAATTAAGTTAAAATTAGTAAAAATTAATCAACAATCAAATTATAATCAATATAAAATATTTAGAGTTGAATTTGTAAATTTAAAATATTACAAGGATTCATACAATTTTAAGAAGTGTTTAAGAGTTAATTAAAGTTCTATATTAAGAAGTATTTAAGAGCCAATTAAAGTGTTATAAGTATTTAAGAGTTAGTTATATCAAATATACTCTAACCTTGATCATATCTTGTTTTATGTGAAGCTTCGGGGTTTGAATTCAGAGTCAATAAAAAGAAAACTTAATTTTAAAATTGAATTGAAGTTTAACATATAGCAGTATATTGCTCCATGTACATGTTGACAGTGCATGACCTATTACACTAACTAATTATTCTTTTTTTTCGTGATCACTGTATATAAATTTCTATCGATCATTTTCATAACCTATACACAATAAGAAAAAAGTGTGTCTTCAGATAAATTTCCAGAAAAATAAATATTTTTTTATAAAAATTAAAATTACTTTTATATATAAAAGTTCTTGTATTAATTTAGCTTGTATATAAAATAAATTTAAAATAACTTGTTATCTTCCCTAAAAAAAATTATCTGTTTAATCTTTCTCAAGTATATCCATTCATTACTTTCGAGAGAATGCACACTAATGGTATTTTCGTTAATTAAGTTAAACAAAACTTATATTGTTGGAGATTAATTTTTAATATTTGAATGCTTAAAACTCGCGAGGAAGTTGCAGGGTTGAAGAAAGAAAATTTGAGCTAAGATTATATATTTATATATTTCGTGTTTTTTTCAGAGTCATATTAGTTAATATAGTTTTATTTAAATTTTAACATATTTGATTCCATTTGGTGAATTCATAGGTTTAGGATTGATTTTTGAATTAAGAATGTTTACACTTAGTTTTGCTTGAAGTTTTCACAATAAAAATATTCAAATATAAACACAAGCTAAGGTATTTAACATGAACATATAAATCATAAATTTTACTTCTACGTGTATTTTATAACTAAGACATATAAAAGGAAAAGAAGAATATGGTATAAGATTAATAATGCAACATAGATAAATAAAGGAAAATATAATCCTTATTAAAATAAATTTGAATATAACTTATGTATTTTTTATAAAAATATTGCAAAGCACCACGTGGTTAGCATGAAAATATGGTATTTTAATTTTTTTTTGATATAAAATATTTAAAAGTCTAATGCTTTCATTGTGCTATAAAATTTTTCATTAATAGTTATCATTTTCTTATATTATTATATAATGTAAGCATTATATATAATTATGTATATATATAATATAACAATTTACTTATTTAGAAGGTTATTTGGTAATAAGAGTTTTAAATAAGGTACAATCTTATATAAAAACTCACTTTTTTTTTAATAGATGTTTAACCGTTAAGAAACTTAAGTAAACATATTTTAAACTCATCAATAACATACATTTAAAAATTCAAAATATAAATTTTATGCCGTATTTTACTTTAAATTATTTTCATGGTATTTTCTGTTTCTTTATAATAAGTAATAAATCATTAACTTTTTAAGTTTTTTTATTTTAACTATTGTATTCACAAAAAAATCTTATTCTATGAGATACTAAAATTTAAAATTAAAATTTTGTCAGTAAATTTTTTTTTTTCAATTTTAAAAAAAATTGTGTTAATTGACCTACAATTACCCAGTTATGTTAAACAACCAGACAAAATAGTTCATAAGTAAAATGCATAACAATTGACACGCATTGTGTCTTCTAAATAAATTTAATATAACAATAAAAATGTTATGTTTTACATATATATATTAAACTTTAAAAAAAGTATTAATTAACTTAAAATTTATTTTTAATAAAATGAAGTTTTATAAAAACCTTTACTCCTCTAAAGTAGTATAATCCATTTCCACTCACAACTATACTATCTATAGTTTATTTTGACATCATTCTATCTCTCTTCATCTCTTTCTATTTTTTCTGGAAAGAAAAAAAAAAAAACTTTGATAACTCTAAAAAAACTACACTCACTTAACAACTAACTTTAGTAATCTAATAGTATATTTTTAAATTAAAAATTAAAATAAATATAATTAAAATATTATTATTTGAGTTGTCAAATTAATATCTTTTATCTTATAAATGTT
The DNA here is from genome assembly GCA_013389735.1 of Phaseolus lunatus. NCBI lineage: Eukaryota > Viridiplantae > Streptophyta > Magnoliopsida > Fabales > Fabaceae > Phaseolus > Phaseolus lunatus. The sequence goes on from CM023859.1 coordinate 32,610,549, forward strand.
AAAATATCATCACTTTTTTATTTTTTAAAATAATGATATGTTGACAATCTTCACCTATAACTATGAGAAAATTATTAAATAGAAACTAATTTTAGAGAAAAAATATAATTAGTTGCTATAATATCTAAATTAGAAATTATTTTAGAGACTACAAAAATTATTAATTTTTAAACTAATTTTTATTATTGATAAATAATTTTTAAATTGATAATAAAAATATTGATAATTAATTAGATATCAATTTATAAACTATTTATCAATAATAAAAATTAATTTAGAAACCAAAATTTTGTTTGGTCTCTAAAATGATATCTAATTCAATCAATATAATAATTAAATATATTTTTTTTCTAAAATTGGTTTTTATTGAATAATTTGTTTGTAATATATATCATATTGTAATTAATTATTTTTTCTGAAAATGTAGATTTCAAATGAAAAGATAAAGTAAACTGACTTATTTCAATATGCATTTTGTGAAAATATTATTTTTTTCTTTAACATAACATGCATAAAGATTATTTTAACACTGAATAGTAAACAACTTTTATTTAACAACTGTTCGTAATAACATAACAATATTTAATAATAAAAAAAAAAAATTTTTATTAAGTTGTTAAAGTGAGTGTTTTTACTCTTTACAGTAGTATCAAAGTAGGAGCATTGTTTTGTCTCCCTAATTTATTTACATCTAACACCTTTGCTCTGTACTAAACACAACACCAAGAACAGCAAAAGAGATTAGGTAAGTTTTATAAGATCATAGATTTGGACTTTATTGGTTAGTGTGTTGTGGGAGGTATTATGTTTTGAAGAGACAAAAGTTGCATTGTTTGGGGGTGAAGAACAACAGCATCATCTTATATTAGTTGTGGTGCAGCGCAATGTGTGGAACCAAAATGGGCCACATGTATAGAAGAATGATCCATCATCTAACACGTGAGCCCACATGTAAGATTGACCCTTCATAGCATTGCATTCAATGTGCCAAACATAATGGGCCCAATTGATTGCATGCGCCAAGACAATAGGGCCGTTACTCAATTAATTCTCTATAGCATTCACTGTCTATGTTGTACATTGAACATAGCCCCTATAATAGAAATGGGCCATACTCTATTCACCCCTTACATACCATTCTTATATATATAACAATTTAGTTCCAATCTTTTATATGTTTTTAAAAATAAAAACAAAAATTATAAATTAATAAATATTTTATATTTAACCAATTATTGAGGTAAAAAACATATGAACATGCATGTGTGTAACAAACAATAAACGTGTTAGAATATTATTATTATTTTTTAATTGATGACCACAGATTACTTTATTTTATTTTTACTTTAAAGGAATTAAATCATATTAAAAGATTGTTAGTTCAAGACACTTGTCTTCTAAAATTTTACAGTTTTAAGTACCAAAAAAAGGTGAAAAATGAGATGTTTCTTTTAGGTTATTTAGTACAGGAGAAAAGATAAAGTAAAAACAAATTTTCTTTTCGCTTGTTTAGGAAATAACAAAAGACACGTGTATGAAACTGTACAAATTCTCAAAAAAATAGAAATGATATGTAATAATGAATTTTTTGATAAAAAAATATATTTACAATTTTTTTTATGCAATTTTTTTTTATTTTTTTCTTACAATATAAAAAGAAAGATATAAAGCAATGCAGTGGAATTTTTTATAATTATGGCATTTAGGACAATAAAATAAAATAAAATCCGAAAATTAAAATGTTTTGCTCAAAAAAACTTTTATATATATTAAACAAACACAATATCAATTTCAAAGTCTAGGCATAGGTCATCTACGAGTCCAAAAAACAAAAATATAGTTCTAAATTCTCTTTTAACTTTTCCTTAAAATATCTCTTAGTTATTAAATTAAAAATATCCTTGTAATTTAAGTATTGACTTAACTAATTCTATAAATTAAATATGAGTGAGAGTGTTATTTCCTATTATATACAACTTTATCTTTATATTTATAAAATTTATTTATTTTTCAATACATTCAAAAGCGCATAATCTAATAACTCTCCTTTTTTTTAAAAGTAATTATCACCTCCCTTATGTTAACTTTATATTTTATTTATATTTTTACTCATATTAAAATTGTATGTAAAGATAATACGAAATTAATTAATTTAATAATATGTTTTATAACTTTTATAGAGTGAGTATCATTTAACATGATCATTATTTAATAATTGACAACACAATTTATCATTTGTGTCCACCAATGAGTTTGAGTTTATTTATAGTGGATGTGAGATTTTTTTTTTCAATAATATATATTTTAAAATAGTAATATAAAGATTATTATAATTACTCTTAAAAAAAATTGGTAAGTTACCAACGGATTCATTAATCACTGTAAAGGTGAAGGTGATTTCAGATAAAAAATTTGTACAAATTTTACTGCAGATAACTCCACCAGTTAATTGAATGAGATGACTGACAGAATACGGATGATGAAGTTTGAACTTGGTTATGGAAGAATTTTAGTTAGCAACACATCATGAACACATGTTTTTCGTAGCTACGGAAGACAAAACTAGCTAGTGAATGGTACGTTTTCAATCATTGGTCCCTGGTTTGTTTTTTCTTCCATAAGAAAGAGACACACACCTTGGTACAAGAACAACACTTATCGCATTCCTTTTCCTTAATCTTACTGTATTAAAAGTAAGGAGAAAAGTAAAAATTGAAGACACAAATCTAACATGCACTCATGACTTAATCATCGAATTAAAAGACATTGGAAATATATATATTATAATCAATAAAGGTGATAGGATAATAATGTACAAATCATTCCCAGGCCAAAAAAACTGCAGCATTTTCTGCAATGCTGTCCAACATCTCTGTCTACTGTATATATTTTATTCATCCTAATATACGGAACTTTGTCAGTTTTTCTTGTTCATCATCCCTAGACTCAGTTGTGTATGGGAGGCTTTCTCTTTGCTGGAGAATAGTCCATCTCAGTTATCTCTACCAGGTCATGGTTGTGCTCCTCAGGAACATTTTTCTGCTTCCAAGAGCTCACTGCATTCACATTTCTAGTATTCTCGTACACCAAGTGTTCAGCCTTGGATTCTTCCACATTCTGTCCATGAACCATACATATAATGAGAAAAAAAATAAAAATAAATTCCAAGGTTTACATTTATGTTGAGACTACAACAACCAACCTTTGAGAGGGATTGGGTTGTAGAAATGGAAGTTGTAATGAGTTTCCTATTCTTTAACTTTCCTGCAACAAAATAAGAACATTCAAGATGTTTAATTACGATATAAAAGAGAGTTGGTTGTAGTTAAATTTGTTTGATGATGCTTGGTAGAGATATTTTGGTATGTTTTAGTGAAACCAGAAACCAAGTTAAAGAGAATGAAGCTTCGAAATTTGAAGTGATATGTGAGAACTTGCACTAAGTATAATACTGGGTCTAATTTAAGACTGTGAATCATGCTTGTATTATAAGGAGAACAAAGGAAAAAAAATGAACTAATGGTCTTAAAAACTAATGGTGTTTAGGCATATGCCGTCTAGGTCCGTAGTAATCTTCATGAATGTTTGGTAACTGGTGGTTTGGTTTTCTGAATACTTTAGAGGCTCTTTTCTTCTGACTACCTGTGCATTCCTTGTCTTTGTTGCAGAGAACAGTTTCCTCAGCATCACTGTTACTTCTTTTCAGCAAAGTACTTTCTCCATTCTGTAGTCAGAAGTAAAGTTTAACATTAACATCCATAGGAGCATGAAAGCATGAATGAGGGTTGAAGTTTATTGAAGAATAATGAATAAATAAAACCACAAATAACGACCTACTTGCTGTTTCTGTTGCTGAACTGGAAAAGACACTTTCCCCAAACGAATCCCTGCACCAAGTAAGGTAATATTAGAAATCCAAAAATAAGGACTAATTGACTTAACTGCTGTTGAAAGTATTATTTTGATTACCTTGAGTTTGTGCAAGGAGGAGTGACAAAAGCAGAAGAAAGACCACAAAAGAAGGTTTCATTTTGAAGAAAAATCTTGGGAAGAAGTTAGAAGCTTGAGTCCTCAAAGAAGAAGGGTAGAGTTTTCTTCCTGTGAAGAAGAGCTTAACTGAGTAATAAATGGGGAAATTATGAGTGGTTGATGGATGAAGGAGAGGGATGGCAGCTTATTATATATATAGTGGCGTATAGGGGTCCACATTGAACTTCAACTTAAACTATAATACTATTTTACTTCCCTTTTTATTAGTTGTCTTATGGCACCCCTCAAAGTGCCAACTGCCACCCTATATCAAAGGAAATTGCTAATCATTTGAACCTCCAATTATTTAAGCCAAGGGTTAGAAGGTTTTGAAGTTAAATCATAGAAAATGTTAAGTAATTAACAATTCATCAAGCCATATTCTTTTTTTGTATTATATATCACTTATTATACTTGTATTTCTTTTTTCTTTTCTACTTTAGGTGTTAAATAACATGTAACTTTTGGTGCCTTTCAAACCTAAAAATGGTACATTTACTTTGGGGAACGGCACAGGAAAAAAATTCACAACCCCATAATAATGTATGTAAGATTGTCTGCTTGTACTGTTCTTTTTCTCTTCTCTACATGAATGCAAGCATCAATGTTTGCAAATTTCCATGATGCCAAACTTTTGTTCTGTCCGGTTCACTTGAGCAACAAGATTACAACAAGACCACGTTTTCCCTATATTCATTTCGTTGCCTTTAGGATACTGTCTCTTCTAGAAGACAAATATCCATTGATTTGATCATTTCAAATAAGTAACCTTTTTTAATCTCTTAATAAGTCTAACTCATATAATGGAAGTTTCTAGTAAATTTTAAGTACTCATTTATAAATGTTTTTGGCCACAGGCGCTATAAGTTATATTATATAAGTGTTATAGTGCTATATTATATAAGTGAATCCTAAAAATTTACAAATAAATTTTATAAAATTGAATTAAATTTAAAAATTCACTTCTTTAATATAATCACAAAAAGTTTTTTACTTGTTCTAAGCTCTAACTAAGTAGACAGATAAGAGGAGTCCAACCTCAGTTAAGACAGCTTATATATCCTTGCTATATATGCATATCAATACTCTTGTAATCCTATTACACCATGTATAAATAGTTATATATTATCTTATTTTTGTGAATCTTATGAGAAAAAGTGGTCTTAGTTAATTTAGTTTCAACATGGATCCATCACTATTGAATAGAAATACCTACCACTGGAAAAAAAAATTACAGTTAACTTCTGAGATAATTGAAGTTCCATTCCAACTCTATTTTACACTGTGTCTCAAATCTGATATGCCACTTGTTAGACCGAGTATTTATTGTTAGACCAAACATATAAATGCCAAGCTACATTCATTTCAGGCTTGGATTAAATTATTCAACAAGACCTTGTCTATGGGTATTGCTTTACATCTGAACCAACGATTCTTATCAATAAAAATGTTTCAAATTTAATTAGAGTTTGATCCTACCATCTAGAGAAATGTCCAATATTGAAAACATAAATACGATGGAAGTGTGAAGATTTCTCAGTGATAGAGAGAGAGAAGGGAGATGATGGACATAAGTAGCTGCTAATTATGGCAACTGGTGCATTGTGCTTCCGCAGTTGCAGCCACTAGGCCATGCAGGAGCATGAATGAGGCAACATTATTGTTGTGAGAGCGAAGGTGAAAGAAAGAAAAGGTTTGAAAGTAAGGGTTTGTGGGGTGATAGTATTAATGAAGAGTGATGCATGATGGGAATGGTTACGTAGGATTTTGTCGTTTAGTTGCCTTAGGAAGAGAAGGAAAAGACCAGTCCACGTGGAGGTCGACATCTCGGGATGAAGTGGCACACCAGTTACAACGTGGGCACCGCAACTTCACGCACCATGTTGCTCCTATGGGATGCAACAAACACATTGGTGGTCATGTTTGTCAGAATTTGTCATATGGGATTCCGGAGTCACCTCCTTTTTTTCAATTCACTCTTCTTCCTCCTTTAAATCTCTCTTTTTTCTTTTTTCTATTTATCTCCATTCTTATGGAAAGTTACATGTCTGTTCATCACATATCAGTTTCACTCCTCCTTTTTCTCTCCTCTTTAAGACCCCAGCGCATACAACACTCATGTGAATATAATATATATCGTCTTCTGAATCAACAATCATAATCAGGTAAAAACAAATCAGAAAATTCATCAAAATTCACGCATATGTCTTGATATGTAGGATGATATATATCATTGATATATTTGATTTAGGGTGTGCTCAAGATGATTTCACCAAACTAAATATTTGAAATTTCACGCACTACAAGAAAAATTGAAATTATATACGGATTTTTTTCCGTATGTAAAATTATCATTACAATTGTATCCGTATGTAAATAATAGACAAAACAAAATCTGCAACAGGTGGGAATCGAAGCCAGGTTTCTTCAATAAGAAAAGAAACCTTAACCACTACACCAGACAAATTCTTTTACAATATTATGATTTTTATTATAATTATTATTATTTTTAAGATTGTTATTAATATTATTATTGTTAATAATATTAATAATATTATGAATATTAATAATATTATTAATATTAAGAATATTATTAATTATAAATATTATTAATGTTATGAATATTATTAATATTATTAATATTTAATATTATTAATATTTAATATTATTAATATTATTTATTAATATTATTAATATTTAATATTATTAATATTATTTATTATTAATATTATTAATATTATTAATATTATTTATTATTAATATTATAATATTTAATATTATTAATATTATTAATATTTAATATAAGTATAATAAAAATCGTAATATAACAAAAGAACTTGTCTGGTTTAGTAGTTAAAGCTTCTCTGGTGACTGGAAGGACTTGTGTTCGAATCCTGCCTGTTGCAGTTTCCTTCCAATATTAATGTATGTAATTTCAATTTTTCTTGTAGTGACGTCTACTAAAAAAAAATAAAAATATGATGTGAAATAAAGTATATAAATTTTAAGCCACCATCTCTTTTAATAATATAATAATTTTCATGTATTATTCAATTGTTAGTAATCTTAGTATTGAAATTTTGGACTCTATTAAGTTTTTAGAAAGTGGGATGAACATTAGATGGTCTATGAGTTTACATTTTTATGTTTTGATTATAATAAAAATTGCTTAAATGATTTATTTGTATATTGAAATATCTAAACAATATTTGTATAATTGCAATTCATTAGATAGTCTAATAGACAATTTGAACGTCTATAACATAAATTCATAATAAACGATATGAGTGTCTATATCATATATTTATTAGACGGTTTGATAAGTTTTGTTAAGTGTATAATATAATTCAGACTTAATGTGTTATTTGATTCTAACAATTATTATTATTTATTCAGCTGCAATATAGAGTAGACCCTTGAAGTGTCTACAGTTTTGTTCATGCTAGACGGTCTAACAAACGTATGATGCTAGATGGTTTGACAAACATATTGAATGAATACATGTTTTGATCATAATTGTTAAACAAAATCTTTTGAATTCATATATATATTAAAGACACGTTCATTTAAGGAGATTTTATGTGCCAAAATAAAAAGTTTTAAATATGCGCAACGACTCTGTTCAACCTTATTTTTCGTATATATTTAAAATCTATATTTTCCTAAAGAGATTTGTTCAAATAAATCTTAACAATATATTTTTCAAAGTATTGAGAATATCTTTCAATCTTCTTTAAACAAACAATTTGAATAAATTGAAAATCTCAAGTACTCTGTTTTTGTATCACGTATTATCTAGAATGAAACAATTTTCTAATTATGTTTGATTTGTTTTTACTAACAAATATTTGCAAATACTTTTGAAATAGTTTCTTAAACAGATTCGAAGCAAAAATAAATTGAAAGTTTGTGAATGCAAACTTTCTGCGTTGAACATGTAATATCCAAACCTAACCAATTCAGGTATCTAAGTACAGAAATAAGGAGACTAAAGGTGGAGAACAAAAAAAAAAAAAACAAACAAGGCAAGCCAAACAACAAAAAGATATATTGTGATATTGCTAAAAGTTTTTAAGAGTTGGAGTAAGCGTCTATTCAATATTTAGAGCATTTAATCTTTTGGATTGAGTACAAAATAATTGTAATTATTTACTTATACTTATTTACTTTGTGAAGTTATACTCGTGCAAACTTTCTTTGTGTCTATTTGAGGTGCTTCTTATTTCTTTTGAGAGTTCTTAGAAGTTAATAAGGTGTAACATGGAGATATTAAATATTCATTATAATATGAAGGTGAGAATATTTGTTATAATCAAATTAGTCGATTAGTAAAAACTTTTAAATAGTTATTTAAAAGGACTCAATGTTGTCTAAATTTGGATGAATTAGAATAAATTATTGTTATGCTTTCATTCAACCTCCCATTTAGAAAACAAATGTAACTACGATTTCAAAATATTTCTTGTCGTACACTAGTAATTTCAAGGAGATATAATGATAATTTTGCGGTAAAAGAAGAGAGAGATAAGTCATAAAAAATTATTCAAATTCTTTTTAACACCTATGCAATCGATTTATTAATCCACTATAAAATTACAAACTACAATTTTGTTGAACCAAAAAAGTGATCTTGGCCCAAAGAAAATTAAAGAACAAAGCAAAATCTCAAATATATACGGATTACAAAATAAATATTTAATGTACTACTTGATTGATTTTGATTTAGGGGAATTTTTAATCGCCTGTCCTCTAAATATTTGACGATAGGTTATAAATATTTTTTATCAATTTATTTTTTAATAAAAATATTTTCCTAATAAAAATGGTTAAATAAGTTTTTTTTTCTCAATATTTACTCAATTTTTTTTAATGTAATTTTAATATTTTTAAAGTTTTCAATTTAGTCTTCATTTTGATTAAAATGAGTTAATGTAATTTCTTTCGTTAGATTCATGTTAACATTATTAAGCGGGTGGTGGTGTGAGACCATATATATCCAACGTGGTATCAAAGGAAGAAGCATTTGGAGTTGCATTCATTTCCATTATGTATTCCAAATGCACTCACTCTTTGTTCCACCTTGCCTTCAAAGGCACCATTGTCAGTCATTCCCCCAATTCCTTTGGAGCTCAACATATTGCACTTGCAAGCTCCCTCTTACTTCCTTTTGTGAATATCAATTTAGTGGTTCAACATATGTAAGCTTAGCTCCAACAGAAAGCCAATACCTATAAAACATAACGGGAATTGATGCTATCAAACAAATGGAGATGGCTGTCCTGTTAAATTCATAAATATAAATATAGGTTGTCATTCATGCAATCAGAAACAATTTATTTTCTTCCTCAAAGACAATTGATATAGGTAATTTAATCCTAATCTTTGGGTTAAAGAAATATACGAAATGCAACTTCAATATATCTCATTATACTGCCAATGGCCTTCTGCACAATTGCACAAACCCATTACCAGCATGAAAACTTCTACCTAGTAATTTAGCAAAAGTATATGTATAAAGAAAAAAAATATACTGTAAAGACAATTTTATTGTATTAAGGAAATGTCAGGAGAGTAAAATACAAAAAGTTGAAAAATTTGGAGCTACAATTATTTTGGTCGGGGAAACAAAAACTATGTGCCTTGAATTTGAGGTATTTCATACATGTTTCATCTACCTAGAAGCCTACACGCTACGAGAATTAACATGACCCCGATAAGGTTCTGCCAAGCAAATAATGAAAGCATGTTCCTGGCAGTAACATTATTTTACCTCACTGATATACTCACAACTAGATAACCTAGCATTAGAGAAAGTTACTTACTTCACTCTTTCCAGTTTGAGACGCATTTTTTCTTTATCATCCTTGCCTGCAAAAAAGTAATACATTGAAGAAAAATTAGTGCCAATTTCAACCATCCTCCCTCATATTTATAGTTCCATACGGATAAACATTAGACATAACCGTAATTTTAGTTTCTTTTAGGAAAGAAAATGTTTACCTTGTACTGAAGAGCAAATTGCAATTTTGAATGGTATAACCCTGTAAATGTTTCTTTTGAAAAAGGAAATTTGAAAACATACATAGTTAAATATTTGAAAACTAAAAGGAACAAACTACTAAAATTGGGGACAAGAATATTGTTTTCTAAGATTATAATTTATCTTGAACCAAAATCTGATATATAGTTACCTGACATTCTGGTTCCTCGGTGCTTCAGTAGCTGGGTGAATGACATTATATCTGCTAGCATTATCAGTGCGTGCTGTCATGGCTTTTGCATAATTTGATGCTAGGCATAGGAATCTAGTCCAGTATTAGTATAATAGGGTTAGTGCATCATATTTTCTATCACATCAAAGAATATTCATTCTAGATTATTCAATTGCTTAATCTCTCTTTCCCTTCTTAATTCTATATAATTTCAACAAATAAAAATATAGGATTATGTACATGAAACGAAAATCATAATGATGGGTTTCTCACCTTTACTGATGGTGTAAGTAACTTGTATGCCACCACAATAGAAGTCACCGGTTTCTTTGTTTCTTCAACATTATCATTTTCCTCTTCTCCTTCTTCATCCTGCTCTTTTTCTTCATTATCCTTTGGTTCTGTGGATAACGGGGGAGTTTACACTGATGCACTTTTTTCTCTCTATAGTAATGGTACTGTTTAATGGGATGGCTGATATTTCTATGAATGTAGCAAAGTTTCCTATATTTTACAAGCACAGGGACCTCCTATTTTACCCTGCATGGGCATATGCTATTGCCAACTGGATCCTTAAAATCCCTATTACATTGGCTGATGTAGTTGTCTGGGTTCTATCACCCACTATGGATTTTCTCTAAACCAATTTGTAAAAAACATTATATAATTTTGTAAACTTTTTTTTAACTTAGACTTAAATTAACATTAGTTTACAGAATTTTTTATTCAATGTTTATGAAAGTTTAGTCCAAACATTAACGGACAAGTTATCATTCACAGTAGAAAGAATTTTTTACCTTTACAAACAGCTGGTCCATCCAATGATAAATATGACAATCCATAACATAGTCATCAATCCCTTTCTTCAAAGGTCAATATCATGTATCAGAAATATACATCTTAAGAAGAACCTGGAAACTGATAATTTACATGGTTCAAATATAGACTTATACCTTTTTCCTTATATATACAGGCAAAATTGCTGCTAATTTATTAACATATAGCCACTTTGTAAATTCAATTGCGTAACCACCTTGATGTATTCAGGTTATTGTAATTATTATGTTGAGCCTTTTTTCAACCAACCAACTTTCCAAAGAAGCATATAAATAATTTATTATGAGCTCAATAACATCAAATATAGTATTTGCAACGTAAAACCATTATAGTCAATTGTATTCTTCTCCTATTCTCACTAAAAAGTATTCTATAATAAATGTGGAGCACGTAAATCAATAATTAACAGAATTTTTCTACGCAATCAAGCTACAGTGATAACAGAAATGGCTAAAATGGCAACCGTTTTTTGTTTTTGGAAATTTAAGCAAAAAAGTGTAATAATAGAATGAATTAAAAGAAATAATAAATGAATGAAGAGACTGATTTTCGCGGAAAGGCAAAATGTGACTTCCTTCTTCAACAGCAAGAAGAAGATTCAATCATTTCACGGCTACAAAAACAGGAAGCCTAATCAAGCCCTAGGAAGATTTACAAAACTAAAAAAATAACGCGTAAATTAAAAACGCAGGTTTACCGAGACGAGAACCGGATTTCGTGATCCAGATCAGGAACCGTTCATCGTCAGATCCGTGATTGGGAAGTGGAATCATACGCCGACGCCGGATCGATAGCGGTAGAGCTTGCCGAACACGTGCAGCGCGGTGACAAAGCCGATGAAGCAGAGGCTCATTACGAGCACCACCGTCGGCGAGATCTTGAGGCCCGGAGCGTCGTCGGTGTAGAACCGCAGCATGTTGCTTCCTCCGCTGCCGGAACCGCTTCCTACCGAAGCGGAACTGCTACCGGCTCCGAGGCGGCGACGGCGCATCCCGGCGGTGGCGGCAGCGGAGCCGCGCGGAGCCATCACGCCCGGTCGCGTGGTGGCCGCGGACGCTGTTGATTGAGATTGCGATGCGCCTCTCGCCATGTCGATGAAATGCGAAGATCACGAGGGAAGAGGAAGAACTGAGTTGGGAATGGAGATTTGTGAACGATCGTTAGAAGCATAGAATTATTATGTTGCCCAAAAAATTAACATAACAAATTAGATTTATTTAAATATCAGTGGCTTCACTTATCCACTTGTTAATTAATATATTAATAGTAATAAGATGAGATTTATTTAAGGATCAGAAATAGGATCAGCACCTACATAAATTTACAATGAATCTTAATCTTCCACATTCAAGTTATAAATAGGTGTAGAAGATATTTCTATATATGTTAATTGAAACTGTTTTTTTTTTTTTTTTTAATTCCTTCTCTTTTGACAAGTGCAAGACCAGGATTACTAGTTATAATAAACCATGCATCATTCAAATCTTTCTCTCACTCCATGCCCACAATTGAAGATCACTTATTTTTTCTTCTTAGATGTTAATAGGGAGTTTCATTCATTATTAAATAAAGGGTTTGAAAATATAACTAATTGTTGTGACAATAGTTTGAATTTGCTTTTAAGAAACAAAAATCCGACATTGGGACGTCACTTTGAAAGTTGTAGGCACCTTTCTTTGTCTCTCTTTCTTTTGTGTTTGATAAAGACCAAAACTTGTACGTAATTTCTGATTACGTGCTTCTTCATAATCAAACAATCCAACTTTCATGATGTTATTCCTTTGTTTATACTCCAATTTTCCACGACAAAACTTAGCTAATTCATCCAATCCTATCATAGTTTCGTTATCAATTTATATATAAATTCCAGTTTACATATTTTACATTAATTGTAGTTCATTTTTTTATTCAGCAAGTAAATAGTATATACATATCGATATTTGCATTGTAGTTCCAGATATTCTGGATGTTGATTAATTTATTCATTCCAATGCCCTTTTTATATATCATGTTTCTTTTTTCTTGGACTTATACGAATTGACCCTTTACTATTAATAAACAAACTGAATATACCAATTTAAAGTTAAACTCCTAATTAGTTTTATATACATCAATATCCAGCCACGGGCTTCTTCTTACGGGCTTGCTTCATGGACATTAAGGTTTTCTAATAAAAATTGATTACCTTGTGTAATTATTGGAGATTTTTTAATGGTTGTTATTATTAAATGACAGAAAAAAATTCTCCATCAACTTCAATATTTTTTTTTTATCTTTGTAAAAAGTCAATTTTAACATTTTAAATTTTTTTAAATAATCTTAAATGAAGTATATCTTCGTCTCCTTATGTCTCATTTCCAAATGCAACACTTTCATTATTCTTATTTAAGAGAGTAGTTTCATTTGAGTATGTACGAAAGAGTTGACAAGAAGATTAATTGTATTTATATTCTCCAATACGAAGATTTTTTCTTTTTAATTTTGTACTCTGTTTTTGCATTTCGCTGATTTTTTTTTTTTTGGTTTTGTGGTTTTCAAAAAATAAAAATAAATAAGCAACAACTACCACCACCACTAAACACATCACAAAAGTTGTTGAAGATCCCACATCGACTATCCTAGCGAGAGTTTTGTTGGACTTATTAGGTCAAATGTTATTAGACCATCCATGAAAATATAGTCTCACACATAAATTGATAACCTCGTGTGTTGGAGATTTACATCACCTAGAAATAAAGACTATTCATATTATATAAGTGGGTGAAAACCTCACTTTATAAGCTCGTTTTATAATGAATTAAATTTAAAATTTACTTTTTAATAAAACTTCTCTCAACCACCAATCACCACAAATAACTATCATGAGTTGAAAATGAAAAAGAAAGGCATTACACTCTTCACTATACTTAAAAGAGTATTATTAAAATTAAAAAATATATAAAAGTAAAAATAAGTATGAAAGTGAAAGAAAAATTTGCATTCATTTGCTAGTTGCTAGAGCCTGTCTAGCTCTATAAATTTGTCAAGAACGAATTATAATTAACTTATTGGGCTTTTCAGTAGAAGGTTACAAAATCCAGACTAATTTGACTTTGTTACACTGAACCCGTTATCTACAGGTTCAATAACTTTTTTTCATTTTAACTAAATATAAAATTGAGACCCAAAAATTAGATGAATAACACAATATATAGTCCATGGGTATTGTTTGATCCGATCCGTTTTTCTGTTTCTTGATAAATTTGGTGTCTTGATTTTTTATATGAATTATTTATAATTTATTGGTATCGAAATTTCTTCTAACGAATCCTACTATAATAAAAAAAAATATCAATAAAAAATATAAACTATATTTTAAGAATGATTTAACCTTTATATAAAATCTCTAAAATCTCTCTCTAAAAATAACTAACATAAAACCAATAGACACCAAAAACCAGCAATACGACATCTAATCTGAAAGAAATACTATCTCAAGCTTAATCTTCAAATTCGCTAAATCCTACCTCCTAAACCACCTATAAATAGTTTACTTAATTTTAAATAAACACTAAATCTTAAATCCTAAACGAGAGTAATGAATACAAGAAAGTTTAATTGATTTTAAATAAATGCTTCTGATAAGGAGAGTGTGTACCGGTGTTTTTTTAAGAATCAAAGTATGATTATATGATAAATTGGTAGGATAGAATATCACATGACTTGTTCACATCACATCACCACACGCCTCAATCACCGTTCAATCGGGCCCCTCTCACACAACACCCACTGTGTCCCTAGACATTGCTCACAACAAACAAAATTAAGTACCTACCAATGTTTCTGGTTAAACTTTAACACCTCATGTAACAATTATTCTTATTTACTCTACTTCCCATTTACCCATCTCAACTCAAATATATACAAATATTTTATTTTAGGAAGTATTGGTTAGGTTTATTTATTTTCCTAATATTTCATATGTTTATCTATCATTTTTTTTTAAATTTAGTCTCGGGATATCTATATTAACAATTTAATCTTTTGTTAGACAATATTTATAATAACAACATTTTTTTTTAAATAGTTGAATATGATAAATGATTTTAAGGAGATTTAAAGATTACGTGCTCAGTAATTTTTAACAATATCGTCTTTATGGGGTTGTTTTACATAATAATTTCTAAACTATAAGATATATAACACGGAATAAGATCTGAATAAAACCTTTTTAATATAAATCAATGAATAATATTTTTATTTAGTTGGTCTTTGATAGATTCTCCTTTTACCAAAAACATTTTAACAATGACTCTTATTTTTATTGTGGATTACATAATTAAACATGTTTATTTGAAATCTTCATTAGAAAACTTTGATTAAAGAATTATTTTATAAGTTGATATTCTCTAGTACTCTTTATTCTTATACTCCTTCAAGATTCTTATTTGTAGTAAAAAGATAAGGTTTTTTCATTAAAAACTATAAACTTCACTTTTTTCAAAGATGAACGGAGGAGTCAAAAAATAATTCTAAAACTTTGAATAAGGAGGAAGGATATTTTCAATATTCTTTCCCTTCTTAATTCCCTTCTTAATTTAATTAAGGGCATCATCAATTCCACGCATAACAAATATTTTTTTTAATTAAGGAGGAGGAATATTTCCAACCTTCTTTCTTTTTTTAATTTAATTAAGGGCACTATCAATCCTACTTTCTTACAACAAAAATAAAATGTTTCTTGACTAGTATAATATTAATATTAATGTTGTATCAATTATTGTTTATGTGATTTTTCTCCGAGTGTAACATGTCATTATTCAAAGTTTTCCTTATCTAGTGATAATGAATATCAATATACTTCAAAGAAGAATGATAATTAAAATTCTTAACCAAATGAATTACAGTTTGATTGTTACAATACACAACTAACTTTTCTTGATTGTGACATAATTCACACAAGAATTTTTTTATTCATGTAATTTCTTTGTAGGCTTTGGACAGTACACTGTACTTTGTATAATGGTTGAAAAGATGTTAACATCCATTTTTGTTTAGATAATAATTAAAAATATTGAATAAAATAAAATAGAATTGATATAAGAAAAAAAAAACTAAAATATATTAAAAGTCTAAACTAAAAAATATAGATGAATTATCTTTTTATAATAAAAATATGCTTTTGTTTAGTTTAACAAAACTCTAAAAATATTTTAAAATAAAATGTTGTAATTTTATTAATCTTAATTTAGTGGAAACAAATGTGTTATCGTGCTTATGTGTATCAGCGTTGAATAAAAAGAAAAGTGCAGACTCCCCCGCCATTCCTTTTCTTTTTCTTTTTTTTCTCTCTCTCCATATTCTTCTTTCTTCCTTCTCTCTTATTTTCCTTTTTCAATCTTCATCTATTTTAGAATTTGATCGGACCATGTTGTAGTTGGCGAGATAAGAAACATTTTTACCTGATCAGATTTTCAAACAGAGTAAGTTCAATTTTACTCTAAAGTTCTCTTATTCTCTGTTTTTCTCTATGTTTTAGTCATCAATATTAGTGGAGTCAGATGAGAAAAGTGTTTCTCTCAATTTGATTAAGCTCATACTAAAATTTGGTAATTTTTGGATAACTTGCATTAGGCTCGTAAATCTTGAAGCTTATCCAGACTTTGGGGAATAAAATTCTAGAAGTTGCTTGGAAAGCAAGCAATTAAGGTAAGGGAAGCTAAATTTAATTTTTAATAACACCCTAGGCTAGAAGATTATGGATGTGGAAGGGATGTGGTCCCAATATTCAATTTCTCTTGCAAGGATGTTATGTGTTTATATTTGTGTTATTTGTTTATATATTATTTAAACTTGTAAAAATATTATATTTTGATGGTTTAGTATTTAAGTGTTATTTTTTTATATTAAATAAGATTTTAAATATTGTGGATTGTGTTTTGGAATGATACTGTATGATGAAAATGGTATGAAATTGATGTCATACATTTGGGATAATGTATGAGTTGTTGTTTGATGACATTAAGTATGAAAAACCTATGTTTAACGGAGATCCTTTGGCTTCACTGATGATCTAAGTCATGTAGACTAAGATATCAGGTGGTGAGAAGCTGAGAGGGAGTTCGGGTCTCGCTGTAGACACTCAGTATTGGATGTTTGAACTTACCCTGACCTTTTCTGTTAGATTCGCTGGTAATCTTTGGATCAGGTGTTAGTCTCTAGTAGGGGCATACTTAATGAGTCTTCCGGAAGACGAAGTGGGATTGAAACGAAATCCAATGAATGTGATTGAAAATAGATCCATGTGTGGTCTATATGAATGATGAAATTAATATTGAAATTTTATATAACAACATTTAAAGAAATGTTTATAAACTATTAGTTTGATTTGTTCTTTTTGCATGAATTTAATATGTTATGAAATTTCTTTTCACTAGCTTATCCTTGCTTTTCTTGTTGTGTTTGAACTGCGATGACTATACTACGTACACGAGCAGATGATCATACAGGTATCTGAGGTTCTGGAGAGCTTTAGGATGTTATTTTGAACTGTATATTGTAAATATTTTTATTTCTATAAGTTCTAATAATGTATTATGAATGTTTTGAAAAATTCCAAGTTTGTATACAATTAGTAAAACTTTTATTGTATTAGTTAGATGAAATTTTCTGGGGTGTTACATTATGTATGTAATTTTTTAATTTAAATATTTTAAAAAATACATTAAATTCAAAATGATTTGAAATATTAAAAAATTACGCGTTAGTTATTTTAAACGGGAAAGTTAGAAAAGCCATTATATTAAAAGACAATTTTTTAACTAAAATTATAAAGGTAGTTACAAAAATATTTATTTCCTTATAATAAATGATGCTCATTACTTCAATTAAGATAATAAAAAATTATTTAACCTTGGGGTTCTCTAAAAAAAATAGCGAAATTGTTTGATAAATACAAACACAAAACACAGATATATTAATAATAAAATTAAAAAATACAGATATATATTTTGATATTTAAAAAACAAAAACACGGGTATACAGTAATAATAAAAATTAAAAATATGAATATTATATAATAATAATAATAACAAAAAATACAGATATGCACTAATAAAAAAATAAAGATATAATGATGATAAAAATAAAAAATATAAATACACATTAAATATATATATATATATATATATATATATATATATATATATATATATATATATATATATATATATATATATATATATATATATATTATATATATATATATATATATATATATATATACACGCGCAAGAACTAAAGTTATTTAATAAAAAGATAATACTCAATATTGTTATAACAAGTGTATCTCCTCTCTATTATAGTATAAATATATTTAAAATTAAAAATATACAATAAAATAATATCAATAATTTAAAATAAATTTCCATTTTCATTTAATTAAAAATAAAAAGTAAACACCTTTTACTCTTCCTTAGATGCCTCTCTCAACACTGACGTACTAAACTTTCTCTTTCCCATAAACTCATAATCTTACTTTGTTTTTCAGGCTTTTCTGTAAAAAATCCATAACATAAACATAAACTAGAGAAAGTATTATGAAGAGAAAGGATAAAGGGAAACACAGAAACACAGAGAGAGGAAAGGAGAGAATAAAAGGGAGAGAGAAAATATAGCATACAAAAGAAGGATGATATAAAGGCAGGAGAGAAAAGAATACACTGAGTGTGTGGGGGTGGTGGAGGTTGAGGGTGGGGTGAATGGGTGACACCTTGTTTGTTTTTATGAGAGGGAGAAGTTGAAAGTGATAGGCAATGAAAAATTGAGAATATTTAGGATCCTCTCATAATTGAAGAGAAATGGGAGTGGAATGAGATGAAAAGATTATGGTGCCCTTACTTTCTCATACAATAATAATAATAATAATAAAAATTATTATTATTATTATTAATTAAGTAAAAAAATTAATTTAAATTAATAAAATGAAAAATAATAAAATTATACTTACATTTAAAATTATATTTAATTATTTTTTGAATTTTATACATTTTTTCTTTTATTTATAAATAAAAATTTAAATTATTTTAATTAACTAAAATATGCACAAAATTAATAATTTTTTTTATATATAAGGGTAAATTTGTAATCTTATAATTTACACTATTCAAAATAATTTAAAATACTCTTAAAATCATCATATTTCACGTATTTCAATAAACTTTCTTCATATATCTACTCTAATATACCTTAATACAAACATATTCACTTTTTTCACACTTTCTTCTCATCCTCCCACTCTCCCACACCCTCAACTTTCTACTCCCCAATCCAACAAAGCCTGAATATTTTTATGTTGCATAATAAATGTTTATTATGTTGGCACAAATTGTGTATCACATTCCAATTTATCAAAAATTCAATGCTTGATATAATATAATATATTACTTTTATTTGTCTAATGTCGATCATCATATTTATTTAATAATCAATTGCTGTGTAGTTTTTTTAAGCACAGGATAATTATATAAATATTATATTTTTATAATAATTTTTAATTTAGGTATTTAGTTTATTTTATCTTTATATATTAAAATATCATTTTTTATTATACCTATCGTCATATATCTAGTAATTTATTTAAATACAAATAAACTTTATAAATATTATTAAGTATGTTAGATGTTTGATAATAATTTTATAATTTTTTAGAAATCATATATTTCTTTTCAACTTTTTACTTTTTTTACCAATTTTTTTTATCATAATATAATATATGTGTTGTTTACTTATATCTATAACTTGTGTTTTCTTGTATTTAGTGTCTATGAATTTTAAAATATATGAAAACCTTCTTTTGTATTATATATCATATGATATATTTAATTAATTTGAATATATGTGTCATCATAAGCATAATTTTATATTTAATATTTAACTATTTAAAGATAACACATATAATAAAAATGATTTTAGTTAATTTTTTAAACAAAATTCATGCAATTATCTATAATATTGATGTATAATTTATATTATTTTTGCTCGTTAAATGATTTATAAGTATAGTCTCTCGTACAATATTATATTATATTATGATATGGAAATACGTAAAAAATATCATCCTCACAAATCTTCTTAAAAAAACTATTTAACCTTAATATTGTATTATGAATAGAAATATGTTCGAGTGAAGTAAATACTCACGGACCCAAATAAAATATTTTCATGATATTGTCTTTAAAAAATAATTAGTTAAAGATAATTTAATATTTTATATATTTTTCTGGTTTAATTAACCTGAACCTAAATATAATTTCGAACACCGTTTTTTTTATAAAATTTTTGTAGGTTTTTTCAATAACCTTTAATTAGACTTATCTATTTTTTTTTTCATAGTTTTTTAAGGCTTAATTATTTTAGCAATTCTTCTGTTTTTATATGTAGTTATTTTAGTAAGTGTTCATGAATTAAGAGAAAATGAGGAAAAAAACCAGTGAACTTTCACCAATAAAGAGAAATAAAACTTAGTTTATGAATTTAAGGAACACAAAGTTTAAAGTAATTGAAGGAGAACTTATTTAGACAAAACTAAAATCCTCTTGGTTGTACAAAGAAAAAAGTTATCATAATCACAAAAAATCACTAATCTGCCTGTTAAACTTTTACTAAGTAATTAATCTCTTTTTTTCTGTACTACAAATATAATCTACAAAAACATATAACACATTTAAAAGTTATAAAGATAAAATTGATTAAATCAACTTCTAACATAAAGATTCTCATCTTTACACTACATCATATATTGAATCAAACCAGAAACAAGAAAATTGTTATTCTCATTCTTCAGGTACTGATTCAGAGCACTGTTTATGACGATAGATCAAGTGGATGCTTATCAACAAAGTCATATAGTTCATCTCCAATTCTAAATCCAAGCATTCTGGCCATATCATTTGCCTTCAATTTAGGCTTGGGAATGTTGTGATGCTTCAACCAGGAATACACAATGAAAACTTTCTTCATCACAAACAGTTCCAACGCCTCTGGGTTGAAAACAATTCCCATTTTCAAATTCATCTGCACCATAACATATAAATACTGTGTCAGAATCAAAAACATGTTTTCCCATTTCTACACAAAAACATGCAGTTCTTAACATCACCTGGTGTGGAACCATCATTGCAGCATACCGAGCCAGTTCTCCAGCTCTCCAATCCAACAAAACTGGCAACCATGGATAGGTAGCATCAAGTCTCACAAACCACACTCTAATATCAGGATACTCTGATAATTCTCTAGGATCACGGGGATCTTCTCTTGTATAGTTGATGGTGAAGCCAATTGAGCGCTCAAGAAAATCTTTTGGTTTAACTGCAACATTAACACCAACAGGTAGAATCCAAGTTAACAATGAAGTCATGAACATAAAAAAAGTAGCTAAACAGTTTTGAAGGTTGATAATGAGCATGCCTACCAGATAAAGGGGATTTCATGCCTGTTGCAGCTTGAAAAGGGGACAAGTCAAGACGAGTAATAATATCATTGTCAATAACAACCTCAAATCGCCCTTCAGTTGGGGGCAGAGGAGGTGCAGCTTTTGGTTCATCTGTCAACCAAAGTCTGTTCAAGTGTAGTATAATACATTCCATTAAATGCATGGAGCAAGTTCATTAATATGGTTCTCCTAAGTCAGATGAAATTAGATCTTTCATTTGAAATGGATTTAAGAGGCCCTTTAATTGAAATCAAGAGTTTACATATCTTTCATTTTCATCATCGCAATTTTATATTTTAGTTTAACTTTTATCCACCTCAGTTCAAAATAATTTACAGTCTCACTCAATCACAAACCATTATTAACATGATTTTTAAATAACTATTGTAAAAGTTAACAAATATATACTATGGTATAACTTTTTTCTTACCAACTCTAAGATTCAGAACTTATAACAAATAACCATAAATAACTAACATATATCCTTACTTCATCCCAAGTCTATACATGTCATCATCATTATATAATTAGTCTAAACAAGCATGCTTTGATCTACATATTTTTCTTGCATAAAAAACAGTAATTAAAATAGAAATGTTGTAAGAATAAAGAAAAAATTTAAAAAAATTGTTAAAAATTTGTATCCTTTACGTATTAGTATAAATTGAAATAACTAACGAAGGATAATTAGGATAGAAAAAAATCATGAATTAAATTGAATTATCAATAATAAATATCATATTTAGAAGAATATTTTTAATTTCATAATTTTTTTATCTTAGTTTAAATAATTTTATCTAGAATGAATTTAATCTAACAATTTATTAAGTTTGTTACAACCTCAATTCCGTTTAGTTTACATAATTAATATTAATCACCACATTTAAAATATTGTTTGTTTAAAGTTGGGAGCTCGATTACTTTTTGTCTTCAACAAAACATTTTAAAAGATTAAGAGATGAAAGTGTATTTAAAGTATCTTAAACCTTCACCATCATTGACCGACTGACCGGATGATCAATCACATAAAGAACAAATTGACAAATAGATGATAAGTAAGGAAACATCCTATACATCAGGGTAATCCTATGCAAATCTGAACCATGTTCCGCCAAATCCAGGTGGACACCCTGAGAAATCAGCTAATACTGATTTATTAAAGATATGTGCGGTCTATGAATTAAATAACTCACTACCAAACACTATAAATAAGCCTTCTACAAAGGAGTACGCTTTTATCAAATACATCATATACTCTTATACAGAGTATTTACTAGATCCTCGGAGAACCTCTTACAGATTAACTCACGACCAAGCATGAAGGAGTGAGTACGAGAAGGACGAAGGAGGAGCGACTGAGAGATCAAGAAAAATTGTTACATCCAGTTCGAGTTACTATCTAGACCCAGTTCAAGTTACTATCTAGGTCCTATAGGTTTATATAATTATAATATGAACTTAGTTGAGTTAAAAAGAATACTAGGAATTAGCTTGTGGTGTATATGTGAATGTCTGTAGATTGCAGTGATAGAGATGAATGAGAAGATGAGAGTAAACTGGAAAAGAAAAAGGATGTAATGATAGTGTTTGTGTTACCATCATCATGAAACAAGGAGAGGTCGAAGTTGCCTTGGGGGTTGTAGGCAACAGAGACAGCAGCAGGTCCTCTCTGATGCAGAGGAGGAGGAAATGGAGAGGTAAGGGAAATTGGTTTGGAAGAAAAGCATGGAGTTGATGGTTTGGGCAAAGAAAGTGGAAGCAATGGTTTGCATTTGATTGGGGTAGCAGCCATCATTACTCTGCAATTTGAGGTGTGAAGTGATTGCAGTTGCAGGCAGAGGAATGCATAAGCGGTTAATACAGTTTCTATCCACAAAATTCTCTGGCCTTACGTTTTCCCCATACTTCTATCCCCTTCTTTAAAACCGGTTTTTCCTCCTTTCAACTTAAACCATTAAACCGGCTCAAGATAGGTAAATAATGTTTACAATCAACAAAAATTATTGGTACACAATTGAAATCATGTAATTATTTTTATGTATACTATGAAGAGGTCTCAGTATCAGCATATTTTTACTGTGTTATCTTATTTTAATTAGTTAAAATTTAATATTTATATTTATATTTATTTAAATAAAATATATGTATTATTATTTTATATATTTGATGCATAGTTTATAATTTAAATGAAAATTAGTATTGAAAAAACAATATAAATTACATATTTATATAAAAAAACATAATTTGTATTATGAAGTAGTAGTACAACTATTTTTAATGAAATGGTATCTTTTTATTTTATCATTAAATATGTATTTTTAGTGGAGTCCTAGTTTTTTCCACTGATTTTCGTTTTCTTTTATGGTTACATACATAACAGAATGATAAGTTTAAAATCTTAAAATATAATTTAGGTAAAGTAGTAGAATGAACTATGTATATTAAAATGGGAGAATTTTTTTTTTCTTTCAATACCATCTTAGTACATTGTCTCTCCAATATTAATATGCTATAATTAATGAGTTCATTTGTCTAATTCATTTTTCTTTTGTTTCCACATGGTTGTATACAAACATTATACAATTTAAAAATCCTTTTGAGAACTTAATGCAATTGATGCTTATGTGGTTTGATTCAATTGATATATTTTATGAATAATTTAATTACGTGATGATTTATTTATAATCTTGTTTTAGTTTTATGTGGTAATGTTTCAACTTTGCCCACAAAGCTAAATGTAAGCCCAAAGACAATTTATGCCTCTTTTCACCAAAGTACAATGTTTAGTTTGGTGAAAGTAATGTATGTTGATAAGAAGATTACCAAAATTTTGCTTCACGTAATCTCCATGCAAGGCTGTAACAATTAATATATAAAAAAAACACTAGCTTGTTAGTGCATTACACATTTGTTAGTGTGGTGGCTCTCACCTTAACCATTTGAGTTGCATGTTCTTCCACATGTCTGTGTAACTGTGTTGCACCACTTGATTTTGATATTCATCCACATATCTGCGTAAGTCCAACAATGACATGTCTGTGTCAGTTATAGGAGAGAGTAAATTGATTATTTCCAAGACTATGTTTACAACTTTGATTGGTTTCTCTTAAATTCCAAATAAGGTAATTGAAAGGTCTTTTCAGTTGCATGGAGCTATGGAAATTTGACAGAGGAAGAGATAGTAGACATTTGCATAAGTAAGGAGTGGTGAATGGGCCAGATGTAAAGGTTGTGTGTGTAAAGTGCATCATAGATGTATGTATAGGCATACATCATAATGCTGACAATTGTTATGAAGAACATGATCCACATTGTTCAAATGCCAAATTAGATATTTGGATAGTGTGGGTCATGTGAGGATATGTTGATGGCTGAGTAGAAATAGGAGGATCCTTTATGAGGGTTTAGTAGTTTCGTGAAATCGTAAAGGTGATCACGCAACTCAACCGACATGATTTTAACATTGTTTCTTTTAGTGTTGCTGTCCCACATGACATGCTTTCATCAAGAAACCAATCTCATGCTACTACATTGACCTTTATAAAAGTAAGGAGCAATGCCATTGACACAATTATTGCAATCACAAATTCACACCATTTTATACCTCACCTGACCTTCCTGCTTTTAGTTTTAAGTGCTCCTACCCTAATATTTTTCAATAAACTCACGTGCACAACATGTATCTGTACTCTAGTACACTCCACCAAAATAAAAATGTGCTCATCAGTAGTGTCTATAGATTTATGCAATCATTCATAACATTATGTTGTGCTGCTAGTGATGAAAATGATACTAATCCCTCCTAAAATTGACTTGCCTGTGTGTTGAATCAAACAATCAGAATCCACAGGGCTAAAGTGTTTGTGAGGTTAAGATAAAACATGAAGTATGATCTTCATCAGGAAGTTGTGAGTTGTGAAATGTGTGAATGCAAGGTGAATATGGCACATCGTCCCCTGGTCATTGAAAACGGCTCTGCACGTGAGAAAGGGTTTAAAAAATAAGGGGTGGGAAATAAAATAGGAGATGTGGAAGAGAGTGTGGGATTAAAGAAGGAGGGGAAAGTGAGGGTGAGGTAGAATTGCAGTGGCCTCTGCAGATAGATCCCCTCGTGCGGCTCACCCGCTGACCCACACTTTCTCATTCTAATCTAACCTCATCATCTCTGCCAACTTCTGGATCTTTTGACCTTTGACTGCCACACCATACACACAAACTTTATAACATTGTATTCTATCATGGAAAAGGATCCTCTACACTCTTCAGTTTTGGTCCTTGGATCCCTTGCACGTGAGCTCCTTTGCTGATATGATACCATTCTGCTTTTCATGGCACGTGGGGGTGACAATTCTTTTGTTCTGTTAACGTATTTCTCAACATTTTGGTTTCTATTTTGGTATGATACGATATTAACCATGGTGCTCATTTAGTTGAAGCTGTTATGTACTAGGTTTGCGTTCATTATCATACAATTTATGCATCATGAATATAGTTATATTATAAACGGCTCTGAGTTACCAAATTGCCTTAGAATAATGGCTAAAAGAGCTTAGGAGCTACATAGAGCTGAAATTTCAAGATAAGTTAAACCAGGAATCAACTTGTTTTACTAGTCTTGTTGGTGAAATTGTTTTTCCAAAAGTGACACCACGGACTGTCAGGTATCACGCCAAGGCTAAGGATCACGTGAAACGGGAATTAGGAAAACCACATAGCAAGGGTAAAGGGTAAAAAAGGAAAACAAAAAAAGAAAGACTTATCTCCTATTCGTTCAAACCCCAAGAATAACTCTTGGTTATGGCCTAAAGGCACAACAAGCAAGGTCCTCAAAATTAGCACTAAATTAAGCCCATAAAATAATTTGTCGTTAATTTTGCTGGTTAGTGCTTAATGAGTTGTGCCTGTCTGTCAAACGTTTGTTAGAAATTCTGATAATTATTGTAGTGCACAGAAATTGGGTTAGTGGAGTGGTTGATTGGTTAATGTTGCCCATATTTGATTCCCCAAAAAACATGGGATTTCATCGTACATGTCTTGTTTCAGATTTTAGGTGGCTCAGTTTAGGCGATGCTGCCATCTCTGTGAGGCCATATGCACAGCACATAGCACTAGGAACCAATTTTTGCACTGAGTGGCTGAATAATTTGGTTTGGAAAGCATGTATCTTCATTGTCATTGTTTTAGTTAGTCAGAAAATGGAGGATGGGAAAGTTTGCACAATAACTATATCATATTCTTTTTTGGCTTTGGTTGTCTTATTAAAACACAAAACTAGCCATCATTTTTATTGTTCCTACACTTTCTAAGTCACCTGCAGTAGATTTAGAATTTTGGTCTGCAGCAAAAGAGAAAACTGCCAAGCTGGGACAAAGTGCTAATTCCTACTACCCCACTTCCACTATTCCATAGAATTTCATGGTGTCAAAAATGAAACAATCAGATTGGTCCCTTAGATTAACAAAATCTTTAAATTGTTTGTTGTTAGCAGGAGTAACATTCCTAGCTGGATTTGAGGTTCACAAAACGTGACTTTTTAAGTACATGTCATAATCATGGCTAGTTACCTAGCTACAAGCCTGCTCAGAATTGTTGCCAAATTAACTCTCCGATTTATGGTCAGAATTCAACATACTGTTCTCAATACTTTAGCCTCTTCAAGCTGCTACACTATTTATGCATGTGTGTTTATATTCCTTTTAAAAAGAAATCCAAGCACTTGGTAGGATGCACAATTGTTTTTAGAAGCGTAATCACAAACAATAAATTAAGACACAGGGGAGTGATTACAAATGGTATACAGGGTTTTTTTTTGTCCCTTAATATTGTATAAATGATTTTCAATATAAATTAAAAAAGTTTTGTCAAAATTCAGAAGTTAATATATATGCAAAGCAATGTTATTTTTCAATTCATAGATTGAGACATACTTTATTACTTGAATATCAAATTATTTATAACTAGAATCAAATATGTTTTTTTGTTTGCATCAGATAAATGTGAGGTCAATCTCTATTATAAATTTCCACCTCTGAAACAAGTATGGTCTTGATTTCTGGTACTATGTTTCATGCTTTGTCTTGCTAAGTAGGTTGATGATTGGTGTCTCTATGCTCTCATTGCTTAGCTTTGAAGCCATGTAGTAATCTGCATTATTAATTATGCAGAAGTCTAACATATATGGCACAAAGGAAATTAAAGAAAGCTTAAAAATAGTTTTTGGAGAAAAGGTGGCTCCAAGTTCTGTTCTGCTTTCTCAACTAAACGTTCTGACCCTTTTCTTTCCCTTTTTCATTCTGTTTTCATTTTTAAACTTCTGCTGAGCAACTGACCGACTTCTTCAAATAATAATAAAAAACAAGGAAGATCTAATTCCATTTGCATTATAACCAAAATTATTGTTATTTCGTGTAGATGTATCATATATATGTTAATTAAATTTACCCTGGTCTTAGTTAAGCATATGCCAGGCACTTTGTTACTAATTTGTCAGCATTCATTGAGAAAAGGTTGAAGAAAGTAGCCAAAAGTCTTATAAAATGAAATTGGAGTGTAAAAATTGAATTAGCAATGACATTTGCACAAAAATAATGAAATATGGCACTCCATTTCAAAGTCCAAAATCAAGTGGCTATTAGCAAGTGGTTGTTTCCTAGATATAGTGAATCAGAGAGAGGTGGAGATTAATATGATATGGAAAAATAATAATAAAAAGTGCAGCGAGTTCAAGGAGAGAGTAGTTTTGTTTAGCAATAGAGCTCTTAAGCCAAGAAGATGAGCAGAGAATAGTTTAGTTTAGGGGCCTAAGAAGAGAATGGGAGACACAGAAACAGCGCCCACGTTCCCCTCATAGCTTAACTTGTTTCTTTATGGCTTTCGGTTTCTCTCTCTTTTATTTCTCTGTCTCTCATATCACCACTCTTCCTCTATACACAAATTGTTTTTTTCTATCTATTATTATTATTACTACTATTATTCAAACAATAAATGTTTATGTTCTCTTCTCACTCCTCTTGTGAACCTCCATAAATACTCTTCTATCTCTCTCTCTCTGTGCTTCTCTCCTTAGTTACTACTCGCCATAACTTGATCACAGCTCGAGGAGAATTCTAAGAGGCTCTCTTGCAAGCTTAATTTCCATGATCATGGTGAATTGAATTCCCTTGATTTCGCTCTCTTTTCTGTTTACATTCTTACTGATGATGATTATGCATGACCCTTTTGGTTGTAGTGATGATTTATCAGCTTTGTTTTGGTGATGATTGATTATTGTAGGGATACCAAAAGCCTGCATGGTTGGAAGCTCTTTACACACAAAAGTTCTTTGTGGGGTGCTCATACCATGAGAACGCTAAAAAGAATGAGAAGAATGTGTTCTGCTTAGATTGTTGCACCAGTATTTGTCCTCACTGCTTGCCATCACATCGCTTCCACAGGCTTCTTCAGATTCGCCGTTACGTTTATCATGATGTTGTTAGGCTGGAAGATCTTCAGAAACTCATAGACTGCTCCAACGTTCAGGTACACACACATACATAAAGCTAAATAAAGTAACAGTAATACATTGGATTCCAATTCAGCTTTTGTACCACAAGATAAGTGAAATTCAACTTGGTTAATTTTCTGATTTAAAAAAGGTTTGAATTCTATTGTTAGGCCTATACCATCAATAGTGCCAAGGTGGTGTTCATCAAGAAGAGACCTCAAAACCGGCAATTCAAAGGGTCAGGAAACTACTGCACCTCCTGTGATAGAAGTCTTCAAGAGCCTTTCATCCATTGCTCTCTTGGATGCAAGGTACATACATAGATACATACACACACTTCAAATTTATACTAAACAAACAAAATTCACTTGTGTGTGTGCCTGGATATGTAGGTTATTGTATAGAAACTGATAGTTTTCTGTCCAATATAGCATCAAAAAATTCGTGTAATTTGCTCATCACTTGTCTAATTATTTATGTACAATGATTCCAAGATACCAGTGAACTGAAATTGAACTTCCAGAAATTAAGTGCATGCATATAAACTTTGGTTCTTGAATTATTAAAGAGTGAGTAAAACAAATAAGAGCAATGAGATTTTGACTAATGTTTCCTGTGTGTGGATATGTAGGTTGATTTTGTGCTGAAACACTATAAGGATCTCTCTCCATACTTGAGAACATGCAACTCCCTACAACTAAGTCCTGACTTTCTGATCCCACAAGAGATGGGGGATGAGGAGATGACTCGTTCAACGGTTGTGGATTGTGATGAGCCAATGAGTTCATGTTCGGGGTCATCAGGGTCTGAGAACAACATGAGCATGTCTTGCACAGAGATTGTAAGGAAGAGGAGGAGTGGATGGAGCACTGTGTGTGCAAAATTCATGGCCAATAGCAATAACAAGGTTTCGGATGAAGATATGGCCACCAGCATGAGTAGAAGAAAAGGGATCCCTCATAGATCCCCACTGTGTTAGCTACACTAATGAACAAGCACCACCACCCAAAAAAAGAAGAAAATAATGGATTATGAGTTTAGTACTTCAATTTTTAATTTTTTAATTACTGTGATATGATATTTTGACTGAGGTGAAATGTTCAAAGTTCTCTGTCTCTCTCTTTCTTTCTCTCTCGAAATTGAAGATTTTGTTTAATTAATCACTTGGTCGGGGGTTTTGTCTTAATGGCATCACGTGGTTCCCAATTCCAAGTTATGTCTGTACATTGATAAAAGATATTATTATGATCATAATAATTGTGGTTAAATCATAGTCAAGAATCGTGCTTTTGACTAGACAAAATGAATCTAGAAAAGGAACAAAACTGTGAAGGTGTTCATTGATTCACTAGGATGTGCTTCACTCTATGTCCATTTCTAAACCAACGGTCATTCTACAGTTAAAACATCAAATAATTGTGGTTCCTCATCTTCTGCATAATTTTAAATTTCAATGAATATTCACTACAAAATTTATTAAATATTAACTAAAATTAAATATAAAATAATGAATTACTATATTAATTAAATTAAATATTATTTTATAAATTAAAATTTATTTATATTTAAAATAATTTTTATTATTAATAAAAAATTATTTAAAAAAAATTCTAAATTTTTTAATTTTCAGAAAAAAAAATTTAGTTTTTAAAATAATCTCTAATTTAGTTCAATAATAATTAATTATTTTAATATTCAAATTAATTATAATTTAATAATTTTCTTATAATGATTATTTTCATCCAATTGCATTACTATTAAATTTTAGATTAAAAATTTATAATAATATAAATTATTTTTAGATTTACATAGAATAATTTGGATTTTGATACAAAACAATTTTAAAAATATTGAAATTTGAATAATAAAAATAAAGAAAGGTAAAAATGAAAGGGACAGAGTCAAGAAGGCACAGTATAGATAAAAAGGTATCAAAGTAGGAGCCTTAGTTAAATTTATTATAACTAAAGAATTGAACACAAGTATATTAATTTAATTTAAGCCATATTAATTTAAGCCAAAACCTCAAAACACACTGGATTATATCCATATAAGAAAAAACAAAAGTCATCCATATAATTGAAAAGTGAGATGAAATTAATTATACATAGAGAGATTCAGAAGATATTATCAATATATTTTCTATACTACTATTATATAAAGAGGATATATCATTTTGTAACATTTTTTGTTGTCATTTTTTATTTAGATAATTTTATATTTTAATAAATTAAAAATAATTTATTTTAAAAAATAAATAATTGTATAACTTCTTCTTATTTCAAAACTAAATAAATAAAATATATTTTTAAAAAATTAACAGCTACTAATTTTTTTAATACTATTTTTATAAAATTATATGTATACATATATGCATTATTTTTTATTTTAATTAATTACTCATAATATATATATATATATATATATATATATTATATACACAATTTTCAAAATTCAAATAACTAACTACAGTAAAAAAATTACCTACTATAAAATAAAATAAAATGATTTATTTTAATTCATTTTAATAAAATCTTTTATAGTTTAATAATATTTTTTTTATTTCAATATTTATTATAATATTTTTTTTCAAAAGAAAAAAATGGATGATATTTAGATTATTTCCTTTAATAAATAAAAAATGATTTATTTATTTATGTAATAAAATAAATAATTGATTTTTTTTTTATTTCAAAATAACTATATAACTTCTCTTTTAAAAATAACGGTTATATATATTATTTGGTTATTTTTCGGTGTCATTTTTGAATTGGAAAATTTTATTCTTTAATAAATAAATAAAAAATCTATTTACTTATTTAATAAAATAAATGAATGAATAATTTTATTTTATTTTAAAATAAATAAATAAATTCTCATTTTAAAAGTAACAGCTATATAATTTTTTATTACAAAATTATATATATATATATATATATTTAAATTCTATAGTTTTTTTAATCTAATAAAAAGGTAAATACACGTGACAACGTTTTTGCTTGTTAAATATAATATCATTAATAATTTAAATAAAATAAATAAATTTTGTTGATTGAAAGGTTAAACGACAATTTTATATTATCCTAAATTATTGTTTATGTTGAATAATAATAATTAAATGATTGAAAACTAAATATTACATTGATTTTGATTTATATAATCAACTGTAAAAAAATTTATTTTAATACATGTCTTTTGTAGATATATAGTAAATGAGAAGGACTTTCAATTTAATGACGAATTTTGAAAAAGCAATGATTTAATAATTACTATTATATATATATATATATATATATATATATATATGTGTGTGTGTGTGTGTGTGTTGGTAATTTAATAACTTATTTTATTTCATGATATTGTTTTTACGTTGATTTTAATATTTTAAAGTTATTAATTAGGTCAATTTTAAAAAATGTAATTTAATCATCTTTTTTAAAAATTGAAGAAACATGTTACATGATTTTGTGTGACATATCATCCACACATTTGCTACATTAGTATTTTCATCAATTTAATATAAAGACTTGTTATGCTTTTTTAAAAGGATGAAACCTATTTGAAAACTTAAAAATTAATAATGGTTTTTAAAATTAACTTATAAATAATTAAATAAAATAATTTATTATATAATAGGACAAATTATACTTACTTTTTTTAGAACCGTTATAAAACCGGGGCATTATCAATTCAAACTACGTGAAAGGTAAAAACGTTTTACATTGATTATTAAAAAATTCAATTTTTTTACATTGTTTATTTGTAAGTCATGAAAAAAGATTAAACTTAATTTATATTATTAACCTCATAACTCACGCTTTAACTCGATTTTGAAATCGCATTAATTATTCGGTCCAAAACCTTCTTCGAAACCCCTTTTTAATTAATACTCAACTTCCAGTACTATAAAATCAAATGCATTCTTTGCCTTCCACTTAGCTTTTGTTCTTGAGTGACGAAAATAAAAGAGTCAATTAAAAAAGAAAAGAAAAGAAAAAGTAAAAAAAGAGAGTGAGACGTTAAATAAATTTATTTATTACTAATTATTTTATTTTATTTCTATATAAATTATTTATATTATAATTATTATAATTATAATATAAATATTGATAAATACAATTTATTATTTAATTTAATTTTAATGAAATATTTTTTAAATTTTCATTTTACTCTTCTCATTTACATAAAAATAAGTATATATGTAATTAAAGATTAATTCAAATGTAAGATTACTGATAACAGTTAACTAATGTTATTTTCAGGTTTAAAAATAACAGTTAAATAAAAAATATTTAAAAATGTGATACTGGAAAAAAAAAAAGCAATAAAGTATTAATAATATAATCTATTACTTATGTCTATTATGAAAGTTTTTATAAAAAAAAAAATATATAATCTATTACTTAAAATATAATTAATCATATTTTTTGTTTTTCTTCTATTTTTATACGGAAATATGTAACGTCTTTCTCACTCTTTTTTCCGTAAGTTGCATTTTTCATGCCCATTCTCCCATTTTCAGAAACAAATATTTATGGTTTTGAAACCCACCCTCATTAATTACTTTGCCATGAGTAAGGTGAAGTAAACACGATTTAACTATTTTATAAATAACTACGAAACTATTGAGTCAATTACCTTTACACACATAATTATTACTGAAAGCATGTAAAATTTTGAAGTAGATAACTTAAAATACTTAAAATTGCATAATGTAAGACACATTTTTGGAGAAAACTTGTGTCAATATTTTTAAATGAATAACAAAATATGTATATTCGATGAACACGATGAGTAAAAGCTCAATTACCATACATTTTTTATTTTTTATTTTTTAGAAAAAGGACTAATGGCCACCATGAATGTTTTATATTATTATTGTTACTTTTATGTAGCTCCTATTTTACCTAATGAGATTACGAAAATAAAGGTAAAACTAATAGAGATTATAAGTGATAATGGTAATTTTGGTACTCTTAAAAGTAATATTTATAACTGAATTTTAATTTAAATATTATATTGATTTTAATAATAACCAAATGTTCTCACACCACCTTTCATATTGATCACATAAAACTCTAGAAGAAATACAATTTCCTTTCAAAGCTCTATTTTATCAAAATCAAACGTACAGAAATAATTCAATAAATTATACTCCACAAATTAAGGGAAATAACAATAAATTAAAGTTTAATCTAAAATGGATGTGTTGAAACATGTGATACTCTTGAGTTTCTTTCGTTCTCCTCTTCAATTGTGAGCAACACAAAAAAAATAACGATTGAATTTTCTCTTAAAGAATCGATTCATCCAGTTTTATAGAGGATTGTGGTGTGGATTATGTATGATACAACTTCCTATTTCAAATTCTGTCCGAGTGAAGTGGAGCAGCGAAGAGTCACTGGAGATAAAAGTTATTTTCTTTGATATGTGAGATTAGGGGTGCGAAATGGACAAGGGTGTGCTATCTCTTTCTTTTGTTGTTTTCTCCTTATTCTCTAAAAAGAACCTCTACCTCTCCCTCTCCCAAAAAAAGGTTGTGTCATATGCATTTGAAATAAGGAATTAAGAGAATAGTGAGAGTTAACGGAAGAGTGATGAGTTAAAATATTTTTGAAAGTCGTTAGAAGAAAAAATTATATAAATGAAAAAGATACCATGAATATTGACAACTCAAAATTGTTCAATGATGAAATGAAGAAATGCATCTTACATAATTTTAAAATTTAAAAGATAAAATATAAATATATATATATATATATTAATAAAGATAAAATTGAAAAAAATTGTGAAAAAAAAAATCTCATTATATATTGTTATAGATAGTATATATTGCAATTACATTAATTAATAAATTATCTAATTTCATAGATTAAAACAATAAGTTACCTTTTAATGAATAATAGTATAATAATATCAAGTAAGAGTACACAATAATCTGATATTATCTCATGACTTTGTCCAACCAAATATTTTTCAATGTTTTTTAAAGATATCTTACAATTTGTATATAATTTTAAATTTATTTTTTTTATTATTTATCAAGTATTATAAGTATTTATGTTTACATTAATGAATAGTGAGAAAATAATTTGGTATATTAATAATGTTTTTAAAAATACAATTAAATTAGTTATACTTATTATTTTATATAGTTATTTAAAAAATCGTCTTATATTAAAGATAGAAGAAATATTAAATTAATTTTTTAACCAGCATAATAATTTTAATCCATATCCTGCAACTTTCTAATGACAATGACATCTTCTTTGATGTAGTGTTCCTCATTAAAGTATGATGAGGTGTTATAAAATTTAAGACACTGAATCATAAGAATAAACAAATATTTTTTTTATCTTAAAAACATATATTTTTATCAATAGCTAAACAAAATATTATTAGATGATGAATTTTATAATTTTTTCACATTCGAGTTATATCTATTAATTCGTCTCAACTCATATGAGTCGTGATAAAAAATGTTTCCAAGACAAAAAAACTCACATGAAAAAAAGTTCATAAAGTCAAATTGCTAATAAACCGGGTAAACCTATAGACATTTTTAAAAATTAAAATCTTATCTAATAATGAAAATAAAAATATTTTAAAAAATCTATTTACTCATGAAAAACATTTATTGAATCCAAAACCAAACTCAATATGAATAAAATAAGTTGAGACTTATGTTAAGTCAAGTTAAACTAACATGATTTAAAATGGGTCAACACACATCGAGTTGAGTCAGTATCGAACTTATGTTAGATTGAATTAAGTCATATCCATATTGCTCTGAATTGTGTCAGTTCCATGTCAAGTTGAGTAAAGTCCGTCTCACTTCTAGACGAGTCGAGTGAAACCACATCAAGTTGGGTCAAGTTGGACAACATTAGTTATAGTAGAGTTGGACCCCTTCATGTTGGACCAACTTCAAATCATGCCATGTTAATTGAGGATGAGATAGGATCAACCAAGTTCAAACCTATGTCACACAATATCGAATTAGATTAAATTCAAGTTGGATTGGGTTGACCCAACTATATATTAAGTTGATAACTCTAATTTGAAGTAAAAGTTGTAAAAATATGTTCAGATTTATGTAATGGAATGAAACCCATCAAACATATATTAAGACCTTACACCATTTCATTTGCAATAGTCATTCTATAATATTAGTTTATTTATCGTAAATTCCACTTTATCATTTTAAGTTTTTTTATATAATTTTTATTTCAATATAAAAAATCTTACAAGAATGATACTCTAATATTTTATTTGAGTGTTGACACAAATATATGTTTCTAAGATAAAAATATTTTATTTTTATTTTATGACTTTTATTATCCTATTTAAGAACTAATATGTTAAATTTTATAAGATATCAGTATATTTCAATGGTGAGGTTTTATAATAACTAGATCTTAAGTTTATCACTCAGTGTATAATACTTGTAATAAAGATACCTTACCTCATAATAACTCTTATAAAGATTACCAACAAAAATATAACAATTGTATTCCTAAAATATGGTTAAGTAACAATTATGATAAATGTAGCATTCATTTTATCAAACACTTCCACAACATCCCATATATATCTTTACTGAATGGGTATAATAAATGTATTAGGTGTATAGTTACTTATTTATTTATCCAACCATATTAGTTATATACCATAAATCAAATGAACATCATAATTGGCAATTAATTTTTAAAAGATTTTTTTTTATTTGTAAAGTTCTATATCTATTATTTATTATATTCTTATGTATATATTTTAAATTTCAAATATTTTATACATTATATATATATATATATATATATATATATATATTAAATGGAGAGAAAGACAAGTAAATAAAAAATTAAAGAATAAAAAAATCATGAGTCCAACTTGTTTTCATCTTTCTCTTTAGGAAAAAGACTCTTTTGACACCATAAACCGTGAAGCACTTTCATTTGACCTACAAATAATATAATAATATTTTATATTGAAAAAAAATTAAAATATTAATTTAATAAATTGTTGAGTGTGTGGTTTTATTGTGAGTATCTAAATGTATCATGTTCCATCTCTTCGTTGATTCGTAAAAGATACATCAAATCAGATTGATTCATTGTAGTTAAAATAGACTAAGAGCCTCCTTATAGTCTAATTGGTCAACCTGTCATCTTTTATGCATATTTTAATTTATACTTTTTAAGTTTTAAAATATGTACATTTAATTATTTAATAAGTAAATTTTAAATCTATAATGTAACCTTAAAATATTTTTGTCTTTAGTTGATATCGGATTTTCAATACACTCCTCTCATGTTGAGTTTGTTAATTTATACTTAAGACTATATTAATAATTATCTGATAACAAATGACTTAATAACTCTAACAAACTATTGATAAGATAAGTTTTAGATAACTAATTCAATTTTATAAAATTAACTTATAAAATAAAGTTTGTACCGACTTATATATTATAAAATATTTTTATTTTTAATTGACGTGAGATCTCCAATACTTAATTTATAATTTTTAATGCTTGAAGTTATAATAATACTACTCTATATTCATATATTTCAAACATATAATAATTTTTTAAAAGAAATATATATATATATATATATATATTTTTTTTTTTAATTAAAAAAATATCAATGTATTAACTTACCACAGATATGAATTGACATGATAGATGTTAAATGGGATGTGTGAAAAATAAATTGAAAATATAAACTCATCTTGTAAAATTAGCATTGGATTGATATATCATACATGTTTTATCTGCTTAATAAAATTACAATCTATTTTATTAAACTAAGAAAATTATTATCTTAATTATTGGAAAACGATCTTAAAAGATAAATAAAAAATAATTTTTTTAAAAAAACTATTAACAAAAGAAAAAAGGATTAAAAATTACCGGTTAAAGTATAAATCGAAATTATTATAAATATGTCTTTTTTATATAATTTTAAGAAAATAACCTCTCATTCTCTTAATAAATATATTAAATTTATTTCACTCACTCATTAATTATTAAGGTGATTTTTGTGAGAGCAAATTAAGACAATAATATTTCCTTTTAATAAAATGTCACATTTTTTAAAAAACGTTTTTTCAGTTAAAGATAATATTAATTACTTTTTATTCATTTATATTCTTATTATTGTACATTGTTTTTTTTTAATTAGTTGAAGAAAGAATTTTACTTTTCCTATTTTTGAGAATAAAACAATAGTGAAAAAATAACAATAAATAGATTGTATAAGTAAAAGAGAAAGACGTAGTGGTATTTTGGTTGTGCGAGCATGTTGATTTTAAGTGTGAGTAGCAGAAGTCACACGCATGCACGCCATAGCCATAACCATAACATTAATCTCTGTACAATCATGCTCCGCTTCACATCAAACTCCAATCACTCTTTCTTCTTTCTCTTCTTCAGCCTCTTTCTCTTTTCCGCTTCTGCAGCAACACCTTCAGGTTCTTTTTCTTCTTTCTTTAAATCTCATTCTGCTATTATTTTTTCATTATGTCAATTCAAGATTCTTATTCTTTTCAGATGGCGTTGAAGTTGTTGCCCAGGAGCTGTACGAGGAGGTGGTTTTGTTGCCGCCGTGGACGGCGAGGAGATCAACGGCGGAAGGTGCAAGTCCAAGGAATGGGACTCTGGTGCTTGCTAAGGAGAGAACTCGCCGGAAAGATTGGTTTAACGGTTTTAACCGTTACACCGGTGGTTGGAATATCAGCAACGTCTATTATATAACGGTTAGTCTCTTCTTCTTGCAATGCAATTACAACATTCCTCCATTGATTACTCTAATTAGACTCTCCAATTAGTTTCATCTTCTCTGGTATTTGCGTCACGCGCTTTCGCCACGTGTTGTCCATGCTTCTCTACTCAATGACGCGTTCGAGCTCCTATTGGTTATTTCAAGTTTTTCAATTTAGAGAAAGAGCGTATAACACTAATTAGTGCTATTTTGAGATAACTTGAATTACCTTGTGATAATTTCCATTTAGTTAAGGTGTGAAACTTCTGAGTTACTGATTAGGGAATCTTTCTTGGAATATTATATATAACATTAAATGTAACCATTTTTTTCTGCAATTTTTTTATTCAAATTCGAATTTCAAATTGAGAACTTGATTTTAATGTTGACCTTTATTTCACTTTGTTATCTTAGCGATCCTTCATTTTGATTGAGAAATTAAATCTAAGATTTGTCTCTTTTTTTTTAGTTTTTTTTTTCTTTGCTTTCTTGTTTGTCTTGAACTACAAATTACTGATTCAGTTTCAAAATAATTGCCATTTTAATCATTAAAAAGTTTCAAATGGATTGAAACTTTTTTTTTTTTAATGAAGTGTTAGCTTTCATTTGTTCTTAAATAAATTATATACATGACATTTTTATTTACAGCATATAAAAATGTATTCAATGAGACTGAGATAATTTTACTAAAATTGATTACATAGTTTTTTTTATTGTTGTTTCTCACGTTTTCTTAGTTGACTGAAATATTGATGCTTAATTTAATTTGCTAAAGTGGAATTGTTCTTGCGACGGTGCAGTCAGTTATGTCTACTGCGGTTCCTTTTTTCGCTGTGGCTTTAGCCTGGTTCGTGATTTTTGGAGTCCTTTTACTTATCAGCTGTGGGTGTTACTGCTGTTGTTGTAATGGAGGAGAGCCAAGCGACTATTCTAAATTAGTCCATTATTTGTCATTGTTCTTGCTTATCCTCAGCACCTTTCTCACAGTGTATCCTCTCTCCCTTTTCATTCAACCACTCTTTTGTTTTTCTAATTTTATAGTTTTCAATCGATTTCAATTAACACTGAAAATTGTTGTTATAATCTCTCTTAGAACAAATATAGACGTCTTGATGTGTCATAACCAAGAACATTTATTTTTTTACGATTAGAGGTGGATGCGCTCAGTTGTACTCTGGTCAGGGGAAGATCGGTGGAAGCACTTCCGACACACTTAATTACGTTTTGAATCAGGCTCAATTCGTAGCTGAAAACCTCAACACTATGTCAACTTATTTTGATTCGGCTAAGCAGATTGTGAGTGGGAATGCTCTGCCACTACACATAGATCTCGGCTCGGAGCTTGATGACATCAAGTTCAAAATCGTTCGTGCTGCTGATTCTCTCTCCAACAAGGTTAAAACAAACTCGAAGACCATACACAAAGTCATAGATGGAGTGTGAGTACATAAACTAAGATTTCATTTGTTTTTTTTGAAATATTTCTTTTGCTAACCATCAATATTTGCTGTGATCATCTGCAGAAGACTGGCGCTTATTATTGTTGCTGTTGTTTTGTTCTTTGTTGCATGTCTCCGACTCTGTATGTTTGAGTTTGTCTTATTCGTTCTGAACTCTATGCTAAGTTTTTATCAGATTATATATGATCTCATTTTGGTTTCGTGTGTATGCAGTCTTTTCTTTACTTGGGTGGCAGTGTCCTGTGTACTCGTAAGTTGAATCCATTTATTTTTCTTCAGGATGTTTAAATCACTGGTGGATTTGTCTCTGGTTAAAGTTTCTGTTCAGTAAACAGTGTTTTCTTGTGGCTGCAGCTTGGTAGTTACTGGATGGATTCTTGTCACTTGTACCTTGTTACTTTGTGCTGCATTTGTTTTTGTTCATAAGTAAGTTTATCCTCATGAACTTATGAGACCAATAAATCAAATTTTATGAATTTTAATATATTTGAACCAACAAAAAAGCACGTATTAAAAACGAGTGAGTTAAAAATTATACTCCTTTAACATTTCTCATGCATGTATGTTCTTTTGTAACAGTGTGACTGGAGATACATGTGTTGCGATGGATGAGTGGGTTGTGAACCCCACTGCCCACACTGCATTGGATGACATTCTTCCATGCGTGGAGAAAGCAGCTGTTCTGGAAACATATTTACAAAGCAGGATCCTCACATACAACATCATTAAAGCATTTGACCAAGTCATCTCCAACTTCACAAACGCAAATACCCCAGCAAACTACAATCAATCAGGTCCCCTCGTCCCTCTTCTCTGCAATCCATTTAATTCAGACCTAACACCTCGCAACTGCACCTCAGGGGAAGTCACATTCCAAAACGCCACCCAGGTATGAACCACTCCAAAACATTCATCCATTCATATATTTACAGCATGTTGAATTGAAGGCATATGTATGCAACTAGTTAACATTTGGAATTTTCAGGTTTGGAGAAATTATAAGTGCGAGGTTTCGTTGGCTGAACAATGTACGAGTGCAGGTCGTTTGACACCGATCATTTACACGAAACTGGGAGATGCAGTAAATGTGACGCATGGTTTATTTGAGTATGGACCATTTTTTACCGAGTTAGTTGATTGCACTTTTGTTCGGAAAACGTTCAATGACATTAGCAGCACTTATTGTCCACCTCTGCGAAGATATAGTGAACAAGTTTATTTGGGATCAGTTGTGGTTTCTGCAGCAGTTATGATCTCTTTGATATCTTCCCTCGTCTTTGTCAGAGAGCAGTGGATGTTTCTTCACAGCGATGGCGCTTATTAGTCAGACACTGCAGTTGCTATTTTTGAGAAAACATAATAATTCTTCTGACAAATCGTGTACAACAGAAATTTTCCAGACTCGTGTATAAAAGAAAATTATATATAATAGTTTAAAACAAACAAACAAATTTTAATTAATATATTGTATTTAATTGAGACTTTTTATTTTTGTGATTTCAGTTATAATGAACAAAAATTTAACAAAACAAAAATTGAAATCAATACCATTAAGGACATGTCAAAACAAATTTATAAGAAAAAAATAATTTTGACTTTTTAAAGTATAGTTTCCACAATAGTTAAAGGTAAAAAAAATTATATAAGAAAAAAATTTAAAAATCAACTCATAATAAATTCAACATGACTTATGTAAAAAATAACATAGGAGAGAGATG
The DNA here is from genome assembly GCA_013389735.1 of Phaseolus lunatus. Lineage (NCBI taxonomy): Eukaryota > Viridiplantae > Streptophyta > Magnoliopsida > Fabales > Fabaceae > Phaseolus > Phaseolus lunatus. The sequence continues at coordinate 32,652,523 of CM023859.1, forward strand.
TATGAGAAAAGATAAGAAAATTGAGAAGTTTATTATGTTGAAGAAAAACCAATACAATGCTTTAGAGAGTGCATGACTCATAATAAGAGAGTTTGCAACACAATAATAGAGTGAGTAGTTTATCCTGGAGTGAAAGGAAGTAGCAATCAATGACTTGGTAAGAATATAAACTATTTGAGTGGTTCAGGAATATGAGTAAGGTGAAGTTGCTTTTGCTTAATAGAATCATGTACAAAGTGGAAATCTAAATAAAAATGTTTTGTCTTGGAGTGCATGACATGATTAACAGCAAGAAGAGTAGCTTCAAGATTATTAGTATAAATGGATGGAGGTGGAATTGGAATACATAACTCATGAAGCAGATGGGTTGTCCACTTGATTTCTGCTAGGGTTGCTACTATATTGTGGTATTAAGCTTTGATAGTGCTTTGTGAAACTACCTTTTGTTTGTTGAATGCCTAAGCTATAGGATTTTGGCCAAGAAAGACTGTATACCCAGTGGTGGATTTTCTATCATTCGGATCTAAACCCCAATCAGCATCAACATAGGCTTGAAGATGAAGTTGGGAAGACTTGTGAAGGAGAGGATCATGAGTCTGAGAGCCTGCAAGTGAGCAGAGAATTCGCTTCACGGCCTTCCAATGATGATGTTGAGGATGGTGCTTAAATTGGTAGACCCTATTGACACTGTAGGAGAGTTCGAGACGTGTGACAGGAAAATATTGAAGAGAGTCGACAACAGAGCGATATAGCGAGGCATTGTCAAAAGTTGTAGTGCCATCCCAAGATAAACGAGGAGAAGAAACCATGGGAGTAGGATGAGATTTAGACAAAAGCATGCTAGATTTATGTAAAAGATCTTTAATATATTTATTTTGTGAAAGATGAAGAGAGCCATCAGTTGCCCACGATGTTTCTATACCAAGGAAGTAATGAAGCTTGCCAAGATCTTTGAGGCCAAAATGCTTTTGAAGTGAGTGTAAAGAGATTTGATAGCAGTATACGAACTTCCTGTAATGATAATATCATCACACATAAATGAGGACAAACAACATAACTTTATTATGAGACTTAATGAATAGTGACGAGTCAGATTTACTAGATTAAAAGCCAAATGATGAAAGTAGTACTTAACTTTTGAAACCATGATCGAGGGGCTTGTTTGAGGCCATAAATAGATTTGTTTAGTTTACAAACAAGATTGAAATTTGCATATTCAAAACCGGGGGGTTGAAGCATGAAGACTTTCTCTTTTAAATCACCATAAAGAAAAACATTATTAATGTCTATTTGATTAATATGTCAATTATATGATAAAGCTAGGGTGAGAATAATACGTATTGTAGTTGGTTTGACTACAGGACTAAATGTTTAAGAGTAATCCAAACCTTCAAGTTGATGAAACTCTTTCGCAACCAACCTCACTTTGTGTTTGTGTAAGGTGCCATCGAGATTGTATTTATTTTTAAAAACCCACTTGCAACCAATAGGTTGAATGCCAAAAGGTAAAGTAGTCAAGGTCCAGGTTTGGTTTGCACATAGAGCTTTGTATTCTTCATGCATGGTAGCATACCAGTGAGGTTGGTGAAGAGCATCGTTAACTGTTGTGGGAACAGAAAAAGATTGGATAGGTATAATGTAGGTTCTTGGTTTGAATATACCAGACTTCCCATGTGTAGTCATGGGATGGTTATTTTGAATGAGTGGGGAAGACGAAGGATCTATAGAAGAGGTTAGAGATGGAGATACAAACAGAGAATGAGTGATATTAGGAGTGACAACAGAAGAAGGAATAGTAGTATAAGATGGTATTAAAGCTAGAGTTGAAGGATGAGTAGAGATCATATCAGGATCAACAAAAGATATAGTAGAAAAGTGTGAGAGAAATGGGAAAACATTTTCATCAAATAAAATATGATGACTAATGTAAAGTTTACCAGTTGGTGATAAGTATAGGTAGCCTTTATGTATAGGACTGTAACCAATAAACATGCAGATAGTGGAACGAAAAGCAAGTTTATGTTTGTTATATGGTCTAAGTAAAAGGGTAGCATGCACAACCAAAAATTTTAAAGAAAGTATAGTTAGGTTGTTTGTTAAAAAGCATATGATATGGGTTGTCATAGTGAATGCTAGAAAAAGGTAAAACATTGATTATGGATGTTGTTATGGTGAAGGCTTCACCCCACAATGTCATTGGAAGAGATGCAGTAGCAAGCAAGGCAAGACCCATATCAGTTATATGGCAGTGTTTTCTTTCAATAGAGCTATTTTGCTCATGGGTGTGAGGACATGCAAGTCAATGAGTAATGCCATGAGTAGCAAGATAAAGTTTAAAGCAAAGAAATTCTTTAGCATTGTCAGACCAAATACATTTGAGTTGAAAACCAATTTTTTTTCTAACAAATTTGTGAAAGGTTTGAAAAATGGTATATGCATGAGATTTATGTTGAAGATATAGTCATACATATCTAAAATAAACATAAAAGAAAAGTAATGTAGTAGAAAGAACCATTAGAAGCAGCACAAGTGCAAGACCTCTAATATCAAGATAAACAAGTTGAAGAGGTGCAGTGAAAAAATTAGTAGAGTTAGAAAAAGATAATTGGTGCATTTTACCAAGCATGCAAGAGTCACAAAAATTGTGATTAATAATGTGAGAAACATTACAATGTTGCAATATTCTATGAATGATATTAGCATGTGCATGGCCGAAATGATGATGCCATAGTGTAAAGGTTTGTGGCACAGATTTAACAGAGAAAGAATTAGCAGAACACTGAGAAAGAGGAACAAAGTCATCAAACATATATAGTCCATCTTTAAGTCTTCCTTGAAGTAATATTTCCTTTGTTTCTTGCTTTTTGGCATAACATACGTTAGAATGAAATTCAAAAAAGACATTGTTATCACGAGCAAATTATGAAACACTTAAAAGATTTTTAGTAATACGAGGAACATGTAATAATTGATTTAAAGAAAAAAGATTTAAAGAAGAGGAATTTGAATCAATGTAACTAGTTGAGCCCATGTGTTTAATAGGCAAGCCAACCTATAGTTACAGAATCAAAACCTGTGTAAGGAATTTTATTTGTGAAGGATGATTTGTCATATGTGAGATGATGGGTTGTGCCACTGTCCAGATACCAGAGATTGTCTGGAATGAGATGTGGTGCATCAAGAATGGAGGGTTCACTGTCATCACAAAATGAAGGAGAAAATTGAGAGGTATTAGCACTTATCACAGGTTGAGATGACCTATCATACCTATGTCGACAATTTTCAGCAAAGTGACCAAGTTTCTTGCATATCTGGCACATGGATTTGTGAAAATTGGAAGAAGTAGAAGGAGACGACACGGTATTGTTTGAATGATATTGGTGGTGAGAAGGATGTTGGGATGGTTTGGAAAAGGATGAACGAGACTATCCACGACCTGGTTTGTTGTAGGAACAAAACGTGAGGAGGAAGAGGAGACGTAGGTATTATGGGCTTGAATAAGATGCTCAGTAGAAATACGGGTCTTCTCAAAATGTTCTTCTTTAGCCAAAAGTAGAGCTTCAAGATCTTCAATAGTATATAAGTCTAGTCTGGAGGTAACGGAGGTGATGAAGGAGTCATAGTCATCAGACAATGTTACTTCAATATGATCTTCAGAAGAGATAGGACAACCAACGACAACGAGAGTATCCACAGTCTTTTTAAGATAAAAAAGATAGGCAAACACCATTCGATCACGCTTGGGTGTGCGAAGCTGGGTTTTGAGTTTTTTAACTCGAGTGCATGTTTGAGAGGAGTAGTAGACCATGAGATTTTGCCATATTTGATAAGAAGTTTTGAGGCCAACCATTTTGGTCAGCAGGAAACGAGCCATGGAGGAAAGAAGCCAAGCGACTATGGCTTGGTCTTGCTGATGACAGGCAAGAGAAAGGGAGGGTGCGTCCATTAATGAGGAAGAAGCAATGGGAGGGTCCAAGAACGATGCAAGATTGAGACTATGAATGGTGGCTAGCACTTGTTATTTCCATATAAGGTAATTATCATGATCAAGTTTAAAATGAATGGGTGTGGCAAAGATATGGGGAGGGGAAACATGTGATGCAGTATTTGCAATAGAGGTATAAGAGGTTGTAGTATTGGAAGCAGAGGTAGAAGAAGCCATGAATGGCTCTTGATACCATGTAAGAAATAACATAGGAGAGAGAGATATGCAGAAAGCAAAGAGAGATGTATGAGAGAGAAGATAGGAAAACTGAAAAGTTTATTATGTTGAAGAAAAGCAAATACAATGTTTTATAGAGTGAATGACTCAATATCAAAAACGTAATAACAAAGTTTGCAATGTAATAACAGAGTGAGTTGTTATTAACTAATAACTTATCAAACCTATGTCAAGTATCTTCTTTCCAAACTCAAGTAAAGTATAGAGTCAGATACAACTAATTGTCTTTGCAGGACTAATGTGTCACTTTTTTATAGAAAAGTTATTTTCATGAAGCAAAGAGAGAGATATGCAGAAAGCAAAGAGAGATGTATGAGAGAGAAGATAGGAAAACTGAAAAGTTTATTATGTTGAAGAAAAGCAAATACAATGTTTTATAGAATGCATGGCTCAATATCAGAAACGTAATAACAAGATTTGTAATGTAATAACAAAGTGAGTTGTTATTAACGAATAACTTATCAAACTTATGTCAAGTATCTTCTTTCTAAACTTAAGTATAGAGTCAAATACAACTAATTGTCTCTGTACGACTAATATTTCACTTTTTTAGAAAAGTTATTTTCATGAAGCATTTTGAATATATTTTTTGAAAAACATTTAATGAAAACACTTTGTGGTGTGAGATTTTTTTAAAAAAAGTTAACATTTTCTACAACCACATTCTCTACAACCACAGAATAAACATTTATAAATATATAAATATGCAACATATATTATGAATGTATTATACTACGTATTTACATTATTTATCCATATGAAAATTTATGAGACAAAACTTATAAACAAAACATTTACGCATGCCCACTGAAACGAAATTATAACAACAAAACATTAGTAGTAATATATAACAAGACAAAAAACATTTAAATCTATTGAGACTTGATACTTATAATCATGTTTTATCCTTTGCTATTAAATGATAAAGTGTATTAAACTTTTATATAACATAATTAACTTAAAGTTAGGTAGGATGGATGGGTAATTAGTGATGAATATTTTTATACATTCTCTTGTTTTTCTTATTTACAATTTCTTTGTTTTTGTATACAATTAACTACTGTTTTTCTTCTTCGTACTATCGTGTTGCATCGAGGAATGGATCATTCTTAACCTCTAAAAAATACCTCTTACTGTCATGACAAGTTCATTGTTTTAACATGATTTAAAATCTTTTGATTCTTAAATATTTATATACGCTATAAGTTTGTTTTCGTATATAGAAGGGAAGTAACGTTGTAAGGATCTAAAACAAATTCTTATTTTAAGAAACAATATAAAATAAGAGTATTTTTCTTTTCCTTTATTCCAATATTGTTGATGGTAAAATAGATTTTAGATGAGTTTTTTTTTTATTTACTAAATTTGAAACTCTAAGCATCCAAGTTCAATCATTCAAAGTGCAGGCAATACTTCACATTTAGATGAAATTTCAATAATTTTTTTTACTTTTTTTTTAGTTTCGAGAGCTGATGTGAAGTGTCATATATTTTCAAAAAGTAAAATAATAATTTAGTCTACTATTTATTTATTATCTGTGCATGATTTCTTGGGTCAGGGAGCCTTTTTGTTTTATAGCATCACCTCTTTTTGGTGATATGGGCTTGGTCCAACCATGATTTTAAAAAGGTAAAAGAAACACACGCAGGCCTTCTGTGGTGCACCACATAACTTCTACTGCCACCCCATACTTAAAATATTAAAAATGTTCTTTATTCTATTGATGTTTTCCATTTTTAAAATAGATGATCGAAAAAAAAGCTTTGGATTATACAATCTATTAAAAATAAATTTCAAATTCTATAAATTTGAATGTATTTTTTTTAAAAAAAGAATTCCAAATTATAGAAATTATAGAATCTGAAATGTATTTATAAATTTATCGTCCAAATTCTACAATCTAAAATATTTTAATTAAAAAAATAAATTTTAGATTATAAAATTTGGAAAGTATTTTCGAATCTGAAAATACATTTTGGATTCTATAATTCAAAATGTATTTATTTAAGAAAAAAATATATTTAGATTACAAAACTAAGAAGGTATTTCTAAATCTAAATATATCTTTCAAATTATATAATTTGGAAGTTTATGTAGAAAAAAAAAATACATTTCAAATTATGAAATTAAAAAAATATTAAGGGATTTAAAAATACCTTTTAAATTCTAGCATATAAAATGTATTTTTTTTGGAAGAAAATGGTTTTTTTTTTGCCTTAAATGTGTTGATACCGGAAGAAGCTAGCCGCCTTATGTACGTGACTTGATCCGTACCCTTAATACGACCAATGGCTTGTTTGCTTGGACATTTATATTCACTTTCCTTTACTTAGAACAATATTATCCCTATAATACTTTGATTAAATATTCTTTTTATCTCATTGTTTTTTTCAATTTAGTTTCGTGATCTTGTTTATTTTAAAAACAGTTTCTTTCATCAAATTAATGAAAACGACGTTACATAACAATAATACATAGTATGAATGTCAATGTAATAACATAGTCGTCATACATTTAACACAAAAAATAACATTATCGACAATTTGCGCGGAGATGCAGTATTTTCTGAATCTTTATAGGAAGAATTAAAAAAAAAATCAAAAACAAAGATGTGAATTAGGAAGAATTGGTCGACACACATTTGTTAAAAGACAAAACTGAAATTATTAAATTGAAAAAACACTTACAAAATTACTTTTGTCCAGTTAGAAAAATAGGTAGAAACAGTAAAAAGTTGTGGAAGTTATTTGGACCTGTTCTTCATCTTCTTCTGCAAGAAAAAAGGTTAGTCAACTTAATTTGACCAAAAAGTCCTCTACATTGGATACTTAATGATTGGACCATCCACCATTGCTTCCTAAGTCTACGTTCAATGAATGACTTGTTCAACTAAACAAAAGATAACAACACACTTCACTGCAAACACTTCTCTTATAAACTTCTTTTCACACCTCACCAAATCATTTTCTAATATAAGATTATAACTCCGATAATTGCAAATTAAAAAAAAAAAAGTTTATTAAAAGGTAATAATACAGTATTTATTCTTTTGAGGTTTTTAAAGAAATAGAAGAAATGTAGTTGTTTGTAAAAAGTGTCGATTTGGGTGAAGGAAATAAGAATCTGCACCCAAATAGAAGGCCATAAAAGAGTTTACCTATTATAACAACACCACCCACTCTATTAAGCAACTCTTCCTTTGCCCTTAAAACCATTCATAGCATTGTTCAATGGCATCAAGAAGGTCCCAATATTCCTACCCTAACCAACCTGGCGCACGTGCTTCTGCTCACCCAGCACGCACCCTGGCTCATTCCGCTGCACCAACCACCAAGAAGCCACCCCGAGCCATTGGGACTCATCCATGGCTGCCAAAGCCAAACTCAGTGAAGTGAATTCTATTGTAAATGCTTAAAGCTGTTAGAAAAATAAATAAATTAGTTAATAATATAGACTCATGGTGAAGTGTAATTATAAGCCAAAATGTATGTGATTTCTTAAAATAAAATGACCTATTAATTGGTATGGAAAGTTATCTTTTAAAATTGATGGTAAGCAATTTTATGGATATTGACTAAATAAATAAAAAAAAATGGTTTTCACCGTTATGATTTGGATGAGAATCATAAATTCTAACATCTTATGGGGTGGAACAATTTTATTAAACTAAAAATGTATTAAAACTACAACCTACATTTAAATCTTTAAGATCAAGAATCATGTTGTTTGAATTTATGATTTTTTAAAATATATTTTTTCTTATTTTTATGAACCCTAATTTTAAAATTATGAATTTGTGAATGGTAGAATTTTGATAATTAAATTACCGTAAAATTGTATTGATCAATTGTTATGTGATATTTTCACTGCATTACGAATTAATTTCAAATTGAAATCATAAAAGTTTAATTGGTATGCATCCAGGAATAGTTGATAGTATTTGACAGGTTGCTTAAAATTTATTGTGAAACATACAAAATTAAAAGACTTTGTCATTAAAGAATAACTTCAGAAACATAAAGTGTTAATATAACATATTAACATTAATTTTATCATTGTTGATCCTTTAACAAGATTGTTACTAACTAAAGTATGAAGAGACTATGTAGAAAATATAACCATTATGTCTACTAGAAAATATTGAATGTTAATGTTATTATTAAGGTCTATTTGACACTATAAGCTCATTAATGTACAAGTTCTTGAAGTCTGTGTTTTTTATTTTATTTATATGTATGCAAATTTATATAATGTAAAAAATAAACTATATTATTGTTAATAAAAATGACATTATATTTCAATTCATTATGAACTTCACATTTTAGAGTCAAGTAAAGAGAATGATAATTTAGAAATATATGACTCTTAATATTTTTTATCTTTAATATAATTAATGATGGAACTAATTTATTTAAAATATTTTAATATATATGATTTATATTATTATTAAATCATGAAGTGTTATAGCATCAAATAAGTCAAGTGGAAGGATGTTAAAAAAATAATTAGTTAAATTATATGTCTCACATGAATATAATTATAGGTGTAAATTTGATTTAATAAAATAAAATAACTTATTAGTTACTATAAAAAATTATGATGTGCACTAATTTTATTGAACTAAAAAAGTATGAAAATTACAACGTACATTCGAACCTACAAAATCCTCTAACTACGACCTTCATAAGAGGAAGTGCTTCCAACCAAAGTCAACTAGATTTTCTCTGATGAACGGTGACGCCTGTGCGATTGCGATTAGTTGATCACTGATTGGACCTGTTTCGGTTTGCTCTAACATATGTGTAACATATTTTAAGTAAGGTTTTGGTTGTGTGTGATTGTGTAATTTATGTACCTCTGTATACCATAAAATACCCCTTTTTTATTCAGAGTTCTTTTTGCAGTGTAAGCAACAGTAGTAGATTTTGCATCATCAAGTTGCACTTGCGCATAATAATACATTAAAAAATTGTATTAACATGGCTATAGTTGTAATTTTGTACCTAATACCAGAACTATACCGTATCCAAACAAAATACGTAGGTTGAGATTAAGCTCAACGGTTTTCCATTTTGTCCTTTCCACAAAAATCTTTCCAATACGATTGTCCAATTGGTTTAATTATTGCTACTGAGATTGGAAATTTAACATTGCAATGAAAAACCGTAGTTAAGGAAACAGAAACAAGGGCAGAGCAGAAAAAAACAGAACAGTGACCACATATGGCAGATATATCTATATTTATTTGTATATTAAAGTCGGTTTAAATAGGTAATATCGTGGTGGATAAGATCATAATTAGTATTAAATTGGACTGATCAGCTAACATTATTGGTGAAACTTGAAACCTAATTCACTTTCTTCAACACAGAATAGATGTCACTTCTTGGGACGGTGACTTAGCCCTGTTAAATCCAAATATCTCCACATCAAAATCAAACACAACCAAATGCAGGCCAATGTTGTTTACAAAGATTAGATAAGACCAAGGACATTAATATATAACTATTATATATGCCCATTTGCACTCCGTTCTATGAAGTTTTCTAAAACTAAAAAAAAAAGTTATGCAAACACAAATAACTTATTAAAAAATAGTGTTAAAAATGAGCAATAATATATTTTAATAAATATTAACTATTAATAAAATTGAAAAGTACTTGAGTTGAATTTTTTTTTTCTCATAGATGAAGTTTGAACACGAGTAGGTTAAGCCCAAGCAGGTTGACCTTGAGCTGGGAAAAGATGACTGCTAGCCGCAACATAACTCTCTACGCCAATAATTGGAACCAAAAAGTTCCAAATTTCTTGCATCTGTCACGCCACGCCACCATTGTTGAAAACAACACCACACGTTTCTATATTATTAACATTTCACCTCTCATCTATAATTTCAAGCTTCCTTACCAATATTTCAATATTATTACTATCAATTAGCCACCACACAAGTGGTTCATAGATTCTTGTGCCCAGTTATATAATTGTACAAAGGCAATGAAGAGGATAATTAAAGTGAAATTATCTCGAAAATATCGACGGTACATTTTTGCTTATTTACTAAGCCTAAGTATGAATAAGTAGTGATGTTACATGCTCATGACTAATGCTGCGAATCTTCTTACACAACACTAAAATCTTTGCCTTCATATTTGTTGAATACTTGCTCGTTGGTAGTTGCTGTAGACATTTCTACGCGTTAGTCAATGTTTTATTGAACAATTCTTAGGAGAAATAGTGTGACATATCATTCTTTCATTTCATGCTTCCTTCAGACAACTAAGATGGGTTTTGCCACTTTGTCTTCCCCGTACTACATCTTGGGAGTGAAAAGATATGATAGAATAGAATGTCTCTTTAATATTTGTGTCCCTGTCATTTACCCATGATTTATTTTTCTATCTTGTGCTGTGGCATAAGAAAATCCATTTTCTATCGTCGTTCTTCAACATAAAGCAAAAATAAAGAGAAGAGAGAAGTAATTTTCCAGTTTTATTAAATTCTTAGAATTAATATTTAATAAAATTATTAAAAATGTAAGCTTCTGTTGAACAGTAGTATATAGTGAAATGTTTGACATGCTACCAACACTGATTTGCGAAAGCATGGTGGGGTGAATGTGAAGTGGATTCCACCCGTGTGGACTGTGTTCTGATAAAATATTAGAACAACAGGAATGAAGAAGATTTGCAGAGATGCACGCCCATATAATGCGTGCCGTAGATCAATAACAGCAGTGTGTGTTTTCAGATAAGCGTTGACCCTCTGCCACAGTTACAAATCGTATTGTTTAAGATAACCATTTCTGTTTTCTTTCTCATCCTTAATAATCCACTATGCTTCTCACTATTAATGTCTATCTCAAACTATAACGCTATCTAACCTATTTGCCAATTTGAATCCGGGAGATAATTAAAGCATGCATTTATCACACCATGAAATTATTAAAAATAGATTTTATGACTAATCCAATATTATAAAATAGTTACATAAAATCATAATCAAATTTGCGTTTATTTATATTATTAAATATTTTTTTATTTCTAATTGATGTGAGATTTTCAATACATCTATATTTATAAATGGTTTTACAACAGTTATGATGCACGATAGATAGAATAAACTCTAATATTTTAGATAATTTTAATAACATGAAAAAAAAATTTAAACAAAAGGTAACCTTATAAAGTGGAGTTATTATCTGTTATATATTATTAAATATTTTTATATTTAATTTAGTAATTTCAACATTAACGGTGGAATGGATAAGAAATGTGCAATGGATAAGGTAAATCCTTTGTTTGAATTTCTAAATTTTATGGATAAGAAGTGCTTAAAGGTACTATTAATTAAACATCTTTGAATACTTCGTGTTTCTAATAAAAAAAATAATGTTTAATAGCTGGTGTTTTAATGATGGAACTCAGAAATCGTCCACGTAACACGTTTATCTTTGGATTGGAGACCACAATTTGATAAGGTTTTGCTTTACAACACTTTCATACTCAAAACTAAAAATCTACTTGGGCGTTGAAAGGCATCCACATGAATAGAAGGCGTCACTGCTACTTGTGGTTATTTGTGTGTTATAGTATTTCTGTTTGAGTTTTATTTGAGAATCTTCGGAAATGAAAAATAGGGAATAGCATATAAGTTTCAGTGTCATGCAGCTGGCTAGAGTGGATATGAATAATTTCTCCCTCTTTAGCCAACTCCAACATGCCTTTCACCAATTTGCATAGCGATCAACAAATTTCATAAATAAGAGTACCCATGACCCATGACCCATGACCCATGTGTCTACTATGTCAAAACCCTATTTTAGTGGAGGACGTTTGGCTTTGCCTAGAGAGGGTCCTACTTTGGTTTATGTGCCGAGAATTGTTCAAACAAACGCCTATTTCCATTGGTCCAATTAATTTTTGGAAATTCAATTCAATCCAAATTTGAGAACTCCCCACAAGATGGCCATTCAAAATCCACAATTTTTCACTAAAAATACATCAAGATAGTGATATAGACTTACACGAATAGGGATATTTAGTTACGTAACATCCTTAATTAGGGAGCTTTCTTCTCCTTGCTCAGCTTTTACTCTGCTAACAAAAAGTTTTACCTCCTTACGCCTAATGTTCTAGATTATTTGATTGCGTAAAAATGCAAGTGAGAAAAAAAAAATATAAAACCTAAAAAAGATATACCATGAATCAATCATAAACTCTCTTAAATGATCATGGTTACCAAAAATAAATGAGATTTTTCAAGAATGTAATTTTTAGAGTTATGAAGTCGTGTTATTTTTATATAATTTTAGTGTAGAAGTGTACAGAAGTCAGGTGAGTCAAACACAATTTTAATTACGCTTAATTTTGTTTTTGTATTTTTTTATTATTTTAAATTAATACGGGATTGACACAATTTTAATATATAAAAACCTAAATGGAGGGTAATAATGACTTTATTTGTGGAAGAACATTATTATCCCAAAATAACTATTGCAAAATAATTAAACTTTAAAAACCCTTCTTTACCTGACTATACTTCAATTCAGGGTCTTAGATGAAGATGGTGTTAAAAGATATTCATTTTGATCAACACGGGAATTTCAATCAATAGTTCTTTCCATAAAGGTTACATTCAAATCTGGGAACAAATCAAATTTATTTACTTGTTATAGTTAAATAAAATTGCAATCAACTAATAATATTATCATATGGACATACATTAAGATTAATTTAAATCTACAATTATTTTTTTTTAAAAAGTATTAAATCAATTTTCTATAAATTTTGTAAAGTTTTACAAAATATTTACAGAAAAAATAATCAAAATATAAGATTTTTAATAATGTATTATCATTATGATATTTTTCTGTTGATTGTGTCCAGCATATTGTTCAATTTCACAGCATCTTAAAACTTTACATATACAAGAAGTAATAATACTAGTACAGTCCTTTGTGAAAAGAATGACTTGTTCATAAAATAATCACATATATACAATATAAGTGGTTTGATTTATCTCATTATCTAAAGCAAGCTATTTAAATATATAAAAAGTCAAAGCCAGTTAATTTGTAAACATTAGATTTGGAACAACAAAATTGGTATTTTATTTTGAAATTTGTTTGTGATTGGACATATTATGCTCAAATTTAACTTTTTTTAAGAGAGTGTAATAGTAGGTTTTCCAATTTTTTTATTAAATTAACGCATTTGTTATCATTTATTTCCTCCAATAATATATTATATTAAATATTTATCTAAATAATATATTATACCAAATAATTATTTAAATAATTTGATTTATTTAAAATCTGGTTACATTTTGAACTTAGATTTACTTTTTACTTAAAAATAAATAAAAAATTGGTAATTTTGAGTTTTTAAAAAAGAATATTTAAAAAAATTGGTTTAGAAAATAACTTATAATTTTAAAAAATAATTATATAGAATATAAAAATTTTAAAAAATAATTATTTACAAAAACATATATTTTAAGCAATAATTATTTTAAAAACATGTAAATAAGAAAAATTTGTTAATAAAATTAAGATTTATAAATTGTTAAATAATTTTGCTTTGAAAGTTTTATAGAAAGAAAAGAAAGACAAATTTAGAAATACTGGAAAAATGTTTTATATTTTTTAAATTATTGATTTGTGAATAATAAATATAATAATCAAAATATTTATAAATATAGTATTATTTTTATAAATAATTATTCAAAGAAAAGTAATAATTTATAAGATTTTTTTTTATAAAGAACAGCTGTTTCCTAATTTGTACCGTGCCATAATTATTTTATCAATTATGTGTATTATTAAAAACAAATTTTAAAAATTTATAAATAAAAAATTGAAAATGTACTTAGAATATACATTTACAACTACTTAATTCGTATTTTATTTATAAATAAATAAATACTAATAATATTTTTTAATTCAATACAAAAGTAAACAATCACTTATTTAAACATTTAATTTTCTAACAAATTAAATTAGCACATTTTAAATTTTTCTTAAAATAATTAATTTTCTAAATAATTTTTTTAAAACAATTATTTATTAATATAATTTTTTTTCAAAATATTATTCTTCAGTATAATTATCTTTCTAAACATGTATCTTTTTTAAAATATCTATTTTTTACAATTTTATTAAAAAAAATTAAAAATTGTCTTTTTCTTTATTTAAAAAACCAAGTTGATAATGAAAAATGTGTTTAGATAATTATTTGACACAATGTTATTTTGGTAAATATTTCAGGATATTGGAGGAAATAACTAAGTATTTTATTTTGTTCAACATTTTCTAGATTTTTCTGTTATGAGTATTTTTATATTTAATTTAATTTTTTTGGTTTTATTTATTGATTTTAAAAAAAAATATTTTTTAATTTACTTTAATGTATTTTTGTTATAAATATATATTTTTATTAATATTTTATTTAATTATTGTTATAAATAATATTTTTTTTATCAAATGCTTATTTATATTAACATATTTCAATGAAAATATCTTATAGAATTCAGGTTTTAATTAAGATGTGTATAACTTGTATAATTAAGATGTTTTAAATATTAGTTAATACTTTTAAATCGGTTCAAAACACTTTTAAATTTAAAATAAATACAAGTTATAATAGAAAGAGAAGATGAGAAAAGAATAATTATGGTAAAAAAAAGTTAGAATTAAGTGTGACTTAGAGAGTATGTAAAAATAAATAAGTTCAAACTATGTATATATAAAAATATTGAATAAAATAATTATTTTAAGTTTTTTTTATTAAAATTGTTATTACTTCTATGCTAAGTATTTCTCTCCGATTTCTCAATAGAAATTGGTGAATTGAAAATAGCAATTATATAGTTTCAGGTAAAATAAATTGGAGGTGAAGAAGATTCACATTCAAATATAAGTTAATCTTTGAGTAACTTTATTTTTTATTTTACCCAGACCATAAATAGAAACTTCAAATGTTAAAATGTGAAACCAAATCAGTCCTAAATATATTCAAAATGTAAAAAATAAACATTTTTTTATTCAACTACTTCTTTCCAATTATGACTAATAAACAATTTCAAACCAGATATGGTGGTGTTTGATAATTCAAAAGAACCATGTCAAAATACAAAAGAGAGTTTTGATAGATATAAACACATGGATATTTCTTAATCCCCACTTATCGTCATATTTAAAGTCTATAAATTGTTTATGATGTTCAAGTTCCTTCAGAATACTAAAAGAATATTTATAGAATAATTAATTTTAACATAATTTACAATTTAATCATTCTCAAGAGTCTAAAAAAATTAAACCAATTTTTAGATTTAAAGTCAGATCCTCCAAATTTATTATTTATGAAATTATCATGGTAAAAAAAAGGTGGACAATTAATTAAATAGTTTGAGTTATTTTTTAGAATTGAGAGAAAAAAAAAAGGAGAAGGGTAATTTGGTGACTTAGAAGTGAGAGAGTGGAATAAGTGAGAGTAGTACGTGGAAGAAGGATAGGGAATTGGGAGGGGAAACGTAGAAGAGGTGTCAGTGGAATTAAAACTGTTCTATATTTATTTTGTCGTCTTTTATTATTATAGGCAGTGCTGCCCATAGCTTTGTGAAACTCAAAAGCCGTTGGATCTCAATTCCGAGGGCTCCTCAACACTTTTGGTTAACTAACCCAACCCCATCACCACTTTTGGTTAACCGCTCCCCTACACTGTTTTTCACTTTTGCTGTTCCATCCTTCTACTTTCTATTCATTTCAATATGTCACCACAAACCACTTTTTCTTTCTTTTCCTTTTTCATTCAATTTTAAAACTACTATTTCTTATTTTCTAATTATAACCATTCCATTATTTTGATAAATTTAAAGCAAATTTTACTTTTTTTAATTAACCTCGTCTTTTTCAGAAAAAAAAAAGTTTACTTCAATAGCAAGGACACACGCAACCAAATCAAAAGAAGAATCAGGGGCCACCAATACAATTCCACAAAGTAAATGCCCCAAACAGAAAATATAGCCAATATTTGGCTACTCCTAACACATTCATGCATACAGAAAATTCTATATATACATCCCTCGAGTAAAGCTAGGTTTGCCAAACCGAAGAGCCGAACACGGCCTTAGGGAGAAAAAAAAAAAAAAAATCCTGCTCCTTCCTTCACTTTGTTTTTCCCTCTCTTGCGAATTCTCTCCAACAGAGAAAAAAAAATGGCGGCAGCTTCTAGAAAATCAAGAAGTGCAGTAATTGGATCCCTCTCCTCTACCCCTAGATTCTACAACTCTCACTTTCGCTCTCACACTACATCTTCCTCTTCTTCATCCTCAGCTTTTGCCTCTTCCACTTCTAGCTTCTCAAGTTCAACCACCTTTTTTCACCGCTCTTCCTCTCCCACACGTGTAAACCTCTGCGGTTCCTCCGCCGCTCCCTCTGTGCGCTTCTCCCTTGATCGCTCCGTCTCCCCGAACCGCTCTATCGCCGCCGCGTCCAGACAGGGAAGTATTAACCCGCACCAGCCGAAGCGTACATGCATGTGCTCGCCTACGACGCACCCGGGCTCCTTCCGCTGCAGCCTCCACAAGAAGAGCCACGCGCCGGCGCCGTACTCACCAAACCGGCTCAACGCGCGCAGATCCGCGATGACGAACTCGCTCGTGAGAATTCGCGGCGTTGAGGGAGATCTCGTCAAGCGTGCTCTAGCAGCGTTGATTCGACCTTCCTCGCACCAGCAGAAACGGCGCGGAGACTTTCACCCGAGGCCCAGCCGGCTCTCCGTTATGACAAAAGCGGAGGACCTTTGAATTCAACCACGCTTTGGTTACCTTCCTTGTTCCCGGCCACAGCGGTCGGCAGCGACCGACGGATCCTGCCGTGCTGGCTTGGGATCTGACGTATTTCAGAATCTAACGAAAATTGATTATGTGATTTGTCTGTGTGCGTGGGTATCTGTGTGTATATAATACAGAACTTATATTAATCAGTTGCAGCCATTGATGGCCATTCATGGAGCTTCTGGACCTAATTTTATGAAAAATGATTTTGATTCAAAATTTAAAACAAACAAGCAATCCTAAATTAAAATTCAATACTAGATCCAGTTTAAATTTTGGTTCATAACAAATCCTCTTTGTCTTTCAATTTTTTTCTCTGTTTTATTTATTTTTTCTTTTTGTTAAGTTTTTGTCATAAACCGTGGTATTTTCATTTCTCACTTCTTCGTCTTAGTCTTTTTTTTTTTTTCAACTTACGTGTTTTTGAAACTGTTTGTTTTCTCTCTTTTTTTGTTATATTATGTATTCGCTTGCTTTGCTGGATGTGAATACGTATTCTTGCACGTATTAATTATTTTCTGTTATGAATTTATTTATATTAATTATTTTCTTTCATGAATTTATTATATTAATTATTTTCTGTTATGAATTTATTTATATTAATTGTTTTGTGTTATGAATTGATTTATTTATATTTATGTTGTTTTTATGCTTGGTGGTTTGATATTAAATAATTGTTTGTTTTGCAGGGAATATTTTTGGGTGGCGAGTGGGGGAGGCAACATGGAACAAGATAACACATAACGGGATTGGGTTGGGTCCAAGAACATGATAAAGTTATGTTGAGAGTATAATGTGATTGTAAAACACATAATCTTTATCCTGAATAGAATCATTGACGCACTGTATATCATTTCATGCCGGTGGCTGGATGACATGATGAATGCCAAATGTGACATCCGGCACAAGAATTGGAGTAGAATATGACTTGACCAAATATTACTTTGCAATTGCATTCTTTAAATTAAAAAAAGTTAAATTATTGATTTTAAAGTGTTTAAGGCTATACAACTTTAAAATTTAATGTTTTGAAGTTGAATGCCATTTGAATTTTTTTAAGGTAAATTTTAAATAATTAAAAATTTAAAAGTTTATAAATAGAAATTAAATATTTATTTTAAAGTTATGTCTTTTTTTTAAAAAATCTATTTACACTTTTCCTAAGACAAGATAAGATTGTACTCATTATTTATTTGAATAATTATATATTTTTTAACAAGGTTTTAATTTTTTTTTTCTTATTTTAGATGATTTATTTAGAAGAGTGTTAGTATAAGGATTTGATTTTTATCAACTTATCTAGATTTGATTTAATATCTAGAACCGTCCAGGAAAACTTAGGTTATGTTGAGTTTAAAAGATTGAAATAATTATTTTTTATTTAGAAGCTTCAATGAAAGAGATTATTTAAAGTTATGAAGTTTGTCAATAGATATTCAACACGTCTATATCATCTAAAGAAGATTATCTGATTGTTGTTCAAGTGATAGATTCAACTTTGGACAAGGAAAGTTCAAAATTAGTTTACTCTTTTAATGAATCTCATTATGAGATGTGTATATATAAGATGAAATATATATGTTGGAGTGGTGTGTCTAATGTAATAAGTGATCATTGTTAAGCATGTTAACTGGTTAAATAGAGAAATTATTTAAATTTCAATTCATACTTAAAAATAAATAAATGTATAAAAATCTAAACACAAGTGTCACTCTCTAATTAGTGAGACAAAATACTTAATATGACTAAGAATTTTGGTAACTTAGTTACAAAATTTCAATTGAGACTATTTATTGAAGGAATTATTGAGGGATATGTGGAGCTAATCCATGAGTTAAGTGTCGATCTCTAACTAGTGAGATAAAATACTAAATATGACTAAGAATTTTGATAACTTAGTGACAAAGTTTCAATTAAGACTATTTATATTGAGGGATATGTGTTGTTAAACTATGAGTTATGAAAGGTATATAATGAATATGCATGTGTATTGTCCGAAAGTGTTTGGTGGAATATCCAATCAAAATGTTCTCGTCCACGATGGCATCAAATGTTCTCATCAAACGGGTGATCAGGAGTTTGAAGATGGTCTACGAATCGTAACTTTGAATGTCCTAGGATCACTTATGGAATGAGGAGAGCTTAACCTGTTGACAATACTTCGATAATCAAGTCAGTGAAAGCATAAAATATCAATATGTGTTGCCAAGAATAATACTTGTCTTTTGCTCAAGGATATCTCATCTTTTTGTAACGTCATCGATAATTAATTTTTCGAAAAATCACAACAAATTCCTAATTGGATATTTTAAATTAAGCGTTTATCAAAGATGATAACAAAATCTAAATGCATATTAGTATGTAAATGATATAAACAAACATTAAGCTCATTTTTACTTTTTTATGCATTTATTACAAACAATTAAACGAAATATTTGAAACCATACTTATTATAAAAAAAACTATAGAAAATATTTATATTGTTTTATCCATATATTAGTCTCCAATATTATTTAGTTTATTATACAATTTGGTTGTAGGTGTAGGTGGGTAAGGTTTGTTGCTTTGGTGTTTCTTGTTATGTTTGTGTAATATATGAGTTTGTTAGTTCTTGTCGTCTCAGTTTGACTTGGTACGTTGAGTTCTGCTTGTGCTTTGGTCCTTTGGGTAGGTATTGGTTTTTCTCTCTTAGTTTGAATGTGGTGTCTGAGATTTATGTTTTTATTTTCCTAGTTTGTATAAGGATTAAATCATCCTTAAAGTGATTTTATTTATTATTCTTTCTTACTGATAAAAAAAAAACAATTTGTATCATTATTATATCTACGAGACTAAAATAACTAATAATAGATTATAAATTTCAAAACAACTATTTTTTATACAAACAGTTAAATTATGAATATTACAAATAGGAGGTAACATAATAAGGGTTTTCCAAAATACTTTTAAGAAAATTTGCATTACATATTTGTTTCTTTATAAAAAAAAATAAATCAGAGACAAGTGAGAATTGAACTGAAATCATTATAGAAGTGTAAACTAAAGAAAGTTAAATAGTTGGATATCGGTCATCAACAAACCTAGATGATGAATATATTTTAAAACACTATTATCATAAACAGAAGAAGGGTTGAAATTATTAATGTCTCAAAATTTACAATTTAATAGTAGCTATAAGATTCTATACAACTGTGTATATAATATAGACAAACAGTTGAAAATTAGTGCATAGTTGAAATACCACTTAAATTGCTAATAAAAAAATACCATCATATTCATGTAATGATAACATTTTTTATTCTAAAAAAATATGACTCCTTTCAAAATAAAAAATATTACGAAATTTTCATTTAATACTTATTGAAGAGAAAAAAAATGAAATTTATTTATATATAAATTAAAATTAAGAATGTAGATACCATGTGAGAGAATTTCTACTAATTCACTTATACATAATCTAATTTTATTTTTATTTTTCCTTGTTTTTTGTAGAATTGCTTACTGAAAGTTTTTCAAAACATAAATAAATATGAAATTGATAATACAAAGAAAAAGGATGAAGTCAGAAGTGATTAATATGCTGAAATGAAATAAAAATGGTGAGTGTTGGTCGAAGTTGAGAAGATTGAAGAAGCACTAGAATTGGAAGTTTGACAGGGTGAGGGGGAAATAAGCCTTTGAGATACTGAAGGGACCATTAATTGGAAAGAGAAATATTATCTTTAAGTTTTAAAATTATATATGTAGGTTTGAAATAAGTAAGTGGGAAGTTGAAGAAATGGTAGAAAAAGCATATAATAGTGACGCAGATTTGGTGCAGGAGTCAGCAACGGCAATGTTAAGCCATTGATTCATTGATTCATGAAACTAAATTAAGTCACTCGTCATTGCTCCAATCTCTCTTTCAATTACAAATGCATTCCTTATCATGACTTTTTTCAATAAAATATTCTTTTCTCTCAATAAATTTTTTTTATTTTACTTATTTCTGCTCACTTTTATAATTTTTTTTCATTTATTTACTTTCCTATTTTGCATATAATTTTATGTCACTTGTGTTAATAATTTTTCAAGCTAATTATTTTTCTCATTTTCATAGTTTTTTAGTTTTTTTTTTTTGAGATCACATATAGATTAAAGATAAAAATATTTTATGGTATATAAGTCAGTGAGTGTAGATTTCATGCTGTGAGATAATGTTATAAGGTTGAGTTAGACTTAAAGTCAACTTCTTAACACGCGTATTAGAATCATTTAGAGAGTCTAATATGACGAGTGCTTATTGGTCTTATCCGACAACCTGCTATCGGACCACTCATAAATATATAGTCACATTTCATTTAAAGTCTATCATAATTAGAATTTGTTGAACTTATCAAGTCAACTGCTATCTGATTACTCATATATATAGACACGAGGGTGTGTGTTGGATATCTCACATCGACTAAATATAAAAATATTTCATAGTATATAAATGAATACAAATTTCATCTTATGAACCGATTTTATAAGATTAAATTAAACTTAAATAATACTCTTAACATTTCTCTTGTTTGTTTGCATACTTTTGATAACTTTTTATTTTTTATTTCTTTACATTTGATCCTTTGTAAAAAGAAAATATTGTAATTATGTTTCTATATGTACGTACATCAAATGCTTTAAGTTAAGATAATATGTGTATTTATTTAATGTTATTTGTAAAAATATTTTATAATTAATTAGCTAATATGTATTAAGGGTTGTTTGTAAAGTGTGATGATGATTAAAGTGTGCATAATAATGGAAACTAAACTAAACTAGTATTCGGGATTTAAACGGGTATATCCATATGTAAGAGGAGCAAATATTTTTATCTTTTTCTGTAATTATTCACTTCCGGGGTTTTTTTAGTAATGTTTTCTCATTATAGAAAAAAAATAATTTAAAAAAAATGACCATACACATCAATCATCTTAATTTAAGAAAAAAGAAAATAAATATTATAGTAATAGTACTTTGTTTGTGTTATTTTATAGATAACTCTCGTAGGTAAAGAAGTGCGTTTAAGGCATTGTTTTTGGTAGTAGACTGTAACTATCTTTAACATTAATTAATTTACCGTATCGTGAGAGATTAACTCTTTCTCATAAAATATTCGACCTCCACTACTCATCTCGGTCTGTAGATATAAGCATATTATTTTTATTTTTATTTGTTTATAAATTTGAAAAGGATTGTTTGTAAATGCCTTAATATTCTGTGAGTTTTTTTTAGTATTTTATGAAATTAAAATTTACAAAATTCGAAGACAAAGTACTACAAACTACTAAATTTTTTAATACTGTTTATCTTAATTCAAATTGATTCAACTTAGTTGGATAATGTTAAATTTATTTTCTATTTAATAATTCATCCAGATTAAACTATTTAAAAATTAGTGATGTCTTAATTCATATAAGACAATGATATTAGTAATAATATCCGGAAAAAAATTAAAATATTTGAAAATTTTAAACCATGGAATAATAAGCATATATTAATGTAATATTTTGAAACAATCTACTCGAAAATTAAAAAAGAAATTAATGGTTGAATATTTACCTACCAAATTAAAGAGTAATTGTCCAATGAGAGGATTTATAGAATGTTAGTATTAAGAAAAACATAATAAACTAAACTTTTGTATTTAGTGTGGTTGATCTCTTTGAATTATGTATAATTTTCTTATCACGATATCAAGTGAATTTTATTTAGATCAATTATAAATTAATATAAAAGACATAGTAACAAATAAATATATTTTAGAAAACTACAGTATACTAACATCTAATCCATTTAAAACACTTCAATTTATAAACTTCAACTCCATAAGTTAATGTGATTTCATTTCACAAAACACTTATGTTATGTCTTAGCATGTGCAAAAATTATTCCTTATAGATATTTCATTCTAATAATAGATTGTCTTCTTAATACTTTAAATAAATTACTATCTCATCATATAATCGAAATACGTGATTTCAATCAATTCAAATAAACATAGAATTCACTTCAAGTATAATTATATGAAATATTAATTTCTATACAAGTGATTTGCAATAAATTTATAATCATATAAATAAACTAAACATGTGAATGTAAGAAGGGTACTTTGACTAAACAAAATTAATTTGTAACTTCTCCTAATTGTTCATGGGTTGAGGTTCGTTAGGAGAATTATAATCTACTTAGTTAATTTAAAATTTTTGTTGAGCAAATAAAAAAATTCATCCCTTAAGTGGATTATGCAAAACTTCCAACATTGCATAATTATTCCTAAACCGATTGCACTTCTAAACAATTTAATTTTCTCATTCTAACAAGTCTGAAATGTACTAAATAACTTGTATAAGGCACAAATTTCATATACTAACCAATATTTCTCAAATTACACATCTTAAACCCACTTTTAGTATAAAATATGATAGTGTACAATTCAGTCTCAAAGCTACTTCATATTAACCAATTCAAAATCTTTCTACAATGTCTTTAAACTTATTTAAAATTTATTTCCTAGTTTAACATGCTTTTTTTATCACAATTCAAACCACTTTTAACCAACTCAAAATGATCACAATTATTAATCGTTTCTTTATTTTTCTTTATAAAAGAGTGTGGGTCATACATTCTCCACAAATAAATTCATATATAAATTTGAGCTGAAATGAAATAGAATCGTATTTTTTTTGTATTCCCTTTGACTGCGTAATAAAAATGTAGTTCAGATAATTAAATTACTTTAATATTTCATTTGCTTTACTTAAATGTATAATATATTTAATTAAATTAAAAAAAATAGTGCAAGTAGGTCGGTTTAATTTTTTCTGACTATTTTTTAGTAGACTTTAGTTTTGGCAAACTATTTTTCTACAGAGTTCAGCTTTTATATAATTTAATTCAATTCATCTCATTAGTCTCTAACTTCTATTAGGCATATTTTTGTATTCGTTACTTTTTAATTTCTTATTTGTTATCTCTTACCAACATTTATTTGTTTAGAAAAAGTTACACATTCATTATTGAAGGTTATGCTTGATCATGTTTTAGTTCAGCAAAAATTAAGTATAATTAGTTTTATGAAGAAAAATCGCATATATAATATTCAAGTATTGATTTTCAGTTTTATTTTAGTTTAATAAAAGATATAATTTAATAACTGTAATATTCAATAATTATAATAGTTTGTTTTATCTTTTCAATATAGACACTGTTGACTAAACTTATAAACAGTTTACTTTAATTCACTACTGCCAATAATTAATCTAGTTAGTCTTGCAGAATTATTTTAAAATTTTGTTTAGTTCTATTTAGTTTTTTTCTTTTAAACAATGAACAACCAATATTGGGACCACAATTGAATTAAAAAACTATTGAGATTTTCAATATCTACTAAGGAGGCAAACTAATATTCTTTCTTTAACTCATTAATTTTGCATTGACAAAACATATTTACTAAATTAGATAACTTATATATTAATTAAAATTTAAAAAAATTGTAATGAAAACAATTTTAAATAACTTTAATTTTTTGAACCATAAATTAAGTGTTGTAAACGTCAAATCAAATACTGACCATGGATTTACAAAACGGTGTTAGAAGTTGTTGGTTTTCAAAAGAAAACAAAAAGGAGGGTCCCCATTATTGATGCATTGAACTGGGCATGCATGGCATAATAAAAGTTGCAGGGGGAAGAAGATGATCTGGAACAAACAAAAGTGGATAAGCTGATAAGGTTGAACCTCTCGAATACGACGTGTCTTTATGGACAAAGCTTTTGTTTCCTTATATGGATACTTATCGTTTCTGCTATTTCTCTTTCTATTTCTACATCTCCTCCATTTGTAGGTAATGATTTCATAAGTAAAAGTTAAAGAAGTGTTGGATGATATCGTATAAATAATATCAGATAATGATAAGAATGTAATAATGAAAATAAAAATAAAATCATCACTATATTAGTAAAGAAAATGACAAAAGAAAAATCATCCCTAACTTCTTGTAGTAAGTACCGCATGAAGTTAGAGTTGTTAGAAAAAAATCTGTATATTTAATATTGGATTATTTATTCTAAAAATTATAGATATTAACAAAAAAAAAAAAGGTTCGAAAATTTTGAATCACTTTTTACTTCAATAATGTAAAAGAAATAAGATGTAAAATAAGAGATTTTTATGAAATTATTGCAAAACTAGTGAAGGCCATTTGATGAGGATGGTGTTGTAGAAGTAAGAATAATTGAGAGTACATGAGATGCTTCCCATGTTGATATGATTCATCCTCTGCAGATCATTTGATTCGACACCAGCCTAATTAACAAACTATTTGTCGTTCTATGCTTAGAATGGAAGCCTAAAACTCAATTTCCTTTGTGTCCGTGTCGTCGAATTTCAGTATACGTGGTAATGTTTGTTTTTTTGCATTTCAAAACGGAAACCGTTTGGTGGGGAAAGTTTACAAATGAATATATGACCCACTTCTTCAACCAACTCACTAACATATCTCATTTCCATATCTATTCTTTTTTAAGTAGAATCTCGTTTAAAGATTGAAAAGGAAAATTGGAAAACTGGCCAGGGGTTATACCACTTTTTTTATCACTAAAATACATATTTTTTAAATAACCATTCTAAAAAGAAAAAAAAAATTAATATTTACATAGTATTATAAATTCGGCCGACTTAGTGCTAAAAAATTACATCCTTTGTTGTGTTGGCGGTTGGGTGGGCTTTTACTTCCTGCACTTCCACAATTTTTCGATGCACCTTCATAATTTTCAAAATTATCTTTTACTCTATTTTAAAGTGACTTTCGGACTATTCTTTTTATAAATTTTCCATAACCTGCATTTTGGATTTTGCATGATGAAATTCCCAGCACATGATTTTTAGAACGAGATTTTTAAAACAAAAGTTTTTGGAACAAGTTTTTCGAAATAGGATGTTCAGAATGTTATTTAATTGTAATTAAATTATCTATTAATATTATTCTCATTAGCAGCAGAAAAACCAATTAAAAAAAAATTCCATCAAATATTGGCTTCACAACATTTACTATATAAATCCCTTTAACTGCACGTAATATATATAGTTTTAAAATTATGAAATGGTCACTTACATGCACGATATGATATGATTTCGGGCAGGGAAACACTTTAACAACAATCCTATAAGATTCTTTCGATTGTTTTAATTATTCACAAATTTTAAGAATTGTAACTTTAAAAAAAAATTAAAATAGCTATCAAATAATTATTTAAAATAAGCTGGCCTTAGAAAAAGCTCACACTCCAAAATTGGGTAATTGTGTGTTGGATGGGTCCAACTTTCTTACCGATTGGTGTCATGAAAAAGGGAAATTTTTTCCTGCACCTCAATGCTTTCTTCCAACAGCTTCATAACATACGTGAAATAATAACTTTGTCTTTTCCTTATTTTTCCATTGATAATTTTTCTCTTTTTTTTTATTCTAAAATTCCAAATAGAATTATTTGGAATATAATTTTATATTCCAAATTCTAAAATTTAAAAGGTATTTTCTTGATTCGGAAATGCATTTCAAACTCTAAAATTCAGAATATAAAATTATATTACAAATTTTATAAATCAGAATATATTTTTAAACTTAGAAAATATCTTCTAAATTTTAAAATTCATAATACAATTTTATATTCTGAATTTTAGAATTTAGAAGATCTACATATTATATAATTAAAAAAAAAAGACAAATCAAACAATTTTTTGCCAAGGATAATTTTAAAATTAAAATATTTATATAAAGGAAGAAAGTATGGAGGTCGAGTAAAAAATTGCCATGAAAAAAATAGTGTATATGTACGCATTTATTTAGGAAAGCCCTGATACTAATGGGCCACTGCACATTAACTTACCGAACTTTTTGGTAGCCGGATTGTATTTGGATCAGGCTTTTAAAGCATAAACATGTGGAATTACTTTTTACACCCCCGCAAATTTAAACCTTATGGGGTTTTTAAATTTAACCCTAATTTTTTCTCCCTTCTCCTTCTTCCCCTGGTTTCCCCCACTGCTTCTCCCAGCGTTTTTATCCCCATTTTGTCACTTTTATGTTTGTTGTCCACCAGTTTTTGTTACGATTCTGCCGCGCATTTGGACCAAAGACAACCCTTTGCCACTAATGATCATCGTTACCGCGACTGAGTTCAGATTTTTTCTTTTTACTTCTCGGAATAGGTAATATGGAATTTAACCGGATTGGGAAATCCAGATTTGGAGTAGGGGTATACATAGAATAGCAATCCGAAGTTATCTTTCTCAAATATGTTCTCATTCTGGAACCCTAAACCCTACACTATCGGGAACTTCTTTGACTTTGTCAACCCACCACAACCTCCATCAACGCTTGCCGGAATCA
Source organism: Phaseolus lunatus (assembly GCA_013389735.1). NCBI lineage: Eukaryota > Viridiplantae > Streptophyta > Magnoliopsida > Fabales > Fabaceae > Phaseolus > Phaseolus lunatus. The sequence continues at coordinate 32,679,990 of CM023859.1, forward strand.
TCTCTCCACGTTACAGCAACCACCAGAATGCACCGTCTCGATGAACGATACCACTTACAAATACAAGTCGCAAGGGCAAAATTAAAATTCCAAAAAAATGAGAGAGTGAAGGTAGAAATTGATGGGTGCAGGAAGTAATTTCCATAAACATAGTTTATTCAAAACCCACTACAGTTATTGTAAGAAAAATCACATATTTGGTTTACCAAGGGCGGTTCACCTTCAACTGTGTTTTGAAATATTAATAATTTATCGTGTGATTAGTCCAAATAAACCATAAAAGTTTATTTGAAAAAAAACAGGTAAGAAAGTAAAAGAAAAACTTTAAGTTAAAACTGAATAATTTGTTTAAACACAAAGAAAATTCAGTTTTTAGCATATTGTGAAAAATGGTTTAAAACAATATTACTTTGAATTTTTGATGGTGAGTTTGGTAGAGTGAAAGGAAGAAAATGAAAGCTAATAATTTTCTTTGTTTATCCATAAAAGTTAAATATAGGTCATAAGTTACTCATTTTAACTTTTCCATGTAAAAAAACACTAAAAATTGTTGACGTTAAAAGGAAATGTTTTCTCTTGAAAATAATTGATTATAATAAAAAAACGAATAACAAATAATTTATTTTTTCACTAAGCGAAAAGTATGCATAAAACCTTTTTTTAATGCCCTGGCCATCGACCAAAGAGTCCGTGATCCCCATGGCGGTGATTTCCAGTGTAGGTCTGAACCAGACCGAGTTGCATGTAAATTTTGGACCATCTCTGGTTGAAAAGGACTGAAATCTACCACAATAAATGAAAATATTTAAAACTAAATATAATGTTTTAATGTATTTATCTCTATTAAATTACTTAGTTATCTATTAATATACAAATAATTTTGAATTAAATAATTAATATTGATGGTAAAATATAATTTTATATTCTTAAATCTAGCCTAATCTCCATAAAATTTTCTGTGCATCAAAATGAGTCAACTTCAATGCTTTATATACCTAATAATAATAATAATAATAATAATAATAATAATAATATCCAACCATCAAGTGATATAATAACTTCAAAAAAAATAACCCTGTGAGTTTTCAAATGAAAGGCCCTGATAATTATTCCATATATATTATACCATTCAAATATTTGATAATTTCGAAAGTTTCAATTTATATTTGACAGCGAAAAATTTTTCTATTTCTTTCTTGGTTCAAAATATATAATTGGATTCAATAATTTTTTATTAGAATAATTTTTTGATATTAAACAACAATTAAATTTCTAAGTGTTCAATTTTCTCAATTATAAATAGTACAAATTAGCATTTATCAAGTAGGAATGGATATAATTCCTTTATTTAGTAAATAGTAAATATACATATATATATATATATATATATATAATTATCATATATTTTCTAAAAGAATAAATATTTGATGTTTTCAAGTTAGTACTATACTAAATGATTACAAGGTCGGATTCTTTCTAGAGTGACTCCTTTTATCTTCATCTTTCGACCTTCTCGGCTTTCAATCGTGGTGGTCTCTGATTCGGTTTTCCTTTCACTGAGATGAGTGGGGGAAACCTGCAAAGGCACTCTGACAATCAAGTTAGTTTGAGTACAAGGTGCAGGTGAGTTGAGAGTAAAAAATTACCTTTGACACTAGGTCTCCTCTGATATTTATACCTGTTGAGTGGACCACAACTGTTATGAGTCTGCTATTGGATCAAAGTGAGAACCCAATTGTATTTTAATCATGGTTTATAACAAAACTAATTTAATTACAGTTAACTGTGGGTTTACTATATGTGTTTAGATTAAAAGAATCATTCAAACTTTCCAGCCATTTGGCCTTATCGACCATTCGATAGTACAGTTCAATTTTTTTATAAGTTTTCTTAGAATTTAAAAAACATATTATTTTTTTTATTATACCTGAGTCATTATACTGACTTTTACTTGTGTTTATTATCTTAAATGAAGAGACAACCAGCTAAAATAGAAAACATATATAACTATATTACTAGAATTACTAAAATTTATTATAATTGTTTCTTAAAAAAATATTGGTTTTAAAATTCTTTTCATTTAAGGAAAATATTTAATTATTTAATTTTTATTCAATTTTCAATAAGTTACCTGTTATACACTTATTTATTTATTTATTTTAATATACATACATGGGTTATCACATTTTTTTTGGCTTTATTGTCATACTTAATTTTCTTTCTTTATGTAATTAAATTAAAAATGTAATTGAAAAAGGTTATTCTAAAATTTCAAAATATCAATAAAAAAGAATATTTTTTTATTAAAAATCTACTATTAAAAAAAAAATTTGGTATCAAATTACCTTTCACCTAGCTAACAATCCAATGACACTACAAACCATTAAAAAAAAAGTGAATGACACATTCATTATTATGAGCCAATTAAAATCATGTAAGGTGTTGTGGTATGTATTAATAAAAAAATTTGATAAATACTCAAAGATAGTACTTGAAAAACTTAATTTGTGTAATTAAAATTGAAAATGAAGTCTTATGATAATTGAGTTAAAAAATATGAAAATAAAAGTTGACGTTGTTTTTGTATTGGAAATATCAAAACAGCGATTGAAATGTCATACTCATCAATTTTCTTTGGATTCAGGCTGTTAAATCCAAATTTAACCCCATTCATTCAGAATTAGCTTCTACCATTTTTTTCTCATTTCTCTCAAATTTTCAAAATCGAGGACCTAACTATTTTCTTTTGCTGTTGAATATGAAAACCAGTACATAATTCTAGCAACATGGCTATGGTTTTATGTAAAATGATAATTATAGAAAAATGAAAATAAATATTGAAATTTATGTAACATTGAGCTATTTTAAAGAAAAAAACACTTTTGTGACCAGCCATCTTATACGAATAGGAAACATCCTTAAATCACTTTACACATCACTTGGGACGGGTTAGTATTGCCCAAAAAACAAACAATCCAAACTAAACATAGGAAAAACAGCTTCCAAGGAAGGTGCATCTCACCAACACCAACACCACCACAACCATATTTAAAGCACTTTTGTACCCAACCCTACAAACACGTTCTCTTCACGGAAGTGTTGAGGAATATTATAAATCATCATTTTCCTCAAAAGCAAATTCATCACAAACCTTTGCTCTAAACAAATTGTATAATATTATTTTTTTACTTTTATACTGAAGTTTTGGTCCTTTTCCAAGTAGGCCATTGTGACCACCACAGGTTTATTTCCGATTTATTCTCAACATATGCTTTCTTTTGGTTCTCCATTTTGGGAAGGAAAGGTCTTTGGTGTTTTGTGTTGTGTGTGTGCTACTGTTGAGCAGCAGTGAGGGAAATGTTGAGAGTGAAGGGAGGGAAAAGGCCACCTTGGGTGGGACTTGGAGCTGCAGTGTGGGTTCAGATTTGTTCAGGAAATGGCTACACTTTCCCTCTCTACTCTCATTCCTTGAAATCCGTTTTGGGTTTCAATCAGAGCCAAATTACCCTGCTTGGTGTTGCCAATGATATTGGTGAGAATGTTGGCATTCTTCCGGGTCTCGCCTGCAACAAGTTCCCCCCTTGGCTCATTCTTCTCATCGGCAGTCTCTTATCATTCCTTGGTTTTGGTTTTCTCTGGCTTGCTATTTCTAAAACAGTTGATTCCGTTCCTTTCATCTTGGTAACTTCATCTTCATATCTTTTTAACTTTATGTAAAAAATATTCTGTTTTTTCTTTTCTGGGACCATAGAGTCAGTTCTGTTTTATTGCCTTATTGGTTGTTGTGTATTTGATATCTATAGACAAAACTTGATCTGAGAAATGAAAGGAATTATGTAGGATAGAAAAACATAGTATCGAACATTTTATAGTTTGTTTGAAATTGAGATTCCATCTTTGTTTTTTTTTTTTTTTTTTAATTTTATTTCTAGTTCATTGTATTATTATTATTATTTAATAATTGTTATAAATAGAAAATATTTTGTTAGGCTGTGCATGCTATTGAAATGGCCTAGTTCATTATCACCTCTTTTTATCTATGGTGTTGCAGCTGTGGGTTGCACTTGCTGTAGCTACCAACAGCTGTGCATGGTTATCTACTGCTGTTCTAGTCACCAACATGAGAAATTTTCCTGTCAGTAGAGGCACAGTTGCAGGAGTCCTGAAAGGTTATTCGGGACTCAGTGCTGCAGTTTTTACGGAAATTTACAGCATGGGTTTTCATAATTCTTCACCCAACTTCCTGTTGTTCCTTGCCATTGGTATTCCTGTTTTATGCTTCAGTACCATGGTTCTTGTTCGGCCTTGCACTCCGGCTTCTGGTGAAGATTCTTCTGAAAACAGGCATTTTCTGTTCATCCAAGGGTTTAGTGCAGCCTTGGGTTTATACTTACTTGCAACAACAATACTTGACAACTTTGTCCCCACGAGTGATACGGTATCATATGTTATATTGGGTGTGATGATTCTCCTTCTCTTGGCTCCCCTTGCTATCCCTATAAAGATGACACTGTGTCCCAGAAAAGCATCTATATCAGAAACACCAGAGCAACATGTTGGATCTTCCGACTTTCTGGTTCAAGATGGCAAGGTGGACAACATAGAGCCCTTGCTATCATCTTCATCAACCAGTGGCCTTGAAGGTTTTAATGATGTGGATGGTTCAGCTGAGGTGGCCATGCTTCTTGCTGAGGGTGAGGGAGCAGTGAGGAAGAAGAGAAGGCCCAAGAGAGGGGAAGATTTTAAGTTTTTTGAGGCTCTCGTAAAGGCAGATTTCTGGCTACTGTTTTTTGTTTACTTTGTTGGTGTTGGAACCGGGGTTACTGTTCTGAATAATTTGGCTCAAATAGGCATTGCACAAGGTATGGAAGATACCACAATTTTGCTGTCACTATTCAGCTTTTTCAATTTTGTGGGTCGGTTGGGTGGAGGAGTCGTTTCAGAACATTTTGTCAGGTAAGTAATTATTCTCGGTTAAGATTTTACTCAAGCATATCAGTTGAGAAATCACTGTAAAAATTTCAGATAATTAGATGCCGTGCTACTCTTGACTAGCACCATTTATTTGCAGTTTTGCCCACCACAAGTAGGTAGCAATTGTGTTGTTGAAGTGTATGTTTATTTTTAGAGGCTATAGAGTAGACTTTTCTAATTTGTGAAAGTAAAAGTAGGTAGTGATTATGTTGAGTTGAAGTGGATGTTTATTTTTAGAATTTAATAGTTATATATCAGTCATTCATAAATTCTTTTAATATACTTTTTAAGACAATTATTATAAAACTAAATAAACTTATAATTTACAGTAACTTTTTTTATACACATGTATTCATCTTTTTATGATCTAAAAATCAGTGACGACCATGAATATAAAGTATGATTATTTTGACAACTTTCAGGACAAAAACAATTCCAAGGACAATTTGGATGACATGCACGCAGATAATTATGATGTTCTTGTACCTTGTGTTTGCCTACGCTATCAATGGAACCCTTTATCCTGCAATTGCAGTTCTTGGTATCTGCTATGGCGTGCAATTTTCCATAGTGATTCCCACTGTTTCGGAGCTTTTTGGTTTGAAACACTTCGGTTTGTTGAGCAACTTCATGGGATTGGGGAACCCACTTGGTGCATTACTTTTCTCGGCTCTTCTAGCAGGACACATATATGATAATGAGGCAGCAAAACAACATGGTGAAGGTCTCATTGCTTCAGGTGTTGCATGTATGGGTCCAAGTTGTTTTCAGCTAACCTTTTTTACTCTGGCTGGTGTGTGTGTTGTGGGTACCCTCTCCAGTATTATCTTGACTATAAGAATTAAGCCCGTTTACCAAATGCTTTATTCCGGGGGTTCGTTCAAGCTACCCCAAACTCCAGGCCACTAAAAAGTACTGAACTTGAACTACAAATAAAGCACACCACAGCTTATTTTATAGACAAACCTGTGTAGCTGCTTTTTCCTGGTCTGCCATTATATGCTCAACATGCCAAGAAACGTTGGCTTCAAACGTGTGACCATGTTGGGATATGATGCCGACCAGTCAGAATTGATAAAGGTAAAGCATGTGTGATACGTGATCTGTATACACATGGTTGTAGGGTAATTAATCAATCAGATATGCTTGGAACAATAATTTATTTATGTGATGATAGTTATACAAAGAACGAGCTTAACATATGTTAGTTATTATTAAATGTAACATTGTAACTTTTAGTTTTAGTTTGGTGTCCCCGAAAGTGATATTTGGACTTTAGCCTAATTCCTTTGAATGAAGATTACGTTATCTCAATTGTGTGTTTGTGAAGATAATTTTTTTCCTATTTATATATTTACCCAAAGGTAAAACCCGTAACATAAATAAACTTAAATGTTGGTTGTCTACATCTAGGACCAGGACTGTTACCTTGTAGTATGAAATGATGACCTTGACAATAATGTATTAACAAGTGGTCGGAGAAACAGGGACGAGGAATAAAAGAAAGCGTTGCGGCAAAAACATGAGACTTCATATGATAATTGGTGGTTGTTAAGTTTGAATCATGATATACCTATGAAAGAAAAAGAATAATAACGTAAGCTGCACTCACCATCGACGAAAAAAGGAATGGCAAAACCAAAATCAAGTTGGTTTCAGATCTTGAAACAGTGAAGGCCAGAGTGTGTGATCATCATCATAATCAAAATCAGCTTTGGGCTTGTTATAAGGACTGTAAGACATTGGGCTTTCAATGTCAGCCCTTGTGAAATCTGAAGGCCTTGGCAGTCTTGGGCTTTTGTTCTCAGCAGCCATGAGTCTTGGATCGAGAGGCCCTGAGACTCTTGGACTCTTTGTTGTGGCTACAAATCTTGCATCCAAAGGCCTATGTATTAAAGGGCTTCTATTAGAGTTGATGATCATTCTCTCATGCATTCTTCCATCAAGTGGTCCAGATAGCTTCAAGGCCCTGTTCTGGAGCATTTTGTCTTGCATGATTCTACTGCCATCCAAAGGTCCTGAAAGTGCTATGGTCCTGCTTCTGTACATGGGGGGCACAGGCAGAGGCTTCTCTTCCTTACCATCTTCACTCCCTTCTTGTTGCTTCCTCACAACCGATGACCCTCTCTGTTTCCCTTCATACCAATTAATCTCAGGTGGCGCCATTGACACATGCGTCAAGGAGGGCACGCCTTTCACTACATGATCATCATCACGAGAAACAAACTTGTTCATGCACTTCCTAAGGCACTTCTTGATGACCCCAGAGAGCTTCTTCGGACGTCCTCCTCCTCCTCCTCCTTCCTTCTTCACAAGCTTCAGAATCTCTAGCCTGTGCTTGGCAATTGAGATACCCATGCTCTGAAGAAACTCGTGGTTGAAGTAGCAAGCATCTTCCAATTGAAGCTCATTGCGTGCAAAGGTGAGGCCATAGTCGTAGATTAAGGAAGGCTCAAGAGTGGTTCTGGATAGCCAGGAGAACCAGTCCATGGGTGATGATGGTGATGGGGTAGTGCCAAAAGGGTAGGATATGCTAAGGTTTGAGGTGGGCATCGCGATATATAAGGAATATAGATATAGATAGATAAGGAGGAGTGGAGTGTGGACATTGAGATATAAGAATCAGTGTATAAATGATAAATGTGGTCGGTATAAGGCTATTTATTTTGGTTTTACAGACCATTTGCTTCCACTACCTGCTTTTTTGCTCTTTTTTTTTATGATGATGAAATTTGGATGGTAGTTGACATTGAGAGTGACAACAGCCAATAATTTCGAGTGTAGAATTTTTTGACATATTATCGTAAGGAAGGTTCACGGGCATTAGAGAGTAGGGGTTATGAGAATATTACAAAAGGTCTTAATCCTCAAAGTTAGAACCTATTGCAGCCATATTATGTAGGTAACAACTACCACCCACTTAGAACTAGGAACTAGGAAGTGAACATGAACATGAACTGGGTTAAAAATATCCAATAAGAGTGTGTCTTTGTGGCGCTTAGTCACTTAGATTAAGACAGTGCTTGGCTTAAGATTTGAGTAACATGGGGTTAAAAGTTAAATTAAAGGCATGAAGGGCCCATGAAATGGAAAGTAGTTAAGGCAAATCAATTTGGTAAACCTACTACCTATTTTGGCGATCACAGTCGAAGAAAAAGTCCAAAGACCCACTAATTAGCACATACCTGCCACTTTAATTAGATAGCAGTAGTGTATACAAGAGAAACAGTAGGGGAAGAGGAGCCATATAAATTGACTAGGAATAATAACTATTTTGGTAAGCATCCCATGTCAGTCTTCTCTATGATGCAATGAAGCAATGGGTTCAATGAAGTCACAGTTGGTGGGGCAATTGTCCTTCCCCCACATAATTTTATGACAGAAGACAGGGTGCTGAAACCACTGTACTAGCAAACCAATGGCATCAAATCATTTCATAAGCCCAAGAACACGGCAACTTACCTGCAAAGTATGCAGTTACATCCTCTGGTTTGGTCCAAATCAAAATGCCCTGCTGCACATGCCACCGTCCTTTACAATTGGTATGACATCTTGTTAACATACAAAAAAAAAAAAATTGTAATTCCATAAAGTTTTCATAAATAAAAAACTTCATCATCACAAATTTTAGCATATGTGTTATAGCTAAAATGATTTTTCATTGGTCCAATTGTTGATTTTCTAAACATATTTTAGGCTTAATAAAGTATGCCTTGAGTGAGTTAACAGCTTATGAGAATAATCTGAACTGAACTCAACAAAATATGGTTATGACTAAACAAATTATGAAAAGAAATTGAATTTCATTACAAACTAGCAGGTTCTTTAATCATCCATCACCCTTGGATCCACCTAAACATAAACATCATTTACTTTGTTTGATTTCCTTCAAAGCTTGTAGCCATGGTTGGTCTATGATCTTGATTTGTAAATTTTATGGCTTAGCTGGGGTTGACAGAGAACTCAGAATCCAACCGATATCATGTGAGATATTAATGGTGAATTGATTGTTTAGAGAAATGGACCAAAACTGTGAAAGGGAAGGGGGCGCACCACTGCTACTTCCTTAATGTAGACCTATACTTCTCTGCATATCTACTATCTCAAAATTTGTGCATTATTAATGTCATCTAAAATCAATACTAGATGCATCACCCTCAACATAGATTAAAAATATTCAATTCCACCTTTAAGGTTAAATTAATTTAAAATTGTAAAGAATCATAATTAATTTTTTTATCATTTAAATTGAATAAGTGAAAAATGTCACACGTTGTGATCTCACACAAATGTAATTTCAAAATTGTCAATCTTTTTATATGGATTCATATTTCAATAGAAATTATTTTTTCTTTTCAGTGGTAATTTAGTGCAGGATTTTCCTCAACATATAAACACTCTTTTGCTTAACTGAAATTAAATAATTTATGATTGAGATTTAAAAAAAAAATTGAAGATTTTAAAATTAGAACCATAGACTTGGGATTGTATGAAAAAAATATTAACTTAGATTATTTTTTAATATATTATTAACATGCGATATTTGTTTTTATTAATTATACAATAGTAGTTGCATGCACACCATATAACCATGTAATAATATGTTGGCATTTTTATCAATTTCATAAATAAATCTGAGTGGTTGTAAATGGTATGAATTATTTCCTAGCTTCTAGCTGAAGGAAACCAAGGTTCACCCACACACAAGATAAATTAATATAAGAAAGTGTAAGTGAGATATCGTTTAAAGGTTTATTTGATGTGAGTATCATTCCTGTTTAAGGAGTCTTATTTATTAGTATGCTGTGGTATGGAGAAAAATTTCAATGACGTTTCTTACAAGGAAATTTATATCATATCAACAACTCATGATTTTGGAGAATTGTAAACTTTAAGAATTATAAGTTTTAGCATTGTCTAAAATATGTTTGTTTGGTTAAAAATATTTATATTTTTTAATAAAAGAGTAATTTATTGTTTTTCCTAAAACTTGAATTCTTTATGATATAAAATTATAATGAAAAAGCAACATAATATTTGAAATATTATAAAATTAAAAGAGAGAGCAATTTATTAAAAATGATGAATTGTGGATGTCCATGCATGATGGGAGAAATGGTAAACATTAATGAACAATGCAACATAGAATCCGACACATTTCGCGCTCCACCCGTACACACACAGAATCCTGGTTGAATCAACAATAACTGTTCCTTTCCAACGTTTTCTCATTGCACCCTCAAATTCCTCTGCCAAATTTCAGCGACATAACATCGGATTCCTGCATGCACATACTTCTACCACGGTTCACTCTCCATAGATCCTGTCTTCTTGTCGTCGTTCCAATTTCACATTAGTCTCAACTCAACGTTAGCATGTTTTCTTTGGGTAGAAAATTTCAACTTTCTCTGCGGCATAACGTAAGGCCGTTCTGCAGCCAATCACAAGGCTCCACCTCATCATCTTCTTCTTCTTCTTCCTTCAGCTCCTTTGTTGGGCCCACACATGGTGACGAGAGGATCGAGGCCTTTCTTAAAGCAATCACTTCTGGGATGGTGGTTGTTGGCTCCACCTTAGGCTTTTGGTATTGGTCCTCTTTGTCTTCTCCTGGTGCCAATTCTCTTCAGTCATTTGCTGATTTTGCCAATCAGGATCAGCTTCAACAAAAGCGTCAGAGCAAACCCTCCAGGTTTCTCTTTAACGGTACCCACCAATTCATCAATGATTTACATTGCAGATTGTATCTTTATTACATTTTTTTTCTGATTTTCCTTTTTTAAATTTCAATTTGCAATGTCACGAGACCATGTTCAGTCGGTGGAGCAAGATGTCTAGTGACATGTATTGATTTCCTGATAAATTTGCAATGCTGAATGTTTTCTTTTCTTCTTGATTTTGATATCGCACGAAACTTTAAGATAGTTCTCACGGACTTAATTACCTACATACATGTACATACCTTTAACAGATGTCTTTATAAACTAATATATTGTTAATTATTAACATAATAAATATGTTCTTTTTCAATAAACATTGTAAATTCACGTGTAATATGGTACTAAAACAAGTATAATTATTCTTATCTGAAATGGATTTAGAGAGTTTCGATGGAAAAAGATGACTTTTTTATAACTCAGTTCTGTCGAATTGTAGGATCATAAAGAGAAGATGAAGGACCTTTTTTACAAGAAGAAGTTCTACCTTCAAAAGAATATTTGATGTTTAAATCAGTAATAATACTAAAAATATGACTGTAATAATATGTAGAGTTGAGTTGTTACTTCCTGATATCATCTATTAATATATATAGACAGTTAACAATATATTAAATTATTATTATGATGAGATATGTATGAATTGTATAAGAAAAACATATAACCACTAGTAATTTTTATATATCTTAAATTTTAAATATTATATTAAATAAATGGTTATTTAATAATTTTATTGTAATTGGGATGTGTATTATTGTGTTCAGTAATCATTATTTCTAAAGTCATATCTACAGTCAAGTCTAATAAATAGAGATAGGATTTTTGTAGTTTATTTGTTAATTTATTTGCTTTGTTGCAAATATTTAGATTTGTTATGCTTCTGATTTGATGCAGATAACTATAGAAGAAGAGTATTCTTTAATTATGAAAAACGCATTCGCTTGCTGAGCCCACCTGAAAAGGTAAACAATCTTGTCATGACGTGTTTGTATAATGATAAGCCATGTTGTTGTTGTTGTTTTTCTTTCTTTAGCTCAAAAAGCAGCGAATTGTTACTATGGCATATTTCATTTATCTGGCACCGTGTTAAGTGCAGGTTTTCGAGTACTTTGCATCTGTTCGATCCCCCAGTGGTGAGGTTTTTATGACACCTGCAGATTTGATGCGTGCCATTGTTCCAGTCTTTCCACCTTCTGAATCAACCCGTGTTAGAGAGGGTTTTCTAAGAGGGGAGCAAGTTCCTGGGGAGTTGCAGTGTGAACCTTCACAATTTTTTATGCTCTTTGACACCAACAATGATGGACTCATTTCCTTTGCGGAGTGAGTATTTCTTGTTTTTTTTGTTTGCTTGAAACTTCTGTCATAACAACTGCTGAGGAGTAATGCTATGTAATTTGGATAACAAAAGTTCTTCTTTCTTGACACCAGGTATATATTTTTTGTTACTCTCCTCAGCATACCAGAGTCCAGCTTTTCAGTGGCTTTTAAAATGTTTGACATTGATAACAACGGGTAGAACTTCTCCTTTCCTTCCCTATGTCATAAGCTGTATTTACAAATTACATGAAGCTGTACCATCAATGATTCTTTTTACAATATATGCACACACGCTAGTGAAACTATCCATAATTTAGATATGGATCTTTTTACAATGTAGAGTCCACTATCACTTGGTTGAAGAAATCAAAATGCAAACGTCCATCTTTTGATTACGCCATTAGTGTTTTGGATTGCTCAGAATCTAAAACTCAATCATATTACTGTTAAGGAAACTCTAATATCACATTCTCTGTATAGCACTAAGCACGTAAGATATCGAGTGTACTATATAATTAAGATATAAATTGAAACAGGCATGAAGACAGACAACAGTAGACAAGATTTAGTTACATCTTACAATGTCAAACGGATTGGGATTACTAGTCAGATCTGTCTGAATAAGAATTTGGATTTTTGTTTTAAGTTTTGGATATCTGAACATTTTTAAGAGGAGTTTGTCAACAGTGAAATAGACAGGCAAGAATTCAAGAAAGTGATGTCCTTGATGCGATCACGAAACAGACAAGGGGCCAATCACAGAGATGGACGACGCCTTGGCAGTAAAGATTCTGTAGAAAATGGGGGTCTCTTGGAGTATTTTTTTGGTAAACATGGAAATTCATGCTTACAACATGAAAGATTTGTTCAATTCTTAAGACAGCTGCATGAGGAGGTATGTGAGTTTACGGTTTGCTACTTTGCTGTCTTTGGAATGTCTCATTGCTGTGGTGAAGTGTTGGAGTGGTAAATGTGGGTGAAGAAGTCTTACACTGAGAATAAACATGTTGTGCAATATATAAATGAGATGTGAAGAAATACCGAGTTTTAAGATTTTGATTTATATGATGATGTGTCAGATTCTTTTGTACGAACTATTTACTTGTTTCATTGATCGCGATCTGTTTTATATTCCATAACAATAAGACTCAACCATCTTGTTAGCAACTAGAACGTCCGCTGAAAAATTGAACTCAACTTCACCAAAATATGTTGATAAACTTGATGAAAATTCTAGTTTTTGAATCAGCGTGACTGTGCATCCTTAAAGATTGCAAAAATAATTCATAATTAATATTGCACTGCTCTTCTGATTTAATTTACAGATCTTGAGGTTAGAGTTTTCCCATTATGACTACAATAAAAGGGGAAGCATTTCAGCCAAAGATTTTGCCCTGTCCTTGGTTGCATCTGCAGACGTCAATCACATAAGCAAACTGCTGGATAGGGTCGAAGAGTTAAACAGGGACCAGCAACTAAGAGACTTAAGGCTTACATATAGGGAGTTTCAAGATTTTGCAGAATTGCGCAAGAAGTTGCAATCCTTTTCTCTGGCCATATTCAGTTATGGGAAAGTTAATGGGGCGTTGACAAAAACTGATTTTCAGAGAGCAGCGTCTAACGTACTAATATCTCCCTGTGCCAAACTAAATCAAAACCATTTTGAATTCACGAATAACTTCTTACGTGTTATGTTCTATTCATGCAGGTTTGTGGTATCTGTATTACGGATAAAGTGGTTGACATAATTTTTCATGTGTTTGATGCTAACCGTGACGGAAGCCTAAGTGTAAGTGAGTTTGTGAGAGTTGTACAGAGAAGGGAGGATATTTCATCAGGTTCTGGCTTCAAGGGTTTAATATCTTGCTGGTTGAACTGTGTAAAGAACTGTCCATCTACTAACCTTCAAGTATGATGGAACACGTTCAGACGTATCCATCTTCTTACTGTAATGAATTCAACCATATGCAGCATCATTTAGGGAATCTGGCAGTAGATTCATTCCCGTAGAAATGGTGATTTGCCGACGCTGTCACACCATAACCGGCTGCTATCTACTCACAAAATGTACAGTGTTAGATATTTTTTGGCCAATATTTGGTGCCCAAGCTTCGTGTATTTGTACATACTCTCTCCAGTTACCCCTTAAATATTAACTATTGCCTTTCAGTGTTAATGCTAGTAAGAGTTAACACTAAATGAGTCAACCAGGAAATTCATTACAAATTTTTGGAAAGAAAATAAGTAAAGAAGAAAGTTTTAATTATTTAAGGACCACTAGTATTAAGATCTGGAAAAATTTACATTGTTTCTACAACCACGACAATAAAGTTTAACGTAAGACTTCACCTAAATTATTTAAAATTTTACCAACCCTGGTTGGTGGGTGCTCGCTTACTACTTCACTGATCCATCGCAAAATTGCACTTGGCAATAAGTTTTTCATAATTAATTTCCGAGGATGGTTTTGATGTCTTTCAAAAGTTAGAACAATAACTTGCATGAACTTGGAATTGACAACTAACATGACTAAACCGAGCGTTTGGATCTTTCTGATAACAAATTTAGGAAGAGTCCCTCCTCAACTTCCTAGATTAGGCACCCGGAAGTACTCAATGTAGCGCACAAGTGACACAACCACTTGTCAGGTTCAACGCCCTTTTCTTTGTGGACCTCTACGGCAGAAAAGTTGTATTGCTTTTCTTTAGTAACCACCCGTGTCCTTTACCACTGACGAGTATGATGGAAAAAAGGGAGGCTGATCTCATGAAAGTTTTTGTGAGCTTTGCACTGTTTTTATAGGTTAACATTAAATGTAATTGCAGCAGTTCTACACATTTTTAATCATGATAAGTACCGAACTTGGTTTTACCACTTCATCAAAGACAAGTACAAATTTGAACGATTGTTTGCTAATCAGGTTTAAAATAAAAAAAAAAAAAATAGTGTCCGTCACTAAAAAGATTTTATGCTTTGTACTAACCATGGTTCCATTAGCAAACCCAACAATTAAATTCTAATTGGGTTCCACACAATCGGAGAGAATTTTGTGCCAATTTTTGAAAACAGCTCATCAGTACGAAAATGATATGAGAAATCTGAACACTAGCGGAACCAACAATTGAGAAGTTATGCTGATTGCAGATTTCTTTCTACTCAAGCAATCCTTCAATACTACACAAGAAGGCAATGAATCAAATATAATGGAACTGATGCCATACATGGTTTCCAAACTGCAAGGGACACTTGCCAGCAATTCCCAAAAACACATTGACCAATCAAAATACGTATACCATATATTCATTTTCTGGAACTCATCCTACTCAAATGCATAGCAAGTGCATCCCTAACCCTCACTGCATTCTCATCTCCCACCCCATCAAAAGCAGGAAAACCCTCTTCCTTTTCCATGCAACCCTTTCCCACCCCTTCATCCGGCATTTCCTCATTGCACTTGACAACAAAATTATGCAACAGACAGCCAGCAACAACCACAAACGACAAATGCTCAACACACTCTAGCTTCCACTTCCTCGAGGCCGCAAGAAGCTGCCACCTGGAACGAAGCCTCCCAAACGCATCACCAACCAACTCCATTGCATCACGATGAGCACAATTGAAAGCCCTCTCCGCCGAACCAAAACTATCCTCCTCATTCACTCTGTTATAAGGCGTCAAAAGCCATGGCAAAAGGGGAAAACAGGATTCTCCCAGAATATACGGAGGAATCAAATTACCGTCGTTCAGATTATAACACGGTCCGTTCAACAATTCCTTCGATTCCTCAACCTCGTGATAAATCTTACTCTCACGCAAAATGGTTTCGGGTTTCATGGTACTTGGCCAGCCAGCTGAGACATCCAAGAACCTCCCTTCCGAGTCCACCAACGCTTGAACCATCAAGCACCCATTTTCACCCAACAACGAAGCGTCAATTCTGAACCTAGCGAACCCTAAGACCCCGAAACAATTCGGGAGAGAACTCCAGCCGAACCCCACCACAATCCTCTCGGAATCGGTGCGGAGCTCGAAGAGGTGTCCTAGGTTGCCAACAACCGCCTTACAGACCGCGAAGAAGGCGCGGCATGCCTCCGAGGGCGCGATACCGAAGCGTCGGGCGAGGGCGGCGTAGGGGGCGGCGTGGGCGAGGCGGAAGAGAGCGGCGGCGAGGACGCAGTCTGGGGCGATGTGGGGGAAGGAGGGGGCGAGAGAGGGGGAGAGGAGGTGGAGGAGGTGGGAGAAGGAGGGCTTGGACATGCGAAAGGCGTGGAGCCATCTGGAATCGGAGAGGGAGCAGAAGCGGCGGAACCAGCAGTCGCGGTGTGGCGGAGAGAGAAGGGGTGAGAGTTTGGGGTGTGGAGAGAGGGAAATGAGGGATGAGATTAGGGATTCGAGACGGAGGGATTGGGAAGGGAGGAGAACGACGTCGTTGTGGGATAGAAAGGAGTACGATGCGTGTGTTACTTGGGAGATTAAAGCGGCGAGGTTTTGGGTTTGGAAATGGTGGTGGTGTTTTACATTCAGGGCTTTCTTCGCCTTCCGCTTTTTGGCCATCACCCACCACTTCTTCTCTTCCTGATTTCTTCAGTTATTTTTTAGTCCTCACTACACTCTACCACTTCTTTTACTTTAAATCATTTTTTTAGCAACTTCTCATAAATATTTACCATCCCATATATTTAAATTTAAATAAATGACAATTAAAAAAAAACTTAATAAATAATAATCTCACTGTCATTCCGACATCATATACAACACATTAACCAACAACACCATAATTCAAATCAAACATAAGACAAATCCTTTAGCTCAGCTGGTATAAAAGCTGATGATTTTTTTCATGTAGATTGCCCTTTCTTAATTGCGCAGAGATTGCAAGTTCACCTTCATAAATTTGGAGAGGTTGTTACCTTGTCATTTTAGTTCTTTCTACCAAGAACAAAATGATTCACTAAATCTTTCTTCGCATTTATCTCATAAATAATACCGAAACGATAAAACTAAATTTTGTCCAAAATTAAATTGTTCTTACACTATTTACTTTCATATGAAAACAATAAATTCTTTTTCTATTCTTCAATTGTTATTTACCAAGATTTCACCACTATTCACATTTTCAGCAAAATACACCAACAGTAAGTTAGTTTTAATATTAAATTGTGTCATTAATGAAATCTATCTGCCTATTTATACTATTAGATAGTATAATGAGCTTTGTAAGTTTTATTGGTCCAGCTATTGAGTGTTTTTTTCTGCACTCTTACAATTTTTTCTTTTTTACCTTTACTATTTTTTTTGAAATATTCAAATTATTCTTGATATTTTTGAGTGGTTTTAGAATACCTGTAAATAAAAGTGATTTTCAGAATACGAAATCTAGAAGATAGAAAAACTATTATGGAGTATATTTTCTAAAATATATTTTTTAATTTTTAAAATGGTAAATCTGAAATTTATAAAAAATATTCTAAAAAAAGTATTCTGAAATGATTACGGACAATTCTTTTTAGAAATAGATTGTAAATTTTTCTTTTTGAAATATAATATGCATGCACTCCTCCATTTTATTTAGAATTTGTCATTTCTACAAATATTTACAGATTATTAATTGCAGAAGTAAAAAAATAAATAAACCTTATCTTACTTCTTCAACTAACAATGTTTCCAAAATTATCCACTAAGCATATAGTATTGTCGAAAAAGCATATATGTTTGTTTATGTCAATTGAGAGCGCACTCAAATTACTAAAACACCTAAAATACTTACAGCGTTTGCTCTAAACAGTGAAAAAAAATAAATGTTGTGCTCCCATTTGTGAAACCTTCTAAAGTTAATTTTGTTAATTTACATTTAAAATGAGTGTAGGAAGAAAAATGTAAGAGTGCAGAAAAAATATCATTATAATATTTATATGACTAGTCGAAACTTTGTTCTTGTTAATTTATAATTAATTAATAAATAATTCATATTTGATTTTGATCTTACTACATTAATTTAATCCATTTCTGATCAACATAATAAAGACTACTTTAGGAACATCCAATAGATTGTGAAGTCAATATGTTAAGTTAAAATATTATCAAGAGATCAAGAACTAGTGAGTTCATAAATATTTTTTAAACCCCAAATCTCCAATTTATTTCCAAAACTAGACTTAATCACTCTTTATGTTTAGAATTTGGCTTCTATATAGTCAAATTTTCAATGTATTCCCTGTGATGGAAAAGAGATAAGCAAATTCTGACTTGACTTTTTTTTAATTTTTTTTTTATAAAAAAAAGACAATAATAAGAAAATAAAAATTTATAATACAGAAAAGTAATTAAAAAAATAATTAAAAATGCTGAAATTAATTTTAGTTTGGTTTAAATGAAGAACAGAATAAAAAATAATTTAAGTATAACAAAATTTAGAAAAGAAAAATATAATTTCAACTTTGATTTTGTAAATTAATTGAGAATAAAATTTTCTATTATTATAATAGTTTTCATAAAAATTCAATGAAAAATTAAAAAATTAAAAATTTATAATAATAATAATATCATTATTTTTTTATTATAATTATTTATAAAAATTTTATAAAAAATAAAAAATACAATGAGAAATATAAAATAGTTAAAATATAATTTTGAAATTTATATATTTTTTATTTAATAATGAAGTGGACAAATTTAAATGTTTATAGATACAATCAACATAAAAATTAAAAAATTAAAAAAATTTATTGACATTATTGTGATTTATTAAATTGTTGAAAATAATGGTATATAATCAAGTGATGTAATGATAGTTAATAGTAAGGATGAATATAGAATTAAAAAGTTAATATTGATTTTAGTTTGGTGTGAAAAAATATTTGAATATTTTAAAATTTAAATTTTATTTGAAACTAAATTAAAAATAAAAACATTAAAATGAAATGTCCATCATTAATAAGTTGAGATTTTTTTAATAAAAAATTATATTACAATGACAAACTCTTAGTTTGTGTAACGATGACTAATTTAATCGTGAATATCATTTATCGTGTCATGGTGGTTGTGATTTTTGTTTGAATGGATGACCATTAGAATCAAAGTATGGTGGTTGTAATATGATTGGAACAAAGTTAAAGAATTTTTCCATTTGATTGTCAAAGTATATTAGGTGTATATACTGCGTATTAACATTATAAACATTGATTGAAGGTATTGTTGTAATATCTACAACAAACAAATTAGAGAATAAATAAGTTAAACTAAACGCAAATGATTGTAACATCATGAACATTCAATTATGAAGGAATGTTAGTAAAGGTCCTCAAATTGTAAATTAAAATAGTTTTCAATTGCAAGTTGGGCTCAAGTAATTATTTTTTTGTGAGTTAGGAAATCTTGCAACAGTTACGACATTGATAAGAAATATATAGAATTCACCATGTATAAGGGTATACATATTGTTTTTCAAATATTATTATATAAATGTATTATTATACTTCAATAAATACATAGAATGATCTTTATATTAAATGACTATTCCATGAAAATCATAAATAATTTGTTATTTTTTAATTCTATATTTTATTTTTAACCTTATAATTATTATTAATCACTTTTAACTTTTATCACTAAATTTATAACATAAAATAAAGTTTAATAATCATTTGAAATAATTGTACCTTTCGAATGTATTATAAAAAATATTTAAAATTCCTTTTATTTTTTTCCATTAGTGAAAAAGTTAATTATTATCATAGATAATTAAAAATTTACTAAATTAAAAAATTATTTTATATTTATTTATACAATTCAAAATAATATTTATTTTATTTAAACCACTGTAATTATTTTATTTTTTCATATTTTCAAAATTAAATTTATATTTTCTATTATAAATTTTGTATTCATTATTTTTAAAATTTTTCCTTTGTTAAAAATAATAAAAAGAAAAATAAAAAAAGTAGACCAGAATTATATGCCTTTGAATTCAAGTCGTATTTTAGATGATTATGTATAGAGTTAAGAATTTAGTCAAATGACATATTTTAAATTTAAAATAAATGTGTTCCAACTTCATGAATTGGTTGAAATAACATCATTTTAGAGAGAAGATTAATATTTTGATATTAAGTTCGTTGAAATAGTCTCATTTGAATTAATTATTATATTTAAAATATTATTCATTATAAAATTTGGAGTTTTTTAACAATTTTATTTTTATAAAACATCTCGACAAATTAATATATATATATATATATATATATATATATATATATTTAAAATTTTCATTAACTTAAATTCTAAGTGACTTGTGATCATTAGCATATCGTCTCATAATCTCATACTTGAAGTAGGAAAAGTGTATTATATTTTAAATGTATGTAATTTCACCACCGCCATCTGCTCCATATTTTTCCTTTAAAATATTTTATTTAAACCTTTTATTTTTGTGGAAGAAACTCTCATCTTCTAACTCTTCGCAATTCTCGTCCACATCTCCATGATTCTTCTTTTCGTAAGAAAACATGAGCAACTTTTGCATTGAAGATTTTGCCGTAAAAATTTAAATAAAATGACTATCCCCACCAACAAGAAAATGTTGAATTCATTTTAGTATAATTTTGAATATATCTATTATAAAAAAAATAACAATCTTTGGCTAGCACTTTTAGTTGTGTGCGTGGCGCACACAAGACAGAAGAAGAGTGAATGGCATAAAATTTGGAAATTGGAAAATTATGATTTTGGAAAAAAGAAAGCGCACGCTGAGAACACACGACACACGATACCCACAAGTAGGGAAGGAAGCAAATTCCAAATTTTCTTTGATTATCTCTGCGAAACCAAACCTCATCCATGGCTTCTCTTCTCCGCGGCAACGGCCTCTCCCTCTCTCCCTTACCTCCGCAACCCACACGCCACCCCAAATTTCTTCTCCCCCCAACCCTAAACATCAAACCCCCAAAACCTTCACGCCACTTCACGGTGCGCGCCGAGGTTAAAGAGACCGCCGCAACCGCCACTTCCTCCGATGAGAAGATCCGCGAAATCCTCCGCAACCGCGACTACGACAAGAAGTTCGGATTCAGCGTGGATATCGACTCCTTCTCCATCCCGAAAGGCCTCTCGAAAGAAACCATCCGTCTGATCTCATCCCTCAAAGAGGAACCGCAATGGATGCTGGAATTCCGCTTGAAGGCATTTGAGAAATTCCTCTCCATGAAACTCCCTACCTGGTCCGATAACACCTACCCTACAATCGATTTCCAGGATATCTGCTACTACTCGGCTCCCAAGAAGAAACCCTCTCTGCAATCCCTCGACGAAGCGGATCCCGAACTCCTCCGCTACTTCGACAAGCTCGGCGTTCCTCTCAATGAGCAGAAGCGTCTCGCCAACGTCGCCGTCGACGCCGTCCTCGACAGCGTCTCCATCGCCACCACCCACCGCAAAACCCTCGAGAAGGCCGGCGTCATCTTCTGCTCCATCTCCGAGGCCATTAAGGAGTACCCTGAGTTAGTCCGCAAGTACCTAGGAAGGGTCGTGCCCTCCGATGACAACTACTACGCCGCGTTGAATTCTGCCGTCTTCAGCGACGGGTCGTTCTGCTACATTCCCAAAGACACCAAGTGCCCAATGCAGATCTCCACGTACTTCAGAATCAATGCGTTGGAAACGGGGCAGTTTGAGCGGACTTTGATCGTCGCCGACGACAGGAGCGTTGTGGAGTATTTGGAAGGGTGTACTGCGCCGTCTTATGACCGGAACCAGCTTCACGCGGCGGTGGTGGAGTTGTATTGTGGGGAGGGGGCGGAGATAAAGTACTCCACGGTGCAGAATTGGTACGCTGGGGATGAGAACGGGAAAGGTGGGGTTTACAATTTCGTGACAAAGAGAGGGGTGTGTGACGGGGCGCGGTCGAAGATATCGTGGACGCAGGTGGAGACGGGTTCTGCGATCACGTGGAAGTATCCAAGTGTTGTGTTGGAGGGAGATGATAGCGTTGGAGAGTTTTATTCTGTTGCTTTGACGAATAACTATCAGCAGGCTGATACGGGAACCAAGATGATACACAAAGGGAAGAACACAAGGAGTAGGATTATCTCCAAGGGTATATCGGTTGGACATTCCAGGAACTGTTATAGAGGGCTGGTTCAGGTTCTGTCCAAGGCGGACAATGCGCGAAACTCATCGCAGTGTGACTCCATGCTTATTGGGGACAATGCAGCTGCCAATACCTATCCTTACATCCAGGTGTGTACTACCAGGCCTTTTTGCTTTTCTTGTGTGTTTTGTTTATCTTGCTGGAATGATTTTAGGTACTTTGTTTTGATAAACAAAGTGGTATTCTGTGATTTATGTAGCTGACTTTACCTACTGGAATAGGCTTTTGTTGTAGCTGTTATTTGGAATCAGAGAATTGGTTTTTTTTTTACGATATAATAGGAAGGGGTGAATGCAAGAGGATAAACACTAGTCTGGAACTAAGGAAATCATTATTTTGGACTTAAGAATTTAAGATAGGATTGGGCCTAGATGGTATTAGAGTTTATATATAAGATTGATCCTCAGTGAGAGGAAATGTGCCGGAGGTTTGATATAATCAAATTACAGTACAGAGAGGTTTTGTAAGCCAAGAGTTTTGGTGTTTCTCTATGTTGTTGGCTTGAAAATCAAACAACAGGTCATCAGTTTTTTTTGGAGTTATTCTTATTATTATGCAGTTTCCCTGCCTCACCTAACCCCCATTACTTCCCATTTTCTTTTGTCTTTCTTTATTTTCTCCCTGCTTCCATATCTGCCATGATACTATTGTTTTGCTAAAGAAATCACGATTATTTTGCAGGTGAAAAATCCAACGGCAAGAATTGAACATGAAGCCAGTACATCCAAAATTGGAGAAGATCAACTGTTCTATTTTCAACAAAGGGGAATAGACTATGAAAAAGCAATGGCCGCAATGATCTCTGGATTTTGCCGTGATGTCTTTAATGAGCTTCCTGATGAATTTGGTTCTGAGGTGAACCAACTCATGAGCTTGAAGCTCGAGGGCTCAGTAGGTTAAACAGTTTGTTAAGCATATTATTTGGAATTTTCACCGGCCATTTGTTCTTGAAGTTGTACAAGGCCTTAGAGGTGCTGTATTCCGAAGGATGTGTACATGCTGTATATAGACGTTGTCTTCAAGTGTACCACAGAATATCAAGCATTACCAATTTTCAACCTTAATAATAAGTAATCACTGTAATCCTATTATTTTGTTTGTGGATTCACTCTGGATAACCAGTTATTTAGTGGAATTCAGTGTTTTAGAGGTATTGACAGTATCTGTTAGTATCATGGTTTCAGCAGGTACTGGTAGTACATAGTTACTTCCTTTCCTTTAACGAGGAAAAGACATATCCATAAGAAGTTAATATCCCTTGTAATAATCTATTTCTAGTTTCAGAGCCTGACTGTTCCAGCGTTCAGCAATTCTGTCAAACCTTAATATCAGAACTAGTTCTAACTGTGCAGATCCTGAAAACAAATTATACACAAATACAAATAGGTAACAAGATGATACAATGGTAAAATCAAAATATTGGTGCCACAATCAAGATATAGGTGTCACCTCTGGCGTTAGCAAAATTCTAGTATAAAAAACATAAAAATGCTCCTTACTATCAATTTGTTTACATCAAGTTGAACAATTTCTGGGTATTTATCATTTAAGGACCGAACTGACGAGTAATGACAATGGTATCTTTGGAAGATCAAAATGGATGTTTACTGCTGTATTTAAAGTGATAAATGCTAGAGATTATAGTTTCCATACACAGATAACAAGAAACCAATTTCGGTGGTCAAATCTGATATTAATTATACAAGTGCAATCAATGTCGCCATAAAGACTTGCACTGTAGAATTGCCCCTAGATTTTTAGGGAAGAAACTATACAAAATATATCTTATAGAAGTAAGGATAAAATTTCCTTTTGTTTTTGTTCGTTAGGTTGAAATACGAATCCTAGTTAGGTTGGTGCTTCTTTTTCAGATAATTGGTAGAAATATTGTGCATTTGAATTCATCTGTCGATCTGTGTTGTTCTACGTGCAACACAATATCAGGACCGGGTGTGGAAACTCGTCCATTTCGTTTTCTACATTCTTACTTCGCAGAAAACAAATTGTCAACATTTAATGCATTCAATTGTTCTGACAAGGTAGCTTTAATACTTAACAAAGTTTTACTTAAGCTCTTCCGTAGTTGTAATTGCCCTTTCCGACTTTCGTAGTTGTAATTTTTCTTTCTAACTAATCCAAAAAACTTATAACATTTCATTCAAAGGATATCACTTATCAATATATAAATATTTACTCTTTATAGTTTACAGAAAGTAGAATCTCTATAAATATTTACTCTTCATAGTATACAGAAAGTAGATTCTATCTTATTTTATACTCTTGACTCTTATATTGTTAAAAATTTGTTATCTTTGTATTCTTATTAACTTAGACATCATAGAGTCATTTTTTCAGGTGACTACAATAAATATCAGCTGAGAGCTTATTGAGAAATCTTCAATCTTCCCTGAGTAACACTTTCGAACATATTTCCGGTAGGAACAACAGTATTTTCTTATTATTTACACTTTGGTTTGCTTCTGTAAGAGGTTTCATGCATTCCTGAATCAATCCTTGAATTTAGTAGCAAGTATCTCCCCATTGTTGTTGAGGATGTTAGGCAAGAAGTAAAGATATTGAGAGAACTTATAGGCCATGAAAATGTGATTTAGCTTTGTAATGCTTTTGAGGATGACGATTCATATGTCTACCTAGTTAGGGAGTAAGTTGCTATTGTTTTCACTCTTTTTTTATATTGTTTCGTTGTACTCACGATTTAAGTATCACTTAATTGCCACATACTGTGGATATATCTTTTGGGAGTTGATTAATGAATCATTTTTATCGTGGTTACTTTCTACTGTTCCTTTATATATACATCTATGTTATTATTCCAGTGAACTTGGTGACAATTTACCTTCTTAGGTTCCCATTGATCTTGAATGTGGTTATGTTTTATCCCTGGTTAAGTGGCTTTTAGAGTTTATACGGTGCTTAAAATTCAGATCCAAGATTGCTAATAACCACAAAAAAAAAAGTGTTTAGCAATATATTTTTTTTCTACTGAAACTTACTCTTTTTGTCTTCACATTTATGAGGAAGGGTAATTGTTATGGCGAAAAACATGCAACCATTATTGTAAGGACCTCCTGATGTTTGTCCTACGTGATGGTGGTCGCTCTTATTCAGGTCAAATAGATTATAATGGCTGGATTTGGATACTTCCATGTGCAATAATAGACACACTTTCTTCTCACCATTTCTTTAAATATTTTGTAGCCCTGATTGGAGATGTTAAAATCAAATGTCTATTTTTTGATTTGTGAGAATCTTTCATTGGGATTTATTATGCCTCCTAACCCTCTTTTCTTATTTAATCCACCCTTCATTAATTCACCTTTACAGCACCCTCAACCCACATTTAACCACATAAAGACTTACAAAGTTTTTCTTGCACCCGTCAAAGTTTTTCCTGCACCCATCAAATAAATAAAATGAACAAAATATCTCATCTAATTCGATTTATATATTTCAGAAAATTATTCTAAAAAACATGTTTCAAAATGTATTATACATGTTCCAGAAATCTTATTCTACAAAAGTTTTCTGGAAATTTCGAAAGTCATTTTTCATAATATACTTATAAATTAAAGAAAAAAATGTTCCTAAAAAAAATTAGTCCAAAAGTCATCTGAAAAAGGGATAAAATCATATTTTTAAATATTGATGCATTGATGGGTGGAAGAAGAAACACCAAAAAAAAAAAAATAATTCACCCGTGACAAAATATTTGAAAATTAGACACAAAAAAGTAACCTCAACTGTGAAACTCATTCAATGATCAATCTTTATTTTCAAAAATTTTTGTTAATTTTTATTTATTTTGTAATTAGTTTTTCTTTCTTTCTTTTACATTCTGCATTTTATTAAAAATATAAAAAAATTTAGAATGAGTGTGTATTATATTCACCAATAAAAGAAAATGTTAGTATCTCTAACACTGGAAAGAGATTAACATTATTATCCTCTAGATAATTAAAAATATTGTTCAAGGTAGTTAAAATATTAGAAATAAAACAAAATAAAAAAAAAAATCCTAGAATAAGTATACATAAAGTATGCTTTGAGAAAAAATTAAGAGAAACATTAATGCTCTCTTGTTTTCAAATGGTGCAGTTGATTATCAAAAATAAAAATCATATATCATTTGTTAAATTAAACATGATAAATCCAGAAAAATATTGATGACTTCTTACTTGATTAATTAGAATTTAATTGATATTTAAACATGTTTTTTAAACCTAAAATGTTAAAAGAAAAACTTAATTAGAGTTAATGCTAGCAAAAGTTAATTTTAATTAGACATTTAATGTAACATTGATTGATTAACTATAATTACCAAAATTGGAATTATTATTAATTGATTTAGGTTAAATTATCCAGGGAATTAAGATTTGAATAAATTAATTGATGTTGTAATTGAAGTTTATGGAGATCAATTTCAAAAATTATTTAATAACGGATAGTTTGGTGAAACCCAAATTCAATGTCTTACATATCTGAATTGTTTAGTCGTAAATGGTTTTAAACTAAATATAACAAAGTGTGAGTTTTGAGTATCACACGAACAGTTTATTTTCACTGAACTTATATTTCTTACTTTGTAATTATTAAATTCTATTTCATTCAAAAAAACAAATAAATATTAACTCTCCATGTAAATAAGGCATGACCAAATTCAACTCATCTCTCAAGAAATTCCAACAAATTTTGAGTGTAAAGTAAATTTGGGTTTAGTGATTAGATAGGATAAAAAAATTGGATAAAATGAATAATAAAAGCCAAATTTAGAAAGAGAATTATAATTTTATAGATATTCATTCATCGACTCAAAAAAGTATTTTAATATTTATAAATTTATAAGTATATTTTAAATTTTAATTTTGGTATGATATTTCTTTTATTAAAACTCAGTAGTAAATTATAAAAAATCATAGTCAACTATAAAAGAAATTATTAAAATTATACAAGTGATTTTTTATTATTAAAGAATCATTATATATATTTAAAACTAAAGTAAAAATATTTTTTAAATTGATTCAATATGAACTAAATTTTGATATGTTATTAGCTTGTAATTTGAATAACCCATATATAACTAATTCAATAAACTAAATAATTGAATATAAATTTTGAAATATTAAATTTGAACTATATTGATTATGTTAGAGTGAGATCTAACTTAATCCGATACTTTGTAGTTTTTTTTCTTTTTATGTTTTACTTCTCTAGAAATTAATAAATTATTAAATATTTTGACTGACAACAGTTGAATTTAAAATCCATGTTACCATCTACGATAAAGGGCAATACTAAATTATTCCCATCTTTAATAAGACAACCATAGTTTAAACTCTAAAAAGAAACAATCCTAGGAAAAAACAACATATTTAACTTCGACACAGAACAAATTGCAAAGTCCTCATAATTATTTAAAAGAAAATAACCCATTAGTTGAAGCCATAATAAACCTAATTGATATTAGTTTGGCCATGAGTGCAATTCATTTTGCCTGCAACGTTCGGAGATGACGAAGTAGTAGTTTGAGACTAATGCTACTTTTTATGATATTTAGTTTTGTTTGATGTTTGACCTATTGTGTAGTAGATAGAGAATCTAGGCCAAATAAAAAAAAGAAGCCATCTCACTCTAGTAAATAAAAACCCTAGATCAAGTTATTAAGCCACATTCTTAAACATGATGCTTTTTAATTAACACAGTAATATATTAATATACCTTTCTCATTCTTTTTTTTTTCTTTGTACAGAAAGAAGTTGGAAGGTGTAGAGCTGTCAAGAATGACTTAGACGAGTTGTACAAGATATGTGATTCATATTTAAGTTTTATGAATAAAAAAGTGAAGTTATTACTTTAGGAACAAGGAAGCATTGCCACACACAAATGCACAACACATCAACACCGACTTAGTTACCAGCTTTTCTTCTTTTTTTTTTTATCCCCACATGCTTTTTCACTTTTCCTATCTACCATTTCAGTGCATTGGAATCTTTATCTACCAACAATCTCTCTCCCATCTCCAACAAATTTTTATAAAATTTCAATAAAAGGAAAACTTATCAAGAAATGTTAAACAATATAGTGAATTTTTTTATATTAGGACGAAGTTTTATATTTTTAAAATTTTATGTATCATTATAAAACAAATTTTTAAAATAAAACTTACATTTACTTTTATATATATATATATATATATATATATATATATATTATAAAACCTTTTTATTTCTAGTTGACGTAGGATCTCCAACACACCTTCTTATACTAAGATCTATCAACTCGTGTATAAGACTACACATTCATGAATATCTGATAACTATCTGATAGTAGATGACCTGATAAATCTAATAAACTCTCATTAAGATAAACTTTAATAATTCTGATATCATTTTAAGAAATGATTTTAAGTCTAAATCTTACAAAATTAACTCATAACAAAATTAACTCATAAAACGAGATTTTCACTTACTTTTATAAGATGTCCTTATTTGTAGTTGATATAAATTTTGAAACTTATTTTTAGTTGGCACGAATTTCCAGGTTACTATAATTGTATAATTTCATCATTGTATTCAATTATTCTTATATTGTCATGATTTTTTCTGCTTGTATTTATTTGCTTGTCTTTCTATCTTGTTTCTTCTATCACATTGTTTTGTATTTTATATTTAGTTATTTTATCTCCTATGCGATCTGTGTATAAAACATTGGTCATTTCATTATGTGAACATTGTTCTTATTTACAATTTAATGGTGGTTGATGCTTTAATAATGTAACTAACTATCTATTATCCTTCTTCTACTAGCTACTTATCTAGATGTGACAAATTGAGTGTTTACTTAATAGATGATGATGTGATCATATTTTTGTTCGAAAATCATACCAAAATTAGATGAGAACCACGTGAAATCATTTTGCAGATTAAATTGGATGAGGAAAAGACCAATCGTACACTTTATGTGCTTCCCATGATTATGAAGGTGGTCAATTAATGGTTAATTCATTAGCAACACAAGAATATAGAATGGACCCACCATATTAAAAAAAATAAAGAAAAAGAAAAATACTTTGTCATGGGATATCAGATTCTGAGTTCAGTTAAGAAGCTCACGTTATGTGATTTTCTTTTGTCAAATGCTTTTGTGGCGTTAACGTGAAGGCTATGAAAAATCATTTTTCCACATTACAAAAGAACAGCAACAACACGACTTCGTTTTCTTCCATTTCAAACTTCCTTGCTGTTTCATTGTGTTTTGGTTTTCCTTGCAGCTGCAAAGTTCGAAGCTTTTTCCCATAACTCGTCACCCAGATAAGTTTATTTTCTCTTCCCAAATTCTGGGTTTTGTTTCACCTTTTCTGAAGTCTCTCTGAAATAGGATTTGCATTAGCTTAAACAAATAATAATTGAGACCGAAGGATACGTCTGTGGTGAATTTTTTTGTCACTTGAACCATTATGGTAAGAGGACAACCCAGTCAATCTTCACGGGCACCACTTTGAGATTTTGAACTTGTTCCAATCAAAGATTTTTTTCTTCAACTTCCACATGGGCTTCACATAGGAGGCTATGTTCTATGAGCCCAGTCACCTTGGTTATGATAAAATGCTTGTTTGTTGTTATCTTGTCCACCATTTCCTTGGCTTTTGGATGATGCCATGTTAATTATATCCGAAGGTCTTTCATGTTAGATTGCCTTTATATTTCTTTTCTTTTTGGAAAGCCTTGTTATTGGTTTTCTTTTGGTCTTGGTTTGACTGGAATAAATTAGTGTGGTGTAAGAGTGGGAAAATGGGAAAGAAAACGAAGCAAATAGGAGAAATAAGGGAGGATAGTAAAATGGGAGATAGCAGCCCCAAAGCATATGATAATGATACTATGGTGTTTATATCCATGTCTCACGAATTGAAGAATGAGGGGAACAAGCTGTTCCAAAAGAGGGATCTAGAAGGAGCTATACTAAAATATGAGAAAGCCCTCAAGTTACTTCCGAGAAATCATATTGATGTGTCCTATCTGCGGAGCAACATGGCTGCATGTTATATGCAGAAGGGGGTCAGTGAGTTCCCAAGGGCTATTCATGAGTGTGATTTGGCTCTTGAAGTGACACCCAAATATGGTAAAGCACTGTTGAAGAGAGCAAGGTGCTATGAGGCTTTAAATAGGCTGGATTTTGCTCTAAGAGATGTCAGTACTGTTCTGAAGATGGAACCAAATAATGTCATGGCATTAGAGATCTCAGAAAAAGTGAAAAATGCACTTGAGGAGAAAGGATTGAGAGTTAACGATACAATAATTGAGTTGCCTCCAAATTATGTCGAACCTCCTAGTGCTTTGACTCCAGAAAAGGCAGTGAAAGAGAAAATGCGCAAGAAGAAGGGCTATAAAGAGGAAAAGAAGGCTTCTAATGACAAAATTCTAGAAGGGGAAACTGAGGAGAAATCTGAGGAGAAGGCTGAGGACAGTATTGTGGTCGTTGAGAAGAAGATCAACGGATCCAAGAAGAAGAAGGCCAAGGAAAAAATTGATGAGAAGAAGGCTGATATAAAGGAAGTTATAGAGGAAAGAAGAAATGGTAGAAGGGAACACGTTCCTAACAAAACAGTTAAACTTATTTTTGGTGATGATATAAGATGTGCTGAACTGCCTATCAATTGTAGCCTCTTCCAGTTAAGAGAAGTTATTCAAGATCGATTCTCGAGCCTAGGAGCTTTTCTTGTCAAATACAGGGACCAGGAAGGTGATTTAGTCACAATCACTTCTGAGGATGAATTAAGATGTGCTGAAACAGGATCTCATAGTTCTATACGACTGTACATAGTAGAAGCCACTCCTGAGCAGGATTCACTTTTTGAGAAATTTAAAGTGAAGGAGGCGGAAGTGGTTGGCATTAACATTGCACTTGAGAATGGTTGTGTGGGAAAAGCAAATGGAATTGATAGCTCTTCTTGCATTGAGGATTGGATAATTCAGTTTGCCAAATTGTTCAAGAATCATGTTGGTTTTGAATCTGACAGTTATTTGGATTTTCACGAACATGGTATGAAGCTCTATTCCGAGGCTCTGGAGGAGACGGTTACAACCGAAGAAGCACAAGGCCTATTTGACATGGCAGGAGATAAGTTCCAAGAGATGACTGCTCTTGCATTGTTCAACTGGGGAAATGTGCATATGTCTAAGGCAAGGAAAAAGGTATATAAAACAGAAGACTCTTCTAAAGAGCATCTATGTGAACTGACAAAGAGTTCTTATGAGTGGGCACTGGAAGAGTATTTAAAGGCAGGAGAAAAATATGATTCAGCCATTAAAATTAAGTCAGATTTTCACGAAGGCTTCTTGGCGCTGGGGCTGCAGCAGTTTGAGCAAGCAAAACTTTCGTGGTATCATGCACTCAGTAGTAATGCAGACTTATTAACATGGCCTTCCGCTGAGGTTCTTCATCTTTACAACAATGCTGAAGAAAATATTGAGAGAGGAATGCAGATATGGGAAGAATCTGAAAAGCAGAA
The DNA here is from genome assembly GCA_013389735.1 of Phaseolus lunatus. NCBI lineage: Eukaryota > Viridiplantae > Streptophyta > Magnoliopsida > Fabales > Fabaceae > Phaseolus > Phaseolus lunatus. Next base: position 32,711,665 of record CM023859.1, read on the forward strand.
CTTGAGTAAAACGTCTGATTCAAACTATGCTATATTGGATTTGCAGAACATGGGGTTGGATGGGCTTTTTAAAACTATGTCCTTAGATGAACTTGCAGCACAGGAGGCCCATATGAGGTCTCAGATAAATCTCCTATGGGGTACCATTCTATATGAACGCTCAATTGTGGAGTTCAAATTAGGGCTACCTATGTGGCATGAAACTCTTGCGGTTTCAGTTGAGAAATTTGAACTTGCAGGAGCTTCTCCAACAGATATAGCTGTAATTTTGAAGAACCACTGTTCAAATAATACTGCAGTAGATGGTATGTTTCAAGATACTTGGAAACTTTTTCACTGGCAGGTCTCGCCTTTAAAATTGATATAGCTACTTAGATATAATGATATACATTCATATATGTTAACTTTTTCACTGGCAGGTCTTGCCTTCAAAATTGATGAAATAGTACAGGCATGGAATGAGATGTACAAAGCTAAAATGTGGAAGAGTGGAGTTCCATCATTTCGTTTGGAACCCTTATTTAGAAGGCGAGTTTCAAAAACTTATCATGCATTTGAGCTTGCATGAGTTGAATATGTTTCTTCAAGTATTTGAAGAGTTACACGGCCAACAGTCACCAACGCTGCTTCTGTGCCTGAAATGCTATTGTCATCAGAAGGTAACTGAGAATCTGACGCCCATACTAACAGCATTCGTTTTATCCATGTCTGCTTCATTAATTACTTATATGTTATGACTGCATCTTTCAAAAGTGTCTTACAGATTTGAGCATTCATAAGTAGCTGTAGAAAACATTAGCACCTGCATAAAGTCTTTTGCTGTTAATGGTTTGAATTTTTACTTGCGTAAACTTTACTGGAGCAGTTTCTTTTGCAAATACATTTCACAGCACATAAGCTCCTCAGGGTATCCATGTTTGGTAGCAGTAGAAAATGGGTGAAAAAGGGTTTAGAATCTGGTCCTAGAATCACATTATGTGATGTTTTGTATTCCACTGCAACTTAGTGCTCACAGAGAAAGCTTTAGTTAAGTACATGTTTGTCATAGCTTAATTATGTTATTTATCCTCCTTGAGTTCTTTTTGTGCTTACCCTGTTGATAATATCATTATAGTCATCTTTGATGACAACCTTGGTTTGTCTATGCTGCAGGTTATTCATGCTACTGTTAAGAATGTGGGTTCACCAATATACGAGAAATATTCTCTTAATGGTGTTTACATTTCCAAGAACACAAGAGTCTACAAGTTTTCTTTACACATTGGGAAGATGGCGTAGCAGGAATTACCTTTTACTTAGTTTCTGCTTTTGCTCATTTTGCCTTCCCTTCAATTAGTTATTAGATTTTTAAGATGATAAATTTGTTACAAAAGCAAACAACGGGAGATGCATGCTCCTTTTTATTCTGTTATTTATCGATGTGTAATCTACTCTTTGATCTTTGCTGAGGTAGTCTCTTTCTCAGTTTTCCTTCTAGTATGTTAAACTTACCGGTTGCAGTGGATTTTCTACTTAAATACATATGTTTCAAATTTCCTCAAGGGTGATTTTAATTCTGATTGATCCATGGATATTTATAAAGATATTCTTTAAATATTAATCTGATTCTTTTCGTAAAGTATGTTATTTGTCATTTTAACTTGTTATTTTCAAAGAATATTATGTACTTTTAAATCTTAAATATTTAATTTTACATGTACTTTTAATATTAAAAAGTGATAAAATTCGTGATTTTTTGTTTTCAGTAGTATTAAATTATAATATTATATTATGTGATTTTTATCTATAATTTAATTATTAGTATTATCAAAACACCAGTTCGATACTGATTTTCAAAACATAAGTTTTACCCAAAGAGTCTAGGCATCGGAGTTCACACTTCGAAACAAAATTATCCACTTTCTGGTCTCCATAGTTGTGCAACTAAGTGACATGCAACTTGATTCCCTCATCAGTAAGTATGCGTGCTAAAAGACAGAATCAAATAACTGATTTTGACAGGGTTAAGTTGACAACACGAGCCTCGTAACAAGCAGAATTCTATTTTCGCTCAGTTGTAATTCCAACATTGCTATGCTCGCGGCCCGAGACATGGTATGGCGATGAAACAATAAAATGAATCATAAAATATGGAATGCGTCCCACAAACATTAGACAGTAACTAAAAGCCAGTTACAATTCGTTACTTTACGGATATAGTAACCGGTCCAAACATACACATACGTGAGAATGTTATCATATTATACACAGACAACATAGATAGCCCCATCAGGCATCTAAATCCAGGTGAGAAAGGGGGAAAGAAAGATATATGTACAATTATTCTTAGACGGGAAATACTAGCATGCAAAATAGAGCATAATTACATTCTTGCATGCCAATTTTATGTACATTTTTCTTAACTATCGGAACAGTGGCCATAAATATGTACAGAGAGTTGTTCACCAGATAGATAACAGAATTCTCTCCTCCTGGTTTATTCTGGGCGAAAGCTTATTAAATTTGGAAGATCAGTGGACTGAAGCTTCTTAATTTCAGAAGCAGTAACCTTGCAAGACTCCAAGGTAAGAGTGCGTAAATTCTTTAAAGGCTTCAGATACCGTAGTCCTTCATTGGTTATACGAGAATTTGAAACATTTAGCGACCTCAGTGCTGTCATGCCTGTATGCAGATATAAAGAAACATGAGATAGATGTGTTAACAAAGCAAGACAAATTTGTATTTGATCTAATTACAGGGCAAGGGGAGGAAGTAAAAACCAATAGAGATAATATTCCCCATCTAATTTTCTCTTTTTTCATTTTCATACTTAATTATGATTATCCGGGCACTCAGTTGCCAATGATCAATGGTATGAATTAGGTGTTCCAGTAGTGCTTAGAGCTAACAGTTCTGCACAAAAATTGAGCGAAGCGTGCCAATTGCACGCTACATGTGGTGCTTAATTAAAATCCAAATTAAACTTGCAAGAGGTAATATATCATTGACTAGCCATTCAAGTTACAGCTCTGTGTCTGTATCCGCCAAACAATTAATTTTTGGAAGAAGTTTTATGGAGTATATAAAGTAATGAAGGGAAGCAGAAAATACCAGATATCAATTCCAAAGTTTTATCTGTCAAGTTGCAATTCTGGGACAGGTTTAGCTGTGTCAGGGAGACAATTTCTCTTATATTTTTTACGCCATCATCAGTTAATCTTCCACCGCATATTTCAAGGGATTGCAAGTTCTTGAATGCTACAAGATGGAGAACAAAAGAGGAACTAAAATTTAAGCCAGCAAGATAACCACTAATCTTAGTCACAGGGTCATAAACCCGTATTTTCCCATTATTTTTACTCAGTGCTCATTTCTTAGAATACACAAAAATAAATGAAAAAAAGAGTTGGTGTTGAATGGTGTTGCCAAGTAGTACTGCCTCCATCTATTGGTGTTTTGTATTGGGTCATTACACTGTTTGCTCAAAGTACAGGCAAAAAAAGAAAGAAGAGAAAATATATATATATATATATATATATATATATATATATATATATATATATATATATATATATAACACATAAAGAAACCAAAATGTTCCATTTTAAATTAATTCTAGAGGGAACAGGTAAAATAAGGTTGCCATCAAAGTCTACACGCAGAGAAAAGATTCAACATCAAATTTGTAAGTGTAAGTGAAAACATCATAAAAAATAAACCATTTGCACTACATAGCTAGATTTTGCACTACTTGTTTCTCCAGTTAAACAATTTTAAGTTTATTTTCTGGACTGATTATAACATTTTCATGAAAAATTCAAAGTAAGTTTGCAGCCCAATACCTACGTGATAAGCATCAGATTTCCTAAAAGAAAATGGCAAGAAAACCCCAATTATTATCAATGCACTTCCATTTCAAATGTAGACTACTAAGTTATATCTTACAAGTTAACAAAGTCAACTAGCAATAAGGTAGATTAGAGAAATATACTGTTAGGAATGGCATACAGTCATACATCGTAAATATGCAGTTCCCTGGTCTGAAATGTGTGCTCCAAAGAGATCCAATGTTACCAATCCACTCAGACCTGTTAAATACAAGACCAATGAGACAGCTAGAATTGAAGCAATCGGTACATGCAAAATTAATCACAGCTTCCACATAAATTAATTACATAGCAGTATGGACAATCAGACAGTAAATATACATACACATAGCCCCAAATGCAAAAGGATCAATACATGATTGGTTTCAGAGACGGGACCTCCCCCCTACTTTTTTTAGATTTTATTTTAATTTAACATACTATAACATAATATATAATATAGTAATTTAGTTTTAAGATAATTAGTTTATTAATTTTCTTTTTATAGTTTAAATAAAACACAATAACATTCTTTGTTTTAACCAAATATTCTAATTTTTATATTTTTTGTGAAGATAATTTTGTTCTTTAATTTTTTAGATGAACTATTTGAGAATTACTCATTTTTATTTTTAATGTTTTTCTTTATAATTAGTTATTGAAATATACCAAAATTTTGACAAAATTTGCTTTCAAGACACTGACAACATTACTTTTTTCTCATTTTTCAAAAATTCAAAAGCAAATTGTTCTTAAATGTATGATAAGTAAAATAACATATTATGATTTATTATGTTTTTTTGAACATAATTATTATATCCCTTTTTAGAAAAAAAAAGAGTAGCATATAACACTAACTATTAAAATTTATAATCTTATTATTTCAAAACATGTAATCTTATGTATAAGTGTATATATTTTATTTTAATAAATTACTAATGTAGTTGATGTTTTAATTATATCTATAAAAATATTGTATGAAATTTTTGTGTGTATATATTTATTACTTTAAACTTTTTTGGTTGCCCCCGTACTATTCTAGGCTGGTTCCGTCCCCACTTGGTTTGAAACAGTTTTGAATTGTATTCATTAGTGTCAAATTAAAACCTCTATTTCAATCAACAATCTAAACCAATGTAGTTAAAATCGCGAGTAAAATCGCAAAATCGTACGATGCAGCGAGTTTGGAGGCCAAACCGAGGTGACTCGGACGGCGGATCGGCGCCAGAGCGGATCGTACCGCGTCGCCGCGCAGCTCGGTGGATCGCTGCATCGGAGGCTGTCGTCGAGCTGCCTCGTACCCTAACGCGGCATGTTTGCCCTAAATTTTTTTAACCTAGCGTGGCCCAGTGCGGCCCAAATCATATTTCTGATTGAGTGAAGCGGGAAAGAGTAGAGTGGAGAGTGAAAGTTAGTGAAAAAAGAGTCACAATCAGAAACCCTAAAGAGAGAACAAGCATCGCACAGCAGAACTCCACCGGCCCCGCTGTCGTGCTTGCATTCTCCGCTGTTTGCCATCACCGCCGCTCGTGAACGTCATTGCCGCCGCATGGAAGTGAAGAGCTGCAGTAGCTGCTGCCCAAAATAAACCCTAAAACCTCCTAATTGAAACATTTGGGCTTGGCCTAGTTTTAATATCCAATCTATTGCAACCCTAATTCAAATTAAGTCATTTATTTTGTATAGGAAGAGCAACTGAGCAACAGTATTAATTTAAAATCCTAAATTTATTTGGATCTTAACCCATTTAAAATATTATAAGTTCTCAATAATTTTAGTTTAAATTAGATTTCTATTCTTTTCTTTAATTTATCTATAAATAAATATATATTTATAATACTATAAATATATATTATAATACTATTAGTAACTCTTACTAGTCGAATTACGATTCTCGAGTTACGATCTTTTATCTCCTCTCCAATCCTCTTACGAGTTAAGAGTTTGACTACATTGATCTAAACTATAGATCTAATGTTGCAACTTGCAATATGTGGCTGGCACCCTGCCTGGGCATGGTGATTAAACTGTAGAGATTGGTAATAGGTTTAAGTAGAAGAATTACACCTTGGCAATATTTAACATTGATAATTACTCACAACTAGGAGCTAGTACCCTCTATAAATACACAAAACTGTTCATATGACAAAACCATAGATTTAAAAAACTTATCTGGGGTGAATCCGCATAAAAAGGGGACTAAAAATTATTAGTTGTACTTACTTTTAGTTCCTCTACTATAGCTAATGCGTGGTTTTGGTCCTCCAATAAGTTTTAGAGTGAATTTAATTTCCCAATTTTTGTAATTACGTCAATTAAGTTCCTCTGCCAATTTCCTTTTACTTAAAATTTTCAAACTCTTTACAAGTTGAATCAAATAAATCATTTCCAATATTCTTTGTCCCCACACTCAGCCAACTAAAATATAAAATTTAACCAAAAACAAAAAGAAATCCAAAATTTTCCTTTTCTTCAAACCCTAATATCCCCTAACTAGTCCTTATATGTTTATCAAATTTCCACTATATTCTGACATCAAAAGCTTTAAATATTCCATATCCTAAATCCGTCATAAATCCCCAACTGTTTTAATAGAAAATAAGATTTTGAGGATTTTAGGTTTTAAAATTGGAGGGACCAGATTTGCTTGGAAAAGTCCTGGGAAACTAAAATCCCAAAATCTAAACTAGAGGGATAAGGGGGTAGTTGAGCCCAAAGAAAAAACAAGAAGTGGAAAAATGAATGTAAAAATGCTTACTGATAAGATTTGAAAGTCCTTTGTCGGTAATCAGTCGGGTGTCCAGATTAAGTGATTTAAGTTGTGTCAATCTTGACAGCCTTTTCAGGCCACTATCGGTTACTGTAGTAAATGAAAGATTTAAATCTTCGAGTTTATTTAAACCTGGATAAAAGCAAGAACCACATAATCAATACATGCGTCAGTAAAGATCTCCAATGGCACACTATGTGTAAGTGTGCATTTGTAGATGTAACTATAAAACACCTACACTAACAGATAAATTTCATATTTTGACAATATTTAGTTTTTGAAAGAAGTCCTGAAACCACATAATGTTTTTAATCAAATCTCATAAACAGCAACCTCATCCTAGCACTGCCGGGCCAGATTGGTAACAGTTATAATTTAAATTAAGAAAAAATCACTCATATTTGTGTAAATGCAACAGTCTATGATGATTTAATGCAATAATGGTATGTTAAAAAGCAAACAATTTCAATTTTCTTACTAAAATCTAACATGTACAAACTAAATAAGGTGCTATGATATACAGAATATCTCAGACATAGCATTAGCAAGTCAATATTTTCTAACCATGATGCATAACCAACAAATATAGTAACATACCAATAATCTAATTTGAATTTGGTCTGCCAAAAAACTCAAAAATAAAGTTAATATTTTTATTTGAAAACCATATATACAGGATTGTATCCACCAACCTGATATATAACGCAGCCCACTATTCCCAATGTCAGTGTCAGACAACACCAGACTTTTCAAGAGTGTGAGGCCTGAAAGAACAAATAATTATAATTTCACACCATAGGTGATACTTCAAATGAAATTATTTAATTCCTAAAATCTCATTTTTTTCCACCTTCAAAAAGCATTTTGATAGAACAAATTAAGGAAATTAAAAAAAAATAATTATATAAGCAAAACTGAATAAAAGCCACCAAGACCAAGCACGTATATATATACATTCCAAACACACTGTCAAGGCTAAATGCTAGCTTAAATCCCCACGACAATTTTACAACTGCAATTCAGATATTCAAGTTGGAATAAGTCAATTTTCACATGGCTTTGTTCCATCTCAATTTTTATTGTCTTAAGAATCATGGCATTCAACCATTCAGCTAAAAATGGCATAAAGGCAAATAAAACCTCAATGCCTTGCGTCAAATCACCAGGCACAGATCAATAAAACTTTTAACTAGTGTGAAAAATCTATTCAAACTTTGAACAATGACCATTTAAATCTAACAAAAGGAAAATGGTTACTTAAATATAGAGCAAACCTGTCAAATTAGCAAGCCCATCATCACCTATCCTGCAGGAATCCAGATTCAAATACTCCAAATTTGTTAAACCTGTAAAAGGAAAAAAATATTTAGTGATAGTGAACAAGTCGTATAAATGATGATTGATGATAATCAACATCCCAGTAGCAATAATGACCCGAACTTGTAGAATATAAAAACTAGTTGTTGTAATTCCACAAGCACTTAAACATGTTAAGAGTTGGTGGGCTTTAGGGACCAGATGGGCAATTTATTTTAAGCTTATAAATATTATGCACCTGTTAATTTCTAGGTTCTTTCCAATTTTTCAGTTTCGTGTGCCCATTTATATGACTTGTAGATAAGGGAGTGTAATTAGAAATTACAACATGGGAGAAGGATAAGATATCATCTAAAACAGATTTTGTGCAGATACTATTAACAATAATAACTCATGTACCACACATTAATAGTGACAATAATTTCTATGAGTAATGAAAAGAGATATTAAGATTGGACTTTCATACATCCTTTATTTCCAATACGTTTACTTCAAAAATTGAATTAGTTCATTAGACATGTCAGCGTCTAAATGAAGGACTCTTCAGGAAAATTTATAATGTAGAAGTGGTTTCTCACCTCTCCTTTTAGTTTGTAACAATCAGGACATTTTGCAGATAGAAAAGCATGAAGATCACGTTATGATGTTCACATAAAACTATTGAAAGTAAAAGGAATTAAAACACAAAGAGAAAAGTCTGCAGAATTAGTGTAAAAACAACAAAAAAAACAAGAGTTTTTATTAATTTAGGGAAGCAGCATGTGAATAAAATAGACAGTCTTATGAGATATTGATGTTTTAAGTACCTTTCAGATGAACTAAAGATGCATCAGTGATTCTGTTAAAAGACAGGCTTAACCTCTTCAAGCTTTTAAGACCTGCAGGAAAGGGACATGCTGTAAAACCAAGAATCCAATGATTTGCCATCCTTAGGGCAAGAAGTAAGAACATGACACTCTAAGTCCTCAAACTGGGTCATTTTATATCAAAATTACCAGCGATTTTCTCAAATCCATCATTGGAGATACCGCATCTGTTGAGATTTAAGCATGCCAAAGAAGCCAAGGCTGTATCAAAAAAATATCGTGTTAAAGAACTAACTAGGAGAATTTAACCATTGGAATACTAAGAAAATGAATTTCCAAGTTAAAACATAGCCTTTGCCCGCTTTAGCAGAAGTTGATTGCATGCCAGACTAGTCAAATCCTTAATTTTCCAAATAAAAATGACAGGAAGCTCAGGAATTGCAGAGTAACTTCCAGAAAACATAACAGCTGTCTAAAATTGAAAAATGAAATGAAATGGCACTTCAAAGAATAAATTGAGAATTGATTTTTACCATGAATAGACTCCAAACAGGCAGCAGTAACATTGCATCCTTCAACATTTAATGAGGTAAGCTTCCCCAAACCTGTAAGCCAGAAAGAAATACCCAGGCAATGTATAATGGAGAAAACAGAATTAACCTAGAGCAAACAAAGTTATGAACTTACTCAATATACCAAAACCCTATTTTGATGATGGTAACTATATGATACTTTTATTTGAGAATGGATATTGACAACTAGAGAAATGCTCATGTGGGCAAAATAGCCGCAACAGTTATAGAGTCTTAAGACACTTGTGACATACACTGGAAATATACCTCTTAAATAGGCAATCCCAATATCAGTAATACTGCTGTTGGAAATGTGTAACTCCTTCAAATTTATAAGCTCTGAAACGTTATATGCCAACAGTCAGCTCAAAAATATTAAGACCTAGCTTCCTGATTCTAGAAGTAAAAAGAACTGATGATAAATGCAGCAATTGATTTAAGTTGCAAAACTACATGTTCCAGCATAAACTCACGGGTGTATTTTGCAAGTAACTGTTGGGTTTGGGTGCAATTGTCATCCCTATTCGGAAGTTATGCATTGGTGAAGGATAGTATTTTTCAGAAGATAGTTTCACATGCATCCCTACTAACCAAAGACAAAACAAAGTTTCTAGAGGTTTTTTTTATAAGAAATTTCACCCCAATCCAAGACAGGCAAGCTTCCTAACTCAGCACTTGTAAAGATTTACAAGTACCTCAACCCAAGGAGACAAGTGGATGCTTAATCCAGGAACTAGTCAAATGTTAAACCTTGTGTTGCCCCATTCAACCAACCCGTCAGAGTTAAAGTTTCTAGAAGTCTAAACCAAAGATTTTCAGAAGAAATATTGCGGCATGTGCAGTTTAAAAGTTTGTCTGGTGTATTTGTTAAAGCAAAATACCCATATTTATGTGTACATTTCTTAATCACCCAAAAAGGCAGACACATAATAGATAGGTTTTTGTGTAAGGCTACTCTTTAGTGTTCCACTCATGATATCTTTAAGGGGGGTTATTAGTAGAGTGAGTGGAGAGCCCTGAGAAAGAAAGCACAAGACAAAAAAATAGAAAGTCAAATTTGGAGAACAGTGTTCTCCCCACCCAGTTTTTTGTTATATTTGCTAACTAGGAAAAAGAATAAATGCAAGACACTAGATTACAATGTCATCTGATTTCAGATAATTAACAAATTAATGAGACACAATGCAGAGACAGTAATACTGCCTTTGTACAACATAAATAAACCTGAAATCCAATAACTACGATTAAAACCATATCATTTTATGATCAATACCTGAGATAGACTTCATGTCTGAATCCGTAACACATTTACAGAATCCAATATTGAGGTACTCAAGCTTTTTCAAACCTGTATAATTGAGACAAAAATTAAATCTATAACCTAGTAAATTCATAATTATGCTGTAGAAAAGGGCACCCTAAGCAGGATAGCATTTGATAATATCTAAATAATGAGGCCCTTAAAGAAGCTAATGAAGGTTGGGAGGACTGGTAGGATCAAATAGCCTTGACTCGAAGGTTGGGAGGACTGGTAGGATAAAATATCAATTACATTAAATAAGTTAACTTCTTGCATATAAATGAGCAAGAATGAAGGATAGCAGCAACCTTTAAGATGAACAAATCCACCATGAATTTCTGAACACCTCTCAAGGTCCAACTTCTCCAAATTAAATAAGTTGGAGAAAGCACGCATTCCATCAGGCTTGACACTGCTGCTCTTCCTGATAGTCAAGGAATCCATGTTGGAAAGACCTACAGAAACAAATTGGCATTCTTAATTGTTTATGTTAATCTGACAGAACTCTTTTAACCTTTAGCAACTTAAACCTAATCCACTTGTTTCCAGAAGATTCAGAACAAATAATATTGTTATTCAAATCATAGCTCGTAATTCCAATTTTACATAATGTTCAATTAGGATTTCTTTTCATTATTTAAATTTTTTTACAGCAATTATAAGGAAAAATAACCTTAATTAATCTAAGAATAATTCTGCATTGTATACCACAAGCAAAGACACAAAATAAAAGACAGAAAACTTACATAACTAATTTCAATCATTTGTTTGTTCTTCCTATGTTCATAAACTAGACGTGTTCTGGTCAGAAAAACTGATGATAAGAATTGTAACTCTACCACTAATGTGCTTGAGCCCATATTCTGAAAATTGATCACAGTAATTGAGAGTCAATGCTTGAAGATTTGAGCAATCCTTAAGGAGTCGTAGTCCATTATCTGTCACCTGAGAACCAGAAAAATCAACTGAAAGTAAAGACAGCCCTTGGGAAGAGATGACATCCATCCAATTATCATGCACTCCACCATATTCACCCAGGTCAATATCCTGCCATGCAGAACAAAAAACATAAGTAGGGTCATCTTTGTAACAGAGATTTGTAAGTAGAAAAGTACGATCAAGGCAACGCTTCCAATTTCACCAAGCATCTAAAACAGTACCTGAAGAGCACAATCTCGGAAAGCTTCAAGAGAAGCTTCTGTCAGGCAGTGAGAATCGACGAATTCATTGAAGATCTGCTGGCTAATGTCTCTTGGAAGAATAGAAAAGGAATTGTATTTGTGAAAATCCTGTTATAACTCAAAACATATGAATCAAGTAACCATGTAAGGGAAAAAAAATAACAAAATCAAAACAAACAAGGTGACAAGAAGCATGCACCTCGCGTATCCTATTTATGCACAAATCCATGAGGGAGGGACAGGTTCCCCCTCCGGGACATTGATTGGACTTGGAACGTAAACTTCTGCCACTTCTAAAATACCTTCCCGAGATTCCTCTCTGTAAATCATCTTCCACCACCTGTTGATCTCTCTTCCTAGAGGAGATACCTCCCATCACTCAATTGCCTATAGATACCCTTTGATCACATACGCATATGAAATATGCCAAAGAAACTCAAGCTCCCATCCCACTTCAACGATTTTCTGGTGTTTGTTGGACTAAACTGCATGAAGAAACGAATAAAATAAATAAAACAAACTCTGTCAAACTAACTACAGTTCAAGTTTTGGGGGAAAAAGATCATCGCAGAATTAATCATATCGATCATTGATCAAGCAACCATACCACAATTAATATCAACCAAACAGAATAATAGCAAACTCACAAAACACTAATAGCAACAAAAAAAGCACGTCGATCAACTTTTATGGCAATTCAAAAATTAATTTATACGGTACTACTACAGTGACCACCACCAGGAAGAGAAAAACACTGAAGAAAAAATCTAACTCTTCAAACGATCAAGATTATTCCTCCGTTTAGATTGTTTCTATTATTATTTAATTATTGTTATTGTACAGAACCAGAGACGGTACCTCTCTTCCAGGAGAAGAGAAAGCGATTTTAAGGTTTATTGATTAATGAAGCGTTCTTGAAAGCAGGAAATACAAAAAAAAAATGATGCTGTGTTAGGTTTGATGAGAAAGGAATAGAAGAGAAGAGAAGAAAAGCGTGAGGAAGTGAAGCAGGAGAAAAGGGGGTGATGGAAGACACGTGGCAGTAAGAGCGGAGTGAGAGAGAGTGTAGGATAAGAATAGACGAGAAGAGTGGGGTCATACTCATGCATGCGGGTCCCACGTCCACCCCTTCCGCTCTCTCACTCTCTCTCTTTCTTCCTTTTTTTTTTTTTCCGTTATCCCAATTATATTTTTTTATTAACCTCACTACAATATTCACGAATTTTCCTAAATCTTAAGAGAATAATAAAATGTTTATTATCATCAGTAATTCTTAGAGAAAAAATATGGCCAATAGTGATAATATTTAAGTTATTACAAACATTTAGAAGAATAATTTAATCTCACACCAATATTTTATATGTTAAAAATAAGTTATTTGACTTTTATATTTATTTATCGAAAAATCATTTAAAATATTCAAAATAAATTAGTTTGTTACCACTTTAAAGTATATAGGTCTAATTAGTTAGGTTCGATCAAACACATCATCTTATTTAATAATTTTTTTTTTTAATTGGATTAAGTTAAATTTTATTTTACTCTTTATTATACTCAATCCAGCTCAGTTTATCATTTTATTTTACTCTTTAAACTCCGATTGTGTTGGATCATTAGTTTTAATTTTAAACCATTTTTACTAACTTTTCTAAAATAGCTTTTTCCAAATAGATTATTATTTAAACAATTTAATATTTTAAAAATATATATTTAATTAATAGAATAATGGATTAAATTAAATAAGAATTATATTAATATAATTAATATTAATAGAAATATTATTTAATGATTTTGGTCATATTAAATATAGATCTTATATTAAACATTTATATCTTGTTACTAAGTTATACAAGATTGAATTGTATTAAGTTGAATTGAGTTTAATTCAATAAAAAAGACAACTTTTATTTAAATTAAATTGAGTCTACAATTTATTTTACCTAACAAATTTTTCTAATCAATATCCAACATATTTACAAGTGTATTAAGATTTATCCTAATTTTTTAATTAATAATTTAGATTTAGAATTTAGAGTTTAACGAAAATCTATTGAATTTATTATATTACTTGCTATAAAACTACCAATAAATATATAATTCACCTCTTAATAACACTCATCTTAAAATATATATATATATATATATATATATATATATATATTATCCTCATTTAATTCCTAGAAGTTGTGATATATATTTATGGATACACCCATTCAACATATAATAATTAAATCTATAAATAGATTTAGTAACACCATAGGCTTACCAACACCAAAAATATAAATTTAATAATATTAATTAAATGCTAATATATGAGTATCAAAATATTTTTCTAGATATCCTTATTCCTATGGATGACCAACAACTAAGATCTATTAAATATTGGAAGTCTGAAAAATACTAGTAACTGGTGGACACGACAAAATCTTATCACCTATAAAAAAAATTGTATATATCTTATATTTCATTATTAAAATAATCTTTCTAAACTATTTTTAAAAGAATCTTATAAGTTTTTATATTGATCATCAATATTAGTTAAACAACAACTTAATTACTGTTTAAAATATTATTGATGGTTTTAGATGTTACTATCATTGTATTATTACCAAAACAAAATGTTAATAAGTTATATATGAATCTTGATGAAAGAAAATCTCTTTCCAGGGGAAAGAAGAAGAAGATATTCATAAACTACAAAGCGCATATCACTTTGAGGTTGAAATCACTTTTTCCCACTTGAAATCCATTTTGACTTTTTGTATAATTAATTATTAATTTGTGTGATTAAGCAGTTTCAAACACTTAGCATGGCTACTAATGCGTGTAATGCACGGTTGGATACTATTAAACATTTATTTTCACACAAACACAATAAAACATCCCACTCAAGAGTTAAATTGAAAAAAGTAATGATAAAATAAATAGTTAATAACCCCACTAATGTGTTTGAAACTCTGCAATTAAAACCTTTAATCCTTCATCCTATTTTAATTTGGTATCACTAGTACAAAATAAGTCATTAAAGATGGTTAAAAATATCTTATAAAGACAGTTCTCGAACTGTCGTTATTGCGCGTGTTGTTATAAATAAGCTATTTATAACAACGGTTCTGAAACCGTCATTATAAACTCATCTGAATGTGCAAAATTTTAAAAAAAAAACTAAAAAATACACTTATAATGACGGTTCCAGGCTAAAATTATCGTTATAAGTGGTTCTGAAAGGCTTTTAAAGACGGTTTCCAATGGGAACCGTCGTTATAAGTACAATTTTTTTTTAATTATGATATAATGTCTCTGTCTCTAATCCCTACATAAATATTAAATTCTCATAACATATATCAAATTCCCAAAACAATAATGTATCTAATATCATAATTTAAATATGAAAGTATACAAAAAGTTTTATAACTATATGAAAAAGTTTGATGTCATTCTAAAGTGTTATATACGGTTACCTTAAGGTGCATCCAATCCAAGTGAGTTTTCTTTCTTTTTGCACTTGCAAACTTCTTCCCCCCACTCAATATGTTATATCTAGCTACAATAATAAGATTTCTTGTTAGAACACACACATAACAAATTTGTGAGTAATGTATATGAATGTAATGTAATTATAATGATTTGATAAATCTCTAATTTATACTAGAAATCATTATGAAAAATTTCAGAATTTTATGATAAGTGTAAGTATGAGAACTAAAACCTCAAAAACCCTAAAAAAGTAGTTAAAAAAATACTAAAAAATAAAAAAATGATAGTAAATGATGGATTTTTGGAATTTTGGTGGGGCCAACTTTCATTTTTTACGCATCTCCATTCGACTTCTCTATCAAAAGTTATGACTGTTTGAAGTTTTTTCACACTAATTTTTGACAACTCCAAATTTATCACTCTTCTCTTGAATCTAAGGACTCCTCCATCAAATATACACTAAATCAAGTTTCCACAAAAAGATTTGGATCAAAAAGCACTTCCTACCTATTTTAAATGAATTTTACAATATTAAACTCCTTGCTTTGTTGTTCGTCCATCTTGTGCCTATTACATTACATTATTGCCTCAAACCCTAGACTATTAACACATATTAAAAACTGCCGAAGGTCAAACACCTCCGGACTCAGAACCAACCACGTTGTATATTCACAAATTTATTACGAATAGTAAAAACCCTAACTTGGCGGAAAAAAGTCGTGGCACAAATGAGCAGTGGTAAAATAGAACAGATGGCAGCGTTCTCCTTTGGTGGTAGCTGCGCAGTGGAGACGAGAGGGAAGTGCAGATGCAAAGCTTGAGTTGTGGCGCGCGGTGCGAAGAAAGGTGGTGTTGTGTACGGGAGGAATGGTGTGGTGGTGAGGAAGAGCGGACGGAGGTGCGACGAGGAGAAGGGAAGACGCAAGGTGAGTGGAGAAGTGGGAGAGGAGAAGTGAAGAGTGAGTGACTGACTGACTGAGTGAGTGGAGAAGAAGTAAAACTTTAGTGAAGGAAAGAATGAAGAACGAAAAATGAAGAACGAAAGAGTAAGAGATAAGATTGGCGCTGGCGGGATTTAAAAAGAAACTCCCACTAGAGGACAAATAACAACGGTTCCTAAGAGAATCGTCGTTAAAAGTGGGTTTGAACATTTTTTAAAGACGGTTCTTTGGAGAACTGTCGTTACAAGTGAGTCTAAACGTTTTTTTAAAGACGATTCCTAAGAGAACCGTCGTTAATAATACTAAATATTTACGAGTTTGCCACCACATTTTTTTTACGATGGTTATGTTGAAACTGTCTTTGTATAGGATCGTCTTTGTTATACTTTGTACTAGTGTATTGGTAACGTGTGTATTAATTTTTCTGTAACAATTGACAGATCTCCCCCAATTAAAAAAATATGGACCAAAGTTATATTTAGTTCTATACATATTTTTCATATTAACAATATAAATTGATGTTAGTGTATTTTTTATTAAGCATGGTATCAAAATCAATGTCTAATTTTAATTCATGAATGCACCAAAAATATCCATGTCATTTTCACCTTAATATGCTCAAAATATCTTTATGAAAACAATGACAGCTTACCTCCCATTCATTGTCTTTTCCATCTGTCTCTTCACTATATTAAAATCTCCTCTATCATTCTATCCTTTTCTCCAGATAAAATCAAATGTTAATTTGTCAAATAAATTTAAAATTTTTAAAAATGATGACCTGGGAAAAACTTATTTAAAATTTGTTTGAACATTTTTTTACAAGGATTTTTAAAAAAGAAAAAAAATAAAATTGATTTTTCTAGAAGTTGAAATTAGCTTATAAACAAATTAAAAATAAAAATTTAAAGAAACTATATAATAAAACTTGTACAATTTTTTTATAAAAAGTATTTTTATTTCGTAAAGAAATTAATTTCATTTTTTATATTTTCTCTTATAAAAAAGTTTGAAAAAGAAAACTATTGAGTTAACTTCTTAATAAATCCTTATAGTCAACCTAAACTTTCTTAAGAAAACTATTTTTATGAATACAAAAATATAATAATGTTATCATATTAGATCATAAAGATAAAACAATATATTTTTTTAAACTGAATAATAATTGAATATGCTTTTACAATTTACATCTATATTATAAATGAAAATTCATAACTTGTGGGAGACATATATAGAATAAAAACATATACATACTATAATTTTATTTTTAATATGAGAATGGATTTAAGGTATATAATATCAAAATTTAACGTGATTACTAATAATAGTCATGAGTATATAAAGTGCGTTAGTTACATCATCATTTAAAATATCACATTTATCACTTGTATATAAACAAAGCAAATTTTAAAAATTATAATAAATTTAGTTTGCTAAACTAAAATAAGAGAATAATATAGTCTATTATCTCTATTCATCATACGCATACACAAATAATTACAAACAAAATCACATATAAAAAATATTTAATTAAAACTATCTAATGACTTATTCCAAAAGATCTGTGTTAAATATTCTCAACTCAAGATTTAACACCTGACACATTTTAGTACTTTCATGTATGCAAATCTTGACTATATGGATCAAGGCAAGTTTAAGATACATTCTTATCTTAACCTCAACATGTATTCTAATTCACTTTTTAAATCTTCTTGACATGTGTTTTAACAATATAATAAATTCTCTTTTAAATTCTCATCACTTGATGTTTTAGTCTATGTGACTTAGACCATAAGTGAAATTAAGGAATTTCTATTGCAACATAGATTTTTTCTTAATACATGCTTCATTCATGGTTCACATATCATTCTAAATTTGTGACCTCAATTCACACATCCTACATATACATGTCGACATTCAAATTATATGTGCACACTATAATTTACTTAATTAAAGCAATAAATCTTTCAAATATATGATTCAATAATTTTTGCATACAAACATACATATATGTAACATAGACATCAAACAATATCTTTATTTGCAAAAATAGTTCTACTAAATGACGATATCAGATAATACACTCAATGGAGTGACTTAGATGATATTTTCGCTTAGACATGTTTGTTTTTGCTAAGTAGGCTGAGTAAGGATATCAAACGAAACAAATTTTGTAGTGACTCAAACGAAACAAACCCTGTAGTGACTCAAACGATACCCAAGCTTAAGTGAGTATGTTTTCGCTTAGTGAGGACATCAAACAAAGCACTTATTATAGTGACCCAAACAATACTTCTATAAAGAGAACTATCTTCCTTACTTTAAAATACTTTCCTATCTCATTCTTTTAGATACAACAATAAATTTACATTACTTATAAGACTAAAATAAAATGTTACAATTAAACAAATAAAGAAGAACATTAGTTCGGCATACAAAACAATAATCCAAACTCAACATGCATATAAGGAACATCAAACTTACATGCATAAAAAATACTTATACACAAGTGCAACAAAAGTATTTTAGATTCCATAAAAACAAAAAGTTATAGACATGTCACACAACATTAGTCTATTGAAACTTTCACCCATAAAAATAAACATATTTCATATTCATCAACTAACATCATCCAAAATAGTATTCCTTACCTAGAAAACCTAGCTACCCTAACAAAATTCCAACTATCGTTGGCTAAAAGAAAGCTCAAATGTGTCTATAAGAAACTCTAATCATCAAGCTGAATATAATACTACAACCACGAAGTAGTAGAGATTCATCTTTGTTCGTCAAATACATGCAAAAATCCAACAAACAAATATTACAAGAAAAAAGAGAAAGAGAAACTTCCTAAACAAATTTTCTAATCAGTAGGTCATCCTCTCCTTCTAACAAATTCAGATCTTGAAAATTAAAAGGTATAGAAAATTTGGTTCAAGAGAAATAATAGTTCTTATGAAATAAAATTTAAAATTGATAATTTTTCTATTTATAAACTTTAAACTAAAAAAATATTCGTACTTCTTTAAACCTCTTATTATTAAATCAAATTACTCGGTGCTAACAATATATACATAGTTTTAATTCAATCATTAAATATTTTACATTAACTTGTATATATTAAATGTTTAATTATTTTAAATTGTATATAAAATTACAAAACATAATTGACTCTGAAATTTTAACTAATCAGTTGAATTAATAAAGAATATCGAAAAGAATAACTTTTCTCATAACATTTGCAATTTGAGAGGTAAAAACCTCTGGCAAATACATTCAAATTTCATTCATATATAGCTTTCAAGGCGATACATATCAGCTTTTAAATTAGATACAGAAGTAGAAAAGAAAAATGAAGAGGATGACTAAATGTAATAGCACAAAAATTGCAGGGGGTGTGGTAGACAAGAGCCACAAATAGATTGAATTACCGTAAACATACCAACCAACCAACCAACCAACCCAGACACGTGCCTATAATACATTACAGGTTAGGTTCACCATGAAATGAAAATATCAAGATGAGGATGTAACAGATCTGCTGTTCCGTCCAAGTCCAAGACCTAAGCCCAAGGGAGCACTGTCGTTTCTGGTTTTGCCATGGTTATTATGGCTACAATGAGAAGAATGAACATGACCATTATGTGTTTTGGAATTTGTACTGTTGGAATTCACATTAATGACATATTGTCCATTTCCATGGCCTCTTGCATATTCACCACGGGTATGCGAGTCTCCATTTGCTAAGTTTGAGCTTCTTCCAATGTTCATCATTCCTATACCTTCCTCTGTCTGACCTACTTCTTCAATGCACTCCACATCTTCATTGTAACCATTGATCAAAAAATCAGAACAGTTTTTCTTGATCCCATGATCATATGGGTTTCTAAATCTACCGCCTGGACCTCTGAGATAACTATAACGCATTGCATTTGCCATCTCATTTGTTGTAATATTGCGAGATATCTAGGTCACGAAGAAAACATATGAATAAAGACGTGCATAGGATCAGGAGAGAATTGTACACAAAAAAATAAGACGTACCTGACTAGCCTGCACAACAGTCAAAGCAAACACTCCGAAGAAGAGGAAAAAATCGGCTATTAGAAATGATATTGCACCAGTGTGATTCTTACCAACATACTGAATCCAAGCCCCAAATGAATGAGGTGCAAGTGGATCAGTTAACACTCCTGCCCACACAAATTTAGTTTTCATCAGCAGTTTAAAGAGCAGTTGAATGAACTGCATGACTCAGTAACTCAATTTCAGGGCAGACACATACTTGTAAGGCAAACTCCACCGGTAACCAACATAGCTGAAACTTCAAGAATAAGAAAAGCAAAGAAATCCCACTTGTTCTTCTGAAGTAATAATTGTAACAAAATCAGGTCAGATCAGATTATTTCAACCAGCCAGAAAAAAAAAAAGAATAATTGCTCAATCAAAATTAATGATAATGAGAAGAACAAAAAAAAACCCTCGCAGTGGGTAGGACTAGTAATCATCATAGCTCTAGCAACAAAGTTAGACAATATTAATAGTGTAACCTATCCAACACTTATAATTTACTGAATATAAATGGCATACTTTGATTTTTATGAACAGACTCAAATAAAGTAGAAACAATTTTATTTGTAGCAATATCACAAGATTTAAACTAAACAATCACTAGAAGATTAACTTTCCACACTATAAACATCCCCGTATGTAATGTAGATCACCAAATAAGGAGTGTCATTTGGTATCAAAAGGTGCATTTATTAATAAATGGCATGCCACATGCTAGAGGTTCACTAGGTGTGCTCCATACATAAGGTAGAGGACAGAATATAACAAATTGTCCCAGATTAATACCCCTTCATTTTTCTGTTTAAGTAAATGATACATTGAAAAAGCTTAAAAAATTCAATTAGCAGTCAAATGCAATGCATGTAAAACAAAAAATGCATCCAGAAGTACCTTGCCAATGCAATTAGACACCCAAGGACAATGATGATCAAACTGTTCCACACAACGATCACAGGTAGAACAGTGTTTTGCTCGAAGAGGCCTGACAATCTAAAGAAAAGGCAACATGAAATTGTTAGAAACCATTCAACGCAAAGAACCATGGGCACTCGTAGTCTATGATTGCAAGACGTTTATAGACTTCAGAGTAAGACAATCAAAAGAAAGCAAAGAGAACCTTGCAAGTTGCACAAAGCTGGGACCAGTTTCCAGCAAGTAAAGCAGGATTATTTATCTCAATCTTCAAAAGAGGCTCCTGCCACAATCATCCAATCTTTCTAAGACAATGCCATATACTATACAGTATAAAATCTGAGGGAGAGGTTGACAAAATTGAATTAGATATTAGGTGAAAAAAAACTTACATCATCTTTTGTCTCCTGAGTGTCATGCATATTCATTCTGATATAACCAGGATCCTTACTGCAAGAGAGGGGGAATGAGAGATTAAGAAGACAAAAAATAAAATAACATTATAAAACAAATGAAAGAGAGCTTTAATATAGAATGCGGCAGGCATCTAGAAACAATTTGAAACTGGATATTCACTGAATCAGCAAGTGAAAATTAAAAATATGATATATAATAGAGCATGTCTATTTCTGGATTGATACCACCCTAGATTGAATGCCATTGATTTGTTATCTATAGAGGTCAAACAAAAAGGTTTAGAAAAGAGTTGTTGAGAAGCTCTACTAGACACTAACCATATATTTATCAAATATTTTAACAATGAAATGTTGAAGATACCGCACCAACTAGAAGAAGTATAACCAAATTACAATATACAAGCAATGCAAGTTTCACCTTACAAGTCGATTTTATATAATTGAGTTATGCCTAAGTCAACTTTCTAACTAGTAAGGTTAGTTAGGCTACTTGCTATCTAACCGTTATCGGACCACACACAAATATCTAGTTTCAGGTTTAAGATGTTCAGTCCTCAACATGAGGGAGTTGTTGGAGATCCCACATTGACTAGAAATACGGTCAAATCATAGTATATAAGTGAGTACAAACCTCACCTTAGAGTCAATCTTGTAAAGTTGAGTTAGGCCTAAACCTACTAAGATGATATCAAATCATATCCTAGCAATGTTTGTTGAACTTATCCTGTCACTCGCTATCGCTATCAGACCACTACTAGACAACCTATAGAGATCTAGTCCCACACTTGAGATGTCCAATACTTAAGTGAGAATATATGTTAAAGATCCCATATCGATTGGAGATAAAGTCAAAATACAACATATATATATATATATATATATATATATATATATATATATATATATATATATAAGCAAGGGCAGACCTCACTTTCTAAGATGGTATTAAAGTCTTATACCATCCAAAAATATCTAATCTCGTGCTCAAGATGTTCAATCATCAGCGTTAAGTGTGTGTTGTTGAGAATCCTACATTGACTAAATATATGGTCACATTATAATATTTAAGTGAGGACTAATCACACCTTATAGATTGATTTTATAAGTTTGAGTTAGACTAAATGTACTTTCAAAGATAAGCTACTAAGGATATACACCCAGAAGTTGGCATCAGTGAATAGAAATGTTGTAAATATACAGGTTACAGTCATACTTGTGAGGCCCATGACCATATTATCTAGCAATGCTAGGTAGCAAGGAAAGAGATTCTTAGATTAGACTTGGCTGTACCATAAAATGACACATAATAGTCTTTATTAATCTGGATTTTGGTAACAGAAACCAAGCCTTTTCTCAGAAACCAGTTTCTGCAACATGATTCAAACAATGCCAAAAATGTTTTGATCTAAATCATGTCTACAGCATATGGACAAACTATTGACATATAAATTTTGATCTCATTCTGCCTTTAGCATCAGGACTACCCTTCATCCAATCAATGCTCTATTTTCCTAACTAGGGAGCTACGAATCTACTCCAAATATATCAAAAACCACCTAAGCCAAGATTTTATTCATTCCCAATCCTATATTTTCAAGTACGTCCACTCACTCAATGCAACATTATGATCTCTCTACCACAATGATTTTTTTCTGGTGTTGTCTTGTTACCACCCACCCAATATTATACCACATTGCAGGTCTTATAATTGTACTTGTACCTTAATGCCACAGATAACACCTGAAACACTCTTCTTTTCATACATCCCACTCAAATCCTATGGTTTACACTTAAATTTCCCACTACTTCTCTAAACAATTTGTATAGAAAAGAGGATTAGAACCATCAAAGCAATTGGACAATACATTGCAAAATTTACATATTGCTAGAGAACAAGAGATTCAAACCACCAATAATCCTGATCCAAATACAGAGATTTTACATAACACCAGTAAGAAAATCCTAGAGAGGTCTCTTCAAGAAAGATCTTGTTCTTGTACGCAATGGCGGAGAGGGTAT
Organism: Phaseolus lunatus; assembly: GCA_013389735.1. NCBI lineage: Eukaryota > Viridiplantae > Streptophyta > Magnoliopsida > Fabales > Fabaceae > Phaseolus > Phaseolus lunatus. The sequence continues at coordinate 32,735,292 of CM023859.1, forward strand.
TTTCATGAAGTTGTAAAATTTAAGACCACATCACTTACCAGCTACACTTGTAAAACATAACCAAACCAACAGTTGCAAGCAAAACTCCAAACCATGCAAGAAGACCAGCTGCAGCTGTAAGCCTTGGCATTTTTGTTGCTACAGGAAAAGTTAAGATACAAATGATAGTGAGACAACCATCAAAGCAAAAGATTAATTATGCATGCAAGTGCTCACATGCAGACATAATTGATTCCATATGTGGAAGCCAAGATAGATACCCAAGATGACCGAATGAATATAAGTAACCAAGAGCACAAAAATTATGCACCAAAGGATGGGCGCAAGTCCTAATTTGGAAATTCTTCCAAGTCGGCTGTTCCCATCACAGCGTTTGTCAAGCAGCCTTCGAGCATTTCCCTAGACGATATCCATAATTGGTTAAGATATAAACATACATAGTCCAAGCACCTATCCTATAAATTCAATGAACAAAAATGCTTTTCAGGAAAATAAACCAGAGCCAGTCCAATTCTCAAATAACAAGGGGTGGGAATATTTTGAAAAGATGGAAAGCAAACTACTAATCGAATCAAACTGTGTTGATTATAAAACACCTACAAGGAAAAAAGCAACTTGTCTGTGATTTTTATCAGAAGCAAGTTGTGCTGGTGTAAGGCCTGTATTATCAGCCACCATCAGATCTTCCTTCTTGCCAGCCTGCACTAACACAGTACAGGCCTCCAGGTTGCCCCTGATAGCAGCCCAATGAAGAGGAGTGCAACCTGAAAAAATAAAATAATAATAATAATAATAAAAACTACAATAATGCTTTGAAAATCAAAAGATAAATTCATCATTTAATGAATGAATAGTTTGAGGAGAATAAAAGGAGTTCGGGATAGAGCATTAAAACACACCCTCTTTATCTTGACGTCCCCTGTGTGCATCGAGAAATAATAAAAGACGTATACAATCGGCAAAACCTTTGTAAGCAGCCCTAAAATTCAAGTGAGAAAGGAAGCATAAAGTATAGCACTAAAATACTGAAGAATTATATAAAAATTTCACTGAAGCAGAACAATTCAAAATTTATTTAGAAGGGAAAATACGAATGTGCAACCCAACAAATAGCACGGAGGAAACTAATTCACTGTGCAACTTTGTATGCGGAGAAACAAAAAAAAAATGGATGAAAATAAGACCAATGTATTATTGAGAGAATTCCAAGGATAAATGTAATGAACATGCTTTACAAATGTAACAAAAATGAAGTAGTCCATCTATTGGCCTTTCAATTCCAAAATAATCCTTCATGCTAGGTAATATTACATGGAAAATGTGCCAAGAGAAATTTCACAATGTTCATAAGCATTTACGTATTAGAACAATTAATTAAGACCCTCTGGGCTAAAAAGACTTTTCAACTTGGGCTAATTGGGCACAGCTCTCTACATAGTGTTCTGACTTAACTCTGCCAAATACACTTTTAGGTTTATGGTCTGCTTTAAAATAACAAACCAACAACACTGCCAGTTTACTTGACGAAAAGAAGGCATCATAAATTGGTAAAAATAGTGTCAAAGGACACATACTCAACAAAAATAATTTGTCAGAGCATCAGTTCACGAATTGGCCGCCTGATTACAGAGAAATGAGGAACAAATAGAAAAGGGAAAACATCCATTTCAATAGAATGAAAGGTTGAACGGTGGATCTTTTATTACCAATGCAAGGGGCTTCTTCCATCATTGTCAGGGACATCAGGGTCAGCATTCCATTTTGAAACAACGTGGTAAAGGAAAGATGTCTGACCATATTGTGCAGCAACATGCGTTGTCTGAATCCAAGCACATCACAATTAGTAAACAACATTTACAGCTGCACGCATGTGCTTCGAATAAAACAAGAACCCTGAACTACCAATTTCGCAGATGTAACCAGATGCAGACAACCAGGTATAAGAGCTAAAAACATACTTCAATTGCTTTACCCCACCAGCAATCACTTTAATAAAGATTAAAACATTCAGATCAAACTAACCTGATAACCATTCATATCGGCAGCACTCACTCGAGCACCCTCCTGAAGTAAAAGCTCCGCAGCCTGGACAGCACCCCGAACTGCACACCAATGTAGGGCCGTCTGGCCAGTATGATCCGTTGCATTTACATCTCCCCCATGCTGCCAACCACAAACCAACCACTCAATTTCGTACGCCACTTCAACAGAAAGAAAAAAGGTCTAATTCCACACGATTTATGAAGCCAAATTTCAATTCATGCATTCAGTTCCACCACAAACAAGCGAAGACATTTCATAACATAAACATAACCAACAAGCCAAGACGAGCTGCGCTAAGCTACTTTAACAAATTCAAACCAAAGCATGACCCTCATCATCAAATCATCTTCTCTTCTACATCTACACCCCTCCTTAACCAACAACAACGAGTAACTAACTCCTACATTTTATTTTCTTTTGTTGGAGTAAAAAACACTAATTCAGTAAATGCCAAAACAACGGATGCATAAAAGACGCAAGAGCAAACAAAGGGTGAAACCAATGGACAAGCTCAGGAAGCAAAAGTAAGCAAACGCAATTCAACAAACCGATCAAAGAACCTCAATGATGTACTGAGCAGCGGCAGTGCGATTGTTAAGTGCAGCCCACTGAAGCGCGTAGTAACCCAACCCATCGGGCTCGGTCACGGGGCAACCCTCTTGCTCCACCAATCTCTGCAGTTTCTCCAAATCCCCGTACGCCGCCGCCGTGTACACGTCGTTCCGGAGGCTCTCCTCCGGCACGCCATCACCGACGCCCGCGGCCGGCGATTGCTCATCGCGCGACACCTCCTCGACGACCTCGATCTCGGATGACATAGATCGAGATTTTGGAAAGCAGATTAAGGGGTTCCCGCGTTGACTTGGAGGAGGGGTTGGCGATTGAAGCAAAATAATAAAATAAAAGAAAATCGGGGAATGGAGAATAGAGGATTGGTTGGTTAATTTCTAGGGTTTTTCCGCGAAGGCGAAGAAGAGCGAAGGATAGAGAAAGAGAGGGTTTGGGTCATGGCCGTCCCTGTTGACCCTCTCAGGACGATACAAAGAGGAATCAAAGAGACAATAGCAATTCAGATTTGTTAAGAGCGAAGAGTCTATTGATAGATATGATTATACCAGGCCACGCCACCTGGTGTGATGGTGACTCGATTCTCTTCCCTCGATTCTTAACTCTATTCACCCTTCCTTTCCCTCTATTCCCATTTTTCTCTCTAACCAAACTCTTTCATCAAATGCATTTCATCAACCCTCTTTTTTTCATTAATTCATCAACATATTTTTATTTTTAGTAAGGATTATATTCAAATTAGCCATAAGTTTATTTAAACATTTTCTTCCTATAAATGCTTTCAATAACAAAACTCAAATGAGTTTCACTACAATCTAAAATTAGTTTCCGTAAATTCTTTTATGAAAATTATTTTTTTTCCTTATAAAATAGTTCTCCAAACAAATCAAATTTTCCTTGCACCAAATTTTTTTTAATAGAGGTAAAATATGTTTTTCATATATTAAAATGGTGGCTAGTGCTCTGCATTTTTAAATATGGTAGATTTCATACAAATAAACAAAATCTACCATTGTTTATAGTATATATGTATAAAGATGAATTTCAGTTTCTCACAGTATGCGAATTAATTGATATAATTGAATTTGGAATTTTAATAATTATATTATATTAAATACCTAAAAAGCTTCTTTTTCTCCTATAATAACCCTAGTAAATTATTATTTTATTTAACATTGGGGGTGACATAAGCAAATTTTGTAGTAAAAAACCCTAACTGGACCAACCAAGGGTTTATCCTAACCGGACCGAACTCCTTCTTTCCCCACTTCGAGTCTCTCACTTTCAGAGTCAGACACTCGAACGTGACCTCTCCCATTCTCATCACTCTCTCTCAGATTGTTCTTCTCCCTTTGCATTTTCGTTCCTTTTTATTTCTGAATAGTTAGTTTACAACTATGGAGGAGTTATCTTCTCTCATCACGGTGGAGCAGAGCACGCGCACCGCCTCTGCTGTGGAGGCCATAGCGGTGGACACAATTCTCGTCGCCGCCAAATCTCTCCTTTGCTTTTTTATTCTGGTATTCCTTTCAAACCCTCTCCTTTTAATTCTAAGTCTTACAATGCCCAATCCGTGTTGTGTAATTATCGTTAACAGCGTGAACGATTGGTATTTCTATCCAATAATTCGCATGCTCTTTCATATTTCTTTTGGGTTCATCAAATGTTTTTCTACTGGCATGACTTTTAACATCTATTTCGTTCATTTACTTCTTGTCTTCAGAGGAATTTAGGGATTTTTTTTCTGAAGTCTTACCGTTATATGTTGTGGTCAAAGTCAATGGGAGCTTATGGTGATTTTCTTTTTTTCATTCGGGTAGGGGGAAAGCGTGTAAAGTACTTTTTTTTGTGCGGATTGGGTTTTGATTTGGTTGTAGATAAACCCTATTCATAATTGTTGTTCCTTGATGCTGCTAGACTGCTGGTTGTGTTTGGTTACAGCGGTTGGTCTGTTTATTTGTATTCAGAACAAAAAAAAAAATAGTCAGGAGCGCAAGAATGACAGTTTATTTGTTGTTTCGTGTAAGCCAATGCTGTTTTTTGTTAATACAGAGTGCTTAAAATATCATCTTTGTTAAAAGCAATCGATTTATTATTAATTGATTAAGATTGTTTTTTACGTTAAACATGTCTTATGCATTGGTTATTTTTTTGCTTGATTGGCTTTAAGTGTTCCGTGCCTTTGTCTCTGTGTAAAGCCTTACTTATTTCTATCATGCTCACCGATACCTTAGAACCTGATGTTCCATATAAACATCACATGGACTAGACATTTCCTTCATGAAATTAACCGATGATTCTAGCAATACATTTACAAAGCTTAACAGTAGAATAGTTTGTTAATGTGGGGGTTTCATGTGAGTTGTGCCTGCATTATTTATATTTTTTTGTTTTGAAATTTCTTCTCCTTGAATTGTGCTAAATTTATATTCTGCATTCTGTGCGTGAAAATAGACATGGATATTTTTTTGTCTTTGTATGACCATGATTTGTGTCCAGTAGGGACCTGTGATCTCCGGAGCTCAGTTTGCATCATGCCTGCTTGCTTGGGAAGCTACTGATAAAGCTTCTTATTGTAATAATAAGTTCATACAATAATTAGGCCCCAGGTTATGATTTGTGTATGTCATAGCAGGGTTTGTGTTCTACCTTTTGGTTCATTTCTATGGGACACATTAGTGTAGTTCAAGCTTTCATATAGTAGTGGGTACAATACAAATGATTATGTCTTTTTGTTTCCCAGACCGCCGGATCTCTGCTGACTGACATCACCCCAGAATTGACCCCAATAGTTGGAAGGTGAAAAATAAGTTTAAGCAACACTTTGGAAAATATAGTTATGCTTTATGTCTGGAAACATTTGCAGTTCTGATGTTATGCCGATTCTTCACAGGTTTCCTTTTGGTGATCTCTACAAGGGAAAACACACTTACCTTTTGAACAAGGATGCTAGTGATTCAGATGAAGACGAGGAGGAAGAAGATGATGACGACGAGGACGCAAATGATCAGGATGATGAGGAAGGAGACGAAGACTTCTCAGGTGAAGGTGAGGAAGAGGCTGAGCATGAGGATGATCCTGAGGCCAATGGTGCAGGTGGAAGTGATGGTGAAGATGATGACGATGATGATGATGATGGTGATGAAGATAATGAAGAAGATGAGGATGAGGAAGAGGATGAAGATGAAGAAGATGAAGAAGAGCCACCTGCTAAGAAGAGGAAGTAAAATTGTAGTAGATGGTACAGTGTTTTCTTTTTCTGCCATATAATGTCCTAGCCAATCTTAGTTCTCGGAACAAAAGTTTCTTTCAACTTCAAGTGGAGCCGTCTCCACGTATAAAAGTTCAATTTATGTATTTTCTGTTATTTGAGTTAATTTTTGCCTACATCATTCAGTGGTATCATAGTTATTATTATTGAAACCCATTTGTATAAAAAGTAAAACCAGATGAATATTGAGGGAGTATTCTACTATCCAACTTCCTCATGAGTCCCAAATGACTATAGCTTTTTAAGAGGGTTAATTAATGTTAAAGTACATATGCTTAAAATTTTGTTAGAGCATATGAACCGAATTTACATACTCTTAACAAAAGAGCTACAGAAGAAATAAATTATTTAACAAAAAAGAATGCAATCAAAATTTAAACACTACAAAAAAATTACAAGAGAGAAAATCAATGATATAGGATTGAAGTAATTAAATTAAGTATTTTACCAATTTTATTCTCGAGATGTTTTTAAATTTATGAGGTATGAATGTTTTGGAGTAATGTGATAATTTGAAAAACACTTATTTTAACTTTTAAAATCATTATTAATACTATTTTAAATTAATAGGTTCATTATTTTGTTATAGTGTTATTTCTTTGGTTTAATAATAGATTTAGCATAATGTTTCACACAGTCCCACTTATTTTATGTTTTGAATAAAAAAACGTAAATTCTACATCATAGTATAAAGCATTTGTCCAGTTAGTCTAAAATATAAAGAAACCAAATGGAATAACCATTTTTTAGTATTTTATTACAATAAATTATTATGTAAAAAAATGAGATCTAATAGAAAAATTGTATATATTTGTTGTGTTCCTTCAATTATAAATTCTTTTAACTATTATATTATTTAAACTTATATATAAAGTTTTCTATTTGTAGTATTGAATTCTCATCTTAAAATCCTAAAATTAAGTTCCTGCAGTAGTAATGAGAATCAATATAAAAATTATTAAAATGAGAGGAAAGAGAAGGAAAAATTAAGAAAGTTTGTGTGTCTTTATGGTATGATTAATATATACTGTTTCCAAAATTATGAATATCTATTTATCAAAAATTTCATATTTGGTAGTACACATATCCCCTCATTCACTATTCCAAAAATTCCTTTTTTGTTTGACTATTTACAATTATGCATATGATTATCATTTTTAACTTCCTTTAATTCAACATTTTACTCCTTTTAATTTATTATATTTTAATCTAACTCTTGTAAAATTGATAAATTTTGTTTACTTATAATTTATGGTTTTTATTTAAATTAATATCATTATATATAATATTTTATATAGTATATATAATTTAAATTAAAAGATATGAAAATCACTAATTCTTAATTACAAATTTGATTGTTTTACGTGATTTTTTAAACCATTTTTAGAGAAATAAATTAAAAATATAATATTATGTACTTATGTTTTGTTTTAAAATATAGCTAGTGTTTTATAAGCACAACAAACAATTCGGAGAAATATTTTTTGTTTTACTAAATTCATTACAAAATTGAATTTAGAATTTTAAAAACTAATAATTTAGATTTAAAATTTAATTTTTAATTATTCATGAATTATTTTATAAAATCAAGTCATACTTATGTCTATTCTAGTTTTAATTAATCTTATTCTAAAAGGTATTATTACTCTTTTAAGACATATAAACAAATATTTCTTTAAAAAAATACTCAAATATTTTAAGTTTGTATATTTTTTCATAATTTTTCTTCTTTTTTCCTGCATATAATTTAAAAAGTTTTATTTTTTGAATTAATTTTTTAATATAATAATAAAAAATTCATTGATTTTAAACTGTTACTAAGATAACTTAATAACCTTTTTTAGTTTTATAATAAATGGGTCTGTGTATAAATCCACAAACCTAGAAAATGTGCATATTAAAATAAAATTGAATGAAATTTAGAATTTAAAAAAATAAAGTATCGCATATAATTTATTAAGAGACTAAAAAAATTACTAAATTATTGTATATAAATCTAATTATATTTTAATAAGTGAATTTTCTAAAATGATAGTAAAGATGAAATTGGCAAGATTACAAAAAATATTTTTAAATTAAATTAATAAATATGAAAAATAATATATGTTTTAGAAGTCTATTCAACAATATCTTTTATGTACTCTAAAGCTAGATAATAAATGAATTAAAAATTGAAATAAAATGTAATACAAAAATGTTGAATATAATAAAACAACACAGGTTATTTTACCAAAAAAATACACACGAGAATCATAAGAAATACATGTTCATTGACAGTTATGAGAACATGTAATATTAGCTGATGTTATTATTATTAAATTTGCAAATATGTTATTATTTCTCTCCAAAACCTGTGATCTTAATAACAATATCAATTCATATTATTTTACATTTAAGCATCATTCCTTAAGGTTAAAGGAAAAACAAAATCGGATCATTGGAGGCAAGTAATCAAATATTTAATAATAAAAAAGAACAAACATAAGGATATCGACATCTTTTTTTGTTACAAAATTTCTATTAATTAATTATTAATGAAAAAAGTTAGCCTAGAAGACATAGTTTTAAAAAGTAAAAGAATGACCGAAGTAACACCAGTGCTAGAATCACAAAACCAGATCCACTCCCCTTTAAAGTATCATGTGTTTAAGAATATTTCCACACTTAAAAATCTTATAAATATAAATTATTTTTTATAACAAAAACTAAATGATAAAATTAAAACTAAATCATTTATAAATTTTTATTTTAATTATATAAAAATTATGTGTATTAAAGATTAAAATATAAACCCGTAACTGCAAGATTAAACTCTTACCATGAAATTATGAAAAATAATATTAAGAAGATGGTGGAAACTTTTTTCCCGCAAAGCTACTGGAAGACTAAACTCTGCAATATGAAACTGAAATTTTGAGAAGTACTGATGATTAGAAAATGGTGGAAACTTGTCCACAATAGTTTGGTTATGAAGAAAATTAAGTATTCAACAGGAAAATGTCAAATAAAAATAATTTGATGTAAAGAAGTACTTGAAAAAGTGTTTAGGTGAAAACCATCCGAAGAAATATTTGCCTAAATTATCTTAATCACTTCCATTTGTGGAGATGAATCCCAATACAGTCATTTTATTCATGAAAAATCACCTCCCTGAGATAAGTCATGCAGAACATACACATGGAAGGAGCACAATAGTTCTTCTCCTTACCCAATATCCCTAAATTTGAGATGGATAATTCACTGAAGATATTTTGTGATGGACTCTTTTTTATATCAGCAAGCAAAAGATATATCATTAAATGCTTCAAGAAGAACCATGAGCACATAATACATAGCCAATAGGATAAACAAAACTCCTTAGCTATAGATCTACATTGTCTTGACACTCCCCTTTCAACCCCTCAGTATCTTTATACTTACAAACTTACACAGACTATCTACTGAGTTTGCATAATCCTAACATTATAATATTAGTAACCGCTAATTTTGCATAACCATAAGTTTGGATACTACAAACACTGAAAAGCTTATTGGCGTGACACAAGCAGACTATATTGCATATGATATGCTATGTCCTCAACCTCAAATGGAAAAACACTTTGTCAACAGTAGCAGCTACATAACCCCTACCCAATTGATATTCTTCACTGCGTATTGGACCATAAAAACCAGAAAAAGAACAGTGGCCTCATAGTTGCTCACCACGGACTAAATGTGCATGCATTTCCTTACAAATACTTCTCTGCCACACATTGTCAAACACATTATTCGTACTGGTATTATAAGTTTTAACCCAGCTTAGTAGATAAGCATAGCTTGAGGAGAGCAGTTTCTCATAGGCTCAGAACAATCTCGAATCCTATTACATTCTTTTTCCATTCAGTCCTCCTGCATTGATCAGCAAAATTAACTCCTCTGTTGTCCCCCTCTTGCCCTTACCTATTCTGACTAGGACACTGAGGCAAAGATCTGAAACAGAGAAAGAAAAGACAGAAGAAACAAATTGTCCTGGTTTAGAGCTATGTATAGAAGCATCCATCGCTAATATAGCATAATCAAGGGTCTTTTCCTTAGTTGCGGCAATGATAAACCCAAGGATTAAGCATTGTTTCACAAGACAAAAACACCAGGACCATGCATCTTCTCATTTTGTGTTTGCCTTCAAACATTAAGCAAAATAATTGTATAGTCTTATTTAACCATTCTCAATCCTAAATACATAATGGTAAATTAGTTTATTTTCATAATAAACACTTAACAATATAATTTGTTTATCACATCCCTCGGTAGTCTCTGTAACAATCACATGATTTTACACAAAAATTATCCTACAAGTTATTCGAGTTCTACTCCTATTTAGTGAATCCCTTCTATTACTCCTTAGTATGACTAAGGTAAATTTGACACCAATGGCAAGCATGTTTTGTTAGCATTAGCTTCTTGTTATTAATCTGATCCCCTAAGACAAGTCACATCACAGAAGCACAATACTAATAGCTCTTCTCCTTCTGTTACTATCAAGATCATGATCTTTACTTAGAAGAGCAATGAAACACTATATCCTAGGATTGAGAATTAAGTTTGCCTTTAAACATTAAGCAAAATAATTGTATTAACTTGCATTTAACCATTCTAAATCCTAAATACATAATGGTAAATCAGTTTATTTTCCCTCTACCCTTCTATCCTTTTCTTAGAACTAAGCAGTACATACATAAACACAGTCTTCAACTCAACAACAAAAGAAGAAGATTTGTCTTAACACAAATTGCGGTAATGATGCGTATCAAAATTACTAGTTACGTAAGAGTTAGCATCATTTTAGAACGAATGAAAGACCAATCCAATTGCAATATAAAAACAATAAATCAAACATCCATAAACAAAAGAACTAGGCACTTCCAATTCATAAAAGTAGCAACTCACAAGACATGAGTTTGTTTTATTCTTAAACTCTTAACAACAAGTGCATAGAATAACTCAGAAGAACACAAATTTCACTGACTAAGGCAGTTTCCCAGATCGAAAGATGGCGAATTTGGAGACTGTAGAGTAAGAATAATCAATTTTGTTCTCCTTCAAGAACTCCTCAAGGAGCCGTTTAGCTCCTTCAGGATCAGCACTCTCACATTCGATCTCGTAGAGAATCCCAGAGTCAAACTTAGTTTCATCCACCTCCAATTTCAATCCCTTCCAATCATACACATTCCTCACATTCCCAAACCCGCCCAACCCTACAAACCCCTTTTCAGTTCCAAACTCCTCCTTCACCCTCCGCAAAACCCTAGACTCCACCGATCCCAACTTCCCAGGCTCCGCAACGCATTTGCGCCCGACCCGCGGGTCCATATCCTCCTCGTCCTCCTCCACGCGACTCACGCCGTCCACCAGCACCGCCCGCGCCTTCAGCGAAACGACGCACCGCTCGTCGTCACCGTAGAAGCGGAGGCGCAGCACAGCGCGGCGTGCGGAGAGCTCGGACCCAGCGCCGTCGAAGAAGAGGTTCTGCTGGCGGTGGGTGACAACGTGGAAGGGGGAGAGCAGGGTGGTGACGTGGCGGTGGGCGTTGGCGTCCGCGAGGCGCAGCTTCACTTCGACCTCCATTGGGGAAGAAAAGAGAGAGACTGAGGTTAGGGTTTTACGAAGAGAGGCCGATACGATGCGCCTTGGAAGCGGGATCTTCGCCGCCGCGATCCAGCTGACGGAGGAGAGAGGAGGTGCCAGGAGGGGCGGTAGTGGTGGCAGTGGTGAGGGAAGCGTTGCGGCGGCGAGCTTCCTCGAGTTCTTCTTTATCTTCGATCTTGACTTCGATTTTTGTTGGCTTTCTTCTCAGCATTTTCTAACCTGCAAAACGCTCTTTCTCCTTCTCCTTCTCCGCCGTTTAAGTAAAGTAGGCCCTGTTCTTATTAGTCTTCACAGTCGGGTCGGATCTCGTCCGGTAGTAATAATAAGGAAAGAAAGTTAAATATCTTTTCGCAGGAGTTTTTATTTTATATGATAAACTAATTTTTAATATAAATTATATTATAATATGTTAAGCATAGTTAGAATAAAATATTTTAACATTTAAAAAATTCATTTGTAGAAAATTTAATAATTTCTTTAATATAAATATATAGAAAATTTAAAATTTGAACTAAAAAAAAACAAATTCGTATATAAACATAATAAAAAAATCATATTTAACCTTAATAAAATTAGATGTTTTATATTTTTAAAACTATTTTAGTTATTAAAAGGAAATGTTAGTGAAATTGAGTAAATAGATGTATAATAAAAAATAGTATAGGTAATGGAGGTGTAACATGAGATTTTTACTAATCTTGTGCAATTTTATCTATTAATTATCGAAATAGTAAAATTTTTAAAAGTTATTGAAATGAGGAAGTCGTAACATGATTTTGGTTAAAATTTAATTATATTGAAATCATATTAATTTGAATACACTAAAGTCTTGACACAACTTCATTGTGAAGAAGTCGTGTCTCGACTTACCTATTTTGATAATTTTCAAAAAGAAAAAAATACTTATGTTAATAATGAAGAAATAAAATTGTAGCAGATTAGTAGAAATTCATGTAACATATAACTCCTACATCAAAACTTCTATGGAGTTTGATTACCTAGATAATATAACTTTAATATATCAAAGCCTACAAAGTAGACACTTCTGAAACCTCCACAAAACCATTTTTAAAGGCATTTGAATAAAGGGGCTATTATAAATGAACAAAGGAGAAAAAGGAAGATAAATGATTTGAGAATGAATATGTCTTCTATTTTCTTTTCCTTACTTAAAAGAAAGTAGAGAGACTGAATATATACAAACAAGCAATACACTCATCATAAGTTTAGCTAAAGAAACAAAATGTAAAACAAAGCGCCAATAAAGGCTAGAATAAGAAAAGACAAAATTAATATTAACTTCCTAAGTCTTGTAATCATATTCTTTGTTATCCCAACAAGCTAGGGAACAAATATTGATGAGACCTAGCTTGGAACAAATACTCTAGAAAGATTGAGGATATAAAACTTTGATATAAATGTCAACTAGTTGCTCTGTGGTAGAAATGAGAAGCAAATGTATGAGAACCTTCTTCAATTTTTCCCTAATGTGACAATCTATTTCTATGTGTTTCGTACACTCAGTGACAAAATGGATTGTAATTTATCTTGTTGAATCATTGTCACAGTATAAAAGAGAGAGTTGCTCAAAAGGAACTTTGAAATTTTGAAGAAGATAAGTTAGCCATTGAATTTCACATGTAACAGTGACAATTGTCTTGTATTCAGTTTCACAGGAACTATTTGATATTGTTTCTTGCTTCTTTGATTTTCAAGATATGAGGGAATTTCTAAGATACACACTAAAATCGGTCACTAATTGTTTTTAAACACTACAGGTGCCCCAATCACTATCACAAAAAGCTTTTAAATGAGCAAAAGTGTTGGAAGAGAAAAATAAACCAAAACTCAAAGCTCCTTTAATATATCTGAAAATTTTAATTGTTGCTTTATAGTGAGCAATTGTAGGCTTAACAAGAAATTGAGAAAGTTGTTGCACAAAAAATGTTATGTCAAGTCGGGTAGTCTTCCAATCAATCTTTTATAGACTTGAACATTTGTGAAAGGAACACTTCCACTAGAAGATCATTTTGCTTGATTATCAATTAGAGTAAGTGTAGATTTGCAGGCTAAAAGACCTGCACCTGTTAATAATTTCAGTGCATATTTCATTTGATTCATCACTATCCCTTTCTTACTTCTTGCTATTTCAAGATCAAGAAAATATTTTAAATCCCCAAGATCCTTAATTTTGAATGTCTGATTCTAGGTTTGTTTGATTCGCTCAATATCCTCTTTATTATTTTATGTCAATATTATATCATCCACATACATCAATAATATTGTAAAAGATCCTTCGAAAGAATTAATGAATAAGGAATAATCATTCGTAGATTGAGTATATCTCATAGAAAGCGAAAATGATGATTGTTTGACAAACCACTCTCTGTTAGCTTGCTTAAGGCTATATAAAGCCTTTTTTAATTTACAAACTTGTCCTGGTTGAATAGAAATCAATCTAGGAGGAGCAACCATGAATACATCTTCTTTCAACTTTCCATGTAAAAAGACATTGTTTATGTCTAATTTTTTGATTTCCCAATTATAGATAGAAGCTAGAGAAAGAAGCAATCTTATGGTGATCATCTTTGCTACTGAAAACAAATTAAAAGTGAAACAAGGAATATACAGAACATTGTCTATGACATGATTTTGATTGAGAAAAACCCTTCCAGAATAATTGACAATGACTTGATTTCTATATGGTAATTTGACATAAATAGGATTAATTTGATGATTGAACCCTTCCAATAACTGAAGGAAGAAAGAAATTTATTAACAGTTTGTGTTGTCATGTTGGAAGGAATAATAGATACTTGATTAGAAACATTGCCACTAGATTTGGACTGTTGTAAAAGAGCTAACAATGTTTGATACTACTCAGGAGTAAAACCAATTTGTTGAGATTGCCCTTTTGTCTTTGAACCTTCACGATTTTGCTCATCATTATTAGAATCTTGTTTGAAAGAAGAAATCATCTCCTAATTATCAAAAACATGAATCATGTCTCCTTGTGAGAAGCTCGCCTTTAAATCATTCAATATGTCAAAGGTGTTGTCCATACGAATGATGTTCTGTATAATGGGTAGAGAAACAGCCTTGAGCATTGAGGAAACAACTAGCATAATGGTTCTTTACCATGCTGGAAACAATAAGCTGGTACGAGTGAGAGCTTTTATGGTTTCATCAATGAAACCTACCTTGTTCTTTAAAATGAGACTCATGTTAAATAAATGAGAGCAATGATGATATTTTGGTTCCTAAAGAATAATAGAGCCAATGAGAAAGGAAATATTATCAGATGAACTAACATGGCAAGGAGAACCAAAATTTTGTGAAGGATCAAGAACTTCATCCATGGATAAATGTAGGAACCAGAGCTCTAATACCATATTATAAAAAAAAGAACTAAGATGAACAAAAGAGAAAAAGGAAGGCAAAAGATATGAAAATGAATATTTTCTCTATTTTCTTTTCCTTGCTTAAATCAAAGCAGAGATTTTGAATATATACAAGTTGTACACTCATCATAGATCTAGCTAAAGAGACCGAATATAAAATAAAGAGTCAATAAATGATAGAATAAGAAAAGACAAAATTAATATTATCTTTCTTAGCCTTGTATCCATATCATTTGTTAAAGGCCACTCACACCTCCTCATTTAATTAAGCTAATCATTCTTAAACTAACTCAATTTGATTGTGTCTACGTGTTACGTTCAATTATATCACTATTAAGAACAAGAAACCTATAGGCAACACTATGTTTCGCATAACTTAAGAACATATAATCAAAAGTTTTAAAACCTAATTTTCTTTTTTTAGGATCAGGTAGCATCACTTTAGCTAAGCACCCTCACACTCTTAGGTATTTAAGATTAGGTTGATAACATTTCCACAATTTATAGATTATTTTACCAGTTTTCTTATATGGTATCCTAATTTGCAAAAAAACTTATTGTAATTATATATTCACCCCAAGGATTATCAGGAGCATTAGAACTAATAAGCATCGCATTCATCATTCCTTTTAAGAGTCATATTTTTCCTTTCAACTACTCCATTAGATTCAAGTGAATATAACAGGGTTACTTCATGAATAATGTCTTATTTAACACAATAATCATTAAACAAAGCATATTCACCATCTCTATCTAACCTAGTCCTTTTAATTTTCCTATTCAATTGAGTTTCATCCTTATGTTTAATTAAATACACTTTGGTGTATCTTGAAAATTCATTTATAAAAGTTACAAAATCATTTTTACCACCTCTAGACATGGTTTGTTTTAAATCAGCATGATCAATATAAATGAAACCAAGAAATCTAGTTTGACGTTCTATAGAATGACATGTTTGCTTTGTTATTTTAGATTCTACACATATGTCACATTTACTACTTTGTTTGTCATGAATGTTGATTAATCCTACATTGCAATTTCAAAAATGTTTAATAAAAAAATTTGCATGAGTTCAAACATCAATTTGTTTCGCAAGTGTGCTTGAGTCGGGTTTAGAAGTTTAAGTACAAAAGCGACTTCATACATGTCTAACACGATAAACACGTGTTCTTGTTAATGTCAGAAATTCTAACCAATTAAGACTTCAATTTTTGAAACATCTAGAAATATTGTTTCAAAAAAATGGTCAGAGTTACAAAAATATTGTTTGACTTCTTCGGTGTAGAGTTGTTATAATTAAGTCTTTACCATTATAGTAAACAAAAGCTAAAAACATGAAAATGATTGATTTCTTGAGACATGCTGAGGACAACAAAACAAGCAAACAACTCTTAAAAAAAGTTAGAACTTAGATACCCAAAAATATTAGAAAGAAATAGAGAAAAATAGGAAGAGGTCATGAGTGATGATGTTTCTCTGGAACAAGAGAGACATATATTTATTGATGCAGAAATAATGAAACCGTTACACAGATTTAAGCGTTGTCTTGCCAGAAATGGAGAAGGTCAAACCGCAAACCCTTGGTGAGGGAACCTCATTCTCCTTGCTGAACATTTGCAGGAATAAAGGAGTCAATCATCGAATACAATACTTCTGCAACCTTCCACAAACAACACTGGGATTTTTTACAGCATCTCTAATATTCTGAGATCTCCAGATCTGGATTGAACTGAAGCGGAACGGACAGAAAAGGCGCCCACCTCTGCACAAGATTCTACTGTACAATTTCTTAAGGATCAATTTTACAACAAACTTTAGTTCTTATTTGTTACCCCTTGCTAACTGTGCAGGAAGATGAAATAAGAGAGAAAACAGCAAAATTTGATAATGCTGAAAAGTGTTTAACAACCCTGAAATTAGAGTTGAAGGTGAGATTCTAGGCTTAAAAGTAGTGTCCCACACAGCAAGACAAGATCTATACTGTGCATGTATATAATGAATTCTGTTTTATATTCTTGATACTTGTGTATTTCGTATTTTATTGTGGCCCTTCACCTAGAATGCTACTTCCCAGCTTCTCTGTCTTCTGGCTCTCTTGATTTCTGATCTTATGTTGCATCTTCGCTTGACTGGGAATTGTAGATGGATGTTAAGACTTTATATGCATGTTTAGTCGTTTCGGGACTGAGTGCTTTATCTGACCTTGCAGGCTGCTGAATCAAAGATAAGAAGTTCTGATACTGAAGTATCATCACTGAGGATTGAAATTCAAGAGTTGTCAGAGAAGTTGAAAATTGAAAATGTGAAGGCCCAATCACATGAAAGGAAGCAATGGTTTTTCAGCAGGAGAAGAACCCTCTAGAACAAAAGTAGACTGAGTTAGAAAGATTTGATGAGTTTGGTGTAGGATCTTGCTAGTAAAATTGAGCCACATCTCCTTTAACTCTTCCTTCGGTTCCTTCCTCCTCCTCTACTTTTGTTTTCTTTTGGTTCTTCATTTATTTTCAAGAACAAAAACCAGAAGCAGCACTACCTGACCCCATGCTAAATTAAGAAAATGAAGTTGTTTTTTTTTAACACATACTACATAAAGTTTGACTAATAGTATGTATACATTGACACAAGTAGCATGCAAGCTAATTGTGTACCTTACCTATTAAGAAATTAAATGAGGTATTTGTGTATAAACTAAAGCCTAATATATTATTTTTATTAAACCACTCAATTTGTTATTATACTAAATAATCTCATTTATTTATTTACATTTTTATGTTAAAATTTTATTATATTAAACCATTTTATTTATTTATATCTTTGTATGTTATAATTTTATTTTTGATAACTTATTTTTTATATATTACTTGTATTGAACTGGGATAATTATACACTTATGGATATACGAGTAAAGGAGAAGAACAATTTTGATAAAAAGAATGAAGTACATGTAACTTTATTTTATTTTCTCTTACAAAAATTGTACATTTTAGAACTTTACAAGCACATTCTAAAAAATTATAATTATTATGAATGATAAAATTATGTCAGATTATAAAAAATAATTTTATTATATATATATATATATATATATATATACACACACGTACGTATATATAAGAATAATGAGATTTTTATTAGAATGTTCACTTATTGCCGTATTAAATAATTTAGTAAAAGTAATGTAATTTTTCATTTAAAAAGATTATAGGTTTTAATTCCAAAATATCTTGATTGAATTATAATTAATTTAATTTTTTATATATATATTTTAGATAAATTTAGGGATTCCATATTTTTTTTACAGCTTAATTTGGTCTTTTTTTAACACTTTTTTATTTTAACTGTAAATCAATTGAGATAAGTTTATTATTATTATTTTTATACCGTTTTATAATAATTTTATAATTACTAAAATCAGTGACTTGAAAAATATCAAATTAAAGAAATAAAAAGAACAAAGAACCAAAATATTAAAAAAGTAAAAAAATTAAACCAAAATAAATAAAAGAAGTAATAAAACCATGAAATAAATAAAAAACGGAAATATAGTAAAAAAAAACTAAAAAAAAAATTACACAAATGTTATTTTAATTGTAAGATTTTTATTTTTTTGTTTATCATATTTAACTTTATAATTGCTTGTTCAATTAAATGCAAATTGATGAACTTCATCATGGTTTTGAAGTTTTTTATAATTCTTTTAATTTTCAAAGTTATACAATTGTAATTTTAATTATTGATCAAATCAAGTATTTGTTAACATGACAATTATTGTAATTTTAAATAAAACATTTGTAATCATCATTAAATAGATAATTTATTTGTTCATTTTGTTATAAATTCAACATATTACACTGCATCAACTGATTCTGAAAATAAAATTTTCATGATAATTCATACATATTACATTACATTACCATAATTTTATTAGCTATCAAAATATATGTATTCAAGTGCATATGGGAAATTAATAAATTACAAGACAAATAATTTTTAAAAATTAAGCCAATTAATCTTGATTTGAATAATTCTTTAAACCTAATTTGTTTAGGTATATTCCTTAATTAATAATAGTAAAAGTAAAACAATCTTTAGAAAAATTCCTCATAAATCCCTACATTTGTTCTTTCTTTAATTTTTTTGAAAGAAACAATTTGTTTGTTCTTAAGTGATTTATTTTATGTATTCATTAATTTAAGAACTTATGTGATTGTGCAATTCTTCACATTACATGTTGTATTTTTTATATCGAAATTATACAATATCCTTAACCCTTAGTAACAATTTTTTTTTTTTTTTAAAAATGTGTTTAATGTAAGGATCGAGAAAAATAGTTTTAGAGTAGAAATGGTACAATTAAAATGATACCTGAATATTTATTATTAAAGTGAAAAAGCTATATAAATAGAAATTTAGTTATTCAGGTTTTATTTTAAAAGAACCATCATCTTCCTAAAAAGCTCTTTTTTTCTTTCCTCTAAAATTATAACCTTCTCACTCATCAGTTTGACCATCAAAGTTTATCATTGAACTCCTAGCAAAGAACTCTACGAGAATACCTGATCAAAATCTCATATATAGTAAGTTCATTCTTGGCTCATTTTCCTTTGAATTAGTTTTAATCTGGTTAGGGTTGCCTTTTAGTTTAAGTTTGCATGTAAGGTTTTTATCTTCAGAGTTCGTCTCTGTTAGATCAGGATCCTAGTGATATAGTTAGATGTGTAATCAGGACTTTGTGGTGCAAGTTAGATTATTCTTAAGTTTTTGGTGGGTTGGAGCTCTTAGTGAGCATTTGCTCAAGTCCAGGTAAGGGAAGCTAGTTTTATCTTTAAAATAGAACCCTATGTTAGAAGATCTGGATGTGGGGTGACGTGGACACCAATTCCAATTTTTGCTTGCAGGATTGTCTCTTTTGAAGAGTAAAGTAATATATTGATTAAAGTCGTTAATTCTGAATATTTTATATTGATTTCAAGGTGAATAAGTTGTTGAAAGTGTTTGTGATTGAAAATTTAAAATGTTTGAATGATAATATAAATGAGTTGAACTGTTTTTGAATATTTTGTTGAATTACTTAAATGAGATGTTTGATGAGAAATGGTTGTTTGATTTTAAATGATGATTGATTTAGAAAACATATATTTGGAACTTAGTTATGTGTTTAAGTGAATTTTTAGATATAATTGAATTGTTTAGAAAAGTTTAAAATATTTATATGATTAGTGAATGAATTGTTGTGTGATTTTGGAAATTCTAAACTTTGGTATGATTTGATTGTGTGATTTGGATATTGTGAGAGTCAAAATATGAATTTTAATCAAGACCTAATATTTTCAGAAAAGAAAATATCGTGTTAAGATTGTTTAGGATGTGCATTGACTAGGGATTCATTTAGAAGGAGATATCCTGACTCTCATGAGATAATGGAATCATATAGATGAAGTTATTCACGTGGTGAGAGTCGAAGGAGGTTCATATGAATTGGTAAGTTGTTTGAAAGATAACTAACTTGACCTGTTATATGGATTAACCCTGTCATACTAGGAGAGAGATGATAATAAGATTATTTATGCGCATAGCTGTGTGGATTTCACATTGATGACAGATGCAGATCTCTGAGTCTGAGTCAACGCACGAGTCTTCCGGAAGTAGAGTCAAAGGTCTATATGTTGTGAGTCAGTAGAAGTCTGACATGAGAAAGATGAGTTGTGAATTTCTTGGATAGACACTTGATGGGTTATGTGAAATGTTTGAGAAATTGTATGAGAATTTATGAATTTTGTGTATCAATTTGAAATTGAAATTATATAGAACATTTTTGTTATAGCTAGCTTACCATGTTATTTGTTTGTGTTTGTTTCTTTATCTGTAATGATCGTGTTGTGCACAGGAGCATATGAGATTGCAGGTAATAAAACTCCTAAGTGAGCAGCTGGAGGATGTGATAGTTTTAATTTGAATGCTCTGTTTATTTTTAAAACTTTTGATGTATATATTAAAATCCCTATAAAGAGAGATATTTTTTTTTAATATACAATTATGAGATAGTTATATATATATATATATATATATATATATATTGATATATTAAGTAGATAATGCTTATTTTACTTTTATTGTATTATATATGGGTAAAAATTAGGGATCTTATATTTAAAAGACTGATAATTTTATTTTAATTTTGGATGCTATTTATTTTGGAAAATTGATTTTAATTCATTTATGGGTAATCAAAATTGCTAAAACTAAAAAAAAAAAATTATCATCAAGTTCTCAATGAAAGTAAATTTGGAATATTTTTTATATATAAAATATAATATTATAAATAATTAATACAAAATTTGAATGCATTTATTGAATTTAATTTGCTCTTATCAAATATTTCTGTACATCACTTTAAAATTATCTGATGTTTATACAGATGACGTGGCAAGTAATAATTGAAAATTGCGACCTCAATTTGAATCCCAAACCCTAAAGGGACCAACCTCATTTCCCCCAGATAGTTTTTGTAACCTGTCTCTATATATTTTGGGTTTCATGGTTAAATGCTATAGCAAATTTGAGGTATAGCAGAAACAATGGAGGTTCAGACTGTCACCTTTGAGCACGCGTTTGGGGAGGCTTTGTTGGTTCATACTCTCCTTACCACTGTCAAATCTCTCTTCACTTTTCTCTTCAAGGTATTACTTTTCAAAGAAGTTTTTTTTTTTATTTTTATTTTTAATTTCATTATCAGAAGTTCACATTTTACTCAACTTATATTTGCTGCAACTTTTGTATGAGTTTTGTTTTCTTATGTGGGATTACATAATTTTTTCTATGTGTTTTAGTTTCTAGTTTCAAGTCTTTTGAAATGTTTCTTATGCTTTTTGAGTCTCTTGTAAGAATAATAGGGTGGTGTATCTTTTCCGGCAACCTTTTTGCTTTTGTTTTTTTGTAAAAAGTAGAACTTTGTTTTTCTTAGAAAAGAGTAGGTGAAATGAGATAGTATATTGGAACAGTGGAGGAAAACTGCTCTCAATATACTTATAGGGGTGTCAGAGAATGACAGATGACAGTCCGTTGTGTTTGTGTGTAATTTCATGAATGAGACTTTCGTTGTGTAATTCCAGTAATGAATAATGGGCACTGAATGAAGCTAGCTCTTTTTTGTTTCTGACACCACTCAGTGCTGCTGATTTTTTGTTAGCTTTCAGTGATGTTTTACATAAAATTATGTACTGGCACTCAACATGTTTTTACGTGGTTTATGATATGGCTAACTAATATGCTGCTTTTTCATCTCCAATGTTGGCTTTATCACCAATCATTGTCCGAGCATGATGTCAAGAAGGATTGTTAAACAGGGTATTTCTTTGATTATGTCTGCACGATATGCTTGATGGTTTTGCTGTTTCAACTTGTCAAACTGTGAAATTTTAGCTTCTTTATAACCTCTGTAATTCACTGTACCGATTGTCCTGCTGTCCCTCTTTTCCTTTTTAAAGTAGAGAGCTCTGCTAAAAATTTGATTGGAGCATGCATTTACTGTATTGATTCTGCGTCATTGTACATCTGCTTGAAGCTGCGTACAGAGTGTTAAACCGCAATGTTGAGATCAAGCATGTATGCTTTTTGTATGTCATAAGCTTTGTTACCAATTCATTTTTCGATAAGTGAAATTGTAACTTTTTCACTATACAAACTGTTACATTGGTGCTGATGTATAGATTCTTAATTTCTTTGTTTTTTCCTCAGACTGGATCTCTTCTTACGGCTGTGATTAACTTAGTGTCACCAATTGATGGAAGGTAATAGTGAACATGTATTTCCTGATGGTGTTGTGGTTGTTTTGGTTTGGAATGTCCAATTATACTTATTTTTAGTAATTCTTGGTTAGGTTTCCCTTTGACCAACCATTCAAGAGAAAACATACTTCTGAAGAGAATAAGGATGGTAGTGATACAGATGAAAGCGATGATGATGAAGATGACATAAATGATGGGGAAGATGATGATGATGATGACGACGAGGATTTCTCTGGTAATGAAGGGGAGGAGGAAGATGATTCTGATGATGATCCCAAGGCCAGTTTTGGAGGTGAAAAAGATGACAAAGATGATGAAGATGACGACGACGATAATGATAATGATGAAGACGAAGAGGATGAAGATGATGAAGATGAGAAGGAAGAAGATGAGGAGGAGGAATCTCCTCAACCACCTACTAAGAAGAGGAAATGAGAATTATAGTAGTAGACAAATTGTTATTTGCCTTTGTTAGTGCTTTCTAGATTTTAGTGAAATTTAGGTATTAGGACAAAGGTTTACCATCCAGGACCTGTCACCCCATGTTGTGGTTTTATATTATAATTTATGGACGTTATCATTAGTGTATTCTCATGTTACACTATCATTATCATTTACAGTGGATGTCATTGCAGTCTATGGTAGAATCATGATAAAAAAAGTGACAATGAGGGGTTAAAGGCTGTTTGAAAAGGTAATACAACAGAAAACAAAAAGTACGAGTAAATGTGTTCACCGAAAAAGTAAGGATGTCATAGAATGGAAGTTCCTGAAGATGTAGATCACCTAATTAGAAGTTGAGCCAAAAGAAATAGGTCATGGTACCTATTTCCTTTTCCCTTTCTTTTTGGTCGGAGTTTCAAATGTGCCATTTCTTCTCTTCACATTGCTAGAGCCGTGGCCGTTAATTGCAGCTGTCATAGCTTGCCATGGCATAGCATTTTGTCCAAACTGCTCATGGCACAAACATAGTCATGTTAGGTAACCTCTATTAGCAGATGATAATAATAGGTTAATTGGTTAGAGTTTAGTAAATAAGTGGATTCATAGTCCGTGAGTCAAATGCATTGTGATCTATATAAATACGAAGAGGCATTGAGAAAATATTCTATCAAGTGATTTAAGAGTGAATTTAGATTGTTGAGAGATTCTAGATCTATCCAGAATTTTGGAACTATTTGAACACTATTGTTAACAGAAAATTTTCGTTTTATAGTTCTGATTTATATTCAATTGGTATAGGAGCTAGGATTCTTGAGAATGATTCTGTGAGAAAGCAGCATCTTGAGGTGACACAAATAAGCTTAGGGAGAAAGGACACAGGATTACAAAGACATGCATTTATCCAAGTGCATCATGGTGCAAATTCTTAATGGCTGTGCTCAAAGTCTAAGCCTTGGTAGCCATCTTGAACAAATAGTTAAGAAACTAAACAAACTGTTGTGAACTTATCTTTGGAGGCATCATCAATGGATTAAATATCAACCTTCACGGGCTTCCCTACCATTGTTGTTAGAGCCAAAATGACACTTTCGTTATAGTAATTGGAAACTATATTCAAACCATTCACAAGTCACCACTAACAACCTTATTCTCGTCCTCTTCCACTTTCTCCAACTTTTTACCCTATTGAACCAATTATTAACACCTCAAAAGTTTTCACATTGCTAATCTCTCAACGTATAAAAGTTTATACTTTTCCCAACAATATAATAATAACCGCATAACAGCTACAACTTTTGATCAAAACTTTTTTTAATATGCTCAACCCTAACTATCTCCATCCTCGTACTAAATCGTAAAACATGTTTTTCATCATCAAACTTTCAAGAAACACTTGTTGCCCCCAACATCTTGTTACAAAAATGAAGTTTTGAAATAATACTCATATCTTAATCCATAACTTGGATGGCAAAGACACATAATGCAAAAGAGTAAGTAACAATACCTATTATTTTTAAATAATTAATTAACATCATTATTTATCATTATCTTTCTCTTGACATCAACACCTTAAAAATCTATATTTTTTTACCTCTTTATATATTATCTTTTTCCTGTGCGAAATAGTCTATCTCAAATGCCCTCCCATTCTCTTCTTGAGAATGAATGCATTAATATTTATCAATAAAAATTAATAAGAACTATTTAAATATGTAATAATCAATTATCTAAGCCTAACATACAAAAATAATAAAATATATTTTTTGTTATAATTGTTCATTAAGTGTATTTTAAAGTAATGATTTTAAAATATTAAATAAACTTGTAAAAGCACTAATGTAGTTTTCAATACCATTTGTGTGGTATTTTTTAATGTAAAATAAATATATTTTCTATGATATTAATTATTGTCTATATTTAATTTTATGTTTTCTTTCCAAATAAAGTAAATATTCTTTTGAAAGAATAATTTTTTTTTATGGTATGTATTTTCATCATTTTTTCTCAATGTTAGTAAGAGTATTTATGGTAATTAAACGAATTTTTGTGATATCGTTATAAGAAAATCTTGATTCATAACTATAATATGAAGTAATTAAATAAATTCTTTTTTATTTTCTGCTTAAGTATCATTATCAAAATTTTCACTTTTATGTTTAAAATTGTATATTATTTTATATGCATTTTTCATGTTGTCAATTATTTTTCCATGACCTTTTAACAATACAAGTTACTTGTTCGGTTAAAAATATTTCTAAAATTAAAGTGATATGTGCTAAATTCAATCACTACTTAAACTATAAAAATTATAATATCAATTGTAAAAAAATAAGTTAAGAAATGATAAAAAAACAAAATACAAAATATAAATATTATATACCAAACATGCTATGCATAGAATTAGAAATTGACATCTAACAAACTAATTTAGCTTTGTTCTATCCATTTTTCCCTTATGAAAAAATATTCAATAGAAAAGAGAGAGAACACGTTTAAAATAAATTACACTTACCTCTAAGATTATGTTAAATTATATTTTTATGTTCTAAACAAACCTCTTTTATGTTTTTAATAAAATATCATTTATATTCTTCTAATTTTTAAATATATTTAATTTTCTTATTTTTTAATATGTGAAATTTATTTTTATATTTTTAATAAAATAAAACGTATTTTTTTATTGTTATTTTTAAAACATCATATTCACTAAAATTTAAATAAAATATGAAAATTAAAAATAAAAAAAGTTTAAAATATTTATTAGATGTAAATTAAAATATTTTAAATTACAAATAAGAATATTAGATATCAGAATCACTTAAATAATATATATATATATATATATATATATTTATTATATATATATATATATATATATATATATATTTGTAAAAATAAACACCATTATTAATAATTCAAAATATATTTAAATAATTAAGATGTGCTTAATTTAGTTTTTTAGTTATTTTTAATAATTTTGATGAGTTTGGTATAAATAAGTCTTGATGTGCTAATTAGGATTTTATTGAGAAAGGTACTTGGAGCAGAAGGTGGTTGAAGAAGACGGTGGTTGAAGAAGAATGGAGAAGTCAGGGAAGAAAGTGCTGCTGACCTCAAATGGCGATGACATTTCGCAGGGCATCGCTTTCCATTTAGCTAAGCAAGGGTGCAGGTGAACTCTCGCACGTCCAATCACTTTTTGTTATTCCTCGCTTTATTAATTTCTGTTTTCTCAATGCATGATCGATTCGTTCAGGTTGGTTTTGCTGGGAGATCAGAGTTGCCTGCGGAGCATCGCCAGCAAAATCATGGATTCGCTCTCCCTATCCGACAGAGGCACTGTGCAGGTCGTTGAATTGAACATGGAAGACCAAAGCGAATCGGTTTTCCATCACTCTGTTGATAAGGCATGCCAGATTTTGGGGAAATTGGATGCTTTTGTCAACTGTTACAGTTACGAAGGTAAATTAATAGTGATATTATTATTGATGAATGAGGTACTGTAGCGTGGACCTCTGAGCTTAGTTGAATTGGGCTTCTGATAATTCTTGACAGGAAAAATGCAAGAGCATATTGAGTTAGCTGAGAGTGAGTTTAAGAAAATAGTGAAGATAAATTTTATGGCTGCATGGTTCTTGTTAAAAGCTGTTGGCCGAAGGATGCGGGATTTTAATGCCGGGGGCTCCATCGTCTTTTTAACTTCCATACTTGGCGCTGAAAGGGGGTTGTATCCGGGAGCTGCTGCATATGCCTCTGTCTTGGCAGGAGTGCAGCAGTTAGTGAGGGTAAGACTAATAACAACTCTTTTAAGTTTAGTTTTTGCTTCTAGATATCACCTCGTAATTGTGATTGATATGGTCTAATTTTATTTTTTTTAAATCGGTGTATCGAATTTCGTGTATTTTATATCTTGGTTTTGTTTGCATAAGTTTTTCGACAATTAATTATGCCAGAGAAAAAAAAATTTAAACCTTTTCTCGTAAGTTAAAAATAAACATATATAGCTTAACTTTTGAAGTGCATTTTACTTTGCAGGAAAAGTTAGATTTATTTTGGTTTTTCGTATTCTTCTCTAATAGAAAGATTTATGCAAACAGGTTTTTAGTGTGTAAAGAAAAGGGAAGTAAGATTCTCGTGACTTAGAGATACGATGTGTCCTAGTGTACTGGAGTTTCTTACAAAATTTTGTTGAATTTTGTTCAGAGAACGTGGTTCTCTATGCAATTTGAAACTAATTACACCCCAATCACTCTTTATCCCTGAGTTGCTTATTCAAAAAATAAGAATTTTTAGAAGGATGATTCAATTGCAATCCCTTCTTCACTATCTCGCCCTGCAGAAGGGTAAAAATATATTAATCTGATGTGATCATGGATGTGGAGGGACCACTTCAAACTATGGATGAAGATAAAGAGAAGGAGGTAAAGGAAGAGCTCTATATACTGAAAAAATTCTTAAAGAAAGTAGATCATGTAATAAACTCTTTGTTTAGGTATAAGGTTAGCTAGGAAAGACTTCTAAGTTAATAACCTCGTGTTTGGTTACATGTATTAGAAAGAATGTGTATGACCTCCTTCCCTTCCCTCATGCCTCGTATATAAAGAGTGTCTTAAGGGCACTTTGTAAATACTTTTAGTTTGGTTGCAATAAAAAGTAATTTGAGAACATTTGTACTTAAGCTTGAGAGCTTGTGAGAAGTAGAGAGTTTCTCTCCTTAGGATTCTTATCTTGAGAGTTAGGTCTTAAATAGTGATCATCATACTTGCTTATCTCTCCAGTTGGAGTGGTGCAAGACTCTTCTATTTCCTAGCCTCTTTTTGAATCATAATCTTGGTTAGCTTCGGAAGGTAATCTTTCTTCCGTATTCTTTTCATTCGTTTTCTTCTAAGTCTCTCCTTTTCTTTGTCTTCTTTCTTTTTGTTTGAGTGTGTGCATAACATAGCCATACTTTGGCCACCCAAAAACACCAACCACCTACTTGGATTTGACAAGCGACAAAAACCCTTCATTAATCCTACCTTAAACACCCACCCTACCATGATTTCATGAACTCATCTTCTACTTTAAGCTTCCGTATAAACCTTTACAAAGACCCACAAAGAACGCATCAAGGAACCTTCCAAGATTCAATCAAGAATGAACTAATAAACACCCTACAACCAAACCATGGATTCTAACCTTGAAGCTTGAGATAGTCAATCC
The DNA here is from genome assembly GCA_013389735.1 of Phaseolus lunatus. NCBI lineage: Eukaryota > Viridiplantae > Streptophyta > Magnoliopsida > Fabales > Fabaceae > Phaseolus > Phaseolus lunatus. Next base: position 32,763,632 of record CM023859.1, read on the forward strand.
ACTTCCTTGAGCAACTTCCTATGTTCTCCTCATGACTACTATAAAAACTTCTGATCCCCTTTCAGTCTCATCTACCTTAATATATCCCCATCATTTTTGTAATTCTCTTACCTTCACTTTTTCTATCTTATACATCAAATATGCTATTTATTCTTGTAATCTTTCTACATGGGAGGCTTTTATTCTAAACTTCTGTAGAAAATTCGTGCATATAAAGGATCTGATTTGGTTATTGAATCGGATGATAAGGATGTGATCAATTTAAAACTGAAAGCACCGATTCCAATGTTATGCTTGTTTTGAATTATTTTGATCTGTTTTAGAAAGCAAAAGAAAAGAGGTGAGCCAAATTGGAATGCTTTTGGCCGCTTAACAAATTTATATAGCTACAATAGAGTGCTACAAGGCAAGATAAACTTCAGCTTATGTGTTCTTGATTGACCATGAACTTTCCTTGTTGCACTTTGGCTAGAGTTAAAGCCCAGACCAGTAGTACACTATGCTAGAAGTTCCTGTTCTTCTGCACAGAACTTCTGATATTTACTACTGGTGAATAATTAACTAAGGCTACCACACAGTCCAATAGTTTCATATCACATTTGGAAATGTTAGACAGGCTGGTTGGTACACTTTGATGTTATCCCTCTCTAATACTACTTTTTTCTCTTCAGGCTTCGGCTTTGGAGATAGGGAAGTACCAGATCAGAGTTAATGCTATTGCCCGAGGTCTGCACCTGCAAGATGAATTCCCATTATCCGTGGGAAGGGAAAGAGCAGAGAAATTGGTGAAGGAGGCGGCACCGCTTGAGAGATGGCTTGATGTTAAGAATGATCTGGCCTCTACGGTCATCTATCTAATCAGTGATGGATCCTGCTATATGACTGGAACAACCATATACGTAGATGGGGCACAGTCTATAACCAGGCCTCGCATGCGCTCTTTTATGTGACTCATGCTGGCGCTGAAAGGATTTTTCCCAGGAATGATCCGCCATACATATTTGTTTCATCATTGCTCTTAGGAAATGACTACATTTTCCAATCTAAATCTTAAACCTTCAACCCCGAAAAAGTATGTGCAGTTGAAAGTGTAACTGCTTAATCCATAATTATATCGTGAATGTTAAGCTGCAGATTTGTTAACCAAGTTTGTGGAGACGGTATAACTGTGCGCAATGGATCTATCGATCTTAGAGCAGGTAGTATGCCAAAAAAGCAAATCATAAACAAATATATAAAGTATTCATTAATATTCTAGTGTGTCTATATATAAAATTTGGGATCTGCTAACGGATTAACAATTTTTTTTAGTTAAAATGCGTAAAAAACTACACTAAATTTACACAACAACTCATTCAGCTGTTTTACTTTAGTTAATTTGGGATAGGGATATTTCTGTAACGTAGTACTCATTTAAAAATAGTAAAAATATTTCTGGCCACAAGCATTCGGCTTGACTGTACTTCCATTTTTTTTGGACTTGCTCTCTCCTTTCCCCTCTCAGCAATCTCACATAACACATTTCCATGTAAGTTCTCGTCACGGTCCTTCTTTCCATGTAAGTTCTCTCTCTGAGAGACGAAATCATTGATGAAGCTTCTCAAATTCGTGTTATGTCACAAGTCTCTCTTTGAATTTGTTTCTAGTATAGTGTCATTGCCTTAATGGTTATTGTTCTTGCCAAGATGAAGTCGAATGATTTCCAAGGTGGTGACCGGATGACTTTCTTGCGAACAACAATATGAAGTGATTGATCACAAGGAAAGGAAAGAGTCTCCACGGGTAGAAAATCTTCCAATATTCAAAGTCAGTAAAAACATAAAATATAAGTATAGTGTATAGAGAGTATAGTCGGTATGACTTATTTTGACAATTATAAATTATAAATAAATAAATTTTCTAGATTATTTACTGTCCTACTTAAATAAAAATGTAAAAAAAATAAATTTTCAAAATTATTCAAAATTTTAAATAAATAGAAATCTTAAATTTTAATATTCTACTTAAATAAAATTCTGGAATTTTTTAAATTATTCAAAATTCTTAAAAAATACAAATCCTAAATTATTGAATATCATACTTAAATAAAGCATATGAAATAAATAAAATTTCTAAATTATTTAAAAATATTAATAAATATAAATTATAAATTATTTAATATCCTATTTAAATAAAAAATTTTAAAAAAATAAAAATTTAAAATTATTTAAAATCTTGAATAAACACAAATTTTAAATTATTCTACGTCCTATTTCAATAAAAAAAAAATATGAAATAAATTTTTTTTTTTACATTATTTAAAATATTAAATTAATAAAAATCCTAAGTTATTTAATGTTCAATTTAAATAAAAATCTGAAATAATAATATTTCTAAATTATTCAAACTATAAAAAAAATACAAATCTTAAATTGATTAATGTTCTACTTAAATAAAAATAATTTTAAAAATTATAAATTATTTAATGTCTTAAGATAAAAACTTAAAATAAATAAAATTATTAAATTATTAAAAATCTTAAATAAATACAAATCCTAAATTATTTAATGTCTTACTTAAATAAAAATTTTAAATAAATAAAATTTCTAAATTATTCAAACTACTAAATAAATACAAATTTAAAATTAATTAATGTTTTACTTAAATAAAAATTTGAAATAAATAAAATTCCTAAATTATTCAAAATCCTAAACAAATACAAACCCTAAATTATTTAATTTTCTACTTAAATAAAAATTTAAAATAAATAAAATTATTAAATTATTATAAATATTAAATAAATATAAATTCTAAATTAATTAATGTCCTACTTAAATACAAATATGAAATAAATAAAATTCCTAAATTTTAAAATTATAAATAAATACATATCTTAAATTATTCAATGTCATTTTTAAATAAAATAAATAGAATTACTAAATTATTCAAAATCTTAAATAAATATAAGGTTTAATGACTATTTTTGTCCTAAAATTTTGTTTAAGAATATAATTTCGTCCTATTTTTTAAAAAAAAAAATTGTTCACAAGATTTTTAATAATAATTCAATTTGATCATATTATATATAATTCAGCATGCATTGATAGTTAACGTTGATGTCAAACTATTATAATGATGACTATCATCTAACAAAGGGAATATTGTTCTAAACTTTTTTTAAAAACCTTCTGATCATACTGAAGATTATAAAAAAGCAAGGACAAAATTACATTTTTTCTAAAATACAATGGGATCAAAACTATCATTAAATATAAATACAAATACTAAATTATTCAGTGTACTATTTAAATAAAAATTTGAAATAAATTAAATTATTAAAATATCTAAATAAATATGAATACTAAATTATTTAATATCTTACTTAAATAAAAATATCAAATAAAAAAAATTCTTAAACTATTCAAACTTATAAATAAATATGTATCCTAAATTATTTAATATTTTACTTAAATAAAAATCTAAAATAAATAAAATTTTTAAATTATTCAAAATCTTAAATAAATACAAATTTTAAAGTATTTAATATCTTACTTAAATAAAAATATAAAATAAATAAAATTTTTAAATTATTCAAACTACTAAATAAATACAAATTCAAAGTTAATTAATTTTTTACTTAAATCAAAATTTAAAATAAATAAATTTCTAAAATTATTTAAAATCTTAAATAAATACAAACCCCAAATTAGTTAATGTCCTACTTAAATAAAAATCTAAAATAAATAAAATTTTTAAATTATTTAAAAGATTAAATAAATATAAACCTTAAAATATTTAATATCCTACTTAAATAAAAATGTCAGTAAAAAAATACTAGATTATTGGAACTTCTAAATAAATACAAATCTAAATTTAAATAATGTTTTACTTAAATAAAAATTTGGAATAAATATAATTTCTAAATTATTCAAAATCGTAAGTATATACCAAGTTGAATGACTATTTTCATCCCAAAATTTTGTTCATGAATGTAATTTCGTCCCCACGTAAAAAAATTCTATTTTGTCAGAACACATATAATTTAATAAGCAGTGTAACAGTAACTACTGAAGTGAATATGTTATATTGATGAAAATCTGACAGAAATGATATTCACTTAACATTTTTAAAAACCTTGAAATTTTTATAAAAATCTTGGAATTATACTAAACTTTTTAAAAATATAGGATGAAATTGTCTTTTTCTAAAACATATTGGAACTAAAAGGGTCATTAAACTTAAATACAAAAGTTTTAAATTATTCAAAATCATAAATAAATATAAATTCTAAATTATTTATGTCATATTAAATAAAAATTTAAAATAAATAAAAAAATTTAAAAATTTTCAAAATCGTAAATGAATATGAATCTTAAATTATTTAATGTCATACTTAAATAAAAATTTAAAATAAATAAAAATCCTAAATTATTAAAAATCTTAAATAAATACAAATTCTAAATTATTTAATGTCATACTTAAATAAAAATTTAAAATAAATAAAAATCATAAATTATTAAAAGTCTTAAATAAATAAAAATCTTAAATTATTTAATATCTTACTTAAATAAAAAGTTTAAATAAATAAATTTTTAAATTATTCAAACTACTAAATAAATACAAATTCAAAAAATTTCTACTTAAATAAAAATTTAAAATAAATAAAATTCCTAAATTATTAAAAATTTTAAATAAATACAAATTCTAAATTAATTAATGTACTAATTACATAAAAATCTGAAATAAATAAATTTTTTATATTATTTAAAATTTTAAATAAATATAATGATTACAATCTGAAAGAAGAGATATTGCACTAAACTTTTTTAAAAACTGAGATCATACTGGACTTTATATAAAATAGGACGAAATTGCATTTTTATAAAAAAAAAAAAAACATTGGACCAATATGACCATTAAACCTATATATAAATTCTAAGTTATTTAATGTACATTTTTAATAAAAATATAAAATAAGTAAAAGATTTAAGTTATTTAATGTCCTACTTAAAAAAAAATTTGAAGTAAATAAAATTTTTAAATTATTCAAAATTTCAATTATAAAAAAAATACAAATCCCTACTTAAATAAAAATATGGAATAAATAAAATTTCTAAATTAGTCTAAATCCTAAATAAATACAAAAACAGAAGAAATTATTTAATGTGCTATTTAAATAAAAATATAAAATTAAATTTTTTTCTAAATTATTCAAAATCTTTAAAAAAATCCTAAATTATTATTTTTAACTTTTATTGTTTATTTTTATTAATAATATTATTAATTAATTTTATTATATAGTAAAAATTATGTTCTCTTTCTCCTTCTCCTATAACCACCACCTCCTGAGTCACACCTATATGAAGTGATTAAAGGGAGGTCTACATTAGAGTGTGTACAACACAAATCTCAGTATCTAAAGCACAAAATCTACGTCTATAATACTTACAACTAAAACATGTACAAGTAAGTGTATAGAATGTAGAATGAACTTCTACTACATTTAAAAAATAGTAAATTATTTTTAAACATTTTGTATCAATTATTTTTTTTATAAATTTTAATTATTTTATTGTATCATATTTTTTTAATTATTATTATTATTGTTATTATTACTTATTTATGAATTGTGTGCTTGATTTTGTCGAAATTTGAAAAGTTTATACCAGTGTTAAACTTCTTCTAATGATATAAGTTTATCCCAATAATTACACTTAAAAAACAATAAATTATTTTTTAAATATTTTGCATCAATTATTCTTTTACAATATTTAATTGTTTTATTGTATCATACTTTTTAATTATTATTATTATTCATTTATTAACTGTGTGTTTGGTATTATTAGAAACTTGAAAAGTTTTCTACCATGTTGAATAATAACTAGCTAAGTCACCAAAATGTCACATATGTTCACACTCTCTTGATGTATGTTTTAATGTTAGAATTGAAAAATTAGTATTTTTTTAAAAATTATTTTTTCATTAATTACTTTTTTATAATATATAATTATTTTTATAGTATTTTTTAATTATTATTAAATATACGAAGTGTGTGCTTGATTTTATTTGAAACTATTATTTTTTATAAAATATTAAATCCTTTTCTTTTTATCAAACCAAATTTATATAATAAATATATTATATTTTTGAAATAAATTCGATGCGTTATTTATTTATTATGTTTAGTTTATTATTCACATTCTTTTATATTCACACTTTGTTTTATATATATATATATATATATATATATATATATATATATATATATTCTATTTTTACTTCTTTGTAATTTATACTATACACATGCTAATTAAATTTAGAAACACATTCTCTAATAAGTTAATTCGAGTTCAATTTAATTAATTATCTTTATTTATATGAATTAATAAATAATATATTTTTAGCAAATATTTCAAATATTTAATTTTACATATAATTTATTTTTAAATTTAATAAATAAGTATTGTGACGTTAAATTTCCTGTGAATTACGTAGTTGATTTAGTACGAAAGGAGAACACTACCAAAGTACAGAAAAGAAGAACCGTGACACAGAATTTACATTAGATATCAGAGGAGACGGTCTGGTAGAATGCTAGGTAGGTGACCCGAGGAGGGTGAGGAGTGAGAAATATTTTTACAATTATTATAAAATATAAATTTTAATACTGGTATAAGATATTGCAGAGACTATTCAGGTGTTTATCTTGAAATTATTATAAACATAATACCAATCAATAATTAATATTCTCATAATTTGTTTAATAAATATAAAAAGAAGTTTGGTATTAAACCTTCATCAGCAATTATTTTAAGGTATCGTCATGTAATTTGAGTGTGGTTAATTTTGTTTTTTAACAGTTTGAATGAGTTATTTTTATGTTTATCAAACTCAAATTTTTGATAAAATTATTCTGACTTGGAATGCGGGTTTTCACAACTGTCGTATATGAATTGTATATTATTATTATTATTATTATTATTATTATTATTATTATTAAAGTTGGTGTTTGAAGATGTTTGTTTCATCCTTATGCTACAATAATGAAGCATGTAAGGTCATTTCATAATCATCTTTGGAGTCATTCCAACGTGTTTTTGTGAGTCCAATCAATATGCTGATTGGTTTTGAAAAACGGATTCATCAGAAACACAACAACAACCTTTGCTTACCTATCATTCTTGTCTTTTTTATTCACAAATAGTGAAATACATTTTTATGTCTAAATATTAAAATTTAAAGAAATGTAATATTCATACTATATGACGCCTGTTTATTAATTTTTTTTTTAAAATTAAATATTTTATTTTAAATAAAATCAAAATATACATAATAAAAAATAAAGAGATAAAAATACATAAATTAAATGGTTATTGAACAATTGACACACAATTTAAGCATGTTCAATCCTTAGAGGAAAAAAAATTGACACACAAAAAGAAAGGATTTGATGTAATCAACTGTCATGTAATGTAGGGTGGAATTTCACCCAAGCAAGTACTCCTTATATAAATTACTTAAAAAAATATTTTAATAAATTTTAATCATATCATCGATTCATTAAATTATTTAAATTTCAATTCTTCAAATAAAAATAAGCTAATTGATAGTATTTTTAATTGTAAATTATAACCTATAGTTAATTCTATAAAATAAGAGTTTTTAAATATATCTTATTAAAATCATTAATTCTAATTAAGTGTTTTCTCCGATTTAAAATTATTTTCTTATATACAAATTCTATTAAAGAATAAAAGTAATCAAAATAATTAATACAAATATTAAGAACAGAGAGGAATAGTACAATTGAAATAAACCTTTGAAAAAAAATATTTACATTAATTTAGTCTCATTAATCGAACCCTCATAAAAATTGAAATTAGTCATTCTTTGTCTTAATAGAAAAACAAAGTCCATATGGATAAAAATCAGTTACTTAAAATCTCTTCGTACTATATATATATATATATTTATATACATGAACAGGATCGAGTCAATTTAATTTTCGTATATCACTTTTAATATTACAAATTAAAATTATAATTTAAAAATTATTTTAAAAATAATAAAAAACATAGGACATTTCAAGGCATCATTTAAAACCATTCTCAAAAATGTCAAATTTAAATTTTAAAAACTTAAACCTGACAAAATCAGATTCAAAATTGGGTGGGCAAAATGCACATCCTACTTCAAACTTGAAAGCTCCTTGCGTTTTGGGGATTTTTTTTTACACTCCAAAAATATATCCAACTATTATAATATAATAAGTTTTACATATTTATATATAAAATTAGAGTTTTTCAAAACATTTCTAATACATGATTAAAACTTATAAAAATATAAATATTTACAATATAAAGTTCAAAAGAACATCTTAAAGCCTTTAGAACCTCGACACCTGTATGATAATTTGCTTGTGTATATGGTACAATCATCGCAGTTCACAATACAACAAGAAAAGAGTAAACTAGTGAAAATAAAATTTTGTAACATACACAATTCAATCAAAAGAGCAAACCAAATTACATTGATTAATTTCTCAATTATTTCATCTTCTTCAAATCCCAACATAAAACAATCACATAGATAACATGGATATACACATCAAGGATAGTCAACAAACAAAATAACAACTAACACCTTCCGGAAGACCAATGTTAAGTAAGTCCTATCAGAGACTAACACATGATCTAATACCCAAGACTTAGATTACTAACTAATCCAAGAGGAAGGATTATGATAAATTCAATACAACCCAAGTCGTGCATCTCATATGTCACGGTGTGCAAGAACTCCATCATCAGCTTCTCATCCCCTGATATCTTAGTATATGTGACTTAGATCATTAGTGAAGCTCGGAGATCTCTGTTACCACATGCATAAATACTTAAAACAAAAACAAACATCAGTCCATATATTATTCCAAATGTATGACTTCAATTCCATACAACTTTCATCATACAATATGATTTAAAACGCAATCCACAACATTAAAAGTCCTATTTAACATAAAAAACAACACTTAAATTCTAAAATATTGAAATCTAATATTTCTACAAGTTTAAATAATATATAAACAAATGACACAATATATAAACAAACAACATCCCTGCAAGAGAATTGAATATTGGGACCACGTCCCCTCCACATTCAGATCTTTTAGCATAGGGTACTATTGAAAGTTAAAGTTAGTTTCCTTTAAGCAACCTCTAGAATTTTATTCTCTCAGTCGGAATAAGTTTCAAGATTTAGGGGTCTAATGCAAGTTATCCAAACAGAAATTCAATATATAATAGAATAAGTTAAGAGGATTACTCTCTCAATTGACCCCACCAATATTGATGACTAAATCTTAAAGAAAAGACAAAGAATAAAAAATCTCTAGAGTAAAAATAAACTTATTCTGTTTAAAAATTTAATCGAATAAAAATATTTTTTAACTCCTCAACTATAATGTGATCTGTTCGGATTTAAAATAAATGATATAAGAAGTGAAAAATGAAGAAAGAAAAGAAAGAGAAATAAAAGAAAAGAAAAAGCTATTGTGGATAGATTCTGTGCGCTTTTTTTTTAGTTGTTACCTTTTTATTTTTTATTTTTTCAATCAAGAATTTAACGGTGTTGTATGTTCTAAAGTGTACTGTATCCAATGTTATAATATTGCCTAACAAATTGGAACCCTGTTTTTTATGCACTTTTTATTATTTGACAAAGTTTTAATGAAAAGTTAATAAATTACGTAAATTTCATTTTTTCTTTGGTAAATTTCACAAAAAATGCACACAATTACATATAATTGATTAAAAAAGTAACTACAATGTTGTTTCCCACATTTTCTTTTGTCTTCAAAACCTATGCCATTAGTAAGGTAAACATCCAATCATTTTTTTTTTTCTTAATGAATTCTCACCATTCGATATTAATTTTTTTTAAATTTTATATTAAACGGATATTTAGACTGCCTTGAATTAATTAGATTACTTTTACTTCTATGTAGTTGGTGTTTCAGTACTTTGAACAATAATGAGTACTACTCACATACCATTACGTAAAATGAGATTTTTATTACCTAAAGTGAGATTTTTTTTACTGATGTGGTACAATTTTACTCTTTAATTATTAAAATGAATAAAAATTTTAAAAAATATTAAAATGGATAAGTAGTATAAATGTGTACTATAAAGAAATTGCATTAATGAGATATAATTTTAATGTATTTGAATCATAGTTGTGTCAAAAATAACACAACTTCAATGTCACTATAAGAAAATTATTAAATAAAAATTAATATTAAAAATAAAAAAAATAATTAATTGCTATATTGACTAAATTAGAGACCATTTTAGAGACTAAAAAAATTATTGATTTTTAAATTAGTTTATATTATTGATAAATAGTTTTTAAATTGGTATCTAATTAGCTACAAAGGTTTTAACTACCAATTATTTAGATCCTAAATTTGGTAATAAAAACCTTGGTAGCTAATTATATATCAATTTAGAAACTATTTATTAATAATAGAAACTAATTTAGAAACTAATAATTTTTTTTTATCTTTAAAATAATTTCTAATTTAGTCAATATATCAACTAATTTTTTCTTCTCTAAAATTGGTTTTTATTTAATGATTTTTCAATAGTGTGTAATCAGATTTTAACTGAAGTGTTATCGTCTTAACACGACTTACTTATTTCAGGTAACTTTTTAAAAATTTATTTACTTTGATAATTAATAGATAAAAGAATTGACATAAAATGGTTGAAGCTAAATTAAGATACATATTAAGTATAAGCAGTGACAAAACTTTGATTAGATAAGAATTAAGCTCACCCATAAAGATCCATATAAAGATGCATATATGTAAAAGTCCAACAAAAATAATGTAAAGTGATTTTTTCAAAGTATAGAGGTTGTTTTTTTGTTTATATGTGGTTATTATACCTCTATTGTTGCATTGATTATTATCTCTGAATAGTGTTTGGAATGTCTTTATATACATTTATTCTTTCCGGATCAAAACAAAGAGTTTATCCATAAAGATGAAAGACTTCTGAGTATCCTGAAACTATGTAATAAAAATTTACATAATTTTAAAGAGGTCATATGAACCTTTGCAATAACACATAACACATTTCTTAAATGTACCTGAGACTATCTAATAAAAAATGACATAATTTTAAAGATGTCGTCTGAACCTTTGTAATGACACATTTACTGTGCAAGAAGAGTTAACATCAATCTTAAAACTCCTACACTTGCATAAACTCAAAAAGTTGGTCAACTCAAAGCTACAGAACCGTGACAACCATACTGGGCCAACAAAAATCCTTCAAGTTTTTATTTTAATTTTTTATACAATAATCACACTGAAATTAAAACCTACGACCCTATACTATTCCACGTTTGTTGAGATGTAATTGTAAAAATACCCAATTTTATTTTCTTTTTCCATCAAAATATTAATGTATTGGCTATGGGCAGGTGTGTATAAAATTGTAAATAAGTTAGCTAACTCGTGGTGGTTCCCCAAAGTTCCCTCTTTTAGGTCAAAGGTTTGAAAAGCAAATCCTAGAGAAAGGGAAACGATGGATCTCTTAAACAAGATGTGCACCACATTACTTTTTCACTCTTTCATATACTTGGGATTTCGCAAAACGTCACCTACTAATGGATTCAAATGTACAATATCTTATACCACTTAACGAAACCCTGCCAATTAGTTTTATACAAAAGAAACCCATTATATATAAAATATTCAACTTCAAAAAACTCACATTGAAATAACAATTTTATCAATAAAAGACAGCTTCAAAAAGTTGTGATTCAAGATACCAAGTTGTCGATATTGTTAATTATAATTTATGAAGATTAATGTGGCGCAGTGGGTGACAACTGAAAGTAGGAAAAGTAACACATTTGTGTTTGTTGAATTGTAATTGTAACTTTTAAGGCCAGCTTGGACTGAACTAATATTTCACCAAACAATGATACCTTTCCCTCTACAACAAGGGAAAACAAAACAACAAAGAATAATGGTTTGTGTAGTTCACTGCGTAGGCCCTGCTCCCATTCATCCTAATCCAAAGTGTCTAGTTTCGAATACGAATACGAAGGATATGCTTTAAAACTAAAAACAATATGGGCAAGGGCAACTTCAAAGATGGTCCCAATCAACCAATTATACCCATCAACCCTACCCATGTAGATACTTTTTTTGGAGGATGCATATGAGAAGGTATAGTAGTAGCTCAACAAATCAATGCTTTTCTAGACCACCACATAGCGATAATGGAGTAGATGATTGCACTTTCAATGCGGCAATGTACAACTAAGAGAGACACTTTCTACTTCATAAAATTGGAACACTTTTAGGCTTTCAGTTTTCATAATATTAGTTTCATGAATACCATCTATGCATTCATCTTGCAAAACAACAAACATTAGGTGGGCACGCCACCAATTTGAGGACTTCGTGTTAGCCCTGTTGATATTTTGAAGCGTTACGTATATGCATCACCCATTGGTCTCTTTTTTCTTATGCCAGCTAACCATTTTACTTTCACAGAACCACCAAGAATCTGTTTTTAAATTTCTATGTAACGGATCCATGTGAAGATTGTAGCAGTCCTATATTGTTAATCATTTTAATGACAATAAACAAAAATATACTAAGGTGGTTTATAACTTAATCAAATCATTTTTTTTGGACCAAAGAATTTGATACAAGTGATGCAAGCGTTCAACATGAATATTGAAAAAAACAGTAAGAAAACTAAAGGAGATTAGATTAGAATAAAGAGTTGCATGCTGGTGTCAGAAGAAAACAAAAACAGAAAATGATTATTTTAAACTGTAATCAAAACCTCCTAAAAATTGTTTGACACAAAAACGTTATCCAATCGAAAGCAATCTAAGAGAACAAGTTGTGGCCATGAGAGCAATGTCTGAATGAAAGCAACAATAACGACTCCGTGGCATGACCACCAAATCAAGCCTTCCTCGCTCAGTTCATCCCAAGTTCCAGTCATTACCAGATATTGACATTAAAGGATGTCGCAAACAAACATTTCAGAGCTTAAAAACTTTCTCAATCACTTAAACATAAATAAAAATGAAATTATATGTCGATGTTAGAGTTTATTTTAATCAAGTTTGTCGATGTTATCAAATTATCCATAAAATAGAATAAATGCAATATTCGAGTTGCGGAATGCAAAATACAAATAAGTGATACCATTTTTGATCTTTGTTGAATGCAAGTGGTCATGTTGTTTTCTCTCGGGTTGAAAACAGAGAAACTTTCTTTGTCCGCAGTTTCACCGTCTTTGTACTTTCTTCCTGATGCTGACCCCACTACCAACAAAAGTTGCGTTAATTTGTTCTTCCATTATAAATTTCTCAAATTAGAAATTTAAACTTCACTTGAAAAACAAGTACATATTTTTTCTTTAAATTACATAGAACTACCATTGTTTTTTTTTATATGAAAATACTACTATTATTTACTTTTAGAAATAGCTATAATTATAATTATTTTGTCAATTACCACTAACATGGAAGGAATGATGGTTTTCTCCACTGATATTCACATAGTTTATTTATAAGTAAAGTATAAGCAAAAAAGGAAATAATAAATTTTAATTTTTTTAACAATAGAGTTCGATTGGTTTAGTAATTACAGTGATTAACTAGGGAAGTATACAACTGGTTTAATTACGATAATTAATAAATAATAAATCACTGTAATTATAATAATTAATAAATATTAAATCACTTTAATTATGATAATTAATAAATAATAAATTACTGTAATTATGATAAACAATAAAGTTCAATTGGTTTAGTAATTACAGTGTCTCGAAAATAAAGATATAATCAAATTAAACCACTTTAAGTTAATTAAAATAAGTAGAATTTTGCTCATTATTAATCATTAACAAAGCAAGTGGCTCAATAAAAGGGACAGTTTTATACGAGATGAGTTTTTCAATTCTTATAAGGCAAATTTTTTCTCTACCGGCATGCCTCCCTCCTTCACATGCGTATTAATTGTAAAAATCGATATTAATCTTTTTACGAATAATTTTAAATAACCTCTAATAAAAAGATAATCTCATATTTTTAAATAATATATTTTATATATATTTTTTAAGTCGCATACCTTCTAATGGTATTATTTGAAAGAACAATTCTATGTGTGTAAAAGAATTGGCAAAAAGATTATTTAAGCAAAGATTTTTTTTAAAATTTTATATTCTATTTTTACATTTTATTATTTTTTTTAATCTCATGTCGGAAGAATGACTACAAATATAAAAAAAAAGTAAACATTTTTTTAAAGATTTTTTATTTTATTTTATTTTATTTAACTTTTTTATTATTTAAAAATAAATAATATAATCATTGTTAATTTATATTTATATAACATAAATTAGCTTAAATAATTTAATATTTTTAATTAATTTTTTTAACATTTAAAAATAAACAACATTAAATATATTTTTAAAATAAAAAGAAATTAATTTAAACTTGACATCTTATTAACTTATTTTTTTATAGAAAATATTTATTTCAGACATTTGAGTTTTTAATTCTTTTGTTTATATATTTTTATTAAAAGAAAGTTAATATACATTTTGTTAACTTTAGTTTTTGAAGAATACTGTTGAAATTAAAAGAAAAATATGGAGCTGAAAGAGAAGGTATGCAAGGAGAATTTGCATTTTTGTAATGCTAATTTGGGAATAATTATATTGTAATTAATACATTATTAAAAATAAGCCCTGAGTGTTTATTAATCGGCTTATGGGGATAAAGATTCTTTTGAAACTGATATCTGTAAAAAGATGAGATGGAGGAGGCATTCTCAAGTTTATAAGTGCTGCATTGTACACATGAAATGAAGTGTCTTTCCAACAGCATTTGCAACAGCCAGGCATGACATAACTTTCCTGTGAAGGAAGTTTTATGTCATTATATTATCAGAACTCGTCTGTCTCTGTGCTCAGCAAATAAACTCTGCTGCTGTAGCAAAGCCTGAGTTCTCTATATTCTTAGCAGCCCATTTGAGAAAAGCCACAAAGATCTTGAATTTTGCTGAATCTGGAAATGGGTTGTCAGATAAGGCTTCTGGGTCTGTGTCTATGGATGTACTTGGCAAGCTTAAGCTTCATTGGAGTGGGTGCTGTGTTTGGAAGAGGAGGAGCAGTTGAGAAAGGGATTGTTTTAGTTCATGGGAAAAGTGCTATAGGAAGGATTGATGATGATTTTGTCTGTGCAACTCTGGATTGGTGGCCTCCTCAGAAATGTGACTATGGAAAATGTAGTTGGGGTCAAGCTTCTCTGCTTAATCTGGTTAGTTCCATTCTTTTTTTTCTTACGGTTTCTGAATCTGCCAAAAGTTTTTTTTTTCTTCAGAATAATAAGATGGTTTTGCATCTTCTTCCTTTTAATTTATAAATAACGTTTTCTGCACGGTGATTTTTCCCCCCTCTTCGGAATGATGCTGGAATCTATCTAGAATGCATGTCTAGGTTGTCTTAGCTCAGCTGAAAAATAATTTCTGCAAAAACATTTATTTATTTTTTCAAATTATAATTTTCTGATCATGCAATGATGAGATTTACCTCTCTACCACCAATAAAGGTTCCAGTCATGTCACAAGCTTCAGAATCTGATATAGTTGTTAAATGTCAGAGGGAATTTACATCTTATAATTTTTATCTGTTGCAGGACCTCAACAGCAAAACTTTGTTGAATGCTATAAAAGGTATGAGAGGATTCACATCTGGGTTGTTTTCGCAGTAATTTACTTCATTTTTCAGTTCTTTTATTGAATGATTCATTGTAGTTTTGGGAATTTATTAAGGTATCATTGCCTTTGAATGTTTTGCAGCCTTTTCATCCTTGAAACTTAGATTAGGTGGCACTTTGCAAGACAAGCTCATATATGGAACTGAAGATAATCGGCAACCCTGTACTCCTTTTGTTAAGGCTAATGAAATGTTTGGTTTCACTGGAGGGTGCTTACCGATGTCTAGGTGGGATGAGCTAAACAACTTTTTCAAGAAAGCAGGGTAAAATCATTTTTCACTTGTTGATTTGGCAACTGTGTTTTTAACAAGTTTAACATCAATGATAGGCATATTTCAGGGTTAAGGTTATCTTTGGATTAAATGCTCTTGCTGGAAAATCTATAAAGTCTGGTTTTGCTGTTGGACCTTGGAACTACACCAATGCTGAATCTTTAATACGATACACTGTCAGAAAGAAGTACCACATTCATGGTTGGGAACTAGGTAAGAGTATGCTGCGCTCATTACAAAAGTAAAAGTAGCAAGTGCAGCTGGAACAATAAGACTAGGCATGAAAATGGGGATATCATAAGGGTTAAGGCTATCATTATCTTTTATCACACGGCATGAGTTCAACTGACAAAATTAATTTTTTTATATAAATAGTTGTAATTATCAAAAAAAAATTATGAAAGGAGGAAAATGACAACTTTGCTTCTTTAGAATTAACTGTGCTGTTGTATAAGCAATTTGAATAAAGCCTTTTTTTACGAGCAGGGAATGAACTGTGTGGAAATGGAATTGGGGCAAGTGTTTCAGCAGATCAATATGCTTCTGATGTAGTTGCTTTAAGAAACGTAATTCAAAGTGCATATAGAGGGATTAAACCAAAGCCACTTGTTATTGCACCTGGAGGCTTCTTTGAGTACAATTGGTTCAAGGAATTTATAAGCAAATATAATAAATCCGCAGATGTGATCACCCACCACATTTATAACCTTGGGCCAGGTATCTTCCCCAAAACTGGATTTAAATTTATCATGTTTTCCTAATCTCCATTTCTAACTCAAAGCTACTTACAGGAGTTGATGACCACATAACTGAAAAAATTCTTGACCCTTTCTATCTGGATGGAGAGGCTAACACATTCAACAGGCTCAAAGGTATACTTCAAAGTTCATCAAACAAGGTAAAATCATGGGTTGGTGAGTCAGGAGGGGCCTATAATAGTGGCCATCATCTTGTGTCTGATGCATTTGTCTACAGTTTCTGGTTAGTGTAACTCCCCTTGCTTTTTCAATATCAAAAGAGATTCCTTACATTTTTATTTTCTAAAGTTATCATATTAAGCACAGGTATTTGGACCAGCTTGGCATGTCAGCTGTTTATGACACCACAACTTACTGCAGACAAACTTTGATAGGAGGAAACTATGGTTTACTGAATACTAGTACTTTCATGCCAAATCCAGACTATTATAGGTACTAAAAATTGAATTTAATAGTTGAACAATGAGCATCATCATCAATAATTCAGATTTTGTGATCCCATGTGTGAAATATTTGCTTCATTAATTGCTTGCCACTTTATTAAGGAACCTATTTCTTATAGAGAACAAGGGGTTTTATTAAGTGGGGTCCCATTTGAAGTACATTTTTGTGGTTATGTGCTTTCTTTCTTACAGTGCACTTTTATGGCATCGACTCATGGGAGGGCGTGTCCTTTCAACCACCTTCTACGGTACAAAGAAGATAAGAACTTATGCACACTGTGCAAAGGAATCCGTAAGTGAAGAAGTTCTGTGTATGTATTTGTATATGGTAGAGGTAATATGCTTGAAATCTGACCTTACACTCTCTTACAGAAAGGGATCACAATACTATTGCTCAATTTGGACAACAGCACCACTGTTCAAGTCAACGTGGACTTAACATTTAACAAGTCACCTCACCGTAGAGTGGATGAACCAGCCAGACGAGAGTACCATTTGACAGCACCAGACAGAAATTTACATAGCCAAATCATGTTGCTAAATGGAAAAACTTTAAGTGTAAACTCAGCTGGTGAAATTCCTCCTTTGGAACCTATATATGTAGACTCAACAAAGCCAATAACTGTTGGTCCTTTATCTATTGTATTTGCTCATATACCAAATGTTCTTCTTTCAGCATGCAGCTAGGTGAATCCGAAAATTGGTTTCACTTGGTGGTTTTGATATAATAAGAGATAGAATAAATACATGAAAATTGTGTTTGAGTTTACTCCTGATACCTTATCTTTTCTTCCCTTAATGGGGGCCTACAGGAATTTGACTGGTTGTTTGTTTTCTAATGCCTACCACTCAGTTCTTATGACAAATTTTAAATGTCAAGTAAATTGAAAGTGACATTTAATCTCTTGCCACACGTTGATGAGACATTTAAGGCTTCAAGTTTTATTAAGTTACCAACCCATAGCTTCTTTTTTAAATCTGAGACCATAATTTCAAAGGTCTATGGTCCTTTATTAACAACGGTGTTACTAATCATTTTGTAATAGATGAATAAAAACAATCACTTTGTAATAGATGAATCTAAACAACCACCTTGTAATGTGAAGTTAATTGTAAAACATTTTTTTATTATTAAAAACTACAACATTAATCATATTAATTATTGCAATTTTTAATTAAAACTATTTAATTATTTCTTAATTATTAAAATCTTTAACACAATTCTTAACTTAATTATAATATATTATAAAACTAAAAAGTCACTAGTGTTATTCATTGAATAAAAAATAAGACCTACAAAATTTCTTATTATTAATAATTTCCAAATAATAATAGATAGTGTATCACTAATATTTTTCTCTCTTTTTTCAACTATTATCTAGGCCATCTTTAGATTAATGGTACAAGATGGAATAGAAAGGGATAAAGTGAAAGCAAAAGTTAATCTTTTGTTTGGTTTGTTAAAATAGAACATAAAAGGATATTAATCATAATTCATTATCATCCATTGTTTAGTCCAAATTTTCTTTAACTCCAATTTGAAATGCAAATGATAAATAAAACTTGTAAATGATGTAATAACTATTTTATTCTTAAAAATTACCTCTTAAGGGTATATTCAAAACAAACATAATCTAAAAATTGAAAAAAAAGTATAATCTTCCATCTTTTTTTCCGAACAATGAAATAAAATTTGTTTTGGTTCATTATACAATATCCAATAAAGAAATGACTTTTTTTTTATTTCATTATATTCCAATACATTTCATCCAATTATATTTGTATCTATTTTTTGTCATCAATTGAAAACTATCTTAAATACCATATAACAAATGAGAGTAAGAGAAAACTCAGAAAGGGCAGGTGCAGGTCATCAATAATGATCAGTGGACCTCACAACTAAAGCTTAATAAATATGGCCTAAAACATAAAAAAAGAAAAAAAAGGCAATTGCAAGGAGAGTTTGAAGAGAGATGTAATAGCTTAAAATGTTAAAATTATTCATTGTTCAAAGGTCACTTTCTGGTTGAAACTTGCAAGAGAAAAGCATAGCAGCAAAAGTTGGTAGAGGAAAACTGATTATTGACTTTCAAGGATTTAAGTTCGTCAATACATTTTTTGGTGACCAACCACCATAACATCATCTATGAAAAATGTACAAATGCTATAATAACCTACGATTGAAAAATAAGAATACATACATACAGTAACAACTATAAAATTCTTTCTTTGTACTTAAATTATCTGATTTGTATATACCAAAAGTATATGCCCACCGTGTCAAAAATCCGCTTCGCATGAATAGTGAATGATTGGAACATGAATCAGTTGTGCTCAGAAAAACTTTGAGGCTTACTGCTGGCGAACACCAACCATATCATGGTACCAGTCACATAGAAGAAGATTGATGGTGCAAATAGTGAAATCTACATGCCAGAGATGAAATACAAATCAAATTCACATGATGATATACAACATACATTGAGAAAACAACTAACATTAACAGCTACTTACACTCCATGAATGAGTTAAGTCAAGAAGATAACCAGTGAGGGCTACACCCACAATTCCAGGAACAGCCCCAACAGTATTGGTTATACCCTGAGAGAAAACAGAACAAGAAAGAAAGTCAGAAGCAACTAAATCAGATATTTATTTTATTTACAAAAAATTATTGGATATGGCTCCAATCCAACCACTAACAGAAAAAAGTGAGTATGATTTAGTCTCTGCATTTTCAAGTTAGTCCTCTACAACATCTTAGGGTGAAAGAGAAATTTTTTTTGGGTTGGGAAAATTAGATAGTCTTCAAACTTAGGATGGAGCAGAAGTCCATCAAAAGTTTATAATAACAAACTAAAACTCACAATACATTAGACCTCAACATGAACCGAATAACTTAAAGTTTGAAATCCTTTATTCAGAAAAATAAAAACAATATAGTTTTAAATATGCAGAGAATAACTGTGTCCCTTCTTTTTTTCCCAAAATTTGATCGGTGAATGATGTTACCTTCTTCAAGATTCTTATAGGGTGAGTGTCAAAGGACTTAAAAATAACTAAAGATGTGCAGAAACTGCAAAATGAAAATACTGCAGAAGTAGATTTGAAATGACATAATTTATAAAGTTAGAAATCATATTTTAGAGAAATTAATATGAGAAAGTTTCTACAAATTAGTTTATGCATAACTTTATGTTAATTTATGGTTCTTATTATTTTCTTCTCTTAAAAGTACTTGCGCAAAAATTTATTCAAATAGACCCTTAGTTCTTTAGGGTGTTTTGTCAAAAACATTTCACAATAATAAAAGAACAGAAGTGCAAGCACACATACCAGAAGTATACTTGCATATTCGGGTGACATGTCTTGGTGCGTACAATATAGTCCTGGAGAAGCAGATAAATACAGAAAGTGAAGTCAAAGAAAAGTATATGAATCAAACAGGGTGTATTTGCAGGATTAAGCAGTACCTGATAAGGCAAAGCTTGAGAGGGCCAAACCAGCTGTGAGAATCCCCACAATCTCCCAAGGCGGTAACCCCAGATCCACTGAGGAAAGAGTCATGCAGATTGCAGGGGACAAAAATGCAATAGATTGGCAGATCTTTCGAACCTATACATAATTTTTAAAGAAATTCAGGCAACTGAGAAATTAAGAATAAAAGTCAAGATAGATATGTTCATTGAGATGTCTGCATTGGGTCATCAGCCACAACATCTACTGTGCCTACATCCGGCGAGGTGTAGTCAGTAGTCTTGTCTTTACCCTAATATGCATTGTGTATACATTCAGTTTGGATGCAAAATTTAGCATTAGAGAAGGACTCATGGCTACAAAACATCAAATTCCATTTTTTAACAAAATATGATGTCAACTTTGTCACTGGGAAGTACATTTGTTGCAATAACATAAGTAGTAATTATTCATATAATAAACAACAATAACATTTCAGTGCCTCTCATACCACTGTGGTTTCAACTCCTCTTGAAATCAAGTTGTCAGCTAACTGTGCTGCAAGACCAGTCACAAATATTGAGGCCAATGGCGGAAGTATAGACACCTGAAATGATTAACAATCCCCAATGGTTACTATGTCTGTATGTATGTGAATATTAGGCACGATCCCACTCCAAAAATAAAACTTTCAATCAACTTTTTTTTTCAAAAAAGGACTAAACTGGTAGGTTCAACTAGCCTGGTGTTTAGTTAGTCCAGTAGTCACCCCTCTAAAATTAGACGTTGTCAAGAACTTGCAAAGCCATTGAAAACTAGGTTATATTGGTAAAAAGAAGTCCATATTGAATTGGAAAAAAAGTTGTTTTCATTGAGGGAAAGCCATGGCACAACAGTAAGGTTGGAACATATCACATAGTAATGACTGTTTCCTCTTCAAAACTATTATTTATTAAGTTTAAATAGTTTAATATTATTGAACATATAATTTGCTACAAGTTTTGGGCTACCTAAAGGAGATGGTGTGAGGCTACTGAAGATTTGTGTTAGGAAAAATAAAAGACATTGCATAATTTGGTAGTACTGTTAAATAGTGGTATGACAGCCCTGCAAGATTCAGTTAATGTGTCAGTTTATTGTTTGTGATGTTTTGAAAGGGGAAACTGCTACATTTCCTTCATTGTCAATGTCAAACATAGAGAATGAAAACAGCTACTCTCCCTATTCAGGACATGAATAAAACGAATAAACACTAAAACAAGAAAGAAAAAATAACCGTCTCTTACCCATGCAGCTTCAGTCAGATTTAGATTCAGCTCCTCACTACATAGCATACAGATGGACAGAATTAGATTCTCCATTGGTCAAAACTGTAAGCAATATTAGCACTAAATTCTGTACAATTTTAAAACAACTTTTAAGAAGTGACAATCATGTATAACACAATTATCTAATTCCTCAAAAGAACTTTTCAAAATGCATAACTAATCTTAGTAGCAATATGGCTAGATGGCATCCCGTGATCATCACTGTGCATCAGTATGGAATCTACAAAATCATGCTAAGCAGTCACAAAGTAAACCGTTGGAGATTTCAATCATCTCGAGATATGACTAAAAATAAAGTAAGTGGGTGGAAACTTAGCTTTGTAGGGTTGAGTAAGACCTAAACTCACTTTCTAAAATAAACTATGGTTTTTTCCAAGGCACTACAGAGCTTTTCGATGGTTGGCAACTAGAGAGAAGTTTGAATTTGATGCATAAATAAGTTTAAACCATTAGCAAAGTACCATAAAACTCTTCACTGAATTTGTTTGACCTGAGAATATTCTAAAGCTGAAATTGCTTCTCTCTAAACAATGAAAGAGAAAAAGATAAACTTAAGAAATTATAACATCAAAATTTCCAGAGCATAACTGGGGAACCTCAAGTGAGAGAACTATAGAATTTACTATTCTTTATGCAGAAGATCCAATTGTTTAACCCTATTAATAAATTATTTATAAAATTACTTTCTTTCCCAAATTAATCAATCTTTTAACATTAGAAACTGTTTTGTTAAAAACAAAGCAGTCCAAGTGTATGATCAGCACTATGGCATCATCTCAAAGCAACAGGGCTCAACAGTAAAGTCATAAATTTCAAATTGAAATTGCCTGACAGTGTTATATATATATATATATATATATATATATATATATATATATATATATAACTTGAGTAAATAAAAGGCGAATCCAGCTTCTTTCTGGTTTATTTATGATATTATAATTTACTTAAATTTCTGTACGCAAAATTTCACTAATGAGTAAATGTTAAAATGAAAAAAAATTTAAAGAAACAAATTATTAATGCGAAAGGTCACCAATCCCTGATGGCTTGGTTGCAGTGAAAGATAAAAAGTGGAAACAGGTGAAGCATTAAATGCTCACACGGTACCTAAAAAATGTGGGAAGCCATGATAGACAGTTATAGTGACCCCAACTACCACAGAAATGAGCATATATCATAGCCCACACAGCACGATTTTGGAAAAAGGCCTTCCAAGGTACATCCTGTATTATAAGAACAGACACAAAACAATGTTACTTAGAAGATATTGTAAGCATTCACTCAATCTAACCCAGTGTAAGTCTTACACACACCAGAAAAAAAAAATTGAACTCCTCAGAATACTTGGAAATTGGAATTGCTTGAGAAAATACCTCCAAATATGAACATACATCCATCCCCATCCATAAAAACAAATATACATATAGATGTATATACATACATACATACATACATATATATATATATATATATATATATATATATTATTACCATGAAAATCCTGAACAAATTCTAAATTGTAGCTAAATGAGATAAGGATAATGGGCGTGTTTGGATGGGTTTTTCCATAAGCACTTATAGGGAAAAAATAGAAGATAATGAAATTGACTCCTCTATAAAATAAAATTATTTTATGCATGCGCTAAAAATAAAAGTTTAGAGAAACTATATGAGAGTTTTTACAAATTATTTGTGTATAAGTTAATTTTAGTTTATGGAGAAACTAATTTCAATTTTTCCTCTTATTTTTTCTTCCTTAAGGTGTGTTTATAGAGACGTTTGTCCAAGCAAGAACAATGTCTTTAATAACTAACAACCAATAAAAAAATATAAGAAAATCTAGAGCCATTATGCAGAACTGCCAAGTCATTCGTAGGGTCATTCAAATTGACACAAAAGAATGACCTTCAAAGAGCCATTCAATTCTGTCAGAGAAGTTTTCCATGAGTTTGTCACGGTGTCTAGGGCTGCAGTGAGACAGTGAAAGTCAAAAGTTAAAAACAACCACTTTAACCACGTAAGGCTTCAAATAAGTAAACAAAAGAATGAAAGCCCTGAACTAAACAACAAAGACAACTTATATGCGAGCATGCAAACGGCCTTTTATGCATAACATAAGAAAAAGGAATAGTAAAAGATATTATCTTCATTTATAATTTATTAAGTCTTAACTAAAAGTACAGATTCAGAGGACTAGACCACTTATGTGATGTTAGGAAGCAAGAGGTTCCAAAACTTAAGGTAAATTCTAGAAGGAAGACAGATACTGAGTAAATGGAGCAACATGATCCTGGTTATCCAGCAGAGGGTGGAAGATTGATTATAACAATTAGACTATCTGTTTTATCAAAATCGCCAACTTTTCTAAGCACGTTGAACCCAATTGTCCTCTCACATCTTATTGGCTTTCAACACAGTTATTCAAACACAGCCTAAGTGATTACTGGTTATATACTTATACTAGAAATTAGATTAGGTATAACAGACAGTTGTTAGAAGAGTTTGGAGGGTGAAAGTCATATACATAATTTACAAACGAATAGGCATTCTTTTTGGGGACAGAAATAAAACTGTTTCACATTTGAAAAGGGGACTCTTCCATTACCAGAAAAAGCCTTAGGGTGTTCTTTGATTCTCTCTCTCTTTTTCTACATCCTAACCCTTTTTTTTATACTGAAAATCCTTGCTGACATGTCATGATGCCAAATTAACATTAACTGTGTAAACCCGTTAGTTCATGGGATTGTAAGCATTATAGACATTAGCTCCTGAATTTTCTAAACTCCCATATAGTTCTTGACTTTGCAAAAACTCATTCACTTTAGTCCTTAATGCCAATGAATAAAAACTTTAGAAAAGGTCTAAACTGAAGGACTCTCTACAAAGTGATGGACTACGTGAGGGTTTAGAAATGTCAGGGACTAAAATGACCAATGCTTGCAAGCTCAGAACTTATCCGGGGGTTACTTAACATTAATTATTGAATAACCTGGTAAATATGTAGGTAACTCGTATCTTATGTCAGGTAACATAGGACATCTATTAAATGATTATTATTGAATTTGACTCCACTAAAGTCAGCTCTCACTTTGGAAGGAAAAGTAAGAGATCTCCACATCCACAATAAAATCAATTAAGAATTTCATCCACATGTATAACAAATCATCTAGAAACTACTCCTTGATTTTAACATTAATAGCTGAGATGCCTGCCTCACCTTCCTCTCTAAAGTGATTTTTTCAATTTAGAAGAGCCAAATTCACGGAATGATTAGCATTGACAAAAACAACAGCAAACCAAGCTATGAGTTGATGCAAAAACTCTATTTTGCAGCAATGATGATGAAGATGAAAAGCAAAGCAATAGTGACAACTCCACTGAGACCAAGCCAGATTAAGCAGGCAGATAGTACCATAGTAAGGATGACCTCCAAAGTATTTTTCAAAAGAAAAAAAATGTTTCCAACAGATAAGATGATAAAGTAAACATTTACTTGATAAATATCAATTCCAGCAACTCATCAATCCTAATAGATTGTAAAACTTCTTTTACTAGAAAGGCATCATTTATCATCATTGATTTAATAACAAAATACTTTTTAGCTCAAATTAAGGCACAAAAAATTAAAATAGATAAAGATCTCACATGAAAGAGATTTTGCATTTAATTGTGTTTCACCTCCAAGAACTTGAAACCCCAAAAACCTTCAAATATTATGTCAATAAACCAAGTCATAATTTGAATCAAACAACCATATTTGAAACTCATGACATAGGAAATTTAATATTTTAAACTGATAGATAGTCAAGTGGAAAATAGATAGTCATTTCGACTTACCAAGCAATCCCCAAAAGACCAAATAAATAGAATACTGATTCCCAACCAAGATTTTGGATAAGGGGAGGAGCCAAAAGAAGCCTGACATATATTCCATTGTTAAAATTGAGAGTAGACAATAAAAAAAATTACAATCCTGCATAACTACAAGCTAGAAAATGCCTACCCCATAACACTTCCAACACTCAAACCACCAAAAACAAATCCTACTGCCCGTGAGCGTTCCTCCAATGGTATCGACCTGCATGTGGCAATGAACCTTACCAATTAAAACGTGAAAAGATTAAAAAAAATATCATAATTGGCTGACATGTATAGTATTTGTCAAAAATCTGTGGCAGGAACCAAACTATTTTACAACAGTATGAATTTTTTCCACTCAAAATCATAGTTGGCATAATATTTTTCATAATTAATAACAGTATGTTCACCTAGGACCTAACCCTCAAATCATAAAACAAGATGCTTTATCAATTTTGGGGGGGAGCTGAGTTAGGTGAATGAAATGATTAACTTCAAGTATTTTTGTCCAGCTCCAAACAATTGCTGTTAGTGTTGTACATCTTTATGTTCCTTTGGATTCTTATAACGAAACAAAAAATTTAGTTCCACAAAATTTTCTTTCCGGAAACTAAAAGCAATAATAAATAATTTTAGTTAACAGCAAAATAGTCTAAAATTTCACATATTGACGAGAAATATGTAAAGAAATACTAATTAGAAGAAAATCAATGATCCTGACATAATTGGATGTTTACGTGCCTGGCAATAAGATCCGTAGCAGCAGATGGTGAAACACCTTCGCCTATCCCAACCTAGATATGCAATGGAAGAGAAGAGCTTAGTAGTGTTGAAAAAGAATAACAAATGTTAACCAGGGTACAGGTTAAATAGCAATAAATGTACAAAAAAGAAACACAATAGACACACAACTGCAGAAGATTAGAAAATCCCGTCGAAAGATAAATATATCAAAACAATAACATTTTGCAAGACCCAAGGAATCATGCATGTAAGTAGACCTTAAATCAGCAAAAAAAGAAAGTATGCATTGGGTGGTTGAAGGAAATTACTGACCAAAACCCTTGACAATAGTAAGCCAGGCATAAATCCAGCAAGAGAAGGAACAAGAGCGGTAGCCACTGACCATATTAGTACCCCAACCTCAAGAACAGTTCTGAAAAAGAAAGATAATAGTGTAACATCATAAACTCAGAAACTAAATAGAAATATTAGTTCCAACTCTGAATGAGGTAATTGTCCAATTACTATCTCTTTCTTTAGGACTTGAACATGAGTTTTTCAATTGACTCCCATTTAATAAAAGGAAGTCATAGATGGATACCTTTGTGAATAATAGATAAAAGAATGTTCAGAAAATTATTTCATTAACAATATATATGTCAATGCCGTCTTGTAAATACCTCAGTTTAATCTTGAACCTCTCTTTGGAAGGTAATTATAATTTCACCAGGTATATAAACGTAAGGAATATGCATTGCACAATAACAAAGGTATTGTTTAAGATGGCTTAAAGGACAAAGAAGAAAGATTTAGAAAAGAAAAGGCATTAAATTATAAAAAGTTATTGGGAAACTATCTATCATTAAGAGAATGCTTGGTTTGGTATGCAAAAATGATAATTCCAGTTCTGAGAGACACGTCCTAATAATTATCTTGGGAGAAGAAGCACACCACAAAAGCTAGCTATTCTAGTAGGAGCACGAGGTCTCATAAACCCCACAATAATATCTCACACTTCAATGTTAGACTCAAGTCTCATACCTTACAGTTGAATTATAATATCCCACCACGCTCCACAACCCTAAGGCCCATGTGGGCTGGCTATGCACTAGCCCTTTGAAAAATCTAGGAAAACATTGTAATGTTGGTATCACCCCCTGCATCTCGTTAGCAATTGAGAGACATGATTAAAGGCTCTGATACAGATAGGTAAGAACCTAGGGAGAACTACACCACAAAAGATATTTGGAGACTCCAAAGCCTTATAAACTCCATACTAGAATCTCGTATTCCAATGTGAGATTAAAGTTCAATGCCTTGCAAGTATATTCTAACATATCCATCCTGGGCCTTGATTACAAAAAGATACATGACAAGATATTTGTTGCTAAGCATTTTAAAGACTTGATTTTTTCAAAGTCAGTCAAACCACTGATTCGTTGTTTCATTTTCATTTCAACATTATAATGGATAATACTCAAATAATTTACCACCATTTCCTTCCTAAAAGAATAATCAGAAATTGGTGCAAGTCCCAATTTTATTACTCCTACTCATTAAAACTTGAGATCAAAGTCCCTAAAACTTCAGTGCAATATGCAAAAGGGTATATATACATTTGGTTCAACTTAATTTGAACCTTAGAGCATGCCAATGCCGCTGGCCTGGCCTAACTATTGAAAAATAAACCATCTTCACATTTGGAGTTAGGGCCTTATTCAACACCACACCCCCTCACCCAGGAATCCTAAAGCAATACAGTTGGCTTAACTAACAATGGATCTAATATGGACTCCCACAATTTATTTGTAAGATGAGGGCTACCCAAACTTTATAATCTCCATTAGTTAATGTGAAATCACAAGCCACTGAGAACCTACATAATAGTTGCACTCTGTGATGCTTCACTAAACTCTTTTGGCATTTCAATTGCTTTGCATGTTCCTTCCAGATGCATTAGGATACATTTTTTTTCTTATTTAAAAGTAATAAATTAAATACAGAAACAGAGAAGGGAAAATTAGAGGTAAACTAGAAAATAAAGCAGAATTATTTTACAAAATCTATACTGACCAAATTAAAGTGGCCAGCTTGATTTTTTCTGTATTCACTCAAACTTATATGCCCAGTGTTTTCATTTTCTTTTGGCAAAGAAAAGTAGAAAACCAATAACATCTTAAAAAGTCATTTAAAGACCTCAAGTCTGCTCCCTATCATCCCGGAGTATTGTACTTTTCCAGTTTTCTTTGAGAGTTTAATTTTAATACATTGTTAGAGTAAAGATTTTTACAATTTGGATCACTTTGGATCATGGTTATAAATTGCGGTTGCAGTTGCAAGCATTGCAGCAGCTGCAATACAGATTGTGACCACTGCAGCATGAAGTTATTAGATGTTTGCAATAAGAATTTTATAGATTATTCTAATTGTTGCAATATTTTTTCAAATTATGCATTAGTACATCTCATGTCTTCCCAATGCATCACTATGCGGTGTCCTTTGTACTCACCTAACATCTCACATGGTCACATTCATTTTACCATTGGCACTTTAGAAGTTAGAATAGAAGATTGAAATTTGAATTTTTGTGTTTTATATAAAGTAAAATAGACCAATGCTGAAGATAGGTGAATTGTGATAATTTGTGTGAACGAAAATCACACTGAAAATGAGGGTCATTGCGGTTGTGGAGAGCACCACAGTTGTATTGTATGTCGTTGCAGTTTCAGGAAACACCACAACTATTTGTGGTTGCAAACCACAATTTAGAACGATGCTTTCTGTATAACTTTTAAAATAATACAAAGTCAAAAAAAATTATTATGTCAATCCATGACTGAAAAATAGAATAAAGAATATTTACAATGTCAATGCACTTTAAACTAAAATATTTCCTTATATACTACAATAAAGCTATGTTCGGACAAACTTCTTGTAAGAGACAAAACTAAGAGGACAAAAGTTTCTTCATAAACTAAAATTAACTTGTGTATAAGTTAGTATTTAGAAATTCTCTTATATAACTGTTCTAATTTGTTTTTACATAAACTAATTTAAGCTTATGGAGAAATTCATTTAATTTTTCTCTTATTTTCTCTCCAACAAGTGCTTAAAAGTCCAGACACAAAGATAAATATTTTGGGAAGCAAATAGCAATATAGCAAATAAAGAACATGTATAGCAACTGGCAACTAACCCGCCACCAAATATTTTGGCTAGCCAACCCCCAGGCAATTGACTCAATGCATAGCCCCAGAAGAAGGAGGACTGAACCAATCCTGCAGTTGTTGAGTTCCACCCAAATTGATGAGACATTGGAATTATGGCAATACTCAAGTTCACCTGCACCCCACTAAATAAAATCAAATCACATGCATAATTAATGATGCAATTCATTGATTATATTCTAAAAATGCTTTCTTTTCACTAAAAACAAAAACAAACAAAAAAAGTGCTTTCATTTGCTTGCTTGGTTGTATCCAATTGTGATCAAGAAGCAATTTTACTTTGTGGGGTTGCAAAAGCATGTGAAACCTTATCCATGTTACAAATAACGAAGGCGAGAGATGTGGTAGCGATGAGTTTGTATCTTTGGGGAAGATTCTTCCAAGGTGGCCAGGTCCCAGAAAAGTTGTCTTGCTGCTTCTCCACCTCTTCTTCCACTTGAAGGTCCGTGAGAGCTTTGGCCTTGGCCACTCTGTGGGTTTCTTTGGCATTTTGTTGAGCGCTAGAAACTATTCTGAGCCTTAAGGAGTAGTTGGAAGGTGAGAGGTGGAAGTGAAAAGGTGGAAACGATGTCTTTCTGATAAAAGGGGTGTGTGAGTATGGTCTGTGAGTGTGTGAGATGAAGCAAGAATGGTCTGGTCTCGGCTTGAGCCAGGCCATGATGGTTAAAATAGCCTATTCAAGTTGCAGAAAAGAAAGGAAAAAGAAAAAAAACAGAGACAGAGAAAGAATATTTTGGTGTGTTAGGGGTGTCATTACATAAAAAAAACATGAGGCGTGTGGGTAATATTGACATTGATGCTGTAAGAGGTGGCCACGGAAGTGGTGCTGCTTGTGGCTCACATCAAAATGGAGATTTCGAATGCACAAAGGCGTACTCATACTCCATAACATATTTATGTTTTTATTTTTCAAAAACATAGTAATGCATGTAATGTTTCGGGCTTTTTGTTTTCTGCACCTAGTTTTACTATCTGCATCCACATAGTTTCAAAATAATCATTTTATCCTTTTCGTTATTTTTGAATGATCTATTATGAAAATCTTCTAAATTCAACTTTTCAAAATATATAAAATATTTTCCAAAATAAATTTTTTGAAACATATGACATGTTTATATAAACATTCACCTAATTTTTTTTGTTTATATAAATTTTTTTTTCTCGTTAATAGGAAGGTGTAAGAACCAAAAACCTTATGTTTATTCGGACAATTACTTTCTACATCTCATTATTCGTTCTTGGCTGCACCCAATCAATTTTGATGGGCACCCAATTATCCATGCAAAAATACTAAAGTGTTCTTAATGAAATGAAAATTAGGTTAAGTTAAATGTGCATCCAATCCAGCACCCAACCCAGCAGTAGCCACCATTTGAAACTCTTTTTTCTCTGGGCATCGTTTTCTGTTCATTGAGGCAGCGGAAGCTTCACCTTCAAGGAGCTCTTCATTTAACATCAACCCAGGAACGAAAGACGTCCATTGTTGTGGTCACTAAGGCATCGTCGGTGAGGGACTTCAGCAACAGAGAACGAAGCCACCGGAGAAGAGACGACACGCAGAAGGTGAATTTTCTCGTTGCCTGTGGGTTCTAGATAATTTTAGTTGGAAGTGTGTTTTGACTTGCAGATATTCTTATCCAGACAGTGGTTTTCTAGTTCTGGAAGTGTCATTTTGTGTTGCGGATGCTCATGTCTGGAAGTTTTTCTTTTTGCAGTGTTTAGTTCCAGAACACATATAACTATTCCGGATGTGTATATCCAGAATTCAAAATCTAATTCTAGATCATTTTATCCAAAAATCATTTTCCTGTTACAGACATGTGCATCCAGAATTCATATTTCGGTTACATACATGTGTATCTGGAACTCAACTTTCTTTGCATCTCAACACGTTTTTCAGAATAAAGAAGACAAGGGTAGAATTAGGGGTGGCAAAGCGGGCCAACCCGCCCCACTTAGGCCCGCAAAATGCGGGTCAGGTTGGCCCGCCCCACATAAAAAATGCAAGCTGGTTTTCATGGCCCGCCTCGCATACGGGTTGGCCCGCGGGCTTGCGGGCTGGCCCGTTTTTTTTTTTTTTTTTAACATGTAGGAGTAGTGGAACGGCAAGAGCGACAACAGTGTGGTAGTAGCACGTAACAGTTGCAGGTGAAACTGCGTGGCGTCACAGCCGAAGCGAGCGGCGACACTGCAAAGGAAAATGCGTCGTGTGTTGTATGCATTTTTTGGAACATCATAGCTGCCTTGTGTTTTAAGTGAAAACCTAATTTTCTTTTACTCAAAGTTGTCACTCTTCCACTGAGTTGTGTTTTAAGTAAAAACCTAATTTTCTTTCACTCAAAGTTGTTACTCCTCCACTGGACCTTTGTACCAAGTCAATTATTTTATTCTTTTTTTTTTTCGCGGGCCGGCCCGCCCTGCCCCGCTGCTGGCCCGCGCAGGCCACGGGTTATGCGGGGCGAGCCAATGTGGGTTAGCCCACCCCGCGTTTTTTACCACGGGCCGCCCCCCCCCCCCGCTTTGCCAGCCCAAGGTAGAATGGGATTTTAAAACTTCGTTGGGTGCCTGTCAAAATTGATTGGTTACAGAAAGAAATTGCCTTGTTTCTTTTCTTCATCTCCAAAGTTCAACTTGCCTTTCCTAGTTATGTCGTGGGAGTTTGGAATTCTTTTCTTTGGTCACCATGAAGACAAAATTAGGGCTTCCTCAAGATGCACACAAGGCTAAAAATGCAAGCAGCAAATTGATCTGCCTAGGAACAAAGTTTAAATTCTTGCATTTCTCCAACTGTACTCCTCTCTAGATTTGGAGTGTAAATCCACTTTCACAAAAGGATACAAATTTAGGACAATAATCACAAATGCATTTGTAGCATGGGTATTTCTTTTACCATTTTTATACTATATTCTACTTCTAGTCCAAGTTATTCTCATTAGAATTTAAGGTTTAGAATTTAGGAAAAAGTCTAAATTATTTTTGGGCTTTAAACATCATGGATTGTATCATCTAAACATATATTTTAAAATATATTTTAGATTATACAATTTGTAATATATTTTTGTTTTAGATTATACAATTTGTAAATGTATTATACCATCTATAATACATTTCTCATTCTATAAATACATTTTAAATTTTGTATATTGATTTTTAGATTACACAATCTAAAAATATATTTTAAAATATAATTTATAATATTTATGAAATAAAAAAAAATCTAAAAGTATTTTTCATACATTACAAGAAAAAATAATTTTAACGAGAGTTTATTTTTACATCATTTAGGATTAAAACCTTATTAAGTCATTTATCCAAGGTTGGAGTTTCTCCCGCTAAACCATGTTCCTCAGGGTTTTTTAAACCTTAGGAAAAGTCTTTCAAACCCCTATTAAATACCATGGGTTTCAAAACCTCTGTAAAATACCATGAGTTTCAAAATTTCCGTAAAATAACTTGTCATTTGAAATAACATTCAACCCCATTTTTCACCATCTCTAATGATCCTTCTTGACTTCTCTCTTCCACCATAGGCACACTGCTCTCCGGCATAGGATCAATGACCGCCGACAACAGTCCTAGCAAGGAATCACAACTCAATCACACTTATGTCTATTATATCTAAGGAGAAAAAACACTAAATAGAACACTATCTTCTTCTTACTCCAATATTACTTCTTCCATCACCTTACTACCCAACTTGGGTCACAAGTCACTATTACCTAGCTCGACAACAACTAGTGTTTATCACTATTTCATATATCCTAAATAATTGCATTATTTGTCAGATGTGGGCTTCAAAGTCATGTGTGCTTTTGGCTAAAGATTGTTAGAACATATTGTGAGAAGAAATTAACTTTATTACTTCTCACTTTCACAGTGAATTAATTATTAGATGCATTTTAAAATAAAGGCCTTAATTTAAAATATTTTAAAATTATGAGAATTAAATATTAACAATTATAACTAAAACTAAATTACACATAAAATATACGTACATCAAAAGCTAAAACAAAATAAGTCAAGTTTTTTCAAGTATGAGCTTGTAACAAAAAAAAAACTATGAATTATATAAACCAACTACCATCAATCATAAGAAATATGCAAATATTGTTGAAATACTTATTATCCAAGATTAGTTGTAGAAATACTTATTATCTAAGGTTATTTTGTTGAGTTTTTAAAACAAATTTTTGAAACTTTAGAAAACTCATTTGTAATGTAAAGTTACACTTTCAAAATTTTAGATAATTTAGTTATAAAATATATTTAAAATGTATAGCTTTTAATTATTTATTTATAAATATATTTAATTATATTTATTTATTGAACTTTTGAAAAATTTGGAGTGTTTTATTAAGGTTCTACAATAAATTTTTGGAATTTAACAAAGGTGAAAAAAAAACATCCATTATTTTGTTGAAAATTTTAGAATAAATCTTTGAAACTTAATAAAAGTTAAAAGAACTTACGTTAATTTGTTGAAGTTGTAGAATAAACCTTTGAAACTTTTTTAAAGTTAAAAAAATCTCTATTATTATTCGTTATTTTGCTGAAGATTTAGAATAAATATTTAAAATTTAATAAAAATTAAAAAAACTTTGATATTTTGCTAAGGTTTTAGAATAAATCTTCGGAATTTGATGAAGGTTAAAAAAACCTTCATTGTTTTGCTGAGATTTTAGAAAAAAATCTTTTACAAAATTTAAGAAACCTTGTATTATTTTGCTTAAGTTTTAAAATAAACATTTGAAGTTTAATGATGGTTAAAAAAAATCTCTGTTATTTTACTGATATTTTAAGATAAACCTTCAAAATTTAACTAATATTAAAAAAATGTATGTTATTTTGTCAAGTTGTAGAATAATATTTAAAACTTAATAAAAGGTTAAAAAAATCTCAATTACTTAAATCAATTTCTAATTATATTAACCTTCATTAAAAAAAAATTCTTATAATGATACACTATTTAAAATATATTTTTAGATACATAAATATATTAAACATAATGTTGAATATTATTGTTTAAGTTAACATTGATCAAAATTATATTCGTATTATTGTTGGTTGGATTTTTTTTACCCTTTGATCTATATCAGTTGACCCAACTGATATTGCCAAAAAATAATTTTAGTTAATATTAGGTTAAAGTTATCTCAGACAATAATAAAAAAAAATCAAACAAACTACTAACAAAGAATAGTATCAATGTTAATAATAAGAAAATAATATAATAATTTTATACATAAAAAAAAATCACAACAAACATTAATAACAAAAAAATTAGTTCACAAGAATAATGTCTTTAACATTAATAAAAAAACTCTAGTTAATATCGAAGAATAATATTTCACATTATTAAAGAATATATCAACATTATTAAAGAAAAGCTTAATTAACATCAACTAGCTAGTTATGCTAATAATATATTTATTTAAGTAAAGTTAAGTGAGTCCCACCAAAATTGAATTGATATAAAATAACCAAAATTGAATTAATATAAAAAAAAAAAAAGACATGTAAATTTGATAATATAAGAAATTTTAACTTTAGTGTCAAATGGAATTTGATTTTTTTTTAATTTCAAATAATTCAATTACTAAAAAAAATCAACAAATTTTTTATTTTAAATTAGTAAACAGTATATTATTATAAAACATTTTGTACAAAAATTAATCTCTCATGCACAGTTGGTCATTAAAAATATTAGGTACAAAATTTTCTGCTAAATAGAACGTCCATGTTGATTAAAACAGTTTAATTTGGAAAAACTATTAGAGCTCATATTTTTCTTGAAAAATTGTTACTTTTATAATTTCACATTCAAATTCACACAATTGCACATTCAAAGTCACAATTTATAAATTTAATTTGTCCAATTCAATTGTAAAATTACACGGAGAAAAAAATTCTCATATTGTTCGGAATTATCAACTAATGAGCAGTGTATTACTGCATTCTTCTTCTGCCATTGCACTAAGTGCTGACATTCTTTTGTACTACATTAAACAAATTAAATACAGTTTTTTTTATATCTGGATACCACTAACTTATTAAGTAAAATATTATCTTCTCATCACTGACTTGACATAGTAGAAAACCATCCCTTGATAGATCAGCAATTAAGAAAGACATGGCCGGCAATCTACTCGTTTCAGAGGAGAAATCAGTGTCCAAGAGCGTTCAACAAATGTCCATTGAAGGTGATGAACCACCATCGCAATATATTGTTAAAGGAAATAGCTTTGGATCTAAAGATTCTTGTGCACTGATTCCAATACCCATCATTGATGTAAGTCTTCTCTCATCAGAAGGTGAGCTAGAGAAGCTCAGATCTGCTCTAAGTTCAGCTGGATGCTTCCAGGTGTGGATCTACAAAAACTTCATCGGTGCATGCTTGCATGTGTCTAAAGCACCATAAATCATCATATGTTGCATTTTGTACTTTCTACTTCTAGTTCCCTTTTAAGAGTTATTAAGATGAAAAAGGTGATAAATTTCATGTGATGCACTAATTAACTTGTTGCTAAAATGCGACTCTTCCACTATTCTCAGATTAATTTTCTCTTTTATTGTATATTAAAGGATACGGAAGATTCTAATATTAATTGGGTGTCTTTTCTAATAATCAGTTGTTCCTCCTTATAGAGGAAAATAATTGAGTGTCTTTTCTAATTATCAGTTGTTTCTCTTTATAGAGATGAATAACCTTTATTTTGTCTTTGTTTTGTTATGATTCTAGTATTTAATTATTGATTATTTTCCTCTTTAGTTAAATCTAGAATGAGTGTACTACTTATATATATTCAGACCATTTCTTTTGATTTGAATAAGAAAAAAAAAGATATTCATTCTCATATCTTTGCCTTCGGTTTACTCTTTTGTCCATCTATATTTCTTTTTATTCATCTCTGTTCTATTTTATAATACTGTCATAATAATTTTACTGTCATAATAGTTGATTGCTAAATATCAACACTGCTGATATACTCTTCTTTGAACCAAAGCACCCCTTATGTTGATAAGTATATAAATGCATCTTTGATAGAATGCTAATTGTGAATTATGTGATTCATAGCTGGTAAATGAACTCTAGACAATTAGGTACAAAATGAAAATAATTAAGTTTATATTAATTAAAAAAGTGAGTTAACATGATTTAATTTTACTATTCTCAATTCGAGAATTTTGTTTAAGTATTTTCTTTGTTGAAATTGACATTCAAAATTAGATGAGTAAAATTAGTTAGAGATTTTCATATCCAAAGTCATATTAGATGACATTTGAATGTGATAGGGATATTAATGCTTTCATCTTTCAAATAGTGAGCATATTGACATGCTCTTTACCAACAGGCAATTGGTCATGGAATGTCAAGCTCATACCTTGAAAAAATAAGTGAAGTTGCAAAACAATTTTTTGCACTCCCAGAAGAGGAAAAGCAGAAGTATGCCCGAGCTGTTAATGAATCTGAAGGATATGGGAATGACAGAGTAGTTTCAGACAAGCAGGTCCTTGACTGGTCCTATCGTTTATCACTTCGAGTTTTTCCAGAAAAAGTACGAAGGCTTTCTCTTTGGCCAAAAATTCCTACTGATTTTAGGTACTGCCCTTCAATATTATTCTAAACTTTCTGCCTGAGAAATTTCCGGAACATACTAAAGTAATTATTGAGCTCAACTTTCTTAGTATATATAATGCAGTGAGAAATTAGAGGAGTTTTCGACGAAAGTGAAATCAATGATGGATTATCTCTTGAGATGCATGGCAAGGTCACTGAATTTGGAAGAGGGTAGCTTCCTGGACCAGTTTGGTGAAGAATCATTGATGCTGGCGAGGTTCAACTTCTATCCACGTTGCTCTAGGCCTGATCTGGTTCTTGGCGTCAAACCTCACACAGAT
This sequence comes from Phaseolus lunatus, assembly GCA_013389735.1. Lineage (NCBI taxonomy): Eukaryota > Viridiplantae > Streptophyta > Magnoliopsida > Fabales > Fabaceae > Phaseolus > Phaseolus lunatus. Next base: position 32,801,394 of record CM023859.1, read on the forward strand.
AGATCAGGAATCACAGTCCTATTGCAAGACAAAGAAGTGGAAGGTCTTCAAGTTCTGATAGATGACAATTGGGTCAGTGTTCCCACGATGCCCGATGCCTTTGTTGTCAATCTGGGCGATCAAATGCAGGTAAACTGGGCTCTATCTCAAAAAACCATTCTACTTGTTGATGGGTAATCAAAATTCACCAAGCTTAAAAATACTATTTTTGTACTTGCTTACCTCTTAACTAGTTTTTGAGGTGGAATCGGTGTTTAGTTATAATGTTAAGGAAGTTGGCACTGTTGCAGATCATGAGTAATGGAATATTCAAGAGCATAATGCACAGGGTTGTAACAAACACTGAAAAGATGAGGATGTCTTTGGCAATATTCAATGAGCCAGATCCGGAGAACGAGATTGGACCTGCACAAGGTCTTATAGATGAGTCACGGCCCAGGTTATACAGAAACGTTAAAGATTATGGTCATATCAACTACAGATGCTATCAAGAGGGAAAGATTGCACTTGAGACTGTCAAAATTGCAGATAACTCTGATTAGAGGTGGTGAGACTTTCAAATTTGAATTACCAACCGGTTGAAAAAGACTTTGATGTTTTTGTTATTTAAATCAAACTATAAAAGATAAATATGTATGGTTGCTTTGAAACCATAACTAGGTATGTAATCTCGTTTAGAATGTTAGCAAGTTCAATCCGTTTAGAATGGTAACAGAAAAAGTTATTTCTTGTGTTTGCTAGCTAGGTTAACCTAGACATTAAAGAATGGTCCCTAACTTGACTTCTGGAGTCCTAACTTTGAATTACCACGAAAAATCAGCTCAAAATTCACCACGCAAATAATATGAAAAAGAATAATTAAAATCTCCATTAAAATGCACTAGGCCAGTTAAATACATCTTTTCAACCAAAATAAAAAATACATTTTCATGATCAATGGCATAATGTAGCATGGCAATTTTCCTACTATCTTTTATATCCATAAGGAACAAATTACATCCATACTCAGCATCCTCGCTCATGTCTAAGATAAGATCACAGTATGGAAACATCTACAAATTATAATCTTAATTATCAGGAAAATGGGAAGATGGGGAAAAGGGACAAAGATGACCTCATATTACATATTCGATATGGAATGAACACTAATGACACAACATATAGAAAGCTCTATTCCTTACAACTCCTAATGATAAGAATGACATGAAAATCGTACAAAGACAAGGCAATAACAGCACAGTAAAGAGGACATTAAGATCTAATGGCATATTGCAAAAATATCTAAGAAGTGTCATTGAGCATATTGGAAACAACAACTTGATGGTATTGGGTCAGATCTTGTGGACTTGTTTTCTTCTGTTAACCCTGGAGGTCGGACAATGTCCACTAGCTCACGCTTGCAAGTATTGTAGTCAAATAAACTTGAAGGAAGAATTTTACTGAACATGTCTACCAACTGATTGGATGAAGAAAGTAACCCTATGAAGCCTTGTGGGATCAATATGAACAATCAATTTCCAAATGTTTTAATTCACTCAAAAAACTAGATTGATTGCAACATGCAAGGTACTAGGCCTTATAACATGAAAAACAGGTCTGCGGCAAGAGATTCGTAGATCTTTAATCAAGTAAATAAGTCATTGTAGCTCACAAGTTATATATGAAAGCATGCAGTATTCAACTTCCACAGATGAGCCGAGAATCGTGTTTTGTTTCTTGAAGTTTTTAATGAGTTTGCAAGAAAGAAACTGTATCCAGCGGTGAATCTTCGAGTATCCACACAGTAGTGGCCTAATAGCATCGCTAAAGGCAACAAGATTAATTGGAGAGGTTAGACCCAAAAAAAAAAATCTAAACATAGAACTTCACTTTCACGTTCCTACTTTCACATTAATGTAACAGTCATTCCAAACTTTTAACTAAAGTTGAAGTCGCTTACACTCTTTTATCCCAAAGACTAATGAGGTATTTTTAACCGAACAACAGAAAATGCAATACATGAAAAAAGAACTCAATATCACGTGATTTATCATAATTGCATGTTTTCTTGCTTGCAACCAATAAATGATTCTCACCTTTCTAATTATAATAAATGGTGTTGCTGAAAATAAACGTTCTAATTCTTCATTCTATCAACATTTATCTATTTGCTGCTCTCTAAAACCGTGAGTGAAAATTTAAAGTTTTATCTGAATTTTAGACTTTGAAATTTAAGTTCAAGTCAACACAATTCAACCACTTATTTTATAGATTCATTTTTTGTTAATTAATTCATTATTCAGCTTTAATTGAATTAGTTCAATTTCAAGAAATCTTATAAATAGAATACAAGAAAATAAAGAACTATAATAGAATCGGCCAACTGATAGGCATCTAAGAAAATGATCGCGCGCGGAAGATAGTAAAATCATCGTCATCATCATGAAACTCCACGTAACAAGGAAATTTTGCTGCAGACTCAACCTAATGAGGTGTCTTAAAACTACAAATGAGTGACAAAATATACTTTGTTTCAAAAACAATGAAGTCGACACGACAGATGAGTTAAAGACTAACAAAAAAGTAAAGGCATGGTAAAAGGACGGATTTTCCTTGTTCTGCCATAGTAGAAAATTGATGAACGATGCTCTTTTCTCTCAACTCTCTAGAAGATCTTGAAGAGTAAACCACCATGTGTAGCAAAGAAGGGGGCAAACACAAGAGACTCAACTGCCATCAGCTTGATAAGGATGTTGAGTGATGGACCAGATGTATCCTTGAGGGGGTCACCAATGGTGTCACCAATAACTGCTGCCTTGTGACAATCTGACCCTTTCGGACCTAGGCTTCTTGCATGCTCAGAAGCACCAGCCTGTACAAATACACACACCATCAAATCGACATTACAGATATTCATCTCACACAACTCCCAAGATATTGTTATAAAAGGTCAAATTTATTGAATTTCATAATAATTACCCTTAAAAGTCATGTCATGTGATTTCTATTAGGATGATTACTCTTAAAAACTACAATCACCAGTTTAAGAGTCGGGACACCATTATAATACCAGGGTGGATCAATTAATTATTCAGCTCAAAGTCAATAAATAATTACCTCAATGTACTTCTTGGCATTATCCCATGCACCGCCGGTGTTGGATGCAGAGATAGCAATCTGTAAGCATGGCAAGGAAACATGTCTTAGATGCAAGAATATACGGGACAAAGAACAACGTTGTTGAGTAAACTACTGAATCAAGAAGGGTGGATGAAACATTACCTGCACACCAGATACCAAAGATCCAGCGAGGACACCAGAAAGTGTTTCAACACCAAAAAGGATCCCCACAATAAGAGGTGTAAGCATGACAAGAGCACCCGGTGGTATCATTTCTTTAATGGAAGCATCAGTAGAGATCTTAACACATGTAGCATAGTCAGGCTTGGCAGTTCCCTCCATCAACCCTGGAATGGTATTGAATTGCCTGCGCACTTCCTCAACCATCTTCAGAGCAGCACTTCCCACACTCTTCATGGTCATGGCAGAAAACCAGTAAGGAAGCATTGCCCCCACAATCAAACCAATGAAAACCTTTGGAGTCAGCACATCAACAGTTGTAATAGATGCTCGGCTCACAAAGGCACCAAAAAGGGCCAGAGATACAAGGGCGGCAGAACCAATAGCAAAGCCCTAAAACAGAATAATACAGATATCAGATAAGTAGCAAGAAAACTGACATTTTCGAGAACTTACAGAATTGGGATTGAAGAAAGTATAAAAAATCAAAATATACACCTTCCCAATTGCAGCAGTCGTGTTACCAGCAGCATCAAGGGCATCAGTTCTCTCACGAATTCTGTGACTCATACCAGCCATCTCAGCAATACCTCCAGCATTGTCACTGATTGGACCATATGCGTCTATGGCCAACCCAGTGGCAATGGTACTCAGCATCCCGAGAGCAGCAACAGCAATACCATACATGGCAGCAAAGGTGAAACTAACAAAAATACTAATCGCTATAGCAAAAATTGGAATAATAACAGACTTGTATCCCAAGGCAAGGCCAAATATAACATTTGTTGCAGCACCAGTTCTGCAGGAGTCAGCTACGTCTTGAACAGGACTGCAAAACCAGACAAATAGTCAAGCTAAAGATCAGATGATATGATTGCACAAAGGTAAAAAAAGTAAAGCAGCATTACCCTAAATTACTTACCTATATGCATTACTAGTATAGTACTCAGTTACAAATCCGATGATAAGTCCTGCCCAAAGACCAACAGCAACGCACAAAAATAGCTGCCTGCAAGACAACATAAAAAATGTCTTACAAGTCCACATGTATACAAAGCAACCATGTATTATTGTATAAATATTTAAGAATCCATCTTTTAACAATTTTTTCACCAAAAACGTGGTTACTTATAGGTGTTGATATACAACTTACCAGTTCTTGACGTCTTTCTGCACCCCAAAATTGAAGATAGTGAAGGAAGTTGGAAGTGCAATAAAACTAACAACTGCAACCCCAACAGTCATCAGCACAGTGGAAATAACGAGCTGCTTCTTCAATGCAGGCTCAATCTCCTTCACAGCCTTGATCTCAAAGAAGTCAGTTGCAAATAAGGTGGTGATCAAACAAACAAGAATACCCACAGAACTGACAATGAGAGGGTATAGCATCGCAGTGAACTCATGATTCAACCCAAATGAAGAGATGGAAGCAACAACGAGAGCAGCACAAGATGACTCCGCATATGAACCAAAAAGATCAGATCCCATACCAGCTATATCTCCAACATTGTCACCAACATTATCAGCAATCACCTGAGTGCACAATAATTTAATCAGACAAATAAAAAAAAAGATTAAGAGAATGTTTAAAAATAAAAATAAAAAAAATGAAGTGATTTGAGGGTTCTATTTCTTACAGCTGGATTTCTTGGATCATCTTCGGGAATGTTTCTTTCAACCTTGCCAACGAGATCAGCACCGACATCAGCAGCCTTGGTATAAATACCTCCACCAACTCTTCCAAACAAAGCCATAGAAGATCCACCGAGACCATAACCAGTTATGGCCTCAAAAAGACCACCCCAGTCATCACCATAATAAATCTTAAACAAGTTTATGGCAATGTAAAGAACCAGAAGACCATTTGCAGCAAGGAGAAAACCCATGACAGCACCAGATCTAAACGCAGTAATGAAGGCCTTCCCAACACCCTTTCTTGCCTCCAAAGTGGTTCTTGCATTGGCGTAAGTTGCAATTTTCATTCCAAGGAATCCAGAAATAAGTGATGTGACGCCACCAAGCAGAAAAGATATGGTGCTGAAAATAGCCGTGGCAAGTGCTGGCTTACACGTTTTAGTTTTATCGTATGTGCAAGGCTGGTGGCTTGTGCTGAATCCTTCCACAGAACCAAGGAAGAGGAATATCAAAACGGCAAAAGCCACCATGAAGATTCCCACATACTTGTATTCAGTAAAAAGGAAAGAGGTTGCTCCTGTTCAAGTTCAAGCACAAGTATTCTTTAACATCCACCAATGAGCACTAATACGGAATAAGGGCAAGCAATCGAGGGGATATCCAACAAAATTAAAGGACAAATAAAATGCAAAACTACTGCCAAGCAATGGTTTCAGCAAAAACCAACTCTACTCTAATATCAAGTATAACAGGTCAAAAAATCATATCACAGAGTTTTTGGAGAGAAATTATCTACAATGACAAGGTCCAATTTAAGAAACAATATAGAGCATATTAAAGTTTAAAACATTGCAAATATATAAGGAATGAGGAGAAACTTGGTAATGCACTCAACTAGAAAGAGGGACCACGAGGCTACAAATTAATCATAGAAATACTTTCATCTCCTATCATTCAAAAGCTTCAAATACTGAGAAATATGAGATGACAGGGGTCATAATTCCATAAATACTACTAAAGACGAAAGATCAAAGCGATTACCCAAGGAAAGTAAAAAAGCAAACACAACTTTCGTCCTTAAGAACAAGGAAACAGGCATAAAAAGAGCAGAGAAAGACTAAACAGCACTAAACATAGGTAATTACTAGTTTACCACTGGACTTGGACGTGTGGTCCAAATCGCATAACCAACATCGATTTTTTAATAGTTAAATAATAAAACGAGGCTCAAATCATATTCCAGGTGACCAAGCAGCTCATAATCGTTTTAGAGTCCATGAAATAAAGCCCCCAAAAATAGACATAACACGGTTTAAAAAACGCACACAATGGAAGCTCTCAGAGTCGGAATATAGAGTTCACAAACAACAAAACTCGCACAAGGAACAACATAAAAAATAAAAAATTTAAAAACAAAGCTTTTGTAATAAAAACCTAAACAACGTATGTAGAGCGAAACACGAGAAGATCCAGATCTACCCAGAAATTAGAAACCCACGCCGACACAACAAGTTCCAATCTTTAAAACATTTTTGAAAAAGAGAGAGGGAAAGAGAAAGGTCCAAGAATCGAGGATAGATCTCAGAAGCCCCAACAGAGAAAAGAGAGTAAGAGTGAGAGAAAGGAAGACCTTCGGAAATGGCGTTCTGGATTTCGGCGCATTTGACGACGACGTTGTGGTCATTGATGCCCTCCTCCTCCTCGATGAGGTAGTCGTTGTAGCCATTTTTGGCCGCGGCGTTGGGAGAGGCGTCTCTGACAGCGGAAAGTTTGACCTTGGAGACGAGAAGCCACTGGAAGAGGGCAAAGGCGATTCCAATAACGGCGCAAACGGGAATGAGAATCTCGGTTCCGAGATCTGGGAGAATCGCTGCTCCCATGGCTGAAAGAGTGAGAGAGTGTAGAGGGAGAAAATGAGGGAGGGAAGGAAGGAAGGAAGGAAGGAGTGAATGAGGGGAATGGGAAGAGGTGGAGAGGGTTTTATATGTGACAGAGAGAGAGAGGATAGGGGTGGAAATGGTATGGTGACTGGAGAGACAGAAGAGGGTGTGTGGCTCACAATATGAAAATTTTACCAATATCTGTAATTTGTCTATACCTAAATGCCAGATCTCAATTTTAGGTCACTTCCAACACTCTCACTTTCCTTTCTCCTTTTTTTTTTTCTTATTATCATTATTATTTAATAATTATCTTCACTTCCTCACTTTATCAATTCCTCTCTACCATCTCTCTTTATTTACTGCTCAAAAATACGTTACAAATTATAACCTAATCATAATGACACCCTAATTTCGTTCCAACACTACTGGAGTTCAATCTTTTTTTGTACACGTTAACAATATCAGTAAAATATTATTATTATTATACTATATAACATGTAATACGTGATGATATACAAAAGATCAAGGAATTCGTTATTCAATAAAATATTATATGAATTGCAATTCAGATAATATTTCTATTTTGAACAAATAGTGTTTAGAAAGTAGATTCACTCTCTTTTAATATTTGAATAAGAATAGTTATAACTTAACTGTTTTAGAGATTTAGAATTTAAGGTTTAAGAAATAATCTTCTGTGTTTAAGATTGAAGCTTGTTTAAACTGTAACTCAAAACACAAATAAGATATATATAAATTATATAAGAAGTTCGAAAACAATCCAAAACCATATTTTCACCAATTAATTATTTTAAGAAGTTCAAAATTTATTTTTAAGCCAATTAAATGTGTAAATTACTATAATTATTTAAGAATGTTCGCTTTGCCCCTTTTTACTCCATTAGCATGTTGAAAATCAACCTAAACTTTAAAATTCAACACATTCAATTTCAATACATCAACCATCAAATAAGAATCACTATCAAATTACTTACAATTCGACTGTGAATTGTAATTGAATGAAGTGAATTTGGACTTATTGGATCTCACAATTATCACTGTTTTAAATTTTATTGATAAACAAAATTATTGAAAATTTATATTGAATGATAATTACTTTGAAGATTTATAAATGTGTTATTATGTTAAAAATTATATTATATGAATTTGTATATGATTTATTTTCTCCTTTGACACAATATGAGAGAAAATTTGTAATGTTTGAAAATTATTATTCTTATAAATTATAATTTTTATTATAATTCTTAAAAAGTCTAAAGTTTGTTTGTTTGGTAAAAACAGTATTGCTAAAAATATTCATAATGCCTTTTCTTGAAATAATAAAATATTTGTGACTAAACAAATAATTTATTAACACACTAAATGATTTAGTAAGCACTACTATGGTACTTTTTGCTCTACAATTTATATTTTAATGTTAGATTCTCACCTCCACTAATGAAAATGTTTGTATAAAACTTAACTAAAATCATTCATTAAGGGGTTTTTGTAAGCATCAAAATATATGAGTGTAATTTGTGTTATCATTTTTTAGGATAACCACCAAAATTTATACAGGAAAAAAAAAACCTGTAGTATTTTAAATAAATATTACAAACTTCTGTAAGTTATCCAAATACTTATTGAGAGACATTTTTGGTAGTTTTTCTATTTATAACACTCTGAATTCAAAACTTTTTTTAATGAATCTAATATCAATAGTACTAAAGGCATGTTTAAATTTTAAATTATTATAAATTTAATTATATTAAAAATCATGTTTCTTGTGCATATTAATTAGTTGTTTGCTGTCTCCCATATTTTAAAATGAACATTTGAGATATCACTATCTTTTTTTCTCTTCATCAATGATGAATTTAATTCCAAACTATAATTAGTATTTTACCATGAAAGGGATCGCAAATAAGATAATTATGCTACTGATATATTAATGGTGTTATGTATTAAGACTACAGTCTAAAATTGGGTATTAAATGTGTTGAAAGTAGTATCTGAATCTCATGCACCTACTACACAACTTCAATTAAAAATAAAAGCATTACACTATGTAAAAATATTAGGTTATTTTTTAAAAGCATCTATTATCTGTATAATGTTATTAAGAACACTTATAATGATTGTTATTGAAATTATTATTTTCATCAATTAATACTTCAAAACAGACTACATAAATTATTTATTTTATCATTAAGAATGATAGGTTAAGACTATTTCACTAATTTATATCTATTTCCACTGACTGCAGTTTTAATTTAAAAAACAATAATCATGTTTCCAGTTTTGGATACAATATTTTTAACTCATAATTTATCTCTAAACAAACCACATGTTTCACATGTTTGTATTTATAATAAATAAAATATATATTTATTAATAATGTGAGATTCTTTTTTTAAAAATTGAATAACTGGTATATTTATTGTTATTTTTAATTTATGTTAAAAATATAAACTGTTTTTATTTGAGAAAAAAAATATTATAAAATTTTGAAAGATGATGTTGCAGATGAAACCTGTAAAGTCAATATAAGAATTAGTTATGTATTTAATAAATTCTCTCCATAACTTTTGTATCCATCAATAGAGTTAAACATCTTAATTTGCCATATGTCAAACATAGACTATGAAAAGAAAAAAATAATAATAAATATATATATGTGTAATCATCTAATAAAATAAGTAAATTTAAGAAATAAATATTGTGAACATTGTGCATTGAAAAGGGGAAATATTTTGTGTGTGTTTATATTGAGGAACACCTAAAGTGATTAGAGATAAACTAATAATTAGTTTGTGGGGTCATAAGTTTAATTTTCTTATTATGACCTCAAGTCCCTTAATTTTGTTAACAGTATACTGTTTAATTGTTAGGAAAAAAACAAAAAGGAATCGTGCATAGAAACTACGGGTAACAAATAATAGTGAAAATACATACACCGACACGACATATATATATATATATATATATGAAGAAAGTACACACAAAACCCTAATAGGTGGACTTTTCTCCTTTCCCTATTTAAATTTGCATCATTTTGATAATTACTTTAATCATAAGTACATACTAATGATTAAGCAGCCAATAAGGAAGCACGAATTAATGCATATTTTTTTATCCTTGCTGGTTAAATGTTTCTATTTAATTATAAAATTAATAATAAATATATAATATATAAATTTATATGATTTAACTTTTTAATATATTTAATTGAATAATTATTTCCTCTTTCTATTAAAAAATTGAATTTTCAAATGCAAACTTTTTCACTCAAATAGATGTTACATCAATTATTTAGAACTATTTTAAGTATTGATTTAAAGTTAAAAAGACACTAAAATGTTATTTTTAAGTAATTTATCGTAAGTGGAATACATTATAATTTAATTTTTTTTGTGTTTAGTTGTTTTAATTTGAATTTTGATTATTTTGTTATATCTAACGTGTGATTATTAAGAATGAGACTATTAAATTATAAAACGTGAATAATAATATATTGTTGTCGTCATGTAATTTCATTTGGGTGAATAAAGTTAGAAAATTAAAATATTTTTTTTGCAAATAATAATAAGTAAAATAAATAAATAAAGTTATTTTGAAAAAAATATTTTTAATAAATATTACAAAACTAAAAAGTGGTATTTCTTTCTGATTACAAAATTTAAATGTTTAAAAATATATTTTTAGTTTTTTTTTTTTAATGTATATAAGAAAACAATAAAAAGATATGTGGGCTGATAAGAAAAATATGGGATAAATTGCCTATGTTAACATGTTTGCCCGCATAGGTCTGACATAGTCCACAATTCGCACAAGTTAAGAACAAACAAATCAGATCGACTTGCCTAACTCACATATCTTAAAATTGAAAATTTCTTTCTATACTCTCATTCTCTCATAAATTAAAAAATTAATCAATTTCATATTCTACAATCCACAGTAAAATGTTGTATTTATATTCGGAATACAAAATTTTACTTTATTTATATTTTACTTATATATTTAGATTTTGTTTGAGATATATCTATACTTACAATATGTAACATAAGTATATACCAAATATTCAATTTAATTAATAAGATGTAATTTGTACGTTTTAATATATTTAAACTTGCATATTTTGAGGTGTTATAATTATAATATTAATTATGTTAAGAATGTTTACCCTGTTGTACAATTTTATAAATTAAAATGTTATAATTGTTTTGGAAGTTAAATTTCGGTACACTAATATAAAAAATATAATTTTAACTAATAAAACATTAGGATAGATGTAGACTTTAAATTAATTAGTGATTGGAGTTAAGTTACTTAATGCATATGTTCTATTAATAACTTTGATAAATAAAAACAAATCTAACTTGTCTACCTTAACATACATAAATAGAGGATCAAACTTTAACCATAATTTGAAAATATGTCATTCATATATTCTGATTAAAAAAAAAGTGTTACATCATATATTGAAAGAAAACTTATTTATGTCACCCACATTTTTATTTTTGATTTCTAAAATAATAATTCTAATTGAGAGAGATATATTAAAGCTCGTTACGTGATAGCGTCATAATGCATAGTGATAGCAAATACATAAGCCTCTAGAATTAGGTTAAAGATGGGAATTTAGATTGTTTGTATGAAATTAAAAATTTAAATTAAATTGCACAGTATATGTTATATATATAATTTATTGTATTTGTTTCTTTACAAATATTGCACAATTTTTTTTCCCCTTAGAAAACATACTAGGAACAAATTTTACTTACGAACTAAAATTTACAAAAAAAATACTGATATTTTTGAAAAATAAAAGCATATGATAATTAAAAGTGACTCTTTTAGAGAAGTTAGATAGTATTATATAAATATATTAGTTAAGGAAAACTTCTTCTTCAGCATTTTCTCAGTGTTTATATATTTATATATTTTCATGTTTATATATTTATATATTAATAGGGTATGTTTTTGTCAATTTTATATATTTATATATGTTATGCCTTATATCTTCAAACTATATTTTAGAGTTCATGTATAAAATCTTATTTCTCTTCCTCTCTATGTCCCTATCTATTTGTTTTATTTTTTATCAAATTATATTAATTATTTTTTAAAAATAATACTTCACTAACAATTTTTGTAAATATATTTTTATTAACATTTTTTTTAAAGAAATACCAAATTAGCCTATATTTTAAAAATAAAACAAGATGAATTTGAATAAAGAATAAATACTTATACTAATACATAGTAAATTTGAAGAATGTTATATAATATTTAATATACATATATATATATATATATATATATATTAGTTACCGGTAGATTAGTTCTTATATTTTTATAATAATTATATATTTATATTTTATACTTTTAACCTTTTATTTCAGAGTTTATATAAAATATATGGTTTCTCTTTCTCCACATGTCTTATTGTTCTCTTATTTTATTTATTTTTTATTAAAAATATTAAATATTTTAAAAAATAATACTTTATTAACAAATTTTGTAAACTTTTTCAAAAAATTATAAAAATAAAATAAAATAGAATAAATTATGTTACTCATCAAATTATATTTTAAAACAATTAACTGAAATACACTTGTTCTGCATTTGTCTGTATTCTTATATGCACAAAAGTAAAATATAAATATTTTTATCAGAATCAAAATTGAAAAGCTATATAATTATTTTATAGTTGAAGGATTATGTGGTTATTTTTTAGAAAAATTATATAATTATATATTTTATTTTTTAAAAGAATACAATTATTTTAACTTAATAAAAATAAAAATATCCAATTAAAATGAAAAAAACAATTATACAAGTTGTATTTTATTATACAGTTGTATAGATAATAGTTAACAAATATTGAAGAATAGTTTGTTATATGATAGTTGATTTTTTTTTTTATCTTAACAAAGAAGCTTTTAATATATCTAAATTATTCTTAAAATTTACATAAAACAAGATTTTTTGGTGCATTTAATATAAAAATTAAACAAAAATAATGAAAAATATATAAAAAAATGGTGCTAAAAAAACAAAAATAATTGTTAAGATTTTGAAAGTTAATTAAGCACACAACTTTTATCAATTTGACCTATTAATAAATGTTAATAAATCTCTACTCTTCCAATTAATATAAAAATATTATAAAATTATTTAATTATGCATTGTAATATATTATATGCAATAGCAAAAATGCAGTTATCTTTAAAATATAATAATAAAAACATAATATTTTATTAAAAATAAATAAAAATAAGTGTTATTATTTAAACTTCTAAATAAATAAAATAAGGTAAAACCCATAAATACAAGTGTTTCCAATGTAACAATTTATTTAATTTTTATTTGTATTTTAAGTGGGAATAAAATATAGTATAGGTTTTAAAATTTAGATTTTAGAATTTATGGTTTATGATTTAGGATTGAGAGTTGGGAGTTTATATAATGAAAGAGAGTGCTGAAACATTTTTCTCCTTTTCTATTATTATAATTATAAATAATAATTAATAAAAATAAAAATATCCAATTAAAATGAAAAAACAATTATACAAGTTGTATTTTATTATACAGTTGTATAGATAATAGTTAACAAATATTGAAGAATAATTTGTTTTATGATAGTTTATTTTTTTATTTTTATCTTAACAAAGAAGCTTTTAATATATCAAAATTATTCTTAAACTTTACATAAAACAATATTTTTGGGTGCATTTAATATAAAAAGTAAACAAAAATAATGAAAAATATATATATATAAAAAATGGTGCTAAGAAAACAAAATTAATTGTTAAGATTTAAAAGTTAATTAAGCACACAATTTTTATCAGTTTGACCAATAAATATTTATTCTTCGAATTAATATAAAAATATTATAAAATTATTTAATTATGCATTCTAATATATTATATGCAATAACAAAAAAACAGTTATCTATAAAATATAATAATCAAAACATAATATTTTATTTAGATAAATAAGAATAAGTGATATTATTTAAACTTTTAAATAAATAAATAAAAATAAGATAAAATCCATAAATACAAGTGTTTCTAATGTAACAATTTATTTAATTTTTGTTTGTATTTTAAGTGGGAATAAAATATAATACGACTTGAGGTTTAGAATTTAAAGTGTAGATTTTATGTGTATAACTTAGGATTGAGAGCTGGGAGTTTATATAATGAAAGAGAGTGTTGAAACATTTTTCTCCCTTTCTATTATTGTAATTATAAATAATAATAATAATTATAACCTAACTAGAGTGGATTACTAATAACATAGATTTCATTTGACAGTGGAATGTGAAAATAAAATTGGGTAGAGATTTTTGATTTTAAATAAAATATCATATTTTAAGATAATTATAAAATAGGTTTGTAAGAGTGACGTGTGTGTTTTCATTGGTAAAACGCACCCAAACATAAATATTCCAAACAAGGCAAAAGCACCTTTTACTTTTTTATTTTTTCATGTAAAAACACATATTGCTTTTTCTATGTTTGTTTTGAAGTTTATTTTTGTTATATATGTGTAGACACATGCTTTGGTGTATTTCAAAAGCATTGGGTACCCGAATAAACTTTTTCCCATTCCCCACTTTTTTCTTTAATTTTTACAAAGTAATTCAAACTTTGTGAATTATAATTATATTCCCTTGTTGATGATACTTCGCTGTCATTCAGTTCGAATGAACCAAATCATGCAATTACTTTCTGACCCACCATTTTTATATTTTTATTCTCACTCAAATTATAGTTATCACCTTGCGCTTGATTTTGACCCTTAAATAGATTCTCTTAAACTCACCTTTTCTTTTTCAAATAAATAAATACATTCAAATTCAAATGTTACAGCAAATCATTTATTTGATTTCAACAATTATAAGAGATATTTTATGCACAACAAGAGGAAAAAAACAACTTAGACCTACCTTTTCCACATTCATGATTCCATGGTTCCCAAAACATAATCCTTATCATTTCAATTGTGTTATATTCAATATTAGTTCTAAAAAACTCAATAACACACATCACTAAAAATTAACTATTTTTTTTTATCGGTAATAAAAAATAATAAATGTGAATCACTTTAAGAAGGATCCAACCTTAATACATAAATACAATATTTGACCTCCTCCATTAGGCATACTCTCATATATGCTAATACAAAACACTTCTAACTAAACTCATGGGAAATCTCCGAAGATAAATTAAATACATCTTAAAGAGAACTTCATGAAATCATCCCCATACAAACCAAATGGTTAAGACACCAATCAAAAAAGGAGAAAAACGCAGAATGTGATTTGGATGTAACTCAAGTCCAAACCTTTAATTGAACCGAAGCAAAAACACTTTCAATACATCTACTACACCTCCTTTAATGTCCAAATAATTAAAATTCTCATTCACATTATGTATTGATCGGGTATCAAACGAGTCACGTCAGTCGATATTGGCGATTGATCGATTGAAACTATATTTAAAGTGTAACTATAATAAATGACAGTTAAAGTAGTTGTAGAAATTCCTGAAGAATCAGGATTGCATCCTATCAAATCTGGATAATATATTGAGAAATAGGGATAACCCGTTTAGCTAATACTGATACGTGCTAGATTCGGCCCATTAAACATATGATCCATAACTCAATGTTATAAATACGCTCTTAATATAAAATATTTACTTGATCGTTTTGTATGTTAACTCTTGACTATGATGAGAAATCAAGGAAAAAAAGTATTGAAGTTTAAAGAAATGAAGTATTGAAGAACAAGAAACGTGAGTAACACCGCAACAATTATTATACCAATCCTAAATAGTATATGTACACACTTTGTCTATATAGATACACATTCAAATGTAAAATATTATTTTTAAAAATAAATATTAACTAAATTTAAAATTATAATAAATGATTTGCTAGACAATATAATAATGATAATAATAAGGACGGTCACATTATTATTTTTAAATAATCATTATAAAAATTAGAAATTATCATAAATAAAAAACAATTTAAAACTTTAAATCACATACTTATTCTTTGGTGTCAAATCAAATAAAAGATCAGAAATAAGATCTACCACATTAGATATCAAAACCACAAATTTTAACAGGTTAATGTAAACCTTATCCAATTCACTTTATGGCAAATAAATTAGATTAAATATCCAATCCAAATCTCAATATTAGATAGTTAAGTTGAATTGATTCACATTGATTTTTAAATAAAAATGAATAAAAGAGTAACTTTAATTAGGCTAAAACATCTGAATAGTTCAAACATACTTTCTTACTAAAAACTACATTATAAACATTAATACTTGAATTCATTAACATCAATAGGTTCATAAGCCAACAAACAAGCACTGATAGTTAGCACCACAAATACACTGTCTTGAAATTGGACTTGATTAGAGTCATTTTAAAACTAGGTTAAAAATTCTAGCCAATTCAAATATTTTATTAGAAATTTAAACGAGTATAATTAATGAAATTAGTCATCCAATTAAAAAGGTTTCCATATGTATTGAGTATTACTCTTCAGACATCTTTTCAATTATTGGTAATTAAAGTTTATTAAAAATATAAAATTAAGAGTATAATCAACGAAATAGAATGTGAATATACCAAATACTGAAGTTTTAAAAAAATGTATAAAGAAAATTAAACATGTTGAAAAAGTTATGAACATGCCATTGCTGCAAATGACAGTAAACTTGATCCTCTTAACGAAGTTTTTAGGTTTAACTTTTGTAAATGAACAAAATTTATTAGAAGAAGAAACTATTAAAAATGTTTTGGTAGCATAATTAGAAATGTTTTCTAATGATGAATAAAAAAGTATTATTTAAATAAGAGAGTTTTGGCATTTACATTTATATGAGTTGACATATAGGTGGAACAGTAAGATGACAGTGACGGTGAATCCATTGTCCAAATGACCACTCAGAGACATTTCACTAGTATCATGTGCAGACATTCACCAGTTTCAATTTGTTCACAAATCAGAAGCTTGCAAAGACAGCTTAACAACACGTAAATTATATATCTTCATCAAACCCCAATTAAACCCCCTTTGTTTGCTGTCACTCTGTACTCTGCAGTGTGCTATACGAAACTAACAGTATTTCATTATTCAAATCAAAATAAATGCTTAAAGTCTCAGCAATATTAGCAACTTAATATATATTATTACACCTACCATACCAGCAGCAACACAAGGAGAAAGGGTTGAATGAGTGAAGCTAAGAATGCGCTGTCATGGATGGTGGAGGGTCCGAATGGGACCAGACACAGGTTGCAATCGATTTTCAAGCCCACACATCTATGTGTGTTACTGTTACCTCTCCTTCACCATTTCTAATTTGTTAAAGGTAGATCCAAATTATTTTATTTTTATTTTTATCGTGTGATAAATGATCATTTGATTAATCTAACAAATTAATCATTCTGATACTATATTAAAAAATAAATTTTAAATTTAATTTAATTTATAAATTTTACTACTCACACTTGTATATTATAAGAAAAAGTGTAAAATGTGATAAAGCGAAATGAGAATGATTAAATTATGAACGAAAATGGTGAGGATGTAGCGTAAAAATAACGTTATTAATTGTTTATTGTTTTTGTATTTGCATTTGGAAACTACGTTAGGTTGGGAAGGTCCCGCGTTGAAGAGTTACGCAGATCTCACCGACAATTCTACATAAACTACAGTTTTGTGCCGGTGACTCCATCCTACGTGGCACCTCTTCACAATCAAATTTTGTACCTGAGTTATAATTGTTTTATATTTTTCTCATTTAGTAAGTTAGTTAGTAATTCCACACGTGTAGACATGCTTATTGATTTCATGATGATAATTTTATACACACTCTTTTCTCTTAATTTTAAAAAATACATTTTAAAAATAAAATGTGCATGGAGATGATGGTGTTTGTTGTGCTTGAAGAGCTACATTTACCTTTTAGCATCACTTTCTTGATTATGGTCAATGATTTGTTATTGGGCTCCTAGTGTTCGGCTGGGTTCGGGGTCAAGCTTGAGCGCAAAAGGTGGTCAAGTTGACCAACGCTTATCATGTGAATCCAACACAAGGAAACAGGTTTTTCTTTTCTGTTTTATTTTCCTCACTTTCACACTTTCAATGTGTATAATTAAAATATAATGCTTTTTTAAAGTTTTTTTTCTTCTTTAGATTGTTCTATTCTGTTTTCTTTTTCTTACTTTAACCCTTTTCATATATAGAATCAAAATTCAATGCTTTTTAAACAAGTTCAAATTTTCCCAAAGCTAGATTACATCAAACACGAGAGTTTGTGCATCAAAATCCTTTGAGTAGCAATTTATATTGTTTTGCTCTTTTAAAAAATTTGCCAACGCAAATTCATTTTCAAGGAAGCAAAGTGTGTAAAATGAGTATTTTTTAATATATTACACTTTCAAGGATATGTGTGAGAATATACATTTTCTTAAGTAAAGTTCAGATTAAACATCTTAAAAATAAAAAAATTATATTTAATTTTATAAAATTTTTACTTTATGAATTGTGCCATAAAAGAAAAATATATATAAAATCATGAAGAAACTAAACCAAATCCATATAAAAAAAGGAACAACTAACTCTCTCAACTAAATAAAATGAATGTATGGAACTAAAATCTATTTTTAAAAAAAGTAAATAAAAAGAACAAGAGGCAAAATAGAATATCACTATAAGTTTAACTTATTATTAATTTTCATATTTACAAGTTTATCAACGCATTTATTCATTCCACGAAAAATATGTGAAACCTTGAACTCTATAATTTGATAAATCTTCAAACATTTTATCGATTTTCAGCTAATGTTCGAATGAACTAGATAAGAGAAAAATATTTTACATGACAAGGTAGATATTCAAGCTAAATATGCGTACAAACAATTTTCTAAGCATGCTCAATGGAAAAAAACAACGTCCATGGTCTTCACAGAGGATTCTAAAAAAAATAAAAAATCTTAATATATTCACCTGTGCACCCTCTAAAGATGTCATCACATGCAACAATACCAAGTGAATCCCTGACAACACCATTATTATTGACCTTTATCCAACCCACCTCAAAAAACTTTCAAACAACTTGAAGTGAAGTATAGACTTTATCATGCATACTTTTGATGCCAAAGAACTTCAAAATAGCAAATTTAATGATATCATTGTTCATATAAAGCTTATAAGCATTAATTGACAACCTAATATAGTCCCTAATCTAATATATAAAAGAGTCAACGGTAATGATTAAGTGAAATCTATAATGATTCATCACCCTCCAAATCATTCAAAGTAACAGTTAACTTGGTGTGCTTGACTAAAGGATTGTCATGAGACTTAATATTGGTGTAAGCCTAATATTATATTGTTCTATTAAAGTCGTGCTAAAGAGAGCATTTTTCTCACTTTATATATCTTTCTTTACAAAATATTATCATTGATTTTGTAAATATTGTAGGTGTAGCTAGCTCTGAAAGGTGGATTGAGTGGATCGTGATTTTTGTTTTCACTGTAGATGAAGATAGAATTTCTAGTAGACCATTTAATCATATCAAGATAAAATAAACAACAAAGCAAAGTCACTAGTAAGAGAAAAAAAGAGAACAATACGTAAATTATCCTAATTCACCCAAACACGGGCTATGTGTAGTCCCTTAAGGCAACTGCTCCACTAATAAACACACTTGGTTACAACAAATATTATCACATTTTCAAGTTACGGTGAATATCCTCACATCTTTGGGTTATAACGAATATTCATACATTTTCATATTACAACGAGTATTCACACCTATCAATATTACAATGAGTATTCACACATTTCTAGTTTATATATTCCTAACATTCTCCTGAGATCAAAAACTCTCAACACAAATAAAAAACATTCTTAAAGAGAGCACACAAAATTAATTATTATAGTCATCTACAAAAACTATGAACAAAAATATTCATTAATTATAAAAATACTAATAAAATTAATAACACTTTATATTTTCAATTACAATGAATAAAAAAATTAAATATATTTCTATTGTAATTTTAATGTTTTATAGAATTATTAAAAAGCTGATAAAAAAAGAATTATTAAAGAAATATATTTTGATTAAAATTAAATTTTAAAAATAAATATTTAAATATACTTATAATTTATGTTATTTATAATACATATTGAATATAAATTAAAATAAAATTTTTAATAAACTTATAACATTAAGTTAAACTTTATTATATATTTTTTTTTTTAATAAAGGAAATCTTTCATGAAAATGATACTTTTAGAGTGTGGATATCTTATCAGGACAAATTTTTATTATGATTTTTTGGGAGAAATTTAATTGCACTCATCATCTAATTCTAATCAGTTTCAACAATAAATTTAAAATTAAATGAAAATTTAAAATTAAGAACAAGTACTAGTAATTGTGGCATCGTTTTTTTCTCTCATTCAAAGCAAACATAATGGTTCATAATTACAGTAGTGACTAACAATTATGGAGAGTAGATGGATCATAGACGGTTCTAAATTTGGTCCATGAAACTCATAATATTTAATATATTTCATTCACAGATTCATAGGCTTATTAAATTTAATTTCATGTGTATGTATTTGTGGTGAACAACTTGATTTTTATTTTAGAAGATTTAAATTTTGATATATTTTGACTATAAACACGAGTAACATGATAATTTAGTTTTATAAATTTTAACTAAAAAGTAAAAATAACAACACATTTTCTTATAACAATATACAGTGGTTAAAAAACTGCAGAAGAACAAAGGGAACAATTTTTATCAATAAATTTGTCTAATTTTGTGGCAGTTGGTAAAAAACCACTACCCTTTTTTCACTAATAATCTAAGCATGAAATTATTAAAAAAACAGTTTTATTACTATCAGATGAAAATTTACCATATATAACACATATTAAAAAATACAATAGATTAAATTTAATAAATGCTACCAATGCATGTTTGGACTATATAATATATAACAGCGTAAAAAAAAAAAAAAACCCGCTGACTCCATCATAGTTCTTCTCCAAGTTCTATTCTATTTCTTCTCTCTTAATTTTCTCTCCCAATCTTCATCTATTTTAGAATCTGATCACACCACGCTGTAGTTGAGGAGTTAGGGAACAATTTTACCCGATCAGATTTTTAAATAGAGTAAGTTCATTTTTACTCTAAAGATCATTTATTCTATGTTTTTCGCTATGTTTTAGTCATCAATCTTGGTGGGGTCAGTTGAGAAGATTAATCCTCTTAACTTATTCTATTATATACTGAATTTCTGTTCTGTTTGGATAACTTGCATTAGGCCCTTAAATCTTAAAGCTTATCCAGACGGTGGGGAATAAAATTCTAGAAGTTGCTTGGAAAGCAAGCAATTAAGGTAAGGGAAGCTAATTTTTTTTTTTTTATAGCACCCTAGGCTAAAAAATTCTGGATGTGGAAGGGACGTGGTCCCAATATTCAATTTCTCTTGCAAGGATGTTGTTTGTTTATATATTGAGTTGTTTGTTTATATATTATTTAAATTTGTGGAAATATTAGGTTTTGATGAGTTAGTATTTAAGTGTTGTTGTTTTTTTTATGTCAAATAGACTTTTGAATATTTTGGATTAAGTTTTGAATGATATTGTATGATGGAAATGATATGGAATTGAATTCATACATTTGGGATAATGTATGGACTGATGTTTGTTGTGTATTAAGTATTGATGCCTATGTAGTAACAGAGATCTCTGAGCTTCACTGATGATCTAAGTCACATAGACTAAGATATCAGGTGGTGAGAAACTGATGGAGGAGTTCATGCACACTGTGACATATGAGATGCACGACTTGGGTTGTATTGAACTTACCCTGACCCTTTCTGTTGGATTCGCTATTAATCTTTGGATCAGGTGTTAGTCTCTGGTGGGACTTACTTAATACGAGTCTTCCGGAAGACGTTGTTTGTTGAATATCTTGGATGTGTAGATCCATGTGAGATCTACGTGATTGTTTTATGTTGGGTTTTGAAGAAGATTGAATAATTGAGAAATTGATCAATGTAACTTTATTTTCTTTTTGATTTAATTGTGTGTATTATAAAACTTTATTTTCACTAGCTTACCCTTGCTTTTTTCTCGTTGTGTTTGAACTGCGATGACTGTACTACGTACACGAGCAGATGATCATACAGGTGTAGGAGGTCCTTGAAGGTTTTAGGATGTTTTAAACTTTATATTGTAAATGTTTATTTTTTATAAGCCGTAATCATATAATATTTATGTTTTGAAATACTCCAAGTTTATATAGTAGTACTTGTATTGTAATAATTAGAAGTTGTTTTTTTGGGTGTTACATAATACAGTTTACAAATTTAATTACACTATATAATATACTCTCAGTTCATTCATTAACTACTTTTTCATAAATGTATTAATCAGTAAAATGTTTTTATGCAC
Source organism: Phaseolus lunatus (assembly GCA_013389735.1). Taxonomy (NCBI): domain Eukaryota; kingdom Viridiplantae; phylum Streptophyta; class Magnoliopsida; order Fabales; family Fabaceae; genus Phaseolus; species Phaseolus lunatus. Next base: position 32,823,709 of record CM023859.1, read on the forward strand.
TTAAATATACTTTTGATTCCTGCTTTCATAAATATGTAATTTTGGTATTTGTAAAAAATTAATTATACATTTAAAATCTTTAAAATTAAGTAATTTTAATCAATTATTAACATACCATTTAATTGCTAATAAAAAGTACTTATAAGTAATAATAAAATTAATTACATTTATATAAGGTATTTTGTTCTGATAGATAAATTAATATTTTTTTTATTAACAATTGAATGATATATTAATATGAAAAACGAAATCTTCAATTTCCTAATAATTTTATATTCGCATTAATTGTTAGATATCATATTTTATAAGTTAGTGGACTTAGTTTAACCGATAATAACTACATAACTCTTATCTGTACGGTTTATGTTGAATCCACGTGTTATCTAATTCGAAACATGTTATTAAATTAATTACTAGATAAAAATGATGTTATTTGTTATAATGAAAAGCATATCCACATTTAGTTTCCACTTTCTTATAAACCTAATTATGCTTTTAGGGCTATAAACAATGTATTAATTTGTTTTAATTTCATCTTCTCTTTATTTATTGAGTCGCATGTTTACCTTTTGTACCTGCAATAACTATCTCTCACTCTCAGGCACTTGAAATCCTATAATTGTGGTATGATTGTGATTTTGGAAGAACATGTTTTCAGAATTTTTCAAAAGGAAAGAAGCAGATTGATCTAGAAAGGGTACCCACAGGATTGTGATTTGAAGGAAAAAGTTAATGAGATTAATTCCACCACATAATAATAGTAGTTAAGAATTTTGCTTTACCACTTTATCACAATTATATTTTGAACCCTTCGTTAATGATAATGCTAATATATTAAACACTTTTGTTAGGAACAATAGATATTCCACACGTTATATGTGTACTCGAATAGACACCACCAACTTGACGTTCAAAATCAAATTAAAATATCTCCCAAATGCCTATGCCAAAGCCATTTAAAACATGCTAAGCGTATTTTTAATTAAATGGTAGTTAATTAATTAACAAAGAAACATCTTTCACGCAAGTTTACGATATCTTAATATAATCCAAGAGATAAAAACCACATCGTATTTTTGTAAAAAAATATTTTCACATAAGACTGCTTTTATTAATTTGGTCTGAGAAAAAGTAAGCGATGGAAGTGAATGATATCTTTAGTTGCAGTTGGGGAATTTTTTCATTGTCGTGTTATAAAATAATGAATAGATGATGGCACTTTGCGTTGCTTAGGTGATGGCACGAAATTCGGGGATAAGATTTGGTTTTCAGAGAACCAACCATAGACTTTGCGTCAGAAAACTGCTTCTTCTAAAACAATTTATTTATGAAAAATGAGATGAATAGTAATTATTTATTTTGAAGTTTATACACGAAGGAAATTCAACATACAAGGCTTATTAATATATTGTTTAAATACAATTCTGCTGATTTGTGTTGTCTTTACTTGTTAAGACTAATATTTGTGAATTTTTCGGAATCAATAAAATACTTGTTTTAATTATTATGAAAAAATTAAATTTAAAATTATTTATATTTTTTATGAATGGAATACGTGTATTTATTAGTTAATTTGTGATTTATTTATAAAGAATTATTTTATTAGTTTTCATCTAGTCTCTTATTATAATTATTTATGAATAGGTATAGTATATATATGTATCGTGTTGTGTTGTGTTTTTGTTAATATATAGTCTAGTCTTCCAATTTTTTTTTATATTTTTTTAATAATATTTTTTTTTATATGATAGTAGATAATTATTATTACTCTAGGTATTATCCTAGTTAAAATGTCAAATAATAATGTTTAATATGAAAATTTTTATAAAAAAATTATTTATTCTGAAGTTGTGAAAGGGTTATGGCTTGTCCGTATGTTGCAAATTGAGTGGGTAGTGAGGATTTTGAAGAAATATGTGTGGACATGGTGCATTCCCCCTTGAAAGGATATTGAGTTTTTTTGGGTATGTAACCCTTATCTACTCAGATTGATTCCATTCATTCATGCTAGTTACTTGTTTGTATTGATCACATCAAAATCAAAATATGTCACTACACCTTTAAAACAATTATGCTCCAGTTTGAGAGAATTCTTACCCAATTCCCATTTCGATTATGAATGGTTTGTTTGGATTAACTTTGGAGTGTAAATTCATGTGTGAAAACGACCTGAATTGGCTTGGATTAGGCTTATACAAATTCAATTCATGTCTTACTAATCAAAGATGATTCAAGAGATTAATGTAGTCAACATTTGACAAATGAAAAAACAAAGAAATATGTTTTGGTATATGGTTCGTGTAAGAAAAGGCAACTATGTACACACTACAAGCGGTAGTAGTAATCTTAAACGTGTCAGAGTTCTCGCATATTTTGAAGATAAACCCAGTGAATTTTTTTATGGTATGGTTATTGATTATGATGGGTAGTTCTAGAAGATTCGTGTGCAAATTATTGTAGAATGGTGATATGCTGATAAAATCCAGAGTGGTAAGAGCGTAATGAAAACTGTTTTGTTGTACAAGTTCAGATTCATAAACGCCTGGCACAGGGAAATTGCTTTCAATCTGTGATCATTATTGTTGAAAATTGGATATTCTCTTTTGTACCTTTTGGATACTTCCTTTGGACCCTACTTCTTCAAAGCATATTTTGGATCATGACTCCTCCTATGCTCTGTAAGGCTATTCAGTTTCTAGGGTTTGCCCTTTTTTCTTCCTTCCTTCTCCATCTCTTTGGCACTTCTTTACATTAAATTACCAGATCTTACTCATTCTGTGTTTTATATTTTCATTTAGTTACATTAGGTTTTGTTATTATAATCATCATCATCATCATTAGGTATAACCTCATATGACTATTTTCTTCCTTTTTTAGGATATGAAAAAATCATTCAAAATTTTCCACCACTTTTCAATCTCTTCTTTGAATCATAAGGCTTACAGCCAAAAAGCTTTGGTGTAGACTAAAATTTGATACTGAACTGTTTTTCATAGATTCTGAAAGAGGAGGGTTGTGTTTTTCTATGGGCCTGTATTATACGAAATACACATTTGAGATTTGATCTGGACTTGTGACAAGAGAAATTTGCTATTAAATAGGGCTTTTCTTCCTGCACCCCGTGATTACTAACTACATCCTATAATATAAACAAAAATACTAAAGTACCCTCCTCTGTTGCTTCACACTTCACACCACCACTATTGGGGCCATAACTGTCATCACGGCTGTACTTTTTGAGAAAAAAAAAAAAAGAAGATAAAAATAAAACAATAAATTTAGTTGGGAAACTTCTTCGGAAAGGTATCATGTATATTAGAAAGTTTGTTTTTTGAAAGTTCATTTCTAAAAGTCCATTAAAAAAAACTTGTTTTGAAAACTGTATTACAGAAAACTCATTTAAAATATTGGATTTGTTAATAGTTAACTTTGAAGTAATAAAGGAGGAAAGAAAATATTGTATTTTTTGATAGTGTCTTTAAAGTAAAATGGTATTATTTTATGGAAAGCTTTGTTAGATTTTTATCTTAATTTGATTAATATATTACTAACTTAATTTTAAATTTATAAAATTATACAAACAAGTGTTTTAATTTTTTAAAATAAATTAATATTTGATTATAAAATTATAAAATTTAATATTATTAAATAACTGATAAAATTTAAATGAAATGTTAGCATATTATTTGATAAAACTTAAAATATAATTAATATAAGGATAAAGTATAGCTATTATATGATAGCAACGAAAGACAACAAACTTTTTTATATATTTAAGTGCAAAATATATTGTAATTTTTTTTATTGTTAACAGTAAAACCTGCTAATAACGTTGTGATCGCAATCGTTGCCGTGTGGTCTCATCCTCCGATCCGATCCTCCACCGTCTCGCCTCCTCCAATTGCGTAGTGAAATTCAGAGCCATCTGTAAGGTGAAGAACCACATAATCACTACCTCACTTCCACATTGTTACTTAAGAATGATAAGTAAATGGTCAAAATTAAAATATTAATTTTAGTTAAGAGTTAATTTTAGTTTATGAAAAATTAATTTTATTTATTTATTTCTAAAAAATGTTTATATAGAAGCTCATCCGAAAAAATCCGAATTAATTTGTTCTAAGTTAATCTTAGCTTCAAAGAAATTCATTTATTTTAAATTACTTGTGGAAAAACTTGTTCATATAAATCCTAAGATAAAGATGAGCTTTTCGAAGAAGTTTATGCGCAAAACTTTTTTACGAATAATTTATTAATATTTTAAAGCTAATTTTAGTTTATGATTTTTTTATTCTTTCCTTAAAATGTTCATCTGAAAAAGGTTTTTAATAAGATAACAAAAGATTAGTATATGTTGTGTAGCTTATCTTGATTGCACAATCGAAACTAATTGCTCCCAAAAATACACAGAAGGGTTGAGGAGAAAGACAGTATAAGTATTACCTAAAATTTCACAAAAAAAAAAAGTGAGTGAAAAGAGTAAAAAGAGAGTTTGCATGTAGCAACCCCATTTTTAGCACAATAAGATTTGGGCTCAAAACCCAATCTCTATTGGGTCAATTCTTTCTGTACGGAGCATAGATTTTTTTCTGTAACTTCAGAAACATAAAAATTGCTATTTTATCTTTTGCACAATGGAAGTTATTTCTTTTATAGATTATAATTTGGAAGTTTTTTTTTTAAAAAAAATTCTAGTTACATAATCTAAAGGTCATATTTACTTTTAAGAGATGGTGTGATTTATTTTTTTTTAGAAAAAATAACTTATAGTTTATCTATACCTATTTATAAAGAAGATTAATCTTTATTATCATTTTTTTTATACACAAATTTTTTTTTTATTCTACCCTTATTTAATATATCACATTTTATTAATACAATGGAGTATTTTGTTATTTCATACAAATTATTTTAAAAAAAAATTAAATTAATGTTATGGGACAGTTTTTATATGCAAACTAACCCTCTACACTTTTCTTAATTCTTTATTTTAAGGCAACAACTGAAGAAAAAAAAAATACTCTCAACCTCAATTAGTTTCTACACCAAATCTCACGTATCAAATAAAATAACATTAATTTTCAATTATTCTCTCTACTTCATTTTCCATCATTCTCTCCACTCCATTTAAATCAACTTTATTCTTTGGTAAACCCATAATTGTTTTTGTATCTATCATTAAGTGAATCATAATCTTAACATGAACATAATCACACTCTCCAATCTCAAACCCACCAATAGAAGAAAAAAAAAATTTGAAGAAGAAGATAAACTCAAACTATAGAAAAAAAAAAATTAATTAATCAATTTATATTTTTTTTCATGTTATTATTTGTTTTTCAATTTCGACTCATCCAAAAATTTTTTTTTTTTTATATAAATGTTAAATGTCTATCATAACACCTATATTTCCGCTAGTACAGTATAGAAAGAATAAAATATAGAAACTTTATATTTATGAGAGTAAAAAAAATGTATGGAGGAGGTGTAGGAAGAATTCGCTTCTCTATTGTTCTATCAGCCCACCCAGCTTAAGTAATTTTCAATTTGTCAGAGTTGAACATGCATGAGGTTTATCTTCCAACTAAAATTAAAGAGGGAGAAAATAAGTTTACTTAATATAGATAATTACACTTACACATAAATTTATTTCATTTATTTATACATTATATTATTAAAAAAATGCATACATCTTATTTTATGTATTATTCCTATTTTTATTATTTTTTATGTTGAATAATATTTTTTTATAAATTACAAATTTTGATAATAATTAATAGGCTGGATCACATTAAAGACAAATTTATATGTAGTTTTAGTTAAAAAAAGTAAATAAATTTTCAAACTTTGTAGAGACTTTCACACAAATTTCCCACGTATTGCAACATGCTTGCTAAATTTGAAAGTGTAATTCAAGTTGGATTGATATGAACAGAACTAGAAAATGTGCACAATGCACACTACCATTCATATAAGTGTAGAAAAAACTATTACACCATAGACCAAAATTTTGTATATAAGAACTAATATTTGGACAAAGTTTTACGTTACATTTAAAACAAAATAAAGATTTTTTTTTCTGGGGTCATAGCCCCTTTTATATATAATGTAGCTTCATCCTTGTTTATCTCTCTTTTCATTGATTCAGAAATAAAGTTAGAAACTAGTCCACACACATGCACTTTCTATAAAAAAAATATTTTAAATCGTTCATTTTTTTCATCCCACACAAAACCTTTTATTTTGCTTTAACATCGTAAAACCACATATGCACTTCATAAACTTTAAACCCATCTATAATTGGTGAGGTCTTTTAAGCCATGAACTCCATTTAGATAATTTGCTTTTACTATTTTTACAAGATTAATAATTATTGTGAAAAAATAAAAACAGTTTTATGAGTCTAGCCAGACTTCAAAGGGATTAACATCCTTCCTTATTCGTGTTCTTCTTCTATGGGTATGTTTTTTTTCCATTCCTTCCCCTTTTTTTTTCCTTTTTGTTTTAAATTGTTGTTAGCATAGTATTGTAATGCAATGTATTGTGAAATTGAAGCGGAGAAATCAAAATTCTTTTATTTATTTATTTATTTATTATTTATTTTTTGGAGTTTCTTGAAAAGGTTCCGTTGATGAACACCTGAGAAATTTGATGTATCTGCCAAGCTTATTTTTAGTGAAATTTCCATTTTTACTATCACATTAATTTGTTGTCCTTGAAAAATAAACAATTAAGGAAAATTAATTAACTTGCATAATCTTTTCACCTTAACTCAAAGGGGGGTTTTTAGCAGGGAAAGGGTTTACTGGGCAATGTGTTAACAATTGCTTTTAGCTAGTTTAAATTTTAGTTTTTTAAGTTTCTTGTTTTCTTTAGATGCATTTAATTTAAAGGATGTTATATATATGGTAATTGTTCTTGATTTCAAAAATAATTTTTTCTTTAAATCTTAAGAGAATGAATGCAAGACAGAAAAAAGATCAATGAGTTTATTTTGCTATTTTTTTCTTCTCTTGGATTTTTTTTTTTCACTTTTTTGAACAAATGTTATGTTTTGCTTTTTCCTTGCATACTGCATTAGAAAATTATCTCTTTTAATCTCTTTGAACGACTGAATGGTTTTTACATTAGCATAATAGATATTGTAATAGTTGAGTTTCTTTACATCTTAATCGCAAAACATATTCTTTTGCTATCTTATAACCCCAAATTGCTATATATTTTGTTATCTTCCAATCACAAAACAAGGAGTGATGGTGACATTTTGATTTTAACAATAATGGCATTTTTTATTAATTTACTTTTACAATAACATGGCATTTTCCACAATATAAAGAACTTTTGATTTATTGAGAATGTATGAGAAATAAATCCTTTATATATTTTTTCCTTCTTGAATTTGTATGTGTTACTTTGTAATCCTTGATGCATGTAAGAGTACTAACGATTGTTGTTGTCACTTTTTTAAAGCCAATATTATAAAAATAGTTTGATGCATTTCCCAAAATGGAGCTATTGTCAAATGAGGTAATATGTTTTTCCCATTCCTTTAACTATAAATTAAAAAAAAATACCAATTTGCTTTCATCATTCTAATTCATTTCATATTAATCATACATGATTACATATTAGAACATTTCATTACATATAACTAGATTACATATAAGTAAATAAGTAAATGTAAATCTTATTTTATAAGTCGATTTTATAAAATTGAGTTAAATTTAAAGTTAACTTTATATCTATAGTATTAGTTATGAAACATGAATAAACTTGTGTAGATATAAATGTTTATTTTTATTTATGCTTGAAAATATTTTGAAAAAACTCCACGAACATACTTCCTTCATTAATTTTTTTTATCTCGTTTTACATAATTGATAATATATATATATATATATATTATTTTCTCTAAAAATAAACGTCTTTTATTATTGATTGGTTCAATTATTTTAGAAATCACAGGTTTTTTAGGTTTTGACGTTTTATTCTATAAGTTCTGTTTATGATTATTATTATTAGAGAATGTGTTTGACGAAATGTGTTAAAAAGTATGTGATTAATCTTATTTGTTCACTCTGTTTTTGTTTTTTCAAAAGCTTTCACATTCAGATGATCATGGCTTACTCCATTTGCCACCTGCATTGGATATAGCAGATAGATCGGTGAAGCTACTTAATACCCATCCAACAATGACAAATCATCATCATGGTCTTGGTCGTTCAATATTTTTGAAACAAACACGACATTATTATGGACACCAATATTTTCGACGTAACTCTACCAACAATCATGCCAATGCATCGTCTTCACGTGGCAAGGGTATTTCTTCACATTCTAAACAACATGCAAATGTGTATTTAATGATTATTTTTATGATGCACAAAGTTTTTTTTTTTTTAATAATAAACTTCTTAGTATTGTTAAGGTTAGTTAAAAACAGTGTTTTTATGATTAATTTTGTATTTGCACTTTAGAATATTGATTATTCAAGTTTTTTTTTTTTTCTTCAGAATATAGAGAGAAAGTGTTTTCAAGGCCAGAGAGAATTCCATCAAGCTCCTTAGAGATGGATGAAATATCATCAAATAAAGCAGAGATGGTTTGTGGAATCTGTGAGAAACTTCTAAGTCAAAAAATAAACTTTTTGGGGAATTCAATCTCTTCTAGTGAGCTTTCAGTTGTGGCAGTTTTAGTATGTGGTCATGTTTACCATGCAAATTGTTTGGAGCAAAGAACCAGATTTGAAGATCTACGTGATCCACCATGCCCCCTGTGTGCCGGTTTACTCTTACAGTACCATGACAATAATAGTTCCAACAAGATCATATGAATGTTACAACTTTATGTCGATGACACTGTTTTATGGAATATATATATATATATATATATATATATATATATATATATATATATATATATATATATATATATATATAACAAAATGTAAGATGAGTCATTTTGTTGTTAAGTGAATTACGGTGTAGCTTGTAAAATAATTCTTAGAATTTGTCAATTAAGAGTAGTATGTGTGATTTCTTTTAAAATTCTTTTGTTTCAAAAAATGCACAGTATATAATGCAAAGAACTTGATACTTTTACCATTTGAGAAACGATGTAGAAATTGTAAATATTCTAGAAATTCGAAGATATAATGGATGAAACACTTCTTTGATTTCCCTTATTCACGCCACCTGCTAAAGTTTTTTTTAAGTGTATTTTGAAAAACTATGTATAAAAGGAAAAAAAAATCCCTAAATTAAAATTAACTTATGGATATTTTAAAAAAATTAAAATAAAGAGTTTCTACAAAATAACATATACATAAATTAATTTTAATTAACTGATAGAAACAATTCTTTAATTTTTTTAATGAAAAATTATACGGAAAAGTTTATGATGTATTTTCAATGAATAAGAATAAAGAGAAGTATAAGGGAGTTTTAAAATATCTTTAAAAAAATATGTAATAAAGAAATTTGTAGAAATTTAAAAGATTTTATAACATGCTCTAGGTTTTTATCTTCTTTTCTTTGGACAATCTAAAGCAAGTAATAATACTTAAAAAGACAAATAATCCCTAAATGAATTGATATCTCAATGTGTGGAAGAGGACAAAAAGTGTAAGTAACGGGAGTGAAAATGGTTGCATTACTTTACTTTGAGGTTGAGTAAAAAAATTCAAATGGTAAAATTCCATGATTATTCAAATCTTATTTTATGTTTATTTAAATAAATTTTATCTTAAATTCAAATTCATATTTATATTTTAAATCATATTCATTTAATTAGATTTGGATTCAACGTAAATTGAATAGTTTTTTTTTAATTTTAAAAATTCAAAATAAGATACATTTAAGTTATTTAAGATATAAAATGTTAGGTCGGGTCAAATCCAAATAAAGTAGTTTAAGTCAAGTTGATTAAGTCCTTGAGTTAAGTCGATCAAGTCCTTAAGTCAAGTCGGATCAAATCTAGATCTAGTTAAATCGATCTAAACTTATATCAAGTCAAGTTGAGTTGGCCTATTTTGAGTCGAGTCAACCTAGACTAAGATCAAGACAATTAAGTTAAGTCTGAACAAGTCGAGTTAAATCCATGTTGGATCGAAACATCGAACTTATATTAAATCAGAGTCATATCAAATTGAGTTTGATTGATGCTCCATTAAGCAATTAGATCGATCTCATATCACATTTAATCTAATTAACAAAATATTTAATTCAATTTAAATTGAATCTATTTAGATGAATCTCACATCAAATTTAATTTAATTGATAAAATATATTTAATTCACATTTAGTCTAGTTTAAATTAAATAAGAAAAATTCAAATCAATTTGATATAATTAAAATAAATCTAAATTTTAGATCCAATCTATTTTATTAATCAAGATTTTGAAAAATCTAATCACCCATATTTGAAGCATGATAGAAAACAATAATGTAATTATTATTTTATTACATCACACATATTACATTCTTATTCATCTATTTGTATCAATCAATCTTTTTAAAATGAGAAAACAAAAATATGTTAATATCATATCCTACATTCATTTAATATTTCAACACAATATCTACATTCATTCAATATTTCAACACAATATCTACATTCATTTGAGACAGTAACAACTAATGAAAACTCACGAGGAAAGGATAAGAAAAAAAAAAAATCACAAAGAAGGAAAAATAAGCTATGAATCTAGATTGTTATTTTAACTATCAGTGATCAATAAAAGATTTCTGGTATATTTTGTATGCTTTTACATTGTTTTTTCATACTCTATAAATCCATGTATCCTTCTCTCAATAATTTGACATAATACATTTTTTCAAATTGTTGTAAGGTTTCAAGAAAGTGAGTCTATGGATCACTTCCCTTTTTGACCACAATAAACATTTTCAATTACTAATAAAACTTTTGATATCAATATTTTTAAAATGTAACATATTTTTTGCCGGTCATCTTATTTATTTAATTTTTCTTTTGTACTCATACTTTCTTAAGGATTTTTAAGATACTAAAACACACAGTATCAAATAGTAAATGATTTAATGTAAAAAAATTTGGACACTCATTAAATATCTTATTTATTTATTGTTGAGAAAAAAATAGCAAATAAATTAAAACAATTAACAGCAAATAGTTTAAATATTTTTTTTTATATTATTAACATCTTACTCTAAGAACTAATACAGTAGGGATGTTCATGACTACACATAAAATTTCTAACGACTACACAAACTTAAACAGTTTTATAAATTATTTTTACATATATTTAATTTTGAAAATCAATTTATTTTATCACTAGTAATTCAAAATCAAAATTTACTAATAATATTTTATAATTTCATAAACTATTTTATTATTTTGTAATTTTAAAAAATAAATTGAGTCTTCGTTGTTTATAGAATAAAATAGAGAATCTCTCTTAAATTCTATTGTGTGTATGAAAATACTTAATATATATTTATTTTATTTTTATTGATCATTTTATTTTTCAGTTTTGATCACATTATTTAGTATTATTATTAATTTTTTCTTTCTTTTTTCATTTCAAACAACCCTAAAATAAGGATGAAAGTTTTCATTAAGGTGAAAAGGAAGAGGTATTAAATAGTACCGCGATTGATTGGTCATGGGAATTGCTTCCAAACATGGATGAGTGTATCACGTCAACTTTTTTGCTTTCGTAAAGCAATCACAGGCTGGAAGCCAACCGGGTCGATTGCCAGCAAAAAATCATTATACATTATAATAATTTAATTGTTCTTTTTTAATTTAATATGTATTATTGTTGATTAGATTAACCAGTTGAAAAATACATGATTATAATATAATTGTAGTAATTAACTAAAAAAATTTATAACACTGTGTATTGGTTTTTAGTAGTTAAAGTGCACTCGTGGTCAGATCACTCTACTAGGGGAACCAATTCTGTCAAACGTAAAATAGATTCTCCACTACTACGAGTGTTTTTTGGGAATTTATAAATTATAATAACATTTGCACTAGAATTTTAGCAGAATCCATGGCATATTCCCTGTTGATATTGCTACTTTAAATTTCAAAAGTTTAAGAAAAAAATGTTTTTCTTAATTATATTGTTAATTAAATTTGATTCTAATTCTTGTAATTTTAAATTAAGAAATTAATGATCAAATTTTAAAATATGCGTAAGTTTAATATTTCTCTTAGACTTACTAATAGAACAAATTTTACTACATATTAATTTTATATGACATTCTCATTTACCCTATCTAAATAATATATATTTATCTTATCTAAATAATATATTATCTTGTTAATAAATACATAAAAAAAAGAAGATTTTCCAAATTTCTATATTAACTCCTTGGTTTCTTACTCTTAAGATCTATCATAGTTTTTTCTTTTGTGTAACACACACAATTATTATATATTATAAAAACAAGCACAAACCAAAAAAATAGGATAAATTAATTATTTTTAAGACTTTCAATATAATTATATAGTGGTAAACATTCAACCGTCATTCCATGTCTTATAATTCACACAACAATATATTAATCAACGATCAAATGTTTATTACAAATTTCCACAATCATGTAAGAAATTCACTAACATACAACAACAAACACTTAAAATTCTACTTCTAAAAAACTTATACGTTAAAATTAGACTCAAAGATTTATGTATGTCATACCACTAAATTGTTCCCACAACAAAGTCTTAATGTGAGAAAAATATATCCTCATATGATAGGGTAAATGTCACCTCACATCCATATCATCTAAGTTAAGGTACTTTTGAATGGTAAAATTAGCTTCCCTTACTTAATTATATGACTAGGTACCCAAAAGAAACTTCAACTTACATAGATGACTTAACCTGCACCACAAAATCCTAATCAACGATCGAACTACATCACTATAACCTTGAACTAATATGGACTAATCCTAAAGTCAATCAAATCACATGCAATATACATGTATATAGGTACACAAAAAGACTACAAAATGAATGAAAATAAATTTATTCTAAATAAAAATTTGATAAAATAATCTTAGTCCAGTCACGTCAGAAGTTTGAAATTGACATATGATTGTCAATCTGATAAATAATGTAGTCATAAATCTAAAGACAAGAAAGGGAATAAAACAAATCACTTTTCTAGAAAGATGGTGATTATATTAAAAAAACATGAATAAATATTTTTTATTTACATTAAATTTTCATTTTAATAATAAAATATTGACGAGTCATTTTAATTATATAATTTATACTCTAAAGTTATTGTTTAGGTTTAACAAAACACTACAAGAAAATCATTAAATAGAAACTAATTTTAGAGACAGATAATAATTAGTTACTATATTGACTAAATTAAATATCATTTTAGAGACTACAAAAATTTTTGGATCTAAATTAGATTCCATTATTATTAAATAGTTTCTAAATTGGTATATAATATTTAACAATAATAGAAACTAATTTAGAAACTAAAAATTTTTATAATCTCTAAAATAGTCTCTAATTTAATCAATATAAAAACTAATTATTTTTCTAAAATTGATTTTTATTCAATGATTTTTTTTAAGTAAAGGTTTTAAAAAAATATTTATATATTTTCAAAAAGTTGGAAATTAAATGATTAATATGAAAACATAAAAAAAAAAAACAAGTTAAAAGTTACACCAAAAATACATTTTCCTCATTTTTAGTACCAAATTAATTAATTTATTCTCAATATATCATTTACATCAAGAATGCACGTATTATTATAAATTCATGTGCGGATTAAGAATATTTTTTTATAAGACATGTTTAAAAAATGGTTAAATATATTTTTAATTCTCTTACATGTGAGTTAAGCTTGTTTTTTATGATTTAAATTTAAAATATATCTTTTTAATCACTGTAATTTAGAAAACTGAAGTAAACTGTTTTTTAAATGAGCTGTCGTTGTTAGTTACCAAATTTTCAATGATATTTATGGTGGAGGAAATAACAGAGATATTTTTCAAATTTTAATTTTGGAAGACCTAACTTGAGAGAGTAAAATTACATTTGTTTTTCAAAAAAACTTATTCTTAATCACATATATATTCCAGTTTGAACATAAAAAATATTTAAAAAATAATAATATTAAATTTAATTTATATTTATTCATAAGACATTATTTTTATATATATTTAAGTCTAAATAAAATATAGTAGATTTTTTTTTTATCTCCAGAGTTCTTTTAGGTCATTTTATCCTTTAACCCTCAAAATTATGTATATTATAAATTCTTTCATTTCTAATAATGAACTTAATTTTCCAATAAAAAAACGCAAATTGCAGGCACGTAGTGCGTGTTATTCCCATAGTTATTATTAAAATAAAGACGGCAACACGACATATTTTTCTTCCTATTGTATCAAATCACAAATAATCTCAAATTCAAAAGTGTATAAACCCTATTCAAATTTTCAAATCACCTACATAGATTTCAATTTCAAATCATCACAAAAAAATTCTACCAATATTATTTTTCATAAACAAAATGATTCCAACATATCAAGACACAAACCCATAGATTTCAATATCAATAGCATTCATATGTAATTTCATAACTAGAATCAAATTCATTTATTATTCAAAATAGTTTCATATTTACTCAAAAGTTACTTTTGTTCTAAGTAATAACAAAAGGAAGTATAAAACACACCAAAATTTATAACAACTTTGTAAAAATTGCAAAACAACCAAAATACAAAGCAAAGGTTAAATTGACTAAGAAAATATTAATTTTCAACTGACACTATGAGACCAATCAAACTAATTAATTAAAAAAAATATATAATAAATTCAACTTAATCTATATATTAAATTATAATTGGATAAACTTGTTTTATACTATGCTTCTTCAATAAAATAGGAATTTAGAGTAAGGGTGTTAAAATTTTTAAAGATATGGTAGAGAGATAGAAACATGTCCAATAAAAAAAATAAAGAGGGAAAAAAAGAAAACCAAAAATAATGTACCGCTGTCCTTCCATTACCAATTGATTGTTTACATTATACGTCCTTCCTTGCTTATAAGGCATTTCTAGACATTAAGATATGGAGGGCAAAACAGTCCAACCATCTATTTTCAACAAGAAAACATAAACCCATAATTTTCAGCTGAAAACCCAAACGACAACAAAAAAACGCATCAAACACACCAATTATTGCTCCACAAATTATAATCACTCCAATATTCTCTTTCACCCCTCTCTCTGTCTCCATTTTCATTTAACTCTTTCAGAGACTCCGACGTATGTTAAATATAGACTACGAAAGAAATTAATGCATTCTACATTTGTATGATTTGTAAAAAAATCAATTGCAATTAAGATAGTCTCATAAGACCTATAATAATAGTGTGTGGCGTGAAATAACAGATATTGAAACCAAGATAAAGTGGTATTTGAAAGAAGACCAAGATTCGAATCTTGCGATGAGAACATTCCATGAGGAGAGGTAAAACCAACCGCTATCATGTGCTGATGCCAAAAATTCGATGGCATAATTCTCTACCATTATTATTTTATAACATCAGACAAACCAACTAACGTTACAAGCCTCTCAGCTACCCTCTTTTTTCTCTCTCTTCCCTAACAACACTCACTGCCACTCTCCCTCTTCCTCTCTCAGCCGGTGAACCCGGCCAGTTCAATTGGCGGGAACGGGTTTGACCGTTACCTCACTCTTTCTTTCTTTAGACACATGGAGGTTTCCGTTGCGGCCTCGCCGAGAAAGTCCATGGCGGAGAAGGTCTTCGGAGGGTACTACAATGGGAGTACCAGCCAGAAGAAGCGTGGCAGTGACGCTCGCCACGACGACACCGATGGAGGCATGGAACTCATGGAGATTGGCGCTGAAAGGACCAAAAACGTACTGATTCTCATGAGCGACACCGGTGGCGGTCACAGAGCCTCCGCTGAAGCCATCCGTGACGCCTTTCAAATCGAATTCGGGGACGAATACCGGGTAATCTTATCGCTCCCTTCGCATTTCCTTAATTCACCTTTCTTGCTTCTTCTTCTGGACTTGTGTTGCTTCCTTTGTTAATTTTTCAAAAAACAAATTATGCTACATTGCTTTCTTTTTTTAATCTTTTTAACCCATTTTACTTGTTTTTTCTCTTTTCAATTTTTTTCCCGGTCTAGAGTTTTCTGGTCTGAGATGTTTTTGTGCTTTTTATGAGAATTATTTTTTATGGAATTTGGTTTCAAAGTTTAACATGAACATTTCTTGTAGTGAAACTTTGATTGAATTCAAACTTCATTTGGATTCATTAACTCAATTTGTTTTATAATTAGTTATTTAAACTTTTTATTTAGTTTATAAAAAAAGGAAATTGGTATGAAATTAATTAAACTTAATTATGTGAATTTATTAATATCTCTGTACCCAGATCATGGATTATATAAGACGAATCATAATTCCGTTTATTCAGTTCATAAATTAAACTTAACAGATCATTATCAAATCTCTAACTATTTTTGGATTAGTTCCGGTATCTGTACCCTTACTTTTTGTCATGTCTTGCACTATGGTCACCCACGGACTTTGTCGCTACGTTTCAATTTTTTTTTCTTTTCTTGGCGTTATCTGCGCAGTGTTTTTTTGGGAAAGATAGAACTTCGTGGAAATAAGAAGTTTTTGTTTCAAATTTCAATTTTCAGATTTTTGTTAAGGATGTTTGGAAGGAATACACTGGGTGGCCGTTGAATGACATGGAGGGGCAATATAAATTCATGGTTAAGCATGTGCAGTTATGGAATGTTGCGTTTCATAGTACTTCTCCTAGATGGATTCACTCTGTGTATTTGGCTGCCATTGCTGCATACTATGCCAGGTACATTCCTATTCCCGCACTACTCTTTTTATGATTAGCTTTGATAAGTAATTTTGACTACTAATTTTAATGGTGAAAAGGGAAGATGTCTTTTTGGACTAGTTGGCATTGCAAAAATGATCGTTCCCCTTTACCCCGCAAGATAATAACGACTACAATTCGTTTATGTAGCTGTAAAAGTTTGTTTTATGTTCGTTGTGTTCTTATTTATAATTGCTTCTGCACTCTCTTTTTCTCAGGGAGGTGGAGGCGGGGTTGATGGAGTACAAGCCAGATATCATCATCAGTGTCCATCCCTTGATGCAGCATATTCCATTGTGGGTTTTGAAGTGGCAAGGTTTGCAGAATAAAGTGGTTTTTGTCACAGTGATCACGGACCTTAGTACCTGCCATCCTACTTGGTAAAATTTAATTTTGCAGTTTTTTTTTTCTTGCTTTGAAGTGAATTCCATTAATCAACGTTTACACGCCCTTAGTCATACTTTCAAGCTATTTCCAGGTTTCATCCTTGGGTGAATAGATGTTACTGCCCTTCCAAAGAGGTGGCCAAGAAAGCCTCTCAGGATGGCCTTGAGGAATCTCAAATCCGCGTTTTTGGCTTACCCATCAGGCCTTCTTTTGCCAGGGCGGTTCTTGTGAAGGTATGCATGTTAAAGTTATAGGTGCAGTTTTGCTTTCATTGTTGGTGCTGACTCTGTCTTTTATATAGGATCAATTAAGAGAAGAACTCGGGTTGGATCCGAACTTGCAAGCAGTTTTGCTGATGGGGGGTGGTGAAGGAATGGGTCCTGTCAAGAAAACTGCAAAGGCTCTGGGAGAATCACTTTACGATAAAGAAGCTGAGAAACCAATTGGGCAGTTAGTCATCATATGTGGTCGTAATAAGAATTTAGTGTCTACCCTTGAATCTCTGGAGTGGAAGATTCCAGTAAAGGTAAGTTGGTTCTTGGTTTTTGTACAGCATGCAGATGAGCATAGTGGAGTGCAACTCATTGAAACTTTGTTTCTTGTTTTTGCAGGTTAGAGGATTTGAGACCCAGATGGCCAAATGGATGGGAGCCTGTGACTGCATCATAACAAAAGCAAGTTATCAATATGCTCTTCATGTCCTCCTTCATATTTTGTTAGCATGTAGGCTCATTGGTTCGTTGAAATTTTCAGGCTGGACCGGGTACAATTGCAGAAGCATTGATCAGAGGGCTTCCCATAATTCTCAACGATTATATCCCAGGACAGGTGAGTGGTTAAATTGCCATATTCAGTCTTTTACTATTTATTTCTATTATTTATTCTGGCTGTAATTGTGGTAACTACAGGAGAAGGGTAATGTGCCGTACGTGGTAGACAATGGAGCTGGTGTCTTCACCCGTAGTCCTAAGGAAACAGCAAAAATGGTGGCCGAGTGGTTCACCACAAAATCAGATGAGCTGAAAACAATGTCAGAGAAAGCACTTAAATTAGCACAACCAGAGGCTGTGTTTGACATCGTGAGGGACATTAATGAACTTGCTCAGCAACGAGAGCCAGCAAATTTTCCATACTTGTTGACCTCATCGTTTACTAGCCTAATCTAATTGATTATTTGTGCTTCTTTCATGGTAGCTTTCTCTATTAGAATTGACTTGTACAGTTAGCTCTATTGATTGTATCATTCTTTATCTCTGGCTTGGTTTAACTGTTAAGATTCAATTGTGGTAAACAAGTATGCTTGTCTGGTTGTGAGGAGGTGGTTTGCCTGTAACTGCAAGAATGTTTGAATTCTACAGTATTTCAGTCTAACGATCTATTTTTTTCAAATTTTTTCTCCGTAGTTGTCAATTTTCTGTGCGATATAAATTGTTTATGGTTATATGCTTTGGAAGCACGTCATATAAATTCTTGCTAAGGGAAATAGAGTAGCTTCTTGTTACAACAGCTTATAAACGATAATCAAACTAAAGTAAAACATGGTTGAAAATATGTTCAAATATATTTAGTTTCGAAATGAATAATTTTTGTATTTGTGTTTTACATTTTTGCCTTTTGAAAAGATAAAATATGTTCAAATACATTTAGTTTCGAAATGAATATTTTTTTGTATTTGTGTTTTACATTTTTGCCTTTTGAAAAGATAATCTAGACTTAAAAGATATTATCAAATTTCATTTTATTTACGATTAAAATATTGTTGGTATTTAAATTTTATATTACAGTGTAACTGAGCTTAGAAAGTTTTTCTGTATCATATCTCTTATCTTAAAATATAAAATTTCCATAAACATTCCAACAAACTAAGTTAATGATGCTTGTGTTTTTGAAAAAATCAAAACTAATTCTTTTTCTTTGGTGTAAATACAAAAATGCATATTTGTGGAAACAATAAATAGATAATAGAAAATAAAACAAACTAGAATAATAACATAAAAAAAATCTTTTCAACTTAGAACATAAAAGCCCACTAGACCTAATCTAATTTAAAAAATGTCTCTATTATATCAGTAAAATTACAATATTTATTTATCTCACTATAAAAGTAATACTTAATCTCATCTAATAAGGATGAAATATAATATATTTCACTAGGATTTCTAATTTTACACTATGGTGAATATCTATTTTCTCACTTACTCTTTATGTTACTTCTTACTTGTTTTGCGTTTTTCTTCCTCACAAGTTTTTTTATATAGAGAAGGAAACAAATACTTTTTTATAAAGAGATAATAAATAATTAATGTTTGTTACATTTTCAAGATATCTTGAAGATGTTGTCCTCAACTTTTTAGGTTGAATTTCATAGTCTTCAAGAGATATATAATTCCAAGATTTTGTAATGACCATTATTAAATATATTCAATTGATCAATTATCAAGATTCATTAGTCGAGCTCTTCCTTAATTAAAGAAGGATTCCCAACATAGATATAAGCCCAAATTTAAAGTACTTTAAAAGAAAATAAAATTCCATAAGCAAAACCATAATCATATTTAAGAAGGATTTTTAAATTTGTAGGTTTCTTGATAAAAAATAGAGGATAAACTTACAAAGATATACTATAATTACAGTTTATAATATTATTTTAATTTTAAGGTTAACTTAATAATTTATTCTAATTTAAATTAAATATTGGAAAATTCTATAAATCGGACACCACTTAAACAAAGATTTGTATTGACTAATATTTATTATTTTCAATTGTCACGAAATTTATCTTGAACTTATGTATCAGAATATATATATTTTTCAGATATCCACTTTCTTCAGCTGAAGACTGAAACCCTAACAAACTTATGACGTGGAGTGCTCAAATGGATTAAATAAATTCGTTTAAGTATGAAAAGACTTTTCTACACACAAGTTAAAAGGTATTGTTTCTGAGATCTGCATTTCTAAAGCAAAAGAAAAATGAGAAAGAAACATATCCTCGAACAAATGATGATATCTTTATTTTAGTTAAAAAAATTATATTAATATAATTTCTTAAAAAAATACTAAAATAGGTAGATTTTGAAAGAAAAAAAAAACTATATCAATAAGTTATTAAGAGAATAATAATTATCAAATTATACACAATTATTGTACGATATTGTGCAATATTATAGGCGATTATATGCAATTTATTCTACACACAAGAGAATAAAAACATTTCTTTCTCCTTACCATCTTCTTACATACAATTTTCTTATATGGTATCAGAGCACCGATCTTGGTGCTCTGACAACCTCTCCATTTTTATCCGCTAAATAAGAAATCATGTCTTGCAAAGAAGGCACCAATAACGAGTCCGATAGAAACCTCGTACAAGGCTTCACTGCTGAGCAAATTCAACAATTGGCAAAGGCTATTTACTCGCTCAACAATAACGGTAAAAGTGACACGTTTGTTAGCTCTGCAGGTTTGCTTGCCCATAACTCGTCTATTAATTCTACTTCTACAAAACTATGGATTTTGGATAGCGGAGCAACCAATCACATTGCATATGATTCACAATTTTTCACACACAATTCATCATCATTTATTTATTCCAAATGTTAATCTGCCTACAGGCTCAACTGCGCCCATCTCATCTACGGGCACAATTAAATTCAATGACAATATCACTCTCAAAGATGTGTTTTGCGTTCCTTCTTTTAATTTAAATCTCATATCCGTTAGTAAGATAACCGATTCAATAAATTGTTGTGTCGTTTTTACTCCACATGGTTGCGTTTTGCAGGACTTGGCTACGGGGAGGATGATTGGCTCGGGTAAACAACACGCAGGCTTATACTACATGTCCCCTATTCCAAACCAAGCCCACGCATCTCAAATTTCGACCGACCCTGATTTATGGCACAAGCGCCTCGGACATCCCTCTCCGGCGTATCTACAACTTGGATCTTCCTTACTACCTATCAGTAAAAATCTCATTCCCATTCATAATAATTGTAGTATTTGTCCCAAAGCTAAACAGACAAGGCTACCTTTTCCTTTAAGTACAATAAAATCTCATTCTCCATTTAATCTATTGCATTGTGACATTTGGGGTCCTCATAAAACCCCAACTCATTTTGGAAAACGTTTTTTCTCACTATAGTCGATGACTATACTAGATGTACTTGGTTATTTCTTATGAATCACAAGTCTGAAACCCAACATCTCTTAGAATCTGATCCGGTCGGTCATCAGTAGTTGATGACGTCAGCAGCAGGTGACCACGTGGACTATGCACAGGGTGGCACGTGGTAGAAAGAGCAAGTGAATCAGGGAGGAGATTACCTAGAACGGTGATCGGTAGTCAGATACCAAGTGGCCACCACCCCCAGAGGGGTGCCTAGATAAGCGCCTGGAAGCACCGCACGGACGTCGGTGGATAGGCACGACACACAGCACGGTCATCGGTGGATAGGCGTGAGGGACCGCCCGGTCATCGGGGGAAGCTATAAGGCACCGATTGGGCGTGACTGCATGAAGAGGGCGATCGGTCGTAAGTGCATGCAGAGGGCGATTGGTCATCGGGGTTCCCAGCGAGAACGTTACGCATGCACCTCGCATGATGCCCACTCAGAGGCGTGTAGCGAGGCCATGCAGGCAGGATGCGCCTGACGCTCTCCTGGGAGCATGCGGCCCGCACAGAGAGAAGCGCAGAAGCCCTCCAGGTGTGACGCGTGTACGGTAGATGCCAGCTACATGCCTCCACGTGTCACCATCTGGGAGAGAGGCGCGACTCAGGTATAAAGCACTCCACGTCATGTAAGGTAAGGGGATTCTTTCTAGATTACAAGTTTACACATGCTCACTACACTTAGTGGCTGAGTGACTGTGACAACGTTCTTACACGTTGCACAGTGATAACAGAAAACGGTTATAGAGAGAGAAAGTGGATCTGAGAGCACACATGAGTCTCACAGAGAGATTCAGTGATAGTTTTGGTGTTCCTATTGCCTGACTTGAGCGTCGGAGCTACAACGGCCGCCAGAGGCGCCGTCTGTGTGTTTTGCAGGCAGTGTTTGGAGTTCCGATGGTGGTTCTTGGAGCGTTCCTGCAGAACAGAAGGCTAGACGAAGGAGTGACGAGGCAATCCTCCACGTTCGAGTCAAGCGGCAGGATCAGAATCATTCATTACTTTTGCACAAAATCAATTTCAGGCATCTATTAAAACCATCCGCGTTGACAACGGATTGGAATTTATTTCTATGCATAATTTTTTTCTCAAAAAAGGTATTGAATGTCAACGCACTTGTGTCTACACTCCTCAACAAAATGGAGTAGTAGAACGCAAACATAGACACATTTTAAACACAGCACGAACCCTCCTATTTCAGTCTCATTTACCATTAGAATTTTGGGGGGAATGCGTTTTAACCGCCACATATATCATTAATCGCTTGCCAACACCTTTACTCAAAAGTAAATCACCTTTTGAGATGCTATATAATCGTCCACCTTCACTTTCTCACTTAAAAACTTTTGGTTGTCTCTGTTATGCAACTGTTGTTTCACCTAAGCAAAAATTTGATCCGCGCGCTCGACAATGCATCTTCATTGGTTATCCTCTCAATCAAAAAGCATACAAATTATTTGATATAGATACAGGCACTTTTTTTACAAGTCGGGATGTCATCTTCCATGAAAGTGTTTTCCCATTCTGCCAACAGTCCCAGACGCAATCCTCACCTCCATTACAAGGTATTGTGCCTACTATTGACATTGACTTACCCACTCCTATCCAACATTCACTCAACCAACCTTCTTCTCCTACTTGTCATGATACACCTGAACCTCCATCAAACCAACCTTTTTCTCCTACTAATCACAATGCACCTGAACCTCCACCAAACCAACCTTCTTCTCCTACTCATCATAATGCACCTGAACCTCTAGTAGACCAACCTTCTTCTCCCATGCCAAGAAGTCTAGCACCCATTACCGAACCTTCTCCAACTGACCTTCCTGTTCGACGATCCAGTCGCATATCAAACCCACCTTGCTGGCTACAAGACTACGTAACGGGATCCCAAGCCAATCATTCGACCACTGCCCAAGACCGACCGAATGGAACCAGGTATCTTATGCATCATTTTCTTTCTAATTCACGATTTTCTTCTACACATAGTGCATATCTTGCTAACATCACAGCCACCAAAGAACCTCACACTTATGCTCAAGCTATCCTTGATTCAAATTGGCAAAAAGCAATGGACGAAGAGCTTTCTGCCTTGCAGCTAAATCAAACGTGGACCTTGACACCGTTACCCGTTGGGCAGAAACCAATCGGATGCAAATGGGTCTATAAAATAAAGTACAACTCAAATGGCAGTGTCAACAGATATAAGGCGTGCCTTGTCGCAAAGGGGTACACTCAGATTGAAGGTGTCGACTATTCTGAAACTTTTTCACCAACCGCAAAATTAACAACTTTGAGGTGTCTCCTCACTATTGCAGCAGCCAGAAATTGGTTTACTCACCAGCTAGATGTGCAAAATGCCTTCTTACATGGCACATTGCATGAAATTATTTACATGGACTTGCCATCGGGGCATCATCGACTGGGGGAGAACATTGTATGTCGACTCAACAAATCCCTTTATGGTCTCAAACAGGCATCCCGAACATGGTTTTCAACATTTTCTCATGTGATTAAATCTGTAGGATTTCAACAATCCAAGACAGACTACTCTCTATTCACAAGACAGAATAATTCATCATTTACTGCCCTTTTGATTTATGTGGACAATATTCTTTTGACAGGAAATGATTTGACAGAAATTCAGCATGTTAAAGACTGTCTATTACAACAATTTCGCATTAAAGATCTTGGAGACTTAAAATATTTTCTAGGGATTGAATTTTCCCGTTCCAAAGCTGGTATTTACATGTCACAAAGAAAATATGCACTTGATATTTTACAGGATACAGGACTCACAGGTGCTCGTCCAGAAAAATTTCCAATGGAGCAATACCTAAAACTCACACCAGACGATGGAAAGTTATTAAAGGATCCAGTCAAATACAGGCGACTTGTGGGACGACTGATATACCTCACAGTTACTCGGCCTGACATAGCATTTTCAGTTCGGACCCTAAGTCAATATATACAGGCTCCACGGAAACCTCATTGGGATGCTGCAATTCGAGTTATAAAGTACATCAAAGGATCACCAAGACAAGGATTGTTATTGCCATCTGAGAACAATTTGACATTGACAGCTTATTGCGACTCAGACTGGGGGGTTGTCAGACAACTCAGAAATTAGTATCTCGCTACTGCATTTTTCTTGGTTCCTCTATTATCTCATGGAAATAAAAAAAACAGACAAACGTATCAAGATCATCTGCGGAAGCAGAGTACCGCGCGATGGCCAATACTTGTTTGGAGATAGTTTGGTTGTGATATCTGTTGCAGGATTTAAAGGTGCCATGTAACTTGCCAGCTCAACTTTTCTGTGATAATCAAGCTGCATTACATATAGCAGCAAACCTAGTATTTCATGAACGTACAAAACACATTGAGATAGACTGTCACATTGTGCGAGAAAAATTACAAGCCGGGATAATCAGTCCTTCATATGTACCGACACAGTATCAGCTCGCAGATATTTTTACAAAGGCATTGGGCAAGGAACAGTTTTTGACGCTACGACACAAGTTGGGGTTCATGATCTTCACCTACCAACTTGAGGGGAGTATAAGAGAATAATAATTATCAAATTATACACAATTATTGTACGATATTGTGCAATATTATATGCGATTATATGCAATTAATTTAATAATGATAAGATCCCATGATTAGTGGATCCCTACCTAATTAGCTTGTAATTTGGAGGAGAGAAGGTCTTCATACACTTCTATATATTTGTTATACATTGAGTGATGTAAATACACAAGAAAATAAAAACATTTCTTTCTCCTTACCATCTTCTTACATACAATTTTCTTATATAAGTCGTATTCAAGAGTACAATTTTACTTTATTTCTTATTTAGGTCTTATAAAGTTATATTTGAAAGTAAAACGACACAACTTTAACTCTCTTTTCTTTTCTTTTCTTCTGTTTTTCATCTTTTTTCATGATCCCTCTCAATCAAATCGACAATAAATGTCTTTAGAGGTAAGAAAATAATATAAATATACTTAGGAAAAAAAGTGATTATAAAGTAAAACATCTATTTTAAAATAATCTAATTAATAATCAAAATTTCTATTTTTATCACATAATATTATCTATGATATTTATATATATATATATATATATATGTTTTTTTCTTAGGCGTAAAAATATTATTTTTCTGAAAAAAATATACTTAAATTTCATAAAGGAAGTTAATTAATTCATAGTTGAGAGCTAGTTGAAATCATATCACAATGTCGTAGGACCCATAGTTGTGAATTTCATGATTGGTTTTTACCATTGAATATACAAAAAATATGTAATACTAAAAGTTTACATAATTTTTTATGCATACAGGTTACATAGCAATTTACTTGATTTTGGTCTATATAATCCATTGTAACTTATACATAATTGATTAATTATTTCATATACAAAACAGTTTTTTTAACTATAGAATTCTATAATTAATTATGTAGATCTCATAATTAATTATACAGTTTTTAAAATTATTGTTTTTATTTTTTTATCAGCAAAAATATTGTCTTTGTAACGGAATGAGAGGAAGACTTTTTATTGCAAAACTTCACTATTGTGCATAGACTTATAGTTAATTATTTATGCAATATAAAAAATAATAAAATATTTAGATATAGTTAATTATGTTTAAGAAATAATTGGTTAGGTAAATCTTCCTATTTTTTAGCATTCATGTGCTTTTCATAAAAAAAAAATAAAAAATACTTGCAGTGTCAATTTTTTTTTTCTTTTGACTTCTCATTTTCCTCTCAAAACAAACAAGCCATTAGTATTAAGAAAAAATATATATTTTTCATTGGAATGATTTTAAATTGGTATAAATGGATTGGTGATTACTTCCAGCAGCAAGCAAGGTAGACGAGATATTTTAGATTTGCAATTAGATTTTAGAATTCAAAAAATGGTTACTATATGCTTACGTGAAAAGAAAGTGTACTTTGAACACCTCCCAAATGTAAATAATCTTGATGTCTCTCTCCTCGTAAACCCAAGTTGCCAATAATAATAGAATACACTATACTTTGATAAGTACCGATGCAGGTTTAAGGCAACATGTAACTATATACAATAAATCTCATACCAACCCCTTTATTAATCTTTAAAAAAAATTATACATATTACTTTTATATGTCTTATTCAGAAAAATAAACAATAAATTAGAGAAAATAACAAAAAAAAAATACTTAAATACTTAAATGATCCAACAAATTATGGATAAAATACTTAAATGAGTCAATGTAAAATTTTTATTATTTATTTGGGCAAAAAACGATTTTAAGTAAAATGAAGTTATGAACATGATACACAATTTTTTTTTTATGAACTTTGTTCAAATTTCGTGTCATTTGTACAAATTTATTTAATTATGTTAATTAATTAAAGTTGTATATGAATGATACAACTTTAATACATAATAATATAATTGAAGTTGTGTAACGGCGGTAATTTTTTTAAAATAAAAACCAAAGACCCTTCTTCCTTTTTTTAAAATAAAAACCAAAGACCCTTCCCCCTTAGTCACGCACCTTTCCTTTTCTCTCTTCCACCATATTCTCCTTTCCCCTTCTCTCTTAATTTCCTTTTCCAATCTTCATCTATTTTAGAATCTGATCGGACCACGTTGTAGCTGGCAAGTTAAGGAACATTTCTAACCGATCAGAATTTTAAACAGAGTAAGTTCATTTTTACTCTAAAGATCCTTTATTCTTGGTTTTTCGGTATGTTTTAGTCATCAATCTTGGTGGGGTCAGTTGAGAAGATTAATTCTCTCAACTTATTCTAGTATATACTGAATTTATGTTCTGTTTGGATAACTTGCATTAGGTCCGTAAATCTTAAAGCTTATCCAGACGGTGGAGAATAAAATTCTAGAAGTTGCTTGGAAAGCAAACAATTAAGGTAAGGGAAACTAAATTTAATTTTTTATAGCACCCTAGGCTAGAAGATTCTGGATGTGGAAGGAACGTGGTCCCAATATTCAATTTCTCTGGTACGGATGCTGTGTGTTTATATTTTGTGTTATTTGTTTATATAATATTTAAATTTGTAAAAATATTTTATTTTGATGGTTTAGTATTTAAGTGTGGTTTTTTTTATGTTAAATAAACTTTTGAATATTGTGGATTACATTTTGAATGATATTGTATGATGAAAATGATATAGAATTGAATTCATACATTTGGGATAATGTATGGACTGATGTTTGTTGTGTATTAAGTATTGATACCTATGTGGTAACAGAGATCTCCGAGCTTCACTGATGATCTAAGTCACATAGACTAAGATATCAGGTGGTGAGAAGCTGATGGAGGAGTTCATGCACACCGTGACATATGAGATGCACGGCTTGGGTTGTATTGAACTTACCCTGACCCTTTATGTTGGATTCGCTGGTAATCTTTGGATCAGGTGTTAGTCTCTGGTGTGACTTACTTAATAGGAGTCTTCCGGAAGATGTTGTTTGTTGAATATATTGGATGTGTAGATCCATGTGAGATCTATGTGATTGTTTTATTATTGAGATTTGAAGAAGATTGAAAAAATGAAGAATTAGTCATGTAATTTGGTTTTCTCTTTTAATTTAATTGCATATATTATAAAAATTTATTTTCACTAGCTTACCCTTACTTTTCGTGTTGTGTTTGAACTGCGATGACTGTACTATGTACACGAGCAGATGACCATACAGGTGCATGAGAGCCTTAAAAGTTTCAGAGTTTTATTTTGAGCTATGGATATGTAAATATTTATACTTATATAAGTCATAATCTTGTAATATAAATATTTTGAAAAACTCTAAGTTTGTACAGAAATATGTAGAATGTGTATTAAAATAGTTATAAAAATTTTCAGGGTGTCACAAGTTCTGTCATCAGTATACAACTTATATTTTATTAGATTGTAATGAAATTGTGTCACTCATATATGAGTTTGTCTAGTTGTAAAAAAAAAAGTTTAATATGTGAAAGACTTTAATTATTTTACACATATATTTATAAATTTTAAAAAGTTACTGTTTGTATTACTTTAAAGAGAGTGGTCAAATTTAAATTCATAATAATTTATTAATTGTAATTATTTGAGATTCCAATACTATGTAACGTTGCCAAAATTAGTTGAATGTTATGTAAGTATGGTAAATGAGAATATAAGAAAGCAGAAGATATTTTTCATAATAAAAAAATTATTTATAAATGATGACATGTTATAGTCGATATGAGCAATTGCTCTTAGTGTCTGTTTGGATTGAAGAGGGGATGTGTGAAGATTTGAGGGAGTGAATGTGTGAGGATGTGAGAAAAAAGTGTGAAGAAAGTGAGAGGGTTTGGATTGAGGTATGTTAAAGTGAATGTATGAGGAAAATTGATAGGAGTTTGTGAGTGATGTGATGATTGTGAGGGAAATTTATTTATTTTTTTTAAATTGTTAAATATTACTTTACAAATTTATCCCTGTCTATTAAAAATTTGTAATAAATGAAATGAGTTATTTTTGTTTAAAAATAAACAACTTTCACATATCATAGATTTAAAAATTAAAATTAGAAAATAAATATGTATTAAATATAAATAGATATAATTTAAAAATTATAATTAGAAAAAAAATTATTCAACAAATTAAATAAAAACAAAACTTCAAATAATTTATAAATATTAAACATGCATTATAAAATTAGAAAATAAATATGATCTTATATAAATAAAAAATAATATTTTTTATTATTAAAAACCCTATAATAATGAAAAATAAAAAAAATACTAAAAGAAAATATAATGTAATTAACAATAGAAAATAATTTCATAAAAAAACTATTATAAAAAAAATACTAACTCATAAACATAATAATTATAAAAAATATATATTAATATAAACGCAATAACAAATTAAATAAAAAGAGAACTTCAAATAATTTTTTAAAATATTAAATATATACTATAAAATTAAAAAATACATCACATCGTATATAAATAGAAAAAAATACTATTTTTTAATATTAAAAACTTTGGTAGATGAATGAGGATAAATTCGGAAATAACACATGCTGATATGACTTTCCCTCTATATCTCTTTATTTTGAGGGGAGAGGATATTTATTGTTCACCCGGCAAAACCCTGGATCCAAACCACTAATATCCTCTCACTTCTTTTCTTGTGAACAGTACATCTATAGAAACAAACAGAGTCTTATTGTGACATTCATTTCTATTGTAAGAACATTCTTTTGGTTTGTTCTAATATGGGTCAACTATTTCGTTATGAATGCATTTAATCTTTAGTGTTCCATATTTTTTACGTCTCGTGTGATATTATAAAATACAATCGGATTCAATTTAAACAAACCAATAATCTTGATTATGTAAAGGGTATAATTGAATTCAGTGTCACTAATACACAACTTCAGTTAATTAACATAATTAAACAAAATTGTGTAGATGATAATTTTAACAAAGTTGGTAGATGACTATAAATTTATCTTCGTCAATAAATTTATTTGACATGTTCATAAATTCTCACTTAAAATTGTTTTGATGCCCCCACAACTTAACCCAATTTTTTTCCAAATCAATAATAAAAATTATAAATTATCCCATTTACGTAATTTAACCACAACTTAACCCAATTTTATAAAGAAAACATTTTTTTTTTCACAAATCAATAACAAAAATTTTAAATTATCCCTTTTACATAATTTAGCCACAAACAACGGATATACCTTCTACTCACAAACTAAAATAGTTATACGAGATCACGTATTCAAATTAAAAGTGTATTATTAATTCTTAAAAAAAACTCACAATTAAGATAAAAAAATAACTATTTATTATAATCCTCTATTTAAAAATTAAGACATTTTAATTCTGAGAACAAATTTTCATCATCAACGTGCACATAATAGATTAATTCCATTGCGTTTATAGCTCTCACTAGCATCCTATTGCAAAAGAAAAGGACTACCAAACAAAAACTTATTATTTTTTTATAACGTTACGAGCTAATATAAATTTTTTTATCCTTACGAAAATTGTTTTTTTTAAGATAATCCTTTTATGCAATACTGAAACAAGTTTCTACAACGTATTTTTTTAATAAAAAATATTAATTACAACAATTAAAGTAAGACAAGATATTTTAAATTAAGATAATTATATTTTTTAGGTACTTAATTTGATCAAGTAATATATTTATTATTTAATGTAAATAAGGTAATTACACGTATGATTTTAACGTTTAACCTTTTCATGCAATAATTTGATTTGTAACTTTTTTTTGTTAAAAAATGATTTTAACTTAAGTAACACTTATAATTTATTTTAAGTGTAGTATTATAAATTTGCATAGTTATTTTTTATATAACATTAACAAAGGTTTTTCTCTAAAATATAATAAATTATGTTTTACAGCATTAAAATGAATAGTTATAACACATTCAAATTATATGTAATATAAAAAAATATTCATTTTTTTCTTGCACCATTTAAAATTAATATAAAATAATTGAATCAAATGTTTTTGAACTCTCTTTAAATATTATCCCGTGGTGTTTTATATTTTGTAAGTTTTTTATTACTTTAATTTTTTTATATTTATTACTATTCCTTTTCCATCCTTATAATTAATTCAGTGTTAAAAATATAAAATATGAATATAATTAGATTAATTTTAAGTAATTAATTAAATTAATTAATATGCTTATTTTTTTTACGCAATATAATTTCATATAATATTTTTTTAATATATTATGAAAAATTATATTATTTTTAAAATGTTAGTTAATTTTTATTTATAAAATATTATTCAAATAAATGATTACATATAATTTTAATTTTTTATAAGTTATATGGTTGTTACTTTATAAAAAAAAAATTATACATGTTCTAGAATATTTGGATTGTATATTTAAGAATGTATTTTTTATCTTAAAACCAAAAAATCACAAAATCAACGAAGAATAAAAAACTAGATAAACACTTACACTTTCAACGGAGGCGACGGTGCAACATAATTGTCATTGCCATTGCAGTTCTAGCAAGGTCTCGCACTCAAGAACAAAAGAAGAAGAATGCAGAAGTGGGGAAGAAGAAATTGTAGGTTTAAATATAAATAAGGAAGGAGTAATTTGGTCTTTTCACATATCCTATAAGGATGCAATTTAAATTTATGGGGGGTGCAGAATGCAGAGCAAGTAAGGGCTGAGCAAGTTTGGGCTTATAGTGAAAGACTGGCCCGCATAGAGTACCAAGGCTCTGTTTACTTGTCTCGTAAGTGTTCTTGACAATGTAATGAAGAATAAACTAGTCACTATCATTGTTGTCAGATCCCATTCCCATACATTGTTACTTTTTTCACAATCTTGATTTCACATCACCTAACAAATTTGGCATCTTAATTACTCAATTTACTTCGACTTTCCGTTGTTTTGGTATACATTTAACATTTTCTCCAACTCATTCCAAACAATTACATATTTACATGCTTGAATTGATTTGTTTTCCTTCATTTACAGAAACACTTGGGGTTGCAATTGAAATCTTCTGAGCAATCCTTGTTCTTATCGTGGCCACAATAGTCATGGTACGGATTTCAATTAAATTAAATTCGTGCTTATTTAAAATTTCGGGCGTTTTCAATTTTTTATTCCGATTGAAAAATGATTGCTGTCATGGTTGTTATCTATGGAAAGGTTTATCACTCTAGTTTTGTGAATGAAGATGGAGTGAGTAGAGCTTGTGGGTGTCCCCTTCTTCCTCTCAAGAGCCACATCAAGGGACCAGCTCCTGTTTCAGATCAAGGTTTTTCTATTGCTTTTTATTCTGTTCTGTTTTTCGTGTTTTCTGAATGTGGGATATGCTTTGATTGTGATGTGTGGTGCAGATACAACTGATATCGTGGATGAAGCCATCACCTTCTTTCGAGCCAATGTGTTTTTCAGAAACTTTGACATCAAGAGCCCTGCTGATAAGCTTCTCATATACTTGACCTTTTACATCAACATCGCTCTCAAGAGGCTTGAAGGTTGCAGAACCTTGGCTGAAGGAACCAAGGCAATCATCAACTTGGGTCTCGAAAAGGTTCCTGTCCCTGGAGAGTCTGGCTTTCCATTTGCGGGCCTTTTCCCCCCTCCTCAATCAGACCAGGAAGCAGGTGAATCCTGTGATCACTATTCCTTCACCTTGATGTTCTTATAAGTAGACGCATAAGCTTAGTTTAATCATAACATTTAATTGCCTAAGTAGTTATTTAATTGGTGCCGGCCTCCAAGCTAATAGTTAAGGATTCAAAAAGTGGAAAGCTTTTATTGAGAAGTATGATTGTGGTTAATGTTACTAATAAATCTCCACTGTGATTTGCAATAAAAATAACTAATTATTGATTCCTTGGCCATTGCACTTAGGACAATAGTCAGTAAAACTGTATTTGAATAATTCCTTAATCATTGTATTTTAATTAATTGCTTACCCAATATTTGACACCATTTTCACATTTGCTGGCTTAGTTCACTTTAAACTCACATGACATGACCAAATGACCGTGTCTGTGCCTCAATGTGGGGGTGGCATTGTTTTAAAGACAAGAAATTTGATCAAAGCTTAATCTTTATGAATTTTGAGTACACACCCAACAAGTAAAGTCTAGTCTTTGGCAAATAATGAACTATTCGAGTATTTTCATTCGTCATAAGCTTTCTGAAACTAAGTATGAGGGTATAACTCTGGCCATGAAGCTAGATAGGTACATCGTAAGATAATTCCCAGAATACAAACATTGATTGGAGTGATATCAAATGTCCTCAGAGATCTGAAGAGATGACTCAAGTCTAGAAAACTGTCATTCAGAGAGGTTTATTTAAACAACTAACTTTACTAACTATTAAGTGACTTACGGCTGCTGTAATCCATATTTTGCAATGTTGTTCAGGTTCACTACTGCTTGGATTCCAACTAAAAGAAATAGAAAATATAGGCATATATTATAAAATAGACTGTAACATGTACTCCCTTGATGTGTTAAAAATTAGTTAATGGAAACTTCAGTGGTATTCTGCATGTGAGGAATTTTCAGCTTGTATTTGTACCAATATATGTAGGATTTTTGTTTCCTTGTATATGTTTGTCATTGAGCCTCTTGAAGAGTCAAGTCAATCGACTTTTACATATTTTTTCAAAGAGCTGATGATCGATCATTGTCCGAACAGTGTGTTGAAGCTCATTTAATATGGACGTAATCTATGTTTCTCTGTGCAATTGCCGTTGCTTTACATGAGTGATGATTAGAACATTGTTCACATATTGAGAATTTAAATTGCGCATACTAGCTTAGATTGAACTTTTATAAATTGTTGTGTTTACCCTATCTGATGAGTTGCGATTTACTTAACCTTTTTACAGACTACACACACATATACATATATTTATTTATATATTCATATTTCGGTATTTCAAGCTTTGTGATATCAACAATGCAGAATTATTCAGAAATTATTTGAAGCAGATAAGGGAAGAAACAAGTGGGAGGTTATTAAGCGTTGCATACAGACCTAATGGCACTCCAAATAAATGGTGGTTGGCATTTGCAAAGAGGAAATTTATGAATATAATCATCCCTTGAAGTGTTGGCCATCATGCAATTCTTAAACCATAGGCTGTGCTGTGAAAAATACACTTAAAAACACTGTTGATCTGACAATTAAAAAAATATAGTGATTATTGAAAGGCATGTTGTTAGTTGTCTGGTTTTGAATCTTCCATTTTGGTTTGATTATATTCAAACTACTGTTTGCTAGGTAGCACCCATTTTCACGATTCTTTTAGTGGTGGCCTCTTCTTGCCCCCTCATATAATGAAGTCAATAATCATAATCTGGTTATGTCCCCAACCGTCCCTGTGCAAATGGAGATGACTATGTTAGTTGTGTTGTTTATTAAGTATTGCAAAACTGCATCAGTCACACCTCAGTTTCACATTATCAGTATAATGGTGTGCACTGTGATAGTTGCAAATTTTATTTCAGGTATTATTTTTCAGATATGTACTAAATATATTTCAGAGCTTCTGTTTCTGTATCCTGTTTTTTTCTTCTTCTTTCCATTGATAATCAGGTATTTCTGTCCATTTAAGAAATTCTTAATTTACAAGGATAAAATATTAGATACTTTTTCATCTCCTTATCAGCAAGTTTTAAATTAAATAATATACATTTTTTAAAAATTTATAGATCATATTCTTAATAAAAAGTAGTATTGAATATTGAAATAGTGTAAATGAAAATCTGAAATCATTCCATTATCAAATGTCAATTGAAAGTGGTCTGCTTTGATTGTTATCCAAAATCAATTTTTTTATAGTTGCCCCTGGAACAATTAAGATAATTATTTTTTGGGCAATAATTAAGATAAAATTAATTTGATCATTATCAAAGTGTTTGGTGCCTTATTTTAGAAACTTTTTGTTTATAAATTACAATCTACTTTACTTGGTTTATACCTTTTAGTTTATAACTTTTTTATTATTATATTTTATATTTTTATTTATTTACTTATTATCTTTAAATTCATTTTACCTATTATTACATATTTTTAATTTTACATAGACAAAAAATTCTAAAAAAATAGTTAATACAATTTGTCCAAATATTTGTCCAACTATATTAAGCAAAAATATTTGTCCAAATAAAAAATATATAATTTTTTTAAAAATAAATAAATAGAAGTATTAAAAAGTTTAGTAAAAATTTAATTATTTAAAAAAATTAAAGATATTACATAATTATATTTTCCTAAAAAATACAATTTTTATTATGTAGTTGTATATTTTTACATTTTACTAATCAATTTATTAACTAATTTTACCAGATACTTTTAATTTAATAAAGTAACTTGTTAACTCCCAACTTGTAAATTAAGATATCATCAATAGTAGTAGTTAGGTAAGAGCTAAGTTATAAATTAGTATGAAAATCGTTTCAAATAATATATAAATTTAAAATAAATATATTAAATAAATATTTTAATTTTTCATATTTTGGAATAAAATTATGATTAGTAAAAGAGATTATATTTTTAAGAAGCCATAATTAATTAAGTAATTGATCACGATAAAATATGTTTTTTTTCATATATAATATTTTTTCATATATACAGTGTGTATTGTAAGTTGTATATATGTGAACATTGTCGCATGAAAATACTAAGGACTTAATCTACAGTAAGCTTCTCAGTATTGTTGTTTCTCGTTTTTAGTAAGGTGACTGTTGCATTATTTTTAACTATAATGATTTATATATATATATATATATATATATATATACATTATTTTTTTGAATTTTTCCCTTAAAATTCAAAATCACTAATCAAAGATATTTTCTTATCAGACTACAAAAACTTGTGAATCCAGGGACTTTAATCACACTTGTTTGGAAAGTAAACATTATTGAAATGATTGTGCATTCATTCATGTATTTCTTCAACCAAGGATAATCAAAATATAGTTTAAGTGAAGAAGATTAAACTATTTTGAATACCAACCAAATGGATATTTAAAAGAATTAATTAAATATAATAACATTTTTTTTTAATTTGTGATTAAAAATAAAATAAAATTATAGATGTGTCATGAACAAGTGTCAAATTTGTTCTTCTTGACCTAGAACAAAAGTAACAATATGAAAACATTATGAATAGAATCTGGAAATATTTTTAAATCTACAGAATATTTTTTAAATTTTACAATCTAAAATAATATTCTTTTAAAGAAACATATTTTAAATTGTAAAATCTAAAAAATATTTTTAAACATTCTAAATTGTAAAATTCGAAAAATATTTTTTTAATTTAGAAATATCGTATAAAATCTATAATTTAAAATTTATATTTTAAGAAAAACATATTTTAGATTATAGAATTTCATCAAGAGTGTAATTTTCTTAAACTAGGCCAATGAAGTTGTCGACACTGCATGTCAAAGCCCAAGACCAAGCCCAATTCACATTATCTTGGACGCCCAGTAAAGGATACAAGAGAAGCAATGTACAAGTAAAAAAGAAGCAATTGAAGAATATGCGTGGATACTTAGCCGACTGTTTCTTCCTGCACCTCCATACTTTCTTCTCTCACTTCCATAGATTTTTGTATTTTCAAAAATACCCCTTAGTATTATTCTGGATTACGTAATCCGGAAGTCATTTTTTAAATTTGTAATTAGCTTTCGGATTACATAATCTAGAAGCCTTTTTTCAGATACATGATTACTTTTCGGATTACATAATCTGGAAGTCTTTTTTAGCTTCTGGATTATGTAATCCAGAAGTATTTTTTCAAATGCATTTTTAGATTACATAATCCGAAAGCTACTCTATGGGGATGATACAAGAAGGATAAAAATGTATTTTCATGTTGTGTATGGAGGTGGCAGAAAAAGATATGGAGGTGCAGGAAGAAACAGTCTTCTTAACCTCATTAAATTGATTTGCTCCAAATGATGCTGTTGTGGAGTGCGCACCCCCAAAAAATGGGCCCCTCATAATTGGAGCGTAAATTAAGGGCAGAAGAAAATAAGAAAAGGCCAAAGCCCAAAGATGCACAAGATCCAAAGCCTTGACTCAAATTGCAGAAAATTATTATAGTCACTTCCACACACAAAAAAAGAAGAAGCGTGGAAGTAACGAAATGAGGAGTGGCAATAGAAATAGCAATAGCAATAGCAATTTGGTTCACACAAAAACCCTAAACGGTAGAGAATGTGGGGTTTACTATAATCAGTAATCAGATTCGGACCAAACCCTTTGACTTCTCTTCTCTCAGCTTCAGCTTCAGCTTCATACTGTTTCTGCAATGGAGCTTCAGATTCCAATTCACACCGTTTTCCAAATGCCCTCTCTTCTCCAAGCTCTGGCAGCTGACACTATTCTCGCCGCCGCGCAATCTATGGCTTTGGTATTTCTCTCTCAGAACCCTCTCTTTTCTTTCCACATCATTTGCCCCTTCAATTTAACGTTTTGTACTATGTGCGTTACTATATTAACAGTTAAATAAGCGTTTTCAGAAATAGGGTTCAGCAGTTTCACTGATTTGCATGCTTGGAACACCGTGCCTGGTTAGGTCAAAGCATGGATTCCTTTTTGCATACAAGTGTTTTCCATGAACTGTAGGGATTATCTACAATTCTGTTTCATGTAACTGCGTTGAATGTTCTCCATTTGTCTTGTACCTCCTGTTTTCAATTTAGTATTGTTTTTCCGTCATTGATATTTTCTTTGTGTGCTACAGGCTGTTGTGCAATATGTTGTGTTTTAGTACTTTCTGTATCTGTACTGGTTGTCATTATTACATATGTTATCAAAGGCATTTTTTTCTTTGTTCAAAATACAAAGTATTGCCATTACAAAAAGTATGGATGGGTTCCAACTAAAGATTTGGGATGCTGGAACATTTTGCTACAGTTTGATGGGATCTTACATGACTGATCCCTGCCATGTCCTTCATACTGTGTGCAACTTCTCAACTCTATGACCAGTGAAGGCCAATGGGGCATTCTTTGTTGTTCTTTTTTTCTCAGTTTTTTAGGTAGTTTGACATTAAGAAAGGCAGTGTACAGGTCACGAACAGGAAGTGTGGGGATTCTCCTAATGCTCAAAACAAGCCACACAGTAAAAAAAAATAAAAATTATCCCTTTATTCTGCCAAAGAACTACCGTCCACCTATACTCCCTCATTGGTTGTTCTGTCTATCAACACTTCATTTGGTCTTTCTTAGGATTTGAGATGAGATAAACTATTGACAAGTTGCAAGCTATATTTGAAGTATGTAATTTTAGAATTTTTGTCATTGTTTCTTTCTTGAATATCTAAATAACTTACAGTAAATGTCTGCAGCACATCTATGTTACGAGTTTAGTTAGTTTCAGTTGACATTTTTAATTTACCTCTGTTTTTCTTTCAGATTGGATATCTGCTGACTAATGTCACAAATCCAGTGTCACCAAATTTGATCCCCATTGGTGGAAGGTAAGAATAAGCTGAAGTACCTCAATAATATAGAAAACTTTACTTTTTCGTTTACATATCTCCTAACTCTAGGCATGTCAAGTCTACCTCATTTTAAATTGTTACTTATTATGTCGGTGTTAAATCCTGGTCAGGTTTCCCTTGGAAGACCTTTCTTGGAGTAAACATGCTTATCTAGAAAACAAGAATGACAGTGAAACTGAGGACGATGAGGATGGTGATGAGGAAGAAGAAGTAAACGAGGAGGAAGAGGAGGATGCAGACGATGAAAATTTCTCTGGTGAAGAAGGTGATGAAGAAGGGGATCCTGAAGATGATCCTGAGACTAATGGTGGAGGAAGTGATGATGGGGATGAGGATGACGATGATGATGACAATGGTGATGATGAAGATGATGATGGGGAAGAGGAAGACGAGGATGAGGAAGAAGAGGAGGAGGAGGAAACTCCCCAGCCACCTTCTAAGAAGAGAAAGTGAGAATTAATATTAGTAGGAAATTGTCTTCGGGGAATATGCATTTGAGTCGAGTCTAGTGATTAGGACAGATGAATTAGTAACTTTCTTAAGTAGACTTATCTTGCTTTATTTGTGTCGACTATGATAATCATTATATTAATATTTCCCATTGTTTCCAAGACTTTACCTTCTTCCTGCCAGATATTATCATTGCAATTCTATCTTGGATCATTTGGTTGGTTTCTCCATTCGATATGATCTCAATTGTAGACTTGTGAATCAGGCAAAAACGCTTCATTTCAACTAAGCATGCTTAAAAATATGTATTCAGATAAGATTCTCAATCTATTTCTGTTTTCTTTTTCTTCTAACGTAATTTTTTTTCCAATAAAGAATGACTTATCATTTGTTCTAATCACGTAATTGCTGATATATATCATTCGGTACTTTTACTTGTAATAGAATAGCTGGGGTCATGATTCTGCCACGGGAATGTTTATATTTGTAACTATTTACTAGCATCTGGCAATGTTGATTTGGTTAAGATGAGAAATGCATGTGGCTTTGTTCATTGTGTTCAATGCTACACTATCAAGAGTGGAGTTGGGTTCATTCGTCTCAAAAACCTCCACTTGGTCAACTTCAAAATAACTTATAAGCTTCACTAATCAATTATAATTTATTTAAATTAATATGAATGAATGTTCAATAAAGTCATTTTTATTACAAATTCAATATATGCATCCGTTAAAATAAATACAATGGAATTGAAGGAAAATAGTATTGAAACCAAAACAAGAAATAAAACATACTCAAATACTTTGTCAAAGAGAGAGAAAATCTTTATATTCAAATAGACAAAAAGATAGTCACTATTTTTTAAAAGAGAAAAAAAAATCATTAATTTTAAATAAAGGAAAGAATGTCATTATATTTAAAGAGGGAAAGATTATTGTCATTTGTGCAATGACATACGTGATTTTCAAACTTGAGACTGGCAAACTCATTTCGTAGAGTCATTAACTTTTTTTTACTTCATATAAAAAAGTGTAATTCTTCGTATAATTAATATTGTTACATTTCGTGATATTATTATTTTTAATAAAAGAGTGATTCCCCACATTGATTCTATTTTGTAGCCAACAATACAAAAAAAATATTGTTAGAATTAGAATATTTTATTTTAACTATAAACACAAAGTCACACCAGACTATATAATTTAATAACCAACTATTGTAGCCCATAAATTTATTGAAACGCTTTTTCATGGAAAAAAAACACTTTCAAAAGCACTTTTTATGATTTATATACTCAACTCTAACCAACTTCGGTGTAATTGGACTCCCTTGATGGAAGTACTTTTTGTAGTTCCTAGTTGCTTCTCTGGACCTATTGATGGAAACTTTTTGTGGAATTTATTCAAAGGGAAATAATATTTTTTTTATATATAATTATATCATTAAAGACCACTCTTATGTATATGATCGAATGTAATTTAATGTGTTTCTGATCAATTTATCGCGATATTAGGTCACAAATTGATTTCTCTAATTTGTTCAATTAACTATTCTTTAGAAGAAAATATGAAATTACTTTCTTTTATGTAACTAGTACCTCCTAGTCTCAGTAGTCAAAGAAAATTTTGGTGAAATTTTCTTTTTTAATGTTTAAATGATAGAATCTTGTATAGATGGGAACAAAAAGAAAGAATGACAAATTTAAATAGTTGGAAGTTTTCAATTATGACTTTTTATATTTATAAATAAATCTTAAGGACTGATTAAAATAGTTAAAAGTTTTCAATTATAATTTCTTACATTGATAAATAAATCTTAATGTGAGATGAGAATATAAACTATTTTGAAGGTGTTACTTTAGAATTGCTAGCCATCAACAACAACAATAATATATATATAATATATAATATAATATAAGTAAGATATGAAAAAGTGATTAATATTTTAATAAATAAAGTGATTGATAATTAAATGACTGTAATGAAAAGAAATAGAGTTTTGAAAGTTTTGTATTGAAAAGAATAAAAACGAATGATGTGTACAAGTGACTAATGTTATTCTGTAAATATGTTGTGAAGATTACTTCTTGAGCAGAATTCAAGTAAATGATGCGATTGATCTCAAAAGAAATCGAAAACCTAACCACAACTTCTTGATTTTAAAATCTTTTTTCCGTGTATGGACATACCAATTTTTATAATTTTTAAAAAAATTACCCATTTCAATAAAAAATTACGAAAAGTTAATTCACTTGCATAAATTTCCCACTTTTAGAATGGGATAAGCTGTTATTATTATTTCTCCTCAGATAAATTAAATTTATCGAGTATAATTTGAAAATAGAAAATGTATAACAGAAATATTGATAATAATTATTTTGATTGTTACAAAAATAGAAAGGAAACTGTATAAAAGAATAACGGAAGAGAAGTAGGGAAGAAGAGTAGGCAGAAAGGAGTGAGCAGAAGCTGAAATAGGGGAGTGGAGTCTCGGCCCCCACAACAGAAAGGGGAGGAACCTCATCAATCTCAATGCGTTACTACAATCTCACCCGTTCATTCTCCCATCCATGAATCTTATGCCCTCCAAACCTAGGTTTACCGCATTATCAACGCCATGTCCCCCAAGATCAACGCTCAGATTTCTCCCCAGCCCTGTCCCCACTTGGCCGAGTTCCGCCGCACCTCAACCAAGCCATTTCTCGCTCTCCATAACTGCCTCCGGATCAAGCCTCCCGGCGGCCGTGCCGCTCTCCGCCGTGATCCCGACGAGGTCCCCCGCTGCGGCGCCTGCGGCCTCTCCTCCCCCTCCCGCCTATATGCCTGTGTCACCTGCGCCGCTGTCTCCTGCCACTCCTCCTCCTCCACCGGCTCCTCCCATGCCGCTGTTCACGCCGCCTCAATGCCGCCCGGCCACCAGATCGCGGTCGACGTCGACCGCGCCGAGCTCTTCTGCTGCGCGTGCCGCGACCAGGTCTACGATCGAGACTTCGACGCCGCCGTGGTGATCTCTCAGACTGCCGCGTCCACTCTTGGCGCTGATCCTCCGCCTGCAATCACCTCGCCTCATCCGGAGAATCTCCGGAAGAAACGGCGAGTGGATTACCGGCCTTGGGCGCCAGATCTGCGCGAGCGCACTCTGATCGGGAGCTGCTCTGGTCCGATCGCTGGCGATACCGCCGATCCTTCGCTGGATTTGCCGCGCGGATTGCGCGGGCTGAACAATTTGGGAAACACGTGCTTCATGAACTCGGTGTTGCAAGCGCTGCTTCACACGCCGCCGTTGCGGAATTACTTTTTGAGCGATAGGCATAATCGGTTTTTCTGTCAGAAAAGGAACAACGGTGACGGAGACAGTGGTGCTACTGGGAAGAGAAATGGTAGCAATAATGGGAACAAGAATGCGCGGATATGCTTAGCTTGCGATATGGATGCTATGTTCTCTGCCGTGTTTTCTGGAGATCGCGTTCCCTACAGCCCCGCTAAGTTTTTATACAGGTGCGTATGGTGATGGCGTATAAACTGTGATTGAATAAAATAGTTATGTTTTTTTAAAACTCTTATTTAGGATTTAAGTTTCTTTTATGTCAATTTGTTATAGAAAGTTTAACTGTTTGACTAGTTATTGATGCTATGTTTCAGTTGGTGGCAGCACGCTGCTAACCTTGCCAGTTATGAACAACAGGATGCGCATGAGTTTTTCATTTCCATGCTTGATGGCATCCATGAGAAGGTGGAGAAGGGTCGGCGTAAGCCAGATACTGAAGGTAATGTGTTCTGACTGTGACACCCATTTATTATTCTTTTCACCCT
This sequence comes from Phaseolus lunatus, assembly GCA_013389735.1. Lineage (NCBI taxonomy): Eukaryota > Viridiplantae > Streptophyta > Magnoliopsida > Fabales > Fabaceae > Phaseolus > Phaseolus lunatus. The sequence goes on from CM023859.1 coordinate 32,866,476, forward strand.
CTCTGAAGTGCTTGCTACTGTTATGATTTTTTTTGTTCGGAAAGAGGGGGGGTTTCTTGTATAAAGCCACTTATTCTAGTATCTTATGGGATATTCAATTCAAGCGTAATTTCAAAATAAAATTAAAACATGCGAGGAATGTTGACATTTCTGAACTTTGTGCTACTATAATTTCTGAGCTGGTTCATTTTTGGTGTTATACAACAAATCATTTTGTGGATAATATCAAGTCTACCAATCCTGCCTTGCTTAACATTGGTTTGGAGTATTTGTCTAACTCTTGTGGAAGCTGTGGTCTCTTTGTTGTTTTGACTCATTTTTAAAATGTGTAATTTAGTTGTGGTTCATAGGGCTGGGGTATTTTAGTTGTATGTCTTAAAAAATAATATAGGGAATATTGTAACACCAGTCTTTTTATCCTCTTATTGCCATCAAAGAGACTTCTTTAATGACCAAAATCTATGTTTACCTACATTGATCCATTTTATAGGAAAAATATCACTGTATGGTTAAGTTGTAATGAGTGAAGATATTGAGCACTAGCATTAGATTGTTAAGAATACAATCTTTATATGGTGTAAGAACTTAGAAGTCAATCTGTTTTCCTTTTTCAACTTGTAACAAGTTGGTGAATTAGCTCAGATTAATCATAGTTGTTGCAACCAAACTGATTATAGTAGACGATCATTAGAGCGCCACTGTCTTGCTATCTTCGATGTCTTTGACATTTTTTTAATTTCAAAGTAATTCAAAATACTATTTAAGATAACAGAGTTATCATAATATTTAAATGCAGGGTGAGAGTTTAGGTCTCTTGCTTGTTGCCTAAGAGTTGACAATTGCTCAAACATTTAGGGCTAATTTTCAACCACAACCTGCTCTCCTGATGGTGTTAGCTGCTACGTTCCTGTGAGTCCGTGTAAGTCAATTTCTGCTTAGCCTATTCGTTTCATCATTCAGGAGATTCTAGACCAAATGATGTTAATGTTAACTCCACCTTTTTACCTTGTTTAGGCTATAGTTCCAAAGCTTGTCCTATCCTGGAGAAAAGGTTGCATTAGTTTTCCAGCCATAAAAAATATGCCAGAACTCTGAGTTCTTTGAAAGCTGAGCTAAGATTTTAGCCTCGAAAGATGTAGTTCTTTCTACTTTTGGAGTGTTAGTCCCACATGAAAACACTCATTTTCTTGCCTCTGTTTATGCTTGTGGCATTCCTGTGTTTCAATGCAAGACCTATTTCCTTATTCTCTCAATTAGAGGCTGTCAAATTTAGTGGGTTGGCTGTTCAAGAATCAAATATGTTTTTAAGATAATGTGTTTTGTTCTGGACTCCTGCACTCTGGCTGGAGGACCTAGGGATAATACTAGGTATTGTTCTGGGGTTGACTGTAAGGTGCAAAGGTCTCTCATACACAATATTTAGAGGCTATTAGATGTTAAATTACTTTGGACCAATAGACAAATTCTTGGCATGCTTGACTTTTAAGGATATCAAGACAAATTCTGACGGCTGTAAAATTTTAGTTCCAGTAAGTCGTGATTGTCAAGCTTGACAGTAATCAGTTGATCCTGTATTCTGTATTTTATCTTCTTATTTCTAAAAATGTTAAGAAAAAAAATGTGAATCTATTTTGTGTAAAAAATTTCCCAAGTTATTTAAATTGCAAAGAAAATGAGTTGTTTCTCTTTGTGCATTTCCAGAAGTCTAATTTTACCCCAGGATAATGATTGTAGAATTAGGAATCCTTTTGGCAATTTCATTCAGCATTGAACACCTAAGTTCTAATAGCAGGGTGGTCTACCTAAGTTCTAATAGCACCAAAGGAACAAGGAATTTGTTTGCTACCTTCTTTGTTTGCTGAATTGTACAAGATCTTCAATGTAAGGTCTGCTCTTAAACTGATGTCATTTTATTAAGCATCTTTGTATGACAACATTTTCTCCGATATTGCAGGCAATGGTGACTGTTGTATTGCTCATAAAGTATTCTCTGGTATTCTGCGATCAGATGTTACATGTATGGCATGTGGTTTCACATCAACTACTTACGACCCATGCATAGACATCTCACTGGACTTGGAACCGAATCAAGGGGGTTCTAACAAAATGGCTACTGCAACATCAAATCACTCCTGCAATGGTGAGGCTGATTGCATGAATTCAAGCCAATACTGTGGAACATCTACCTTGACTGGATGCTTGAAGAGATTTACAAGAGCGGAGAGATTGGGAACTGACCAAAAATTTTTCTGCCGGCAGTGTCAGGTGAGGCAGGAAACACTCAAACAGATGTCAATAAGGAAACTTCCCCTTGTTTGTTGCTTTCATATAAAAAGATTTGAGCATTCTTCAACAAGAAAGATGTCCAGGAAAGTGGATCGATACCTACAGTTCCCATTTTCACTGGACATGTCACCTTATCTCTCATCAACAATTTTAAGGAGTCGATTTGGGAACAGGATCTTTCCTTTTGATGGGGATGAGCCTGATGGTTCAGATGAGTTGTGTTCAGAGTTTGAGTTGTTTGCCGTTGTCACGCACACTGGTAAGCTAGATGCTGGCCATTATGTTACTTATCTGCGATTAAGCAATCGATGGTACAAGTGTGATGATGCTTGGATTACTCAAGTTGATGAGCACATTGTGAGGGCAGCACAGTGTTACATGATGTTCTATGTACAGAAGATGCTTTACTATAAAGCAACTGATAAACAGGTCGCCTCATGATTCGAATAAGAGAAGGTCCAAATCATTGATATGCCATGGTTAATATCAATTTTCATTCCAACGATATACCATGACTTTCACATTCATACATGAGAAAACAAAAACAAAGGAAAATATTATGCATTCGCATCACAACTACCGAATATATCATTTGCAGAGAAGAATTTATGGTTTCAAGTTGGGTATAGAAACCAGCCAGAATTTTTTAGGCACTCCAACTTTTTGGAAACTCGAGGGACATGGATTTCTTAGAAAATGTTTATGCTCTTCCCTTTTCCTTCCCTTGCTTCATCAGGAGAAATTAAATACTCATTAAAACTACAATTGGATGGATATTAGAGGTTATGGATATGTAAGAACTACATTTGCAAAATCTTCAAAGGCCAGATTGCTTGGATGGGTTGATAAAAGATAGAATCCAGCCTCCCCCCCCTGATTTTGATAACTCGACTGAATTGTCTGGTTGGGTATGTAATTGAGTCAAATAAATCTTGAAACTTACTTGAAGAAAAAGTAGTCAGAAAATCCAGTAATAAATTATTTATTTTGTTTATATAATACGTCAATAAAAAGACAATTAATATAACATCCTCTCTAAATTTTGTAAGACATGTAAAAAATAACTAAAAATACTTTTATTTTGTATTCTAATTGTAAACTTATTATTAATATTATTAATGAATTAGTTTAAACATTGATTTAAGTATTATACAATATTTTATTTGAACGTTTAGTGCACTAATTTTTGACTGGACAGGGGTGTATAGAAAAGAGTAGAAAGAAGAAAGTGTAATAGAAGTGAAAAAAATTAACTAGATAATATAATAAATTATAAAATATCTTTGGTTTAACTTTTAATAAACATAATATGAATTAAAATTAAAAAATATTAATTATAAAGTAATTAATTTGTAAAATTAGAAATAATACTTAAATTTTTTTGTTAATAACATTTTATTAAATTACCTGGATTTAAAGAATACATACCTTTTTAATGTAGTTTTTTTATTGGAAAAAAATACATGACTTTTTTTTTTAAAAAAAAATATAGCTTAATGGTTTTATATAATTTTTGTTTGTTTGTTAATACTTATTTTACAAAATATAAAAACTAATATTCTATGAAAATTAATTTTGTTTTAATACAAATAAAAAAATTAGAGGGATTAAATTTTTTTAAGTCAATGTAAATTAACAGTGAATGAAAATATTAATTATTTATATATATATATATATATATATATATATATATATATATATATATATGTAAATATCATTCCAATTATATATGCCAAAATATTGGTATGTATCATGTTATCATATTTAACTTTCATTAACTTTATCATATTTTTTTAAAAACTCAAAGTATAAACTAAATTTCATCAAGACTTTTCAAATATATAAGAATGAAATCCATTTATTTTATTCTTCGTGAATTGTGTACTATGATAGCTGGTTTGGATAATTAAATATTACACATTAATAAGTTTATTATTTTGAATATATTTAAATTAAAATATATAATTTAAATAGTGTATAAAAGAAAATTATTTTAAATTAAAGAAATATTTGTTTTAATTTAATTAAAATTAAATATGTATCATTCAAATAATTTGTAAACAATAAGTTTACCATCAAATCTATTTGGAGATAATTAAATCACATTCTAAAAGAATTAATAATATTTTGTTTTTAGAAGATTTATTTTGAGGAGACAAAATCACTTCTACCTCATATTTTTAAGTGTTGTTCACCAAAATTCTTCTACTACTCCTCTTAATATTTAAGTTTACTTCAACTATATTCAAGATCTCACGATTTTATGGGTTAGAGAGTATTTGATGATTAAGTTAATTTCAGTCTTATTATAAATAATTGTACTTACATGTTCATAAAATCCCCAATTTATCCAGTTGGATATCAGGTTTTGTTGGTCTTATTAAATTTATTGCTTATTATTTTTTATTAGTAGGTCCAAACCTTGTTAGTGTAGGTGATCATTGATTAACATAAATAATCTAGATTTAGTTTTGATTTATCATGCTAATCTTAAATTATTTTTAGTTGAAACATAAATATACCATATAGACCATCTTAGTTAATACTCAATAAATATAAATAGTATAAATAATCTTGAAATAAACTTTAAATAAATACTCAATCGGAAGAGGTTAAACTAATTTAAACAGTATAAATACTAATCAATTCACCTTTAATTCAAAAATTTGTTATTAAAAATGATAAAAGAATTCATTTATTTATAATTTATATTAAATTCATTTAAACAATATAAGAATTAAGATCATTGAAGTATTGTATTATATATATATATTTATTTATTAAGATCACTTGTAATAATTATTTGTTTTTTCATTAACACATAAACATTTAAGAATGATAATAAAAAATAGTAAATTTTAATTTTAGATAGATAAAAATAAATTAAAAAATATTGGCTATTAGGAATGCATGGGGTGAAGTGGTTGGTGGTGTGCACCTTATTATATTTTAGCATCTCTCAGTACAGTCACTTTTTGTTGCCATCTTCCACTTAAAATTAAAAGTAAAATACATAAAATAATAAATAAATAAAATAAGGTAAATAAGAGGACGAGGTGAACGACTTCTCCATCTGTCTTACTCTTATCTCCAAATCTCCATTTTCTTGTTCTCTTTTCCTTCTTCCTCTTTTCATTCTACTCACACACCCCTTTCCAATTGCGTTTCCTTCTTCCTAATTAGGGTTTTCTCGCGCCCTTTCTTCCTTCACTCATTCTTGCCCGACCAACTCTTCTTCTTTTTTCTGCGAGAATGACAGAATCTGGTTGCCTTAATGATTTGACCACGTCGATTCGGCTCTTTCCGGGACCATAAATTGCTTCTTTGGATCTCAGTATATCCTCGACCTTCGCGTTTCGTGTTATGCTTCCTTGTGTTTGATGTCCAAATATCAAAGTGAGCGCCTCCATTAATCTAGCTTTTTTGCCATTTTCATTGCATTCTTTATTCTTCTTAGCATTATTTTATTTTATTTTTCCCTGTTGGATTTTAATGATTACTGCAATTCGCTTGGTGATCTCTGTTTCATAGGTTTTTCACGTTATTTTTCCTCTGCCACGTACCTCGTTTTGCTCATTTCTGCCGATTTTGTATATGGCTTATTGAAATAGAGTGTTTTCTGATCATGTTTTTAGTTGCAACGACACCGATAAACTTAAGTTTTTTTAATAAAAAGGGTTTATGCTTTCAAGATTGACCGGCAATTGGCTAGGCACTCTGTTTATATGTTATTGATTGAATCCTTTCGTAGACGAAAATAGAATCGAATCTTTGTTGATTGCATGTGATGAATTCTTTGACTGATGTTTATGATATGTTTTGCGGTGTTGTTTTGCACTTCAAGAAGAACCAAGATCTCTCTTTGGCTTTTCGTTTTAAATTATCATTTTCTAGTTGCTTGGAGTTATGGAGTTCTGCTTTCTTATATTGCAGTAGGATGAAAGGTGTTAGAGATTGGGTTTTCTCTCAAATTCTATCCAAATCACTGGCCTCGCCTTCATCATTATCAGGTGGTAATAGTTTTTATGCTGAAGAGCACCGGATTCAGAATGAAAATTTTAATGAACAAGGTACAGCCTTGATTTTACTGTTTGTGACTTCAAGTGGAGTCATTGAAAATGCACACAATTTTATTTTATTTTATAATCAAAATGCTCATAGTTAACTTCTCAAAAGATGGGGTCATAGTGGAATTCTCCTCCCAAAATGGTGATTGGTGAAATAAGACAGTAATAGTAGGGAACTCTTCTCTGTTATTCCGTGCATGTTAAGCTCAGCAGATATATAGTTATATAGTAAAAAGTAACACCTTCAAATTGTGTAGTGCTGTATGCACATCTTCGAATGCCACGCTTAGACTAGTATTAGGTGTCACAATTCTTAGAACCAGTAGGGAAAACTGTGACATGGTTCACCACCATACATATAGAGGAACTGTGGAGGTTATGCTTGGATTGATAATAGAGGTAGTCTTTACAGTATAATAATTTATAGGCAAATATATACTTACTATGCCAGAAGGCTACGGTCTGTATTCAAACTCAAGAATTTGAGCTAGGTAAAGTAAATGACCATTCTATCATTGAATGATTTGTTATTTCCAGAATGCAAAAGAAATTTTCTTATCTTAGCTTAATAACAAAATTAATTTCTCAACAACTTAAATTTGTGCAGAAGGGGCTACTGGCCTCCCTGTGACATTGATAGCTGCTCGCTATTTCTGCAGGAATTGTGTTAAACTTAATAGTTTGGACACACTAAGGGTGTGTTTGTGATAACTTTGAAAATTAGATTATTTCAATAATAAATTATATGTAATCAATTATTGTTATAACCAATTATAATCAAATTTAGTTGTTTTGGTAAGTGTTCTGAAGAATGATTTTTAAGATAATTAATTTTGTGCGGAGACTAAAAAAAATCATCCTTTTCAAAGTAAATTATAAGAAGGGAAATGTATGAAGCTGAAGGAGAGAAAGAAGTTGTTGAGAAACTTGAGGGTTTTTTTTAATAGGCAAATGGGAAACTTTGCAGTAATTTCGAGATAACATGTTTCAGGTGAAAAAGAAACTGTTGAAAAATAATCGTAATCTACAAACGTCTGGATACGTAAAATTTTTTTATTTTTTTTTAAAGAGCTTGTTGTAAATTAAACAATTTTTTCAAGGAAATATAATAATTCTCAATAAATTTTTTCCAACTAAAACACCTGAAATCAATTATTTAAGCTATCTCAAACATGCTCCAAATATTATTTTTAAAGATTGAAGCAATTTTTGGACAAAAATTTGTTTGTGATTTCAGTTGTATGTTTCTGACAGTAGCTAAAATTTGTAGAAAGAGATGAAAAATAAACTGCTTTTATGAATCTGAAAATTTGTAACTTCTGATTATTTTCCAATAGCCTTTTTTCCGTTTTAGTTTCATACATACTCTTTTTGCTATGTAAAAATAGATTTTGGTTGTACCAAACGATATTAGTTATCTTAAAACCATTTTCCAACAATTTTAAATACAGTTGATTCTTGAAATAATTTATTATTTCTTTACAGTTTTTTCAAACACACTCATCTAAAAGGTTTTGTTGAAAGAATTATGGAATTAGACCAGAATCTCTTGTACACAACGCTAACACAGTCCTATGCCCCAACACGGAATCTACTCCTTCAAACCAACACCAAGAATTTAACATGCAGTCACAAAATGCCTCAGACATCTGCCACAAATCTTATTTAATAAATACACACATAACGGTCATACAACACAGGAGACTAAACACACAATAACTGTCCTAGCACATTGCTGCCGTTATGAATTTACTGGCTTTTTGCAGCTTGTTGTTAGTTCTTTGGTGTTTGGAGAAATAGGAGGTTTCTTCTTCATGCTAGTCCAGGGAACGAGTAAAATTTAAAGATTATGTTTCCTTACAGTTATAGGGATGCAAGATAATGTGTTTGGAAGTTGATATATGTGTTTTATTTTGTACACTTCTGTGGTTTAGGATGATTAAAGTGGGTGATATTCTGTGCGTAATATAATTTCTAAAGCAATATTTGTGCCAAATCTGTTTTTTGTGAATGTAATGTCTATTATCAGTACAATTTAGATAGAAGTAAGACATGTTAAGACATGTTTTTTTTGCCAGGTTCAGATCATTCGGCCAGTTCAGCCATTCCTTCTGACTCATCAAATTCTTCAAATGTTGATCAGAGCAATCATCATGGTTCATCCTTGCAGCTAGTTTCAGATACAGAAGTCGATCACTATCAAGATAACACTAATGGAAGACAGAAGGATACTTTGGCCAAGGTTGAGGATCTCCAGGTTAAATTCTTCCGATTGCTACAGCGCCTTGGCCAGACACAAGATAATCTTTTGGTTGCAAAGGTTCTCTATCGGATGCACCTGGCAACTTTGATTCGTACCAAGGAATCAGATCTGAAAAGAGTTAACCATAGTAGCAGTAGAGCCCAAGCAGTAGCAAGTGAACAGGAAGCTATTGGTGTGCCTCAATTGGATTTCTCTTGCAGAATACTTGTCCTTGGTAAAACAGGAGTCGGTAAAAGTGCTACCATAAATTCTATATTTGGTCAAGCAAAAACCACCACCGGTGCATTTCAACCAGCTACTAACTACATCCAAGAAGTTGTTGGAAATGTCAATGGTATTAACATAACATTTATTGATACCCCTGGTTTCCTGCCTTCCTCCACTAACAATATGAAGAGAAATAAGAGGATCATGCTTTCTATAAAGAGATTCATTAGAAAGTCCCCTCCAGATATTGTTTTATACTTCGAACGGCTTGATTTTATCAATGCTGGTTATGTTGACTTCCCACTTTTGAAACTCGTAACTGAAGTATTTGGCTCTGCGATTTGGTTCAACACCATCATAGTTATGACTCATTCTTCCTCTGCCATTCCGGAAGGACCTGATGGGTATACTATTAATTATGAGTCATATATTTCTCACTGTACTAATATAATACAGCAGCATATACATCAGGCAGTGTTTGATTCTAGGCTTGAAAACCCTGTACTTTTGGTTGAGAACCATTCTCAATGCCCAAAAAATATTATGGGAGAGAAAATTCTCCCAAATGGTCTAGTTTGGAGATCTCAACTCTTGTTCTTTTGCGTCTGTACCAAAGTTCTGGGCGATGTAAATTTTCTTCTCAAGTTTCAGAACAGTGTAGATCTGGGGCAAACAAGCAGTACCCGAATTCCTTCTATGCCCCATCTCCTTTCATCTCTTTTACGCCATCACCCTATATCCAATCTAAGTGGGATTGATGATGAAATTGAGGAAATATTACTCTCTGATAATGAAGAAGATGAATATGATCAACTTCCACCCATACGGGTGTTGACAAAATCTCAGTTTGAAATGTTGTCTGAGCCTCTGCAAAAGGATTATCTGGATGAAATGGATTACAGGGAAACTCTTTTCTTAAAGAAACATTTGAAAGAAGACTATCGTAAACGCAAAGAGAAGCTACTCTTAACAGAACAGAAGTTTTTGAACAGTGATAACCCAGATGATCAACAGGCACCTCCCGAACCTGTTTTGTTACCGGATATGGCTGTTCCTGCAAGTTTTGACTCAGATTGCCATAGCCATAGATATCGTTGTGTTGTTTCTGACGATCAATGGCTTTTGAGACCTGTTCTTGATCCCCAAGGATGGGATCACGATGTGGGCTTTGATGGTATAAACTTGGAGACAACTACAGAAATAAAGAAGAATGTAAATGCTTCAGTTGTTGGACAGATGAATAAGAACAAGCAGGATTTCAGTATTCAATCCGAGTGTGCTGCAGCTTATGTTGATCCACGGGGCCCTACTTATTCTATGGGTGTTGATGTTCAGTCCACGGGTAAAGATTTTATATGTACTGTTCGTAGCAACACAAAGTTGAAAAACATAAAGCACAATATTGCCGACTGTGGTGTTTCTTTAACATCTTTTGCAAAGAAGTACTATGTCGGTGCAAAACTTGAGGATACTGTGTTTGTTGGGAAGAGATTAAAATTTGTCTTGAATGCTGGGCGCATGGAGGGTGCAGGACAAATGGCATATGGGGGGAGTTTTGAAGCTAATTTACGAGGGGAAGATTATCCGGTAAGAAATGACAATGTAAGCTTGACAATGACGGTCCTCTCTTTCAACAAGGAAATGGTTTTGAGTGGAAACTTACAATCGGAGTTCAGGTTATCTAGAAGCTCAAGAGCATCTGTAAGTGCTAATCTAAATAGTCGTAAAATGGGGCAATTATGTATAAAGATAAGTAGCTCTGAGCATCTACAAATTGCCTCGGTTGCAATTTTCTCAATTTTGAAATTCCTGTCACGTAGAAAGGCAACCAGGAACGTGGTGAAGGAAGTGATGGACTAAAGTCTGCTCCCGTTGTTTACTTACTAGTACCAATAATTTTTTGTTCAGAGAAGACAGGAAAATATTGAAGCATTCTACATGTCCGGTGTAAAAGTAGACAAAAAGTTAAAATTTGTTTTTACTTTACTTTTTAAAGAGGGTAGCTGAAATTTTGTTTTCGTGATACATTCGATGCCTGTTTTTGGAAATCTCCTTAGGTAAGGCTGGCTGGCATCTTGAGCGTGTTTCAATCTGTAGATTATTGATTAATAATCGGCACCAGGGAGCTTCGAGTATTGTTGATCATCATTTCTAGTAAAATTAAGTCATAACTGTACAGTAAAACACAGAAAATGTCTGTATTTTTTTTTTTAATTTCTGTTATTTGTTGAGGTATTAGTAAGTTAGACGTGCAGTAAGAGTTTTTGCAACGAGTAGAATGTTACTAAGTTTGGGATATATGGTAATCGTAATGATGAACCACTTGTTTTAGTTTTATATTTGCGTTGATTGCAGCTACTTGTTGCCGAAGTAACTCGCCGGTTAGTGGGTCAGCCCACATAATAAAATTTTTAAAATTAAAATTTTATTACTTATAAAAAAAAGTTATTTCTATTACTGAAAAATTAAAATTTTATCAATGTTTCAATTCATTAATTAAGATAAAATTGTAAATTTCAAATATGAGGGTTATTAGAAGACTTTATTAAAAAATAATTAAAATTTTACTTTGCATCTATTTTTTCCTATATATGTATGTACATGTATAAGAATATCTTATTAAAGTTTTACTATAAAAAATTTGAATGAATATGACTAATTTTTTAACTATCCTATTGAAATCTCTTCTTTGTATTATTTTTTATTAACAAATTTTAAATATAAGACTTTACTTAAAATTAAATTCATTGTCACTCTTAATACTAACTTCTTATGATTAAAATAAAACATTTATGTTTTTAATACATTAAATTTATTTTTTTTAAAATAAAATAAATGTCACACTGCAATAATGAGTGAATGGGTATGTTTTTTTTTACAAAAATAATTAATTTTTTTTTTATTTATGCGGACTAACCCGTCCCACCCCACTATTGGCCCATGCAGGCTGCGAGTTATACAGAACAGGCAAAAGCAGGTTAGCGAGCTAGATTAATGAACCCGTCCCATAGTTTTTGGTAGCAGACTGAAGGCCGACCCAGCCCACCCTGCATTGTCACTCTACAGGGATCACCATTAGGTTATGTTTTTTTAGGAACAAATTGAAACGAAAGAAGTAATAAAGATTGAGAGTTATTTTTAAAAGTTCAGCAAGAAAAGAAAATATTTAGAGTTTAATTTTCCTTATTATTTTTTTAATAAAACTCATGTCAACTAATCAAAAATTATCTCTTAATCCTAAATTATAACTTCTAAACTCTAACCCTATTTTTAGTGTTAAAATTAAATTGCACGACTTTTGTTGTTATAATATAATTATTATTATACTTAATTATAATACTAAAAATAAATAAATAAACATGCGTTACAAATTATAGTTATTTTTTATTTATTTATTTTTTTACAAAAATTCTTGGTACTCACTGGATTTCCAACCATAACACTAAATTTGTGTTTATTTTTATGTTATTTTTTATGATAAACCTAATGAAAAGAGAAGAATAAAAAAATATTTATTTTAAAAAACAAATGGTTTTTTAATATATATATATATATATATATATATATATATATATATATATATATATATATATATATATATATACACGTGTGTGTGTGTCGAGGTTTGTAGGTAGAAAGAATGCAGAGAGTAGCGTGTGTGGTGGTTTCTGTTTTGTTTTTCTTTTTTTTTCGTTTCATCTTGTTTTTTTTCATTTTTGTCTTTTTTTGGTGCAGGATGCAGTGAAGAAAAAGCGCAAAAAACTAGGTCCAGTGGTTTCGTGTGTGTGGCGGGTACTTTTTTGGAGTGTTGTGGTGTGTGAGAGAAACAGGGGTGTGAACAGAAAACCTAGTGAAGGTGGACTAAAGGGGTGCAGAAAATTATATTAGGGGGTGTTAGCAGAAAGATAGTGAAGATAAGGGGTGTGATCAGAGAAACAGTAAAGTTGGGCTTAGGGGTGCATAAAATAACAGTAGGGGTGAGCAGAAAAAACAGTGAAGGTAGGCTGAGGGGTAAAAAAGAAATGAAAAAAAGGGGTGAGAACAAAGGAAATCTGGTGGTGTGGAAAGAAAAACCTTTTTAATTAAAAAAATAAGAATAAAAAAAACTTTTTTCTTTTTCTTTACCTTTTTTCATATTTTTTTAGAAATAGGAAAAATTTTATTATTTTATGATTTTTCGTCCTCTTTTTATTTTGTGTTTTACATATTTATTTAAAACATTTTTTCTTTTTCTTTCACAAATTTTGTTTATTTGGATGAAATTGGGTGTTGACAGTAACCACCGATTGAAATTGCATAAAAACTCAAGAAAAGAAGAATAGCCTAATAGCAAGTGCATGAGTGAGCCTATACTTCACAGTTTGGGTTGGTTCAAGAAAAACTAAACAATTTGAATCGTTTAAATTGTGTAATAACAATGTTTAATCGGAGGAAATGGAAGAAAACATGCAAGGAATGATGAAACAATTGAGAACAAAATTTGAACGGTTACAAGTTGATGAAACTTAGTTGAACCTTGAGCTAGATTGTAGTAAAGTTCGTGATACCACTAGATGGAGCTCGTTGCATGCTTGACTTGATTTGCACCGAAAATGGAAGAAGGAATGGCAGTGGAAGTATTTGTAAGAAGGAGGGAGTAGTTGTACAGTGCAAATGAAGAGTTGCTTCACATTGAAGCTAATTGAAGAAGAGATTATTCTTTTTGGCACCCTAGGTTAGATATTGAACTCTAGCAAGGATTAGAATGAGACCAAGTAGAATATTTCATATTACATTTTGACAGAGATTCATTACTCAATATAAATCTGAATGTACAAGTAGTGTAGGGATTTATTTATAGCCATTGAGGAGGAGTGGAACTTGTAGGATAGCTTCCCTGACCCTAGCTTACATGGGAAATTAGGTTTAGAGCTCGAAATAATTGGTCATCTCATGTACTAACCAATTCTTGCATGATAAGTCAGGGTTTGTAGAAGTTTTTATCCATGCCTTATCAATGTTAGGTTCATGCTTTGATTTCTACTGGACTCTTGACTCAAAATACAAGGTCAGAAAGGAAATTCCTTATTTTTACATTTTACATTTTATTCTGCTACCTGTTACCTGCTACCTATTATCTGCTACTTGCTACCTATTACTTGTTACTTGCTACCTGCTACCTATTACCTATTTAGGGTTCTTAGAGTTTTTATGGTTCTCTAGGGTTTTATGGTTTTCGAGGTTTCTAGGGTTTCTATGGGTTGCAGGGTTTCTTAGGGTTTCATGGGTTTTTAGGGATTTTGATGTTTTTAAGGTTTCCATGGGTTTTAGAGTTTTTAGGGTTTTTACAGTTTCTAGGATTTTTAGGATTTTTAGAGTTTTTAGCCTTTTTTTTAGGTTTTTACAACTTATAGGTTTTATAGGGTTTCTAGGCTTTTTAGGGTTGTTGGATTTTTATGATTTTTACAATTATTAGGGTTTTATGATTTCTAAGGTTGCTAGGATTTTTAGGGTTTTTTATGAGTTTTATGTTTTTAAGGGTTTTTAGGATTTCAGGGATTTTTATAGTTTTTAAGGTTTTTAGGGTTTCTATGGTTTTTAGGGTTTTTTGTGATTTGTATGATTTTGGGGTTCTCAGGGTTAATAGGGTTTTTAAGGTTTCTACAGTTTTTAGGGTTTTCATGGTTTCTAGGGTTTTTATGGTTTTATGCTTTATAGGGTTGTTAGTCTTTTTGGGGTTTTTAGGGTTAATTGCTACCTATTATCTGTTGCATGCTACCTGTTACATACTACCCATAACATGCTACCTGATACCTGCTATTTGCAACCACTACATCATTTTTCACTTTAAACCACACTGACATGACAACAGGTAAAAAAATGTTGTCTAAAGAAGGTATAAGCAACGATTTTTCATTGTTGTCCATCTCGTAAAGTTTATTTGCAATTGACTAAAAACAAATTTAAAAAAAGCACTGCCTATTCATTTTAAGCAACATTTTACAAAACAAGGAAAAAATTATTAAAATGTGAGTACTTTAGACAACGCTTTTCAAACTATGAATATTTTAAATAACATTTTAGGCAATGTTTTTTAAAATGCGGGTGCTTTAACTAACATTTTAAGCAACATTTTTAAAGTGTAGATATCTCAAATAACATTTAGGATTGTGGTAATCTTTATAAATAATATCATACCTCTTTATAAATATGAAGTTAGGCTTGTCTAATGGTTAGTGTTCCAAATATTTGAATATGTATAAAGAATGTGTTAATGTATCCATCATCCTTCATCACCATATTGGTAGCTTATTCATTAATATTTGAATGCTTACAAAGTTTCTTTCAAAATAATAACTAATGCTTTGTTTGGATTGGGGAGTGAAAAGTTGAGGGTGTGGGGGAGTGAAGTGTGAGGATTTAAGAAGAAAGTGTGAAGAAAGTTTAAGATGTTTGGATTGGGGTATATTAGAGTGGATGTATGAGGAAAACTTATTGAAATTGGTGAGTGATGTGATAGTTGTAAGAGTATTTTAAATTATTTTTAATGCTGTAAATTTTAAGACTACAAATTTACATTTGTATATAAAAAAATAGAAAAATGAAATATTAATTAATTTAAAGCACATTTTAGTTAATTAAAATAATTTATATTATATTATGTTATATATATATATATCAAGTATATAATTTTTTTCATATAAAAATATTAATATTAATGATAATTTTTATGATTATTATTATGATGAAAAAATTAATATATTTTAAAAAGTAAATGAGTGTTTAAAATTTGGGTAGGAAAATTTTTATGTATGTTTAAAATTTAATAATATTATGATATATGAAAAAATATTAAATAATAATCAATAGCATGAAAATCTAAATATTAAATAACAATTTTAACATGAAAAATGACCTAATATAAAAAAATAAATGTTATATTTATTTATAATATAATATTTTTATTTTATTATAATTGTATTTATACTTTTATAATTTAATTATATTTTTTTATGTTTTATTATATGTGCATTGGATAATTAAAAAAAATAAATACAAAAATATTGATAAAAGGTACTGATTAATTCATAAGAAATTTGATTAGAAAAATGAGGGCACATACGTCATTGTCACATTCCTATATCGCTTTCTCTTTTTTCCTCTTATTTATCTGCACTTGTGAAAAGAAATCTTCATCTTCCACCCTTCCTTAATCAACTGATCCTAATAGCGGGTGCACCGTAACTTTCGTCTGCAGGATCAGTGTCCCTGATCTAAATAGACACTAAGAAAACCAACATCTAATAAAAATATTTTTTTATTATATTAAATATATAAATTACTTTATATTTATTTTATGGAATGAAAAATTTAACTGGTGCTTAAAAATCAAAAAGTAAAATTTTGTAGTTAAAAATTATGTTATTAAAATCATAAAATAATTTATTTTTTTTATATAATTGAATTTATTTATAAGATATATATTAATTTCTTTTCTTTCATAATAACGTACCTATATATTTCTTTAACTAAATCTGTTATATTCGAGTTAATAACATTTATATACAATAATATTGAAGAGTAACAAAAAAAAAATTTACATGGTGAAAAACAAATCGTCATTAAAAATTTTTACGATGGGAGGATTCAAAAGAAAACTGAGATGTTCTTTACGGATTGAAAATTCTTATGGGTCGGTGCTTCTTCCACTTCTTTTTTTCTGCAACTCCATGAGCCAAGATGGAATTTCCAGATCTTGCCACGAGATTAGCAACATTCCACAGGAGTGGAATGTCTTCCTCCATTCTTAAGCGGTTCGTAAACGGTTCATAAGTGATTCGTAAGCGTTAGTTCTTGCAATCCATTCGTCACAGTGACGCCGGAAGCAAAATGAAGTGAAGAGACAAGGTTTAAGCTTTCTTCCTTCCATTTTCGCATGTTTTAGGGTTTCAGTATGAAAATAGGATTGAAAATCAGTTTTAGGGTTTAGGGGTGACCTTCTTTGGATTCGATTTCTGATATTTATTTTTTGGATTTCGTTTTGAAATGTTTGGTTGGATTGAACTTGTTCATTACCCTTCCAAGAACACTCTTTGAAGCTCGTTGAATGTGTGTAGTCTCTACGATCCTGATGAGTTTTAAACATTTGTTTGGTATTTTTGGGAGGGGTTTTCTGCTGTTGATAATTTGCCTTCATATATTTTAGATGTTGTATTAAAATTCAAACCTGAACCATACGTTGACTGAATTGTGCAGATTGACTAATGTTGGTCAGTATGTGATTCGATTTGGGAGTTCTAATCCCAGCTCCAAGATCGGCCTAATATTAGGTGCTATTAATACTGTCCTGTATTATTTTTGTTTTTTCCTTTTTGGTAAATTGTAATTATTAGTTTGTTTGATTTGTGTTCCTAAGGTATGAATTGTTGAGCATGGTGAAGAAGCACTCTAACTTAATAGGGAAAACGGTAGTTGAGGAGCAAGACGGTTCTGATATCGAGATGAATATGAGATTTTGGCACGATGCATTTCGTCTGTGGCAAGGAGTCAAAGGGACGGGAAGATGATTGGTATGTCTTTTTAAAATTTTTCAGTTCATTTAGAATTATTATCTTTATGCTATCTTCTTTAGTTGTAAAGTTGGATTGGGAGGAATATTTGATCCTTTTAGAAGTCTTGTTTTCCTACAGAGTTCCTATGGTTCCATGGTTCGGGTTCTAACAATAAAACAGAGAACATTAAGCCTTATTTTTTATGCTGGGCACCTAAGGTAAACTCAGCTTGGTTGATGAGAAAAAAATGAGAAGGTGGAAAAAAAGGGCGAGGATTCGAGATGGTGTGGGATATGATTTTTATTTTCTCTAGTAGTTTTTTGTTTTCTTATCATCTATCTATTTATTATCTTATAATACCTGTTGAACTAAACCTACTATTTACTCTTTTGTCTATTATAATCAACGTAATATGATGACTGAATTAAAATTATTTTTTATTATACAGTAAGAAAGGGTATTATTTTTTATATGGAAGTTGGATTGAATTTCTTTTAATTTGATGGGCTATTGGGGTGTGGTATGGGTAAAAAGTAAGGATAGCTTACATGGTTTTCATTTTTTTGGAGGAATTTGGAAGGCAGATAATGGTTTCATATTTTCAGGGGAAAAGAAGAATGTGCGAGAGATAATTAAGGCTACTTTTTTTATTAAATATACTTATTTTGAATTTTGAATATTTTAATTATTTTTATTTTTTACATATTTTCATCTTAAATTTTATTTTTTAATGTTTTGTAAAATTATATTTACTTAGACATTTATTTATTTTCATTATTTCTGTATTTTTTATTATTTCAATATTTTTAAAAAATAAGTTTTCTACTCCGTTTTTATAGTTTTTAAATTTGTAAGTATTACTTTTTAAAAATCTATTTTAACATTATTTTTATTATTTTTTAAAACTCAATTTATTTTTTGTAAACTCTTTTTCTCATTTTTGTAAATGTTACCTTTAATTTCAAATTTATACTTTTTTTTAATTAAATATACTTATTTTTGGATTTTGAATATTTTTTTATTTTTTACATATTTTTAACATAAACTTTTATTTTTAATGTTTTGTAAAATTATATTTACTTTGACATTTTTTTATTGTTTTCATTATTTCAATATTTTTAAAAAATTAGTTTTCTACTTCGTTTTTAAAGTCTTAAAATTTGTAGAAATTACATTTTAAAATCTTTTTTAAGATAACTGTTATTATTTTTTAAAACTCGATTTTTTTATTGTAAAATCTTTTTCTTAATTTCTAAATGTTATATTTAACTTAAAATTTATACTTTTTTCTATTAAATATGCTTATTTAATTTTGAATATTTTAGTTATTTTTATTTTTTACGTATTTTCAACTTAAAATTTTATTTTTTAATGTTTTGTAAAATTATATTTACTTAGACATTTATTTATTTTCATTATTTCTGTATTTTTTATTATTTCAATATTTAAAAAAATAAGTTTTCTACTCCGTTTTTATAGTTTTTAAATTTGTAAGTATTACTTTTTAAAAATCTATTTTAACATTATTTTTATTATTTTTAAAACTCAATTTATTTTTTGTAAACTCTTTTTCTCATTTTTGTAAATGTTACCTTTAATTTCAAATTTATATTTTTTTTAATTAAATATACTTATTTTTGGATTTTGAATATTTTAATTATTTTTTTATTTTTTACATATTTTTAACTTAAACTTTTATTTTTAATGTTTTGTAAAATAATATTTACTTTGACATTTTTTTTTTGTTTTCATTATTTCAATATTTTTAAAAAATTAGTTTTCTACTTCGTTTTTAAAGTCTTAAAATTTGTAGAAATTACTTTTTAAAATCTTTTTTAAGATAACTGTTATTATTTTTTAAAACTCGATTTTTTTATTGTAAAATCTTTTTCTTAATTTCTAAATGTTATATTTAACTTAAAATTTATACTTTTTTCTATTAAATATGCTTATTTAATTTTGAATATTTTAGTTATTTTTATTTTTTACGTATTTTCAACTTAAAATTTTATTTTTTAATGTTTTGTAAAATTATATTTACTTAGACATTTATTTATTTTCATTATTTTTGTATTTTTTATTATTTTGAATATTTTAAAAAAATTAGTTTTCTACTCTGTTTTTGAAGTTTTTAAATTTGTAAGTATTACTTTTTAAAAATCTATTTTAACTTTTTAAAACTCAATTTATTCATTGTAAATTCTTTTTCTTAATTTTGTAAATGTTATGTTTAATTTAAATTTTGTATTTTTTTTTATTAAATATACTTATTTTAAATTTTGAATATTTTAGTTATTATTTGTTTTTTTTTACATATTTTCAACTTAATCTTTTATTTTTTCATGTTTTGTTAAATTATATTTACTTTGACATTTATTTATTTTCATTATTTTTGTATTTTTATTATTTCAATATTTAAAGAAAAAAGTTTTCTCCTTCGTTTTTAAAGTTTTAAAATTTGTAATGATTACTTTTTTAAAAATCTATTTTAACATAATTGTTATTATTTTTTAAAACTTGATTTATCTGTTGTAAACTCTTTTTCTTATTTTTGTTAATGTTACATTTAATTTCAAATTTATACTTTTTTCTTAAATATATTTATATTGAATTTTTGAATTTTGAATATTTTAGTTATTTTTGGTTTTTACATATTTTTAACTTAACCTTATATTTTTGAATGTTTTGTAAAATTGTATTTACTTACACATTTATTTATTTTCTTTATTTCTGTATTTTTTATTATTTTAATATTTTTGTAAAATTAGTTTTCTACTCCAATTTTAAAGTTTTAAAGTTTGTAAACATTACTTTTTAAAAATCTATTCGAAAATAATTTATATGATTTTTTAAATCTCAATTTATTTATTCTAAACTCTTTTTCTCATTTTTGTAAATGTTAAATTTAACTTTAAATTTAATACTTTCTTTTATTAAATGTACTTCTTTTTGAATTTTTGAATATTTTAATTATATTTAATTTTTACAAATTTTCAACTTAAACTTTTATTTTTTAATGTTTTGTAAAATTATATTTACTTAGACATTTATTTATTTTCATTATTTTTGTATGTTTTAATATTTTTAGGAAATTAGTTTTCTACTCCGTTTTTAAAGTTTTTAAATTTGTAAGTATTACTTTTTAAAAATCTATTTTAACTTTTTAAAAAAATTTATTTATTGTAGACTCTTTTTCTTATTTTTGTAAATGTTTCATTTAATTTAAAATTTCATTTTTTTTGATTTAATATACTTATTTTAATTTTTTAAATATTTTAATTGTTTTTTATTTTTACATATTTTGAACATAAAATTTTATTTTTTAGTGCTCTGTAAAATTATGTGTATTTTGAATTTTTTTTTGTTTTCATTATTTTTGTATTTTTTATTATTTCAATATTTAAAAAAAATATTTTCCTACTGCTTTTGTAAAGTTTTAAAATTTGTAAATATTACTTTTTAAGTCTATTTTAACATAACTGTTTTTTATTTTTAGAACTTAAATTATTTATTGTAAATTGTTTTTCTTAGTTTTGTAAATGTTTCATTTAATTTAAAATTTATACATTTTTCATTAATTATACTTATTTTGAATTTTGAATATTGTTGTTATCTTTTTGGTTTTTACATATTTTTAACCTAAACTTTTATTTTTTAATGTTTTATAAAATTATATTTACTTAGAGACTTGTTTTTTTTCATGATTTCTGTATTTTTTATTATTTCAATAGTTTTGAAAAATTAGTTTTCTACTCCATTTTTAATGTTCTAAAATTTTGTAAACATTACTTTTTAAAATTCTATTTTAACAATATTTTTATTATTTGTTAAAACTCAATTTATTTATTGTAAACTCTTTTTCTTATTTTTTGTAAATGTTACATTTAATTTCAAATTTATACTTATTTTAAAATTTTGAATTCTTTAATTATTATTCTTTACATATTTTTAACTTAAACTTTTAATTTTTAATGTTTTGTAAAATTATATTTACTTAGAGATTTATTTATTTTCATTATTTATTTATTTCTTATTATTTCAATATTTTTTGAAAAATTAGTTTCCTACTCCATTTTTAAAGTTTTAAAATTTGTAAACATTTGTTTTTGAAATCTATGTTAACATTATTTTTATTATTTTTTTAAAACTCAATTTATTTATTGTAAACTCTTTTTCTCATTTTTGTAAATGTTACATTTATTTTCAAATTTATACTTTGATGATTAAATATACTAATTTTAAATTTTGAATACTTTATTTTTTTTTTGTTTTTTACATCTTTTTAACTTAGACTTTTACTTTTTAATGTTTTATAAAATTATATCTACTTTGACATTTATTTATTTTAAAAAATTAGTTTTCTACTCTTTTTTAAAGTTTTCAAATTTTGTAGAAATTACGTTTTAAAAATCTATTTTAACATAGCTGTTATGATTTTTTTAAAACTCGATTTATTTATTGTAAACTCTTTTTCTTACTTTTGTAAATGTTAGATTTTATTTCAAATTTATACTTTTTGGTATTGCATATATTGAATTTATTAAATATTACATTTAATTTATAATTTATAATTTTTTGATTAAATATACTTATTTTAAATTTTTAATACTTTAATTATTTTTTGTTTTTTACATAATTTTAACTTAAACTCTATTTTTAAATGTTTTGTAAAATTACATCTACTTTAAAATTTATTTTTTTTATTATTTATTTATTTTTATTATTTCAATATTTTGAAAAATTTTATTTTCTACTGCGTTTTTAAAGTTTTAAAATTTGAAAATATTGCGTTTTAAAATCTTTTTTAACATAACTGTTATGATTTTGTAAAACCTGATTTATTTATTCTAAACTCTTTTTCTTATTTTTGTAGATGTTACATTTTGCTTCAAATTTATACTTATTTTAAATTTTGAATATTTTAGTTATTTTTGTGCTTTAGATAATTTTAACTTAAATGTTTATTTTTTAATGTTTTTTAAAATTATATTTAGTTAGAGATTTATATAATTGCATTATTTCTGTTTTTTTTATTATTTCAATATTTTTAAAATATTAGGTTTCTACTCCATTTTAAAGTTTTAAAATTTGTAAACATTACTTTATAAAAATATATTTTAACATAAATTTATTTTTTTTAAAACTCAATTTATTTATTGTATACTCTTTTTCTCATTTTTTTAAATGTTACATTTAATATCAAACTTATACTCTTTTTTTTATATTAAATATACTTATTTTGAATTTTGAATATTTTAGTTATTTTTTGGTTTTTTAACATGTATTTAACTTGAAATTTTATTTTTTGATGCTTGGAAAAATGAATTTAATTTGACATTTATTTATTTTCATTATTTTTTTTATTTTTTTATTATTTTGATATTTTAAAAATATTAGTTTTCTACTCCGTTTTTAAAGTTTTAAAATTTGTAAATATTACTTTTTAAAAATCTAGTTTAACATAACTCTTATTATTTTTAAAAACTTGATTTATCTAGTGTAAACTCTTTTTCTTATTTTTGTAAATGTTACATTTAATTTCAAATTTATACTTTATTTAAATATATCTATTTTTGTGTTTTACATATTTTTAACGGAAACTTTTATTTTTTAATGTTTTGTAAAGTTATATTTACTTGGACATTTATTTATATTCATTAGTTTTATATTTTTTTATTTTAACATTTTTAAAAATTAGTTTTCTACTCCGTTTTTAAAGTTTTTAATCTTGTAACTAATACTTTTTAAAAATTTATTTTAACTTTTTAAAACTTAATTTATTTATTGTATACTTTTTTTCTTATTTTTGTAGTTACATTTAATTTAAAATTTATACTTGTTTGATTAAGTATACTTATTTTTAAATATTGAATACTTAAATTATTTTTTTTATTTTTTGTAAAATTATATTTACTTTTTTATTTATGTATTTTTATTATTTCAATATTTTAAAAAAAATTAGTTTTGTACTTAGTATTTAAAATTTATTTGTGAATAATACTTTTTAAAAATCTATTTTAACGTAACTGTTATTATTTTTAATAATTCGATTTATTTATTATAAACCCTTTTTCTTATTTCTGTAAAAGTTACATGTAATATCAAATTTATACTTTTTTTTAATTTAATATACTTATTTTGAATTTTGAATATTTTAGTTAGCTTTGGTTTTTTTGATATATATAACTTAAACTTTCATTTTTTAATGTTTTGTAAAATTTTATTTACTTAGTCATTTATTTATTTATATTATTTCTGTATTATTATTTTTTCAATATTTTAAAAACATTAGTTTTCTACTCCTTTTTAAAGTTTTTAAATTTGTAAGTATTAATTTTTAAAAGTCTATTTTAACTTTTTAAAATTCAATTTATTTATTGTAGATTCTTTTTCGTATTTTTGTAAATGTTACATTTAATTTCAATTTTATACTCTTTTGATTAAATATACTTATTTTTAAATTGAGTATTTTAATTATTTTTTGTTTTTTACATATTTTTAACTTAGACTTTTATTTTTTTAATGTTTTGAAAAATTATATCTGCTCTGACGTTCATTTATTTTTATTATTTATTTATTTTTTATTATTACAATATTTTAAAAAAATTAGTTTCCTATTCTGTTTTTAAAGTTTTAAAATTTGTGCATATTACGTTTTAAAAATCTATTTTAACATAATAATTGTTACGATTTTTAAAATCTCCATTTATTTATTGTAAACTCTTTTTCTTATTTTTGTAAATGTTACATTTTATTTTAAATTCATACTTTTTTTTAAATATATTGAATTTATAAAATGTTGGATTTAATTAAAAATTTATACTTTTTTCATTAATTATACTTACTTTTAATTTTTAATTTTGAAGTCTTTAATTATTTTTTTGTATATTTTTATTTTAAACTTTTGTTTATTAATGTTTTGTAAAATTATAGTTACTTAGACATTTATTTATTTTCATTATTTTTGTGTTTTGTATTTTTATTTTTATTATTTCAATATTTTTAAAAACTTAGTGTTCTACTCGGTTTTTAAGTTTTTAAATTTGTAAGTATTACTTTTTATAAATTTATTTTAACTTTTTAAAATTCAATTTATTTATCGTAAATTCTTTTTCTTATTCTTGTAAATGTTACATTTAATTTTAAATTTAATCTTTTTTTATTATATATACATATTTTAAATTTTGAACATTTTAGTTTTTTTTTGTTTTACATAATTTTGTTTTTTGTAAAACTCAATTTGTTTATTGTAAAATCTTTCCTCATTTTTGTAAATGTTACATTTAAGTTCAAACTTATACTTGTTTATGTTAGATATACTTATTTTGAATTTTGAATATTTTAGTTATTTTTTTTTTACATATTTTTAGCATAAAATTTTATTTTTAATTGTTTTGTAAAAATAAATTTAGTTAGACTTTTATTTATTTTCATTATTTATATATCTTTTTATTATTTCAATATTTTTAAAAAATTAGTTTTCTATTTCGTTTTTAAAGTTTTAAAATTTGTAAGTATTACTTTTTAAAAATCTATTTTAACATAATTGTTATTATTTTTTAAAACTCAATTTATTTTATATTGTAAACTCTTTTTCTCATTTTTTTGTAAATGTTACATTTAATTTCAAATTTGTACTCTTTTTTTATTAAATATACTTATTTTGAATATTTTAGTTTTTTATTTTAATTTTTACATAATTTTAAATTAAACTTTTAATTTATAATTTTTGTATAATTATATTTACTTAGACATTTAGTTATTTTCAATACAACTTAAGCCGTACATCTTATATGTCACGGTGTGCATGAATTCCCTCATTAACTTCTCACTACCTGATGTGTTAGTTTATGTGATGTGAGTTGATTTTAAGTTGCACATTTTAATTGATTGTTCTTTGTTTGGATTTTGGGATTTTAGCAATTTAAGGTGAAAACCCTAAGAAGATTTGCATTGGACACGAACTTAATCAAGTGATTAAGTAGGTGTGAAGGTTCATTTCACAAGAGCAAAGAGAAAAACACAATATATGATGTGGATGATGCAAAAAGGGGTGGAATTAGGTAGCAAATAAGAGAGAACCAACAAATGAAAGGCAAACACGGGAAGCACAAAAGGAAATGAATAAAGGGGAAGAGATGAAAAGACTTATGGGAAGGAAGGGTATTCACGCCACTTGGAGCAGATAAACTCCAAGATGAGTAGTGGAAGAGCTGCACTTAAGATGTCACTCACTCAAGATAAGACTCGGAGTCATCACTTAGGATACTACCCACCCAAGATAAGACCCATATAACACAGAGTACTAAGACTCACAAATTCACTCATGCAGAATTTCTTTACTTCAATTTTCAACTTGTAAATACATGGAGTAAAACACTCTATTTATAGGAGATGGTGCCTTGAGAACAAGAAGCAAGGGTAGGATTTGAAACACTATAGAGGGGTGGCCTTTAAGGTTTGACTAAGTCAAAATCGCACCTAAGCTTGTTCTTCTAGAAACTAGGTCAAATTTCTTTCCTATAGGGCTAGAAACAAGCTAAAATGATAACTACATCCTCTTATTATGCTAAAGGTACCGTATTCTAGCCTATTTTGCTATTTGGACCCCCAAAGTGAGTCCAATTTGATAAATACACCCCTCCTATTATGCTAATTGGACCTTATTCTACTGAAATTGAAAACAAGGAAACTAGTTGGTGCTCAGCTCCCATCTTGTGCTCTGCTCCTGGTAATCCTCTGAGGAATGATGGGTTCTGACCTAGTCCTTGATCTAGTGTCATGCTTCGTGTTCTTCTGCTGGAAGGTTGGGCTTAGTCAGGGGTTGCTTTATCTCTCAAGTCTGCATCACTATGTGACTTAGATCATCAGTGAAGCTTGGAGATCTCTGTCGCCACATAGACATCAATACTTAGTACATAAACAAACATTAATCCATACATTGTCCCAAATGTAAGAATTCAATTCCATACAATTTTAATCATGCAATATCATTTAAAACGCAATCCACAATATTTAAAATCTAATTTAACATACAAAAAATAATACTTAGATACTAAACAATCAAAATTTAATATTTTTACAAGCTTAAACAATATATAAACAAACAACATCTCTGCAAGATAAATTGAATATTGGTACCACGTCCCCTCCACATCCAAATCTTCTAGCATAGGGTACTATTAAAAACTAAAGTTAGCTTCTCTTACCTGAAATTCCACTGATGGAAATTTTACCTCAAATAAGGGAACTACTCCAAAATTTAGGAACTTATAGCAACTTATCCAAATATTACTAACTTTTAGTATATGTTAAAATAAGTTGAGAGGAACATTTTTCTCAACTGTCCTCATCAAAATTGATGAGTAAATCATAGAGAAAAACAGAGAATAAAGGATCTTTAGAGTAAAAATGAACTTACTCTGTTTGAAAAAACAGATCTGATAAAAATATTTCCTGACTTATCAACTACAGCATGACGTGATCAGATTTTGAAATAGATGAGTTATGAGAAAGACAACGATTTCACAATTTGTAAGGGATACTTTACAAATTAATTGGTTATATAATTATTCGTTTTCTGGATTTGTGAGATTAAAGTATAGTGTTCGTGTTTTAAAGATTGTGTTTTGGGGTTTCTTGTTGAAAGCAAGATTTGGGATTTGTGCTTTATAAAATCCTGTGTTGAATTGGTGAAATGTTTGAACACTGACATATAGGTTATGTTACAATGTATACGAATGATATAAACCATAAATTCCTCCAAGATCTTATCTTTTATTACATAGCTGAAAAACGCTTTCTAGTTGGATTCCTTTAAATTTCCACTTTGGATTCTTTTCTTGATATCAAATTTTTAGATGTTATTCTTATATTATTCCATGTCTTTGGAGGTTGTGTCCGCAAGATCTCTTGTAGTTATCTTATCGGACACGTTATTGGGTTACAATAACTATCTATGAACATTTTATATGGTACAAACCCGTAAATATAGATTTGGATTCTGGATGTAATTGGGAAGGTTCTTTTACATGGTTTCCTTGTCTGTCCCATAGAAATAGAGATTTTTGATGTGATTTTGCCTTGAAAAGACCCTAAAATTCTAGGAATGCATTTGCAAACTTAATGTCATGGATTATTTGGAAATTGTGGACTTGCCTGAAGCCTGATAAGCATGAACGTCCCAACTATTGCATTGTTTTCCAAAATCTCAAGTTCATTGAGATAGACATCATTGGAGTTAATTATTCCATCTTGAGTTATGATTCTTTTTAAAAATAAGAATTTTGTTACGGTTTTGTTTTTTTGAAAACATTTCAGAAGATGAAAAGAGGAAGGTATGTATAAATTACCGTGTGATTATGGGTGACCAGAACACTTGGAATTTTATTTCTTTATTTGAAGGTCTCAAATTAGTATATTTGAGAGGACCCCTTGGTTTAAATTGAAATTGAGATATTATTGATTCTTGATTCTTTAAATGGGATGACCCAAAATGTGCAATATTGAATTGTGGGATTGCCACAGACTCGGGGATTGTTTGAGCTTATTGAGGGTTAGTACAATTGAAGTAGAATGTGCAAAATGTGCAATGTGCAATATTGGATTGTGGGATTGCCTCAAACTCAGGGATTGTTTGAGTTTATTGAGGGTTAGTACAATTGAAGTAGAATGTGCAATATTGGATTGTGGGATTGCCGAGACTATCAATATTATATTTACCTCTTTAAATTTTTTATGTAAATGGATCTTTTTTTTTAATTTTACTTTATTTTACACTATATGCGTTTATATTATTTTATTTTTTTAAACATTTAATTTTCTTGCATGCATTTTACATATTTTATCATAAATTTTAAATTTTATTTTTTCAATTCTATCCAGTATTCATAGCATTACTCTTTTTACTTTTATGTTTTTGAAGCATTTATTTATACATCTCAGCATTTTATTTTTTAAACATTATTTTTACATATTTAAATGATTTTACTCAATGGTAGTTGTGTTCTTATTCTGCCGTAGTATCATTGTGAACAATGGTGTTTTCCTTCATTTCCGTATAACAATTGCTTACTTTTCAAAATATTATATATGGAAGGCCTAAGTTATATTTGTAAAGTCTTGTTTAACTAGACCTTACATGGCTTGCTTTTACCATTTCTAGTAAGAGAAAAATAGGAATTTGGAATTATAGAACAAATAATGGAGATCAAGATAGCTCTCTGTTGGGCTGAAATCAAAGAAAGAAAATGATGGGGAATTCTGCAGATGCACAGAATATATCACTCCTCTCTCAAATTCTTGCTACCTTTCTCATTTTTTTGCTAGTTCTCCCATATTCTTTCCTCTCTTAATTTTTCCAACCTACTCTTTTTTTCACGGTCAATGCCTTGTAATCAGTATCAGTCTGGGTTGTTGCAACCGTTTCCGTTTCCAGTTGAAATTCTTCTTCAGCCTGTGTTCTCTTATACTTGCTTGAAGCAGTAGTCATATACTTTCACTTTAGAAGCAAGATAAATAAAGTTTCATTCATGTACTTGGAATCACTGAATCAAAGGAGTCAACAATGACGTAAGAAATTATACTTTTTTATTTCAGTTCTGGAATAGGAAATTTACAATTATTACAGATAACTGTATGAAATAAATACGAAGAGGGTTTTGCTTATTCTATAACACTGTTAAATAAATAAGTAACTTGCGACCTTACGTTGAGAAATAACAATCTGAAAGCTTCTCTGTTATGTATGTTAACATGCCTAAGGATTGTTATTTTCCTGCTCAACCATTTTAAAGTAGTCATTTGGGTTTGGTGACAAGCAATGAGACTTTGCCAATATTTCTTTCAAAAAAGTGGAATAGGTTAGCACCATATTGGAGACATCATAGGAGGCTGATAATGATGAAAGTTGAATTTCCTACTATGAGTCAAAGCATATTAGATTGAGAATTCAATTGAGAAAATTGAAAAGGGGAGGGAGAAAAAGTTCAACTTTATTATTACTTCTAATATGTTACACTAATATGCCAGAAACATAACATTTTCTTCATTATTCCATTGTTTTCAGTGGTGAAGGGTCAACTACAATTGCACCAGTACATGATGGTTATGTTCTTCAGAAGGTATTCCTTATTATTGAATCCAATAAAATTGACATTGAACTTTCAATATTTAGTTTTGTTATCCAATTTATTAAATTTGACTTTGATGTTGTTAGAAGAACCTGCATTGACCCAGTTTACTGTATGCACCACTCTGTAGAAAGGTGTAAAGGCTTAAAGGATGACGTGGGTACTTGAAAAGGATCTCCTAATTCAACATGGGTTATAGATAAATTTGAACTGATGTGATTATTTGATTAACAAGGCGAAATAATATACATCAAATGTATGAAAGGAAATCTTGAAAAAAAACTGATGCTCTTATATATTGGCCAGAATCTCTACGTTATTACTCAATCATTAGATTGTATTTTACGAAACTACAATTAGTATCAAAATTGTAAGAGAGAAAGACTATGGATATGAAGTACTATTGCTTGCGTCGGTATTTTACAAACTAATATTTTTTCATGTATCTTCTGCATAATGTCTGCCATTCTGTTATGTGTTGCCACATACACACACGTCAAATTAAGAATATAAGGTGTAACAACGTAAATAAAAAGCATAAGAAAAGAAGAAAAAAAAAAGAAAACCCCCCCTTAAAAAGTTAGAGTCCCTCCCCCTTTCATTTTTTTTTCTTTATCTCACCCATGCTTTCTCTCACCACTTCTCTCTCTCCCTTCTCTCTTCATTTTCTCTCATACTTCATCTATTCTAAAATCTGATAATGTCATACTATAGCTGAGGAGTCAGGGTACATTTCTACCCGACCAAATTTTCGAACAGAGTAAGTTCATTTTTATTCTAAAGTTCCTTGATTTTCTGTTTTTCTCTATGATTTAGTCATCAATCTTAGTAGGGCCAGTTGAGAAAATTGTTTCTCTCAACTTGATTAAGTTTATACTAAAATTTGGTAATATTTGGATAACTTGTATTAGGTCCTTAAATCTTAAGGCTTATTCAGACTGTGAGGATAAAATTATAGAAGTTGCTTGGAAAGCAAACAATTAAGGTAATGGAAGTTAACTTTAATTTTCAATAGCACCTTAGAATAGAAGATTTGGATATATTCAATTTCTCTTGTAGGGATGTTGTTTGATAAAATTGTTCGGTTTTATGTTTTGTGAACATGTATAAATACTATATTTTGATAGTTTAAAAGTTAAATATTATTTTTATGTTGGAAAAGTTCTTGAATGGTATGAATTTTTAAATGTTATGTGATTGAATGATGAAAATTGTATGGAATTGATGTGATACATTTGGGATAATGTATGAGTTGTTTGATGACATTAAGTACGAAAAGCCTATGTTTAACAGAGATCCTCTGGCTTCACTGATGATCTAAGTCATGTAGACTAAGATGTTAGGTGGTGAGAAACTGAGAGGGAGTTCATACACATCGGGTCTCGGTGTAGACACTCGATATTGGATGTTTGAACTTACCCAGATCCTTTCTATTGGATTCGCTGGTAATCTTTGGATCAGGTGGTAGTCTCTGGTAGGGCCATACATAATGAGTCTTCTGGAAGACGAAGTGGGATTGAAAGGAAATCCAATGACTATGATTGAAAATAGATCCATGTGTGGTCTATATGAATGATGAAATTGATATTGAAATTTTATATAACAACATTTAAAGAAATATTTATAAATTATTAGTTTGATTTGTTCTTTTTGTATGAATTAAATATGTTATGAAATTTCTTTTCACTAGCTTACCCTTGCTTTTCTTGTTGTGTTTGAACTGCAATGATTGTATACGAGCAGATGATCATATAGGTGTCAGAGGATCTGGAGGGTTTTAGGATGTAGCTTTGAACCTTATATTGTTAATATTTGTATTTCTATAAGTCATAATCTTATAATATAAATATTTTGAAAAATTATAAGTTTGTATAGAAATATGTAGAACGTGTATTATAATAATTAGATGTATTTTCGGAGTGTTATATAAGAAGTGTTATATAAGGTTTCATTAAATATATTTTTAAAACAATTCTTTCAAAAATCTAAAATTTTATCACATATAATGGTAGAATAAACCCTTTGATTTCTTAAATCATTTTATAGACATTATTCTACGGAGTTTGAGATACGTAAGGAATATACTTAGTGGGTATATTTGGGTCCGTATTAGTTTATGTATTAGTTTATGTATTAGTTTGAGGTGTTTTTTTAACAAGTTAATCATTTAATGTATAAGGAAGACTATATTTTAATCTATCCTATTTTTTGTTTTTAAAATAAATTTTAATAATTTAAAAATATCAATAAAATTATATTATAGTTTGAGTTATTCATCATAAATCAGAATATATAATTTGGAAAAAATAATTCTCACTCCATCTCTAGTGTTGAAAATTTTCTCTTCTTTATTTGGATACGTACTATTATCCCAATTAAGTATCAAAATGTTTTCTTTTTGTCTTCTTTTCCACAAACTATGCACTCAAGGTCCCCTTTATTTCTGGACCAAAAAAAGGCAAATTTTTACTGTATACAAGAAAAATAAAGAGACTAAAATAATAAATTATAGAAAATACAAAAAACAATAGGAAATACGAAAAATTAAAATAATTATATATTCAAAACTTTCTTTGCATGTCAGTAAAGAGTTCCGAAGAAAGTTCTATATTTATATAATTAATTATTAATTATTTCTAATTTAATTTCTTATTTTTTTATTTTAAACTCAAATTATTATTATTTTTATTTAAAATAGAATTACAATTCAAATGTAAAAAATACAATAAAAATTATTAAAAAATAATTATTATAAAATAACATAATTAATCATATTATATATAATGAATTATAAATATAAATATATTTTTAACTTTTAATAATAAAATAATAAATTTATATAATAATTATATTAATTATAAAATAGTAACGATAAAAATAATAATGTTATTTAATATAAAAATAAGTTTTTATTAAATATTTATAATTATAAATAATATTTTTTATCACAAATTTTAAAAAAAAAATTTACTTTATTTACCTTACTTCAAACAACCTCACTTTTTTCAAACTTTTTCTATAAATTATCTCAAATTTACTCTCTCAAATCCATTGCCTAATTAAAAAAAAAAACATAAAATTTATCCTATTACAATGTAAATTTTGACAAACTTTGACCTCTTCACGTCTTGTTCTAGTTTGTGAAACTATTATTAGGATTATCATCTTCTTCTGCTCCTCTTGTTTAGTCATCAATGACGTAACCAAATATCATGTCTTTAGTATGAAATCTAATCAATAAAAAACATTTCTGTTTGCTACTGATTTTGAAAGCACAGCAAAGTCTTTAATTTTAAGGGAAAACAATCCAATATTAGCCATCAAATTGTGAAATCATCTCATTTGTCCTATTTTCTTTTACTTTCATTTTTTAACCAAACATAAGGATTAGTATCCTGCCACGAAAATTGATTGCATTTCCGTGGAGGTTTCCTTCTATAATGCCAGTCTCTACACGCAACTATGGAGCTTTGACTCCCATTAAAACAAACATGCCACTCATTATTGAGGTAATTATAACTAGCCTTAGTTACTAATATAAGTATTTATAATTTTTTCCACCACACCATGTTCTATAATTTATCTTTATTTAATTCTCATTTTTATTTTATTTGAATTAAATATTTTTTTTATTATTATTTTTATCTAAACTTTAAACCATCAAAATGTTTGTAATATAAAAATGATTTGAATGAATTATTTTATATATAAAATTGGGTCAATTTAAGCTTTCATTTTCATTGTATTAACTAATTGGATGCAGTTACTAAAGACAAAAATCAATTTTGTGTGATAATATAATAACAAAAATATATTTAATTATTTTAATTTTAATATTAAAATATTTTTTTATTATTTTGAAATGATAAACGCCTAAAAACTTATATAATGTTATAAATTTCGTATTTCTAATTTCATAATTTGATTATTCAAACAATCCTTTTAAATCTAGTCAAACTTCAAAAATTAGAGAAATTGTATCACATCCAGTAAGAAATTGTCATCTCCCAAGAGTCTTCTTAAACCATATAACCTCCTAATCTTTTTCTGATAAAACCATCACATCCAACCACAGTTGAGATGCTTTGACAGATACAATTTAATTATTTAAGTCCTTAAATTGAATTATTTCCTTTTATTCCAGTTCCTAAATACATGTTAGTTCTATCTTTGAAGTGATATGCCATATTTTGCACCAACGTAAGTGATGTGTTGCAATTTATTTTTTATTTTTAAATTTCATTGATTCTTGAGAGTAAAGTAAAACATATTTTGATGGAATTTACTCAAAAATTCCAGAAAGCAGTTGGTTGCATGTACAGACATAGAAGTTTAATAATATCCTTAAAGAGCGGGAAAAACGGGTAACCCGTGAAAAACATTTGCATTAGAGTAGCCTAAGGATATGTTTGGTAAATTTTTTCACAAATATTTTGAAGACATAAAAAAAAATTGAAAATAATTTTTTTCTTAAATTAAAATTTTCACAATTATTTATTTTTTCACAAATTAATTCTAATCAATGAAAAATTATTTTACTTATTTTATTCTTCCAAAAAAAATTATGAATGATTCCAACTTCTTCACACAATACTGTTGGAAGCATTTGAGAGAGTAGTGTGCGTGAAGAATAGATGAATAAAAAATAAAAATTCTGATATTTAGCACAAGCATATGCCATGAACGATTCCCTTCAGAATCCTGATTCCTCAGAACACAACTCACCCATCTCTTCACATCCACAATTCATTTTTATCATTGTTATCATTCATCGTCAGGTCAAAATCTCCATTCAAGCCTGGACCAATTAATAACAAAGCATTTTCAAGCCTTCAAACTTAGCATCAATTAATTTCTAATTGAACAATCCAATCAGTTGGACTGATACTAAAACTGTGCATTTGCATATCATAACAATGAGAATTGATTTTAAGGACAATTGAAAATGCATTATTCATAGTGAAGAAAGAATCAATAATTACGCAATTTATGAACTAAATTGAATTCCCCTTTCCTAAAACTCAATCTTTACATACACAACAAACAAACTCAACACAATTCACTAACTAATATGAATTTGTTCTGAGTTCTGAATATACAACATCTTTAGATCCTGGGAAGAAGAACTCAACAACTTCACTATCCATTGTGTTTGCAGAAAATGTGATTTGAATCAAATAGTCTAAGGTGAAGAACCCCACAAAACTTCAGCAGCAATGGTGGCAGCTTCGGCATCAGAAAGAGAGGCCTCTCTAACTCTAACCAGAATCTCCGGTTTAAAAGCCCTCTTTTCTCTCTGTCGCAACCCTTCCCCAACCTCCAACTGCACCGCAAACCTCGCCACGCAGCTCGCAAAAGGGTGTCTTTCCGAAACCCCACAAACTCTTTCCTTCCCAATCTCAATCAAATCGCCACCGGTCTCCGACCTCTGCAACTTTACCAGGTTCTCCACCAATCCCTCCTTCACCATAGCATCCACCGCTTCCTTGCGCCCGAAGTACCCAATCTCGAATACGCACTCCAAGGCCAGCACCTGCAGTTGCAGATCGCGTGAATTCAACAGCGCCATCACCTTCGGAATCTCGCCGTTCGATTCAATCTCGTCCACCAGAGGGGACCTAATGGACCTGATCAGCGAGCACAGCACCTCCACCGAGTGCACAGAGCCCATCGACACCAAAGCACGCACGGTTGGGCCCATCATAACCTGGCCCACGAACACGTCTTTATTGAACCGGATCAGCGCCGCAGCAGTCAGACCGGCCTGCTCGCGAGGCCGGTCCGCACACTTTTCATCCAGGAGAACCGTTTCCAGCGACGAGAAGAGCTTGAGTTTGAGAACCAAATCCTGCAACTCGCGGTTAAATCCCTGGGAGATTCGGTCCCGGAACTGAGTCAACAGCGCCACCAACTGGTCAATACCATCGTTGGGGTTTCGTAGCGAAGCGGAGAGGGTGAGAAGCGTTTCGCGGTCGATCCATGCTTGGATTTCTGACTCGATCGAGACGGCGAGCCGAGAGAGGCAGTGCGTGGAGAGAGGGCGCGTGAGGAAGGATCGCAGGCCCTTGGAGTGGTTGAGAGAGTGTACGAGGGTTTTGAGGCGATTAAGGTACTCCGAAAGCGCGCAGAGTTTGGGGTCTGACGAGGAGAGAATGGTTTGGAGCTCCAGAAGCGCCTTCACCGCCGGAGAATCTGAGGTGTGGTGTTGTTGAATTTGGTGTGTCGCTTCTTTCAGAGCTTCCAACACTTGCACGATTCCAGGCGCTTTCTCACTCTCTTCCATCGCTCTCTCTTTCCAATCTCTCACCTCATCAATCCCAAACTCCTTTTATACTTTCAACATCCACGTTTTCTGCGTTCTCAGCTACTGTACTGTAACCAATCACCTATTACTCCTCCCCACACTTTTTTTAATATCATTTTTATTTTTTCTAATTCTTATCAAAATCAAAATTAATCTCCCTACATATTTTTTTATTAAATAATTTTTGTTAGTGTACCTCTATTTTCTTCTATTTTCCCTAATTTCTATTACAAAAATAATTAAATTAAATAATCAAACAATCGCTTTTACTAGTTCATATTTAAACTAAATATTGAATTACCTTCTATAGCAGAGTAAAATATTAAATTTTAATTATGACAATATTATGTACAATTGGAATGCTTTTAGGAGAATTATACTAGTCAACCTACAAAATCATAAACGCCTCTTTATTTTACTGTCTTACCAATTCAACTTAACCAAATTAATTATTTCACCACATCTTATTTTTATTGTCATTTGCAAAAAAATTAAGTTCATTTTGTCCAGAAAATTAGAATGATTAGCTATTTTAATTATTTCACAACAGTGTAATATGTAGTAGCATTAATGCCGATAAAAAAAATGTAGTAGCATTAATAATAATTAAAACGTTAATGCTTTATGAAAATATTATTTAACTCAATATTTAATTTAAATATTAATTAATAAAACTGAGTTGTTTAATTAGTTAGTTTCATATAAGTTTTACTTAAAATTATATAATCTTCATCTCTAGCTCTCAATTTTCTGTTTAATTCTTGTTCCAATTCTGATCTCTTCCACAATTGAATCATATCCTTTAAAAGGACAGATATATAAAGAAGATATCATTGGATTGAATTCTAAAATACATTAATTATATTTTTGTTCTTGTAATCTTTTATCTTCTGATCAAAGTATGGTGATTTTGCATGTTTGGATTAATTACATGTCTTATAATAATTATAAATCATTACATATATGATACTTGTAATTTATGTATCGTATGATATTAGAATTATATTGGTTGAATCACATGTGTATAAATGGTTTGTTAACATTCATTGCATTTTCAATTATTTAATAAAGGAATCTGCAATGTAATAATTCGGAAGAATTCAAAAGAGAGTTTTTTTTAGTTGTAGTAGAACGTATTTAATACGAATATTTTAAAAAATATTTCAAATCTTGTTGGTCATTTTTTAAAATATATATATATATATATATATGTATATATATATATATATATATATATATTATAGTTATGTGTTTGAGAATGATTATAATTGATTCACAGATGTGATACTTTAATATGTTTAATTATATTTAGTTTTTTGGATCAATTTAATGTTAAATAGTTAATTATACATGTATGATATTTTTTTTTATTATCACATTTGAAATATCAACAGACTTCTATTGGATTATTAAAACATACATATTTTTTATTAAAACATTTATGTTCTAGAAGAATTATTTTTCTAAGCCCTTTATTGAGTAAAATATTTTATTACATCATCCTATAGTTTCTATAGTAGAGAATATGTGCATTTTTTTGTCTGGTATATATATGGGTGTTATTACTATTATTTTTTTTTTATCTTAAATTGAATTTAAATTTGTAGTCTTAAACAACCGTGTGCTATTATAGTTTTTTTTAATGTAATATTATATTTATAAAAAACAATTATATATTTATTATTTTAGCTTTTCTAAAATTAAAATAATTGCGATTTAAGATTTTTTTTTTAAATTATAAAGATTAAAAGTAAATCTATATATATTGCCTTCAACATTTGAAAGCCTATGTGATAAGTTTAACTTAATTTTATATTTTGTAGGAATATTAAGATACGTGTATTAAAAAAATCAGAAACAAACACGTATTGGTCTGAGTTGACTAAGTTCGTAGGTAGTTGTTGTGTTTACTTTTTTTTTTTTCAAGACAACTTAATTTAAATGATTGTGCTGTGATACTGCATGAAAAACGTGCTTGTTATATAAGATTTCTCAAATTCTAAAATCTATAAGTATATAATAAATTTAAGTTTTATCTAGATTAAAAATATAATATATTTCTTCTTTTGAAATAAAAACTTGGGAGTTAAAATTAATTATATTTAAATTTTATTTTAAAGAGATCAAATTATAAGACTTTTCAAAAAATGCTATCAAAATAACATATCCTATTATTATTATTATTCCAATAATTTATAGGCACATTTTTCATCAATTCTTATTCAATTATGACCTGTCTATTTTATTTTGACGAGTTTCTAAATTTAGTTACATTGCCTTAGTACGAGATTTCTTTTAATGTAGAACATGTTTGAATAACTTTCTCTAAAAACAATTAAAACAAAAAGAATACATTTTTCTATAAGATAAAATTAGATTACCTATACATTAAAAACAATAAAATTTTATAAAATATTTGTTATCAATTTACTTATGTATAAATTAACTTTATCAATAAATATTTTTTTCTTTTAAAAATCTTTATGAAAAAACTCCATTGTATTTATCTGATGTTTCCTTTGACTAGTTCAATCAATTGATTCCTATTGTTGTAAAATCTTTGTGAATTTTTTTTTATCAAAACTTAATAATTTAATTTTATTCTTTCATAAATTATGTTCAAAAGAATTTTAATTTCTAAAGTCACATATAATTTCTTATCTATTCAATATAGTTTCACATCTTTAATACTTAAGGTTATGAATAATTTATATAAATTATTTTCTATTAATCTATTGAGGTATTTTTTTTTTTTTAAAAAATATCCCATATGTGATGATTGATTTTAATGATATCATCTTAATAGATTTAAAATCACAACATTTGAGGTTTAAGACACATCCCACATCAATCTATATCTATTTAAAGACATTGTTTTTTTATAATAAAATGATAAGATAATATTTTAAAACAATTTACTTCTAAAAAAATGTTATTTAGAATGTATTAAGTCTTTTAAATTACTTCTTGAACTTTTTTTAAAATTATATTTCACAAAACATAATCTAAAATTAAACTTTAACTATTTTAGAATACTCCATACTAAAAATTATCATTGTTGAAATTAATTATAGATTGATATTTTTGGAAAAATAAATTTCCCAAAAGACTTGATTGTATGTCGGTCTAGTATAATTACTTGCATTTTGTCACCTATATTCCAGAAAGAAATATGCATTTGTAAAAAAAAAATGTGTCGCGGAAAAACTAATTTTTTTTGTGATAATGTTTTAATTTTTACACATTCAAAGAGAACATTACATAATATATCTAAAATTAATTTCAAAACTTTATTTTATAATAATAGATTTTGTTATGAAGTGTTTTTCAAATAATTGATAATATTTTCAAATTTATTTTAGATTACCCATTTCAGAATATAATTTTAAATTCTCATTCTTAAATAATTTCTTAAAATATTTTTAGAATAGGTAAGTTATAAACTTTTTGATACAACCTTTATAATAGTAGTGTAAGGAACAAATTGGGGGTGTATAAAACAATTACATATTTAAAGGCACACCTGGAATTAACAGGCTCATTACCGTTTACGGGCTTTCTTACTTATGGTCCATACAATGAGTTGTTTTTAATAATTTAATTTAATTCTATTTCTTTAATTAATAAATTTAAATTAACATAACTTAAATTATAGTGGTATCAATTAAAAAAGAATTTAATAAACAACCATATTTCCTAAAATAATTTAAAATTTTATTGAAAATTTTAATCACTACTTTTCATTATTAGCTCCTACTTATAATTTTAATTACTAATTTAAAGATCTAAACCTGTTTTCTAAATTTTAATTCCAATTGAAAATATTAAAATCTATTTTAAATTTTAATCCCTACTTAAAAAGTATAAAACATACATTATGCTCATTTTATTGTTAACATTAAACTATTAAATCCTAATCCAAATACCGAAATTTTAATCACGCTTAAATATTAAATCATATTTCGAAATTTTAATCGCTAGTTTAAAATATTAAACCTTATAATAGTTAGCATGCATTGTCCTAAAACCCACCATCTTCGCAAATCCATCGTCTTCTCTTCTCTTCCACTATCCAACTACAAAAACAAACAAAGCGGGGAATTCAGGAAAATATATTTTTTTATTAAAAAAATTATATCAAGAAAAATAAATTTTGATGTAATTTTTTATAATGTTTCAAATTAATACAGTTATTTAATGTTTTTTTTGCCAATAATGTAATTAGCGAATTTTTTATTATAATTTTATAAAGTGTTGTTTTGGAAATAGATTTTTTCATATTTAAAATTATAATTATTAGAATTGTGAATCCTGGAAAGGACGATTTTAATAAATGATTGAAGTTTTGTTTTGTTAACAAAAATATTACTAAAAATGTGTGTATATATACATATATATATATATATATATATATATATATATATATATATTCTTGAAATAAAAGAATAATATATTGCTTCTACTAAATTTGTTAAATTGTTATCACATTGAATAATTTAACAAAAATAATATAATATTTTAAATTTTAATTTAAGGGAAGATAAAATTTCACCTCCCCATTGAATTTTTTTTGTGGAAAGTCATTCAGGACCATTAGAACAAAACAATATTCTAGTAATTGTTTTGGGGTGGTTCCATTTGTTGATATATTAAAAGGATGAGATATTCTTCTCATTATTCGTTATATCATTTTACTTATTATTACACGCAATAAATTTATTATTCACGAATATATATATATATATATATATATATATATATATATATATATATATATATATATATATATATATATATATATATATAGACAGTTTTTTAATTTTTACCGGAAATAGATGAAAGAAAATCGTGAGAATAAAAATGCAAAGTGAGAATATACTTGATTCAAGGAGAATAACAGTTATAGTAAACAGTGTAATCACGAATAATTTGGTCAAAAAGCATATTGATTAAAATATTTAATCAAGATAAAAGTGTGAATATTTTATCATTTAAATTAAAATACTTATAAATACTCTAATTATTTAATAAAATTAATCATTTCTTTAAAAAAAATCTTTTTTTTTCTAAGATTTTGAGTTTTTTCATCCGTTTGAAAATTAGAATTTGTCGTAGGAAAACTAACAAAAAATAAAAGATATTTTCTAAATTATATTTGTGTTTATAGTAAGCTTTTCTTTGAATATTTTTATTGAGTTGTTTATATGTGAGTGATTTGTATGAATTGAGATATGTGCGTTTGTATCATTTTACTTACTGCACGCAATAAATTTATTAAAGACAATTTTTTAATTTTTACCAGAAATAGATGAAAGAAATTCGTGAGAATAAAAATGCAAAGTGAGAATATACTTGATTCAAGGAGAATAAGAGTTATAATAAATAGTGTAACCACGAATAATATGGTTAAAAAGCATAGTCATTAAAATGTTTAATCAAGATAAAAGTGTGAATATTTTATTATTTAAATTAAAATACTTATAAATATAAATTTCTAATTATTTAATAAAATTAATCATCTCTTTAAAAGAAAAATATATTTTCTTTCTAAGATTTTGAGTTTTTTCATCCGTTTAAAAATTAGAGTTTGTCGTAGTGAAACTAACAAAGAGTAAAAGATATTTTCTAGATCATATTTGTGTTTATAGTAAGTTTTTCTTTGATATTTTATTGAATTGTTTATTGTATGCATTGAGATTTGTTTGTATGTTAGGTTAGGAGGGAAAATATTATATCTAACAGCCTAGGGTCATAATAGTACCTTTAGTTTGATGATGAAATAATTTTTTTGTTAACAAGTTTCAACTTTTATAGTAAAACCAAAACCTGTGACTTTGAGCACCTGAACTTTTCAAGTAATGGGAATTATACTTAATAATCTTTTGATGATGAATTTGGATATAACTTTAGTTTTAGTTTAGTTGTGGGATTTTGTATAATACTTATGGTGATATTTGAATTTTGCACTTTGAGATAATTTTAAATATTGAACTCTTGCATATTGAATTGGAGTTTTCCTTTTAAATTAGTTTAGAAATAAAACAAATTCA
The DNA here is from genome assembly GCA_013389735.1 of Phaseolus lunatus. Lineage (NCBI taxonomy): Eukaryota > Viridiplantae > Streptophyta > Magnoliopsida > Fabales > Fabaceae > Phaseolus > Phaseolus lunatus. Next base: position 32,908,315 of record CM023859.1, read on the forward strand.
TTGGTTATATGTTATAAGAAATAATGTTATATGTTGGAGTAAAAATGTTACAATAATTTCAAAGGGTGGAATTATGAGTTTTAAGTTATAGATATTTAATCTGTAGTTCTTTTAATTTATTATTATCTTTGGAATGTTGATATGATGGAAAATTATGCATGTTGAAATATTGAACTAAGGTTTGTCTTGACACATGGATTGTAAGAGAAAAATTAATTTTTCTAAAGTCAAATAGGTATTGATTTACGAATTCAATGTGAATGAATGTTGTGTTGAGTTGGAATGGGTGGAGTATGATGATTGAGTAATTTGTAATTATACTTGATCATTTTGAACTTATCTAAAATGTTGTTGTACTGTCGGGAGGTCGATCCATAGTACATGGAGAAGATACTTTATGAAAGCGATATAAAGTTTAAGTGCTAAGTGAAGGTAAGTTGTCCTTTGGGTGAAGAGTGAGTCGGTCATGGGATGAGTTTAGTGGGAAAGGTGATTCTGTTACTGAAATTTTAGGGAGCTCGAGCAATTAACTCAATAGATTTCAGAACTCGTTTTTTCAGTACTATGAACCCTCTTACATTAGTTTTCTAATAATTAAAACTACCTGGTAAAAGCATTTGAGGATTAGACCCATATAAATACGACACTTCCTAGCTTAAAAGGGACAATTATCATTAGCTTAGGGTCATTACTTTGAACTAAAACAATTGCAAATGTTATAATGAAAATGATAAATTTCTCGCATTGTTTTGGTTTTGTTACATGATGCTCAAGTGGAAATAGAAGCAAATCAATTCTCTATCCTTTGTGAGAATTTTGCCATAGCAAGATTTTTCTCGCTTAAGCAAAATTGAGGCTGAAAGTTTATGTTGATATTGGATCAATTCTCACTCAAGCAAAAATAAATTAGAAAATCACATTTACTTTTGAATCAATTTTTTCTCAAACAAAAAGAATTTTAATCGAGCGAATAAATTTTCACTCAAACTAAAATTTCAAAAAAAAAAATATACTACTTTTGTTTTAAAAGTGTGTTTCTTTGATTAAACAAGTACGAGTGTTATATGTAAATGTATAAAAAATACTAAATTGTGTATATTTAATTAATTTGTTATTTTTATTCAAGTAAATTATGTTGTGGGAAATGTAATTAAAAATTATATATTTTTGTAAAATATATGAAATTAAGGTTACAAATGTGGAGTGATATGTTGAATTCATGTATTAAGAATAGAACTTATAATAGAAATATTCTAGTTTCACTATGTATTAAATAATGTAAATGGAAATCATAGGTGATAAGAAGCTAAATGGTAATTTATTGCATTTGAGTTATGAATGTTTTAAACATACCATGAACCCACGAAGTTCAAATATATTTAAATGATAAATATATTACTTTACGATATGACTTATTTGATATTGTATTTTATAAAACATTAATAAATATTCTTTAGTGAATATATTTTATATACATACCACTGTTTAATAAACGAATTCAATGTGCCATGAAAATATATGAATGAAAAGTGAATGAATTAAATAAATTTTAAAAATATATGTATATGACTTTTTTATATATGTATATATGTAAAATTAAAAAATATTACAAAATAGAACCGAGATGAACAAAAGAAAACAGAGATGGACAAAAGAGTAAACTGAAGGCAAATGATATGAGAATGAATATCTCTTCTTTCTTATTATTCGAATCAAAACAAATGGTCTAAATATATACAAGTAGTACACTCATTCTAGGTTTAACTAAAGAGGGAAAGAATCAATAATTAAATATTAGAATCATAACAAATAGAGACAAAATAAAGGTTATTCACCCCTATAAAAAGAAACAACTGATAATTAGAAAAGACACCCAATTATTCTCTTCTATAAAGAGAAACAACTAATAATTAGAAAAGACACTCAATTAATATTAAGATACTTCTATAACTCTGGTATCTGTATCCTTTAATAGCTCACCGCAAGCTGGGGAGCAAATATTGATGAGACCCAACTTGGAACAAATATTATTAAAAGATTGAGGACTTAAAGCTTTGGTATAAATATCAGCCAGTTGCTCTGTGGTGGAAATGGGAAGCAAATGGATGAGACCCTTCTTTAATTTTTCTCGGACCACGTGACAATCTATTTCTATATGTTTTGTACGCTCGTGAAACACTGGATTTGCTGCAATGTATCTTGCTAAGTCATTGTCACAGTATTAAATAGATGGTTGGTCAAAAGAAACTTTGAAATCTTGAAGAAGATAAGTTAGCCATTGAATTTCACATGTAACAGTGACCATTGCCCTATATTCAGCTTCACAAGAACTCTTTGATATTGTTCATTGCTTATTTGATTTCCAAGATATGAGAGAATTGCCAAGATACACACTAAAACCAGTCACTAATTGTCTTGAATCACTATCACAAAAGGCTTTGAGATGAACAGATGTAGTGGAAGAGAAAAATATACCAAGACTTGAAGCTCCTTTGACATATCTGAGGATTCTAATCGCTGCATTATAGTGATAAATCGTAGGCTTAGCAAGAAACTGAGAAAGTTGTTGCACAGAAAATGTTATGTTAGGTCGGGTATTAGTGAGATACATAAGCCTTCCAATCAATCTTCTGTAGGCTTGAATATCTGTGAAAGGAACACTTCCAGTAGAAGAGAATTTCTCATGATTATCAATAGGAGTAGGTGGCGGTTTGCAGGCTAAAAGACCTGCATCTGTTAACAATTCCAATGCATATTTTCTTTGATTTATCATTATTCCTCTCTTACTTCTTGCTACTTCTAGACCAATAAAATATCTTAAATTCCCAAGATCTTTAATCTTGAATGTCTGATTCAAGGCTTGTTTGATTCGAGCAATCTCTTCTTTATCATTTCCTGCCAATATTATATCATCCACATATACCAATAATGCTATAAAAGATCCTTCAGAAGAATTAATGAACAAGGAATGATCATTCATAAACTGAGTATATCCCATAGAAAGCAAAAATGATGACAGTTTGGCAAACCATTCTTTGCTAGCTTGTTTAAGGCCATATAAAGCCTTTTTTAGTTTACAAACTTTTCCTGGTGGAATAGAAGTCAATCCAGGAGGAGCAACCATGTATACATATTCTTTCAAATCTCCATGTAAAAAGGCATTGTTTATGTCTAATTGTTTCAATTCCCAATTATAAATAAAAGCTAAAGAAAGAAGCAACCTTATGGTGATCATCTTTGCTACTGGAGAGAATGTATCAAGATAGTCAATGACTTCTGTTTGTGTATATCCCTTTGCCACTAACCTTGCTTTATACCTTTCAATTGTCCCATCAGCCTTATATTTTATTTTGAATACCCATTTGCAACCTATGGCAACTTTGTCCTTAGACAGAAGAGCAGTCTCCCAAATTTGATTTGACTCTAAAGCAGATATCTCACATTGTATAGCTTTTCTCCAACAGTCATGTTTCACAGCTTCAGAATAAGTGTTTGGCTCAACATGTGAAGAAAGAGACATAACAAAAGATTTGTAAGAAGGTGATAAATTGGTATAAAAAGGATATTTAACTCTTGAAGATGTATTGGAAACATTAAGATTACAATGATAATCCTTTAAATACTCAGGTGGTCTTTTTATTCTTGTGCTCATGCGGACAGATAGATCTTATTCAGAACTTTGTTCTATGTCATGATCTTCATTGAGGTTTTGGTCTATATGGGAACAATCTTCTTCTGAAACCTCAATGTGTGACTCATAATTATTATCACTGCTATTTTCAACATTATCATAAGGTGTATTATCACAAGGTGCAAGAATGGCTTGCGATGACTGACTTAAGACAGGTTGATCTTCAACAAATAAAATTTGATCATTAATGTCAAGAGTGTTAGTTTCATTGCTATTATCTTGAACCCTTTGGTGTGGAAAAACATGTTCATAAAAGACAACATCCCTAGACATAAAAATTTCTCTTGATTGAATATTTAACAAAATATATCCTTTTGACAAAGTGCTAGCATAACATAAAGAACCAAACACCTTTAATCCATTAAAATATGCATCAGTTTTGAAAAGCATTTCATGAGGAGAAGAATAGTTTAAAACAGGTGTGGGAAGCATGTTTATAATATGTGCAGCATGTATCATAGAATATGACCAATAAATTTTGGGTAAATGAGATTGTATCATAAGAGCTCTTGCTACATCTAATAAATGACCATGTTTCCTTTCAACTATGCTATTTTGTTGTGGAGTATTGACACATGGTGTTTGATGTATTATTCCTTTACTGACAAAAAAATTAGTCATAAAAAATTCAGTTCCATTATCACTTCTTATTATTTTTATTGTTGTCTCAAACTGTGTTTGAACAAAAATAACAAAATTTTCCAAAACTTTAACGACTTTAGATTTTTGTTTCAAAAGAAAAATCCATGTATACCTCGAATAGTCATCAACTATGGTCAAGAAATATTTATGACCATGAATTGATAGTATTGAGTATGGTCCCCAAATATCTAATGAATCAAATCAAAACATTTTTTTGATTTAGATGTACTAATAGGGAATGAAAGTCTTTTTTGCTTTGCAAAATGACAAACATCACAAACAAAAGATTTGTTATATTTAACAAAAGGAAATTTATTCTTGATAACATCAATACATGTATTTGAAATATGACCTAATCGAAAATGCCAAAGGGTTTCTAGATCACTAGCACTAACTTTAACAGTATTGATGGTGTGTGTAGATTTGATGGGTGTGATTTGAAGTTTCTAATAAAAAGGGATCCTGAGTATATAAAGTCTATCTTGCATCTTAGCAGATCCAATCATTTCACTAGATATCTTGTCCTGAATGTGACAGCCATTAGAGTCAAAGGTAATAACACAAGATAGTTTATCAATCAATTTTGCTACTGAAAGAAGATTAAAATTGAAGCAAGGAATGTACAAAACATTGTTTATGACATGATTTTGATTGAGAAAAATACTTCCAGAATAATTGGCAACGACTTGATTTCCATTTGGTAATTTGACATAAATAGGATTAATTTGATGATATGAAGTGAAATAAGTTAATTATGAACAAATGTGATCAGTAGCACCACTATCAATAATCCAAGAACTAAAGGAAGAAATAAAATTATTACTTGTTTGATTGGAGGGAATAACAGAGACTTGATTAGAAGCATTGTCAATGGATTTGACCTGTTGCAAAAGAGCTAACAATGTTTGAAACTGCTCAGGAGTAAAACCACTTTGTTGAGACTCCACTTCTGACTTTGAACCTATGATTCTGCTCATTATTACTAAACTTTGTACTTTGAAAAACTACATGACTCTGATCATGGTTCTGATTTTGAAGCTTGAAATGGGATGGAAAGTCATGCTTTTTATAACATGTATCAATGGTATGCCCTATCTTTCCACAATAACTGCAAATTTTGGAAGTATATCTTCTTCCATATCCACCACCCATACCATAGGTCATATCATTGTTTTTATAACCTCCTTTGCTAGTAGCAATCATTGCCTTGGATTGATCGCCAAAAACTTGCTTCTCTTGTTGTGTAATGAGAGAGTAAATTCTATTGAAGGATAAATTATCTGATGAACTAACATGGTAAGGTGAACAAAGATCTTGTGAGGGATCAACAACTTCACTCATAGATAAATGTAGCAACCAGAGCTCTAATCAGAGCTCTAATACTATATTACAAAATAGAACAGAGATGAACAAAAGGGAACAGAGATGGACAAAAGAGTAAACTGAAGGCAAAGGATATGAGAATGAATATCTCTTCTGTCTTGTTATTCGAATCAAAACAAATGGTCTGATCATTCTAGGTTTAACTAAAGAGGGAAAGAATCAATAATTAAATACTAGAATCATAACACACAAAAGACAAAATAAAGGTTATTCACCTCTATAAAAAGAAACAACTTATAATTAGAAAAGACACCCAATTATTATCTTCTATAAAGAGAAAAAACTGATAATTAGAAAAGACACCCAATTAATATTAAAATTCTTCTATAACTCTGATATCTGTATCCTTTAATAAAACATTATCTTGCAATTTATTATGTGTGGTTTATAATATAATTTGAGCGTGATGATTGTGTTGTTATACATAAAAGAGTTATGGTGATATGTATAAAAAATCTACATAAATGGCAGAAGGAAAATAATATTTATAAATTTTTTTATTTAAAATTTTAGTTATGTATGTAAACTCTTAAAAAATAATTAATTTGCTTAAAATTTATTATATATATATATTGGTAAGTATAATAGTTTTTGAGATGTTAGAGATAAAGATAAAATAAAACTGTTGTTGTTAAATTTATTCTGATTGTGTAGTAAACAATGTATCCACATGGAAGAAAAATAATGATAGAATAGAAAAAGTTAGAAGAAAAATGGAGATGAAACATAGGTTAAAGTAGATGAGACAGTCTTTTTGGATCTAACAAAATAAATGTAAATGGAGTGGGTTCACGTGCTTTATATATTCATAATTTTTTCTTCATTTTTATGTTTGCATTCTTGATGATTTGATGTCGGCAATGAAAATGTGGCAGAGAAAAACTATGTGTGGATACACAACTCTCTATTAGTAAAACAAAATCTTTTCCTGCTTAAATAAATACTCGTGTTTTGAATCCCTAATTCCAAAGCTTAAATAGATCAGGCATGGAACAAAACTAAAACAAGCATTTCTTAAATATTTTTTCAAAAATTGACTAATTTATAATTTCAAAATGTTAAACAATAACAAATTATCAACCAATGATATTAATTATTAATTATTTTATTATATCTCATGATAGTTCACCAATAGATCATGTGTAAGGAATTGGTGATTAAAACATTCATTATAAATAGAAGTTAAAATTCTACAAAATAACTATTTTTAGGAAAAAAGCGAGGCAAGAAATGTCGAATATTTTTTAAAAAATTTAAATTTAACAAATATATAATGTAAAATAAAAAAGTAAATAAATATTATATATTATATATTATATATTATATTTATGATGAGGTGTGGTGCGTGTGGGATATTTAGTACATGTACAGAGATAATTATTATATCTGAACTCTGTATTTAGTACTAATTATAATATGTAGTGGTGTTTTTAGTAATTTTTTGAAAACATATTCCTTTTGTGTCAGGGCGCAAGAAGACACAGGACTTGTGTGCAGAGCTCGTGATAATGCTTTCAATAATTTTTTTTTTATTAGACTCAACTAATGGTGAAAATTAATGAAAGTATCTAATTTAGTTTCTTTATATATTTTTTAATTTCTAATATTAACCAAAAACAATTTTTAAATGACACAAATAGTCTATAAAATTATAAACATTTTTTAAGCGCTCATTCAAAATATAAAATCGAATTTCTATAAATAAATCATTTAATTTTTATATATTTTTAAATTTTATGCTTTAAAATTCTAATTTTAGTAAATATTTTATTTTAAATAAAGTAAAAAGATGAGTATCACTTCATTAAAACCATAAAAATGATTTAAATAATTTATTTTAAAAAAACTAAAACAAGAGAAAAAATAATATCTTATTAAAATGTATAAACATGTATTTTTAGTTTGAGATTTATTTTTAAGAATAGTATAAGTTCGATTTCTCCAAACCTATAATATTATTCACATAAAACTCAATAGGATAGTAAACCAAAACCATACATTCACTACAATTCTGAACAAAATTGTTAAGAAATGGGTGGTATGTTTTTTAGTCATTTTTAAACATTTGACGTCATATTTTTATCATTTGAAATAGAATTTTCAATAATATTACACTTTTATTTTTATTATTTAAAATGCATTAGTTTAATTTAATTAATGTTAAAAATTGATAAATATTTTTACATAAATGATTGATTGGAAAGTTAGATATTTAAATAAGTACGGAACAAAAAATGGTGAAGAGACAAATTACACATAAGAATGAAAGTGGTAATGAGGAAGTTAACACTTGAGTTGATGACTCCAAATACACCACACAAATACACATTGTCTTTTGTCCGCATCCCATTGGTTGGTTTCCTTAAAGCAGATGATTCCTTTCCCTTCAAATTGTAAGTTAGGAAATGTGCACAAAATTCTCTAAGGCCTCATTCTTTCTGCAGATTGAAAATGGCTAACGATTTACTGTACCAATCACCTTTTAATTAATATTTTTTAAAAGATTAATATTATAAATATAAAAAGCATTACAGTCTGGTGTGATATTTGATTAATCACCTTACCAGACTAGATAAAAAATAAAAAATAAAAAAACTATTTTGGCCCTTTAGTCCATCAAATTAGCACCAAACCATGTAAGAGAATCTTAATTTGAAGAAAGAAATTTTAGAGATAGATGACGTGTGTTGAGTAAATTATTTCTAAAAAAATATCATTCAATTGATTTGGACAGAAACAGTGATTTGAATCACGTGGGAAATTAAAAATAATAACAGAGTACTGTCTTTTTTGGGTGTGGAGCAAAGAGACGAGGACATTGTGGCTCCAAATGCAGACTTGGGTGTGGGACAGTGTGGAGCAAGCAGATGAGGAGATTGTGGCTCCAAATGCACCAACCACTTCATCCTTTCTTATAAATTAATCCATGTCTTTCTTCTGTTATCATCCCTTGGCCTCTCTTCTCAGCACATGCTTCATTAGCCAAGGCAAGTCAACCCTCTCTCTCTTCTTCTTTTATATTACTCACACTTCTTGCTTAGACAATATCAATGTTGTGATTGCCTCTTTCTTATTTTTGTTAAAAGGTTAAGGTTCTTATTTAGTTATATTATTATTAAAAAGTTAATTTTAAGTTTAATTTATGATAGTATTTCTTTCAAACAGTTTCAAAGTTCACTAATATCTAATCTACTTATGTGAATTGTTTTTATTTTTTATGTTTTGAGTTAAACTCAAATTGAATTAATCATGATACACATTTTATATTTTTTTTTTTCTAAGACTGTTAGATATCATATCCAAATAAATCGGTCTTCCAATCTCTTTTGTTATCTTCTAAAAAGCAAAATGGGTGTTGAGAAGGGTGAGAGAAAAAAGCAAACATGATAGTTAACTTCTAAAAGTTTAAGACAAAAAAAAAAATCTACTTACAAAGGTGAATTAAAATAGTTTCAGAATTTGTTTTAAAATCATTCTTACCGATAACCCTTCTTTTCAATTAGGTTTTATTTTCAACTTTTAAAAAAGAAGTAGAAAATTATAACCACTCCAAGCGGAACTAAGTTTTCTAAACAATTTTTTAGGATATTTTAGACTAAAACTTAAGAAACGTGATAAGTAATAAAGGTCTATGAAGACTAAACTAAAGTTTTTTTTCCTTTACACGAAAAAATTTCTAAATTTGTAAACAAATTATTAGTTTAATCTTGTTAAAATTATAAACCTGGGAATTCAAGTAATCAGTAATTACACCGATTTCACCATACATCAGTGGGGTGTTGTCGATAGTAAAGAACGTGTGATGGATGGTTATGGGTGGGAACATTGGAATAACATATGAGAAGAGTTTTACCTTGACACATGTGATTTGGAAGTGAATTAGTTGAGCGAAATACTTAGAGTATGATTGAATGACATTCATTGGGATTCTTGAATGCAGATAATTAGGACTCTGTAAGCTGATTAAAGGCAGCATTCTGGTCTCTGGAAATATACACGGATGCAGACCATGTTACTTAAGTTTGTTCTTGCTTCCTTTGTCTGGTTGAGTTCTATCAGAGATGGGAGTGCAGGTATCACTAGCTCTTTCGTTAGGCCAAAGTGGCCATCAGAGGACATGCCCGTGGATCATGAAGTATTTGCAATTCCAAAGGGTTACAATGCACCTCAACAAGTAAGTCTTTCAAAGATAACAAGGCCTATTTTTATTATCTATAATAAGCTGATGAGGATCTTAATTTGGACATCTGAAGCAGTTCCAAATTCTATAGCTATTCCTTTTATTCAGTGATTGATTAATTCCACTGCAGGTGCACATCACGCAAGGTGATTATGATGGAAAAGCAGTGATCATCTCATGGGTGACCCCAGATGAAGCAGGACCTAGCCATGTACAGTATGGCACATCAAAGGATAGGCTTCAAACTAGTAAAGAAGGCACAGTTGCAAACTACACCTTCTATAACTACAAGTCTGGCTACATTCATCACTGTCTTATTGAAGGCCTTGCGGTAATTGTTGATCCAATTATCATCACTCGCATTATATTTGCAATGTCAAAACTAGAATATGCTCATTTGGTTAATTAACCATTTCCCATTTCAGTATAATACTAAATACTACTATAGAATTGGAAGTGGTGATTCTGCTCGAGATTTTTGGTTCCAAACACCTCCCACAATTGGCCCAGATACTCCCTACAAATTTGGGATCATTGGTAAGTTGTCTGTTTCTTCACTAAATATATTATTTTGAAGTTTGTGGCTCTCATAAATGAAAATTTGCAGGTGATTTGGGGCAAACGTTTAATTCACTTTCAACCCTTGAGCATTATTTGGAGAGTGGAGGACAGGCCGTGCTATATGTTGGAGATCTTTCTTATTCTGATGAGCATGAGTTCGAAGATGTTGGTTTACGGTGGGATACATGGGGGCGATTTGCAGAAAAAAGTGCAGCATATCAGCCATGGTTTTGGAATGTAGGAAATCACGAAGTAGAGTTTATGCCTGAAGTGGTAACTTGTCAAAAAATTTATTACAAAATTTGTTGTAAAACTATGTTTATGTTGATGTTGAGATGTGAACTAGTTTTGTGTTGCTTATGTTGAATATGTCAGGGAGAAATAGTTCCTTTCAAGAACTATCTTTACCGATACACTACTCCCTATTTGGCCTCCAACAGCAGCAGCCCCCTCTGGTATGCAGTGAGGCGTGCATCTGCTCATATAATTGTCCTATCCAGCTATTCTGCATTTGGTAACTACTACTACTGACCAATCTTCTCCTCTTAATCTACTCCTTAATATATATTAATTCCTTAATTAGCTACATTGTTTCATGGTATTGTTTCCTAATAGCGATCTTAATTTGTAAACAGTGAAGTACACGCCTCAGTACGTATGGCTTAAAAAAGAGCTGGCAAGGGTTGATAGAGAGAAGACGCCTTGGCTGTTTGTGATCGTGCACAAGCCGCTCTACAGCAGTAATGTAGCTCACTATATGGAGGGTGAAGCCATGCGATCAGTTTTCGAGAGCTGGTTCGTCCAATACAAAGTTGATGCCATCTTTGCAGGACATGTCCATGCTTATGAAAGATCAGTATGCTTTTCTTCTCTTTCTGCTCACTTCTTTTGCTCCCACCCTTTACTCAACACACTCCTATATACGTTGTCTTCGTATGCTATGGTATCAATAACTCTATGATATACTGTGTTGAAATTTTGTGTTTTGCTTTCAGTATCGGTACTCCAACATAGACTACAACATAACAGGAGGTAGAAGGTATCCCGTACCAGACAAATCAGCACCTATATACGTAACAATCGGAGACGGAGGAAATCTAGAAGGTCTTGCCTCAAGGTAAAGTAAACAAATCATTGTCATGTAAAGGCACTTAACCAAAAATGTGATAGTATTTATTATTCTAGGTAAGAGGTTAACATTCTATTATTCTTAAAATCAATTTTAAATCTAACTCAATTTTAAAAAATTGATTTATAACATGAGTTCTGTATCACTTATTTAATCTCTAATTACTATTAAATCTTTAACACACATTTTTTATATAAAAGTTTGTGCTTGAGATTAAATTATAAATAATTTAATAATATTCTGAATGTTATGGTAAGTTCAATAATTATATATATATATATTATAAAAACGAATTATAAATTAAGGTTTATACTCATTATGAATTTATCTTTATCATATGAATTCTGTAAATATGCATATATGCTTTAATTAGTTTGTGACTATGGTTGGTGGTGCAGTTATTTGGACCCACAGCCAGAATATTCTGCATTTAGAGAAGCAAGCTATGGACACGCGACACTAGAGATTAAAAATAGGACTCATGCAGTCTACAACTGGTATCGCAATGATGACGGCAACAGAGTAGCAGCTGACTCTTTGGTTTTGCTTAACCAGTATTGGTAGGTTTATTCCACCTTTTTTGGCAGCCTATCAAGTGCCACCGAAAAATATGATGAATTTGTATGTTGTCTTGTCATTTGAACAAATGGTGAGACACAAATTTAGACATTCTCTGTTCTACATGCATCTTATGGCCTACAATTTTCTCCTCAAATCAACATCTGGTGGAGGCTAATTATGAGAAGTATGAAACATCACAAGCCAAATAACTCTAACTAATCATCATTCAGTCACCTGCCAAATAGAGATAAAACGGGTTGATGCATGGAACCTAGCCTCTTTTTTTTTAGTTTTTCTTGCATAACATAATTATATACAAAATTGATAAATTTATGATTTAGTAATATTTCAAATTACTAATTTAGTATATAAACCCATGAAATATGCATATATAGATTTTTTTTCCTTGAAATGATAACTGAAAGACGGTGAAATTGTGGTCCATGCAGGGAAAGCAATAAAGGAAAAGAGAGTGCGGGTTATTGATGAAGTAGGCAATTGAGTAGGAATAAAAATATGCCTTTGTAAGTCTATGAGTGTAAGAAACAAAGCTTGTTAGAAATGGTTCCGTGTGAACTTGGCTTGTTTGCTTCAATGATTTTATTCTACAAAACGCCACTATTAAATAAACGCGCTTTTAGCCTGAGAAAAAAAAAGTCGTCACCAAGATATTATTATCCTGTTCATACCTATTAATAATTTTTAAGCCTTAATTATATTCATAGAATAATTTTAATTTTAACTTTTATTCTCAATCTCTTTCTGATTATTCGAATTCATTTCTTGTTTTACCTTATTCATACTTTTATTAATTAATTATCCTTTTACTAATATGATATTTAATTTCTGTAACTGCCTAGAAGATTAGTTTCAAAATCAATAAATTCATGGAGTCAATTAATTCAATTTAAGAAATGAATATTGAATTTACATAGTCCAATTAATAACATAGAACAATAAAATAGTGAGTGCTGAAAGATATTTAAGTTTTAGTTATATATATTATCAAGTTATTTATAAGTATTGAACGTGGAACTTCTTAATCTAGAATTTAACATGGATCTTTATTTTGACTATCTTATAAAAATAATAATTTAATATAAGTATAATAATTTTGAAGAAAATATTTAATATTTATTACAAATAAATAAATAAAAATTCGGATAAGTGAATCCGAATATATGGACATTATGCTCAACCTTACATAAGCTGGACAAGGTCATTTATTTACAAAAAATTTATTCTTTTTTAAGATAAATAATTCATATTAAAGAAGGTTCAGAATTTTAGTCTTACGAGAAACCTTAGTTTTAGAAAGAAAAAGAATACATATTTTATTTACACGCAGTGAATTTATTATTTTTATAATAAACATTTGAGAAAATAATGGTAACAATTTTCGTGTGATAATGCATTAAGAAAGGAAAATATAATTTAACATCTTTTTCATATAAAACTAGCTAATAAATCTATTATAATATAATAATAACAATAATAATATTTAAAATGTTTTTTTAATATGTTTTTTTTTTTATTAGAAAGTGAATTTGAGATTATTTGAATGAAAAGTGTGAAGAAAGTGAAGTTGTTTGAATTAATATAAATAGAGTAGAGAGTGTAGGAAAAGTTTATGAATGTTTGTGAATAATGTGATGGATATAATTAAAATTTTATTTTTTTTAATTAATAAAAATGTATGTTTACAAAATTATCAATATATTTAAAAATTGTTAAAAAATTAATTTGATTGATTTATCTATAAATTATAATTATTTTTAATTAAAATATTATTTTAAGTGGTTGAAATATTTTTTGGGTAATATATTAGAATTAACTTTGAAAAAAAAAAGTACAAAATGATATAAAATTCGATAAAAAAAATATTTATAATTATAAATATCTGGTAAAAAATTATTTTTATATTAAATAAAATTATTATTTTTATAATTGATATAATTATTATATAAATTTATTTTTTATTATAAAAAACTATTTATTATTATTATTTATAATTATAATTTATGATAATTATTAATTATTATTATAATTAATTAATTTATTATTATTATATATTTGTCTAACATAAATTTTTTAAATATTATTTTATCATATCATATTATATTTAATTATATAATTTTATTTTAAATAAAAATGAATAATAATTTAAGTTTAAAATAGAAAGATAATAAAGTAAATTATAAATAATTATATATATATATATATATATATATAATTTCGTTCGCAAATCTCTTGTAAAAAAAGGAAAAAGTTTAAAATTAAAAACTGTTGACTTTTGTATTTTTCATATTATAATATCTAGGTTTTTGTATTTTCTGTGAGCACAAAGAGGCCACAAGTGATATGTATATAAAAGAAGTAATTATATAAAAAAATATGAGTTGGGAAACTATTATTAGAGCGAGCAAGAAATTGAAGTGAAATGATTGAGAGTTAAGGGAGGAGAAGAGAAGCAGGTGGAGTAGTTATCGTGCACCATCCCTGTCCATACCTTCCCTTCCAATTCACTCTATCATCAATTATTCACTTCCGCCTCTGTCTTCTCCACTCTTCTTCCTCTCCTTCCTTTCCCTTCGCTCTCTTCTCTGCAGATACTTCATTTCAAGGTAAACATCTCTCTCTCTCTCCATAATATCATACATCACTCGCTTGTTTTATGATTGGATTGGGGAGAGTGCGTGCTTCATTTTCACAAACCTACCGCTGTTCAAAATTCAAACGTCAGCCTTGTGCAAGACTAACATCGCCTGTTTTCTGATTGGATTGACATTTCAACGCAAGGTGTTTGTTTACGTTTGAATTGATTGCTCGTTTAGATCCGAGACTCAGTAGATTCAAGTAGAGGTCAAAGCTAATCAGAGAGCCTTTTCAATAGTAAAAAAAAAGTGAAAATAAATGAATGAATCAGCATAAGCGAGAATTGGAACATAATAGTTGAGATTTACCTTGAAATAAGTTATTTCAATGCAGATTACTTCAAAATATATGTGGAGTAATGTGTGCAAAGTATGAGTGACAATCGTTGGATTCTTGGATGCAGATGGTTAGGACTCTGTAGGCAGAGAAAGACAACGCGTGCCGATGGAAAGTAGAGTGCAGACCATGTTGCTGAATTTTGTTCTAGCTTCCTTTGTTTTCTTGGTTTCTATTAGAGATGGGAGTGCTGGGATCACTAGCTCCTTCATTCGGTCAGAGTGGCCTGCAGTTGACATCCCCCTTGATCATGAAGCATTTGCAGTTCCGAAGGGTTATAATGCACCTCAACAAGTAAGTCATACCAGAATAACAAGGCTGATTTTATTATCTATTCGCTAATAGTATTTAGTGAAACTCTGATGAGGATCCTACTCCTTGGAAAACCGTAATGGATATGTGAAGCAGTTTCACATTCTAACGTTTTTCCTTTTATTCAATTAAACTCTGCTGTATTGACTAATTCCACTGTAGGTGCACATCACGCAAGGTGACTACGATGGAAAAGCAGTAATCATCTCATGGGTGACCCCAGATGAACCAGGGCCCAACCATGTCCAATACGGCACATCAGAGAGTAAATTTCAAACTAGTTTAGAGGGCACAGTTACAAACTATACTTTTTATGAATACAAGTCGGGATACATTCATCATTGTGTTATTGAAGGCCTTGAGGTAATTGTTGATGAAATTACCAGACTAGAATTATCATCACTGGCATTTTACTTGAAATGCCAAAAGTAAAATCAATTCAAAATTGAAGTCTAACGCGTAATACACAATATGTTCTCTTTTTTCAATTAATCTCGTGCTTGTAAATTCTCATCTTATTCTGTGTAGAATGTATTTATTTAATTAAAATCAGTGATATCCCCATTTCAGTACAAGACTAAATACTACTACAGAATCGGAAGCGGTGATTCTTCTCGAGAATTTTGGTTCGAAACACCTCCCAAAGTCGACCCGGATGCTTCCTACAAATTTGGGATAATTGGTAAGTTGTCTGCTTTCACACGTTCGTTTTTCTAGAAAATAGTTTTCTGTATCCTCAATTGTAGTTTCTTTCTATTTTTATTTCACAAAATGTCTATCAGGATGTCCTTTTGCTAGATTTCCCGTAAGTTTTTATTTGTGGCTCTCATAAATGAATCATTGCATAAATATTGCAGGCGATTTGGGCCAAACGTTTAATTCTCTTTCCACCCTTGAGCATTACATACAGAGTGGAGCGGAGACTGTCTTATTTGTTGGAGATCTTACTTACGCTGATAGGTATGAGTACAATGATGTTGGTTTACGGTGGGATACATGGGGCCGATTTGTTGAAAGGAGTACAGCATATCATCCATGGATATGGTGCGCCGGAAATCACGAAATAGATTACATGCCTTACATGGTAATGTACTAACCTGAGTCTGTCATGTGGCTTAGTTGTTCTTGTTGAACTAAATTAATAGAATTAAATGAACTAATTATTACGGGACCAATAACATAATAAACCACCATCATGGTTTCAGCTTTCCCTTTCTTTTTTTTTGGAATTAAAAAGTATAAGAAACATGTTTATTTTTTATTCTTCTTAACTATGTGTGCGCTGGTTTGTTCCTTTCCGTGAATTATGCATGATCATCTGCAAAATATGACTTAGCTGACTTTCAGCTCCATCAAACTATTTGGTGCGATCTAGATATCTTCTTTGATATGCCATCTTATTTTTCTACAGTCAACATCTTTTATATGCCATCAAACACTAGATTATTTTGTGTAGCTCTTAAGATATCCCAAATTTCAAGTGGCAAACAACTACTTGTTTTGTACATAGTAAGATATTTCTGATGTGTATGTGAATGGTTGGCACAAGAACAGATGCTGAAGTAAATATTCATGAGATTTGTTGTAACACATTCACTTTAAGATGCCAATATTCTCCAGTTGCTTATGTTGGAAACTTCATACACTTTGCATTCAATGTTAACTTGGCTCCAATGTTCTTATACAAATATGCTTTGCCAGGGAGAAGTTGTTCCTTTCAAAAACTTTCTTTACCGATATACTACTCCCTATTTAGCCTCGAATAGCAGCAACCCCCTTTGGTATGCAGTGAGGCGTGCGTCTGCTCACATAATTGTGTTATCCAGCTATTCGCCATTTGGTAACTAATCTCCTCTTTATCTACTTATTCATATTCCTTACATGTTGATTTGTTTCAATTCAATTTTGTTCAGGTTACAACAGGTGTAACTGTGTATGTATATAAAAGAACTATCTTTAATCTATGATAGTAAATAATGAAATGGCTATCTTTTTGTTTATATTTTACCTAAAAGATAAACCAGTCTGAAAGATAAACTAAAAATTATGAAAAATAAACTACAATAGAAATTGAAAGATTATTTTTCTATCCTAAATATAATTGTCTTTATTTACAACATCCTCAAGTTGATATCAATCATTACCAATTGGCTTTCCAGGGAAGTACTCTAGTTATTTATACCAACCAACTCCATTTCAAAAGCGTCTCCTTAAAAGCATGTTTTTCTATCTATTCATCACTTACAATGATCACATAGTCTACATAAACTGGGAGAAGAGGGAATTTGCCATTTTGGGAATACTGTACAAAAAGGTATGATCACCTTGACTTTGTCTATAACTTAGGGATGTCATAGCCTTGGCTAATCTTCCAAATCATGCCTAGAGAGACTGTTTGAAACCGTACAAAGCCTTCTTGATCCTAGAGACCTTGTTCTTTCCACCATAAACCAAATATGGGAGAAAGACTTCCTTTTCTAAGTCTCCATGTAGGAAGGAACATTTTTAACATCAAATTGCTGGAAATCCCAGCAAAAATGGGCAGCTGGGGCAAGAGTTATTCTCATGGTATTTATCTTCGCTACTGGTAGAAATATCTCTTTATAGTCAATTCCACAAGTTCATGTGTACGTCTTTGCAACCAATCTCACTTAGTATGGATATAACATCCCTTTAGATCTACTTGATACTGTATACCCCACCTACATCTATTTGCCTTGTCTTTTTGGGTTGTCAACAATCTCCTAGTTTGAGCTTCTCTCCAATCCCATCATGTTCTCATTTTCTGAGCATCTTGGACTAAAGTAGGAGTTTTGATTGCATCAATAGTTGCAATAAAATTTTGATACTGTGCTGAGAGATGGTACACTAAGGAATAAGATCCTGTCACCATACTATTCTATTATGAATTACGTGCACATATGTAGAATAGTATGTTGTTGTGTCCTGCATTCTTTGGATACGATATTTGTTCGACACTCATCAACTGTGTCACAATTTTTTTCTTTTTCAGCACAGATACCTCTTCAATATATATTTGGATCTTTTCGATGCAGTTTGAGCTGTGATTTAAGAAAGTATAAGTCGTAACTGTTCTTGACTAAACACTTCCTATCCTAGACACTATCATCACTTATTTGAAAGAAAACAACTTATATTATAAATAATACGAGGTCATATATAAAGCGGTGTTACTGTGTCCTATATCTTACATATTAATAATGTCCGAGTGTTGTATTTGGTGTTCGTGTTGGAATTAGTGCTTCATAGTTCAAGAGAGACTTTTTTTTTTGTGTTTGTTTCTCTTCGTTTCATTGTACTGATAAAAGAAAAGAAATGAAAACAAATAATATTCCAAATCATTGTACTGATTAAAGAAAAGAAATGAAAACAAATAATATTCCAAAGACAAGTAATTGCCCAGTTGGAATATGGTACCAATATAAGCAACCAACATTTGATTTTTCCAGACAGGAAAAGGGAAAAAAAGAAAAGGCTTTGACTTATTTACATTAGGACTGTGGTGCCAGTTTGTTAGGAATGGTGGAGAGCAGCATTCTGAAGTTTCCAGGTCTTAATAATGTTAGATAGTGTTACTTAGAGCTGTACTATTGCGGTTGAAAAGTCGCTACCATTATGTATGCTTGTTACCAAATTTTGTTGTGTTTGGTCTTTTGAAAATTTTCTATGCTTTCTTTTACGGTATTCTATGTAATAGTGATCTTTCATCACAGTAAAATACACGCCTCAATACATGTGGCTTCAAGAAGAGCTGAAGCGGGTTGATAGGGAGAAGACTCCTTGGCTCATTGTGCTCATGCACGTGCCACTCTACAACAGTAATGGAGCTCACTACATGGAGGGTGAAAGCATGCGATCAGTATTTGAGAGCTGGTTCATCAAATACAAAGTTGACGTGATCTTTGCTGGACATGTCCATGCTTATGAAAGATCAGTATGTTTTTCACTTTCTACTCATTTGTTTTGTTCCTCTCCCTACACAGACTCTTGTATGTTTTCTTGGTATCTATAACTTGAGCAATATATTTCTTCAGCCATCTAATGTCGGAGTGGATTCTTATAATTTCTGTCATGCTTTCAGTATCGTTTCTCCAATACAGACTACAACATAACAAGCGGTAACAGGTATCCCTTACCTGACAAATCAGCACCTGTTTATATAACAGTCGGAGATGGTGGAAATCAAGAAGGACTTGCTGCAAAGTAAATTAAACAAACTATATATAATATCGTATTTTGTACCATTGTTATCTTGGGTTTCTATTTAATCCTTTATGAATAAGATTCCATTTTCGTTAGAGGTTATGATCCGTAGTTATCGTTTGTCAAATATGTCTTGTCATATAAGTTTTAATTCTATTCTTGGTCGTGCAGGTTTTTGGATCCACAGCCTGAATATTCTGCATTTCGTGAAGCAAGCTATGGACACTCTACCTTGGAGATAAAAAATAGGACTCATGCTATCTACCACTGGAACCGCAATGATGATGGCAAGAAAGTACCAACAGATTCTTTCGTATTGCATAACCAGTACTGGTAGGTTCACTCCACCTTTTTTTGTCAGCTAGCATGTGGCAGGAGAGATATGTGATTATCTTGCTGTTGTGAGGAATTGAAAGTTGTAATTGCAGTGCATTTGAACAAATGGCGAGACACAAAAAGTAGACATTCTCAGCCACATGCATTTTATTGAAGATGATAATGGTAGAAGTTTAATATCGTTATGGCCTGCATTCCAATAGTAATTTTGAGGGTTGGTTTGTGTGGTGTTTTCTTAATGGTACAAAGAAACTTGCTTAAGTGAACCCCACGAAGTTCAAAACTTATTTTGGTTGACAAGAATCACAAGATATGCAATACATGCAACTTAGCAGAGTGATATTGAGAAAAACTGGACTTTTACCTAGACTAGAGATAAATTTTGAATGGAGTACATGATTGGGTTAACAACTTTTACCTTTCAGTTTTGTAAAATTAAGTCTAAATTTAAGATATTATAAGAGTTTATCTTTAATTCATTAAAATAGTCTCTTTTTATATTATTTATGTATCAAACACAATTGTGTTAGGAGTGAGAGAGTATATTGAGAAAAATTCAAGTCGCACAAGATTATAGATAGAAACTTGAGAAGAGTATATAAGAGAAAACCTCATTCTAAAATATTTACCGAGAAGACTTCTGTAAAATCATGTAATCTACTGCTGATTAGACTTAAGCTGCCTAGAGGTCTTCGGTCTTTTGTAACATATCTCGGTCTCATCTTGGGTCCAGTAGAGGCGAAGTGCCTTCCAGACGCTCAAATTAGTCCTCAAGAGTTACAATCAATGCAGTAATAAATATACAATAATATTAGTAGTGAATACTTTGGAGTAATGGTCTATTTATATTATTCTAAGTGAACTTTTACCTACACGAGTCTTGGGGATGAGCCTATCGTTTTAATATAGGTTTAGTTATTGTTTAAACATGATTGATTTTAGATACTTATTTTTGTTTGATAGATTATGCAAACATTGTATATGATTGTGGTTGGTACTTCTCGATAGTTTCGCGTGTTCTTAATTTATTAGCTCTTTTAATGTTACGTTTAAACCTTCTGGGTTTATGAATTGTGTAGTACATGTTCTATATATCACGTGCAAAATATGCATTCACATGTAATGGGTCATGCATTCTATACTATAGCTTATTTAGAGAATTATTTCTTTTAAAGCTCCGACAAAAAGGTTGTTCCTAAATTAAGGTAAAAATATTGATTTTTAAACTTTTTCTGATCACTTTTAATGAGATAAAACGGTGACCTGATTAAGAGTTGCTTTCACTCTGATTCTTTGAAGAGAGATTTAAATCAATGATGTAATTTCTTGTTATGATTCATTTGACGCACATTTAACGAATAATTGCAAACCAGTTGAGTTCTGGTAATGCATGCAGGGGAAGCAATCGGAGAAGAAGAAAACTGAAATATTTTCTTTTGACAGCTATGGATGAAATTGCCGACATGTAATTCGGAACTTTGAAGCAGTGTGCCCCTTGGGAGTGAGCAAAATGAAAGACCATGGAAATGTTATATGTATTTGGCCTTTATGTATTCTAAAGAGTATTTAATGAACTTGCTTTTAGGAGAAGGAAAAGATTGAGATATTATCCGCATATTGTTATGCTTCCGTTTTAGTCATCTATATGGCATTGTGTTATGTCAGGTTAACATTTTTTTCTTATATAACAAACAAAAAATCACATAATTTATATTTTGTGCCAAAAAAAAATAATTAACCTTTTCTGGAAGAAATTATTTTTAACTATTTTAAAACACGGTCTTTCTAATTTCATTAGACAGTTACAGTATGATATCGTTATACTCTCATTTCTTATATTCTCACTCGAAACTTAATCTTATATTCTCAATAAAATGGGAGTTTCTCATATTAAGGTTTAATTCCTTTGTCTAGTTCTTTCTGTTTCTGATGTATATAAACAAAAACTTACATTATCAACGTCTCTTCAAACTTACATTATTTGGTCGATTTTTCACTCTATTCAAACTTTGGAAATTGAGTAAGGATAGAGATCCAAAAGTTTTTGAAAAATATATTTCCAGTAAAAAAATTACGAATTTGGTTCAGCGACAGAACAAATTGAATTCATTTTATCAAATGGCTGGATGAAATATTTAAATTTGTGAATACATTTATGTATCAATGTAATGAATTTAGTGTTATCATTATAAATCATCTGGTCCATTTTTTACTTTATTCTTTTTTTACTCATCATCTTTTTCATTAGTAGTGCTCTATTAAAAGTTAAACTATGGTAAGTTGAACATGAGAACATTTTCTTAATTTGTATTTCATACTAATGGAAATTAGTTTCTGTAAAATAATTTAAAGAAAGAAAAAATGGTGGTGTTGATTGGGAAAAAAAAAGGGAAAAATTTTTGTTAGGGACTAAAATATAAAAAAAGTCATTTAGAAACTAATATTTTAGGTATTGAGACCAAAGCATAAAAACAGTTCAAATTTAAAATTTAAAAATAGAGCACAACGACATTTATATCAAGCCAGTACCACGTATTTGCAATGACATTAAATAATATTTGACACGATAAACCAGAACATAACTATGTTCTGTACAAAGCTAAGAATAAACTTTTGGTGAGCAGTAAAATGTAAGGATTATACCCGAATGTTGAGTACCTACTACCTTATATATATATATATATATATATATATATAATTTTAAGAAAATAAAAGTAATAAAAATGGCTCCAATATTTCTTTTTCAGATAATAGTCCTCGAGCGTGGAATTAACATTTTACCATATTCATATTTATTTAGTACAATTAATGCTACTTCAATAACATTTAACAATGCTAGATAAGTTATTTCGAGTAAGGCATGATAAAAGCAACAAAAACTAGAGTTAAAAAACAATTACGCAACCACAGGCTGTTGATTTAACATTTGAATAATAATAAATGACAGGGGTGATGGAAAATAATAATATGATAGAAAAATTCGTATATCCTTATTGTGTTTGACAAGAAGTATATACATTTCCGAAGTATAAACTACAATTAAGATACGATACAAGATGTGCGAAGGTGGATGGAAAATTTACGCATCACGGAAAATTGGTTGCGGCATCCACTTGAGATGCAAATTCAAATACCCAGATTTGCCACCATCTAGCTCAAAACGCTCTCTGTACTCTCCTTCCAGTATTACCCTAGTAAGCGTCAATATGCACCTCCCCATATAATCCTGCACCATGCCGGACGGAAACAACAAACCATCAGAACTGAACCATCCAATACACTTAAACTTTAACCTCTACCCTATTTATTTCTTATACAAAATACCTTTATTTTTAAAACTTTCACAAACTGACACAATTTTAACCATCTATCCCTTAAAGTGAGAAGATTAGTAGAGTGAGAAAATGAAATTTAAAGTAAAAAAGTTACTGTTGGAAGTTTATTTTGCTAGATTGGGAGATTGAGACACCAATTAGACATGGACAAACATATATGAAAGTATAACACTGTTTCTAACCCAAAACCTTAAATCTTAGTCTTGTGTTTTTTTTTTCTTTCATACTCAACTTTCTCATTTCTACTCAATATAACATTTTCAACTTATATTTAGATTTTTAATGATATTTTCAACTCATACTTGATTTCCTAACCGTTACCTCGATCTAATTCTTTATGATACACTTCATGGACTTTTTGTCAATAGTTTACCGTTACTTTATGATGAATTAAAACTGAGCTTCATACAAGTTTTGACTCTATACAGTATCCTATTTTTTAAACCTTATAGAACGTCTTGTTTTCAATAACGGCTTGTTTGGTGGACCAAAAGAAGAAAATAGGTTGAGATAGGAAAAAGAATGAATAATAAAAATAAGCCTGCATACTATAGTGCAGGCCAGAAAACCTAGAACATAACAAAAATTACCCTCGTAGAAAAGTGGTGGAATTTACAGGGAAGGCCAGTGAAGACAGTGATACTGGGTGCTAGTGTAAACAGCGATAGTGTCAGTGCAATGTCGTGGTAACGACAACCGTGATGTGGTAAGAATTGTAGTAGTCACAACATGTATTATGAGAATAATGGTGGTGGCAAAAATATCATGATGAGATTGTTAGTTATCATAATGGGTAGAAGTTACAGCAATAGTATTTATAACAGTGATACTAAAAACAATAATATTGATTTGATAGTAGTGATGACATTAAATGAAATTGTTCAATATATACAGGTCATATTTCAAGGATTGAGGTGGAAGATCTCCACATATGCCCGCCAGAACAGACCCAAATGTATTTCAACTAAGTCTCTTCTTTAACTAGGTGTGTAAAGGGTCTTTTGGTTTGTTTTGGAGGAGAAAAATATCCGAATTAATCAAAATTAATTAGATGGTTTCAATTTGAATGCGAAAAAACCTTCTAACAAGTCTCAATCAAACCAACACGACTGAAGAATGGTTTGATTCAGGACAATTCATACGGATCAAAACTAATTTATTAGATCAAATTTTCAGTAGTTAAATAATGAAAAAAAAAAGTGAAGTAAATTGAGAAAATATATAGTTTAAAATTAATCCTACAAAAATAAGCAAAAAATTATTTTATCCATTTTATTAAATTGAAGTAACACAACATATCCTACTGTCACAACAGGTTTCGAGATTCGCAAAAGTCTGGGAGTAGTAGTACGAGGTTTTCCCCTTGCATATATGCACAAAAAACTGTTCTTTTGACTCCAACACAACCAATCAGTCACCAGGGCTGAACTTATTAGTGTGCGACAATTATTATTATTATTAGTATTATTATTGTTGTTATTTTGATATTGCTTACCTTTGTTCAAAGATATGAAACTATAACTTCTTTTGTTGATAATTCTTGTGTTACTTAACGGTTTTTTAAATTTGTATAATTTAAGTACCTGATCATTTCAATTTTTTACTGCATTAGAAAAAATTTAACTATTATACATTTACAAAAAAGTGAGATTTATCATATTTAGAAGTATAAAATTACCAAGGTTAGTTTCATGATTATATTAAAAATAATTATTTCAGTGGTTAATAACTTTACAAAGTGTTCTATTAAAAGTTAAACTTCATAGCACCTCCAATGGGGTTACCTGTATTTATTTTTAAAGGCAGGCAACTTATACATATCATTGGAGTAAATGAAACCTTGAAGTAGTTTTTATTGAAGTTGCTTAGATAAGCAATAAGCAAGGTCGCTTAACTATTCTAAAAATAATTTTTAAAGTAAAATAGGGATTTTTGTGATTAGAGATAAAATGAGACCTAGTAAAGCTAAGTTAAAAACTCAAATTAGGTTCTACTACTGAAGTAATTAACCATAAATATGCGATCCACTAAAAAAGAATTAAGAACCTGTTGAATTCTTATATTAGATAGATCTTCTACAGTATCATATTTACAAAAGGAGAGGTTTTGTGTAAATTTAAAATATAGCAAGGATTTTGAAAAACACCCACAGAATAAAGAGATTTGGGTAATTTAATCTTAAATATATTGTCGCTTTAATGATGTTTAATATTATCTCGGTTCCTACGTGTAAGACTCTTTAAATTTATTTATTTCATTTTACAATAAATGCTATAAATTATTTAGAATGGGAGAAGATGTAAATGGTTGAGTGAAAAGTATTAAGTATCATATTTATAGGGGTGTTTGTTTCAAGCCTCCCTATCTAAAATCGCTCAATGACCGAATATCCTTCCACCCCACTCAATGAAGTGATGTCTCTCCCTTACCTTTCCTTCCCACCCTCTTGTCATATGAGCAGTGTTGCTACAACCCAAATCTTTATTTTTGCCCTTACTCATTTCCCACATTATCCAACCTAGAAACGCCCAACAGTTTCATTAATTCAATAGTTGAGGCCCATAAATTGACACATCCATAGACTTCTTCTAACCTCCGTTAAGTTATTTTGTTAATATATAATTGGCACTCCACATAATTTATGTTAAACTTCAATACTAGTTCACTTGAAATCATCAAGACAATAAATAAAAGAAGATAATATTAGAAACAGAATTGAACATAAAGCGAATATTTTACCTTTCCAAATGTGTCGTGGTCCCAAACTTCAACAATTAGCATATCATGTAATCCATCCTCTACGACAAAGTCAAATGTTTGATTCCAAACTGGATTCAAGCTGTCATTCACAACCTGAGAAATTAACAAACTTTTAGGGCCAAGTTCGTAACATGTTGATAATTAATTTAACCGCAAAACTACGAATACCCTGGTTTTATTTTTTGTTTCTGCTTTCTTCAAGGTAAGAACAACAAAAGGATCGGATTTTCCCATGAAATCTGTTGCAGGCAAGTCTTCAGCCGACATTACAGTAACAGAAAGGACTCCTCTAATAATAACCTCCTTTTTCTTCGGGGTAGCAGCATTTTCATTTCCATTAGACTCCATTCCCTTCGTTGCATTTTTAAGAACCTTTTCCAAAGACGTCATTGAGTAGTTGGGAGCAAATGGGTTTGTAAAGCTATTCTCCATGCCAAATGGACAGTACAAGAGCTCCAAGTGTACCTAAGCAGAAAGAACAATAATGTAACAAGTCAGATCGTATTGGTTCCTGTAAATTCAATTTCTTCAGACAGAGTGTGAAAACGTAGAAAGCATATAAGTGAAGAATTCCTCTCTGATAATTTATATTCAGTGGGAATTACCAGCCCCGTTGTGAGAAATTACACCAAAATAAAACAAGAAATTGCAGTACAGAATTTACAAAATTACAATAAAGAGATAAGAGACAAGTCAAAGGCAACAGAGAGAGAAAGAGAGGTTCACAAAATACATCACGCCCCCAAACCTCTTCGCCCACTACACATATATTATTATTAACTGTTTCTGTACCGCAAAGGAGCCTGAGTCACACTTTTGCTATGCATAACCGCATTATTATGCCTACTATCCTCCATCTTAACACACATTTCACTTAATCAAGGGAAATTTTGACCTTGTTCTAAAGTCTCCCAACAAAATTATGATTACAAGTTATTTTGAACTCAAATTAAGCTAATACAAACAGGTTTAACAAAGAAGCAAATATCTTTATTATACCATCCATACAATTGAAAATATGTTAACAATTGTATACAAACTAGGGAATTATTATTTATCCATATTTACTGGTACTTTTGATCCATGAAATTCAAAGCACCTACACTTCAAGAGAGAAGTTGGTTTTGTCAAACATAGGGTGCAAATCAATACCACCTATAGACAACATTGAAGTTTGAACAGTACTTTCAGGAATTAAAATTTAATATTATAGAATGAAAAAAAAAATTAACCACTTCTTTTATATGGACAAGGGCATAACGTGAATGACAATACCAGCCTAACCTAAAGCCTAAGGCACTTCCCCTCTTGATGACAAAGCTTGATTGACTTGACACCAGGAACCACACTCCTTTTGAATGCACTTTGCACATATTCATCCCTATATTTTCGTATCTGTGTATGTGCTTTCATGCTTAGACTCTTAAATATTTAGTTATATAATAACTTTTAGCAAATGACCAATTTGAAACCGTAATTTCAAATAGAAGTGGAAATAGGAGATATATGACAAATAAGCGTTTCAAGTTCAGCTTTATCCAGCTCTAGCTATGCCACTAAAATGATTGCATTTTGCTAACCTATTTTCAGAAAACACAGGATAGCTAAGCATTATTTAATGTTAGTGGGGGTTCAAAGGTAAACTCTAAAGTCAACAAAAAATTTCTCTCCTCAACCAAGAATCTTCTAGCCTTCAACAGTTTCAACATAGCAAGTCATGCATGTATTTCTCACCTGCCCTCTGTTCTTGTTATCCCTTTGGATCTCCAGATCCTTGACCAACTTCAACCAAACATCCTTCACTTTGCCAGGTTGAAGTTCATCAAGTCGTAGCTGAGCACAACCAATCAATTCAGATGACTGTAACCCCTCGGAATCATAAACTTTAACAGTTATGTGTTGAGTGGACACGTCTTCAACAACAAATTCAAAGTGTTCATTCCAAATTGGATTCAAATCATTGTTCTGGAGGGAGAAAACAAAATTAGGTATTTCTTCCATAACTGAAATCCAATAACTTCTCTAGGAAGATATAGAGAGGAAAAAGAAACTAACATACAATTGTCTTGCTTTTCTTCATTCTGTCGCGTAGAGGCCGTATGTATACTACAGCATATGGATCTGATTTTCCAATAATATCCTTGTTTGTTAATTCCTTTGCTTGCACAAGCTTTACTTCTAATATACCCACAGGCTTCAACTCCAAATCACTGAACAAGAAAATACAGTTGTGAGGTTCAAAATGAAAACCTGTGATTTAATCAGCTAAGACCATAGTGAAAGTAGTCCCGTGATCAAAAATTCATTTGAATATTTAGAAGTTATCTCATAATTTGCTTTGTATCTTAAGAAACGGAGTATCTCAGATGGTCTCTCAGTAATTCCTAGTTCTGGTGTAATTTAATTTGGATTAGGAGTAAAGTATTTTGTGGTTGTTGAAAGAGAGAAATATAAATAGGGTCATGGACTTAACGGTTTGTATTGTGAATCATGTCCTTCACACCAATGTCAACATAATTTTATTATTCTGAGTATTTTTCTCCCTCCCTCTACATCTAGCCCTCAAATTTTTAACATAAGAACCAGAAGAAAAAAAACTGTGATTGATTTACCTGTAATCTCCTGGCAAGATGGGTACAACTTTTCTCACAGGCCATGTAATAGAATCTTCAACAGCATCACGAATTGCCCCCTGTAATAATTTATAAGACCTAATTATTATTAAACATCTGAATTTCAGAAACCTAACTAATTCATCTAATTAGAGAGAAAGGGACAAAAGGCATAAAAAAGATATAGGAACATGTTGGGATCCAATTGAAAGGTATGGGACTTTTGTCCCACAATGAAAGCATGGGATTCTAATGTGGAAACCGTGGAGTTTGTAAGGCATTGGGCTCTCCAACTACAAGAGGTCTCTCAAAGTTAATATTATTAATTGGTATCAGAACTTTCCACCATGTTTATGTCTATCAATCAAGTTCAAACAAGAGGCGTAAGTGGTGGCATCAATTTGTACGGGCACTGGATCTGTAAAGCACAGCGGGATGATTAAAATCCAATTGTAGGCGTGAGACTCAATCTCATATTGTATGTATAGGATCAGTGCAAGGTTTATAAATCTTAAACTCTCTAACTGCACTGGAGCTGTAAACTGCAGCGGCATTATTAAAATCCAATTGTAAGGTGTGACACTTATATTGTATGTATAGGATTATAGTGCCAGGTTAGTAAATCTTAAACTCTCCAACTGCAATGACTAGCCTTTGTGGACTGGTTCTCTCGAGGTTCATATCATAATAAGCTCGGGTGATTATTCTGTTTATGAAAGATTAAATATAGTAGATTACAATAATAAATTTTATAAATAACATGAAAGATGGCACAGTACCAAATATAGATAAGCATCCACCAAAAGTAACAGAGGTACATGTAAACATAAAGGAATGAACACCATAATGATTTTATTTACATTTTCTACATATGAAAACAATTACATAAAACGCCTCATACGGACAAAATATTGTTTATATTGTTTATATATAGACACTTGAAAGTTCATTTCAAAATATTTCACAAACTTAGAATGACAAAAATACCTGACATAGAGTACAAACTTAAAAATGAACTCACGTGTTGCAAATATATGCACAAATTCAGTGGTCTAGATTTTCTAACTTAATACTCAAATTGTACAGATAACGTGTGCTAACAATGAAGAGATGAAAAAAGGTTGAAGATAGGAAAATTGATGGAGAGGAAGCGGGATGCAATTATAAAAGCTACATGTTTATAATTTAAATTTCACATTCATAATTCAACATCTTTCATAATTTAATTTAATAAGTTAATACATAAAAAACTTTTGGAATGTTTGTTTTAAAAAAAGTGAGATGAAAACCTACCTTTATTTCTTCACTAATACTTAGCAGTAATGATATTTGGTGAGTAAAGCTGAACTTCAGTTACAAAAATTGACTTCAGGGCAATAGGCTTTTCTCTAACCAACCAAAGTAAAATGAATGCGAAGTTATGGCCATTTTTTTCAAACAATGGTGAAGAATGAAAAAAATCTTCTATCAAACTTCAATAAATGGTAAATAAATAAAAAAATTGAATGACAGAGTTAAAAAATCCACTGGAGCTGATATAGTTAATTCTTTAACGAACATTTACATGCTGTGTATTAGATTTGTGTCATGGTTTTTATAAATAAAAGGGTAATGAAAAACATAACATCTAGTTAGAAGACAAAAATAATTTAAAGTTACAAGTTTCTGCATCAATACTGGAAAAGCTTTCAAATAACAGTGTGCTCTGACGATTAACATGACATATTCATCATCAGAGTCAGAGATATGCCAAGCTAAAGCAAAGAAAGAATCATGAAAAGCTACAAATGGGTATCATTAACAGACAATGGGAGTAGTCCAGACCTCAATTGCGTCATATAATCCAGGGATTGCTGATATGTCGCCGCCGATGACTTTAAGAGTAAAATCCAACTTTTTCTGAAATTTAAAATTTTCTGAAATGATTAAATATATTACATGTGGTGCATGAGGTTTAATTTCTTTACAGAAATATGGCTTGACAAGTGTTACAGGCATGCATAAAGAAATGTGAGAGAGAGGGCATTGCATGTGGCTGTATTAGAGCACATTGAAGAGAGAGATGTTAAGAGGACAGGAACTGTTTCCATAATTAGTAACTGTAACCATCAAGTCACAAGGTGGGAAACCTTGCTGTTGGGCGTGGACTCACCTATTAAGCAAGAATAATTAAATACAATCACATTCTATCCATGAGACTAATGCAACTGTTTTAACAATTATTTGTCTAGATCTTGCAAAACATATAGCATGTTTGGTTGGTTTAATTAAAAATGACCTTAAGAGAGTGTTTGGCCCCATTGTAAGACAAAAAAAAAATGAATACATACATTGAAGATTTGTCCTGATGTAGATGCACTGAGAAGAGTAGGAAATGAACAGATTTAAGAAGAGATATCATACCTTCTGCCGTAATGAATAGCTAAGGGCTCCAAAACCAGGAAATTCATCAACTAGAGGCTTAAAGATCAACCTAAAAACACCAGTAAATCCAATATTTTTTACCTGAAAAGAGAGTATGAGATCACAAAATCAAGTATATTCTTTCAAAGAATAAACCTCACAAACTTAATGTATATTACTTAAGCAAAAAATAACTGATTTCTAATCAGAAAGCTTTTTACTCACAAACATTCCATGCTTTTTTATGCATGTTAATAATAATGACAAAGGAAGGAGGAAGAGAACTTTTCCTTCACCTAGTCAAATGGTCTTCTATTGTCATAGTTCATATCAATGGGGTGCGACTAATGAAATATAAAAGAACAAGAAAATCCAATACAATATTCAGTTTAGGAGCTAATTGGATAAGATCTCTCGTTAAATTGGAAGAATTCGGATCTTACAATAGTTTAAGTGCAAAGAAAAGGCACAGTTCGGCTTGGAGACTTCAATGATAAGGACAGGGGGGATATTAATACAATAACCTAAGCAACTGATCCATTTATAGCATCTAACCAGATACTGATAATAACAAGTAACCACACATGCAGTGGCAGTAAAAAGTTGAAAGAAGTACCTGCACTGGTAGTGCAACACCAAGAAGAGTTTTAATATCAAGTATAATACTTGGATTCCCATCCCATTGCATTTCTAGCTCCATTGTAACACCATCCCCTCCATCCTCAATTATAGACACGCCTAAAAAAGAACATCAACAAATCAGAAGCTCCAAAGAAATGTATGACGTCAAAAAATTGAGTAGAGATCCTTAATAAAGTAAAAATGATGGCATTAAATGAGAAAACAGAAGAAACCACTTGTGTAAGTATTTTTGCATAAGCTAGAAGCAAGGAAACAATAAATAACCTCAAGTTTGAACTTGTTAGGATTCTATGCAATTAAAGATACGAGTTTGAGGGCATGCCTCCTGGGGCAGCTGAAAAATAGGAATGGTACAATAGAAGCATAATGGAAAGGCTATCAGTTCTATTATGCTTGACAAATGGTGGAAATTAGAGAAACCCAGTTTAATGCCATGGAAGCAGAGACCAAAGCTCGTAGGGTTGGTGCAAAAACTGAAATCTAGTTGTCCTATTTCCAAAATATGTTACGCGTGTTATAGAAGTATCAAATCATTTATGTGTCTGCTCTTGAACTTTTAGCATAGTTGGTTCACGATAATTCATCTACATTTTTGTTTTACTAAGCAAATATATATTGTATGCGTTCCCATTTCCTATCTACTCAGTTTCCACTCCACTCAGCACTGCAAGCCAGTTCCCCTACAGTCCAACCCAGCTAAAGAAATCAAAAAGGGAAATCAAATTAAAGTAAATAAGCCTTAGACTGTTGGCAAATCACAAATACTTCTAGTAAGCACTATCTAAGCTTTTATTCAACGAAAAGGAGGGGAACCAATCAGATGACAACAGTACCAATTGCACCATAGGAAATGTGGATTGCCAAAAATCCAGAGCAATTGGATCGAACAGACCTGTGAACTGTGGCGCCACAGTACCAAGTGTAAACTTGGAAAACTTGAGAGAAGCCAAAACCACGGGTCTATATTGTTCAAGAATGGGTTCCACCGACGTCTTTATGAGCTCAGAAGCAGCCTAGCAAAACCGACGCATGAACAAAAAAACAAAAAGAAAATGAACAACCACCACGAAAGCCACATCTGAAGCATGATCCACGAGCTACCTCATTAACATAGGGCCAGATCTTGGTGAGATGCGAGTTAAGCCAAGTCAACTGAAAACAATAACACAACAGCGTGAGTCCAAGACCGAATTTGAGACGACGAGTCATAGAAAGTGCGAGTTGAGAGAAGAAAGCTCAACTTCTGGCTGGAAGAGAAAACGACCCAGGAAGGGTAGAACTGAGGCGGCAAGATCTTTCTAGAATCTTCGACGGTCATCCTGGCGAAGGCGGCGATGGTAGTAGCGAGCTGGGAGCGCTGGGCGGTCCGAGCATTCTCGCAGCGGACGAAGCCTACTATGATGCCCAGGCCCACAACAATTCCGACCACCACTCCGAAAACGAAGCCCATCGGTAGAGTGTGAAAAGCGTGAGACTCGTGGGCTTGTGTTGGGTTTAACCAGAATCTGAAGCGTTGATCCTGTGACCTTTTGTCTGATAGTGATAGAAACAAATAAAAATAAATAAAGTTACTGTGGTGATTATTTGAAGGTTGTTAGAAAGACATAAACGGTTTGATTTGTCTGACGAAAGAAAGTCAGATGAGTCTGGAATTACCGCTTTGACTTCACTTTTTTTTCTTTTCTTATTTAACTTTTTAAGGTGGATTTACTCTTATTCTCTGCCGTCCCACCAATCCAATGTCGCCGAATCGCAATTTTGCTTCTTCGGATAAGCTACTTTTCAATGGGCTCTATTCACAACAAATTATTCACCTTTAAATATGGAAACATAAAAACGGAAATTAAGAGAAAAAGAAAATGCTAAAATATAATTTGTTCATTTATTTATATTTTAGGTTCATTTCTTAAATTTAAACTTTTAATTTGACTGTTCTATCGCAATATCTCTATTTAATAAAATTATGACTATATTAATTTTGTCTATCAATAAAAGTATGATAATGATTTTGTCATTCTTAGTATATTATTTAACTAACAAAATTTCAATAATAATATTTTAGGTATTATTATGATCTAATAAAAGTATAATAATAATTCTCTAGTTCTTCATATGAACCAATAATAATTTTGTAGTGTTTAGTATGATATTTAATGAATGAAAGCGTGATAATAATTTTTAGTATTTTGTATAATTTATAAAAAATAATAGTGAGATAATAATTCTTTAAGTTTTTGTATGGTCTTTATTTTGAGTTTTTTTTGGGGTTCTCTTCTTTTTCATATGAATTGTTGTCCACTTAATTTATTGTTGGCAGAACCATTATTTAAGTGTCTTTTTCAACCAAAATCAAATAATTTGATGGGTGAACAAAAGACAACATGATTTCTAAACTAAGGGTACAACCTCTAAATTTTCTAGTGAGATTAAGTTCAATAAGTGAAGATGACAAGGATAACGAATAATTATAAATTTTGATTAGTGCAACGTTGTACTAGTACAGTAATGTTACTTTGATGTATTAACTTATGAAATTTGTTTCTTAGTCAATTTTTAGACATGTTTTAACTTAAATAGATGATAAGAATAGAGAATAGTCAGATAAGTCGACAATTTTAACTAGTGCAACCTTACATTATTGTAATGATGTTAGTTGATTCAATAGATGAAATATTCACAAGTCTTAGGTTATGCATAAGGATCATCAATTGATTATTTCATAATTTTATTAAATCTTATGAAATTTGTTTCTTTATCAATATTTAAACATGGTGTTTTTTAATTGATGTAGATGACAAAAATAAAGAAGAATCAAACAAATCAACAATTTTATTGGTACAACATTACATTAATTAATGATGTTAGTTGAGTAATATTCACAAGTTTTAGGTTGTGTGTAAAAATCTTTTCATCATTATTTCATTAAATCTTATAAAATTTATTTCTTTCTCAATATTTAGACATAGTATTTTTTAATTGGTGTAGAGGACAATGATAAAGAAGAGTAAGACAAATCAACAATTTTAACCTGGACAACATTATAATAATACAACAATGTCAATTGAATCCATTGGATAAAACATTTGCAAGTTTTAGTTTTAAGTTGTGCATGAGAATCATCCACCATTTTTTTTTCCATCATAATTTCATAAATCTTATAAAATTTTTCTTTCTCAATATTAAGTCTATGTCTAATGGTGCTTGAAGTTCAAAGTATTTTAATAAAATCAACAATTTCATTTATAATTATATTTTATAATGGTAATCTATAACTAGAATACATTTCAATTATGGTAAGGAAATGCTTATTAATACCTTCAAATATATTTCTGAAAATCCAATTCATTTTAAAATGGTAACTTATAACTGGATTACATTTCATTTCTGGTAAGGAAATGATTATTACCTTCAAATATATTTATGAGAATCCAATTCATTTTAAAATGAGGAATAGTTTTTGTTAATGTTAAATTCAATATGAGAATTGTAAAAAATTTTAGTTTTGGTGATGTTATATTTAATATTCTTTAAATTCCAAAATAATACAATATATTAATATTTACACAAAAAACAATAGAAACGAGAAAAAGAGAAAAACATAAACAAAAAACTATATTGGTCAACCCTCGTAAATAATAAGGCTATTTAAGTCAATTTACTAATTTTAAAAAAGTCAAGAGAGACTCTTAATAAAACAAAAAATATACAACTTAAAATATTTTTAACTCTACAACATCTTCTAACACAACTTAGGAAACTTCACCTTTATCTGGAAATAAAAACTGAAAAAAAAAAGAGGAAAAATATTACATGAAAAACTTTAGCTTAGATTTTTTAGAACAGTACTAAAAGATTATCTTCAATATAAGAGAGAAAAGTATGATATTGATCTTTAAATCTTTAAAGAACAATTCTATGATCGTGGCTTTTAGTGTGTAAAAAGTCTTGTAAAAAAATTGAAGCCTTTTTTAAGTTCTAAAACATATTGGTTCAATTCATGTTTTAAATGGTGTGAACTTTGGCTTTGCTACATTGATAGTTTTATTTGTCGAAAAATCTATTTTTAAATGGCTAAAATAGAACTATACGGAGTTATATATCTTTTTAGTCAACTAACATCGCTTAAATATAAATTTTAGTAAATTAAAAGTCTATTTTAATTAGCTAAATACAAAAAAATTAAAAAACTTCAAATCTTAAAAAGTTTAAGTGATTTTAGTAAACTAAAATCAAGTTTTAATTGAGTAAACGGTTCTATTTTCCAAATCCAACCATATCAAAATTATTTTAGTTCATTAAGAAACAAATTTAACCAACCAAAATGATGCATATACAAGAAATGTTCATTTGTGGTTAATTCAACTTTTGTGCCTAAATTTCTTAAGTTAGATTAGGTGAAAAATGAAAAATTTGCTTTCACTAAAAGTGATAAATATGTAACTTATTATCTTAAGAGTTAGTATTGATTATCTAGAAATTTGTATGATTTCAATTAGCCCTACTTAATGTAAATCCTAGACATTATAGTTCAATATAGTGTAGGGTTATACAATGTAATTAATTTTTATTGTGACTAATTTTATAAATTCCCCGCATCATATCAATTTGCTACTAAAATGATAAAAATATTATTAAAAATGACAAAAATAACCTTAAATGAAATGATGGTGAAGATAAAAAAATACTTTTAAAATTCTTTTTTTATAATACATTTTTTGATTT
This sequence comes from Phaseolus lunatus, assembly GCA_013389735.1. NCBI lineage: Eukaryota > Viridiplantae > Streptophyta > Magnoliopsida > Fabales > Fabaceae > Phaseolus > Phaseolus lunatus. The sequence goes on from CM023859.1 coordinate 32,944,799, forward strand.
ACATTTTCTGGAATATATTTCTGAATTCTGAAAATTCTTTTCAGGAATGTATTTTCAGATCTTGTGTTATGATTTTTTTTTATAATGTATTTTTTTTTATTTAGAATTTTCTTTTCAAGAATGAAATTTTGATTTTTGAATTGTATTTTTTAAATTTCAGATTTTGAAATTTGAAATCGATAGTAAAATTTGGAAATTTGAAAAATAATAAAGTGTAAGTTCAAATTTAATTGATATGGTAAATGAAGAGAATTTACCTTTCATAAATCCATTACTACTTTTTTAAAGCCCTAAGTTTCCACAAAGTAACTATCACATAAAAATAAGGGACAGAATAACTCGATATTAACTCAGAAGTGATACAAACAATTCTTACTATATGCAATCAAATTATTATTTATTTAATTAGTAAGCTAAAATTTCTAAGGTGTGGCATAGCTTAAATATGAACTATACAAAAATAAAACATAAATGAAAATGAATGAGCCTTAATCCGAGCAATTGTTCGGAAGTCTCATGTATATCACAACACCTGGATTATATATGATGTTCTTTATTAGTTTAACTGTTTTTTAAATAAACTTATTTGAGTGTTTATCCAAACTCTAAAGAGGATTTTTCATATATCTACAAGAGATTGTAAACTTCAATCTCTTAAGAAAAAGAAAAAAAAAATGAAAGTAAGATATATTAAGGATGACTATATAAATTGATGATAGGAAAAGTTTTGTAATTCTATTAATCAGCGTTACAATGACTTAAGTGAGGAAGATAAAAGTTTTTATGTATAAAGGATTAAATCACTCTAAAATATTTTTTATTTTTTTATTTTTTTATTGTGGATAAAAAAATTAGAATGACTTGGTATAAAAAAAAGGCAATTGTAACAAATTGCATATTTGCTTTTGAATTCAGATTTCTTTTATACGTCTGGAAGTGAGTGTGTGAAATTCCAAAGTAATAATAACTTATGTATAACTAAGTACTAGTTTTAGGGAAACATAATTAGCTTAATTTTCGGCTATAACATCTTACTATTTTTATTAATTAAGTTCATTAACCTCTTTATAATTCTATTTGTACTTTGCTTTGTGATGTAAGTTCTGAATCATATTTCTATTGTTCTTAACAATAAATAGTATTTTAAACATGCTATATATCTGATCGAGTTAATCATATAATCTTACCGTTAGTGTGTTATTAAGTAATCTTAATTATACGGATTGCACAATGGTTTGGACATTGAAACATGTCGCTCTGTACAGAAGACAACATTATTACGTGGTCCTCACCTCGGTGTAATGTTGTATTGGACAACACCGTTGGCTTCAATCTTCTTCACTTGTTTGTTCTATTCTTAAATTATTTATGCTCTGTGACCATTAATAATGGAAGAATAATATCCATTCACTTTTCAAATAACATGATTACTTAATAGCTGAAACATGAGACCTCTCAATCACACGACCCCATTGACAATATTTAAGAAGCAAAAAAAAAAAAAACTTCGTTAAAAGATATAATATGCAATTTTTTCTCTTCACATTTTAATAGTGTCTGATTATATATAGGAACTTATTTTCACTATAAACCAAGAATAAACTGCACTTTTGGAAACCACCATTTTAAGATTATAATAGAAACGAAAATGATGATGGAATTATATGGAATATACTAGAATTCAATAAATGAAGTAAAATGAATGTACTAATTAGAAGAAGGTGAAGTCGATTCTTTCTGTGTGTTTTATGTGGAAATAAGAATCAAACGACTTCACACTTCCTTCTTGATATTTTATCCAATCGTGAACATTATGTGAAATTCATGCAGCAAATAGATTGGGGTTAGTTTTGTAAATTATTTTGCTATGAAAAAACACTTTGGACAATTTTATTGTTTTTGATTTAGCAAAGAAGACAATAAGTCATGGAAAGGAGTGTGAGTTTCCATCATTTGGTACATATGAAAACACAGGAATGGGATATTGTTTAACCAAGCAAAAGTGGATGCAAGCGAAATCTTTTCTCTGACTCAAGTGCACTCGTGAGCTTGGCTAAAAAACAATATCTCAAAGATGTCTTTCTCTTTCTCTGATTGAGTCCAATATCCAACTACTTGTATTAGTATGAGAGCAAAACACTGATCTTTGTGTGGTTTGAGAGAACAATAATTTGTTCAGACTGCTTGGCAGGTGTGCATTCTGTTTCTTTTTGTGACTTAATTTTGGTTTTCTTGTATGAGTGATTCTCTCTTTTTTTGTCGTAGAGTTCTGTAGTGTTTCTTGTCAATCTTGGATCTTTAAAATAGTAGTTTCGCATTCATTGTAGGATGATTAGTGAAGATATTTAATATTTTTTTTGTAAAAGAGTTGAAACACCCCTTTATGTTCCATTTCTATTTATTTATTATTTTTTAATTAAAAAAAAAAGTGGATTAGGTAGGTGGAAATAGAGATTGATATGCTACAATAGAGGAATAATTGAATAACCCATGGATACCAGAGATCCAACTTCACTAAACTATCTTTTTAAATCAATCTAATATAAAGGGATGAAACAATTTTTTAAAATTTAATATATATCTTTCACAATAGATAAATCCAAGAGCAAAATAAGACTATTGTAATCATTAAAATAAAGTATTTGATGCAACCATGCATTTAAAATTTGAATTCAATAACTTATGTAATTAACTTCGTGTTAATTGATCTATATGTTCTCTGTCTTCAATCATAATGAATAATTACATTATGTTTAGTTTAGTGCAAGTACGAATGAAGATAATTTTTAATTAATAAAAAGATAATGGAAAATGAAAATATATTTCCTTGCTCTAGTTTAAAAGAAAAATAAAAAATGTAATTTTATTTAGCTTTTAAAAAAAGAGAGAACATATATAAAAAAAATATATGTTTTTTAGAGAATATCACGTGTTCTTTGTGAATGTTATCATGAATCAGATTTATATGTTATCTATTTTATTTTTCTTTATTGTGGTTTAATTTAATTTCCACATACATATCTCAGATCATCGTCCTCATCATTAGATTCCATGACTTCTCCTTCACCACATTATTTATAATAATGAAGATATTATTATTATTATTATTTTATTTTATCATTTATATTCTCTTTCCACTTATATTACAATTTCATTATTCTCAACCTCTCTCACCTACTGTTGATCGATCACCAACCCATAAGAAAGGGTCGAATTAGGTTAACGCCTAATTAAACATGCACCAGTTTACCAAAAATTAAAATAAAATAAAAATATGTAATTTATAAAATTAATTTTAAATAGATAAATAGCACAAGTGGAAATCAGAGTGCCACAGAGGGGGAGTGTTTTGTTTGGATGGAAAACGAAGTGGGAAAAAAAAGAAAAATAAAAAATACAAAATGTGACAGTTTGAATAAATAAAGAGTAAAAAGTAAAGAGAATTTTTAAAAAAAAAATAATTTGATGTAATATTTTTGTAAAAATAGAAATTAAAATTAAAAAGTATTATAGAATTTAATTAAAAATATATATTTTAAAATAATAACATGTTAAAATAAGTTACTTTAAAAAATATTAAAATTTAATTATTATTTTAATATTTGTATTATAATTATTTATTAAAAATATAATTATGACTACAATATTAATAATACTCGATTATATTAGAAAAAATGGTTATACATAAATATATTTATAACATAGTGAATTATCTTCATAATTGATTTTATCATAAATATTTTTATTATAATTATATATAATTGAATATGTTTTTATTTATAAAAAATTGATATATATATATATATATATATATATATAAATTTAAATACCAATCATTTTTTGTTTTCTGTATTTATTGTTTTTGTTTTAACTCTCTTTTCTTCAATTATTTATCATAGTACATTTATATTTTTTCATCAAACAAATTTTAAAGTAACAATAAAAAAAAACCTAAGAAGAAACAATGGGACAAAATTAATCACCATTCATTAACTATGGTACATGTATGGAGATGCTCACACAGGCCAATTAAGACATAAAAGATAAAGATGAAAGGAAATTTGTGTAAAGATGTGCTTTAAAGTTGTGAAAATTTCTTACTGGAGAACATATGAATTCATCTCTTAAAGGTTATAAAATAAGTTAGAGTTTATTCAAATGTGGAATTAGTTAATCAAGTTTTACAGCAAAACAACAAGATGAAAAAAAAACCTATGTAGAGATATGTTTAAAAATTGTAAAAAATTATATGGTGAAATTCACAAGATGCTCTATTTTTTATGACTATTATTTCAATTATAAGAATGCATTTTTTTACACTCTCAATACTTCTAATCTTACTGGAGATATGTCCATTACTTACAAAAATAAATAATTCATGTGGAAAACCTCACCCAGCCTATTAAAATTATTGAATAAGAAAAGTGTAACAATTATTGATGTTTTAAGTCAATAGTTGAAGATAGTGAAATAAAGGATACAATTTTTATTGCTAAACACACATGAGAGGATGTAGATAGGAAACTTTGACTAGCAAATGTGGTACAAGTTATAATTGATAATTTAATTGTATGTAAGACAACAAAATATTCTTGTAAAATTATTTTTTTAATATATTGCACTCTTTATGCACATTGAATCTTGTATTGAAAAATATTTGTGCAACCAAATTTTTTGAAAGAATTAGTGGTACATACAAAAATGTTCTCGCATCACAAAAATTTGAAATGATGTTACCTATATTTAAAATTTTGACATGTGGTACTTTATGAAGTTATTAATGTGCAATAATTTTAACTTATTTATGTTGTTTTTTGTTTTTATGACAATATCATGCTTAAGAGATTTTGAAGTTTGCAAAAACATATTTCATGAGATGATTATTAATGGTGAATTATCTTCTTACTGAAAGGATAATGTGAATAATACACAATTTGCAAAAGAAACTTTGTTGGTTGATGATTGATGAACGAATGTTGGTTATACATTTGCTTTTGTTATCCTTATATCCTTATATATATATATGATGTTCTTAGGAAAACTTTTTTCACTTGATATATGAAATATGAGATTCAATAATTGAAGATGTGAGAAAGGTCATATACCAACATAAACGAAAGAAAAAAAACTAAACATTTTTAATATTAATTCAATGTTTAACTAAAAGTAACACATCTCTTCATTATCTTGCTCGTTCTTTAATCTCGATGTGATATATTGTATTCTTAAATTAGTTTATGATTATGTTTTATCATGTATATTTTTATTTATAACATTATATTAATTTATGTTTATATATTTTTAATATATATCATAATCATGAAAAAACTAAATGGAGATTCACAAAAACTTCTTCTATATAGAACTTACCCATGAAATAAATAAATGTTTTAAAAGGAAATTTGATCATCTGGATATAAAGAGACTAGTAAAAATATATATAATTTGCAAGCCTTTCTTATAACAGAAAAATGTTTTTTCAATGTTGACTCTTTAAGGAATAAAGGTAAAATTAATGCAAAATCATGATGTTCATGGAGCACACTCACCAACACTTCGAAGATAATGCTTAAGTTACCTTGACAACCGTGTTATCTTCTTATTGTAAAAGAAATTCTTGTTCTTAAAATGAAGAGACAATTAAAATGTGGAATATTAAGAGATGTCTTTTGATTAAATAATATTGAAATACTTAAGATTGTTATATCCCTGGATGAACCAAACTTAAAAAAATGTATTTTCCAATGAAGATGACAAAACAAGGAAGTCAAAGATGATATTTGACATGAGATTTTATTTTGTTAAACTTTTTTGTAATTATTTTCTCTTGTGTTTTTATAAGCACACATATATGTATGTTGTGTCTCATGTGCTATTTTTTTTAATTTAATCATATTTCCGTGTATTGTTATATACGTGTTTCACAAACTACAACTTGTGTTGCTTATATGACTTAGATAATGTTTGAATGATGACTTGAGCAAAAAAAACTATAAAGAAAAGAAGATTAATGTGACTTCAACATCTACCAAATTGTTTAATTAATATCAACATCTAAATTATTTGTCTTCATTTATCACTTGAACATAATATATTTATAACCAATTCTTCCTACCAATCCACATACATGGTCTTCCAACACCAAAATAACCATTTTACTCATTTAAACAATTTTAAAATAGTTATTTACACTTAATTATTACGACATTTTTCTACTATGACTCAAGTAAAACATAATTTTTTAATGTTGATAAAACTAACTTAAGTATTGGATTAAATGATTTTAGAGTAAATTCTTATGTGAAGTGTTTTAAATTTAGGTGGCATTATAAAATTCACATAATAAAAATTTGTGGAAACAAAAATACTATCCGCATTTTTTTATTACTTAAAATATTTATTTAAGTAATGTGTATATATATATATATATTATAGTTTTTTATATTTGATATGCAGTTTGTATATGAATTAAAGCAATGTTGAATAAGTAATACATATTGCCGATTTATATAAAAAAACGTAATTTTTAAATTCAAAATATTGAAAAATTAAAATATATTTAAAGATAAAATTAAAACATACAATATATATACAAAATAGATTATTATTATTATAAATTATAAAATAAAAAATACATTTACATATCACATATTTTAACTTGCTTTTCGTAATTTTAAAAAAATGCACCCACGTTTTCTGGCATACATTCATATTATACTTATTTATTCTATATTGTATAAAAGTTCACTTTTTAAATACAATTTTTTAACCTCAAATTATACATTTACTACAATAACAAATATTTTATACAAAACAATGTTATATCTTTATTAACACTGCTTAACTTAACATATATGTTACAAAATATATTTCAATTATAATTGCGTTCTACTTTATTTTTATGATTTAGATAATATTAGTATATTATAGTAACAAATAGATATTGGTTAAATTAGTTTTTTTGTGCACTTTTTATTTAAGTAACTTAATATTGTCTCTTAAATTTAAAATTTCATCGATGCCATATTTTTCGTCCATTTAATCGCAATAATATTAACTAACGTAAACTGTGAAAGTGAAGCTGTTAGATTTAGATAACATCATTAGGTTAATTAAATATAAATGGCAACCTTGATTTAATTTAAAAAATTAAGAAATATTTTTTACTAATTAAATAAAAATTGAACAAATGAAATAAAAAATAGATGAAAAAAATAAACATATTCTTTTATATATATATATATATATATATTGATGTCTATTAATAAAATTTGAGTCTAGTAAAAGAAATTAGTCCTCAGCAACCTAAAAAATTATTTAATGAGAAGATAATATTTATTTATTAAAAAAAATTACTTATTTTAAAAATAAATAAATTAGATAAGAACATCAATAAAGCTGAAATTTATTTATTTATTAAAAAACAAAATTTTAAGAAATAACTAGGAACAAACTCACTCTATATATATATATATATATATATATATATATATATATATATAATAACAGTAGTAAAAAATTAAGAGAAATAACATTATATATTTCTACATTGTCTACACCACACTAAAACAAAAACCTTATTAAAAATTACTGAAACTTCCTCCTAATAAATAAATAAGTATATTCAATGGCATGTTAAACCAATTAAATCTATGAAGAAGAAAAGTTGAGTTATACATATAAATTCATCTTAAAATAGGGTTAACAATATAATCCTTTTAATAGACATTTTATTGTTTATTTATTTTTTTAAATTACAAAAAAAAAAACGAGAAAGTATCATTAAAAAATATAAAACTCTTAAATTTGGAATCATTTATAATAATTTAAGCATTAAAAAAGTATCAAATAGTATATATCATATTAATAGAACACCATTAAAGACCTCACTTCATGCCACGTCAGACTTTGTCAAGGGAATTTCCTTTTTCAACCTATTATTTGGAAAGCAAAAAGGAAATTACGCTCTGTTTTGTACCCTAAACAAGAACTTCTCGTACTTCTACTCCATCCTCAATTATTACCCTCTCAGTGGTGTTTCAGTATTTCTTCCATTTCTTTACGCTTGTTTCGGTCAAACTCTCATGCTTCACACTTCACTTCCCTCCAACTCCCTGCCATGTCCACAAACCACCGCTATAATGGAGACACTGAAACTCTCCTTCGTCAAGCTCTGCTGTCTTCTTCCCAGAGATCCATCGTCAACTCCACGTCCCAGGTTGCTATTGTCGGCGTCAATGTCAGCCCAATTGAGAGCCTCGATTATGAGTCGGTTTTTCCTCCTTTTTTTTTTTCATCTGGGTATTGCGCTTTTGTCCAAAGGTGAAATCTTTTCCGTGACTCACCTCTCAAGTCTCGTGCTTTCCGTTTTGGGTGTGCAGGATTTTTGAGAACGAGTTCTTCAAGCAGGATTGGAGGAGCAGAGGGAAGGCTCAGATATTTCAGTACATTTTTATGAAGTGGCTCTTGTGCTTTCTCGTTGGCATGATCGTTAGCCTTGTTGGCTTCTGCAACAATCTCGCGGTTGAGAATCTCGCTGGCATCAAGTTTGTGGTCACCTCCAATATGATGTTGGAGAAGAGGTACCAAGTTTTAAATTTCACCCATTTGTTTTCTTTTGATTTTTCGTTTCTTTTAATGGATTTGCTGAGTTTTGGAAGCTTGGAATTTGTCGCAGGTTTCAGTTGGCCTTCTTTGTATTTTTTGTTTCTAATTTGAGTCTCACGCTTTTTGCCTCCTTAATCACGGCTTTGATAGCACCTGCAGCCACTGGTTCAGGTATACCTGAGGTGAAGGCTTACCTAAATGGTGTGGACGCACCTGGAATATTTACTGTGCGAACTCTTTTTGTTAAGGTATACAACGAACTAACACGATACTTATTTAGTGTTGGGTTTTGCCTATACAATAATGTGATCTTGGCTGTTATGATGATCATATTTCATATGATCTTGATGTTCTTTGACCCATGTTTGCATATGCAATTAAAGTATGGAGGAACAATAGCAACACATTCTCTAAAACACTATTTTTTATTGAAGTTAATGTTGGTCTCTTGTAATTATTATCACTCGTAATAGAGTAGGTTCTATTAAATTCCACCAATAGTTAAAGAGAGTTTTGAGAAGCATATTGCTACCATTTTTCTTGAAATGTGGGATGTTAAAAGTTTTAGGTGCCAGGTGGAGTATGCAAATGACGTAAACACTAGATAATAATGAAAGATAGAAATAAAACAATGGATCACTTTTAAGTTCAAAACGGAATCCACTTCCCATTCCTATTATCATTCATTGATATTGCTATTGGCACTTCACAAAGTAGTGTAAATCTTACAACATTTTCCGGCGGTAGTCAGTAACTTTCCATTCTATATTGTCAATTTTTGTTTAGATACCTTCTTGTTTATCTCTGGATAAAGTTAGGCGGGCAACACATTTCAAAAGTTTTTAACATACACTACTAAGTTGTTAAGAACTATGAAGTGATGAAAATTTATGCAACTTCTGTGGTGAGCAAATGATCTTTTCAAGTACATTTTGTAGCCATATTACCCATCATTTAATTACACGATTGATTCTTTCTTATTGTCCTATATTTTTTCCCGTTTTCCCCTATAAGTTATTTTCTTGTTCCCCACAATACATGATTTCATCCTCATGAATTAGGAATCAGAGAAAAAAGATGAATGGTTGTCTCGACTAATATTTTTTCTTAGCTATGATAATATCATCACTAGGTGTATATTGTTTGTCTAATTAGTGTGAAATATTCTTTTGTCACATATATTTGTGCTGTCAGCTGTGACATCTAAATATTATCTAATCTAAATCTAAATACCGTACACATGAGGCAGACAATCCTTATATCAATGTAGTCTCCTCTCCACCTTCTATGGCGCTTTCAATATTCTATCTTTTATTTTCCTCCCTAAATTGATGGAGCACGTGTTGTGATAGAATTCTGAAACTAATATTAAACTTTTATGTTTCTCCAATATCATTTTGTTTCATAATAAAGCATTGGTAACACTGTGTCTTAATTAACTAGTACTCTGGATTCCCTAATTAGATTCAGCCATCTTCAAACATGAATTGTTGTTTTGCCTGAAGAAGAAATTCACTTTCACGTTGGTTCTGTCTACAGATTATTGGAAGCATTACAGCAGTTTCTTCATCACTTCTTATCGGGAAGGCAGGGCCGATGGTGCATACAGGTGCATGTGTAGCAGCATTGTTAGGTCAGGGTGGGTCAAAGAGATACAGGTTAACGTGGAAATGGTTACAGTTTTTTAAGAATGACCGAGATCGGAGAGATCTAATAACATGTGGATCAGCGGCCGGAATGGCTGCTGCCTTCCGGGCCCCTGTTGGTGGTGTGTTGTTTGCTCTAGAAGAGATGGCATCTTGGTTTGTTTGCCTATCTATTAAACATTACAATTTTTCTCCTGTAAACTCAAAATTTTTCATGAATTTTTGCTTGAGAATTGGAATCATATTTTTGTCTTAGGAATTGTTTTTGTCAATGATGTTGTGAAGGTGTTTATTTCCTCCTTCCCTTTAATTTTATTGATAAAAATATGTGCCTTTATTTTTGTTATTTCTTGAGCTTCATATTGTGGTTGAACTTCACCCAGTATAATTTTATTCTGCACAATTTTGTTTATTCTACTATGGATGACAAACATGTTAAACCAAACTCGTCTGACACTGTGGTAGCTCCTTTTTCTTATCAAGCATAACTTTCATAGGGTTTGGGTGGTTTGTTAGGCATATATTGAACTGATGATGAGGCCTTCAACCTCTTATCTAGCTTCTGTTGGCCTCACTGCAGTCCTCATTCTGCAGGTCTCTTGTTCTGTCTTTTTCCAGTAGACCAAATAATATGTAATAAGCGATATACACACTGAAGGCTGCTGATTAATTGTCCTTATGTGTTTCTGTACAAGCGTTGGTTGAGATCCTCCAGCCTTCAGATGACAATTGCATTGGCTTCTTTTGATTCTCTCCCAGTTTCCCCCTAGTTGTCTTCTTATAAATGGTTTCTGTTATTGTTTTTTAGAATTGGGTTTCATTTAGCTACAGTGGATGAATTATTATGTTTTATTTTGTCAATCTTCAAGTCCATAAGTCAATTTTGTAATAAATATTTAATTTCTGTCCTATAGGTGGAGAAGTGCCCTTCTGTGGAGAGCTTTCTTCACAGCAGCAATAGTTGCAATTTTGCTTCGTGCCATGATTGACCTATGTTTAAGTGGTAAATGTGGGCTATTTGGTAAAGGGGGACTGATAATGTTTGATGCTTATTCAGCAAGTATTTCATATCATTTGGTGGATCTTCCTCCAGTGTTTATTCTTGGTGTTATAGGGGGGATACTTGGCAGCTTATTTAATTTGCTGTTGAGCAAAGTTCTCCGGATATACAATTTTATCAATGAGTGAGCTATCTTTTAATCATAAGTGCATTCAACAAATTAAACTTCTCCTAACATTGTACAATACATTATACAAAGCTCATTCTTCCCATCATTTACTTTTGCAGGAAAGGAACCATTTTTAAAATTTTGCTTGCTTGTGTAATCTCCATTTTTACATCCTGCCTTCTTTTTGGTTTGCCATGGTTTACATCTTGCCGACCTTGTCCACCTAATCCAACTGAACCTTGTCCTACCATAGGCCGGTCTGGTATCTACAAGAAGTTCCAGTGCCCTCCTAATCAATACAATGATCTTGCAAGCCTCATTTTCAACACAAATGATGATGCTATTAGGAATCTATTTAGCAAGAATACCGATGACGAGTTTGAGTTTACATCAATGTTAATCTTTTTCATTACATGCTTTCTTCTAAGTATCTTTAGCTATGGAGTTGTTGCTCCCGCTGGTCTTTTTGTGCCAGTTATTGTTACTGGTGCATCTTATGGACGTGTTGTTGGAATGCTGCTTGGCAAAAGCTCCAATCTTAACCATGGTCTTTTTGCTGTACTTGGTGCTGCTTCCTTTCTTGGTGGATCCATGAGGACGACAGTTTCTCTGTGTGTAATTATTCTAGAACTGACCAACAACCTTTTATTGCTGCCCCTAATCATGATGGTGCTATTCATATCTAAGACTGTCGCAGATGCTTTCAACAGAAATATATATGACATTATAATGAAAGCGAAGGGTTTGCCTTATTTAGAAACTCATGCTGAACCTTATATGAGGCAGCTAACCGTAGGTGACGTAGTAACAGGCCCACTGCAGACATTTAATGGCATCGAAAAGGTTCGTAACATAGTGTTTATTCTCAAAACTACAGGACACAACGGTTTTCCTGTTATTGACGAGCCTCCTGTGTCGGAAGCTCCTGTGTTATTCGGTATAATCCTTCGTGACCATCTTCTCACATTGTTGAAGAATAAAGTTTTTATATCCTCACCTTCAGCAACAACGGGCGATGTCCTCAACAAGTTTTCAGCCGATGATTTTGCAAAGAAGGGTTCAAGCAAAGTTCGTCTAAAGATAGAAGATATACAGTTATTGGAGGAAGAGATGGACATGTTCATAGATCTACATCCATTTACTAATGCTTCTCCTTATACTGTTGTGGAGACAATGTCCCTGGGAAAGGCCCTTACACTTTTTCGAGAGCTTGGTTTAAGGCATCTGCTTGTGATACCCAAGATTTCTAGTGTAAGTAAAATTCTTATACCTTGTTAATTTTGATCAAGAAAGTTAACTGCTCTAGTTTTGCTTAAATCTGGTGCTAGCTTTATTTGAGTATGTGCACATACTGTTTCTTTGATTTCTTTTTCTTATAAAAAGGTGTCAGGCTGTCAGCTCAGTTTTGTTTGTATTTATTATTATTATTAAGTGAATATGTGATGAATTAAAGTCTTGTGTGTTCTAATAGGAGAAGAAATTTTGGTGAGAAAGAAAAATATTTTTGACATTTTCCTCTTTTAATGCACAAAAAAAAAAAAATGAATTGATGTTTTACTCTAGTTCTTAGGAACTTCTAATACGGTTTACCAATCAGAATTTGTGTTATACTTTAGTAATAGACAAAACTTACACACATTTCCACAGACATAATTGGTGTTATTCTTCAATCTGAATTAGAATTTTATCCCAGGAATCTGCATTAACATTTAATGGAATCCTTTAGTTAGTCCTGTTGGTTATTGAGCTGAAACTCTAATTCTAATTGGAAAACAACTCCAATAACATGTAAATTTTGTCTTCTATTAACCTCCGTAATAAAGGATCTTATTAAATGTCAATATAGATAATTGATGTAAAACTCCAATTTCAATTGGAGAATAGTACTATCAGAATATAAGGAACTGCATATAATTTTTGTCTAAAAGTTAATTTTATTATATTCAACATACATTCACGAACTTTATTCATCAACACCTGATGGCTGGTAGTCATTGACTGGGTTGCTATTTCATTTTCTGTACTAAATTAACAAATGGTTCGATAGTTCTATTTGGTAACTTATTTATGCCTTGTGTAATATTATTACATGCTACTTATTAGTTGATGTCACCACTTCGTTATTACTGTTTTCTGATGTTCACTCATCCCAGTTTTGTGCATGCTAACTGCAGAGATCACCTGTGGTTGGTATACTCACTCGGCACGATTTCATGCCAGAACATATTTTGGGTTTACATCCCTTTCTGGCAAGAAACACAGGGAAAATATCAAGATTTTAGCACCCTTGTATAGGGAACATAAATTTGGGCATCCGAACAACGCTCACATATTCTTGCTAAAGCTTTAGGGCATCTGACAAAGGCTTCCCAGCTCAATTATTCTTGTGTTGCAGAAAGAATTCTTATTCACGAGACCAGATCACTAGTAATAGTTTTTTTCCATCTTCAGGGAATCAGAGCTGAGTCATGACAAAATAATGATAGTCTGATTCAGTGAGCCGTTTTTCAATTATTGCTCATTGTTCTACTTTGTACATAATTATGGTATATTGCCTGCCATAAAATTGTGTATTGTCAATTGAATGAAGCTGCATAAAATCACGATGGCCTTTCATCAAGGGGATTTCGTTTTACTTTAACTCCATTATATTGTCATGATAATTTACTAGTATCTGAAGGTTCTTCGCCTCTCAGTCATAAAGAGTAGTTTATTCAATTTTTCAATGGATATGTTTAGGAGTAAAACTTTAGGAGGAAAGGGAGAAAATAATTTTTTCATCGTGTTAATTATCATTCATTAGAACCAAAGAATTATCCTTTTTTTTTATGGTTCGAAAGATGACAACACTGTTGTAACGCATTGCAGCCAAGCCATTTCGCAATTAATTCTGAAACTCGCCCATTTTTTGTAGCCAATTTTCACTATGACATGGAAAATAACACAATATATGTTCCATCCTATAAGAACAAATTCATATTGTAAAAAATCCACCGCCAACTCTACACAGACAAATACTTCAGTGGCAAGACAAGGAAGTTCCTCGCCGTACATTTTTCTTTTGTCGAAGTTTGTTTATTCAGGTATTGCTTTCTGAGCCAGTTGCATTTGATTGCCACTTCCTAAGTAATGTTCACACTTCTCAATAATGACTCAGGCAGTTTACTGTGGAATAAATAAAGTCATCAAGAAAGATTCAAATGACATCACTTCATTTCACAATGGTTGAAACACCTTTAGGTAGGATAGATAAAGAAAGAAAATTCTTCAAGGAAAAAGAGATAAAGACCAACTTCACTATATCATCATCAAATACACTACTTATGCTCTCCCTGCACTCTTGAGGTAATCTGCCCTTATTGCCCACAACTGCTCGCTCACTGATTTCATGTCAGGTCTCTCTGTTCTAATGGGTGCTGCACATTGAAATGCCAAATCAAACATCTTCATGAGAACATCTGTGTTTACTGCTTCTTCCATTAAAGGATCCACCAGTTCCACCACAATTCCTTCGTTGTACTTCCTGATGGCCTGCATAAAGTAATTTTTGACGATGATAATGCATGAAAATTAAACTCTTAAATTAATTACCAAGTGAACTACAAACTCAATCTGGCTAGACAAAATATAGGGCTGGACAACATGATTTCTAGTTCACTAGCCAATCTTGCATTCACAATGCTTTGCAGTACTATATTTAATCTTGCCCCTACTACTAAACCTATAGGCATATCCAAAAAGTAAAGGTGCCACTAGAGCTTTTCAAGGGGGAGACTACAGTCAGTTTTCACGGTAACTTGATAAGTTAGTAGCACACTGAGTTTCATGTTGGCAGTGGAAGTTTCTTAAAGAGGTCCTTGCTTAAAGGTTGGTGTTGGATGCTGGCTTAAAATGCAACATCATCTTTTATAAGCGTGTCAAAAGTAAAATAGACTAATTGAAACTTTAAAAAAAAAGAAAAAAAAAAAACTAATCTTAAGTAAAACAAAACTAATCGTAAGGAAAACAAATCGAGCTTACCCATCTAAGTGTAACACGCTCTTCAACAGTTTTCTTCAACTCAACGGGACGGCGGCCAGACACAATTTCCAAAAGCAAGATTCCAAATGAGTAAACGTCACTTTTGGGAGTGAGTTGGTATGTTTTCATATACTCGGGGTCCAAATAACCAACTGTTCCCTTCACTTTGGTAGAAATGTGTGTCTGATCAGTGTTTACAGGCCCTAGCTTTGCAAATCCAAAATCAGCAACTTTAGCTCGCATGCGTTCTGTCAGAAGAATGTTGGATGATTTCACGTCTCGATGGATAATTTGTTTTTCTGTTCCAAGAGATGACAAAAAGATTCAATAGGCAGATATATAAATATTATTAGACTATAAGGTAATCAAGCTGCATGATTATACTAGAATTAACACAACTTAAAAACTGATAACCTAATGGCCACAATGTCAAGGCAATGAAATATGTATCTATCCTTATATATATATATATATATATACACACACACACACGTGTGTGTGTATGTGTGTGTATAGGAAGCCTATCAAGTGAGACTGATGAGTGAATCTCAATCTTATAACTCAAATAGTTAATATAAAAACTAATTAATAGCGTGTTTGGTTTCATGTTTCTGATGTGATTTTCCACATTTTGGATACAATTTTAGAAGCTAATAATTACAGGTTTCACATCAGAAGCGTGATTCCTGCATTTTAAACGAGTATCTGAACAGCTATAAAACAACATCGACTATCAAGTATCTCTCTGTATGGCTAAGGCTATTAACTTCTCCCACCTCTCACTAAATATGCCCCTAATATAAGATTGATTGCACAGAAATATGTTGAAAAGGTACTTAGTGATCATTACTTAAGTATAATGTCGTGTCAATACTGTTTCAATAAACAAACAGCATAAAGCCCTATTTAAGGCCTTTTTCTATAAACTCAATTTCAAAAGCATCTATTTATACTCTTGATGTGTGTCCCGAAGAAAATCTTACAGTTTGTTTGTAAGCAAAAGAAAATATAGAAGGAGAACAAAATGCACATAATACAGTAATCACTACCTGCATACTGATGTAAATAGGTCAAGCCATGAGCAACATCAATTGCAATTTCAAGTCGCTGATTGAAGTCCAGTGTTTTTCCACGCATACCTGCCAATAGTAATAGTATAGCATGATATTCTATAAGATTCAATATTCTAAGACAGATGTTGGCAGATAACAGTGCATAGTCTTACCATCCAAATGTTCTCTAAGGTTACCATTTGGCACAAACTCTGTAATAAGAAGGCGTTCATTTCCTTTGTCAATATAACCTAGTAGCTTCACCAGGTTTCGATGATCAGTTTTGGCCAGAAGTTGAATTTCATTGCTGAATTCTGTTCTCAAACTATCAAAATGTTCCTATACGATTTAGCCATATCAGCATGGAGAAAGTAAGTACCTCTATCATTTTCAGTGGTACATGACAGTCAAAGCATTTCATAATTGAATTTTGATGCATAATTTTTATAACAAAACAGAATCCAGAACTTGAGCATTCTAATATTAGAGGGAGACTTATAAACTACATACTAAGAGTTACTTACCTTTTTTGCACGTTTTACAGCCACGACCAGGCCATCTTCCAACTTGGCCTTGTATACAGTTCCAAAACCCCCTTCTCCTATTTGCAATGTTTCTGAGAAGTTATCAGTAGCTCTTGCAACTTGGTTCAGATTGAGATGCAGTGATTGAAGCCTACTGAGTTTTGGAGACATTGAGAATCTTGACGGACTAGCTGGCACCCGTAGTGGACTGGCCGGAATCTTGTCAGTAACGGAGGCTTCGAAGGAGGAAACCGAATCCACTACAAGATCAAAGTTGCCCATAATTTATTAAGTGTAACTGGAAGCATAGACTTAAATAATAATAAAGAAAGAAAGAAAAAGAAAGCATATAGTAACATAGAAACTGAAGTTTTATGTTAATATAGGAATAAGATTATTGATCACAGCATGTCAGAATACCCATATCTCGAATTCATAACATGAATGCAAATGCCTAGCCCGTAAATTATCTAGACAAACTCCAAAAAAGTTGGTAAAAGTTTACAAAAACATCAACTCACTTGAATTGGGTTCCTTATTCAGAACAGCATGAGAAGTTGTTTTCCTTCTCTTAAAGAAACAAGGACAAAGAACAAGACAACATACAAACAAAGCTCCCCCTGCAGAAATACCAACCACGTGGGCTGACAGAGGCTTAGAATCTCCTTGCGATTTGGATTCACTATTTGAATCCGTTTTCAGAAGTTTCCTCCCTGCCTTTAAAGGAAAATCCACTGCAAACAATAAAAGCCAACACAAAAGTTATAAGAAACGCTATTCTCAAAGATAGACATTACAAGTGGAAATCTACAGAGAATGTGCATAACTATCTCTGGCAAGCGGCAAATCATACTCAAATTAACATCATACTGGACCATACCAAAAGAAACTTCCGTCACACATTTGACACTTTCAAAGTAGTCCTTCACATCACACCCCTTTTCAGTATACAATTGGAGAGCCTCACAGAAAGCAACCTTGTTGACTACATTGCCGTTTATGTAGAAAAGCTCCTGACCATGACTAGAATATGAATGTGCCACCCAATCAGTGCCACAATCCTTTGACAGTAAGACAACCTCAGAGCCAAAAATTGTTGAGAATTGCAGCAACAGAACCAAGAATAACGCAGAAATAGCCATTATTAACTAAACACCGCAATCCAATAGGAGAAGCATCTCCTTGTACTAACACAGAAGCAACCAGGTGCATAAAACTATCAAACGAAACCAACACAGTCCTGCTCAAGCATCATATTTAGCCTAAAACACAAATCATCTCCACAGTTCCAAAATATTGACCAGCAGAACCCAGCAAACAATCAAAGGTGTTGGCCCAATTCACCAAATTGGGCCACCATGAATTGAATTGGATTTCTGAATAAAAAAAGGCAAGATCAATTCCTGACAGTGAGAACAAAAGATGACCGTGAAAAAGGAGTTGCTTGGATGAAGTTACAGTTCTCCAAAACCTCGATCACCCAATCCGACAAAAAAACTCAAGGTGGCAGCTGGCAAGTGATCCAAGACAAGACCTTGGAACTCACCAATTGTTGTTAGAATTCAGACTACCCAATTGACCCAAAAAGAAGAAAAGACAAAAGAGCAAAACTTTCCACCGAGAACCAAGGAAAGGTGGGTTTCTAGGAATCTGGGGCGTGCAAAAGGAGAGACGGTGAGCTGGAAGAAGAGGCGGCTATGGAAAAATGAAAATAATAATTAATAAAAGTAAACCCAGATTCACGCTTCACAATTGTTCTACGCAGTAGCAGACTAGCAGATAAGAATCAACACTGTTTTTCACAAATATCAAACTTAGTTTGAACATACACATACACATAGAATGAGAAACAAAAGAGAGAGAGAAAGACAATAAAGAATCAGCTGTGGACTCTGACGTAAAGCCAATTGCCGGCTCCACTTAATATACTGCTATATAAATATTATTATTTTTAATTTGATATGCAAAAACAAAAAGAGATAAAACTTTTCATAATAATTATAACATTATCGCTAGTTCAAAACGAAACTCAATATAATGTTTTCTAACATTCCCCATCATATTTTTTCTTTATTTTTATTCATCTCAATAAGTCATTCAAAATAGAAAGTAATATTAAATATTATAAACAAATATATTAATAAAAAATAAAAAATAAAAGTCTCTACCAAACTTTGTGTATTATGTTGTATTTAACACCCAAATATTTGTTATAATATATATATTTTTAACCTGGTGGGATAAAGTGTGAAGATGCCGTGGTTGACCGTCGAGCTGAAAATGAAGTTAGTGTAGAAAGGTTATTGAATTGCTAGGAAAGTATCCGGAGGACATTTTTGGGATTCTGAGAAAAGGGTTTTCACGTGTTATTGAAAATGCTACTCTAACTTTTCTTTATCAGCTTCTTACTCTAACTTAAAATGACACTCTCATCTTCTTCTTCTCAACCTATTTAACTCTAAATATTAAAACTTCAAAAAGGGAACTCAAGTTGTGTCAAGGCATAATCAAATATTAGTTATGAATATTTCTTTTAGTGAAACATTTATAAATCTTAATTCACTTTGTTATGTTTTCTTTGGACTTAGTTATAAGTAAGAGAGATTTGTTGAACTTGGGTCTATTTAGGTCAAAAATTTCACAAGTACTCTTAAAAGAAAAAAGGTTTAAATAATTTCTTTTATGAGATAAATTTTGTTTGTGTATAAATTAAAAAATATAATTTTGAAGAAATTAATAAAAAAACTTATAGAAATTAACTTAGGCATAAGTTAGTGTTAATCTACAAAGAAGTTTCATATTTTATAAGTAATCATAGAGAACTTTTATTATTATAAGAACTTATAAGGAAATTCATCTAATTGAAAATTAAGTTATTTTATCATACTTAATAATATCGTTCCAAAAATATTTTAAATTAATTGAAATTTATTTGCAATGATTTCTTTTTATTTATATATTAAACTTAAGGAAAGGTATTTTCAAAAAATAAAACGATTAATAGAATTAAATCATATTGACTATTGTTCTTAACGAGGACAAAAATTGACTTTACTTTAGTTTAAATTTTAAAAAAACAAAAACAATGTTATATATATATATATATATATATATATATATATATATATATATATATATATATATATATATATATATATTTGAATTGGACATTATCGTGGAACTCGAATTATCGTGTAAGTTGTATGTAAAAGCATCATTTGCTTTAAACAATGCAGCAAGTTAATGAGAGAAAGGTGATGCTGAATGATCATACTGGGCTTAGTTTCTGGGCTAAGAAGATGTATTCTGTGCATTTTGAGGTATTGGGCTTATGGCCCATTCAGAGTTATGCAACAACTCAAATTCAAGGGAGTTTCTTCCTGCACCCCTGCTCCTTTCCTCCTGCACCACTACATTCTTGGAAATACCAAAATTACCTTTTGACAGTTTTATGTGATTTTATAATAGAAATTCTCTAAGCAAAAATATTTCTGGAATATGGATTTCCATAAGCAAAGGATACTTCCAGAACAGAAAAGCTGGAAAATAAAAAATCATTCCAGAATATATTTTTTTATTTTCGAATTAGTAAATCCAAAATTAATAAAATATGTAATGAAAAATGTGTTCCAAAAATATTTTTAAAAAAACAATTCATAAGTCATTTTTAAAAGGAATAAAATAGTCTTCTTCGATTTGAAAATAATGGGATGCAGGAAGAAATATTTTAGGATGCAGGAAGAAACGGCCCAAATTCAATTGAAGTTTTCAAGATATCAAATATTTTTTATTTTAACTTCTTAACTTATTTATTGTGAAAATAAATTTCTATGAATTTTTAAAAATTAAAAAGATATTTTAACTTTTATTGATTAACACTCTTAAACTAATATAGGGACATGTATTTTTTACATTTTTTCTTAGATGGTTTATGAAAAAATGTCCCGAATCCTTCAACGTTATTAATTCTCAACCATTTATTCCCTTATTCAGCACCATGAAATCTCATTCTCAGTCAATTCACATTAGCGAAACCCTTTTTCTCTTCTTTGTATCTTTCCTTCTCTTTCCAAGTTTTTCTTCCCTTTTTTCTTTTAAAATTCTCACCTCATTCCTCATATTCTTTAAGATGATATTTCATCCTCCAACAATAATGAACTTAAAATCATTTTTAACTGAAAAATAGTTAAATTAGAGTAAGTATTTTTTTTCTCTGAAATCCTTTAATTCTTTTATATGCTTAGGTTTCAAATTAACGTAAAGCGCTTTTGTGTTGAAAATAATTAATTAAAAAAGATTCAAATGAAAATAAAAATAAACTATAGATACAAATAAGCTAGTGGATTTTAATCAAAAGTTTTAACACTCTGCTTTAAAAGACTATTTTCATTATTAAAAAGATATATAGTATTTGAGTTTTTATGAATGTTTAAATATATCCCTTAGCAAAAAGTATATGAATGATTAAATTGGCATCCACATATATTCTTGTTTCCATTGATATCAATGTTGTACTCATTGTGATTGTTGCAGCTAGCTGGTGCAAGGAAACTGTTGCATGTTAGACTTTACATTCTGTTTAATTAAGACGAATAGTTAAGAGAAAAAGAAGAATAGCTTAGAAATAACTTAATTAACAAAATAGATGTGAGATAATATTAAATATGTAATTATTTGATTGAATACAACTATGTAAAAATAGAATAGAATGATAATTTAAAATTATGTCAAACTATTTTTCATAAACAAGTTTAGAGGAAAAAAAACATAAATACTATTTTAAAAATATGTAGAAAAAAATGATGCGATAAGAATATATTTGAGAAGAGGAATAAATTAATTTTGAAATTCAGAATTGAAATGTGTAACGGGGAAAGTTTCTACCGACCATAAGAGAAAGTGTTTGATAGTAAAACTTTTGATAAAAATAGTAGGTATTGACAACACGTGAGAAAAAACTTAAATTCTATGGAAACTCTCTAGAGGGCTTGACCTAATTTACATTAATATTGGATATTTTATGGTCAATTTGGATCTTGAAAAGAATATGGAAAAGACCATTAATTTCTTTGGTGATATGTTAACATTCTTTAACCATTCAACAACGATTTTTAGATTTTTCAATTATTGATAGTGAAATTCTCTAAACATTGGTATGAATACAACTTTTAAATTTGGGTAAGGTTTGCCATCACGAAAGTGTATTACTTATACTTGATATTTTTTTGGTGAGTTGCAAGGCAAAAGGTTCTACCCATTGATCAACACATGGATGTGAGGTTAGATCATATTAATTTTAATAATTTTATCATTAATAGTATTGTTAAGAATTGTAATAGATTTTTGTGGGTAAAAAATAATCGGTCTGAAGTTGTTAGAATTTGGAACTTAAGGAAAGAATTAGATTTTTCTTATAAAGAGGTCGTTAAATATGAAAACTAAAAATCCAGTCCTAAGTAGAAACTATATAGAGAGTTCAAATTAAATTATATATACAATAGATAAAGAACTTTGAAGGTAACAGACAACTAAGTTCATGCAATTTGAGAAATTGCGTGATTATCGTAATCATGTCCGAACAGATAATGGTGGAGACAAAGAAAAAACGAAAAATCAAGGTGGTAGACATGCGCCTGGAAGATATGACAGATACAAAGAAAATATGCAACAAATTAAGAAAACATAAATCGAATAAAAAAAATTCTCATCAATTTTAGTTTATTTTCATCACCAACTTTGGTAAAATAATCATTTTAATTTGGTTTAGGCTTTTTCTGAATAAGAAAACTCTTCCTGTGACTCTATACCCCAATGCCTTCTTCTTGTTTCTCAATAGAAAAATGAAATGATAATTTTACCCTCTTATTCATCTTCTCAACTGAGCACTTGTATTCCTCTGATTTTTTCAACAGTAACAACCCCACCTCCAACTTTCATCAATGCAGTAGTTCTTCACCTTTAGTGGCACCTCTACCCCCAACCTCCAAAGTTACCACCACAACACCTCCCACGTCCTACAACATCACTGCAACAGTCTCTAATTTTCACTGTCCAAACATCATCTAGTGAATGTCTAACTACCGTTCAACTCCTCACCTTTCGAAATACAAATTAATGAATTTAATGTATTTCGAATTGTAAAATCAAAACTACATTGTGTTTTGAATTTTAGAATCTGAAATATTTGTATTTTAAATTCTACAATTCGAAATTTAGATTTTATATTTCAAATCCTATAATGTAAAATTTTGTAAATTTTAAAATTCAAAATATAAATTTTTATTTTAAATTATAAAATTCAGAATAGATAATTTTGATATTTTAAAAATGCCAAAAAAAACTATGGAAGTGCAGAAAGAATTTGCTTCATAACCATGAGCGTTGGAGTGCGTTCGCGTTGGGCTCGGGCTTAACAAGTAGTACTAATGACGAGTTTCTAGTGAGGTTATTGGGTTTATTTTGTGTTTTTTTGGCATGTACTAGAATCAGGCTTCAGAATAAGAAAACAAATTACATTCCTAGAAAAAATCAAATTCAATTGCATGGCACGGCGTGCTACTTATTTTTTTAATTAAAAACTTTAGGTTAAACTTAAAATATTAGCATTTTACATATCAAGTTCGAAATCAGTGAATGTCTCCTTCTTCAGTTCAAATTATCATATGAAATCAATCACCAACTTAACTTAAAAAATCTAATTCAATCAATTAGAAAGTTTTCAAGCTAAAAACCAAGTTTAAGCTTACCAAGTAAATATCTAAATTCAAAACCCTCAATCTAATCTATCATTAAGTCAAAATTTACTCGTAAACCACTATTATTTGCAACTCATAAATCAAACAATTTAACAATTAACAAATATATATCTATAAAATCTATTAAAAAGTGAACTTTAAGTTTAATTCAACTTTATAAAACCATTTATAAAATAAGATTTACATCCATTTATATATATAAATATAATGAAATGTCTTTATTTCGACACAATTTAAATTTACCCATCAACCTTTTTATTCTATTCGTACCATCTTCTTCATTTTTTATTTTTTTTCATACGTGTTGCTAAAATCATGATTTTTCAGCCGCCTATTACTTACAATAATTATTAATATTAAAAAGCACTTTCCCATGCATTTCTCTATCATTTTATAAATCAAATTTATAAAATTAATTAAATTTAAAAATATTTATATTTTAATAACTTTGTCAGTATAATTTCTGCATTTATTAAGAAAATTAAATTGTGGAAATATAGCAGTATGATAAAAAGATGCATATATTTTAGATTTAGTTTACAGTGGGAGGAGGGTGCATTTAGGTGTAAAATTCAGACATGTCTCATGTCAAGTACCTAACAAATATGAACAGGATATGTCTGGGTAAACTTGATATATTAATAGACCACATCACGTGTTGTTTTCTTGGTTTCAAAAGACTTTCACATGCACCACTGCCACAATCCTACACGCCTTGCTTCCAGAATCACTTTTATGACCCAACACCTGATTCAAACTCCAATGTCTATATTTCTATATAAAAACTAGCCACTTCTTCAGAATTTCTTTTATTCAATAAAGTTCTAATACTAGTGAAATTTTGTTATAAATTATAAATATTCACCAATTTGATTTTTTCCGGTTCATATAGTATCCGCAAATTTATTCCCTGTTAAAAAAAAGTTAGTTCTTGAGTTTTGTTTTAAATATATATATAGAGAGAATAAAAATATACAAACAGAGGATATATATTTATTTATTTTTATTTTATTAAAATTTAAATTATCTAAACTCATTCTGAATTTAAATATTATTCTAACTAGCTATTCAAATATATTCTTTAGAGATGTTTGAAGATAAAATGATATTTGTGGATCGATTAACGTAAGTAGATCAATTCTTATAAAGACTAATTTATTTTCTCTCTTTTGAGTGATTTATTAAGAATAGATCTTATTGATATATGATTTCATTTTTAAAACTTATTTTGATTGATTTGGATTTCTAAAAGTATCACAAGAGAGATTTGATAATTGGTATGTTTCAACTCAAAAAGTTAATACATCCATACAATTGTTTGGTTATTAGGTGTGTGAGAAATATATGATAGAATATATTATGTATATGGAGATATACATAAATATGAGTTGAGGAAATGTTAAAATATAATTATGGTGGATATTGTATTTAAGGTATATTAAGAATCTTTTTCATGTAATTAAAGTTTTTGAAAATATGATGTTCCCACAATTATGTACAACAAATTTCTATTATATGAGACTTAGGTCAAATAAGAAATATGTTGTTTAAATAAAGTTGAGAAAATGTTTTAGGGTACTTAAACAAAGAGTGATCAAGCATTGTTGAGAAAATCATAAATAATTTTCACTCTTTGATGTAGATACAAAATGGGCACTTGAGGAAACAATAAACAAATAGAAGAAAATAGAACAAAAGAGAATAATGGCACCGAAAATTTTTAACTTGGGAAAACCTTCTTAAGTTGGTAAATAAAAATCCACGGGACCTAGTCCAAAAAACACATTCACTATGAAAGTATAATTACAATATTTGTTTCTTTCACTATATGAGGATAACATCCAATCTCACATAACAAAGATGAAATACAAAGTTTATCTAACATCTCACTAGGATTTCTAATATCACCATTACGGTGGATATCTATTTTCTCTTTTTATTTTTTATGTTGCTTTTCTCACTTGCTTGTTTTTCTCTTCCTCAAAAGTTTCCATTATATAGAGAACGAGAGGAAAACTTATCACATAAAGAGATAGTAGAAAATTAAGCTCATTACATTTTCAACAGAGAGATATAATTCTAAAACTTTTGAAATGATCATCACTGAAATATATTCAATGAATCAATTACTAATATTAATTGATCATGATTTCCCACTAAATTAATGAGGGATTCTCAACCAACATAAATAATAAAATGGTTGAGAATTCTTTAATTTATTAAAAAGATTTAAGTTTTAACATGTTTATGTTGTTGAAACAACATTATAATGCTAAAGCAATAAACATGCAAGTGACGTATGATCACTTGAGATAATGTATTTCCTATTTTAAGAAATTAAAGTTACTCAAACAATGTTATATATAAAGTGATGATGATATATGCCCTATATTTGTTTTGTATGGATTCTTGATGGGTGAACTTTTGTGAATTATTCTTTTATGTGATTACTAATTGGTAAATGTGTTTTGTAGATAAAATGGTGTCCTTATATTAGGTGATAATGTCAAGTATGTTAGGCATATGATCTTATATGATATAAATGTAAATGATGCATAAGTAATTATTTTAAGAATATAGCACTGAAATTGGAAATTTTAATTTATACTAATATTAATAATTATACTAGTGTATGTTGGAATTTACACTAATATTAATAATTATATTAATGTGTATTTTAATTGGTTATGAGCAGTTTTTTTATGTTTTTAAAAATAATTTTGTTCAATGTTTTCTCAATAAATTTTTTAACACAAAATATGTAAATAATTAATTAAATATAATTAGTACTAATAACTTATTATTATTTTTTGATTTAATGTATTTAAAAAATATATTTCTACCCTTTTTTACCTAAAAAGATATTTGTGTTCTTCTGATCGTATCAAATACGAGTGGAATAAAATGAGTATATTTGATTAGTTTCATTATTCAAAATAAAACCAAATGTCATTTTCCTTTTAAATAAAAAATTAATAAAAAGAAACTTATATGACACTTTATTTTATTTAAATAATTTAGATAATAAAGATAATATATTTTTGCTTTATTCTACTCTCTTTTTTCTTATCGAACAAATCATAGTCTACAAGAATACGCCTTTTGCGCCTGACACACTGATCGTTGGGCACAGATTCCAATTCCGTTTACCTTATCCACTTTATTCTTTTGCTTCCAAACACTCAAACATAATTGACGTACACATTAAAAAGTTATTAAATAAAAAATAATTTTAAAAAATATTATTATTATAATATTAATTAAATAAATATTATTTAATTTTAAAAATATATAAAATTATTAATATTTAAATTAATTATTATTATTAATAAATATTTTTAACATTAATATTTAATAAATTATTTAAATTATAATAATTCACTAGATACTAATTTAAAAATTATTTATCAATAATCAAAATTAATTTAAATATTAATAATTTTATATTTTTAAAATAATATTTAATTTAATTAATATAAAAATTAATTAATTTTTATTTTTAAAATTAATTTTATTTAGTAATTAAAGTTAACAGAAGAAAATTAATAAAACTATAATCATAATTGTATTTAACAGAAAAAAAAGTTATGAAATGACCTGTGATTTTTTTATAGTTAATAAAATTTACGTGGAGATGAAGCAGAAGTGAAAAAGAATACGTATTTTCTTCTAGTTTGATTGTGACTGTACTGCACATATATAGTTATAATTTATGGTTAAAATATTTGGAAAGATTAGTGACAGTGCTCCTATTTGACTCGTGATCAATACAGAAATAATTTGGATGTTAATTCTTTCACCGATTTAGCAGAACAAATTTGTAATTAGAATTTGGATGTGATTTGAGGAATTACCAAATGTTTCTCGCTTCTTCTTTTACTGCTAAATTTGAGTCATTTTTTATTTACAGAAAAAGACATATTTAGTTTTTAGCTTCCTCTTTCACGAAAGTTTTAAAATGAAATAAAAATATAGTATATAAACATATACACACACGTCATGAAAATTAATTAGGTCGTTTGATTTAGTTATTATTATATCTTTTGTTAATGCATACATTAAATAATAGCTTCACATAAACAATAAGTTTTAAGATGTTGGATTATTATTGCTTGAAATTAAAGTTAAACTTCCACTTAATATTTCATATATTAGATCTCAATTGGCTTAGTTTCGAAAATTTCAATTTATTATTAAATTAGTTTTTTAATATAAAACAATTTTATGCCAAAAATAATATGGTAGTGTGCACTTCAAATTAGGGAATTTAAAATAATGCATATAGACTAATACTGTTTTATAACGAAAACTCAAAAAATTAACTAATGATAATTTATAACTTTCAAAGAAGAAGCGAGGAGATGAACAAATTTAAACAAAAAAAAAAAAAGTTTTTTCTTTTGTTGTGATTATAACGATAAAGTTAAATTTGTGTACAAAATACAAGTGATTTAAATAAGAAGAAATATTAATATTTTGTTAAATAAGATGAAATATAATATTTAATAAATAATTTTTTTTAGTATTTTACTAAAATATATTTCCTCTACTTTTTTTTATATTTCTAAAACATATATTAATAGTTTTCAAGATACAAAGATGTCATATTGACACTGTAACATAGAAGAAAAGATATTTTACCAATTAAATTTTTGTTTACAGCGAGTTTTTTTTATCCTTTTTGTTAAGATGGTTGCATGTTATCTGTAGTTTAATATACATTTGTGTTTCAATTTTGATATGGAAAAAGATAATTTATAGTATCGTAATAATATATTTGCTTTGATGATTAGGATTTTCTTTTTTGACATATTTTAGTCTCATACGTGAAATTATGATGTTCTTTCGATAGGTTTAATAGTCTCATATTGTTTAGAAGTTAAGATCAATGACAATTTAAATACACTTTCTTTCCTTAACTCATTAAGGTGCCTTTTAGCAAGATCGTGGTAAAGCTCCAAAGCGGATCTCGAATGTGGTTGAGTGTCACATAGGATGACAATGCAAAAGATGCAAAAGATCTATAATCGAAGTTCAATGCATGTGTGTCTTTCAAAACTCATAAAGTGTCTAATGTAATAAATTTGGTGAGACGTGAGTTTTATGCTTATGGGATGTGATAAGTGATGCGTGTAGGTTTTGATATATTTGAGATAGATACTAAAGTTGGTCATGTATTGGTTAATATATATTTGGTGTGAGTATTATAAGTGAATGTGAAATGCGGATTTGATTATATAATTTTTTATTATTTTTATATTCTAAAAAAAATAAATTAGTATCTTACCTTTTTTATGGTTTGTGACATGTTTTTCATAAAAGTATATGATCTCTTAATAAGAAGCTCTATGTGAATAAATTTAAGTACGAATGAATTTTTTTTTTTATGATATATTTGTTGGGGATCCCTCCTTAATTTTAGTGGGGACCATGACCAATGAATCTTGATAACTGATCCATTGATTATGTTCAAAGATAGTCATTCTAAAGTTTTGAAATTATATAACTCTTGAAGATTATGAAAATCAACCTAGAAAGTTGTAGATAATATTTTCAAGGTATTTTGAACATGTGATAAGCATTAATTATCCACTATCTCTTTATTAAGAAATTTTCCTCTCATTCTTTATGTAAAGGGAACTTGCGAGGAACAGAAGGAAAGCAAGGGAGAAGAGCAACATAGAGAGAAATAAAAGAATAGATATTCACCATAGTGTGAGATTAGAAATTATAGTGAGATACTAGAGAGACATTGTATTTCATCCTTGTTGGGTGATATTGAGTGTTATTTTTAGAAAGTAAGAGAAACAAACTTTGTAATCCTACTTTCATAGTAGAGACATTTTCTAAATTAAGTCCCGTGGGTTTTTAGTTAGTTAAGAAAGTTTCCCCATGTTGAAATTCAGTTTCATCTTTCTATCTTGCTCTATTTTCTTTTGTATGCGTATTGTTTCCGCAAGTGCTCATTTTTTATCTACCAAAGAGGGAGTGTAACCCTCCGTGAATGAAAATCACGGAACCCAGCAACCCCAACCCCACCACCTTTTTCTTTCTTTCTTTTTTTCTTTTTCTCTCTCCCTCTCCCTTCTCTCTTCAACTTCTCTCCCATACATTATGTATTCTAAAATTTGATCACACCATGGTATAGCTGAGGAGTCAGGCTACATTTCTACCCGATCAGATTCTCAAACAGAGTAAGTTCATTTTTACTCTAAAGTTCCCTTATTCTCTGTTTTTCTCTATGATTTAGTCATCAATATTAGTGGGGCCAGTTGAGAAAAGTGTTTCTCTCAACTTGATTAAGCTCATACTAAAATTTGGTAATATTTGGATAACTTGCATTAGGCCCTTAAATCTTGAAGCTTATCCAGACTGTGGGAAATAAAATTCTAGAAGTTGCTTGGAAAGCAAACAATTAAGGTAAGGGAAGCTAAATTTAATTTTTTTTTATAGCACCCTAGGCTAGAAAATTCTGGATGTGGAAGGGACGTGGTCCCAATATTCAATTTCTCTTGTAGGGATGTTGTTTGTTTATATATTGGATTGTTTGTTTATATATTGTGTTGTTTGTTTATATATTATTTAAACTTGTAAAAATATTATATTTTGATGGTTTAGTATTTAAGTGTTATTTTTATATTAAATAAGATTTTAAATATTGTGGATTAAGTTTTGAATGATATTGTATGATGAAAATGATATGGAATTGAATTCATACATTTGGGATAATGTATGGACTGATGTTTGTTGTGTATTAAGTATTGATGCCTATGTGGTAATAGAGATCTCCGAGCTTCACTGATAGACTAAGATATCAGGTGGTGAGAAGCTGATGGAGGAGTTCATGCACACCGTGACATATGAGATGCACGGCTTGGGTTGTATTGAACTTACCCTGACCCTTTCTGTTGGATTCGCTGGTAATCTTTGGATCAGGTGTTAGTCTCTGGTGAGACTTACTTAATACGAGTCTTCCGGAAGACGTTTTTTGTTGAATATCTTAGATGTGTAGATCCGTGTGAGATCTACGTGATTGTTTTGTGTTGTGTTTTGAAAAAGATTGAATAATTGAGAAATTGATTCACGTAACTTTATTTTTTCTTTTGATTTAATTGTGTGTATTATAAAACTTTATTTTCAATAGCTTACCCTTGTTTTTCTTGTTGTGTTTGAACTGCGATGACTGTACTACGTACACGAGCAGATGATCATACAGGTGTAGGAGATCATTGAAGGTTTAGGATGTTTTAAACTTTATATTGTAAATATTTGTATTTTATAAGCCATAATCTTGTAATATTAATGTTTTGAAATACTCCAAGTTTGTATAGTAGTACTTGTATTGTAATAATTAGAAGTTGTTTTTTTGGGGTGTTACAGGGAGAATTAGTTCTGATTTTTTTCCAATATTAGTAAAAACACATGTATTTAATTATTTAATTATTTATATGAGTAATTAATTAAAAAATTAAAAAATAATATAATTTAAAAACATCTACAATCATTTGATATTTTTAAAAATTATTAAATTATTTTTAAAATTAAAAAAAATATTAAATTATTTATTTTATTTAAAAATAAATATTTTTTTTATTAGAAATAAAGTTATCCAATTAGAAAATAATATGAAGTTAGTAGATAGTGTATATAAATAGTTAATATACTTTTTCTTTGGGGTATTTAAAAATATAGTAAAAAGACAAACTGGTATTTTTTTCTTTTCAAAAGGAAAAATAAAAAATAAAAAAATAATTACTTGGACATTTGATGCATCAGTTTACATAAAAAAAAAAAGCATTCCTGATTTTAAAATAGTTGAGATATCATCCCATTTTTCCTCCTATAACATGATTTTAGATTAATCTCATACACACGTAAAATTCTGATTGTGTTTGGTCACGAGTTTTATGCTAAATAAATTACCTCTGAAATATACTAATATATTTAATCAATTCATAAATACCATTTAGATTTAATGTGATAAGTTAATATATGATATTATACTTCTTATTGTATTATATGAGTTGATTATATAAGTGATTTGTTTTATAACTTACTTTTATTTTCTGTTACATATTTCAAATAAGTGAAATTTCACATTGTTTCAATAAATTTAATATAATCTCACATCCTTTTAAAAGTTGAGATAAATAGTAATTTATATATATATATATATTATTTAATTTTTTAAAAATAAAATTATGATGAAATTTTGAGCTGTAAAACGAATAATACTCCAAATACAATGACTGACTATTAGTAATATTATTTTAATAAATTTGAGATCGTAACATTAATGTCATATATGTCATATGTGAGAATTGAAAACTTGTTCATTTAACCATCGACTGATGAATTTGTTTTAATATATAGTATAACATCATTTAGAAGTTAAGATAAGATACTCTAGTGATATCATCTCAATAAACTTCTTCTCGATAGAGATATGATATATAATTCAAAAGTTTAAAATATCCTACGTGTAATATGTTTGTCTCGTAAGACTTTTTATTTACATTTATAATACTCTAACAATACGTGTATTTATTTCTTATATAAGTTATAAATTTGAATGCCAAAGAGCACTAGAGTTTTGCCAAAGAGCACTAGAGTTTCACCACTAATGTATTTTAGTTTTGAAATAAAAAATATATAATATGACATAACAACCCTTCTATAAAACGTTATATAGTATGTGAAAATATTATAATGTTATAATGTGTAGAATAGTTTTAGGTTCCAATTTTATTCTTGTTATTGAAAAAGAAAGTGTATGGAGACATGAGATTTTCTATTTTTTTTAAGAAAAAATATACTTAATTTATTTGAAATTATATTAAATAATATTTGTATTTCCTAATTTTAAAAAGACGCATTTATTTTAACATTTTAATAAAATGATGTTAACACTTTCTTATAATTTGTAAATAGATATATCTCTCTCATGTATTTTTAATAAACGATCCTCACATCTTATGTTTTTAATAACATGCAACTTATTTTCTTTATAAAAAATATATTTTTTATAATTTTCTTAAATTTAATATTTTAGTATTTTATTTAAGTTTTACTCTATTTTGTACTCTTTGTTGGCATTTATTGTTGATTGTTACTATTCATGTTTTCTAACTTCTCTTAGTAATAAGGGTAATTTGTAGTATCCTTATTGGTAGAAAAACTTCGTTCCTAATTCTTTTCATAGTAAAGTTTTCACCGTGAAGTTTGCACGTTAAAAATTCAATACTCTTTTGCTAATTTCTTATCTATTTAGTTGTTCGAATTGCTTGAATATATCTCATCGTTGTAAAATCAAAATATATACATGTTTCCTTATACACATCTATGACCATTTTTAATTTTTCTGAAATATTTTTGTTATATGAAAAAACTTTTTCATTTTTTTTTAATTTAGACTATATTTAAAACATCTAGAAGAAAGAACCCACTAACTTAACATAAACAAAAAAAGGAATGTTTGGTAATATTGTATCAAAGGTTAGCATATTGGTTAGTTAAGTTGATGAATTAGGACCGTTTAATTTAGAGAAATTGTATTCTAATAATTGAGATCATATTCTAAAACCCGTGAAGTGTACGTCCAGAAACTACTAATGCCGTTCAATGCAAGGGTGTTTATGTATTTTCGCAAATAAGAGATTTATTTTTTTTATTAAGGATGTCGTTAATCTGACATACCCTTTATGATTTATTTTGATTTGAGGATTGTAGTTAATGAAGTTAAAAAAAAATAAAATTGAAAAATAAGATAATTTGGATTAAGATTAAAGAAAAGTATGCGAAAATTTGTGAGTGATTTAATAGATATAATAAATTTAAAAAAATATAAAATAATTTAGAAATATAGATTAGAATTAATGTAAATTTTAAATTAAAAATTTAATAATAAAAATTAATAAAAATACATATTAATAAATAATAATTAAAATTTAATTTAATTTTTTTAATTGAATTATTTATTTTATTATAATATAAAAATACATAATAATAATTAATAAACAAATTGTAAATGTTATATATATATATATAAACATAATTTTTATACATGTAATCAGTATATAATTTATTAATTTTAAAAAAATAGCATTTAATCAAAGTTTTTTCGCAAATATCATAAAAAATGCAAATAAAATTTTAGGTGATAAAAACATCTCACTTTTAGTGTTTTCTAATAATTTACTTCTCTTCTTTCAACTTTCTTTGTACTCTTTGCATCATCTTTCAACTTTCTTTGTACTTTTATATCATCACTTTTTTTGTTTAAATACAAATAAATCATTAATTTTTTCTGTTAGATGGGTGACATGGATGTTATTCTAATCGATCATCTTACTTATTTTAATGTGTTTAAAAATGTGAGATTTTATGATTAATAATAATATTATGATTAATATAAAATAACAAATAATTTTTATTACTTTAATTAAAAGCATGTTGTCTTGAATAAAATGAGACTATTCTTATTATCTATGTCAATGGTGGTGACAGTTGCTTTAGTTGTTATAGGTGATGATGTGATGAACATGACCCTAGTTATTCAACATATTTTTAATAATAATGAAAATCATAAAAATCATTTGTCTTTGACAGTATCATTTTATATCAATTATAAAATTTTATATTTCTTAATATTTAACAACAACAAATAAATTGGATGACAAGATAAGATAAGATAACAGTCACATTATCTAATTAACCGAAAAAAGAAAAAAATAAAAATAAACCATAAAAACTCAATTATTAGAAAATATACACTTAATTTAAAATATTTAAATTTATGAAAAACTTAAAATTTAATTAATCCTTGTTATCTTTGTAACTTTATACATTTAATTAATAAAAATGCATTATCAGAATGATTTTTTAGATAAATAAATATTTTCTTTAATTACTATTATTTAATTATTAACTCTAAGATATTAAGTAAATAGTATTTAATATTTAATTAAAATAATTTTTTTTTATCAAAAATATCTTTCGTTAATAATCAAATATTAACTCATAATTTTTTTCTTGCCGCAACTTATTTAATTTTTAATTTAAAAATTAAAAACTCAATATATTAAATACCTTACTTTCTATTTAATATCAATTTTTATAATTATGTCAGTAAATGTAAATATTTAATGCCATGAGTGTTCCACATTTCAAAAAGTATTTGCAATTAAAATATACAGGGTGTCTTCTATTCTTAGTTTTGTGTTTGAATTTTTAATTATTGAGGAAGCAACTTTAAGTAAGTTAATAATAATTATAACATTACACAAAGCATTCACACTAGAAGTGTGACACGTGTATGCTACTATTATTATATTATATATATAATGATATTCTAAGGTCATGATAATGATAATAATAATCACCGAAACATTGAACTTTTGGTAAAGGGAGGTATCATGTTGAAAACGACTATCTTAATGAAAATATAATTGAATTAAACTTTATTACTTTTAAAGTTTTAATTTTCAAATACTAAATTTGTGTACACACACCTTGTAACTTTTGAAGAGGGGAACTGCACCCTTTTCGTAAAGGTACTGTGCCAAATTACTTGGTGTGGGCCTCGCTGAGTAAATATTGGGCGGTGAGATTTTTCAATTGATTAAGCCCAGGTCTAATAAAGTTTCTACCATTACTCTGATTGGCTAATCGATGTGGCACTTAGATCTATTTTTCATAGCATCTTTAGTGCATTCTATCTCAACTTGTTGGGTTAAAGACAATTTCTATACAAAATTATAGGATAAATAATATGTTAAGTATAATAAATATTAATATATTTTCTTTTTAAGTACAATAAAAAATACACAAAAATTAATTTCATTAGTTATTTTTAACTGTTATATACATTTTTTTTCCTAATTATATTAATCAAAACGGATTTAAAACAAAATTAATTTTTTTATTTCAAGATTTTTTTTTTTTACTAAAGACGATAAATTGTATTAAATCAACTTTTATCATTTTTATATTATATATAAGCTTTTAAAGTTTAAAAAAAACTATAATTTAATGTATGGCCATTTTTATGTTATGTTATTTGAAGTAAGGGTGATAAAATGAGTGCGATCACATAATTAGTCATTCAAAACTATATCAAGACAAATTAACCCACCATAGTTACAACAAGTTGATAGTCCAAACTTGTCATGAGTAGTATGGTAAATTAGCTCACTAATCTCTTTTTTTAATTTATTACTTTATTTCTAAATACCACGCACACACACACAAATCATTCAAATAATAAAATACAAAAAAATGGTAATATTTTAAATGTTTTTTATTTTAATTTAAATTGTGAGAGGAGTCATCAAATCAATATACTTTATCATTTATATTTTGAAGAATACAAATATATAATAATATTATAGATTAAGTAATAAAAAATCAGATATTAACTTTTGATTATTAATTATAATTAAATAATTTAATGTGTAAAAACAATAATACTCTTAATTTATCTTGTTAGAAGTGTTAATTAACCAAATAAATGTTATATACATATATATAATTACAATATAAAATAATATTTTACATAATAATAAGAATTTGTTATTATTATTATTAACATCCACATTAATATTACAGTATTATACTAAGTAAGCAACGATATTTAAAATAATATAATACAGCAAGTCTAGTCAAACTATTCATAAAAATAACTTACAAAAGTTTAAAGATTCCATATTAAAGAAATATACCTGATGAGTTTTATAAGTAACAGATCAGAATATTGTGATTTGAAACTCTTTTATTTTAGTATTGAATATCATATTTAAAACTCTTTTAGCCTTGAATAGTCAGATTCATAAAGTAAATCATTATGAAATATAATACAAATTATCTTATGACACATTTTACCATTTACAACTAGTTTAAATAAAATATAATATACTATATAAAATATGGTAATATCGCTTAAGTAAGATTTTTTCATCAAAATTATATTTTTTAATAAAATATATTTTGTTCTCAGTAATCACCTTAATTAAATGTCTAATGATAGTTTGAGTAAAATACACTTATAGGCAGTAAAAATCGGTTATTTAAATCAGAAATTTTAAAAATAAAAATTAATTCTCGAATTCATATATCATTTAAGAGATATTCACCTTACTCAAAGTAAGTATGTAAATGAAAACAACATAAAAATACCAAATTTTGGAAAAATTAAAGATTCTCATGCTTCATTTTATATCACCTAAACTAAAAATACTAGTCTCAATCTAACCTACTATAAAGTAAAAGATCATACACATGAATATATTCTTAAAATCCACATGTACAATTATAAACTAAACTACACTCTATCACCATAATATGAGTATTTACACAAAATTCCACCTACCTCACATTTAAGGTTATGTTTAGATTAAGGTAAGATTGGAAAATGTAAGAAAAAGAAAGGAAAGAGAATGGAGAATGAAGTTGGTTGGATTAAGTGAAAGAGAGTAAAAAGTGAGAGGAAAATTTGTATAAATTAGATTGATCTGGTAGAACAAATTTAGTTGTATATTAATATATTTAGAAAATAATAATAAAAAAGTATAACATAGAAAATAAAAATTCAAAAATAAAAATTAAATTTAAAATCAATTTTAAATTTAAATACAAAAATATTATAAAATTTTAATAAAGAAAAAATTACATTTCATAATAAAATAATTTAATATTTTTCTTACAAAATTATTTTATTTATTATTATGATATTATTTATTATTATGATATTATTTATTATATTATAATTTTAAAGAAAATATTGTATTATATTTATTTAAATATAATCCATTATATCTAAACACATAATAATTATAATTTGAACAAAATCTATCAGGAATTAAGTTTTAAACCTCCTTCCTAAAATGGAAAAGGAAAAGGAAAGTTGAAATGATAAATTGTCTATTTTTTTTTTTTGTGTTTTCACACTTTGATTTTCGATTTTTTTTTTATCTTTTAGTATTGTTCATGATTTGGTGGTTGAAAACAAATAGATCATCAAAGTCAAAATTGACTCATCAAATACAAGTTTTTTTCACTTTAATCACAATGCAATTTTTTTATATAAATAAAATAATCAAAACACTTACAAAATTATCAACTCAAAACAAAATTGTTTTTTTAAATAGCGCTAACTTGTCCTATACTGAGATTCTTTGTACTTTATAAGAGAATGGACCAACAATATTAAAAAAAACACATCAACTAAAAAACCAACCCTAAGTATTAAATCACCTTAAATCAATTTCTAAACTCAAAAAATAATTTTTACTTAGTGCAAAACTCAAATTGATGAATTGATAATTCCCCTTTACTATAATGTAGAACAAATTTTAGAAGGGAGGGATGTAGAATAAGATTCTCAAACTTTGAGACTGGGAGAAAAGAGAAAGAGTTTCAACTATAAGAATTGAAAATTACGAGAATAAAGAATAAAAAGAAGTTTCAACTATAAGAATGAAAGAAAAGGAAATCGTTGTTGAAAAAACAAGTAAAATATAAAAAAAAATATTGAATTGTATATTAAAAACTTTTTATAGTTTTATAGTGATAAAAGGAAATGACAAAGATTTTCAACTAAATTCTAATAAATTTATCCTTATTAGATTAGTGTAAGTGTGGTAACATGCAATATAAATTGGATAAAAAAGAAAATAATTACTCAATATATTTATATATCGATTTGTTTGATAGTACATATTACATCCAATTCTTAATCATCAGTTGAGTTTCACAAAACGTATTAAAACTACAAAATTAATATTGTTTGAGCTCATAATCGTTCCTCACTAAGACATACTTGTTTCAAAACTTAGTCACTCCTAATTAAGTTGTCAATTATTCTTTAACATTTAATCAAAATTGTTTGTGATATACTATATTAGCTTAAAACTATTTGTTTATCGTCCGGACAAACATATTGTTTATCAAACATAAAAAGAAACAACATGAAGTTGCATTGTCTCACAAATAAAATATTTAAATCTTACATTATATATTATTTATATATTGTGACAAAAAACTTTTATCCTTTAAACGAAATTTGGTTATATTTTATATTTTATTGTTTTTAACACTAAATCAAAACATGAATGTTCAACTTTTCTCTAATAACACCATTACTTACTAAGCTCACACCCCACCCATAATGTTTTCATTCTTATGCTTTCAGTTCACCTCTCCAAATTCATTCTTTATTTAAACGCATTACTTAAAAATATTATCCTCACTTCTCAAATTAAAATACAATTACGACATACCATTTAAATATAAAATAAACGCATATACATATATCTTACTTTAAATAAAGTTTAAACATAAATTAAATTTAACTGTCACTTTTTAATTAATTTACACACTTAAATAAAAACAACAAAAATCATTACATAATATGTTTTGATTGATTACAAAATTAAATTTTATAATAATTACTTTCGATGCACTTTGTTTACTGTTTCTATTGTATAATTTATTTACCTAAACAAAACACAAGTGGATGGATAAACTGTAAAGCAACATAATAGTATTTAAGTACATCAATTTTTTAAATATACAAGAATCTCATATTTCACCCCAGCAAGGCTCATCACAATTTCTCACCAAAAGGAACAATCATTCATTGATTTACAAAAGAACAACCTTCAAAAAAACATTATAATCACAAAGACAAGTTCAAACATAACAATTAGGATTTAACGACTTTCAAAATATATATATTGAATACGATTACAGGAGATTAACATGTGATTTATAATCAAATTCTACTTAGTATCTACAATAAATCATATAAAATCAATGTAACTTTTTGTGCACACTCTATAAAGTGTTGTCGAAAAATCATTGTTAACTTCTAACAACCTAATATTTTTATTAGAATGATTTGAATTATCAGTAAAATTTGAATATATATCTGATCACCTAAGTAACTCTTTCAAACAATTACACCATATACATCATCTCAAAGATTTTACAAACACCTTAAAATTATTAACTACTTGCAATTATACAATTATAACACATCAACATAAAACTATGCAACAATCACCAAATTATAATAAAATCATATAAAAATAGAAGAATTTAAGAATGTTTTAAACAAGCTAAAACATGTTTAAAAAATATGAAAATATCACTTCAAAGAAGTATTTCTATTGAGTATAATTTTTTAGTAAAACAAAAAATATATTTAACCTTAACCCTAAATTGAAAACTCATCTTCATCGTATTCTACTTTTATAAAAGGATAACAATAATGATGTTGAATGTTTTTTAATGTGATTATCATAATATTTTTTTTTTTTACCTTTATTAAATTGACTAATATATTTCATTTTTACCATTAAAATAACCATAATTTTTCATAAGATTACTGAAATAATAGTTAAACTTTTAAAATATAGACTTATATCATAGAATGACTTTTTTTAGACTAAAAATATGTTAGAGCTTTATTAATACAAGTATTGTTAAATCCGTAAATACACATTTTTTATTAAATACGAAGTTATGAATGCAAATAGAAAATTTGATATTTTTTATCACACCAAAACGGAACTATCAAGATATAAATAATAAAATTAAAATAAAATATAAAAATAGTTATAAAAATAAGATAACTTTTATTAAAAATTAATTAATGATTAAGAAGTGTAATAAAAATATGTGTAAAAAAACAGTTTGAGAAACGAATATAATTATTAATACATATAAATTATAGATTTGTAAAGAAGTTATTCCATTAATAAAACTAAAAATGTTTGTTACACACACACCAGTAACATTTGTAGCCATTATAAAAGAAGTATTTAGTATAACTAAAATGATAGATTTGAAAAGGTTGAAGAGGGTGCGAATAGATTTGGATTAAATTGGTTGATTGACGTATTGAAATTTAATAAGTAACAGAGAGAGAGGGATGATGAAAGAAAGTAACAGAAATAGTCTGACAAATGCCGAGGATTGCTCTCACGGGGTCCCATCCCATCCATCCATACATTAGGGGGCGGATGGCAGGACTAGTTAGGACCGAAAGAAAAAAATGAGAAAAGAAAAAAGAAACACATTTAACCGCTTAAAGGACGTTCCCGCAAGCGCTTTGCTGTCTCTCTCACTCTATTTCCAGACCTCTCCCTCCAAAGAATATTCTCTCTTTTTATTTTTTCTCTTGGGATTGCTGCTCACCTCACACATCTTCTCCTTCTTCTCATTCGTGAGCACTCAGTATAAAAGCAGCAGCAGCAAGAAGTAGCAGTAGGGAGTGTGAGGATAAATCAGAAATGGCTGGAAACGATTGGTTGAACAGCTACCTTGAGGCGATACTGGACGTAGGGCCTGGCCTCGACGATTCCAAGTCCTCTCTGCTTCTCAGAGAGAGAGGCAGGTTCAGTCCTACTCGCTACTTCGTCGAAGAGGTTATCGGATTCGATGAGACCGATCTCTACCGCTCTTGGGTTCGGGTATTCTCTCGCTCTCTCCACTTCACTCTCTTCTGATTCCACTCATTAAATTACTTTCCGCTCATCTTCTGATTTTCGTTCTTTTGCTAGGCTTCCTCCACCAGGAGTCCTCAGGAGAGGAACACCAGGTTGGAGAACATGTGCTGGCGGATTTGGAACCTCGCTCGCCAGAAGAAGCAGGTTCGATTCTCGATTCTCGATTCTCAATCCCCTCGATTATGAATTATTAATTATGTGTTGTGATTTTCCTGCTTCATGATGTGATCGGTCATATTGATAAGTTGTGATGGATTTGAGTAGCTGGAGAGTGAGACGGCGCAGAGAGTGAACAGGCGCCGGCTGGAGCGCGAGCGAGGGCGGAGGGAAGCCACCGCGGATATGTCCGAGGATTTGTCGGAAGGAGAGAAGGGAGATCCGGTCAGTGACGCGTCAGCTCACGGTGACACCAACAGAGCCAGGCTGCCCAGAATCAGTTCCGCCGATGCCATGGAGAGTTGGGCAAACAGTCAGAAAGGGAAGAAGCTCTACATTGTACTCGTTAGGTAGGTATCCTTCACCTCTTTTTTTTTCTTTATTGTAATGAATGTGTAAATGAATCAAGCTCTGATGATGATTAGATTGATATTGAAGTTAGTATGTTTGTTTCTTTTTTTTTTCTGTTGTGCAGAGTGTAATTTGTGTATTCGCTGATTAGATTAACCTTTGATTTGTTTGATTTTAACAAAAAGATTTATATATGCAGCATTCATGGCCTAATACGAGGTGAGAATATGGAGCTGGGACGTGATTCGGATACCGGTGGTCAGGTAGCGTTTTCATTTTTTTTTAATTTATTCGAAATGCTGATTTTAATTTATATACAAAGTAGACTTAATTAAAAAAAAAGTCAATTTAGCTTTTGAGAGTAGTTTATTCCAACTTGTTTAGCTTTCTTTTTCTGCTAGTGTTTAGGAAAAACCTATCCAAAAAGGACTTTTCTCTTACTAAGATTCTCTTTGTTTTTTCCACTGCCAGTATGTGGGAAACTAAAATCTTTCCGTCTGTCTGTGTTTCTGCTGCATAGGTTAAGTATGTGGTGGAGCTAGCGAGGGCATTGGGCTCAATGCCAGGAGTTTATCGGGTTGATTTGCTAACTAGACAAGTGTCATCTCCGGATGTGGACTGGAGTTATGGGGAGCCAACAGAAATGTTGACTCCAAGAGACTCGGATGATTTTGGAGATGACATGGGAGAGAGTAGTGGTTCTTATATTGTTCGTATTCCCTTTGGTCCGAGAGATAAATATATTCCGAAAGAACTTCTCTGGCCATACATTCCTGAATTTGTTGACGGAGCACTTAACCACATTATACAGATGTCCAAATCTCTTGGGGAACAGATTGGCAACGGACATGCTATCTGGCCAGTTGCCATCCATGGACATTATGCAGATGCAGGTGACTCTGCTGCTCTTTTATCTGGCGCGTTAAATGTTCCTATGCTTTTTACTGGGCACTCGCTTGGCCGAGATAAGTTGGAACAACTTCTAAAGCAAGGTCGACTATCAAGGGATGAAATAAATGCAACTTACAAGATCATGCGTAGGATAGAGGCTGAGGAATTAGCCCTTGATGGTTCTGAAATAGTCATTACAAGCACTAGACAGGAAATAGAAGAACAATGGCGCTTGTATGATGGTTTTGATCCTGTATTGGAGCGTAAAATACGAGCAAGGATCAGGCGTAGTGTGAGCTGCTATGGGAGATTCATGCCTCGCATGGCTGTA
Organism: Phaseolus lunatus; assembly: GCA_013389735.1. Classification (NCBI taxonomy): domain Eukaryota; kingdom Viridiplantae; phylum Streptophyta; class Magnoliopsida; order Fabales; family Fabaceae; genus Phaseolus; species Phaseolus lunatus. Next base: position 32,987,808 of record CM023859.1, read on the forward strand.
AGTACATAATAAAATGAAAATTTCTAGCTATATGTTAATTATCTTTCTTGTGGACCATGATTTTGAGTTATAGATTTCAGGTGGCTAGAGTTAAAATTTCAAGTTTATATACCTTTTCATTGAAATATTGTAAGTTCGTTTTTCTATCTTGGTTGATCCGAGCCTTTTCTTTTAACCTTACTCCTTGAGCAAAATGTCTCACTTCTTGGTTATATTGTATTAGATAAGTCCATATATGAGCATATTCTCTGTTTTTTTTTTGTCATTTGATTTCTTATTTTAAATTGGGACGAGACATAAAGTTTTGTTTTCCACCTTTATACTCATGGCTTATTAGTTTGTCTAGGAAAGAAGTAACTTGTTTTATATATGGCAACAAACTCGAGCATTGAGTGTCTTGCTTTCTTGTGAATGCATCATTTTAAAAAGACTATAGGCGTAGCTTTTAGTTTGCGTAGTACCTCTTGGTAACAGCAGTTATTGTGGAGTCCTGTTCCAGAAGCAACATTACAGTTTTTTAAGGAATATTTCATTGCAACGGTTATGCCATGCAAAATTAAATGTTAGAATCCAATTTTACCTTGCAGACAATTCCACCTGGTATGGAGTTCCATCATATTGTTCCACAAGATGGTGATATAGAAGGTGAACCAGAAGGGAATTTGGACCATCCTGCCCCCCAAGATCCAACTATTTGGTCTGAGGTTATAAATATGCTCTCCATTACTTTTAATGTTTCCTAAATTATTATATAGTTTATTGCTTTTGTTTTACAATAATGGATTATGTTAGATACATATTAACAAGCAAGTTCTGCCTTTGATTCTATACAAAAATGGAATTTAATGCCAATTTAAACTTTGTGATTGCTAGATAATGCGCTTCTTTACCAACCCTCGCAAGCCTATGATACTTGCCCTTGCTAGACCGGACCCTAAAAAGAACATCACAACTTTGGTAAAAGCATTTGGAGAATGCCGTCCTCTTCAAGAGCTTGCCAACCTTGTATGAAACTATGAATGACCAGTGTTCACTTTTTGTAGTATCATTTGTTCCTTTTTTTCAGGTCATCTGAATTATTTTGCTTGACTGATCAATTATTTGTCCTTCCCTCCTTTGGCTTTTCAGACATTAATTATGGGTAACCGAGATGGAATTGATGAGATGTCTAGCACAAATGCTTCTGTTCTTCTCTCTGTACTTAAGTTGATTGACAAGTATGATCTGTATGGGCAAGTGGCATATCCTAAACATCACAAACAATCGGATGTTCCTGACATATATCGTCTAGCAGCAAAGACAAAGGTAACTTCATCTATTTGATTGGAATAAAGTATAATAGATAAAGTGCATATGTGAGTGGGTGAATAGGGTGCATACTACTACATAGAAATAGAACAAGTGCATGATTTGAGGTCCATGTGTTAGAATAGTGAAAATGAAGCAATGAAATAAGCAGATAGGATGCTATCAGCAACGCTCCCAGGTCTTTTTCATTCAAGAATGTAAGCATCTTAGACTTCACAATTTCTCTGATGAGATCTGGTAAAAGAAAAGCAAAAAAAGAAGAAAAGGAATTGATGCATCATTTGATTGTATGATTTGAAATTGCACCAATTCATGTATATTTCATAATTCAAAAACAACCTGTGATTTATAATAACATTATACAATCGGTTGGCTTGCCAAATCCTATTAGACCTGCCATTTGAATTGATATGTATATATGGTGGTATAACGGTTTGGTGTAAATACACTTGTTCAGTTGTGTGATTACGTGATCCAATCTATGTATTTCCATCGTTTCTTGGCCAATTCTTTCCTCTGCAAACTATGTTGTCAGCTTACATTTAATTCAGATTCAGTATCTATGCAGGGTGTTTTCATTAATCCAGCTTTCATTGAGCCATTTGGCCTTACCTTAATTGAGGTGATCTTATCAATCTTGAATTATTTATTATTGCTTAATTTCTTTTGGGAGATGTAAACATTAACTTGTGTGTTTGTTGAACAGGCAGCTGCTCATGGTTTACCAACTGTTGCTACTAAAAATGGAGGTCCTGTTGATATTCATAGGGTATGCTTTCTGTTTGGTGGTTGCGTATGGATTTGAAAAGGTTCCCTTGGAAATTTCCATGCCTGATTGATTGCTAATACAGGTACTTGATAATGGTCTGCTCATAGATCCCCATGATCAGCAATCTATTGCAGATGCTCTTTTGAAGCTTGTTAGCAACAAGCAACTTTGGGCAAAATGTCGACAGAATGGGTTGAAAAATATTCATTTATTTTCATGGCCTGAGCACTGTAAAACTTACCTTTCTAAAATAGCCACTTGCAAACCAAGGCATCCACAATGGCAGCGAATTGAGGATGGAGGTGAAAGTTCAGAATCAGAATCACCAGGTGATTCCTTGAGAGATATACAAGACTTATCTCTAAACATTAAGTTTTCATTGGATGGTGAGAAGAGTGGGGGTAGCGGAAATGACAATTCTTTGGATTCTGATGGAAATGCTGCTGATAGAAAGGCAAAACTAGAGAATGCTCTTTTGTCATGGTCGAAGGGAATCTCTAAGGACACGCGCAGAGGAGGGGCTACAGAAAAATCAGAGCAAAATCCAAATGCTGGTAAATTTCCTCCATTAAGGAGAAGAAAACATCTATTTGTCATTGCTGTGGATTGTGATACCACTTCAGGTCTTCTTGAAACCATTAAAGTCATCTTTGAGTCTGCTGGAAAGGATAGGGCTGAAGGTTCTATCGGGTTCATACTGTCCACATCATTAACAATATCCGAGATACAGTCATTTCTAATCTCAGGTAGCTTGAGTCCCAGCGACTTTGATGCTTATATTTGCAACAGTGGCAGTGATCTCTATTATCCATCCCTCAATCCTGAAGATCGCCCATTTGTGGTTGACTTGTATTACCACTCACACATTGAATACCGTTGGGGTGGAGAAGGGTTGAGGAAAACTTTATTGCGTTGGGCTGATTCAATCACTGATAAGAAGGGAGGGAATAATGAACAAATTGTGAGTCCTGCTGAAGAGCTTTCTACTGACTACTGTTATGCTTTCAAAGTGCCAAAGCCAGGAATGGTAATTTTTCATTCTATTTCTATTCTAGGATTATGTATTTAAAACCATTTGTTGCTATTAAGATTCTACGTGAAATTTTCTGTGCAGTTTTTCTTCTTCTCCAGATTTACTTTATTTTGCTTATTTTACTTTTGCAGGCTCCCCCTGTGAAAGAGCTTCGTAAGTTATTAAGGATCCAAGCTCTGCGTTGCCATCCGATATATTGTCAAAATGGGACAAGGCTGAACGTAATTCCAGTGCTGGCATCTCGTTCCCAAGCTCTCAGGTATTGTTGAATCATCATTCCGAAAATTCCAGCATGCCTAAAAATAGTATTCCTGTATACTCGTATACATTGCCGTCTACTTTTCTCTCCTCTCTTAGAGGGGGTAAGCAGTCACTGCGTTTCTTTCTGACACTATGGTATGAAATTATGCAATGTCTGTGCAAATGTGCTATAGGACAAAAGCAAGTTATCAGCCATACTCTTGTACTTCTTATCTCTACGTAATTTCCTCTGTTGAGCTGCTGTGACTCTTGACATCTGATGAGTTTATGTGCTTTTCCTTCAGATACCTGTATGTTCGCTGGGGTTTTGAACTGTCAAAGATGGTAGTGTTCGCTGGAGAATGCGGTGACACGGATTACGAAGGACTTCTGGGCGGCCTACACAAAAGTGTCATACTGAAGGGAGTGGGAAGCAGTGCAATCAGTCAACTCCATAATAACAGAAACTACCCTCTTTCAGATGTCATGCCATTAGACAGCCCCAACATCGTGGAGGCAACTGAGGGTAGCAGCGGTACTGATATCCAAGCTTTGATTGAAAAAGTGGGATATCTCTCTGGATGAAAATAATAATTGATAATCATTTTAGTTTTACGTCTCTTCGTGTGCGTGTGTCTGCTGTGAAACCTACTTCTGAGCGAACAGATAATCTGACATTTATACACAATGTTCATAAAAACCCTCCTCTCTCTTTAACTTCTATATCATTCTCTCTGTCACAATTTCCCCGTGAAACGTATTTCCTCTTACTTTCCACTGATCCCCGTGTTGGTTCTGTATCTGCATATCACATTTTTAATGAAGGACACTTCTCATTTCTCGTGCCCTGTTTTTTAGGTCCATTTTATACCGCCCTCTTGTGACTCGTGATCACAATCTCGCTGGAGGGCAAAATACCCTCATTCATCCTGTACTCGACATACACTTCGTTTCATTTTCCCCGTTCAGCTATGCTATAGTACAAGCTTATACAAATCTATAAAAAAAAGTACGAAGTTCAAAATCAAGAAGATTCAAGAACCAGGAATGTAGGAATTCATGTCAGTAGAGAACGTTGTGTAGACTTCTGTGAACCATGAAGAAACCAGGTGGTTTCCACTCCAACAAGGTGTTGTGCCTTTACACTTTATTAGTTTTATATACCTTATGTTTACACTTTATTAGTTTTATATACCTTATGTTTACACTTTATTAGTTTTATATACCTTATTTTTACACTTTATTAGTTTTATAATTATTTGTATTGTTAATTAGATAATTGTTACACATCTATTCATATTAGTGTGTTATTTGTAGAGCAAATAAATAAAATAAAATAATAGATGCAATTATAATTGATAGAGTAAACATATTCAATCACAACTGATAGAGCAAACAAATTATCAAACAAATGTAGTTACAACTTATAGAATAAGTAGATGCACTCACAAGAACTAACAAATGTTGTTATAACTGCTGGAAAATTCATATGAAATCATATTTATTATCTAATAGCGCCTCATAAGCTCAATCATGTATATCTTTCATGTTCAGTTTGGATAAGTTGTCACAAAATAATCGAAGATATAAAAGTTTGGTCAATATATCAATAAGAATTAAATGAATGAGATATTTTTGAAGTTTAGTCCGAACGAATTGACAATTGATATCAATATGTATCGTTCTCTCATAAAACCTAAGATTCTTTGTTATGCATGTAGCATATTTATTGTTACAATAAACAACAAAAGATTCAAGAATATTAGTATGCAATGCAAATCATGACACAAATATTGTAACCACTGAAGTTGACAAACAAGTGAAATTAGTGTTTTGTACTCTGTCTTTAAAGAAGATATGAAGATTTGGACACTGTAGACTACTTTTAAGACTTTCATGAAATTAAAGACTTTTCTATAAACAAACAATAGTCAATGATAGACCTTTTAGAATTAATACAAGTTCCCTAATTAGAATCAAATTTTTTTTATAAAAATTTGATTATTATTAGGAAAGAATAGACCAAAATCAGAACATCCTTTCAAATATCATAATACATGAAAATTTGTTTTTATACGAGGTTCTCGTGGATTTGAGAAACAAAATGATTGAGCTTATGAACAGTAAAGTTGATATCAAGACTAGTGTGACTAAGGTATAACAAATGTCCAATCAATCTTTTATATTCACTTGGATCCAAAAATAACGAACATTCACTTTTAGAGAGAGGATGAGATGGGAGAAGTGGCTAGTTTGCAAGCTAATAAACCACTATCAGAAATAATATCTAGACAATATTTTCGTTCATTAATTATTTCAAATCCCAATAAATAACAAAGAGTGTCAAAGTCTTTGATACTAAATGAGTTATGAAGATGAGTTTTAATACACTGGATTTTTTGAAGATTATTGTCAACCAACATAATGTCATCAACATATATTAACAGATTTGTCCAAAAATGATTGTGGGTGTCAATAAATAAAGAATGACCAGTTTCACTTTGAACATAATCAAGTTGTATTATAGTCTGAGTTTAGTTTTAAGTTCCATTTCCTACTCACTTACTTTAGTCCATATAAAGAATTTTCTAAGTTTTCAAACTTGAGCTGGCCAACAAGAAGAATCATGTAAATTTCTTCATCAAAATCGCCATGTAGAAATGTGTTATTCACAAATCTAGTTAATGAAGAATTCATCTCTTACCACTTGTTAAAGATAAAATAAATCGAATGATAATAATTTTAAATACTGGAGAGAAAGTCTCAAAATACTCAAACTTATATCCCTTGGCAACCAAGCAAGCCTTGTACTTATCAATGATGTCGTCTAATATATGCTTAGCTTTAAGAATCCATTTACACCTAATAGGATGCTTTCTAGGAGGAAAATCCACCAAAGACCAAGTTTCATTATATTCGAGTATCAAGTTCATGTTGCATAGCTTCTTTCCAACTATTTCTAACAATCATGTTTTATTGCCTCTTTAAATGATTTAGATTATTGGATAGAAGAAATATTAGAACAACAAAAATGTAGAAAAACAATTATGGTAAGAGAATTTTTTTTTAATAGGATATTTTGTACCTGAAGAATGATTGGTAACATCTTTTGAAGAGAAAAAAGTAGTGTGATGGTCCTTCGAGTATTCAGATGTTGTTTGAGAGTAGAAACTCGAACAAATAGAGGTTGTGGATCAGGATGTTGATGTTATAAGATAGTATCAGTTGAATGTAATGGATTAGAAGAATTAGTAGCTAGGGTTGTGGTTTCAAAAACTAATCAAATCAAGTTTGTCCAAATTGGTATCACTTTATCCTTATAGAAAGGAAAATAGGTTTCATAAAAAATAACATCTCGTGTTACAAAAATATTCTTTTTTATTCATATAAAATAGAATAAAATCTTTTATCCCATTTTTGTAACCGAGGAAAACACATTTTCTAGCTCTACAACTAAGTTTTGTTTTTTGAACACCACTAGTAGTAGTGAAAGCTAGGCAACCAAATTTTTTTGTATGAGACAAATCTGGTATTGCATTATAAACTATTTATTATATAAAAGAGGAGTAAGAGTTGTAGTGATTAAATGAAGAGGGTGCTTGACGACATATGATAAAAAACAAGTAGGAAATTGAGATTGAAAAATGAGTGACATTCAAAATGTTGATGTTTGCATTCAACAACACTGTTATATTGTGATGTTTCTACAAAACTAGTATGATGAACAATCTCTTTGTCTATTAAAGAAATTAATCATAAGAAACTCAAGGTAAATTATCACTTCTTAATACTTTCAAATAAGTACTTAAATGATTTTCAATCATGTTGATGAAATTTTGTAAGTGTGTGTGATTCAGTTTTAGTTTTTATATTTACATCTTTTAACAAAAACATGATTCAAAGGACCCCGTATATCATCATGAAACAAATAAAAAACTGAATTGATTTAATAAAGTTAGAAGGAAAATACATTATCTCTTTTGTAACCTAATGAAAATCCATGTTTCTAATCATATGATTATTTATGCTATAATATGTAAAAAATGAAAACTATTTTTCCTTTATTTTTCCTTTTGTCTCATTTTGTCATGGTGATAAAGCAGAATATATAAGCAAAAGAAATCGTATAGATCTTCTAAAAACTTTTATATTAGTTTTAATACCACAAAGAAAGAAAGAATAAACAAGAAAAAAAGAGAAAAAAAAAATCAAGAAAAAATTATATTTTATTAATATGAGAAATATTACACGTCTATTAAGATTAGTAAATATTCTATTTATAAAGAAAATAAAAAAAATTGATAGAGTTAACTGAAAAATTCATATGAAATTTGTATCATCCAATACACTTTGTTTTTTGTACTGAGGCGCAATTTGGTTCGACAGAGAAGTGGCCGATAATATATTACATAATATATCCGTTAGGACCATTCATTTGCAAATCAGTTGTGGGTATTTCTTCTTGCACCCCTACATTTTTCTTCCAGCATCCCTATATTCTCTCAAATATCAGAATTATTCTTGATAATTTTAGATAATTTTAGATAATTTCGAAACATGTTCTATAAACAAAAAATGTTTTCAAAATAGAAGTTACTTAAGCAAAGTGTATTTTCATAATAGAATATTTAAAAGGTAAAAAATTATTCTAAAATATTCTTTCTAGAACACATTTTTTTTAATTTTCAGAAAGTTAAATTCATGTGTTCCAAAAAGTATATTACAAAAATATTCCAGAAAGAGTAATCTGGAAATCATTTTCAAAAGGGTTAAAATGGTCTTTTCCTAAACTTATGGGGGTGCTGGAAGTCATTTGTTGGGTGTAGGAAGAAACACATTGTATGTTCCTTACCTGTTTTAAAGTTTTTTTATTTTATTTTTATGTTTGATCAAACTTTTTTATGCTAGAATAACGCCCAATGTGGTCTGAAAAAAAAAAAACACCCTTCTTGATTTGTAAAAGTAACCAAATAATATTTCAAAATCATAAATATGAGATGTTTCAGTCATTTAGTCCCCTATTTTTCGTACATGATTAGTTTTTAAAAGAGCAAGATTAAACTAATTTAATTTTGGATAAAATAGTTAATTTAATCTGGCCTTTGAAAATGTTAGTTGAAATTTATGTAATTTGTAATTTGAGATGTACTATTTCGTGCCACTTTTTTTAGAATTAATTTAATGAAGTAATTTTTTTATACTCATAATCTTGTTTGAAAAATTTGAAAGCTTAAGAGAACTAATTGAAATATTGTTTGATATAATTAGTCGATTCTTTTCTCTTTCTTATTTGTTACAAAAAAAAAAATTATTAAAATTTGATCATCAGGTGCTTTTTATATTTTACACAATATATAAAATGCAATTCATCCAACCTATTGTTTAACGTAATTAATTTGATAATTTAATTTTAAACTGATTAGGGCTGGAAATAATTATAATTATTGACAGTAATATTTGATAAACAGTTAATCAATTTCAGAATATATATAAATATATATATATATATATTCATGATATAATTTAATATTTTAGTAGATTATAAAAATATTAATATCTTTAATTCTAAAATAAACCAAAATTTTCAATATTATAATACTCACTAGAATTCAAAATCATTTAAAAACTAATACAAATTATTTCAATTCATCTTCAACCAAAGTTTTACATTTTTTATTCAAATACAATATCAAAATTGATTTCTTATTCCCAAAAATTTCAAATTAACTTTCGATGGAAGAAGTAAATTGATTTTAACATGTATACACAATTATGCAAAACAAACTCATGTATATGTATAATAGTAATATTTTTACTAATTTTAGTAGCTATGTTTACTCTTAAATAGGGATGAGGACAAAACAAATATCACTATAATAAATAATAGAAACTAATTTTAGAGAAAAATAGTTAGTTATTATTTAATTAAATTAAAAACTATTTTATAAACTAAAAAAACTATTAAGTTTCTATTATTAATAAAAATTTATAAAATAATTTTTAAATTGATATCTAACCATTAATTACCAAAATTTTATCTACTTACTACTTTGTATTCTACATTAATTTCTATTAATATTTTAGAAACTAATTTAAAATCTAAAAATCAGTCATTAAAATTTAGATAGCTAATTTAGATACAAATTTAAAAACCATTTTATAATTTTTTATTAAAAATAAAAATCACTTTAGATATGAATAATTTTTTAGTATCTAAATTAATATATAATTTAGTTAATATAGTAACTAATTATTTTTAGTATTTAAATTTAGTTACTATTTAATGATTTTCTTGTAGTATAGATATATGTTGAAATAAAAAAAAATATTACTCATATATTTTATCAATTTAGATATTTATCATCAATATTAAAAAAGTTTAAATATATCCAAAAATATAAGCTTAATTCTTATCCATATGTTACGATATTATGTATATAATCCATATAAGTGTTAAAATAAGTTGTAATGTATAAATTAGTTTGATTTGGCATAATTTAAAAAAGTTAAATTGAAAGAGTTACGTTTGATTGGGTGAAATGATTAATGAATGAACATATTTTTTTTTCATTAAAGAAAAATAGAAATTGAAGATATTAGATCTCTTATTATCTATTTATGTATTAAAATATGGAGTGTTTATATAAATGTGATTGTATGGAAATTAAAAAAGGTTTGGGTTAGAAAGGGATGTCTTACTCCCATTCAACAAACAACAAGATACCTTAATACTGTTACATTCATAGCACTTAAATAAATTATTATTTTATTTTATTATATTATAATATAATGTTTTGGAATGTGAAAGAAACTTTATTCTTCCTGATAAATGCAATGCAATGTAATTGATGGTGGGTAAAGAATGGGTGAGAGTGAGGCACCTATTACCTAATTATTGTGTTAATCTCATTCATCACTCAATTAATGCCACCAACACTTGAGCTTCCACCAACTAACGTCGATCTACTTCTTTCATTCTCCATTCATAATATCTCTTAACTTATATCCACTTTCTCTAAACTACTTCACCAATATGAAGCAAGTGAATTGGTAGAAATTGGGGAAATTAAAAACCCTAGTTTAAGCTTTTTATTTCTTTGATCAATTTCATGTCCCTTTTGTTCTTACCCATCGATGGGCTGCTCTAAGTTCACAAGTCTGTGCCTCCTCCCCTAATTTCTAGGTCAATTACGGTTCAGCTACCAATTTAACAAACCGACAAATTCAATAATAATAATAATAATAATAATAATAATAATAATAATAATAATTTATAAGTTGTCCTTATCAGACCATGTGTTTGGATAGTGTCATGTTCTCACCTCACCGCTGCAACTACCAACCTTGCATCTCTTACAATTAGGGATGGCATAAGGGAACAGCGACTATTATACTTTATTTTTAAAATTAAAATGTATATCTATTTCTGTTTTCGTTTTTGTTGGATAAATTCTTTTTTACTAATTTATCCTTGTTTCAAGTATTAATTAGGATTTTTTTTACAGAAAATACATAAAAATTATGTTATTAAATAACAATTATATATATATTTGAACATTGAAAAAATAATGAAGAATTGTGTGATAAAAGAAGACTTTTTTATTTAAAACTAAATTAAAAATCAAAGAGAATAGAATGAGAAATTTTTAGGATGTCTAATGAATTAAGAGTTTGTATGATTTAACATGTAAAAATTGTATAATAATCTAAAAATTTACATTGAACACTTGAAATTAATCACATGATAAAAAAATAGAAAATTATTGAAAAAAATTATAAATGATCAAACATATGGTTTATATGATTTAATTCGATAAAAATGAATTTTATTTTTTTAAAAATGTAATTCATTCTTTGAAATAAATTACACAAAAAAAATGTGTAATTGGAGTTGTGGTAGAAAAAAATGTACTTCTAGGATGTGAGTGAATTCTAATGAATATCGAATAAGTTGAACAATAGTGATAATTTTTTTCTATTTGAATGATATGACGTATAAAGGATTATGTTAGATTTTAGGTTAAATTTGTTGTTTCTATGACCATTTCAGTTATTAAAGATCTCACTTGTCTAGTAGATAATTCGTCTAAAAGTTCTATGTGAAATGATATGTTTGATTTCAATGTGCTTAAATTTTTTTATATTAATACTCGTAGTGGTAAAGTTCTGTCTCTTCTTTCTGTTAGATGGGAGTTTCCCTCTCCAAGTTGGGTTAAAATAAACATTGATAGTGTTGTTAGGGGTTTCTCTTGGTCTTACTAGTTGTGATAGTATTTTCTGTGGGAGTATGAGGGAGTTTATTGGTGATTTCTCTGTTTTTCTTGATGTTATGACTGTTTTGGTTGCTGAGTTTTATGGAGTTATACATACTACTGAACAAGCTCAAAAGATGGGTCTTACTAGTTTATGACTTGAATGTGATTTTGTCTTACTTTGTGTTGCATTTACTATTAGAACTAATGTAATAGATGGAACACTTGTTTTAACTATGGTGGAAAAATCAGGTTTAGGGTTTCTTACATTTTTTGTAAAGGGAAACATGTGCTAATAAACTTGCTAACTTTAGCTTTATTCATAGAAAATATTTTCATTGGTATAATAGGTTTCCATATAATATTTTCTTAGAGTTCTTTTATAAATAGATGTTTTCCAAATGAAACAAAACAAACGTCCAAACATAATTATGAAAATAAGTTATTTAACAAACTAAAAATATTTTAATAATTTAAAATAAAGATGTATATAGCCACCAATATTTAAATAAGTATAATCAGGTACTAGAGAAACCCATATCTAATCAATACATGAACTATTTGTCAAAATCAAAATAAATTCAAACAACAAATTTATTTATCATTAGGAATCAATGCATAGCATTTTGTAATCAAGGAATTAGGATGTGTATTTCTTTTAAATTAATTTTTATTTTCTTTTACTTCTTGTTTGAACTTTTAAAAACATTTCATAACCCAACATTTATTAAAACGTTTTTGTTTACTTGTAGATAAAGAGGTAGTGTTGGTATTATTATGTACGTGGCATTGTCACAAATGAAACTAATAAGGACTTAAAGAGCGTAATTAGTAGGTAGAGCAATAACCTTTATTCTCCCAACTCGTATAGAAGGCTTTATTGTTCTAAATGAAAAAGAAAAAGGAATTGGAAAAATGATATCACTCTAACGTATTAAGAGTACGTTACATGAACATCATGTCATCACTTACTTTTCTCCCTTCAACGTTTAAGCAATAACTTCATTGCCTTGTTCCTTAATTTGTATGAATTCCTAAAGTAATTTTCGTACTAACATTTAATATTTTAAATTACATATTTTATATAAAATTAACCAACTAAATTCTTTCTATTTCAGTAATCCATTTTTATTTATATCTAAATTGAATTATATCAATTTTTTAAGAATAATATTTTAACATAACCATAAGTTATTCATTAAAATTCTAAACTCAGTTTGTATATTGAAAATATTTATTTACTATAAATGTTAGCTATATAAAATAAATATTTTTCACATATAATGCACTTACTAAAATACTAATTATAAAAGCTAATTTCAGTTGCTTGTGAAATTCAAATTTCACACATCTTTTTTTCAAACATATGACGAGATCCATGATTTTGACAGAGAAGGATTTAATAAGTAAGATATACAAATAAAAACAGGTTCAAAATTATGTTCTAAAATGAAAAGTATAACACTTTGGAATAATATTGGCTCATAATTTTTAATGGTGTGAAAACTACTTTTTTTTCATAATTTTTAGAATGAATTTTGTTCTTATATATAATGTTAGTCTTATATATAATGTTACTCTTACCGTGATAGTAGCAATAATCCTCAGTTATTACTATAAAAAATAATTAAATAAAAATTAATTTTAAATATTAAAATAATTAATTATTTTGACTAAATTAAAAATAATTTTATAAATTCAAAAAATTATTAATATCTAAACTAATTTCTATTATTAATAAAAAATTATAAAATAATTTTTAAATTAATATCTAACCATTAGCTATCAATATTTTAATTACATACTACTTTATATTCTAAATTAGGTTTTATTAATTTTTTTAAAACTAATTTAAAATATAAAATGTTAATAGCTAAAAACTTAAGTAACTATAAATATCAATTTAAAAATCATTTTATAAATTTTTATTAATAATAAAAATTATTTTAGATACAGATAATTTTTTAGTTTCTAAAATAATATATAATTTAGATAAATATAATGATTAATTATTTTTATCTATAAATTTAATTTTTATTTAATGATTTATTTAATATATGTTATTTTTTTAGTTTTGAAATCGGCCAATAGAAACTGACAATACAAGCAAAAAAAAACATTGCATGCCAAAACTTTATCATATATGCCCCCACAGAAATAAATTTTTCATTTCTTGTTATCTCGAAATTATTCCACATTACCTACCCAAAAATAATTTTTTTTTACTATAAAAAAAAAAACATAATGTTTGTATTGTTTGATGTTATAAAAGTTTAACATGGTATTATTAGTTTCCTCCATATAAATTAATAAATTAATTTCTTAATTTATAGTTGTTTACATGTTTGACAAACACCTATATTGATATATTAAAAGTAAAAAAATGTTTAGAACTGGTTTATTTTTTACTATTTTGAAAACTATCTTTTTGTTTCTTGAAAAGATAGAATAAACATGTTTAATGAGAATACTTTTTGATTTTTTTTTTACATATTCAAAAAAAATTAAAAGGAAAACTAAATATATATGTATTATTTCATTACCACTGCTTTATTATCTATTATCTACAGTGAATTTGTTTTATTTAGTTTTATATTTATCTTGTTAAAATGTTATTAATTTAAAATGTGCTATTATTCAATAAATAATAATATTTCAAAATAAGCACTAAACATATCTATATCCATTCATCCAAAATAAATAAAAATTATTATATTATTTTTCACGAATAAAGCTTTTGAACCTGCACTTGCACTTACTTATATTCACATAAAAAATTATAAGAAATTACTGCTATTATTATAACAAAATAAATATATTTAAATTCTTTATAAGAATATATTCATAAAAAAATGATCAGACAGGACTGATCCTTACATTACCAATTACTACGGTGTAAGATCTGATCTTAAAATTTAAAAAAAATTAAAAATGAAGAGAAATGGAAAATATTTTTTTTATTAAAGAAATGCTTTAACTTGCATGCATAAAAAAGAGAAGAAAATGAATTTTAAAATATTAGTATTAAATATATAAAAAAAAATCAAGTTTCTTAAAAGTGAATTTTTTTGATGTTTTAATTATTTACATGACTTATTAGTTGATAATAATAAAAATTAAGAACTAATTATATTTTACTTTCTTTAATATAAACTTTAAGTACATAATCTTTTATACATGATTTTTATTTTTCTTAAAGTATTATATGCATTAAAAAGTATGGATTAAATATTATCAGCTTACCCTTACACTAATTATACGGATTAAAATTACTAGTTGTACTTGATTTTAGTTTTTAAATTTTTTTAGATAAAAATAGGTTTCACTTATTTTATTTTTCCTATATATAATTAAGATTTAGTTCAACTTATTATTATTATTATTAAATTATAAATTAAAATAAAAGAAAAAAAAGTATTTTACAAATTTCTCGGAAGTTTGAAGAATTTTCATGCTTTCTTTTGATGATTCAAATAAAAAAAATACTTATATAGAATGACTGAAATATTCAAATTAGTGTGAAAAACAGCTTAGGTGAGTTTATCAAAAAGAGATGAACTCAAATGTGTTAATTTCTTTTTTGTTTTTGTTTTCTTTTTGGATTTTAATCTGTTATGTACCTAAATAATGTGTCTAAAACTTACAATAAAACTACTGAATAAAAATTAGTTTAAAAAAAATTATTAATATTTACATTAATTTATATTATTCATAAATAATTTATAAATTAATATCTAATTAACTACCAATTAGAAATTATGTACTAAATAAACACGTAATTTATTTACTAAATAAATAATTTCTACAATATATTAGCATACAATACATAACTATTACGTGAATTTATCGAGTTTCTATTGTTTTATTAATTTCTAAAAACAACTTTTTTTTAAAAGAATTTGAACCCTCAACTATAATTTAGGACAAGAATAAAACTTAAAACTAAGAAGCATGTTTTCAAATCAAGTAAGCTAAATATGCATTGATTGGTTGTTAACTTAGAAAATAAAATTATTTTATCAAGAAAGAATTGATTTAATTTTAAGTATTTAAGACTACTCAAAATTCAAAATGGACCATTTTAAATTGCAAAATTGATCGAAACACAATCACATTTCATCAATAATAAACACCACAAATTAAGAAATTTGGTTAAGAGACTCCATACAAACACATCATTACGTAGAAAATATAGTCTTGACTTAAGAATACTCTCCAAGTAAACCTAAGATAACTTTTACTACTAAGATTTAATTCCTTACAATCCACCACATCTTACGTAAATATTATTTTTCTTTATATATATATATATATATATATATATATATATATATATATATAAATTAGTTACTAAATATGTAAAAACATCAAACTTTTTGATAAGATATATAAAATATTTCTAATTCTATCTCAAGTATTCCTTTTCGTAATAGATACTAAACCACTGAAAGATACAATTATTAGAGAAAACTAAGTCATATTACATGAAATGTGTTACTAAGAAAATTTTAATATTGGCAAAATGTTTGTAATAAAAAAGGGATTTCGACCATATTATATTGATATCGATAGAATTACACAATCTTAAGCCTATATTAACGTTGGTGGAATAACGTATCGACATTTCTTAATCAGTTCTTAAATAAAATAATAGTAAACTCTATTATTCTCCATGTACGGATAATGTGGACATATATAAGTTATAAACCGTACTTACAGTTTATTGATTGCTTCTTTTCTTTCTTTCTGTGGTTCTTTCTTGTTAGAAGAAGTTTCATTTCAAAGTTAAAAGAATTGCTTAGAAATAAATTTATTTAAACATTTAAGACTAAAATTATTTCGTTGCATATTTAGATTAACTTAAAAGTATTAACATTTTCATCTTTTTATTTAAAAACATATTTCATATTAAATGAAAAATTAGACTGAATAAAAATAGATAAAATTGATTGAACGTACTTGTTTTCATTGTTTAATATCAACTAAATTAGTAAATCTACAAGCAAATACTTTAAAGAATACAACTCAACTATTTAATTAAGGATAGTTTAAAAATTAGAATTAAAAATATAAGTTATTAATAATTTTCCATTAACAGATGATTAAATTTCTTTAATTTTTCTGAGAAATTGGATTTATGATTTATTAAAAGAAACGATAGGTGTAGTCCATACTCCAGCAGAAGATGAAAGTTGGTAGATGATTTACAAGTAACCTAAGTTTCCAAATTTAGATATTGACTTGAGAAACGAAATTCATAAACAATAATACAGCTATATATGAGAATGTAATCGATTATTTATGATTATGAATATATAAATGTGTAAGTAATAAGTGTGTGTGCATGGCCTTTTAAGTTTTAACAAACCCCACATAATAGTGCCAAAGCTTACGGAGACTGACTCAGGCTCCTTAAATGCTGCAGTTGGTGCAGTTGTGCAGCCTCCATTACTGCATCAACATTTAGCCACGCAACCACCATTGACATTCTCATCCATTCTTACGTTTCATCTCATCTCATCTCATCACATCACTAACCATTCCATACCACACCATATCATACCTTAAGCTTCCTTCCAAACCCCAATGAACAGTATTCAGACCAAATGCGTGGTGAAGCGCAAATCCAAAGATCCTCATGAAACCTTCTCTTTTACACAGTCCAAAGATACCATGAAGAAGAACGCCTGCGACCGTCACAGACCTAAACGCTACCCTCTCCTGTCGTTTTGGGAGCTGCCGGAATACATGAAGGACAACGAATACATTCTGCGTTATTACAGGGCCAATTGGCCCTTCAAACAAGCTCTCTTCAGCCTCTTTCGCTGGCACAACGAAACGATAAATGTTTGGACGTAATCAACAAAATCCATTCTTTTTATCTTTTCTCGTTTTTATCATGTCTAAACTAACCTTCTTATTTCTGGGGTTCTGCTATTTCAGCCATTTCATTGGGTTTTTATTGTTTCTTGGGTTGACTCTCGCCAATTTGATGAAGCCTCGTGTGGTGGATCTCTTGCAACTCTTAACCAGGTTATTCTGCAACCGTTTTTGTTTTTTTTTTCTCTTGGGTTTTTGTTTGTGTTATTACAGAAACAAACTAAGTTATATATTCATTGTCGGAGATTGAGATTCGCCAATCTCCTTTCCCATGTAACAGAAAACACATGTCAGCGTGTTGCCAGCACCTGCTGCTGATTGAAATTTAGAATAATCAAACTAAATCTGGAATCTAGTTGCTTTAATTATTCAAGAGAAATATTACTATTAATATTGGAACAGAGTTTTTGTATCACTTGTCTCACACTGAAACCTGGCACAATGATGGAAATGCTTTCTTGAGAACACGTTTGATTAACAAATGCATAATTTATAATCACAATTTGTTAACATTTAAGACTTTCTTTAGGGAAAGTGTTTAGTAG
Organism: Phaseolus lunatus; assembly: GCA_013389735.1. Lineage (NCBI taxonomy): Eukaryota > Viridiplantae > Streptophyta > Magnoliopsida > Fabales > Fabaceae > Phaseolus > Phaseolus lunatus. The sequence goes on from CM023859.1 coordinate 33,005,835, forward strand.
AATTATTCCTTTGTATTTTGATACAGTAAATAATTTATTTTTTCTAATTTTTATCATTTTTGTATACTTCAAACCAGTCCTGTGACGTTAAACTCTTTTCTTAAATTTAAACCCAGAAAGTCGTGCAGTTGATGTACCAAAGTTTTCATACAATTTGCTTTTGACAGGTAGTTTAACTAGAACGAGGATACTTAGGAAATTGCCTTTGTCCATCATCAATTTATAAGTTAGAATAAACTTCTAACTTTTCTTGTCGTTTTATATTAGCCATTGTGGTTAGGAATTTATATTAGGTGAGCTGCCTGGCTACTAGTGATAGATTTTACCAGAACCCAACTAAATTCTCATATAATCTTTTGCAGGTCTATTTCTTCAAGTGCGGAAAAAAATGTCTCTCATGACATCAAAGATTTGTTTCTGGTAAGTGAGCTATGATAACATTAGAAACAGATAAACACACCCTGTCGCTACATTTGGCGAGCAATCAACATTAACAAAATTGATTTCAAAAGGGTTGTGATATATATATATATATATATATATATATATATATATATATATATATATATATATATATATATATATATATATATATATATATATATATATGGTGTATAGAGAGAGATACTTTCCTTTCTGAAAAACAAGTTGACAATAGAATTCACTATAAATTACAGTATGATAAATTCTGGGTAGTTGACAAAACATGTGAAGATTTTCATCCAACATTAAAGTTATCTAAAACTGTTTCTGTTGAAATCAATTTTGAACACAATCAGCTTTTTTTAAGTGAATTCAAACATACTTCAACATGATTCTTGGTAATCCAACATGAAACCAGTCATCCATCATACTAAATGACCAAACAATATATGGTATTTAGTTTATATCATGAAGACTGACATTGTACGATGAAACTGCAGGGAACAACGATACTCTTTGATTTAAATAATGAAATGCCTTTGACAATCGAACTTCAATCCACAGCATTGGTTATAGCTAGGTGGCCATTCTTTGTTTTCCTAGGTGGTTCAATGTTCTGCCTCTTGTCTAGCAGCATGTGCCATCTCTTCTGTTGCCACTCCCACAACTTGAACATGTTCCTGTGGCGACTGGACTATGTAGGAATAGTTGTGATGATCATCACCTCCTTTTTCCCTCAAATTTACTACGTTTTCCTTTGCCAGCCTCACTGGCAAATCATGTATCTTGCTGGGATCACAGCCATGGGAGTATTCACCATCGCAACAATGCTCTCCCCAACACTTTCCACTAGCAAATACCGAGCATTTCGTGCCATGTTGTTCTGCTCAATGGGACTTTTCGGCATTGTGCCTGCAATCCATGCATGCTTTGTGAACTGGACCAATCCTAGACGCAATATCACCTTAGCATATGAAAGTGCCATGGCATTATCTTACTTGACAGGGACCTTATTCTATGTGACAAGGATACCCGAAAGGTGGAAACCAGGGTGGTTCGACTTGGCAGGTCATAGCCACCAAATTTTTCATGCTCTGGTGGTGGTTGGAGCATTATCACATTATGCAGCCACTCTTCAAATGCTAGAGTGGCGTGACTCTCTTGGGTGTGACATGTTTCCATGATATATCTTAATCTTAATCTTGCATAACAGATATATATGCAGCATTATATGGATTTCCCTGGGGTATTAATTGTATCAGTGGCGCAAGCATTTGTGTAGTGATAAGGAGCATTGTTTCATTGTTAGGTTCATTTCAAGTGTCTGATTGTTACAAGTCCGAAAGAGGCTGCGATTTAGAAGTGATTCTTCAGAATATAATTATTTTATTCGCATCTTCTTCTAGGGCCATGATTTTATTCCCTTCCCTTTTTTCATTTTTGGTTCAACATCTATAAGATTGTATCTAGAAAATTTATTTCGCGCCCTTTCTTTTCTTGATTGTTTAATTGTTTTGTATGTGACTGTTAAGATTAATATTGCAACTTTTAAATTAGTCAAATTACTGTGCCAAAGTTGTGGATACCAATGTTCAAAAGTGCTGTGTGTTAACAGTGGTTGGCCTAACAGGTGTTGCTCAAAAGTTAAATAAACCAAATATTGTCTATTTTTGTTGAGCGAAAGAAACATACTAGCTCAAGTTATCAAGGTTCGTTGACTAATTCGAATGACTCGAAAAAACTTTTTAAAAAACGACAACAAAAATATAGAAAAGTAAAAAACAAGTCCAATAATATGTTTTCGTAATAGAATACTGTAACTCTTTGATCTGGTCAGATATTTTCTTTCCTCATAACCGTTTCCTGAATATTGTTCCCCACTTTTATTTGTTGTTTAATGGTATGTCAGAAATCTTTTATTTGAGGCCGTGTTCTTGGGATTTTGAGATCCTTAAATACATAAAATAATATAAAAAAAAAGTAGTCGTTGAATATCCCCTTAAAGGTAGAATGCAGTGGACTTTAATTTCTTCAACTGCAAAACTTGCGTTTCAATCTAGATCCTCACGTAACAGTAACTGTGATCCCATGGAGATTTGAACTTTTGTACTATTTTCACGCTTTTTAACAACGTTACGTCTTCATCTATTATTTAATTATTATTATTTTCGATAAAAGAGAACATTCGGCACCTACCTAATTAATACCCACGTATTAATTACCGGACTCGTTAGTGCTATGATTTAACTTCCTTTTTTACCATTAATCTTTTACGAAAATTTTCAATTTTATACATTTTACTGTTTCAACCTTAAGATTAAACATTTACTTTTTTTCATTAATGAATATCATTTTAGCGGGAAAATTCAGTTATAAGATATGTGAATTTGAAAATTTACACAAAAATGAATGTTCTACGATAATTAAAAAATCATCTTATATATATTAGTCACCTCATCGCATTATTACTCAACAGTGAATTGACAAATTATAATGGTACAAATTTTAATAAAAAATATTCATATATATATATATTCAATTTTATTGATAAATTTTAAAAGTGTCAACATTATTGAAAGAGTTTTTTATATCACAATATTAGTGTGAAATATTAATTGGTTTAAACTCGAGACCTTATTTAAGATAATGGAATCTAAAAACACTTGTACGAACCACGTATTTAGAGTTAAATTATATTTTATATATTTTTCAATTTTTTTCACAAGTAAAAGAAGGGACCATGTAATTTAGTTTGAATAAAAGAAGAATCAGTCTTCAAAATTTTGTTTTGGATTTAAACGATAAAAAAAGTCATATACGATTTTAGACTTGGTTTCCAAAAACATAAAAACACACTGCTTGAGCTAGATAAAGCAATAAAAAAGCTAAAAATATAAGAGAAACAATATCTTATACTAGTTGGTCCAAGCAGAATACTATATCTATAGTTATTAATAATTAAAACAAAGCCTGCATGAAACCAGCTGATTAATGATCTTGTTCTTACACAACACAAAATGTAGGGAATAGTATATTCATTTAAATCTCTGTTATCCTTTTAACTACTTCACTCCCAGCAATTTGTTTTTCAGTTCTTAGACCTTCTTTCTTGTCAACACGAAATGGGCTGTCCAGTTCTCATAATGGTCGTTCTAAAAAACCTAAGATTTTCTGTTTATCCATTAATTATCTGTGTTTTCTGAGTTGGCGAGAGTGAAAATTGATTGATGTATCACTTGGAATTACATGCTTCAGCTCAAAATTTTGTCATCTCAGGCAAGTAAAATGTCATTTCTTTGCACTGAAATAAATGCCGTAGTGATCAAAGTTTCTGGATACAAAGCCCTACTTTTAAGGTTTACTCCACATGCTTTCAACCACAAATGCTAAAAACTTCGTGAAAAGATCTTAGAATAACTTAGGTCTGCTACTTCTTAGACATGTTCACATGACTTGAGATTACTAAGTTGAATATTGTAGATTATATAACTATGGTTACACTAGATGGAGGCAAATGTTCATGAACTACCATGGTGCCCTCTAGATGCTCCCCACCATCTATGTTATTCCCATTGTTTCTCCCCATTCTTCTCTTCATTTTCATCACTCATCTCAAGGGAAATCATCTTTCCGTCGATTTTCCTTATTTCTCCCTTTCCACCATCAAAGACATCACAACACAAGTACAACCCCATATTCAGTGTCTAGCCAACTCTGCATATAGAAGCCTTGACCATAGCATTAAGGTGTGCAAAAATTAAGCACAAAGTTTTTGGAGTCAAACCTCTTAACGCACATATATATAATACATGACACTATTACCAGTATCCACTTGTCTAAGGAAAAATAAACTTTTTTTTTTTGCATGCAGAAAAGGACTAGCTTTGAAGTAGTTGAAGAAGGTTTAGCAAAGGCTCGAGCCTCAATCCAGGAAGCAATTCTCTCAAGAAACCGCAACAGTTCAAGGAACCAAGAAGACTTTATCCCAAAAGGGTCCATTTATAGAAACCCTTATGCTTTTCACCAGTTAAGTTCAAAAGATTCGGGAATGTCATTTTTACTGTAATCAAGGTTTTAAATTGTGGTCGCGCACACTCCAAAACTTTGATGTTGCAGCTGAAATAACAATCCTAGACAGTTTTTTAAAACCTCGCTCAAAATAGCACACTCGATCTAAGGTACACACATGCACCCAAAAAATAGTAACATTGTTACTAACAAGTGATGTTTTTGAATAAAAATAAAAGCAGGAGCCACAAGGAGATGGTGAAGAGATTCAAAGTGTGGGTGTACGAGGAAGGAGAACAACCATTAGTGCATTATGGGCCAGTGAATGATATATACGCCATTGAGGGTCAGTTCATTGATGAATTGGACAATAGCAAGAGGAGTCCCTTCAAGGCTAGGAACCCTGATGTGGCACACGCCTTTTTCATACCCTTTAGCGTGGTTAATGTGGTTCATTATGTTTATAAACCTTACATGTCCCAAAATGATTATCGCCGTGACCGTTTGCAACGGTTGGTGGAGGATTATATTGGCGTGGTGGCAGAAAAGTATCCTTATTGGAACAGAAGCAATGGTGCAGATCATTTTCTCCTCTCCTGTCACGATTGGGTATTGTTCCTGTTATTTCATATATGCCACATGCCTTGTAACTTCATTATTTTTAGGTTAATATAAATTTTTTTACTCTACTTGATGATTCAGGCACCAGACATATCACATGCCAATCCTAATCTCTTCAAGAACTTCATCAGAGTTTTATGCAATGCCAACACTTCAGAGGGATTCCAGCCCAAGAGGGACGTGTCTATCCCTGAAGTGTACTTGCCTGTTGGAAAGCTAGGACCACCAAATTTGGGTCAGCACCCCATGAACCGCTCCATATTAGCATTTTTTTCTGGTGGAGCCCATGGTGACATTAGGAAGTTGCTTCTGAAGCACTGGAAGGACAAAGATAGCCAAGTTCAAGTTCATGAGTACCTTCAAAGGGGCCAAAACTATACTGAGCTAATGGGACTAAGCAAGTTCTGCTTGTGCCCCAGTGGGTATGAAGTGGCTAGTCCTAGAGTTGTAGAAGCAATTAATGTAGGGTGTGTTCCTGTGATAATTTCTGAGGACTATGCTTTGCCCTTCAGTGATGTGCTTAATTGGAACCAATTTTCTGTACAAATCCCAGTTTATAATATACCAAAGATCAAGACTATATTACAAAATGTATCCGAAGGGAAGTACATGAAATTGCACAGGAATGTGAGAAGAGTTCGGAGACATTTTGTGGTGAATAGACCAGCTAAGCCATTTGATTTGATGCACATGATATTTCACTCAATTTGGCTCAGAAGATTGAACTTCAGGCTCATGGCTTCACAATAAGGGCTGTTTCTGCATACAAATGCCCTTCTTTATTTTCCACTCATAAGCCCGTCTTGATACAACTCGTAAGAGGTTATATAAACTATTTTTGGTTAAGTAAGTTGAGTAACTATTTTTGGTTTATCTGAGCTATGCATGTTCTAACCTAAAGGGAGATGCAGTTGTTAAAGATTTCCCATGTGACTAGGTCCTGTGAACATTATAGATTCAGTTGAAATTAGCATTTTAGATAGACAAACGGTGGTTAAGTAGATAATTGTATGTTAAACCATGGCCCCAAAGTTCCAATATGAAGAAATAGTAATGCTCTTATCGTACATCAGTTTTTGATGAGTTCAATTGATTTACATTTCTCATTCTTATCCAAATAGCTTGAGGTCCCCATTGGTACAGATTTTACAGTACAGATGTCAAATATTCTGAGTAGCTCTTCACAACTTTATGAATCTGCCACCACTGCTCTGCTCTGCTTCACCTGTTTTGTATGTTTAAGACTCTCTATTTTTAATTTTATAATATTTAATGAAGTATTAGAAAAAATGTCAACAGTTGTCTATGCATTAAACAGGTCAGCTTCCAGCTAATGCTTCTTATATCACTAATGGACGACTTGGCCAAAATTTAGTAATTTCGTAAGTCCAAAAAGAAAAGTAATAACTGGACTTTCCACGTCTTCACCCGAACATCTTTGTAGGTGGGGTCATAGCTGATGGCAGCATTTATTGGTTACATTGTTTGCTAGCTATGAAGTTAAAAGTTAGATTAGAGCAATTTAAAATTGTTACTTTAGAAAGAAGTAATTGAGACAAATTGAGTTACTTAGTTAAAATTGTTACTTGTATAGAGAAAAATAACTACTACTTTTCAAGCATTTTTTCCTACATCAGAAAATAAAACCCCCACACGTTTGAAGGGAAACAAGTGGCTCTTCTTTAGATGGATGCGGTAATTAAGATACTTTAGAATTCTGTTCTTAAGTGAAAAAGGAGTATGGGTTGCTCTGATATAAGAATAAATTATTTATTTTGTGGGGTGTTTTCTTTTTTATCATCAATAATTTGGAGTTGGATCATCAATTATTAAGGATTAAACTTATACATGGTTGGTGAGAGAGAGCTTTCAGATAACAGATTTCCAAAGCTCTGAAAGAATTGATGAAAGTTTTCAAATCACCACTGTCTTCTCTAGTCTTTCTAGTGTTTTTCCTTAATTTTTTCCTAGTTTATTTCACTCCCTCACATGATTATCAAGTGATTCATGTCCACTCAGATTCTCCTTTCACTCTTTCAAGTATCAGAGGCAATACTTCTCCGCAAGAAATTCTGTCCACCCCTACTGAAATCTACAACAATACAGATCTTACATGGATCGAGGTATTCAGCCTTCACAATCTTTTGAAAGGTTGTACTAATTGTCCTTAGATTAATACCCTTTGTCTTTAATTTTCAGTTTGGCCATGGCATGAAGAAGAATGTGACAAGTTTGGAGAGGCTTGAAGAAGGTTTAGCTCGTTCGCGAGCATATATCCAGAAAGCAATTTGGTACAAGAACCACACATCCCTCGTGAAAGAGAGTTTTGTCCCAAAAGCCTCCATTTACCGGAATCCACACGCTTTCCACCAGTTAAGCATGACCCATTCTAAATCTGTTTCTTTTTTTTCTCTTTTGGGTTTGATTTCGCAAAAGTAACTGTTCCACTGTTTTTGTCAGAGTAGTTGGTACTGTGAATAAATCTACTAAGAGAATCGTCTTTTTACGCAGATTAGATCCTATCTTTCTTCTGTGTTTATCCAACCCAAAGCTAGAGCTATTGAATATGTTTGGATTAGGCAGTGGTTTTGAGAGCTAGAAAAGGGAAAAAATTAGACTAAAAGTAGGTTGTTTAAGTTAAGAAAAAGAGAATGAGAAGTGATGTAATATACTTATTTATATTATATTTAATAAAGAATTTGTAAAAATTTTTAAAAATAATTTGATATAAAAAAGTTATTTAAACAAATTTACATATTAAAAATATTTTTTAAAATTAGATAAAAAAATATTATTTTATTTTTTATAATTTTAATTATTAACCTAGCAAAATTTAATTATGAATAAAATGATAATTTATATATTATAATTTTTCTCATGATTGATTATACAACACTTTTCATCCAAATCTTTTCTAATATACAAAGAAAGTCTGAACCAATAATATATTTTGTTTTGTTTTCTTTGAGTATTTGGTTTCATTTTCTGTGCCTTCCACTTATTTCTGAATATCTGAGTAAATCATCGTTTTATTATCTGTAAAAACTAACAGTCTTAGGTTGTTTTTTTATTAGGGTGGGATTGAAGAGTGAAGTTGTTTGAATTTAAGAAAAATGAGTTGAGAATTAAATAAATTTTAGTGAAAAATTTATAAATAATAAGATTGATATGATTGAAATAAAGATGTTAAAATAATTGTATAATTTAAAAATTTACGAAAATACTTTTATTTTAAAGTTGTAAAAAGTTAATACATTTTTATTTAAAATAAAATGTTTATATGTATTCATTTTAATATATTTATAATTTTTTTAGTTTGAAGTTTGTAACTAAAAAAATTGACCACTTATATTTTGGTAGAACCAATATTATTAATTTAAGTAATGATATATATATATATATATATATATATATATATATTTTATCATAGTCATGAATTTTGTTGTTGTGTGAAAATAGACTTCAAAGCTAAGTTTTCTATGTCATGTGAAATGATTAATGATTAATGATTAACCCAAATATCAAAATAATACTCATAAAATAACAAGGCCTATCAAGTGACGTGGTCACTTTCTCGGCTTCCATTTACCCTTGCACAGACATGCCTCATCCAAACAGTGTTAGAGAATAAGAAAACAAAAATAAATTATGAAAAAAATTAAGTGTTGGTTGGGGAAGATTTTTTATATAAAAAATTCATAAAATAATAAATACTTAAAGAAATTAGTATCTGCTTAAAGAAAAAGGATCAATACATGGTACTATTTTCAGTTTTAGCCAAAATAAATGAAATGGGTCCATGTGGCTTAAAATCTCATGTACAACATGAAAAGAGCAGGAGCCACGTGGAGATGATGAAGAGATTGAAGGTTTGGGTGTACAAGGAAGGAGAGCAGCCATTGGTGCATGATGGGCCTGTAAACAACAAATACTCCATTGAAGGCCAATTCATAGATGAAATGGACATGGCTAACAAGAGCCCCTTCAAGGCCCATAATCCAGAACAGGCCCATCTCTTCTTACTTCCCTTCACCGTATCTAAGGTCATTCGCTATGTTTACAAGCCCAGAAGGTCCAGAGCCGACTATGATCCTCCACGCTTACAACGCTTGGTGGAGGATTACATCAACGTTGTTGCATATAAATATCCTTATTGGAACAGAAGCAAAGGTGCTGACCATTTTCTTGTTTCCTGCCATGATTGGGTGGGTAAACATACCCTGCTCTTGTTTTATCCAAACTTTTATTATAGACATATGAAGATAAAAATCTAATTTTGATTAAAAATAGTAGCCAATTGCTTTTGATGATGATTCAGGGTCCAAAAGTGTCATATGCAAATCCCCAACTCTTCAAATACTTCATCAGAGTACTTTGCAATGCCAACACTTCGGAAGGATTTGAACCCAACAGAGATGTCTCCATTCCAGAAGTGTTTTTACCAGTTGGGAAGCTTGGTCCACCTAAGATGGGGCAACACCTTAATAATCGTCCAATATTAGCCTTTTTTGCTGGTGGAGCTCATGGTAAGATTCGAAAAACACTACTGAAGCGATGGAAGGATAAGGATAGAGAAGTTGAAGTTCATGAGTACCTTCCAAAGGGTGAAGACTACACAAAGTTGATGGGTCTAAGCAAGTTTTGCCTCTGCCCCAGTGGGCATGAAGTGGCAAGTCCTAGGGTGGTGGAAGCGATCTATGCAGGGTGTGTCCCTGTAATAATCTCTCACAATTACTCTTTGCCTTTCAGTGATGTGCTTGATTGGAGTGCATTCTCCATACAAATTGCAGTTGATAGAATACCAGAAATTAAGATTATTTTACAGAATGTTTCAAAACATACGTATAGAAAATTGTATTACAATGTGAGGAGAGTTGGAAGGCATTTTGTGATAAACAGGCCTGCAAAGCCATTTGATTTGATACATATGATTCTCCACTCACTTTGGCTCAGAAGGCTAAATTTCCAACTTCCACCTTCATAATAAGAGATTCACTTCTATTTCATTTCATATTCTTATTTTCTTTCTAATTTAATTCCCATAACTGCAAACACTGTGTCACTTTTCTACTAATGTGGCTGATAATGTGCTCATGTGGGACTCAGTACTTTTTGCCACTCCAAAAAATAATATAACTAGAAACCATAAGAGTGGGATCATACTAGTATAACTCTAAACCAGACTTTAAAGTCTAAACAATGCTCTTATTCATCGCAATAATATATTTAAACAATTACCGTAATGAATCTGAGCCATCCATTAATTGAACAATTATTATAACATTTATAAAACTTAATAATACAAGATAAGCTCTTCTCAGCCTTGTAAGAACACTACAACACAAATATAACCTCCCTTTCACCATCACCACGTTGCTCCCACATCAACTTCTTTTCAACTTTAGTTCTTCAAACGACAATTACATGGAGAATAACACTCTTCAAAGTAATACCATTCATATATACAACCTAAATTGAGTTGGCTCATACTCTAATCAAAGAATCTTATGCTATGATTGATTTTTTTTCTTAACATAATTGTATTGTTTTGGTCATTGGAAATCTATACTAAATTATAATTTATCCCCATACACCGTGGGTTAGTGAAGGAGTAATCTCTTTATTGTTATTTCTAACCATTTGCTTACAAATTATAAAGAATTATTGTAAGGTAAGTCTAAATATAAAGGTTGGGTTTTTCCTTTCTTCTTATCAAAGTACACTATTTTTTTTAAACTTTTGTTTATTAAAAAAAAATTTTAAATCTAATTCAACTTATAAGATAAGATTTGTATTTATTTATAAAGTATAAAATATTCTAATTTATAATCGGTGGGGGATCTCCAATTAGTAATCAAAACCATTGATATCATCTACTTTACTTGTTGAACATGGACCACAAGTTTGTGGTGCTAGCATATGAGAAGGTTTCCATATAAGTTGAGATGTGTCCATCATATCCGTGAAGTGTGCTTGCCCGTGGGAAAACTTGGTCCACCTTGCTGGGCCAGCACACAAATAGCCGCACTATATTGGCTTTCTTGGCAGGTGGAGTCCATCGTAAAAGTCGAAAAATACTTTTGAAACATTGTAAGGACGAACATAATGAAGTTGAAGTTTATGGGTATCTCCCAAAGGGTCAAAACTACACAAAGTTAATGGGACAAAGCAAGTTTTGTTTGTGTCCAAGTGGACACCAAGTTGGAAGTCCTAGAGTGGTGGAAGCAAATTGTGACAATTATTCTTTCATACAGCTATGTACTCAATTAGAGTCAATTCCAGTGGAGAAAATGCCAAAAATTAAAATTATATTACAAGGTATTCAAGAAATAGGTACTTGAGATTGCATATGAATGTGTTGAGAGTTGGAAGGCATTTTATGATCAATGGACCAGCCAAATCATTCCATATGATGCATATGGTTCTTCACTCGATTTGGCTGAGAAGGCTAAACATAAAGTTTATTTGCTTCGTGATTAATCACAATTCATTTTCCACATTTTTTTACCCTCTACATCTTCACAGTGACTTTGAGCCACTTGAGATCTTTATTATTAGCAATTACCTAATCAAAATAGAATTTTATTACAAGTAGTAGCACTCACTTTACGTTCAAACATTATATGAATTTAATGATAAATTTTATTATTTTTTATTATGCATGATTTTTTTAATCGTGATAAATTCATAATATAAAAGAATATCTTCTGTAGTCTTCTGTTGTATATAAAGAAGGTTGAATGCATTGATCATATTAAAAATAGTTTAAAAGATATATACATCATGTGACGTAATAAACCAATAAACCTTGTTAAAATATACTAAATATGTAAAAAAAAAAAAAATTAACTGTACTCTCATATATTTTCTTAGCGGATAAAAAAATGTTGTTATTTTCTTAATTGAATTGAAGAGAATGGTGATCCACCGTGCAGGATAGTAACTCCGGTTGGTGGTGACTACGGTGACAGTAATTATTGTCAACAATGTTGAAGAGTACAGTGAGGAAAATGTTCCATTAAATGACTGACAAATAACGTATTAATTAATGTCTGAAATTAGAAATATTTTATTTAGAATTATTATAAATATTTAGATTTATTTTGTATTTATGATTGTAACGAATTGTTTACAAGTTTTCAAAATATTTGTTCCAAACAAGTTTGTAAAATAAAATAAATTAGAAAAAACTCTAATTTAAATCAAATTTGATTAATTTCATTTAAAATTTATTTATGTGAATTTGATAACTTAATGGATATTTTATTTTTAAAATATAATTATATTTTAAAAAATTTCAAAGTGATATTATTTTATTGAAATATATAATTTATATATCAAACTAAACTACTTAATCTAAAAATAAAATTAGTTCCACTAATTTAATTTAAATTTATTTGTAAAAATTTTAAAAACTATAAGTGGTTGATATGTTTTTATTTTGTTTCACTTTGATATTTTCTTCAGTGTGATGTCATTTTCAGCGTTGTCATAACAATAGCAATTGTCAGTGTTATCATAAAAGCCAATACGCAAAGTCACTCTCTTCGTCTTCATCTGGCGATGGAACATGCAACCTTTCAAATCTGTGAAATAACAGTGAGTGAGAGCAAAATCATTACAAACTGTAATAGTTCAGAAGTGGAGACACCACTTCTCATATATTATCTTAATTAATAAATGTGCTCATACACAGAATAGATTAATGTATAAATAATTTATGTAAAGATTCATTTGTATTTGACTTTTATTATGATTTTTTTTATTAAATTGGTGATAGTTATAATATTGAAAGCAAGATTAATATTTAGTATATTTAAGAACAGACAAAAAAAATAATACATTTTCTATTATTTTATAAAATAAACAATAGTTTAATAATTGTCGTAAAATGATTAGTAAAAAGATGGTTGTGGAGTGATTTAAAATTATTTAACTTTGTAATAAAAGATACGATAATTAGATAAAGGATTCCAAAATTTATAACTGTTTTATCTAAATAATTTAAAGTTTATAATTATTTTATTTTATATAGTTAAAATTTGTGATGCATGATTGTAAAATATGGTAATTAATTTATATTTGTAATGCAAAGTCATTTAAATCACTAAGGTTGTTAATGATTTTTAAAAAGTTAATTACAATTCAATAAATAAAGAGGGAGGGTTAATTGATGAGATATCAGTTACTCTGGGAAGCATCTATTTCTGATTTGTTGGGACCTGTTATTTTTATTTTTGAATAAATTGATAAATGTTTTGGTTTTATTGTTTATTTGATAAAATAAAATATATGAGCACTCAAATGTAAAAAAGAGGTGATAGGTATTTTGTATTATAGTATTGATGAAATACTTTTCCCAATCATCTTCAAACTTTGATATTAATATTGACAAAATGAATGAGAGAGAGTTCAGCCAAAGCTGCCTCAATGTAAACTAGGGGTGCTTGGTTTAATTTATTTAAAACAAAATACCAATTTGTTTTTATTAATTATCTGAGAGAGTGTTGAAAATAAATAAACCATTAGATCTAAAAATGCTGTCTCTTTATTTGTGTACTTTGTGACCTGCTATGCCCTTAGTTCTCCTTCCCAGGCATTTGATTCAGATTCGTTTGCACAAATTGAGTCACCTTTAAATGCTTAGCATATAAAAAGGCTAGCATCAGGGCGCTTTGTTGCAGTCAGGGAAGTTTCTCGGAGTAATAATACAAACCCCACCATGAATTGCTGCAATTCACTTTTTAATTCACCAAAATGGATACATTTTTAAGAAATTATTAAAGTTTTGCATGAGGAAACACATGAAGTTTAACTGTTCCGAAAGAGCCACCTCCACCTCCAAGGGTTGAGGTCAAATTTGGTGCCCTATTTATTTATGGTCACAGATCCATTGCACGGACAAGCTATGTACAATCGTACTTTGGTGTAGCTTATGGTCCCAAAAACTGAGTTAGGATGTGTTTGACAAGGTGAAAACAACTGACAAAGATTTTTTTTTTAAACTTTAATAGGATCAAAATGTATGGAAATTTTTACTATTCATACTTGTTTTTAATATTCGTAGATGGTTCCACCAGAGTGAAACATGCCTTTGTGATTAAGTTCTTGGATTCCTGATAAAGTCACCGACGTTATGAAGTAAAAATATCCTTCACGTGCTGAAAACAAACTAAAACTAAAATCAAGTTTCTGACCGTTTAATATTTATTGCATAAGGACTATCGCATCAATTTTACTTTTATGTTTATAATAAATGAACACCATTTCAAACAAATAAATAAAACACTACATATAATAAGGCAAAGGGTGTGTGTGAAGTTGCAGAGGCAATGAAAGGGTTGAGATGCCCCATTTCTGCATTCTTATTCCCCCTCTTTTGCTCTGTTATCTTCTTCCTCTTCTTTCCCTTCAAGCAACAAAATCATGTCACTCACTTTCTTTTTTCTCCTCCTTTCCTTCCTTCCACTGTCAAACACCTACACAACCACACAAACATCATCTCTCCTTCTCCCTCTCCCTCTCCCTCTCCCTCACCTTCATCACTTTATCTTCTTTCCAACTTCACTCCTGCAAATGAAACCTACAATAACACCACTGTGTTAAACAGCTCTACTAAGGTACACAATCTTAAACTAATCGCGTAGAAAAATGTTTTTTTTCTTTGCTTTTATTCCATCATGTTCTTTTGTCTACCCTTCTATTAATTTTGTGTTTCGTTTATGATAGAAATTTCCTGGCTTGGAGAAAACAGAAGAAGGTTTGGCACGAGCTCGAGCCTCAATTCAGGAATCTATCCGCTCAAGGAACTATACTTCAGACAACAGACAAAATTTTGTTCCCAAAGGCTCCATTTACTGGAATCCGCACGCTTTTTATCAGTTAAGCTCTATTTCTCAAGCTCGTCAACTAGTTATGATAAACACCAGCTAACGAACTTTTTTTTTAAAAAACATTATGTGTTATTGAATAAAATTTACTATGAATTCTTGTAACTGGTAAATCAAGTTTAATCAATACTAAAAGTGTATTAAAAAATAAATGATTTTTTGTTATATATATTCTTTGCTGTTATCTGGGTAGTGCACAGAAATTTTGTGGTTTTACATTCATATCTTGGTTGAAGTTTACAATTTTTTGTTTATATTAATTTGTTCCTGAAATTATACAAATTATTGTTGGATTGTTTATGCGTGTCAAACCTTTAACCACTATTTTTAGTATAGTTGACTTAATATTAAGAAAAAAAATGTTATCAATGACAATAATTTTCATAATATTACATAAGTATCCCAAACATTAAATGTAATTTATAATACATTAGTTTCGATAGTTAACACTTATTTCAATACTTTTAATTCTTGAAAAAGAAATATTATTGACATCAAAGTGATGCTTATTTAAACTTTGAATTTTTTGAAGATTAATATATATCTTTTCATTTCATTTCTATTTATAAATTTTAATGGTTAGATTCAAAATAGGAAATTTTAAATATAGTTCCATATTATAAATATGTTTAAGTTAGCTTTGCATAAATAAAATAATTTATGAAAAATAATCTAAATTAAAAAATAATTATCTTTAAACCATTTCATCATTAATACTAGCATTAAATTTTTTTTCGATCATTTAAATTTTACCAAATTTAGATTTTATATTATTGTTTTCATGCTCATATATTGTTGTTGAAATTTAAAAACATACAAAAATATTTTTTTTATAATTTTCTTCAATGACTCCTTTAAATGTTTTGCAATAATATTTATATACTTAGTTTTTAGGCAAATTACAGAATGACACTTTTTTTTATAAAAATATATACCACCTATTTATTTTATATTTTCTTCATTTCATAACCAAGGTAGTATAGTAGTTTTTTATGAATTAAAGTTTGTTTGGTACTGTAAATAATAAAACATAATTATTCTATAACTTTATTTTAGATTAAAATATTATATTATAATAAAATAATAATTTATTAGGTGTGAATTAGATATTTAACCTGAAGGTGGTGTGAAGGTATTTTTGCTCTTTCATTATAGATTTAGAATGTGTTATATAGAATATTCTATCAGCTGGTACTCCCGCAATTTTATATATTAAAGCCATGCATTTATGACACCATGTGGATCTACGCTTGGTTTTACGGAAAAGCCTCAAATCAAAAGGTTTTTGAAGTATGCTTGAAGAAGAAACAGCACGCAATGTGGTGAGTTTCCCCACAAATTAATTTCTAAAACACGGCGTGATTGATGCAGGAGCCACATGGAGATGGTAAAGAGATTCAAAGTGTGGGTGTATGAGGAGGGAGAGCAGCCATTAGTGCACGATGGACCAGTAAATGATATATACGCCATTGAAGGGCAATTTATGGATGAAATAGACAATTATGATAAGTGGAGCAACTTCAGGGCAAGACATCCTGAAGAAGCTCACGTTTTCTACCTTCCTTTCAGTATAGCCAACATTGTTCACTATGTTTACAAGCCTATCCGAAAGCATTCAGACTATGAACCTATCCGCCTCCAGCGGTTGGTGGAAGATTATATCAGTGTTGTTGCAGAAAAGTATCCTTATTGGAATAGAAGTGAAGGTGCTGACCATTTTTTACTGTCATGTCATGATTGGGTAAGATCTTACATCATGTCATTACAGTGCTGTGATTTATGATTTTGTTTATAAAAAATCAGAATCATTACAGTAACACAAGTATAATTATTTGTATTTGACTTAGGGTCCGAAAGTGTCATACGGGAACCCTAAATTGTTCAAGAGTTTCATCAGGGTACTTTGCAATGCCAACACTTCAGAAGGATTCTTACCTAACAAAGATGTGTCCATCCCAGAAGTGTACTTGCCAAAAGGAAAGCTAGGCCCACCCAATCTAGGGCAACGCCCAAACGAACGCACCATTTTAGCCTTTTTTGCTGGAAGAGAACATGGTGACATTCGAAAAGTCTTGTTGAATTATTGGAAGGGAAAAGATAATGACGTCCAAGTTTATGAATCTCTTCCAAAGGGCAAAAACTACACCAAATTGATGGGAGAAAGCAAGTTTTGCTTGTGTCCCAGTGGTTATGAAGTAGCAAGTCCTAGAGTGGTGGAAGCACTTAATGCAGGGTGTGTGCCTGTGTTAATTAGCAGTAACTACTCTCCACCTTTTACTGATGTGTTGAATTGGAGTCAATTTTCAGTGGAGATTTCTGTGGAGAAAATACCAGAAATCAAGACTATATTACAAAGTGTTTCAAGGAATAGGTATTTGAAATTGCACATGAATGTGATGAGAGTTCGAAGGCATTTTATGATTAATCGACCAGCAAAGCCATTCGATTTGATGCATATGATACTTCATTCAATTTGGCTTAGAAGATTAAATCTTAGATTAATTGATTCGGCAAGCTCCTAATTTTGTTTTTTTCTTTTTTTTCTTTATCAGCACTCCTAATTTTGTTTTCATAGTATACACCAATGTACTTATAAATATATTAATGTTTCATTTTATTATCTTCATTTCAAAAATTTAATTTGTTTGTCTTTTAAAACTTCCCCCTTTATTGTTTTACATGTCCTTCAAGAAGAAGTGATAGATAAATCATGAAAGAAAAAAATAATTTAATGAAATAATAAGACTACATTTTTAAATAAATTTGAACAATGATTACTTTAGAAAGATTACTTAACTCTCTCTCTACATAAATATAATATATATATATATATGATATATTTTCATTGCTTTTCAAAATAATATTTCTGTTAATATCATATTTTAAGATTGATTTAACCAAAAAATAAATTGCGTGTCGTGACTTTTATTGAATTGAATCTTTATAATTTTTATTTATTTATAATAAAAAAAAGTTTTTAAACATGATTTTTACAAAAATAAATAGTCTAATTAATGTTTGTAGAAACTCATTTGTTTATTATATACACTTTAAAGTGTATTAATTTAAAGATATTGTTGATTGAAGATGATAAAATCAATTTGACAAATTTCATATTTTTTTTTAAGATTGAATTGTGTTTAAATTTTATTACTTTACTTTAATATAATATTAGAGTTTATTATAATATAAAAGTCTATCTTATTTGATATTTGAGTCTATAGTACTACTTATAATCAAATATTCTTGATTCTAATTATTTATGATCGATATGAGAATGTGTTGAAAATTTCACATCTACTAAAGATAATGACAAATTACAGTATATAAACAGAGACAAACCCCACCTTAATGAGCTGGTTTTGTAATATTGAATTAGATTTAAATTCTACTATTTTAATATTGTATTAAATTCATTAAAAATTTATCCTAATTGATAATTGAACTATCATGCCACTTCTTATGAGTTGATAAAAACAAACTCACTTGCATATTCGATGTCCTTAACGTATGAAATGTATTAAAGATCCTACATTAATTTAAAATATAATCGTTTTATTGTATATAATTATCTATATTAATATATTAATGAGATTGAGTTAAACTTAAATTTTATTATCTAAATATAATATTAAAGTTATATATTAATAGAATATACAATTTTACATATTATTTTTTTAACAATCCATTCAATTTTTAGGTAGCCAAAAATATTGTTTTTACTTTTATATTATATTTATCAATTTATATTCATATGTAATTTCAAATTATCTACTGAAGAAAAAGTTCTATATGTTCATGCTATCTTTTTTAATTTACTACTTTTTGTTTATTTACTTGTAAAATTTATTTATTTGTATTTTACAACTTAAAAATAGTAATATTATTACTTTTTTTTTAATTATATGATTGTTTTATTTATTTTAAATAATTTTTTTTATAAAAATTTAAAATTAATTTAAAGGAAAAACTAATTATTATTTATTGATAATGATAAATAACATTTAACTTAATTATGATTTTTCTTTGTCTAATATTTTGATAAAAGAAAATCCTAAAACTAATCATTGTGATTCCTAATTCTTCTCCCCCATTAGTGTGCCCATTCTCCCTATTGTTAACTCTTTCTTGGTGACACTCCTTTGCCTTCAAATGAGTTATTTTTACACTTCATCACTATATTTATATAAATATTAACTTCTACGGACACAAAATTATAATTATTTGTTGCTAGTAATTTATCACTTAAACATATAATTTATTTGTTGTTAGTGATTTCTTTTATAACTTATTAGTAATTTCTTTCTTATATGTTTCTTTCTATGGTGTATTTAGAGATTGAATTTGTATAATGATTTGTTATTATGTATAATAATAATAATAATAGTAATAATAATAATAATAATAATACTTTGCAGGAAAAAACTATTGAGAGGTGTATGACGATTTTATGTGTACGTATCCAAGCATATTTACTTAATTTTAAGTACATGTAGCATATAATCTTTTACATAAAAATTCATAATTAAGTTGTTTTTAGAAAAAAAAAAAAAAGAGCCTTTAGTATATGAGAGTCTTCTAAACAGAATTATCTCTAAGATTTTCTTTAGTTGAAAAAAAGAAATAGATGATAATTGGATACATAAGTAGATTTTATGAAAAATAAATAAGAAATGAAATATTTATATTATAATATCGGTTATGAACATGTTTGAAGAGTTTCTTCTTAAGTTTTTTTTTTTTTAAAAAAATTTAAATTAACTTGTCTGTAAATTAAAATTATCTTATATATAGAATAATTTGTTAAAAGAATCATATGATTTTTAAAAAAGTTTATTCTTTTATATATAATTTAATTTTCATTTATATGCGTAGAAGCTAATTTTATTTATTTTTATTTAAAAAAAAAACTTATCCGAAAACACATTTAAATTGTCACATGTCTTTTTCTTAATATTGCTCATTTTTTTCTTCCATGTGATCATCATCGACTCAACATATTTTATAAAAAATAAAAACTTCTTCACAATTGAGACTACCAATCAATAAAATTTGTATATTTCCATCTTTTTATTAGATCGTCTTATATATTTCCATTTATTATCCATCTTTCTTCTTCTGCATTACTACTCTGCCACGACCAAAATTCAAGGCATTATAAAAATAATCATGATGAATTGACTCTTAACTTTTCATCCACCATTAAAATTGACTTATTAATATTACAAGGGTAATGATGATACATTAATAACTCATAATTTTTTAAATAATAATACAATTCTCAATACTATTTTCTTAATATTTTTTTTTATAATTTAATTTTAAATTTATTTTTTATTATATATGTTTATTCTTAAATTTATCCAAGAATGAAATACAACTCCATGGACCAATAAAACATAATTTTTCTTACAAAAATTTGAAAAACATTAATTAATACTTTTAATCACTACTTCATCCTTTTTTGGCACCCACTTTCCTTATTGTCCTCTCTTCAAAACATTAATAGCAAAGTCGCTATCCTTCTTCAAAAGGGCCAAAGTGGATGCAATCATAAAAGATGGACTCGAGAGAAATGGAGCACCACATAATTTAACAATGGACATCTTCTGATAATGGAAAATACTTTAGCATCGAGTTACTTTTAGGTTAGGATATTTTGTTTTGTCCTTCATTCATTTTATTTTTTAGTTTATTCTTTTAAGTTTGATCCTTATAAAACTCAAATATAAATAAAAGTATGTACAAATTGAAATATAAACTTTAACTATATTTAATGTTATTATTTTAAAATCATTTTTGAGTTTAAATATGAATCTTAATGAAAATTTTGGAGGAAGGAAATAGAAGGATTATGAACATCTAGGACTGCTGCAGAGTGGCGTAGCAGAAACACCATTGTGACAACAACAATGTGAGCAACATTGTGAGCATAGGGGATGATGGCCCAATTCTGCAGGTGCAATTCGGTGTTGTGATGCAGGGGATGCTGGTCCATTTATGCAGCAATCAAGGTGCAACTCTGATAGAGGCTTAATTGCTGAGTAAAGTGAACTCTTTTGTGAAAAGATGTTATATACACAACCTTCTCATGGGATTTTCTTAAACATGCAGCTCATTGATACTCAGGGCACTAGAACGGTTAGGAAACATGCAGTAGGGAAAAACAAAAACTCTGGTTTAAGAGTATGGTTTAGGCATATTGAATTGAATGATAATTCTGCAGTTCCAATATTGCTGCATAGGATACATGTAAGTCAAGTTTTTGTGGTTTTGATCTTGATACAAGTTCTCTCTTAAGATGGGTAGATGGAGAGACTGACACGTGTATAGGGTGGAACACTCTTAAAGTATTTTTTTTAATTTTTTCTTTTTTATAAAAAAAAAAAATCTACTATTTAACATAAATACTTCTGGCAATCTTAATTGAGTTTAATGATTCTCACCCTCAACTTAGTGTATGAAACATTCATTTGAATTTTCATCATATTATTAAATTGCCTAACTTAATAGCTATAGCACAACTAATATCTTAAGAGTATTTTTTTTAATACATATCATTCCTAATATTGTCATTTTGGTATGTAATTACTCACATCAGCAGTAACAACATAAAAATCATCAACCACACTCATTTTTTCACAACTTTATCATGTATGACACATCATACATCATTGAACATGTATATATTTAAATTTTTACATTTACTTATATATATATATATATATATATATATATATATATATATATATATAACACTTTTCAACATATTAATTATACCATAATTCTTACCTTGTATTAGGTAGCTTTTGCTTAACTATCAAAACTCTAACTCGAAAAACTTTGATTTTGCTTGAATGATAGAATTTTTGCTTAAATAAAATTATTCACTAAAAAGTTAGTATTTACCTTATTCTTATTTGAGCAAGAATACTAACGTTTGAGTAAAAAAAACACATGGGAAACAATTTACTCATTATCATATTTTTGTTTGAATGATAATCTCTCACCGAAGAAAAAAAATATATAAAAAAAGTTATTATACAACAATTTAAAAAGCTTACTTTAAAACTTATTCTATCAATTCAAACCTCCATAATAAGTTTGAAATATTATTTAACACTAAGGTATCAGTTCAAACTCATATCACTATTTTTGTTCAAAATATCTACCTCAAGCTCAAGAATAAAATAATATTATCATAATCTAATTGATTAAAATTATAGTTTATAAACTAAACATAAAATAAAATTTTATTTTTTGTTTTAAAAAAATGTCTACAAAATGAAATTGAATCTCACTTGAATGGCATCTATAATAAATATGTTCAAAAATAGTAAAAAAAGATATCAATAATAAACAAAACAAACTCGAATATCAGATTTGGAGCAGTGGAGTTCAGATCTAGGGGTCAGGCTTGGAGCAGTGGAGTTCAGATCTATATCTAGGGAGGAAAATGCAGTATTAATATCAGATTTGTCAGAGGAAGAAATACGGGAACCAGTGTGGCAGTGTGATGGCTCGAAGAGCCCGGGGCCGGATGGCTTTAACCTTAATTTTATAAAGAATAACTGGGAGGTTCTGAAAAATGATATCTTTAGGGCAGTTAGGCACTTTCAAGATACGAGCAGAATTCCTCGTGGATGCAACGCCTCCTTCATAGCACTCGTACCGAAAGTGAGTGACCCTCTACAACTTGATCATTATAGACCTATATCTCTAGTGGGAGCACTATATAAGATCATATCAAAGGTGCTAGCTAGCAGATTGAAAAAGGTCATGTCCTCGGTCATAGATGAAAACCAGTCAGCTTTTCTGAAAGATAGAGGGATGCTAGAATGTGTACTGATAGCCTATGAGGTTATTGAGGATCTCAAGAGAAGAGGAAAAAAAGGGTTATGCATGAAAATGGACTATGAAAAAGTCTATGATTCGGTCAGGTGGGAGTTTATGTTTGAAATGCTAAATGCTTTAGGCTTCCATGACAAATGGGTTGATTGGATCAGGGGTTGTCTGGTGTCTGCTACGGTGTCTGTGTTGGTAAACGGGAGCCCAACTTCGAAATTCAGACCGATGAGAGGACTCAGGCAAGGTGATCCTCTCGCACCTTTTCTTTTCCTCATTGCAGTTGAGGGCCTTGCAGGGCTGGTGAGGCAAGCTTTGAAGAGGAACCTACTTAAAGGTGTGAAAGTGGGTAGGCTAGAGGTTGAGCTAAGCATTCTATAATTTGCAGATGATACCCTTTTCATCATAGAAGATGACTATCAGAGTGTACTTACAATCAAAGCAATCCTTAGGTGTTATGAGTTGGCCTCGGGGTTAAAAATAATTTTCATAAATCTAAACTAGCTTCCTTAAATATTGAAAGGAACACCTTTGATTGCTATGCGAAGACTTTAAATTGTACACAAATGTCAATTCCTTTTAAGTACCTCGGTATGGTTGTTGGTGGCAACCCAAGAAAGGGACAATTTTGGGAACCTATCTTGAACAAATTAAGGTCTCGATTAAGTGCTTGGAAGGGGAGGTTTCTATCTATGGCAGGGAGAATATGCTTAATTAAGTCAGTGTTTACAGCTCTACCACTCTTCTTTTTATCCTTCTATAAAGCCCCAAAATTAGTGTGTAAAAGAATTATTAGCATTCAAAGGAACTTCCTTTGGCGTTGGGGGAAGGATAGCAAAACAATGCCATGGGTTAGTTGGGACCAAATATGTAAACCAAGGTTGGAGGGTGGATTAGGAATTAAGGATGTAAGATACTTTAACTTTGCCCTCCTGGCTAAATGGAAGTGGCGTTTATTGGGTGAAGAGATAGGGAAATGGAAAGAGATTCTAAACTCAAAGTATGGAAGTGAGTCGACCCCGAAAAAATATCAATCTTGGTGGTGGAAAGATTTATGTAAGGTATGTGGTGAGGAAGGTATGGCGGGATGGTTCCAACAAGCAATTGGATGGAAAATTGGAGCTGGGGATAAAGCCAGATTCTGGGAAGATTCTTGGTTCACTAATAATAATCTAAAATCGGTGTACCCACGATTGTATTCTATGTCATTAGACAAAGGACTAAAGGTGGGAGAGGTTGGAGAATGGGTTGATTCGGTATGGTGCTGGAAGCTAAGGTGGAGACGCAACGGATTTGCATGGGAAAATGCATTACAAGAAGAAATGTTGAGATCTCTGTCTAATGTTACGATTAGTAGGTATGGTAACGATACAATGACTTGGGGGGGTGAGGATTTCTCAGTGAAAAAAGCATACGAATTCATATAAAAAATCAACCTTGGCAGCAATAATGTGTCACTGGTTTTTAAAAATCTATGGATGTTTAAAGCTCTACCGAATATCCTAACTACTGCCTGGAGGGCCTTGTTGAATAGACTACCTACAAGAGTGAACCTAACCAGGAGGGGGGTTATGGTCAACTCACTTTCTTGTGCTTTATGTAATGAAAAGGAAGAATCATCTCAACACTTGTTCTTAGAGTACAAGATGGTTGCTTCGGTTTGGAACAGCTGCCTCAAGTGGGTTGGTATTCTTTCTGCCCAACATAAGGATTTAAAAAGCCACTTTGAGAACTTCTAATCTTGTGTGGAAAGGGGTATGGACAGCAATAGTGTGGAGTATTTGGGACCAAAGGAATAGGATTGTTTTCAGGCAAGGTAAAGTAGATGCGGAAGAAATATTCCATACGGCACAACTCAAAACCTGGTTATGGTTGAAGTATAGAAAGTTGTCCTTTATCTACTCATTTTCAGATTGGTGTCTTAATCCTTATATTTGCATAAAAAGTTGCTCTTAGTTGGGCAGAAACGAATGAAAAGATAAATAGCAGGGGAGCGTTGTTCATGAACTTTTAATGAAGAATAGGTGGGTAGGAAGTAGGATGTGGGAGTCCAGGCATTGGTAGGTGGTGTTTGTATCTATTTAGTCAGGTTATGCTTTAATGTATGGTTTTTCTTTATGGCTATATGTCTTAGATGAAAGGTTTGGAAGGTAGCTTTCTTTTTCAGGGGAAGAATGTATATCGCAAGCCAAAGAAATAGGGATAATTTTGAAAAGGAGGACAAGGCAGTATCATATGTAGGAATGACCAAGATGTGAAGGTGTAGAAAAGAGGGGCATATGCACACCATAAAAGTTGAACTGGAAGGAATATCTTTATAATATCTGCGTGGACCGTGACTATGGCAATGTAGAGAGGAAGGAACTAATCTAAAGTTTGCTTAATGCTATATTGGAGGGGAGGAGGGTTGTCTGACATCACTGTTGATGTTATTAAGGGCTTATGCTTTCCTTGTTTTCCTTTAGGTTTGTTTGTTATAATTAGTGTTAAGTGGTATATCAAAGGAACACATGACTAGATGGTTATGCCTCTTCCCCCTCTTTTTTTTTTTTTTTTTAAAAAGGGTTGGAGCATCCCTGAAATGTTCTTTTTTATTTTATTTATTCTTTGCTGATAAAAAAAAACAAACTCAAATAAGATTCCCAATCAATGTGACATTAAATATTTTTTTATTATATTAAGTTAAGAGAAAAAAATTAAATTAAACCTTTACATTAGTATTTTGGTGTTAAAACCAATTTGATTTAACGTAAACACTTTAAGAACTAAATTAAGAGAAATATTTTTAACTTAAAAAAGATGAAACTAAAAAAAAAGTTAGATAAGGGTGTACGATATTTCATTTAACTTTATTAAATATTAATACATAAATTTTAAAATATAATCTTTTAGTTTCATTAAATTATTCATTTTCATTGCATGTATATTTTGATAAAATTATATTAATTATGAATTTTCCAATACATAATACCATGAATTTTGAATTAAAACAAAAATCTTACCTAGTAACATTAAACAACAATGTAAGCAAAACAGAATTCTAACGTTATTATTTGTTATTAACAGGTCATTCTATTTTTCTTTGCTTATAGCTGTAATGCTAAATTACTATTAGAGCTATAAATGTGTGATTTCCTGTTTAACCTGAAAAAACATGTGTTAGTCTAAGTTGTTCGGCAATATTTTTTTTGGTTTGAGTAAGTTTTATGCTGAATTAATAGACTATTTTAACTAATTTTAAAAATAAATAAAAAATAATTTGAAAAAAAGATAAAAGATAAAAATGCATTTTTTAAAATTTAAGATATATTAATAAAATTAGTTTTAATTTAAGATAATGACTTGATTTTATGTATACAATTTTTATTTTATTATTTTTTGTTGAGAAAAAAAATTAAAATGTTTTATGAATTGGTTAAAGAGTCCCATCAAATGAAACATACTTTAACATCCTTGCTCTCACATAGCCTTTGTTACTCATTTTCCTTCTCCTTCCTCCATTGTTGTGATAGTTTGTCCTATTTAGTAATTTAAAAAATATTTACATACATGTCTGTTGGAGTATATTAAACTAGATAATGAACTGACTATTACCATAATCAATTATTAAAGAAAAAAAATCACATAATCAATTGTATATATAATTAATTATGTTTTTCTTTCAACTCAATCATTTATATTCATAACCATAATCTATTACAATTGTCTTATACATATCTTCTATAAATAAGAACGAGAATGCCAACCATAGTAATTAATATTGACATAATAAGAACGAGAATGCCAACCATAGTAATTAATATTGACATAATAGAAGTAAGTGAATCAATCAAATACCCAAACTCTAAAGAAATATCATTATTTATGGTCCAAGACCATACATATTGAAAAATCGAACTATTCTGGATTTGATGAATAGACAAATCAAGCGAAAAAAAACATAATTATAGTTAACAATAAGATACTAGGAAAAGCCCAAATACGGCAAATATTTTTTGTTGCCGTCAGAAAAAGTAGAAGTCCCACTTTACTACAACTAAACATTTATTAAATAGCAATTAAAATTAGAAACAAAAAATAATTAGTCACTATAATAGTAGCTAAAACCTTGATAGTTAATGATTAGATACCAATTTAAAAATTACTTTATAAATTTTTATTAATAATAAAAATTACTTTAGATACTAATAATTTTTTAGTCTATAAAATAGTTTCTAATTTAGTCCAATAGTAACTAATTATTTTGGTCTCTAAAATTTGTTACAATTTGATGATTTTCTTGTTTTTTTTTTTTACAATAAAAAATCAATAAATGTGAATCACTTCAGGGGTGGTAAGTGGTTCAACCTGTATACAAAAAACTCAAATCCTAAACCTCCTCCACCCAAGTCCAAACCACTCCACTAGACTCTTAAAACCAAGTCACCTGATTGGACCCAGTTGCTTGTAGATTATAATTATTCATTTTTTGATGTTTCACATTAATGACCTGTTTGTTTCGAGGTATGATAAGGAAGGAGGAGGGGTGAGCGGAAGGAGTATCTGTTTAGTTCAGTGTGTTTGAGGGTGTTGTTGCGGATGAGAGAGTAGGGTGAGACGTTTTTTTACTCTTCACAAAAGTGAGAAGATTTGTGCTAATTACACTTGTTAGAAGAGGCACAAATGCAATTTTACTTTCGTACCCTTCCATCAATTCTAAATATATTAAACACTGTAGGTAGTTCTGGATGTATTTTTTAATGTGGTTTCTTCTTTACAGTGCTCAGTGGTAGCAGTGGTGTAGAAGAATCTTGACCAAAAAGTTGTATAAGAGAATCTTGACTAAAAAATTGTAGATCCGTGAATGTAAACTTTGTTAGTGTATAAATAAAATTAGATTTGTGAGAGTTTTGCTTATTGTAAAGTTTGCTCCTGTGCCAAAACAATTTGAGAAATGAAAGAATTGGTTTGTCTTAATTTTTTTTAACAGGCGAGTATATTCAGAATCATTTAAAAACAATAAAATCGATTCTGGTGTTTGTTTTAAACAAGCATAATTAATTTTCGAATTTTCCAAATACATAATCAATTTTTCATATTTTTATAAATGATGGCATAATCAATTTTCGATTTTTTCAAATAATGCAGAATTGATTTTCAAATTTATGAAATGGTGCATAATCAATTTTCAAATTTTCTGGGTGAAGATTGAATTTATGAAATGATGCATAATCAATTTTCAAATTTTCTGGGTGAGGATTGATTTGAGAGATAAATGGAGAATTATACTTGGAATTCATTAGTCTATGTTACATAAGTATACAGTGTTTCCGTTTACTTATCTTATTATCTAGCATATACGCGTTCATGTATAAGGATTCTTAACATCTTTTAAATGTTTTAATTAATTAATTATTTTTTATTGATAAAAAGAAAATAAATCCTAACTCATATGTGATACATTATTATTCTTATATTAGATCAATTTTATAATTTATAACGTGTAACAAGAAGTGGCATATAAGAATTTGATACTTCACACTTATCTAATACGTATTATTTTTCTTTTGATGTAGCTTTTGATAAGATGTTTTTAACATTTTTGAATGATACCTCAAATATAGTTTCTTTCATTAATTTTTCATTTTGAAAAAT
Organism: Phaseolus lunatus; assembly: GCA_013389735.1. NCBI lineage: Eukaryota > Viridiplantae > Streptophyta > Magnoliopsida > Fabales > Fabaceae > Phaseolus > Phaseolus lunatus. The sequence goes on from CM023859.1 coordinate 33,034,256, forward strand.
CAATCAACAATTTTTTTTCATTTTTATCAATAACAATTATCTATTTATTTTCTTTTATTACCTGTTACATTAATTTCTTCTCTCTCGACTTCTTCAAGTATATTTAATTTTCGTTTATAATTTTTAACAATATAAAAAAATAACAAAAACATATGTTTCTATATAGGTTTAGAAATTTCACATAGCTTAGCAACTGTGGTCAAAGATAAACATTTTTTTCTTGAAAAATAAAACATTAAACGTGAACTATATGGCGATGTTATGATGTTGGACTTGAAGTCACAACATTAGCATTACATGTGGGGAAAAAAATGTTTAAGGCCAATCTTATTCTTCAGTAATCAGTAATTGACTAGGAATTGTTCCTACATACACAAAAATCCTGGCAAAAATATTAAAGTACAAAACAAAAAAATACTTTATAAATTTAAATGGTTCGGTGATTCATTATTTATAAATCAATGTAAAAAATACATTAATTTAATATTTATATAAATTAATTTAAAAATATTTGACATTTGCTGATTTTTTTTAACTCACAAATGAGTAAAAATTTAGGACTAAATTATGTTGAAAAGAAAGTAGATCTGGATAAGTAAAAACAAATAACTTTAAATTTTAAAAAACAAAGCACAAGAATTAACATGTATTGGAAGAAGGGCACTATGCTTTGATTCTTTCCAAAGACGGAAAGATTGAGAGGAGAGAAAGACAAAGAAAGTGAAACAATCAAGGACTAAAAAAGTAAAAAAAAAAAAAAAAATCACTTAAAAAAGAGCAAAATTTGGTGAATTAAGCTTTCTCTGCAACAATAAAAAGATTGGTAAAGAAATAGTGTAACTACAATCGACTATAACTTTTATATAGTTGATTATCATTTTAATATTTATATTTTTTTAATAAAATAAATATATTAAAATAAAAAATATGAAATTTTATTTAATTATACTTTTAAAAAATATTTTTTATTTTAAATTATTTTATAAATTACATTTTATATATATTAATATAAAAAATATTTATTATACTGTATCAATCAAAATCAATTTTCACTTTTTTTTTTCATTTTTGTTTTCTTTTTCATTCTCTTAAATTCACTCATTAATCCAAACACATTAAACTACAGGATTATCACACCAAACCCGAATCATGGGTTAGAACAATTAATGTTGACTACTGTTTTTACTAATCCACTCACATATATGTTTTTCCTCAATCAACGTATTTCTTACGAGTATATAATATATATATATATATATATATATATATATATATATCCTAATATTGTATAAAATCATATATTATATATAGTTGTGATTCCCTGACCTAATTTTGTAAAATATTCCAAAAATCAAATGATATATATCCATCGATTTCATTCAGAAAATGTTTGATTAAACCTTGACCAACTTTTGTGAACCAAAATCACAAGAAGTAAGTGTGAGTGTCTCTAATAGTAGGTCAACTTTTTTGTTCAGTATCATTCTCCTCATGCTGTGTATCTCTTCCCATCTCTATAGTGTAATCACTGATCGATCATACATAGAGAGAAAGAGTGAGATAGAAAAACAATGAAGAAGTAACCATCCATCACCAAACCCAGAAACTGACACAACAACCACCATGCCAACATTTAATTCATGGCTTCTATTCTCAGTAACGTTCTTCACTGTTCTTATCCTCCTCGCCTTCTTTGCACATCACCATAACGATGCAGCTCTCTTTTTACCCGCCATCAACGTTTTACCATCCGAGGAGCATCTCAAAACTCTCGACGCGTCAAAGGAACAACATCGTACTCTTCAATTCACGCCTACCATTGTCAAGACAAGACCCCTTCACATTAAAGTGTGTTTTTCTTCTTCTTCTTCTTTTTTTCTTTTCATGATGGAAAAGTTATATATTTTATTCACATGGTCTGAATATTTGTTTTAAAAATTCAGGTGTTTTTTTGTTGTTACTGAATTAATTGAGTTTAATATACGTAGAAGAAGAGGAATTGGAATAACAGTTTAATGAGAATTGAAGAAGACTTGGCTGAAGCAAGAGCAGCTATCCGTAGAGCGATACAAAGAAGAAACTTCACATCAGAAAAAGAAGAGAGTTTTGTTCCCAGAGGAAGCGTTTACAGAAACGCTTATGCTTTTCATCAGTAAGTAACTTTTACGGTTTAATTAAATTAACTCGCGTTTTCCATTTACATAAGTTTTGCTTCTTTTTTTCCACTCTCATGCATGCCTTGCACACATAATTACCTACCACAAATTCAGGGAGTTGTTCTGTATATTATAGGTGTTAAAATTAATTAAGAACTTTTTGAAGATTAATCATTTAATTTTTTTTTGCGTTAAAGTAGAAGCTAGACGGAAGTTATATATGTACACGATATACGGGTTTTCTTTAATGATGTTTTTTTTTTTAAAATTGATGACAGAATTTTACACAACTTGTCGATAGTTTACTTATTGGTTGTCAATGCTTTTCATACTGTTATCAAGAATAACTGTTTTCTTTAAGAATAAACAATAGAGCATAAGATAAGCGTTATAGCTAATAATCAACTTACCTATAACCAAATGCAATTATTGGTTTAAATATATTACATTCATGTTAATTTAGTGATAGTGCATATTGGCAAAAAAAATTGATATCACATTATTGTAAAAAGTAATGCAATAGTATTTCCTCTAAAGATTTGTAGTTTTTGTTACACCAGATTATCAATACATTATTTATTAGGTAATAAAGTTTTTTATGTTTTTAGGAGTGGAATTTAAGGCTCTGGGCACTTTTTTCAGTTAATTTTATTTTTTAGAGAAAAAGCTGAAAAATAACAATTTAACTATAAAATAAGCTAATTTAAACTCATAAAAAGAATTAAGATCCAAAAGATATATTTTATTGGATTATTACGGTCACAGGCAGAGCTATTTGCAATCGAAATTTTATCATTTTCCTTGTCTTTTTTATGATCTCGTTTTGTCTTTCATGATATATATCTAACTAAATATATGGTAACTAGTCAAAGAAAATATAATAATTAAGACAGGATTTATTAGCAATTAAAACACAGATTTTCCCTTCTGCTAATTATGAGAATTTTATTAGAAAACAAGAAATTAACCAAATGTCTTCAACTTTTCTTCCTCTGGTTTTAGTCTATTTACTCTGATGGAATCGTTTGATTGAGTAATAATCTACAATTGTAAAACAAGATAAAGAGTTGCCCTTTCTGAGCAAATAATTTACTCTATAGAGAAAACAAAAATAAAGAATTTCAACTCATAAGAAAATTGACTTAAAAAGATTATCTAATTTCTCTCTAAAATAAAAATGGAACCATTTTTTTTTCTTATATATGAATTTGTATTATTTCCTGTAAAATTGCCCTTTCCAAAGTATGAAAAAAAAAACATTTACATTCATTTTTTTAATAATTGTTTAGAAAGTAAGGTTCAATGCATATTTTCGTATGAGTTGAATCCTTCAGTCATGCAGATTTTCTTTATGACTTACGTAAACCCTTCAGAAACTCACTTCATTCAAGTCTTCCTAATTTGTAACCCAAAACCTCCCTTTTCGCACGTTGTTTCTCCTTTCAAACTGAATATTACGTGAATTTTAGTGTTGCAGTAATTGACGTGTCATAATTAATTTCCGTCATTGTCTCTTATTTTGGCCATGGTCATGACTTTGATAGAACGTTTGTGCAGAAGTCACATAGAGATGTTGAAGCGATTCAGAGTGTGGACCTACAGAGAAGGTGAAACACCCTTGGTACATCTAGGGCCCACGAGTTCGATTTACGGCATTGAGGGACACGTAATAGCTGAAATGGACAACATAACAAGCCCATTCTCGGCCCGCCATCCAGACGAGGCCCATGTGTTCATGCTACCCCTAAGTGTGTCCCAAGTCGTAAGGTATCTATACAACCCTCTCACCACCTACTCTAGAGATGAATTGATGCGGGTCACCATTGATTATACCAACATCATAGCCACCAGGTACCCATACTGGAACAGAAGCAGTGGTGCAGATCATTTCTTAGCTTCTTGTCATGACTGGGTAACAATTTGCACCACATACTTCAACATAAACTGTTAGATTGTTAGATGTTACATGTGTTTATGTTTGTTGCAGGCTCCAGATATTTCACGAGAGGAATCTGGGCAAGAGCTTTTCAAGAACTTGATAAGAGTGTTATGTAATGCCAACACTTCTGAAGGATTTAAGCCTGAAAAGGATGTGTCAATGCCTGAAATGAACTTACAAGGTTATAAGTTAAGCTCACCGATTCCTGGTCATCATCCTGATAATCGTTCTATACTTGCTTTCTTCGCTGGAGGGGCTCATGGTAAGATTAGGGAGATACTACTTGAGCATTGGAAAGACAAAGATGAAGAAGTTCAAGTGCATGAATATCTTCCTAAAGGCATGGACTATCACGGTCTAATGGAACAAAGCAGGTTTTGCTTGTGCCCTAGTGGATATGAAGTGGCGAGTCCTCGAGTTGTGGAGTCTATCAATGCAGGATGTGTGCCTGTAATTGTTTCAGATTACTATCAACTTCCTTTCAGTGATGTTCTTGATTGGAGTAAATTTTCATTGCACATTCCATCAAAAAGGATAACTGAAATCAAGACAATACTAAAAAGTGTTCCCCGTGCTAAGTACCTGAAATTGCATAAGAGAGTGATGAAAGTTCAAAGACATTTTGTGTTGAATCGACCGGCTAAGTCTTTTGATGTGTTTCATATGATTCTTCACTCAGTATGGCTCAGACGACTCAACATCAGACTACCCAATTGACACCCTTCACCACTTTCTACAAATTAATAAAATGTGCATTATGTGTAAACCATAGAGTAGATATTTTGGAGTAAATTTAACGTAGACAAAAGGTCAAACTTCCCTTTTTCTTTCTTCAGTTTTAAAATTATTTCCAAAAGAAAACAATTTTATCATTTATTTGCTTGTTTTTACTTGTTATCTTTATAATCATTGAAATGTCGCATTTCTTATCTTAATATTGTTTTGGGTTTCTTTTCTATAAATAAACTCTTTGTGCTAGTTATTAATCTTGCTGGTTAAAATTTAAATTATAAAATCAAAAATTCACTTAAAATTGTCATTTATTGGGGTAATTTGATGGGAGAAAACTAGATCTACATGCAAGAATTACTTCAACATAAAAACTTAAAAATTATAATTTTGTGAGATTTTTCATTTACATATCACTCTACAACAACATTCTGGAATGGTGATTTAGAATAAGATGTTTACATGAAACAAACTTAATAAATCCATACATAAATTAAAACAAACCTCCTGAAAATTGTATTTAAAATTTATATGGTATCATATAGAATAATTCTTAGACTCTTGTGAATAAAAAGCTGATATGGAAATAACTTTAAATAATAATAAATATGTAATATAAGAATCTCATTATTTTATCATCATATCATTATAATAACTTAAATAACAAAAATTGGCCTTAAACGGGAAATTAACATTTAATATTGAAAAATACTGAAAATAGGACCAAATAAAAAAAGGTATGGATAACATGAAAAGTATAAAAGGGACATATATGATTAGAAAAAGATAGAAAAACTCACTTGGAAACCACTCTTTATGCTAAACTAAAGACTTTAGTTGGGATACATCCTTCTTAACAAGAACAATTTCACAAGTATATCTTTAATTGGTTTTGAAGAGAATATCATGAATCATTGTAGATACCAAAAGGTTAGTAGGAGTAAATTTTGTTTCTTGTTTTATACGTAGATTGTATATTCCTTCGACGAATGATAAATGTGTATTATATGAGATGACATCATTTCTATAACAAAACTTTAGTATGAAAGATATGAGATTTTATATCTGATAAACATAGAGGTTGTATATTCGATTGTTAGGTCATTCAAATTGTAATATGATAACTTTATTGCAATATTTATAATATTTATGATTAAGAATAACAAAGAGTATGATTTAACTGAAGACTAGCCATCAAAAGAGTTTTAGCCATGATGTAAGACTTTATTTCATAATGTGACAATCAATATAAATACATTTATTTATTTTTTTAAAACTCTTATTCAATTTGTATTTCACTTCATGCACATATTATTTATTTATTTGAGAAATATCATAGAATTTTTACTTAAGATAAGCATTTGGTTTATTCATTATTAACTTTAAGAGCTGAAATTGAGACACTTATATATTGTGATACACGAGAGATAATATTCACCATTAACACGATAACTTATCACCATCATTCATACATTTGGTTTATTGTTAATAGAAAAATAGATCAAATAGCTGAATGTTGGGATTTTTTCCCATTTGTTCATAAATGAATCAAAATAGGTGAATGTTCGGATTCTTTCCCATTTGTTCATAAATGAATAAAAAAGTTAAAAGTATTTCCTTTTTTTCTCAGGAGATAATGTCTTAAATTTTAATTCAAAGCACAGTTGAGAATATTTGTTAATGTGATACATTTTGTTAACTACATTTAACCCATTTTCATATAAGACATGATTGATGAAGATATAAAGTTGTAAATAACGGAGAAAAAGTGTGCAAATAAAAAAAACAAATTAGGGAAGGAAATGAAAGTGAAATTGCAACGATTGAACGAAGAAAAATATTAACAATAAAAACTAGTAAACATTTATTCTTATACTCTATATATGAAACTACACTATAATGAAAACTCTGCTTAAAACAACTTTATAATATTAAAAAAAAATAGTAACATCTCTAAATCTAAAGAACAAAAATAAGATCTATATTCTTTCCTAAACAATATCTTAAAATTTAAAATGTAAATAAAGCATTCTAAAAAATGAAATTATATTAATTTTGAAACTACACGTATTTAAGCATATTTTATATGAAATCAAAATGAGCCCATGAGAAAATAAAGTAAAAAGAGAATAGGAAGGAGGCGAAGAAAATGCAAAGACCTTATTGATTGGATCCATTTATAATCCCAAACATACCCTAAACTAAACCCTCCCTCTCCCTTTCACCCCTCACTCGTGTAGCTTTTCCAAAACTCAACCAAACAAACTTCTCCACTTCACGCCACGCTGAGGGAAAAAGAAAGTGTTGTTTCAGTTTTCTACAAAACAAAACAAAACCAAACCGCAGCCTAAACTCAAAACATTTCTCACTCCCTTCTCAATCTGAAGCACAGCTTCAAGCTAAGGTTTCAGAAGCCATGGCTGAGGATCGCGCCTCTGAACCACCATCTATTCCTCCACGCGCCTCCATTCCCTCCGGCGAAAACTCCGTTTGGGCCGATGTGTCCCCTCTCCTCCACGCCGCCTGCCAAGGTCACTTCTCTCACTCAATTTCTCAACATGCTGCTTCGTCCTTTTTTCTTCTTTCCCTAAAACTTCATCGCCTCTTGCATAAACACTCTCTCTAAATTAAATTCATCAAATTAAATGCTAGTGTGAAAGTTGTTTGTTCGTTTTTTTTTGGCTTATATTAAAACTACACCAATTGCTATAGTATGGTGTGTTTGTCAAAGTGGTTTTTGAAGTAACTTTCCTTGTTCCTTGGCAGATCTTCAAGAGGGAGAGCTTATTCATGGAGATAACTTCAATCTTTTTGCTGCCATGTCCGCATTGGAGGTTTTCTTGATGTTTGGTTTTGAGCTGCATTTCAAAGAAACATAATTATATTTAATTTTCTTATGCATAATTAGTTTTGATATAGGGTTACGAGATTACATTGCTTATTTATTGCTGCGTGAGAAATGTCAGGGTGTGTTATGCAGAGAGCTTGTACAAATTGCTTATTTATTGAATTTTTTCAGATAATGGACCCGAAGATGGATTCCGGTATTGCTTGTACATACTATTCTCTCGATGAAGCCATTGAGAATGGCGTCGCTCCTGTTCCTATTAGTGCTGATAAAACTACTGATGTTCAATGCGTGATTGACATCATGGATCATCTACTAGCTTGTGAGGTATTTATACCATGTTGCCAGTTGCCACTGCTTTAGATATGGTTGGTTGTATGGTAGAATCATTTTTTTGTAGAATTATTTCTAATATGTCTGAAAATGTCTGTCTCAAAAGTCAAAATACGTACAGAAACATCAACATATGCATGTTCATTTTTTCGTGGGGTTGACAAAATGTACAATCTTGATGGGACGCTCTCTAGTCTTTATATATTTATGCACTGTAATTTATTCTCCAATTTCATTGTGCACTTCCAAATCTTGCTTCCCCACCTCCACAATTAATAGTACAGCATTGATCCGATATGCGTAAATTTTAGTAAAATAGAATATTAGAATCTTTATGAACATCTGTTTGTGTTCAATAGCTTTGTTTGTTCTACACAATTCTTCAGTATGCATTTTCCTGCTTTTATGTTAGTTGTCATTTGAAATTGCAGGCAACATGGCACAAGGGTCATTCATTGGCGCAAACTGTCTATTCTTGCCTCTATCTCCTACGACCTGAGAGGACATCGTCGCATGCCCTGTTGCACTCTTACTGTAAAGTCATACGTGCAACCTGCAAAGCAATCCTTTCAGCTGTCTCTGAATCTCGAACACATGAAGTAAAGTATTCCAACAGCACTTATTTTTAACTCTGTTATATGCCTACATTTTCTTGGTGTCGTTATCTGTCTGAAAATCTTAATTTCTTCTGTTGCTCAAATAAATAATGGTTTTCTTCTTCTTTTGGAAGATTGTGATTATATATTGTCTAGTTTCCACCCATTAAATTACTTTAGGATGACAAGTATGGGATAGAATTTTAGGATTTACGATTCTCTATGTTCAATATTTATTTATTTGTGTGGATCTCCCTTTATAGATTAAACTTTGTGATGGTTATGTGTCACTTGAACACACATAGTCATAACTGTTTTTTTTTTTTTTCACACCTGCTCTACATATATCCTATATATACTTTTCATAAGCTTTACATTTCTGTGAATGTACGACCATAAATTATTTGTCCTTCTATTTTTAAGGTCATATTCTTGAAGACCATTTTTTCTATTAAAATTTAACATATTTATTCATGTCAGGAAGAGGATCTATTTACCATGGCATATGGCCTTCCCTTGAGTGGAGATGGAGATGAAAAGTGTTTATCACTGCTAAATGCAGTCGAAGAAACAATATCTCGCCAATTGCGTTCTTGTAAGGCTTCATCATCAAAAAGAAGAGTATCAGAAGGTAATTGCTTGGTTTTAGATGTCTTGTTACTGGTGTATTCGGAGGTTATGTTTCTAACTTTTTCATTGTAATCCCCTTGCATATCTTATGCTATGGTCCCTCTTATAGTATATCAATATATTTGATTTATAGTATAATAATATATTTGACTTTGCCTATCAAAGAAAAAAAGAGAAGGTAAGTGCTTGTTGAAACTTAAAAAGTTACCTTTTGTTTTGTTAGTGAGGTCTCATCAAAATTTTTGTTAAGTTTCCACTAGTTTTGCCAAAGGGATTGAGGGTGCCACTTAGTAATGATGTTCTAGAGAAAAAAACTGAACCTCAAAATTAATACCCCTTGAAGATTGTTACTATTCTCATATTTAAAAATGTTGTAAATACCTGCTGGCTTTATGCAATCCTTGAATTCTCTGTAGTGTATTGGAGATATGTGTGCCATTTTAAATGTTTGATCATTTTTTGATATTTCTCTTTGAAAATTGTCTTGCTGTGTGTACAATGGTGAACAAAGATGTATCGAAGTTTGGAGTTCAATGGCATAGGAAATTATTTTTTCCATTTATTGCTCGTAATGTCCAAAATTCTAGTACAGTCTCTAAGTTTCATAATGCCAAACTCAATCATTCTGACTTTTCCCCAATATATACTTGTACCTTTTAATTTAGTTGAGCTATTCGGTTGCAGATATTGAGCCGCTTCAAAATAATCCTGATCTGGAAGAAGGCTACTGCAAAGCGCTGTTGTGTCGATTACGTTTTCGTAAGGTTTTATCCTATGTTTATTCTCTTCTAAGTTATGCAAATAATGCAGAATTACAGTTGTACATAATTTGTTAGATACACATAAGTTGTGTCAATTTGTAAATAAACACACTTTTTTTGCAATATATTTAATCAATCTACACATGTCGAAGATAAGATGATAAGCACTGTAAAATTATCATGCACCCTTTTCTTGAACTTCCCATGATTAGCATAGTTTTAGTACGATAAAAGAAGTTGAGGATGTCCCTACTCCTTATGCCCATATCCTCCATGTTAGGCTTCTGGCTTTAAAACTTGGGCACCCATATCTAGAACCTTTTGTATTCCATACGTATCTTTATTCTGGTCACAATGGCTACGTGGAGGTTCAAATGCATGACCTCCAAACTACCCAATCCTCCTTGCAACTACCCTATTCATAGTGGCTTTCTTTGATGGTACTTTATTTTTTGTTTATCTGGTGTATTTCTGCTTCCATCTTGTGATAATTCAGCTGTCATTTCAATTTCAATTCTTTCTTATCAATTAAACACACTCTCTTTAACTGATTTTATGACATAATTTTATTTCAGCATTTTTACCATCTTTTGATGTCTATGAAACGACCCCAAGGACGAGGTTTGGAGTTGGCAAGGAAACACATAGCGTCATGCATTTCAGAGATTGATTACATTAAAAAATGTTCAGATTTTCTTAGAGTTAATGCTCATGGAATGTCTGAGCAAAACTTAGAGAATACAACTGCATCAGGTTGTCAACCAATTGGCTTTGATGCTAGTTTAAACTGTAGATTATCTGCCCCAACACCACCAAGGTCAATCAAAATTCTTTGTTGGGAAAAGGTAAGTGTTTACAGGGCTGCTTTTAATACATAAAACTTACTTCAATTGTTATAATATTTCCAGTTTGTCTTTTCCAGGCCCTTGAATATTTCATGAAACTCCTTCAAGACCTAGATGTTATATGTTCCTACACATTGGCCCCGTCGTTGGAAGCTGCTTTACTTTTTGTGGTTAAATTCCAGAAAACTCAACCTGATTTGGTTGCTAGAGCCCATCTTCAGGTGGATATTCAAATTTTCCTTGATTCTCCTTGATTTGATGAGGATTTTCTTGTCTTGTTATAGATACTTCAATGAATCTTCTACATACGTAATCAAATTAAATATTTTTCAATTAGTTTTTTCTTTTTCACATGCTTTCTCTTAGGAGACTACCAGGAAGGAGCCATATATACTGTCTTATATGAACATTAGAACTTTTTTCTAGTACCTTATTGAAAATATAATTTGTTTTCTACCTTCTGTGTCGAGGAATCAGCCTCTTGAAAGGCTGCCTGCTATAGATCATGTTGGTCTGACCTTTTCCTGAACCTTGAATACAGTGGGAGCTTTGTAGCATCGGGTTGTTCTTTGTTTATATGTGATGGAGTTGGCTGATAAACATGTAGTAATTTTAGCCTGATGATATCACACTGTTAATGAGTATTAAAATACATTATCTCAGTTTTTACTGTGTTGAATGGAATATTGGAGAGTTACATCACTATAAAACTTACATCTATTAGTCAAAATATTTAAGGAACTGTTATCCATGGCGAAGCACAGCACCTGATTTCATGTAACACTTCCACTTTTTAAGAACCTGCTATGGGATGGTTGAGACGCACAAAGTAACACTTATTACATCTTCATGCTTTCTTATTGGAATGTTGATGCATGTCTTTGTGCTATTGGTTCATTGTGTCACTCCATCCTTACCTGTAAAGCCATGCTAGATATGCATGGTTGTAGAATTTTAAATACTACTATTGTTTGTTCTTTGTTCTCCAACCTCAACCATTAAAACTTGTTATCAGCTTCTGCTGGTCCAGGACGGGAAACTCTATGGTCGAGATCCTATTTTTTCTATGATCACTAAAGCTGCTGGATTACCTGAAGTTGCAGAGATGCATGACATTCAGAAAAATGAATTTATGGTGCAACTAGGACAGGTAATGCAATTAAAGCATTGATATGGCATACTATTAATGATCTAGCATAACATGACCCCTTTTGCTCTTTTGTATGTGCTGAACTCGTATAGACATGCATACTTTTGATGATGATGATCTTCATCTTTTTACCTGAAGTTATAAAGGCTCAGTTGCTGCCTTCTGTTTAATTTTGTTTCGTTTTTAGAATCAACCTAGATTTTTTTACTCGAGGACAGTATAATTCCTGTATAAATTATTTTCCTCCAAGGAAATGGTTGCACAGCTCATCATTTGTTGAATTAGACATTGTATAATCTGTATAAATTTTATGCATGCAGTTGGTGATAAACTTACTCAAAATTCTTTGTACAAATGCTGCATGGCAAAGGCGCAAGCTAGGGAAAATGTTACAAGACTGGCGTGTCACCTATGTACAGGTGTGTCCTTTACTTGTTTTTCAAGTATACTACTAACTACTCCTCTCCTTTCTCTTTACTATGCCGTAAAATCTACTTGAATATGTTTATTATGCCTTTAAATTTTAAGAGTTGCATTTTCTTCTTTCTAGTGAATCGTTTACTCATTACAAGAAAATGAAATGAGTGGGGTAAAAGAAGGAAAGTACAAGAAATCGCACTCTAAATTTTGCTGCATTCAGTTTCATTTAACATGCCCTATTTTCTTTAAGAATGAGTTAAATTTTATGAAGGTTTTCCTGGATGCTTTATAATTCTTCTTTGGTATAAGCGATTGACATAAAATTTTGATATTTTTCTTTAACTGCCATTATCTTACTCTGAGAAACTTTTCTTTTTCAGGGATAGGAATTTTTGAATTTTTGAGTTACTAGTGTTTGTTTTTCTTATTTGACAGCAAAAAATACCCCCATCCTCCTCTAAAAAATGTATAAAATGCAAAAGAATACAGTACAAATTTGGTGTAGGGGAGGAAATTAAATGGTCAAGATATCCCAGTAGTTGGTATAAGATTCAACTTGTATGGTTAATGCAATTACTTATATTTTATGACACCCCCATTCTCTGAAAAACACCAAAGAAGTAGAAAATGAAAAAATAATATAATAGAAATTTGGTACAGGGGAAGATATTAAATAATGCTCAAGTTATCCCTGCATTTGCTGTAGGATTCAACTTCTATGGTTAATACAATTACTTGTATTTTATGACACCCCCATCCTATGAAAAACACCAAAGAAGTAGAAAATGCAAAAAAAATACAATAGAAATTTGGTACAGGGGAAGATATTAAATAATGCTCAAGCTATCCCTGTATTTTCTGTAGGATTCAACTTCTGTGGTTAATGTAAATACTTGTATTTTATGACACCCCCATCCTCTAAAACACTCAAAAGAAGAAGAAAATGAAAAAGAATAAAATTGAAATTTGGTATAGGGAAAGAGATTAAATTCTGAGATATCCCAGCATCTGGTGTAGGATTCAGCTTCTATGGTGAATGCAAATATTTAGATTTTATGACTGCCGGAAGTTCATTTAAAGCTAATCTTGATTTAATCTTGCATTACTCTGAAGCTGGAGATGGCTTTTAAAGGAGAGTTTGAAGAAGCCTCAAAAACTTCAAACAATAAGGTCTGTTGCTTGTTGGTTTACCATTTACTTGCATGGATGTGAATTTTCTCATGGTATTGCAGCACGCATACTTTTTAATGGGCATTTATTGGTTTACTTTCTGTTAGCTGTTTTCACTAAACTACAATTCATCTGTTAATATTTAATATTACTCTGTTCTAGCAGAAAATTTGTTTCAAAATATACCAACACATTCTCGCATGGGTAGAAGAGCAAACTTATTGGATAGCTTTTCGGTTTCTCAATTTGGGATTTGAACTGGAACTCTACTCTGTCCATGATTATTGCATGGTATACTGGTATACTTATGTTGTGTTGATCAAGCTTGCAGAGAAGAAACATCTCCGGATGTCAATGAGCAGTGACTCTGGTATGTGACGGTAATTCATCAAGATTTTTTATCATTAGAAGTGATTTATATTTGGGAAGAGAGAATACAATGCTTTATGTTCGCCAACAGTTTAATGCCTCTTACAGTAGTATGATTAAGAATTTTTGTATTAGTGCATTTGGTTATCAGAAGAAAAAAAATAAGCTTATGCTGACTCTGACTTCAATATGTATTTGTGTCCTGTTGACCAGCTAAGAAAAAGACAAAGAAAAAAAGGGATTCTTTTAAGGATGGAGAAATGGATTATCAGATCTCTGCTGCAGTTTTGTTTCTTCAAAGCCAAATATATCTATCTGAAGGGCTAAGCATGGTAATTCTGTATATATTGTCAATGGCGATGTCTTGCATTATTTCATCTAGGAATGGAGATGTGAGACAGAGACATTAGTGGCTTGAAAATTTCCTCCCAGATCTGTAGGACCCAGAACTTAGTAGTCTGTACATGAAAACTGAGAACCCTATTTTCCCAAATGGACATGGCCACATTTTATTACCTGTGTATGATAATTTACTTAAGTAGCGTATTTTGCTTTTCTTATTTGATCCAATTTAGTGGACTTACATTCTGCAGCAATCAAATTATTTTTCTAGATGTTTGCTGCTTTGAGGAATGAGCACAGAATAGTTCCGCTGCTAAGCCCTTTCAATACAGAACATGAGGTAAGGTTTTCTGTTTCCCCATATACAATTTTCAAGTGTATTAAAAACGACTTGTTTCTGGTGACTTTTGCGAAAACTAGCTGTTAGCTGATAAGTTACTAGCTAATAAACTCATAGCTAATAAGCTCCTAATAGATAAGATAATTTATTGGAATGAAAGTGTTTTTTAGAACTAACTGAAGTTGATAAATGTAAAATAAAGGACCAAACTACACAAGTTTTATCATATAAATCAAATTTATATAGACAAAAATATATTATTATGTAATTATAAATTTATATTTTTAAAAAATAATTAAATATCATTAAACTTTTTAGTGTTTCTATTTATTTTTTAAAAGTTGTATATGTTTTTTTAATTAAAAAAAATTATTTTATTTAAACTAGTTGATCTAATGGGTATTAATCAAATTTAATTTTAATATATTTTCATAAATTTACTATTTTTTATTGTTCAATTTAAATTACTGTGACATTGAATTTCTTTTTTTACAATCTTCATTGTTTGTAATTATAGGTAAAAAGAAATTAAAGATAACAAGAAAATGTATTAAAATAGAAAGGAAGTAATGAAAGAAAAATAAATAAGTTACAAGCTATTTGAAGTAGTTTGTATAGTAGCTTATAAGCTAGAAATTCCCAAAGCTACTTTAAGGTATCAAATATCATTGTTTTGGTCAATCTAGTTTACAAGTTAGCTAGCTTATTTGGCCTTATCAAATATACTTTAAACCTTAGTGTTAAGTTTTTTTTTGCGTTTAAAAAAGTGTCAAACTTGTAATGTTTGATTTATTTTTTCAAAGATATCAAATTAAATATAATAAATAAGATAACAACAATGGCTACTATTTCAATTAGTTTATTGTTTTCATCAGATTTTTATTAATTTCAATTTTGACATTTAATCTAGCCTCACTAAATTTCAATGATGAATCTTTTCATTACCAGTGTTGGATTCAGTTTTCAGACGGGTCATTAATCTTAGTCCTCTTCTTTGTCTTTTAGAACCAACAAATATTCTTCTCCCATACATCCTATACTAAATTATGGTTTCATAATACCTAACATTTCATGGACGTGGTTCAGATAAACAAATACATCTTATGGATAATTAATTATTAAAATTGCATTATTTTTTTGCCTGAGTACATGCAATCTTTTCATTGTTGATAAGAAAAAATACTTGAATACTTGTAATCTTATCTATAATAAGAAAAGATAGTTTTGGATATGCAAGTATATATTTTTCGAAATACAAGGAGAAACCTTCAATAAATTATTTAAACTGCATTAGAGTCTTTTTCTGTGGTATTCAAGTACATTTTGCGAATCAAACAGATCCAGGGATATTCAGAGTAAACTGAATCTTTGTTGATGCGTCACAATAGTATGTAGTTCACGTCCAATTTGTGTGGTTAATCCTCAGCAAGTCCATAACAATGGTCACAATTGAAATGTGTACTTTATGAATCAAACTTTCCATTTGCAACTTAATTCATGTACAAACTTTTGTCCAGATATTTGTTCAGCAATTCGAGCTTTTACAGAAAGCGTGCGTTCCTGATCACGTCTCATATGCGACATTCAAGGAGTCCACTATCCATGCTAACTTCTCTGTGAGTATTCTTTTGAAAACTATTAGGATTCAATGCTCTTATATACAGCTTTTTCACTTATTTGTTTCTCCTTCAGACCCTCGCAATCTGTGATTACTTCAAGGAAGCTCAGAGGATAGCAAAAGAGGTGAAAAGTAGTTTTGCCAATGACCCTGACACAATGGCTGAGCTGCGCAAAATAGAGCAAGTAGCAGAACGCAACAGCATTGCCTTGAATGTTTGCAGGGCAGGGGCCCTCGACCCGAAGTTGAAAATTTCTTTTGCATTCTGTCATCATCCTTTCTATGCTACTGCTATTGTGAAGAGATCCTGAGAGTTTTTTATTCAACCAATTTTGAAACATGTTATAGATTGTTAGGAGCAAATGAGTTGTGCCATTAGCAGTTGTAACACTAGTATATTCAAACAATTTTTTGGTTCACATATTAGATTGAAATTGTAATTTTTTTTATAAAGAAATAAAAAATTTTGCTGTTAATTTTCTTTATATGGCTGCACTCGAAAAGCAGAAAAGAGGACATGTTCTAAGTGTGTCTTGACACTTGGGGGCAACTTCTTTAAAAGCTGAAATGACAATTCTGCATACTGGCTGCTATCAACGTATTATGATAAG
Source organism: Phaseolus lunatus (assembly GCA_013389735.1). Classification (NCBI taxonomy): domain Eukaryota; kingdom Viridiplantae; phylum Streptophyta; class Magnoliopsida; order Fabales; family Fabaceae; genus Phaseolus; species Phaseolus lunatus. The sequence continues at coordinate 33,051,113 of CM023859.1, forward strand.
ATTTTTTAGGCAGATTTTTTAGGCTCGGTAGAGTTGAAACAACTTGAGTCAGTGATGGAGACAATTCTCTGAAGTATATGTTCTTCGTCTACTTGGACTTGAAATGAAAGACCAGAGTTTTAAGTTTTGCTTAAGAGAACTTAATCTATTCTTTGAGTAATTAGTGTTGATATTATGTTTATTTGTTGAATAACTTTCTGTTGATTTTGTAGCTTTTAATAAATTTTAATTAATAAGAACGGGTGTGGATAAGAAGAATGTTTTGAAAATGTATTCCTAACACTGTTTTTAAATAAAATTATGTATGTAGTATTATTTTTAATTTCATAATATTTTTTAGTTAATGAGAAAATTATTTTTTTAATAACTTATTTAGTTTTACATATTTTAAATTAGAGCATTTTTATCAGAAATTCTATGTAGGATTCTTCAATTTGAAAATCTGTTTTTATGTAATTTTACTACTTAGAGCCATTTGCCATTACAAGAATGGTTATTTATCTACATGACTGATTATTAAAAGTTGTAAGACAACTTTAAGAGTTATTTTAATTTCTTAAAAGTTATGCACTATTAAATAATTTATTATTGAAATTCTTATATCTGGTGATTTTATAAAAACTCAAAAAAAAAAATTTAAAAACATCATAATTGTGCTATACTATTAATTTTTGTCTTACAAAGAATAGGAGAATTCATAAACTAGTACACCAGTTGCGGTTACTGAAATGGAACCTCTTAGCATTTACCTTAAAAAAATGAGGAAGATGATGCAGTAGACTAAACTTTTTGTGAAAAAAGACTAAACTTTTAAATCTTTGGACGTAACGTAATCCAAATAACATGGGTGAATCCTAATGTTGCAGAAACTTTATCCTAAGTTTCATTCTACCAAATCAAATACACTGATCATGGCGTTCAATATAAACGCATCAGGTTTATCGATTCTGTCAAAAACCCTGACAGCGTAATTGATATCTCGGTGACCTGAAACCGCGCAAAACTCAATGATCTTTCCCACTACAAGCGGGGTATTATGGAAACCACTCTGTACAACACGATCCTGCATCTCCTTCAACTGCTTCATGCTGGAACACTGCTTCAAAAGTATAAAAGACTTTGTTGAACCTTCCAAAATGCTCCCTCTTTGGAACTCATTGAAATAAAAATAATTAGGTGGAGATTTTATTTTATTAAATCTCATTTAAATACCATTATTGCTGAAAAAATAATAATTCAATGCTTTAATAAATAATTGCTGTTTAAGTTGTTAATAAGTTAAAAATATTTTTATAATCCATTAAAATTTTACTGTACAATTTGAATTTAAACAAGAAACTTCAAAATTATTTTTCTACAGCTTTTACAAGATCAAAACTAAAAAAGATTACTCAGACTACAATTTCATCATCCACCTACTCATAGTTAGAAGCATAAAAACATACGGCTTTAAACTCTTGATCAACATCAATCATCTTGAGTTGTCCGTTTATGCTTTGTAGGACATGACAAATGTCAACAAATTTGATGTTTAATTTGTCTCCGGCGATGAATTCATATACTGTATTGTTCAACTCAATAAAACTGACACCTGCCACCTTTTCCATACGCGTATCCCGCATAACCTTCCTCACCATACCAGCTTCCTTCCACCTACCAAGCGCAGAGTAAGTATTTGATAGGAGCGAATAATTCCCACAATTATGGGGCTCCATCACACTTAGATGACGCAAAGCTTCCGCTGCCAGCGCAACATCACCGTATTTATTTGAAGCAGCAAGAAGGGATCCCCATACAGCTGCATTGGCTTCAGACGGCATCAACCTAACTAGCTCCTTTGCTTCTTCAAGATAGCCACCACGTCCAAGCAAATCAACCATGCACCCGTAGTGCTCTATTTTGGGTTCAATTCCATATTTGGATCTCATACACGTGAAATAATGGCGACCCAGTTCAACCAATCCAACATGGCTACAAGCAGAAAGAATGGTGATAAAGGTGACTTCATTTGGCTTGACTCCAGCCTTCTCCATGCAAGAAAATAGCTCAAGGGCCTCCTTTCCCATACCATGTAAAGCAAGTCCAGCTATCATGGTTGTCCAGGTTATAATCGTTTTACGCTCCATGCCCTCAAAAACTTGGCGCGCTTTACTTATGTCACCTGATTTGGCATACATGTCTAAGAGAGAGTTATAAAGAGATACAATCTTAGGCAGTTTATGCTTTTCAATGTAGCTGTGAATCCACATTCCCAACTGGAGAGCACCCAAGTCTGCACACGCAGAGAGCACAGCCAAAATGGCAATTTTATCCGGCTGCACATTGTGGAGCAGCATAGTGCGAAAAAGCATGATAGCCTGATGAGGACTGTGAGTGTGCGTGTATGCTGAAATAAGAGTGGTCCATGAAACAACATCCCTATCCTTTTCAGGCATAGATTCAAACAGGTTACGGGCATTGGATAGATCACCCACCTTGGCATAACCTGCGAGCATAGCGTTCCAGAGAGAAACGTGTTTGAAAGTGGCTGCATCGAATAGTTTGCGAGCAGAGGAAACGTTAGCGCATGAGGAATACATGTGAATGAGGGAGGTGAGGACGGTGTGATGGGTGATGAAGCCAGAAAGAATAGCTTGAGAATGAATCTGGTGGCCGACATGGAGGAAGGATGAAGAAACAACGGCCTTGAGAGCAAAAGGGAAAGAGTAAGAGTCGGGTCGCAAACCAAGGAGGCGAATGGCATTGAAGAGAGAAATGGCACGAGTGGGATTGTGTGAAGATAGAGCCCAGATGAGGTTGTTGTAGAGATAGATGCTGGGTCGGTGGTTGTGGATGAAAATAGAATAGGCGAAGGAGGGAAAACCCAGAGAAGCTGAGGCGTATATAAATCGGGCGAGTAGGATGTCATCTTTGTCCAAAGCTCTGGTAAGCATGAACCCTTGTGTTTGCTGAAGATGACTCAGATTGGAGCAACGGCAAAGCAGCTGCTCTGCTTCTGAACCTGCATGCTCTGATCTTGGAAGCCAGGAGAAGAAGCATGAACCACTCCATGACCGTTGCAGACACTGCCTTACATCACGCACCTTTCCATTCAATGCCAAATTCATAAATGACCACTGCTATTTGGAACGGGGGTGGCCTGCTTTGTCTCTATCTAGTGTAGGTTCCTTAGATCTTGAAACAATTGTGACACTGAGAACAAATAAATGGAATTGTCATGTACCATCATATGTATTTATTTGTCTGTGTAACAAGGGTTTTTGTATGAGATTGTCAATCAATCTCAGTTCATGTTTGTTGTTCAACACATCGATCCAAGGAACTTGTGTTCTGATCCAGTACTCATCAAATTGTGTCTTCATCTTGATTTTGTCAAAATTGTTTGACAAGAAAAGGACTTTTTGGAATACATGGAACTATAACTTGACTCTATGAGATTGGTTTCATTCCACAACTGCAAACAAATTAGTCTGGTGTGGTGCACGTGCACAATGTCCATCATTGTGCATCCTGAAGGCTTGTGTCTGTGTGTTGATCTCTCCAAGTCTTGATATAGAGCCTATAAAAACTCAAGTGAGTTTTGAAACAAAAACTATAACCTGCCTCCAATTCATTTGCACATCAATGGGTAAGTTAGGATGTTGGATTTTGTTCTAAGAATATTCTTGTTCACTCTTAGCTGCAATCTTTCACCCTTATATAATTTTTATGAATTAAATTTATGTTTAGTTGGTGAATATACTTGAGTTTAATGTTGGTGTTCAAAAATTTTAAAAGGATAAAGTTAATTCCCATTTTCATCACCTAATTACTTTAATGGTCTTTGATTGTAAGGTTTTAATCTTCTTCTTTCCGTACGTTCACTTTGCCTTGATCAAATATGAATTAAATTTTTAACTACTTTTGTGCCCTTTTCCAATCAAAGTTCTTCATTAACTTCTCTTTATTAAATTTTAAAATATTGTTGAAAAAATATTTTGAAAAACTAAAAAAACTACTATTTTCTAAAAAAAAATGTGAATGAAGGAATTAATCACAAAATTTTCAGCTTAAAGTAATTTTTGTTATATATATAATAAACAATGTATTTACACTCTTCCATCTATTTTTATTATTAATAAGAATTTTTAAAAAGTGCTTAGATTTTAGAATATAATCATAGGGTGCAAAGAATAATTCTCCAATCATGAAGGTTTAAAAAGTTAAAGAAAGACTACTCCAGGGAGAATAACTTTGATAACCATCCAAGAAAAAATAGCTCAGCCATATCACAACAACATTATATAAGACAGTTCCATGTCCAACGAAGAGGTGACTGATCCAAGAAAGTGGTGCCCAACCACACCAGTTGAAACTGAAATAACGACACGAAATTAGCTCTTTGTATGTCGAAGTGTGATACTAAAGGAACATAAATGATTCTATATCTATACCCAAATATATCTCTATAACGATTTTGTTAGCCAATTTCTCCTGTGAGAGTCCAGTCTAAAACATCAATGCCGCTAAGACTGGCCTAGAAGAGTAATAACAAAAATATCATGCAAATATGATAGATCTTGAAAGTATGTCAGTAGTTGCACTGAAAGGTACAAAAAGTACGAAGTAATGACAATCACTGCCTTTCCTCTGAAATTTTATCTTTGGATGGGGCCGATGATGTTGTAGAATTAATTTTCAGCATCAAGTTATTCGTTAGGCCATTTCGAATGCTAAACACTGCAATATGATTGCACTAAGAGGCCACGGATTAAGCGTCGTGACAAGCATCCTCTGAATCTGAATTATCATCAACCATCTTCTCCAGTGCATCAAGACTGCCAGCTTCAGAGACTGTGTGGATTCTGAGTTTGTCAGCATCTTCACTGAGAAAGGAAAACAAAACATTCTCCCTTAGCATGTACAAGGGTTTGTCATTACTTCCTATGTTTTTATTTTGACGACAGAGACAGTTTGTTCATAAAATAGAAAAAAAAACATGTTCAAATGGATTTCTTAGCATGCTCCTACACATCCATAGTCATCTGAACTGTTTAATCTTTTGCATAAGAATGCTGATAGAGTTATCAAATTTTTCCAGAAACTTCAAATGAAAGGGTGGTTCGAAGTAAGATTCCAGATATTGATTTAAAAAACCATAAAAGCAAGCATATGGAGCATACTCTGTAACACCGAAGATTTCCTTTACAACTAAGGAGCTATCTCTTGAACAAAACTCTGGCAGCTGGAAGGAGAAAAATTTAATCAAGTCATTCATTAAACTTATAACAGACATAATCAAAACTTTGGTCATTAAATCCGTTTTAAATGCACAAGACTATCCACATACGAGCCTTTTTACATTAAAAAATTGAAAAAAATAATATACTTTCATAGCAGTAATCCAATATTAAGCTAATATATACCCAAGAAATAAATACCAGATTTCTTCCTGAAACCATAATTAAACTAGGTGCAACCTTTTAAGAACTTCCCTAACACATTTTAAATTTAAAAAATAAAAACAAAAATATAATTTCTCCTGCAAAAGCACAACACGTGGTTTCCTAATATTTGTTTAAGAAAACCTAGAACCAAAAAATAAAAGCAATCATATCCAATGGTACCAAAGATATTTAAAAGTGCTTATTTTATGTTACATCAACAAATAGACAAACAGAATTTCTATCAAATTGACAGTGTGGTCACTTACCTCAGACAGATAGAAGATCTTTCCAAAAAGAGCCTGGACAGCTATTTTTCTCTTGAAACCCTTTTCAGTATAACCTGACTTATCCATCACAATAGGGCCTAAAAATCACATAAATGTAATCGCAGTCAGAGGAATAAAAATAATGAGGTCCCAACTTTTAAACAGAATCATTTAATTAAATTTGTAAGGAAATATATTTCTCAGACTGAATGATAAAAAAATTAAAGGGGAGAGATCAGTTCTCTACTCTCTCATAGTCAATACCCGATCTTTCTATCTCTCAAGTTAAAATAGCTGCTGTCTTAGAAACATGTTAGGCTCAAAATAGCTGCTGCCTTAGAAACAGACAACTTCACAATAAGAGCTATTTCAAATTTGAGCATTTATTTATGTTTCAAGAATTATGCAGTAAATATATATGAGAAGATCACTGAGAGAAAATACTATGCTAAAGCAAGTAAAACAAATTACCACAAATATCGGTATACTAAGGCAAGCTGCAAGGTACTGGAACAGCTAAGATAAAGAAAGAAAAAGAATGCAAGAGAATCTGCATTACTGCTCTGAGACTTTCTAGGAAGGATTTCCTCCACAGGAAAGAATGAGATACAACTATGGGAAATTCAAGACCCTATCTCTTGAGCAAATTCTCCAACAGTCAAAACTGATGCTCTTTCTAATTGGTTATCTCCTGTCTATTCTAACTATCCCCTTTTGCATATTCTTTATTCAGCTAATCACAGCAGTGTCGGAGGTATCTAATTTGGCCCATGTAGACCGTCTACGATATAGACTTTATTAATTGGTGACATGATAGGTTCGGTATAGTATATAAAATAAGGAAAAGGTAAGGTGGTTACTATAGCTATATCTGAACTATTATAAATAGTTCTAATAAGAGAGTAAGAAAAGTATTTTTGGGAGAAAAGAAAAATAGAAGGATAGTTGGAGAGTGAAGTTCCCTCGAATAACCACAGATTGTTTGTGTATTGTTGTATTCTCTCTATTTCTTGACTCTATCTCTACTACATTGGTATGGGGACTAAGATTAAGGAGGGCAATAAAATTCAAGATTGTTTCTTTTCTTTCCTATTTAATATCAGTTCTATTCTATCAACTGGTATTCAGAGCAAGGATCTTGCCCTGTGGTGTGTTTTGAGGGGTATGGTGAAGACGAGGATGGAATCAAGAATGGATGGGTTAGAACAAATGCTTCAAGAATTTATTCATGAGAAAGAGAATGTCGAGAATGAACAACATGAGCGTTTTCAGAGATTGGAAGATTTGATAAGTGGTCTCATCATAGTTCTCGTTGAAAAAACATCATGTGACAAGAAAACAATGAGTGTCCAGCACACGAAGGAAGAAAGAATTGGCACATGGGAGGGGGAAGAAAGGTAGCAACCAAATTCTCATCATTTGTTGCAAGTGTTGTCAGTTAGTTACTAAATTCTCCCTAAGATTGTCATTGGGATTTCGTAGCTAGAATTCCAAGATACATATAAGTAATTCTAGGAGAGTTCTACTATACACAAACAGTGACCATCAGGTCATTGGGCAGGTTGCCTAGCCGACAAAAATCCATATCAAGATCTAGACCAAGTGTAGAGGTTGAGCATCAAGGGTGCTCACGTCATCTGAGAACATATGGCACAAACACTTTCTCCAAGAATTGAGTTTCTGTAAAATACGAGCTATAAGTCTAATTTGTGCTAACCAAGAAATCTTATGTTTTGGATCCAATCTAGTCTTCAATAGCAAACCATGCATATTGAGATTGATTGTCATTTTAATACTGAGAAAGGTCATGTTTAAGGAATTACTACCATGTTTGATAGTTGCAATAAACAATTAACAAATGATTTCAAGAAGACTCTCCACAGAGCAAGGATAACTAACATATTTGGCAAGCATGATGCATATAATTATATGGTTCAACTTGAGGGAGAATGTCGAGATATGAGGTATATTTGGTTGGCTTTAGTTCTGTTTATATTTTATTTTGATTTTATTTGTAATAATGATGATAACCTACTTTTAGGAGAGTTGATGTATCTTACATACTTGGGAACATATCTTTATATTTACTTTAATTCTTTCATTGTTTTTAGCCTTTAGTTGTGAATATATGTAGACCACCTAAATCAATCAATCAAAAAATACAGTTATTCCCTATTTTCTTGTGTGATCTCCAATATGACAAATCTCTGTAATGTTTACTCCTTTTAGAAGATAGTTAGTGGAAAGAAAGAAAACATGAAAGTCATCAATATGTAACCATATATTCTTTTACGTAATTACAATAGCACATATCAAGAAGATAAAAGGGCATTTAGATAGTGTCTTTGGAAGAAAAAGATAAATTGTTTAGAGTCCCTACTATATAAGAGGATATCTTATTTAGTCCCTATTTATTGCACAAGTACATTTTTTTACTTCATAACCTTCCAGTTATTTACTATTAAAAATTACTCCATTTAGACAATACAAGAATTATTTTCAATGACAAATTTATACTTAAATTCAATGCCAAATAAGCCAAAGAAAAATTCAAATAACATCAAATAAATTTGCCTCTATTATTACATGGCCACCTATATACTAGACCGCTTTCAATTAACATCAATTATAGCAAGAAGCCCGAAAGGAAATTACGACAATTAAGAATAGTTTTTGTTGTACACTTCTCGCATTTAAAAACCATTTGAACTAAGCCAGTACGTGTGAATTGATGGTCACAGGTTCAAATTAACATGCCACCACTATGTGTATACACTGCTGTTGCGGAGATAATTATTACATAATTAGTGCAGATTCCGTTTTCTATTTATTATGACAGATTTGATATCTTTTGGTGATTTGATTTTCTGAGAATTTGATTACTTTTCCTAGATCTTAGCTAAAACATACAACCATTCATCAACGGTGATCAACTAAACATCCAGCCCAATGTTAAAAATACATTACCTTTGTCTTGCACAATTCGTCGTGAAATTTCATTCAGAATCTCGGCAACGTGTGAATCACTTAACATAGAAGCTCTTCTTAGCTGAATTAAATCAGCTACCAAATCAGGATTGAACGCTTTCTCATTTAGAGCATAGCGGATATACTTGCGTAAAATTTCTTCCAAACCAAAACCTGTCTGCATGTGAGCATACAGTCGTTACTTAAAATCATATGACACATGAACAGGCATAAAAAAGTATCTGAGCACGCAAAAAGAAACTGTTTTTTCCCATGAGATTTTCCCCAGCAAACAAATGGAAGGCAAGGAAATAGTTCCTTATTCTGCACACCTTATTCTGAATTTGGTTGAGAGGTTCTTGCGTAACTTGGTCTCGTCCGTTTCGAAATAAATCATCCAAGGACTTGCATAAGGTGGCATTTTTACTGACCTGGAAATGAAGGGCGACTAAAAAGGTTAGTAAAAGGGGGAAAGGTGAGATATTGGAGGGAATAATGAGTATGAGAGACCAGTCTGCGGCGTTTTGCTTTGGGAGAAGAGAACTTCTTGACGGTCTTGACAAAGGCAATGAGGAAAGTGAGAGCAGCGTAAGAGAGAGGAATAGCGAGAATCCAAGGGAGAGAGGTGGGACCCACTCTGGGACCGGGAATGGCTTGGGTAACGGAGCCGGTGAACTCGACCAGGTCCAGAGCCTTCTCCTGAATCCAGGGCAGCTCCTCCTCCTCCTCCACTTCCACTTCCACTTCCTTCTCTTTCTCTTGGTTCGTAGCGTTGTTGTTGGAGTTTGGCATTGCTAAGCATGTTGTTAAAAACGGTGTGCGTCGTGGAATGAGAACAGTGAAAGTTGTGCATTTGGTTGAGTGAAAAGGGATTGGCGAGTGTTTTCTTGGAGGGAGAAACTGAGAAGGAATAAAACTACACTGAGAAGTAAAAGCCATTGTTGATGCGCATCAAGAGGCTAGGGTTTATTTGCATTTTCTATTCTCAAGAACATTTTTTTGTTCTTTTGTTTTCTTCTTTTTGGATTACCGATTGTTATGCCAGATTTTTGATGTAGTGTTCTCTGAAATCAAAAAAAAAAAAAACAAAAAAACAAAACATTGTCTCATACCTCAATCTTCCTTTTCTCTTGTGCCTTCGGCGCTGTCCCCTTATGCTCCTCCTTTTGGGTTTAATTCTATTTTCCTAGTTTTATTAACATATCTTCATTCCTTCACTCTATTCCACTTTTAAATTATTATTTCTTATCTAAAAACATATCAAATCATAATGCTAATTAAATATGAGTAAGGTACGGGGTCAATTTCTCTTAATTATAATTTTCTATCTTATTTTATATTAGTTTCTTAAATTAAAAATTAACTAATAATATTAAGGAGTCAAAATATTATTATTTTTATGTCAATTATTTATAATTAATAAATTAAATATTAATTATTTTTTAAGGAAATCTGTTTGCCAAACTGTGTTGTAGTATTTATATATAAACACTTATTTAATTAAGGCTATTCTAGAATTAAAATATTATTTTTTTATTTCAAGTATATGTTAATCATGGTAAAAAATAATAATTAATATTAAACTTAATTGCTCTTTTAATTCTTATATTAAGGAATAAAAGCCAATTTTGTTCTTATGTTTTTAATATGTTTTATGTGATTTCAACTTTTTTTAAAATGATTAAATGTGATTATTTTTTTATATTGTCTTAATGGTTTAAAATGTTGATGACTTGAAATACAAAGTGGTATATTTCTATAGTTTTTATTTGATACACATGTACAGTTTTATTAAGGTTGCAAACTAAAAACTTACTCTATTATTTTTTTCCAACCTTTCTCGTTGTAGGCTTCTCTACAATCTCAAACTATTCATTACCTCTTCTGTCCTCAAAACCCTAACAACTCTTCCTCTCTTTCCTCCAACATTTCTCATCATATGCTCCTTCACCATCTTACCCATTACTCTCAAAAACACTAACCTTTCTTCCTCCCTTCCCCTAAACTCTCTTGGGGTTGATTCCCTCCCGCATTGAATCCTATTATGTATTCAGATCATGACTTTGTTCTCATTTTCAATTTTATCTTTCATTAGACCCATGTTAGGTTGATTTTATAACTCATTTCTGTTGTTTTCTAGGTACTATGTGGATCAAAACTGGGCTGCCACAAAGGCTATTAGACAAATTTGGTTCTAACTCAACTAACTATAATGTATATGCATAAGCTTGATTCCTTCTATATTTGTGACTAGTTTATATTGTTTTCTGGTTGCAAATGTAGATGGTAAATTGTATAGTTATGCTGATGAAACTGTATAGATATACCAAATGATGTGTTATAAGTGAAATTGTATAGGTGTACCTATAATTACTATAATTACAGTGAATAAGAGAGAACATATATAGAAAAATAAAGAGTGTATAATTAAGTTTATAGTAACATGTTAAATCCATCTAAAACATTATGTTATTAAAAAACAAGAACATCAAGAATGAAGCTAATTATTAATAGTTATTAATATTTTGTTAAAGCTTGTGGACCCGTATTAATTTTTTTTTTTATTTGCCAACTGTTTAGGCACGCTTTTAAATTGTATTCCAAATTTTGAACAATTGTTGTTTTTATAGGAAGGCTCAACAATATAATATTAATAGAAATGTTGTTCTATCTCAAACAACAATTTCTTGCACGGTTCATCCGTGTTATAATGTCACTGTAGCAGCAACTAAGGTAATATCTTGAACTAAATTTGTTTCGATATGGTTTATTTATTAATTAGTTTAACTAAAATAATAATTTTAAATAATGACGTTATTTATTTCATGATACTGCATTACTTATCCTTTCCCAAAAACGTGAAGCCAGAACAGAAGATTGATTCTTTTTTAGAATTCTGATTATTACTGTTACACTTCAACCTTGACCTACTTCTTTTTAATCATTTCACTTGTTGTTAGAAGTAGAGATTTCATTGTTGTTAAATCTCTTCGAAAACAATGCTATAACATTCGTAAGATTCATCCATTAAATGATTTCACTGATTTTACAAACAAAATAAAGAATAAAATATTTTAATACTTTTGGTATGATATATATTTTAAACTTTTAATCAATCTTTTATTTTTTAGGACTCAATTATTTAATTCATTAAAATCTAAAAAAACAGTTAGTTTAATTTTTCCAGAAACTTCAAATGAAAGGGTGGTTCGAAGTAAGATTCCAGATATTGATTTAAACAACCATAAAAGCAAGCATATGGAGCATACTCTCTAATACCGAAGATTTCCTTTACAACTAAGTAGCTATCTCTTGAACAAAAACCCTGGCAGCTGGAAACAGATTAGTAAGAGAATAAATAACTAAATAAGAATTTTTGGGTTTTTGGAATAAAAGAGCAAAAAAATTTCAAGGGGCTCAAATTTTACAAATAATAAGAGAAAGATAATTAAGAAGGAGATGATGTCATAAGATTGATTTTACCATGTAGTTTCCCTCTCTAAGCCAATAAGTTCAATTACACAGTTAATTTAATTAATAATGAAATTTATTTTAACATGATTCCTCGATGAGAAAAAAATCTAGATTACTTAAAGGTGCACCACCAAGTCCTTGTTGAATTATGATAAATAACTATAAATTCAACGATTTACAATTTACTTTATAGTTTTTACTTTCACTTTTTATATGGTAGGTTGTACCTCATATTTTACTTATATTTTAATTTAAATAAGAATTTTTAAATTACAATTAAAATTATGAAATCATGATTTGGTTAGTTGAGTCAAATAAATATTTACTATACTATTTTTTACTTTAAGTCACGCTTAAAAAGCGTTGCTTAAAATAAAGATAAAAAATAATTTTTAATTGTTTATTACATAGTAAGGTTTATTTCTCTTTGATTCAAAATATATGGAAAAAATATTGTTTATTTATTTCAATCAACATATTATAAAACATAGACAATGTTTTTTTACCTGTTAACTTTAATATATCATATAAGTATACACAAAGATGTGGTCATTGTATTGGACTACACTCATATAACCATTGTTTAAACATAAGAAAGGCAATGACTTTATAAATGTGGTTTAAGGACTACCAAACATCGTATTTGTAAAATCGTTGCTTATTTATATTACATTTTCTCAAATTTTGCATTTAGAATATGTTAGCTAAACAATAAAATTCTGACCTAAAAATGGTCACATGCATATATAAATGTGGCCTAAAAATAAAAAGACAACACTTTTGCAAATAAAACTCATAAATCACTATAATAATATTAATATTATTATTATTACGACTATTATTATTATTATCAATAACAACAATAATATTAATAATAATCATAATAATAATAATAGTAATAATAATAATTTGAAGTAGTAGTTTTAAGTTTTATTTTCACTAATGGAAATTGAGTTTGATTCCCTCTAACAACCATATTGTTAGTAATAATGAAATTAATAATAAATAATAATGATAATAAAAAAAATCTGTTCATTTTCTTAAAAATATAAAGTATGATAAAAGTATAATTTTAAAAAAAAATAAAACATAATAAATATCCAAAACATAAGAAAAAAATAAAGTCAAAATATATCAATATTTAACATTTATTACTTTGACTTATGAGACTTCTTGCTTGAAAGATATTATATCACTTATATCCAATGAAGTATAATAACATAATTCAGTTATTCTCATTATAAAACATCACTTGAATGGCTAAGCAAACACTTAGTGATATATCAATTATTAAATAATTTATCCAGTATTCCTATTATTAACTATCTCAAATATTTAAAATAAGAGATCGTTATCAAATAAAAATAAGATAATCCAAAAACATGTTTGTAATTTCAAAACAAAAATATATAAATTGTAGCAGTGATTGTACTGGAGACATGTGGGATGTTAATTATATCTGTTAGGTATGCCATAAATTGAATTGTTTAAAATAGGAAAGGGAATATTAATATTAAATATGGCAAATGGCATAAGAGAGTGTGATTAGATGCGTGTTATTGTCGATTAACCCAACAGAGTGATTTGGTTGGATGTTCAGAAATCACGTCATGAATTGAGTTAAAAGGAATATCTTAACAAATATATACAAACACAAAGTAGTGGGAATATTAATATTCTTTCTTCTATAATTGCCAACTTCAATCAAACAAATCAAAGCATATCATAATCAATACATAAACATACTTCTAGTTTACGTAGCGCACACACGGACACTAACACTGATACGATACAGATATAGATATAGAAAAAACACGGGGACATAAATTTATATATTATATAATTATGAATTATATAAATTGACAGTAAAAATTTATGTGCATAAGTATATTTTAGTTTTTTTTTTAACAGAAATATGTTTTTCATAGTTGATTCAAAAATATTTGTTTTTTATTTTTATAATTATACTAAATATTTATACAATAAATTTGAGTTTTTAGAAAATTAATGTATTTCTCATTTTTAAAATTGTGTTAGAATCGTGCTAGAATAGTCAGAAATTTAATAAATATTTTTTGAATCGACACTTTACCGATATGTATCATACGAGTGTCATACAAGTGTCGTGTCCGATACGTGTGTTCGACACGGACACACTATTTAAAAATGAGTGTTCAAGCTTCATAGCTTCTACTTATAATTTATCCCATTTAAAAATAATACTTTTACCTTCACTTTAATTTTAATTTCTCACTATATTCCTTTCAACGTTTCATATAGCATGCGTCACGATAAATAAATTCGTTTTCTCTTAATATTGTTTAAACTATTCAATTTTTTTATGAGAAATATTTATATTGATTGAATATACATTTGGGTATAGGTGATATCTATTTTTCAAATTTGGATATATGGAAGGAGATGCACATGATATATTTTTGTTTCTCATCTCATACTTGTTATCTTTAATTTATTAATTAATTTGAAAAGTTATTTTTATTGTAATTTTTTTTGTTTCATTTTATTTTAAGAATTATTTTTTTCTAATTTTTTTTTCAATTGTGGGACTCATTTAATATGCATCGAGTTCATTTAAATTTTTAAACTTTTGTCATAATCTCAATTACACATTTTTTTTCTAGTATAATTATCTTCAAATGATGTATTGCATTTTAGAAAATATAAATATTAATTTTCTCAAATGAAATTATGTAAACCTTGATTTATTGGGTAATTTAAAAAACATATTTTTTTCTTCTCTATTTAGTCCTTAATTTTGTTTCATTGCACATTTTTTATTCATTTTTTCTTTAAACATTTACAGAAATAATAGATGTGATTTTTTTAAACAAATTACATAATTCAATTTTCTCAAATTGAATTATGTAAAACCTTATTTATTGGGTAATTTAAAAAACATATTTTTTTTCTTCTCTATTTAGGTCTTAATTTTGTTTCATTGCACATTTTTTATTCATTTTTTCTTTAAACATTTACAGAAATAATAGATGTGATTTTTTTAAACAGATTATTTAATTAATATTTGAGAAAAAATAAAACTGTATAAAAGTGCAAATATAAATATACTTAAAAGGAAAAAAATTTATATTTGATAAACATGAAAATGGGATGAGATAAGTATAGTTAAACTCACAGTGTCTCACTCATTTTCATCGCTACATAATTATAAAATTACTTTTATAAATAATAAATAATATTAGTTGTTAAATTTTTTTAAAATAACACATATATATTATATAACATGGTATTTCTCTCTGTTATAAGTGTAAGTAATCTGTTTTTTTTATTCATTTCCTTCTTCTTTTTTCCTTCGCACTTTTTTTTTTCTAATTTTTGTTTTCTTCTTCTCTTTACTTTCTATTCTAACTTTTCTCTAAATTTCTTATATCATTTCTTATCTTTGTTTAATAATAGATCCTACAAACCAGAAGATAACAAAGGATGGAGTAATTCATTTATGGTAGAACTCAATTAAATAAAAAATCTCACTACTTATAAATTCTTAGTTTTATTTTTAAATGTTTTGAGATTTTACTTCTTCGATGAGTTGAGAAATAATACTTTCTCAACTATAGTATAATCTTTTAGTTGAAATTTTAGATAAGGGAAGTTATTTTAAATCATAAGTAAAACTAAGTATATTTTTTAACTATCTTTGTTTTCAGACTGAATAAAACTAATTTGGAAATGTTTGAATTAAAATGGTGCATCAGTATGTGTTTTGTCAGATTTGAACTTGAATTTTTAAGTATAATATTAATTTTACCATGCGAAGTAGGCTTTATATATGTTATTTAGTGCAATTTATACTGGAATTAATGAATTGGTTAGTTTGGAATTCAAAGCTGAAAATTTCTGTAAAATTGTCGATTATGCATAATCTACTCAATAGATGAAATTTTGGTCAACAAATCTCATCCATCCAGAGAGCTAGATTTATTTTGTTTTGATTAGCTTAACAAAATTGATAAATTGGTTCAATGAACGAGATCATGTCCATCTTAACCAGAGAGTAATACAATAAATTCTTATTTTGATCAATTCAATAGATCGAAATCTGCTCAACCATTTGATTTTGTTTCAAAATATTATGTTTGATTTGATTATATGAATTTAAATAATTAAAAAAAGGCATGTATATCCACCACATATATGAGTATTGAGATAATTTTTTAATTTCATTAAATTATGTCACATATCTGAAACTATATGTTGTCCTACTTTATTATTTGTATTATTAAATTGAAAGGGGACATGCCAATAAGGTAAAAATAATGTAGATTAGGACACCAAGTGGTGGTGAGAGGTTGAAGGAGCATTATTGCATCACTGAAATAAATTTGTAAATGTATGGTTATTTGTTAAATGAATTTATGTTAATTTCTGGAGTTTATTTTGACTTATAGAGTTGAGATCCATGCATAGATAAAATGTGTTTTGTTTAAATCAAATATTAATTTTTAGTTAGAGATATGCTTAATATGAATAATTTAAAATATATTTCTTTAACATTTATATTTATTTTATGTTTTAAGTCCATGTATAAATCTAAAATGCTTTTAAATTTATAAGATATAATCTATTGAATTTGTGTTCCACTTGCATATAATTGATATGAATATTGATTTTATTCTATATAACTTTTCTTTCTTTTATTTATAGTGTGACCTTTTGTTCTTACTATATGTTATACTCAAATACATAATTTTATTTAATTCTTAAGAAACACATTTGTAGAGAGACAGAACACTTTAATTTTTATATTTATGTTGTCAATAGCGCTCAAACCCATTAGACTCTTTACCAGCATAAACAAGTAAAAAATATAATAAATAACTCTCATAAACACTTAAACGGTTAAAAAAAAACATTAGGAAATAAAACACTCAAAAAAGTTAACATGATTCAATTAAAGTTTTAATAAACTTTAATCTATATCCAATATCGAAATTTCACTAATAATAGATATTATAACTTAAGATTTCTCTCAAAGTGAATTCTCAATTCTAAATTAATTATTATAGTTTATAAAATATTCAATTTATTAAAAAAAATAACTCTCAAAACTAACTCCAATAAATCATATTAGATTGATTGAAGACGACATGTATATGAGCTCAAAACATTAAATCAGACCAACTCTGATAATAATAAAGTTACAACTGATATAGAATAAATGATATGATATTTTCTAATGTTTTGAAGATAAAAAAAATAAGACAAATAATTTAGTTAAGAGAGACAGTTTTTTACGTCTAGATATTTTTGAACTATAATATAGTATATTGCATTAAAGAATCTTAAATCCTTAATCAAGATTTTCCTAAACCAATTTTAACAATATATTTTGAATTACTTATGTTTGTGTAACCGGATAGTCTTATAACTCGATTATTTAAATTTAATAGAAAATTTGGTGATTGTTATAGTTATTGAATACTTGTGCTATTTTTTAATTGAAGGTGTAATTTGTCGTCTATGTAAAATTGGATGATTAATATTAATTGGTTAAAAAGGATGAATTCCGAGTTTAAAAGTCTCTATATTGTCGAAGCCACTTTTGTTCAAAAGCAAAAGCTCTAGCTACAGTTTTTATTTTTCGTTTTTTAAAGTGATTTCAAAGTTTCATTTTGATAGCGAAGTAAAAAAGGTTTATATTTTAAAAAGTTGTGCCTATACATATAACTTTTACCTTTTTCTTTTTCTTTTTTAAGTACAGATTCATCTTTCATTTTTTTCACCAAAATCCTTTTCTTAAGAATAATTATGCATGTACCAATTTACACACACACACACACATATATATATATATATATATATAGCTTTTCATATATAATTCTGTAAATCTTTATAAAATTAATAATTATGTAAATCAATGATACTTATATTTCAATTTGTATAACTAGTATTTGCTTCTTCTTCTTTTTTATCGACAATAACTAGTATTTGCTTATAACATAAAATATAATGACAGCTTAATATATATTTAGTTATGCGTCTTACTTATTATGGTAAAAATGAATGCATCTAATTTTTTTATTGTTTTTTATATATTATGGTTGCAATTAGGTTATTATAATTTATTTATTTTTTTGCACTTTTTAATGATGTTCATGTCAAGAAAATGTTGTTCAATTAAACAATAGCTCGAAGTTGCCACATAAAAAAATATCAGAAATGTAGATACAGTGTTATAATAAAAAATACCACTAATACCATTTTTCAACCAAATTAAATTTGTTATTTTGAAAAATATGTTGAGATAATAAAACTTCGAATCTGATTGAAGAATAATATCAACATATAGTAAAAAAATCACCATTGACTACTTTATGCTCAATATGTCTGTAATTTTTACATAATTTCTTTTATTTATTTTTGTTCCGATTTCAGCTAAAAGGCAAAAACAAAATTCACTTATCTGATGTTCTCCAAATAAAGTTGGAGTATCATCTTAAAAATATGTAATGCATATAATAAAATTTAAATTTTTAAAGTGAAATTCTAAATTTAATTTATTAATAACATAGATTATAATTGTTCAAACCAAAAAATATGATGACCTCAATTACTAAAACATGGAATGTGTTGTGTTTTTTCTTACTATCAGATTGTAAAAAATAGCTTGATGATCCAATAGATCAAATGGAGATAAACTCATAAAATATTACTTAAAATAAATCGGGTCAATCTAAATTTATTCGACAAGTTAAATAGGGTGAGTTAAGTCTGAAAAATGTTGGAACAAAATTATTCATAGAACTATTATATTATATGATATATTCTATTATTTTCTTTTATTATTTATTATTTTAAGAAAATAATTAAATAAAAACTAATTTTAAAAATAAATATAAAAAAAAATAATTGACTCTACCA
The DNA here is from genome assembly GCA_013389735.1 of Phaseolus lunatus. Classification (NCBI taxonomy): domain Eukaryota; kingdom Viridiplantae; phylum Streptophyta; class Magnoliopsida; order Fabales; family Fabaceae; genus Phaseolus; species Phaseolus lunatus. Next base: position 33,070,146 of record CM023859.1, read on the forward strand.
AAATCGATAAGAAAATCCTATAAAAAAAAATAAAGGACAAAGAATCTTTAAGATAAAAAATTATAATTAATTTCTTAACTACTTCGAGATACAATGAGATGAGGTAGAAGAAAAAGATTCTAGAAAGAACAGGAAGATAGAAAGAAGAAGGAAGAAGTAAAATGGAGAGAAAAAGGAGTGCAACACTCGACCTTCATCCCTCTTGAATTCTTAGTGGGTTGGTACTTTATTAAAATACAGAATTATAATTATCTTTTCAAAGTTAAAGGAGTTTAATTATATTTCTTTGTTTCAATTCCACTGCAAAATTAATGACTATATTCTTAAAACTATTTTAAATATAATGAATGGTCCAATTGATTGAATCTTTCAAGTATTGTTTTTTTTTTATAATTATACTCTTTTAAACATGTCATCAACCAATGTCACATTGACAAATTTCAATTAAAGGGGAATAAAATATGAAAATCATGATAACTGGAATACCTATTCAATTCAATTGACACAATTGAAATCTAAAAGAGTAAAAACGCATAATTACAATATCAGAAAGATAAAAATATAATCAAACCAATTATTAATTAAATTTGATTTAATCGAAACATAATATTTTTTAAATTATTAATTGATAGTAGTTATGATTGAGACTTTGGTTATAGAAAATAAAATAAAATAAAATAAAGCATAAACCAAAATCAATTTAGGACTGTCTTAACATAGGTTTTCGAGATTTAACATAGGTCTTGGAGATGTAACTGCGTCAATTTTAAGGTTACTGTTAAGTATAAGATGCTAGTTTGTATTTTTATTATAGAAGTGCTAGAAATACTTTTTATATTATAGAGTAAATTTCGTTGGAAACTATAAAATCACGATTTCCGATAAAAAAAAAGAAAGAGATGTATACATAAGAGGAAAACGCTTGATAAACAATTTTTTTAGAGATAAATGTTATTCGTTTTTACAGTTTATGCTTAAATTGATGTGTATATAAAGTAAGAAATAAAAATAATTTATATATGTTATGGCCAAGAGAAATGTCTCTCTACCAGAATACGTAGTTGAAGTCGGTTAAACTCTAAAGGGGTTTCACCTGCAGAAGATATTCCGACGCTTAAGTCAGTAAGAGCATGAAATATGATGAGTATAATATAAAATGGATTTAGAATACTCCTTATGTTATTGTGTATTAGATTAGATTATTCTTTATGTAGACCGAGTTGTAACCTGACCCTAAAACATTTTCAAGTAGTCTGTAATAGTGTGTAAAAGATGAATACTCTTGTTGATGTTCTTTCTGATATATATTGGTCGTATCCTACGTAACGTAGTCCGATTCTGTCTTTATTGAGCCATTAAGGATGATTAAGTTTAATTAACACAAGATACCTAACATACGAGCATCCTCTGCTATTAAGGATTGGATCCCAACTCTTATAATATACATCGGGCCCAGGCCCATCACTCTACATGCCCCTCAGCCTCTAACATGGGCTATTGAGATTGCCTTCATCATATCCAGTAAAAGTTCGGATAACGATCAATCATCCATTAAATCTGGTCCAAACCCATCACTCAACTTGCCCCCAACCTCAGACATAGGTCAATAAAACTATGTTAAGTTTAAAAGTCGAAAAATGACCCATTTATTATATTTCATCAGATTAAGTCTACGATCTTATAATATATAATGTATTTTTTTTTTATCTAATTAGAAGCATACAAATAAGGGAGAGTTTATTATATGAGATAAACCTATTAAATCTAAATTTATGATGCAAATTAAATTGTACCTTCTGCAGTTACTCAGTTACCTCAAATACTTTCATATATTGTATTTTTAACTATTGATAAATTTTTTATAAAATAAATAAATAGTTATTATTGCGTTGTATTAACATCACAAAATTAATTGCAAAATCTTAAACTTTGAAACTGGAATGGAAGCTTAAGTAAAGCCTAACATTACTCAACCCAACCACACACACCAATTGGTGAAAAAATATATCTTTTTTTATTCTTTTTTCAAACAAACACGATCCAATAAAAGGAGGAAAGAGTTATCTAAATAAATATTAACACACGTACAGATAAAACTCTAATAATATATTACCAAAAATATATATTTGGAATTCGAAATTATAATAATAATAATAATAATAATAATAATAATAATAATAAAACTTCTAGTTCAGAGATAAATATTATATGGATGTAATGTTGTCAACACATTAAAAATATAACTTTTACTTGATATTTGGTTATTATCAAATGTAATATTATGTGTTCTGATGCAAAATATTATCATTACACTTATCATATATCAAAGCACGGAAGAATAAGCTAATTTGAACAATTAACACTTTTAAACATTAATTAAACAATATATATACTAGAAAAAAAATCACTAAATAGAAACAAATTTTAAAGACAAAAATAATTAGTTACTATAATGATTAAATTAGACATCATTCTAAAGATTAAAAAAAAAAATTGATTTCTAAATTAGTTTCTATTATTATTAAATAATTTATAAATTAGTATCTAATTAGCTACCAAAGTTTTTCTGTCAGATTTAGAATTTAAATAATTGGTAGTTAAAACCTTTGTAGTTAATTAGATACTAATTTATAAATTATTTAATAATAATAAAAACTAATTTAGAAATTAAAATTTTTATAGTCTCTAAAATAGTCTCTAATTTAGTCACTATAACAACTAATTATTTTTTGTCTCTAAAATTTGTTTCTATTCAATGATTTTTTAGAAGTAATATGGTTTACTTTCTCGTAAATATATTATTGTCGTTAATAATTTAAAAAAATAAGTAAAAGATTCAAATTAATTATATATGAATTTAGCATATAAACTATATAAACTTTATATTATTAGACGTAAAACAAACAATTACATATGAAGTGAGATTAAATAATAAAAAATTTTAAAAAGTTAAAATTAAACATTATAATAATTTTGGTATTTTTGAAATGAGAAAATTAGTTAGATAGAAATATATAATATGGATATTATTGTGAATTAGACTTCACCGCCTCACTCTCTTATTTCATTAAGTCAAAAAAAAATATATTTTCCTCTTTTTCATTATTATCAGTATGTCTAATGAAAATGAATATTTCAATCACTTAGAATAAACTATATATATACCATATTTAATATTACAATTTTTCCTCAACTCAATAAAATAAACTTGCATTTAGTTAAAAGGATTTAAAAATATCAATAAGTCATTTTATATTTATAAACAAATAATTTATTGATTGTCTTAAGTTGAGAATTTATAGGAGTTTTACAACCTCTAACAACTTTCACTACAACAACATCACTTTAAATAACAACATAAAATCGTGGTCTAAAACATAAAAATCATGACATAGGCAATTGTTTGAGCATAGTTTTCATGCCTGTTTTCAAAATCTCTAAGAATGGTAAAATAGACAATACTTTTTATTATAATTTTGGGCAACACATTTTAAATATTGCATTTACGTTTAGGCCAAATTTATTTGATAACAATTGCACTTCTTCTTCTTATTCTCCTTATTATTGCTATTAACAATCTCTTTATTAGAAGGAATCAAACTCAAGTCCCATGAATAAAATTTTTATCATGAATAAAAATTTTATCATTATACTAGACAAATTTTGTTTTCATATGATTATTCTTCTTCCTATTATTATTATTATGATTATTATTATTGTTAATAATAATATTATGAATAATAATAATAATATTATTATTGTTATTATTAATATTATTAACGATAATAATAATGTTAATATTTATGTTTTTTCATTATATTAATAATCATAATATTATTATTAATAATAATAGTAATAAAAATAATAATTTTCTTTTTTTTTTTAACTAGAGTTTATTTTTTTTAATTTTGAAACCAATAAAAATTATTTAAATTTGAGAATGTGTTAAATTTTATCAATAGATTAATTAAATTGATTTAAAATATTCACAATTTCAAAAAAATTGACTAAAGTAACTAATTTTAACAATATATTAAAGTAACTTTAATTAAATATTACGCTTAATAAATTAAGCATAAAAAATACTTGTCACATATCAACACATATATTTATTTTAATCACAAAATCAAATATCATTATATATTTCTCACTTTAGCAAAGGATCATGAAATACGAACATTGCAAGTCATTAATTGTTTCAACAAAAAATCAAAGAACTACAATATATTATACAAAATTAATGTTAACACCTAAATACATAATCAAACATTTCTCAATGCCTTGGTGACTCGTGCAAACAAGAACCTTCTTTTAATACTTACCATAGAAATGTGATTTAGATTATCAATGAAATCAATCAGAATATCTCATTTAAATAATGATTCCAACATCCAATACCAAAATTTGCGTAAATTTAATCATACTTGTAAGAAAATCTAAATCTTTTCACGCTGTTGAATTGTTTGATGTGCCACTCATAACCAAAAAAAATATGAAACACCTGCCTTTTATGTTGTGTTTGGTCTCTTACATTTGGCAGTTTTGTGCTTGTGTGTTAAGTCAACCAAAGGTTCTAAGTCGCTCAATTGAATTTCAACATTTTTAAATCAGGGTATATAAATCATGAACCGACAAATATGTTTGAAAACTTAAACTCTTTACTTAGTATAATGTGCCGACACTATACTTTCGGTCAAAGTAACTAAATAGTAAAATAAATAATAATATATCTCAACATCCTAAAGAAAAATTAGACAGAGTTATACACAACGTCAGACTAAAATATGAAAATTAATCACAAAAATTGTATTAATTTAAAGTTCATAAACAGAATGATAATAAATAAATTAATCAACATCATAATAAGATATTATTTAAACTCAACAATCATATACAAACTCTAATTTAAATATTTAAATATCGGAGTACTTTTACCGGTATTTTCATTCCTGGCCGAGAAGAGAAAGTGAACAATAGAAGACAGAGAACCATTTTCTACTGTTCTGTGAAAGAACAATTTAAACATAACGTGTAAATAAGCTACGGAATTAAGTGCTTAAGGTAATTTACCTCTTCAAATACCAAGTCTGAGAAACACTAGTGAAAAGACTGATGCAGTACTTTACTTTATCATCATTGGTAAATCTAAGGCATGAGGAAAAAGGCAATTAAGTTTCTGTTCAACTCCATGTTTGCACGGCTGCACCTCATCAACCCCTGCCATAAAAAATGAGTTGAAATGTCCCCATTATTGGAGGTTGGTTGTGACATGTCCCCTGGTAGAGTTGGTAAGCAGATTTTATCAATCAACCCCATAATTTGTACTTCCATGGCATTTTCAGTTCCTTTCCAGTTAAGAGAAGCATTTGCTTTACATACATATAACAAGTACTCCATTCAGATTCAACCTTAATATACATACATCTGTTTAAGTCATCATCAGCTTTTGGCAATTCATTTTTTTAATTTATGCTCTTTGTTGCATGCATGCAGTGGCAAACTTTGGCAACAACCTTTACCAATGCTGGTTATGTTGACAGCAGAATTATGTAATCATGGTTGTTGCTAGTTTCATTTTTTTATCCATGGTTATGGGTTTTATCTGATTATAATTGTCACCAGCATCCTCCAATCATTGTCTTAATTAGCTAGCATTCTTTGATTAACATTTTCATCAGTACCCTCCTATATATAATGCCTTTGCTGCCATTGTCACTGTCATCACTGTCATTGTCCCTATTCTTTAATTTGCCATCATCACCACTGAACCTTTGCCTTTGTTATCGCCAATTAAGAGATGGATGACTCGGATTTACATAACAGGAAACAATCATAAAGGTTAAATTTTATTTTATATATATATATATATATATATATATATTGAAATTTAACTGTATTAATAGTATTTTTTAAAATCTTAGTAAAAAAAAACACAAGAAAATTTTACTTAAATAATTAACACTTTCCAGAACTTTGGTAAATTTATAATAGAAATTTTATATTTGTCTTTTACAAAAATATTAGTCAACAATCATTGAATAGATTTTTTTTTAAATACGTTGAAAATTTATATAAATTTATGTTGTGCTAATAGTGATTGTCATGAAACACATGATCACGTACCTCACACCCCAGGATTAAATACACTAGTTTCTCAGTGTCCAAAAGCAGTAAGAAAAAAATAGAGTATATATATCTATATATATATATATATATATATATATATATATGAATGAATTTTGTTAAAAAGGAGAAATGTTTACCTGTCTCTCCAAACTTAACCTGTAAATAAATATGTAATATATCTATATTTAAGGTTGGTTATTTGGGATTATTTAATAAATTAAATAGATGTGTACTTTTTATGTGTCTGTCTAACTTTATTTATTTAAAAAATATGCACTTTTGTTTATTTTCATAAATAAATCCTATTTACTTATTTCAAAATTAGCTATTTTAAGTTTAAACAAAGTTTAGGAGATAAAAAAACTGAAAGGTTTTCGCAACAAAGACTATAAAAGGAAAACTAAATATTTAATAAAATAAATAATTGACATTTGTTATTTTTATTTTTTTATAAAAATTTTTATGGTAGATATATTATGCAACTTGACATTTCAGCTAGACTAACACTTCAAATAACAACAATCATATGTCATTATATGAAAAAAGATATTATTAAAAAAAATAATTAAAAATATAAAAATACGGAAAGATTAAACCAAAACCTATATATTAACAAAAACGATACATAGATAAACTATACCTATTCATAAAAATTTTAACAACATACATTTGTTATTAATTAACCTTAAAACTATATTATTTGAAAATGACGATTGAATTAGTTTAAACATAAGTAATTATATTGTTATAAAAAAAACATCATTTAAAGTCTACGAGGACAATGTACTTGAGAAAATAAATTCTATCAAAGTATACTTTATGTAATTAGTTGTTGATAATATTAGTAATTGTTTTGTATTTATAATACAAAAAAGTTATTATATATTATAAAAAAATATTCTCCCAGCCAACAGGGCATTACGTTGCAGAGACACATTTCTATAAATTGTGACCATCCAATTCATCAAAAGAAATTCTGACATAGCTCTATTGTAAATTATATTAGTAGTATCAACATTATCTTCGTTCAAGTGAATTTTTATTTAGATAATAATTAAAAATTCATTATAAATAAAATCACGTAATCAATTAGATTTTTCCTTTTGACAGATACTAATTATCAGCTAAATAAATGGACATTTTAGATTTATAACACTGTAAAAAAACTTACATTAGGAATAATTCAAAATTTGTATACTTTCTAAGTTTAAAACTAATTACTTATATTTTTAAGTAATAAATCTGCAATTCTATTTGATCTATAATTTAATACCTTTTTCCCCAAAGAAAATTAAATTTGGTAGTGATTTCCAATCCATTAAAGTTAGCATTACAATTAAATCACTACTTTATAATTATAAATTTATTTTATTTTAATGAAAATAATAATAATAATAATAATAATTATGATAATAATCTCTTAAGAAATAAAAAAAGATGACACACGCTTTAAATAGATCAGGCTTGAGAAAACTAGCCAATAAAAGCTTATAGTTGAAAGATAAAAACTTATAAATTAATCAGCTTATTAAATTAGAAACGTTTAGTCAAATAATTGATATGCATAAAAATATGTATTTATATTGTTTATGTAAAATCAATTTTTGTTTTATAGACTAAATTATATTTTTAGTTGATTGTGGTTTATTTATTTATTTTAAATTCTAATTTTTTTTTTTAATTTTATAAACTAAAGAATGTATTGAAATAGTGAAATAGAGAAAGCATAACAGTAACAAAAAAAAATAAATAATTATATAATTATTATAATAGAAATTCTACCGATTTCTATACAAACTTAAAATTTTTCAAAACATTCATATTACAATATTACGGCTTATAAAATACAAACATTTACAATATAAAGTTTAAAACATCCTAAAACTTTCAAGGACCTCCTACACCTGTATGATCATCTGCTCGTGTAGTAGTACAGTTATCGCAGTTCAAACACAACAAGAAAAACAATGGTAAGCTAGTGAAAATAAAATTTTATAATATACACCATTAAATCATAAGAGAAAACTGAATTACATGTTCAATTTCTAAATTATTCAATTTTTTTCAAATCTCAACATAAAACAATCACCTAAATCTCACATGGATCTACACATCCAAGATATTCAACAATCAACGTCTTCCGGAAGACTCGTATTAAGTAAGTCCAACCAGAGACTAACACCTGATCCAAAGATTACTAGCGAATCCAACAGAAATGGTCAGGGTAAGTTCAATACAACCAAAGTCGTGCATCTCATATGTCACGGTGTGCATGAACTCCTCCATCAGCTTCTCACCACCTGATATCTTAGTCTATGTGACTTAGCTCATCAGTGAAGCTCGGAGATCTCTATTACCACATAGGCATCAATACTTAATACACAGCAAACATCACTCCATACATTATCCTAAATGTATGAATTCAATTCCATATCATTTCCATCATATAATGTCATTCAAAACTTAATCCAAAATATTCAAAAGTCTATTTGACATAAAAAAAAAAAATACTTAAATACTAACTCATCAAAACCTAATATTTCCACAAATTTAAATAATATATAAACAAACAACTCAATATATAAATAAACAACATCTCTGCAAGAGAAATTGAATATTGGGATCACGTCCTTTCCACATCCAGAATTTTCTAGCTTAGGTGCTATAAAAAAATTAAATTTAGCTTCTCTTATCTTAATTGTTTGCTTTCCAAGCAACTTCTAGAATTTTATTCCCCACCGTCTGGATAAGCTTTAAGATTTACGGATCTAATGCAAGTTATCCAAACAGAACAGAAATTCAGTATATACTAGAATAAGTTGAGATGATTAATCTTCTCAACTGACCCGACCAAGATTGATAACTAAAATATAGCGAAAAACAAAGAATAAAGGATCTTTAGAGTAAAAATAAACTTACTCTGTTTAAAAATCTGATCAGGTAGAATTGTTCCTTAACTCCTCAACTACAGCATGGTGCGATCAAATTCTAAAATAAATGAGAATTGGAAAAGAAAATTAAGAGAGAAGGGAGAAAGAAGAAAGAAATTGGATGGTGGGGGCAAGGGTTATCTGGGGTTGTTTTTTATGCTGTTATAATAACAATATTTAAAAGATTAAAGAAATAAAAAAAAATCCACGCTCCTTTCTTTGGTGAACACAAAAAATCAATAAAATAGCTGAAAAATTAAGAACGAGTTAAATGCATTTTCTTGAAGAGAAAAAAAACAAGATAAGAAAAAAGAATAATAAAATTAAATGACACATAATAGAATGATTTTCTCTATTATAACAATTATTTACTTTTTTTTCTCTCTCTGATCAAACAACTCAACTAAATCCCAAAAAAAGAACTCACCCAAATATCATTATCATCCTAATTTTTCTTTCCATTTTTAGTACCAAACAGCTCATCGAGGATTTTTTCAAAGAATATTATTTTCAAATATTTTGTTTGTATGTGATTATGATAATGCTTTTTGCTAATCAGGTAATTTGATTTTAATAATATATATATATATATATATATATATATATAAATATACAAAAGGAATTGCTTAAAAAGTTAATAGAAAGAATCCAAATATGTATTTTGTAATGTAGTTATTAAATAAAATACTGTAGTGATTGTATTAATATAATAACGTATAAGAATTTTGAAGAGTAAAAAAAAAGGCGTTAAACAGTAGGGGCGGTGGTTGAAGGCCGTGAGGTGGCAGAAGAGACCAAGAATAGAGACGGTAGAGACAAAAGCAGGGGATCAAATCCCAATTTAACCACGGAGCAGTACAACTTCTTACACTACCGTATTCTCTGACACCAAGATTAAGCCAAACCAAAATGCTAATCCTTAATTTTTTGTTGGGCTTCTTCTTTTTCTTCCTTCCAACACCAACAATAATAAATTAAAAAAACAATATCATATAATATTATTAATAATATAATTAAAAATTAACATCAGACGCCGACGACCAACCAAACCAAGCCTATATTGTCTGTCGACTTTTCTCTCTCTCTCTCTCTGGTCTCAGCTACACAACGTTACTCTCTCTCTCTCTCCCTCCGATTCGGCTTCTTCAGCTTCAGAGAAATTTTGTTCTAACCGTAGATCGTGCTCTTGTTTTTGTGCCGAAGAAGCTACTTCTCTACTTGCGGTTCTTCTTCTTCTTCCTCAATTTTATTCGATTCGCTTGTTGCAAAATTCTGTGAGCCCACCTTTTCTCGACAATGCCTTGCTTTTTCTTTTAGTTTTTAAATGACTGTAAGGTCGCGTTTGGCTGTTATGTCTCCGTTCTTCTTCATTTTCCTTGTTAATTTTGAAGCTTGTTCGGTTATTGTCTGATTCTCCAAGTTATTCTGAGCTTTGGGGTTATTTGTTTGTCGATGAGGGTTTTGTCCTTAGTTGGATCTGAGTAGTGATATAACTAGTGCGTTGTCGAGTTAAATTTAAGAGATACTCATTACTTACACTTGATTAATTATTGATGCACCGTGTTTGTTTGGCGTCAGATTAGTTGGTTATTGAATGAAAGGAGTGGGGTTTAGGAATGAATAACTGAGATCTTAATTTTGAGTTTTGGCTGAATTTTGTAGTTAAGTGAGGGAGAGGATGTCGGGTGGCACGCAGAAGAGTCTAAGAAAGGCACTCGGGGCACTTAAGGACACCACAACAGTCTCATTGGCTAAGGTCAACAGTGATTACAAGGTAGACTTATTTGGACACAGATTCTGTTGGATGGGATCTTTGGATCAGGTGTTTTGTGTTGGTTCTCAATGGGTTTATTGTGTTCCAGGAATTGGACATTTCTATAGTTAGAGCCACAAATCATGTTGAACGTCCAGCGAAGGAAAAACACATACGAGGTTGGTTTTCTCCCTCTCTATGATTCTTTGCAAAGAAATAATTAGTGTGGTGAATCTACTGTTCATTTTATGTTTATGCTATTTGTTATCTATTTATGGATTGTAGGAGGAATAATTGTTGGACAAGTTAAGGTTTTGATTCCTCTTGTTTCTATGCTCTCTCTTGCAGCTATATTTGCAGCTATCTCAGCTACAAGACCAAGAGCCGATGTTGCCTATTGCATCCACGCTCTTGCCCGGCGATTATCAAAGACACATAACTGGGCAGTATGTGCACCTGTCTTAGATCTTGTGCTAAATATGACTGATTTTTTTATATGGACATGAAATCTTGTCAGTATATTCACTCAAAGACCTGGAATGCGTGATGAAACTTTTATGAATTCATTATCTGTCTGTTGCTTTTATTCTTTTGTTGCAAAGGTTGTTGAAATGAAACACTACATTCATGAGTCATATACGCGAATTATAATGCGTTCCTCACTTCTGGAGGTTGTGCTATGATTTTCACTTGAGACCTTGTTGGCAAATAAAAGTGGGATAAAGAACAATACCAAGATAGAAAATGTTAACGAAAGTTCATCAAGTATGTGTTTAATGACTATGAATATCAGCATTGTTGCAAAAACAAGATCATTTCATCTAGTTCTAAAGCTACTGTATTTGTCTGTGCTATATTTGCATGGCAACTTCTGCTGTTCTCAGCTAATTATTCAGTTGTCTTTGCAACTTCTGTGGTTGTTATGTAAATCACCACTGAGCATCTGTGTTTTTATTTTGCTTATATTTGGTTGATTGACAAGTGTTTAACTTTAGGTTGCATTGAAAACTTTAATTGTTATTCACCGTGCTCTAAGGGAAGTGGATCCTACATTTCATGAAGAACTCATTAATTATGGGAGAAGTAGAAGTCATATGCTCAACATGGCTCATTTTAAAGATGATTCCAGTCCAAATGGTGCCACTGTCTCTCTCTCATTACTGATTTTATTTTCATTTTCGTTATTATGTTTATTGACTCTGTAGATGTCGATCATTGTTTCATTACACAGCATGGGATTATTCTTCATGGGTGCGCACTTATGCATTATTTTTGGAGGAAAGGCTGGAATGTTTTCGTGTGTTGAAGTATGACATTGAGGCAGACCGCCCTGTAAGTAATTTTTTATTTTATTTTCATTAACTTACCAATTTACAATTCAGATTTTTCACTTTGAAATGAGTAGTTGAATTAACTGGGTATTATTTATTAATGGGTATTATTCAGTAATAATATGATGGTAAAAGGCCCTCACTTTTCATTGCTATCTCATTAAATACATAAATCTAAATTAGGAAACTTCATTTGTGAATTTTGTCAGAGGACCAAAGATTTGGATACCGCAGAACTATTAGAGCAGTTGCCAGCTTTACAACAACTTCTCAATCGAGTTATTGGATGCCAGGTAAGCTTTTGATTCAAATAGTTCAAGATAGATGAAATTTTTACCCAAAGGCTTGATTGAATGAACAAATTTTACAACGCTGGCATCATAATAATTGTTCAACCTGTTTTAACTTTTATGTGGTGCAGCCACACGGGGCAGCTGTAAATAACTTTGTCATTCAGTTAGCACTCTCAATGGTAGGTCAATTATATAACCATACTATATTCTTCAGTAGTTTTTCCTTTTCCTCCTCTCTGAACGTACTTTGTATTGCATATAGGTTGCTTCAGAAAGCATTAAAATTTATCAAGCTATTAGTGATGGCACAGTCAATATGGTTGACAAGGTATATGTGGTAATTATATTCATGGATCTGAAGCATTATGTTCAACTTTCTATGTATTTATGAGACTATTGTAACAGTTTTTTGAGATGCAACGTCATGATGCTCTGAAAGCTCTTGATATATACAGGAGGGTTGGGCAGCAGGTATCTATAATGGTGTAATTTTCTTTTTCAATTTTTAACTTCATCTACACAGTTACACTAAAGATCCTTTATACAAATCCAGGCTGAGAGACTTTCAGAGTTTTACGAAATATGCCGTAATCTTGATATTGGACGTGGAGAGAAGTTTATAAAAGTTGAACAGGTTTTTGTTTGTTTATGTCTGACATTTTAGCTTGATTTTTCAATAGTTCTTTTGGAAAAACACATACTAAGTTTTTTTGATTGGTGATATGAAGCCCCCTTCATCATTTCTGCAAGCAATGGAAGAGTATGTCAAAGACGCTCCCCAGGGACAAATAGTTCGTAAGGATCTGGTATGGATAAACATTGCATAACTGTTTCATGCTTTGGATGTCTCTGTGGCTTTATGTTAAGGATGCAATCATAAAAGGCAAGCGTGTTATTTAATACACATCTAGTTGACACAGAAGAGACACACCAGGGAAGACCCCGTTGGCTGTCTAATACTTAAAACAATGATACAATTCTTTCTGAAAATTTCATTTTCTTTTAAGAAAAGTGGTTCAACCATTGTTGCAACCTGGCAAGTAGGTATATACTGAAAATTCAAAATTAGTACATTTTGATTGTTCTTTGAGGTATATTATTCGGCCCAACAAAACATTTTGTAAATCTTTTCCCTTACCTTGAGAAACATTCCATGTTGATTTTACATGCACTACTTTTTCCACAATATTTTGTCTTTCAGCAATGGATTTCATATATTTGTCGTATTTTAGCTTTATCTGTTTGTCATCAACATACTTTTTCTCCTTCCATTTGTTTTAGGAAGCTGTGTGTTGCAATGTTATATATAGGCCATATAAATATATTTTACCAACCAGTGGTTCCATATTGAATGCAGGCTATTGAAAACAAAGAAGTTTTAGCTATTGAATATAAAAAGACAACAGAAGTGCAAGAGGAACGCCCACCCTCACCTTCACCCTCGCCTCCTCCACCTCCTCCTTCTGAACCTGTGAAAGTGGAAGCACCACCAGTACAACCACCACCTGATCTATTGGTAACTAATTTTTTCTTGTGTGCGTACTTGCCCTGTTTTTGATACAATTCAGATTGCTGACTGGTTCTTCTAGTAAGGCTTTTGCTGCACTAACAATTTTTTCTTTTGCTTACTAACTAGAATTTGGAGGATCCAGTTCCAGCTGCTTTAGAGTTGGAAGAGAAAAATGCATTGGCTTTAGCCATTGTTCCCATTGGTAATTTGTTGTTCCTTATCTTCCATTTCTGGTTAATTAATACATTGAATAAAAGCACTTGCGAACCTTAAAAAATAATTGACAGCAATAATTGGCTCACAGAATTGAACTGAACTCTTTTTCATTTCAAAAAGTGTGATATTTGAAATTATTAGGATTAAGCCTCTTAATATTAGTGGTAGTCATGTGAGTTGCACTCCTGCATTGTTTTCCTTTTCCTGCACTTTGTTGGCAGTTAAGACTAGAAGGTCCAATTTGATATCTACTATTTAGAATATATGTAGGCATATGTCTTGGGGTAAATGTGTATGATGTCTTGTTAATGGTGGTTTTCAGCTGTTGAACAACAACCTTCTGCTGTTTCAAATCCAACAAATGGAACTACAGGATGGGAATTGGCACTTGTTACTGCTCCTAGTTCAAATGAGAGTGCTGCAGCTGCTAGTAAATTGGTAGGCTCTCTTCTACTATGAGTTGACTGTTCATTCAGTTCACATGATTAGTGAATACAAGTCTGTCTCAACATTTAATACTTCTCTAGCATAAACACACACATACAAACTCTTTGCATGAACCCCGTCTTTTGTTCTTCTGACTATGAGTGATGACCTACTTGGTATCAGGCTGGAGGTTTGGATAAGCTTACTTTAGACAGCCTTTACGATGATGCACTCAGGAGAAACAACCAAAGTGTGAGCTATAATCCATGGGAGTCAGCACCAGTAGGAAACTCGATGCAACCAACAATGCATGATCCATTTTTTGCCTCTACTGCAGTTGCTGCTCCACATTCTGTTCAGATGGCTGCTATGTCCAACCAGCAGCAAGCTTTCATGTATCAGCAGCAGCAGCAGCAAATGATGATGATGGCCCCTCAACAACAATCAGTAAATCCTTTCGGAAATCCTTATGGAGCCACTGTTCACCCCTATGGCTCAGGTATGCCTGTTCAATCATACAATCCATATACAGGTCTCATCTAGGCATTTCCTGTGGAAAAGAAAAACAAATCCTTAATAAGCTGTTGGAAGGAAAGAAATGAGTACTCTGTACTCCCAGCTTTTGGTTGGGAAAGAAGAAGAATTGACTTGTATCATACGTTGTGTGTGGCATAGTTAGCTAGAGTGAAAATTCTTTTTGAATAATTAGCAGAGGGAGGGTTTTGATTATATGATTTTTTATGTACAAGGTAAATTGATAATGAGCTTTGATTAAAACCACTTAGTTTCTTATGCCCCTGATTGATCACTTCAACGCTTTAGCAGAAAATTTGTTCTTGATATATTGGAATATATTTTTCTAAGTTGCCATTTCCTGTATACGATGGTAAGTATATTCATTATGTGATTGTTATGCAATTTGTTCAATGAAATTATGTCAAAGTCTAATAAATGTATCATTTTGGTTTGAGGAACAATTTTTTTTCTTCATAGCCATGTGCAATGTTATATTCTGTAAGATGTTTGTATAAATATTTAATTTATAATCATTTTTTCCTCCAAGGGTGAACTATAAAGAAATCATATCTAAAACAAACAAAAACGCTGGTCAATTGTGTCATGGTTTAACACAATCATACTCGTAGTCTTTTCAGATGTGTTGTGATAGACTGTTCCTCAAGTCTTTGACAGCTCTACTGTTTTTTCTTGATAAAGTCTTCGCTATAACCATTGTTGTTGTGCCCTTTTATATCTTTTCAAAGTGAGACAGTGATGGTTTCCTCACCTATCATTGATTTGATATAAGATTAAGCTTATGAGACATCTTAAATTAAATTAAAGATGGACAAACATTTGCTTTTTTATTTCACAAGTTTTTTCTAGGAGAATTTACGATATTAAAGTTTGTTATATCTACCTGATTAACACAGGTTGTGCACTTTATGTTTCGTTATGAAGATGTTAGATTTAACTAATTGATGATTTAATTTTTAACTATTAATACTTATTCAGATTTTTTCGGTTAATGATAAATAAATTTAACTTCTTATCACTAAAAAATGATGTTACTTGTTTATATGAAGTATTAATAGCTCCTTCCACAAAAAAATTGTTAACATATTTTATTTTAATTTAGGCTACTTATTTATCGTAGTTTTCAACTACTTTTATCTTAATCTATATTAGAGATAAAAATATGGAATGGTTACTATTTAAGCTCAAATACGTATGACTTAAACGTTGTTTAACTAAAGCTTATTTTGTAAGTTATGTCAAAACCATGTTAACAACTTATCCAGCTCGAAATTTTAAAGCTTGTTAGTTATCACTTAGTCGGGTTACTGCTGTAAATAGCCTTTTATTATATAAAAAAAACAACAATTATATTCTTAAATATATTTTACATCTATACAAAACTTATTTGATTTAATGTTAGTTGAAAAATTTACTAATTTTAGATTTTTGAAATTTTTTATCACTAATTATAATTATTGTAGTGCTAACACGGTGAACAAAATGAATATTACTAATTTAAGATAGGTAATATAGTAAAAAAATACTTTTAAATAGTCTTTTTGATACATATTTCGATTAAGTAAAGTATATATATATATATATATATATATATATATATATATATATATATATTTTATATAAGGTAATTATATATTCTATTTTTACTTTTCAATTCATCGTTTTATTTTTGATATTGTACATTTTTTAAAAATTATAATGTACTTCTACGCTTATAAGTTATTTCTAATACAGTACTTTTGTCTGGAAACAAAATCGCTGATTGTAATGTATTAAAAGTAAATTATATCATAATTAAATAAAATGGATGAACTGAAATGTAAAAATAATACAAAGTATTCTCTTTTAAAAAATAAAGTATCTATGAAAATATAATTTTTTTTGGAAGGTGTAATCTTAGAAGTAAATTAGTGAATTAAAATAATATACCAAAAGCAATAGAAACAATCTAAATAGTATACTAAAAACTATATATTTTTTTTTTATAAAAATAAGTGTATGTAATTAACCTTATGCATGTAAATGTGTATGTGTGTGTTATACTGTAAATATATTACTTAAGAACGTTACTATATATAATTTAGTTATTTTAGTTATCTTGATTATATTCTTTGTAAACACTAAAAAAGGATAAAAACTAAAATTAGAAAAAACCATATTTACATACATTGAAACATATTTATACCTTAATATCATCATATTAACTCAATTTCTTAAAAGTATACTTTAGTAGTTCTTAAAGTCATTCCCTATGTAAAGGTTTATCACTATTAATGAAATTGCTGCCCCATGAAAAGGCATTACTACGAATTGAACTTTGAAGTGTATTTTTATTCTATTAACAATAGAATAGAAGTTACAAATATTATCAATGTTTAAAAAAAAAAATCATAATACGAGGAACATCTATTGATCTATTAACGACTTAAAAATATATATATATATATATATATATATATATATATATATATATATATATATATATATATATAAAAGAATAATTTTATCATATTTAAACATATTTTTTGAAAAAATATATTTCAACATTCAAGGTAGTAAGAATTTAGAAATATAAAATATTTAAGCAATTGTGATGAGATTGAATTAGTACTCTAGAATCCATTTTTAGGACAATCATACTTTATTTTGAACTTTAACTCCAGTCATATTTTTGGTCGAGCTTTGAAAAATAGTTATATTTTTATAACTGGCTCCACATTAAACTTTGCAATCATTTATATAGTTTGATGATTCGAGTTTAGTGTAATTAAAGTAGTAATTATTTTTGTGATGATAATTTATTTTCAAACGACTTCGTACTACCTTTAATTTGGTGTGATGGTCATTTATTTTCAGACGACTTAGGATGATGGTGATGATTGCTTATTTTCAAGCGATTATGGTATGATGTGAAGTTGTTCAAACAACTTCAAATTATGATGATGGTTGTTTGTTTTCAAATGACTTTTAGTGATCTGATGTGATGATCTTTTATTTTCAAGTAATCTCATGGTCGTTTTGTTTTTCAAACGACTTTGTATAGCTTTGATCCAATGATGACAATTTATTTTCAAACAATCTCGAACAACTTTGTATTTCTTTTATCTGATGATCGTTTATTGACTTTGTATTACTTTAATATGATGTGATGGTCATTTATTTTCAAACGATTTCAGATGATGATTATTTATTTTCAAATGACTTCTTCATATTATGATCTGGTGTGATTGTTATTTATTTTCAAACAATCTCATATAACTTTAGATTATTCGATGTGATGAACATTTATTTTCAAACTACCTTAGACAATTTTAGATGTAATTTCTTATATATGAAAAAGAAAAATTTATTTTAAAAATATGTCTCATCAAAACCTTACTCGAAAACATCCTCCTTAAGGACAAAATCCGAGTTAAGGAAAAATAATACATAATTCCATTACAACAATTTGAATTTGAATCATTTATAGTTTATGTTGTATTATACATTTATGACCTCTGTTTCATTTTCTTCATTGGTTACCGCCATGTCCCGTTTGCAAATCTCTCCTATGGCTTCTATCACTCATCACTTTATAACGTTGTTTTCGCTCTTGAAGACAAATTTTTGTTAGACAATATTTTTCATGTGTTTTGAAGAGTTTTATGCAAACCCTACCATGAGTGTCCAATGTTCTCGTCAAAGATGACTTAAAACCCTCCAAAGTGGATGATCTAGGTGCTTGATGAGTTAACTTCTCTGTTAATGGATTGTTGAATTTTATTTGATAATGACCAAATTTATTATAAATTATTGTACTTTGTTTAATGAAGACAGGTAAATGATTCACTCATATAAATTTTTTCGACATTTCAAATTAATATAAACTTAGAGATTTAAGACTAATTAGATAATACTGAAATATTTAATATAGTGATTATCAAATATTGAACAACTAATTTATTATGAAATATTGGTTGATTTTTTTTAACATAAATGAGTTATGAAATATATCAACTTGTTCCGAAATATATCCAACTTGTTCCAATTTACAAGTGGTTTAATCCAATTATCTTAAATATATTATCTTTTCATTATTGATTTTAAAAAAGTAATTCTATTATATTTTATATGTTATTTATATATAATAAGTAAAGCAGATTTGAAAAGACAATCCATTAATAATCTCTTTTTGTTGCATGGAACATCAACATTTAATAATTAATAAATGGACCCCTTATTATTTTCCTGTTTCTAGCTAATAAATATTGTCTTAGACGTAAGTTTTTTTTAGAAAAAGTAATATAACAATAACCTCTCAAAAAGCAAAAGACACAAATACCAAAATAAAATAAAAAATACAAAAGGAAATATATAAGTTTCAGTTTTTAAATACTGAAAATTTTGGCTAAATAATATTAAAATATTTTTGCTTAAAAAAGATCCAAAGTTGATTTAATTTAAAATAATGCATCAAAATAAAAATATAACAGTAACAAACCTTAAATATATTAAAATGAATGTTCCCAAAATAAGAAAAAAAAAAAAACGGTAAATGCAGTTAGTTTACTTGATCCTAATTGCAATCAGTTTATTGAATTCAGATCAAAATGTGAACTATCAATAACAAACTAAATAAATTTATGGTTAGAATTTGTGAAATCAATATAAGAAATATTTATGCTTATATTGTATGGTATATTTTTTCATAAGAATTGAAAATTATTAAATTACAATTAAATAAAAAGTAAGAGTTATAAAAATTTATAATTTTCAACGAATGCATTAGAGATTATAGGTTTGAGTTGTTTAAAGTTTTTTTAGTTGAACTTGGTTGAATTTTTCTTGGTAGTGATCATTTGGAGGAAAACAAAAAAGATAATTGATACATCAGACCACAATACATTATAAAAAAACATAATTTTTCAAGTTTTTTGTTATACACTAATATATAAAAATCCTAATAAACTATTTTTTGTTTTTTATAATTCAACTTATAATCTTATATAACAGCATTTTTTTCTTTAATATAACTAAAGTCAACCGAAGTTAGAAATTAATAAAAGACATTAGGTCAAAGATATAGAAATTGAAAAAGCAGTTGCAGTTGTGCGAGATTTACGTTGTACCTACGCAAACATTTACGTATTTATCTAATCTTAATTTATAATTCTCCCTTGACAAATTAATTTAGTTATTTCAAATACAAATATT
Source organism: Phaseolus lunatus (assembly GCA_013389735.1). NCBI lineage: Eukaryota > Viridiplantae > Streptophyta > Magnoliopsida > Fabales > Fabaceae > Phaseolus > Phaseolus lunatus. The sequence goes on from CM023859.1 coordinate 33,090,458, forward strand.
TTTTAATTGGAGCAATTTATAAATTGATTATCATAAATCATAAATGTAAATATTTTTTTTGGAGTAAAATAGTATAATTAATTATATTTTATACAGTGCTTCTAAATATTTTTAAAAATATTTTTCAGGTGTCAGAATATTTTAAAATATATTAGTTTTATAAATAAATTTTGATATTAAAAAAACAGAAAAAATTATATCACAATATTAAATATTTATCTTTTTAGATATAGTTTGGGCTAAAAATATAGTATATATATTTTGAGTTGGAGAGGTAAAACAGAAATACAGTGTTCTTATGTAAACCCTTTGAAATCGATTTCAATTGTCCAACTCAACTACTTTCTTTGTATCCAAAATTAATGATCTTGAGTTAGTGATCAATCTGCAGGAGAAAACAGCACAAACATTTCAGAGACACAAAATAATAGAAATAAAAAAAAAAATGTCTTGGCTCTTCAAGTCCAACCATTCTGATCCTGAATCTTCTCAGCTCAGGGACCGCACCGTTACCCAATCTTCTTCTCCGCCGCTTCCCGCCGCCGATCTCCACGGCGTCAAGGATGACATATCCCATATTTTCCGCGGCGTGGCCAACTTCCTCGCTCCGCCGCCGTCCTCGCCTTCCTCTTCTTCTTCCTCCTCCGCTGATTCCTCATCCTCCTCTCAAGCTCTGAGTGGAATCCGGAACGATCTCGTGGAGATCGGTGGAAGTTTCAAGAACTCTCTCTCGCTAATTTCCACGAACAAAGCCGTCACTGGAATCTCCAAGTTCGCTTCTCAGTTGTTGCAGTTGGAGTCTGATCAGCAACAAAGTAACGACGACGCGGTGCCTGGAACGACGGAAGATGTTGTGCGTTTCGTGAAGGAGATTTCTGCGCGACCTCAGTGCTGGACCGAATTCCCCTTGCCGCTCCATAACGGTACTTCGAGTTCGCTTCGATAATAATACATGTTATTTGTTAATTGTTTTGATCATGTTTATCTGTTTTCTCAATTGAATATTATCCGTATAATATGAGAGCGTTTGTAATTTAACCGTGTGGTCATGAAGTTTGTGTGGTCATGCAGTTTTTGCAGTGGAGCCTCTCTGGCTAATTGGCTAGATCTCATGAGTCTGGTCATTTTATAAGCTTATAATTGCTGTGGTAACTAACGAGTTATTTCATTCATGCATGCATAGTTCGCAAAAGAAAATTGAAATTGGCTATTCTTTCATAAGCATATTTCATGACAAGTAATGTGAGTTGAATGAGTATTAAAGAGGTGAATTTCAATGATAATTTTTTGAGCATTTTCTTTCATTATACTTGGCAGTGGAGGATTGATAAGCTTTTTCAGTGATTCTGATTCTGCAGAAATTAATCAGTTCACACTCCCAGTCATTACGAAATCCAAAAACTTTCTCCTACCGATAATATCTATTTTTAACTCTTAAAGCAAACTTTTGAAAGTGTTTTTTGATTTTTGAGATAGCATGAGTCCAAGAAACCAAAACCAGTCATTTTCCTTTATCTATTCTAACCGAATTTGTATTGGTGGACCTTAATCCTGAAATTTGACTTGTTGCAGCAGATTTTAGCATGTCCAATTCTCAGAGAGAACATGCATTGGCTATAGAACGGCTGGTACCTGAATTCGTTGCACTAAGACTGAATCTTTGCAGTTACATGAACGTGGAGAAGTTTTGGATGATCTATTTTTTGTTAATACTTCCAAGACTAAATCAGCATGATCACGAGTGCCTATCAACCCCCAAGGCAAGCCTTGTTTACCCAATATTGCCTTATTGAAGTTTAGCAAACCAGTATTCTTTTTAACATTCATTGGTCTGGTAATCTTTTTGATAAATTACTTCTTCGGCCAGAAGTTTTAGCATTTGTCTTTGTTTATTCTTTGACTTATGACTTTCTCTCCAGATGTGTTGGTTCTATAAACAATTTTTCAGATTGTCGTTTATTGCACCAACAATTATGGGATTGAAGATAGAGTAATGGATAATTATCTCTTTTAGTCTGTTGTACAAGTTTGGTTTTGGGTGGTAGAAAAAATCTCTAAATGATCGCTATATCATTCATGTTCTCCCATTTTTTCCTTCTGTAGATTCTTGACGCAAGAGATGTGCTTCTCCAGAAACTTGGAGAGGAGAAAGCTGAAGAAAGTGAAAAACATGGGACTGTAGATTCAAATCAAGAGGTTAGGGAGAACCGTGAAAGAGAAAGTATCTCATTTGAGCAAAACCAGGTTTTGACTGAGATTACAAATGCAGTAGAGGGTTTAGAAGTTGATGACACAGTTAGTACTGAAAAATGGTTGGAAGATACGGATATTGATGCTAGTTCATTTGCTTCCTGTACAAAACTTCAACAGGAAGAGGATGTGTCATTCAGTGACCTAGAAGATGACGGGAGTTATAGCTCTGATAAATTATCAAGTTACAGGGAGACGCAGGACATCAGGGGTTCATCCCCTGAAGGTGCTACTAGTGACTGGGTTCAGCTGCATGAAAGTTCTGTGAGGAAGAAGGCTATTCCTTTAAAAGGTAAGGATTCAGAAGATGAGTCAAATGATTGGCTCACTATTGATGATTTTTATTAGTTAGGCTTTCTTTGATTTACCAACTTGTAAAGGTTCAATATTTTTCCATTATCAATGGCTCTGTATTTAGGGACTACGATTGAATAAATTAATGTTTTATTTACACGTTTGTCAGTACAAGACTAAGACTGTGTGCATTTGGTAAGACATCATTCATTTGTTGAAAGTGCACAATGCAAACAAATCAAAGATTTCAAGAATAATTTTAATTTGAAACTTTCTCTTACAGAAAGTTGACGTCAAACTGTTTATATAATGTATGGTGTCGTCAAAAAATAAAAACGTTTCTGAATTTGATTGCAATGAGTGTTATTTTTTAAAATAATATATCCTTATAAAACGTATGATTGAATAATACCGTAAAGAAGTATGGTGAAAGTACACTAACATGAATTTTACCACGAAAACGATGATTTGAGTTTAGTGATTAGGGAGTTATTGCAATAAAGAAATTTTAGGAAAAGTAGAGTTTAAGTCATGTTATCTGTACTTTAAGTGTTTTATTTTCTACTTAAGGAGTCCCTGACCATACTAAGATTGAGATAGAGAGAAAAGTAGACACGAAGCAATAATAGCATAGTGAAAGTTGTAAAATATACATCTACCCAGATCGGAAGCACAAAGAATGGGGTTTGGGTTGAGTGTGGTACATTGCTTATATAGAAAGGCCACTACAGAGAAACATTATGGGGAATCTGGCCCCAACAAAATCCTGCCAGAAAAACATGCAGACCTCCACTTGCCATGGATTTCTCCGAAGAAGGATGCCCCCTACAGATGAGACAAACATGTCTGGTCTCTCATGAGAGTTACTGTAGTTCTTAACTGATTACCATTTAACTCTGTAATTTTAGTTTATTATTAAACTTGGTATCTAATATTCTGCTCAGTCATAATAATGTAGGATCCAATGAATAAGAAAGTAGGAGACCAAATTCAAATTTTAGTGATATTACAGTAACGTGAAAGATGCAACTAAGCTTTAATTTCATTTCGGAGTATCTTGTAGGCATCTGCTGAGTTGCTAAAACGACTTCGATTATATTGTAATAATAGATGACGTAATATTTTTTTGACATTGTTTTTACTATTTAATGGAATCCGTTTTTTTCGTCTTCAAGTGCTACGCGTAGTTCTCTACTGTTAGAACAAAACCTATCATAAATGACATTTTTCCTTGTAATTTAAAATAACATAATTAAAGAAACATATAGCCAATAATGTTAAAGTACCGTATTAAAGTATCATAATTCAAAATTAAGTAATTTATTAAATTATTCTATCAATAAAAGACACACAAAAGAATAATCATTAACGGAAGACTATAAATTAGTTCAAATCAAGATAAGAACATTTTCATAAAATTGGAATAAAAGTAATAAGATGACTTTCAAAAAAATAGATTAATTTAAGAAAAAAATAGTAAGCATCAATATGATTTTATTCTATTATCGTTTTTAAAATCATTTATCTGTGAGACCTATGCATTAAATAATATTTTTTTGTTTCTTTTTATCTTTGTTTAATTTTTTATTTTTATTTTTTGGTTTAAACTTTCAATGTGATTGTTATTTTTTTAAAGTTTTTATTTTTTTACTTTTCGCATAAGTTTGGTCTAATTTTTCATATTTATTTATTTATTTTTTATTTTAAACAAATAACATATGTTTATATATTTGAATATATTATTGAAGGAAAAATAAATATGTAAAATTTGAATGGAAATTTTTTTTTAAAGAGAAATACCTTGGAAATTTCGAAGATAAAAAAATCCTTGGAGATAAAAGAAATAAAGAGCAATTTCGATTATAACTGAATATCCTCCATTGAGCTTAGAAGATTAAAATTTGTCTTGAATTCTTTTTTTAATATATATTTAACAAAAAACTGCGTTATTTATTATAAGATTTTTTATAGCAATAGAATAGAGAAGATGTCATAGCATTAGAGGGGGAAAATGGATTCCGTTAAATAATATAAACGATGTCATTTTCTTATGAGTTATTATTTTTCAAATGAGAGAACAAGGTAATATATATAAAGAAGACACTAAACTGATTCCATCAGTTTAATATGCTAGGATCAAGATAGTGGTGGAGAGTTTGAAAATTTGTATGAGTTTTTAAATTTAAATATAGTTGTCACTATTCTACACACAAAACAATCATAAGGTATATGCCTTTAAATAACTAATTGACCAATAAAAACAATCATGAATAGTAAATACCAGATAAAGAAATAACTGAAATAAAGGTCAATAGGATGGAATGTAATTGAGTAGGTTAGAATAGAACAAAAAAAAGAGTTACTATTTCATTATGTTTTAGAATGGAGAAAAACAAAATAAGTGCACCACCCAATATAAAACTCTTATGTAACCTATTTGTTTCTTTCAACTCTTACATCAGCTGAGTAATTTATGGCCATAATTTATAGTTATGTCAAATACTATCTTAGCAAAGATACAATCATAAAATAAAAATAAAATATAAAAGTGAGTTAATATTTTGATTAAATATCTAATAATAATGATGATATATCAATAATTCAATATTATGTCTATTAAACCCATGTAATACAATCATATCATATTAATTAAAATTGATTTTGTTTAAAAGACTAGTAGTATTAAATTCAAGTTCGACAAATATTTTATAGAGCAATATGTCATATATAATGATTTTATATTTTTAATTGAATATAAGTTATTCTCACCCTCAATTTGTTTACTATATAAATCTATCGATTTTTCACTATATTTGTCAATTTTACTTAAAAAAGTATAATTAAAATTTGAATATCTCTTTAACAACTCCTAATTTATTACTTATATCCTATCTCAACAACATGTTAATAGTACTTTCATGGTAACTACTAACCTATACATAATTATACAATATTAATCTCCATAAACATACATTATTTATATATATATATATAAACTTTAAATCTTAATATAAAATCTTGAATGATACATTTTTCTTAAAAGAAATTACAAGACATTGTCTAACATGATTTCTGATTAAGCAAAAAATCATTATTGCTTGAGTGATACTATTATCAATTCTCTCAAAAGAAAAAAATTGTCTCAACCAGTTTTGCAGGGAAATATGCATAAAATAAATATCTCTTTAAAGGTCTAATAAAAAACTCTAATATTTTTTAATATGTTTTAAGAGGAAAAAATCAATACATTTTCCACTCTAACATGTGTATAAGTCAATTCTTACTCAAAATGACTATTTGAAACCCCAAATGCAACAACTTAACATAGGAATATTTTAATACTACCTCACTCTTTATGTAACAAACCAACAATTAAATCTCCACTTTAATTCATAACAACAATGCATTATAATACATTTAAGACAAATAGAATTCAATTCTAATGCTACCCTCATTCAACATGTAAGATTTACTTCTGCTAACACCAACAGATAGACAGAGTAACTCTCCATCTTTCACTAAACATATGATCCAATAAATCTAAACTCAATTTAACACAATATCTATTCAGAGTCAATATAAAAACATTCAAATATCAAAAATCAAAAGTTGATATTAATAAAGCATTACCTTCTCAACTTATAAACTTGTGAGAATTCAAAACATTCATATGAACCTATAAAAAAGAACATAGAGTTTATAAAATAGAAAAGAACTTATAAAAGAAATTTGTTGAGTCATAATTAATCATCACCTTGCTATTGTCTCACTCATTGATTTTGAAATGATCTCTACTAAACATAAAACCAGATTGTTTCAATCATGTCTTAAATTGGAGGGAGAAATAGAAATATTGAATGAAATGGGAATGCATTCCATTTGATTGTATTCTATTTCATTTTCTTTTAAACAATTCAAACAACCAAACATAATGTGTTCTGTTTATTTTCCTTAATTCAAACATAACTTTAGAGATTCAATAAACGAATCATAAAGAAACTTAAATCCCACTAATAAGAAAATGCGCTACTGGTACACTTATTGTACATGAGGACCTCAAGCATAAAGTGTGTATATATATATATACAATGTTAATCAAAGAACAAAGAAGGTAATTGACATTTTTTGATTGAAAATTACCATAACAATATTGAAAAAAAATTACAAAATAATAATAAGATAGTGAAAACCCTTAATGTCCCTTCAATCCAATATTTCATACTACTTGTATGCATCATACTATTTACTTGGTGTCCAAACAATAGTTCAAATATGTGCTTGGACTTAAAAATGGTACCCATTGTGAGAGGCTAAATAGAACTAATAATTAAAAGCTTTGAACAACTTTGTTATTGCGATTTAGGTTCCAAAAAGTTCACTCAAAATGATATATTTCCTTGGTAAAGAGGTTACCTATATGCCTGATTTGATAGAATTTGGTATATAAGAAAGGAAATTGAAAAAGGCAATTACACGAGCAATCGTGAAGAGGGTAACTTGCAGAGTCATCCACAACAAAAGGCTTCATTACTTTCTAAAACATGCACAAGCCATTGACAATATCTGATGAATGATTGCATTGCAAACAAATAATATTCCCTTTTTGATTGACCCAATATTATTATTCTCAAGAACTTTATAAGCATTACAATGACTAAAAAAAATAATAATATTCCCTTTTTGGTTCCCTTCATAACTTATCTCCTCAAGCAATTAGTCAACAAGGGACCACGGCAGAGGAAGGCGAGTATAATGTAAGATACAATGACGAATACTATAATAAGTGCAACCCTGCATCAGGAAGAGAGTGATCATAAGACATTCGTATCATTTTAAATCCCTTTTTAAATTATTTATGCTCAAACTTATTCTGAAGTTCAACATTAGCATGGAATCAATTATATATGCAAATTAAGATATGAATTTATTGTACTTACGTTAACCTAATGTTACTCCACCACAAGTTATTTTTATAACGACGGGACTGTCTTTTGAAACGAATCGAATTGTTATTCATGGCTGAAGTTTTCTCTACCAGCAGTTCCAACCTCCCACCTCTCTCCAATACTTTTTCAATGTTGTCCACCATCACAGTTCTCACCTATTATCATCACATCATAAATATTCAAAACTACTTTACAATTTCAATATCAATTCAATATTTCTAAATCATATTAAAATGTAACACAGTATCCATCAGTTTTTGTATGGAAATGTTTTACAGTAATTGGTGCCATAAACTATTTATTCAGTTGTACAATAATCAAACATCTTATCACATATTAGTTTGAAATTTACAGTACCACATCAAATACAACACTGGAATTCAAGTTTGTGTTTGTTATATCAAAATCAAAGGAATCATAAATTATTCACCCAAAAGGTTTCTGCTACAGGATCAACCTAAAGAGGTGAACTGGAGCATTTGGAATTGAAAAAGTTAGACAAGAACTCCTGAAGAGACGCAATTACAGACAAGGATCAAAGTTTATATAAATAAAAATGTGTGTATTTAAACTTGCCTGAGTCATTTCACCTTTGAGACGGTTCAATCTATCAGCATTTGGGTCATTGGAGTAATAATCCATCTGCTGGCTCAAGATCCTTGAGAACTCATCATTCATGGCGTAGGCAGGAGATGAAAGAATCGCACGCCCATATGTCTTCACAAATTTTTTATGAATATCTTCAAGAAATGCAAAAGGGACCATTCCTGCAGTGATTCAAAGAGAACATTCATTACAGCTCAATGAGGAATTGCAAACTTTAGTGTACAACAAATTAAACAGGAATGTTCTTCTTGTCAACAGTCATTATCTCATATTGCATTCTGTTTCAAGTTCACCAGGTTTCAGTGAGTTTAAATGTGATCTAGTTGTCACTGAAAATCATTTCACGCTATTAGCATGCAAAGAAGTGTCATGTCACTGTAGCGACTAAGGACTTTCAGTTGCAATGAAAGCTTTCAATAGTTTTAAAATAAGCATGCATCATACTGTGTATTGAAAGTCTAAACTCTAAAATTATATTCTCTTGCAATTCGCTCCAAAAAATTAGTCACATATTTTATAATGTAGGGGAGTGAGTCCTCCCAATTGCAGAAGAAGGCGTGGAGGCTCTCCAGCATCACAAGTTACAAGAAACCAGCAAGTCCAAGGTGAGAATAAATGTAATGCAAATGTCATTTAATTGGTCAAACAGAGGTGTGACATGCATGTGTCCCTAACGTAAACCTTGGATTATCATAGTTAAAGCTAGTAGTATCTACCCTTCTATAAAAAAAGTACGGTAAGGGAAGGAACCATGAGCAAAATTGGCCCCATATGAGTGTGTCTTGGCGCCAGCAGTTTTCCACATTCGCGTTTGCATATGGCATTCTTGATTATTATCACATCACATATAGCCTCAAAAAAGAACTGTAATTTTGGGATAATATCCAGAGTTTTAAGATCAAAGAGCAAAGTTTACTCTAAAAAACAAAATGATTACCTTAAATTTTCTAACAGTTTACTCATGATTTTCTTTCCTTTCTTTCCCATTAATCAAATTATGAATACCACATGATTGGTTCAAGTGAAATTCCTCTTAAGCAGGTCTTAAGTTTCAACCAAGAGCCAGCCCCGCCATGCTATAGATGTTTTCCTAGCCATGTGATCTAGACTGCAGAAGTTAAAAAGTCTAAACCAACTGACAACCTATGACCTATGTCAAACAAATCACGCGATTGCAGTATGTGCCAAGACATTCCAGACACTTTGACATCATCTACAGTTAAAGATGAATGAAATAATCTGAATTGGTGTTAAAAATAGCACCAATTCACAGACGCATACGCATAGATAGATAGATAGATAGAAAAGAGCAACGAGTGAATTGATTCATTATCACCATCCCAAAAGGCCAAAACAAAAAAGTAAAACAGTTGATCAACATTGTTTTCATCATTGAATAATTAGATTCAACAAGCCAAACACAAGTAACCTAGAAAACATTATTTTAAAGAAAGAACAAAAAATATGAAGGAATGGATGGATGGATGAATGAGAGGAAGCTTACTTCCAAATGCATCATCAGCCATGCAAAGAACAGTGAGGCCATCTGTCCTCTTGACATGAAAAACATAGCGATCATGGGAAAAAGAAACATTGCTGTCATTGTTGTTATTATCCCCTAGATTCATCTTGTTGAGTATCTGTTTGGCTACGACACTAGCATTACTCTGGGTGGCGCTGAACTCAGCCAGAACAACCTGTCCCCTTGCCACCATTCCATACAAAATCCCCATTGATGCTCAAAGGGCTCCTTAATTTTTGAGTGAAAGGTGAAAGGGCTTTGTCAAGATCAAGAAGGGTAATCTCCCAAAGGTCGTTCCTTGTTTTTGTGTGGCTAAAAAAGTGTAACGAATTTGGTTTTGGTTTTGGATTTGGAGGTGCAATTACACCAACACCAAGACAAGAATGAAGAGAAATCAAAGTGTCCATTTGATTTGATTTGGTGTCCAAAAATGGGGTAAACGACATCTGGAAATTTAAAAGGGAACTCTACCTTACCCCTTTTCATGCCTACCATGGCATTTTCGGTGCCACCAAATTTGCCGGAAAACATGGACACACATCCTACGTCAAACAAAATCATAGTTGTAACTTCTAACAACAATTATAATCATTTAAAGAAAAACAAATACTATTGCATGATTAATTAGACTCATATATTATATAATAATCATAATTTATTCTCTTGACTTGTAAATTAAAGAAAATGTTAATTTCTCTCATTCATTAAATTAATATTACTCTTCCTTGCACTAAATAGTGCAAAGCAGAAAGCAAGTGAAGAAACATGTGTGTGAGTGAATGCTGAATCCAATTCCTAGAGCTATATAATAAAAGGGGAGATGAATTGGGTTTCTTTATGAACTAAGGAACAGAAACACATCATGATGCATTGGAAGGGCTAAGGCAAGAGGGGACGCGTACACGTTGGTTTCAAGGGTAAACAACGAGTGAGTGTATGATTAGCAGTTATGGGCAATAGGGTAGGGTGCCCTTTTTATTTAAGTACATCACATCAGAAAGGCACCTAGATTTTATTTTAACTTGCTAACTTGCGGAAGAATATTATTGGTGTCAAATTATTATTGGAAAAAATATTGGTGATAAAATATTTATTCCTAAAATGAATTTAACTCCTTTTAGATCAGGCTTGCTTTTTAAGTTTCAGAGAAGACAATGTTAGAATATATGGCCTTAAAAAATAGGGGGGGTGAATTTTTTATGAAAGATTTTCACAAACTTTGAAAGTACAATGAAACTTAGTGCATAATTATAGATAAAGAAATCAAATTAGCCAAGAATATATTATGTTTTAAGTAAAATACAAAAAAACAATCTGTTGTTTATATCAGCAGATTTAAAACAACTTAAAACAACAATCAAAAGAGTTAGGGATGAGAGAAAAATACACCAGCAGTTTTATACTGGTTTGCCCTACTCACAAGGATTACATCCAGTTCCCAGAAAATCACTGGGTTTCACTATGCAATCAATCACGGATTACACACACCACACACCAAAGTAGTGACCTTGAATCCTTCAAGAAACACATTACCTTTGGCAAACCACACCGCAGAATTCAGAACCCCTCTGAATTTGCACTTACAACCTTTTACAGAAATACAGTAATCAAGGAAGAGATAATAGGATACACTTGGGAATTACAAAGCTTCAAGATCAGAAAATACAATCCTGTTCTATTCCACACACTTGAAAATTCAAAGCTTGAATGAATCTTGAAAACACTTAGTCAAATCTCACTTTTATTTCTCAAAATTGTTTCTTACATTTTAGAAACTTCTAACCAACTTTATATAGACCAACAGAATGGTTAATTATCCAAATGTAAATTCTTTACTTTAAAATTAACGGTAATTTTGTCAAATGAATTTTGCTGATGTTCATCCCCTATGAAATTGTGCCATCTTTTTATGATTGAATTTGTTGTTCCTTTGTTCGTGCAGGCAATGACTATGATGGGCCTTTACGACTTTGCTTACTGGTCGTCCTGGCTCATTTGGGAGACGGTTGTCACAATCCTATCTGGAGCGTATTCAGTTAGAAATCATTTAATAAAGATTCAATTCAAAAACACTATGCTGTTAGGATTTTCACAACAGACAATCGATTGTTTTATCGAGACAATCGATTGTTTTGGCTTTCATAGCTTAGTCAACCAAGCCAAACACTTTTAACCTTTTCAAAAACCTTTTAAGTATAAAACAATCGGTTGTTTCGACAAAACAACAGGTTGTTTTTCACTTAGTTGAAAAACATTTCATTTTTAAAAAGCTTTCAATTCAAACTTATTTTGGATTCAAACAAGGTGTGGATTACACAAAATCTACTCTTGTTCCCACCCATTCACAGTAGTAACTCCAACCATCATCAAATACTTTGGATTTGGATTCTTCAAAGCTCTTGATCATCCTTGATCAACATACAATTCCCAATATCTTTGTGCTTTGTTATGACTATAAATATAAGTCAAGATCAAACACTTATTTTTAATTTGGGTCATAATATTTTTATTTTTAATCTATTTGATATATTCTCAGATTATTTACTAATAATTAATGTAATTTTAATCTATAATTATAATTGACTCTACCATCATTCTTAATTGATTTAATTTTATTATATGTAAAAAAAATTAATTTAATATATGTAATTTATTTATTATTATAATATTATTGTTTAAATATGAAATATTTAAAATATTTTCGTAATATATATATATATATATATATATTCAACTTTCTTCATAATGGAATGAAAAAAAGTTTATAGTACGAATATTTTTTGAATTTCCGTGCTTTTTACATAGATCTTCATATTTTTTTTGATAATTTTGTAGGAGTATTTTTTGTAATTTTGTAGGGGTATTCTTCAAAATTTTGTAATGAGATTTTCGTAATCTTGTAGGGGCATTTTGAAAATTTGAAGAGGTATTTTTGTAAATTTTTAAGGGTATTTTTGTAGTTTACAGGGGCATTTTCCTTATTTTTTAAGGGTATTTTTGTAAGTGTATTTTTCAAAAGTTTGGTAAGGGTATTTTCATAATTTTGTAGTGTTATATTTTGTAATTTCGTATGGGCATTTTTTTTAAATTTTGTAGGGTTATTTTTGTAATTTTATAGGTTATTTTCGTAATTTTAGAGAGACTTATGCGTTATAAAAGTATTTTTTTAATTTTATAGGGGCATTTTTTTAATTTTGTAGGATGTTTTTGTAATTTTCTAGGGTCATTTTTATAATTTTGTAAGGGTATTCTTGTAATTTGATAGGATTATTTTCATAAATTTGTAAGAGTATTTTCGTAATTTTATAGAGACATATGCCTAACTTTATAGTGGTATTTTTGTAATTTCGTATGAGTATTTTCAAAATTTTTGGAAGGACATTTTGAAAATTTTGGAGGGATCTTTTGTAATTTTTTTGGCATTTTTGTAATTTAGCAGGGGCATTTTTGTAATTTTGTATGTATATTTTTAATATTTTAGAGGGGTATTTTTGTAAATTTGTAAGGATAATTTTGTAATTTAGCAAGGGCAATTTTATAATTTTGTAGGGATATATTCATAATTTTTTATGGACATTTTTCATAATTTTGTAATGGTATTTTCGTAATTTATATGTTTATTTTTGTAATTTTATAGAGGTATATGCGTAATATAGCAGTATTTTTGTAACTTTGTAGGGTCATTTTGATTGTTTTGGAGGAGTATTTTTGTAACACCCCAAAAATATATCTAACTATTACAAAACAAGTTCTACATATTTCTATACAAACTTAGAGTTTTTCAAAACATTCCTTATATACATGATTAGAGCTTATAAAGATACAAATATTTATAATATAAGTTTCAAAATAACATCCTAAAGTTCTCCAAACCCTTCGATACTGATCATCTGCTCGTGTATGTAGTACAGTCATCACAGTTCAAGCACAACAAGAAAAACGAGGGTAAGCTAATGAAAAGAAATTTCATAACATATCTAATTCATTGCAAAAGGAATCAATCAAACTAATCATTTATGAATATTTCTTTAAATGTTGTCGTATAAAATTCCAATACTAATTTCATCATTCACATAGACCACAAATGGATCTATTTTCAATCACAATCATTGGATTTCATTTCAATCCCACTTCATCTTCCGAAAGACTCATTAAGTATGCCCCTACCAGAGACTACCATCTGATCCAAAGATTACTAACAAATCCAATAGAAAGGATTAGAGTAAGTTCAAACATCCAATATCGAGTGTCTACAGCGGGATCCAGTGTGTATGAACTCCCTCTCAGCTTCTCACCACCTGATAGCTTAGTCTACATGACTTAAATCATTAGTGAAGCCAGAGGATCTCGGTTAAACATAGATTTTTCATACTTAACGCCATCAAACAACAACTCATACATTATCTCAAATGTATGACATCAATTTCATACAATTTTCATCGTTCAATCATATAACATTTAAAAATTCATACCGTTCAAGAACTTTTTCAACATAAAAATAATATTTAACTTTCAAACTATCAAAATATAATATTTATACATGTTCACACAACATAAAACCAAACAATTTTATCAAACAACATCCCTGCAAGAGAAATTGAATATTGAGACCACGTCCCTTCCACATTCAGATCTTCTAGCCTAGGGTACTATTAAAAATTAAATTTAGTTTTCCTTACCTTAATTGCTTGTTTTTCAAGCAACTTTTAGAATTTTATCTTCTCAGTCCGGATAAGCTTCAAAATTTAAGGGCCTAATGCAAGTTATCCAAACAGAACATAAATTCAGTATATAGTAGAATAAGTTGAGAGGATTACTCTTCTCAACTGACCCAATTAAGATTGATAACTAAAACATAGCGAAAAATAGAGAATAAGGGATTTTTAGAGTAAAAATGAACTTACTCTGTTTGAAATTCTGATAAGGTAGAAAAGTTCCTTAACTCCTCAGCTATAACGTGGTACAATCTGATTTTAAAATAGATGAGGTATGAAGTGAGAAATTAAGAGAGAAGATAGAAGAGAGAGATGGAAAGAGAAAGAAGAAAGAAAAAGAATGGTGTGTGACGGGGGCAAGGGTTCTGCTTCTTTATTTTTTTTATACTGTTACAATTTTTGTAATTTTAAGGATATTTTTGTAATTTGATAAGGGCATTTTTGTTATTTTATAAGAGGTATTTTTGTAATTTTATAAGAATATTTTTCAAAATGGTAAGACTATTTTCGTAATTTTGTAAGAGTATTTTTATAATTTTATAGGAGTATTTTCATAATTTTATAAAAACAAATAAAATTATTATTATTATTAAAAATAAAATTACTTTAAAAACAAATAATTTCTTAAAAATAATAATTTACTCTATTATCTCACATTCAATACTCATATATTCCATACTTTTTATAATTTTTTATTGACTTGAATATGTTAATCTTTTAAAAAAATTATTCATTCTCTTAAACTTTAACTAAAAGACTTGTTTTATTACATCTAATAATTTTATATTTTTATATTGTTCAAAAGTTAAGATTAATTATAATTTAAATACACATAATATTCATATATTTTATATTTTCTGTAATTTTTATTAACTTATGTAAGTGAATCTTCACTCTCCATGATCTTCACCAACAATTCAAAGACCAATTCTCGGAAAATAAAGTTCAGCTTGCCAGAAATCTAGCTCTTATCACATCACAAGAGCAACACTATGGATAAAAAAAAATTCCTCAACACTAATATAGAAGAAGAAGAAAAGTCCTCCTAAAATGCAAATACAAATGTTACACATTAATGTCAATAAGAGAAGCACTTTTGGTTTATATGGGCGTCGTAACTCCTGTAACTTTTATCTGCAGTGTTTGTTTGCTGATAAAAACAATTCAAAATTATTATTTATTTTATTTTACGATGCAAAAACTTTCATGCGTGTACAGAAGATAACTTTACAAATGAAAATGAAGATAGGTATATTCTATAAAATAACAAATGTAACGCCCCGAAAAAAAATACATATAATTATCATAATAGAAATTCTACCGGTTTTCATATCTACTTGGAGTTTTTCAAAATATTCCTATTACAAGATTATGGCTTATAGAAATATAATTATTTACAATATAATGTTTAAAATATCCTAAAACCTTCCAAGACTTTCTACACCTGTATGATCATCTGCTCGTGTACGTAGTACAGTCATCGCAGTTCAAACACAACAATACTAGTCATCCCACCAGAGACTAACATCTGATCCAAAGATTACCAGCGAATCCAACATAAAGGGTCAGGGTAAGTTCAATACAACCCAAGTCGTGCATCTCATATGTCACGGTGTGCATGAACTCCTCCATCAGCTTCTCACTACCTGATATCTTAGTCTATGTGACTTAGATCATCAGTGAAGCTCGGAGATCTCTGTTACCACATAGGCATCAATACTTAATACACAGCAACTATCAGTCTATACATTATCCCAAATGTATGAATTCAATTCCATATCATTTCCATCATACAATATCATTCAAAACTTAATCCAAAATATTCAAAAGCTATTTGACATAAAAAAAACAACACTTAAATACTAACTCATCAAAACCTAATATTTCCACAAATTTAAATAATATATAAACAAACAACCCAATATATAAACAAACAACATCCCTGCAAGAGAAATTGAATATTGGGACCACATCCCTTCCACATCCAGAATTTTCTAGCCTAGGGTGCTATACAAAAATTAAATTTAGCTTCCCTTACCTTAATTGTTTTCTTTCCAAGCAACTTCTAGAATTTTATTCCCCATAGTTTGGATAAACTTCAAGATTTACAGGCGTAATGCAAGTTATCCAAATATTACCGAATTTTAGTATGAACTTAATCAAGTTGAGAGAAACACTTTTCTCAACTGGCCTCACTAAGATTGATGACTAAATCATAGAGAAAAACAGATAATGACAAAACTTTAGAGTAAAAATGAACTTACTCTGTTTGAAAATCTGATCAGGTAGAAATGTACCCTGACTCCTCAGCTACACCATGGCGTGATCAGATTTTGGAATAGATGAGGTATAGGAGAGAAAATGAGAAGAGAAGGGAGAGAAGAGAAAAGAGAAAAAGAAAAAAAAAAAAAAAAAGAAAGATGGTGACGGTGGGAGGGGTTGCGGGTTTTTATTTTACAACAAAGACCATAAGTAATCAGAAAAATAAAAATATACTTGATTTGAAATAATCGCATTGAATTTATTTTAAAAAATCGTGAACGTGTAATAGTAAAATATTACTAAGATGACAAAAAAAAGTATATATCAATTTTTAAACAATCACGTGATAACCGACTACTGATCTCAAATCTTAATAATCTTGAATAGATCCAATTAATAGTGCTTATTTATCGTGATAATCAAATATTTTAACAAAAGTCACCTCCAAATGTATGACAGGAATGAGTTTTTTTAAAATATTTGGCTAATTTGAGAATGAGACATATTAAATCGTATATATAGATAACTAAAAAAAAAAGTCAATGTCGGTTTAAGGGTCATAAAACCACTAAATAACTTGTAATATGAATCGTGCATGTATAAATTATATGGTCAGAATTTATAATTCTCAGGCATTATAACAAGTAAGTGTTTTGATCACGTGACAATTTCATTATTGCAAAATTCTCCTGTGTTGCAAAATGAGATATTACACCCATTATTTTTCATGTAAAATGGTTTTTATTGGCATTTCCAACTCAAATTATATTAAATTAAAAATAATAAATTTAATCCGTGCTTAAAATTTTAAATTTATGTTTTATTTGGAAAGTTTTAATTAGATTGAGAATCCAAAACAGTTATAGCCAGTCAAGAAAAAAAAAGTATTTGGATTTTTTAATCTCATTCATTATTTATTTAATACATTTGTCAATGTGAATCATTTATACCAACAAAAATAATTTGTAATATTTTTTTTCTTAAAATTTAAAGTTAGACAGTGTTTTTATCAACTAAGTTTAGAGGTTATTTAATAGTATGAGATGACAGTCATATAAACTATAGTGCTAGACTAAAGATGGTTAGAATATTTATTTTGATAAATAATGTAAAAATAAATAAATTTGTTTGAAGTATCAACATAAGACAATATATAGTCTACTTCTACATGCTATAGTAGATGTTATATATATTATATATATCATATACATTTAGATGGTACAATGAAAGAACAAGAATCGCGTAATTTGTTAATGAATTTCGGGAAAAGTTTGAGATTATTAACTCTAATAATTGATATGTCTTTCGTGAAACGTTTTTTTTTTTTTTATTTGATAAATTTATATTTCTCAATTTATGAATTAATTTGATTTTTTCATAGCTTTTTTTAAAGATTTCAATCATAGAAATTTTAATTTTGCACAAGCAACACAGGGTTTAACATCTTGTGAATTTTTATACGGAAACGTCTAATACTATAATGAAAAATATGTTTGCAGGTGAATTCCACGAAGTAAAAGTATCATCTAATTTTCTTTCTACATTAGTTTACACACTCTAAACAAATTATAAATAAGGTTTAATTATCTTTTTCGTCCCTATATTTGAGGTTAATAGTCAATTTAGTATAGTGATTTTTAAAAAAATCAATTTGGTCCCTATATTTTTTAAAATGTATTCAAATTGGTCTTTTCTGTTAAATTTCACCTGACGACGTCAGCGGTTGCTGATGTGACAGAGAGAGAATAATTATATAGCAGAAAAAGTGCTTATGTGACAGAGAGAGTGTTTATGTGGAAGAAAGAGAATGTTTATATAAAGAGAGAGGTAGGATTGAGAGTTATTATTATTATTATTGTTATTATTCTTATTATTATTATTATTATTTATTATTATTACTATTATTATTATTAATATTATTATTATTAATATTATTGTTACTATTATTATTATTATTATCATTATTATTATTATTACTAATATTATTACTATTAATATTATTATTATTATTATTATTATTTTTATTATTAATAGGTTTAATTACCTTATTATTATTATTCATATTATTATTATTGTTTTATTATTATTCTTCTTATTATTATTATTATAATTATTATTATTATTATATTTACTGTTATAATAATAATAATAATAATTATAAAAATAATAACAAAAATAATAATCATATAAAAATAATAATAATAATAAGAAGAAGAAGAATTACAAAATTAATAATATTATAATTAATAATAATAATATTATTATTATTGTGATTAATATTATTATTGTTATTTATTACTATTATTATTAATATTTTTATTATTATTGTCATTATTATTATTATTTTGCCTATTATTATTATTATTACTGTTATTATTATTAATATTATTTTTATTATGATTATTATTATTATTATTAATTTTATTATTAATATTACTATTTTTCTATTTATTCTTATTATTATTACTGTTATTATTATAATTATTATGGTAATAATAATAATTATTATTATTACTATTTTTATTGTTATTATTATTATTAATATTATTATTATTATTTTTATTATTATTTTCATTATATCTATTATTATTATTATTATTATTTTTTTATGAATATTATTTTATTATTATTATTATTTTTATTGTTATTATTATTATTACTATTATTATTATATTACTGTTATAATATTATTTTTGTTATGATTATCATATATAATTATATTATTATATTACTATTATTATTATTATGTTATAATATTATTTTTGTTATGATTATCATATTATTAATATTATTATTATTACTATTATATTATTATTTTACTGTTATAATATTATTTTTGTTATTATTATTATTATATTTACTTTTTATTATTATATTTACTGTTATAATGTTATTTTGTTATGATTATTTTTATTATTATTATATTTACTCTTATAATATTATTATTAATAATAAAAATAATATAATAATAATAAAAATAATATTAATAATAATAACCGTAAGAATATTAATAGTAACAATAATATTAATGTTAATAATAATAATAATTATTATATAATAACAATAATACTAATAATAATAAGAGTAATTGTTCTTGTCGGTTGACCCGCCTGTCGATTGACTCACGACACTCACACGCCTCCTTCCTCACGTTGATATGTGATTGGTTCTTTCGAAGCAATCTGCACCTGCAAAAGAGAAAGGGGGCGCCCTAGAGGCCATTTGCACTCCGACGCTCAAGTCAATGTAAGGCAAGGAACACCAAGTGTATCGAGTTTCTCTCTGTGTTTAGGTCTAGAAACTGCGTACCTTTGTGAAGTATTTCACTGTCCCTTATATAGTCTAGGGTTTACTGCGCCGCTAGCCCTGATTAGGGTTCACTGCGCTGCTAGCCATATTTAGGGTTTACTTGAATACCCTTGCGCCGCTATCACCCAATCTTAGGGTAATCTAGCACATAAGGTTTCCTTTTCTGGAGTGCAAACTCTAACTGGGTGACCACCTGGGTGCCTCCTTGTGCACTTAGTCTCTGGGGCCACCTGCTCTGGGAGTGCCTTCACTGTTCACGTGCCATGCATGTAGCCTTTACTGGGAAACCCTAGTTCTGATGAGTACTCGACCCCTCAGGACTCTACACCTAACTGTGCTTTCCCTGCTACCTACATGAGCTCTTCGTGATTCAGGCCTCTCCTTACCTCTGGACATGTTTACTGATAACTGGTCTTCCCCCAAGGCCGATGTCACCTCGTCTTCACCCAAGGCCGATGTCACCTCGCCATACTCTGTTGCCGAGGACTCCTCCACCTGCTGAGTGACAATGACACCTCAGCCCATCCTAGTGGTCTGACGACTACTCACCCTTCCCTGTGGGAAAATGCTGATGACTAATCACCCTTCTCTCAGGGGACACACCGATGACTGATCACCCTCTAATCCAAGCTGTCTGCGGGGTCCACTCCACGTGGCTTTGGCCCATGCTGTGGGACCCAGCTGACGTGGTTCACCCTCTACCACCTGTTCTCGGTGTCCGAGGACTAGTCGGTACAGTAATAATAAAAATAAAAATATTAATAATAATTATAATATTAATAAATAACAATAATAATAATAATAGCAGTAATATTAATAATAATAATAGTAATATTAGTAATAATAATAATAACAATAATAATAATAATAACTCTCAATCTTATCTCTCTCTTCCCATAAATATTCTCTCTCTTCCACATAAACACTCTCTCTGCCACATAAGCACTCTTTCTGTCATGTATGCATTCTCTCTCTGCCACATCAGCAACCGCTGACGCCGTCAGATAAAATTTAACGGAAAGGACCAATTTAAATACATTTTAAAAAATATAGGGACCAAATTGATCTTTTTTGAAACCACTATACTAAATTGACTATTGACCCCAAATATAGAGACGAAAAAGGTAATTAAACCTATAAATAATAATAAACTTATTCAGTTCACTCATAATAATGTTTTTAACCATTAAGTTAGTATTCCAAACAATAATATTGGTGATCTCCCTTGACCATTCAGTGTAACTAAGAATATATAAATTTTTAGTTAGTGTGTAATCTGTCTCTCCTTCTTATATATTATCTGAAATATACTAAAATCTCCACCATATTCTCTTTGTATTTGTCTTTATTATTGGTATAATTCAATAATCAACTTTATCCTCTTTTAAAGGTCGATTATCTAAAATTCCATGATTTATACTGATATGACACTTATGCCTTTAATTATACACATGGGTAGATGATTGTTCGTACACAGTATTAGGTTCAATTTATGATACTACAACCCTCCTAACCTCAAACATAAGCTAAAGAGACTAAAAGACCTAATTTATTCTGAAAATAGTTAATATACTTATGTATCTCTTAGCGTTAAACTTAGTTCATAACTTCAAAGTTAGCATAGTACCTATGTATTAAAATTGAATATTAAATATATTTTTCTTCTTTTTAATAATAATAATAATATCAATATATTATTGATCATCCACAAATTATTATCAATTCAATATTTCTACATTAATGTTTGATAATCACGATATTTATATTAATATGTCAGAGACCTATTTATCAAAGAAATACAACAAAAATTTTAAACATAAGCATATTAAATAAAGTCTTATAAATGATTAATTACACCATAATTGATTTAAAGTATTTATTGTAATTGTTTTTAATTTTATTTTGTTCTTCTAAATTACACGAAGAAAACTCAACTTAGCAAGTCGGAGTTAACTTTTTTTCTAAAATAATTTACCATCTAAAAGTAAATAAACCAATCTTAAAACAACTCCTAACATTATATTTTAAAATAAAACTCTTGTAATAAAATTGTAATTTATATATTTTCATTTAGTTTATATGAATATAAAATATAAAAACATAAAAAATAATTATCAGTGACAATTTTGATGTAAAAAAATAAATAATAAAATTATCAATTGGGTGAGAACTTATTCAGAATAAAAACGCTGTTACAATAAACTCTAATAATTTACCAAAATCAGCAATTGAAAAAATACCTATGTTAATAATTTCACTAAAAATAAATTTGTTAAAAAAACACTCTGCTTTATTCCTGCCAACTGATCGCATGTAACATCAATGAACCATATACATAGGCACATACATCATCAACATAAAATTAATAACATCAGTACTCCCAACAAATTAGGAAGGCAGCGGCGCACCACCACCGTGGCGCTCGTTATGTTCACAAATCTAGCATTGTCGGCACCGACACAGATCATAAATCACATTACTCATTACATCACACTGATTATTTGCAACTGTACGAGATTG
Organism: Phaseolus lunatus; assembly: GCA_013389735.1. NCBI lineage: Eukaryota > Viridiplantae > Streptophyta > Magnoliopsida > Fabales > Fabaceae > Phaseolus > Phaseolus lunatus. Next base: position 33,112,882 of record CM023859.1, read on the forward strand.
TCATTCCCTCCTGACTTGGAATGAAACTAGGACCAATTCCACCTTCACGATTATCTTATTAGGGTTCATATAAGTTTATAATTTAGTTTTTGTGTTGTTATTATATTACATCGCTTTTAATATTTTTATAAAAATTTCATTTAACAAAAGAATATCAAAAGGTTCACATTTTTATTAATATTTTATTCAATAATTTATATTTTTAAGAGATAAATATTTTTTTTTTGTTTTTATTTTTTTCTTATGATTTATGGTCTTAAATTTTATCTAATGTTAATGTATTTTAATGGAGAGATCTTATAATATATATGTCTTAAACTTGTGAGTGTTCCCTGCAATAAAGATACTCTTCAATTAAATAAGAATATACACATTATTAAATATATAATCATATTTTAATTATATATAAAATTAAAAAAAGTATCTTTACTTACTTTTTATATTAGTTAAAATTTTAATTTATTTCATTTTTCTTTTATTTTTTTAATTTTCTTTAATGCATAATCTACTGTAATACAAAGAAAACAAAATACTAACGAATTTATCTTTCTACCCATTGCTATTATGTTGATAATTACATATGAAACATTGGTTTCTTGGTCATTAGCCATATTACGAAATTTATCTTTCTAATTATGTCTATTATTCTGACAGTTGTAAAAAAAAATTTAGACATTTCTTTTTTTATTATTTTTGTTTCTCCAGGTGATGCTTGCTTCGCTACATCCAAAGGTGTGATTTCTATGCTAGGTTTTCTCAATCGTAGTATATGACTTTAAATCGTAACTAGAAATTATTCTATTCATATGTTGATTGGTACGTATAAATTTTATTTTTATTATTTTAAGTAGATGTTTATTCAAACTATTCTATTGAGGAATGATTATGTTGTTTTAGATATGATTAGTGTCATGTACTATGTTAAAAGTAAAGCATAACTGAAAAATGTTGTCTTTAATGTTATACATCTAAGGTGAGTAAGAATAATGTATACTTTTAGTTTCATTGGGGACTTTAAAATTAATTGTTAATTATTTTTGTGTTTTGTTTTACTAAATTAATAAACGAAGATTATAATAAAATAATAATTATTTAAATGATATTTTCTAAAAAGAAATCGTAGCAAATGAGTCACAGTTAAGATTCAAGTCAAATAATTGCAAGATCAAATATATTTATAAAGAAATATTTGTGTTTAAAGTTGATGTCAAGAGTATTGTTAAGATTCATCGCATAGGAAGTATCCATAGAATTAAATGTTATTTTGGATATGAAATATCAAATTCTACATTGACTTTCTCTTTGACATACCAATCCGTAATAAGAAGTATGTTACGTGGCTGTTATGACTACAGTGAAGCTGGGTTGCAACAATTGTAAGATAAAAACTGATAAAATTGGTGATTTCAGTTTCAAGTATACAAGATATAATGAGTTTGATGGTAATTCTACAGTAAAATTATATATCGTATTCATTAATTTTATTTCCTACTTAATTTCTTTGTTTTGTTGGTGATATGCAATTAGTTCATTTTTAACTTTCCATGTTCGAAATTCAAGTTTGTAATGTGAAACATACCTGTGAGATCAAGATTGTATAGAAACCATTGGAATGCCAGTTGTTAGTTTGCGCAAGATCATAATTGAGGTGTCTTTATGTTAATTTACGTTTGTGAATCATAATTAAAGGTGGTGGATTTTCATAATAATTAAAATTTTACTATCTAGATACACACATTTAATTACAGATTCAGACGAGTAAGGAAATAAAATAAATATATTTACTTCATAAGTGTTTGTTTTGTTTCCATATTTTCATACCGGTAAGGATGATCTCAAATGGTAAGGGATGATCTCAAATGCTTTACAGATGATTTACATATAATGATATACTGCACTTTATAGCCTTTAAGGTTAGACTACAGCCACACAATAAAAGTGCATTATTAATGAGAGTATTTTCTGATTTATAAATTATTTGAAAAATTATATATGTTTCAAAAGAGGTACAAATCAATTTAATTATCATATACAAGGATATTGACACATAATATATACTATTTGAGTAACTATATAGAATTTATGTGATTTAGGATAATATATTCAAAATTGTCATTGTGATCAGTATAATGACAAGTTTATGTGCATGTACAAAAAGTTATATTATAAGTATTTAGACATAGATTTTGATTTATTTTTCTTTGTTATGTACATAAATTAATCTATATTTGAAGTGAAACTTTACAAAATAGTGGATATTTTGAACACTACCAGCTAAAAGGATGAACAATTGTCTCATAAACTAACATATGCACAAGTGTTAGTCATTAAGATAAAGAAGGAAGTAAAAAAAGAGATAAATTAAAGTTTTAGTAATGCATTGTTTATGTTTTTTTTTATTGTGATAATTATGTTTAATGTACTCTATGGACAAGTAGTTGAAGTTATTATGTATATAATTGTATTTAAAGTGAAATGTAGAAATTATAAAAAAAAATATTATGATAGTAGATGATTATTGTTATTAATGTGTCAGAAATATATAATAATATATGAAAACTTTTATATAAAAAAATTATAAAAGGATTGTAATCTTAAATTTAAGAAAAAAATATCAATCTTTATATTTAAATTTATTGAATAAGGATGCAAAGGAAAACTATGATCATTAATTATAAAACTGCAATACAATTTTCCATACAAATTAAATTTGATAAGAATATATAATTTTAAACTTGAATAAACCAAATTATAATTGTTCAAACTCTATTTTAGAAAATATGGATTTAAAATAGAATAATAAAATCAGTGGATTTAGATCTATAAAATCCAAATTAGTTTTTTACAAATGTGCATTTAACTTCAATCAATTTTTTATTTGGTATTGGGTTTCAAATTAATTTAATTCCAACTATTTAAAATTGGGTAAACCTTTTCATAATCAAATTCATACATATCTTATTTAAATATTAAATATGAATGATGAATTTGTAGAAGATAATGTGTCTTTGTGAATCCTACATGGAATGATGAATTTGTATAAGATAACCCTACATCATAATTTAAAGGAAAGATCATAACTTTAAAATTAAAACAATAAATTTATCACTCATGGATCAGATGTAGAATTTGACAAATTACAACTTAATCTATTAAATTTTTTTCCTTTAAAACTATTTTGACAATTTTAAATATTTTCAAAATTATTTATTCAAAATAATACTTAATTAAATTTGTAAACAATAATATACAATTTAGTTCAAATTAATTTGTTATTATTAAACAACACACAAACAGGTAAATGGAAAATATATTATAGTGAATGGAAATAGAAAATCACATTAAAAAATATCATGATTTTAACGAAGATGTAAATATAATTCTAAAACAAAAATTACAGATAACAAACAAAACATATAACATAATCATGATCTCAAACTAATTATGCACTTCTAAAACGCATAACTTAACCATCCTAAAATGTAAACATACTATTATTATAAATACAGAAAATATTACAGAAACTAATTAAAAATTTCTAAAACATTTATCATGGAACTATCCTCTTTAAAGAGATATTCCAAAATCGATTTGATGAAATTTTCCATCCTAAATTCATTATTTGCAGATGATATATTCCGGGCACTATAACTATTTTTTTAAATAAAATCAATTAACAACCATACACTTTTAAAATTAAATTTGTAATTATCTTTTCAAATACAATAAAAATGATAAAAATTTATCTTCCATTTTTTGTTAAAATTATTCCTTATATTATATACACCATCAATTAAAATATATTATTAATAAGATTAAAATAATATTAACAACAAACTAAATTATTAATATAACAAATATAATTCAAATCCTTTTCTATTTTAATAAATTAATATAAAAAGGACCAGTGCAAATGCACGGGTTTTAAACTAGTATTATACTAAAATTAAAACCTAAAAGTTGATACAAATAAATGAAACATTAATATTAGTTTTGGATGGGTTGTTTTATTATTGAAGATGAGTTGCTAGTTGAGAAAGGTAGTGCAATGTTCAATATTTGGAAGAGTTGATTGAGGAAGAATTACATGGAAGAAAGAAAGAGGAAGATGAAGATAAAATGCTCCTCGTTTATTGAATGAGAAAAAATTTATTTAAATACTAGTGATTTTTTTATTATTAATTGTAGTGATTTTTTTAAAGAAAAATAGTCACATTTATTTATCAATTAAATAAAACTTAAAATTACAACTCATTATATACTCCCACTAACCTTGAGTGTACTGTGAAAATTAGAAGTTGTGTTTGAACTTTTTAACCTTACAAACTATCATTTTTTCAATAATAAAGATTACTACCTACATTGTTGTGTTGACTTAGAATTTTAATAAATAGATAGGGGAGACTTTAAATTATTCTCAAACTTATCTCATTTAAATATGCATCTTTCTGAACTCTCTTTCACTGTAATTGATCCATAAATTTCATTATCTTGTAAAACATCTAAACTTTTAATACTACCCCAATTAATCTTTTATATGATTTTTTTTCTAAAATATTCCAGTTAAATAGTTTATATTTGTCATATTTTTTTCCTTTTTTTTAGAATTCCTTTTATTAGAATTTTTTTTTTACAAAAAAAATAAATTTTAAACATTAATTAATTTTTTTTTAAAGTATTAAGTATTCATATTTATTTTAATAAAATATATATTAATCTTAACAATTTCAAGATAACATATTTTGTTATTTCAATTTATTGTTTCTACATTGAAATAAAAAATAAAAATAAAAAAACACTTTTTTTTCTTTTTCAATTTCACCCTTATCCAAGGAAGCCTAAGGGGCATGTGGGTTTTATGAACGTTTGGATGTTGGAAGGGTCGTTTTTAAGGAATTAGGTGGTTTATCCATTCCACGTCTTTCACGTTCCTAGTGAGCTGGTTTATCCATTCCACGTCAGATGATCCAAGAGTCACAAGGACAATACATGTAATCCACTTTTCATCTGCACCAATCACTGAGGATTCAAATCGGAGACCATTACACTTTTCATATTTTTTTATTTCTCCTTTTAAAACACTACTCTATCCACTTGGCAAGTGTTCCATAGTTTTATTACTTCTGATAAGAACAATTTCAAATATACTAAAAATGTTGCTGATAAGTTTCTACAAAATTATTTTAAGTCCTATGGACCTCTCTATGAACAATATTTCTTAGCTTTTTTGAAAATATTACTTAGCAAAAGACACTAACATCTAACAATTTGGTGAATTAAAATTTTAATGCTGATTATGAGATATAGGCATTTGAATATTTTAGTGAAATATGTTAGTAATCGTTATGCTTATAATATGAGATGCTATTTAGTTTATTTCAAGCTGGTCTTGTTTTTGAAATTAAGAGCTTGTTTATTAATGCTGGTGGATGTCTTTTGAGTGTAATTAAAATTGTTTTTTTTACAAAAGTGATGTTATGTCTTAGAAATTAATAAACCTAGAGTCAAATTGTGTGAAACTTTACAGGCTTAAAATTTTTGGAATCTCTCATATTCTATGGTAAAGTAATGTTTTAAAGTAAAGTAATATATGTGTTATTGTCTTGATAGATTTGACATTAAAAATTATGAATTCTTTTGGTTGGGTAAAATTTCTTTTTGTACTTTTAGAACTTTTGTGTGCTTTTCAACAATTTTTTTAGTGAGAGTAGTTTGGTCCCCACTTTGTATTTTTTGTTTTTGTTAAAATATATTTCAAAACTTTTAGAGATGAATTATATGGATTTGAGTACTAATTTAATTAGGAACGGAGTCAATATAACATGTATTAAC